>OX465291.1:67851445-72707781 GCA_949987695.1 Merzomyia westermanni
GTTACTATCCTTTTAAATTTAGAAAAGAGTGAAAAAACAAGAAAGAAGCAAGGAATAAAAGCGGTGAGAAAAAAGGAAAGGAAGAAAGAAGTTAATTATAGGAAAATATGGAAGAAAAAAAGAGCAATGAATGGAAACGAAGAAATAAAATAACATAAAATTATAAGTTGTTATTAAATGGTGTACAAAAGAAAGTTCTTTTGAAAGTCAAAGTTGAAATCGTCGATTGCCAGATAGATACAAAAGTTGTGAGAGTTTTATCTAACATCGAAACAACGAATAAAAATGGCTATTGTTACATAAAGACTAAGAATTGATACTAAGCAAACATTGTCACAGTATTCTTTTTCAATATTTTCCTTATATAAATATTTACTTCGCCCTTTATTCTGAACATTTTGTTTATTTTCTGCATTTCAATCAATTCACACAATTTGTTACTCAGCATAATGCTTATTTATTTGCATTATATATTATTTAATATTTTGATTGTATTTGCATTATTTCTCTTAGTTGGCTATTTTCAGCCATTTTTACCATAAGCTAAAAAGCTTCCAAATAAGGGTTAAGTTTGACCCATTTTTCAAATATATAAATATGTATTTTCAATAACGAGTCTGGCAAAAAACAAAAAATAAATATGTGTGTACAAGCTGTTCATATTTTGTATATATGCAACCAAAAATATTGTTACAGAGCTAATAAAGTCGGTTTGGAAATTTTCCCCAAATATTAAATATACCACTGTAGAGGCGAAAATGGGCTGTTGCTTTTGGATGCACGTGCTTCTTGGTTATATGTACAGTGTACGACAAAACTAAAGCACTGCTAAACATGATTAAATAAATTCTACGTGCAGGTTTTAACATTACTTAGGTTTTCGTTGATGAAGTTATTTGAAATATGAAAAAAAAACTGTTTTCATAGTCCATTAAAAAAATTTAATTACACTTTTCAGGATAACTAGAAAATGTGTGCGACAATACTAAATCACCAAATCAAGGTAGGTCTTGTTTTTACTTAAATGTGATGTAAAAACCATTAAATCGTTATAATGGTGAGCCGCAATAACCACGCCGAAACATTTCAAACAACGGCTCCCTTCTTTTATTTAGCCGTTAAACGAGGTTGGATGATCTTTAGAAGTACACGAGATTTGTTGGAAGTAATTATTTTTTGGTACTTGGCGAAAGAATTTTACTCAAATTTTATCAAAGGAAATTGTTATAAAGGAGATCAATAAATACTATTTCACAATGTTTTAACAGTTTTCATGACCTTAGCGTAAACAAACGTTTTTCCATTCAACTGGTTACCTTAGCACTGTAGAGGGAGGTGCTAGTGCACGAGAAACATTGAATAGTAACGACCGAGCAATCGTTCGTGGATTAAAAGTATGAAGTTTTACGAAAGAATTTCTGGTCTCCACCCCATGTAGGATAACTTAAAAACGTGCTCTTAAGGACCGATTAGTTCACTTCGGAGCTTTGAAACACCTTTAATTTCAGATAAAGAGAAATAACAGTTTCCAAGATTCCACCCAAATTGGAGTAGTGCAATACGACGAGGAATCTTATTTTCTCTCAAATAAAAGTTTTCTGAAATATTATGAAGCTCTGAAGCTTGTCGCAGGCCTAAAGAACAAAGCGGACTCACTTTTACTATACTTTTTGATCGGTGCAATACGATTGAGACAGTTCAGGGGTTTGTAGAAGTTTCTTTGGTCATGGAGTGTGTCCAATTTATATGACTGACCTGGTATTGGATCGTTTCATGTAAAAAGATATTCATAAAATCTTCATCATATTTCTTGAAGGAATGCCATTAAGGTAGATCTACCATGAACACATTCCGCCGAAACGAATATCGATTTGCTTCAAAATATAGTTTAGGGCTAATATTGTTGACGTATTGTCGTGGTCCGTGTTTTTTAACCGAGAATCGACAGAAAATAATGGATCCTAAAAATCTGGAGGGAAATTCCAGGAACAAAAACTCTCTATTGGGAAAAGTTGAGCAGGCGTGGAAAATTATTTCCTAAGATATTTAACTTAAATAACACACTCAATGACAACACGATGTGAACCTACCATGTCAAGAAATAATTAGAAAAAACCGGGTTTGTCCCTTAGATATTTAATGGCTCTTTAAGCTCATCGGATTCTTTGTACACTTTTATTTTTCGTTCAAATTTATAATACCTAATAAGTATTCTTTCTAAATAAAAAGGACTAAACATTATAGAAATTGTGCTTACGATTTTTTTGAGTAAAATGTTTTAGAGGGAATGTCGTTGCTTTAGTTTTGTCGCACACTGTATATAAGTAGTCTTCTTTTACTAGTTTTTTTCTATCTTATAACTTAACTGAATATGAGCGCAAATTGATCATAAATACGAGGTTTCTAAATATCTCGATGCGTTGAACGCCTAACTCAACAACTGACAACACGGCGAATTATTGAGTTGTGTCAAGCATACCTGGAAAATATGTGTATGTCTATTGTTTCACTCTTTCTTTATGACGGATATGTCAGCCTGTAGTCTAAAGGGTGTCAAACAAGCGGGCGCTGGCCGTCTCAATCTTTAACGGCCGGTCACCCCAGATGCACGCCTTCAAATCAATGCCAATGTTACTTTTAACAAAGCCGTCATCAAATAAGATTGATCCTATCCGAGATGTTGAAAATTTGTTTTTTGGATATGGGCCTTAGCAAGTAGGATGGAAGAAAGAGTTGCCAGTTTTTCTTAGGCATGCTGTTTTTGTTTATAAAGCAAACCACTCCTCGAAGGTTTAGTGAACTTTCCCTGATGTGGCTAGTCATTCTCCGGTACTATGATCTTCTGCACCTAGCCTGACTGCCGCTTGAGCGATTTGTTTGAGCCTACAAAAACTTCGGGTACTGGATTTTAGTCCAGCATGCCTTACCCAGCTAGTTATAGCCCAAAACCCATTAATCGGAATAATGGATTATATGGGAGCTATATCTTTTGTTGGTCCAATCTTACTGATTTTCACCACACACATTAAATCCTAACCATTAAATGGCAAGAGTTATAGACCAAAACCCGTTAACCGGAAAAATCAATTGTATGGGGGCTATACTTGTTGGTTCTTCTCATACTTACAAACATCGGACCAAAGTTATTAAAATTCCCACTATTCACCAAGATTTTTAAAGCACTTGTTGTACTTTGCGGTAATAGATTTGATAGGACTATAAAATTGTATGTTTCGATTTAAAATAGGTCCAGGTTATTTAATTTCTCCATTTAACTTTTGCATTGATCCTTCTGCTAGTCCATTTAAAACCTGTGTAAAAAGGCAAACAAAACCCAAGAAATAAAATCTGACCAAATTCTTACTGCTTTGGTTTTTAACAGAATTTCTGCAATTTAGATTACGCACTTGGTCAAGTATCAATTTGCTTGGATTCTGTAATGTCAGCTGAGTTACTGAAACACCCGTTGCTATGTATGTGCATTGCATGTGTTTAAAAGTATTTACTACAAGTTTGTTTGTGGATTTGTTTTTATCGGTTGCTATGATATGTTTGTATATTCTTGGTTATGTTAGTACGTGACACCCATTAAAAGTGCCAGCGTAAATAGTTAAACTAAACAGTATTGAATTTTCAGCGCACATGCAGTTATACATATGTACACATTAAGCCATAAAAACTTACACCTTACACAGCTCTCATTCAATCGGATCTAATGGCTTATGAAATTGGGGCCGACCCCAGCGGCGAAATCCTCATTACAAAATAAAAACTCACTTCGCCGCAGCCATGCTTATGGGAAAGTAATGTTGGTTGTAACTGATTCTTGAAGGTTAACTGTCTCCAAAGTGTTGGAGAAGTATTGTATTTTGTAATGAGGATTTTCGCCGTTGGGTACATGAAGTCGAATAGAGTGGAGTGCTAGGACATAGAGAAAAATACGTGAAAGTTTCCGTTAGTTAAATAATAGCCCGGTTTTTTTTTTTTTTTAATAAAAACGGTCATCGGCAACTGCACATAATCCATATAAATATTTGTCAACACTGCTCCTTAAATGTCAGACAAACAGATATTTGTTTATGAAGCAGAGCAACGCGCACACATACATACATTTCCTTTGTCGCCATTCCGCTTAATATTAAGGGATGATAAAACAGATTGCTGAAAGTTGGTAAAGCAGTTGCAAAATATCGAGAAAACTACTCGGAAGTACTGATTTTATGCGCTTAGCAGTCCATACAACTATTAAGCGCAAACGATATGCGTGTAAAAAAAAGGGCTAATGCAGCATAACAGGATGAAATGTCAAAGTGTGAAGAGCGTATATATTAAAAAATACGGAGAACGATATTCCCAGAGTTGGTATTTAGATAAGAGAGTAGCACCCATCAAAAATTAGTTTTGCTGTGCTCACAAACGCAGATTAAGGAACTATCTAATTCTCTATCAAACATATTTGAAAGACTGTAGCTTGGAAACGACGTAGTGAATAAAAAATGGGCACACGCAACCTTTTTGTCGTTTTTAAAGCCGCCTTTAGTAGCACTAACCGAATTTCGTCTCTCCGCAATACTTATCCGGCCCAACAAAATGACTTTGATGATGAATGACTCCACCAGCGAAGTGAATTGGATAGAAGCGGCGTTTGAATCTAAAAGAGTTTTGCAGATCGGATTCGATTTCTTTCATGGTGAAAATAATACTGAAAAGCTTAGCCGCCCTGAAATAGCCTTTTATAAGTGTCCGAAGTTGTTGTAAAATTGAAATCATTATCTGTAAGAACTGCTCCGTTACTTCGATTTACTCAGCCGAGAAGTAAAAAAGTAACGGAAGTATAATTATATTATTATAGTTTTTATTCGTCATCTTATAAAGGCTTACACTATTTTTTGATCTGAAGAAGATGCTACACATGTCGATATGTTGGCTCAAACCAAATGATATTGCCCTGTAAAAAACGATGGAGTATCAGAGTACTCCAACACTTATCCTCATTAATATAAAAAAGGTGATTCAATTTACATGGAAATGTCCGGTGATTGGATCACCTCCTTACTCTGCTTCTAAATACTCTAATAGTCCAATTACCCACCGACGCACGAACGTAGTACGTGTCAGCTGACACGACCTGTCTTATGAGAGTGCCATGTAAACGAACACTCACCGACGTTCAATTTTTCCGTATACGTAGAACGTTCCGTAGAAATCAAAGAAATTTTGATTTTTTCCGCAAGAACGTGTCAGCTGATTGCTCTCTCATATGAAAGTGTTGCCTATTCATACGTGTGTATGGTGGTTATGGATCGTTTGCAGTTGCTTTACAAAAATACCTCAAAATGCCTTTTAAGTTTTCGTAATAATGTTGAAATAACCTGAAATTACGATATTAAGTGGTTGCTTTTAAATAAATTGAATGGCTAAAATTATTTAATATTAATTTCGGACACTCATAAAAAGGAAAACATTTGTTTCAAAAGCACACGTTTGAGTTAGCATGCATGAAAACTGATCAATGGCAACATTGTATTGAATGTAAACAACAGAAAATGGGTGATTTCTCCGTTGGAGCCACGGGCATAAGATTCCCTCAAACGTACGTAAGTACGGGATACGTAAATGTACGTTACTCACGTCGGTGGGTAATTGGACTATAAGGCGCACCTACGTGAGAGCATCTTATATATAAATAGACAAGATGAATGCAATGTAGAACCGTTTTCTGCTAAACTATAATTCTAAGGTATACAAATTATACATGTATAGATAGGAAATTTTGAGATGTACTTTTATCCGGAAATAAAAAAAATTTAAAAAATCATTTTAATATAAAAAATTTTACATAAAAGTCACACCACTACACATTCACTTATTCACACTATAGACACGCTGTGTGTGTGTGTACTTGCTTTTTGTGTACTATGCTGAATCGTGAGCATGGCCGAGTAGCTGCTTTGCAGGAAAAAATTAAGAGCCGTAGTAGTGTGAGTAGACTTGCCATGCATGTTTTTGTGTTATTCGTGTGGTCGGCTCTCACTGTGAGTGCGAAGAGTTGGTAGTGGACCAATGAAAAATAAGTATTCGCATTTTTGCTTTAGTTGTTGTTATTGTATTGATTACTGGCTACGATGCCCAGTGTCAGCTGCTCTCCTGAGAGCACGAAAAGGAAAGATAGGAATGGTAAGGAAATGAAAGGAAGGGAAGGGAAAGGGAATTAAAGGAAAGGTAAGAAAACGAAGGGGAAAGAAAGAAAATAAAAGGAAGGGAAGGGAAAGGAAAAGAAGTTTGAGTAAAGTAAAAAATAAAATAAGAGAGTAAAAAAGAAATCAAGGAAAATAAAAATATGTTAGAGGAAAGGAACGACATAGAAAGGAAGAAAAAAAGGCGGATAAAACATACCTACAGTAAAAAAATAAAATAAAATAAAGTTTATTGGTTGAATTTCAACCACTGGGCGAATTCTAGTATTCAAAATTCTGCCAAAAGATTACTGTATAGAGTATTCTACACCAAAGCGAGAGAGGAGTAGGTGTACTTTTGAGGACCACCTACTCCCTCTTTCGCTTTGGTGTTGAATACTCCATATAGTAATCCTATGGGGGCATTTTGAAAGTACTCTCAAGTGGGTACTCTATGGAGTATTCAAAAGCAAAGAAACGGAGTACTCCGAGATGGATTAGGTGATCTAATCACTGGACATTGCCATGTAAATTGGACCACCTTTTTTATATAAATGAGGATAAGTGTTGGAGTACTCTGATACTTCTTTAGGAGTATTCTTTGGAGTATGAAATGTAGTATTTCCATTTATTGCAGGGTGTTGGAATTTTCCAACATGTAGTTGTATATGCATTGAATGTTTTTTGTTTGAATATTTGGATTTTCATGAAACACATACACAACTTCGTTTCGCATGAAACAGGGCACGTAACGTTAAGGAGATTAATAATAAAAATTTATTTATTGTTTCTATTGTTCCCTCGAAAAGCAGTGGTAGTAGTACACAAGTTATTATTATTTTGTTCATACAACTGATGTTTTTAGCATCATAAAGGAACGCATAGTCCATGTATCAATGAACAAGTCCATCTATCAGTGAACAATTTAGAGTAATTCTCAAACCGCTCAGTTGTAAATTTTTTACTTCTCATTTTTTCGCATAGGAACTATTTGTATCCCCTGGCTAATACATAAACATATGTAGTACTTTGATTAAACACGTTTTGTGAAAATAAATTGTCTACGCAAATCAGAAATATTTTTTGGTTGGGTTGGCTTCCATATATCACTCGGTTTCTAACAAAATACGAGGTGTGTTCAAAACGTATCGCGAATTTTGAATTTTCGCTGGTTACGTATATTCGAATTTCGAATTTTTTGTGGCGTTATGCTGGTACTCATGTCTCTCAGTCTCGGCCATTTTGAATGTTCAGTTAATTGTTGACAGCTGCTTTGCTTGCACGTGTTTTAGATCGTCTTCGATTTTTACCTATTCAAAAAAATGGATCAAAGAACCTGTATAAAATTTTGTGTGAAAAACGAAATTAAGTGCGCGGATGCATTCCGAATGTTGACTGCGGCATACGGAGAAGCTACCTTGGACCGAAGCAACGTTTATCGGTGGTACAAAATGTTCTCAGAAGGCCGAGAAGATGTGCAAAGAAGAACAAAAATTGGCTTTCGTACCACGATAACGCCCCTGCTCACGCATCGTTGCTTGTGCGCGACTTTTTGGCCAAAAACAACACACTAATGATGCCGCAGCCACCGTATTCCCCAGATCTGGCCCCTGTGACTTTTTCTTGTTCCCTAAACTGAAGAGGCCCATGAAAGGACGACGTTACGCTTCTCTTGACGAGATAAAGACGGCATCGAAGGAGGAGCTGAACAAGATACAAAAAAAATTATTTTTTGAAGTGCTTCGAAGATGGGAAAAAGCGTTGGCACAAGTGTATAATATCTCATGGGGATTACTTTGAAGGGGACAAAATAGATATTCATGAATAAATAAATAATTTTTGAAAAAACACAAAATTCGCGATACTTTTTGAACATACCTCGTATAGGTCATTTACTTCTACTTCGTATTATATTGTTACAAACCACCCACCTCTATTCATTTGGTTGCATAATAGGATCAAACCGATAGCTATTAGTGGTGATGGTAAACTAGCAAAATGCTTTTTTTATATCTGGTTGCTTAGCCACACAAGCTGTAATCAGGTTTTTTCGTATATTAAAATTATGACCATCAGAGAAGGAGTCGATTGATCCTCCCCTTCGAAATCTGCACTTGTAATCGATTTGTAATGACAACGGGAGAAATAGTAACGCCCACTCTATATATCACAAATTTTTTTAAGGAGAATCCATTAAGTGATGCCCATAAACTGATGAAATTTTACACGTTCATTGACCTTATTGAAATTTGAAAAAATGTGAAAAATTGAGAGAAGTAATGTAAGATGATATTTTATACATATGTTATGATTTTATAAATTTATATTGAAAAAAATTATTCGCGGAAAATGACGTTGTATAATTAATTTTTAAAAACTAATCGTCTCCCAACACTCAAAGAAAAATCTTGACAATTCATTGTTTTCATGTTCGACTATCATTATTAAAAGTAGTCAGTTTTAAAGTGTATAAATATTAATGGTTACTTGAATTAATTAATGTTTGCAATCTTAAGAAATCATAAGTGGAAAATTAATGACTGTTTTCCCATATGTTCTAATATTTTTCTCCAGTAAAACATCTGACACTCAATAAGATATTTTTAAGATGGGAGAGGCGCCGATATTTTTTTAGATTAATCCATAAATCACTTAAAACTTTTGTGGTGTGCTGATTCTGGTGTTTATATACGAATTGGGAGAAATCTGCAAATCAGATGAATTCTTTAAAAGTCTTTTCATGGCAGAAATACACTGAGAGAATTGCCAAACGCTGAATAGAGCAACCCTGTTCTTAGTTTAATTGTTTTCTAAAGTATATGTGATGTTACTTTTCCTGGGATGTGCACAGAAACCTCCCATATGTTAGGCCAGCACATACTTACCACACCGCTCATATTAAAAAAAAAATGAAAGGTAGATGTTAAATTGTGCATTTACTCGAAACACGTTGCAATCCCGGCTACTGTGCATTATCGTATTATGCAGTTAAGTATAATTTTAGAAATAAGATTTATATCACCAACAGTATTTCAAATGGCTCTAAATCTATTGTAATTACAATTTTGTAAAAGAGAAACTTATTCAAACGCACGAATAAACTTTTTCACAACAAAAATTTAATTGAATGAATGAACGCGCAATGAAGTTCAAATGTATAGCATTCACCGAAGCCGAGTAATGTTGTCTAATCATGATTTGGGTTAATAAATATAAATATAGTAAAAATGGCATAAAACATATTCTAAATTTTGATGAAGTTTTTCACATATTCTATACTGATCTAATTATATAAAATTTTAAATTATTTTGTCGAAAAGTAATTAAAAGTTTGGGGTAATAATGAGGTTGTGTGTTTAAAAAGTGTAATAAGAAATATCTTGTAAATGCTTTTTTGAAAGCAATTCAATAAACGTACATCCCTATTTAAAATTTGTTACACCTAACAATTATAATTGTTCAATAGATATAATTTTGTCACTAGAAATTGTTATGCATCTACTTTGCAGGTGCCGTTCGAATTCGCTAAAGCTGTAGGTCCCGCCAATTTGTAGGCAAAATTAGAAGCAGCACACCACAAATTGGTAGAGAAGCTCAGCCTTAATCTCCTCAGGGTAGTATATATCGCGCCAATTATTTTGTATAAAAGGTGAAAAGCTTTAAAAAAACGGTTTCAAAAAAACTTTCAAAATTTTATTTTATAATAGAAAATCAAGAAAAAATATGTAACAGTATTTTATAAATTTTTTGATGTTCCGGTGACTTACAATCCCTTAGCCTAAATAACCCTGAGTTTCTAGATGCTCCCGAAAGGTTTTGATGGAAAACCGCCCAGAAGCTGCTCCACCGCCTCCATAACATTGCAGCTTTGATACGAGATATCATGTTCCAGACCAATTGGTGCCACATGTCGAACTATGTCTCTTCTATTAATTTGGGGAATGGTTAAATATCGTAATTCATTGTAGGAGTGCTACAGACTCCTAGAGACTCTACTACACTGCAAACACTTCCACCTATTATTAGGCTCGCTAAGCCAGCGCAGCGATATACGGCCCTGATAAGTCCCACGTGTGCAAGGAGTTCCTTTGCTTCTGAGGCATCCATGCCAGGACAGTTCATCTACCAGGGGCCGTGGACCTCCTTCCCTGAAGCGCCGATTGAAGCCCAACCAGCTCATCGGCTATTCCATTGAAGAAACAATGTGTCAATTTGACTGAATCAAGGTCCACTCTCTGTACTGTACAGAAAATATTGCTATCACATTAGTTGATTGAAATACACTTGCTGAGACCGGAAGACGCATAGATAAAGTCATGGCTTGGAGGCCATTTTGGTTTCGTGGCAGATGTAGTCAGTTTTCGTTTTAATATTAGACTTTAACTTTTACAAAATGCAGCTGTGCCTGTTTGTGCGCGCTTCCAGAGTCCCAACTCTCCAGTCGTCATAGAGAGATCCAGAGCCTCTATAGAACATGATCTAATCGCTACTGTGAGCGCACCCCAGAAAACTATCTGAACTTTCCCAAGCATGTTTTGCATGCATTTCACTTCGACTGCTTCCCCCGGTCGAAAAACTTCTTTGAACAGTTCAGTGGTTAGATGACAACCCCTTCCACAGATGTTCTGTAGGCTTTGGGACTACCAGTCGTTGCCACAGAGCCAACAGAGCAATAGGGTCTTCCATACCCTCACATCACAGTGTTTCTTTATTAAAAATATTTTTTTCTGCATTGTCACATCCTCAATAGGTCATAACAAAAGCTATAACAATTGATATGAAAGGAGCTTTGGAATTTTTCCAGGCATACCTAAACATATCTATTGTCACAATTATAATAATAGTCATTGAGTTTAATTTTGTTATAGTTTAAGCATAGTGCTGTTAATATAGTTGAGAGTGACGTAATGGAGTAAATTTTAAAATTTTTCTTCATTTTTTTATATGAGCACAGTCAGAGAGTAAAAGCGTAAAGAATAGCCATAAACGAATGTAAGTGGAACCGTTTTCTTTCTTCTTCTTCTTAGAATGGTGCTAAACCGTCTAACGAAAAGATATATAAGTTTCATTCTGCAGTAGGTACTGAATATTTATTTTACTTTATATTTTGTTTATTTGTTTGCCACTAATACGCTATATAGCACTGGGAACCAGCTACTCTGTATACTGGTTGAGTAAAGAGTAATTGCTGTCGAAATCCAGGAAATCCAGAACAATTTGTTAGTGATCATGTGTATGCCATAAAAACTTATTATGTGCCAAATTCTCTCTATAAATCTTGAACAGTTCCAGAAATATCGAGTTTTAAATTTTACAAATAAATGTTTCAGAACTACATTAAGCAAGTAGGCGTGGCCCTTGAGCTATTTCTACTATTTTCACAATAAACAGTTACCGCTCTAAAATCAAAACTTTCGTCAACTTTTCTTACGATAAATCAATGTTTGCTCGAGTAATGGCTTAAGAAGTTTTACGGAATGATCCACTATAAAGGGGCAAGGCTACTCTTAATTTCAAAACTTATATTTTTCGAATTTCTTCGTACACGGAGACTTAGAAGTGAAAAGTTTAAAATATATTTTTCGCAAGGTATTGCCTATTATATGCTTCTTTTAAACATATTTTAATAAAAGCGGGCGTGATCTTAAGCTGACTTGGTCCATTTTCTCCCGGAACATTCCTTGTAAAAAGGGTAATCTGGCGAATAGCGAAAAAGGATTCGACAAGAAAATATAACAAGAAGAGCGCATGCATCCAGATTGGAACTTACATGAGTTCTGCCCCTCAAATTGCTCTAACTACCTGGGAATCAGCCTCTTAAAATCGCATATAAGGTTCTATATAGAGGATTGTGCTATAAACTGAACTCCATTATTGGTAATATGATTGGACCTTATCATTGCGGTTTCAGACGTAGTAAGTCTACCGGAGAATCACTTTTCGCGGCGAGCTCACTTCCTCTTTATTAAGTGGATATAAACGAATAAAACTTAATATTTAGTTAAAATAACGATCAATTTTCATCTTCACTATTTCCATTGACTTACTTAGTGCTCCCTTCTTGTAATTAAATTTTTTCTTTTAGCGGTCTGCGCAATATTGGAAGCCGAAGGCACCGCTTTTCTTATTTGTTTTATCATTTTTATTTTTTTGGTAACGTTTCCTCCGATCGCAAACATCTTATTTTTTTCCTTCTCTCTTTAATTTTAGGTCTGACAATGTGCTATCAAAGACTGTCTGTGAATAACAACAATCACAACAATTTAGATGCAAAGCCAACACATATGCCATCGCTACACTATCCGCATGGACACAGATGGAATGAACCATATTTTGATTTAACAATGCCCAAAAATATCACATCACTTGTGGGTAAATCTGCATATCTTGGATGTCGTGTTAAACATTTAGGCAATAAAACGGTAAGTAGATATAAACATATGTTCAACATAGAACCCTAAAATGGTACAGATCCTTCTTTGCCAACAGTTCCCTGTGAGGAAAGTCTCTAATTCTGAACTGGTTCGCATCTAGTGCCTTCCGATCCCCTACTAATTCGCCTGCAATCTCTTTTACATGTAACCAAATGGAATTGATGAATGAATTTATCATTGCGATGTCTTAGGCGGTGGAAACTATCCCACGTTGCATTGCCTTTTCGACAGATACGAACTAGTTAAAAATTCGGCAGTTTGGATGTATGTACGAGGTGTGTTCAAAAAGTATCGCGAATTTTGTGTTTTTTCAAAAATTATTTATTTATTCATGAATATCTATTTTGTCCCCTTCAAAGTAATCCCCATGAGATATTATACACTTGTGCCAACGCTTTTTCCAATCTTCGAAGCACTTCAAAAAATAATTTTTTTGTATCTTGTTCAGCTCCTCCTTCGATGCCGTCTTTATCTCGTCAAGAGAAGCGTACCGTCGTCCTTTCATGGGCCTCTTCAGTTTAGGGAACAAGAAAAAGTCACAGGGGCCAGATCTGGGGAATACGGTGGCTGCGGCATCATTAGTGTGTTGTTTTTGGCCAAAAAGTCGCGCACAAGCAACGATGCGTGAGCAGGGGCGTTATCGTGGTGCAAAAGCCGATTTTTGTTCTTCTTTGCACATCTTCTCGGCCTTCTGAGAACATTTTGTACCACCGATAAACGTTGCTTCGGTCCAAGGTAGCTTCTCCGTATGCCACAGTCAACATTCGGAATGCATCCGCGCACTTAATTTCGTTTTTCACACAAAATTTGATACAGGTTCTTTGATCCATTTTTTTGAATAGGTAAAAATCGAAGACGATCCAAAACACGTGCAAGCAAAGCAGCTGTCAACAATTAACAGAACATTCAAAATGGCCGAGCTTGTCGGCATAAGTGAGAGACATGAGTACCACCATAACGCCACAAAAAATTCGAAATTCGAATATACGTAACCAGCGAAAATTCAAAATTCGCGATATGTTTTGAACACACCTCGTATATCGTTTATTGCTACTATTGCTCCAGTTCTGAAATATTTCTTAATTCTACAATTTGGATTTAGTTAGTTTATGGGCACGATTTCGTTGGTTACCTACACCAATTTTCAATTTATTGCAGTTTAGATTTAAAACTGACCTGAAAAAAACGTCTAAAACTTTTTAAATTTTTTGTTTCATTTATTTCTAAAGTTTTTTTAAAATCAATGAATTTAGAAAAGACGACTCTGATGCGGGGAGCGTCGGTTCGAATCCTGCCAACTGATACAAATATTTTTTTTTAACACAAATAGTTTTTTTTTGAACAGGAGCGAAATTCTAAATATATACCTATAAACCTCAGTAATTAATTATTATTATGTTGGAATTAAATTACAAGTAAAGATTATACTTATTGTAAAATGTAAAACTAAAAACCCTAAATTCAAACAATAAATGTCCTTCGTTACAGAACTCTTTAAGAATAAGACATTTTTCCAAATACGAATCCAAATGCCGTTCAATGATTACTCAACTGAAGGTGCCGAACTAGCGAAAATCTAGTTACAGAAAAATAATAAGAAATTTAATTAGATAATAAAGGATAAGTTTGTTCTTTACTAAATAATTTAATTGCATCGCAAAAAGTTCTTATTAGCCACTTTATCTCCAGTTCTGAACCAGAACTTGTTCTCACTAGTTAATGACTTCCCCAAAGGGTTACTATTGCTATTTACCCACACATTCTCAAAGTAAACATGAAACTGGGTAAAATTTTGTGAATGGTCCAATTTTTTTCCGAAGTTCGACTTTCTTTCTGAAACTTGTTATAGTTCACAACAGCAACAAAAAAAATACGTTTGAGGCAGGTTTTCGAAATTCAAAATATTTTCGAAGTTATAGCTATAAACCTATTTTCGAAGCTATATAGTTTTTGTCAATTTTCTCGCTATAGGTGAAACCGATTTGTCTCGTTCTTGAAATAAATATACAAACTGCATTTCTTTTTTTGGCATATTTTTGTTTTTGCAAAAACATACATATATTAATTTCGCTTTATTTTAAATGAAAATTATAAAAGAACTACTGTATGTATGTAAATAGAACGTTTGTGGAATGTTTAACGGTACTCTTTGTTTTACATTTTTGCACACAACCACACACACAAGATTTTATTTAGAGCTACTGTTATCTAAATTTGCAATTTGTTGTGTTTGCGTTCTATTGCATGTAAGAAACAGCATACAAGTTTTATGGCTTTGTTCTTAGTACCCTCTGACAATGATGTTAACATTGCCCCACATGCAGTAATTCGTAGAGCCGAGATATCCCGGAATTATCAAATCAGAAAACAAACATTTTACCGGAAACGTGTTACATTCTTAAATTTATGTCATGTCTCAACAAACAAAAGCATAGGTTTTCATGTTAAACAAGGAAAAAAGAATAGTATGTGGAAATGTGGGCTGAGTTTCAAAAAGTTTACAACAAGCAAACAATGGGTAAATAAATTTTGGTTGGAATTTTATATTTTCCTTAACATGGATTGTTGTGCGTAGGTACGTGATTATGTGGCGTCTGGCTGTTCTATGAAAAATTCCTTTACTTCTATAATTTCGTACTTTTCGACCTTTTCGACCTTTTCGACCTTTTAAGAAGAACATATGTGGCAACAGCCAACATCAGATTTATTGAATTGTTCAGTCGAGTGTTTTAAAAATTTAAATCGTACCCTGAAATCACGGATTTTTGATGATCAGCATATTTTCATTCTTAAGCCAACAAATTAACTCTCACTTCAAAAGACAACTTGCACTGATAAATAAATATTTTCTATCTAAAAGTTTTTTTTCAACCAATTGTGAAATTGGTTGTCATGTTTGCCTTACAAAATCTTAATTTGTCGAGCAAAAGTTGAAAAATAAATGTGTATGAAAAGTACAAGACTTAAAAAGTGTGTAAAGCATTATTTGGTGTGACTATTTAAATATTTAAAAAAATTATATTTTTATTTATTTTGAAAATTTTCATTGACAAAGCCAATTTTAGCAAGTAAGGAAGTTGAAGGTGTCACGCCAATTTTCCAAAATTTAAAAAATTTCATTAATAAGATCATCAGGTTATTGTAACTACGAAATTCTAGCATTTTATCTGCATCAGTAAAGGAGATATGGCTTGTCCCGGTTTCCTACCTCTCTTTTATAAAAAATAATTGCCGCGATATATATCTCCCTGAGGATATTAAGGCCAAGCTTTTCTACCAATTTGTGGTGTGCTGCTTCTAATTTTTCCTACAAATTGGCGGGACCTACAGTTTTTTGCCGATTTCGAACGGCATCTGCAAAGCAGACTTTTGCTCTGAAGCCTTCCATGGCAAAAAGACACTCGGAGAGTTTGCCAAACCACTGACTAGGGGCGACCCCGTTTTGAAAAACTGTTTCTAACCACTTTTGATGTAACCTGTACCAGGGCTCGAACCTTGGATAATCGGTGTGGTAGGCCAGCCGCACTACCGCCACACCACGGCCTCTCTTTTATAAAGCTTTAGTAAAAAAGTGGGCTTGTTCGTCCACCGACTTTTCTTATTTTCACTGGGCGTAGTCTACATGTCTATAGTAAGCCTCGTATCAAGTTTCGTATTTGTATCTGGTAGGGTTATAAAATTATTAGCAACCGAATATGAAAATTTTCTGGACCCATAAGTGGACGATGCCAAGCCCACTTTCCAAAGTTTTGCAAAAATCGTATAAAGAATAAGAAAATTGATGTAACTGCCAAATTATATCATTCTATACGAGGTGTGTTCAAAAAGTATCGCGAATTTTGAATTTTCGCTGGTTACGTATATTCGAATTTCGAATTTTTTGTGGCGTTATGTTGGTACTCATGTCTCTCACTTATGCCAACAAGCTCGGCCATTTTGAATGTTCAGTTAATTGTTGACAGCTGCTTTGCTTGCACGTGTTTTGGATCGTCTTCGATTTTTACCTATTTTTTTACCAAAATTGCTCAATTGTGACCAAAAACAGCATCGCATGAACATTGCTAATGAGATGTTAAACTCTGTCCGCGACGACCCAAATTTGCTCCAGAGGGTCATAACTGGTGACGAATCGTGGGTTTATGGTGATGACGTGGAAACCAAAGCTCAATCATCTCAATGGAAGCTGCCGCACGAACCAGGACCGAAAAAAGCGCGCCAATTTCGGTCGAATGTGAAAGTTTTGCTGACAGTTTTCTTCGATTGCAGGGGCGTGGTGCATCATGAGTTCTTGCCACAGGGAAGAACGGTCAATAAGGAATATTACCTGCAAGTTATGCGCAATTTGCGAGAAGCAATCCGCCAGAAACGCCCGGATTTGTGGAAGAACAAAAATTGGCTTTTGCACCACGATAACGCCGCTGCTCACGCATCGTTGCTTGGGCGCGACTTTTTGGCCAAAAACAACACACTAATGATGCCGCAGCCACCGTATTCCCCAGATCTGGCCCCCTGTGACTTTTTCTTGTTCCCTAAACTGAAGAGGCCCATGAAAGGACGACGTTACGCTTCTCTTGACGAGATAAAGACGGCATCGAAGGAGGAGCTGAACAAGATACAAAAAAATGATTTTTTGAAGTGCTTCGAAGATTGGAAAAACCGTTGGCACAAGTGTATAATATCTCATGGGGATTACTTTGAAGGGGATAAAATAGATATTCATGAATAAATAAATAATTTTTGAAAAAACACAAAAATTCGCGATACTTCCGATTCCAATATCTCAATTTTTACTCAAGTTAAGTGTCCACGGACGGACGGACATGTCTAATGGATTCCTCTGTTCATTCTAAGAACATTGATATTTGGAACTCTATATCTATCTCCATTATTTTGTACGGTTACAAACCACGGTTATATGACCAAAACTATAATACCCTGTGTACTAGTACACGCTGGGTATAAAAATATTTTTAATCACAAATCAAACCCTAAATCTTAAAGCTTAAAATCTAACGAAACTAGGTATAAAAAGGCGGAAGTACCAAGTACTGGTGTAGTTTGATATGTAAACATGTGCATCCTGTAAAAATTTAATTTCTTTCCTTTCCTTTCTTTTCCTTTTTTTCCAATTCTATCTTTTTTTGCTTCTCTTTCCTTACCTTTCCTTTCCTTTCCCTTCCGGCTCCTTTATTTCCTGCCCGTTATCATAGTACCTTTAAATGTTATTTACTACATTTAATTTAATTTTATTCTTTTTAATTTATTTAAATTTTAGTTTTTTTGTTTTATTTTATTTAATGTTATATTAGTTAATTTTGCTTGCATTTCATTCCAGTATTCTGAGTATTCTGAGCTAAAATAAATTTAACATGAATAATCGCTTATTTGGTTTTTATAAACACTGTGTATTTATGATAAAGGCAATTGCCTTCGTCTTTTGCCGATTGATGGCGTTCATCGTGTTTAGTCACGATTACCGAATAATAACAATCAGCAAAGTACTTGCATACACACACACCCACATAAGTAGAGCGTCACAAACATATCAGCAAAGCAGTCAGACAAGATTTCGATACAAAAGGCATAGACCGAAATACGATTCAAGCAGCGGCAGAGGCAAGATGGTTACACATCAAAAGTTCTGTGTCGGCAGCGACACGACGACAGGAAAATACAAGTAGGTGTGACACGAGGACCGCCGAGTCCACTAACACTTAAAAATTCTCAGTCAAGCCTGCAGTACCGCCACGGGTCCGTATTAAAATGCAAAACTGCGTAAGTGATATTTCGTTTGGCTGTTTTTCCACTATAAATTGCTTCATTTAAAGACGAATAATGATTTTAAGAAAAAGTTCCCAACAAGATCGATTCTTTTAATTATTTTTCAGACCAGCAGGTAGTTTTCTTGAAAATAAATGAACATATGTATATTAATGACAGGGGCCTATGAACGTTTTTGACACAAATTTCACTTACGCGGTTTTGTACTTGTGCGTTACGCGGTTTTGCAGTCTTACGGACGAGATGTTACTTGTAAAATTTTGGCACATTAGAGTAGGTTTTAGATGAAAATTAAACTGAAACGACTTAAGTTAAGTTCCTCTCAGATGTTGATGTTCAACCTATTTCAAAGGTCTTTGTACCTTTAAAAAAGTTAAATGCCTTCGAAAGCATACTCAGTAAAAATTTTATAATACACTTAAAATTTATGTTTGTTTTAAATAAAATTTTAAATTGGGAAAACAATTCAAAGGCCAAGTGTTTTTAAAAAAAAATTTTTTTCGAAAGTTCTATTTAAAAACTAAAATGGCTTTTTTTTTAATTACTAAGTAGACGTATATCTTGTTAACTTCTTTACATTTTGATATATTTGTGTGACAGAAAGGAATAAATTAGCTTTACTTTCGAAGTTGTACAGATTTTTTTAATTCGAATAGATTAGAACAGGAATCGTATTATACAATTTTTCAGACATTCCCTTGATTAGGTTTTTTTTATTGATGTGTTCTAAAAATCATAAACAAATGTGTGTGTAGTAGAGGAAATTTTTTCGAGATTACATCTGAGAGTTGTGTACCATATTTTGTAAATGACTTCTAGAATTCAATCAAATAAAAACCAAATTCAAACGGCGAAAGACCTTTTTCATTGGGCTTGACAAACTCCATTGATGTTGCTGATGAAGACGCTGATGACCATAACAAAACAAAAGAAGAGCTATTTTCAATTTATAAAAATGCTGAAACTATTATAAGAACTCAAAGCTTCCATTCTTGTATACCTTTAGATGAAACTTTACTAAAAGTTAGCAAATATTCAGAGAGTCAACAGTACGAGTTGGGCAAAATTTTATATTAAATCTAAAAAACAATTTTCCAAAAATGCAATTTCTAAAAATGAGGTTGTGTTTGTATAGATAAAATCCCAGCTAACCAAAGTCGGAGCGCTCCGAAATAATGATCCAAAATTATATTATTTTAAAATAATGAAAAAAAATTAGTAAACATCAAAAACATCACTTGCTGATAAACTGCAAGGCTCAATTATATGAATGTTTTAGGGAATTTTCTGTCGATTTTTATTGTACCTAAAAAAACGTAAAGTCTTTTTCTCTGAGGTTTTAATAATAGTCAAAAGTTCGAAGCATAGGGGGAAGTGCATTTAAAATAAAACAAAGTAATATTTTTTTTAATTGTATGAAATGTTGTGAGAAGTTCAAAATGGTTGTACCTACTTACTTAAACAAATAGTAGTTAGTTGTACTTATACAAATATCTTATAACTTTAAACGAGTTACTCTTGTATATTTGTATATCTTATTATAACTTTAAACGAGTTATTCTTGTATATTTGTATATTTGTATATCCATTACTATCTCAGGAACGACTAAACCGATTTGGATGAAATTTGGTATATGGGTAGTATCCTTTGTTTTAAGATTTTCTACTTTGGTGTTGCCACTTGGGGTGGTTCACAGAGTTGCCACCTATATCAATTTTTTTTAAAATACTAAGCAATATATGGGAATATGGGTGAAAGGTATTTTAGGCCGCATACCAACCAAAGTATTTTCGAGTAGGGTTGCCACCTAGGGTTCCTTCAGATATCGACCACTATCTCGGGAACGGCTAAACCGATTTCGATGAAACTTGGTAGATGGATAGTATGCTTCCTTCTAAGATTTCCCACTTGGATGTTGCCACTAAAGAAAGCTTAGAGGGTTGCCACCTTTCCGATTTTTTTTTAAATATGAAGCAATACATTGCAATATGGGTATCAAACGGAAGGTATTTGAGGCCGTATACCAACCACAATATTTTTAAGTAGGATTGCCACCTAGGGTTGCCTTAAGTGACTTTTTGTGGTTAGTGTTCGATATTTTGGAAATCTATTTTGGAAATTTATGCTCTTGGTAAGTAAGATTATGCGACAAATTGGAAAAATACCGAGCAAGGCTCGGTCACCCAGGTACTTTTTACATAATATTTGTTTTCAATTAAGATTATTATATTCTCATAATTATATAAATAAACTTGTATAACCATTAGCAAGAAACAGATATGAATCTTAAGGCTTAATAAACGAATCAATAATAGTCTCAAATAGGACTCCAAAAATTTCCAAAAACCATCAAAATGGGCTTCAGAGAGCCATTAATAAAGGCTGGTTACTGCAACACACTAAACTCTTACCCATCCAGACTGAACCCTGACATGCCAAATGTCTGCCCGGCATCTGCTCACCCGAGCCTCCTATTCTAACAGCAATTTCACTCTGGTCGAGCCCTGTTGAAGCCGCGAGGTTTCTGGGACTTCCGTTAGAAGAGCGTGATGACAATGTTGGATAAGAGGTGATACTTTAGGCAGGTTAAATAGTCGCTAATACAACAACAACAACATTAATAAAGGCTCCAAAACGAGTAAAAAAAGATTCCGAAGTTTATTTAAACGGAGCCATAAAAGGCTCCAAATTCATCGAATTCGGAGTAATTTTGGATTTTTTTTATGACTCCTTTCAGGGTGCTCCAAAAAGATCCCATTTCCGAGGGTAAAGCTCCAAGAAATGTGCATTTTATGGTTCCGAAGAAAGTATTTTTTCCACCTTTGGTTAGCTGGAATATAGTCGTATGCAAAATTTCATCAAAGTCTTAGGGTTCACTGCATATCGGTTTTGTTATGAAATTTATCATATAAACTAAACCCCCAACTAAACTAAACCCCTCAAATCTGAATGATCAATTTTATGTGATGATTTCGTCATTAACTTGTGTATGCTTAATTATAATAAATAATTACTAATATTTTCTAGTACTAAAAAGGTAGCTGGAGCTTTTATGTGAACAGTAGTTTGTGGGAAAATATATGCGTCAACAGTGTGATCCGATCAGTTACGACGTGATATTAAAACGAATACAGTAATTAAGTTCTTTACTTTGTAAGCGGCTTTGACCGCGCAATAAAGAACAGCCACCGCTTTTTCGCTTTGTTAACTGGAGTTAGCTGGAAACAAATCCAACCCACTTTCATCGAAGGATGCAGATAAAAATATCTTCGAAGCATATTTGTTGGTTTTATTTCGTTTAACTTTGTCGATGGCTGCATCTCTCGATGGCTCTTGGCGTCGTCTACAGCTGTCTAAAAGCTTGTTTATTTTCGAACGGCTCGAATAGGATCGTTCCCAATTATGGTTTATACTTTGTGAAACACAGGCTTCAGTTTGCGTTCTATCGAATCTTTGAAATCGTTATACTTAGCAGCGATGTATGCCAATTATGTCTCCCTGGGGGCTTAGAAATATTTTGCGAATTGCCTGGACAACAAAAGATTTTCCAGTCCTAAACCCACATTGATAAGGTCCAGTTAGTCCGTTGACATAAGGTTTCCGTTTTTCACGCAATACGTTCGATAGAACCTTAGAGCACTTTGCAAGATCTCGCTTCTGTTTGCAGGATTAGCGCAAAATGCATGCACCTACCAGCTTCTCGGATTTGTGCTTGCATTGCTAAATGTTCCTTAAAGTTATTTTCATAGTTGGATAGGAAGAACAAATATTCCATCTTCTTCGATTATGTTCTCGGACTCTTCAAATTCTCTAGTAATTTTCTCCATTTCTTGGTTAAAAGAACAAAAATTTGCTCCCTGCTTCCTAATTTTGCTGGTGTATTGAAATGCATCTCTACTTGGTTCTAGAAACATTACATCTAAAAGCCCTTTTGCCCAGCGAAATAAGTTACCTATCGTCCTTATCACAATTCTAAACCAAAATCGCTTATGAAAACTTTCACTTTTTAAAGAAATGCTACATTTTCGATCTCCATCATTAAAATCATCAAATACTACAATGTCGATCGAAGTGCTTAAAGCTGCAAATATAAAAACAAATGGCTTTCAATCAACCATCATTGCCGGTCTTAGAGGAAATAAAATAATGCTAGTTTTATTCCCATATCCACATAAAAGCGCTATTATGGCTAAATAACGTTGCAATAAATCACAAATGCAACATCAAATTTTATAACATGTGGCCCAACTGTTTACCAAAGCGTTCAAAAAATGACCTGCTATTGTGTTCATGTGTATGTGAATGAACATTAAACCATTTGCAATAACTCCACCACGGAATATTTTTCAAATATGTTCTGAAAACCAATTATTTCTGCGCTCAAGAACTTTTCACAACAGAGATACAGGGGCATTTGCTTGCCGTCTTGTACCAAGGATCGATCACCATTTTCAAAAATGTGTTTTTAATCTTAGCTGTTTGGAGAAACCTGGACCCACAATGAGGTAGACAAACACGTTATAATGACATAAGTTTTATGATATGGTCTAATGTGCATTTCTGACTAAGTATTTTCACAAAAACTCCTTTGGGGTGAGATTGCTAAATCACGCGTCTTGGATGTCATATGTTGCAATTGTTAGATTTTTCTTACACACACGATGGCGACGAGTTGAGAAGAAGAACCATTACAAATTCATAAAATGCGACATGGGACATGGCCGTAAGCACGCGAAACGTGTTGCATGCCAAGAACCCAAAAATCAAATACTTCACCACCCACCTGGCAATGCAAGGGCACACAAAATATGTCAAGAATCGGCAGCTTACATTCCAAATTGCAATACAATGAAGAAGCGAGCAAAGTAAACAACAATAGCATTTGTAAATGTCAGCCAACAAAATGAACAAACACTGAGCGTGCTTGGGGAGAACAAGGTACGTTGGGCACTGCTAAAGAATAGACGCAACAAATGTTGGAAATTATAGCTTCTTCCCTATGTTGCGGATGGTGTTAGTTTGTGTTTTAAGTGGTGCAACATCTTGAGTTGAAGGGCTGCCGAGCTGTGACCTGTGTGGATGGCCTGTACCTGTCAAGTGGTTGTTAAAAAATGCTGTAGGAAATGTTGTTTTTGTTGTCTGAACAGTACTTAGTGTTGCTTAATCGGCACCTCCGTCATTACAAGAGTCTACAAAATCTTCTAACAGAAGCCCTACAGCACTGGTAGTTGCAACAGGGTTTTATCATTCACTTTGGCTATGTCAGGGTTTTTAGTGTAAGATTTTAAGCAACCGAACCGGTCATGCGTGTTGAGGGATTGCAACTAATGGATTTTGGTATAACAGGGAAAATAGTGAGTTGGATATTGCAGGTGGTACGATACAAATGCATAATTCGATACTCCACGACAGCTCTGTCTTTACTGAGGAGAATTTGAATGCTGATTTTTCCAAGGTTTTGTGGAGATCGCTACAGTCTTCCAGCGCTCAATGCTACGAAGTATTTCACACCTTTTTTGGTATTATACATAAGTTACATCTTAAACATGATTCCATAACTAGGCCAGGGTGGGTTCTGAACAGGTATTCCTTATGTTGTCATTGGTCTGATAGGTCACTTGATATGGAATTAGCACATGACTGTGATCAATATATATGACTACTCCAGCTGCCCTTCCCGAGCTGAGTATGATGAGATGTCCGAGCATCATGTATAGGTTCATAGACTACCACCTAAGCCCTTTAACCGAGAAATATACTTCTATTTATTCATAAATATGTAATCCGAGTATTTTTTTCTGCTCAATTTCCAGTTTGCAGCTGGATTGTCTATTCAGCGTATCATTGTGTCCTTTAACTTTGACATTTGGCATCACTACGCTCCTTCTTCATGAGAAGACATTTCGCAGCAGTCCTAAGTGCGGATTTTACCAGGTTGGATGTTTGAGTAAGTTTGCCTTAATGCTGCTGGCAACGTTTCTTCGCATTAACGTCAAGTGGAGTCCAGAGCTCACAAAAGGGGAAACTATTTTATTGGTTGAAAATGTGAAGATGTTTACTAAAACTTGTATATCTTAAAAAATAACCAGAATACCATGCAGAGTTCTGAGCGTCCTCCCAAAGTTCTTGCATTGACACTGTTATCAGTAGGGGCCAACTTACCTATTTGTTTGAAGATACAGTATGAAACCAGACACAGTACGACTTGATATTTCTACTATTCCAAATAAATTCAGCTGTAGTACAACAACCATGGAAGACATGAGTAGACTGTGTGGTTGCTAAAGGAAGAATGATCTTGTGTTTCCTTGAGACCCCCACTCCCTAACATTTTTTTTCAACTAGCCGATTGCTGTCCGTCAGCAAAGGTAAATGTTTGTCCACTATAAAATTAGGAAAACATTTTTAAAAAAATGTCTATTTAGCTACAATTAAGACACTAAATGCGATCGCTACAGTTCCGGAAGACACCAACGAAAACGGGACACCTATTAGCTCCAGATAAATTGTAACTATAGAAACAAACCAGTAAAACACCTAAACCAGAGAGGATGGGCCAACGTCTCAGTCTACACAGCTTAAACAATAGTTTTAGACGTTCAAATTTATTTTTAGAGCTCTATCATCACTAGCTGAACATTTTTATGGTTGATTTTATTTTGCAATAAAACTCTTGGTAATTTTGTAGAACGCAAAAGCCAATACAGAAATAGATAAATGCAGATTACAATCGATTGAATACAGAATTCGACCTCTCCATAAGGATTTAAAAACGGTTTTCGGTTCTGACTGAGCTCAAAAAGATATCAGTGGTTTGATTTTTAGGGGCCAGCGCCCTTACCTTTTATGAGTATTTCATAGAAAAACTGAAAACTGCAAACCACGTTTTGGCAATCAAAATCTGCCACTTATCTAATACTTACACTGAACTTTTGATATGAACTTACTACAATCTTTTCATTTCTCATTTCCTGTTCCATACATACATATCTACCTGAATCACGACATTACGGCAACGCATTTCTTGCCCTTCTTACACTCCCTCAAGCACTCGCTTGTTTTCATTGCATAAGGTAACTGTTTATGTGGAAGCAGTTTGAGCTCTTAACCACTCGGCAATGGGCATTACCTTCGATGTACCAGCTAAGTATGTATCTTCATACTCGCGTTCTGGGCGAACCAACAACCGTGGCCAGCAGCCAGCACTCAAGTGCTCACGAATACTGCATACGATTTATGATGTGACATAAAGTGCGGCACTTGTGTTTTAAGCCTTTTTGGCTTGCAGCTGAGGTAATGTGTAGGGGGTTAAGGTGTGTAAGCCGTTGGCATGCCAACAGCTGTATTGCTCATTTTCACCATCAGTCTTCATATTTGTCGGTACGTGATGCCTGCAGTGGCAAGTTGCATGTATATTCAGAGGTGCACACATACTTACTAATGGAATTTGTGAGATGCTGATTTCAACGCCAAAAAGTACATCCATAACCGCTCGCCAAGGGAGATATTTATGAATGAATGAACGCATGTTGGATACATTGTTGCAATATTATTAAAAAAAATAGTATTTAAAATATTAAAGTACCTTAAGTAAGCAGTAAAATTTATTATAGACGGCGAACGCTGTGTTAGCTTACGAACTTAGTTAATAGTTGAAAAATTAACTGGAGTCCATCCACTTAAATAAACTTTATGGGCGCCGGCTTTCCCGAGGCTTTGTTTTGAAACCTCTCCTAGTGTAGGTCTGAAGTGAAAAGTTTTTATGGGACAAATACACTTGTTTGCTGCTAATTTGTACCGAACGTTCAGAGAATCTACCGACTGAAACTAGAAGCAACCGCTAACCAACCCAAAACATCAGAACTAGTTAATATAAGAAAAAATATATAAAAAAATATCAAAATATACATGAAAGGAGCTCAAGGCCAAGAATAATAATTTTTCACATTTTTAATTTTTATGAGAAATTATTATTGTGTTTATTTTTTTTAATACTATTTTTATTTAATAAATAAAAGTTGTTTTAAATGAATAGAGTAGGAAAAATTTGTTTAGAGACAACCGCCATAGCTTTACTTATAAATCCATTTCGGAAGCTGCTTGGCTTCTTCATCAGAGAAATTTTGGCATGCATTGCTAACCATTAAGCTAACAATACGCTGGTTTTGATGTCATCTAAACTCCTAATTCTATTCTTCTTTACCATATGCATGAACCATTATGGATTTTTTGACAGATCTGTTTTATCAGCAGAACTGCCTTACCGCGTGCTCTCGGTTATGTTATTGCTTTTTTGTACCAACAATTTTTGTTGGCTTTACGGCCTGTACATTTTCAAGTATTCATGAAACGAATTCAAGGCCAAGAATAATAATTTTTCACTTTTTGAATTTTTATCACTTTTAAAGTTGTTTTAATTAAATATAGTAGGAAAGCTATAGCGGTTGTCTATAAATAAATTTTTCCTACTCTTTTCAATTAAAAAACTTTTAATAATTAATTAAAAATGATTATTAAAAAAATAAAAACAATAATAATTTTCATAAAAATTCAATAATGTGAAAAATTATTATTATATAACAAAACCGCGGTTCTACTGATAAAACAGATCTGTCAAAAAATCCATCATGATCACACTACTAACTGTCAAATGGCGGAAGTCGTTCATGCATATGGTAAAGAAGAATAGAACAAGGAGTTTAGATGACATCAAAACCAGCGTATTGTTAGCTTAATGGTTAGCAATGCGTGCCAAAATTTCTCTGATGAAGAAGCTTAGCAGCTTCCGAAATGGATCTATAAGAAAAGCTATGGCGGTTGTCTCTAAACATTTTTCCTACTCTATTCAATTAAAAAACTTTTAATAATTAATTAAATGATTATTGAAAAATAAAAAACAATAATAATTTTCATAAAAGTTCAAAAAGTGAAAAATGATCATTCTTTTTCTATTTTGATGGTTTTTGGAACATTTTTGGCCTCCTTTAGGAGCATTTTTTTAATGCTTTTCTCAAGCTTATTTTGAGCCTTTTTTGACTATTTTTAGACAAAATTTTTTACTTCATTTTGAAGATTTTTGGATAATTTTTGGAGTCATATTCATATCTGTGTCTTACTAATCAGAACAAAAAAATTTTATATAGAAATGTTTGTACAAGAAAGTGCGTCTAAAAGTATAAATTTTTAACATTTTTTTAAATACTTGAACATCAGATAAAAATACTTGTTAACAAGAAAACTCTATTGTATTTCTTTATGTGTCACTTTTTTTCATTAGAATCAATAAATTTTCATTTCATATTTCGATTTCATTGATAATTTGCATGCCTAACCAGGGTTATGACTTAAGACATTGGTTTCTGAACATGTTTTGCGAGCAGGACATCCACATATTTATGCATAACACACATGAACACACATTAACCATAATATAATTAAAATTTATATATTAATTAACTAATAAGTATAGGAATGAAAAGTATCAAAAATTGCCAATTATTGAGCTGGCTACAAGTCAACATAAAAGTAGTCAACTTATAGTCAGCTGAAAAACCCCTCACTTTTTCGGCGCCATTGCCATGTAAACGTAGTCAGCTAAAAGCAATGTTAAGTAGTTGAGAGAAAGACAAAGCTAGCAGAAAAATAGTGAATTATTAGTCGACTTATAGTTAACTGATTTCCCTACAGGGTACGTTTGGTTAGGTAAAAAAAAAACTGAAGAAAACGCTCTCAAACATTCACATAATTTCACGTTGCTGCTCATCCGCTCACCAACGTTTATTTTTTCTCACAGTTATCTTTATGCGTACAACAACAACGATCAGAAAATGCTCCATATCATTCATATAGTTGAGCCCTGAAGTTTATCCGCTCTATAATATTAATTCTTTTCTCAAAGCTCCATGAATCTTCATAAAAGTGGGTTTATTGGTGTTTAGCAAATAACACTCCAAAAAGGTTCAAATTACGGACTCTTTTGGGATCATTATTTCGGAGCGTTACGAGTTTGGTTAGCTGGGTTTTAATGTCTTTATATCAGTTCTTTCCAAAGTAATACTCGCGAGTGAGAGCCTATTTATCTTTCTCACAAATAGCTTATATAAGATATGAGAGAAATCCTTGGTACACCCAAAAGAGTTGCAAACCTCAATGTTTTCAAACCGGTCAAGCTTATCTAGTTTAATTATTATTCCGCAATATTCTGAAAAAAAGAACTTCAATATTTCTACCAGATTTCCTGTCCTGTTTGATGAAATTTAGAAATATACAAATATCAAACAGTTTTGGAAAAGCGTTAAAGGTACTAATATTTTGTTCAAGTGAATTATATTTCAATGAATAATAATTTATTTTAAGAGAGTTACTGACTTAAATAAAAACTTCAGTAAAGGTACAAAGGTCAAACAAAGAAAGAGAAGAAACAGCAAACAACTCTATTTTAGCAGCCTCACTAACGCCCTATTTATAGTGTGGTAAAAACATTCGCTTTACCGGCATGTAAATAATTTGGAAACTTTTACACCCTTTTGGTATTCTGCCGGTTTAAGTTGCAGTTCAATTTCGTAACCACCAAAATAGGTGGTAACGTGGCGTAACCTTGAAAAATTACACGTGTTTTGTAAATATTTTTTTGGATAGAAAATACCACAAATTTTCAAGCACTTTTTTACACGAAGTTTCGTTCGCGTTTGCATTTTATTCTCTATTGGGCATTGTTTGTTTTTAACAGCGTTGCCATATACGCTAGAATCGCGGTTACACGAACTACATTGCCAACGGTTACGATTTTCCATTAGATAATCGTCCAGGTACAAAATTACCGGTTACGCACAGAATTGACCCGTAAGTGTCAAACTTTTACTTCTCATAATGGCTGAGAGCTGTTACCTTGTACGTGTACGGTAGTCTGAGTTAAAATCGTTTTTTCGTTTCTGCTAACATCAAGATCAATGTTGAAAGCTTTCGAACATTTTGTAGGTGTACTGGAGTGAAAGTATGTGTGAACCACCAAACTAGTTAGAAAACATCTCAGTATTCAACCGGAATTTTCAGACTGGTATCGAACTAAGCTAGGAAGGACTAAGTTTGTAGGAGTAAAAATTCAAATTTGAGTATACTATGTAAATGTTAGTGTTGGAGACATGAGCTCCAATTTAATTGAATTTTAAATAATTATTCTAAAAAGCTCATTTTTTTTTTAAATATAATAATGAATTTAATACAAAATGAATTTATAATGAATTTACACCTACATATATACTTACCTCAAATTTACTTAAATCATTGTGCCAAAATACTTACCTTTGCTAAGACCTATGTTAAAATACCTAAAATTACTTAAATTAACTACTCAACTCACCTTTTTCAAACACCCTGTAAACTAAGAATTTACTTACTGTTTTCTGTATATTTTAATACTCTTTACACCTTTTCATATTTACATATTTACATACATACATACCTACATACTTACCGTTTCCTTGCTGCGCAGGAGACTTAGAAAATTTGCCAAATCAGTTCGATTACAACCGTTGAATTACACCCGTCTCGCTAGTTCCACAGTTTTGTGTGATATATGAAGTGCGCGATAATAAAGTTTACTTATAATTAAAATAGTGTGCGTATTTTCTTGTCTGGTGAAGTGACCCGAAAGTGACCCATAGTCCCTCCAAAAATATACATGGTCCATTGAAGCCATTGGGAATCAGTGACCTAAAGAAGAAAATTATAAATATTAAAAATAAACGTTATAAAAATAATTAAAAGTCCATTTAAGTTACGGTTACATTGTCGAGAGTGAATACTTACCTGCATCGGTGGAAAACAAATTAGCACATAAACTTAAATAAATAAATACCCGGTACGCGGCGCGCCTATACACAAAGTGCATAATTATTTGAAAAAAAAACTTATAAATATTAAACAAAAGAATAAGGAAACGAGTTGTGAAAAAAAGTGGTGCCACAAAAATTATTAAAACCTATAAATACTAAATAATAAAAAACAGAAGAAGAGGTGATATAAAGGTGGTGGCAAAAACAAAATAAAATTTTAAGTGGGAAACTATAAAGAAAGAAAAATAAAAGAAACAGCTTACAAAAAAACGGCACAACCTAGTGTACAAACACACGTATAAATAAAAAGGGCACAAGAACATAACAGTGGTGCAATCTTTTTCATTATCATCACGAGCAGTAGACCTGCATAACTTATCTCCCAACAACAGCGCCAAAGACAAGATACAAGACAACACAGGAAACACCAAGTAATCACAGCAGCACCGAAACAACAACAAACTACAGGTGGTATTATAAAGAAGGATGCCCAAGTAAGTACATCCTGTACAAAATATTATACACATACACAAGTACAGCAAATTAACCCACCCTTCGATCGGTAGTTCGAACCGTTCATTTACCCAACAACACCGCATACTCTGGTTAGATAAAACCCATAAAAGGTACAGTCGAACCTTAACCCAATAGTTCGTACATATGTACATAATATTAATTGCAATCGAAGCAAAATTTTCTCATCTCATAGCGGCACTTATCTTTGGAAAAGAGCTGTACTTGTCTCCTCACATATATATATACTCACACCCTCATATATAAATACTGCAACTCATACACTCTTGTATACATATAATTGATTCTCATCATTAACTCTCTCACCCAAAATTAGTTGCTACCCAAATATATGTAAATAACCCGTTGCATATATTTTTCGCAACAAAGAAAAAATCTCCAAAAAACATCAAATTTTTCACTAATCTCTGCTGCACAAATAAACTCCGCCCATAACTCTAGGTAAAAAAAAAAAAAACTAAAACTCAATAAAAATTAGTTTTTTCCGTGACCCAGGAAAGAAAATCACAAAAATTTAAACACCCTAATACACACTTCTTTAAAACTAAGACTTCACTCGAGTAAAATAATTGCAACTCAAAGCAATTATAGCTCCACCCACTCTCCTTTTATTTCTACACGCCATATACACATATTTATATACATACCCACACACTTGTACTTAGAAGCGCTAAGACAAGTAATTTCCCACCCTCAACACAAAAGCCGCTCATATCCACTTGTTTGTGCAAATTCCGCTACATAAATAGCACAGTGGGCCTGAGCACATAAAATTTTGAGTAAAATTACCGTGGGAAAAAACTCTCGGAATCGAAGAACATTTTAGACTCAAATTTCAAGATGACTGATAAACAGGAGAAACCCAAGACCCTACTGCCACAGGCAGGACCCGTTACCCGGTCAAGATCCCAGTCCGAGGAGGAATATGGACCTTTTGGGAAAAAATTCCTATTCGAAATAAATAAATTGGAAAAATTCTGCGAAAAATGGTGGAACATAGCAGAGACGGACCACTCCGAGACCAGTCTCAAACTGTATCTCGATGAACTCAACAAACGTGTAGACGCAGTGGAATCAGCATATGAGGCAGCACATCTCAACATACCGGAGGAAAGATCCAGGGCGGCATGCGAGGAAACATACGACACATCACTGGACACGGCAATGAGCACCAAAATCAGGATTATCGAGATGATTAACACCCTGCAGCCTATTCAACTCAACGTTAACCCAACACAACGGATCCATACCCCCTCGCAACAAGAACCCTATCTCAAAGTCCCCGCATGTGACACGGAGGTCTTCTATGGCGGTCATGAAGACTGGCCGTCATTCCGGGACATGTTCACTGCGGTCTACATTAATCACCCAAAATTATCTCAGGCCCAAAAACTCTATCACCTGAGAGCAAAAACTCGAGGCAAAGCAGCTCTGATCATTAAAAAATACCCACTCAATGATCAAAATTTCGAGTTGGCATGGGGAGCACTCAAATCCCGATACGAGAATCGGAGAATTCTCGTAGATAACCAATTAAAGACCCTATTTAATATGCCCACAGTTTATTCTGAAAATGGTGAAAGAATTCAAGAAATTCAAACCACCATAAATAACTGTATCTCGACCCTAAATGCGAGCGATGTCTCAACTGATAACTGGGACCCCATCCTCGTATTCTTATGCTCATCAAAACTACCTGATGAAACCCTTGCACTCTGGGAACAATCACTCGATTCCAGAAAAGAGCTACCACTTTGGTCGGAGATGGACAAATTTCTCACGACTAGGTACGAAGTGGTAGAGCGACTCGGCACATATAGACCCAATAAACCCCGTAACTCAAACTCAAGCTTCAACCACAGATCTTCGACGCCCCAAAACCAGCCGAATTTCAGGAATAAGACCCAAACATTCCATGTGGATTCAAAGAGGCAACCCTCATGCAAACTCTGTAATCTGAATCACTCATTAATGAGCTGCATAAAATTCAGAGATCTCTCGACTCAAGAGCGAAGCAAATTCGTAAAAGAAAACAATTACTGCACAAATTGTTTAGCTTGCTCCCACTTGGAAAAGGATTGTCGTAGCAATTTCACATGCGTCTATTGCCAAAAACGACATCACTCTCTACTCCATTTCCAAGCAAAACCCCATACTCAAAACCCGGTACAGAGGCAACAAAGTAGCAAGGCGTATACCACACCCCACGTGGCGCCACCCACAGTTGAAGACCCAGACAGGCCATCAACCTCAAAAGATGCCAGTCGAACCCAATCAAAGCAAAACCCTAGTGCGAAAAACACAACATTGACCCACTTTGCGAGTAGTAGCGAAACTACTCTTTTACCCACAGCTTTGGTCACAGTGTCAGCTCACGGCGAGTATCACAAAATTCGTGCACTGATAGACCAAGGCTCCGAAAAAACCTTTGTAGCCTCAAGAATACAGGCACTCTTACAACTACCGACCAAAGAAACCCATTATAAAATATCCGGAATGGGAGGTTCGGTAGTTCAAAACTCAAATAGGATCTGCGAGATAACCCTCTGCTCGTCTGATCTAAAGACCCAAATAAATACCCAGGCAATTTTACTGCCAAAATTTACTCACTTCCTGCCTAGCGTGAAAGTGTCGACAGTAAATTTGAAGGAATTTGCAACATTGCCACTCGCTGACCCTCAATGTTTCACTCCCTCGAAAATTGACATGGTTATAGGCAGCGATCTCACCCCACAAGTACTACTCCACGGACTACATTCCGATGTAAGTGGTTCTTTATTAGCCCAAAATACTATATTTGGGTGGATACTCAGCGGACCCATTAAAGAGACTGTAAATACATTCTCAACTCAAGTACTCGAGAGTCCGGATGATACTCTCAGTACAATACTCCAGCAGTTCTGGCGACAGGAAGAGCTACCCATGACTCAAGCTATTTCGGAAGATGACAAATTTTGCGAAGAACTCTACCGCAAAACCACCCACCGCCAAGAAGATGGTAGATATGTTGTGAAACTACCATTCAAAAGGGAATTTCCAAGCACACTCGCCCTGGGACATTCGCGAATTGCTGCACAACAACAATACCTCAGCGTGGAGAGATCCCTTGAAAAAAACCCCGAGCTGAGAGAAAAATACTCTGAGGTTTTGGAAGAATATATCACCCTTAACCATATGGAGGCAACCTCATCCCGCGAGGTAATCGATAAAGGAAAGTATCTTTCCTTCTATCTCCCCCATCATGCTGTCTTAAAACCCGACAGCAAAACAACAAAGGTGCGCGTTGTCTTCAACGCATCTAGAACCACTCATTCTGGAAACTCCTTGAATGACGCTCTACACTCAGGCCCTATACTCCAAAACGACTTAATGCTCGTCCTACTCAAATGGCGATTTTTTAAGTATGTATTCAATGGCGACATCGAAAAGATGTATCGCCAAATTCTCGTTCACGAAGAGGATCAGGATTTTCAAAGAATTCTCTTCCGAAGATCCCCACAGCAGCCAATGGAGGACTTCAAATTAAAGACAGTGACGTTTGGCGTCAACTGTGCCCCGTATCTCGCGATACGTACTCTGCATCAACTCGCAGAAGACACAAAGCCCACCCACCCACTCGCCCATGATATATTGCTACACGAAACCTACGTAGACGATATACTTTCGGGCGCACACAGTATACAGTCCGCTCACGACTCTCTAAACCAGGTTATCGAAGCGTTGAAATCAGCCGGTTTTCCACTCAAGAAAATAACGGCAAATCACTCAGAATTATTGCAATCCATTCCAGAATCTGATCTCCTAGATGCAGATTTTCTCAAATTTCACGATGCCAGCTCAACGAAGACTCTCGGCATAAAATGGAATGCCATAAACGACTCTTTCTCATACTCTTACGACCCTCTACCTGCAGCAAACTCTAACACAAAGAGGCAAATTTTATCGGCGGTTGCGAAATTGTTTGACCCGGCAGGGTGGCTATCGCCAATAATTATACGAGCCAAGACTCTCCTCCAGGAACTCTGGTTAGAAAAAACAGATTGGGACGAACAAGTCAAACCCAGCGCTTTCCACAAATGGAATACATTTCGCGAAAATCTCTCCGCGATAAATGAAATTAAAATCCCTCGATGGGTTGAATTTTCACCCAATAAACCCTTTCAGATGCATGGATTCTCAGATGCATCCGAAAAAGCATTCTTCGCTTGTGTGTACCTGCGAGTGCAGAATAGCGATAACACATTCTCAACTCACTTACTCGTGGCGAAAAGCAAAGTGGCTCCATTGAAAACCGTGAGCCTGCCGCGTCTAGAACTCTGTGGAGCAGTACTACTCACCAAATTGGTAAAACAAATTCGCTCCCACCTAACCCTAACTCCACATGACCTGTTGCTCTGGTCGGACTCCGCCATCGTACTAGCATGGCTGGAAAAACCCCCACACACTTGGAAGACCTACGTGGCAAATAGAACCTCACAAATTCTGGAGAACGTGAGTAACGCCACTTGGAGACACGTACCCAGTGGAGATAATCCAGCAGATCTTGGCACCCGTGGATGCACACCCAAAGATCTAGCCGAATGCTCCCTTTGGTGGAAGGGCCCAGAGTGGTTGGCCAAATCCCCAACGTCCTGGCCGAAACCAGTGACACAAACCCCTACTCCACCGGAACAAAAGCGCACTCAAGCATTTCATGCGGCAGATAGGCCTGATCTACTCGAACGCTTTTCTTCCTACTCAAGAGCTCTACGAGTCCTTGCTTATATGTACCGTTTTATAAACAGGGCACAAGGACTCTATACTCTAAAAACGATCACGCTAACCCATGAAGAAATGCATCAGGCAAAGGTTCGTTTGATCGTGTTGACGCAACAGAAATATTTCTCTGCCGAAATCGCGGATCTACAGTCCAACAAACCACTCCACAAAAAGAGTTTACTATTAACTCTGAACCCTGTGCTAGACGAAACAGGCATAATGCGAGTGAATGGTCGGCTCGCAAAGGCCAATCTTAGTTACAACGAGCGATATCCCATTATTATTCCCGATAATTCTCGTTTTTGCTCTTTACTCTTAGAGTTTGTTCACTCTACCTTGTTGCATGCCGAAAAACAACTGATGATCCGCATGATACAACAGGAATACTGCATCCCTAGACTCAAACAAAAGGTGAAGAAGTGCATATTTCATTGTAAGACGTGCACTATCTATAAACAACAGGCTAAATCTCAAATAATGGCCGCACTCCCTCCGGAAAGGTCCACATACTCTCTCCCATTTCACACGACCGGTATCGACTTTGCTGGACCTTTTCTAGTTAAAACATCAATCTTACGGAAGGCATCTTACTCCAAGGCATACGTTTGTGTGTTCGTATGTTTCTCAACAAAAGCGGTCCATCTTGAAGTCTGCTCAGATCTGACGACCGCTGCGTTTAAAGCAGCATTTGCGCGGTTTGTTAGTCGTCGTGGACTCCCACACAAAATAATGTCAGACAATGGAAAAACCTTTATTGGAGCAAGTCGTGCCATTCAAAAGGTGCTTTCTTCTTTTCTCAAGGAAGCCGCAACTGACATAGCTCAAAAATATGCTACTCATGGACTGTCCTGGCAATTCATCCCACCATATGCTCCTCACATGGGCGGACTATGGGAAGCGGCAGTTAAAAGCTTTAAAACCCATTTCCTTAAAGTTGCAGGCGGTCAAAAATTCACATTTGAAGAATTTACTACCCTACTCACTCGAATCGAAGCGGTTCTCAACTCTAGACCGCTATCTCCGATGTCGCAAGATCCAAGTGATTTACTCGCTCTAACTCCTGGACATTTCCTCCGTGGTGCTCCACTACTCGCGTTACCCGAACCCAACTCCGAGAATCTTTCGCTCATCAACAAATGGCAAAAATTACAAGTTCTACACCATCAATTTAGTACGCGCTGGAAAAACGAATATCTCAAAGAACTTCATAAGCGTACTAAATGGAAAACGCAGCAGCCAAACATCAAAGAAGGTGATTTAGTCGTCGTTAAGGATGACCTTGTCCCCCCGAATGAGTGGCGACTCGGACGCGTTACTCGTCTCCATCCCGGCTCGGACGAAAAGGTTCGAGTGGTAGATGTCCGCACTCAAAGCGGAATATACACACGACCCATTGCAAAACTTTGCGCACTTCCCCCAGCCGAATAAGATCTCCACCCTCACTCTACAAATCTCTCCGTAGCATGTAAACTCTAGGATATCCATCAGACCCTACTGTTAGCACCCGTACTCACCTCATAAAATCGTTATCTTTATATTCTCATTACAGACGCTACGAGAGTTTCAGCACTTGTCGGCTCTGTTGCCAAAAACACTCGTTGCGCTATTGCAACGCCTTTATGGCTATGACCCCGGACGAACGCTATGAGTCGGTGCGGGCTCATAAATATTGTATAAATTGTTTGGCAACATCCCACGTAACAGGCGCATGCGACTCCCCGGACCGTTGCCACAAATGCGGCCTGTTCTCCACAGCAGTGTCCACCTTGGCAGAGATGCAGGAGTTGTTGCTTCCATCAGCGGAGCAGGCCGGCCGCCATGTTGGAGACATGAGCTCCAATTTAATTGAATTTTAAATAATTATTCTAAAAAGCTCATTTTTTTTTTAAATATAATAATGAATTTAATACAAAATGAATTTATAATGAATTTACACCTACATATATACTTACCTCAAATTTACTTAAATCATTGTGCCAAAATACTTACCTTTGCTAAGACCTATGTTAAAATACCTAAAATTACTTAAATTAACTACTCAACTCACCTTTTTCAAACACCCTGTAAACTAAGAATTTACTTACTGTTTTCTGTATATTTTAATACTCTTTACACCTTTTCATATTTACATATTTACATACATACATACCTACATACTTACCGTTTCCTTGCTGCGCAGGAGACTTAGAAAATTTGCCAAATCAGTTCGATTACAACCGTTGAATTACACCCGTCTCGCTAGTTCCACAGTTTTGTGTGATATATGAAGTGCGCGATAATAAAGTTTACTTATAATTAAAATAGTGTGCGTATTTTCTTGTCTGGTGAAGTGACCCGAAAGTGACCCATAGTCCCTCCAAAAATATACAGTTAGGAATATGCTAGTAGTACTTTTGTTATTAGTCGAACCATTGACATTTTACGTCCAGGACTTGACATGTTTATGCAAAGTATTAAAGTGTTTGCCACCAACTCCGCCTTCTAGTTTCCATGTTTTAAATATTAGAGGTCTGGCTTGGACAAAAAGTGGACTTGACTGGGTCATGCATTGGACCCTTCAATTGTTATTGCAGCATTGCCCGTTTGAAAGTTTTATTGTTTTAATTAATATTAGAGAAAAATTATAGCAATGTTATTGGATGATATATTTCGAAGTCACCAACTTCTTCGCAGTCTCTTCTCGGACACTAGGATGCGAATCCAAATGTCTGCATCAAATCCGCTGTTAGAGCTCATACTCTATAAACTCAGCTATGATTCCGTGTAACGTCACGGTGTCAATTTTCTTGGTTCGTTTTGAATTAGTATGGCCAAAATATAGAGAAAGGAGGAAAAGGACAACTTATGGAAATCTGCCCAGGTCATTGGGCAATATCCACTCATGCGGAAATGGTGGGCATTTCGAACTGTGATTCCTTTTTCGAAAATCTTCGGAGGATATCTGAAATAAGGATTCCACATGTTAACGATTTTATCACAGCGTGATGGCGCTTACCACATGGTGACCTTCTAAGCATCCTGTTTTTGTCGAGGTGGACCTGTGTTTTCTTGTTTGATGTATCTTTTGAATTCACTAAACATTGCACCGTCGAAAGCGTTATATTGTGGATACTTAATTTGCGAATACAGGACCAGAGATTGTCGCCGTGTAACATTTATTGTTAAAGTTTGTAAGCACAAAATTAGTGGCACGCCTCGGTATCAATAGCAACCTTCATGAGGTTGTTGCAATTCAGCCAAAATTTTACTTTATTTATTTTTTCAGGATTTAACGATTAGTACATTAAGATCGTAGGATCTTTTTAGCACAATAAACCGTTGTTATCATTTTAAAATATATAGTGTAGTCTTAAATAATAATCTAGATAAAATAAGTTAGAAAGTAGGCAAGTAAAATATAAAAATATAAAAATGGCGTTATCACGATCACTGAGAAGGCGCTCAAAATTAAAAAAAAAGTAAACACGGCACAATTAACTGTCAGACTCAAAGGGACAAGCTACAATCCGAATAATAGGAAAGCTTTTTCACAGAAGTACATAGTAGCTGGGTTGGCTTACAGCATAGTCTTCTGATAAAACCAACAAAAGACGACTAATTCTCCTCAAAAGCCTTTCATCTCTCGGGCTAGAACTTCTTAATGAAGAAAATATACCTTCATACGGTTAACAAACGCTCATACACTCCGCTTTGCATTCTATAGTATCTAGGAAGGATTGTGGAAGGCATTATTACCAAGTGTCTACAGCAGGAACACCCAGGTGGTTTACTGAATAATCAGTTAGATTACGCAAGTAAAGATACACGCTCGATGTAATACAATAAGTTTTCAATATAGCTCATCAGCATCATTGTTTGATGCTAAACCGCGCTGGTAATCATACAATATTACTGACGCGCTCCTCAGGGCTCTTATGTGATCTTTCGGCAGGCCTGAACAAATATTAGCTATGAAAATAATATAGCAGTTGTAGTCGTCAGCAAGAGACTTTACGTGCTCCAAGCACTATGTAATGACCCTGGGAAGAGTTAAAGAATAGCTGACAAATATGGGATTAAAATAATTTAAATTACTTACCAGTATATATCGACCCCTACTTAATTGTCACGGTGTACTTTGAAGCGGTGAGTGAGAAAAAGGGATCAAGGCGAATTTACCTGTCAGCTGTTGTCCACTGTAACAAGCACGATAATAATATATGTAGCTCCTGTGAGCAACGACTGTAAACTGACCCGTCAAAAAGACATTTTAGTAGCTCACATTCAGCTGTACGAATGGCGACGCTATCCTTATTCTATCCCAGAAAATATCAGTAGACCCGATGACTGGTGAAACAGCTGGCCTGTACAGCAATGATATCGAGTAATTAATAAAAGTAAGGAAGTCTAAGTTCGGGTGGAACCGAACATTATATACCTAGTAGTGATCTATTACGGCATCCCAATTTACGCAGGTCTATTTTAATACTTTCAGTTCGTATTTGCGTTCAAATAGACAGACGGACAGACAGATAGACGTATCGAGAGACGGACATGGCTACATCGACTCAGCTCATCCTCCTGAACATTTCAGTATACTTTTTATCGGACTATCTCCTTTTCTTCTCATACGTACAAACGAAATGATAATGCATGAATAATGAAAGGCATGAAAATTAAAAAAGATATACTCGTACAACTTCGCTTTTGCAGTGGGGTATTAACTACTTGCCCGAATATTTTGCTTATGTGTTTCCCGATTTGGCTAATTTTTGGCAGGAGTATAATACATACTACTGAGAAGCAGCTGACCAATTTTCATTAAAATGTCAATATTGAATTAAAAGCGATTGACTTTGAAAATAGCAGAAATTTTGTGCTGAAAAGTGGGCGGCGCCGCGCCTACTTTTTCAAAATTGAAAAAATTTTTTTGCGGCCGAGTTTTTCTTAAAAAGCTTATTAAGTGTGCAAAATCTGATTGATATAACTTGCTTGGTTGTAGAAATATCGCTTTTTAAATTTTACAAAAAAAATTTTCAGAACTATGTTAAAAAACTGGGCGTGGACATTAACCGATTTCGCCCATTTTTACAGCAAACAGTTACCTTTATATATAGAACATTATCACCAAATTTCGTTTCGACAAATCAATTTTTGGCGGACTTATGGCATACAAAGTTTTGTGGAATAGTCCACTATAAAAGGGGCGGGGCCACCCCCATTTTGGAAAATTTTAAGTTTTTGGATTTTTTTGTTTACGGAAACCTTAAAAGTGGAAAATAAATGATGTAAAGCTATTTTACGCAAAGGTATTGCCTATTTAATATATCTACGCTCCTCTTCAAAATCTTTCATATAAAAGTGGGCGTGGACCTTAACCGCTTTAGCCTATTTTTTCCTGAAACATTCCTTGCATTCCTGGAAACCTGCTTGCTGCATTTCGTTTCGATATCCTGAACGGTTTTTGATTTATGATTAATATTATTTCTAAATTTGACTTAATCAAAAGTGGGCGGTGCTAAGCCCACTTTCAAAAATTTCTTCAAAAATGTATTTTATTCCTCAATCTCAATGTATTCACCAAATTATTATGTACTGAATAATCACTTTTTTTGTGTTTTCGAAAATATTCTATACATAAAAAGTGGGCGTGGCTATTGTCCGATTTCGCCTATTTTAAATAGCGCTCGGAGATGAGTGCCAAGGAACCCGCATACCAAATTTCATTAAGATATCTCAAAATGTATTCAAATTATCGTGTTCATAGACGGACGGACGGACGGACATGGCTTAATCAATTTCTCTTTTCGTCCTGAACATTTTGATATACATAAGCCAATATCTATCTCGATCCGTTTATGCCGTTACATAGCACCGTTAGGCGACTAAAGTTAATATACCTTGTTACGCACACAAGATATAAAAATGAATGTGTGTCTCTGTGGGAGGTGTCCAAAGTACTGAACCGATCTTTATGAAATGTTCACAGTAGACTTCTAATTTCACTGGTTACCGTATAGGCCATATATAATTGTGGAAAAGTGGGCGGTGCCACACCCCCTTTCAGTAAACCATCACAATTCGTCATAACTCTGAACATATTTCGTCTAAATTAATGATATTTTGATATATATGTCCTTTAAACAGTGGGATCAGGGGGACTCTGGGTGCGACGCTATATAAAGTTGGAATTCAGCATAACTACGAATTTATTTGATTCCATATAATGATATTTTATATAAACGTGTCCTATATATCAAAAAAAAAAATTTTCAGAAAGGGTGAGCGGTACTAAATGTTCATTTATGTGTGGGCGTTGCCACGCTCCTTTTCCAAAGGGAAATGCATTATTAATGAGATTATCAGGTCACTGTACCTACCAAATTCTAGCCCTTTATCTGCATCAGTGAAGGAGATAAGGTATGTTCCGGTTTCCTACTTCTCTTTTAATTAGCTTTTTTACAAAAGTGGGCATGGGCGTCCATCGATTTTACTTTTTTTCCGTGGACGTACATAGTAAACCTCGTATCAAGTTTCGTATTTCTATCTTACACGGGTATGAAGTTATTAGCAGCCAGATTTGAAAATTGCTGGACTCACAAGTGGGCGGTGCCATACCCACTTTCCAAAATTTGATGTAACTGCCAAATTATATCAGTCTACCTGTATCATTCACTAGAAATGGGCAGTTCAGTATTTCTAACTAATTTTCAGATAACTTTGATGAAAAAGTAGGCGTGGTCGAAAGACAATTTCGCTTATTTTCTATGGGTGTATGTACCATAACCATAGCATACCTCCTACAAAATTTCGTTGTTTTAGCATAAACAGCTCTGTAGTTATTAACAATCAAAGTTTGAAAATTTGTGGGCGGTGTCACTCCCTTTTCCAAAAATTTGGTAAAGTCGTGAATAGGACAACCAACTTAATAAAGCTAACAAATTTCATTATTGTAGCTGCATTTATTTTAAAATTATCCCATTTTAAACGTTTTTCGAAATTTTCGATATTAAAAAAAGGGGCGTGGCTATTGTTCGATTTCGCCCATTTTAAAGACCAACCTACCTTGGCCAGAAAGCAACCTGTGTGCCAAATTTCATTCCAATATCTAAATTCCAGGTTATAGTGGCCACGGACAGGCCGACGTATTCCTCTGTAAATTCTAAGAACTTTGATATATGGAACTCTAGATCTATCACCATTATTTTGTACCGTTACAAACCACCGTTATACAGCCAAAATTATAGTACCCTGTATAAATGTGTAATCAAACAGATAACAGTTGGTAACCCTAATACTATTTCTCAACTATTTAAATCTTATCGCATTTCTTGCGTATAGTTGTTTGCCCGGTATCATGCTTCTTGGGGTGAATGCATAAAAAAAAGTTCCTTACTTAACAGAATGTCTTATCTATATGCGCATCCAACAAAAACGTGTAGTAGGTAGTAGTTTGGATCTCATGGGCAAAAGCATTACATAATTGAGCACTTTTAGGAATATGTTTTTGCAACTTCAACTAGGTTACTTTGCTAGCTGAAGGACATAGCTGCGCGGAAATATGTATGTAATACATATGTAAGTAGATATTCTTGTAAATAATAAGTTCATTCAAGTGTTTGGAAAAAATCACTGATGAGGAAATGGAAATGTTCAGGTCTGTAGTTTCAGCTGCTATAGTTAAAGAGTTACTTGCATTTTTAATAAGATAGAGTATCAATATTACTTGTTGTTTCTGAATCATTATGATGATGAAATAAATATTTATTTTTACAATTCAATTTTAAAGTAGCTGATTAATTTTATTTAGTATTATGCGCCTAGTAGAGGAAGGCGAGAGAGATAACTTTACTAAGTATCATGATTGTTATATACAATTGATTAGATGCTGAAGTTTTTGGTGTACTTACATATGAAGATGAAACCTATTTTTAACATCATCATGCCAAAAAATACCAATGCAGCATTGAAATGAAAATAATTTGGTACTATATACTTTATTATATATATTGAAGATTGAGGCAGGGCTTGCGTTGCCATTGCCAATGCCGACTCCGAATGGCATCTATACTTATCTTATTTTTGTGATTCTGGAAATGGAAGTGAGCTGCTAAATGCAGTTTACATGTATCCGATTTTCGTCAATGACAAAAATGGGTCTGAATTTATTTCTCTTGGGTGCACCTACCGATACTTGCTCAGGCTGCTAAGGGACAGCTGAAAACATAAGGGTCGTGATTTATAAAAAATATTTCAAGTTAACCTGGTTCAGTCCTTTCCCTATACGATCAGAATACTGAAATAAGGTATATCGTTGCACACTCGTATAAGCCGTTCGGCTAAGTATTGTGCTCGGAAGAATTTAAGAAATTTACAAAACCAGTTATTTGAATTTCCCACAGTGTCCAGAAAGGAAAAATCCATAGCCAGAAGAAGGCTTCCAGAACATCCGTTTTTGGAATATAGAACAAATAATCAAAAAATTTTAAGAGCATACTTCGCTGCGCTCAATTAAAGTGTTTTCCCCCTTTTTCGAAATCCTTTGGGAGTGGTAGCATCTATAAATTATGGCACAATAATGTAATTATAGTTGTTTTTTTAAATGATCGGTCGGAAGCTAGAGCCCCTTTTTATTAAGACACAAACTTTAAATGTATACAAACAACTTCATTTTTGTAGTGCAAAGAGTCAAAACACTTTTTTATGGAATTTTAAATTTGTTTGCTGATTTCGGTAGAACGAGGTTTTCGTTGAACTTAAGTAGGGCGTGCAAATAGCCTTGCTTATGTGATAACAATTTAAATAAAAAGTGACACATTTAAGCTTATTATTTGTAAACACATATCAGACTCTTTATAATAATAGGCACTAGAAACACATGAAAACAAAATGACAGCGTGATTATTTTTTTTTAATCTTGAAATTGCCTTTGAAAATCAAATGTGCACATACCGCTTGCGTGTAAGCCGCCAAAAGCGTACGTCTTAACAGTCCTACAAGGATGTGGAACTAATAAAATGGACGTCCAGCACTATGACATAGATATCAGTTTGAGCAGGTCTTGTCTTTTATTGGAACTTTTCGAAGCCACTGAAGCGCTTCGTGTCATTTTTTGTTAGAAAACATGTGAAAATATTCGTGCCTTATTTCCAGTGGTGCTCAAATTATTTTATATGGAAGAGAAAATAACAACACATGTAAAAAAATATGTGTACACTGAGATTTTCTTTTTGAAATTGAGTAAGCACAAAAAAAAAAATTCGAAAATGTTTTGGATATATTGCAAAAAAACAAATTTTTCTAAATAACGAATCCGGTTCCAAGGAGGATCTGTCCAGGCCATGATAGGTTACATAAAGTTAATAGATTCCACTAATTAGGAATTTAGTTGTTTTTTAATTATGAAGATTCTGTGGAGATTCTAGTGAAGATAGTATCGGTAGCAAACTAAATTTCAAACAAATTTATACTTTATATTTTGAAGGTTTCAGTTAAAATTGTTAAAAGGACCATTTGCAAGTTAAATTCAGAACTATCAGAGATTTTGATATAATATTTCATACACATATGCGTGGTTACTTATCGATTCCACACATTTTCGGTAACAAAATTTCCTATACCAACTGAAATTAATATACTATATTTCATTCTGTTTCCATCTAAACACTACCTATTGAAATAAGCTGGTATTTGCTTGGTATATGAAGGAATAGTCCTAGCAAGTATCTTTCGACTTTTCTGTGACGAGAAGTCTATTTTTATACCCAGCTGCACAAGTTACGGAACCAACCTTAGCTTCATTTTAATTGATTTTTGGACCAAGTTTATGTTCATTTAGACCTTTTTGTGTCCCATATGTTTTCCTTTTTTGTTCAACTAAGTTCGAGTAGATTCACTTCTGAATATAAATTTTTCTCAGTTCCTCATTATTTTTCAACAATTTTTTGGGTAAATTTCTATTTCATATGGAAGTGCCTGAGCTTCATACCAAATTGCTTTTGTTTTGCACTTTCATAAGAAACTCAGGCACTTTCATATGAATTGTATTTATATGTGAGGGCATATGGGAGTGCTTTGAAATTTTTTTTTGTATTGAAAGTGTAAATTTGTATATGTATATACTTGAACGCAAAACAAAAACAAAAGTGTTTCAAGTGGTTAGGGCTTGCGCAGCTCTGCTTATTTCCATCTCATAAGTACCCATTCCCAATACTAAATACACCTTTTCTCTATTTAAGGTAGAGTTTTTCAAAATGTATTTTTAGGATCAAGATCTTTAGAGAAAACAATTTTTAAACCGAAATTCCACATAGTTCAGGATGTATGATGCTTTGAGTTTTATTATGAAAAATAAAATAATACTCAGTATGACTAAAAAATTAAAATAATCATTATTTGCGGTCCTTGGTTATAAGTGATACACATCAGGCCGTCAATACGTCCGTACGTTCGATAGCTTGAAGAATTATTAAGAAATTTGTGTGTCGCTTGTGTGGTATCCAAGACACTTCACTTTTAAAATTCGGATGATAACCATAACCAAACCTTACTGTGTCTGAATTAAAATATGAAAATGAAAGCATAAATATATATTAGGGTTATTAATTTCGCAAAGTTTTTTTTTGGGGGGGCAAAGTTTTTTAACTTTAAATTTAAAAAAAATAGTTGTTTTTTCACAATTTCGAATGCTAATCCGTCTTTTACGATGTTGTGAACTATTTTTATGAACCCTATGGAGAGATTCAAGCTCTTCGTATTACCTTTCAGCATTTTCGTGTGTTTTGGAAAAAATATGGTTTTTTGTTTTTTATTATTTTGAACCATTTAAGTTTAAATTTAAAATTACAAGTACTTAAAATTAATATTAAGGCTAAAAATTGGTGAAACATTTTTTTTCTACAGATGGATTAATATTTTGCTCAATCACCTAAAGAAAAATGAAATGAATAACCGTTATGTAAATATATACTGTGTGTACATATATGCCAGAGCCTATTTGTAATAATCATAATTTTTAGTTTGCGGCAAATCGAGTTTTAAGTTCAAAATTCATGTTTGGTTTACTTTTCTCAAATATGAGTTTTGAACTTACACAAACCTGAGAACGATGGGTTGGTATGAATATTTTTTTTGGAACGTATGGGTATTTAACGTTGTGCAACTTAAATAAATATCTACAATGGTGCTTTAGCAGATAAAAGTGATTTACGAGCATATAAGTAGTTTCAATGACGAGTTCGGCGATTATTTACTTGCTTATAACTTTTCAATAAAATTGCATAGATGAAGGGAGTTTGGCAGATTTGCAATACCAACACTGTGGTAATTAGCAGTTAAGCAGATCAATAATATGTTTAAGAAATGAATGTATTCAGAAAGCTAAAATGCTTTTACAAGATCTGTCCTTTCCTTAAGTTTTATTCTTGGCATTATCCAAGGAACTTTAGACTGCCCTTACCTTTTGGGACGAATTTATTTTAATTTTCCGCATTACGGTATTCAGGTATTATTAATACCACTACCTTTAAGACAAATTATGCGCATAACGCTCCCATGTTACGAGCTGTTATTGAATTCAACATAATCTTTAATTCTATCGATCTTGTTTTTCTCTCTCTAAATAAAATTTTGGTCATATTTTAAATATGATTCCATAATTTTATGATATTTAAGTTAGTTAAGTTACACTTTTCCATAGTCTGTAAGAATGTGTCTAATGTTCATAGACTAAATAAATGAATAGATAAGAAATATTTCTTATTAATTTTGTACTATACTCATTGATTATACGTATGTATCTGCAACTGACCTACATTGGCGTTTTCATAATTAATAGCTTTTTCGCGTATTATTTTCATTTTTAGGTGGCTTGGATACGCCATCGAGACTTGCACATCCTCACAGTTGGCACATACACGTATACAACAGATCAAAGGTTCCAAACATCCTACCATCGTGATATCGACGAATGGACACTTCAAATCAAATGGGCACAGCAGCGTGATGCTGGGGTTTACGAGTGTCAAATATCGACACAACCAGTGCGAAGTTTTTCGGTTAACCTCAACATTGTGGGTAAGTGGCAATATATCGGCAAATTTATACATAGTGGTAGAACAAATATTTGTGCATATAGAAAATGTTTGTCGTGAAGTTCCTTATTTAGGGCCTGTATTTTGGGAAAAAGTCTCAATTATAATAAAGAAACATCGCTTTGTTGTTGTCGGTTGATAATACAAATCTATTGAGAACCAACTTATAAAAGATCCGTCCCTTCTTCAAATTATAGCCACTGAAATGGTTTATCAAAGGGCAAATAAGGCATGGCTGCTACTAAACATTATTAATATTCAGTTACATGAAAATGCTTATACTAGAGTCAAGCTGCCTCAACTTCGATCTGGGTATTTTAAGGTTAAACTCGTACCTGTCCAAAATCAACCCTTAGTACCAAATACATCCCTAAACTGTTCAATAGCAATCGCCACAGACCGCCAATTATTTCGCAAATCGCCTCTCACACCTACTCTCTGAGAGCACAATTCAACCTAGTGGAATGCATGAGCAGTGGGTTCATATCTCAGGAGCACTCCGTACTGCAGCCGAAGAAGTAATTGGATTCCGGCGAACTCGAAAAAACAACTCCTATGATGATGAAGAGTGCCGCGCTGCAACGAAAAGAAAGGACGAAGCCTACAAGGCAACGCTGAGATCGAATGCAACGAGGAGTGTATGTGAACACTACCGCGAGTTGAAGAGGGAAGCGAGGCGGCTTTTCCGGGCGAAAAAACGAGAGGCAGAAAAGCGTGAAATAAAGGAGCTTGAGATGCTGGCCAACGGGAATAATGCCCGAAAATTCTATCAAAAAATTCGGCGAATGACAGAAGGTTTCAAACCCGGGGCAAACTCCTGTAAGAATGAGAACAGCGACCTGGTGACCGATGTTCAGAGAACACTCAGAATATGGAGGGATCACTTCTCTGCCCTTGTAAATGGAGAAACTGAGCAAGAAAACAGAGAAGATACCGAACCCGAGCCCACAATCGAAGATGATGGAATTGACGTTCCACAACCCGACTATAATGAGGTGCGAATAGCAATATCCCGATTGAAAAACAATACAGCAGCTGGCGCTGATGGTTTGCCTGCTGATCTATTCAAACACGGAGGCGAGGAGCTGGTAAGGCGCATGCATCAGCTTCTATGCAGAATATGGTTGGATGAATGCATGCCTGAAGATTGGAATCTAAGTGTTCTCTGCCCAATCCAAAAGAAGGGCGATCCTGCAAACTGCGCCAACTATCGCGGAATCAGCCTTTTGAATGTCGCATATAAGGTCCTATCAAGCGTATTGTGCGAAAGACTGAAGCCTGATGCGAACCGACTGATTGGACCTTATCAGTGTGGCTTCAGACTTGGTAAATCTACCATCGAAAAGATTTTACAATACGCCAAATCTTGGAAAAAACCCGTGAGAAAAGAATCGACACACATCATCTCTTTGTTGATTTTAAAGCCGCTTTCGATAGCACGAAAAGGAGTTACCTATATGCCGCTATGTCTGAATTTGGTTTCCCCGCAAAACTTATACGGCTATGCAAAATGACCTTGAGCAAAACCGCCAGCTCGGTCAGAATTGGGAAGGACCTCTCCGAACAGTTCGAAACTAAACGAGGTTTCAGACAGGGTGACCCCTATCGTGCGATTTCTTTAATTTAATGCTGGAGAAAATAATACAAGCTGCAGAACTTAACCGCGCTGGAACAATATTTTATAAAACGTGCAATTGTTGGCGTATGCTGACGATATTGCGATCATTGGCCTTAACAACCGCGCCGTAACTTCTGCTTACTCCAAATTAGAAAAAGAAGCGGAGAAAATGGGATTGGTGGTGAACGAGGGCAAAACGAGGTACCTTCTGTCATCATGCAAAGAGTCAGCGTATTCGCGACTTGGCAACCATGCCATTGTTGGCAGCAATAATTTCGAAATAGTAAAGGACTTCGTTTACCTGGGAACCAGCATTAACACCAACAAAAATGTTAGCCTAGAAATCCGACGAAGAGTTACTCTTGCAAACAAATGCTACTTCGGACTGAGTAGGCAATTGAAAAGTAAAGTCCTCTCTCGACGAACGAAAATAACACTCTACAGGTCACTCATCGCACCCGTCCTGTTATATGGTGCAGAAGCTTGGACACTAACAACATCTGACGAGGCGGCTTTGGGAGTATTCGAAAGAAAGGTTCTTCGAAAGATTTGTGGACCTCTACGCGTTGGCGACGGCGAGTACCGAAGAAGATTTAATGATGAGCTGTATGACCTTTAGGCAGACACCGATATAGTTCAGCGAATTAAAACACAGCGGCTTCGCTGGCTAGGCCACATAGTGCGATTGAGCGAAGATGCTCCAGCCCAGAAGGTATTCTTATCGGCACCCGCCGGTGGAAGCAGAGGAAGAGGGAGACCACCACTCCGATGGAAGGACCAAGTGGAGACCGATTTGCGATCCCGCGGTGTTTCCAATTGGCGCCAGTTGGCCCAAAGAAGAAACGACTGGCGAGCTATATTGGACGGTCAAAATCCCCCAAGCGGTTAGATGACCATTTAAAGAATAAAACTTGACGTACCTAATGTGTTAAAGGCTCCTACAACAACGATAAGCAGCAATTAAACCATTAAGAGCAATTTTCCTTTTTTGCAAAAATTCAATTTTCTATTTGTCTATATTTTGAAATTTGCAGTTAGTAGCAACCAATTTTTATACCGGTCATTAATAAAATAATGGCTTCCAAGAAAATAACGAATAGTAGCGGAATAGACCGGAAAAGTATAACAAATCTGCCTTTAAAGTTAAAAATTGCTCAAAATGTGTCTACAAAAACCCTATGTTTAATGCAACTAAATTTAACAAATTAGACACTGTGGTTAAGTAAAATAGTTACTTAAAATAAGTTAGCACACCAGAGCAATGTAAATCCGTCACTTTTGCTTTAAGACCTGACACAGAAAAAAAGTATTAAGCTTAAATTTTGCCTTCTGCAAGCACTGTGATCACAGAAATAAATTCAGTTCTACGAATAGCTTAGGTCAAAAACGATGCCCAAAACTTTTATAGTATGATGCATACAACCACAACTTTAAAACTATGCAGTAATTTGTGTATAATTTCAAATTAAATTAGACACGAATGGAGTCCTAAAGACTGAATGCAAAAGTTTGTATGAACACCGAGAGCTCCTTATTTCGTTAGTTTTTAGTACAGTCTTGTTCCATGTTGTAGGTCCCAAGCCCAACGCCCTCCTGATCCCAGTCAGACACCCTCTTGCAGACGCATCTTATGGTGATAAGAAGTTTGCGCCGTCTGCGTTTTGTTCACCATCAAATGGGTGCAAGCGCACGGAAGTTTTGGGTCATCGACATATTGAAGGTGACTAGACCTAGAGTATTTATATTTGGGCATCCCGATGGTGAAATTAGAAAAAGACCACCACTCAGATGGAAGGACTGAGCGAACGCCCGTAAGAGGGCAGTTAGTGATTCCAATTGGCGCCAGTTCACACAATAGAGTAATGACCGACTGTATGTTGCACCTCCAAAACCCGATTAGGGGTTAAGCAAAACGAAGTCCAAAGCATCCTTCTAAGAAACGAAATGTTTTCACTAAGGACAAAAACTTCTATAAGCGTCTGGTATATTGGCGAATCACATATGATGCGGAGTCAAAAATTATGGCACTGGAGGTGAAAAGTTATGGCTCCCAACTGCATTGGGGGAGGCAAATGTATCAGACGCCTTCGCCTAGTGCAGCTCTTTTAAAGAAAATCAAATAATTTTGTTTTACATTTTTAGTCTTTTTGCAGTTTAACTGGGAAATCAGCTCTTCAAAATGCATTATTTAACACAAATATTCATCGTTTCAAATAGAAATATAATTTGATACCCAGTGTTACATATTGTCTTACCTTTATAAATCTTATTTTTAGTATTCAAGAGTTATATACAAATGTGCAACACAGCTATACGAGTATGATAAAAACTTCTGACAACTGCTTTCTCTGCAACATTATATCAACGAGTCGAGAGAATAACTTTCATTTTCAGGTTAATGAGGCGACAATCGTTAAGGACTCATGTAGCTCCTGTAGCAAGATATTATTTTCCAACAAAAGTTACGTAATAATGAGAAGTAACACGAAGTAGGAAAATGTATGTAAATAAAACAAAAAATGGCAAAAGTTAAACAAGAAACATTTTTCCTCAAACAATAACGTCATAATCAGTTGGTTAAAAATACAAAAGTCTCACAAAACAGCAACAAATGCAAAAAAAAAATAATTTAACATAATAATTATTTTACATAAATAGTACGAGCACAATAGTAGAGGCAAGTGCATAGAAAGTAGAAAAGTTTTGCCAACATAAAAAACTCTTAGGTGAGCCTTATTTTCATGTATGCATATATGATTGCTTGTTTTAAGTATGTACTTACACATGTATATGGTTGCATTAAAATGGCGTTTTGCTATTGTAATATTTTGCATAAAGTTGGAACTACAAAAGCACTTGAAACAGTTTAATTCAAACAATGGCGAATAAACATTTGTGTGTATATATGTATTGGCTTAAGCCAAAAAAAAATGTTGTATACCTTTCATAGAGAAGTGTGAGGTCGACATAAGCAACAAATTATTGATGTGTGCAATTGAGAGTTTAAGTAACTGATTTAGCTAAAGAGAATGGGCGTGGTACTGTCGAAATGGTAGCAGAAAAAGTTGAAAACCTGTACCGGTCATCACTCCACCACAATTTATCAATTGACAACACCTAAAAATTATTAAATACGTCCTAGGTACTATAACCAATTAAAATAATATGCAATATATCAAAAAAAAAACCTTACGGTACAGTTAGCATTTTGATCTTAAGGTCAGTCTGAGGAACTCACTTTAGAAGAAACGGGAAATCGCAGATTAGTTCAGGTGATAATAAAAACCAGCTGAATTTTTGAACGAATAAATAAATAAAACTAGGTTCGTAGTTCGTTTTCGAAAAACAGTTATGGAAGCGAAAAAAAAAAATCCCCCAAGTATTTAACACAATACATTAAAAAACGGTTCCCACAAAAAATCGCGAAAGGCGATAACTATAACTTCTATTGTATAGAGACCTAAGTAGTAGATAATTTTGGTATTTACCCAACTATCGTAACAGAGGTAATTTTTTTTAAGAAAAAATTAAGATATGTTCACCGAAGAAATATTAAAATAAATTGAACAATAACAAAATGTTAGAAAATCAAAGGCTTAAAGAGTGCGATTCATAAATTTACCTACATTTTTACGTTACGTGTAGGATAGCTCAGAGATCAAACCGGGCTCTTTAGCACCCACTTTTGGCAACAATTAGTTACTAAGGTACACTTGCAGAACGGCAGGTTATCTTTTTAACTCAGAGTTAAAGTCAAATGAGGGGTTCAACTCATACGTTTTTGACAAATTATCATATTAACTCTGAGTTAAAAATATAACTTGCCGCCGTGCAAGAAGGCCTAAGGCTCTCAAACTTATTTGAGTATTCAGTTAATCGATTAGCTCAAGCTATAAGATACCAAGAATAATCCATTTTTTTTTCTTGAATTTTGTCTCTAAAAATTTCGTCTCAGTATGATTTTGATATCAAGCCCACTAATTTAATAATAAAAATACATGTAAGATGTGTGTATATATAAATTCGTTTCGTTGCATATTAAACCTAATTTGACCCTACAAAAATTACAAAAACAAAAAAAATTTCCAATTTAAATCATAGCCAAATAAACAGGTCGTTTATCGGCTGAGCAGCGGCAAAATTCAAAATTTTATTGAATTAAACTATGTAAATTTTTTATCATGTGGAAAATTAAAATTTTTGCGATTTCAAGTTTGTGTGAGTCTGGTTCGAAAAGCACGACTCTGCTATCAAAATTATTGGTCGAAGTACGGTGAATATACTTCCAATCATTTCACGATTTTTTTGTTGTAACGACAAAAACACCCCCCGAAGGTTTTGGGGAGTGCTGTCGAACTGACAGTCCTTGGCCGGATATGAATCCGGTACGCTCCGGTACTCCCTTGCGGTACTGCCCGACTGTCGTGGTAGCGATTTGGTATGACCAGTGGAACCTTCTAGGTCATTTCACCCCTCCTTCCGTAAAGAAGGAGAGATGGGTAATAAGAGGTGGAAGGCATCATATCCGTAGATCATGTGCATATTAGTCGCCTCTTACGACCGGTATGCCTACCTCGGGCATATTCTAAACCCGTAACCCTCAGGGGTTCAACATATACTTTGAAATTAATAAATAATCGACAAACATCAAACCACAGGAATTATTTCCAAAACCAACAGATGAGAATCTACAAAAACTCAATTTGAAAAAGTTATCGATTATTTTCATTTTTGGCAGCTTCGCTACACTGTTGGAGAAATCAACACATTGACACTAGTGTTCTCAGAAGAAAATTATATGTTCAACTAGCAGTCCTGCATTACCTGTGCTCCAGAACTACGCAAATTAATAGAGGACTTCTGTGCTTCACCGTTATTTCTAAATCTTATTCATTCAAATCACAGCATCGAAAATTTTCGAGTAATTTTTATTTCGGATTGATTGCAGTCATAAGTTATCTACAATTAAGGATTGTACCAAAAAATGGATGAAAGATATGCAGCCTAATAAGAACTACTTTTGAGTTTTTGTATTAAGTTCGGGTACATACACAACGCTTTATCACGCTGTACATAATACTTTTCTTAGAAACTCCTCAGCTATATTTCCATTTAAATTTATTTTCACATCTTAGTTTTCTCCCATCAGCATTATCATAATAATCATTACAAAGTACCTATTCACTTTATGTATGCAATATATATTTTTGTAGATACCATCGATGATGAAACGAGCAGTTTACTACAGCAATACTACAGTGATGATGCATTTTACATAAGCTCAGATCGCATTTACCAGTCTAGTGATGATGAGTTTGCCGGCATGTTTGGACATATACAAAAAGTAGCGGGTTCGTACATACAAGAAGTTTGTATACTAACTTACTGCACTTTGCGCTCGCTCGCTTACTAACACTCTTCAAAATATTAGCAACTCAACTTCAAAAACGCGCAACTAACTGCTCATGAGATGGTGAAACAATTTCGCTTAACTGCCTGCATTTGAAATTTATGCTCATATATTGACTGAATTTTGCTTATTTTGAGTACAAGGAAATAGATATGGGCTACTAAATTTCACGTTGAATATATGCATAACCCTACACGGAATCATGCAAGCACGACTGCATATGAGTGTGCTTGCCCAACATCCTTGAATATTAAAGGGACACATCTAGACGTGAGGGGGTATGTGATATATGTGGGATCTTCTCTGTGGGTGATATGTGTAGCATATTGCATGACTGCGCTTCGCTGCTAGTGGTACACAGCTGTTGCCACTACTAATATACAAATTACGCTAATATTACTAACACATTTTCATAATTCGTTAAGCAAGAGGAAGTGGCGAAGTCTCTGAGTTGTGCCATGTAGCAGCTGTAACTAAAACTAACTCTGCAAGAAGTTTGGTTCATATTTGCTCTGACTCGGTTGAAGTTGCCTGAAGATGCCCTAGCAACCCATTGTACATACATACATACACATTAGACAGTGTTCAATATATATTTTCTTCTTTCTATTAAACCTTCTATAAATGAAGCAATTTAAATATTTAAAAACCCACAAGTGTATTTAAATTTTTTCACATCAGCCTTAACTTTGAACTTGAGTAAAATCAGTAGAACGTTTTTTTTGGAGAACACTGTTTTCCTCAGACCTGTTAAATAATGATTACTAATCGTAATGGTTTGATTAATTATTTTCTTAAAAATCCATTTCATTATTGACTATTATTACTTTCAAGTTTTATTGATTATTTTTCAATTAATTAAAAAAATAATCAAAAAATCATAACTTTTTACGATTATTAAAAAAAAATCAACAATAATAAAAAAGTTGTTTTGATTACTTTTGATTATTTTTGATCAATTTTGATTTTTTATTGTTGTACAAGGTGGCGCAAAAGTAAGCTTCCGATGTTCAGCATATGGGTTGTGGCACGTGCAGTGTGTGCTGTTGCACCGTCTTGTTGGAACCACATGTTTTCCAATCCCAATTCATCAAGTTGCGGCAAAAAGAACTCGTTGATCATTGCTCTGTAGCGCTCACCATTCACAGTAACCGTTTGGCCCCGAGCGATTATTGGTCTAATAAATAGTCAGCAATATTCCGCGTTCTGGAGCAGTGTAGCGTAACATTGTTTATTAACGTGTATTTCGCATGTGTTTACTACACAAATGTAAAAACAGAACTGACTTTAGGGGCCAATCGCAAAATTTATAGCATTTTCTGATAGGAGGATTACTTTTGCGCAGTAACCGTTTTTCACCGACCGATTATTGGTCAAATAAATAGTCAGCAATATTCCGCGTTCTGGAGCAGTGTAGCGTAACATTGTTTATTAACGTGTATTTCGCATGTGTTTGCTACACAAATGTCAAAACAGAACTGACTTTAGGGGCCAATCGCAAAATTTATAGCAATTTCTGATAGGAGGATGACTTTTGCGCCACCCTGTAGAAGCACACAAATAGACATATCAACAATACTGAAAAAAAATCTAAAATAATAAAAAACAAAATCAACTAAGATCAAAAAGAATCAAAAGTAGTTAAAACAACTTTTTTTGATTATTTTATATTTTTTTTATTTTTCTAATCGTAATCAATTAATAATTGCCTTTTCTTGAAAAACAATTAAAATAATCATTACCAAATAAAAAAGCAGTAATTGGTTACTAATAACTAAGTGTTATTAAGAGTAAGTTGTCTAGTGCTACTACGCTTAGGGAATTCAATATTTACTCACACAGCCAAGCTTAGGCTCTGAGCTCAACAGTTGTAAGCCCGAGGGTGACCATAGTGACGTCACCCCTGTCATGATTGCATCAAAATACTTCAGAATAAGCATAATCTACACCCTGGCGCATAGCAATATTCCGTACAGCTGTGTCTAGGATTACTTTGATCAATTTGGCAAGTTCGCAAAAACTTGCACAAAAAATACCTACCCTTGGACTATTTTTTGTGACCCCTTACTTATTTTTATGAAAGCAGACATCTCTGAATTTAACGCTCGTTATCTAAGAACGAAGATCTGTCTATCGAGGATAAAAATATATATATATCCACTAGATATCCCAATCTCGAAAATTGCGAAATTTCTTTCTAAGTCCGGTGATTTCAAAGATGTTACTAAGGTCTAAATAAGTGTGATTGCTTTTACGATTGATATGTAATATTTTTAAATTTTCTTTGTTGCTAATATTTCTTGAAGCAAAATTAATTTCCATTATATCCCGGGATTGTCAACTCATATCCCGAAATTGGCGGCATTGCTAGTAGTGAAAAATTGGCATCCCTGAGATGTTTCAAAGCACTTTGTTAAGCATATTTATTTGTTTTTGTGACTTGCCTTAAGCATTAGTGTAATTTAATTTACTCGCATGCAAAGAGTGACATAAATGCATCTAGTTCTGCACTCTGCATTTGGAAAGTAACATGAATTTACTGTAGTGCATAAAAACGTGTGCACAAGCGTTCGTTTGTATAGCTCAAGCATGTTTATATAGCTCTGTTTGTAACTGTTGACCTATCTTCTGTCTTACGGGTCTATTCTGCGCGTAGCCGGTATTTTTGTACCTGGAAGATTATCTACCCGAAAATCGGAACCGCTGGCAATGCAGTTCATGTAACCGCGATTCTAGCGTACATGGCAACGATGTCAAAAACAAACAATCCGCAATAGAAAATAAAATGCAAACGCGAACGAAACTTCGTGAAAAAAGTGCTTTTATTGTTTATTAATTCTTGTGAACTAGTGTGTGTACAAAGTTTGTGGTCTTTTCGGTCACCCATTTTGGTGGTTACGAAATTGAACTACAACTTAAGCCGGCAGAATACCAAAAGGGTGTAAAAGTTTCCAAATTATTTATTTGCCCGTAAAACGAATGTTGTTACCGCGCTAGAATTAGGGCGTTAGAAGAACTTTCAATGTACTGCAAACTCCATAACTGAGTGTGTCATATATATTTCTCATATGTATGTACATATATTAAAACGAATGTTTGTTTAAGAAATTTGGTCGGCATAGCAGGGTGATTTGTCGGAACGAACTTTGACAAAAATGTTGAATATATAAAGGTAACTATTTACTGTAAAACTGGGAAAAATCGGTTCAGGGCCACGCCCAGTTTTTTAACAAAGTTCTGAAAAACAAGCAAGAAATATATCCGGGCATATATCTTTTTTGATTTTCATACCTTTCATGAACATGAAATGTTTGTAAATATGAGAAAAAGATTAGATAGCCTATCAATAAGTATACTTAAATTATCGGGACGATGAGCTGAGTCGATTTAGTCATGCCCGTCTCTCCGTTTGTCTATTTGAACGCAAATTTTTCAAACATATGCATGTACTGGAATTTTGAAAAAATGTGGTAAGCAGCGATTGGTAGGGAACCTATTTTTATTCAAATTAATTAATTTACCCCTCAAATCTTATAACAGAAGTGCTTTTATTGAAAACAATCAGCTGGCTTTATAATACGAACTGAAAAGTAATAAAACAGACTTGAGTAAATTGGTATGACATAATAGATCACAACTACGTACATATATAATGTTTGATTCCACCCGAACTTAGACTTCCCTACTTGTTGTTTATAAGATTTCCCACATGGTAGCAGAAAAAGTTTAAACAATTCATTTGTCGGTTCCACCCGAACTTAGGCTTCGTTACTTGTTATTTATAAGATTTGCCATTTCGTTAAAAATGCGACCATTGCAAAGCCAGTTAGTATGCTGCCATTTTTCTATTAATTCGGTGTCAAAAAATTACGGTTGGAAAACACCGAGTGAAAAAAATAATAAAAACCCGACTTAAACCGGTTTAAAAGCACCGTGTCAATCACTCTAATATTTATATATGTATATCGCACAAAATGTTTCCTTATAAAGCAAAATAAAGTCATCTAACAATTTTCCTTATTTTATTTTGTGCAAGGGTTGAGCCTTTTTCTCTTAAGACATGCTCATTAGGGGGTCTGTTATTTACCAAGTTGAATAATTTGACTTGGGTATCGTAAAGGTCGTTTCCTTTTGACTTAAAATGAGTTCTAGAAACCAAGAAAAAATTTTACAATGCCTTTAAATGCTGCCTAAAGAACGTTACTTTGCCCATGTAGTTTATATGGGATTTTGACACTTCTTAGAAAATATTTTTTATTTTGCTTATTAAACTCTTCAACTTACCAAGCATTGCTTGATTCTACTTCTATTAGATCCCTTTAGATGAATAAATTTTTTTTAGAAAGGTCAAATAGTAAATAGTTTTAGAAAGGTCAAAGTAATTTTTATTAGACTTTCTAATTATTTTACTGTAGAAAAATCCACTTGTTAAAGTTGCTAGTGCAATGAATTGAAAGTGGAAAAAATTGATCGACATAGACCTAAAAAACATCTTCCTAATATTAAAAGCCTTAATCATAAGTTCAGAAACCAATTTACATACTTACGTAAATGAGCTAGACAACGAAGAAAATCAAAAACAGTATCTTCTCCAGGTCATAAAAGATTTTAAGAATGATTTTCCAAATGCTTCTAAGGAATTTCGGACGAAAAAGATAAAAGTTTAATAACTAGCTAGCCTACAATAATAAAAGCAATACGAATTTTTGTCTAAAAACTTACATTTGAAGTCTGTATTACTATTGAGCTTTTAAAATATAAGTTTTTCCATAAATACAGAATAAAGAATCTAAAGGGATCATAATAGAAGTAGAAACAAGCATTTTTGGTCAGTTAAAGGGTTTAGTAAGCAAAATAAAAATTATTTTCTAAGAAGTGCCAAAATCCCATATAAATTACATGGTAACGTTATTTGGGCAGGGTTTAAGGGCATCGTAAATTTTTTTTCCTGATTTCTAGAAGTAGGTTTAGGTTAAAAGGAAACGATCTTGACGATACCCAAGTCAAAACATTCAACTTGGTAAATAACGGACACCCGAATGCTCATAAAGGGTGTTTTTTTTAGGGGTATAAAACTTCGAATTGAAATAAAACACAAGAAAATCGTTTTTAGGTCCATCAATTTGGCTTTATTGGAAGGATAATTTTATGCCATTAATGTTTAAATATGATTTCGGGCATGTGGCCGCCGCGGCTGGCTCGAATAAAGCCAATTCTACAGGTCCAATTTTCAACCACTTTTTCGAGCATATGGGGCCGTATGTCGGCAATAACGCCACGAATGTTGGCTTCCAATTCCCCTAACGTTTCTGGTTTGTTGGTGTAGACGAGCGACTTCACATATCCCCAAAGAAAATAATCCAATGGTGTCAAATCACACGACCTTGGTGGCCAATTGACAGGTCCATTCCGCGAAATTATGCGCTCATCGAATGTTTCCTTCAATAAATCGATTGTGACGTGCGCTGTGTGGCATGTAGCGCCGTCTTGTTGGAACCACAACTCATCCACATTCATGCCATCCAATTCGGGAACAAAATAGTCGGTTATCATGGCTCTATACCGGTCTCCATTAACGGTAGCTGCCTCTCCAGCATTATTGCGGAAGAAGTATGGCCCAATGACTCCACCAGCCCATAGAGCACACCAAACAGTCAGTTTTTGTGGATGTAATGGCGTTTCAAGGGTCTCATGTGGATTCTATTCACTCCAAATGCGGCAATTTTGCTTGTTGACGTAGCCATTCAACCAAAAATGAGCCTCATCACTGAACAAAATTTTGCGATGAAAATCAGCATCGAAATCAATCTCATTTTCGGCCCATACACCAAAATCACGACGCATTGCATGGTCTCGCGGCTTTAATTCTTGCACAAGCTGGATCTTGTAAGGTCGCAAGCCAAGATCTTTGCGCAAAATCTTCCATAAAGTTGATGGACAAAGCTCCAATTGCTGTGCACGGTGGCGAATCGATTCATTCGGGTCCTCTTCAACACTTTGCTCTACAGCGGCAATTGTTTCTTCGGTGCGCACTGTTCGTCGTCTCTGCGGATGCGTATTATCACATAGAGTAAACGTAGTGCGAAAACGATCCATGGTTAACCGAATTAATTGCTCTGATGGACGATTATGTCGACCATAAAATGGACGGAGCTCACGGTAAACTTCGCGAACTGAACCATTATTTTCGAAATAAATTTGCACGATTTGCAAGCGTTGTTCTTTTGTCAACCTGTTCATGATGAAATGGCAAACCAAACTGAACATAAATGACATTAGAGTTGCCAGATTTGACCACAAAATGCCAGTTTTATCTCTATTCGAAAAACAAACCTGTAAAAAAAACACCCTGTATAAGTAAATAAGTAACATAATAATTTCAAAATGCGAGCCACGAGTCGAGCTAAAGGATGATATTTCATTACTATTGTTACGAAGTCAGTTATTCATTACCAGTTTGACAGTTTTGACAATTTACTTTGTAGTCGTAAACTATTTAATAAGAATTTGTGAAATATTTTTCTACAAAAGTTTGAATCAGGGATAGTTAATAAATGTTTTAAATTTGTTTTTTTGGCTTTCTGGAAAGTTTGAATAGAAAAAGCATTTTGGATTGTTAAAATGTTCCGTAAAAATACTCTATGGAAAGTTTGATTTGCAGTGCTCTCAAACAAAATGTAAATCAAATTTTTACATTCAAAATATAAAGATAATGATTGTTGGCGCTCCCTGATTTATATATTTGAAAAGGAACTTTCTACGTAGGCGAAGTTTTCACATATGCATCGTACTTACATATTGTTTGTTTATATACATTTGTAACAAATTTGGGAGTGGAAGACTTAAAACTAAGTTTGTCTTAATAAATGCATTGTTTGTGTGACACATTAATATAGATTGAAAAATAAATCACAACAATTGAAAAAGCAATAAAATTTCTTGTTAATCTGAGTTTTTGGTTTACTCGTCAATGTGGAATTGTTTGTTTAATAACTACCACAATTGCAACATAAAAATTAAAGATTTGTATTTTAGCTTTAATGATTATTTTTGAATGTAGCCTTCATTGGCATATTCGGTTTAGGCGGCAACTGATATTCATCAATATTTTAAAATTGTATTAAGTCCGCTTGCATTCTTTTCCCTACACGTTTCAGCGTCTTCCGCACCTTCTTCAAAGATAGCTGTTTTTTAACATGAATTTCTAAACATTTACTAACCAAACATTTTTTAAACACAAACATTTTTAATTTTGCTATACTTTGGGCATACACGAAAAATTGCTTTCACTTAATATCAAGCGGCCGAAGCAGCTCAACCTAGCTCAGTGATGATATTGTAAAGCTAAGTGGAAAATTGTTCATTATATTTTAAAGGAAGTGATTTCACAAATTTTTTAAAATCTGCTCGCAACTTACCGAATAAATTTATTAAACTCTTCCCGAAACTTATGCGGATGGCATAATACCTCACCCTCTTTACAGAAGCACGAATGTTCTGATTCTCCGATTTTAGGTCAACAGGTTCACTATATCAGCCATTGAATTGTACACTTTCGACAAAAATCCCGAGTACCATGAGTACAAGAAAACTACAAAACTTTATGATCTGAGTCAACGCAATCAGAAAAAAATATATACTGATTGTTCAGTCTTATTTTACCAAATTCATGCTTCTGGCAATAGGCGGACGATATATAGCACACAGTTCAGAAACAATATTTAAGACCCTTAAATGAGAAAAATGTTGAAGTTGAAATGATATTATATAAATGATTAAAACATCTTATTTCATAGTTGACGAGCTGTTTGAAGGCTTCTACAGCTCCTTCAGGCGTTGAAAAATGTTGACCTCGCTTTTTTTTTGATGTTCGGGAATAAAAAGAAATCATTTGGTGCCAAATCAGGGCTGTAAGGCGGATGACCCATCAATTCGACCTTTTGAGTCCTCAAAAACTCTCTTGTGTGAGTGAATCGATACGTGAGAGCTCGCATTGTCTTGGTGAAGAATGATTTGCCTTCGGAGGTTGTTTTTCCTTAATTCTCCAAAAACTTTTGGCAAACAAATTCTCAGAATTGACCGTTTTAAGTTTATCTAGTGAAAAAACCGGCGACCATTGCTTTGAGGTGCTTCTTGCGCGAACAAATTTTGTTGGATTAGGCTCGCCTTGGGACACCCATACAGTCGATTGCTGCTTTGTTTCCGGCTCATATGCATAGATCCAAGATGCATCACCTGTTACGATGCCACAGACGGGATTTGATCCACCGCGGCTAAATTTCTTTAACATTTCTTTACACCAATCGACACGAGTCCTTTTTTGGGCAATTGTCAAATTATGCGGTATCCAACGAGAACAAATCTTCTTTACGACCAAATGTTCATGCAATATTGAATGTATGCTGGTCCCACTAATGGAAAAGGATGCCTCTATCTCGCGATATGTCACATGACGATCTTGTATTATCAATTGACGCACATCATCGACTGTTTCTGGCACAACCACCATTTTTGGATGACCTTCACGAAATTCGTCCTGCAAATATTGGCGGCCACGTAGGAACTCGTTGTACCATCGTTTTACAGTGGCTAAGTGTGGTGATTTACCACCAAAAGAAGAAGTAAGTTGGTTGATGCACTCCTGTCTCAATAGTCCACGTCGAAAATCGTAGTAAATCATCGCACGAAAATGTTCACGGGTTAAATCCAGTTTTAGGCAATATGAATTTTTAAACTCACTATAAATAAACACAAATAAAACTCGTAAGTGAAAACGTTATGTCAAAAAATACCAAACTTTACGATAAAAATATCTAATTACAGCTAATCACATCTAGTGTTGCGAAAGCGCAACCCTCGTATCCTCTTCTGAGTGGCAAAAGTGCTTTGTTCCAGCGAATGCAGAAGTGTACTGACTTGGATGGAGAATATTTTGAAAAACAATAAAACAACTTTCCTTAACCCGGGAAGTCCCATAACTTTTTTTGTTTTGGATTTTTGTGAAATGTTGTATACTTATATATTTCGATCTCCTGAGCACGAAAATGAAGTCCATTTTCATTTTCCTCGCTTCGATTTTCCGGAAAGTGCGGAAAACTAGCGTTACCATATGGTAATCGTGGGACCTCTAGGGTACATGTTTTTAATGAAAGACAAAATGGTTTTCGAATGTCGTTTTATTTTTAATTTTTCAAGAAATAACTGTTTTCAAACATTTTTATTTAAAAAATAAGTAAAATAAATGAATTCACGACAATGAAAAAAAAAAAACATTTTTGAACTGAAATTTATCATGGTTTTGTGTGGTACTGAGCAAAACATTGTACGCAAAGTCCTACGTTGCATTTACCACATGCAGTTCGTCCATTAACTCTGCATCCGTCACCGGCACAATGCCTACGATTTGATGGTACCACAAAATGTCCACCCTGATCATAGCGCAGAGCATGTTCAACTCGACCTGGTTGGTATGCATATCTGTGAAAGGGCGCAGGTCCAGGACTTTTGGGCGGTATACCATAGTGTTTGCAGTAGTATACTGCAAGTTGTTCGCGAAATTCTAACTGACTGATATGTTGATCTTTTCGGTAAAGTTGCCATGCATTTTGAATACAAGCATCTAACAGCCAGGTAAAAATGCTAGACCACCACTTTTTTCCCCTGTATGCGATGCGGTGCAGGGATAGATTTTGATCTAATCGGTCTACTCCGCACATAAATTTATTATATTCCGTGATTGCGCAAGGACGGGTACATTTATTTTCGATCCACTTGACTTCGAATAACGCTGTGCCATTGATTTCGGATCCTCACCAAAGCAGGTAGATAACATGCAGACAACATTGTTATCTTTCCATTTCACCAAACAAATACCAGTGCTTTTCATTTCAATTGATTCAGAGTAACCTCTTTCCATTGACTTGAAGTCTTTTTTATGCACTAGTGGACAGCTTGCTGGAATTCTGTTTTCTCGGATTGTTCCAGTACCATTATATCCGCATGACTTGAGATATGCCAACAGAGGAGAACTAGTAAACAGGTTATCGAAATAAAAGTGGAATGACAGCGATTTCAATTCATCAGGAAAATCGTCGATCATGCTGACTAAAGGAGCGGCGCATTTTCCAAACTTTGCTTCGTACTCCAAATTCGATCGAGGATTCTTCCCCTGGTAAATTTCAAAATTCACCAAATAACCAGATGGAGTTCATAGGGACCAGACTTTATATCCAAATCGTAATGGCTTGCCCTTTATAAATTGCTTGCATCCATGTTTACCAAAATAGGATATCATACTTTCGCCGAAAGAAAGATTTTGTTCCGGATGGAAATTTTCTATCATTTTTGCTTTCAAATGATCCGTAAGAGGACGCAGTTTCCACATTTTTTCAGGATTTGGGCCGTCTTTTGAAGAAGCCTTGGAATTTTCTTCGAAGTGGAGATTTTGCAAAATCTCTTGAAAACGATTCCGACGCATGGTGTTACTGACAAGATTGTTCCGAATGTCTTCATCCTGACTCCACAAATGTTTGTTTGGAGTGATAATTGTAGCCAGTGACGATCAATATGCCTATGAATGCTCTAAGTTCGTTGACTGTTATATTTGGGTTCGGTCTATTCTGTTCCACCGAATATAACGCACTTTGTTCGCAAATATGTTCCAATAATGTGTCATCAACAAATTTTTCAAACTGTTCGTGTGGCAGTGAATGGCGACAATCTTCGTAATTTGCGCTTGGAAAAAATGGAATTAGAGATGACGATTTCTTCTTGACCCATTCAAATACAGTTTCCATGTTTCCTGATGGCAGTGCAACGTTTGAAGGTTTCGGTTCAATTTTACGTAAGCGCTTCCTCATTGGAGATTCTGAACTATTAGCCGTTGTTTCTTCATCCTCCATCTCACTAAAAGTGCCTTCAACCTCAATAACAGGCAAATCTCCTGGATTTGGTGCTGAAAAATTTAGGGTTTATAAGATTAAAATGATGGTATGCTTATACCGTCTCTAAACATGCCTCCCATATCCTCCTCTTCATCGAAACCTTGCATACGTCGCCCACTAGCCATAACAACTTCGCAGCCACCTCTTAGCTGAGCCCGGCAAACATTATCTGGAATGCCCGCACAATCATCTTCAGCGTCATCTTCGCCAGATTCGTTGCCATCCACAGGAGGCTCGATATAAAGAGTGGTTGGAATATCACACAGTTGATTTTGATCTTCTGCTTCATCGAGTTCTTGAATGAAATCAAGCATTTCTTGCAACGATAAACCGCTGTAATTCACAAAATATCAATAAATATGATCAAAAATCTCAAAAAAAAAACTACACCAAACGTAACTAAAACCCTGTACCCTAGACGTCCCACGGTTACCATATGGTAACGCCTTGAGTAAAATACAAAAAAGTTACACAAAAAATCAAATTTCAAACAAAACTAAACTTGCATTTACTAGTTTATTTCATTAGCTACCAACTGATGTAATTTTTTTGGAAATATATCAAAAAATCAAAAAGTTATTCATATACTTACCGACGTGCCATGTTAAAAAACCACAATAATTCACTTTTTTTTTTCACCTGACTTTGACGTCTTATAGCTTTGCTAGCTGCACTAAAAATAACAAAAAACTTATGTTTTTCCGTGAGCTGCATTTATTCTGCGTGAAATACAGTTATTCTTTTTGGTTTTTGTTATTTACTTCAGACATAATACGTAAAATTGCAACGGCATGTTTGCATTACCATATGGTAATCGTGGGAAGATTCGGGTTAATATTTGAATGTGTTTTCATTATTAGGCGCTTTCCTTAGTTGTTTCTCTTAAATTTTTTGTAGCAAACAAATTTTATTTTCCCGGCATCTTTTTTAGCACAACGTAAAAAAAACAGCACAACGCAATATACAATGTTCGGTTTCACCCTTAGGTGTTGATTATGTCAAAAATATTCACCTTCAGCAGTATGTAATACTACACAAATTCACATATCAACTATTTTTTACTGACCGTCAGAGCATTTTTCTGTAAACGGGAAGAAGTAATTCATTGCGTCGCGTTGCTTTTTGAATAATGAGCCCTTAAGGCTTCCTTCCTTGTTCTATTATTTGCAACATATACAACACATCTAAAGTCGAGAACAAATTCCTATGCGCAAGATGACACTTTGTTGCACATGCAAGTAGTGTAGGGCGGGGGCTAGTTGAGCATAGAGGCAAGTTGGGCAATCGAAATATCTCGCAAACTATTCATCGTACACACAGGCATCATATGGAGGAAAGAAGGAGTCGCGGGAGGGGTAATCACCACGCGATCGCTAGTGGCCGCTGGACGAGCCAGTGAAGGTTCCGGGTCGGGGTTAGTTAATCAATAGCTGCTTGCAGGGAATGGGCACATACAAAATGTGTTCCAGGTGTTGGTCTTACTTTCGTTTGTGTTAATTGCAACAGTGACAATGACGATTAAGTTGCTAAGATCTTATTAATATATTTTTTTAAGATATTTAGGTCTGATTTTAAACAGAAAGACTGAATTTAATCCTGAAGTTGTCTTAAGATACGTTGATGTTTTGTTTATTTACTTTAAGTTAATTACTTTAAGTTTTGTTGTTCTCTCACTAAAAGACTATAAATAAAGAGCTAATTGTCAAACACATAGTTAACTTCATCTCTAGTCAACATTGAACCCATGGTTTGGTTAGACATTCTTAGTGCTCAACTTGCCCCATACCCTTGCTCAACTTACCTCATATATGGGACACATTGAGCGTATTTGACTTTCTGCACAGCTGTACCTCTTAAATTCGACTTGTTACAAAAAAATTACTATGGACACTTTTGCTAAGGGATAAATTACTAATCCATCAAGCCGCATAACAACTCAAAATTGCATAATGGAACATAACACCAGACAAACAATCAGGAATGAAGGTGGGAGCCACACCACCAGCAAAATACAACGAGTGCAGCGACAGACTTAAGTTAGGTTTAAGAAGAAACTAGTTTTGTAAGTTTAGTTCTAAGTTTAGGTTGAGCGAATAAATGAGCATAGTTCCATTGAAACAACATTTTTTTCGGTAATAAAATCTAAATAAAATTAAGCTTTATACTTTATTAACTGCAAGTCATACATCATCTTACACCAAAGTGGCTTAGAACGAATCTGCGTGTCTATGAGAGGACCCTATAAAATAATTCAACCAGTTCGCCACGGTTTCATACACTCCATAAGAGTCAGCCATAAGTGTGCAGGTTATCCCATGGTATAGTGTATCCATAATCTTGAATCTGTTATTATTATTATTGTAGTTATATCTTGCATGGAATTGGATGTAATCGACAGTCCTTTGACGGATAGGAATCCCGTACTCCCGGTACAAGCACCTTGCGTCATCAGCCCGACTGCCGTGAAAGCGATCCGGAAACGGGGTGGATGTGGATTTTAGTCCGCTCTTAGGACAGGCATACCTACCTTAGGCATATTCAAGCCACCAAACCCGCAGGGGTCAATCTCGACACTTTTCCTTTTATGTATGGTTCCATTATTTAAGCTGAAATTTATTAAAAAGTATTAAAAATCATTACTTCCACTAAGCTCAACTTAATTACCATAATGGTTCAAAAACTACTGAATTCATTAAAAACAAAAATTGTTGAAAAGGGGGCAATTTTCATTTGACGTAGCAAACAAATAAAAGAGTAGTAAAAACTAAATTAAAACTCTTTTACACTTGCATGTAGTAATCACTGAAGGAAAAACTAATAACTTATTTTTTGTATACATTCTTTTGTTTGCATAAATGCAGTTATAAATACGATCACTTGCAAGACAAAGTTTGAAATTGATGTGCCGAGAACAGCTTTCTGCGTTTCCTACTAAATGCTGCCAATACTTTCACAATTTTAAAAACAAAAGTTAATTACAGCAATATCCAAGTGCTTCGTGCCACAGGGAATAGCTAGCAAACATGTTGTTGGCATGGTTCACTCCTGATTTCGTTGCAGTTGCTAGTCAAAAGCAGCTGAGTTTGCATTTGTTTGTCTTTAAACATGTATGTTTGTACATATGTGCGACATGCAAATAGTTAGTCGACAGCAAATTAACATCTAATTATGGCCCATTAGGAATTGACAATTTTCCATTAAATATGCTATAAAAGAACATTGCGTATTTGGTTACTGATGGAACTAATAAGAAGGTACGTACAATCAGCTGAAGCATTGTCTTTCAAGGTTGTACGTGTGGTATAAGTAAAGTAAAAATACCCAATTATATCCATTTTACACCATTTATAGTAGAATTTTCAATAATTTATCTGTAGCATTAAAATTTTAGAGAAAGAACTTTGTTAGTTCAAGTTTTTAAACCGAAATTCCGCATAGTTCAGGTAAAATTATGCTTTGAGTTTTATACAATGTGAACATGATACATTCATGCAAAAAAAACTTTAGCTAACGGCAAATATGAGAGTTGCATTGCTAACCGGTCTATTTCCGGAAGTTTTCTTCAGTCAATTGCTAACCAATATTAAGCAATGTGATCCATGCGGAGGTTTTAAAAAGTTCAAAGGTAAGAAATTTCTCATTACGAGAATTCCAATGATCTTAACCGATATGCCATTGCTGTTTCACTGAATAATATTTCCAATTCGTCTGGCTCTTGCTATGACAATCAGTAAATTACACTGCCAATTTCATACAAACCTGTTTGGGAAAATCATCCGTTTTGATTGTTTTCGGCCCAGACAGCAAAACGTAAAGTATAGTGAACTGCAGAGTACTCAGGGGGATATCCAATTCTAAATTGAACAACCTGAATACATCCAGCAAATATTTCAACACAAAGCATCAGTTTCAATAGAATGTTTTAGCATTTAAAATGAGTACCAATTGCCAAACTTTTCGGATATAAAATTACAAATTTTTAGTTTATTTCGTATAATGGTAGATCGTTTTCGAAGAGGACTTTTATAGGAATTTTAATTAATTACATAAAATTTTAAGGTAGGACAAGGGATGCGGGATCAGCTAGTATTGATATATACATATATATATATATAGCTGTAATCTGAAGACGTACCAAAGACTTATAGTGACCAAGGACTTATTAAGTGATAAGATAAATAATTGTTGTGGGATTGCACTGCGATTAAAGGTCTGCTGCGACTAAATGTACAGGAAAAGTAGTTCTGTAGAGCACTTATATACTCACATATATTAAATGATAAAATGACAAAAAAAACCCAAAAATCTGGGCAATGATTATTCTTAGCCAAAAAAAATGTTTCTGATTTATATTGTTTATGGCGACCAAAAAAGATATTTCTTATGATAATGGTTAAAAATTCCCAAAATAGCAAAAAGGCCATTTTCTCGTAACCTGTTTATTATTTTTAGCCCCTGGTGGGAATACCAGTTGAAATTCTTGGGTAATTCTTTACTAAACTTGTAATTGCTCTTTGACGAGTATTATTGTAAATCTCAGAAAATCTTTGATTGTTTGGGGGGCAACCGGCAAAAGCGCGCTGGCACCGGAATCCATTGTCAGTTAAAGATAACCGTGAACTTTTCTACTACTATTTTTGATAGAAGTACTCTTGTAATATTAACTCGAATTATACTGTCCCATATATGGCTTTACAGCGATCCTAGTACAGAGTAGTGAGTCTATATATCTTTCTATCGGTCACTGGACTCCTCTTCCTTTAAAGCTACTTTAACGCCTTCATCAGATTTATTTTCGAAAGCGGCCTAAGAAGGTTCACATTCGAACGCACTTTGAATCTCGATTGCCCTTGATACGGGCTTTTCTCGTGCATCTGCCAGCTCTGTTAGCATACGCTTCAGGGTGTTCAATGTTATCTCAAAATCTAATCTTCTTCGTTGACTTCAGGGCAAGTGATATAAGACTAAATGGTATGCAGGGCTTCGATAGTAAGTAGTCCTTTTTTCCATTTCGGGTACAAAAGCTACTTTAGCTCTCTCTCAGACTGTAAAAATATAGGCTAGCGATGGCTATCACTCATAATCCTGGAAATGTGTGGGTAATTTGATTCGTTTTCTGCAGCAAGGCTGGAGAGATGTCTTTAACCTTTAGAAATTTGTATTTCCTCTTGACAGAATTCTCCAAGAACAGTTTCTTCGGCAGAACACACTCAGATGGACCCGGTCTTATTTCGGGTTGCGCGAGCTCCAGTTCTTCCCAAATGGCATTCAAAAAGTGTACAACAATAACTGTATTTGAAATCTCAGACAAAGTGTTTACAAGCAGACAAAACAAAATTATCCAACAATTTCGCCCCTCAGGCGAAATTATAAACTGATACTATTTTCTATATATGCTTTCTGTCTTGGGTCTACATTATAAAAACTAGGTGAACCATATTTCCCGAAAATGTTGCAGGATTATTTCTGACTGCGTCTTTCATAAGCGAATAAAGTAGTTTTTTTGTTTTTACTAGGAGTTTCATGAGTGAGTTGATAGATTGTGTTAAATCGGGATTTTCATGTAGCTCCCTCAAGATCTAGGTGGTATATGATCACACTTATCCTTCAAGAAATTCTGAAGTGATGAGGTCGTATAAAGTATGGCGATCAAGGGATTTGTCTTTGTGTTCCCATAATCAACAACACGGTTACCTTCTTTCCGATTTTAGTGTAAGTTATTGAACTATTTTAAGCCGTGGTTCCAAAAAGAAGAATAATGATATTAGCACTTTGTCTGCCAAATTACGAACTTTGTGAAATTAACTTAGCCATAACAAATCGAAAACCGCCTGTGTTTCAACCAACTGGTTTCGGTAGTCATTTAAAATATATGCAACATCAACGATATAAACATTTATCTTTTGCAAACTCTCTTCATTTCTTCCAACTTTATTACATTTCATTCCACTGCCTCAACGTGTTGAAATCTAAGCAGCAAAGCTTTTCTAGCGACGCCAATAACTGTATTGGCAAGCTCCTTTAGCAAAGATGTCTATAATGAGATTTTAATGACCAAAATCTGTCATCACTTGAGTAGGAAAATTGACATATGAACCTTCGGGCAATTCGAAATGTGACTTTGCTGAGAAAATATTAGATTTGTGTGAAAATATCACTATATGTTTTTAAAAAATGTGCATTGTGATTCTTAAAAATGCGCATATCGTCGGTGACACTGCAAAACCGCGTAAGTGTTGCCACTCAAATTTGACAGGAGAAACAAAAAAAATGTTTTTCTTCAGCACGAACCGTTATCTAATGTGATAAATTCCTCCAAAGCTAGATTTTTAAAATATATTTCCAGCCCAGCTATAAGTTTTAGTGAGAAAAGCACTATCATGGTTATATTCTCATTCTTTGCAGCACAAGAGGTCTTGCAAATTTTATTTTGGCGCATTGTGTACAATCTGGATATATGCGCGGATTTGCAAACATAATAATTGACAGCGGTGCTTTGTTTTCTGACTTGTCCTATGTTCATTTTAGTGAATGTTGGCGTCTTGTTACCGTCAATGAAAAAGTAGAGTTTCTTAATAATATAATTCTGGATGTTTTTAACAAGCATGTACCCAGTCGCTCTTGCCCGTGGTATAATGGCCAAGTTATTGCTGCAATTAAAGTACGCAATAGAGCATGCCAAAAGTGAAGGAGGCTAAAAAACTTTGATGCATGGCAGGTCTACAAAACCGCAAGAAATATTGCTACTAGGGTCGTAAGACGGGGAAAAAAACAAATTTTTAGCTTCGAGGTTAAATACTTCACTACCTCCGAAATCTCTTTTGCGTAATTTAAAGAGTCTACGTATGTATGGGAATAGCAAGCCAGAATGTACTGTTATTGTGGACACCCTTAATGATATGTTTGTGCAGAGTCCTCTATGTGCTGTAAATACCAATGTGTTTGTTACAAATGAGTTACTATAGAAATCTGTTCGAGTTCTCGACGGTGTCTGAATATGACGTGGTAGACTGCATTCTAAGAATTAAGTCTAATGCAATAGCAACCATTGCATTACTACATTTTGCTTTCCAGAGTTGTGAAAATGTGCCATCATAAGGCCCGCCCCTAACAAAGGGTTTGCAAGATCGGCTGCTCATTATAGATCTACAAGTATTTTTCCAAGCTTCTCTAAAGTTTTTGAAAGACTCTTTGCAGAGCAAATCAACATGCATATCACCACTTTAGTCGGGACTTAGAGCCAATAAAAGCTGTTCAACTGCTCTACTAAGAGTGGTGGATGATATTCGCACACCCTTCGTGAAAACCAAATTACTTTGCTCTGCGTACTAAATTTCTAGACAGCTTTTGACTCCGTCGACCATACGTTGCTTTGTTGTAAGCTCAGTAGTAATTGTCTTTGCCTTAATGCTAAGAAGCCGTTTGCTTTACCAATTTCGAAGAAAACGGTTGTAATGGCTGAATTCCTTCCATATGCATTGGCAACACTGCCTTACAAACTATAACTAAAACTACAAACCTGGACTTCGTGCTTAAGTCAAATATCATATCATGTATCGGCATTATGTTACTCTAAACTTTCCTTCAATAAGTTATACATCCCTGCGTGTTATTATGAATTTTTTTTTTCTCCTTTTTTCTCCTTATATTTTTCGTAGCTTAGATTCAATAATTAAAATTATCGTATCTTAACCTATCTAATATGATATTTAAAAAAATTAATTTTGGATTTTCTATATTATTTAGTAATACATTAATTAATATTGTTTTTTGTACATTATATATAATGAATTTTACTATGTTATTTAAAATAAGTCCTATTTTAGTAATCACTAAGTATATATCTTTATTGTACACATAAATTTGTAAGTTTAAGTTTCTATTATACTTAAAATAAACTTTCGATTTTGTAACTTCCACCATTTGATGTACTATAAAAGACTAAGAGCCCTATTCCCATTTTGTTATACCTAACAATTGTTATAGTTCAATAGACTTAATTTTGTTACTCCAAATTATTATAAGTATGCACAGCCAACAGTGAAAAACGAAAAGCTTTTTTAGTTCACCAGACACAAGGTGAAGAGCTTTTAAAGAAAAACAGTGCAAAAAAAATTCAAAATTTTTTGTTTATAAAAAATGTGTGATGTACGAGTATGTACATAATTATGCATGTGGAAACTTATCCACGATGCAGTTCTGATACGAGTGTCTGTTGGTTTGTGTGGGGAGTCCCTGTGAACCCAATAGTTTTTCTTTCTTGCTACTGCATCTCAAATGTTCCCAAAAAAAAAAAAACATCTGCTTTGCCAATGCGCTGGATAACATACCGCACTCCATCATTTTTTCCGCCCTCACAATGTTACAGCTACGGCAAGAGGTATTATATTCCTGACCCATTCGTGCCGCATGTGCCCCATTAGTACAGTGTCGTGTTTTGAGAATATTTAAATATCGTGCTTCATTATAGGAGCGTTAAATACTCTTAGGCACTGAATCTATTATTAGGCTTGCCAAGCCAGTGCTAAGAGACATGGCCCTGATAAGTCTCAAAAGTTCAAGGACCTTCTCCCCTGCTGAGACATCATGGGCCAATCTATAAAAAGGAAGGTCATCTGCTATTTCGATTTCCTGTTATTGAATATGTGTCATCCATTCCCTTTGAGAATAGGTAAGAACTTACTTCATCCAGCTCATCGGCCGTTTCATTTCCCTGTATGTTACGATGCGTTAGCAACCATATTAAAGAAAGGATGTGTCGACTTGCCTGGTTTATGGTCCACTCTCTGTAGGCCCGAAATTATGGTTACTGACCCTAGAGCACACCCTAGAGCACAAACAATTTCCATCGCATTATTTGTCGATAAGGGAAAATCTGCGAGGCCATTTTGGATCTCATCCATAAAACTGAAATGTGGAATTTCTGAGCGATTTCCCCATTTTTCCAGACATTTCTTGAAAGAAATCTTAAAGTTTGTATCGGAGATAGTTCTGTTGCAGATGCAGTCAGCTTCCGTTTTAATATAAAAGTCAGCTGTTCCTTTAAGTGCGCTCTTTCCAGAGTCCTAACTCGACACTCCGTTTCTTTTATAAAGAGAGTAACATTTGTTTGCAAGAGTAATTCTTCGTAGGATTTCTAAGCTAACATTATTGTTGGTGTTAATGCTGGTTCCCAGGTAAACGAAGTCCTTTACTTTTTCGAAATTATTGCTGCCAACAGTGGCTTGGTTGCCAAGGCGCGAATGCGCTGACTCTTTGCATGATGACAGAAGGTACTTCGTTTTGCCCTCGTTCACCACCAATCCCATTTTCTCCGCTTCTTTTTCTAATTTGGAGTAAGCAGAAGTTACGGCGCGGTTGTTAAGGCCAATGTTATCAATATCGTCAGCATATGCCAACAGTTGCACGCTTTTATAAAATATTGTTCCAGCGCGGTTAAGTTCTGCAGCTTGCATTATTTTCTCCAGCATTAAATTAAAGAAATCGCACGATAGTTTCGAATGGCTCGGAAAAGTACTTCCCAATTCGGACCGAGCTGGCGGTGTTGCTCAAGGTCATTTTGCATAGCCGTATAAGTTTTGCGGGGAAACCAAATTCAGACATAGCGGCATATAGGCAGCTCCTTTTCGTGCTATCGAAAGCGGCTTTAAAATCAACAAAGAGATGATGTGTGTCGATTCTTTTTTCACTGGTTTTTTCCAAGATTTGGCGTATTGTAAAAATCTGGTCGATGGTAGATTTACCAGGTCTGAAGCCACACTGATAAGGTCCAATCAGTCTGTTCATATCATGCTTCAGTCTTTCGCACAATACGCTTGATAGGACTTTATATGCGATATTCAAAAGGCTGATTCCGCGATAGTTGGCGCAGTTTGCAGGATCGCCCTTCTTGTGGATTGGGCAGAGAACACTTAGATTCCAATCTTCAGGCATGCATTCATCCGACCAAATTCTGCATAGAAGCTGATGCATGCGCCTTACCAGCTCCTCGCCTCCGTGTTTGAATAGCTCAGCAGGCAAACCATCAGCGCCAGCTGCTTTATTGTTTTTCAATCGGGATATTGCTATTCGCACCTCATTATAGTCGGGTTGTGGAACGTCAATTCCATCATCTTCGATTGTGGGCTCGGGTTCGGCATCTCCTCTGGTTTCTTGCTCAGTTTCTCCATTTAAAAGGGCAGAGAAGTGATCCCTCCATATTCTGACTGCTCTCTGAACATCGGCCACCAGGTCGCCGTTCTCATTCTTACAGGAGTTTGCCCCGGGTTGAAAACCTTCTGTCATTCGCCGAATTTTTTTATAGAATTTTCGGGCATTATTCCCGTTGGCCAGCATCCCAAGCTCCTTTATTTCACGCTTTTCTGCCTCTCTTTTTTTCGCCCGGAAAAGCCGCCTCGCTTCCCTCTTCAACTCGCGGTAGTGTTCACACACACTCCTCGTTGCATTCGATCTCAGCGTTGCCTTGTAGGCTTCGTACTTTCTTTTCGTTGCAGCGCGGCACTCTTCATCATCATAGCAGTTGTTTGTTCGCGTTCGCCGGAATCCAATTACTTCTTCGGCTGCGGTACGGAGTGCTCCTGAGATATGATCCCACTGCTCATGCATTCCACTAGGTTGAATTATGCTCTCGGAGAGAAGGTGTGAGAGGCGATCTGCGAAATAATTGGCGAACTGTTGCGATTGCAGCTTTTCGACGTCCAGCTTTCCCTGCGTTTTTTGTTGCACCTGTTTTGTCGTACAGAGGCGGGTACGAATCTTGGATGCTACTAGGTAGTGATCAGAGTCGATGTTAGGTCCTCGTATTGTGCGAACATCTAAATCGCTGGAAGCATGCCGTCCGTCTATCACAACGTGGTCGATCTGGTTGCTTACTAGCTTACTTTATTGTTTATTGGGTATTGTCACAATTGTAACGTTGGGTTTATTGTTATTATTATTACCTTACCAAAGCTTCCAGGCGTAAGCCGCAGGGTAGTTAAAATCAGAATTCTTCTGCAAAATTTTTCAATTGAGTTTTGCTTTTCACCACTGTTTTACACAGTGTAATTCCAACTAATACCGTTCGGAGTCGGAGATTCATCAAATAAATATCACAATAAAATATTACAGCATGTCGAAAAATATGCTATTCTGAGCAACAGAGTGTAGGATCACTGGGATTTGTGGATTTAGCATTTCGAATGAGTAGCTATGGCTGCATGGTTTAAAAGGAAGGTTTCAGAGTCAACCGCTTATTAGATCAATTTACTAGTTTAATGATGGTGTTGCAATCTTTTAACTAAGAAAATCGAGTCTGATGCATCTGATAGAGAGAGTAGACATAATCACTTCAATCAGCATGCTCCTCAAAAGTTTCACCATGAAAAAAACATCAAGCATTTCTTGGTGAACTTGTAATGACTTTTGCAAACCCGTAGATTCCATTTTGTCAAAATAAATTTGAAACCGCGGATTCCACATTACAGAAGTGTATTCCAAAATAAGGGTTATTGAATTTCTTAGACTAAAGGTAAATAAAAGGCAACACTTTTATTAACATTTAAAAAAGAAAATCAGTGTGACAGACTGTTTGATAAGAAATAACTACCGATTTTAACAACTGTTGATATAATTACTCGCATTTCTATTTTATTATATAATTTGATGAGAAAAATCCTTGAAAATGGTGTGCGATATATCCATCCTAGCTTCCTCAGTGGCAGACTTATATTCAAGTATTACAAAACATATTACAATCTTTCATTTTTTGATCTATTGTCCGAAGCATTGAAACTTTTGACATGAACTTCTTGAGAATAGAAGCTGGGGTATTCAGTAAGGTAGAAAAACTACCGATTACGCCAGGACGGAAAGGTTACATATTGGAACTGGCTTGGTATAGTTTTTGGTGCCTTATTACGTACTAGGCTGGCTTAAAGTTTTATATCGATAAGAGAATGCTTTGAATTTACCCCAATGAAACAAAATTATAATTAGTCTTGCAGTAATATTTTAAATTGAATCAATTCTTATGACTTCAACTTTATTTACTTACATGAGAAGGTACATTTATTTCAAAGAAATAGCTAAAATGTACGCGCTTTTACAGCAATATTTTATGGAACTATATATCCGCAGTTTTGCATTAGTGCCGTTATTAGTCCTATTGTACGAAAAACCAAGCTTTTGGTACCATCGAGTGGAGCTTGGTCCCCTCAGGTCCTGGTGGGCAAATCTGGTTTTTGATACAAATTTCACTTACGCGATTTTGCATTTGTTACGCTATTTGGCAGTGTCACCATTGGTAAACACTTGTACTTTTTAAAAGTTGAGCTTTCTAAAACTTTTTGGGAGTATCGGACTTTTAAACATCCACAGTTTCTTAATTCACTGTTACTGTATTGTATTAACCGCTCTTTCTAAATTGTACTTAAATAAATAATTTTACCATATATTTATATTCACTTGTTATTTATTTTATTTACTTACTTAATTCTGTAAACCCTAACTCTCTCTTTCATAAGCTCTAATGAATTTTTTGATATGTGCTAAAATTGTTCCGGTAAGCAGAGTACAGAGTTAATTATTCATTATACGACGTCAAGAAAAATAACATTGGGATAAGCGAGATACATCAGATTTGTGCTTGCATACCTGGTAGTTATTTTGAAATCATTTCCTTTTTAATATTTTAATTTAGTTAAAAGAATTAAACCAAGTCATTATGAAGTTAAAAATGTATTCATTCAAACATTAGCACGGTTGTTCCCGTGGTATACTTCCTACATTCTTATGCCATCTGTGGTGAAAATTCCGCCCGTTTAATGGAGCTCTACTCGCTTAATTCCAGCTAAGGTGCCGCAATTTTGGACAGTTGAAAAGGAAATAGGGGAATGGCGAGGTTTTTCACTCATAGCAATTTACAATGGACACGGGTGTGCATGCACAATGGTATTCGGCTGACGTTTGCTTTTAAGATATGCTCTAACATAGTTACTTATACTTATCCATACATACATGCTCTAACATAGATACTTATACAGGGTGTTTTTTTTACAGGTTTGTTTTTCGAATAGAGATAAAACTGACATTTTGTGGTCAAATCTGGCAACTCTAATGTCATTTATGTTCAGCTTGGTTTGCCATTTCATCATGAACAGGTTGACAAAAGAAGAACGCTTGCAAATCGTGCAAATTTATTTCGAAAATAATGGTTCAGTTCGCGAAGTTTACCGTGAGCTCCGTCCATTTTATGGTCGACATAATCGTCCATCAGAGCAATTAATTCGGTTAACCATGGATCGTTTTCGCACTACGTTTACTCTATGTGATAATACGCATCCGCAGAGACGTCGAACAGTGCGCACCGAAGAAACAATTGCCGCTGTAGAGCAAAGTGTTGAAGAGGACCCGAATGAATCGATTCGCCACCGTGCACAGCAATTGGAGCTTTGTCCATCAACTTTATGGAAGATTTTGCGCAAAGATCTTGGCTTGCGACCTTACAAGATCCAGCTTGTGCAAGAATTAAAGCCGCGAGACCATGCAATGCGTCGTGATTTTGGTGTATGGGCCGAAAATGAGATTGATTTCGATGCTGATTTTCATCGCAAAATTTTGTTCAGTGATGAGGCTCATTTTTGGTTGAATGGCTACGTCAACAAGCAAAATTGCCGCATTTGGAGTGAAGAGAATCCACATGAGACCCTTGAAACGCCATTACATCCACAAAAACTGACTGTTTGGTGTGCTCTATGGGCTGGTGGAGTCATTGGGCCATACTTCTTCCGCAATAATGCTGGAGAGGCAGCTACCGTTAATGGAGACCGGTATAGAGCCATGATAACCGACTATTTTGTTCCCGAATTGGATGGCATGAATGTGGATGAGTTGTGGTTCCAACAAGACGGCGCTACATGCCACACAGCGCACGTCACAATCGATTTATTGAAGGAAACATTCGATGAGCGCATAATTTCGCGGAATGGACCTGTCAATTGGCCACCAAGGTCGTGTGATTTGACACCATTGGATTATTTTCTTTGGGGATATGTGAAGTCGCTCGTCTACACCAACAAACCAGAAACGTTAGGGGAATTGGAAGCCAACATTCGTGGCGTTATTGCCGACATACGGCCCCATATGCTCGAAAAAGTGGTTGAAAATTGGACCTGTAGAATTGGCTTTATACGAGCCAGCCGCGGCGGCCACATGCCCGAAATCATATTAAAACATTAATGGCATAAAATTATCCTTCCAATAAAGTCAAATTGATGGACCTTAAAACGATTTTCTTGTGTTTTATTTCAATTCAAAGTTCTATACCCCTAAAAAACACCCTTTACTTATACATACATACGAATTTATACTTACAAAGTTAACTTTTCCTTTTGTGGAAAATGGACTGTGAATTAAAAGCGAACCAGAGGTAATTTCCCTCCCGGAATTTCACAAGTTATGTTATTTTCGCTACACAGCTTTCAAAGGCCAGAAGCTTGCTTACATTTTATAAGTTACTTTCACTACTATGGATGCGTCAGTGAAAATACTCAATTGTAGAATATCAACGCCAAAAGTTAGTTGCAGCAATTCTTGTTTTTATGTTCATCACTTTCACCAGTGCCTCAAGGTATAAATAATCTTTACCTTCACGAAATCTTAATAATAATAACAAATAGCAAGAGCAATAAAAACTACTGCTTATGTATGATATAAGATTTTGATTTATCTGATATATTTTGTGTTTTTACACGGTCTTTTGGGTATAAAAACTGGAGTTGAGTCTTACTTTGTACATTCGGCTATGCATTTTTATTAATTACAAAAAAGCACTCCTGAAGTTTTATAGGCAAAGATATGTGTCGTTCACATAAATTTAACTAAAATAGAGATCACCCAGTGGTTAAAATTCAACCACAAAATTTTATTTTATTCTAATTATTTTTTTCTCCGTTCATTCCTTTCCTTACCCTGCTGTTCCTTTCCTTTGATTTCCTCTCTTGTAGATCTCTATTTGAAATTTATTTTACCGTATTCTATTTTATTGTTTTCTTTTCTTGATGATCATTTCCTTCAGTTTCATGTATGTACCTTTCTTTTATGCTGCTTTTCTTTCTTGTCTTTTCTTTTGTCTCACTTCATTTCATTTCATTTCATGTCATTTAATTTAATTTCATTTCATTTCATAACCTTTCCTTTCCTTTTCTTTCCTTTGCTTTTCTTTCTCCTCCTTTCCTTTACCTAAGTTTCCTTCAATCAATTTTATTTTATTTTATCTTGTCTTCCAATAACCACAAAAATTAACATGCATAATAGCGTGTGTTTGTGTTTGTATTATAGGCACAACCTGTGGGGAAGTCAGTAACTAGTGAGAATAATTTCTGGTTCAGAACTAGATATAAAGTGGCAAATAAGAACTAGTGAGATAGTTACTAGATTTTCACTATTTCGAAACCGCCAGTTGTGTAATCTTTAAAATTTAATAAAATTTAGATTCGTATTTGGAAAAATGTTTTGTTCTTGTAACGTTCTTTAAAGAAAGGTTAAAATTTTAAATCTGAAATAAAAAAAAAAGTTTATCTGTGTGTGTTGCTGGATATCACACCCATCCAAGGTTCGAGTCCTGGGAAAGGTAACATCAAAAATGGTTTGAAAAAGTTTTTCAAAACGGGGGTCGCGACTGTAGGCAGTCATTTAGCAAAAAGTCTCAGAGTGTAGTTCTACCATGGAAGGCTTCTCCAAATATTTTTTTTTTAATTCTAAACTAACTACATCCAAACTGCAGAATTTGGAAATAGTTCAGAGCTAGAGCAATATTAGCAATAAACGAACTACATCCCAACTGTCGAATTTTTAACTAGTTCGAAACTCTCGAAAAATTAATGCAGCGGGGGACAATTTCCACCGCCTAGGACATCGCCATAATGTTGTCCCTATACCGAGCTCAAAGATGTTATAGTCCAAAACCCGTTTATCGGAACAATCTATTGTATGGGGGCTATGCTTTGTAATCGTCCGATACAGTTGGTTCAAAAAATTATTAATATATTAGAAAATGGCGCCCCATGCCAAATTTCAGCCAGATGTCTCTAAAACTGTGGGACTAGTTTGCTTTTAAATACGCAGACTGGCAGGGCTTAATCGACTCGGCTCATCCCCTTGATCATTTAGGTATACTTATTGGTGATTCTGTCTCTTCTTCTGCTCATACTCACAAACATCCTACCAAAGCTCTGATAGCATTTCATGTTCATGAAAGGTATAAAAATCGGATTTGAAACATCACTTTAAGGGCATCATTATGTATTGCGAACGAAAGCTCAGGCGAACGATTCGTCTAGCAAGCGTATTCTCTATCATTTTCGTTCGCCTCCTTTCTTTCTTCCGTCATGTCAAAAATTAATGGGAGAGCATATATGAATCTGTTAAGTTTCATAAAGTTTTTATGTTATTCCGTTAAATTTTAAAAATCTTGGAACAGTAATTTGATTTTATGCAAAGAATTTATTTCATTTGACTTTTATTTTGCTGAGAGAATTTTCTTTTGTTGCTATGATCGTCTTACATATTGCAAACAGGTGAATGATTCGTCTCTGAGGCGAAACGAAAGTTCGTTAAGATAAGATTTTGCAAGATCTCGAAATTTCCGGGATTGAAGATACAAGTAACAACTTATCAATTGATATTAAATAAATACTTACAATGTAGGTTGTAGGTAGCTTTTGCTACATTTCTTTGAGCGGGAAGTTTCTGTCTATAAACATCGAACGGCTACTCGACTTTAATTTCATTATATTAATGTGTTGAAATATGGTCCAATTAATATTAATGAGAGTGCGGTAGTTACGATTAACTCGACTTTTTGCACTATAACAGAATTTTTCCAGTTCTCAATAAGGTTCTTACATTTTGGCTTGGATTACATAATCTACAATATGTATATGGGGATTGAACTATTGTTATGTACGTTGTAATCAACAACAACTTCAATATAGAAAATATGCCAAAAGCTTATGTCCGCTAAATGAAAAACTGGGTTAGCTCCCGGTAAAAGAGTATTCGGTAAAACTTTGGGTCTATGTCAGTTATTCTAATAATATTGTATTGTATTGTTTTTTTTATTATAAATATGAACAGTGGTTTTAAGTAAAAATAATAACAATAAAACTAACATTTGAAATAAGAAAATAGCTAAGGGGATATTCATAAATTATGTGAGCTTAAAATATTTGTCAAACTTCCACCAAAATCTCGCCAACTTAAACTGGAGGGTGTAGTCGAAAATCTCACGTCAACTCAAAAAAATATGAACTAATTTCAATATGAAACCAATTTTGTTAACGAGAATCTGCCATAAGGATGCAACCAACGCGTGTGGTGACTCGCCGTGCTAAGGAGCTGCTTTGTCTTTTGAATGGAGGGTATACACTTCCAAACACAGTCTTCTTGCACAACCGCAGCCACATATAACACGTGTTGGATTATTTCAGTCGAAACTGTACATGCGTGTCCTTGCATCGATCGATGATGCTTAGCGTAAGTCTCACTTAATGGGAGGAGGGGCCTAACCAAATGTCACTAAGTCTCACTGAAGGGCAGGCGGTGGTCAAAAATTCTTGAAAAACGGCCCACGTAATTTATGAACGTCCCTTAATGACATAAGCTGCTAATTTTAAAAGCAGTGGAAATGTAATTTCCTTTGAATGGAATTATAAACGCTTGTAGGGCTCATAATAATAATAAAATATAATTGCTTTCATTCCATAGTTCAAAAGTTAGAAGAAAATATTAAAATTATTTTATATAAAATCGAAGACTAAAGGGTACAAAGAACTTTCATGTAAAGCAAATCCTACAGTAATACTAGACAATAAAAATCTATATGATGTGCCGCAACAGAATTTCCATACCCTCATCATTAAAACCAAGTACTTAGCTACTGTTCCCTCATAAACTCAGAAATTCTATCTAATCTAATGATTTGTGTCTGAGCATGTTGTTTTTTTGACAGTTTACATGAGAGGGTGTTGTAGAAGTTAGTACGAAAGCTAGGAACTGTTATATGAGGTGACGATCTACTTAGGTGGTAGGGGTTGTATATCGGGCTTATTAAAAAAATGTTCAATACTTTGAAAAAGTATATATGTCGCGCGGGAAGAATATTTAATTTTTTAACAAGATCCATAGAGTGTGATGGAAGGCACGCATTACTCATTCTTCGGATAAGACATGTATAATTAAAAGCGAATGAATCTTACTAGCGTTTGCACCACCCCAGCAACTTATACCGTATAGTAACTTTAAGTGGACTAGTCCATGATACACTAATGCCCATATTCGGTTAGAGCACAGACTTTTTACGTTATAGAAGAACGAACCGCTGATAGAATGTAAGATTTCAATGCAAAAATATGTGATGACCAACTATATATATTTAACTCCCAAATTTTTGAATCCTGAAGCATTTACGGTCACACATTTTTGTTTTGTCAAAAGTGTTGGCAGAGTTTTGTTGAGTACAATTATTTGAACACAATTGATGGCACATACAATGCATTCCGAAAATTTTAAAATGCCTCAACTTTGTTTTGCTGCTTATTACGATCTTGTGACTTGCGAACCAGGATCGTAACATACACACCGTGATTGATATCAGCAAAAATATTAAATTAATTTTTTTAGCCATATGCAGGGTCATCAGCAAAGGCCGTTACTTTGCCAATAAATCTTGAACGGTTTTTGATTTACGATTAATATTATTTATAAATTTGACTTAATCAAAAGTGGGCAGTGTCACACCCTTGAACGGTTTTTGATTTATGATTAATATTTTTTCTAAATTTGACTCAATCAAAAGTGGACGGTGCCACACCCATTTTAAACAATTTCTTGAGAAATTTGTTTTTTGCCTCAATCTCAAATTTTATCCTTATAGGTGTATTATGTACTGAGTCATCACTTTTTTTGTGTTTTCAAAAATATTCTATATATATAAAAAGTGAGCGTGGCTATCATCCGATTTCGCCCATTTTAAATAGCGCTCGGAGATGAGTTCCAAGGAGCCCGCATGCCAAATTTCTTGAAGATATCTCAAAATTTACTCAAGTTATCGTGTTCACAGACGGAGGGATGGACGGACGGACATGGTTTAATCATTTTCTCTTTTCGTCCTGAAAATTTTGATATACATAAGTCAATATCTATCTCGATCCGTTTATGCCGTTACATACTGCCGTTAGGCGACTAAAGTTAATATACCTTGTGTGCGTAGCACTACTAGGTATAAAACAGTGTATGGTACATTGGATATTAACGATGAAATCTTGGTGGCATCGGCAGTTGATAAACTAACACGTGTAACTTACATTCGTATACATCTCGTATGAAAACTTCAACACCTCCTGCAGAGTACGAGTCATTTTAATTTGTGCAAAAAGTATTATTAATTATATTAAAATCGCTAATTTCGTATGAGAAAATCGAAATTTCTGAAACAAGTATAATATCCGGAAGTTTAACAGGAAAAGTTATGGTAAGGACGAAGGAATAGATGCGATGTTTACAGAAATGCACTAAGACCGATTTAATATCGATGAAACCCTTGAATAAGATTAAACTTATGGATATGGGCTTTACTACATAGCTGGATATATAATCCGAAAATTGCATCTTACCCACTATGAGAAAGAAAATTCATCTTCTTATGGTTGGATATACAAGAGAGAATACATAAGACACGGCAAGCCTAAGCATGCATTTCTGAATAAAATTTAATCTTTAGAAGTGATATTCACCAAATACAGTGGCCAAGAAATTTCCCACCTTAAAACTTGATTGCCCAAACTGTTAGAGCTTTTTAAAGCCATATGTACATATATACTTGGAATCCTTTTTTAGAGGAGGGTAGTTTCTTAGAATGAAGCACTTAAACAACAAATTGAGTAAGAGAAAATATGAAAAATCGCATTTAAAAACAAAAAAAACTTACAACGGCCATTATATAAATAAAGTTTTTTCAATCACTGATGCTGAAAACTCTATGAGAAACCAAGGCCTTATACACGTTTTTTCAACACAGTGGGGGACTTCTCCCTGCGGTGCCACCGGCTGGAGTCGACATATATTTTATACTCGCCATTGTAATAATGGAATGGTCCTTAAAGACGTATATGCAAAAGTAAAACTTAATGGCAAAAGTAATTTAACTGTAATTGATACAGGTATAGTGCGGGTTCATAACAAATAACACGGAAGTGTTGATGTACAAAAAGCCTTTCTGTATCTTAAAACTGTTCCATGCACACGCCTAAGAATGTTCCACTTTCCTTGAGTTAACATAAAAATATATTTACCAAAGAATGTTAAAAAAAAGAAAAAAAGCTAAAATGGCGCATTACAGGAAAAATGCATCGTGACGCTACATGGCACTAAAGCTTAGTTGTTAGAGTACTCTAATAGCAGCTTCGGTGCAGACACTTGGGTTCGTATCCCAGTGTCCGAGAAGGGGTCTGATGAGAGTTGGGGACTTCGAACCTTGTCATCTCATACCATCGCTGTGCATACCGTTGTTAATTTTCTCTAATATCAAGTAACTCCGTTTCATTTCTAGGTTGGAGTTTTTTTTTGGCAATTCTGGTTCCCGAATATAATCTTTCCCAATATTAATCACTTTGCGGCTTCAGCAAATCCGATCTAATTTTTTAATAAAGCGAATGGACACAAATATTATGCTAGATTCACAAAGTGTTAATACGCAAACAAAATATTTCAGTTGTCAATTCTCCCTTGTTTAATTTCATTCACTAACTGCGATTGCTCTTTCCAATTGAGCCGGCTCTCCAGCTTATCTACTCTTGTCACAGCGATACTTCTTATTAAGTGCCTTAAAAAATTCTTTGTGTCCAGGACGAAAGCACTGTAGAACTTGCTTCTTACTATTAATTGAGTCAGCTGTCGCGAAATAGTAGCAAAAATATACATTAATTTAACTAGTGAAAAGGGAAATTTTAGCTACTTTTTAATCATAATCAAAATACCTGATACGAACCTAGGATGGGAGGTTAGCACAACACCCCACATACCATACTTGACTTATTTACTTATAATCTAGATCACGTTTGATGAACAGCTATACAAATGTTGTCTTATTTATATTCCTTAAACACTATGCAAGACCATAAATTTTGTTTCTAAGCTACAGTCACGTAGAATGCAATAATTTTTGAATAAGAACATAGTTGGATGAACAAAAGACTGTATATGTCTCTAAACATTTTCAACCAATATCTAATAATAGAGTGGGATAAATGAGCATGAGCATGTGTAATCAATCGTATATAATCAAATCTATGAAGAGTAACTGTAATTGTTTCTGTTACTACTAGTTATATGTAAAACAATTTATTTACGATTGCAAATATGTAAATGCGAATAGAACAATACGAAACCAGTAATCGCTTGCGCTTTCCGCTGCGATATTTTATTAAAACGTAAGCTTTATTCGTTTGGAGCCGAGTTGTACAAAACGAAACGAGTATCAACGCCGTCGCCAACGCGTAAGGGTCCGCAAATCTTTCGAAGAGCCTTTCTCTCGAATACTCCCACAGCCACCTCATCAGATGTTGTCAGTGTCCAAGCTTCTGCTACATAAACCAGGGGTCGAATTACGTTATACATTCCGTGATCAAAAGCGAAATTTTAAATCACAACAGCTATAAACACGTAATTCGGAATGACGTTATACGTGAGTAATTGGGTTTAAGTCCCCTTCGGTTCAATTATGCATTATTACTCTTTAAAAAAGTTGGAAAGTTTAAAAGTTATTGTGACTTAAAAAGAGTTTACGATCACGGAACGTATATCGTAATTCCGCCCCAGGACGGGTGACTTATAGTGTTATTTTCGTTCCTCAAGACTGGACTTAACTTCTCAACTGCAAACTCATTGAAAAGAGTAATTCTTCATTGGATTTCTATGCTGAAATTATTGTTGGTTTCCCATTTTTACTGTTAGTTAGAAAAACCCCGGCAAGCTTCTCTGTGCCTCAGAACTTAAAATGGACTGCTTCCGATTTTTATTTGTTTGAGTGATACGCGCCCAACCATATACGTGGAACCGCCCGCAAGTATATCTCTAATTCGATTGGAGATATTTAAGGAAGTTATTTTACTAACTGAGAAAATTTAGCTAAAGGGAATAGTCATGGTACTTCCCTCAGGTAGTAGAAAAGGTTTATAACCTTAGTAGGTCAACACCTAACAACAATAAACAAATGGCCCTTGCCCAGTTTTAAACAACTGCGTGAATTCGGTTAAACCACTTTCATACATGTTCTTTTTTAATTAAGATAATTTAAGAAGTATTTTGGGAGTTTCCTTTTCCGGCAACGGCATCTGATTGCTTCGATATGGAAACCAAGAACAAAAGTGCAATGTGGATCCAATAGTTTTCGGGACTTCTTAACCTTATTAGTGGCTGTATGCCATGCGATGCTGTTTGTACATGTAAACATATCCTTCTTTTAGTACATAATTTGGTTTAATAGAAGTGTGACTAAAGAATAAAATAAATACCTTAAACATCCTTTAGATACTATAAATTATAGAAATAATTGCTTACTTGTTATTATGTCGCTCATTTTTTTTAATGTTACTAATATTCTTCTTGCCATTCCTTTAGTACATAAATTTCCGCTAATCCGCTAAGCTGTGTTGCTCTTAAATAACATGTCTAACGTACTTCCCAATAAGGCATTCACCAACTTGTATACATATTTATTCGGGTGGGTTAACTTTTTACTTCCAAGTCTGTGTTTTTGGACACTATCATTGTTTGAAACATACGTGTAGAAGAAGATATACATAGGTCGGAAAGTAGTGGTTTCTTTCAGGAAATATAAAAGTAGACACTTCTATATTTAAGTACTGTTTTTATTTTATTTTTTTAACGTTCGCCCACTTAATACTATAAGCTTTGCGAAGGAGGCAATCCATTCACGAAATTTCTTTTATATAAATAAATGGAAGTTAGTTGAAAGAACCCGCCTGTACCTATATCAGTTGGAAGCTCAAATTTTAAACTTAAAGTTCTTTTAATAAAAACTCATTATAAAATAAATTTTTTTTTTCACTTTGTCTCAGAAGTAAATACGTCGAGTATATAAGGAAATTTAAAATACTATACAATTTGCGTAAAATGTATAGACCCCACCCTATTTTATATATAAATTTTATTTAAACAAGTATGTCTATTTGTTTATTAATATTACCAAACTTTCTTCTCTTACATTTCTTATCGATTACATTATAACAGTACCAACAGCAAGCATATTGGGTGGTCCTGATTTATATGTGGATAGAGGTAGCACAATTAATCTCACATGTGTAATAAAATTCAGTCCAGAACCACCGACACACATATTTTGGTATCATCAAGACAAGGTAAGCACAGTTATTTATGCTTGTAAGAATTACTATAAGTATATATTATATATTCGAAGAGGTATCTATGTAGGTATGTGACCTAAGATATCAAGTCATAGAAGCGAAAGAATAAACAAATGTAAGTATTGACCGCTAACAAAAAAGGCGTGTGTACCAAGTACTCGGGGAGTTTGATGTGTAAACATGTGTATATTATACATAAATTTAATTAAATTAGAACTCGCCCAGCGGATGAATTTCAACACAAAACTTTAATTTATTTTAGTTATTAACTGCTTCTTTCTTGACCTTCTTTCCCTTCTCTTCTATGCCGTTCCTTTACTTTAATATATTTTTATTTTATTTGCTTTTCTCTTCTTTCAACAGTCTCTTATTTTAATTATTTTTATTGTATTATATTTTATTGTTTCTTTTTCTTGCTTCATTTCCTTTACTTTTCATTACTTTCCTTTCCTTGCCTTTCGTTTCCTTTCCCTTCATTTCATTTCCTTTCCTTCCCTTTCTTTTACTTTTCCTTCATTGAATTTCTTTCCCGTTATCCTAGTTCCTTTTTATTAATTTTATTTTATTTTATTTTATTATGTTTTATTTTATTATTCTTTAATTTATTACATTTTATTTTATGTTATATATTATGGAGTATTCTGCACCTCAAAAGTACACCGTCTCCTCTCTCGCTTTGGTATTGAATACTCCATGGAGTAATCCTTTGGGAGCATTTTGAGAGCACTCTCACGTAGGTTCTCCATGGAGTATTCAAAGGCAAAGAAATGCAATACTCTGAGATGGATTAGGTGATCCAATCAGCCGGCATCGCCATGTAAATTGGACCTCCTTTTTTATGTGAATGAGGATAAGTGTTGGGGTACTCTGATAGTCCTTAAGGAGTATTCTTTGGATGATGGAACAGAGTATTTCCGGTTTTTGCAGAGAATAATAATCAGCAAAGCACCTTGCATACACACACATCCACATAAGCAAGTTATGCATGCTCCTCCTACCCTAAGCAGCTCATTACTGCACTCACTAAACATACTCATTCTCAGATTATAAGCACTCAACCTTACACTCAATTAAAGTAAAATAAAACTATCGCTCAGAGAATGTCAAATAGTTAGAAGTTAAGTTAGTCTTGGATAAATATACCATAATGATAAGTCGTGCAAAAATTATATTTGAATATATTTGAAAATATATAAAAATTTAAAAAACCGAGTTAATTTGAAAATGTTTTATTTCTGATATTAAATCAGAAACCGGAAACTTAAATGGCGACGAGGATAAAAACAGAAAAAAAGCATTAAAAAATTATAAATTTATATAATAAAGTTTGAAGTGTCGAAACTGTGTATTTACGTAATATATATAGATATATGTTATAAGTGATAAAAAGAAGAAACAGAAATACATTTTTATAAATCACGAAAGTTTGTTTTCCAAAAATATTAAATCCTCAGTGAGTTCGAGTTAACAGAACTTACATATTATAATCGCGTAAAATCGTGAAAATGAAAAATAAAAACTGTGATTCTATTGAAACTTGTGGTATATGTTTGTAGGTTTAAAAAACCCAATCTACAGTGATAATACAAGTATACATAACTATATAAAAAAAAAATTATTAAAAAATACCGGAAATCACCTAAGTGTTCATAAATTACAGCAACTAAAAAATCACTTAAAAGTGCACTTCACGTCAAAACCCAAAATTCTAACCCGCTATAGCTGTACAAAAAACATAGTCAGAAAAGAAATTGAAAAAGTGGAAAAACCAGGCCAAAAAAATATAAAAACACTCTCTTTGCTCTTAACTCTGCTATAACTTCTCACATGATTGTCGTTAAGTGTATATATACATTATTGTAAAGCAACACAAATGTTGCTAGGAATTAAAAACATGCTGCGCTAGATAAATGGTACACAACATATCACATACATACATTAATCTCATATACATTGCTGCCAATGAAAAATTGTTGCTAAACAAAGCCATGTTGCGCTAAATCTAAGTTGCTAAACTGTGTTGCTCGTTTATATTAAACATTGTGCGTTATACTAAATGTTGACTGTGGCACGTTATAAATGCCGGACACATGTTGTTGAGTGACGGAGAACAAAAACTTTAAATGTTTACATACATATACAGGGTGTTTTTTTTACAGGTTTGTTTTTCGAATAGAGATAAAACTGGCATTTTGTGGTCAAATCTGGCAACTCTAATGTCATTTATGTTCAGTTTGGTTTGCCATTTCATCATGAACAGGTTGACAAAAGAACAACGCTTGCAAATCGTGCAAATTTATTTCGAAAATAATGGTTCAGTTCGCGAAGTTTACCGTGAGCTCCGTCCATTTTATGGTCGACATAATCGTCCATCAGAGCAATTAATTCGGTTAACCATGGATCGTTTTCGCACTACGTTTACTCTATGTGATAATACGCATCCGCAGAGACGTCGAACAGTGCGCACCGAAGAAACAATTGCCGCTGTAGAGCAAAGTGTTGAAGAGGACCCGAATGAATCGATTCGCCACCGTGCACAGCAATTGGAGCTTTGTCCATCAACTTTATGGAAGATTTTGCGCAAAGATCTTGGCTTGCGACCTTACAAGATCCAGCTTGTGCAAGAATTAAAGCCGCGAGACCATGCAATGCGTCGTGATTTTGGTGTATGGGCCGAAAATGAGATTGATTTCGATGCTGATTTTCATCGCAAAATTTTGTTCAGTGATGAGGCTCATTTTTGGTTGAATGGCTACGTCAACAAGCAAAATTGCCGCATTTGGAGTGAAGAGAATCCACATGAGACCCTTGAAACGCCATTACATCCACAAAAACTGACTGTTTGGTGTGCTCTATGGGCTGGTGGAGTCATTGGGCCATACTTCTTCCGCAATAATGCTGGAGAGGCAGCTACCGTTAATGGAGACCGGTATAGAGCCATGATAACCGACTATTTTGTTCCCGAATTGGATGGCATGAATGTGGATGAGTTGTGGTTCCAACAAGACGGCGCTACATGCCACACAGCGCACGTCACAATCGATTTATTGAAGGAAACATTCGATGAGCGCATAATTTCGCGGAATGGACCTGTCAATTGGCCACCAAGGTCGTGTGATTTGACACCATTGGATTATTTTCTTTGGGGATATGTGAAGTCGCTCGTCTACACCAACAAACCAGAAACGTTAGGGGAATTGGAAGCCAACATTCGTGGCGTTCGTGCCGACATACGGCCCCATATGCTCGAAAAAGTGGTTGAAAATTGGACCTGTAGAATTGGCTTTATTCGAGCCAGCCGCGGCGGCCACATGCCCGAAATCATATTTAAACATTAATGGCATAAAATTATCCTTCCAATAAAGCCAAATTGATGGACCTTAAAACGATTTTCTTGTGTTTTATTTCAATTCGAAGTTCTATACCCCTAAAAAAAACACCCTTTATATAAAATATATGTAAATTAATGCGCTTTAAATCAGATAAAACAAAAATTAAAATATAATCAAAACTAAAAATATAAACGAGAGACGAAGTAAAAAATAAAGCAAAATGGCGCTGACATTAGCAGAGGCGTTGAGAGAGGCACGGAGATTTTCGATGGTCACAGTGAGTACACCATAACACATTACTTGCGAGACGTATCAACAATTCTTTCGCTGGCAAACGAAAAACAAAGGCCTATCATAACCAATGTTTTATGCAACAAATTGAAAGGACGAGCATTACACGTTATTCAACATCTCAACGAACCGAGTTTCCAAGAAATATTAAATAGGTTAAAATAGAAATTTGGTGTTGAGTCCACATATTTGAACCTTAGAAACGAAGCTATGAATGCGAAATATATTAGAAGGTGGTATTGATGTTTTATACAACCCACAAAATAATACAAAAGTTATTTTTCAAGTATATTTACATTTTTTGCCTTTTCATGTTAAAATTTTGTTGTTGCAGAACAACATAAACAATATGGAAAACGCGTATATATATTATTTACAGAATAATATGTTGCACGGTATTGATATAACTAGCGATAGCCTGAAGATAGACACTCGTGAAAAAAACGTTAAAGGCAATCATGATTTTCCTTCCAATTCTAATGGGTTGTATCATAAAACCGGTGTTAATGAAAGCAACAAAGCCAAAATTAATTAATTAACAAACATAATTCAGGAACTTTTCGCAATAAAACCCCAAATTTTAACTTTAATCCAAATTATAATAATTCGAACATGTATCATAGAAATGTTGAAATTAATCACTCCGGAAATTTTAATAGTAATGGCAACTATGGCAGAAATATCGGTAATTGGAACATCAGAGGTGGATCAAATAGCCACGGAAATTTAAGAAACTACTCTGGTAAATTTTCTAACAATACCAGGCATCATCGGCAGCAACCCGTGGTCCCAATGGAAGTCGATAATTTAGAAAATTTTCAGCTTTCTCCTCACCGACCGACCTACCGTTGATAGATTTGACTATCGAAAGCATAATAGTAAGGTGCCTAGTAGACAGTGGCTCAGCTACAACGTTAGGGGATTTTAAAACACTTAAGAATTTCCAAAGCCGTAGAACATTAAAAACCCCCATTTTGATTAAAACACTTTTTGCTTCCGAAGTCATATCAGAAGAAGTCATAGTAAATATGACAGCGGAACTCGAAAGAGAAACAGAAACAATGTCCATAAAGCTCGTGAACCTGAAAAATAAGCCTAGGTGTATACTAGGATTAAATGTTCTTGCTCCTTTAAAACTGCTGATAGACTTTTCACGATAAAATAGTTCCGTTTCTTAACCATAATACCACAAATTACCAACCTGTTAATGATGAATTTTATGCATACTGTTCTCAAACCGGCACATATCCAGACACTCTGTATTCGGATGAAGGCAATTTTGATTACCGTAAATTGAATAGCCTTACAATTGATGACATATTCCCTATACCAAACATTGAATCTCTTTTTGAAAAACTTGAACGCACGCAATACTTCTCGACCATTGATCTCGCAAAGGGGTTCCACCAAATATAGAAACAACTGCTTTTTCTGGACCCAACGGTCATTATGAGTTCACGCGCATGCCCTTTGGTTTGAAAAACGCGCCTGCCACGTTCTAACGTATGATGAACACGATTTTGTCTGAATATATCAACAAAATCTGTATAATATATATGGACGATGTTTTGGTATTTTCTACCTCTATTAGTGAGCACTTTGAGAGCTTAACAAAAATATTTAAATGTTTATCCAAAAATAACTTAAAAATACAATATGATAAATGCAAATTTTTATCAAGATCGACAAAGTTTCTATTATCACATCCGAAGGTATCAAACCAAACCCCGAAAAAATACAGCCTATAAAAACATTAAAAATCCAATCCTTTCTAGGCTTGACCGGCTATTACCGCAAATATATAAAAAATTACTCAGTGATAGCTTCCCCAATCATATATATTATTTCTGTAAGGTCTTTTTGTGTTATTTCCTAATTTTCTGCTCTCATTTGGAACCAATATTAATAAATAAGGTATCGTTTTAAAGGTGGGGGTTAGCTCTACATGCAAAACCATGTTTTAATTAGCGGAGTGCTTTTGTTTAAGTGTATTTTATAAAAGTTAATTCTTTAAAATAAGCGATTGTGAATGCACAAAAAAATCAATTTGTGCTGCACCGCTATTGTGACTGTGACATTCACATGCCTCGCGACATCTACATTTGAATACTAAAACTGAACTGAACCCACTTCGAGCGTGCCATCTACACTTGAACATTGCTAAAATAAGTGAATAAGACTGCGTTCACATTGGGTCATAAAGTCGAGTTAAAGGGACGTTTTTTGAGTTTTTTTTTGCGCAAGGAGCGCACGGGTCCAGCTAGTAATAAAATATTTGAGAAAGGCTCAAAAAATCAACTTGAAGGACAAACAGCATATCGAAGCTTTTGACAAACTCAAGCTTATTATGACCTCACCACCTCTGCTGGTATTTCCTGATTTTTCCAAACATTTACTGTGACAACAGATACCAGTAATGTTGCTACAGGCGCGGTTTTGAGCCAAAACGGAAAGCCAATTTGCTTCGCAAGTCGTACTTTAAATGGTGCTGAAAAACGATACCACACGCTTGAGAAAGAACTACTAGCCATAGTGTGGGCGGTGCGTTACTTCAGTCCTTATTTATTTGGACGTTCATTCGTTGTTCAAACAGATCACCAGCCCTTAAATGGCTCTATTCCCTAAAGGATCCAACTGCACGGGTTTTAAGATGAAAAACCTTATAAAGCGAATACGAATTTATAGTGGAATATCTCAAAGGCAGGGAAAACAACGTCGCTGATTTTGTAAGCCGACAAAACGACATTAACGACTGTTTGAGTAAGGAAGAAAACATTGATATAAAATCCTTTTTCGAAAATTCTTTAGAGACGGTGCATTCAGCATGCGAAAACCTAAATGAACACTTTCTTATGTCCGAATCCATAGTAAACAGATACACCACCCAAATTCGTATAGTAGAGAATTAAACCATCGAAAGCGAAATATTATATAATAAATACCGGATAATCTATATAGTCGAAGGAGATTTACATAATAACATTTATCTAACAGATCTTTTTAGGAAATATATTAAAAAAGGAACAACAGGAATTCATTCAGAGTTGCCTGATAATATATACAATGTTGTACAAGAGAAGCTTATAAGTTTATTTTCTTATGACAAAAACATTAAGTTTACTAAATGCTGTTACGAATCTTTAGACTTGAAAACAGAGGAAGAATTTTTTGAAGTAGTACCCATAGTAGCAACCATAGAGGAGTGCTAGAAAATTATGAGCAAATGAAATCAAAGTACTTTTACCCAAATCTTAAAAAAGTTATCAACAGATTTGTTAATAAATGTGATGTGTGCAACGTGAACAAATACGCAAGAAAACCGCTTAAAAAATTTTACAATTACACAGAAACTCCTAGTAGTCATAGTACATATGGACGTATTTTATTGTTTCCGCGCTTGCTTTCTAACTACTATTGACAAATTTACTAAATTGGCTTCTTACATAAATTGATTGATAGGAACATGGTCACAATCAAGATTAAACTTCAACAAAGATTTTCTTGGTTGGTTTCTTGGTAAAAAACTGATAATGGACAACGAGCTCAATAATTCACTTAACCGATTATTCTGCCGCGAAAACAATATTATTCCCCACTTTACCACTCCAAACAGTCATACTGGAAATTGTGATATTGAAAGGTTGCATTCCGCTTGATTTTATCAATAGAGGTGACATAGATTTTGAAAAAATCAAAAATTACAATCACAGAAAAAAGAAGCAAGTATTTAATAAACTAAATACAGTAGCCGAAAAGGTCCCATACTTCAACAACAGCAAAGTTTACATGAAGAACCCTCTTGCTAATAGAAATAAAGTTGCCAAAAGGTTTGTACAATTGCCAAATAGTTTTCCTAATAAAGTTAACATGGCAAATATCGAGAGGCCGCATAAAATTATTTAGATTAACGTTTATACATATGTGCATATATAAAATATTTGAACATTTACTAAAACATGTAAAATTTATACAACATTATTAGAATATATTATACAATAAAAAGAGAGGATTAATTTAAATTATAATAAAAATTAAAGTTATATAATTTTATATATAAAAATTCAAAACCCAAAGGGGGTTGCTACGAATGAAAAAAATAAAAATAAATAACCAAAAACAACTTTTGAGGTCTGAATACCCAAAAGACCACCTAATCAATTGTCAATTCGTTATCAAATTGTAGTATCTACTTTCATTTAATGCGAAAGCATTGTTCATTTTACATATATTCATGTTATCAAATCTATTAAATTCCTATTAACATTAATAATGATTATGATCTTTGACCTTTTTAATTTAACAGGTCTGCATGTTAACTTTTGTTTGTACGTATGTATATAATTGTACACCCTAAGGTAAATCGCAGGGACGCGATTTAATTTATGTGGAGGGCGAGTTATGCATGCTCCTCCTACCCTAAGCAGCTCATTACTGCACTCACTAAATATACTCATTCTCAGATTATAAGCACTCAACCTTACACTCAATTAAAGTAAAATAAAACTATCGCTCAGAGAATGTCAAATAGTTAAAAGTTAAGCTAGCCTTCGATCAATATACCATAATGATAAGTCGTGCAAAAACTATATATGAATATATTTGAAAATATATAAAAATCTAAAAAACCGAGTTAATTTGAAAATGTTTTATTTCTGATATTAAATCAGAAACCGGAAAGTTAAATAGCATCACATACATATCGGCAAAGCACCCTGCAGTAAAAATGGGAGGCAGTCACTGAACGTCTCAGTTTCCCTGTAGAGAGTTTATGAATAGCTCCGAAGTGGTGCTAATCGGATGTACAGCAGGGCAGTTGGTAGTCGTACTAGTACTTATGTTGCAATTAAATATAATTTCCACGTGCGCATGGCTATAGGCCGATTTAAGCCGCTTCCAGTATTTGAGAATATTACAATTACTGTTTTCATTGTTTTGGAAGTTTTTTAAGTAATTGTACGTCAAAGTAAAGAATTACAAAATATGCTACTTTTTCAAAACTTTCTGATGATTACTTTCGAATAGGTGACAATACTTATCTTCCGACACCGGATTATTGATGGATACTGAACGCCATGTACGAAGGATCCCGAAGAGCAAATTCGTGGAGCTTTGCGCATTTACACAAAAAGATATTTTAAAAACACTGCAGCGGCAAGGAAAACTAATTAAATTTTTTTATTCGTGATAATTTTGCTAAAAAAAATTGTGTTGACCAAGAAATAGTAACCGAGTCTGATAGTTTTAGAAAAAGATTATATAAGGATAGCTATAATATTCACGTCAATAATAAATTTGTGAAAATTTGTTGGCCTTGTGTTCTACCAAAGAACTTTTGTGCCTGTTTTATTAAAAATTACGCTGATTTCTTAAATATAGTGTGCGCGTTTAGACTTGCACTTTCTTATAATGGAATTGAAATTTCTTATAAAACACGAAATGTGAATTCAAAATAAAATACATTTTTTTAAATAAATTTTTATGTTTCTTTCCCCATTCCACTTTCAATTTTCCTCTGCCATTTTTGCACTATTTCATAGCTACAAATATTTGAACTAGTTCTAATTATCCACTTTTAATTGGGTTCGAAGTAGTTGTTCTAGCACTAGCTCGGGACTTTTGAATTTCGAACCATCTCTGAGTCAGCTACCAATGAGAGAGTTCAGAACGCGTTAAAGAGTTCTGCAGAGGGGGGTAACTTCCACTTCGTAGGACATGACAATATTAAAAGTGTCAGATGAAAGCATTGCGTGGGCATAGACGAAGAACCAGTATCACCTCTTAATGCGATAGCTCTACGCTAGTCAAACAAGATTTTACACACGCACACTAAGTTAAATTTCACTAACAACTCAGATATGCATAGATAAAACATCAACAACAAGGCACAGGCAGATGTCACGCGTCGTAACTTTGCATCAACAAACCACAGGCAGAATCACAGGCAGCGGCAGAGGTACGCCTATAGACAGCGACGCGTAACTTGCCTGGTCAGCCCCTACCGAGCCCAAAGATGTTTCTCTATTCTATGGCGCGATATACAACAGGTATATCATCATAAACCTCCTAAGAGATTTTTGCGCCAAGCTTCTCTTCCAATTTGTGGTGTGCCGATTTGAATTTTCCCTACAAATTGGTGGGACCTACAGTTTTTTTGCCGAATCCGAACGGCATCTACAAAGGAGACGAATTTTTGCTGAGAAGCCTGTCATGGCAGAAATACACTCGGAGAGTTTGCCAAACCACTGCCGAGGGGCGACCCCGTTTTGAAAAACTTTTTTCAAATCACTTTTGATGTTACCTGTACCAGGGCTCGAACCATGGACCTTCGGTGTGGTAGGCCGGCAACACTACCTTCACACCACGGCGGCCGCCCCCAAAGATGTTTACACTTCTAAAAAACAGCTTAGGACGCATCAGATAAGATGTATGAGAAAGCAGTATGTATTGGCAGAGGATTTTACTATGTGTATTTGCCTAAGGAAGGGCAGATTGCGCAATTCCGGTGCCATCTGACATCTAAGGTTGCTCAAGAAAAAGAGTTTTACATTTGTTTACATTAGAGGTGGTTTCAGACAAGGGAAGTAAATGAATTTTTCGAATATTCTGGTGCTTTTAGTATATATTTTGCTAGTGGGCTTTTCCAAATTTGAATGAGCAAGTCGAAATACATTTACCCTGCTTAAACTGAATACCAGTCTATATTTGAAATGCAACAATTTGCGTGACTAATACGATAATATCTTCTGCACCAAACAGCATGAAAATGCGAAAATCCGTTCTATCGAAGCCACTAATCAATGCTTGTTTCACTTCAAAATTTCTTTATGTACGAAAGCAATAATTGTCTAACTTCCTTAATTCTCTCAATTTCTAAGTGATGATAAGTTGAGCTACTAGGAAATTGAGTTATTTGCAGCAATAAGATCAACTACAACAACAACATTATCATACAAAGCATGCAAATGAAACACAAACCAATAAATTTTCTGGTTGACTGAATTTTCACTAACAATCCCCTTTAAAATTGATAAGTACAAAAAGAGCTTAACTACAAACAAGTAAGGAAGTCTAAGTTCGGGTGCAACCGAACATTATATACCTTGTAGTGATCTATTATGGCATCCTAATTTACGCAAGTCTATTTTAATACTTTTCAGTTTGTATTATAAAGCCAGCTGATTGTTTTCAATACAAATACTTCTGTTATGAGTTTTACTTTGAAAAGTTTGCGTTCAAATAGACAGACGGACGGACGGACATGGCTAAATCGCCTCAGCTCAGCGTCCGGATCATTTAAGTATTCTTATTGATGGGCCATCTCTTCTTCTTCTCATACTTACAAACATTTCATGCTCATGAAGGTATGAAAATCAAAAAAGACATAAAGGGTGTTTTTTTTACAGGTTTGTTTTTCGAATAGAGATAAAACTGGCATTTTGTGGTCAAATCTGGCAACTCTAATGTCATTTATGTTCAGTTTGGTTTGCCATTTCATCATGAACAGGTTGACAAAAGAACAACGCTTGCAAATCGTGCAAATTTATTTCGAAAATAATGGTTCAGTTCGCGAAGTTTACCGTGAGCTCCGTCCATTTTATGGTCGACATAATCGTCCATCAGAGCAATTAATTCGGTTAACCATGGATCGGTTTCGCACTACGTTTACTCTATGTGATAATACGCATCCGCAGAGACGTCGAACAGTGCGCACCGAAGAAACAATTGCCGCTGTAGAGCAAAGTGTTGAAGAGGACCCGAATGAATCGATTCGCCACCGTGCACAGCAATTGGAGCTTTGTCCATCAACTTTATGGAAGATTTTGCGCAAAGATCTTGGCTTGCGACCTTACAAGATCCAGCTTGTGCAAGAATTAAAGCCGCGAGACCATGCAATGCGTCGTGATTTTGGTGTATGGGCCGAAAATGAGATTGATTTCGATGCTGATTTTCATCGCAAAATTTTGTTCAGTGATGAGGCTCATTTTTGGTTGAATGGCTACGTCAACAAGCAAAATTGTCGCATTTGGAGTGAAGAGAATCCACATGAGACCCTTGAAACGCCATTACATCCACAAAAACTGACTGTTTGGTGTGCTCTATGGGCTGGTGGAGTCATTGGGCCATACTTCTTCCGCAATAATGCTGGAGAGGCAGCTACCGTTAATGGAGACCGGTATAGAGCCATGATAACCGACTATTTTGTTCCCGAATTGGATGGCATGAATGTGGATGAGTTGTGGTTCCAACAAGACGGCGCTACATGCCACACAGCGCACGTCACAATCGATTTATTGAAGGAAACATTCGATGAGCGCATAATTTCGCGGAATGGACCTGTCAATTGGCCACCAAGGTCGTGTGATTTGACACCATTGGATTATTTTCTTTGGGGATATGTGAAGTCGCTCGTCTACACCAACAAACCAGAAACGTTAGGGGAATTGGAAGCCAACATTCGTGGCGTTATTGCCGACATACGGCCCCATATGCTCGAAAAAGTGGTTGAAAATTGGACCTTTAGAATTGGCTTTATTCGAGCCAGCCGCGGCGGCCACATGCCCGAAATCATATTTAAACATTAATGGCATAAAATTATCCTTCCAATGAAGCCAAATTGATGGACCTTAAGACGATTTTCTTGTGTTTTATTTCAATTCGAAGTTCTATACCCCTAAAAAAAACACCCTTTATAATTTCCCTATTGCAGTATGGTATTAACAACTTGCCCAGATATGTTATCCGATTTCAAAAATTTTTGGCAGGAGTACTATTGAGAGGCAGCTGACCAATTTTGATTGAAATATCTAGTTCAAACTAAAAGCAATCGAGTTTGGAAATAGCAGAACTTTTATGCTGCAAAGTAGGCAGCGCCACGCCTACTTCACCAAATTCAACAACTGTTTTTTGCGGTCGAGTTTTGCTACAAAAGCCTATTATGTGTGCAATATATTATTGATATAGCTTGAGTTATAGAAATAGCGTCTTAAATTTTACAAACAAATTTTTCAGAACTTTGTTAAATAACTGAGAGTGGCCCTGAACCAATTTCGACCATTTTTACAATAAACAGTTACCTTTATATATTCCCCATTTTCGCCAAAGCTCGTTTCGACTTATCAATTTTTGCCGGAGTTATGGCATAAAAAGTTTTGTGGAATGAAAAGGGGCGCGGATACTTTGGAAAATTTATATTTTTCGAATTTTTTCGTTCACGGCCACTTTGAAATTGAAATGATATAAGGCCATTTCAAGCAAAGTTATTGCCTTTAAATATATCTGTGATCCTTTTTAAAAATCTTTCATATGAAAGTGTGCGTGGACCTTAACCTGGAACATTCCTTGCATACCTGGAAACCTGCGTGCTAAATTTCGATTCGATATCTTGAACGGTTTTTGATTTATGATTAATATTATTTCTAAATTTGACTTAATCAAAATTGGGCGGTGCAAAGTCTATTTTCAAAAATTGTTTTCGGCCTTAATGCTAATGTACACAACAAATTGTGTCCTTATAGATGTTTTATATACTGAATAATCACTTTTTAGTATTTTCGAAAATATTCTAAGTGTAAAAAGTAGGCGTGGCTATCATTCGATTTCGTCCATTTTAAATTGCGCTCGGAGATGAGTGGCAAGAAACCTCCGTACCAAACTTCATTAAGATATCTCAAAATTTACTCAAGTTATCGTGTTCAGAGACGGACGGACGGACATGTATTAACGGATTCCTCAGTTCATTCTAAGAACTTTAATATATGGAACTAAAAATTGTTCTTAAATTTGTGTACTATTATGTTCATAACCGAGGAAATAGATTGATTTCGCCGTGTGAGGGAGAGATTTACTATTAGTGTTAAAAAGCTTCAGTAAAGTTGATGACAATGCTAGGTTGTACAGACAATACAACCACTCGAAGTTCTGCCCTATTTACATATTAGCAACTATACAAATTTAACATGGCGGAGGCCTACGAAATATCAATTACCAGCCTCTGCATCAGCATCATACCTATTAACAGACTAGGCAGCCACTGTATCAGTATTACACCAGTTGATATACTAGTCAGTATATACCCAATATCATACCAGTTGACATACTAGTCAGCCCATCTATCAGAATCATACCAGTTGACATACTAGTCAGCCTATTATACCAGTTACTGTAGTAGGTTAGTTAATTAAAATATACACGGAAATAGCAAAACTTAATTACAAATAACTTAATTTAAAATTCAGTCATCAGATATAAAATATGTGTTTATCAAAATAAATATTACTTCACTGTATTGAAAAATTTAAACAAGTCCTTAATAAATAAATGTTGTAAGAATTTAATATTTTTAACCACCTTGTTATTGTACGAGTATGTATCTCTGCTCGCTTCGTTAATTCAGCTTCATAACGATTCCGATGGAGGTTCATTGTTATTTAAATTTTTAAAACTGCATTTCCCAATCACAATTAAAGTCCTTTTACGCGATATGTTTTTTTCACATGACTTGCCACATTTTCTAAAATTAAGTAATGTCGTATGACTATCAATACTTCCAACAGTTCAATTTATCTGCTGCATTTTACGCAATTAATATAAAAACCCAAGAAATTGTGTATCAGACAGAAATAGAAACGTTTCTATTTCGTATGTGCAGTTTTCTGACTTGTATGAAAGGAAAATTCAAGTTGCGTTTACACGTTATGTTGGTTTTCATACGTTAAATGTGGCAAATACACATGACAAAAACATATCGTGTAAAATACCTTTTAGGGAACACTGAAAAATAACAACAGTTCAATATTTCTTTTACACAATTATTGACAACTTTTACTTCAGAAAAGTTTACTTTGATTATTCCAAAAAGAAATGTTATTTACTTAAGCTTTGGTTTCCTAGAAAAGCGGTGCCGCAATATAACGTTCGCTATATAGAGGCCTCTATGATTAGCTGCACCCCTTTTCTGTAAAATTCGATGACCGCAACGCTCAATTTGGCCGATTTTCTTTTAATTATTTGCTGCAAGTTTTTTCTGTTTCTTATTTTTTTCTATGTAATATTTTTTACAAAACAACAGAAATATCAGAATAGTTGTTTTGGGTAAAAATATTTGATGGAATTGTCACCGTTTTGAATATGACGGTGGGAAAAAGTAGGCATATTTCCATGTAAATTATTCATTTAAAGTAATAAATTTATTGCTTTTTATATTATGTTAGGAAAAATTATTAAAAGTGACAAGAAAGAAAGAAAATCTAGATTTACGTAATGTATCGCAAAAGCATCATGACAATGCATCAATGCCGTTTTCGTGTTGCATTGCAAACTGATGTTTAGGAAATCTGCCTTTCTATACCGCTATGTGACGGCCTCTATATAGCGGAACCGTTCCGAGGAAACCAAGCCTTTACACAATTGCTTTGCCAAGTGTACGTTTAACTTTCACTTTTCTTAGTTGTTTCAATTTAGCACTGCTAACTCATGGTTGTCGCTGCTGCGCCGCTATTGCACTAGCGAATTCGCAAAAAATAAGGGTGATTTTGTTGACATGCACGTACTTACATGATCTGCAACCCAAATGTACAATTTAAAGCACGAAATTCTCAAAAGGATTGTAATTTCACTGTAACAACTATATTTAATTTAATTAATCTTTGAAAACCAAAAACATAATATCAATTAACAAACAAACATAAAAATGCCAGCACTGCTACAACAACAATTACCATAAGTTGAAGAGATTACAAAAATTTAAGATAGCGTTGTTGACAGAACGACTGATGTCCCAATGCTGAATTATTTTTTTCTTCGCTCGTGTATGTACTAAGGATGTAGATTTTCGTGATTTTTGCTTCTCGGTATTTTTGGGATATGAAAGTTCAATCCCGGGATCATCCGAAATTTAGCCTGCTTTTTTCTGCCAAAAAGCGCACCCCATATGCCATAAATAACTAACAAAGTAGACTAAATTATAATTTATTTATATATAATATGTAATTCATATATTTATTAAGGCAGTCATTTTTAAAAAGAAAAAAAAATGTACATAAAGTTTGTAAATCAAACATATTCAGGAATTTGGAACATACATTTTTGTACTGCAGATACAAATAGCCATATAAACATAGTATGTATAGTAATACATACATGCATATTTCCTAAATTAATAACGAATTATGTATATGAAATTATATAATAATTTAGTGAGATCGATTTCATTTATTATTATATGCTACATTAGTTCTTAGCTAATACTAATATTCAACGTACTACTACAAATTGCATTTTAGATAAAAATAAAAAATTATGTTATGGTGATTGTTGTTGGAGCAAAGCTCGAATTTTTATGTTTTTGTTTGTTAATTGATATTAGAGGAAAAATTACAACGTTATGCACAGCGATGGTATGGGATGACATGTTTCGAAGTGCCCAGCTTCTCATCAGACCCCTTCTCGGACACTGAGATACGAACCCAAGTGTCTGCACCAAAGCCGCTGTTAGAGTACTCTAACAACTAAGCTATGATGCCCTGTAGCGTCACGATGCACTTTTCCTCTAATGTGCCATTTGCTTATTCCTTTTATACATTCTTTGGTACATATATTTTATATGTCAACTCAAGGAAAGTGGAATATTTTTAGGCGCGTTCATAGAACAGTTTTAGATACAGAAGGGCTTTTTTGCATATGAACACTTCCGTGTTATTTGTTATGCACCCGCACTGTACCTGTATCAATTATAGTTATGGTGATTGTTGTTGGAGCAAAGCTCGCATTTTTATGTTTTTGTTTGTTAATTGATATTAGAGGAAAAATTACAACGTTATGCACAGCGATGGTATGGGATGACATGTTTCGAAGTGCCCAGCTTCTCATCAGACCCCTTCTCGGACACTGAGATACGAACCCAAGTGTCTGCACCAAAGCCGCTGTTAGAGTACTCTAACAACTAAGCTATGATGCCCTGTAGCGTCACGATGCACTTTTCCTCTAATGTGCCATTTGCTTATTCCTTTTATACATTCTTTGGTACATATATTTTATATGTCAACTCAAGGAAAGTGGAATATTTTTAGGCGCGTTCATAGAACAGTTTTAGATACAGAAGGGCTTTTTTGCATATGAACACTTCCGTGTTATTTGTTATGCACCCGCACTGTACCTGTATCAATTATAGTTATGGTGATTGTTGTTGGAGCAAAGCTCGCATTTTTATGTTTTTGTTTGTTAATTGACATTAGAGGAAAAATATCACGCCCAGTTTTTTAACAAAGTTCTGAAAACCTTTTTGTAAAATTTAAAAGGCGATATTTCTATAACTGTGCAAACTATATCAATAATATCTTGCACACATAATATGCTTCGGTAATTCACAAAATAGAGCTGCCAAAATAATTTCGTTTCGGTAATTTACAAAACTAAATTATCAAAATGTAACCGATAACGTTACAACGAAATAAATCAACGAAACTATCTCAGTTAAACTGTGCTGGCAACACTTTCACGAGCATATACATAGCTTTCGGTTAAATCATATCAATTCGTGCAAATATACACTTAATTTTTGAGCATTGAAAAATTACCACGGGAATTATATTTTGCAAATGAGTAGATTATATCTTCTGTCACCATGCAAAGAGTCAGCCATTCGCGCCTTGGCAACCAAGCCACTGTTGGCAGCAATAATTTCGAAATAGTAAAGGACTTCGTTTACCTGGGAACCAGCATTAATACCAACAATAATGTTAGCTTAGAAATCCGACGAAGAATCACTCTTGCAAAAAAATGCTACTTCGGACTGAGTAGGCAATTGAAAAGTAAAGTCCTCTCTCGACGAACGAAAATAACACTCTACAAGTCACTCATCGCACCCGTCCTGCTATATGGTGCAGAAGCGTGGACACTAACAACATCTGATGAGGCGGCTCTGGGAGTATTCGAGAGAAAGGTTCTTCGAAAAATTTGTGGACCGCTACGCGTTGGCGACGGCGAGTACCGAAGAAGTTTTAATGATGAGCTGTATGAACTTTACGCAGACGCCGACATAGTTCAGCGAATTAAAACACAGCGGCTTCGCTGGCTAGGCCACATAGTGCGAATGAGTGAAGATGCTCCAGCCCAGAAGGTATGCTTATCGGCACCCGCCGGTGGAAGCAGAGGAAGAGAGAGACCACCACTCCGATGGAAGGACCAAGTGGAGACCGATTTGCGATCCCGCGGTGTTTCCAATTGGCGCCAGTTGGCGCAACGAAGAAACGACTGGCGAGCTATGTTGGACGGTCAAAATCGCCCAGGCGGTTAGATGACCATTTAAAGAAGAAGAAGAAGCCACACTGATAAGGTCCAATCAGTCTGTTCACATCAGGCTTCAGTCTTTCGGATAATACGCTTGATAGGACCTTATATGCGATATTCAAAAGGCTGATTCCGCGATAGTTGGCGCAGTTTGCAGGATCGCCCTTCTTGTGAATTGGGCAGAGAACACTTAGATTCCAATCTTCAGGCATGCATTCATCCGACCAAATTCTGCATAGAAGCTGATGCATGCGCCTTACCAGCTCCTCGCCTCCGTGTTTGAATAGCTCAGCAGGCAAACCATCAGCGCCAGCTGCTTTATAGTTTTTCAATCGGGATATTGCTATTCGCATTATAGTCGGGTTGTGGAACGTCAATTCCATCATCTTCGATTGTGGGCTCGGGTTCGGCAACTTCTCTGGTTTCTTGCTCAGTTTCTCCATTTAAAAGGGCAGAGAAGTGATCCCTCCATATTCTGAGTGTTCTCTGAACATCGGTCACCAGGTCGCCGTTCTCATTCTTAAAGGAGTGCTCCTGAGATATGATCCCACTGCTCATGCATTCCACTAGGTTGAATTGTGCTCTCGGAGAGCAGGTGTGAGAGGCGATCTGCGAAATAATTGGCGGTCTGTTGCTATTGCAGCTTTTCGACGTCCAGCTTTCCCTGCGTTTTTTGTTGCACCTGTTTTGTCGTACAGAGGCGGGTACGAATCTTGGCTGCTACTAGGTAGTGATCAGAGTCGATGTTAGGTCCTCGTATTGTGCGAACATCTAAAACGCTGGAAGCATGCCGTCCGTCTATCACAACGTGGTCGATCTGGTTGCGTGTTTTTCGATCGGGGGACAGCCATGTAGTCTGATGGATCTTCTTGTGCATAAACCTAGTGCTGGATATGACCATGTTTCGGGCACCGGCGAAGTCGATCAGCCTGAATTCATTTGGCGAAGTCTGATCGTGGAGACTGAACTTCCCGACAGTGGGGCCAAATACACCCTTCTTACTCACCCTGGCGTTTAAGTCGCCAAGCACGACTTTGATATCATGACGGGGGCAGCGCTCGTATGCTTCTTCCAGGCGCTCGTAGAATGCATCCTTTTCCACGTCGTCCTTCTCTTCCGTCGGTGCATGAGCGCAGATAAACGATATGGTGAAAAATCGGACTTTTATGCGGATTGCAGCGAGACGCTCGTTCACGGGTGTGAACGACCGTACTCGGTGACGGAGTCTCTCTCCCACCACAGTTGATGTCGCAAGGTGTTCTGATCGTGTTTCCTCGCCCCGTCCATCGCATCTGTTGTATGGCGGTGATGTCAGCTTTTGCTTTCCTCAGGACCTCAACCAGCCGGGCAGCGGCACCTTCCCCATTAAGGGACCGGACATTCCAGGTACATGCCCTTATCTCATAATCCTTATTTCGTTTGCGGGTGTTGTCATCTAAAAAAGGGGTTCTCATATCCGAGGCTTTGTTGTTGAATTTCATTGGAACGTTGTTTTATGTGGTGGGTCCCAAACCCAACGCACAACCCGTTTCACGGGAGGTTGAATTCTATTACATTTTTGTATAGCGAGCCGCTTGATCCAAGACAGACGCCCGCTTGCAGCCGCACCACCTGGTGATCAGACGCTGCTGTTTGAACCCCCCAGCAAGCCCTTAAACCGATTATGTCGGAGTGGCCTTACCAGGTTGTCGTCTTCTCACGTTTAGCTCACCACCAAACGGGTGTTCGGTGGTTACCCAGAGGATACTTGGGCGCAAAGCCCGGAAGTAGTGAGCTGCTTGAACCGCATGCAAAAGAATCGCTCTGGCCATAAGTAAGCTTTAAAATGGTTTAAAAAGCATTTATAATGATGTAAGTTATTTAAGAGTAAATAATTCCTTACTTTCAAACAATTTATTTATTATTTATTATTTTACTTTTCAAACTGAAAATAAATCTTTTTTTTTTGACTCATGTTCTATCATACTGTCATTGGTTTAGACTATCTTACTTGTTTTCATGTATATCCTGGTGCTATAACTAGAAAACCACCTCATTATTCGGCTTTGTGTTCACTTTAATATTACAACTGGTATGATTTCTGGGCGGCCGCCGTGGTGTGAAGGTAGTGTTGCCGGCCTACCACACCAAAGATCCATGGTTCGAGCCCTGGTACAGGTAACATCAAAAGTGATTTGAAAAAAGTTTTTCAAAACGGGGTCGCCCCTCGGCAGTGGCTTGGCAAACTCTTCGAGTGTATTTCTGCCATGACAGGCTTCTCAGCAAAAATTCGTCTCCTTTGTAGATGCCGTTCGGAGTCGGCAAAAAACTGTAGGTCCCACCAATTTGTAGGGAAAATTCAAATCGGCACACCACAAATTGGAAGAGAAGCTTGGCGCAAAAATCTCTTAGGAGGTTTATGATGATATACCTGTTGTATATCGCGCCATAGAGATAGAGATGTTTTCTGGGCTCTATCAGCTATTCCGACAGAACTTCCGGCGGAGAATAATTGTAAAAGAGTTTCATGACCTCTATCGACTTTATCGAAATTCAATTCTAGTAACGTGCAGATTCCAATACATTCCCTAAAACAAATAATACAGCATAAAAACGACCACGATTTCTTCTTAAGAATAAAGAGGTACATATTTCTTTTTTCATTTGCATACCTTTCATAAACATTAAAAGTATGTAAGTATGAGAATAAGAAGAGAAAATATCACTAAAATGATCAGCACGATGAGCGGAGTCGATTTAACCATGTCCGTCTCTCCGTCCGTCTATCTGTCTGTCCGTCTGTCTATTTGAACGCAAACTAGTCTCTCAGTTTTACAAAGGAATCCTCAAATTCGTTCTTTGCTTTCGCCACATAATCATATACTAGCGATCCCGGTAGACGTTCTTTTGACGGTTTGATACATAGAACACATCTATATATAAAATGTCACTTGAACCAAATAAAGTCCTAACTATACCGAACTGCAGCTTTATATAACCTGGGCGCTTTTCCAAAAGCAATATACAGACTGTGTCGTGCCCAGCGAACTCCTGAACCTATCGTGAAAGTTCGAGCGCAAAACAAAACACAAAATATGTGGGCGTGGCACCGCCCACTTTTAGAAAAATTATGTAGATATTGACTAAGTGACACATATATCCAAATTTCATTAATTTAGACCAAAAAAGTTCGGAGTTATGACGAATTGAAACTTTATATAGCGGCGGTTTGGTAGCGGCTTTCATCAGCCACCCTGTATTTAAAACTTGTAAGCATCCACGGTTCAACAAGCATTTTTGTTTTCTTCATGTTTCAATCTAAAACGTAACTGAACACAAAAAACCTATAATTTTTAAATAGTTTTTAAACTCACCGTGTATGAGTACTTACTTCCTCTTCAAACTTTAAGACGTACTCAGGACCGCGGAAAGGGGGGCAGCCAGGGCAATTGCCCTGGGGCCCGGAAGGTTTTTGGGGGCCCGGCAAGGCAAATCAGTACTCTAACCAGGATTTCAAAGATACATACATACATATATATTTTGTTGCTACAAAAAATTGTTTTAAAATTTAAGCGTTTAACTTAACCAAATCACTAAACTAAAATCATAAGCATCTAATCAAATACTATCGGTTTGGTAGTATTACTTTTTCATTTTTGTAGAAACCAGCGCCATCTGTAAACAAGGGCTGATAATAAGCTAGAGCGTTAATTTGAAAAAAAAATTACTCTTGGAAAATTGAGCTCTTGTAATAATAATGAATTTCTAGCTTTACGCGCCCAATATATGGAGGGGTGAGAAGCAAAAGGCTCAAAGCGAAATTTGTTTTTTTTATTTTCATTATACTCATAAATATTTGTATAGTTTTGTTTATGGGCATAGAGTTTGTTTATGGCCGGGCAATAACCCTACTGCCCAGAAATTACAATAAGTACACAACTTTAAGCTTTAATGTCTCGAAACAATGTGTCTGTTGAAATCTTAAAATTGCTCTCTTGAAAAGTGTTACTTTTGAAGTAAATGGGCGATATATTTGTGCATGTGTAAGTTTTGTTGGGGGAAAAATGTTGCCAAGGATACTACGTTTTGAAAAAACGTTTTCAAGGCGTAAAAAGAACTCAATATGATAGGAAACGATGCCAGGAATACATTTTTCATTCTAAATATTGAAAATGTGATTTTAAATAGTTTCTATGCAATTTGCAAAATTTTTCATGTGAAAACACAATACCAAGCTTCGTATGTGAAATACATAATCGTACAAATTTCTCTGCCTTTTTTTTCAGTGATATACGGAAGGTTTTCCTTGGCTGATTCAAGCTCTTAAAATGTAATTAGAAAAAGTTAATGTAAGCAAATTAAACAATGAAATCTAACATTTCATTTAAGTGCACCAGTAAATCTTATTTTATATGAAATAAAACTGAAAATTTGAATTAAAAAATACATGTTATGTTAATTTGTTTACTGGATTGCGTTTCTTTTTTAGGGGGGCCCGTAAACGCCAACTGTCTTAGGGCCCGACTCGGCTCTCTGCGGCCCTGGACATACTTACACATTTGTTCACCGGTAGTTACCCATAAGAAACTTTATCTGCGACATAAAATATTTGGCGAAAACTTGCACCTCCTGACACACTCGCACACATGCAAACTCACAAGAAAAGTACCCAGTTTATGTTATTGGCACGCAACCAAAAAATCTTTTGAGCAATAAATTATCGAGTTCAAGTACCTTAAACACCAACAACTGACGAATATACAACCGTACGCTAAAGCGTGCATGCAGTAAAGTTCATGCAGTGATGCGTGGGTACAATCATGTTGCCAGGTTTAAAAACTTTTATCGCATCAATTTTTTCTTACAAAACACACATAAGAATTCAGTTCATTTATTATCGGCATGAAATCCAAGTACATGCAACATACAAGGAGTGCAGCAGGAACTCCCTTTTGCCCCAAGGCACACACACCGCTGAACACGAGTATGTGTGCCTTCGTTTAACTAACGCCCACTTCCGTAACAACGCTAAATGCATGAGGAAAATCGTCGCCGTAAGGCTGAATGTGATTTTCGTTTAAAATTATATTAACGGCAGCGTTGCAATTGATACACGGCAACGCCTTCGTACTCAAAACATGAATGTTGAGCGCCTGCAGCGTGTTTTACTGTTAACGAGCGTGATACTTGCAACTGCCACATGCAATGGAAAAACTCGAAGCCACACAATGCAACAGAAAAGAAAACAAAAAATTGAAAGCTATGATGATCTAGGAAATCTTCTTTACAAGCTGATCTTATCGCAATTGTTGGACTGAATAAATATTGGAAATTAAAGAATAACAAAAGGGAGAAGAGAAAGAGGCCATATTAAAAACGAATTTATGAAAATTAACAACCCTGCAAAAAAATTCGATTAGTCTAGGATATATCCGGGATGAGTCGCAAAGGAACATGCTACCAATAAAAGTGTTGATCTTTTGTTTGAGCATGTCCTATGAAGAGACTAATTGGGCCCTTTCATGCCCAAAAGGATGGTGTCGGACATGTTTACTTTCAACACCTAAAAGTAGGCTACATAAATTAAAATCGAATTATCCCAACTATGCCTATAACGGAATAGTTGACCAACTGTAGCTCACTGTAGACGAAAGGTATTGATCCCGGATCACTCTCTTTAGAGTACAGTCCCACGATTTTTGATTGCGTCGATTGCCTTAAAAATTTCATGAACACGCATAACGAATTTATCTTTCCAATCCTCATTTCCAATAAGTATTTACAAACACGCGAAAAATTTTACGTTCAATGCTATTTAATTGAAAGATATATAGCCCAAACACCTTTTAGCAGAACCACCGATTGTATTGCGGTGGCATGTTATTTAAGTCAAAGCTTTTTGATATTTACTATCATCATTACACATGTAATAAATCCAAAGATTGGCTTATTCGACTCAGCTCATCGTCCTGATCATTTCGATGTGTGTATTTTATAGGCGTCCAAAGGAGTCAACCGATCTTTATGAAACTCAGTAAACTTTCGGTTGCACTGGTTCCAGCATAGGCTATATATAATGTTGAAAAAGTGGGCAGTGCCACGCCCCATTATAGCTCTTCATAATTTTGAGTGTACTTGCTTTAAATTAATTATATTTGGAGGTATGTGTCCCTTAATAAATATTTACACAATTTGAGAAAAGTGGGAGGCACCGCGCCCATATATTTTTGTGTGTTGTTTGTCCTTTATTGAAGTCCGAACTTAATCGCCTATATTTCTAATACTTTCATAGTGGGTTCAGCGGTCCTCTGGGTACGACACATGCAACGCAATATTTACTTTCCCTACAATTTTTTGGTTGGTATGTGCTCCAAATGTAGGTTATTACCCCAAAAAATCAACAGAATGTCAAAACCTTTCGAAACATAATTCGGCTGATATAATGTATATAAAATAATAGCAGGCCAGTTCTTTCTTCCCTCTGCCAAATGGCGCTTGGTCCTTCCATCGATGTGGCGGTCTCCCTCTTCCTCTGCTTCCACCAGGCGGGTGCCGATAAAAATACCATCTTCGTTAATTCGCACAACAGCAATTCCATTCAACTGTTATGAAAAAGTGGGCACAGCCTGCTCAAATCTTATTTCCACTGGGCATACTTTCAACAACAATAAACGATTCTAAAGTTATAAAGTTATTAACACTTATATGTGAACGATTCCACGCCCGTTTTCAAAAATTTAAAAAGATCATTCATAAGATCATTAGGTAACTACCAAATTTTAGCATTCTATCTGCATAAGTGAAGGAGATATGGCATATTTCGTTTTCCTACCCCCTCTTAGAAAACTTTAATAAAAAAGTGGGCGCGGTCGTCCACCGACTTTGTTTATTTTCAGTGGGAATACTCGACATGTCCATAGTAAACCTCATACCAAGTTTCGTAATTCTATCTTATACGGTTATGAAGTTATTAACAGTCGAATTTGAAAATTGCTTGACTCATAGGTGGCCGGTACCAAGCCCACTTTCCAAAATTTTGCAAAACTTGTATAAGGAATAAGAAAATTGATATAACTGCCAAATTATATCATTCTACCTGTATCAGTCGATGAGATATAGTCAGTTCAGTATTTCTACATAATTATACCTTTCATGAACATGAAATGGTATTATAACTTTGGTCCGATGATTGTAAGTATGAGAGAAGAAGAGATAGACGCACCAATAAGTATACCGAAATGATCAGGTCGATGAGCTGAGTCGATTTAGCCATGTCCGTCCGTCTGTTTGTACGCAAACTAGTCCCTCAGTTTTTGAGATATCTTGATGAAATTGATGATGGTATGGAGCCGCCATTTTGCATGAGATTAATCATTTGTCGAAATCAGCAAGATTGGACCAATGCAACGCATAGCTCCCATATAATCGATAGTTTCGATAAATGGGTTTTGGGCTATAACTGTTGCAATTAAATAGCTATAAACGCGAAATTTTGAAGGTTTGGTACATATTATATATGTAATGTGTGTAGTGAAAATCAGCCAAATCGGACCTACATAACATATAGCTCCCATACAAACCGATAAATGGGCTATGTATCTTTAAATGATCAGTTTTTACTAATTGTGAGTAAGGACAGCCTCTTTCTTTATTTGGTTTTAGATAACTTTTAGGAAAAAGTAGTTGTGGTCAACAAGCGATTTCGCTTATTTTCTATGGGTGCATGTACCATAACCATAATATACCTCCTACCAAATTTCGTCATTCTACCATTAATTTGGTAAATTCGCCAATCTTTATTTTAGCTGCCTTTTTATTGAATTATCTCATTTTATAGTTTTTTCGAAATTTTCTATATTTGGATCCGCAGCAAGATCTGCTGAAAATAGGAAGACTATACGAATTAGTCTGACGAGAAATCGTGGCTGTTTTCGAAATAGTACTACAACTTTTAACCTGTATATGTTTGTTACTCGAAAAATTTTTCCTATAAAAAAATTGAAAAAAAAGCGAAAATTTAAGATAATTGAATAATAATTATTATCAACTGGTCTTCGCAAAACTTACAAAACAAGTAAAATGTGTAAAAAGCAATAGCAAAATAATCAACAGAAGTTAAAAAAAAAATTATTTTTGTTTGGTTCAGTCCAATACATATATATATGTAGAGTAAATTAGGGTATTGTGATATAGGCATACCTTTCTCGGCTAGAAAATCATACAATTCGATAAATTCCAGCATTGCGAAACACATTCCAAGACGAGATCGATTTATCTTAAGTTATTGAGATATTTATTCAAACCCATAAAAATTCAAAAAAGTCGTTTTGTCAAAATAAGGGGGTAATGTGATATATTATACCACAAACTTGGTTCTCCTATGAAAGATGTGTAAACCGCATGAAATAATTCAGCCACAATGTAGATATGGTAATTTCATATTTCATATGCTTACTTGGCGTGATAGACACCCCTGTGTCATCAACGTTCCAAATCCTAGTTGGAGGAAATTTATACTTTTCATACTCCTTTTCCATATTGAACTACTTCTACCATATCACATTATCCAAAGGAACGAACAAATTTTTCACCAAAATTAATTTAAAAATATTAAGTAATCGCTTGAAATATTGGTGCCTATATTTACCAGAAACGAAAATAAAATATAAGAAGTTGACAACCTAAGAACATTTCGGAATTATCCTTCTTTAAAGAGTGCTCCAAATTATTGACGAACGCACGATGGACCAGTAGCGGGTTTTGGTTATTACCATTATAGTAAAGAAGATATTCTTGCTCAAACATGAATAATTTAGGAAATACGCAGATATATCACTTTACCAACCCATATCACAATACCCTAACTTACTCTATATATATTACATACACACTCGTACATTCAAAGAACAATATTACCAAACTGTTAGAAAATAAAAGTAATCAAATAAGGGAACGAGCATATTGCACAGCGAAGTGATTTGGCAATAAGTTCAAAATAGTTAAGCTAACGAGAATTTAAGTACGACGCAAAGCTGGAAAATTTGCAACACTCAATAATTGCATAATGTTTCGAACATGTTTCAAGTATTCTATTTTTTTAGTGCTTTTATTTCTATCTTATGAGTGATAAGTAATTTGATGATATTGTTTCTCATTGAAATTCAGGTTCTTTCTGAAGAAACATCTGGTGGTCGTTTGAAATTTAAAACAATCAAATCCGAAGAGACTAAGTCGATATTACTTATTAATGATGCTGATCTACTTGATTCGGGAAAATACTCATGTTATCCATCGAACACGGAGATAGCAAGCATACGCGTCCATGTACTTCAAGGTGAGCACTTTAATTGTTTTCTGCAAAAAAGTGTTGGCAACTTCAGTGGTTATACACTTGTTTGCTTACACGCTTTTTATACTTATGGCGTTTTCTTTCCTAGAAAAATGCTAAGATAAGTATTACAAGAGACGGAAGACTAGTAATACAGAAACTGAATATAAGAGATGCAGAAATTATGTCATCAAACAAATACAACATACTAGGAATCCATACTATCCTAACAAAATTATTGACTGTCGATTCGATAATTCTAGATCTGCTCAGCTTAAAATATATACATAAAATAAAACATGTTTACAAATCTGGAACAAAATCGGGCCCAAAGAATTATAGGCTTTTAGAAATCTTACCTGCTATAGCAAAAGTATTACAAAAAGTCATTGCTAGTAGACTAACAAACGTTGAAAATAAGTTAAAATTAATAGAAAGCAACCAGTATGGTTTCCAGAAATGAATAAATATAAACCAGTTGATTAGGACGCTGTGCTAAATGAAGGCTTGACGTAAAACTACCACTGCATGGTGCTATTCATCGATATCTGTAAAGCGTTTTAGACTTTGTCGCACTCAAAGATTACCTTTGGTGGTTTCCTAGTTATCTTGAGATTAGAATGTGTCCACCTGGGGTACTCTAGAGAAGCAACTATTATATGTGGTGTGCTACACAGTGATAATCCAAAGAAAACTGAATATATTAACAACGGCCTTTCTTTAAATGCATCAAAATGTATAGGTTTCAAATTTCACAACACCTACTGCTTGCTAAGTAATTGCCAGCCTTGCGCTTGAGCTACTATCTTGGCTAGAGTAAATTCTTATAAATACCTTGGCGTACTATTAGAAGACTATTTCAAATAGAATGTTCATACACTACAGACTAAACAAGCTACAGCAAGCTCAAAATCACATTTTAAAAATTTGGGCCAAGAAAAAAGAGGTTAAATATAATTTATCAAACAAATAGGTCTTCAATCTTAAGTCTTTACTATTTAAAAGGAATTTTTTGTGTTTGTGTTCCTTTCATAGGCGTCCAAAGTACTCAAACTTTATGAAATATACGAAATTATCACAGTATATTCTTGGGTTAATGTCTTATATATCTAAGAAAAACTAGGAAAAATTACCTGTACCAGGATCAAAAAAATTTTAATTCGCTATATCTTCGAAACAATGTATCTGCATACCATTAGTAGGAATGCAATGGAAAGTGTAAAGAAGAGGAACAAGATTTCGTGGTCGGGGGGAAGCAAAAGTATAAAGAAAGAGGATGATATAGGGATTGTTCAAAATGTTGATAAGGAATAGGGAGGAGTGAAGGGAGTTTTCACTCGGCTTATATTTGGGGGTAAATACAAGTGGGAGATTGCACTAGCAAATGAAACGCGAATTTCTATTGGCAACTTAATACTAACAACAACGATTTAATTCAATTATTCGGTACTTCAATGTACAATACGATTTTCTTATGAGTTTAAGAATAATTTAATGAAATGGAAAAATGCAATATCCTTTCTTTAAATGAATGGAAATTCAAGATATTTATGTTTACATCAATTAATTAAACAAATTAATAGAAAAATTGAAACTAGATATTAATGAACCGCGCACTGCTTGTATGGTTGATTGCGAAGGTTGTAAGTCCCGCGTTGATGATAGTTACCTCTGTTGATTGCAGATGCGACAGGCGCGTTCCGATGAAAAAGTAAAAGAGAGAGAGTTCGTATGCGCACAGCGCTTTCATAGTGTTTCCAACACTGGAAGTTCGAAGGAAAGCAGGGATGCTTCCTTTGACAGGGTCATGCAGGGATGCATGACGGGCTTCGCGAACACAGTGTTGTGTTCGCTGCTAAGGTATGCAGGGTTGCATTACGGGCTTGAGGATCGCAGGAGTGCGTTCCATTTAAGGGACGAAAGTCACTTAAACAGGGATAAATTAAGAGGAAGCGCCAAATGGGCAAGTCAAATTTTAGGCAGGACAACTTTTGCGGGTCTGCTATTAGTAATGAACTGGAGGGAACGGCAGACTTTGTCCTGCCTTTAATTTACCTGGATGGATCTAGAAATATTGCCTATCCCTTTCCTTTCCCCTTTCCCTACGCTATTCTTATCCGCTCTTCCCTTTCATATAAAAGATCTCGATAGCAAGTATTACAAAGCTCGTAGAAATAGTTACGGAGTAATATTAATTTAGATTAAATCAAAAGGCGTCACGCTTCCTTTTCCCCCTAGCAACCTTCGAGGTGGTAGAGATTGACTGAGGGAGGTGCCACGCCCGCTTCTTCCTTCCCCCTTTTATTTTTGAGATGTTGAGATTCACCTCATATTCTGCCACGAATAATTCCAGAGATATGCAGTTCGAAAAATGTCTTTTGTATGTTAGAGACCACGCCCACTCTTACCTTCCTCCTTTTCTTTCTTGAGGTGTTAGAGATTGGACTCGTTTAACTAATTTTCAATGTCCTACCATAAATACTTCCGGAGATATGGAGGATAAAAATTCTCATTTGTATAGGAGGTGCCACACCCACTTCTGCCTTCCACCCTTTTTTTCTTGAACTGTTAGAGATTGGACTCGTGTTCTACATTAAATACTCCTGGACATATGCGGTTCGGAAAATCTGGTTTGAATGGGAGGTGCTACGCCCACATCATCCAGTGGTACGGATTGTGAATCTAAACCATCCTCGAGCCCACTTAAGCATACAAAAAAAATTTCAGGAGTATCGGTACAGGCACAGCAGATTTTTATACCTTTCATGAACATAAAATGGTACTATAGCTTTGGTCCGATGTTTGTAAGTATCAGAAGAAGAAGAGATAGACCCACCATTAAGTGTACCGAAATGATCAGGCCGATTAGCAGAGTTTAGTTAGCCATGTCCGTCTGTCCGCCCGTCCATCTGTCCATCCGTCCGTCCGTCTGTCTGTTAGAACGCAAATTAGTCCCTCAGGTTTAGAGATATATGGATGCAATTTGGTAAGAGGCAGCCATTTTGTAAAACATTAATCATTTGTCGGAATCAGCAAGATCGGACCAATACAACGCGTATCTCCCATGTAATCGATTGTTCCGAAAACCAGAGTTTGGCCTATAACTCTTGCAATGAAGAAGTTAGGAACGTAAAATTTTGCAGGTTATATATGTAATGTGTGTAGTGAAAATTACCCAGATCGGATCAAAATAACATATAGCTCCCATACAAGAGATTTTTCCGATAAATGGAGTTTGGGCTATATATCTTTAAATTAGCAGTTTTCCAGAGTTTGTACTAATTGTGAGTAAGGATCGGACACTTAAAAGCGTGATGCATATTCATGAGAGTTATAAAGTCTTCGGCACAGTCGCAGACAGTCCTTTCCTTGTTTTTCATTCGGCTAACCTAAATATCAATTTTATAAGAGTATATTGATATGTTCGTATGTATTGAACTGCAGGCAAGCACTATAAAAAAGTGGAAATGTTCTGAAATAAATCAATTATCAAACCCCTCCTGTTAAAACCGCTAGGTTCCTGGGACTTCCGTAAGAAGATTTAGGAGAGCGACAACTTTCGCTCTAAAAGAAAACGTCATTAAATAGTAATGGTGAGAGGCCGTGGAAGATGATGTCGCAGTTGACACAAGTCACAGCGCGGGACCAGATGTTGCTTGTAGAGTTGCATTATTGTTGGTTGTAATTAAAGTGAAGGACTATGCGGTGCTTAGTTTGCTTTAACGTCGCTGACCCACAAACACAGGGCCGTAGAGCCAACTAGATTCAAAACCACTTTAATATTTCACAACTCAAGCTTTTTAAAACTTGTAAATTTGATTTCGTTAGATTAACTATGCACAAGAAATTGGCGAAAGATTTTTATCAATTTATTTGAGCGAATTACTTTTAATAGCATAAGTACAAGGTGGCGCAAAAGTAATCCTCCTATCAGAAAATGCTATAAATTTTGCGATTGGCCCCTAAAGTCAGTTCTGTTTTGACATTTGTGTAGTAAACACATGCGAAATACACGTTAATAAACAATGTTACGCTACACTGCTCCAGAACGCGGAATATTGGTGACTATTTATTTGACCAATAATCGGTCGGGGCCAAACGGTTCCTGTGAATGGTGAGCGCTACAGAGCAATGATCAACGAGTTCTTTTTGCCGAAACTTGATGAATTGGGATTGGAAAACATGTGGTTCCAACAAGACGGTGCAACAGCACACACTGCACGTGCCACAACCGATATGCTGAACATCGGAAGCTTAATTTTGCGCCACCTTGTATTAACCAAATTAGAAAAAAATATTTTCCTTGTTGCGAACAAACATGATGTGAGCCCTGTCAAGCATATAAGTTGGGGTATTGTGATATGGGTTGGTAAAGTGATATACCTGCGTATTTCCTAAATTATTCATGTCAGAGCAAGAATATCTTCTTTACTATAATGGGAATGGCCAAAAACCCCTACTGCAAAGCAACGGCCCACATTGGTCAACTAGATGGCTATCAGTGTGAAAAAACATTTTCCATCGTGCGGTTTGTCACTCTTTAAACATCGATAATTTCGAAATGTTCTCAGTTTGTCAACTTCTTATATTTTATTTTCGTTTTTGGTAAATATAGGCACCAATATTTCAAGTGGTTACTTAATATTTTTATACCTAGTAGTGCCACGCACACAAGGTATATTAACTTTAGTCGCCTAACGGCAGTACGTAACGGCATAAACGGATCGAGATAGATATTGACCTATATATATCAAAATGTTCAGGACGAAAAGAGAAATTGATTAAGTCATGTCCGTCCGTCCGTCTGTGAACACGATAACTTGAGTAAGTTTTGAGATATCTTAATGAAATTTGGTACTCAGTACATAATACACCTATAAGGATAAAATTTGGTGAATACATTGAGATTGAGGTAAAAATAAATTTTTCAAGAAGTGACACCGCCCACTTTTGACTAAATTAAATTTAGAAATAATATTAATCATAAATCAAAACCAAGATATCGAAACGAAATTCAGCACGCAGGTTTCCGGGTATGCAAGGAATGTTCCAGGAAAAAATGGGCGGGATCGGTTAAGGTCTACGCCCACTTTTATATGAAAGATTTTGAAGATGATCGTGGATATATTAAATAGGCAATAACTTTGCGTAAAATGGCTTTACATCATTTATATTTCACTTTTAAAGTTTCCGTAAAAAAAGAAATCCAAAAACTTTAAATTTTCAAAGATGGACGTGGCCCTGCCCCTTTGATAGTGGACTATTTCCCAAAACTTTTTATGCCATAACTCCGCCAAAAATTAAGTTGTGGAAACGAAACTTGGTGATAATGTTCTATATATAAAGGCAACTTTTTGCTGTAAAAAGGAGCGAAATCGGTGAGGCGCCGCCCACTTTTCAGCATAAAATTTCTGCTATTTTCAAAGGCAATAGCTTATAATTCAATCTTGATATTTCTATAAAAATTGGTCAGCTGCTTCTCAGTAGTATGTATTATACTCCTGCCAAAAATTAGCCAAATCGGGAAACATACAAGCAAAATATTCCGTTATATAGTTAATAGCCCGCTGCAATAGCGAAGTTATACAGGGTGGCTGATGAATTTTGCTACATTAAGAAAGTCAAATAATTTTTTTTTCAGTGTATGGAATTCATTTTTCTTTTATTCATGTTAAAGCTCATTAAATTTTATTAAATATAGCTTAATTAGTTTTAAAAATAATGGAATTTAAATGCCCCCCCTGCTCGTCGATGCATGTGCGGCATCTTACCAAAAAGTTGTTCATTACTGCTTGGAGAGTTGAGACAGGAATAGCCGCAATTGTTTCTCGAATGGATTGCCTTAGTTCATTCAAATTTGTTGGTTTTGCTTTGAAGACTTCCTGTTTGCAATAACCCCACAAGAAAAAGTCAGGTGCAGTAAGGTCAGGCGACCTGGGTGGCCAACGGAATGTGGAGTTTCTGGATATCAGCTGATTGGGAAATTTTCGTCGCAATTCTGTCATAACAGGTTGGGCTATATGAGGAGCTGCACCATCTTGCTGAAACCACACAGAGTTGAAAGAAATTCTCATTCGGCGTAATTCTGGATAGAAAAACTCTCTCAACATGCTCAAGTAACGGTCTCCAGTAACCGTAACGGTGTGACCGTTTTCTTCGAAGAAGTAGCGCCCGACAATGCAGCGTGATGAAACTGCACACCACACTGTGACACGAAGTGAATGCAATTCCGTCTCATGGAGTATCTGTGGGTTGGAAGCACTCCATATTCGACAATTTTGTTTGTTTATGTAGCCGTTTAAATCGAAATGGGCCTCGTCAGACATGAAAAGACAGTTCAACATGTTTCCATCCTCTTCCATCCTCTTCCACCATTTGAAGCATCTTCTGGCAAAATTCCAAGCGAATCGGCAAGTCTGCAGCGTTCAGTTTGTTGGCCATTTGAATTTTATATGGGAATAAGTCCAAATCTTTGTGCATAATTGACTGTAATGACTGTCTGCTTACACCCATTTGAGCAGATAAGCTTCTTGTCGAAACACGTGGATTGTTTTGTATGGCAGCAGCTACAGCAGCGATTGTTTCCTCCGTTAGAACTGAAGGGTTTCGATGGTAAGGTCTTCTGTTGACTGTCCCATGCTCGGCAAAATTGTTTACAAGTCTTATTATGGTCCATCTGCTCGGAGGATTGCCGCCAAACGTGCGCCTATACTCTCTTTGAACCGAAACTACGGACTCCAGTGCGTGATAGCGGCGGACAATCCAAATTCTTGTGTCAGTGTCCCAGTTATCCATTTTTGTTAAACGTAAAAGTCAATCTGCAAAACAAAAAAAAATTAACCAGATTCATTAAATAGAAAAAAAGTTATTTAATTTTTTTTTGGTAGCGGCTTTCATTAGCCACCCTGTATTTCTTTTTTGATTTGCATACCTTTCATAAACATTAAAAGTATGTAAGTATGAGAATAAGAAGAGAAAATATCACTAAAATGATCAGCACGATGAGCGGAGTCGATTTAACCATGTCCGTCTCTCCGTCCGTCTATCTGTCTGTCCGTCTGTCTATTTGAACGCAAACTAGTCTCTCAGTTTTACAAAGGAATCCTCAAATTCGTTCTTTGCTTTCGCCACATAATCATATACTAGCGATCCCGGTAGACGTTCTTTTGACGGTTTGATACATAGAACACATCTATATATAAAATGTCACTTGAACCAAATAAAGTCCTAACTATACCGAACTGCAGCTTTAAATAACCTGGGCGCTTTTCCAAAAGCAATATACAGACTGTGTCGTGCCCAGCGAACTCCTGAACCTATCGTGAAAGTTCGAGCGCAAAACAAAACACAAAATATGTGGGCGTGGCACCGCCCACTTTTGAAAAATTATGTAGATATTGACTAAGTGACACATATATCCAAATTTCATTAATTTAGACCAAAAAAGTTCGGAGTTATGACGAATTGAAACTTTATATAGCCTGGGCACGTGGCTCCGCCTACTTTTCCAAAACTATATATTGTCTATACTGTACCCAGTGAACTCAAGTATATATTGTGAAAATTTCATAAAGATCGGTTGAGCTCTTTGGCGCCTATGAAAAACACCCTTTTTTATATTTATATTTGTTACGCACACAAGGTATCTTATATATAAATAGACAAGATGAATGCAATGTGGAACCGTTTTCTGCTAAACTATAATTCTAAGGTATACAAATTATATATGTATAGATAGGAAATTTTGAGGTGTACTTTTATCCGTGAATAAAAAAAATTTTTTAAATCATTTTAATATAAAAAATTTAACATAAAAGTCACACCACTACACATTCACTTATTCACACTATAAAGCCGCTGTTGTGTGAGTAAATATGTCATGCACGATTTTGTATTACTCGTGTGATCGGCTCTCACTGTGAATGCGAAGAGTTGGTACTGGACCAATGAATAACAAGCATTCGCACTACAGCCCAGCTGTTGTGTGAGTGAGTAAATGTGTCGTGCATTTTTGCTTTAGGTGTTTTTATTGCATTGATCACTGATTTCAAATATGAGCAAATATGTAAACTTCATTGCTGCTACCTACAAACAGGGCTTACAAAAACAAAATAAATGATTACTCATAAAGATTTGTATATAATTTGAAATAAAGTAAAATAAAATAAAATAAATTAATTAAGATTAAAAAAAAAATAGAACAAAGTTTATTAAAGTAAAGTGAAGGGAAAGACAGTAAAGGTAAGGAAAGGTAAGGAAAGGAAAGGAAAGAAAAGAAAGGGAATAGAAAGGAAAGTAAAGAAAAGGAAAGGAAAGGAAAGGAGGGGAAGGGAAGGAAAAGGAAAGGAAGGGTAAGGAAAGGGAAGAATAAAATAAATTCAAAATAGAGACTGCATATGTTAGAGGAAAAGAACGACAGAGAAAGGAAAGGAAAAAGGCAGCAAATAATGAAAATAGAATAAAGTTTAGTGGTTGAATTTCAACCACTGGGCGTTCTCTAGTATTACTTTATTCGGCATAAACGAATCGAGATATATATTTATTAATGTATATCAAAACGTTCAGGATGAAAAGTAAAATATCCGGGCAAGTAGTTAATACCCCACTGCAAAAGCGAAGTTGTATATCTTTTTTGATTTTCATACCTTTCATGAACATGAAATGTTTGTACGTATGAGAAGAAAAAGAGATAGTCCCATCAAAAAGTATACTGAAATGATCAGGAGGATGAGCTGAGTCGATGTAGGCGTGTCCGTCTCTCGATACGTCTATTTGTCTGTCCGTCTGTCTGTTTGAACGCAAATACGAACTGAAAGTATTAAAATAGACCTGCGGTTCCACCCGAACTTAGACTTCCTTACTTGTTTTAAATAAATTTTGGTGAAAAATTTGGTCGTTCCTTTAAAGCTCTAGTTTGGATAATGTGATATGGTAGAAGTAGTTCAATGTGAAACAGGAGTATGAAAAGTATAAATTTCCTCCAACTAGGATTTGGAACGGTGATGACACAGGGGTGTCTATCACGCCAAGTAAGCATCCGAAAATGTTAGCTACAACAGAAAAGCAAATTGAGTGCATAAAATCAGCAGAAAAAGGAAAACCTTCTCCACTTTTGATGGAAAATGATCGACCTGGTTCTCCGAATCAGCTTGTCACATATCTGAATGGATGCAAATTACCATATCTACAATGTGAGAGCCAAGTTTGTGGTATAGTATATCACATTACCCACCTATTTTGACAAAACGACTTTTTAGACTTTTTATGGGTTTGAATAAATATCTTCCGGAATACTTAAGGCAAATCGATGTCGTCTTAGAATGTGCTTTGCAATACTAGAGTCTATCGAATTGTATGATTTTCTACCTGTCCACTTAATAAAATGTTGAGTAGCAGCCGAAAAAGGAATGCCTGTATCACAATACCCTAACTTACTCTATTCTTTCAAAATCTTGAGTAAATGGACGAGATCGGATTGTTCTTATGTTTAAACATATATTCGTCTGTAAAATCATTTTTTGTTATAGGAGAAACAGCACGAAATGCTTTTTTTTTAATTTCTCGATATTTTTTCATTTCTTATAACGCTTCCCTCAACACTCAAGAACGGAAATATATCTTCTTTTTAATGACATAGCACTGTTATTCATAAAATATTAGTATTATTATCCAATATAAACATATATGAACCTTTGAAAAAGTTCCTATTGACTCCCAACTGTAGACTTTGAAAGTTTTTTCGAAATTCTTTGTATGCATTTTTATCTTTTGTTTTAATTACTACACAATATAGTTTGTTTAAGCAAAACTTTTCCTTTAAGTGATTATGTATAGCAAGGGCTAGTAAAATGTTGAACAAACTTAGAAGTCCGCCTATAGCAGGATTTTGTTTCTGCTGTAACGACAAAAACACTCCCCGAAGGTTTTGGGAGTGTTGTCGAATTGACAGTCGTTGGTCGGATATGAACCCGGTACGCTATGGTACTCCCTTGTGGCACTACCCGACTGTCGTGGTAGATATTTATAACCAGTGTAACCTTCTAGGTCATGTCACCCCTCTTTCCGTAAAGAGGAAGAAGATGGGTAATGAGAGGTAAGAGGTATTATGTCTGTAGATCTTTGTGCATATTAGTCGCCTCTTACGACCTTATGGCTACCATATTCTAAGCCCCTAACCGGCAGGGGTTGTCTTATGTTACCACCTTCATCAAGTGACAGATTAAATATAAAGTGGATTTTTTAAGTAACACTCTCCCACCTATCCTTAGCAGGCGAAAATAGCAATTATTGATACGGCTATGGCAAATTTGACTATGTTAAATTAAACTTACAGCCCTTGGTCCGGTAGTTAGAACCGGCTATCGTGGCAATGATTTTTCTTCCTCACGGAGCCTGTGGCAATAGGCTATCCTTACTATCAATTGACGCAGTATACAAGTATATATTTTACTTAGACTATAAGAGTTTTGCTGTGTTTTATTTCTAGGCCAACAAGAAGTATCAATATTGATCTACGCTATCTATGAAGATTTTTAATCAAATAAATATTTTGCATACATACTTTGGTATTTGATTGCTTGAAACCAACGTCAATCTAACAATTTTTAATATTTTTGTTCGCAGGTGAGCGACCAGAGGCGATGCAAACGAATTCGGCACCAACGGCGCGACATAGCGCTGCTGCTCAACCTACCAAATTAATCAGCGCAATATTTGGTGCGTTCATTTTATTGCAAATATTAACATTTCTCTGCAACAGTGCTAGCAATGTCACCGAACACAAAATCGACAAACAAAACAAATGCATTCAGCGTAAAATTAAAGTATGCAATAGCCAATGCACTAATTCGAAATGCTCCGACGTCGAATCAGTGCTAGTGCAGCCACCATGTCAACGAAAGCAACAACAGCTGCCACAGTGGCAATGCCAGCAGCAGAAAAAGCAACAACAGCATCCGTATTTGCAACAATTACCAATTGGCTGTAGTTTTGCCACATTTCTTGCCATTTTATTGTTGCATAGCACCAGTAAACAAACAAATAGCAACATCCTGCTGACAATACCAGCCAAATACATAACGCACAACAACCAAGCAGATGCGTGTCACCGACAACGGCAACAGGAACGACAGCAGCAATTATTGCTTCAATTAAAGGCACGAACTGCGCATTCTTTCACTGCGGCCATCGAAGCATCACCCTTCGAGCGGTGATAAACTAATCAGTACTAAGGCGGATGCGGTCAAACAAAAAGCACCACGTCGGATCAGTTGTGCTTAATCAAGGCGTATATGTATGTACATAGCTCTAGTGACTGTGTTGGCGTTGGTGTCCATGTAACTCGTGAGCTCACTCAACTCTGAATGTGTGTATGTTGAGTGGTGACTGTACACGTTGTGACTACACAGTTCAAGTAGGGAAACTCACAAAACTTTGGCCTAACAATTGTAGACGAAGTATGTATAAATCACGTAGTAAACCATTTTATGTTATTTACGCGCGTCTAACAAAGATCGAATATATAGCCACAAACAAAGAAATTAAAAATGTGTTGTGAAAAAAAAAAAAATAAACAATAAAAAGTGGGACTAAAAAGTTTAATATATAAATAATATAAATTATAAATTTTAGTATAGTTTAAAATAGGTATAAAATACCTTTAAACTTTAATTAGGTACATATATATTGTGCGTAAATTGAATTGTATAAAACCTTTGCCCCCTTATTGCAATTTGCTATCAGTTTTTTATTTTACTATAAATTTATAATGTTGGAAATGTCAGCGTAATTTGAATAAAGAACAACTTTTTCGGGAAAAACGGTAATTATAACAGATCCGAGAAAAATTTTGCAAATTGGTAGAGATAAATGAGTCGCCTTAGAATTCGGATCCTTCGATCTAGCGTAGCTAAGCATCGCCGTGAAGCAAACCTGTGGCTTGCAAATTATAGGCATTAGTTCTACAACGGTAAATTGCCGTACGTACCAAGTAATAGAACTTATACACATCCACAGTCGTTGGCACTACTGTCCTACATCCTAAAATATTAGGTGCGGCTTATGATACTCTCACCTTCATGCAACACGCAACTGAGACTTTCACCAAAGCTCAAAGCCGTAACAAAATCCTTAAGTCACTAGCTGGCTTTTCTTGGGGAAGAGATAAAGAAATAGTCTTAGCGACGTACAAGGCAGTCGGGCAGCCAGTCACGAGTAACTCGTCCGGAGAAAGTTGCGGGTCTGTCAAAAACACTGTCGCCGCAACTGCTATCGGATGTCACTTCTTGACTCCTCAATAGAATTCATATTGTTAAGCAAAATTACTCAATGCTAGAGACCATTTAATCTGGAACTTCTGAACAGGAACAAAACAAAATCCCCAAAAAAACTGTGAATTTTTCATTAAACCGTGGCCAGTGAGTCACGCAATATACTTTCTATATTAATAAATAATTTTTGATGATGATGATGATTGATTGAAACTGATAGAACAGAGTCTCCATAGGATTTTTCAAACCTTGAGCTGAAAAGATTTTTGTTTGTGTCGAAGCTCAGTGGTCAACGTTTAGGGTTTAAAATTTAAACGTTGTTTATAACAATTGTTTTTAGACAAAGTTTGAAATTTGTATCTACATTCTACCCAAATTTGGTTTGCTGTATGTGTGAAAACGAAGACGTTTCAAATTTTCCATGAAATCTTTAACCGTTTAACTCAAGTACGCCAGTTACGAACCTTTGATTTTAACAAACCCATACCTTTTTGTAGTTCTCTATACAATGTTTTCAGGCTAAATATAAATAAAGAACAATTAAATTAGAGTAAATTTCATCGTAAAGCGCACATTTATCTTTCTACCAAACAGTTTTGTTTTCAAAATTTTCTTGATCTACAAAATCTTTGCAAAAGGCTCTGTTTTCGTTTGCGAAGTACTATATTCGCTCACAAAATTATGCTTTAGAAATGTATCCTTAATTGCTTATTAGCGACATTTTTCAGCCCTTATATTCTTATTTCAAGCCCTTACGTTCACATTTTTGATTAAAAGTATTTCTGGTGGATTTCTTTATGCTTAAACTTCAGATTTGTAGCTTAGGTTGTAGTAACACATGGGTACAGGTATGAATTAGGGGTTAAATTCTTGTTTTGACTTCGAAGTAGCCATGACTTTCACACTAAGCAAAAAGTGGAAATCGTTGGAATATCCATTTACAAAAATGTATTTATGGTATTCTGGTAGAGCAAGAGGAAATCCAATAGTATGAAACGTGAAAGCATGTTATTGGCTTTTCTCTGAGCAAAACCGAAATATATACTTTCAAGTGTTATTCTCTTAGATCTGCTCTAGAAAAACTACGAAACATCAAAGTATTAAAACAGTCCAATGCAATAAAACTTGCTAAAATAACACTCATGGTCTTTATTTCGCTAAAAATTATAAAAATTAAGCCAGTGAATGTTCTTTCTATTTCAAAAGGAAATATCATCCGTTTGTTTTGACCACTTCTTCAACCAAACACCTTAAACCAAATCTTCAAAAAAAGCACGGAAGGCAAAATTGTGGTTTATATTGCGATACCGTAACTTCTTTTATTCCAAATGCTTTTGTAACCTTATCGTCCTAAATTTAAAACTTTGGTTCCCAAGCTAGCAGAAAGCTTCACACACATTATTCAGGAACCAAACATATGCTCAGCCCACAAATCGAACTGCAGCGACATGTTTTGCAAAAACCAAATTCCCAATTGATAAGCAACAAAAAAGTAATGTACTTTACAAAATACCTTGTAAAGGTAACAACAATGAGAAATGCAACAAAATATACATCGGCACAACAAAGCGAGCTTTAGGCACTAGACTAGCAGAACACGAAGCCGATATAAAGAAACGAAAACACAATACAGCGCAGCACTATCACAGCATGCAACAATCAACAACCAGACTTTGCAAGTAAATACAAAAATAATAGACAAAGAAAGAAGAGAAAAGACGAGATATACTCTGGAGAGCCTGCGAATCATAGAGAAAAGGGGAAAAACGATGAACAAAAAAGAAGATACCGACGAAATAGCCGCGGATTATTTATTATGTTTATAATTTAGTTTTAGTTCTAGTTGACAAGTTTACCCTGATGATGGTATCGACAGTGTTTCCACCCTTTTCAGTGTAAATTAAACACAAATGTTTTTGTTTATGTTACTGTTCTTTATATGTAACGCAAATGTTGTTTTTGCATTTTTGTTCTTTTTTTTTTATAAAATAATAAAACATTGACGCCCCTGAAGATGTTAAGAAAATCTTAGCGAAACGTTGGGCTGCAAGGTGGAAAAGACTTAGTTTTATTCGCACCCCTCACCAATAGATCAGACCAGTTTACAAACATAAGAAATATTTAAAACTTAACATCAATAATAAAGTGAGATTCTGAAGTTCATACTTGAAAAAGTGTTGTAACAAGCAAATTTAATATTTACATTTTATATTTTTTTCTGTGTTGATACCGTAAAAGAATTTAAAAAAGGAGCCCAATTTTAATTTGATTAAAAAATTATAGAAGTATAACTAAATAACGCATAGCAAGTTATTTGGGCTTAATTGGAACTTACTTTATACATTTATTCGTTTGGGAAAATTGCTTCAAACACGTACAAAAAGTAGTAAATACGTAATACAACCTTATACAGAATATTTCAAACCACATTATTTCGACGGAATTGTCCGTCAATCTTAAAGTAAGACAGTGAAGCTCGCTTTAGGAGATTAGGTTAAGTAATTTGGAACTTTACGTTTCTTTTATTCCAAATTTTCAACAAATATTATGATATGTAGGTATTGATAAAAAACGCACAGCAATCGAGAATTTGGAATTAAAATTATGTCCGTATATTCTTATTTGGGAAATATTGACTTTAGTGAGTTTTATTTCCTCTCCATTATGGGAAATAGAGCCCACTTTAAAACGCACTTAAGCCTAAAGCCTTTATTTCTTTTATTTAAACTAAATAAAGATCGTTATTTTCTTTTTTTGGAATTGCCCTATTTTGTACCACTGTAATAAACAAGTGAACAAATTTGATTTTACAAGCATTTTCTTATCTGTACATATGTACACACTTATATGTATTTGCATCTTTATATAGAAATTATTTAGAGGGTTATTTTTAAAAATGTTTGCCATGTAGTTAAATGTAGCTATATGTATTTAATAAAATATAAATATTGACATTTTAGAAAATAAAAACAAAAAATGCTAATTGAGTAAGTTAAATTTTCATACCATACGTACGCATTTGTATACTAAACTTGTTTGTAAAAAGTGAATATGTAAATAGAGAATACGAAAAACTGACAGAGTTGTCCCCTAAAAAATTATAGGAAATAAAACGAAATCTATACGAAATAATGTGAAATCTATAAGGCTATATAAACAATCCTGGCTATGTTAATTGAGTACATATTTATGTAAAGGCATGGGTACTTGCATGTGTAGTAGTAAGTTGTTAAGTTATTAATTTAAACATACATGCATAATTGTTACGTAAAAACAAAGTTGTACTTAAATACATAACTAATTGAAAATAATTGAAAGATATACTATTTGCAAAAAATAATAATAAATACCAATTATTAATACCTAACTGTACATGTGTAATAGAAATTAAGCAAAGACTATAAGCAAAAACGAAAATGATAAACTCAAATAAAAAATTTACTTCATAAACAAATTTTAATAAATTGCATTTTTATTTATTTAAACATAGCAGAGTATGGTAATTGATTTACGAATAAAATATGTTAAAGTAAAACTTTTTTCACAGAAAATATTACCAAATATGTGCCGTACGCTGATGAAATTGACAAAGTTGACTTTAACCAACCCCCATAATATCTGTCCTCGCCGGCCTGGATAAAGAAGCTTAAAAAGTGGTCTCAAAGGGAAGGACAACAAACCGAAGTATTTTCTGTAATCTAATAAAAATAAATGGATCTCATCAGTGTGCCTTCATAATAATAGTAATAATTTGATGTATGGCCCTGGACAGTGTCAAAAGAATATGGAAGATAGGGTGCCCTTGGTGCATGCGGTAAATTTATGGTTAACCCAGACATTTGCATAGTGTAGCGCATTATAACCCAATATCTTGGCTGCTGATGATATGTTATTTAATAAATTCAACCTCCTGTACTTTTTCTGTCATTGATTTTTCATCGGCTGCTAGTACGAAATCGATCCACAAGTAAATCCCTCGCACATTGACTACGGAAGTTACATTAGCAGCACACACTATGCAAGCTCTTGAATTAACAAGAAGTTGACTGTGAAATTGATTACTGTCAAACGCTCTTAAACAACCGAAGCCACATGAACGACCGATGTCACATCAAACACAAATGTCACATCAACAATCTATGCCACATCAACGTACGATGTCACATCAACGACCTATGTCCCATCAAAGACCGACTTCGCGTCATACACTATTGTGCTAAAAAAAATACAGGATTTCAATCCACTAGTGATGTCACATTAACTATCGATGTCGCAGCAATAGCCGATGTTACATAAATCGCTTGTCGGCGGTGCTCAAAAACGAAGGCATAAATTAGTGTGTCGGTTTGACATCCGAAACACTGGATTGACGGTTTTTTATCAGGAGACAGTCAGATAGTTTTTTGTACTTTGAATCGGGCTAGATCCACTGAGAGTCTGTGGTTATATATTTTCGGCAGCCGTTGTGTGGCCGTAGTGTTGCTGGCCTACCACACCGAAAGTTCAAGGTTCGAGTCCTGGGACAAGTAAAATTAAAAGTGGTTTGAAAAAGTTTTTTCAAAACGGGGTCGCCCCTCGGCAGTGGTTTGGCACACTCTGTGAGTGTATTTCTTCCATGAATCATCTGCTTTGCAGATGCCGTTCGGAATCAGAAAAACCTTTATTGCCCACCGATTTGCAGGAAAAACTTGAAGCAGCGCACCACAAGTTCCAAGAGAAGCTCTGCCTTAATATCCTCGGAGGTATATCGGGGAAAATATAAATTTTTTTTATATTGATTATAACGTCTCTCTCAAATTTTCAAATTAAAAAATTTTGACACAGGCCGTTTTTGGTTTAACTTAAGCTGAATTTTTTTATTTTGTTGTTATTGTTGTTTGTAACGACAAAAACCACTCGCTGAAGGTTTTGGGAAGTGTTGTCGAATTAACAGTCCTTGGCCGGATATGAAACCGGTACGCTCCGCTACTCCCTTGCGGTACTGCCCGACTGTCGTGGTAGCAATTTGGTTTGACCAATGCAACCTTCTAGGTCATGTCACCTCTCTCCCATTACCCACGTCATTACCTTGGTGCATATTAGTCGCCATTTACGACCGGTATGTCTACCTCATTATTTTAAAACCCTAACCCGCAAGAGCTATTTTTTATTTCAATCGGCTTGGCTGTTTGAAAACAAAAATTAATGCAGTCCTAAAAAGAAACAAGCCATGGTAGACCTCTAAGAATTAATCCTATGATATGAAACTTTTAGTGAATTTTTTACGACACGTGAAAAATAATTGCAGTATAATTAATTTTTTGGTCTGGCCTAATGCATAAATAAACAATGCTTAATATAATATTTATTGGTATACAAAATAAACAAAACAAATGTGCACAAATCGGATGGTGTGAAAATGGACATTACAAAACAATAATTATATCGTGGGTATAGTAAAAATGAATAGAGATAGGAGTTTGGCTGGCAAAAAAACAACCGTTCTGTTAGCTTAATGGAAAGAAATTTAGCAGCTTCCGAAATGGATCTATAAGAAACCCTATGGCGGTTGTCTCTAAATATTCCTTTTCGATTCTTATAAAAACTTTTAATAATTAATTGAAAAATAATTACTAGAAATGAAAACCGTGAGCTAATTTACTGTGTTGGATGCTTTATAATATTTTAATTTTTTTATTTTACTGACGTCAATTGAAGTGGGTCCGCGAATAACGTTCTAACTTACAAAATCATAATTGTCCAGGAAAGCAAAAAAAATTTATGTAGCTTATAACGCTATTCATCTGACTTTTTCCGACTGTATTTTGGAGGCTATGAAGCTGATAATTTTGACCGATTTAGTGCTTGAGCAATGTGAGACAGTAATGTTAACTGTATTCTGCAAAATAACCGGTTTAGAATAAATTATAATTTAGAACGTTATTCGCGTCTCCCCTTCAATTGTACAAATATATATTCCGTGTACAGTTATGTTTTTATTACTACTTACTACCTTTATATTACCCTACTATCTTTATATCAAGTCACTTCCTTGTATGTCCGTTCATTTCCATACGAATTTTCGGAATCTTGCAAAGTCTTTTTAGGTAACTTCCCGTTGAGCTAGACACTTGAAACTTGTAACATAGTTCCGAACTCCATGACAATGCAATGCGGACAAAAAAACGATCCCATATTTGGCGCATGGACCGAGATATACGGAATATTTATTAAAAATTTGGTATTTTGCGATTGATTTTTAAGTAACTTCTCGATAAGCAACAATGAAATGCATGCAATAATCCGCTAGGTGGCGCGGTTATCAAGAAAACTGAAGATCGTTGAAAGACGGGGGGGATTCCCCGCAATATTTCATCAAAAAAAATTCGGTAAGTGGCGCACGGATCAACGCTGGTTTGCATTTGTGCGTTACGCGGTTTTGCAGTATCACCGACGATATTTTGAAAATTTGTTCGAAATTGGGAATCTTGCAATCGATTTTTAACTAATTTGTTCTTGAACTAGGGACTTGAGGCTTAGCGCATAGTTCTGGACGCTATGACAATATAATTTTTAGGAATTAAAATTCCGCTATGTGGGGCGCTAATCTTGATAACTGAAAATCTTAGAATTTAGCACGTAGTTCAGAATCCGGTGACAATGCAATACTTTATCAAAAAAATTGCACTAGATGGCGCACGTATCTACCTATTTCGTTTGCAATTGAGAATCTTGCGATCGTTTTTTAACTAGCTGCCTCGTCACCTAGGGATTTGAAACTTAGCACATGTATGAGGACACTATGACAATATAATTTTGAGACATCAATATTGTACTAGGTGGCGCGCTTTTGTGATAACTGAAAATCGCTGCAAAATGGGGGGAATCTTTCGATCGATTTTTGAGTAACTTCCTTACTACATCAAAATTGCGCTAGGTGGCGCATTTGTTGAGCTATTTTGAAAATTCGTTTGAAATTAGGAATCTTGCGATAAATTTTTACCTAATTTCCGGTTGCCCTAGGGACCTGAAACTTAGCAGATAGTACAGGTTACGATAACAATCAAAATTTCGATAGATGGAGCATTGATCTAGATAACTGAAAATCGTTGAAAAACGGGGGGAATCTTGCTATCGGGTTTTAACTAATTTCTCGGCGACCTAAGGGCTTGAAGTTTATCATAGAGGTCAGGACACGATAACACTATAGTTTGCTCACAGTGGAACAGTGAGCCAAGTAGCCAAAATAAAAAAAGTAAACATGCTTATTTGACAATTCGCTTGAGAGTATGAGTTAAAAATTTGCATCAAATGTCGTTTGTTTTAACCCGTATGAATTGTATTTTGCTTTTTATACCTTTCATGAACATGAAATGGTATATTAACTTTGATCCGATGTTTGTAACGTTTAGAAATATAAGAGATAGACCCACTATTAAGTATACCAAATTGATCAGGACGATGAACTGAGTTGATACAACCATGTCCGTCTGTCCGTCCGTCTCTTTGAACGCAAACTAGTCCCTCAATTTTTGAGATATCTCGATGAAATTTGACACACGGATGTATTTTTGTACTATATTAGACATTTGTGGGATCCGGTATAATCGGGTCACTATAGAATATATCTCCCATAAAACCGATCGTTCAAATAAGAGGATTATGAACATTTCTCCCTCATTTTTAAACATTAAAACCTGAAACTTGGTGAGATATTTTCTTATGGATAGCAAAAGATTTGTTAAAAAAATCACCAAGATCGGAGCTATATATAGTATATATCCCATACAACCGGTCGTTCAGATAAGAGGATTATGACCATTTATGCCTCATTTTGGAAGATATAAACTTGAGATTTGGTGAGATATTTTCTTACAGATAATAAAAAATTTAGTAAAAAAATCGCTAAGATCGGAGCTATATATATAGTATATATCCAATACAACCGATCGTTCAGATAAGAGGATTATGGCCATTTCTCCCTCATTTTAAAAGATTAAAACTTGGAACTTGGTGAGATATTTTCTTATGGATAGTAAAAGATTTCGTAAAAAAGTCAGCAAGAGCGGAGCTATATATAGTATATATCCCATACAACCGATCGTTCAGATAAGAGGATTATGGCCATTTATGCCTCATTTTGGAAGATATAAACTTGAGATTTGGTGAGATATTTTCTTACAGATAATAAAAAATTTGGTAAAAAAATCGCTAAGATCGGAGCTATATATATAGTATATATCCAATACAACCGATCGTTCAGATAAGAGGATTATGACCATTTATGCCTCATTTTGGAAGATATAAACTTGAGATTTGGTGAGATATTTTCTTACAGATAATAAAAAATTTGGTAAAAAAATCGCTAAGATCGGAGCTATATATATAGTATATATCCAATACAACCGATCGTTCAGATAAGAGGATTATGGCCATTTCTCCCTCATTTTAAAAGATTAAAACTTGGAACTTGGTGAGATATTTTCTTATGGATAGTAAAAGATTTCGTAAAAAAGTCAGCAAGAGCGGAGCTATATATAGTATATATCCCATACAACCGATCGTTCAGATAAGAGGATTATGGCCATTTATGCCTCATTTTGGAAGATTAAAACTTGAGATTTGGTGTGATATTTTCTTACAGATAATAAAAAATTTGGTAAAAAAATCGCTAAGATCGGAGCTATATATATAGTATATATCCCATACAACCGATCGTTCAGATAAGAGGATTAAGGCCATTTATCCCTCATTTTTAAACCTTAAAACTTGAAACTTGGTGAGATATTTGCTAACAGATAATACAAAATTTAGTTAAAAATCGCTAAGATCGGAGCTATATATAGTATATATCCAATACAACCGATCGTTCAGATAAGAGGATTATGGCCATTTATCCCTCATTTTTAAACATTAAAACTTGAAACTTGGTGAGATATTTTCTTATGGATAGTAAAAGATTTCATAAAAAAGTCAGCAAGAGCAGAGCTACATATAGTATATATCCCATACAACCGATCGTTCAGATAAGAGGATTAAGGCCATTTATCCCTCATTTTTAAACATTAAAACTTGAAACTTGGTGAGATATTTTCTTATGGATAGTAAAAGATTTCGTAAAAAATTCAGCAAGATCGGAGCTATATATAGTATATATACCATACAACCGATCGTTCAGATAAGAGGATTATGGCCATTTATCCCTCATTTTTAAACATTAAAACTTGAAACTTGGTGAGATATTTGCTAACAGATAATACAAAATTTGCTTATATATAATAATATATTCTTTGAAAAAATCACTTTGATCGGAGCTATATATAATATATATCCCGAATAAAGGCACAGCCCTAGTAAAAACTTCCCTTAAACAAATAAAGCTTATTATAAAAGAAAGTTAAATGTATTGCCAACAAAGTTTTGGAGAACTTTAAACAAAGCGTATTTAAGTTTGCACGTATTCATGAAAGGTATAAAGCCTTACTTGTTTTCTTTGAGTTTAATTTCAATTTAGAAAAAGAAAAGATATTAAAATACAAGGTGCGCAAATCGTTTTATTTGCACAGTGGTACTAATACGTTCTTATTCCTAATTGTTACAGGGATCGGAAATTTACGCAGTAGTAGTTTTATTGCTACTAAAGATATGGGAAGCTAATAATTCAACTTTGAATGCATATCATCTGCAATCCTCTAGTCCTTTATACGGAAAATTACATACTCCTATCAGTAAAATTTCACCAATTTATTAAGAAAGGGAAGATTAGAAGCTATATTACGGTAAATTCAAAAACAAATGCAGTATGTATGTGGCAATCGTTAGGTGTAGGGACACGATATCGAGTGCAAAGTATCGCTGTACAAGTATCAAGTATCCGATAGTATAGAAACAAAAAGATTCGATACTCAAAGTATCGACTCTAAATCTAAAGATAAACAATTAATTCAATAACGTCATGCAAAAGTTGTACCTTATGTTATCTTTTAATTAGAAGTTGTGGCTTACTCACGAATTCTAGATATCCTAACTATGAAAATAATTATTTATATGGGCATTAGAGCGTCTCGCCTTACAGGCAAAAAAAAAAAAAGTCGGTCGTACCTCCCCTCATATGAAGTGTTTTTGAAAAACATTTTTTTTTTTCTGACAACCCTAGATGTCGCCCAATTGCATTTTTCTTCATATCTTCGGCATTTATTGTCGGATTTTAAAGTGTGATACACTAATTTTTTTGTCTCAAGGAGGAGCTTTTCCCTAAAAAAAGTTCATTGATCTCAGGCGCTCCGTTCTGATACCTACCCACAATATCTCAGTTGCTATCACCCTAATGTACCGATCTAATAACAGCAAATTAAAGACCGTAAAAAATCGTTAATCTTTTACGAAAAAAGTACTTCAATTAATTCAGTAGAACTCGAAATAAAACAAATTTTGTTTTTAGTTGAAAGCCATACATTAGATGCTTTATTTTCTTTATACATTTTTCTTTATGAAAGCCGTTTTTTTATAAATTAACTGGACTATTGTTTATCTGAACCACCATGCTTGCAGTTCTTCGCGAAAGATCACCTCGAAGCATTACAATAGTCCAATGAAATAAATGAATTACCAGGTATGCACAACGAAAACCATTCATTTTTCTTTGCTTCTCTTTTATCGGCATTTTCACTGATCTTTATCACAGCATATCCTTGTCATTCCCAAAATAAAGAGCAATTTGTTCATACAGTTCATGAATCTGCAATGGCGGTCACCGATGAACAACGTATGGGCCACATTTTATCTAAGCTCGAGAGCCGGCAGAATTACAGAAAGCTTGAATCCCGACAAAATTTTATGGACTAAAATTTCCGTTACAAAACAAACAATTCACTAACTGTTTCGCGAGCGAGGAAAATAAATAAAATTTACTTTTTCTTGTATGGATTTAGACTAAAAATAAATTGTGTTATATTTCTGGTTCTACTGATTGAATCGAAATACTTTTTTCGCAAAAGATTTATGATTTTTTACGGTCTTCAATTAACTGACATTAGGTTGTTACATTAGGGTGGTAGAAACTGAGATATGGTGGGTAAGTACCACAACGAAACTCATGAGCTCAATGAACTTTCTTGAGAAAAACCTCCTCTTAGAGACAAAAAAATGTATGTGTCACACTTTAAAATCCGACAACAAATGCCAAAGATATGAAGAAAAATGTAATTGGGCGACATCTAGGGTTGCCAGAAAAAAAAAACAATTTTTTTTTTTTGTTTTTCAAAAACACTTTTTTTTGGTGATACGCTCTAATGGGCATACATATTTATTTTATTAATAATATTTATTTATTATGAATAAGATTTTACATATTGCTATGTACCTTAGGTTTCAGTTTACAACGGCTTAGATCCAAATGCAATAGGCGTAACAAGTCTACGTTCACGTAGTTTTGGCTTTGGTGAAATTATTTAAAGTAATTCTCTCCAAATATATAGGTTGAAATTAAAGGATGCATACAAAATTTGCGAAATACCGACGAATTTTCATTAAAATTTTAATTTTTAAGTTTTTTGTGGTGTCCAGTTTTGTATACAACTAAATTTTATTGTAATAAACAATGTGCCTCTCCAGCGCCCTTCCTTTTTCTCGCAGTATAAAGGCTAAACGAAATCACTACATGTGGCAGGCTTGTGTCTATTCCAGCTTAATGAACTGTAAATAGTTTGGTGTTGATTTTCTTTCGATTCGCTCCACAAAATAGAGAAGGACAACCAACAGAGATGTGTTTTTGGTCTATTATTTCTTTCCTTTGTATATTGAACAATTTTTCTAAAAATTCGATAAGATACCGGGATCTAAATACTCGATGGCAAAAAGTATCGCTTTAAAAGTATCGAGTACAAAATATCGGTATCGAAGGTCAGAAGTATCGATATGGTATCGTATCGTATCGTAATTCGTGTCCCTAGTTAGGTGTGTTCGGCGAGAAAGCTTGCAAGAGTTCTATGGCCCTGTCGATTAGCACAAGGCCTAAGTAAAGAAAGAATTGAACCAAGCTCTCTCGAAACCGCAAAAATTAAAAAGGAACAGAAATTTGTAAACACTTCCAAGCAAAACAGCTGCTGCTGTTTTCATGCATTAATAACAAAGTTTGAAGTTTTTGTTGCTGTTTTGCTTAGTGACGATCGACTAGTGAAATTTCCCAACAGGAGCTTGCAGCTTCCTCTACAAGTTTTATGTGCCGCCGTATATATATTATGTGTTTCTCCCATTTGTGCGTAAATATTGATTAGGTAATGGCTCTGTTAAAGGAGCTTAACAATTTTATTAAATTTTTCTGAATTGTGTTCGGCGACACATAAAACTTGTAGGGAGAGAACGCATTTCCTTATGCTGGTATACGAAACGTATGTGAAATAGTAACTGGAGCGTTTGTGAACTTTTCGCTCAGTTGTTTTCAAAGGGTTAATGAAAACAAATTACTGACACATACGAATTACTTCACATACATATTGTCAAATAAGCATGTTGTCAGCGGCTGGCTCACTGTTTCACTGCGGGTCTGTTGAAAATAAAATTCAGCTAGGTGGTGCGCTGATCACGATAGGTGGTTAAAGTTAAAAAAATATGTCCACCCATATTACAGAACATATCCAAAAATAACTGTTGTCAGGGTAGCATTGGGCCAAATATGCTGCTGTGTTACTCGTCCGTACTATTTTGCGAGAATTCGAATCTTTTGAATGTGAAGTAGAGCTAAATAATCACAATTACAATTGCTTTTTGTAGTTAGCACTAAAAAATAGAAAATAGAGAGATGATAAAAAAACTTTAAAGAGTACCTTTATATTTATGTCGCCAAAAAACAGCAGCAAACATGTCCTTAAACTAAGACATGGTATCTGTGAGCTTAAGTTTTGGAATTTACGCATGTGCACGTTTCCAAACTAAGGCAATCAATTTTTATTTAGAATCCCAACTGGAAGTTTGGAAATTGACAAAATATTTAATATCTATTAATTGTTCTCCACCTCTATTTTTTCAAATCTCAGAAACTGATTGCAATTGGTATGATTCAAATTTCAAGTCTTTGATTAGGGACATATTTTCTGCTGTTCTTTGGCGACATAAATATAAAGGTAGTCTTTTGAAAAAATGTTTATCCTTTTTCTCATTGTTTAGTATAATATTTCAACAATTTTATTAAAAGGACTGAATGCAATATATTTTTTAGTAAAAGTATTTTTCATTTAAATAGTATTTGTGACATCACTGGTAAACATAAACTGATCTATATATCAAACATCAGGTCAAGTGTGATGAGAAACTATTCGCCACAATTTTTAGCATTTGCTTGTCAATGATTCTTTTCGGTATCAAGTAAACGAGTAATAATTCCTATCATAACAAAATTAAAAATATGGGTTTCTCACAAAAAAGTATAAGTTACTTTACTATTACATTGTAATAGGTTAAGATCCAATTATTGTTAATTTTATTTTGTTGATATATTATAAAAGACTAAAGCCTTACATGCACGACCTCATTATTTAAATAAATAAATAAATAACAAGTAAGCAAGTCTAAGTTCGGGTGGAACCGAACATTAAATACCCAGCTGTGTAAAAGTGGTTGTGGTAAATTGGTAAATTGTTGTGGAGTTATGACCTATAGAGGTTTAAAACTTTTTCTACTACCATAGTGGCAATCTTATAAATAACAAGTAAGGAAGTCTAAGTTCGGGTGGAACCGAACATTATATACCTAGTAGTGATCTATTATGTCATCCCAATTTACGCAGGTCTATTTTAATACTTTCAGTTCGTATTTGCGTTCAAACAGACAGACGGACAGACAGCTAGACGGTCCGAGAAACGGATATGGCTACATCCACTCAGCCCATCCTCCAGATCATTTCAGTATACTTTTTGATGGGAATATCTCTTTTACTTCCCATACGTACAAACATTTCATGTTCATGAAAGGTATGAAAATCAAAAAAGATATACAACTTCGCTTTTGCAGTGGGGTATTAACTATTTGCCCGGATAATTTACTTTTCATCCTGAACGTTTTGATATACATTAATAAATATATATCTCGATTCGTTTATGCCGAATGAAGTAATATACCTTGGGTGCGTAACAAAAATAAATATAAAAAAGGGTGTTTTTCATAGGCGCCAAAGAACTCAACCGATCTCTATGAAATTTTCACAATATATACTTGGATTCACTGAGTTCAGCATAGACAATATAAAGTATTGAAAAAGTAGGCGGAGCCACGCCCCCAGGCTATATAAAGTTTCAATTCGTCATAATTCCGAAGTTTTTTGGTCTAAATTAATGAAATTTGGATATATGTGTCACTTAGTCAATATCTACATCATCTTTCAAAAGTGGGCGGTGCCACGCCCTCATATTTTGTGTTTTGTTTTGCTCTTGAACTTTCACGATAAGTTAAGGAGTTCGCTGGGCACGACACAGTCTGTATATAGCTTTTGAAAAATCCCCCAGGTCATATAAAGCTGCAGTTCGGTATAGTTAGGAGTTTATTTGGTTCATGTGAATGAAATTTTATATATAGATGTGTTCTATATATCAAAACGTCAAAACAACATCTTTCGGGCTTGCTAATATATTATAAAACGGCCAAAGCAAACCACGAATTTCAGCATTCTTCTGTACAACTGTGTCGTGTTCAACTAGACAGACGGACAACCAGACAGACGGACGGAGAGACGGGCATGGCTAAATCGACTCCGCTCATCGTGCTGATCATTTTAGTGAACTTTTCTTTTCTTGTTCTCATACTTGCATACATTAATGTTTATGAAAGGTATGAAAATCAAAAAAGATATATAACTTCGCTATTGCAGTGGGCTATTAATTACGTGCCCGAATATTTTGCTTGTGTGTTTACCGATTTGCTAATTTTTGGCAGGAGTATAATACATACCACCGACAAGCAGCTGACCAATTTTCATAGAAATATCAAGATAGAATTATAAGCGATTGCCTTTGCAAAAAAGCAGAAATTTTATGCTGAAAAGTGGTCGGCGCCACGCCTACTCCGCCAAAAATTTATTTGTCGAAACGAAATTTGGTGATAATGTTCTATATATAAAGGTAACTGTTTGCTGTAAAAATGGGCGAAATCGGTTAATGTCCACGCCCAGTTTTTTAACATAGTTCTGAAAAATTTTTTTGTATATCAATCAGATTTTGCACACATAATAAGCTTTTTAAGAAAAACTCGGCCGCTAAAAAATTTTGTCAATGTTGAAGAAGTAGGCGTGGCGCCGACCACTTTTCAGCATAAAATTTCTGCTTTTTTGCAAAGGCAATCGCTTATAATTCTATCTTGATATTTCTATGAAAATTGGTCAGCTGCTTGTCGGTGGTATGTATTATACTCCTGCCAAAAATTAGCAAATCGGTAAACACACAAGCAAAATATTCGGGCACGTAATTAATAGCCCACTGCAATAGCGAAGTTATATATCTTTTTTGATTTTCATATCTTTCATAAACATTAAATGTATCTAAGTTTGAGAAGAAGAAGAGAAAAGTTCACTTAAATGATCAGCACGATGAGCGGAGTCGATTTAGCCATGTCCGTCTCTCCGTCCGTCTGTGTGTCTGTCCGTCTGTCTATTTGAACGCAAACTAGTCTCTCAGTTTTACAAAAGAATGCTGAAATTCGTGGTTTGCTTTCGCCATTTTATAATATACTAGCAAACCCGGTAGACGTTGTTTCGACGTTTTAATACATAGAACACATCTATATATAAAATGTCATTAACTTGAACCAAATAAACTCCTAACTATACCGAACTGCAGCTTTATATAACATAGGGGCTTTTCCAAAAGCTATATACAGACTGTGTCGTGCTCAGCGAACTCCTGAACCTATCGTGAAAGTTCGAGAGCAAAACAAACACAAAATATGTGGGCGTGGCACCGCCCACTTTTGAAAAATGATGTAGATATCGACTAAGTGACACATATATCCAAATTTCATTAATTTAGACCAAAAAAGTTCGGAGTTATGACGAATTTAAACTTTATATAGCCTGAGGGCGTGGCTCTTCCTACTTTTATAAACTATATATTGTCTTTGCTGTACCCAATGAACCCAAGTATATATAGTGAAAATTTCATAAAGATCGGTTGAGTTCTTTGGCGCCTATGAAAGACACCCTTTTTTATATCTACTTTTGTTACGCACCCAAGGTATATTACTTCATTCGGCATAAACGAATCGAGATATATATTTATTAATGTATATCAAAACGTTCAGGAGGAAAAGTAAAATATCCGGGCAAGTAGTTAATACCCCACTGCAAAAGCGAAGTTGTATATCTTTTTTGATTTTCATACCTTTCATGAACATGAAATGTTTCTACGTATGACAAGAAAAAGAGATAGTCCCATCAAAAAGTATACTGAAATGATCAGGAGGATGAGCTGAGTCGATGTAGGCATGTCCGTCTCTCGATAGGTCTATCTGGCTGTCGGCCCGTCGATTTGAACGCAAATACGAACTGAAAGTATTAAAATAGACCTGCGTAAATTAGTATGCCATAATAGATCACTAATAGGTATATAATGTTCGGTTCCACCAGAACTTAGACTTCCTTACTTGTTTTCATATTATTCTTACTGATATTTTATCTTATAACCTATATTCGTGGAAAATTTGTTGTGACTAGACGAAGACCTAAAAATTACTTTTTTTCAGTAAGATCCCTCAATATTGCTTTAAAGATTTCCTACACCTTCCCTGTTAAAAACGTTGGAGCATTAGAGTACTCCAACACTTATCCTCATTCATATAAAAAAGGTGGTCCAATTTACATAGCGATGTCCGGTGATTGGATCACCTAATCCTGTTCGGAGTACCATTTACTTTGCTTCTGAATAGTCTATAGAGCACCTACGTTGGAGTACTTTGAAAATGCTGCCAAAAGATTACTCTATAGAGTATTCTAGACGAAAGCGAGAAGGGTGTATGTGTTCTGTTGAGGACCACCTACTCCCGCTCTCGCTTTGCTGTTGAATACTCTATAGAGTAATCCCATGGGAGTATTTTGAGAGTACTCTCACGTAGGTGGTCTATAGAGTATTCAAAGGCAAAGAAACGGAGTACTCCGAGATGGATTAGGTGATCCAATCACCGGACATTGCCATGTAAATTGGACCACCTTTTTTATATGAATGAGGATATGTGTTGGAGTACTCTGATACTCCTTTAGGAGTATTCTATGGAGTATGAAACGGAGTATTTCCGTTTTTTGCAGGGTTATTAATGCAAATAAATTTTCATGGTTTTTCTTCTTAAAAGAATTGAAAAAAAACTCGTCTGTATTTAAAGTTCGCAACTTCAAGAAATACCCATATCTTTTGAATTTTAGTTTTTCGTTTTTATTCTTGTACATAAATTATCTTTGTTGAACAACTTTCGCACCTAGTTAAATAAACGTTGAAAAGTTTTACGACATGATAATTTTTTTCCCTGTTTCACCGACGCTACGGAAACAAACTGTTCGATACTTTTACGACACAGTAAAGGACATTTAAAATGAATATTTCTGCTTTAAAAATTAAACATGATCAGATTCTAAACACAAACTTTTTCTGCTTGCCTAATGAATGAACCAACAAAAAAGTAAGTAAACAGAAAAAACTATAAGTTCTTACAATTTCGGTTGCTATCGTTCAAGCTAAACTTCACTTTTAATTTTCAAAGGAAATTAAAAAATTTTTAAATATTTTTAGTTTTAGTAGAGATCGGGTCAGTTATTAAATTTATTTTAAATGTCATAATATGTATACATAGTTTACGAGTATTTAATATATAATGTAAATGTAAATGTAAATATATTTTTTATATTCTATGCTATGCTATATCTTCGCCTTGCACCTTAATAAAAACAGCAACTCGATATGTGTATGTGAGGAAACACCAATCGTCGATCCCACTTACGATTAGAATGGAAGTCCAAATTTCTTTTGCTGAGTCTCCTCGGTCATTCTTTTCACTTATGCAAACTTGATGTTGCTATCTTTGGTAACCCAATAGTTCAAAATGCACTCTATCAAGTATTTTAAAATGAAAAGCAGATAGAGTATTTACATCGGTTTTACTGTATATTGCATTTCTAAGGCTTATAAATCATTTTCCGCTTTACCTTATCTTATCGCAGCTATTGGTGATAGATATATTGGTGCCCAACATTTTTTGTGTTGTGATATTGTGATTAGTGTACATTAGTATAAACAACAAACCAGTTGCTTAGCGCAACAGAAAAATTTAATTTATAATTTATAATAATGGGCACACCTAACGCGAATACTAATTTGCACACTACAGGATATGGATCGATACCCAACCTCGAACAAGTACACTATGGGCCGTCACCTCCTGGACTGAATTATGCGGAGGGGCAACCTCTTTTAGTACCATCACTTGATACAACTGCTCCAACAACGAACTTACCACCAAGTTCTAGGGCAGGACAAATACCCCCACGATTATCACAACTTTCCACCTCCAAATGGTCGACCATAAGACGACAAACAAAGTCTGCGGCAGCGGGTAAGTACGTAAAACAGCATGTTATTAAGAATTGCACGTGGGTGAGAGCTACATCGCTTGGTTATATGATTTTTTAGCAGACTTACAGCTTTGAAGGGAGGCTACGTCTTTCCTGGTCTTTTCAAAGCAGTGACTATTTTTCCTATAATTCTATTAGTGGGCGTCGATAGGACCCACCGACTGAGGATTTGCTAACCCAGAATTGTCGTACCAGCGTAGACGTCCGATTATTCATCTGTGCGCTGTAGTCTTATTAAGTTTACTAAAACTCTTTATTCAATCAACTTCTGTAGAAGTTGTTCGACAAACAAATATATGATAAACAAATTCAAAGAATACCTTTATATCAATGCTGTTAAAAAGCAGCTTCAAATTTATCCTTAAACAAAGACTGTGGGCCGGTTTCACCAACGTGACTAAGACTAAAACTTAGTCGTGACTTAAGTTAGCACAGATTCGAGACTAACTTAATTTTGGGTTTCACCAACTGAGCGACTTAAATAATTTTGAGCACAACAACCCGATCAGCTGTTTTATGCATAGTAGTATTTTTTCATACCAGACAACTCTGCGCATCCCAATATCCCAGTGCGAAATGGGCATGTATGACTATACACGAAGGAATGTATTGATCTTACACCCATTTCTCTTTAGCTGGAAGGTACTAAAATTAGCGCTTAATTGAAAAAGATAGTTTCGTAATGGTTGCATGCTTGAAAACTAGCGTTTACATGCATCTACGCTTACCCCGTTAAAGTCAAGCATGATCAAGTTTCCGACTGGGGCGTTGCACAAAACAAATTAGCAACATTACTGACATTTAGGTTTTGAACCACAGCAACACTGCTTAGTCGAGAATAAGTCAGCAGGCAAGTTGACTAAGTTAGGTGGTGAAACTGAAAAAGTGAAAATCGCGACTTAACTAAGTTAAGTCGAGTTGGTGAAACCGGGCCTGTGAGTTTTGATTTAAAAAGTTTAATACCGCGCACGACTTTTATTCCTGTTAGAAAAATCCTGCTACAACTAGGAGCACAGCATATACTTTTGTACTTGGCACCTGGGGGTAGTTTTCCTCGTGTTCACCGGTGATACCTTGGCAGCCAATGTGTTAAAGATACCAACTTTAATCAATTCATGGGATCATAGACTACATCCAGTCACATTCTTAATGACCAATAGGTAGTTTGGCAATTAACAAAACATTTAAAGTCTATTAATTGCACTCCACCTTTATATTTTAAAATCTCATGAATTGATAACAACCCAGCCAACCAAAAGTAGGAAAAAGACTTTTTACACATTTTTTACTCCATTCTGATAGTTTTTGGTTTTATATATTTTTTATAAAATTTTCTCTAATAATAAATTAATTTTTTGCTGGCTCGAGGTCAACTAACTTAATAGTAAAAACAGAGGTTTTTAAATTTGGCTTTCGATATATTTCGGTTACTCTTAGGTAACCGTCTTCAGGTAACTATAATGTAAACAATTTTCTTAATGTAAACAAACACAAACAATCATAAACAATCAAAAGCTCGTTGCTTTGACGTGGAGTTTTTCACTGAGGTTTGTTCGTGAGTACCTAAATGTTAATGAAGGTGATAGACGTTATTGCAGATTATTTTTATGTTTGGTGGAGTGTTTATTACATTTAAACAAAACAACAACATCCACAAAGATTGGTTTACAAACAATACAACAATTGACTTCCCATAATACATGAAAGAGTTACTTACAAAAAACAAAAAATTCCCCTTTTCGAGTATATTGCTAATGGAGAGGACCTAATACAGACCCTCGACAACAAAGATAAAGAAGAAGAAGCGTTCACCAAACTAACACTATTAATAAAATATCACACAACAAAGAAAGTGCAATAGACCGTGCAGTATTGAATACAGTGGCACAGACGCAGGAATTTCTAAACAAAAATTACAACATTTGAATTTTAACATCGGACAAGGGAAACAAAACTGAAGCAATGGAAAAATATGACTACAACAGCAAAATTGGATATTTTAAGCGACTTGACTACTTATAGAGTCTAGTCGATAAGCTTTTTAAAATGGGATGTATTTCGAAAGCTGAAAAATACAGACTGAGTACCACTACCGCACTACCACATAGGATTTACGGACGCCCCAAAACTCATAAGGAACTTCTCTAAAACTTATATGTTAAACGCTTGGTTCACCATCATATACTCTATGCAAATACATAGTAAACATTTTGAAAAATTTGACGGCGATCTCCAAATATTAATATAAAAAACAAACTACAATTCAAAGAAAGGATTAACAACACATATATTTGTGATGGCGAGAAGCTTATCCCGTTTGACGCGGTGCCACTGTTAGCACTGGACATAATACAGACTATTTTAATACACAAATATTAAAAAAATAACATAAATGGAAATATTAAAGTTTTGTATTGAAGATAATAAATATTTTAAATTTAATGAAACTGTGTACACACAGTTAAGAGGAATGCCGATGGGATCTCCTGCGTCGCCAGTTATTGCATATATTATAATGGAATAAGTACTAAACAGGTGAAACTTAGATACAAATCGAGGGTACTTACAAAATATGTTCATAATTTTTTCGGCATAATCCTAGAAAATTAGGTACAAAATACGTTAGATGCACTAAATTCGTTTGACAGACACAAAAAGTTCACGATAGAACTGGAAGAAAGCGACAAATTATCTTATCTAGATTCTATGGTAATTAGACGAGGAAATCAGCTGAAAAAAAAGTGGTATAAAAAGCCAACGGTGTCAGGACGAATCTTCAAGTTTTCACTCGAAGCATTCTAAGACGATTATGATAAATACAGTAATGGTCTCTATATGGCGCATGTTGAAAATATCTATTGTTACTATTAAAAAACAATGACTCTCCAGAGAAAATTACCAAATCGATCAAATTACAATTTTTAAATCAGTTACATTTATACCTCACTTGTCAGAGCATATAAAAATGTCCGTCTGGTACAACAGGAAAAAAGTGAAAAAAAAAATTTTCTATTTTTTTCTATACAAACAAAACAATTTAACTACCGTCTTGAGGCAAAATAAATTTAACTCACTTATTTTGTTTTTGTTAGCAATGTGTATATTTATTATAAACGCATTTGCCTTCGTCTTTTGCCGATTGGTAGCAGTCATCGTGTTCACATTCACGATTATCGAATAATAACAATCAGCAAAGCACTTGCATACACACACACCCACATAAGCAGAGCGCCACATACACATCAGTAAAGCAGTCAAACAAGCTTTCTATACACAAGGGCACAAACAGGAGCACGGTTACAAGCAGCGGCAGTGGCACGGTTACAGGCAGCGACGCGTAACTAGCCCCTATCGGGCTCACAGATGTTTACACATTAATAAATGTATGTTAATGCTTTTGATTGTTTATATTTGCTTGTGTTTGTTTATATTAAGCAACTTGTTTACATTCTAATTATAGTTACCTGAAGACGGTTACTCTTCGGAAATATATTGAAAGCCAAATTTAAAAGCCTGTGGTTTTATTATTACTTTATTTGATCTCGAGCCAGCAAACAATTAATTTTTTATTACAAACAAAAGGACGCTAGAAACTCTCAATTACTTTCTTTATTGGAAATAAATTTTATGTAAAAATATTTGTATTACTAAGTATATCTAAGACCATACATTTTTCATTTGGAACGTTTCATACAATCAAAGGATATGTTTATTATTTTGTTCAATTTTAAATGCACTTGTTTTGGCTTACACTTTCGACTGTTGATAAACATTCAGAAAAATAGACTCTTTACCTTCTTTTAGGTGCAAAAAAAGTTCTAGAAATGTTCTAAAACATTCCCATAATTGAAAATTGTCCGCTCTTCAACGTTTTTTTTTGTCACAACTCTCTTTACGTTTCATACTATATATATAATTGAAGTTTGCAGTTTATCCGCTCTAAAATATTAATTTCTTCTCCCAAAGTTCCGTAAATCTTCACAAATTACGTTCTATTATTGAATCATTATTTCGAAGCGCTCAGAGTTTGGTTAGCTGGATTCCCCCCGTTTTTCATGGAATTTTACTTATCGCGGCCTGATTGTATATATTGTCACCGTGTTTTGACTTTGTGCCAAGTGTCAAGGCAGAAGGTAGCCGGGAAATTAGTTCGTAATCGATCGCAAAATTCCCCAATGTATTACCCCCCAAAGAATATGAATTATATCGTGTACAGAGATTTGCATTGTTTTCCAAGTTTCAATACTCTTGCTTAAAGAGAAGTTTATCAAAAGTGAATAGCGGCATTCCAAATTATAAATGAATATTCTTGCACTGCACTGTCACGGGTTTCTAACCTATATTCAAAGTTGCAAGTATTTAGCTCAACATAAAAAGACTTCCAAATTTTCAAGATTTGAGCAAACAAACAAGAAAGGGAATTAATATAAAGGTTGTAGTCAATATTAAGCCGAAGACGGCATAGCGCCGAAACCGGATCTTGCTCAAAACAATCTTAGCAATAGACGGATCTTGTGATTTACTCATAAGGATGAGTCCTTCTTATTTTAGTTAGATTAGTTTGACAGCTAGTAATTTGTCTTGCTTATCATCAATACAGCTAATAAGATTACCAGTCTGCACCGTTTTTGGTTACTGATCGAATTTCTTCTTCTGTTCGAGTTAACTTCCAATTTAAGGCAATCGAACGGCATAGAGTATTTTCACATAAAGCTGGTATCGTCTCGACTAGGTTCTTATTAATCGTACAATTTTTGCAAGTCATCATCTCTGCGCCGTCGACAATGTGGCTCTGTAAGGAAAGGGACGTAATGAGCAATAAGCAAAATTAAGGCTGAATAAGGTTTCTGTCTAACATTTGTAGCACGTATTAAATAAGACAAGACTTCGCTTAAAAATTGCTCGTATACATAAAACTCTCATCATTTTTCTTTATATATGTCCATAATGTCGGTGAAAATTCGCAAACAGGTTAGCACTTCTTAGATTTGTAAAGTTCACATTCAGAAACTTAACCCTAAGCTTACGTACTATTGAAGTCAAAGATTGGATATAGTTATGCCTATCGACATGTTAAGCTATACATTTCATTTACCTCTGAATCCCAAAACTTCGATAAACAGGTTTAAAAAAGTAACCACAAAAAAATTAAGAAAAATTGTATATTTATCCTTCCAGCATCTCTTATTTTAATAACGGGTGGCATGAATATAGCCTGGAGTTGTGGATTTGCAGTCATAATCGGTTATCAACGGGATGTACACATAATAATATGTTGGTATATTGCGGCAATTATTGGAACAATTATTGCATCATTTATAACCAATCGAATGCCAAAGAAGCCCATATATGTGAGTATTTGCACATTAGCCATAGATCTAGAAGAGTCTTTAGGATCCTGAAACCGGGGCTACTTTCTTTTAAGCCCAATGGGTACTATTGACACCACTCAAAAGTTTCAAAAGTTTACTTCCAGTACTTGTCAGCCATCATTGCGGCCGTATTGGAAATTTCTTCTCTAAAACGTCAGAACAGCAAAGCACATGTTAAAATGTAAACAAACCGATTACAAGCAAGTTTGACAGTTTAAAGAAAATTAAAATGAAAAATAGCTAATCAGCTGTTGAGATGATATTACCTGTATAGATATGCCATACAAATGAGTTATACCTTTATGGACATGACATAAAATACAAAATTTTTTCCGCTGTTTATAAGTATGAGAAGAATTAATAAGTAATTCTGACGAAGAGCTGAGTCGTATAATCATTGCGTCTTAGAAGTAGCTGGCTAAAATTTGGTGGGCGTAAGGCATTTTATCTTGTATTAATCATTTGCCGAAATCGACAAGGGCGTATAAATGTGATATATAGCCTCCAACCAACTCATCGTTCACCAAAAGATTTTAAGATATAACTCTTACAAAAGCTAATATATATTTAACTAGGAAACCGGGCAGACGTTGTACTATCCAGCATTCTAACTTAATACATATCAATATAATCCAAATATCATTAATCTAAACCAAACATTTTACAGTCATGAGGAATTAAACTTGTATATTGCTGGGGGCGAAGCCATACCCACTTTACAAATTACGCAAGTATTCGAATCTTCAAACTCAAAAAGAATTGGCGAGCCCAGTCTAACCGTTCATCGAGATTCCAATACCAATGAAAATAGGTATACATGTATACATACAAGGTGGCGCAAAAGTAAGCTTCCGATGTTCAGCATATCGGTTGTGGCCCGTGCAGTGTGTGCTGTTGCACCGTCTTGTTGGAACCACATGTTTTCCAATCCTAATTCATCAAGTTGCGGCAAAAAGAACTCGTTGATCATTGCTCTGTAGCGCTCACCATTCACAGTAACCGTTTGGCCCCGACCGATTATTGGTCAAATAAATAGTCAGCAATATTCCGCGTTCTGGAGCAGTGTAGCGTAGCATTGTTTATTAACGTGTATTTCGCATGTGTTTACTACACAAATGTCAAAACAGAACTGACTTTAGGGGCCAATCGCAAAATTTATAGCATTTTCTGATAGGAGGATGAATTTTGCGCCACCATGTATAAAGATCTGGGTAGGTAAAATAATAAAGGTTTGACCAATGTAACAGTACCTGGCCGACTGAGTTTTGCTTTCTTTTTTTTCTTAGCTGCCATATAATTTAGTTTGCTGTATATACTCAACAGCAAAGACATTCTGGTTTTTATATATATTTACTTATCAATCGTTCTCCGCCATGTGATTCGCAAAAATGTTACGCTACACTGCTCCAGAACGCGGAATATTGCTGACTATTTATTTGACCAATAATCGGTCGGCGGAAAACGGTTACTGCGCAAAAGTAATCCTCCTATCAGAAAATGCTATAAATTTTGCGATTGGCCCCTAAAGTCAGTTCTGTTTTGACATTTGTGTAGTAAACACATGCGAAATACACGCTAATAAACAATGTTACGCTACACTGCTCCAGAACGCGGAATATTGCTGACTATTTATTTGACCAATAATCGGTCGGGGCCAAACGGTTACTGTGAATGGTGAGCGCTACAGAGCAATGATCAACGAGTTCTTTTTGCCGCAACTTGATGAATTGGGATTGGAAAACATGTGGTTCCAACAAGACGGTGCAACAGCACACACTGCACGTGTCACAACCGATATGCTGAACATCGGAAGCTTACTTTTGCGCCACCTTGTATGTATAAATTATTGTTATCGATATACCAGACATCCAAAATAATAATTATTTGAATATGAGTTTAAAAAAAAATCATAGAAATTTCAACAAATATAAAAAAAATTTCGTAACAATTATAATAGAAATATTTTTTTGAGTCATCAGTAATTATTTTAATATTTTACTTTAAAAATTTCGGAATAATAATTATGACCAGTTTTTATTTTTTTGAGTCTTCAAAGACTTTTTCTCATATATTTAATCATTATATATATTATTTCTGTAAGGTCTTTTTGTGTTAGTTCCTAATTTTCTGCTCTCATTTGGGACCAATATTAATAAATAAGGTATCGTTTTAAAGGTGGGGGTTAGCTCTACATGCAAAACCATGTTTTAATTAGCGGAGTGCTTTTGTTTAAGCGTATTTTATAAAAATAAATTCTTTAAAATAAACGATTGTGGATGCACAAAAAAATCAATTTGTACTGCAACGCTATTGTGACTGTGACATTCATATACCTCGCGACATCTACAGTTGAATAGTAAGACTGAACAGTGCTAGAATAATTAAAGGCGAGCGCGCCATCTACACTTAAACATTGGTAAAATAAGTGAATAAGACTGCGTTCACATTGGGTCATAACTCGAGTTAAAGGGACATTTTTTGAGTTAATTCATATTGATGTTGATTGACACTGAAGTTTATGGCTCAATGTGAATGTAATATAAGTGGTGGAATTTCAAATAGCTGTTTGCGTATATTTGTATAATTTTTTGGGTAATTCTATACGACAGCACGTAACTGCTAATATAGGTCCAAAAATATCGGGAAAGGTATCAAACGACGGGCTTTAACCTTCGTATCAATAATCCGAAAGCGGAAATTCGATATTTTATGTCTGTTCAGAGATATTTGCAATTAAAGTTGAAATGTTTCTGTCATTTTCATGTGGTTGTTGTAATCACAGATTAGGGTGTACCGAAAAGTGCAGAAAGGTGTTCTGTGCAGAAATATTGTGGACCGCGTAGCCGGTTTTGGACCGGCTAAGGTAATTTTTTTGAAGCCTACGCAGAAAGGTGTTGTGCACATAAATACCTTGGATCAAGTCCCCTATTTGGGATCGGACCTAGGCAATTTTTTACTAATAACTTTTCACTGAAACACATTATTTAATTTCCGCTTTCGGATTATTGATACAGAGATCAAAACGCGTCGTTTGATACCTTTCCCGAGATTTTTGGACCTATATTAGCAGTTAAGTGCTGTCGTATAGAATTACCATTTTTTGTGGTCTCACAACAAGTGTAGCTGAAAATCTTTTTTTATAATTTGAGAAAAAGGTTTGAAAAATCCTGGACCTGGACTAACAAAAGGTTTCAAACCATTTTGGTTTTTTTTTTTGCGCAAGTAGCGCACGGGTCCAGCTAGTACTTCTTTATTGCTAGAAAATACTCATTACACTCGCCAAAATCAGAGTGCAGATATATAGGAAACGAACGTACCAAAATGACACATTTCGTTTGGAAAAATCCATGAGCGTATTTTACTTTTATTGAAAAACATTTTTGGATTAAATACAAAATTGAAATCTTGTAGTACATCTTGTTGTATAAACTTAAAATAACGCAAGCCTAGCATCAGATTCTAGTTGACTGAGGCGTAATCATATCTAAGGGTGGAGAACAGATGCCACAGTATTTTTAAATTGTGGATGGGACAAGCTGACAAATATTTCCGACCATGAGCTGATATTTGAGAATAATTATTGTATCAAGGTTACATACAAGCATTATTCAATGTTTCATCCACTCCGATATTAGTTCTTATTGCCACTGATTTTTGTGGTAGTTTGTGTTATACAAATTTCTATTGCCATTTTTCAACAATTTTTTTTCCAATAGTGGTCGTGGTATGGTGTCTAAAGATTCTAGGTGCAATTGCAGGACTACGGATTTTCGAATCGGGGTTGCCACTCTTCTAGTGTGTTTTCTTACCATGGAGAGATTCTATCGAAATTCCATATGGCCACATGGCATGTGGGACCTACATTTTATTTTTAGAAAAAAATTAGAAATATCAAATACAAATAAACCTCAATTGGAGAAAAGAAATGCACATCTTTAATTTTCTCCGAGGTATATTGCACCAAATTACTAATATATTCTTCAATATCGTCAAAGCGACGTAAAGCGGGTGGTTCTTAGTGCTAAATTGCGACATAAAAAGATAGGGGTTTTTCATAAAATTCGATTTGACTTTTCAGTATATTTCATAGCTAACAAAAATACACGTATACAATACAATCTCAAAAATTGAGTTTCGCTGTCTCCCTTTGATTTCGATTTTAAAACACACTGCGGGCATAGCATGCTAGCAATATAGAAGTATTACATATATGATTTTCTTTGAGACTTTTAAATAAAAGTTTTCGATAATAATATCGATGATAATATAGACAATTTTTATTTTTTAATTTTTTTTTGACGTAAAATAAGCAAAGGTATTTACAATCGCATTGTCAATAAAGTCCAATTAAGCTGAAGCTTAAAATAGAACATGGTGGTGCTTTTTATAGGATCTGTTTTTCACATTGTAGGCCTCCTTCTTGTGCTGCATTATTGCGTCGTTAGGAAAACCTTCTGGGCCGCTTCTTCTTTCTCCAGGATTATATATTCAGCTTCAGGCCGCTTTACTTTGGCAGGAAGAACGGCGAGAAAAATCTCCTACAGAAGATTTATGGTCCTTCCCATGATGCCAACGGCGAATGACGAAGGACATTTAACAATAACATGTGCGAGCTTAACGCAGTTATGACCATAGCATAGCGAACCAAATCCCAAACGCTCCGATGCCTGGGTATTGTTATTCGAATGGACATAGACGTTCCGGGCCAGAAAGTTCTCCTAGCGACACCCAAATTCGGCAGAAAAGAAAAGGGAGGCCTAGACTGAGATGGAAAAAACAGAGGGAGGATGGCTTGACCTCTCTCGGTGGTTTCCATTGACGTCATTTATCGGAAGCCTGTCATTGTCCCCGACCAAATCCTTGGCCTCCCAACTCCTGAGGTGCCACAAGCAAGTGAACAAGGAATTAGAATCCAATTTGAGATACATCGATAAATACGGTGTATTCTTTGACTAGTGCACTGACACGCCGTTCGCGGTATTCACAAACATTTCCATTTGATTTATTTCCTCTCTGGTCCCTTGAATACCTTTACTCTACATTAGACCCTGATATACCAAATGAAAGTCCTTTATAAGAACAAATTTCCTGTTAAACAAGGTCATATAATCAGCTTTACGAAAGCACATCATTGAAATACTAATTATATAAAAAGCTTTTCCAACTTCTGTCCCACATTGAACAACTATGAAGACTTAAAAAAATATACCTCACAAATAATTATTACTGTGAGACCTTTCTGATATAAATTACATAATAAGTCTCTGAAGACTTTAAAAAAAAATTTCGGGTAATTATTATTTCACTTTCAAAATTTTAAGTTTTTCAATAACACTGGTCTACAAATTTGGACTTTTTTTCCACCAAAGACGATTTACCGTTATTTAAGAAAAAAAAAAGATGGCTCCACTTAATCATGTATATGTCAAGAACAAATTGAGCACTTCCAAAACGGTTTGCTGAAAAGCTAATAAAATTTGCAACAATGCATACATAACTTTCGCTAGGCCCTGTAGGGCTTTCTTTGTAAAAATATAAAAAAAATTGTACTTTGCGAAGAAGGATATCGAAAAATTTTTAATTTTTTCGATAGACTATTACAAAAGTTATAAGCATTCAAATAAATTTAGCCATATAATACTTAAGTACCCTACAAATATTAGCATATGTACATATGAGACGATAACAATGTATGTAAGTTTTGTCTTAACACTATGATCTTGTTTTATACTTGAAAGAGTTACTTGTTTTGTTTTGACACTTATTTAGATTAGGACCGGTTTCTCTTATGAGAAACAAAAAGTAGTAACCCATCATTGCGACATCCCAGAATCCTTAATACCGACTTTCAATTAACTTGATTTGCTAATGAAACCGTTCGCCATGCTCGTCACTTTCGTCACCAAGATTTTACGGAAAAAAAATTTAAATGGGGAAAACGGCCTTAAATATGTTTCTTTATTTATCCATTTTCGCATAGTTCTTGATTAAGTCGTTCACTATCATCTCATAGTTAGGACTTTTGCGTTTGTCTAAAAAAAGAAGCAACCACCTTTTCAAAAGAATCCCACGCTGCTACCTCCACTGGTGATAATAGTTCTTTGAATTGGTCACTTTTAAGCATCTTTCTTATTTGCGGCCCAACAAAAATGCTTTCCTTTATCTTGGCTTCTAAAATCTCTGGAAAGATGGTTTTTAAATGACGGAAGGTTTTGCCTTCTTTGTACAAAGCCTTAACAAAGTTTTTGATAAGGCCGAACTTGATGTGAATTTTTTATTTCTTTATAAGAGGGGAGTATTTTATGTTATCCACACCAACTTTAAAATCGATTCGGTCTGTCCAATCCTTTATGATGTAGTGGTCTAGACGAGCTAGGCTATCCCATTTGCAGAGAAAGCAACAGTATTTTGTGTACCCACTTTGTAGACCGCATAGCATTCCAACGACTTTAAGATCGTTCTCATCATGCTCTTCATATTTGATAATTTCAAGTAATTTTTGCGTTATCTCGTAGGTTTCCTTCGTATTTACTACATGCGTGATCGGGATAGACGGCTTTTGGTTGCCAATATGTAATAATTCGGCGTTTAAACTTATTTTATTGCCGTCACCAAACTGTTTGAATAAGCCAGTAATGGCTTTGCAGTAACAAACACTGTCCTCCTTCATATAGAACTTGGAAAATTTTTCCTGACGAGTTCTATAATATGTTACCTTAACATCGGATCAGAGGAATTTAAATTGTTGCATACGAGAGGCTTATATTTCGGCCTTTACCTTGGACAGTTCCAAATCTCTTATCCAATCATTGAGTTGTGCTTATGACAAAGCGTTTGTTTCGTTTTCCGTGTGAAGCTCAGTACAACTTAATGGCGCGTAATCAGACGCTGCTGTTGGCAATGAAACTAAATTGAATGTGGCAATGGCAATGTAGTTAGATGAGCAACTTTAGTTGAATTTGGTACTGGCAATGACGCTGTAGATACGCTGGCATGCGTTAGTTTTCTTGACTTTCCAACCCCCAAATACTTCTTTAGTACAAATATAGCAGTCCGTCGAATGGCAAGTTGGTTCCCTCCACTTCATTGGTGTACTAAATTTCATATGTTGCCTAAGTAGAAATTAGTCAGATATCCATTAAAAAGTAGCAAATTCCTTAATTTTACTACGCACCTTTTTGTTCCGAATGAATCAATTCGATTAGAGATGTGGTGCACAGAGTATTCGGTGTCCATGATTTTCCAGTATTTTTTTATAGTATGTAACTTTCAAAGGATTTAAAAACATACGCCACATCCTTTTAATAACATATTGACCGCAGATGAAACAGAACATATCTGGATCATTTTTACACTCAAACTCTAGCTCCTTTTATTCAAATTATTTTTATAAGTAAATGACGGGTTATAAAATGCACTTATGGACTGACCAGTATCCGGTGAGCCTTGCAGATATTATGCGGGAACAATTCGCATTTACTCCTATTTATACTCAGATCAAGTAAAAATCGAAGCCTACCTAGACAAAAAGGTTCCTTCGTTATACAAAGAAAACACTACCTGCTCTAAAAAATTGTCTCTTGCTTCAAATGTACCTGGGTTTGAAATTTTAAAGTTTACCTACTTGAGAAAACGGCATAACAAGTTTTTTGTATCTAATAACCCTTCGAAAATCTACCTAGCTACTAACTAATATATGAATACTAATACACATGTACGTGTAGGGTACTTCAGCATTATATGGCTATATTTATTTGAATGCTTAATATCTTTTGTATTAGTCCATCGATTTTATTGGATGAAAGCTTATTTTTTTGCAATAAAAGAGCTTGCAGAGAAAAAAATATATGGAAAAAAATAAAAAGTTTTCGATATCCTCGCAAAGTACACATTTTTTTATTTTTTTACAAAAACAAAAGGTAAAAATCCGTATGGATTGTTCGTTATCTTTGGACCTACAGGGCCTATGTATTGTTTATGCCAAATTTTATTACCTTTTAAATTTTTAAAACCGTTTGGAATTGTTCAATTTGTTCTTGAGATATACATTATTAAGTGGAGCCATCTTTTTTTTTTTGAAATAACGGTAAATCATAAATATCTCAAAAACCGTACCATAGAATTAAAAATAACCTAAATTTTCGGAATCAGAGGGTGGTTTTACATACGAATTTCATATTCGCGTCTCTGTGGTTTTTGGCTGTAGAACAGTGTAATTATTATGAACAATTTTTAAATTTTTTATTGAAAAGTAATAATTTTCCAAGACTCAAACAAATATCAATTGAAATGAAATAATTATTTGGAGACTTTTATGAATATTTCTTATAACAGTTATGTCTCTGATATATACATACGTAACTCTGCCACGTACGTGAAATACCTTCCGTTTGATACCCATATTGGCATATCTTATTTCATTGCAAAAAAACAGATACCCCATAAAAGCATTCTGAGTGGCAACACCTAGGCAGCAAAGCTGAGAATGTAGTACACTCTCTACATACAAAATTTCATTCAAATCGGTTAAGCCGTTTCCGAGATCGTGTGGATATACAAATATACAACCGATTAATCGAGCAAAGATGTGGCTTGTCAACTTTAATATTAACGAAAGGTATACAAAATTCGGCACAGCACTCTCCTTACTTGTATACAGTCTATTTAAATCTCGTAGAAGTAACCGATCTGTTAACTACTGTTTATGATATATATGCGATTACACCGGAGAGAATCTAAAGATAACTTTGGTAATTTCCAGAGAATTTTTGGCAGCTATGAGACAACCGTTGTTGTTAAAGTTATTTTTGTGCAACAAACACAATTTTTTAGACAACCTATATTACTTTCCAAACTACAATATTTCAATCCCTTATTTGTTAAATGGTGACCCTATATTAATCATTCTATGCTCGAATGCCCTAAATTTTGTATATCTCTAAAAATAATATTGTGACTGCCTTATATAAACCAACAAGGTGCTACCCTAAGCACCTAAAACTTTCTTGGTTGTTCGCTCTTCGTGTTCTCGAGGGGTCGGTGTTATTTATTGACATCTCCTCTTTGCCTCATATTCGCTAACACTCGCGTCATCTCTCTTCCTCTTCCTTGGTACACGCTTGCATGCATAAGCGAAGCCAACGTTATCTCTGTTGTGTTTAACTAGTGGTGGGAGTGTTATTGAGTTAGGGATGGTACATGCTTGAGAATAATCGTCACAATATTTTGAAACTTTTTAATATTCTTTATTTACAGATGTTTTCCGCCTTCCTACTTCTAATTGGTGGCATATTCATAGTGTCAGTACCACATAAATACGCTGCAGTAGTGGCAGCCCGCTACTTAAACGGTTTCGGTGTTGGACTGGTTATTGTGCCGTTGTTGGTCTTAGTTGGTGAAGAAGTGAATAGCGATGCACGTGGTATGGCTGCCTCTCTTATTGAAATGACCGCTTTAACTTTTGGAATATTTTTACAAATACGTTTCATAGTAACATTTGAATCAAGTTTAGATACCATCTCTTACGACTATCACTTTGGATCAAATCATTTAAATGGCATTTTTGCTATACTTTTAAGTTTAATTACTATTGCATGGTCATACTTTTTTGTCATCGAATCACCAATTTATTATTTATTGCACAATGATGAAAGTCAAGCTCTGGATTGTTTACGCCTTCTACATCATCCGCAACAAATACAACAGCAATTGGAAGAGCATAAGCGTTATATTGAGAGTAATAGTTCTACTTGTGATCTAGGAGTTTCAGCACTTTTGAAGCTTTGTTTATATCGTGCCTTAATCGCGCTATCCTTTTCACCTTTTACCACTGCAGGCATACAATTAGCAAGTATTTTGCATTTAGGGCCATCAAGTACTGCTTGGCCATATATTGTATTCGGGTTAATGCTGTGGGTCGGCTCCTTTTTCGGTTCTTTGTTAATGGATTCTATGGGTCGTAAAGCACTGATGTTATGCGGTGTATTGGGCAGTGGTGGTTTAGCCATTGGCATTGGTAGTATTTTGGATGACTTAGAAAATATAGTTTTTAATAATCATATGGGTACGGTTTTATATATGCTTTTCATCTTACAACTATTTGCTGGTGTCTTCCGAAGCGTATCATCAGCATACTTGACCGAAGCATTTCCCTTGCATTTAAAGCCATACTACATTTCTATTGCTTTTACTGTAGAAATGTTAGTCATGCTAACTACGGGTTCATGTAACGTAGACGTGAACAATTTGGGCGGATATTTTATAACTCTTGGCGTTTTATATTTAACATTTTTTTTTTTAAGTATTTTATCGCTACCGGAAGTGAAGAAGCTTACGTTGCGAGAGGCACAAGAAAAATTTACGAACTTCACATCATTTTCACTGTGAACCTGAAGCTTAAATTCATCTATCTATATAAACTAAATTCAAACTACGTATGTATCTATAGACCGACTAGTATTCTAAACGCATAAACCGATCGTAACCAAATTTGAAACACGCACTGGATAACCAGGGATGGTCACGGGCTAAAAAATATTTTGATATATATAGGGTGCGGGGCACCTCCCATACAAATGGAATTTTTCATAGTCCGTATCTCTGGAAGTATTTACGTTAGACCACTGAAATTTAATAAGGGGTTATGTGAGATTAATCCCTACCACCTCCAAAAAACTGGGGGTAACGAAAAAGGGGGCGTGGCACCTTCCATACAACTGGAATTTTTTTTTATAGAAATGTGGGGTATAAGCTAGTTATTTATATGGAAAAGTTAGATATGCTATTGTAAAATTTATGATAATAAATTTTCCTTTAAGTAAAAAATTATTATAAGTCAATTTACCTTTGTTTGGAGTTTCTAGTAATAAAATTTTCAAAACAATAATAATTCAACAAATAATATATGGTGTTTTTATTTTCATGTGTTAGTATCTCTCTATCTCTATGGCGCGATATACAACAGGTATATCATCATAAACCTCCTAAGAGATTTTTGCGCCAAGCTTCTCTTCCAATTTGTGGTGTGCCGATTTGAATTTTCCCTACAAATTGGTGGGACCTACAGTTTTTTGCCGACTCCGAACGGCATCTACAAAGGAGACGAATTTTTGCTGAGAAGCCTGTCATAGCAGAAATACACTCGGAGAGTTTGCCAAACCACTGCCGAGGGGCGACCCCGTTTTGAAAAACTTTTTTCAAATCACTTTTGATGTTACCTGTACCAGGGCTCGAACCATGGACCTTCGGTGTGGTAGGCCGGCTACACTACCTTCACACCACTTCGGCCGCCGTGTATACAGAGCATGTTATCTTTATGTGCCCTATGGTATATTGTAACGGCATAAATGTACAGCTATGTTCAATATAATAGTAGTGAAATTAAAATGGATACCGTTCGACGAAATAAGAAGAAGTTGCGATTTTAATCATTTTTATTTTAACTATAGCGAATTCCATAAGAGAAACCTCATCAAAACCAATTTCAATGCTTACACAAAGTTCTGGAAAGTTAGTTAAATTTTAAAAAATAGCCATCCAAATCTTCACATTTTTTTTTAGAATTTCTAGAACATTTTAAAGTACGCAGTTTTGTAAACCAATCCATTTTAGTATAACTAGTTAGAACTCGCCCTAAAATTCCCCTGAATTTTCAGAATTTTTTTATTCAATGAAGTTGAGTGATTTCTTCCATACAACGCATGAAGAAAAATTAGTTTTTTATAAAAACGTTCTTGAAAAAAAATATATAAAAATTGAGGGAAAGTTTTGAGAAGCTTCATACTTGCAAATTAAAAACTGCTAAAATTGAGTGAGCTATAAAAGTGCGTACTTAAATATTTGATGCACAAAAATATTGAAATTTGGATGTAAGTTTATAAAATTTGAATTTACTTTCCTGAAGTTTGTGTACCCTTTACAATTTCTTTTTATGTGATTTCTGTTACGATATTCGCTATATTTTAAATGAAAATTATTAAAAATACAGCTTCTTTTTATTTCGTCGAATGATATCTAATTTAATTTCATTACTATTATATTGAACACAAATGTATGTCTTCCATATCGTAGGTAAATCAGAAAATATTTGATTATTTATTATTCGTTTTGCTAATTGGTTCAAAACAAGTCTTCATTTAAAAATTTGTACATAAATGTAGGTAAGTCAATCAATAAAATTGCAAAAAATCTCTACATATCATAAAATTGTAACAAGTCGACGTTTGTACGTTGCAGACATTCAAGAAAAATTGATGGACTGGATCATTATTAAACCAATAAAATCCAGATCAGCAGTTTTTAAAATTTTTGTCTGTCTGTATGTTTGGTCGAGCATCACTCAAAAACTGCTTAGTGAGATTGTATTACTACACATTTTTCAGTTTATATTCAGAAACTTACAATTCATATTCAGAAAAGCTCAATTCATTTTCTTTTATAACTTTCTGAATATGAATTGTGACTTTCTGAATAAGAATAGCTCGACTGGTTTTGAAGTTATCGACCAAAATGTGGACCAGGGTGACCCCGAATATGTTAGTACTATATGAGTATCAAACGAAAGGTGCAACTGAGTGCTAAAATAAGCAATGTGATTAAGTTTCATATCTCCAAAGGTTTCGGAGATAAAATGATTAAAATCAAGCACAGTCTATTATTAGTTCTGTGACGCAACGAAGTGTGACCGAGTCCTCTAGTATACAAATAAAATACAAAACAAAGCATATACATGAAGGAGCTGGGTGAAACTATGGCCCATAGACTAAGCCGCTTTGGGTGATTACTTTTATTTGTTCCTTCAGCGGCAAAAACAGTTATATCGAAATGAAAACTCCTTTCCAGATATCGATCCGGTAGCTGAGGAACTAGCACCAGCCAGCTCTAAACTCCAGGCCATTACTCTGGGAAAATATTTGCGTATCTGGGTTCAGTCTGTTTTAGTACGAGGTAAACCTGTTACAGTATCTAGATTGCAGTTGAGCCAGAGTGACTCGCATCTCTATTTAGTGTCTGTATGACAAAGGCGGGCATAGGACACTACTCCGTGGCACACCTTGTTTTATCCTACGTATTTTGGTTTTATCTTTCTCTCGGCTCCGCACAGGGCTGTCGATTAGTTAGGCAAGGGAAAAGAGACCGAGGGAAAAGAAGGGTGCTCCGGTACTGTGCGTTCTACGGAAACCCTGCTGACGGCCTAGGCGCGGGTTGCCGGTTGTAATAAGTGACTAATGACAAGAGGGGAGATATTGTTCGGCACGACTCCAATTTTTTAGCTGGTTTCCCAGGATGTAGAGGGGGGACGGCATTTTCCTGTTTTCATTTTCTGGTCATGGACATATAACCGTAAGGTGTCATGTTTCAACAGCTGCATGGATATATGATCTGGGCCTCCGGATGGTCTCATAGCTTGACTGTTTTTACGATTATGCCCTTCTTTAGTGGCGTGTTCCCTTAGGAACTTCGGGGATATGGATTTTGTCGTATTGGTTTGCCGTGATAGAAATTCGACCGTGGGCCATGAGGGGGTGCGATGCATACGTTGCATAGGGGCAACCTTTGGTAATATTAAATTATAATTTTTTTATTTATATTATTTGTTCTACAAGGTGGCGCAAAAGTAAGCTTCCGATGTTCAGCATATCGGTTGTGGCACGTGCAGTGTGTGCTGTTGCACCGTCTTGTTGGAACCACATGTTTTCCAATCCCAATTCATCAAGTTGCGGCAAAAAGAACTCGTTGATCATTGCTCTGTAGCGCTCACCATTCACAGTAACCGTTTGGCCCCGACCGATTATTGGTCAAATAAATAGTCAGCAATATTCCGCGTTCTGGAGCAGTGTAGCGTAACATTGTTTATTAACGTGTATTTCGCATGTGTTTACTACACAAATGTCAAAACAGAACTGACTTTAGGGGCCAATCGCAAAATTTATAGCATTTTCTGATAGGAGGATTACTTTGCGCGTATATAGAATGGGGCGTGCGGGGCACTGTACACTTTGTATGTATTAATTGGGGGCGAGCACTTACGACTCTAAGGTATTAGCGTGGGATTGGGCTCCTCATTTTTGCTGTGAAAAACCCCACAGCAGCAGAGAGATTGCAGGACCTTAAATGCTCCACCCACTTGGTTCACTGTATGATACCCGCGCTGAGATATCGGGTGTGAGGATCTCCATCGTATATGATCACCTTGATTTGGCGTCTACATATGCAATACTTCAAAGGTTTAGGTTTAGGTTGTGTTTTCACCAGGCCTTGGATGGTTTACCCGTCGTCTACTTTAAACCTCGCACCACTCAGGCACTTCCACACATCCAAGATAATGTCACCGTTTTATACAGTAACATAAATCGGGATATCCCCCCTAGGACTCATTACACAGTGTTTAGCACCCACTCCGCTGAATCGGCATATGCTCTTCAGTAGTGGAATTCACTAACTTATAACGATGCGATTTTTCGAGATTGCGATTCACTAACTTACCAATAACGATTCGATATAAATGAAATTTAAATTAAAGAAGTGTGGCATCACGACTTAACGAAACACAAAAATAGGCGAAAAGTACAAAGAAAAATGACAAAAACAAATAAAATCTGTATACAGAAGTTCAATAGCGTGGAAAAGATTTCTTAAAATTTCAACAAAAAGTAAGTAAATAATGTATTTTTGTATTATTATTTGACAATAACAGTTTTGCTAATGAAAGCCGCTACCAAAAAAAAATTAAATAACTTTTTTTCTATTTAATGAATCTGGTAAATTTTTTTTTATTTTGCAGATTGACTTTTACATTTAACAAAAATGGATAACTGGGACACTGAAACAAGAATTTGGATTGTCCGCCGCTATCACGCACTGGAGTCCGTAGTTTCGGTTCAAAGAGAGTATAGGCGCACGTTTGGCGGCAATCCTCCGAGCAGATGGACCATAATAAGACTTGTAAACAATTTTTCCGAGCATGGGACAGTCAACAGAAGACCTTACCATCGAAACCCTTCAGTTCGAACGGAGGAAACAATCGCTGCTGTAGCTGCTGCCATACAAAACAATCCACGTGTTTCGACAAGAAGCTTATCTGCTCAAATGGGTGTAAGCAGACAGTCATTACAGTCAATTATGCACAAAGATTTGGACTTATTCCCATATAAAATTCAAATGGCCAACAAACTGAACGCTGCAGACTTGCCGATTCGCTTGGAATTTTGCCAGAAGATGCTTCACATGGTGGAAGAGGATGGAAACATGTTGAACTGTCTTTTCATGTCTGACGAGGCCCATTTCGATTTAAACGGCAACATAAACAAACAAAATTGTCGAATATGGAGTGCTTCCAACCCACAGATACTCCATGAGACGGAATTGCATCCACTTCGTGTCACAGTGTGATGTGCAGTTTCATCACGCTGCATTGTCGGGCCCTACTTCTTCGAAGAAAACGGTCACACCGTTACGGTTACTGAAGACCGTTACTTGAGCATGTTGAGAGAGTTTTTCTATCCAGAATTACGCCGAATGAGAATTTCTTTCAACTCTGTGTGGTTTCAGCAAGATGGTGCAGCTCCTCATATAGCCCAACCTGTTATGACAGAATTGCGACGAAAATTTCCCAATAAGCTGATATCCAGAAACTCCACATTCCGTTGGCCATCCAGGTCGCCTGACCTTACTGCACCTGACTTTTTCTTGTGGGGTTATTGCAAACAGGAAGTCTTCAAAGCAAAACCAACAAATTTGAATGAACTAAGGCAATCCATTCGAGAAACAATTGCGGCTATTCCTGTCTCAACTCTCCAAGCAGTAATGAACAACTTTTTGGTAAGATGCCGCACATGCATCGACGAGCAGTGGGGGCATTTAAATTCCATTATTTTTAAAACTAATTAAGCTATATTTAATAAAATTTTATGAGCTTTAACATGAATAAAAGAAAAATGAATTCCATACACTGAAGAAAAAATTATTTGAGTTTCTTAATGTAGCAAAATTCATCAGCCACCCTGTAGCATGGCGTCAACCAGTATCAGTGGCAGTGTAAGAAGAACTCGTACGACAGTAGAGCAGCTGAGTAAGATGGTGGACTTGTTGTCAGAAACCCCAGGATTAGCAGGTTCTAGGTTTTTAAAAATGCATGGAAAAGCTGAGTGCGACAAAAAGTGGGATGAACTGTCCACAATCCTCAACAGTCTTGGCGGTGCTGTAAAAAGCGTTGAGCAGTGGCGCACGGTAGGTAAACATTGTATTTGCAAATTTAATCGTGTATATCATAGCATATTGTTTTAAAAACAGGTATGGAGGGATTTAACAAGCCGCACCAGCATTAAGGTTCGCGACAGAAATAGGCAGCTGGCTAGGACGGGCAACAATCCCATTCAGGAGGAGCAGCTAACGGAATTGGAGAGACGCGTTGTTGCTCTAATAGGAAATTACTATGCCCAAGGCGATGACACCGTCATGGAAAACGTGCCAGAGCTGGAGGTAATGAATAAATACTTTATGATAGTTAAATTAAATAAGTAACAAACTTATTTTCCTGGTAGGTGTTGCAACTTCGGATGGAAGAAGGCTAGGAGATAATAAGCGTGGAAAGAACGCCCACACCTTATGTTGATTTGCGATCGGCTGATCCTAATTTGGACGTACCTGTGCGGTCATCAACTCCGATGACTCCGGCAAGGAAAACGCCTAAAAGGAAACGCGCAGAAGCAGATAATGATCGGCAAAATAAATTTGTTGAGATAGCTCAAACTCAGGCAACGGCATTAAAAGTATGTGGAATAATTTTAGTACAGGGAAATGGATTATGTATTACTTTGGTAATTTTCTTTGTTTAACAGGTGTTAGCTGACTCAAATGCAACTGCCGTGGAATCTTCCATAAAGCAAGCAGATGCTTTAAAGGTAGTTTTGTAGTATTCTAAGAAATATGTAGTATTAATTGTGTAAAATTTTTTAAAGGTGCTGGCTGAATCAAGTGTGGAGAATGTCCAGGTGAAGAAAGCCTTGGCGGAGGCTATTAACACAATGGGACAGGCCATCACCAAAATGGGGGAGGGATTGCAATCCTGCGCGGGTGCTTTTAGGGATTTAACCGGCGCCATATACCGCCAGTGAGTATGAAAGATGCGTTCTAAACACCCACATCTGTTAGAGAATTACGTTGACGTGTGTGATAGATAACATGTTGAATGTTGAACTGCACAGGTATAGTCTATCCACTGCAAAGTTACATATATTTGAGCAACCTGCTTCGAGGTAGTGCAACAGTCTTATCTGCATGGTTTCATCACCAATGAATGAATTGAAAACACGTCCTAAGCACTTTCCCACTGGGTCATTAAATTAGAAAAAGTAAGTATTGATTTGTAGGAAATTGGTTGCATATATTGTTTAGTTTTTTTTATTTTAACGATTTAGTGGGAAAGTGTTTCGGACGTGTTTTAAATTCATTCATTTGTGATGAAACCATGTAGATATGACTGTTGCACCACCTCGAAGCAGGTTGCTCAAATATATGTAATTTTGCAGTGGATAGACTATACCTGTGCAGTTCGACATTCAACATGTTATCTATCACACACGTCAACGTAATTCTCCAACAAATGAGGGTATTTAGTAAACTTTGAACTCCCTTTTTTAATTTTTACGTTTATGTTTTTATTTTTTTAAATGAAGTATCTTTTTAATTTTATGTTTAGTTTTTAATTTAAAGTACCTTTTTATTTGTTAGATTTAAGTTGATATTATTTAGAACATGAAGTTCCTTTTTTTTTTTTTTTTTTAAATTTACGCTCTTATTTTTTTATTTCATGTACAGGGTGTTTTTTTTACAGGTTTGTTTTTCGAATAGAGATAAAACTGGCATTTTGTGGTCAAATCTGGCAACTCTAATGTCATTTATGTTCAGTTTGGTTTGCCATTTCATCATGAACAGGTTGACAAAAGAACAACGCTTGCAAATCGTGCAAATTTATTTCGAAAATAATGGTTCAGTTCGCGAAGTTTACCGTGAGCTCCGTCCATTTTATGGTCGACATAATCGTCCATCAGAGCAATTAATTCGGTTAACCATGGATCGTTTTCGCACTACGTTTACTCTATGTGATAATACGCATCCGCAGAGACGTCGAACAGTGCGCACCGAAGAAACAATTGCCGCTGTAGAGCAAAGTGTTGAAGAGGACCCGAATGAATTGATTCGCCACCGTGCACAGCAATTGGAGCTTTGTCCATCAACTTTATGGAAGATTTTGCGCAAAGATCTTGGCTTGCGACCTTACAAGATCCAGCTTGTGCAAGAATTAAAGCCGCGAGACCATGCAATGCGTCGTGATTTTGGTGTATGGGCCGAAAATGAGATTGATTTCGATGCTGATTTTCAAAATTTTGTTCAGTGATGAGGCTCATTTTTGGTTGAATGGCTACGTCAACAAGCAAAATTGCCGCATTTGGAGTGAAGAGAATCCACATGAGACCCTTGAAACGCCATTACATCCACAAAAACTGACTGTTTGGTGTGCTCTATGGGCTGGTGGAGTCATTGGGCCATACTTCTTCCGCAATAATGCTGGAGAGGCAGCTACCGTTAATGGAGACCGGTATAGAGCCATGATAACCGACTATTTTGTTCCCGAATTGGATGGCATGAATGTGGATGAGTTGTGGTTCCAACAAGACGGCGCTACATGCCACACAGCGCACGTCACAATCGATTTATTGAAGGAAACATTCGATGAGCGCATAATTTCGCGGAATGGACCTGTCAATTGGCCACCAAGGTCGTGTGATTTGACACCATTGGATTATTTTCTTTGGAGATATGTGAAGTCACTCGTCTACACCAACAAACCAGAAACGTTAGGGGAATTGGAAGCCAACATTCGTGGCGTTATTGCCGACATACGGCCCCATATGCTCGAAAAAGTGGTTGAAAATTGGACCTGTAGAATTGGCTTTATTCGAGCCAGCCGCGGCGGCCACATGCCCGAAATCATATTTAAACATTAATGGCATAAAATTATCCTTCCAATAAAGCTAAATTGATGGACCTAAAAACGATTTTCTTGTGTTTTATTTCAATTCGAAGTTCTATACCCCTAAAAAACACCCTTTATTATATTTAATTTTTATTTCATATATTCTATTTAATATGAAGCTCCTTTTTTATTAGTATAATTACGCATGTATAGAGTTAAGTTTTAATGTGATAGGACATGAAGTTCGTAATATGCTTAATAAGACTGAAGTATAAGCAACCAAAACTGTTATAATTATTATTTTATTATTATTTTTGCTTCATTTAAAGTCCACAATCAAATACGGTCGGCTATCAAGACGTTATGTATCATAATAAAAAAGCTTTCAATAAAATAAAACAATATTTTCATAACATTTTGTAGAGTTTTTATTTATATACAAAGGTGCTACATTTGTCATGTAAAATAATTTGCAATTATTCTGTCTTGGACTCGTCTCGATGTTGCAGATGGCGTGTCTTGATTATTATTGCCGTTATTTGTCATAGGCTCTATATACTCAATCTCAGGCTCGTACATTCGATCACCAAGTCGGATGTTATGCAACACTGCACATGCATTAACTATCCTACCAGTAAATCCAGGATCATACAAAAGAGTTCTTTGCTTGGATAAACAGCGCCACGTCCCCTTGAGAACACCAAAAAGCCTCTCGACTGGGTTTCTGGCTTTACACAATGCCTCATTATAACGAAATTTGGGACTTCCTTGGGGTTGGTTTGGTAGGGGAGTCATCAACCACGGCTCTAAAGGGTATCCAGAATCACCTGCGGATATTTTGTAAAGTATGTATTGTCGCATAAGCGCTTTGCAATCCAAACACACTTACCTATCAAAAACATGTTGTGATTTCCATTTTCATAACTTCGCTGCATGACTCTTCGTACGGCAGACGAGCTCCAAATAAATGAGTCATGTCTTGCTCCTGGAAATTTTGCGTTTACATTTAAAATCTTCAGGTTTGGATCACAAATCTGTGTATGAACAAAATATAATTAAAAACCGGGGCTTAATTATTGAGAGGGATTCACTTTACCATTTGCACATTTATAGAATGGTATCCATGGTGGTTCACATACGCCTCTTCATGACTATTCGGGCTCATTATTGACACATGAGTACAGTCAATGGCTCCAATGGTACCTCCCACAAATGGTGAAGGTGCGGAAGAGAAAATTTCTTTCGCAGCTTGCCGTTCTATTTGCGTCATTGGAAATTTCACTTCAAAGAACATGTAATGGTTTATTGCATCCGTCACACGATGGATGCAGCGACTGACAGATGTCTGTGACATAGATATGCCCCATTGTTCTCCTACCGGCCGCTGGTAACATCCAGTTGCAAAAAATCGCAGAGCAGTTAAAACCTTAAAAAGTTACAATGGTGTTTAGAACTAAAAGTTACTTGCAATTGCAAGATTTACCTGCTTCTCCGTTGATATCGCTGTTACTCTTCTTCCCTTTAAATGTACATCAAGCTTATAAATGATATCTTGCGCCAAGTCTTGCGTTAGACGATACAGTTTCCGAAACTCCGTGTCACTCAAGTGGAAAGGGTCATCTACTTCTCTAAGAAATCGCCTGTCCACTGGGCTGGGAGACTCCTCATCCCGCGACAAAACGTGCGCTAAGTACTCAAATGCCATTTCTTCAATAATAGTAATGTTAAAATACTATTACTATTTTATTTTTTGCTAACAAATTCAAATTATGTTTTGTTTTATTAACGACACAGATAACAACAGCAAATTGTGTGTTGTTTACTTTGCGACACAGCTGATTGCGAATAAACGAATATCGAGAAAAAATAGTTAGTGAATACCGATATCGTTATAAATATCGTTACGACAAAATGTCGATTGCGAATGTCGTTATCGAAGTTAGTGAATTCCACTACAGATGTTTTTTAAACATGTGTTGCACATACCTGTCAATGGCTTCGAATTTCAGCTCTCATATTAAGAGTACAATTTTTTTATATTTATATGTTTATTTGCAAGAAATTTACAAATCCATATATGTTAAGTAAGCAGTTTGTAATTATATACAGACTGCATCCGGCGCCATCTATTGGAAATATTTAGAGATTGCTTGAAAGCTTTTAACTAAAGCTTATATTTTTATACCCAGCGTGTACTAGTACACAGGGTATTATAGTTTTGGTCATATAACGGTGGTTTGTAACGGTACAAAATAATAGAGATAGATATGCAGTTCCATATATCAAAGTTCGTAGAATGAACAGAGGAATCCCTTGAGATATGTCCATCCCTGGACACGATAACTTGAGTAAAATTTAAGACATTTGAATGAAATTTGGCACACATGCTGCTTTCAAACTTTGACAGCTAATAACTTCAGAACTGCAACCGCTAGTATAACGAAATTTTGTAGGAGGCATACTATTGTTGTGATAAATGCACCCATAGAAACCAAGCGAAATCGCTTTTCGATCACGCTTACTTTTTTATAAAAGTTATATGGAAGGAGGTAGAAATATTGAACTACCCATATCTAAGTAACTGATACAGGCATAATAAAATAATTTGATCCTTCATCAAATTTCATATTCTTTATATGATTTTTGCAAAATTGTGGAAAGTGGGAGTGGCACCTCCCACTTCAAATTCGACTGTTAATAACTTCATTAGCTTGTAAGATAGTGCTACTAAACTTAATACGAGTAAACTATAGACATGTAGAGTACGCCCACGGAAAATAAGCAAAATCGGTGGACAACCACTCCTACTTTTGGACCAAAGTTTCTAAAAGAGAGGTAGACAGCCGGAACATGCCATATCTCCTTCGCTGATGCAGATAGAATTCTAGAATTTCGTAGTTACAATGATCTGATGATCTTATTAATGATTTTTTTTTTTTAAATAAATTAAGAAAATGTCAAATTTCTGCTATTATTAACTTCAGAAACGTGTTAAATAGAATTAAGAAACATGATACGAGGTATACTATCTCCGCTTTTCAAAATTATTTATAGCCTATGCTGTAACCAGTGAATTTCATCAAGATCGGTGGAGTACTTTGGACGCCAGACCCACATTTATTTGTATTCCTAGTAATGCTACGCACACAAGGTATACTAACTTTAGTCGCTTAACGGCAGTATGTAACGGTATAAACGGATCGAGATAGATATTGACTTATACATATCAAAATGCTGAGAACGAAAAAAGAAACTGATTAAGCCACGTCCGTCCGTCCGTCCGTCTGTGAACACGATAACTTGAGTAAATTTTGAGATATCTTAATGAAATTTGGCAGGCAAGTTCCCTGGCACTTATCTCCGAGTCCTATTTAAAATGGGCGAAATCGGATGATAGCCACGCCCACTTTTTTAATATAGAATATTTTTGAAAACACAAAAGAAGTGATTACTCAGTACATAATACACCTATAAGGATAAAATTTGGTGAATACATTGAGATTGAGGCATAAAATAAATTTTTCAAGAAATTTTTCAAAATGGGCTTGGCACCGCCCACTTTTGATTAAGTCAAATTTAGAAATCTTATTAATCACATATCGAAACGAAATTCAGCACGCAGGTTTCCAGGTGTGCAGGAAATGTTCGAGGAAAAAATGGGCAAAATCGGTTAAAGTCCACCCACTTGTATATGAAAGATTTTAAAAAGGATCATAGATATATTTAATAGGTATTAATTTTACGTAAAATCTCTTTATATCATTTCTATTTGACGATCAAAGTATCTGTAAAAGAAAAAATTATAAAAATTCAAATTTTGCGAAAATGGGCTTGGCCCCGCCCCTTTTATAGTGGATTATTCCAGAAAACTTTGTATGCCATAACTCCGCCAAAAGTTGATTTGTCGAAACGCAATGTGGTATAGAAATATACGAGGTGTGTTCAAAACGTATCGCGAATTTTGAATTTTCGCTGGTTACGTATATTCGAATTTCGAATTTTTTGTGGCGTTATGTTGGTACTCATGTCTCTCACTTATGCCGACAAGCTCGGCCATTTTGAATATTCAGTTAATTGTTGACAGCTGCTTTGCTTGCACGTGTTTTGGATCGTCTTCGATTTTTACCTATTCAAAAAAATGGATCAAAGAACCTGTATCAAATTTTGTGTGAAAAACGAAATTAAGTGCGCGGATGCATTCCGAATGTTGACTGTGGCATACGGAGAAGCTACCTTGGACCGAAGCAACGTTTATCGGTGGTACAAAATGTTCCCAGAAGGCCGAGAAGATGTTCAAAGAAGAACAAAAATTGGCTTTTGCACCACGATAACGCCCCTGCTCACGCATCGTTGCTTGTGCGCGACTTTTTGGCCAAAAACAACACACTAATGATGCCGCAGCCACCGTATTCCCCAGATCTGGCCCCCTGTGACTTTTTCTTGTTCCCTAAACTGAAGAGGCCCATGAAAGGACGACGTTACGCTTCTCTTGACGAGATAAAGACGGCACCGAAGGAGGAGCTGAACAAGATACAAAAAAATGATTTTTTGAAGTGTTTCGAAGATTGGAAAAACCGTTGGCACAAGTGTATAATATCTCATGGGGATTACTTTGAAGGGGACAAAATAGATATTCATGAATAAATAAATAATTTTTGAAAAAACACAAAATTCGCGATACTTTTTGAACACACCTCGTATATATACATGTACAAATATATATATATATGTTCAGTATATAAAGGTAACTATTTGTTGTAAAAATGGGCAAAATCGGTTAATGTTCAGGCCCAGTTTTTAACATAGTTCTGAAAAATTTTTTGTAAAATTTAAAAAGCGATATTTCTACAACTAAGCAAGTTATATGAATCAGATTTTGCACACATAATAAGCTTTTTAAGAAAAACTCGACCGCAAACAATTTTGTAAATTTTGAAGAAGTAGGCGTGGCGCCTCCTGAACCTATCGTGAAAGTTCAAGAGCACAAACCAAACACAAAATGTGTGGGCGTGGCACCGTGAAAATTACATAAAGATCGGTTAAGTACTTTCGCGCATATAAAAAACACACATTTTTATATCTATTTTTATTACGCACACAAGGTATATTACTTCATTCGGCATAAACGAATCGACTTATATATTTACTAGAGGGACCGGCAGACTTTGTCCTGCCCAGATATTTACCTGAATGGATCTAGAAATATTGGCTTTGCCTATCCCTATCATTATCTCTATCACTATCCCTATCCCTAATAGGAATCCTATCCCTATAGATGTAACTATTTCACACACACACACACAATTCCACTTCACCATCGATTGATCCATTATTGAGCTTTTCTAACAAAAAAAAATTATAAAAATTCGCACCGTACAAAATGTATGGGAAAATAAATTTTTTTTTTCAGGAATTTTTCGGACATTTTTATTGTGTATTCTCCTATTCTGGTCAGAGAACAATTTAAATTAGTGTCCATCATCCAAATCGGTGCAGGCGTTCTTGAGTTATGAGCGTTGGAACTAACGTCACTTTCTTTTATATAAATAGATTAATGTATATTAAAACGTTCAGGATGAAAAGCAAACTATCCGGGCAAGTAGTTAATAGCCCACTGCAAAAGCGAAGTTGTATATCTTTTTTGATATTCATACCTTTCACGAACATGAAATGTTTGTACGTATACTGAAATGATCAGGAGGATGAGGTGAGTCGATGTAGCCATGTTCGTCTCTGGATACGTCTATCTCTCTGTCTATTTGAGCGCAAATACGACCTGCGTAAATTGGGATGCCATACCCCATAATAGATCACAACTAGGTACATAATGTTCGGTTCCACCCGAACTTAGACTTCCTTACTTGTTTTACATGTTTATGTAGAGCTTGTGCATCCATGGAACTAGGATTTTTCAGAAATATTGAAAATTGTTCATAAAAAAAAATAATTCGTAATAAGAAAAGAGTCAAAAGTCGATTTTTTTAGTCAAAGGCTCATAATTTTTGCATTTTTCATGTTTTCTTTTTCGTTATAGTTCCACGGATGTGGAAAAGTGTACAGATTAAGAAAATCTTTTTTGTTTGCGTTTCAGATTTTATTTACGGACGTTAGGACTTCCACCATGAGGACGAGTCGCCGCCGAGCTGCCACCATTGTTCGGTACCCCCCTTTTACTTGGATCAACAACAAAAAATTTGTGAAGCTTCATTAAACCTTTTCCGATAGCTGTGCGAAAATTTTATCCTTCTAGCTATTATACTTTCCGAGAAAAAAATTCCAGAAAAAACTTCAGGTTTTCGGTCCAACAAGGTAGAAACTTCGACTCAATAAAGTCGCAATTCGACATTTTAATTAAACTAGAGTTCGCCCAGTGGTTGAAATTCAACCAATAAACTTTATTTTATTTTATTTTTTTGCTGTAGGTATGTTTTATCCGCCTTTTTTTTCTTCCTTTCTATGTCGTTCCTTTCCTCTAACATATTTTTATTTTCCTTGATTTCTTTTTTTACTCTCTTATTTTATTTTTTACTTTCCTCAAACTTCTTTTCCTTTCCCTTCCTTTTATTTTATTTCTTTCCCCTTCGTTTTCTTACCTTTCCTTTAATTCCCTTTCCCTTCCCTTCCTTTCATTTCCTTACCATTCCTTTCTTTCGTTTAATTTTCCTTCCTTTCCTATCCTTTCCATTCCCTTCCCTTTCCTTCCTTTCCTTTCCTTTTCCTTTTCTTTCCTTTCTTTCCTTTAATTTTCTTCGGTGTTTAATACTCATTATGAGTAATCATTTATTTAATTTTTGTAAACCCTGTTTGTAGGTATCAGCAATGAATTTTACATATTTGCTCATATTTTACATTGCTTGTGTAATGTCCGTGTCCAAACAGAGAAACTCGGAGTTGCTTTTATCGGCAATTCTCTTTTGGTGTTGCTCAAATGTTTCCCATGCTGTTCAAACACGGGAAGGAATTGCTTTGGTTGATCATGTTTTGTACTGACATTCTCTCAATACATACATATGTACTAAGAAAATTTTTACTGCGTTGTACGAATATTTTGAATGAAAAAATGTGTTTTAGCTCAAATTAATATAATTGTATTATTTTCTGGGAAATAAACTTTGAAAATCTGTTGATACAATTACTTTTATGTCGTTTATTAATATGTGTGCATGCGAATGTAAAAAAGGTATGAAGGAAAATGTCAAAACTAATCTGCGGCCAACATAACATAATTGAGACGAAGGGCAACACAAAGCGTGTTTCGCGAGCACAGGCAACTCGGTTCCCGTCCCCTTCCATCGTCGCCCTCTCTCCAACAAAAAGCAAAAAAGCAACTCCTTGACGTCAATTTGTATCTGTGTTTGAACACGGACAATGTATCCAGCAAAGCAACTTTTCGTGCTCTCAGGAGAGCAGCTGACACTGGGCATCGTAGCCAGTAATCAATACAATAACAACAACTAAAGCAAAAATGCATGACACAACAGAGTATCTATAGTGCGAATACTTATTTTTCATTGGTCCACTACCAACTCTTCGCACTCACAGTGAGAGCCGACCACACGAATAACACAAAAACATGCATGGCAAGTCTACTCACACTACTACGGCTCTTAATTTTTTCCTACAAAGCAACTCCTCGGCCATGCTCACGATTCAGCATAGTACACAAAAAGCAAGTACACACACACAGCGTGTCTATAGTGTGAATAAGTGAATGTGTAGTGGTGTGACTTTTATGTTAAATTTTTGATATTAAAATGATTTTTTAAATTTTTTTTATTTACGGATAAAAGTACACCTCAAAATTTCCTATCTATACATACAAGGTGGCGCAAAAGTAATCCTCCTATCAGAAAATGCTATAAATTTTGCGATTGGCCCCTAAAGTCAGTTCTGTTTTGACATTTGTGTAGTAAACACATGCGAAATACACGTTAATAAACAATCTTACGCTACACTGCTCCAGAACGCGGAATATTGCTGACTATTTATTTGACCAATAATCGGTCGGTGAAAAACGGTTACTGCGCAAAAGTAATCCTCCTATCAGAAAATGCTATAAACTTTGCGATTGGCCCCTAAAGTCAGTTCTGTTTTGACATTTGTGTAGTAAACACATGCGAAATACACGTTAATGAACAATCTTACGCTACACTGCTCCAGAACGCGGAATATTGCTGACTATTTATTTGACCAATAATCGGTCGGGGCCAAACGGTTACTGTGAATGGTGAGCGCTACAGAGCAATGATCAACGAGTTCTTTTTGCCGCAACTTGATGAATTGGGATTGGAAAACATGTGGTTCCAACAAGACGGTGCAACAGCACACACTGCACGTGCCACAACCGATATGCTGAACATCGGAAGCTTACTTTTGCGCCACCTTGTATATAATTTGTATACCTTAGAATTATAGTTTAGCAGAAAACGGTTCTACATTGCATTCATCTTGTCTATTTATATATAAGATAAAGAAACTGCGGACACGAGTTCGCCTAGTTTTCAAAAACAACAGTAATTGATTAAAAACTTAACAAGTACACAAAATATTTACATAGTGTTTTGATTTCAACCCATTGTACTTTTATAATATACTAGCAGACCCGGCAGACGTTGTCCTGCCTAAAATTTGATTTGCCAACATTTAACAAATTCTACTACTAGTACACAGGGTATTATACTTTTGCTCATATAACGGTGGTTTGTAACGGTACAATATAATAGAGATAGATATAGAGTTTCAAAGTTTTCTGAATGAACAGAGGAATAACATGAGACATGGCCATCCGTCCGTCCGTCCGTGGACACGATAACTTGGGCAAAAATTGAGATATTTGAATAAAACTTGGCACACAGGTTGCTTTCTGACCAAGGTAGGTTGCTATTTACCACACCCCTTCTTTCGATATCGAAAATTTCGAAAAACATTTAAAATTTCGATGTTAAAAGCAGCTACAATTATGAAAATTGCTAGATTTATTTAGGTGGCCGCCTTATTGACGATTTTACCAAACTTTTGGAAAAAGGCATGGCGCCGACCACAAATGAGTAAAAAAATTTTAAAACTTCGACTGTTAATAACTACAGAAGCATTTATACTAGAATAACGAAATTTGGTAGGAGGAATGCTATGTTCGTGGTACATACACCCAAAGAAAGTTATCTAAATATTAGGTCGAAATACTGCACTGCCCATATCTCATTGACTAATACAGGTATAATGATATAATTTGGCAGTTATATACATTTTTTATTCTTTATACGATTTTTGCAAAATTTTGGAAAGTGGCACCGCCCACTTCAAACTCTTCTGTTAATAACTTTATTAGCTTGTGAGATAGAGTTACCAAACTTGGTACGAGGTTTACTATGGCTATGTAGAGTACGCTTATTCAAAATAAGCGGCGTTTTTGGACGACTGCGCCCACTTTTATACAAAAGATTTATAAACCAGAAGATGCGTAGCACCGCCTATATAAAGCCTATACTGTAACCAGTGAATCCAAAAATTTACTATGAAAATTTTATAAAGATCGGTTAAGTACTTTCGACCCTAGACACATAGAAACACATTCATTTTTATACCTAGTAGTGCTACGCACACAAGGTATATTCACTTTAATCGCCTAACCATAAAATGTAACGGTTTAGGACTAAAAGAGAAATTGATTCAGCCATGTCCATCCGTCTGTGAACACGATAACTTGAGTAAATTTTGAGATATCTTAATTAAATTTGGTATGCAGGCTCCTTGGCACTCATCTCCGAGCGCTGTTAAAAATGACCGAAATCTGATTATAGCCACGTCCATTTTTTATATATAGAATATTTTCGAAAATACAAAAAAAGGGGTTATTCAGTACTTAATACACTTATAAGGGAAACATTTGGTGTGTACATTAACCTTAAGGCAGAAAATAAATTTTTCATGAAATTTTTGAAAACGCGCATGGCACCGCCCACTTTTTATTAAGTAAAATTTAGCAGTATTATTAATCATAAATCATAAACTGTTTAAGATATCGCAACGAAAATTTGCACTGAGATTTATATTAATACGATTAAATCGGTTAACGTCCCATCTTTGTACGAAAGATTTTGAAAAGGATCATATATATATTTAATAGGCAATACCTTTGCGTAAAATAGCTTTATATCATTTCAATTTTAAAGTGTCCGTGAACGAAGAAAGTCGAAAAATATAAAGCTTCGAAAATGGGAGTGGCCACGCCCATTTCATAGTGGATTATTCCACGAAACTTTTTATGCCATGACCCCGGCAAAAATGGATTCATCGAAACGATATTTGGCAAAAATATTGAATATATAACTGTTTGTTGTAAAAATCGGAGAAATAGGTTAATAGCCACGCCCAGTTGTAAACAATTTGTGCTATAACTATGTTCTGAAAAATTTGTGCTATAACTATGCAAGCTATATCAATAAGATCTTGCACACATAATAAGCTTTCTTGGCAAAACTCGACCGCAAAAAAAATGTGTGGATTTTGAGGTAGTAGGCGTGGCGCCGCCCACTTTTTAGCATATAAATTCTGCTATTTTCAACGACGACTGCTTGTAGTTTCAACTAGATATTTCAATGAAAATTGGTCAGCTGCTTTCCAGTAGTATGTAGTATACACCTGCTAAAAATTAGGCATTTTGGATAACACGCAAGCAAAATGTCGGCAAGTAGTTATTACCCCCTGCAATAGATAAGTTGTATATCTTTTTTGATTCTTATACCTTTCATGAACATGAAATGTTTGTAAGTATGAGAAAAATAAGAGATGGAGCCATCAATAAATATACGGAAATAATCAGAAGTATCAACTGAATTGATTTAGCCATGCCCGTCTCCCTCCGTCTGTCTATTTGATGGCAAATTTTTCAAACATAAAATGTGCATGTGTTGGTATCTTGAAAAAATGTGGTTAGCAGTGTTTGGTAGGGATGCAATTTAAATACAAATAAATTAATTTAACCTTCAAAATTCATAACAGAAGTGTTTTTATTGAAAACAATCAGCTGACTTTATAATAGGAGCTGAAAAGTATTAAAATAGACTTGCGTAAATTGGTACGCCGTAACAGATCACTACTAGGTATTTAGTATTCGGTTCCCCCCGAGCTCAGACTTCCTTATTTGTTATTTATAAGACAGTATGGCCAATAGTGTAAAGCGGATACTTTTAATCTATCTGAAATTCCAAATAAATAAACTTTTTCATTATTTATCTTACTACTTATTTTTGATTTGTTTATATATATTACAAATATTTTTAGTGAGTTTGAAAAAGGTAGCTTAATATTTTAATAAAATAACTTTACATCTACTGCTGTTAATGAATAACAGTCAATCTAACAAGAGGCTACAGTGTCAATTGGCCCTCGTGGCTTTATAAGTTAGTATTTTAGTTTATTTATTTCTTTGCAGAAGTGTGCGTTAAGGCTCTATACAGAAAGTAAAATAAAAGTGAAATAAAAACAAGTAAGGAAAGCGCTGTCTTCTGCTGTGCCGAAGGTTATATACCTTTCATGAAAACGCATCACGATTTTCAGTGTGCGATCTTTATTTACAATAAGTACAAACTCTGCAAAATTTGATGGTCTTACCCCATTAACTGAAAGATACATAGCCCAAAACACGTTTATCGGGAAACCGAGTTGTTTGGGGCTATACGATACATTGGTCCAATCTCAAACATTAATAATTTCCACTAACCGCATTACGTTTTTAATAAGTACAAAGCTGCAAAATTGTATGTTCCTAGCTATTAAATTGTAAGAGTTACCGTCCAAAACCCGTTTATCAGAAAAATCGATTGTATGGGGGCTTTACGTTGTATTGGTCCTATATTGTTGGTTCCAACCCAGTTACAGTCAGATAACTCTAAGACTGAGGGATTAGTTTGCGTTTGGTCTATCTCTTCTTCTTCTCATACTTACAAACATCGGACCAAAGTTATTATACCATTACCAGTTCATGAAAGGTATAATGAGGAACGAGAGCACTGTCCAGAAGGATTTATACATTTCTCATTGTTTACAATAAGTACAAAATTGGCGGAATCTGACATTCTTACCTATTTAATTGAAATATGCATATTGTTGTGGTAGTGTTGCTGGCCTACCATACCGAAGGTGAAAATTTTGGTTTGAAAGCGTTTTTTTTAGCTTTTTAGAAAAAATTAAGTCAAACAGTTTTGAAAGTAGTATATTGGAACAACTTGACGAAATTAAATCATTTAAAATTGATTTTTTTTATACAAAAGAAGAAATAAAAGAGCTGAAGAATGGAAGCGAAAGCGCATTTACCGAGCTAACAGACGATGAATTTAACAAAATAGAAAATATTTGTTGGTGGCACCGCCCACTTTTCCAAAACTATTTTAATCTGGACCAAGTGACACATATATCTAAACATCATTAACTTGGACCAAATACGTTCATATTTATGACGAATTGAAATTTTATATGGCCTTGGGGCGTAATACTGCCTACTTTTCCAAAATTATATATAGCCTATGTCGTACTCACTGAACTTATAAACCTATCGTGAAAGTTTGGAATTTAGAACACTTTACTTATAAATAAAAATGAATGTGTGCCCTTTATAGGCGTCCAAAGTACTCAACCCATTTTTATGAAATTGGGATCATGGGTTAAAGCATACGAGGTGTGTTCAAAAAGTATCGCGAATTTTGAATTTTCGCTGGTTACGTATATTCGAATTTCGAATTTTTTGTGGCGTTATGTTGGTACTCATGTCTCTCACTTATGCCGACACGCTCGGCCATTTTGAATGTTCAGTTAATTGTTGACAGCTGCTTTGCTTGCATGTGTTTTGAATTGTGACCAAAAACAGCATCGCATGAAAATTGCTAATGAGATGTTAAACTCTGTCCGCGACGCCCCAAATTTGCTCCAGAGGGTCATAACTGGTGACGAATCGTGGGTTTATGGTTATGACGTGGAAACCAAAGCTCAATCATCTCAATGGAAGCTGCCGCACGAACCAAGACCGAAAAAAGCGCGCCAAGTTCGGTCGAATGTGAAAGTTTTGCTGACAGTTTTCTTCGATTGCAGGGGCGTGGTGCATCATGAGTTCTTGCCACAGGGAAGAACGGTCAATAAGGAATATTACCTGCAAGTTATGCGCAATTTGCGCGAAGCAATCCGCCAGAAACGCCCGGATTTGTGGAAGAACAAAAATTGGCCACCGTATTCCCCAGATCTGGCCCCCTGTGACTTTTTCTTGTTCCCTAAACTGAAGAGGCCCATGAAAGGTCGACGTTACGCTTCTCTTGACGAGACAAAGACGGCATCGAAGGAGGAGCTGAACAAGACCCAAAAAAATGATTTTTTGAAGTGCTTCGAATATTGGAAAAACCTTTGGCACAAGTGTATAATATCTCATGGGGATTACTTTGATGGGGACAAAATAGATATTCATGAATAAATAAATAATTTTTGAAAAAACACAAAATTCGCGATACTTTTTGAACACACCTCGTAGGCTATATATAGTTTTGGAAAAGTGCCCACGCCCCCAAGGCTATATAAAGGCGACAACCTGGTAAGGCCACTCCGAAATAATCGGTTTAAGGGCTTGCTGGGGGTTAAAACAGCAGCGTCTGATCACCATGTGGTGCAGCTGCAAGCGGGCGTCTGTCTTGGATCAAGCGGCTCGCTATACAAATGTGTAATAGAATTCAACCTCCCGTGAAACGGGTTGTGCGTTGGGTTTGGGACCCACCACATAAAACAACGTTCCAAGGAAATTCAACAACAAAGCCTCGGATATGAGAACCCCTTTTTTAGATGACAACACACGCAAACGAAATAAGGATTATGAGATAAGGGCATGTACCTGGAATGTCCGGTCCCTTAATGCTGACATCACCGCCATACAAGAGATGCGGGGCGAGGAAACACGATCAAAACACCTTGCAACATCTACTGGAGTGGGCATGAAGACAAACGCAGATTCGGCGTGGGATTTGTGGTGGGAGAGAGAGAGTCCGTCACCGAGTACTGTCGTTCACACCCGTGAACGAGCGTCTCGCTGCAATCCGCATAAAAGTACGATTTTTCACCATATCGTTTATCTGCGCTCATGCATCGACGGAAGAGAAGGACGACGTGGAAAAGGATGCATTCTACGAGCGCCTGGAAGAAGCATACGAGCGCTGCCCCCGTCATGATATCAAAGTCGTGCTTGGCGACTTTAACGCCAGGGTGGGTAAGGAGGGTGTATTTGGCCCCACTGTCGGGAAGTTCAGTCTCCACGATCAGACTTTGCCAAATGAATTCAGGCTGATCGACTTCGCCGGTGCCCGAAACATGGTCATATCCAGCACTAGGTTTATGCACAAGAAGATCCATCAGACTACATGGCTGTCCCCCGATCGAAAAACACGCAACCAGATCGACCACGTTGTGATAGACGGACGGCATGCTTCCAGCGTTTTAGATGTTCGCACAATACGAGGACCTAACATCGACTCTGATCACTACCTAGTAGCAGCCAAGATTCGTACCTGCCTCTGTACGACAAAACAGGTGCAACAAAAAACGCAGGGAAAGCTGGACGTCGAAAAGCTGCAATCGCAACAGACCGCCAATTATTTCGCAGATCGCCTCTCACACCTGCTCTCCGAGAGCACAATTCAACTTAGTGGAATGCATGAGCAGTGGGATCATATCTCAGGAGCACTCCGTACCGCAGCCGAAGAAGTAATTGGATTCCGGCGAACGCGAAGAAACAACTGGTATGATGATGAAGAGTGCCGCGCTGCAACGAAAAGAAAGGACGAAGCCTACAAGGCAACGCTGAGATCGAATGCAACGAGGAGTGTGTTTGAACACTACCGCGAGTTGAAGAGGGAAGCGAGGCGGCTTTTCCGGGCAAAAAAAAGAGAGGCAGAAAAGCGTGAAATAAAGGAGCTTAAGATGCTGGCCAACGGGAATAATGCCCGAAAATTCTATCAAAAAATTCGGCGAATGACAGAAGGCTTTAAACCCGGGGCAAACTCCTGTAAGAATGAGAACGGCGACCTGGTAGCCAATGTTTAGAGAGCACTCAAAATATGGAGGCATCACTTCTCTGCCCTTTTAAATGGAGAAACTGAGCAAGAAACCAGAGAAGATGCCGAACCCGAGCCCACAATCGAAGATGATGGAATTGACGTTCCACAACCCGACTATAATGAGGTGCGAATAGCAATATCTCGATTGAAAAACAATAAAGCAGCTGGCGCTGATGGTTTGCCTGCTGAGCTATTCAAACACGGAGGCGAGGTGCTAGTAAGGCGCATGCATCAGCTTCTATGCAGAATATGGTTGGATGAATGCATGCCTGAAGATTGGAATCTAAGTGTTCTCTGCCCAATCCACAAGAAGGGCGATCCTGCAAACTGCGCCAACTATCGCGGAATCAGCCTTTTGAATATCGCATATAAAGTCCTATCAAGCGTATTGTGCGAAAGACTGAAGCATGATATGAACAGACTGATTGGACCTTATCAGTGTGGCTTCAGACCTGGTAAATCTACCATCGACCAGATTTTTACAATACGCCAAATCTTGGAAAAAACCAGTGAAAAAAGAATCGACACACATCATCTCTTTGTTGATTTTAAAGCCGCTTTCGATAGCACGAAAAGGAGCTGCCTATATGCCGCTATGTCTAAATTTGGTTTCCCCGCAAAACTTATACGGCTATGCAAAATGACCTTGAGCAACACCGCCAGCTCGGTCCGAATTGGGAAGTACTTCTCCGAGCCATTCGAAACTATCGTGCGATTTCTTTAATTTAATGCTGGAGAAAATAATGCAAGCTGCAGAACTTAACCGCGCTGGAACAATATTTTACAAAAGCGTGCAACTGTTGGCATATGCTGACGATATTAATATCATTGGCCTTAACAACCGCGCCGTAACTTCTGCTTACTCCAAATTAGAAAAAGAAGCGAAGAAAATGGGATTGGTGGTGAGCGAGGGCAAAACAAAGTACCTTCTGCCATCATGCAAAGAGTCAGCGCATTCGCGCCTTGGCAACCAACCCACTGTTGCCAGCAATAATTTCGAAATAGTAAAGGACTTCGTTTACCTGGGAACCAGCATTAACATCAACAATAATGTTAGCCTAGAAATCCGACGAAGAATTACTCTTGCAAACAAATGCTACTTCGGACTGAGTAGGCAATTGAAAAGTAAATTCCTCTCTCGACGAACGAAAATAACACCCCTCAGCGCACCCGTCCTGCTATATGGTGCAGAAGCGTGGACACTAACAACATCTGATGAGGCGGCTCTGGGAGTATTCGAGAGAAAGGTTCTTCGAAAGATTTGTGGACCTCTACGCGTTGGCGACGGCGAGTACCGAAGTAGATTTAATGATGAGCTGTATGAACTTTAGGCAGACACCGATATAGTTCAGCGAATTAAAACACAGCGGCTTCGCTGGCTAGGCCACGTAGTGCGAATGAGCGAAGATGCTCCAGCCCAGAAGGTATTCTTATCGGCACCCGCCGGTGGAAGCAGAGGAAGAGGGAGACCACCACTCCGATGGAAGGACCAAGTGGAGACCGATTTGCGATCCCGCGGTGTTTCCAATCGGCGCCAGTTGGCGCAACGAAGAAACGACTGGCGAGCTATGTTGGACGGTCAAAATCACCCAGGCGGTTAGACGACCATTTAAAGAAGAATAATGTCCAAAGTTTATAGTCGATCTCTATGAAACTTTCACTATAGGTTCATTAGTTCGTTGCGTACGACATATCTTTGCAAAAGTTCCAGGGTATTTAAAGTAGCAATTCGGCATAGCTAGGAATTTACTTGATTCAAGTTAATGATATTTTATACATAGCTAAGTTTCTATTCATCAAAAAAAAACCCCGGGCAACAGAAAGCAGTACCAGGAGCAAATAAAAGTTAATTCGATAATATCTTCGAAGCTATGGACATATCAGTAACCGCAGAGGAAAAGGGAGAATAAGGGAAGTAGGAATATAAACTTGAAATATAGGTGGTGTTAGGGAAAAATGAAGAGTATAAAGAAGAGTAACGTTATATGGGGTTGGGGGGAAAGCAAAAGCAGAAAGAAGAAGGAAGATACACGGATTAATGTCAAAGAAGAGCCAAGTGGGGAGGAAAAAAGTGTACAATTTATTAAATGTAGGCAAGTAAAATTTTATGTAGAACAACCTCTGCCGGGTCCGATAGTCTTATAAATAAAAATGAATGTGTGTCTGTGTGTCCTTTACAGGCATCTAAAGTACTCAACCCATTTTTATGAAATTTTTACAGTAGTTTCTCGGGTTCACCGGTTGCAGCATAGGTTATATATAGTTTTAGACAAGTAGGCGGTGCCACCCCCAAGGCCATATAAAATTTTAATTCGTCATAAATCTAAACGTTTTTGGTCTAAGTTAATGATATTTTGAGATAGATTTGTTCCACGCTGAGAAAAATTTCCTTAATTTTTACTACGCTAGCACTTTAAAATTGGTCCAACTCCAAAGTTTAATAATTTTTGTTATTCCATTTTATATTTCTTCAAGTACGATTTAGAAGAAAATTGCTATGCAAATTGTTCTATGTTTTAAAGAAGATTTTTTTAACAGTAAACAAAAATTAGTAAAACTTATTAGTTGGTGAATGAAAAGTATTAGAATATATCAAATTTTAATATTTTGGAGCATTAAAAATTAAAGACTATAGAATTTCCTATGCTATTCTTCGATTTTTAATAAACGTTCAAAACTTTTTAGTATTTTACAGTAAATGTCTAAAATATTGTGTATACCGTTGGCAAGATAACAAACAAACTATACGAATTAGTCTGACGAGAAATCGTGGCTGTTTTCGAAATAGTACTCTAACTATAGCCTGTATATGCTTGTTGCTTTCATCTTTTCCTCTAACCAAAAATAAAACTAATTAAATAAGAATTATTATCAACTGTCCTTGAGCTCGTTAAACTTACAAACATTTTACAGTAATATTTATTATAATTTAATACTTTTTCGAATATTTCTATAAAATTTCATAGTTTTTCTTTAATTTTTAATATATTCTTGCTGATATTTCTCTTCGTGCACTTAGTCAGGATTTACATAATTTTGGAAAAATGGGCGGTGCTACCCCCACATATCTTGTGTTTTGTTAAATTCATCATATGATGTTATGATTATGGCATCCTTTGTAAGCTTGGTAAACGCTCTTTTGTTTCCATTCTTAATCGCTTTTATTTCTTCCTTTGTGTTAAAAATTTTAGTTTTAAATGATTTATTTTCGTTAAGTAGTTCCATTATAATACTTTCAAACCTGTTTGCCTGCGGAGCGTAAATATTTTGCACTGAACTAAAAAATACTTTTGTGAGCTTAAAAGAATCTTAAGAAATTATGAAAAGATATAAAATTGAATACGTTTTTTTACTTACAGGTTGTTAAGTTACTGGATTTGGTCAATTGAAATTTTCCATAAGAGATGAAATTATTCTGAGTCATTGCTAATTAAGGTCGAGAATGAAACTAATAATTAATGGAGTGAAATGAGTTTTGTGTATTGGATCAGGTAAACAGATAACCTTTTTATTTATTTCGTTTAACTTTTACAAAACAACAGAAATGTCAGAATTGTTGTTTAGTGTGAAAATATTTGAGTGACTTCTCATCTTTTTGAATATGACGGTGGAAAAAAAGTTGGCCAACGAATTGCTATATTACGTTACGGTGAAATTCACCATCTACTTAGTTTCCACATGATTGCTTTTACATTGCACCATTTATAACAATTCCTTCACCGCAACGTTCCGAGCTCTATATGGCGGCACCAAAGTTTTAGGAAATCATAAAACACCCACACAAGCTAATTAAAGACAAAATTTGCAATTGCCAATACAACAAGTAAGGAAGTCTAAGTTCGGGTGGAACCGAACATTAAATAACCAGCTGTGTAAAAGTGTTCGTGGTGAATTGGTAAATTGTTGTGGAGTTATGACCTGTATAGGTTTACAACTTTTTCTACCACCATGTGGGAAATCTTATAAATAACAAGTAAGGAAGTTTAAGTTCGGGTGGAACCGAACATTATGTACCTAGTACTGATATATTATGGCATCCCAATTTACGCCGGTCTATTTAAATACTCTCAGTTCGTACTTGCGTTCAAATAGACAGACGGACTGACAGATAGACGTATCGAGAGACTAGCTACATCGACTCAGCTCATCCACCTGATCACTTCAGTGTACTTTTTGATGGGACTATCTCCTTTTCTTTTCATATACAAACATTTCATGTTCATGAAAGGTATGAAAATCAAAAAAAATATACAACTTGGCTTTTGCAGTGGGCTACTAACTACTTGCCCGGATATTTTACTTTTCATCCTGAACGTTTTGGTATACATTAATAAATATATATCTCGAATCGTTTATGCCGAATGAAGTAATATACCTTGGGTGCGTAACAAAAATAAATATGAAAAAGGGTGTTTTTCATAGGCGCCAAAGTACTCAACCGATCTTTATAAAATGTTCACAATATATGCTTGGGTTCACTGGGTACAGCATAGACAATATATAGTTTTGGAAAAGTGGGCGGTGCCGCGACCACATATATTGTGCTCTTGAACTTTCACGATAGGTTCAGGAGTTCGCAGGGCATAGCACAGTCTGTATATAGCTTTTGGAAATGCCCCTAGGTTATATAAAGTTGCAGTTCGGTAAAGTTAGGAATTTATTTGGTTCAAGTTTTATATATAGATGTGTTCTATGTATCAAAACGTCAAAACACCGTCTACCGGGTTTGCTAGTATATTATAAAATGGCGAAAGCAAACAACGAATTTCAGCATGCTTTTGCTAAACTGAGAGACTAGTTTGCGTTCAAATAGACAGACGGACAGACAGACAGACGGACGGAGAGGCGGGCATGGCTAAATCGACTCGGCTCATCCTCCTGATCATTTCAGTATACGTACAAACATTTCATGTTCATGAAAGCTATGAATATCAAAAAAGATATATAACTTCGCCATTGCAGTGGGCTATTAATTACGTGCCCCGATATTTTTCTTGCGTGTTTTTCGATTTGGCTAATTTTTGGCAGGAGTATAATACATACCACTGAGAAGCAGCTGACCAATTTTCATTGAAATGTCAAGATTGAATTATGAGCGATTGCCTATGAAATTAGCAGAAATTTGATGCTGAAAAGTAGGCGGCGGCACGCCTACTTCTTCAAAATTGATAACATTTTTTGTGGTCGAGTTTTTCTTAAAAAGCTTATTTTGCGTGCAAAATCTGATTGATATAACTTGCTTAGTTCCAGAAATATCGGTTTTTGAATTTTTTATTATTGCTTTTTTTTATACAAACAAAAAAATTTTCAGAACTATGTTAAAAAAACATTTCGTCTCTACAAATAAATTTTTGGCGGAGTTATGGCTTAAAAAGTTTTGTGGAATAATCCACAATAAAGGGGGCGGGGCCATGCCCATTTTCGCAAAAAATTTTATTTGTCGAATTTGTTACGTTTACGGATACTTTGATCGTGAAATAGAAATGATATAGAGAGATTTTACACAAAGATATTACCTGTTAAATATATCTATGATCCTTTTTAAAATCTTTCATATAAAAGTGGGCGTAGACCTTAACCGATTTTACCCATTTTTTCTCGAATATTTCCTGCACACCTTTAAGCCTGCGTGCTGAATTTCATTTCGATATTTTGAACGGTGTTTGATTTATGATTAATAACATTTCTAAATGTGACTTTATCAAAAGTGGGCGGTGCCCCATCCTATTTTAAAACATTTCTTGAAAACTTTATTTTATGCCTCAATCTTAATGTTTATTCTAAATCTTTTCCCTATAAGTGTATTATGTACTGAGTAATCACTTTTTTTGTGTTTTCGAAAATATTCTATATATAAAAAGTGGGCGTGGCTATAATCCGATTTCGCCCATTCTAAATAGCGCTCGGAGATGAGTGCCAAGGAACCTGCATACCAAATTGCATTAAGATATCTCAAAATTTACTCAAGTTATCGTGTTTACAGAAGGACGGACATGGCTTAATCAATTTCTCTTTTAGTCCTAAACCGTTACATTTTATCGTTAGGCGATTAAAGTTAATATACTTTGTGTGCGTAGCACTACTAGGTATAAAAATGATTGTGTTTCTGTGTGTCTGGGGTCGAAAGTACTTAACCGATCTTTATAAAATTTTCACAGTAAATTTTTGGGTTCACTGGTTACAGTATAGGCCGTATATAGGCGGTGCCACGCATCTTCCGGTTTATAAATCTTTAGTACAAAAGTGGGCGCGGTCATCCAAAAACGTCGCTTTCCAAAATTTTGCAAAAATCGTATAAAGAATAAGAAAATGTATGTAACTGTCAAATTATATCATTATACCTGTATCAGTCAAAGAGACATGGGCAGTGCAGTATTTGAACCTAACATTTAGATAACTTTCATGAAAAAGTAGGCTTGCTCGAGAAGCGATTTAGCTTATTTGGGTGTACGAGTATGTACCACAAACTTAGTATACCTCCTACCAAATTTCGTTATTCTAGCATAAATGCTTCTGTAGTTATTAACAGTCGAAGTTTGGAAATTTGTTCACTCATTTGTGGGCAGCGCCATGCCTTTTTCCAAAAGTTTGGTAAAATCGTCAATAGGGCGGCCAACTAAATAAATCTAGCAATTTCCATAATTGTAGCTGCTTTTAATATCGAATTATCTAATTTTAAATGTTTTTCGAAATTTTCGATATCGAAAAAAGGGGTGTGGTTATTGTTCGATTTTGCTTAGTTTGGCTAAATAGAAACCTGCCTTGGCCAGAAAACAACCTGTGTGCCAAGTTTCATTCAAATACCTCCATTTTTGCTCAAGTTATCGTGTCCACGGAAGGACGGACGGATGGACATGTCTTAATGGATTCTTCTGTTCATTCAAAGGAATTTGATGTATGGAACTCTATATCTATCTCCATTATATTGTACCGTTACAAACCACTGTTATATGTATGAGCAAAACAATAATACCCTGTGTACTAGTAGTGGCATTTGTTGAATGTAGGCAAATCAAATTTTAGGCAGGACAACGTCTGCCGGGTCGTATATTATAAAAGTACAATGGGTAGAAATCAAAACACTATGTAAATATTTTGTGTACTTGTTAAGTTTTTAATCAATTATTGTTGTTTTCAAAAACCAGGCGGACTCGTGTCCGCAGTTTATTTATTTAATTAAAATGTCGAATTGCGACTTTATTGAGTCGAAGTTGGCTTAACTGCCCTATTCTGAGGCAGCTTGTCATCGTGGCTACTGACAACTGATATAGCCCAATTCCGCTTGTTCCTATAATTTGCAATAGTCATTGCAGATGTCATCTGCTCGTTTGTAGATGACAAGCAAGCTGAGAATAGGACCATAAGTCTAACTACAATTTGGTTCTTAATCTACCATTACAACTATTCCCTAAGTTTGCCACGTTGCAGCTACATGTGCAACTATTGGTCGATCAAATGTTCCCACGAAGCTAAGAAGCATTAAGTTACCTAATTATTGGTTAGCAGTAATTTCTTTATCAATTGTTTCCATGAACTTAAGTTACGAGATTGTTGGTCAGCAGATAAACCAATGCGCGCGTGTGACGCGACGTCAGCACTTATGACAATATGAGTGTGGTGTCAATTCTCTAACGTTAAGGTGATCGTGTGAGCTATTCTCTCTCTCTATGGCGCGATATACAACAGGTATATCATCATAAACCTCCTAAGAGATTTTTGCGCCAAGCTTCTCTTCCAATTTGTGGTGTGCCGATTTGAATTTTCCCTACAAATTGGTGGGACCTACAGTTTTTTGCCGACTCCGAACGGCATCTACAAAGGAGACGAATTTTTGCTGAGAAGCCTTTCATGGCAGAAATACACTCGGAGAGTTTGCCAAACCACTGCCGAGGGGCGACCCCGTTTTTGAAAAACTTTTTTCAAATCACTTTTGATGTTACCTGTACCAGGGCTCGAACCATGGACCTTCGGTGTGGTAGGCCGGCAACACTACCTTCACACCACGGCAGCCGCAATAGCCGTGTGAGCTATTGCCTTAACTTATATTCCGAAAGCTTTAACATGATTTATTTTTTCTTTTATACAATATAATAACTATAACATAAGCGCAACAAGTAAAGCTTTGGCTTCCTCGAAATCGGTGCAGCAATATAGCGCGCTTATCAAGTAAGTAGAGATAGATTATACTAACGTTCGTAAATGCTGAAAGCACATTTATCTGTCTGCAGATAACTAATAGCCCACCTGTCATTTCTTATCACTGATATAAATCCATATTCCACCACTTCAGTTGCGTATATTGATTTAATAATAAGGCCTACTTAGAAGAGTTGATAAAATATGAAAATAAACTCATTAAATTACTAGATTGACCTTAAATAATCATAAAATATTAGTTTAAGTAATTCCTCTCATTAGAAAACCAAAGAGTTTACATACAGATTTTAAAACATCGATTGTTTAGGCCACCGGCCTAAATATTTCGACCCCCCCTCATATTGGGGCAAATATATGTATCTGCCTCCGCGGATAGTCATTTATCTTTTACCGGTAACAGTTCTTAGCCTTCTGAACGAAAGTTATCACTTGGCGGTGGTCTTGCACTAGCTCTATATTTCTTATACTTTTCTTTTTCACTTTCTTCACGAACGTCGAGAAGTTAGCAGCCAAGCCAAAGGTAATATTTTTCATTATTATATTCACGACATTACATAGCTTTAGAGATCCTAATTTTTGTACATATTTTCATAATAAAACCACTTCCAATATTCTACTCTTTGTATTTTCAAATATTAACTCACTTGTTTTATTCCTTTCGGTATCACGTGCGAACGCACCTATTTTGTTTCGGCCCCACCTACCCCTCGTGACATCGATATTATATAATATTTAGCCCACACATTTATTCTACTCCTCTTTAAAGTACATAACAAGAATGAATAAACTTAAGGACGCAGTCATATATAATGAAATAGGGTGGCTCAGTAGGGTCAAACCCTAACAGAAGCCACTGCTGTCCGCAAACGTTAGTCTTTAGTTACAATGAAAGTGTTCCATTATGACACCCGATGAAGCCTACTCTGCAATTACAATTTACGCTTACCTTTTTTGATGGGAAGGTCGTGTTTCTTTTATCAAAAAAAAGCTTGCTGTAGGAACATAGTTTAAGTACAAACTCTAACCCATCATAATAACAACAAAGACTTGATATTTCAAACATGACTGTATCAGATTCACAACGAACTGAGTTTCCGGTATTTGGATTCTTTTGCAGCTCTGTGTTCACCGTCCCGGTGTAACATCTGAGGAGGCGGCTCTGGCAATTTTCGGTAGAAAGGCTATTCGAAATATTTATGGACGACTTCGCATTCGCGAGGGCGAGTGCCGAAGAAGACAACAATGAGCTATATGAAGTGTAAACAAATTCCAACATAGTTCAAGGAATTAAGGCGAAGTAGGTTTGTTTAAATTATTATTATTATTATCATTATTTTTATTATTATTATATTATTAGGTTTATTGGCTAGACCATGTTATGAGAATGTATGAAAACGGTCCCACGCAAAAATGATTATTTTCGGCAACTACTCCGATAAAACAACCAAGTGGCGAATTTTTTGAGATCCCTTAGTATTTCAAATTGGTTCAAGCTTGGAAAACAAAGGAGTGTCAAAAATTTTACTGAGTGGCAGCATTTCGCTAATGTTTGCCAAATCGAACAATCTTATCTAATCTTAACCAATTTAATCAAGCTGACCGACATATATACGTACATTTGAACAAACGAATGCAAATAGGTAAAAGTCTTATGCATACAAAATTATAATCAATAAACTTCACTAAAAACAGTGACGCCTTTAGATGCGAGCTCTTAGTTGTAAACGAAACTCGAGAGCGTTTAAATCACTTAGCAATTCGTTACGCTTAATTTTTAAGTCAATCTGATTAAACTGCGGTGTGCTTTGCTTTCTTGTTATAAGTCATGTCAGAACATGGCGGCATCACCAGCAGATTTCATCACCGCCGTTAACCCATTTAGAGCGACCGATCGTTATTGTGTTTTGCTTGAAGTTACAAAAATTTAAAAACAATCAGCGAAATTACTTTAGTTTAACAAATACTTACATCTCCTGGCATACGCTCTTTGAAGAAAGGAAAATACCCACCTGCACCATGCCTTTGTTGCCAACAATCAAGGAAGAGCACAATATGTCACGGGCGCGAACATTTTACAGTTATCGTTTGCAATTTCAAGCAATGTCATCAGGTTAGAAAGTTTTTAAGATAAAAGTCAAATAATGGCTTAAAACAAGTTTCTTTGATTTTATCGCAGCTTCTGCTATATTCTTTGCTGGCGGCATGAAGTTAGCTTGGTCTGTATTCGAGACGCCAATTTTCATTTCCACGGTCTCTATATCAACTCATCTGCTGACAATTGCTTGGTTCGTGGGCGTAGCTGCAGGAGCAATTATAGCTTCGTCATTTGTACAGCAAGTTAGCAAGAACATTGCAAATGTAAGTAAGGAAGCAAATCACTTACTTAAATTAATGAAGATGGATATAAGCTTTGTTTATAAAATGGCTCATAGTGAAAAAGGAATTTATTAGAATTCTTCAGATGTTCTCTGTCGGCGTGCGTAACTACTTGAATAGAAACTGAGATCTTTAAAAGAAAAATCTCACGCGATGTTCTCGACACCAAGTACTGTGCTGTATGATACTCGAATGATAGTTATTGTATGTTTTTAAATATTGAAAATATTAGTAAACACCACAGCCGATTTCTACACACCTTATCTCTTAATTACACTGCTCAAAATTTGAGTTAGTTATCATTCATAGTAAAACAATGAAAAACAAGTAAGGAAGTCTAATTTCGGGTGGAAACGAACATTACATACCTAGTAGTGATCTATTATGGCATACCAATTAACGCAGGTCTATTTTAATACTTTTCAGTTCGTATTATAAAGCCAGCTGATTGTTTTCAATAAAAAAACTTCTGTTATGAGGTTTGAGGGGTAAATTAATTTATTTGTACATAAAAAGGTTCCCTGCCAAATACTGCTAACCACATTTTTTCAAAATACCAATACATGCATATGTTTGAAAAATTTGCGTTGAAATAGACAGACGGAGAGACAGACAGACGAACAGAAATCAACTCAGCTCAACTTCCTGATTATTTCCGTATGCTTATTGATAGGCCCATATCTTTTTCTTCTCATAATTACAAACAATTCATGTTCATGAAACCAAAAAAAAAGGATAACTTCCCTATTGGAGTGGGGTATTAACTACTTTTATTTGCTTTCGGGTAATCCGATTTGCCTAATTTTTGGCACTATTGAGAAGCCACTGACAAATTTTCATTCCAACATCTAGTTGAAATTACAAAAGATCGCCTTTGAAAGTAGCAAAAATCACAAAATTTTTTGCGGTCGAATTTTGCTTAAAAAGGTTATTATGTGTGCAAGATCTTATTGATATAGCTTGCATAGATATAGCACAAATTTTTCAGAACCATGTTAAAAAACTGGGCTTGGCCGTTAACCGATTTCTCCCAATTTTACAAGAAACAGTAACCTTTATATATTCAACATTTTAGCCAAATATCGTTTCGATGGATCCATTTTTGCCGGGGTCATGGCATAAAAAGTTTTGTGGAATAATCCACTATGAAACGGGCGTGGCCACTCCCATTTTAAAAAATTTATATTTTTCGACTTTCTGTGTTCATGGACACTTTGAAGATGAAATAGAAATTATTTGTATAAAGCTATTTTACTCAAAGTTATTTATTGCCTATTTAATATATCTATCATCCTATTCAAAATCTTTGGTATAAAAGTGGGCGTGGACCTTAACCGATTTCCCCATATTTTTCCACAACATTCCTTTTATTAATGTAAATATGTGTGCTAAATTTCGTTTCGATATCTTGAACGGTTTTTGATTTATGATTAATATTATTTCTAAATTTGAATTAATCAAAAGTGGGCGGTGCTAAGCCCACTTTCAAAAATTTGCTGAAATATTTATTTACACACCAAATTTTATCCTTATGTGTGTATTATGTACTGAAAAATCACTTTTTTGTATTTTCAAAAATATTCTATATATATAAAATGAGCGATTTCGCCCATTTTAAAAAACAGAAATGAGTGACAAGGAACCTGCATACCAAATTTCATTAAGATATCTGAAAATTTACTCAAGTTATCGTGTTAACAAACTTATGGATGGACAGACGGACGGACATCTAGATCCGTTACGCGACTAAAGTTAATATACCTTGTGTGCGTAGCACTACTACGTGTAACAATTAATCACAAATGCACTATTTTCTGACATAAAATTCTAGTATGGATGGCTGAGTGATCGATCTCCCTATCTCGACTGCCTGCTAGAAAAGCCCGCTTTTAAAATTAGAGTGCAGGACCCTCTCTCTCAGAAGTTTTTTCAAAACCACGCTAACTCAGTTAAAAATGTATTGAACTAATGCTGAGTTAGTAAGTTTTTGAGACATATTCTGAGATGAGGTAAACATTTTCAAGGGCTAACATATTTTTGATACGAATTTTCAGTTAGAATTTCAGAGGTTTTTCTAATATGCAGTATAAGACCTTTTTAATGTTAACATTTTATGAAAAAAAATCGATACGGCCAAGAGTACATGCATATGCGAAATTAATATAATGTTGGTGTTATGGATCATATTACAGTTGCGCTGAAGAATCGACCTTTGATGCGACTCACTTTCTCACCCTTAATCCTTATCTATTTCTATCTTAGTTTTGTGGGCGTTGTAGTGACGTTGCAAGGCCCTATTGATTTCATGTATTGAGACTATCAAGCAGAAGGGAGTGGTACGCAGATTTAGACAAATTTCGTAATTTACTCTCGGGTTTATTATTATTTGACTCTTATTAATTTAGCTTGACTTTTCTACAGATTCTTTATTTCAGTGAGCTAATTATAGATTTGTATCTTCTTTCTAATTTCAGTGCATGAGTGGTGTTTTACTTTTACTTGGCGGCATCCTATGTGTCAGTGCCCCAACAATGTTTTCCTCATTGCTCTGTAGTTGTCTAGTGGAAGGTTGCGCGTACGGCATCAATCAAATACAGAGCCTTGTGACTGCCGCTGATTGCGCACACAGAGATATACGCGGCTTATTGGTTTCCAGTGAACGAGTTTTCCTCTGGCTAGGCATCTGCGTGCAATTGTTCTCTACACGTTTGTGGTTTTCAATAGAGCCTGTCAACGGGTATGCGGTGCTGCACTTAAACCAATTACATGGCATTTTTGTGATTATCACAGCTTCCGGTGCACTCGTCTTTAATTTTCTGTACCGATTCGAATCTCCCCTTCTACTACAGATAAAACAGCGCAATTTGGCTGCTTTATACGTCATGAAACGATTACAGGGCGCTCATTATCCAAGTATTGAGGTAAATCAAAAACGTGAGGAATGTAAGCAAGTGCTTGCATACGATGCTGGTCAATCGTCAACATGTCATGTGATGTGCAAGACCAATGTAATGTCGCTGCTTAAAGTTCTGTTGCTGCGCTGTTATGGAACGATTTCGCTGTCATTGCCAGTCAATCGCACCTTTATAACAGCAAGCATGACTGGTTTGAATTGTACCATGAATTGTGTTTATCTGTTGGCTTTATGTGGTATATTGGGCAGCATTTTTGGTGCATTTTGTGTGGATAAATACGGACGACGCAAAATCACTGTAATCTCCTTATTATTTTCTGGTACTTGCGCTTTTCTCATGGGTGGTACACTGCAATATATCTACGAAAACATTTCGACGAAGCTATTAACTCATCTCACGTTTGAATTGATAGTCTACTTGATGCTTTGCTATCAGATTTTTGTTAGCTTTGGCGTTTCTTTAGCTTCAAGCGTTTACATGTCAGAAGCATTTACGATAGCAGTGAAAGCAAAATGTTTGTCGTTGGTAATTGTTGCTGAGCAATTGGTACAAATAGCTTTGGCATTCATGGTTTTCTATATTGATTTAAATGTGCCACGTTTCTTTTTCACCACTGGAATAATGGGCATGGTCATTGGCACGGTCGCACTATTTTTGTTGCCTGAAACAATGTTTTTGTCGTTATACGAAAGTTTGTGTAAGTTTAACCAAGGAACCGCGTTTAGCAGTTAATGCTTAAAAATAATCGAATTTATTTATATATATGTTAAGATCTACTATTTTATTGAATGTCTGAAGTTAAAATTATTATTTTAAAAAAAAGTTAAATAAACATCCTGTACGCTAATGATGGATAATGTCTCAATTTTTTGGTGTTAACAAAAGAGTTAAGCATGGCTTAGATATCTTTGAAATGTACAAATTTTGCAGCTGTGCGGGTTTTCTATTTGTAACCCAACCCTAACATCAATTAGTAAGAAAGTCTAAGTTTGGATTAAACCGCTTAGAGAAAGTATCGAACCGCTATTGACGTGGGTATGGCCACATAATAGGTTTAATCGCTTGCTGGGGTATATAAAACCGTAGCGTCTGATCACCATGAGGTGCAGCTGCAAGCTGGCGTCTGTGTGGTTTACGCGACTCGCAACATAAACGGGTAACCTAACTTCACGCCCCGGCAAAACGGGTTCTAAGTTAGCTGTTTGACCCATCACATAAAACACAGCTCCAAGGAAAACCAAGCATGCCTCGGATATTAGGAACAATTTTTAGCTGACATGGATCTTGAATGTCCCGTCCCTGAATGGCATAGGTGCCTGTCTCCACGATCCGCATAAAAGCAAAAGAAAAGGTGTTATCCTGGGCGTGGACAATGTATGTTCTGGATGTGGACAGACCACTTAGGACATCAAGTTTTAATAATAATTCCCAACGGATTACCCACCATATCCCGCCCGACCGGCGCGAGGGGCGCATCCGCATAACGCGCGGATTATTCGTTCGTGCCGAGTCGTTGAAAGGCTTTGGTTTGTTAATCGTCGAGATCTAAAACTGCTCAGCTACAGAGAAAACCTCATCAGCTAAGTAAAGTAGATATAGGACAGATTATACATTAAGAAATAACTAGTTAACAGAATAAAATTATTGTTAAAAGTTAAAATAGAAGTCAAAGAATAAAAAACAATTAGTAGCTATGAATTTAGGATAGAAAGAATTGATTCTGAAATATCAAATCTACCAGAAAGAGAGTTATAATCTTGACACAAATAGCGAAAAGGCTCATTTAACTGAAAATTGGTTCGGCACTGTTTTAAGACTAGAGGTTCAAAATGCCTTGAAGGACGAGACGGTACATTGAAGTTCACTTCACTTAGAAGAAATGGGCTGGATAGTGAACCATTTAGCAATTTAATCATAAAAATAATTCCAAGCATTCCCCTCCGACTAGAAAGTGTGTGTAGATTAATGAGTTTTAAACGATTCGTATAGGGTGGCAGATTGTACGAGGGATCCCAATGAAAATCTTTTAAGGCAAATAGTAAAAATTGTTTTTGAACTGATTCAAGGCGATCTACATAAACCTGGTAACGCGGGTTCCAAATTATAGAACCATATTCAAGTATCGGTCTGACTAATGTAGTGAAGAGGGCTTTAGTTACATAAGGGTCGCTAAATTCTTTAGACCACCGTTTAACGAATGCTAGGACACCTCTAGCCTTATTGACTGTTGTGTTAATATGGCGGTTGAAACTGAGTTTATAGTCCATAGTAACCCCCAGGTCAACAAAATCATACACTTGCTCAAGACTATAATTTTTAATTGTATAGGAAGCCGGCTGAGAAATTCCACGCGAAAAACCCATGTGTTTACATTTTTTAAGGTTAAGTGGCATATAACTTAAATCGCACCAAGTAACTAGTGCATCTAGATCTGATTGTAGCTTATTTCTATCTTCAAATGATGCGAATGACATGAAAAGCTTTACGTCGTCGGCATACATTAACATTTTTGAAAATTTTTTTATTGTAGAAATATCATTTATAAACAACAAGAACAGAATCGGGCCAAGATGGCTTCCTTGAGGAACCCCCGAAGAGACATAAATGACATCGGATACTAAATTTTTAAACATTACTCTTTGTGTCCTGTCACTAAGGTAAGAAGAGATCCAGCGATTGAGACCCGGCTGGAAGCCCAACTGATCGAGTTTATGAATAAGTAATGAGTGACACACTTTGTCAAAAGCTTTGCTGAAATCCGTATAAATAACGTCGGTGTGCAGATTTTTTCTAAAGGCATTTGAGACATGACTGGTAAACTCAAGTAAATTCGTAACTGTGGACTTTCCCTTACTGGACCCGTGTTGGCAGTCAGCTATCAAAGTAGAGATCGGACCCCTAAGTTGATTTGTAACAATAGCTTCAAACAATTTTGGTATGGCAGAAAGCTTTGCGATGCCACGATAGTTCTCTATAGAAGACCTACTCCCGCTTTTATGCAGCGGTAGAAGAAACGATTCTTTCCACGCAGTTGGAAAAACCCCACACTTAAGTGAAAGATTGAACAAATTGGTAAGGGGTTGGTAAATATGGTTCGCACACTTTTTCAAGAAACATGTAGGAATCCTATCAGGACCGTATTTAACAGATTCTTTTAAGTTTTTAAGGTAAATTAGAACATCTTTGGCGCATATAATTGGTGAATTAATTGAATTTGTCCCGTGTAGCTTATAAGGATAGTTTTGAAAGTTTGAATTGGTGACAGCAGAATAGTTAGAAGTGAAAAATTGAGCAAAAAATTTGCGATATATTGATTATCGCTAGATATAATGTCTTGATATTTCATGGCTGAGGGAAACCCTGATACTTTACGTTTAGAATTTACGAAACCATAAAATGACTTTGGATTGAGAATAATGTCTCTTTTGGTTTTAGAGATATAAGCTTTATAGCACTTTTTATTTAAATCTATGTACTTCTGACGTAGACTGGAATACAGTAAGTAATGTTTATTTAGTCCAGATTTCTTATATAAATTAAATGATCGCGTATTCTTATTTTTCAGAGCCTTAAGCTCTTTAGCAAACCAAGCTTGCGTAGGATGATCATAACAAACTCCTTTCTTGTCAACGTTATTTTGGTGTGGCTTTAAAGCCGGAATTAGCTCAGCAGTTTAAAAGGTCGCTAAACCAGTAAAAGTTAGTTTTGGTCACAATTTATAAAACCTAAGTTTCCTCTTATATGAAAATATGTTCTATCCAAACATGCCGCCACATCTACAAAAATAACTTTGTAGATTAAGAAAGCTCTTATATTATACTTTAAAAGCTCGAAAAGCGTTCCACTTGGTTTCCATAACTTCAAAGTTCCAGTCAGAATATCGGTACAATTTTGTTGCAATAATTATAAAACCAATAAAAGCACATTAATTCTAGTACTATAATTATATGAAATTCCAATAAATCATATAACTGTCAAATGACTTTCTTATCTGCAATAATTTGACTGCCAATAGTACAGTCGCTCATAGTCTCTACAAATTATAAAACTGTAACAGGTCGATGTCTGTACATTGCAGATATTTAAAAATAATTTGTAGTTGGGATCATTTAGTATTGCGAAAGCTCAGACGAACGATTCGTCTCTTGACGATTTCGTCTAGCAAGTAATTGATCATAAATATTGGTTGGTATAATCTGGTCAACATATTTACTCTATAATTAAAACATATTTATAGACAAATCCATATGTATATGTACATAGGTTGCCATGCAAAAAAGCTTTTTGAGTGAAAAAAATTAAAACTTAAAATTAAATTTAATCTTGAAGGATAAGCTTTATGTTCATCAAAAAAAAAAAAACAAAACTCAAAAAAGATTGATAAGATGTAATTTATATAGGTTTCGCTCGAATTTTCTTCAATCAATGCAAATTTCCGCTGAGCATGACGGGACATGTACGTCCACATACTTTAAACTGTCCTCCGCTACCGGGAAGCCTTTGATTCTTTCAATTAAAAATATAAAAATAATCATTATCGGGGCTCCCTGGCCGGGATCTGTATCTTTTATACCAACTCGGTACTAACCTATTCGGCGCTTAATCGTTGAAACGTTTTGCCGTCTCACATTTATAGGTCAAACTCCATTAATCGGAACAATCAATTGTATGGGAGCTTTGCGTTGTATTGCTCGATCTTGCTGATTTCGACGAATCATTAATCTCATACAAAATGGCGGCTCCATACCATCATCAATTTCATTAAGATTTCTTAAAAACTGACGGACTAGTCTGCGTACAAACAGACAGACGGACAGACGGAGATGGCTAAATTGACTCAGCTCATCCCCCTGATCATTTCGGTATATTTATTGGTAGGTCTATCTCTTCTTCTGCTGATACTTTCAAACATCGGATCAAGGTTATAATACCATTTCATGTTCATGAAAGGTATACAAATTTGTTTTCACTTGATACACCTACGTGGGTACCGAAAATATATGATGAGGAACCAGTCGTCTTACGTTAATTTATATTAATTTCCCCTTTTAAAAACGCCTTGTATTTATCAATTATTTCTTGTTTCTTTTCGGAAAAAAATCCGATCCGTATTTTAGCAATGCGCAGAAATCCTTACATCTCTTTAATTTTCAATATAGTAGTAGACTATTTCTCAAACGTGGGGAAGAATTATTTTATATTGTAAGATTTGAAGAGTTATAAGTAAGTTCGCGTAGTTAGTTTTTTTATACCTAGTAGTGCTACACACACAAGGCATATTAACTTTAGTCGCCTAACGGGGGTATGTAACAGCATAAACGGATCGAGATATATATTGCCTTATAGTATATACCAAAATGTTCAGGAGGAAAAGAGAAACTGATTAAGAAATGTCCGTCCATCCGTCCGTTTGGTAACACGAAAACTTGAGTAAATTTTGAGATATCTTAATGAAATTTGGTATACAAGTTCCTTGTCACCTACGTTTTTTAAAATGGGAGAAATCGGATAATACCCACTCCCACTTTTATATATAGAATATTTTCTAAAATACAAAAAAAGTGATTATTTGGTACATAATACACACATAAGGATAAAATTTGGTATGTACATTAACGTTAAGGCACAAAATAAATTTTTCAGTAAATTTTTGAAAATGAGCTTGGCACCGCCCACTTTTGATTTATTCAAATTCAGAAATAATATTAATCATAAATCAAACACCGTTCAAGATATCGAAACGAAATTTAGCACACATATTTAAATTAATAGAAGGAATATTCTGGAAAAATATGGGTGAAATCGGTTAAGGTCCACACCCTCTTTTATACGAAAGATTTTGAAAACGATGATAGATATATTTAATAGGCAATAACTTTGAGTAAAATAGCTTTATACAAATAGTTTCTATTTCACTTTCAAAGTGTTAGTGAACGAAGAAAGGCAAAAAATATAAACTTTTGAAAATTATTCCACAAAACTTTTTATGGCATTACTCCGGCAAAATGGATTTATCGAAGCGATATTTGGCGAAAATATTGAATACATAATGCTAAATGTTTGTTGTAAAAATGCGTGAAATAGATATACGGCCACGCCCAGTTTTTAACATAGTTCTGAAAAATTTGTTTGAAAAATGTAAAACGCGATATTTCCGTAACCATGCAAGCTGTATCAATAATATCTTGCACACATAATAAGCTTTTTAAGCAAAACTCGACGGCAAAAAAACTTTGAGGCAAATCGGATTACATGCAAGTAAAATATAAGGAAAGTCTTTAATACCCCAAAGCAATAGGGAAGTTATATAACTTTTTTGATTTTCATACGTTTAATAAACATGAAATGTTTGTAAGGATGAGAAGAAGAAGAGATGGGGCCTGAAATAATAAGGACGATGATCTGAGTTGATTTAGCCATGCCCGTCTCTCCGTCCGTTTGTCTGTCTGTCCGTCTGTCTTTTTGAACGCAAATTTTTCAAACATAAAATGTGCATGTGTTGGTATTTTTAAAAAATAAGGTTGGAGCAGTTGTTGCTAAAGAAGCTATTTATATACAAATAAATTAATGGCGCCCGCCATAGTGTGGCGGTAGTGTTGCCGGCCTACCACAACGACGTTCAAGGTTTGAGTCCTGGGACAGGTAACATTAAAAGGGGTTTGAAAAAGTTTTTCAAGTCGTTCGAAGTCTTCAAAAATCTGTAGGTCCCACCAATTTATAGGAAAAATTTCAAAACGGCACACCACAAATTGGAAGGGAAGCTCTGGGCAAAAATCTCCTAAGAGATTTATGACGATATACCTGTTGTATAGCGCGCCATAAGTTTATATTTTTTTAAATTAATTTACCCCTCAAAAATTGAAAACAATCAGCTGAACTGAAAAGTATTAAAATATACCTGCGTAAATTCGTATGCCATAATAGATCACTACTATATATATAATGTTCGGTTCCACCCGAACTTAGACGCGCATTTTCAAAATTTTCTTGAAAATTTTCTTGAAAATTTTATTTTCTGCCTTAACGTCAATATACAAACCAAATTTTATCCTTATATGCTATTTCGACCATTTTAAAAAACTCTCGGAGATGAGTGCCAAAGAACCTGCATACCAAATTTCATTACGATATCTCAAAATTTACTCAAGTTATCGTGTTAGCAGACGGACAGAAGGACGGACGGACGGACATGGCTTAATCAATTTCTGTTTTCCTCCTGAACATTTTGATATATATAAGTCAATATCTATCTCGATCCGTTTATGCCGTTACATACCACCGTTAGGCGACTAAAGTTAATATAACTTGTTTGCGTAGCACTACTAGGTATAACAAAGGAACAAATGTACAGGAGTTACTCTAATGTCTTTGTATATAGTTACAATTCATATGCATACACAAACTGCAAATGTGTTTACTTGGATAATTGTAACTGTATCAAAAGCTTAAAAGCTTGAACTTTAAAGCTTTTACTAGATTGGTTTACATTACTACGGGTCGACTTTTTTTCTTTCTTAAAAGTTTTGCTTTGGAAACTATGGGTATAAAATCAAGTTTAATCCAGCGACTGTTAAGGTTAAACTTTATAATCAGGTAAAAAACTTCAAAAATGATGAAATTTTACCTTGCAAATCGCTGGCTTCAAATGTATTTGTATTTTGTATTTATTTATATTTTAGTACATCCTATGACCACAATGGTAAACATTATATTTATTGTACTAGTCACTTATGAAAATCCGTTACATTTGAATATGAAAAAACATGAGAACTAGAATCAGCCTTAAACATTTTTCGCATTGTCGACTTTTGCGTTTTTTCCTCAAATGAACCCGCGCTAGTATACATTTCCTTATAACAAAACGATCAAAACATAAATCGATTGTGAATTAGTTTTGAAAATTTTGGTTAGCACCACCGATAACTCATTTGGAAAAATATAGCTCAAGATATACCAATAAAAAACTGCACTTCAAACTATTTTTTATTTAAAGTAAAGTAATTTACCTATACCCACCAACAGATAGCTCTACAAAGTTCCACTATCACCTATGGAAACCTAAAAAAATTTAGTTAAATCATTATACACCTTCACCAGAAATAGATATACCTAGCTGCATTAGCTGCTAACGGATCGCTACATTTGAATGCCAAAATGTAAAAGGCCGATGTCTGTACATTGCAGATATGCAAATAAAATTTACAGGAGGAATCGTTATTGTCCATAGGTCCATATAACGGTGGTTTGTAATCGAGATAGATGCAGAAGAGTTCCATACGTCAAAATTCATAGAATGAATAGGGAAATCTAACCATCTGCCTTTGTGCACGATAAATTGAGTAAAAAGTAAGATATTTGAAAGAAGTTAGACGCACATCTTTCTCTTAAAGATATAAGTGAACAAAATTTTAAATTTCGAGTTCGAAGTCAACCAGTTTTCTTAAAAGTGTACTGAAAACTAATCAGAAAGATAGAACATGCCACATCTCAGTGACTAAATGAAATTTAAGAAAATAGCCCTGACAGCACACATTTTCAAACTCGATTTTTAATAACTTCAAAACCGTTCACGATGGAATGACAATATTGTATACAAAGTACACTATAGCGTTCTTATAGTGAATCACTAAGCCGGCTAACGACCACGCCCACTTTTTTATTAAAGTTTAATAAAATTATGGTAGCAAGGCAGAACACTGCTTTGCTAGCTGTATTGTCTTGGTATTTATGTGAATAAGTTCTTTTAAATTTCGGAATATGGACGTGGCACGGATAACATATGAATGCAAAAATCTTCAAGTTTCGATTGTTATTAACTTTAGAATGACAAAGTATATTATTGTTGTGGGAAGTAAAATTAATTATTAATTATGATATTCATTTTATTCTGTAATCAAGCAAATGGAGTAATATATAGTGCCACTTTAGTATAATACATGTACCAATTGACCACACCCACTTTTACACAGCTGGATATTTAATGTTCGGCTCCAGCCAAACTTAGACATTCTTACTTGTTATTTATCAGATCAGCTAGATATGAACACACTTATCTATGAATCTACGTGTCGCCACAGTGACGACAGAAGCGAAAAACCGTCGTATTGCCATTCCAAGGAGATTACACTTCAAAACATATAGTGAAGGGAAGAATTTGTTTGTAATACAGATGAATAAGAATTGAAACAAGTAAAGAAAGGGCTTTCTTCGACTGGCCGAAGACTTTATACCTTTCATGAATACGCATCACGGGTTTAAGTGTCCGATCCTTACTCATAATTAGTACAAACTCTGCAAAACTGTTAATTTAAAGATATGAGGTGTGTTCAAAAAGTATCGCGAATTTTGAATTTTCGCTGGTTACGTATATTCGAATTTCGAATTTTTTGTGGCGTTATGTTGGTACTCATGTCTCTCACTTATGCCGACAAGCTCGGCCATTTTGAATGTTCAGTTAATTGTTGACAGCTGCTTTGCTTGCACGTGTTTTGGATCGTCTTCGATTTTTACGCGAAATTCGTACCAAAATTGCTCAATTGTGACCAAAAACAGCATCGCATGAACATTCCTAATGAGATGTTAAACTATGTCCGCGACGACCCAAATTTGCTCCAGAGGGTCATAACTGGTGACGAATCGTGGGTTTATGGTTATGACGTGGAAACCAAAGCTCAATCATCTCAATGGAAGCTGCCGCACGAACCAAGACCGAAAAAAGCGCGCCAAGTTCGGTCGAATGTGAAAGTTTTGCTGACAGTTTTCTTCGATTGCAGGGGCGTGGTGCATCATGAGTTCTTGCCACAGGGAAGAACGGTCAATAAGGAATATTACCTGCAAGTAATGCGCAATTTCCGCGAAGCAATCCGCCAGAAACGCCCGGATTTGTGGAAGAACAAAAATTGGCTTTTGCACCACGATAACGCCCCTGCTCACGCATCGTTGCTTGTGCGCGACTTTTTGGCCAAAAACAACACACTAATGATGCCGCAGCCACCGTATTCCCCAGATCTGGCCCCCTGTGACTTTTTCTTGTTCCCTAAACTGAAGAGGCCCATGAAAGGACGACGTTACGCTTCTCTTGACGAGATAAAGACGGCATCGAAGGAGGAGCTGAACAAGATACAAAAAAATGATTTTTTGAAGTGCTTCGAAGATTGGAAAAACCGTTGGCACAAGTGTATAATATCTCAAGGGGATTACTTTGAAGGGGACAAAATAGATATTCATGAATAAATAAATAATTTTTGAAAAAACAAGAAATTCGCGATACTTTTTGAACACACCTCGTAGGCTATATATAGTTTTGGAAAAGTGCCCACGCCCCCAAGGCTATATAAAGGCGACAACCTGGTAAGGCCACTCCGAAATAATCGGTTTAAGGGCTCGTACATAGCCCAAACCCCATTTATCGGAACAATCGATTGTATGGGTCCGATCTGGGTGAGTTTCACTACACATATAACATATCTAAGAAGTACCAAACCTGTAAAATTTTACGTTCCTAGCTTTTTAATTGCAAGACTTATAGGCCAAAACCCGTTTATCGGAAGAATCGATGGTAGGGGAGTTATGCGTTGTATTGTACAAATGATTAAAGCTCTACAAAATGGCGGCCCCTTAGCAAATTTCAGGGAGATATGTCAAAAACTGAGGGGCTAGTTTGCGTTCAAACAGACAGACAGACGGACAGACTGACATTGCTAAATCAACTCAGCTCATCCCCCTGATCATTTCGGTATATTTATTGGTGGGTCTATCCCTTCTTCTTCTCATACTTACAAATATCAGACCAAAGTTATAATACCATTTCATGTTCATGAAAGGTAGAGAAATATAAATTAATCTAGCTACACACATTTTAGCAGCTTTTGAGGGTGCTGTGAAGAGCTCAAGTTGATAGGCATTTGAAAAATTTAGCTGTTACAGGTCACCCAGGCATTTAACTGAAATTAGATCAACAAGCAATTTACAGTGTTTGGACTGATTTTGACATTCAGGGAAAAGAAGGGGATTCATCTAGACCCGCAGACCCGCCCGACTGCCGTCATAGCGATTTAATTGACCCCGGAAGCGGGGTAGATGTGGTTTTAGTTGGCTCTTTCGACCGCGGCTGAAGAGTTTAACGTGAGTACCAGCCGGCGTCGGCCTAGCCGCATCGTGCTCAGGAGCACATAGTTCAAAGATGTGACCAGCGCCAAAGCTCACTTACTTGGTGGGGTTCGAGACCAATCTATGCGTTAGGGCACTCAGTTGCAAAGCAACTCAACATTCGAGTTAACCAACCACAGACACCACGATGCACATAGCTTGCACAGTGGCTCATTAATTTTCCACATTTATGGTCCGCAGGTGGATCCCTGCCCGAAACCAAGATACACCTGTATCTCCACACTCTCGTTCTTTCCTACGATAGACGCTCTTCTGGCCGAGAAATATCTCCACCAATTAGTGATTTCCGGCCAGGTAGGCAAACGCCTCATTAAAGTCAATAAATATGAGCATTTAAGCGACATAGGCGGTATTTATTTCTTTGTTGTTGTTGTTGTTTACAGTGCTTCGCCCTACCCAATGGGCCCGATCCCTCTAAATTGTCTTCAGGCTCTTCTAACGGAAGTCCGGAAGAGTGATGTAGGTGTTGGAAGAGTGGGTTCGACTGAACAGGAGAAGAGATGTTTGGTATCATGAGGGGACATACCACATGCAGGGCATTTGTTTGGTACGTTGGGATTCAGTCCGGATAAGTAAGAGTTTCTCTCTCTCTATGGCGCGATATACAACAGGAATATCATCATAAACCTCCTAAGAGATTTTTGCGCCAAGCTTCTCTTCCAATTTGTGGTGTGCCGATTTGAATTTTCCCTACAAATTGGTGGGACCTACAGTTTTTTGCCGACTCCGAACGGCATCTACAAAGGAGACGAATTTTTTGCTGAGAAGCCTGTCATGGCAGAAATACACTCGGACAGTTTGCCAAACCACTGCCGAGGGGCGACCCCGTTTTGAAAAACTTTTTTCAAATCACTTTTGATGTTACCTGTACCAGGGCTCGAACCATGGACCTTCGGTGTGGTAGGCCGGCAACACTACCTTCACACCACGGCGGCCGCCTGAGAGTAAGAGTTTAACCTATTACAATATCCAGAGCGAAGTTGTGATAGCATGACTCTAGTCTCCCTCGGAAGTACACGCTTCTCTTCAGCCAATTCAGGTGGCTGAGTATTGATAACGGGATTCACAGGCCGAGATCTGAGGGATTTGTCTACCGATTCGGTGTGGAGGTCATTTAGAGCCCGTATATGGTTCCGCAGATCAAACGGCAAAGAGATATGGTGCCGGATGTTTCGTTATGTCTTTGGGGGGCGGGACTACATCCAATAGATGTCGATTTGGATGACTGGGTGTATGACAGTTCAGAAGGAACTGTCTTCTCAAGAGTTCCGCGTGCTCTTGAAAGCAATTTTGCCTCTTGATGGAGGCGAGACTCAGATGACATAAGCAGACATTCCGTAGCAGTTCTGATGGCGGTGTTTTGGCAGACTTGCAATTTCCTCCAATTGGTGTCAGCAAGATTGGGCGACCTTATGGGCGCAGCGTAGTCAATAACCGGTCGGGCAATAGCCTTATATGTAGCAAGCAATGTTTCTTTGTCTTTTCCCCAAGTACTGCCGGCCAGTGATTCGAGGATCTTATTGCGGCTCTGTACCTTTGAAGCTATTGCGGTGGCATGACTAGCGAAGGTGATGTCGTTGTCAAATGTCACACCCAATATTTTCGGGTGGTTGACAGTAGGTAGAGGTACTCCGTCTACGTGGACATTTAACTCTTGCCCCATTGGCGCATTCCATGTCGTAAACTGGGTCGCCGTCGATTTAGTCGGAGGTAGGGTCAGATTTCGGTCGGTGAAGAAGCTGGAAAGGTTACTGAGGTAACTGTTGATTCCAGTACAGAGTTCATCAATGGAGGGACCCTTGCCCGAGCCCATTGTCGTGCAGTCGTCAGCGTAGGAAACAATGGAGACTCTGGTGCGGGGGAAATCTCGAAATATAGAAACTAAACAAAAGGGGAGAGAGAACACCACCTTGCGGCGCCCCTTGTTTTATTTTTCGTGGCCTAGATTTCTTGTTCCTGAATTTGACTGATGCCTGTCGACCATTGAGGTAATTAGCGGCCCACCTTTTAAGGCCGGCAGGGAGCGGTGTCTCCTCCAGGTCTCGAAAGAGTGTGGCGTGGTTGACCGTATCAAATGCATTTGATAGGTCAAGTGCCACGAGAACCGTCCTATGGTTGGTACGTGTTGATTCAAACCATAATTTGTCTGTGTTGTAATGGCATTCAAAGCGGATGTAGTGCTGTGAGATTTGTGGAAACCATGCTGGTGATCGGCCAATTTCAGATTTGCAATAAAGTAAGGGAACAGAATGGTCTCTAGCCATTGCGCAACCGAAGAAAGGAGGGACATCGGACGATAAGAATCTCCTTGGTTCGCCGGCTTCCCTGGTTTTAGTAGGGGAACTATAATCGGCTGTTTCCATATCTCAGGGATGACGAAAATAGTTAGAGCGAGGTTGAAAAGAGCCGCTAAATAACTCTGTCCCTCGTGGCCTAGGTGTTTGATCATCTTCATGACGATTCCGTCGGGTCCGATGGATTTTGAGGGTTTGGCCTTCATTATGGCTTCTTTAACCTCTGCGGCTGAGACGGCAATGGGCGCAGTAGAGTGTTTGTGTTTGTGCGCACGTCGGAAGACTCTTCTCTTAGTGCCGGCAGCCGGCAATTCCTGGCGTCCGATTTGACACTGTCGCCGAATGCAATGGCCTTGACAGTCGACTCCGCCGGAGAGGTTGCATGCCTCGAGTTGTTTTTTCCACTTGGTCAGTTTGTGTTCGTTGACTATCCTACGAATTTCCGCATTGAGATCTTTGATTCTGGGATCTGCGGGATTGAGGAGTCTCACTTGGTCACGTTTTTTGCCATCGCCGAAGCTTCTGCAGGAAAATTCGGACGAATTTCTGGGATTCTACCAGCAGGAATAAAGCGGCCTGAGGCTGAATCAATGACCTTGCGAAACTCTCTTTCACCTTTGCATACGTCTGTCGGAGTGGGTAAGGCAGCGAATGAGCGCTCTGTATAGTCAGTAAAGCGGTCCCAGTCCGCTTTGGTGAAGTTTATGTATGTTGATTTATCAGTCGTTATGAAGTCGGTCGGTCGTTCAACAGAGAGTAAGATGGGTAGGTGGTCTGAAGCTAATGTAAGCATCGGTCGCCAGATGACAAAGTTAATTAGGCCTGCGCTCGTTATAGAGATGTCTGGCGAACTGTGGCAGTTACCTGCCACCCTGGTGGGGGCATCTCCATTGACTGTACAGAATGCTGAGTTGTCTATTTGGTCTGAAATAGCGTGCCCTCCGCTGTCTGCTGGCAAGTTAGAGTGCCAGAGATCGTGATGTGCGTTGAAGTCGCCTAGGATTAGACGGTTATCGCCCTTTAGCAACGCACTAATGTCGGGATGATAATCTCTAAGACAACGCGTGGCAGGGGGAATGTAGATGTTTATGATTTGCAGGTCGGCGTCGCCTGACCGGACTACTATGCCTTGGCATTCTAAGGTAGACTCCCTGGGGTCGACGTCAGGGCAAAATAGATTATATTGTACAGAGTGATGTGTAATGAACGAATGGCCACCCCCATGACCGCTGGGGTGGTCCTTTCGATGTACATTATACCCATCACAAGTTCGTAAGTCCGATATTGTGTTCAATTTTGTCTCTTGTATCGCGGCGATATTGATGTTGTGCGACTTCATAAAGTCAGTTATCTCCGGGATCTTTCCACCTAATCCGTTACAGTTCAGCTGTAAAATTTTGAAGCGTGTAGGAGGGGAGACGGGGGACATGCTAGGCGTGAGGGACGGATGCGCTTGCCTAAGTGGAGGTAGGCTAAGGCCTAAACTATGTCGCAATCTAGAGTTCACAGCGCCATGGCCGTTGTTGTCTGGTGTGGAAGGCGGCTGTGTACTGCAACAGGGGGCTATGAACGTATCCGTCCAAAGGTTACCGTTTTCGAGCCCAGAGCACATAAGGGTGAGACACTGGCCAAGGCAATTGTTGCAATTGACCGATGTCGCAGGCGTATATAATCTTTGCCGACAAACGGTTCACGTAGTGAAAGGTACGAGGTGGTGGTGGTCCTGGCCCACGTGCTGGCTGAAAGCAGGAGGAGGGGCATTGGGGCAGAGAAAGAGGGGACTGATGCTCGGCGATGCTCATATCCGGTCTATTCCGGAGGGGATAGGAGTGTTGAGCGGCCGTGCGAGATGGAGACGCTGGTGCGCGTGAGCGACAGTCGGGAGTGGCTGAGGCGGGAATGGCAGCAGTGCTGCCAGTCGTGTAGACTCGGCCACTATTGTGGCTATTTGAAGTTGGTAGTGGCGGTATTGGAGTGCCAGAGCGACGACTACTGCATGACGCCCTTAGGCGTGTACCGCATGGGGCCTCGAAAGTACTAAAGAAAGTACGGGGTCTGTGGATGGCAGGGTTAAGCCCTGAGCATCCAGATTTATGTAGCCATCTCTTACACTTGGCGCATTGAACCGAATGCAACCGTTTAATATAAATTTTCTTCCAGCAAACGCAGCAGATCCATACTCTTGGTCCAGGGTTGGGTTCGACCCCAGCCCGTAGTAAGAGACAATGGAGCAACCCAGCTGCCAGGCTTTGCTCCGAGGATGACAATTAAAGGGTGGGACGGGACAGATTGGACAGGGTTACACTGAAATAACAGCCCTTGGCCGGTTAATTCTCAACCGGCTTATGAAATACTCCAAAGATATAGTTTATGTTTGCAATCCCAAATCGAGGGATTTTCAAAGCGAAAATGAGGAGGCCAATCCCGCACTTATAATACATAAAAGGTGCAACAGGTAAATAAATAGTTTATAAAAATGTTGGGTTAGACGGTCGCCTGGGCTTGAGCCAAACCAAATAAAATAATACAAAAATTAAATTAAATAAACAACTCTTTGTGAATGTCTAGGGTTGCTTGTCGGCACGCATCCAACTGAAACGGCTGTGTAACTTGGCCAGTTTAGTTGTTTTCTTATGAGGTAAATCTGTATCATAGTTATATACTAGGGTGTCTGAAATGGTAAACCTCGTTCCCATTTTTGCTTCATCATTCAATTAACGAGTCTAGCAAAATTGTGTAAAATGTGCATGGCATCCCCCATATATGTGAGAAAATTTTTTCAAACTTCGACTGTTATTAACTTTAGTATTGTTAACGCTGGAACAACGAAACTTGGTATGAAAAACGTACTCCCTGAAAATATGATAAGTCGTGTTTCGCAATATCTCAATGACTGGTGCAGGTAGAATGGTTGAATTTGGCAGATATGTCACCTCCCTACAGTGCGATTTCTATAACCTGTTACTAGATAAAATAGTTGCGGCAGCAACTAGCTAAAATCCGTAAAACCTATTTCTGTCTGTCGAAGAGGGCAACCTAGGTTCATCTATGTCCTCACAAAATCGAGAATAACTAAAACAATTACTACCGCACACTCATATTTTTTAATTTTAAGACCCAATAAACAATGAAATAAGCTAGTTTATTAAACAATGTTTGCCAAACGAGTTTGTAGCTAAAAAATTTCACAAACGCTTAAATATGTTTTCACAATTGTATGGTAGCTTTGGGGGAATTAACTTGAGGAGAACTACCAAATACACTTTTTCGGAAAGGGGAGAAAAAATAAAAATACACGTGTGTTGGCGATTTTCATGCACACGTCAGAATTTTTTTTCTTTATGTATAAAGTATAAAGCTCGTAGTATCCGTCTATCCGCCTGTGTGAAAGACTTTGGATCGATTTTTAACCCTTTTGCAATTTAATTGTGCAATTCAATGTTTCATCTGTCATACCAGTTGTAATTGTTGTAAAAGTCATAAACAGTTTATTGTTTAAAAGTTGCTATTGGTAAGCTACAAATATATGGGGTAGGATGGGTCGAAAAACATTTTTTTTTTTCGGAACGCTTTAGTAGTTTAAAAATTTGGAGTCCCTTGAAGTTACGCCGAAAAAAGTGAAAATAAAATTTTTTTAATGTTTCGAAAAATCCTATTTTTTTCAAATTTGACGTGATACAGACATTTCCATGAGTCTGCCTGCAAAAATTCAGCTCGGTTGGATCACGGAAAAAGGGTTAAAAATCGATCCAAAGTCTTTCACACAGGCGGACAGACGGACACTACGAGCTTTATACTTTATACATAAAAAAAAAATTCTGACATGTACATGAAAATCACCGATACACGTGTATTTTTATTTTTTCTCCCCTTTCCGAAAAAGTATATTTGGTTCATAGGACAGAACCGGGGAGATTAAGGCTAAGCTTCTCTACCAATTTGTAGTGTGCTGCTTCTAATTTTTCCTACAAATTGGCGGGACCTACAGTTTTTTACCGATTCCAAACGGCATGAATTTTCTATGGCAGAAATACACTCAGAGAATTTGCCAACCACTGCCAAGGGGCGATACCGTTTTGAAAAAACTTTCGTAAACCACTTTTGATTTTATCTGTACCAGGGATCGACCTATACACCTTCGGTGTGGTAGGCTAGCACCACTAGCGGCACACAACGGCGGCCGCCTACACATATTTTGTTTTCTACAAAAAAATTGTTTTACAATTGAAGCATTTGTTTTAACCATTTCACTAAACTGAAATCATAAGCATCCAATGAAATGTTATCGGTTTAATCATCTAGCTTCTTTATTTTTTTCAGTGGTGGGGGGCCGCCTCGGCTCCCAACGGCCATGATTGTAGTGTAAGCAAATTACTCATCGAGTGAAGCGAGTCCAAAGATTTTATTTATTATTTTATTTAAAGAATATATTGTTAATTATTTTCTTCGTTGTTAGTGTCGACTTTGAATAAATAAAAAGCAACCATATCCAAAAAAAAAGTCACTGTCGCTAAATTTTTGAAAAACTTAGCCACCGCTGTTAACTTGAATACTAATAGTTGGCAATGCAACATTTTACATATCCTGCTCTGCTGAAATAAGGGTTGTTTTATACAGTACAGAGTATCCTACCATAAGGATGCGTATAGGGCGGCAATAGAGTTTCTGCCATCAAGCAGTAGATGTCGCTGAATATCGATAAGTGGATGAAGTTGTTTAACAGAAAATGGTTGAATACTTCAATTATAGCAAAAAGGACATCTCGGTATACACGGCATACAGCAAATGTATATAAGATAGACGATTTAGAAACAAACCTTTAGTTAAAAAGCTATGTAACAGTTAAGATAATGAACACTTTATCACAGGAGACACAGGACGTTATTTCCTGTCAAATTGTATTGAACACATTTTCTTGAAGACTTTTTCTCTTCACTAGAAGAGCCTTCGCTTCGATTAAACTCTTTAAATCAGCAGACAGCAAGACAGGGTCAAGATAGCCCACAATATTTATTTGCGGAAGTATCAATATGTCAGCTTATTACCATTCAAACCCAGCTGCATAAGTTTCTCGTTATTTTATTTTGAAGCACTAAACATTTCTTCTAACCTTGTCATCGCTCATGTTCTGAGTAATGTTTTATTCCGAGAAGGATAAGAATCTTGATTTTGTTCGTGCAGAGGGGACTTTACTTCCTAACTGCTTATTTAGACGAAAGTTTTTTCAGTAAGGTACAAATACTATGTATACTGTGAGCTCCAACCTTTCGAAAAATAAGATAGCTAAAACCTCCAATGCAATATTAAGCAGATATATTTCGTAGTCGTCTTTGTTATGGATTGGGAACAGCTTAAACTAAAATCGGAGGTCGCACATTTTTTCTTACAAAAGGCGCTTCAAAATCGACAAAAAAATTGTACATGTTGAATCTCCTGTCAAAGGTCTTCTCCTGGATTTAATGTATCTCGAAGATTTGGTTGTTCGTGGTCTTAGCAAATATGGAGCTTGCAGAACAATCTTACGTTCCAATGTGAAGTCATGCTATCGTCGGATATATTTTGCAAAAGAGTTAATTTTTTTAAGCTGGTATACTGTCATTGAGGAGATGTAAAGTTTTTTTTTTATAGTGGGGAATTGGGGTATCGAATTTATCATCTCGATCGTTATTTAGCTATGAGGACAAGTTTTCACTCCAGTAAGCCATTATTCTCGCTGCACGTATTTGCCCTGTTTTGAAACTTTCTGTTTTGCTCTAGAACATTGTGAATTCCTACAAGTGAAAAATCTTCGTCAGTTCTTCCATTCTCTTATCCCCCTGTCAAAAAAGGTAACAGGGTATCTGGAAGCCAGGCGAGCAGAGTTGTATTAAGAAGGCGGAATTTTGAACACGATTAACATAAGAATGGAGGAATTTAATCCCGCGAACAATCGGAGAATAGAGGAAATTCGGGGTTGCAAGTGAAAAAAAGATGCGTGAGTTGCTTTTGTGTTTAGATATCAACGCAAACATTTAAAATTTCTTACTGAGTTAACTTAATTTAATTTATTTTAAATTTTGAAATGAAAATGATTTTAAAATGTATGACAAATAACAAACACATGTTCTATACTACATGTTGGATATAACAGTCCGGAATTTTTAAAACTCGTGGAACAAAGCAAAAAGAAATTCCTTGAGCTATGCGTAAACTATTAGATTCAGTGCTGTGAAACCCATATAAACTTGTAGCCCTGAAATAAGGGCGCAGATACAAATTTACCCTTTGAATAAAACAAATTATCATAATACTCCCATATCGACCCCTTTGCGTTAAATTATCGTAAAATACAAAAATTAAATTTAACAGGATAGTATTTTTTTTTTGTTTTTTACCACTTTTTGAAATGACATGGAGAACGCTGTTAAATAGTTAATTCATATACTGAACCATTTATTTTTTTCTTGAAAAATTTCGCACTTTGCTAAATAATCACAAATTTGTCCCTTACGAAAATTAAAAAAAAATTTATTTATATGACAAGTGCAAGTGTTTGAATTAATAATTTTGTTATTTTAAAGACGAGGTTGCGATAATATTGGGAGCAGTGCACTCTCCTTCCATACTATAGTTTCCAAGTTCGATTTCCTGCAGATAACATCAAAAGTAATAAGTAAAGAAGTCTAAGTTAGGGTGAAACCGAACAATAAATACCCAGCTGTGTAAAATTCATCGCGGTAAATTGTTGTGGAGTTATGACCAGTAGAGGCTTTAATTTTTTGAACTACGATGTGGGCAATATCAGGCTCAGTCTTTTTAGCCAAATTTCAATTCTATGGAAAAACAAGTAAGGAAAAGGCTGGCTGCGACTGTGCCGAAGACTTAATATCTTTCATGAATACACATCACGATTTTAAGTGTCCGATCTTTACTTACAGTTAATACAAACTCTGCAAAAACTGTTAATTTAAATATACATCGCCCAAGCCCCATTTATTGGAGCAATCGATTGTATGGGAGCTATATGTTATATAAGACCGATCTGGCTGATTTTCACTACATACATTACATACATAATAAGTACCAAACGTGAAAAATTTGCAAGAGTTATAGGCCAAAACCCGTTTATGAAAACTATCGATTGTATGGGAGCTATGCGTTGTATTGGTGCGAGCTTGCTGGTTCCGACAAATGATTAATGTTTTACAAAATGCCGGCTCCTTAGCAAATTTCAGGAAGATATCTCAAAAACTTATGGACTAGGTTGCGTTCAAACAGACAGACGGACATGGCTAAATCGACTCAGCTCATTGCCCTGATCATTTCGGTATACTTATTGGTGGACCTTTCTCTTCGTCTTCTCATACTTACCAATATCTGACCAAAGTTATAATACCATTTCATGTTCATGAAATGTATAACAAGAATGTGTGTCTGGCGTCCGAAGTGCTTAACCGATCTTTATGAAATTTTCACAGTAGATTTTCGGGTTCACTGGTTACAGTATAGGTTACATATAGTTTTGGAAGAGTGAGCGGTGCCACGCCCATTCTGTATAAAATTACAATTTGTCATAACTCTGAACGCATTTCGTCTATATTAATGATATTTGGATATGTGTGTCCTTTAATCAATATTTATATAATTTTCAAAAAGTGAGCGGTACATCTTTATGATACTTTTACAGTGGGTTCGGGGGCATTTGGGTGCGCCCCTATATAAAGTTAGAATTCATCATAACTACAAATTTATTTGATTTCAGATAATGATATTCTTTATAAACGGGTCCTATATATCGAAAAAAAAAACTTTGGAAAAAAGTGAGCGGTATTAAATATTTATTTATATGTGGGTGGTGTCACTCCCATTTCCCAAAATTAAAAAAAAATCAATAGTAAGATCATCAGGTTATTGCAACTACCAAATTCTAGTATTCTATCTGCATCAGTGAAGGAGATATGGGATGTTCCGGTTTCCTACCTCTCTTTTAGAAAGCTTTAGTACAAAAGTGCGCGTGGCTGTCCACCGATTTTGCTTATTATGGGCTGTATCTTGTACGGTTATAAAGTTATTAGCAACCGAATTTGAAACGACGATGCCATGCCATGTCCAAAATTTTACAAAAATCGTACAAAGATCATTCTACACATATCAATCAATGAGATATGGGCAGTTCAGTATTTCTACCTTCTTTTCAGATAACTTTTATAAAAAGGTATTCGTGGTCGAAAAGCGATTTCGCTTATTTCCTATGGGTGTATGTACCATAACTAAAGTATACCTCCAACTAAGTTTTGTTATTCTAGCGTTAACGGTTCTGAAGTTATTAACAGTTTAAGTTTGAAAATTTCTTCACTCTTTTCCAAAATTTTGGTAACATTTGGTTATGGTTCGATTTCGCCCATTTTACATAGCAACCTACCATGGCCAGAAAGCAATCTGTGTGCCAAATTTCAAAATTTTTACTCAAGTTATCGTGTCCACGGAAGGACGGATATGTCTTAATGGATTCATCTGTTCATTCAAAGAACTTAGACATATGGAACTCTACATCTATATCCATTATTTTGTACCGTTTCAAACCAGCGTTATATGGGCAAAACTATAATACCCTGTGGGTACAAAAATACATTGCATTCGATTGAGATTGTCTTTAGAAGAGTTGTTGTTGTTGTTGTTAACAGTGCTTCGCCCTGCCCCAGATTGGACAGGGTTACACTGAAATAACAGCCCTTGGCCGGGTGAAAAAACCCGGGTCATTCCGGTGCGATAGAACCGGCTTCCCCGCGGATCAGGTGATTGGTATCGTGAGGGGACGAACTGCATGCATTGTCTATTTGGCTGATGCGGCTTGCAGCAATTTAACAGAAAATTAGTAATTTTTGCCTCTCTGTGTAAATGATGTTCCGGTGATATCAGGAGACCTCCCGTATCAGTCCTGAGAAAATAGCGGACATGTAGTTCATAACTGACTGTCTGATTGAATTGTGCTGCCAGCTAGTGAATTTGGGATTTTATTGCGGCTTTGTACTTTAGTGACAAACGCTTTGGCCAACAATGTCAGGTTCCGTGCGGCGAAAAATCCGAAAATAATCAGGATAAAACTTATTCTGGAGCACAGCTCATCGACGGAAATACCCCTTAGGGTGGAAGATGGAGCCTAAAAATGTTGTAATTAAACAGATAGGATACGACACCACCCTATTGCACCCGTTGCTAAGTCTTACGGGGTTACGATCTTTCATATATGATTACAACAGACGATTGTCGACTTTAAGATAAGACCACATGATTTCTTAAAATTTTTCATGCTGAACACGAATTCGTAATTCACCATGAAAAATCCTTTAGAAAACATTAGGTTTTATTGCATTTGCAATCGAAAACACAGGGAAGTGCAACTAGTGTCTGAAGTACGAATAAATTACTTAATTTAGTAGTAGTTTTGCAATTTGTTTCAAAAAGTGTAGTTTTTCACGACATATGTAAGTAATAAAACCCGTCTTCACCAACAAATGCACAAAAGCGTTTGTTGAAAAGATTTTTTAGTCAAATGTATATTTTTGTGGAGCTTCAGAAAGGTTAAAAGGGTATTTCGCGAAAACTAGCCAGTGCGCATTCATTGAAAACGTAGTAAGATACCCTGGATGTTTTCGGACAAGATCTCATTCACACTTTCCGTGTCCATATTTTTTTAAACTCAATTATTCCATCGAAAAGCTGTGTCTAGCACAAAGATTTTTACAGAATAAAAAATTCAATATTGTTTAAAAATCACAGAGCAGAAAGTGTTCAAGTTATGATTACTGGCATCGATATGTTCTGGAACAATTTTTTTGCATAGTTTTTGCACCGATTTTAAAAATAAGAATATGTGACCTGGTCTACGGAAAGTGGCTTGGGTGTCAAAAAATCAATTTTCACTTTTTAGTTGATTCGGATGGAAGATGAGATGCTTTTTCACGTGGTAGAATCCAAAAAGTCAAAACTTGTTTGAAAGTTCCCTCCGGAAAGAGAGACGAATGAAAACAAGACAACAGCAGATGCGCAGTATTAGAGTAAACGTCACTTCTTCAGTGTTACTTTTTTAAATGTTCCACACTAGCAACTTACACGATGAACTATAATAATATTCCGACCAAAAACAATACTTACGGGACGTCCTTGAAGGCTCTGGAAAGAACAATTAATGAGGTAACGAGAAACTGACGAAACGAGTTGTTTATTTTTACAGCTGTTTCCCAGAAAACAAGTTTTCGCACGTTAGCTCCCTTTTCGCAGACCAGGTCACATATTTTAAATTAAATTTTAACAAAAATTTTGCTCTTGAAGAGTTTTTGGAAGCGAGAACATTGGCATTTAAATTATGAAAATCGGTCCAGTATATCGGAAGCTTTTGAACTTTGAAATAAAAAGGGTAATTGGCGATAAAAAAGGAAATAATTTTTTTTCAAAAATCGAAGATAGGCACTTTTTGTATTGTCAATAGCCACCAAATAATACCAAAATTGATCAAAAATAAATTTTCACAATTTTAAGTGAATCCGTTTTAGAAATGCTTACCCATTTGCCAGTTTATCCAGTTCATACGACATTTTTTTGCAAAGTAATGCCTGTATATCACAATATTAAAGAGAGCAGCACATTGGCTAAACTCATGATTTTTTTGCTTATGCATAAGCTGTTATTGTTCCTTATGGACCTGTATTCTCTAAGTTAACCATATTTACATTTGTGCCCGGGAATAAAACACCATTTATTAATTTGACGCACGAATTAAATAGATTTTTCGATCTACCAAATACAGCTCTTGGAAAAAAGCAAATCTGCAAATCAGGTGATCACAGCTGTTGTCTTTTGTGAATTCTTATATCACACATTTCAAACTTGCATGTATTCACAATGCTATAGAATAAGCGATTTATATATGCTAAGCCCAGAAAGGTTCAAGATACTACCCGTCTAGTAAACAAAAAGTATACAAAAGCCCTCCACCTAAACAATTAGGTACATGCGAGTGACAAGATCCCCTCGGTGCCGACAAGTGATTAATAAAATTTTATATAGAAATCAAAGAGAAATCGGCGTTCCAGTATTTTCTATGTGCATATTGCTGGGTCTATCTGCTTTTATTCTGGTACTAGCATACATCGGATTTATGTTAATCAACAATGGCATGGTCACGAAAGGCATAATGCTCGTGCTGGTGTCCTATCTTGTGAAGCTAATGAAACTGTATTGTCAGTAAACGAATTTAATCATGGTAAATACGGATGATGACAAACCGTGTACTTACCATCTGTTTTCTCGTTAAAAATAAATAAACCATAAAATATTTAAATATTGTATAATTTATTTTACACATTTAATATAATTTGTTAGTTTAATTTTATTTGTGTATTTATTTTGTGCTAGTTAAGTTATTTTTTTTTCCTATTTATATATTACATTACACATTAGTTAGTTAATTATCATTACACTAATTATGATTACCTTGGATTTTGATTGTGGTTATTCAAGTTTTTTTTACGCAACATATCTCACACCATTTATTAAAACTATTATTATTTTAAAAATTGTATGTTTCTTTTTTTTTTTTCAGACTACGTTTGTACAAACACACATACATATGTACAATACATGTAGGCATGTTTGCATGTATTTATATAACAATATGAGGGTAACTTGAAATATTTTTTTATATAAATTATTAATGATCTACGATTGTTAAACATACTCAGTACAAATTGGTTTTATTTGCTGTTTTGTGATTTTGTTTATTAAATTCGTACAATTCGATGTGTTTAATTGTCAAATGAAACTTAAATAATTATAACTATTTTTTGTAGTTATAGGAAATAAACTATAATTATGTATATTATTTTAATAACCGTGTTTGGACACAAGATTTCGTATTACATCAATTAATGCAAAGTAAACGTAAATACTGTCTTATTACCGTTACCTACAAATTTGCAGTATGTATGTATTAATTAATTATGACTTCCTGTAGTATTGTAAACATTACTTGTATCGATCATTGTAATATGTATTTCGGATTTCAGTTTGGCACATATCGTAGTCAAAATTTGAATTTGAATCTAAACACTAAGAGGTTTGCATTTTGCTCTATAAAAAGCGTATATTGGTTTTAGATTTTGTTTTGATTTATTTTGTAACTTCACGTTGAATAAAGTATTGAAAGCATATATTTTAAAAGTTCCACCTCTAAGCAAATCCAAAATGTTAAAGGAACATAATACACTCAGATAAAAAATCGTCTAAAACCAACAAAACTTGCATACTTTAGAGTGAAAAAAACTTGACACGAAGAGTGATAGGAACAATTTCAATAATTCAATAATTTCTGCCATAAAGCCCGATGAATGATTTATTTAGCAACACTTCTCTTGAATGCTGAATAACGAGGGTTGATAAACCCGAGAAGAGAATCGATGAAACATACCTTTCAGCAACCAACTATTACAATGTTATAATGTCGGTATTCTAGCCTAAGTACGATTACAAGATCAGATTCCCTTGACCGCAGTATCGGGGAGATCGATATTTTGTATGTACTGGCTCAAGTTTCACACTGACTTTAAGGCATTCAACGTTTTGATGGAATAAAGGAGACCACTGTTGGGAACAGAGGAAAGACAGTGGTGGTGGATTATGTGAGTTGTTTTTTGAGCCACACCGCTTCTCGGTGTAAACTAAAGTCATCTAGAAACAGCAAAAGGAGAGCACGCCATCCTGCCCTGCTGTTTCCAAACTCAAAGGGATTATCTCTTCCTCTGCCGCCAATGTTGGATGCATGTACGAACACCAACTTTACTCCTTTGGTATTACGCGAAACCTCAAAAAATTAGGCTCATCTCATGGTGCCGTCCATGGAAGCCGCAAAATAAATGAGAACAAAACAACTACACTTTTCTTGTTAACCTTTTATTTTTTATCGGTTGTGTGTAGTATCCAATAATAAATATATAAATGATGTTCCGGTGATATCAGGAGACCTCCCGTATCAGTCCTGAGAAAATAGCGGACATGTAGTTCATAACTGACTGTCTGATTGAATTGTGCTGCCAGCTAGTGAATTTGGGATTTTATTGCGGCTTTGTACTTTAGTGACAAACGCTTTGGCCAACAATGTCAGGTTCCGTGCGGCGAAAAATCCGAAAATAATCAGGATAAAACTTATTCTGGAGCACAGCTCATCGACGGAAATACCCCTTAGGGTGGAAGATGGAGCCTAAAAATGTTGTAATTAAACAGATAGGATACGAGACCACCCTATTGCACCCGTTGCTAAGTCTTACGGGGTTACGATCTTTCATATATGATTACAACAGACGATTGTCGACTTTAAGATAAGACCACATGATTTCTTAAAATTTTTCATGCTGAACACGAATTCGTAATTCACCATGAAAAATCCTTTAGAAAACATTAGGTTTTATTGCATTTGCAATCGAAAACACAGGGAAGTGCAACTAGTGTCTGAAGTACGAATAAATTACTTAATTTAGTAGTAGTTTTGCAATTTGTTTAAAAAAGTGTAGTTTTTCACGACATATGTAAGTAATAAAACCCGTCTTCACCAACAAATGCACAAAAGCGTTTGTTGAAAAGATTTTTTAGTCAAATGTATATTTTTGTGGAGCTTCAGAAAGGTTAAAAGGGTATTTCGCGAAAACTAGCCAGTGCGCATTCATTGAAAACGTAGTAAGATACCCTGGATGTTTTCGGACAAGATCTCATTCACACTTTCCGTGTCCATATTTTTTTAAACTCAATTATTCCATCGAAAAGCTGTGTCTAGCACAAAGATTTTTACAGAATAAAAAATTCAATATTGTTTAAAAATCACAGAGCAGAAAGTGTTCAAGTTATGATTACTGGCATCGATATGTTCTGGAACAATTTTTTTGCATAGTTTTTGCACCGATTTTAAAAATAAGTATATGTGACCTGGTCTACGGAAAGTGGCTTGGGTGTCAAAAAATCAATTTTCACTTTTTAGTTGATTCGGATGGAAGATGAGATGCTTTTTCACGTGGTAGAATCCAAAAAGTCAAAACTTGTTTGAAAGTTCCCTCCGGAAAGAGAGACGAATGAAAACAAGACAACAGCAGATGCGCAGTATTAGAGTAAACGTCACTTCTTCAGTGTTACTTTTTTAAATGTTCCACACTAGCAACTTACACGATGAACTATAATAATATTCCGACCAAAAACAATACTTACGGGACGTCCTTGAAGGCTCTGGAAAGAACAATTAATGAGGTAACGAGAAACTGACGAAACGAGTTGTTTATTTTTACAGCTGTTTCCCAGAAAACAAGTTTTCGCACGTTAGCTCCCTTTTCGCAGACCAGGTCACATATTTTAAATTAAATTTTAACAAAAATTTTGCTCTTGAAGAGTTTTTGGAAGCGAGAACATTGGCATTTAAATTATGAAAATCGGTCCAGTATATCGGAAGCTTTTGAACTTTGAAATAAAAAGGGTAATTGGCGATAAAAAAGGAAATAATTTTTTTTCAAAAATCGAAGATAGGCACTTTTTGTATTGTCAATAGCCACCAAATAATACCAAAATTGATCAAAAATAAATTTTCACAATTTTAAGTGAGTCCGTTTTAGAAATGCTTACCCATTTGCCAGTTTATCCAGTTCATACGACATTTTTTTGCAAAGTAATGCCTGTATATCACAATATTAAAGAGAGCAGCACATTGGCTAAACTCATGATTTTTTTGCTTATGCATAAGCTGTTATTGTTCCTTATGGACCTGTATTCTCTAAGTTAACCATATTTACATTTGTGCCCGGGAATAAAACACCATTTATTAATTTGACGCACGAATTAAATAGATTTTTCGATCTACCAAATACAGCTCTTGGAAAAAAGCAAATCTGCAAATCAGGTGATCACAGCTGTTGTCTTTTGTGAATTCTTATATCACACATTTCAAACTTGCATGTATTCACAATGCTATAGAATAAGCGATTTATATATGCTAAGCCCAGAAAGGTTCAAGATACTACCCGTCTAGTAAACAAAAAGTATACAAAAGCCCTCCACCTAAACAATTAGGTACATGCGAGTGACAAGATCCCCTCGGTGCCGACAAGTGATTAATAAAATTTTATATAGAAATCAAAGAGAAATCGGCGTTCCAGTATTTTCTATGTGCATATTGCTGGGTCTATCTGCTTTTATTCTGGTACTAGCATACATCGGATTTATGTTAATCAACAATGGCATGGTCACGAAAGGCATAATGCTCGTGCTGGTGTCCTATCTTGTGAAGCTAATGAAACTGTATTGTCAGTAAACGAATTTAATCATGGTAAATACGGATGATGACAAACCGTGTACTTACCATCTGTTTTCTCGTTAAAAATAAATAAACCATAAAATATTTAAATATTGTATAATTTATTTTACACATTTAATATAATTTGTTAGTTTAATTTTATTTGTGTATTTATTTTGTGCTAGTTAAGTTATTTTTTTTTCCTATTTATATATTACATTACACATTAGTTAGTTAATTATCATTACACTAATTATGATTACCTTGGATTTTGATTGTGGTTATTCAAGTTTTTTTTACGCAACATATCTCACACCATTTATTAAAACTATTATTATTTTAAAAATTGTATGTTTCTTTTTTTTTCAGACTACGTTTGTACAAACACACATACATATGTACAATACATGTAGGCATGTTTGCATGTATTTATATAACAATATGAGGGTAACTTGAAATATTTTTTTATATAAATTATTAATGATCTACGATTGTTAAACATACTCAGTACAAATTGGTTTTATTTGCTGTTTTGTGATTTTGTTTATTAAATTCGTACAATTCGATGTGTTTAATTGTCCAATGAAACTTAAATAATTATAACTATTTTTTGTAGTTATAGGAAATAAACTATAATTATGTATATTATTTTAATAACCGTGTTTGGACACAAGATTTCGTATTACATCAATTAATGCAAAGTAAACGTAAATACTGTCTTATTACCGTTACCTACAAATTTGCAGTATGTATGTATTAATTAATTATGACTTCCTGTAGTATTGTAAACATTACTTGTATCGATCATTGTAATATGTATTTCGGATTTCAGTTTGGCACATATCGTAGTCAAAATTTGAATTTGAATCTAAACACTAAGAGGTTTGCATTTTGCTCTATAAAAAGCGTATATTGGTTTTAGATTTTGTTTTGATTTATTTTGTAACTTCACGTTGAATAAAGTATTGAAAGCATATATTTTAAAAGTTCCACCTCTAAGCAAATCCAAAATGTTAAAGGAACATAATACACTCAGATAAAAAATCGTCTAAAACCAACAAAACTTGCATACTTTAGAGTGAAAAAAACTTGACACGAAGAGTGATAGGAACAATTTCAATAATTCAATAATTTCTGCCATAAAGCCCGATGAATGATTTATTTAGCAACACTTCTCTTGAATGCTGAATAACGAGGGTTGATAAACCCGAGAAGAGAATCGATGAAACATACCTTTCAGCAACCAACTATTACAATGTTATAATGTCGGTATTCTAGCCTAAGTACGATTACAAGATCAGATTCCCTTGACCGCAGTATCGGGGAGATCGATATTTTGTATGTACTGGCTCAAGTTTCACACTGACTTTAAGGCATTCAACGTTTTGATGGAATAAAGGAGACCACTGTTGGGAACAGAGGAAAGACAGTGGTGGTGGATTATGTGAGTTGTTTTTTGAGCCACACCGCTTCTCGGTGTAAACTAAAGTCATCTAGAAACAGCAAAAGGAGAGCACGCCATCCTGCCCTGCTGTTTCCAAACTCAAAGGGATTATCTCTGCCGCCAATGTTGGATGCATGTACGAACACCAACTTTACTCCTTTGGTATTACGCGAAACCTCAAAAAATTAGGCTCATCTCATGGTGCCGTCCATGGAAGCCGCAAAATAAATGAGAACAAAACAACTACACTTTTCTTGTTAACCTTTTATTTTTTATCGGTTGTGTGTAGTATCCAACATCTAATACAGTTTGACCGCCGGTCGTCCTTACTATAACGCGGTGGATATATATATATGTATATGTATATCAGCATCAGCAAGCAAGACAGTTCAACCATTGCATCCGCTTGCCCGATTAAGCAGAAATTAAGATACTGAAAATGACTGACAACGGCTAGTAGCTGCAGGCACTCTTTTGATATCGAATAATTCAAATGTATGAAGAAATTGATAAATGTTAGTTTTGCATAAATTAATTTCGTATCCCTCAAATTCTTGGGCAGCAGCCCAACGAACTAGACAGGTTTTCAATGCTTAAGTATTAAAATGACACACAAAGTCCGCTGGAATTTTGATTTCTTATTCCTTACTTTTTAATAGTAATGGTTTATTATATCTTTTGATTAACATTTTCCTTTGTGTTTTTTTTCTTACGCTTAAAGTAACTATTTACTACATATTTTACTTTCCGAAATTTAGCATGTTTTCTGTTTTTGGCATAAATGTTTTACTACCTAAAACTAGTTTAAAAAATGCTTATACTATATTCTTTTACAATTTCTTAAATTTGTATTTTGTTTCATAAATTTTGAATTTGGCACATGGTTTCCGAAATGTTTTTTTTTTTAATAAAAGACTTATAAAAAGTTGTCCGAAGACAATTTTTTATTTAAATGTTTGTAGTTTTATCTCTTCTACTTGCGACCTTATCATTATAGATCATTTTAATTTAATTTATTCGCGTTTTTTTCTTGATTTTCCTTAGGTTGGAAAGTTGATGTGTATTGGAAAGATTTTCAGTCATCCCTTGTCAAATGAGTATTTGAAACAAACAGTGCTAAATTTCGTTCTGTGAGAAAACCACGGAAAACCGCTACAATATACATCATTACTTTTATATTCAACCCCAATTTTTTGTTTTGCAATAACGCATACTTTAGATATATTAGTTTCACTATTATTATTTATCAAAAATCTAAATATATATAATCATGTATTTGCTGAAGTCCATTTAAATATATATATCCATTTAAATATATATATAAGTAAATAAATGCATAACTTTTAATTATCGTTTGTTCAACCGTTGACTTTGGTTTGAAGTAATGCTCATATTTTGTGTATTCCTGTTCTCTCTTAAAATTATGTATTGTCGGTGACACTGCAAAGCCGCATAAGTGATATCTCAGTTTGGCTGTTTTTCAACTACAAATTGCTTAATTTAAAGAAGAATAATGACTTTATGGAAAAAGTTCCCATCAAGATAGATTCTTGTAACTATTTTCCAAACAACATGTAGTGCTCTTGAGAATAAATAAATAGATCTTGATGACAAGGGCCGATAAAAGATTTTGACATAAATGCCACTTACGCGGTTTTGCATTTATGCGTTACGCGGTTTTGCAGTGTCACCGACGATTTACACTTATGACATAATAACCTGAATCTTATATATACAATTTTGTATGAGTTATCAATAAAAAATACAAATGATAGAGAATGTACAATATTCAAACTAGAATATTTATATGGTTTAAAGATTTTTATAAAAGTAAATGCAAAATCATAAATTTCTTTAGTTGATATTCTGCAGTAGTAGGTAGTTTGTTATAGTATACTTATTGCAAAAAATGGCATTAATTTATTTATAAGTAACATTATTCGAATTAATTCATAATAATAGTCGATGTAAAAACTATCAAAAATCATATCGATTTCTTTCCCAAAGTTTTTCCCTTAAATGCCACTTATTGAGTTAGTCGCTCATGAAACGTACATATATGATGTAAAAAAATACACAAAAATTTGCAAGTACACATTTTATATAAACAAGCTCCGATTACCATGCATTCTAAACATAATCATGAATAGTTGGCTTTAGATATAAACAAATTTGTAGTGTTCGTAATTGAGTAAGCAAATATTCTTATGATTTATTGCCACACAAGTCAAGCAACTTCGAGAAAAAAAATTCAAGTCGGCAGAAACAAACGTACTTTTTTCGGAAGACTCAAAGTTTTGTTTGGAAACAATTATGTACATACATTTTTATTCTTTGTTTAAGTCAGGGCGGAGAGTTTCGGAACGCGGAGAATTTTAAGAAAGCTAACATATAAGACGTAGTGCGAATGAGCGAAGATGCTCCAGCCCAGAAGGTATTCTTCTCGGCACCCGCCGGGGAAGCAGAGGAAGAGGGAGACCACCACTCCGATGGAAGGACCAAGTGGAGACCGATTTGCGATCCCGAGGTGTTTCCAATTGGCGCCAGTTGGCGCAACGAAGAAACGACTGGCGAGCTATGTTGGACGGTCAAAATCGCCCAGGCGGTTAGATGACCATTTAAAGAAGAAGAACATATAAGATTTGAAGACCAAAGTTCATAGTTTTTATATACTTTGGATACATTATATTATAGGATTATCCACATAGCGGGGGCTTGTAAAGGCATAAATAAGTCGACATATAGAAGTTCTTAGGTTGAATAAGGAAATCAATTAAGCCATGTCCACCCTATCTAAAAATGCGAAAGTTTTTAGGTTTTACATCAAAATTATTGAACGGCTTAAATACGATGAAAAGTGTATTTTTAGATTGTTATGACAACAAATACTAGATACACAGTGAAACATCCCTTCAGCGGACACTCACAGTCAGTTAATCATTCATCTCACTGTCGAGGTTGCAGTTTTCTCAAAAGCAAGGGGCTGTTTTCCCCCTTTTGCAATATTGATACAAAATTGTACCGTCAGCTTCTCGAAGAAAGTTGGTCTCCGCAGTTACCTAGATCCATCGGTATACTCAGCAAAATTCTAGCTCTATCCTATTAGCAATTATTGTAATTATTTTTTTTTAATTAATCCTTGCTAAAGCAAAATCTCCGGAACCAATTTTCGTAACACCTTGAAAAGCTTTTGCGACGCATCTATATACATATGTACTCGTATACTACTTGTAAAATAAAGTCGCTAAAAAGCTATATACGGAATTGGCTTCGCACAGAATGCTCCGATTTGAAAGCGGGTTTTTGCATTTTAAAGCTTAGCTGTGTGAGATGGACTTTTTTTTATATAATGTGAACGAATATATAAAGGGGGCGTGGCAATCGGACAAAATGTGGTAAAAAAACATAAATTTTTGGTTTACACAGCCATACATCATAACCTAATCAACCGATTAGAATGAATCTTCCTTGTAGTTAAACTTTGAAATATTTACTTTCGTTCTGCATAAAAAAAATAGTTGATTTATTTCTAATTTAACCAAAATTGCTTAAACAAAAGCAGCACTTTTTCCAAAAAAATCTGTTTGTGTGTTTGTTCGCTGCGAACCGAATAAGGCAGCGTGCTTTAAGCGACAGCTGTGGTGAGCCATTCATTTGATGAATTCGCGAAAGAGCTCCGTAGCGTTACTTCACTTCGGACGTATGTATGTATGTTACATAATTTCGCTTTTATTTCGGCTTCACATACAAATTTATGCATTGTGCCAGATTAATGCAACAAAAAAGAAAAAGAATGCATGCATATTTTTAAACATAATACTGAAAATAAAAACTAACTGAATATGAATAATTAATATGTATGTACATAAATATATCTTCTAATTGGACTTTATTTATTTATGAAATTTTCGTTATTTACTAGAGTCATTATTCCGAAATATTACAAAAAATTACTTTTGTTTCAATTATAAAGTTGTTTAAACATTATCAACCTGTGTGAAACAAGGTGCGGGTTGCTAGTACGAATATAAAAATCAAATTGGTTGCATACTACTTGTAACTATGCACGGAGGAAAGCGCAGTGGTGGAACTATTACAAAAAACGCTGTAAAGATATTTTGGACTGAGAACAAACTGTGGACGACTATTTTAATACAAATGTTACCATTATCAAAATGATTACGAAAAACAAAAAACTGCACTTAAGAAAAGTATGCTCACCAGGTTTGTAGATTATTTTTAATATTTTCCAGTCGAGCATTAAGAGAGTATTTTACCTACAAATTTTCTTCCGTAACTCGAACTTCCACAAATTAAAACATAACAATCCTCTAACTCGAAGTAACGCATATTCCTTTTTGAATTTTACTTTATATTTCGGGGAAATCACTTTTTGTACATGAAATACTTTCTTTTGAATTTCACGTCAGTTTAACGTCAGTGGCACTTGTTGTCAGGTAGAAGGTAAATACAATTTGTAAATTGAAGAAAAATATAAACTTAGCACGGAAGTGGAAGACGGGCTAAAGAAAAAACAAGCTACTGAAAAATATAGTATTACGGCTAGTACAGTATCCACATTTTTTAAAAATAAGTAGTCAATTATCAAGGCTGTCGAAATATGTAGGTATTCCTGTAAAAGGATTAAAACCCCAAAATATGAGAACATCGATAAAGCAGTTCCCGACTGGTTCACAGCAGCACGAAATGGAAACATGTTATATCTGGAGCAAAATTAAAAGATAAGGCAATGGCGTTCACAAAGTGTTTTAGAGATGGCCATTTTATTGCAAGCTTAGGATAATAAATAGAAGCAGAGGTATCCAACAAAACGTCAATTCGGCAAAATAGTCAATAAAGTAATTTGTGAACTTATTTATTGCTAGACATAAAAAAGCATGTGGTAAAGGAAATTCGGTTAGTGAAGTAGACTGCGAAAAAGGAAAAAATATGTCTTGCGAAAGAGATATTTTTATTGCTGATGAAACAGGATTCTTTTTTTAATGATTGCCGGACAAAAGTTTGACTTTTAAAAAACAGCCATGCCACGGAGGTAAAAGTCCGCTAATGTTAATTGATTGGAAAAAGTGCAAAACCTCGGTGCTTTCGTGATGTTAAGTCGCTTTCCATAGATAATAAAGCAAACTCCAAGGCTTGGATGACAGGACAACTTTTTTAAGAATGGGTTCTCAAATTGGAAAAATTTTACTGTTTATCGATAACTGTGCAGATCATCCTATTTCCAAACAAACTAAAAGCTTGGAATTTTTCCACCGAATATGACAGCTAAGTTGCAACCGCTTGATCAGGGAATAACTCAAAATTTGACAAACAAATGACACTACTACTGAAGAACACTATAAGGCTTTGAGGGACCTGGAGTCCTTTTTTTGCTGAAAATAACAAAAAAGATTGTCAGTCCTTAATTTTGAATATTTCACTTCGTTCTAACTTCCTTTTATAGTTTTCTGTAAGACTATGAATTTAAAATAAAATATACAATTCATTATTTAACAAATACATACCTGTATTGACTTCTTTCTACTAAAAACGAGTAAATTCTATAACTCGAATTCTCCGTAATAGTCCTACAAAGTGGAACTAGTTACAAAATATGCAGCCATTTAAAATGCTTTATTTTTTCCTTTTTTTCTTTTTAATTATTTCGGTAATGGTTACATCTGTCAAAAAATTTTCTTCTACGGTTTGTTGGTAAGATGAGTGCCCATCGAAAGTGTCTTTACAGTTTTTCTTGTATATGCTATAGTTTTCCCGCTATAATCACTTTTTCCCTGTGTATTATCACAAAAAACATTCAAACAAGTCGATTTTTGTGATGCATTTTGCATGGGGCAAAAAACATTTCGTTTGCAAAATAAAATTTTTTTTTTGCGGATTTCGGTAAAATTTTAAATTTCTATGAATGTTTGTTCCAACAATTTCTTGCTAAAGGTGACTAACCCCTCGAAAATGGGCGTGGCAGCCACCCTATCTACGTTCAAAATTTCATAATTTGTTAAGTTATCCCGTCAACACTTCCGTGTTAAATCCCTGTCGCCTGAACTATAAGTCCAACCTTTTTTTGGGATAATAGCGATTCAAGTTATGGAAGTTTCACTGTATCTTCACTAGTAGTAGCAGTGTAAGGAAATTAAGAGTAATTATGACTGAAATATGAATGAATGAATGTATGGAGCGATGTACAACAGGCCGAGATTCTTTTCCAGTTAGGGGTGCGCTGCTTTGAATTTATTCCTAAAAACTGGAGGGACCTCCAGTTTTTGCCACCTTCGAATGGCATCACGTAAATTTTTGCCGCAGAGCCTCCCATTGCAGAAATACACTCGGAGAGTTTGCTAAACTACTGCCGAGGGACGCCACTATTGTGAAACAACCAGTTTTGATGTCACCAGTCCCGTTACTCGAACCATGGACCTTCGGTGTGGTAGGCCGGAAACACTACTAATAGTAAAACTCTCTTTGCTAAATTGTATTCAAAGTTTTCCTATGACGGATCTAAATTAGTTTAGGGTAGTTAAAATAGAGATATGTGTTTCTGACTACATATTTGGTATAAATAGAATTTTTTTTCGCCTCGTCCTGTTCAAAATAAAAACTACAATAAACCTTCTCGGATATACAATTAGTAGATATACAAGGAGAGCTTGTGTAAGGTCATAAGATTAGTATCAAAGTTGCTAAAAGTAGGCTTTTAGATTTATTCTGCTACAATTTGATCTTTCCGTTGCCACACTAACAAATGGCTATCTACACCAAAAAACTTCAAAATTTACTCCCAATCTAAACTTCGCGTCGTCGCCAAAGAAGTTTTCTTAAAAAAAACGGATGATTCAAAAAACTTGCCCCTATCTCACCTGGCCTATGATTTTCCACAGATCTTGCAGAATTTCAAATTGTTATATGGCTCTCGATTAATGTTCGTTCGAATTTCCAAAACCAACTTTTCTACGAAACCATTTACAAACATACTAAATGAATTTACAGTAAACTTAAGTTTAATAGTTGATGTACAGTTATTTACAAGTATCTATAGTTTCTTAAGTAGCTTTGATTAGTTTGTAGTACATAGTCTTTGTGTTGGTTTTTTCTTTTGAGAAATTAATTATAATTACTACTTCAAAAAATGACATACATACATATAGTTTGCCTATACAACCTTAGGTCGAATTTTGTTCATTTACTTATTGCCTAGATAGTAATTAAAAATACATTAAACACAACTACATACATAAGTTTTGGGTAGGTGGTGGGAGAGGAGTGGTTAAGAGTCTCATAATGCATTCATGGGTTTGGTTAGATGCGAGAGAAAAATTAGTTTAACTTCTAATACATATGTGGAAGAATGTGGATTTCATACTTTACATACAATAAATACATATTTTGGAAATGGATTATCTGGGTGTATGGTGCGTATGTGTGTGTGATTTTTAAGTCTTGTAAAAATTTTGATTGATTGTCCGAAAGTTTAAATTCATCTGTATTGCATTGTTTGCATGTACCAAATATTTGTTTCAAAGGGAGATAGTGTGGAGATCATAAACAGTTATGGAGGTCAACGGTTATTCCTATTTGCTACATACGACCAATATAAGTAGAACTTAGGGGTTAGGTTTATATATGTTTGCGAATATAAAACAACAACATCAACATTCAAACATACATACATACTTGTATATTCTATACTACTGCCATGCAAATACGCGTTCAAATCACCTCATTCTATGTATGGTCGTTCAACACGAAAGTTTCGCGCCAAAATAACTTTACTAAACTTGAATCATTTACACACACATTTTCACTAGGTACGATCTCTTATCGTTAACAATGCAGCAAACATCGGCCATTTGGCACTTGCCACATATCTATATGAAAACATACATATCTACATATATGTACTGTGTATGCTTAAAATTGCTGCAGCTTCGAATCTCACACCGATATTGAATAATCAGATTTTTCACTCAACAATTTTTGTTGTGGCGGTGCAGGTGAATGTTGTTGTCGTGACGGTGGCAACTGGGCTTGTTGCTGCTGTTGTTGTTGCGGTTGTACTGCTGCTTGCCCTTTTTGTGATTGTTGTTGTTGCTGTTGTTGTTGCAGCTGTGATGTGGTAGATGATGGCCTTGACCATAATGTCGATCTCATACCCAATTTTAATTTCTTTAAAGTTTCCACATCACATTCAACTTCCGACAATTCAATGCGTTCTGTTTCTATGGGTAACTGATGAAAACCACCGCCAGGCATTACGGTACATTCAGCCTGTAACTGCAACGGATGCAGGGTGCGTATGCCTCCAGTTCTATTGACATCAATTTTGTCGGCGTTGTTGTTATGATAGTTGTTGTTGTTGTTTGTTGTTGATAAGTGCATGTAGGTTAAAGGAGGAAAATATTTAGGGGGTTTACAAATTACAGTCGGTCTCATGCAACAAGCAAAATTACAAATGTGTTCCTATCTGGCTGACATTTCCTATCGTATCTGTGTGTATATGCATGTGTATGTATTAAGTTAGTGCTAGTTTTTGAATGTTTGTCTTTTTCCAATTTTTCCTTTAAACTCTCACATAGCTCAATGGGGTTTTCTAAACATTATGATGTCGTCGTTGTTGTTCTTCTATGTTTGTACTAGTCTTTGGGTATCTTCTTAAAATTAAGACTAATTAAGTAACTCAAATATTTTTCTATGTCAGATGTATGTATACAATACCCCAGCAACCCCTTTAATACTAGCGAAAGCAGTTAGCTGACTCAGACTTTGCAGATATTTTGTTGTAAAAATATGAGTCAATATTCAACAAAAACCATAAGCTCAAGCGTTTCCCATGTTTTGTTAAGTTTTTAAGTTCTATATAGAAACTAAGCAGTTTTCTATCCCAAAAATTTAAATTTGCTAATTTTTAGAAAGAGGGTCCTATTTCCGCTGGCTCGCGATTAATTGTGAGTACGCTGCATATTTATTCATGGTTGATAAACTAATAAAATGTTTGATGAACTCCATTATGGATAAACTACTGCCCTGTTCATTACATGCTTTCAAAAAGTTATAAAATATAGCATACATCGGATCACTAAAAAAGTGGTGCACCAAAGCACAAGAAAAGATGGGCGTAAGAACCTGCAATCGGAAATCAATCATTCCTGTGAAAAGGAAAATGTTGACCTAATGCCCTGCATACTACAGTACTTCTCTGTGTTCCTAAATTAAGAAAGACGAACAAGATGAATACGATGGAATTTACGTTCGTCGCTCGAGCAGACATCTTGGAGAAAACCCCTTGAAAGAAGAATCAAAACATATCACCCTTTTACCGATTTTAATGACGCCTTTAGAAATAATGTGAGCGTATAAATTGAACAGAGTACTACTATTGCCGAAACCATAACCGGTTTAAACTAATTAATTTTTCGAAACGGAAACAGTAACCGTTATTTTGATATGAAAAATAACGAAACCGAACTCGTTTCAAAAGCAGGAACTGGTTCCAAACAGATCTCAATTTTTACTTAACTTTGTGGACACATTTTTGCCTTTACAAGATAACAACCTGGCTAATTTTAATCGAAGATTGCCGAGCAAGGTTACAAAAGACGCGCTTTCCCCTCAGTATCAAAAAGTAAAAGGGGAAGTTAATTTTCTTGTTCTTGTCCAGCGGTATTTGCATTGGTTTCTTTTTCGAGAACCGCTCATTCACAAGGATATTCTGCCGAGAACTATTATGGATCGCGTTCTTAATTTTCGATCGATTCAAAGAAATTTTCTGGTTTTTTGCCAATAACTATTTATTCTCGTTGATTAGAGAATATTGCGAAAGTGCTCTAAGCGTCATAGGTTGCCACCAAGAAGTAACAAGAGGAACAGTGGGGTTGGGGGACTTTTTTGCAATATAGCAGCAGTGCCAAGCCAGAACAAAAAAACAAGTCTCTATACCAACTTCAGCTTTGCTTGCGGAAATGGAATTGAGGGAAACGACTTTTTTTTAAATCATGCGGCTTTTATGGCTATTTTTGTGGAGTCACATTACAACATCACAGAGCACAGGCGTTAGCATTATTAACTAATGTTTTCGGCAGAATTATGGCAAAAGAAGAAGTAGTAAAGAAAGTTTTGTGTGACGATTTCGAGTTGGTACAGTCTACGTTAGATGCAAGTCTTAACTAAGTCGATCCTAATGGACCTCAAAATTCTGAAATCATTTTTAATTTTTACAAATGTATATCCATCGTTTTATAGAATTGACTGAACACAGGCAACGAAAAAAAAATCGAATGCTTTTCTAATAAAAAAAAAGTGATAATCTTTAGAATTTATTTTGTGCAAATTTTATCATTACATGACATGAACAATATTTATTATTATATCCAAATCCATAATATCTGCAGGAAAAATTACAAAAAAATCAGAGCTATTTTTAGCCACTTGAATTTTGATGCTAAGTAATAAACTTAATCAATTTTTTTGGCTCACGAACTTGTGTTCGTGTTTTTATTTTGAAACCGTAATCGGAAGGAAACCTAAACATTTTACAAAACGCAAACCGGAACGACAAATATTACGCTCATTAAGTCTCTTATCATACTTGTTCTGATGTATCCTAGGCGAGAAAGTAGATGTGAGGAAAAATTTTTTGGAAAGGTTTATTGTGCCTCCTGTAGTGCGTGCATTCCTGCCCCTTGATTTCGCTGGCTTGTGATGTTATGCGTATAAAAAACAAAGCCTCGTTCCATAAGGGTTTCCTATCGGCATCTGAAATTTGTACAAATTCGAATTTTCCACAAGATGTGAACGAAATTTTTCTTTAGGCCGGACCATAGCTTTAAACATTGCTATGGTTTTGATATTTAATATGTAGTTGTAGTAATTTCTCTTAGAACTCATTTCCGATTACTCCTGTAATTACTCCACATAGTCGAGTGATCGAACTAGTAAATACGAAACCGACCGTCTACTGAAATTCTTAAGTTTCCTTGTAAATTATTAGAATAGTATATTCCGACTACCCTATTTTTACACTCATATATATACATCTAATCTAACATCGATATATCTATTTTACTGAATAGATTGACTGTTCTGCCTATTCCAGAATAGCTTGTTCATTATAAGTAATAAATTTATGTATGTGTTTATCAAATGGAAATACGTGTGCTTCTTAACAGATACTGGCGAATATTACTTAACACAAATCCATTTTTATCTCACCCCCCTCCAACCCCTCTTTCCACTAGTCTCATGTTTGATCTATAGGATCCATATATGTACATGATATTTCACTATCATAGCCGAAAGTACTCATGAGGCTACCCCCGTCGAGATCTAGACCACCCCGATTGGCCGTATCCTATTTGGGCAATGTTGTCGCCGAAAAGAATTTCGACGATAGAGGTGCAGTAGATGGATTAATTAAGGTGCCCATATTTTCACCGCCTAAATTTGCATTCGCCACTGAAGTGGGTACCGTTTTGTGGGGTATGGGACGGAATTGTGATGATGGCATGCAACTTACAGGGCCAACAGATGCGATTGGATTATTGCAACTACTATCTAAAAGTTCTGTGGTTGAATCTGTTTGACTTAGTTGAGTTGTGGAATGTGGAGTGCTTAATAAATGATGTTGTGTATGATGATGAGCTAATTTAGGGGTTATCAATAAGGGTTGCTGTTGCGATAGTTTATTTTTATTGGAGGTGGTGATGCTATTACTACAACTACTATTGCTAGTATTATTAAAATTATTATTTGTGGTTGTATTGGTGGTAACATTCGTTTTTTGTAATTGTAATTGATGTTTTTGTAATTGTTGCTGATGTTGTTGTTGTGTTACAGATGGTGACTTAACCAACGTTGGTATGTGACATTGTATGGAGTCTTGTGATTTGAATGTGCTTGAAATTGATTTTAGATTACCACCACCACCACTACCACTACCACCCATACTTCCAATATTAGCACCACCAACACCACCACCAGCACTACCACACACACCGCGTGGTGATAGCATTTTTGTTGTTGAATTATTTGCAGATGTGGTGTTCATGTTGTTGTTTTTACTACTGTTATGATGGCGCGGTGTTGTATTTGTGGAAAATTGATATTGTTGATGATGGTACCTTGAACGACCGCGACGTGGCAATGATTTTTGTTCTGACATTGGTGAGAGATCTGAGGATGTGCTTGATTGTGCTCCATGGTAGATGATACCTGTGGGTGGGTAGGAATATTTTTATACATACAATTAACTTTGACAGTTTAGGAATTAAAAAATACAAACATACATATTTTGGGTACTAAAATGTATAATGAAGATTGAAACTGATAAGTGTACTAAGTGCTAAGCAAACATATTTAGATGTACAACTGGGAGTTGTTGACGGGCTTCGCTATGTATTCCATATTCTTTTTATTATTTATACTGTCAATATTTCTTTCAATTAAACTTTACCAACACCATAGTACCTCGACAGCTTCGCACGACAAACATGAAAAAATAGCTTGAAAGCACGAGACATGAAACCAGAGGAAATGTGAAGGAGTGTAAACTTTGGAAGGAGTAGTGGCATGACCTAGAAGGTTACACTGGTCATACCAAATTGCTCCCACGACAGTCGCGGAGTGTTTTTGTCGTTACAACCCATAACAACAATAAATAAATGACAAAGATACTGTCAGCGAACTTAGGGGGTTTAAAGTAAATTCTAGACCAGGATTGAATGGGAAATTTACTGCTCGGAGTCCCGCCGTATAAGCGGTTGAGTACCCACTCTGATATTACCGAACACACTATCAAAGTAAGCTAAAATTCCCTTTTTCTTCGTGAACCCCCAGAACATAAGGACATCAGACCTGTGGAGCTTCTCACAGCTGATGTAATCTAAAAATTGATGGAAAATCCGAAGCTGCCGCTAGTCCGACAGATTTGGTGTAATGTGAATGGCTGCCCCTTTCTGCTTGAGGATTCCAGTGTCCCTCAAAGCCACCTGTGAAAGAACAAATGCTGGTGTTATACAATGTATATAGGCTTATATTGCAGGGTGCTGTAATTTTTAGTTTCCTGCAAGGTACATTGGCTTAATCCCACTGACGGGTCCATAACTGATTGTCGTTCAGTCATTGCGGTGCTTGTTGAGCACAGTGGTTGGAATAGATATATTGTGAAGAAAGGATTTAGAAGGATTGGGCTATCCCTCTAGCTACTTATCAACTAGTCTGGCTATATAAGTTGATACTTGATTATGTTTCTAAACATAACCCGCTTACTGCACTCTGTGCACGAAAGAGTATACGGAAATGAGATGACTTGGTCAAGGTGGGCTCTAAACAAGCAAGCAACTTATGAAATTGCCGAGGAGGATGACACAAAAATTAATAATATCCATTCGTCTGGCTGATACGAAGCTTTAAAACAGTAATATGGGATTTGAGTAGGTCGAGGTGCCGTTTATAAATGTATATATTAATATAATAACCACTCCTTGTAGGATATGTTAGTGATATTGAACTTGCATAGTTCGTTTTAATTTTGAATTTTCATAGATAAAATGAAATAGAGAACTAAGCTATCAAAAACCCAAACAAATCCCTGTCGTATGATTAAGTTAAGCAATGTTTATACTTCTAAATATTTCTGTTTTGTTTATTTATTTGTTTAATTCGTATTTGCTCAAGCTGGGAAAGTTTACAAATGATTGTTGACTGACATTGATTGGTTCGTTGATTTCCATATGAACTAATTTGTATGTAAAAATGTTTGTTTATTTATTTTTGTAGATTATGTATGTATGAATGTACGAGAACTACTTTTAATATTGGAACTTTCAGGAAACATATGGCATTGTAATTGCAATTTTTTGTTGATTTGCTTGTATCTTTGTTTATATGTATGTATATATTTGTTTTATTGCAAATATATGTAGCTTTTTATAGAGCTACATAGGTATTATGATATAGTTTTCTTGTTTTCTCTTTGATGCCCGCCTTCTATGTTTAATTTTCTACGTAGTTGTACTTATTTCGCTATAAGGCCATTTGCCTGCATTTGTTAGGTACTACAGATATGTTTTCGATATGTTGTGATTTAGAAAATGTTGAATTTTTTTAGAGTCTGTGAATAGAATGCAAAAAAGTAAAAAAAATATTTGTATTTTGTGGCCCGTTAAACATTATATGTAGTTTGTATTATTTGGTTTTTTTTTCTTGGTGCACTAAAGCGAAATTTGAATTTTCGAAATAACAACACATTTAATTGTTTAATATGCGGTCTGGGTTAAACATTGGCTTGGAGAGGTACAACTACGAGATGAAATCAGTATTGGAATGCACTACAATAAAAAGATTGTGTAAATAAATTTTTTCTTATTATTGTACTTTGGTTGGTTGGTGTACATTTCGGGCTGAAATTGTGATATGAATTGATATGTGTGACCTTAACCCTTAACTACCCAACACACTTGTATAACATAAGGGACCAGTAGTATACAGTGGATGCTCTTTATTTAGTAAAATAAGTTTATTCAATATTAATTTGCTTACGTGTTTTACATTTAATTAAATATGTTACAAAGATATTTTAAATGAATTTAAATCACGCAGCACCATATTTTAATACAATACTTATTCACAGCTGTTATAAAACATGTATTTTACAGGCAAAACCAAAGAGTTATGTGTCCATTGCAAACTTAATTTATATAAATGATTAAATATTTTATTTTGATACAAAAAAATGAGGAAATAAATACGAAAATCTTTTTTTTTTTGTAGAAATATATCATTCAGGTTTTATAGCCAAAAAAAAGTTTGTCTGAGAGATACACTTGGGTTGTTAAGTGTTAAATATTTTGAGGTAATAAATGTGATGAACTCGGTTTAATAATTTCGCCAACTTTGTGCAGCTAAGTTCCTAAGAAAGCTTGAGGTACAGTTTTCAAATTCATACGTGGGCCACTTGCATGATTTAAACGCCACAACAATTTATAAAACGAGCAGATAACATGACTTCTGAGACTAGCTAATAACGAATCCGACATTCGTCCCGCTAGTGGAAATGAGTTGACATACGAGACTTAGCAGAGTTAATATTAGACATTTATTCGCTAATTAGAACTTAAGCGCCATAGCAATCACATGGCATATATATCCTGAATGAGCTATAGCGCAGTCTGCGTAAATCTCAACTAGTTCTCCATAAATAAATGTCTTCGTGTTTTCTATCAGTATGGTACAGTGTACGACAAAACTAAAGCACGAAGAGTCCATCTTCTAAACATGATTGAATAAAATTATATGTGCCTGTTTTAAATTTTTTATTTGTTTTTACTGATAAAGGCCACATATTAGTTATTTCAAATATGAAACAGAAAATCCGTTATCATGTTCGATAAAAAAAAATTAATTACACTTTTCAGGCTAACTAACAAATTTGTGCGACAAAACTAAAGCACGAAATGAAGTTAGGTCTTGTTTTTCCGTAAATGGCTTGTAAAAACCGCAAAATCGTTCTAATCGTGAGCCACAATAACCACGCCGAAATATTTGAAAACCTTTCAAACAACGCTTCCCTTGTTTTATTTAGCCTGTAAACGAGGTTGGATGATCTGTATACATTTGCTGGAAATAATTATTTTGTGGTACTTCGCGGAAGAATTTTACTTAAATTTAATCAAAGGAAATCAGTAATTATTATTTCAAAATGTTTTCACAGTTTTGATGTTGTTGTTGTTGTTGTTGTAGCGACTACTTAACCTGCCTAGGATGTTACCCCCCATCCAACATTGTCATCAGGCTCTTCTAACGGAAGTCCAAGAAACCTCGCGGCTTCAACAGGGGTGGACCAGAGTGAAATTGGTGTTAGAAGAATGGGCTCAGTTGAGCAGATGAACAGATGGTTAGTATCGTGGGGGGACATGCCGCATGCCGGGCAGACATTTGGCATGTCAGGGTTCAGTCTGGATAGGTAAGAGTTTAGTCTGTTACAGTATCCAGAACGAAGTTGGGCCAGCGTGACTCTTGTCTCCCTGGGCAGTTCGCGTTCCTCGTCGGCAACAGGTGGAGCTTGTGCCTGTAGGACTGCATTCACTGGGCGTGACCCGACAAAGGAGTTTACCGACTCCGTGTGGATGAGGTTGAGGGCCCGCAGGTACACCTTTGGATCAAACGGCGAGAAAATCTGATGCCCGATATCGTCATAATGCTTGCGGAGGTGACTCCTTATTCTCCTGGGAGGCGGATTTTCGTTGAGCAGGTTTCTGTTCGGGTGCTGCGGTTTATAGCAGTTGAACAGGAATTGTCTGGTCAACATCTCGCAATGCTCTTTGACATCGAGCATTTTTGCCTCATTATGAAGGTGGTGCTCAGGAGACATAAGGAGGCACCCCGTGGCGGTTCTGAGTGCGGTGTTTTGGCAGGCCTGCAACCTCCTCCAATGTGTGTCTGCTAATCCCGGCGACCATATTGGCGTCGCGTAGCTCAGAACCGGCTGGCCGATTGCCTTGTACGTTGCCAGTAACGTTTCTTTGTCTTTACCCCAAGTACTGCCAGCTAGTGACTTGAGGATTTTGTTACGGCTTTGTACTGTGGTGGCAATCGCGGCTACATGAGCACCGTATTTGAACATGTTATCAAACGTGACCCCTAAGATTTTGGGGTGTGTGACAGTCGGAAGCTTAATGCCGTCCACGTAGACGTCTAATTCCATGTTCGCCTGCGCTGTCCACGTCGTAAATAAGGTCGCCGAGGATTTGGTCGGTGACAATGTCAGGTTCCGTGCAGCGAAGAAACTGGAAAGGGTTGGCAGGTAAGAATTAATTCTCGAGCAGAGCTCATCGACGGAGGGTCCAGTCGCCAGGATCGTGCAGTCATCGGCGTAGGAGACGATCGAGACGCCTTCTGGTGGGGAAGGGAGCCTCGATATCTAAAAATTAAACAGAAGCGGGTATAGGACACCACCCTGTGGCACCCCTTGCTTAATTATACGTGGTTTTGATCTTTCGCCTCTAAATTCCACCGATGACTGCCGGCCACTCAGGTAGTTGGCGGTCCAACGTTTTAGACAGGGGGGAAGTTTTGAATCTTCCAGGTCGTTAATGAGTTGCGCGTGATTAACAGTGTCAAAAGCTTTCGACAAGTCAAGCGCAACTAGCACGGTCCTGTCATTTGGGCGAGATTGGTTGAGACCGACACCTATCTGTGTGGTGATGGCGTTTAGCGCGGTGGTAGTGCTATGCATTTTGCGGAATCCATGCTGATGTTCGGCTAATCGTAGGTTTGCGGTGTAGTAAGGGAGCAATAATGACTCCAGGGTCTTCACTACTGGCGAGAGGAGTGATATCGGTCGATATGACTCCCCCACGTTAGCCGGCTTGCCGGGCTTTAGTAGTGGCACCACCTTGGCCTGTTTCCATATTTCTGGAATGACAAAGGTGGTCATGGACAGATTGAAGACGGTTGTTAGGTACCTTACTCCCTCATCACCGAGATGTTTTAGCATCAGCATGGATATACCGTCTGGGCCAATAGATTTGGAGTTTTTGGACCCCCGTATGGCCTCCCGAACCTCTGTGGTGGTGATGGCAATGGGCGCTTGGTTGTTTTTGCGTTTGTGCGCTTCCCTGATGGCGCGCCTGATTTCCTTGTCAACCGGAGGATGCAGTACAAATTGCCGGCAGAAAGCGCTCGCGCATCTCTTTGGTTTCGACTGTACCTTATCACCAAAGGTGATGGATATTTTGTCGTTCGGTTTGGTCGGATTAGACAAGGATTTTACAGTGGACCATAATTTGCCAACACCAGCAGAGAGGTTACAGGACCTTAGGTGCTCCTCTCATTTGGCGCGTTTGTGTTGATCAACTAGCCGTCTGATTTCCGCATTGAGATCTTGAATTTGAGGATCCGTAGGGTTCAAGCGTCGCACGTGGTCACGTTCATTAGCCAGGGCCGCTGCCTCTGCGGGGAAGTACGGACGTATCTCCTTAATTCTACCTGACGGAATGTATTGATTGGAGGCTGAAGCTATGACCAAGCGAAACGCTTTTTCCCCTTCTCGTACGTCAGACGGGATGGGAAGAGCAGCGAAGTTGCTCTCAGTGAAATTAAGAAAACCAACCCAGTCAGCTTTACTGAAGTTAGTGAAGGTGCGCTTCTCAGAGGTAACGAAGTCATTGGGGCGATCGATTGAGAGGATTATCGGCAAATGGTCAGATGCAAGAGTAAGCATTGGTCGCCATTCAACGCAGTTTATGAGACCTGCGCTGACAATTGTGAGGTCGGCGAACTGGAACAATTTACCGCAACTCTCGTGGGGGCGTCCTCGTTCACAGTGCAAAACGTCGAATCGTCTATTTGTTCAGCCAATTCCTGTCCCCTGCCATCGGCCTGTAGGCTTGAGTGCCACAGATCGTGGTGTGCGTTGAAGTCTCCGAGGATTACACGATTATCACCTCTGAGTAACGCACTGATGTCAGGGTGGTAATCTCTCGGACAGCAGGTGGCAGGAGGTATATAGATGTTAATGATTTCGAGGTCGACGTCGCCCGTCCGGACAACCATTCCTTGACGTTCCAGGAGGTTGTCCCTCGGGTCGACGTCGGGCTCAAATGGACGATATTGCACGGACTGGTGTGCGATGAAGGCGAGTCCGCCCCCAAGACCACTCTCTCGATCACGTCGGTGGATGTTATAGCCGTCACAAGTCCGAAGATTTGATCGGGCGTTTAACTTCGTCTCCTGAATGGCAGCGATCTTGATGTTCTGTCGCTTCATGAAGTTCACTATTTCACACACTTTCCCTGTTAGGCCGTTGCAGTTTAACTGTAGGACGCGAAAGTGCGAAGGGGGAGAAGTGCTCACGCTGGGAGTCAGGGACTGGTGCGTATGCCTTGGTGGAAGCAGGCTGGGTCGCACGCTGCGTCGCACTCTAGAAGACGAGGGATCCGGGGCACCAGAAGGTGGCGAATCGGTCGACGTTGTGGGTTGCGTAGCTCGACAACATGGTGAAACGTACGTAACAGTCCATAGGTTCCTGTTTCCAAGTTGAGAACAACAAGCAAGTGACACAGGCCAAGGCAAGAATTGCATTTGACTGATGTCGCAGGTGTATATAGTCTCAGCCGACAAACAGAGCACAAGGTGTAAGGGACCAGGAGCTGGTGGCTTTGACTTACATTTGTGCTAGTGCTGGAAGAAGAAGGGGAAGTTGAAAGTGAGAGGGGGGTGGGCTGTCGCTCGGCATTGCTCACATCTGAGACAGAGGTGCTACGTAGGAAGTAGCTGTGAGCGGCAGTGTGAGGTGTTGGCGCGAGCGGCAGCGGGTGTTACACACTACTTGCTGGGCGTTATTAGTGCTATTAGTCGTGGAGACTATTTCAGAAGCTTGTGACGGTGCGATACTAGATCGTCGTTGGCCACGGGACGTCCTAGGGCGTGAACAGCAAGGGGCCACGAAAGTTTTGTAGAAACTAGGAGGCCTATGTGTGGAGGGATTTAGCCCGGAGCACCTGGTTTTGTGCAACCATCTTTTGCAAGAATTGCATTGGACGGAGTGTGAACGCTTAACGTAAATCTTCTTCCAGCAGACGCAGCAGATCCATTCTCTTGGATCCGGGTTGGATTCAACCCCAGCCCGGAGCAGGAGAGTTTTGAGCAGCCCTGCTGCAAGGAGCTGCTCGGAGGATGACAGTATTAGTGGAAGAGGTGACAGGTTAGACAGGGTAGAGTCGAAATAACAGCCCTTGGTCGGATATAAAAATCCGAGTCATTCCGGTACGTAGAACCGGCTGTTGTGGGAATGCACAGTTTGGATGACCTTATTTAGCGTAGTACAAATGTTTTTCCATTCAAATAGTTCCCGAATCACTACAGATAGAGGTGCTTAAGCATGAAAAACACCGAATAGTAACGATCGGGCAATCGTTCGGGGACTAAAAATATTTCTACTTGTTTTCATAAGAAGTTTTATGAAAGAAGTTGTGATATCCACCCCATGTAGAACCTTTTAAATACGTGCTCTTTAAGACCGATTACTTCACTTCGGAGCTTTGAAACTCCTTTGATTTCCGATGAAGGGAAATAATGATTCTCAAAATTCCGGAGTAGTACAATAGGACGAGAAATCTTATTTTCTCTCAATTAAAAGTTTTCTGAAATATTAGGACACTCTTAAGCTTGTTCTCAGGTCTAAAAAACAACGCTCACTTATTTAATTATACTTTTTGATCGATGAAACACAGGCGCTTCTCCGGTCACGGAGTAGGTCCAATTCATACGATTGAGTTGGTATTGGATCATTTCATGTACAAATATATTCATATAACTTTCGTCCTATTTCTTTTTGGGGTGGATCTATCAGGAAGATATTCTGCCGAAACGTATAGCGATTCGTCTCAAAAAATAGTTTAGGAGTTATAATGTTGACGTATTGTCGTGGATCGTCCTATATAGCCGAACAGAGAATCTATAGAAAATGATGGATCCTAAAAATCGGAAGGAAAATTGCAGCAACAAACACTCTTTATTCGGACAAGTTGAGCAGGCGTGGAAAATTATTTCCTAAGATGTTTTACTTACATATTACACTCAATACCAACACGACGTGAGCCTGTTATAAAGAGCCACGAATATTCCACGAAATAACAAAAAAACACCAGGTTTGTCCCATAGATGTTTGATTGTGCTTTAGTTTTGTCGCTCCACTTTTTAAGTTCATCGGAATCTTTGTGTACATTTTTTTGGATGAGCTGGAAAAGTACTTTAATTTATTCAAATCTATAATACCTATGTAATATGTATTCTTCCTGAATAAAAAGGACCAAACATTATAGAGAATGTACTTACGATTTTTTGGGTAAAATGTTTTAAAAGGAATTTCTGTGCTTTAGTTTTGTCGCACACTGTATGCTGAAAAACTGATAAAGCGTTATTTCTGTTTTGTATAGAGGTCATAATTAAAACTTCGATGGCTTTTAGGACGAGCGTTTTGTCTAATTTTCGGTGTGCTTCTTTAAATTTGAAAAGATTTTCTTGGTAGAGTAATACTTGCCCACTACTGCTCAGTGGCCATCATGTTTTAAAATTAATTTTCTGAAGTTATTTATTGTTACCTAATCCCTGACAAGCACCAGAGACCATAGGTTAGAGGGTGCTAGGGCAGCAGTGCTCCTTTCAGCTTACTCCTGTTACCGGAATTATCTTCCCGTGAAAATTTGGGTCAATTCACAAAGAAAATTTGGGAAGAATTTGTCGATTCTATTTTGATGGTTCTTCAACAAGATTTGATTTATAGTTAAGATATGGATTGCAGTAGTTGTTTTGATTGTGGGCAAAAGGGATTGGTGAATAGTAAAATTCTATGTAAAGGCTTCATATCATCAAGATTTGTTGCCATTATATTGTATAAGCATAGTTCAATACATTACACCGTAGCCACTGTTCCATTCGTGTCTAACTCTAACTATTACCATATATTTACATATAATTCGCACACAGCATATCTTCTGAGCTGGAACTGAGTTAAGGTTTTTGGGTCACTTTCGGGTGGGATTGCGTGCCGATTTATAAAAACGATAATATTGTTATTAGTTAGAAACGCACCATAACCTCAAATATTATCTTAATGTTAACCAGGGAGTTTTATTTAGTCTTTTAGTTTGGCGCAGCAGGTGCTTCAGTGGACCGGACATATGTTAAGTACTTAATCAGATCATGTCAGTGGCAAGTGGACCTACTGTGAGATTTTTCGACAGATATAAAATCTTGCTAATGAAATTTGAATTAAAAGGAAATCCTTCCTTCCATGACTAGTATACAGGGTGGATTATTAAAGGAAACACCTAATAACAAATCCTTCCGGCACCCTAATGTAGTGCTTAACAAAGCCGTAGTTAAAGCGTACTCAACTGCCAGTTATCTGTTCTTTCATGTGTGATGATATGTTGTGTTAAATATTCGAGTTCATTACATTATCTTCTCCACAATTTTGGAAGTATAAATATCTACAATGTACTTATTATGCAGGTGGGCCAAAAACGCAGTTCTTTCATATTTAACTTCCCAATATCGATTAAATGGCTAATCATGATTATTGGATGGACTTATCCATTATTATTATATTACTAGTTTTACCATCTTCAACATAAATTTACCTGTTTGTAATTTTTTTAAAAAGAAATCTTTTTGGCCCAGCTGATACATGTATGTACATAATAAATACATATCTATGCATAGAGTTTAATAGTATATAGTGTGAAATATCATGCCAACATCTCGTTTCTTGTGCTAGCGTGTTAATTAAAAGCAAAATGCAGCAAAAACAACGATACTTACTATGTTTAATTTTGCCCTCGTGCTGATTGGATGATTCCGTGCGACTTGAGGTTAATTGATCCTGATCCGATTCAGATTCTTCACTTTCTGGTTCTGTTTTACGCGAATGTCGGCGCCGATTTTTCGATGACTAATTGCACAACAACACAACACCATGGATTCAAATTGGACAAAGTACGTGAAAAATCGCATGAAATGGAAATAGAGGGAAAAGCACAAAAGTCAATTAAAATGTGTTGTGCAATATTCTTGTCGTATGAGACAGAAGCGAGCGAGGTTAAAGGATTAGCATTTTACAAAATGAAAAACAGATATTTGTAGAATATGTCTACACAATATACGAAATAAATATATAAAAAATTAGTAACTTAAAGGAATATATAATGGCAAGATGAATAAAAATTAAATGAAAAATCTCGTACGCAGGGCGGTGAGCTGAGGAATATTTGTAATGATTTTTTTCAATCGACTAATACTTTTTGAGTGCTGAACTAAAGTCCTAAAAAAGTGTTGAAAGAGCAATAAACACTTATGGCGTTTTCGTACAGGCGACAGAGATTTAACACGGAAGTGGCGCAGACCATGCGTTTTTTTGTTACAATTACCGAAATAATACAAAACATAAAAATGCATATTAAATGGCTGCAGAGAAATATGCTTTCCATATTTCTGGATTATTTTTTCACCCCTTCATGTTCACTAGTAGGAGAGTTAGATAAACCAAAAAAATATATTAGGTTCGGGTCACTTCCGCATTCAGTCGATATTCTGTATTCCTCGCCTGAACTCTTTTTTATTCTAGAAGAACTGTTACGCGCGTGTTACTCTCTTAAAAAGGCTGATTTTGTAGATAGCGCCGTTAGGTCACGCGAAACTATTTTTTAAAGTGAAGAAATAATACTGAGAGAGAGAGAGAACTGGGAGCTGAGAGAAACCAACAAGATAACGCTTTTTTAGAAAACAAAACGCCGTTAAATACTTAAAATGTATGCATTTCAATTTTGTTTCAAAATCAAAAATTATGGGAATAATTTAAAAGACTATTGCCAACTCATATTAATGATTATTGGAATACAAATATAAAAAAAAATTCAAAAAAATCTTGAAATTCAACCAAAGGTTGGCAAAAGGAGAGACCCTATTATGAGTTTACATTAGTTTGTTACTCAGTAACTGGATATTTATTGGTAGTAATGATTTCATTATGCAATAAAAAGTGACCTCGCATAATCGGGATAAACCTGTTTTGGTTAGTGCTATTTATCCCCCTATTCTGTGTTCTTGGTAAATGGTCAATCTTGATAAATAATCGGGAAAAAATTTTTGTAGCATGTTTTTTGAATTGTAAGTCAAAATCAAGAAAAATTATTTTATTGACAATTTGTCAAGAATACAAAATCGGGGGGTTAGGGTGATCCGTATACAAATGTTTTTCATAAGGTGTCATAATTTTTTCTTTTTTACGAATAAAGGCCGCATTGACTAAGCATTTTCGTGTGTTTTAGTTCCGTCAATAATAAGAAAAAACCTGCAGTCATATAAGCGTTCTTGTACATTTTCTAATTCATAGACGACCCTAATAGTCAAGGTGGAAACAAATAAACGTGTATGTGCTTCGAAATTTATTTCAAATTGATTAATATTTATTCGGAACACTTGCTTCACATCGATTTTGTACCTAAATATTTCAGTTCCACATTAAGTCAATATCTCCTAAATCAGGTATATGAAAACAAAAAAAAAAAGTCACATTAAATCCTCCATTATTCCCTTGAACTACATAACTAATGGTCATACTATTCAAAGACATTTGATGGCCCCTTGCGTTCATATTTTGGTCGATATTTCTATGCGATTCCCAAATTTGGCAAGATTATGCTATACATATGACCTAACCATATTTTAACTATTTTGGTTTTCAAAAATATGAGTGTGACGAAAATTGTTAAAACTAAACCAGAAATGTCATGGAAATTAAAAAAAATATAAAAAATGTCGGGCTAACACAGAATATTCCTATAAAATTCCATAGGTATAATCGTTCTCGAGACTTGCATTCCAGAACAAACGGCTCTAAAATACATTTGATTGGTCAAATATAAGGATTTTTTCATATCACCCTCCCAAGTATGCACAGGTGCACGAACATCATAAAATACTCACTGAAATAGTCCAATGGAAAAAATTTCACAACGCTATCAAATTTCATCTGAGGGTTTAATTTGCCATTATGATGGGATAAATTGTATAAATACATTGTCGGCGAAAGTGCAAAACCTTTTAACCAATATATCTGTGTTTTATCAGCTTAATTAAAGTTGAAGTCAAGGCTCTCATATTTTTTTTTTCTTTGGTAAACAAACGCATGGTGTCAATCTTTCGAAATATTTGTTTCACAGCAGACCTTTTCACTATACCAAGCTGAAATTTAGTTAAAGGGTATGTTATGTAGCTCTAATTCCACGGGTTTTTTTTGACGCCATGACCAATTGTCTCTGAGTGAAACCCTTTCATAAAGGGTACCTTTTTGATTTATAACAAATATAGTTTTAAATTTCAGGTAAAACTCCTATTTTCCCATCTAGCAATCTAGATATTTAAGAAAAAGTACACAGCTAACTAAAGCAACAACTAGTTACGAACATAATCTTAACAAAACCAAATGAATAAGAAAATAAACGCACGATGTTATGAAATGGCGAGGTCTGATAATGATTATAATTTGTCTTTGTTGGACGTTGATTGTGACTGTAATTATAGTTCAGGTGATGGTGGTGATTATGGTGTTGGGTTGGTTTTAATACCGCTGCTGGTGGTGGCGACGAGCAACCATCGGTCAATGCGCGCTCGTGATACATGAAGGAATGCAAAAGCGTATTAGCTGGACCGGCATGATGTGGTTGTGCCATGTTTGCCGTCTCGGATAATTGAAATGTTGCATATGGTGATATATCCTCGGATGTTTCTATTTGCAGTAAAGACAATAAAAAGCAAAAAAAAGAAAGAAATTTACAAACATTTTCTGCTATACATTAATATGTAAGAACGTGGTAATGGATTTGCATAATGTGAATGTGTGTGTAAATATTGGCACATCTATGTACGTTTGCTTCTAAATATGTATTTATACCAGCACGTACAACAAACAGAAAACGACCCTAATTAGTAAGTAATTGATATGAAATGACTTTGACATTGCTTTGCTGCAAAATGAAGAGAAAATGAATGGTGAGAGGGGAGGTAGCTACAATCCGTCGTATGATTTATTTAAATCGCAATGTCACTACACCCGACCATAGGGCGTGCATAAATAATGTAAATACCTATGTATGCAAAAGCGAATAGTAATTAAGAATACACGGCAACTTACACCCTGAGTCAAGTAGTGTATGTACAATTGTGAATAGAGGCAAGTAACTTGGTTTGTTGTCCTGATTAAAAATATTCCAATTAGCATTTTTACTTGTTACTCGTTTTTAGGGAACACTGGACTTGTTGGAATTGCATGCAGCGTATTAAGCAACATGAAAACAGACTTAAAACTGTGATATACCAGTTGCAACTGTTTTCGTTGCTTAGTAAAATAAGTCAATGTTTGAAGTTTTTATTGTTGTTTTTCTACGTTACGATCAGCTGTTATTCTGTTTTTCATTTCAAATCTTACCGAGCATTTCTTGCAACTTCCATGCTCTTTCCATGCAATTTTTTTGTGTACTGTAAAACTTATTTGTAAAAAATTCTTTAAAATTTAATTTTGCCGAACACAGCTATTATACATTCAAATTTGAGTGGTGAGCTTTCATTCAAAAGAAACTTAAATGACCTGTGTCATTAAGAATAAAAGCAAATTTATACCCAAATGCGCATATAGTGTGTATTTCTGAACATGTTTTTGGATATTACGAAACACTGTGCACGGAGGCGAAGCCCGCAACGCTCTCTGAGTAACGAAATTGTAACGAAAAGTTTCTATACAGAAGTTATAGAAACAATACTAGGAACGTTCCTTACGTACCGCAACTGTAACGTAACCATGCCAGCTTCTGCAGATGGGTTTTTATTTATAACAATATCTACTAAAAGTAAATTATTATGTATATTACATTTTTTAATCCTGTAAAGTTTTGTAAAACATTTTCCAAGTTTTTTGAGACACTTTGAAAAAAGAGTTCTTGAAATATTATTCCAAAACTTAAGTGTTTCACCTTAAAAAAGTGTTAAAATTTTTGAGCATTTTTCTTAAATTGGATCCAAGAACATAACAGATTATATAAAGAAAAAGGATCTCGGTGACTTTTTTTTTAATTTGAGTCATATCCATATTTGTATAGTTAAATATAATATTTATTTGTTAACAAAGCGATCCAAGTCATTTTGGACATTTTAGTGGCATCTATTGGCCGGACAATAAAAACGCACTACCCAGAATTTACAATAAGTAATCAACTTTAAACTTGAATATCTCGACTCAATGTCGGACTCACTTATATTCTTTCGCTCTAACCCTTCATATATCAAATAAAGTTTTTAAATTATTGCTTGCAAGAGTGCACGTACTTTTGTGGTGTTGCACTGCATATAGAATGCTCAAATGTTCCTGAGGTTTCGCTACGAGTTCTGTTACTATAACCGAAGGTCTTGTTACAGTTCCGTTACTCAGGTAGCGTTGCTAGTTTTGTTTCTTCGTCGACATTTCTTTTCTTTTGATCATAGTTGGGGGTAGTTTGTTTAGGGGTTTTGTTTCAACTGAAACCGTTCCCAGAAAATTTTTAATCTTTCTGATACAAAATGTATCGTTTCTTACAGTTACCGCTTTCGGTATAGCATATTTCAATACAACTCTGTTTTGTTACTTACCTGTAGAACAATAACGAAACAAAAACTGAAATGGAAAATATATTTCTCATCTACGGATATGACGCCGTCCACTTCCCAAAAGAAAGGAAAGTGACACTGTTACCCTCAAGCTTTATGACATTGCCAAAGGACTGTCCTCATCGATGATATTCCCCAAAGTTTTTGAAGAGTATTTTGCCCTCCTACTTCAACGCGTTTTGTAAGTCCGATCACGATGTAACTCTCGTTAATGAAGCAAGCAACTTTGGGTCGATAGATAAAGGCAGAAACTAAGGTTTTAAACATTGAACTTTATTTTTCTATTAAAGTTGAGCGAAATACCGATTTAAAGATCAAGTTGCCGGTTTTTTATTTAGATGTAGGTCCCTTATCGCAAAGTGGAGCAGTATGCTTTATACCGTGTGGAGCATTACCACTCGAAAGTGTCCTACCCAGAATTCCCCAAAACTGTTTTGCAGTTAATTTTTACTCCCAAAAACTACAATTCAAAGCAATTCACCATGAAATGTGTAATTCAGAAGCGCAAAATATTTCCATTTCAAAATTTTGTAATCATTAAGTTTACAAAACCTCGTTGAACGTGAAAGGGAACACAAAAAAACAATAGTTGATTATTATGACTTACCTGGTATTTTGTCGTTATTCTGCATTGACACTTTGTGAATTGTGGCATAATAGCGTTCTCGTTGCGCTGCTTCTGAATTCTGACGATTTTCCAACGATTCCTTTTGTATACGATTTCCTTGTTCTAGAGACAAATACAAATGCAATAAAAACCAAATACAAAAGAATTTGCATTAACTGTGTGCAAAGTTGTCCAATAAAAACATATATAACATAAGGGAAATTGAATGAACTGCAAAGCTCGCACTGTATCGAAATTTAAGGTTTCTGGGACAAAATATATTTCTCAAGAACGGGAAAAACATACAAAATAAGACAAATTTTTGCTTTTTATAATACCTGAACTCCAAACTGGCCTTCAACAGTAGAGTATTTCAATTTCGAAAAAAAACAGTGCTAATATAATATAATATATGTATTAAAAAGTATAACTTTAAAGCGACTTAAAAATTTCGTTTTGTTTGTAGAAAATGGGAAACAAATTTCGAAAGATATGCCAATTACTTTAAACGTATTTGTCAGATGGAAACTGAGTTAAGAATGCTCACCGAGAAATTATGGAACAGCTCTAAGAAATATATTTAAAATTTTACTTTATACCGCGCGGTCAGTTTTATATTAATACTTGAAAACCCGGCCACGCTTCGCTGCGCCTCTGAAGTTCAAATAGATTGCTTCCGATTTTAATTAATATATCTCCGAAGCCACTATGGAACTTTATCATATTGGTTATTGCAGCACTAATTAGAACCTTTCTTTTGATACACATATTGTACTAATTTATCTTGGGTCACCTTGGTCCGCGTATTGGGCGATAACTCAAAAGCGGTCAAGTTGTCGATATAAGGATTATCTTATTTACGTTTTGCCGGCCGCCGTGGTGAGGAGAAGCAGCACACCACAAATTGGTAGAGAATGTCGGACTTAATCTCCTCGGAGGTATATTGCGCCAAGTTATTATTTATCTAAATTTACGTTGGATGCCTTGTATTCCAACTGTAAAAGTTGCACTCAATTATAGGCACTAAATTTTAAGCGATACATGCCCAAACATACAGACAAACATCGATTTTTCAATCTTTTACAACTTTATTATATGTAGCGATATTAGTAAAATATTTAAATGTAGAATATTAGCCCTACAGATTGACTTACTGATCTTCAAAAAGCATACTCATTTACATTTGTAACACATTTTGTTTTATATTCAGCCCGATTCTAAATATCCGCTAGGAATTCTTTCCTTGCGGAATTTTTAATTTGCAAGGAAACTTTCCGCCAATTCTCTTTCGCTAGTGAAAAGAACTGGCGAACAGGAATTTCAAATTTTCGAAATCAGCTGTGTAGCTATTTTACGATTTGTTTCGCGCTACTTTTTGTGATCAGTGCATGAAAAACATTAGAGTTGTTGATAAAAAGTTGTTAAATTAAATTAAATAATAATGCAATGCATAGTGTAGCCTTACGAAAAAAGAAACTAAGTTCTTTTTTGTGCATATTATTGATGCAGTTGGTTTGTAGATTTGTTAAATACTATAGGGTAAATAACCCCGCATATAAATATTTATTGGATATTTTAACAACGCAAACACAACAGCTTAAACTCGCCGGTTAAACTCCTATTGATAAAACTTAAGTTACATTTAAGAACTGTATTTACTCACGCTTTGCTTTTCATTTGTGATACCTACTTTACTCGCCAAACCACTTTACGCTTTTTCGAACATCGTTTAGAACAGGCGAAGAGCGAGCAGCGAAAAAATACGTGCGGAATTTTCGTTCAGAATCGAGCTGATTATGTAAAAATGTATTTATATTATGCATTCATTAAACTAAACACAAGCGTTGAGCATGTAACAATTTTGAAGGCCACTTTTGCACCGAGGGCAAACATTTTATCGAAGAAGAATCTCTTTCTGCAAGTTTCAACGAAATATCTTGGAAATGGCATCATATTTATTTTTGACCTGTTAACCTCTTGATATATTGGATGTTGTCACACTGTAGGCATGAGGAATTCAAAGCAAACCATAACAGGAGCATATGTATATACACCCGGCAAAAAAGGGATAAGTCTAGGATGAATCCGGGATGAGTCGCAAAGGAGCATGCGACTAATGCCAGTTTTGATCTCTTTGTACAAGGTGGCGCAAAAGTAATCCTCCTATCAGAAAATGCTATAAATTTTGCGAATGGCCTCTAAAGTCAGTTCTGTTTTGACATTTGTGTAGTAAACACATGCGAAATACACGTTAATAAACAATATTACGCTACACTGCTCCAGAACGCGGAATATTGCTGACTATTTATTTGACCAATAATCGGTCGGTGACTTTGGCACAACGTGAATTTCGTCGCAGATTTCCTGGCCGTCCAACGCCTACTGGTGAAACACTGCGACTTTTAGCCGCTCGCCTCGAAGAGACTGGCACAACACGAGATTCTGCCAGGCGTGGCAGACCCCGGAGTAGCCGTTCTGCAGAGAATATTGCTGCTGTAGCCGAGGATGTCATGGAAGCGCCGTCGACATCGACCAGACGACGTGCCACGCAAATGGGTATCAGTCGACGGTCTTTACAGCGAATTTTGGTACAAGATTTGAAGATGTTTCCGTACAAAGTCCAGACGGTGTATCAGCTGTTAGCTGCTGACCGCCAATCGCGTCTAACATACGCTCAAGCCATCCTTAATCACCACCAAGAGGAAGATGATTTTTCATCAAAAATAATCATGAGTGATGAGGCCCATTTCCATCTTAGCGGGTACGTAAATAAGCAAAATTTTCGCTTCTGGGGCACTAAAAATCCGCGTGTAACCCACGAAGAGCCATTACACCCGCTCAAAGTCACTGTATGGTGTGCTGTTTTCGCTGGAGGAGTCATCGGACCTTTTTTCTTCGAAGACGTCGCGGGCCAAACGGTTACTGTGAATGGTGAGCGCTACAGAGCAATGATCAACGAGTTCTTTTTGCCGCAACTTGATGAATTGGGATTGGAAAACATGTGGTTCCAACAAGACGGTGCAATAGCACACACTGCACGTGCCTCAACCGATATGCTGAAGGATGCATTTCCCGGGCGCCTAATCTCCCGTTTTGGCGATTTGCACTGGCCAGCAAGATCGCCGGATTTGACCGCTCCAGACTTCTTTTTGTGGGGCTTTTTGAAGTCGCGGGTTTATGTCAACAAGCCTCAGACTCTTGCAGCTCTTAAAGACAATATCCGTCAAGAATGTGAGGACCTATCGCCGGAAGTTTTGGCCAAAGTAATGGAAAATGCCATAAAAAGGGCTCAAATGAGAATCAACTGTGGCGGCGGCCATTTACATGACATCATATTCTAGACTTGATGTAAAAAAAATCAAAAGACCAAATAAAAATAGTCCACAAGAAGAATCAAAGTTTTTCATTTTTTTTTTTAATTACAGCCAAAAAACATCGGAAGCTTACTTTTGCGCCACCTTGTATGTGTGATAGTGATCTCTTTTGTTTGAGCATGTCCTATGAAGAGACTAGTTGGTGCCCAATGCATGCCGAAAAGGATAGTGTCGGATATATTTCCTTTGTTCCCCTACGGGTATAGGACAAGTTTACATTCAACACCTAAAAGTAGGCTACAGAAATTAAATCCACTTATCCTACCTATGCCTATAGCGGAATAGTTGGGACCAATTGTAGCCCACTGAAGACGAAAGGTATTGACCCGGATCACTCTCTTTAGGGATAAGTCACACGATTTTTTGCAGGGCATGCATAGTAAGTGCATCATATATTGTATGTACATACTGTAATTCAATACAACAACAAAAATGTATTTGAAAGCTCTGCGTAATTTACTACACAGAGCATTCAGCGTCATGCCAATTAAAATTCAATTTGTTGTAACAACGTCAAATTTATTTGTTCGACGTATAAATGCCGCGTTTTATGCCACGAAATCTCTACGCACACTCCTACAAACAGACATTAATACGAGTATATGCTGCTTTATGCTGTTCATTCGGCATCCTACAGGAAATAGGTACGTTTGTTTATATGGATGCCTTTTCGTCTGCTTATACGATTATTGATTTGTTTGGTTATACAGCTAGTTAGTCGTTATGTTCAATAGAAGTTCTAGTACGCCCTCCTTTGTTTTCCCTGTACACGTTACATACATATAAACAACAAGCATATAAGTATATACATAATATACAGTGTTATACAGCAACAATTGTAGCGTGAGCCATATGTGCTGAGTGGTGACTTCTTCAGTCATTTCTAATAGCGGTGATCTGACCAATCATTGAAGCATATGGAAGATATTCATATCGAATCCTGCATGCCAAATGAAAAACGTAAGATAACTGTTTCACCTATTAGAAGGGCTGTTTTCAGGTTTTGTTAATTCCACTATTGTTATGAGCGATTATTATACAATTTCATATCATATGAATCTCGTCTTGAAGAATTTCTTGGCTCTAATTTTCGAAAAATATTTGGTAATAGGTTCAAAAAATGAAGCAATAGGTTCTGAAACTTTTAAAATTTGGATTCTGTTTTACAAAAATTTAATGGACTAAGAAACCGTATTTTCGATGTCTGGTTTAAATTATGGAAATACTTAGTTTAAAAAGTTTCATAACTATAAGAGCCGTTTTCTCAATGTCAGGTTAACGCTAAACGGCAGTTTGATTGACAGAAGTTCCTCGGTTTTCTATCAAACGAAGTGCCGGTTAGTGTAAACCAGATATGGAGAAAACGGCAATAAGCTATACTCAGTGATGTAAATTATGTGGGGGGGTTTTGCAATAATCTCTTAAATTTCATTTTGCCACAAATATGACTTGAAGTTTTACATTACAGGTACTTTTTGGAATGTTAAGTCGGTTATTGCAAACGCTTATTGCATGCCAATTTGTGATCTAAAAAACCATCTACGAACTTTTAATGTGCTGTTCATGATGAGCCTGCATTTTGCATTTACCGCATCATTTATTTTCGCATTTACCATACAAATTTTGACACCTTAATGCAACTATATGCAACTTTATTTTTGCATTAGCATTATAAATGCTGAAATCAACCTTGCAATCTACGAAAAAAATCGGGATTCGAATTCAAAAGAGTGGCAATATTGGTATTCTTTTCTTGTACATTCAGCAAAATTTTTCGTAAACATTCAGCAAAATTTATACTGATTTTTAATTTGTAATTTAGCGCGCGTGTTGTTTGATATTGTAAAAATAAAAACAAGTTAATCTGATGTAGGCAAATGGAATTAATCGAAAGCTATAATAAAAATATGTATATTTTTGCACACGTGCTGCAAATTTTCATAGCCCCAAAAAATGTTTGTAAACAAGAAACATATGACTCGAACTTGTTAAATGTGGATTGACTAAATGCGCCCCATGTACTCTTTTTCGAAACCAATGTCCGAAAATGCAAAATGCTGCATTTAAAATTCAGCATAAACAGCACATAAAGGGGTTTGCTTCTAAAAATAGCCTTTATTAGATAATAATTAACAATAATTTGACAGTTTGTGGCATATAAATGTTTACTGAATAACTTTATCATGGCAGGGTTGCCGAGCTCTTAATATTAGCTGCTGGAACTTGAACCAAGGAACTTGCGGTATAGTAGTTTTACTTAAAAAAAATACATTTTTTTTGTAGCACCTGCTCACATTTCTTATATTTGTTAAATTATGGCAATTATGGCGTATGGAGCTACGTATTGAAATCTTACTTAGCTTTACCATGGCTTGCGTTGTTTAAACCATAAACTGTGGTCCACAGTTTTGTAAAGTCATGAAAACTTGTACGCACCAGACGGTGTAACATTCTTCTACAAATCTCGGTGCTGTTATATTTCTCAACACTGTACCTAAATGCAGTTCATTCACACTTTTGCCTAGATATTTGTCTGTTAATTTGCTGTTAATTTTTCTTGCAGCGTTATATTGGTGTGTGTTGCTTTGTTTTGCTTTTACTTTTATTATGGAACACAGAATGCGCCATTCGGCCGATTAACATTGAGATGGTGATATAAGCGCGCCTCTTTTATTGCACCCTTCTCCCATTCCGTCCCCTTCCGTAGGCTATTTTTATGACTACGAATACTTACTATGTCGATAGCACATGACCACCAGCGCAATTGTGCAAATCATGCCCGACAATGTGGCTATGCTCGGTATCAATAGATTCACATTTCCATAGAAAACATTTGTGCCACGTTGGCCGCGTTGCACAATCTCTGGCGGTGGTTGTTCTCCATCCTTGGTGAGAGTGACGAATGTGAATTCTGCCTGTGATACGCCGGCAACATTGTGCGCCTCCATGCGCAATTGATACAGCGTCGACGGCTGTAGACCGGAAATGGTGAAACGTCGTTGTGGTTTTAGAGCGTTGGATACTGTTGGAGATATATAGAGCATTGATAATGATTAAATATGTACACATATGTGTATGCCGGTATGTAGTTGGTGGGTTCAGTAATATATTTATTTAAAAGGTTTTAACAGAAGGCATGGATTAAAACTCTAAAATGCCTAGGGTTCATGTTATTACGTTGGCCATCAGCTACGTAACGAGTTTTAAGTACGTATTCTTGCTTTAGAAATGTATCCAAAAAAAATATCAAAAAAAGAACAGAGGCATTTTGTACTTAAAACTTAAGTAAAAATCTCCAAGTAATATCTTATCAACTTATATAAGACCAATTAAATTAGGAGGTCTTCGCTACGAACACTTCAAGACTTAGTCCAATTGCAATGATGTACAATTCAAATACCTTCTGAAACCAGAAAAACCAGCACGGGAACGCCGTGTTTGATCTCTTAAATCTTCGGGCCTCAAATTCAAGTCGCCGCTTAAGGGGTTATATATGTTAAGGTATGTTGGAAAATTTTGATTTTCTGTAGAGGTATGTAGCCATATTTTTATTGAATACTTGTTATACGTCTTGCGTAGTACAATGTCTAATTTGTAAAATCAGCTCAAGAACATAAAAAAAATACTAATACATAGTTGTCAAAGTTATGACATTTCATTCATCTCATGAAATGTATTGTAAAATTCATAATATTGATATGAAAATGTAAACGAAAAAATGAAATCGTTCCAGGACACGGCAAATAAATTACGAACAAAAAAAAAAATTGAAATCGGTGGAGAACTCTTTCGGCAATCTAAGTCACTGCAAAGACGTTTTCGGAAAAACATGATTTGGAGATAATCGCGTTTAAAGTTTCAAGTACACGCCACGACTTCCTAAGGGAGCAAGATGCAAAACGCTATAACTTCGCTTCTACTGCTTAAATCTTTATACAAATTTGAGACAACATTCTTAAGAACCTATACTTTAAGATGAAAGAATAAACAAATTTTCGATTATTTGACCGAGTTCAACATATATAATACCTTAAGACAGGCATAGTTACCGCGGGTATATTCTACGCCCTAACCGCTCTTGAAGGCGAATATATAGAAGTATGTAAAATCGTACACAAAAGTAGCATAGGGCTGGGTTTCAGATTATAACATTATCTACAGATTTTTGTAGAGTTCACAAAACTTAAAAAAAGCACTACAATGCTATGCAAAATGACATTTCCAAATTTTGAACTGTAAGAGCATTATGAACCTATCTTCGTTTTATGAATTTAAGAGGGCAAATTTAAAACCGATTTCTATGGTACGAGTATATTTTGTAATGCTATGTTAACAGCTTCGATCCAGAAAGTAATGACGAGTTTTTTTTTAATAATTTAAAGCACTTTATATTCAGCTCACTTTTACTAAGGCTACACAGTAATTTTTTTTATGATAATCTGATTCTCCGCACTTTTAATCCAGCGGGTTTCCAATTTTCGTTTTGTTCCATATAATAAGATTTTCTCTATGCTTTCATATTAGGCATTGGGTTCAGTGATAGGAATCTTTTACCAGCAAGCCATTTATGGGAAATATAATCGGAGGGGCCTAATGCTGCTTCAACCTGGTGGCCGACAAACCAGAAGAAATCCACTGTCTTGTGAAATATCCAGTTTCGTCTACTGTCTCGGCACACTGCTTTGAAGTTCACTCACGGTTACACTGGGAGCTTCTACATATAAAATATTCATGAAAGATATGATGCAATCTCTCTTCTTGTTGTCCCAGTTATTTCACTCATTTCCATTCTTCCGTTGTCCTTAACCATTACATAGATTTATGGACAATTTCTGGGTTGGCTAGTTCTTACTTAACTTTCCTCGTACCATGTGCTTGTATAGCCAAGAAGACACTCAGTAAACCACTTTTTAACCATAGAAAATGTTAAGAGAGAGTATTTATAAAGCCTTTCCTTGCTTAGGGTTTTTTCCACAGAAGTTTTAAACCACCCTCGCTTTTACTCCAACTTCAAGTAACGGCGGCGCTGTCTTCGGCTGTGCCGAAGGCTTTATACCTTTCATAAATACGTGCAAACTTAAATACGCATTGTTTAAAGTTCTCTAAAACTTTGTCTGCAATACATTTAATTTTCTTTTATAATAAGCTTTATTTGTTTAAGGGAAGTTGCCATAATCCTCTTATCTGAACGATCGGTTGTATGGGATATATACTATATATAGCTCCGATCTTAGTGATTTTTTTACGAAATCTTTTGCTATCCATGAGAAAATATCTCACCAAGTTTCAAGTTTTAATCTTTAGAAATGAGGGAGAAATGGTCATAATCCTCTTATTTGAACCATCGGTTGTATGGGAGATATATGATATAGTGGCCCGATTATACCGGATCCGACAAATGTCTAATATAATACAAAAATACATCCGTGTGCCAAATTTCATCGACATATCTCAAAAATTGAGGGACTAGTTTGCGTTCAAACAGACGGACGGACAGACGGACATGGCTGTATCAACTCAGTTCATCGTCCTGATCAATTTGGTATACTTAATGGTGGGTCTATCTCGTATATTTCTAAACGTTACAAACATCGGACCAAAGTTAATATAAAATTCCATGTTCATGAAAGGTATAAAAACAGTTGAGCAACCGAAACTGCGTTCTCGATATCAATGAATTTTTGTAATTCCAAAAAAAAACATTCAAACTTTTCTCAAATTTTCTAAAGGGAGAGAGTGTAACAACACATCCTGCTCTTATTTCACCAAAAAAAAATAGCATAAATCTATCTACTTATATGGGAATGCCAGTAATTTTCTCTTTATTTATAACCATTTACACTCTATCACTTACCTAATATCCAATCACGCTCAGGTTCATCTGTCACCGGACGGTATTGCAGCACAAAATAAAGCAAAGGACAACCATTATCTGGCCATGTGTGCAAACGTACCAAAACGGATGTGGAGTTGGGAGCAATTAAGCTGGAAGTTGATGGCATTCCAGGTGACTGACCTTGCGTGCGCACATGCAGTGTAATGCTGGCCGGTGATGTGCCCACTTTATTATGCGCCGTCAAATGGATTTGATAAGTGCTGCCACATACTAAACCCTTCAACTCGTGACTAGATGCATGACGTGACAATAGCATCTCTTCCATATTAGTATTTGCACGACGATAGAAGAGCGTATAGCTGGTAATGGGCGCATTACCGGTGAATCCACATTTCCAATGCATAAGAATACTACTAGATGTGGCACTGGTCACATACAGAACTGGCGCCGATGGTGGCACTTGTACAAGCAATACGTGGGTTAGACGATCCGTGCCAATACCGTTGTCAACCTGACAACTGTAGTTGCCGCTATCCGAGATCTGCAAACTTGAAATAATCAAGTCGCCTGAATCGAGTAGCTGAGAATTGTGTAGACCGCCTTGTCGTAATAGAGAATCAGCTTTATACCATTCACGCTTCGGTTTGCCAACTGCTGTACACGGCAGTGTAACAGTTGAACGCCATGGCCGTACTATCGGTCCGCCGAAAGATACAATGCGTGCTGGCACACGATTGGTTGTAATTTGTGAGGCAACACGTGAACTTTTGCCTTCACCAACACGTGTAGAAGCGGTTACCCAAAACTGATACTCAATGTGCGGATGTAGATTTTTAGCTTCGTAATGTGCTTGTTGTGATGGTAGACTACGTTTTTCATTGTTCAATTCCTCTCGTCCGTTTACCACGCGCGTGTAAAGGTTGTATTTTGTAATGACCCCATTCGGTTCTGTAGGTGACAGCCAGGACACATATAAAGATTGTGGTGAGCTAACAACGACTTTGATATCTGCTGGTGCTTCGGGCGCATCCTCTTCGGTGTGACAGTAGAGTGGATTGGATAGCGCGCCATCGCCCATGCGTGTGTGTGCCAACACTTGGATGCTGTAGTTGGTGTATTTACGTAAGCCTGTTAGCACTGTGGTCAATGCGGTCGTTTTGCGTGATTCAACCTCGTCCTTGTTGAGTGCGAAGTCATCGAGTATGGGCTCGAAAATAAGTTTATAACCCTGCAGCAGGCCATTTGTGTGATATATTGGCGGCGGTTGCCATGAAACTTGCAATGATTGCGAGGTCAACGCTGCGCAGCGTATGTCCTCCGGCGGTCGGCTTGGCACTGTCACGGGAAACAAAAAGTTGACAATAAATAAATGATTAAATTTAAATTCAATTAAGTATTAATTTGTTTCAGTTATTTTAATTTTAAATCCAATGCTGTCATTCAAACTTACCATCTTCCATAGTTTGCGCTGATACCGGCTCTGAAAGCGGCCCTGGTCCCACCTGATTGAAGGCTTGCACAACCACATTGTAGCGCGCAAATTTTTGTAAGCCGCTTAGCAAGAGTTCCCCGGTGCCACCATCACCATCACCCGACACTGAGGTAAAATTGTATGCAGAGTTACCCGAACTGGCTAGTTTGTAACCAACATTGTAGCCTTGTATGTCGCCATGTCGCAGATCGACAAGTGGAGCCAGCCAACTGACGAGCAATTCGGTGGAAGACAGTGGTCGTACTGAGAGATTGAGCGGCGGCCCGGCGGGGCGTTGGGGCTCTGTACGCACAACTAGTTCCTGACTTGGCACACTGCGCCCCGCAGTACCCTCGGCTATAACGCGAAAGGAGTAACGTGTCGCTGGCTTTAGATTTTCAATTAACGCTGTGTGTGTAGGAGGGTCCTTGACTTCATAGTTGCGCCATTGTTCTATGAAAAGAGCTGCAAGGAGAAAAAAATTAACAACGAAATTAGTGTCAACCGAATCTGTTTAACTACCGTTTGCACAAACTAGCAATATCGAAATCAATCAAAATCAACGTCTGGTAAGCCAAAAACTATCGGGAAAAAGTCTTACTTCAACAATATCCAAAATGTCCAAGGCAACCAAGAGCTTTAAGCAGAGTGGACGGCTCGCAATCAGACCAACATTACCCGAAATCAAGGGCATTATATTACATGGAGTTAAAGGTTAGAGTCATAAATGCTTAGGGTACTAATATAATTCGGGCAACTATCATCTAGCCACAGTGGCACATGTGGACCACACAGTAGCTCAAACTAAATTATTTATAGCTTCACCATTTGGACCAGCTTAGTAATAAAGAATAAAGAACTGTGCTCAGACAGACGATAAAAACGAATTCACTAGTTAAGGGCAGAGCTACTAGTAATAAGGTAGCCTATAGTAAGAGGTCAATAAAATACACTACACGAAAATACAAAGGTGATAGTACGGGAGCTTACCGAATCCATAATGTACCCAGGACTGTGCACATCGCTTACACACACTTAAACCTTCGATGAGTACTTCGCTTTGACAATCAATAATAACAAAAAATGGGATAGCTGAACTGATAGTGACAATTGGAGATGTTGCTGTCGTGCAAAACTTCTAGATCACCACTTAACTAACATCAATTTCTGATGTCTGAACATTTTTCTACGCAAATCCAATATTTCACTAGAAGAAGTTTTAGGAGAGTATTACTGATGTTGACAATCTCTTCTGGACGTGGATTCGGTACAATCCCGTACTAGCAACTTCTGGTACTCAGATGAGTGCAGCAGAAGGCATTTTCTTAACCCCGCCCAACCTTCACATCGTGGTAGTCATTTCTTATAAGAAGCATACCTTGATGCGGGTATTTTCTAGACCCCCAACCCGCTGTATAAAATTTTTGTTGCAAATGTTGGTCAGTTTGTTTTTCAAAAGTTTGAGAAACCTTTTTACTCTTTATGTTTGAGTTTTTTCGTAAATACAACATTTTTGTGCAACCCTGCTGCGGTGTTGCCAACTTTATTTGCTACTGCACGATCAACTCTGACGACTATTTTCTTGTTGTTGTTGTTACGTTAGCCTCGCTTTCCTTACACATCATTGTCATCAAGATCTGCTAACGAAAGTCCAGGGAACCTTTCGGCTTGAAAAAGGGTTGGACGAGAGTGACATTTTTGTAGAAGAATCGGCTCAGTTGAGCAGATAAGTAGATGGTTAGTGTCACGGAAAGACACACAGGATGCCAGGCAGACATTTGGCATGTCAGGTTCAAAACGAAGTTGGCCAGCGTGACTCTGTTCTCCCTAGGCCGTTCGCGTTCTTCTTCGGCAACAGGTGGAGATTGTGCCTTAATGACGGCACTCACTGGGCGAGAACTGACAAAAGAGTTTACCGAACCTGTGTGGATGAGGTTTAGGGCCTTTCGGCGCACCTTTGGCGAGAATATGTGAGGCGGATTTGTGTCAAGCAGGCGCATGTTCGGATGTTGTGGTATGTAACAATTGAAGAATAATTGCCTGGTTAAAATTTCATTACGCTCTTCAACACCGGGAATTTTTGCCTCACTGTGAAGGTTATGTTCAGGTGAGATAAGTAGACATCCCGTGGCAGTTCTGAGGGCAGTGTTTTGACAGTCCTGCAACCTACTCCAATGTGTCTGCTGTCCCCGGCTATCATATTGGCGACGCATAGGTCAGAACCGGGTGGCCAACTGCCTTGTACGTTGCCAGCAAAGTTTCTTTATCTTTTCCCAAAGTGCTGCCAGCTATTGACTTGAGAATTTTGTTGCGGCTTTGTACTTTGCTGGCAATCTCGGCTGCATTAGCACCGTAGTTGAACATTTTATTAAACATGATCCCTAAGATTATCTGATGGGTGACAGTCGGAAGCTTGAGGAAGCCGCGGATTTAGTCAGTGACAGTGCCAGATTTACCTCAGCGAAGAAACCGGACAACGACGGGAAGAATGAATTAATTCTTGAGCACAAAACATTTACGGAAGACCCAGTAGCTAGAATGCTGGAATCATCGGCGTAAGACTGTGTTCTTCTTGTGATTATGTTGACATTTTTGAACGCAAAATTAAAAAAAGAAAGCGTGCAAGAAAATATTTCAAGAGAAGAGTTCGAAAAGTTCAAAATATTTATTTGCTGAAAATTTACGCAGTCTAAAGAACAACTAAAACCGTGCTGTTTAATTATTTTATTTTAATTTTTAGTTGGTAAACTCATTATTTAAATTTATCGCAAAATACTGCAACATTAAAAAGCGAGTGCGCTGATTGCAAACATTCCTGGCAGTACTGAGATGATGTTGCATTGAAAAACGTCTGACAAAAAGCAATGTTCCGCCGTAATGTTTAACGAACGCGTTGCATTTACGAACGTACTCTATACCTAATTTTGCCACATTTTCATTTTCTTCACTCATGCAGGGCTTTATATATACAAGGTGGCGCAAAAGTAAGCTTCCGATGTTCAGCATATCGGTTGTGGCACGTGCAGTGTGTGCTGTTGCACCGTCTTGTTGGAACCACATGTTTTCCAATCCCAATTCATCAAGTTGCGGCAAAAAGAACTCGTTGATCATTGCTCTGTAGCGCTCACCATTAACAGTAACCGTTTAGCCCCGACCGATTATTGGTCAAATAAATAGTCAGCAATATTCCGCGTTCTGGAGCAGTGTAGCGTAACATTGTTTATTAACGTGTATTTCGCATGTGTTTACTACACAAATGTCAAAACAGAACTGACTTTAGGGGCCAATTGCAAAATTTATAGCATTTTCTGATAGGAGGATGACTTTTGCGCCACCCTGTATTTAACTTCATAGCTTCGTAAAAAGCTTATACTTACGGTCCATTTCCTTATATTCGACAATATACTTTGAAATATCTGCTGTATTCACAGTTTTCGGTTGCCATTTCAAATTCACTGAGCGACTAGAAATCATGGCTGCCTCCAAAACGGTAGGTGGTTGAGGTGGTTCTTGCACCTGCAGTTGAACCAATTGCTGTTCATTGCCATATAAATTGCTGGCACGACAAAAATACGGCCCACTATCGCTAGCATCCACCATACGTATTTGCAGCTCAGCGGAAACACCATCAGGTGTGGCTTCTTGCTTTACCGAAATTCTGTAATGACACAAATGGCAAATGTAGCGAGAAAAATTTCAAATCATCATTTGGTGTGAAAAATAAAAATGTTCCCAAGCGAGTAGATGCGGGATACTAAACTCATGGATTAAGTACATAGATACGTATAAAATTAATGATGACAAAATGAGGATGAGATTAACGAGCATCAAAGCAGGTAGCTACAGAAAATAAGAAAAGTGTGTATGTAAACAGGAGAATTGGTTATGCGGGAATACTGCTTGGTGCATGACGGTTGATGGTTCCCTCTCGACCTACTTGTAATTTGTTGATGGATTCAGCGTACTTTTCCCAGAACGCATCCAAACGATATTAATCGGTTTGTCACCGCTGACAGAGCATTGCAAAAGTGCTGTGTCACCTTTTTTCACCATTACCGAACGTGAAGTGGAAGAAAAGTATGGCGATGCTGTAATAATAGATATTTATAGAAATATATGAATGAGTTGAAGTAAATAAAATTCGTGGATTTGTTTTGTGTTAAAATTACGAATATGAAATCAAAATGACTCTTCTTAACCTGCAGACTGTACTGTATCGCAGAAAATTTTTATTAACAGTTTTCACGTCCTTTTATTAAACTTCCCCTTACTTAACTAAATAAACAAATCGAACAAATTGAAATTTTAGTTAACAGTTTTATGAGTATCAAAAGTAATTTTCGACTTTATTTTTGTGGTCTTTATAAATTTCATGAACTTCTTACTGAATTCATCTATAATCTTTATGTTCTCAACTTTTTTCTTAGGTTTATTAGAGTTGTGTACAGTGTGACCAGGTGATAGAAAAAAAAGAAGTTAAATCGCAAAAAAAAAAGAAACTGAAAAAAAGTCAGACATTTTTTTTTCGAAATCCATTTTAATTTTTTTATTTTAGTTTAAACTGCTTATATATAAAGCTGTAGACTTAACTAAAAGGAACTATTCTAGTTTCAACACATATCAGGCACATTTTCCTTGACTAGGAATTTTTTCAACGAAATACGTACAATAGAAAAATCATTACAAACTAATTAATTTTATAATATTTTCTTTGTCTGATGAATCAGAAGAGCTTCAGTCTGTTTACAAAGTTTGGGTATTTACCATAGCGTTGAGATCATCGGCAATTTCAAAATCAGTGCAACATTTGGATAAGCGTTTTAACGAACATCTAATATTAAGCAGCAAGTTAAGCATTTTTATTTTTAATCTGTTCCTTAACTTAGTTTTTAAAATGTTCATGGCACTAACCTCCCCATTACCAAAAAGCTAAATACGAATTCGACCAGTTCTAAAAAATGAGGTCCGTTTAATGAATGTTTATGTTTTCGGGCTTCCGCCCAAAATTCAATGGTAGAGGTCACACTTGCCCACTGTACGGTTATTAGCTTTCGCCACTGCAGCTCAATCAGTGCTACTTGACTTGGAGAATACCTGGACTTTTCTTCTTGAAAGAAAGAAAATACATCCGGCTTTGTAACTTTCAAAGAATTATCAACTGAAAATAAATTTATCTTTTGTAAAGAGTTAATAATATCAGGTAGGCGATGTCGTAATTGGGTTATCATCATTAAAAATAGTTGACAATTTTTACGAATAATTTTCTGTATTTCGTCATCAATATTACCCTCATTCAACTTTAATTTTATATATTCTTCGAAGTTGTATGAAAAATATTGAGTTGAGACCAGAAAAGGTTTGGTGCAAAAAAAGGCTAGAAAAAAACCACGAAGCTAAAACCAAAATTATGGGGCTAAAGGACAAAAAAAAAAGGATAAATCTAGCCTCGAAAAAGCTAACCTGGTCACACTGGTTGTGTAGTTCGCTAAGGAACTAGTTCAATTGAACGACTCAGTTCAATGAACGAACGAACTACATCGTTCAAATGATTTCCACTTGGCTCAGTGATTGGTAATGCAATAAATAAATTTTACTTACCAAACGGTTAACACCTACCCGAGTTTCAAACCACCTTTTTATGTCCACGCTTTTTGTTTTGTTTCGTGTGCTCATGGATATACAAATTGATTGAAAAAAGAACTAGTTCGTTCGATCTTTAAATTGAACGAAAATGCCCAACTCTAAAGTATATATCTTTTAAAAATTATGCCATAAATATCTAAACCTACGGCGCCAAGTATCGGTTCATTTTTGATAGACCTCTTGTTACATATTTAAAACTAATGAAATTGTAACAGGCCGTTGTATGTATGTATGGATATTAAAGAAAATGTGATATGTGTGGCCTTTATTTGTAGATCTTTTGTCTGTCTGTGTGCATGCAATTTCCATGAGAGTTTTCCTAGACTTAAACTTTAGTAACCGCTTTGCAGAATAGATTGGTGGCCATAAAAAAACTTGGCGATATATTTCCTGCCATTAAATAAATAATAAGCGCACTTGGGCCTTGGCTACCACTTCACTTCTGACAACTACAAATTTTAGAATTTTATCTCAGAAATGTTCAAAGTACGGCGAGCTAAAGCACAAATTCTCCTATGGCTGGAGAAAAAATCTGCTGACCAGAAGGTTTTAATATCGACAGCAAAAGAAGGGAGGCCTCACTGGACGAAAAGCCAGGTGGATGATGATTTTAACTACAACAGGCGTCAGTTATCGGACAAGAGGTAATAAATGAGCATAACTTATTTCTTGAAACGAGACGCCAAAATTACCAAAAAAGCACAGTCAGATATAAATACTTATTTTGATTATTTTCGATTTTTTCTAAATCGTTACAATCGCGTGTTTTTATAAATTAATGATCTGTTTGAAGTAATCAAAAAGAAAGTTAAACTTTTCTTACGGTATACTGCGATAAAACACCCACATATATCACTTACAAGGATTATCCTTGGCTCTCATTCAAAATACAGAAATAAAAATGTATTCGACGTTGCAATTTGCAACTCATATTTAATAGCTATCTCGGTCGCACCTAAGGATTCTTCTCTGCTGCAGTACCACAGCAATTAGTATCTGCCAAGCGAATTTAATTAATGCCATAAGCGGGTTTGTGCTTTTAAACTGCCACAGCTTATCACCATTATGGCACATTATTAATTTTGCTAATAAAAATTCAAATGCCCAAGTAAATGTAAATAATATTCGTAATCAGTGGGTTAAATAAGTACTGCTGAACTTACAATTAACTTTTAACTGTATAACTTTTCCGATGCCAGTACCAATGCCATTGTTTGCTTGACATAAATAAAAACCCTCGCGATCTTCTTTGACATGTTGCATAAGCAGTGAGCCATTACTAAGAAGCTTGGTAAATGGTCGTTCACGCACTTCTTCATATTCTCCAGATTTGCTGCCTGCGAATTAAGTATAAAAATGTATTAACTGAACTTGAATTAAGTAAAAAGTAAATATACATAACAATAACAAGGGTTCCTATTAAAATATTGATTGAGCAACATGAGCTCCAATGAAGTTCATGGTATACATAAATAACAGCTTAAATATCGGAATGGGTTTTTTGCCCTGTTTGCAGCAAGTGTCTGGTGCTCCGAGCAAACTGTTCACTGACTGTACCAGAAGTCATTCCCGTTGCTGATAGTGCTTCTTAAACTTTTCGGCATCTGATACCGTTGAACAAAGTACAACAACGTGAATCTCGCAGTAGGGCATTCCAGTCTGATATAGTCCATGCCAATACAAAAGAAACAACAACAATGATTCAATGAGATGGTGCTTCTAGCCTAGCAAAATCGGTGGATTTCCATGACTTTGGAGCTTTTCTAAAGTATAAACTCAAAATATATACCCATTTAAACTAAACATTATTTTCTGATCTCTGATTTTGATTCAAAAATACAAATATTGAGCAAATTTTATTAAGACATATACGGTTGGAGAGCTAATTAAATGAATGGGTAATAGGCGGCTGTGAAATTCAAAAGCAGAACAGGGTGTGGTATTCTAAAAACCTTTGCGAAACGGTTAGCGAAATCGAAGTGCTACCAAATGGAAGAAGCAGGAAGGCTGCCAGTACAGCGCACTTAGTACTGCTAAAGACTGTAATGGAGAGGAAAAGCAGAATGAAATTTTGAGCGTGCAGTTCCTGCTAAATCTTCACAACCTTGGGCATCACAGCAGAGCCGCCTCCGAGTCGTGAAACTCGGATATGACGCGTTTCACCTCTCACTACCAGTCTACTATTTTCCTTCACATTAGATGACAGTGTGTCCTCCTGAATATTCAAGGGTCAGGAAATTGATCTCTTGGTAGATTGAATAGTACCTAAGAGTACCGGGTGCAAAGGACCGCTTTAAACCTTCTAAAACTGGAAGTGGGGCAATAATATACAACTTGTTTTTTCTTACGAAAATTTTCCCCAAACCGTTAACAGAGTATTAGAACTGGGAAACCATATTCATTTAAATTAAGTTTTTGGCAAATTTGCTGCTGTGTGTAGCCATGTAGGTATTTTCAACAAATCAAAGAGTTTCTAATAACTCTGAAAAATTGTTACACAGAAAAATTCATGGCATCACAATTCATATCGATATGGTATTGGCATGACTCGATTTCTCGAAGAACGGTACATAAATGACACAGATTTTTCAGCGTTCGATAAAATTAAATAATAGCTGGCAAATCGAAATATTTATGAAAATGAGTTGTGTGAATCGAATGAGGTTCGGCGATTCACTCGTACATACATTCAACCATTTAAATGGCATACAAATGTTATCTGCAATATTTATAGTCGCATTTTCCTCAGACTTCACTCCTTCGATATTCCGCTTTCAACGACTCACCTGTAGCCTTTTTCCAAACAATGCTGGGCGTTGGCACTCCTTGCGCCTGACAATGCAACATGATATGTCGATTACGTTCCACATTTGCATCGGTCGGCTCAACAATCCAACGTGGTGGCACTGCAGCACAAAACGTCCATTACCAGATAGCAAAAGAGTGTGCGTGTGTGGACAGTAAAGCCAGAGTTCAAAAGGCGTAGAAGAGTTAAAAGCATGTCCGCATACAAACGCATCACGGATGAGATAAAAAATACACAAAAAAAAATATTTGTTGGCAATTAAATGAAATGCTTGTACCATTCGAATCGATAATACAATAAATCAGAATTGAAATGAACAAAACGATATGAAACTGCTATTGTTGTCATATACGAGTACACAATACATATAGTACAAATATAAATAAAAAATTGGTATAAAAATATTAAATTATAAACAAATTTTTTTGACGGTTTTTATGCTTTTAAAAATTATACATATATTTAACTGTTGAATTTTTATTTGCATTTCGTAAACATTTCAATGAAAATATTTTTAAAACTAAAAAGGTAATAAGGTGGTTAAGAGACAGTAAGAAAATGTTGAGGGTAGCAAGTTATAGTAAGAAGAAAGTTGAAAAAAGTTGATTCAATATGGTACTGAAGTTAATTTTTATGGAACTTGGTACGAAAGTGTAAAAGTTAACAAAACACTACTTAACTTAAGTCATTTCTTTATTTTTTTTAATTCAAGTTCATTAGTTGTAACTTTTAAACTGAAATATGCATTTAAATAAATTGAGTAGTTTAAATAATAAATAAGTACATTTGTAAAAAACGAAATATTTCTTTATTTTCAAATGGAATTCTTTATGCAACACAAATTCACACAATAACTGAAGATTAAATATATAAAAAATTATATGTTAATAATATGATTTCAAACAATTTGTTCTATTTTTGAATTTTTATTATGTTGCCAATGTACTCACACTTTCGAATATAAGTTTATCAAACTGTGTGTGCAAAGATTTTTAAGGTAACTTTAAATTGATTGCCTTCAATAACTCAATGAAATATTTTATTTACTTCCTTATATATTGTTGCTTTTTTCATTGTAAATAAGTGTTAATAATTCTATACTTAAAGCAAAATTCCATTTTGTTTGTCATAGGCCCTATAGGCTTGATATCCCATTACCATTCACCGCTAATCGCAATTCTAATTATACGAGTATTTATCACATGCGTATTAAAAACTTCGGGTTCTTTGTATGTATTATCTTTTAAAATATGAAATCTTCGCACAAGGAACGGGAAAGACCACATATAATAAATAAAAAAGAATTAGATGACATCAAAACCAGCGTATTGTTAGCTTAATGGTTAGCAATGCGTGCCAAAATTTCTCTGATGAGTGAAGTCTAGTAGCTTCCGAAAAGGATCTATAAGAAAAGCTATGGCAGTTGTCTCTAAACATTTTTCCTACTCTATTCAATCCAAAAAGCTTTTAATAATTAATTAAAATGATTATTAATAAATAAAAACAATAATAATTTTCATAAAAATTCCAAAAGTGAAAAATTATTATTCTTGGCCTTGAGCTCGTTTCATGAATACTTGAAAATGTACAGGCCGTAAATCAACAAAAATTGTTGGTATAAAAAAGCAATAATAAAAAAATATATTTCTCTCCGCTAAATCTGTTGGCGCATATACAACGATCTGCTGCCTTAAAGAGGTCCCAGCGAAAATTCATGTCACGCTAGTGATTTTTAGTTACCTAGATTCAAAAATAGGGCCTTATATAAGAGTCGATAGCGTAATTTTGGGTAAAAAGGGTCTAATATTGTTTGTTAGTTCTTTTAAACAAGTATGTGTACAAAATTTAGGATATTCCACAAAAATATATACAAAACAGACCTGAAGAAATATTGGTCGTGCTTAATTTTGCCCGAAATTCAAATGCATTTTTTTAGGTTTGCGTAAAATTGAGATCGAATGAAATCTTTCTTATCTTCTTTTGTCTGCTTGTTTAGCGTTAAATGTAAATATATAATAAGTATATTCTCTCAAAAAAAGCCGGACAAAAAATCAGTACCCAAATCGCCTTTAGAAGTTTTAGATCACTGCGACGGAAATGCTATTGCACATTCTGGTTCTGGAAGTTTTTCTACCCCTCGGCGATTAAGCACAAGGTTACGAACAACTATGAGTGAAGAGAGGCTCATTAGTTTAGCAGTTTTACATGTACATGAGATATTAAAATGTTGAAAACATTATAGAAAGATGCGAAAAAAAGGGAAGCGAAACATTGATTTTATAATATAGAATTGTATCATAACAGCTTGACGCTAATTTATGAAAAATAATAATGTATACTGTTTCAAAAACATCTTTGTACCAACACTGCATATTTAATCTGTCGAGGAATAAATTGAAATGTACTTAATTTCATTAAACATTATTGTTCATCTCTTTTTTTTTTTCATTGCTCCAATAAATATAGAAAACATGTATATGTTATTGTAATAATTTATATGGAAATAAGTAAGTTTGTGTACAAATATTTTATATTGAGGCCATTGTAGAAAAATCGATATTATTCGAACCGAAACAAATGATGAACGTTACTAGAATAACATTCAATATTTTCTGATTTCTGTCTATTCTTATGCCGTGACGAAATGTGTATGTAAGTTCTATAAAAATCCTTACGAATTGTGACTGACTAACAATTCTAGGAAATGACAAAACTCAATAAAGCGATAGTTGGATTTAAATAACACTGCATCAATGCCATTTGATATCGCCTGACTATAATGTGATTTTGTCCAATGAACCATTACAGCTGTTTTAATACCGCCGTTTCATATAAAAAACGGATGTTTGTCCATTTGACTTTAATACCGGCTTTAATGAACGGATTCCTAGGCAATCAGGAATCTGAAGAGAAACTAGTCACTTCGCAACATGTACTTCCGACCGAAGCTGTATAAAGTTTTGTAGCTATTCGAAGTCGAAGTTGTCAAATAGTTGGTTATAAATGGTTAGATCTTTTGTGCCAATCGACTAGTTTCTGAAACAGCATTTTTTCATCGATTAGCCAATTCATTCACAAGAGTTCTAATGAACCCATGATATAACTTTTGATTTTGCTTTATATTTTGTTAAAACAAAGAGTTGGCATTTTATCTATTTCGTACGTCACTTACATTTTAGCGTAGTAGGTTCACCCTACCCAGACTTTTTTTTTTACAAGTATATGTTTTATATATTTATTTTGGATGGATAAGCGGGGAATTAAAAATATGCATGCAATAAATAACTTTTTTCCAAATTTATAGTCAATTTGCAATACTTAAGAGGTTTTGATAGAAATGAAAATATTACTCAAAAAGAAAAAAAATTTGATCACCATCGTAACGCTGCAAATAAAAGTACAAAAATTGCCAGCTTAAAATTGTAAAAATAAATGCTTCAAATTGCAAACTGGGAGTATGTATGTAACTGGACACTAACTGACAATAAACGTAGAATTATAAATAGTCGACTTTGTTTTTCACCGCTGCGCCCTCCGTTGTTCACAGAACAGCAGACAAAAGCAACAAAAGTAAGAGAGGAATTTGCTTGTTAGTTGATACATTATACATACTCGTACATATGTACATATTTAATTTCTAACTAATATAAAATACGTTTTTGAAGCATTTATTTGTTATGTACCAGCAGCTTTGCGTGGCTACAAAAGCGTTCAATTGCACAACAAAATATGAATATTAATTAATTATTAAAAAAAATTACAATAAAAATAAAATAAAGAAAAAAAAAATTTTTCAAAAATTAATTAATTTTGTAATCAACTAAGTATTATGTACGATGATTATGACATTTAAACAGCTTTATGTTGGTAGGTTGGGGAGAGTAAAACTTTTAGTAAATTTTATTTCTATGATCAAAGCTTTAGCAGCGCGTAAGTTAGGCAAACAAAAAAATCATTGCACACAGCAGCCTTAAAAACAGAAATCGACTATCATTTGATATTCACGTTTTATTTTTTTAGGGATTGTTATTTAAATAAAAATTTAAATTAACAAAATTTAAATACAAAAGGCATTTAAAACAAAGCACGCAAATCTGCTGCATATAATTGTTTATTTTTTTGTAAAGCAAACAAAAATGTATAAGAAGCAATTTAATTCATCACAAAGCATACATGCAAGCGTTAAATATTTATAATAACATACTCGTAATGTAAAACATGCTAGGATCTTAAATCTACATAGTTTAAAGTGAGTTTGGAAAGCAATAAATATCCTAAGCAAATAAACATAGTTTTTGTAAGTTGTTATTGGCATTAGGCTTGATCATCTAGATGTAAAGGGAGTTAAGTCTAGACTCTTTGAAATTCTTTCTCACTCGATGTTCTACTCTGCATAACTGCCAAATAAATCAAATTATGGTATGCCATGTATTCGACGTGATATATATTGAAAAATTACAAAATTGCAAATGATGAATTTCATATGAAAACCTATAAAAAAAGGTACATTTTGAACCCGACCCCCTCGGATTTTGATGCTCTTTTACATCGAGGTACATTTTATATACACAACCACATTTTTAGAAATTGCAATTTTTGAAAAACTGTAGGCGTGGCAAGGTATCGAAATATCTAAAAAATTATGGTAATAGGTACCCTTAAGCTGTTATTATTACGGAACGACTTAACCGATTTCCAAGATCTTTATACCAGTAGAAAGGTATTTAAATTAGCTTTATTAATTGAATTAAATTTTGAACTGAGAAAACACTTCAAAGGCCAAGCGTTCAAGAAAAATTTTTTTTTAGAACAGTCTATTTCATATATATAAATACATATCTAAACACTAAAATAGGTTTTTTTTTAACTTTTTAAGTAAATGCATATTTAAAAACATTTTTTATTATTTCTTTCAAAAGTACCTATTACCGTAATTTTTCAGATATTTCCTGTGTTTGTATAGGTAAAATGTAGCTGTATGCAAAATTCCATCAAAATCTGAAGGGTCGGGAAGAGAAGTACTAAAAAATTCCCTTTAAGAATCTGTACTTAGCTTTTTTCTATATTAATCTTTTAATAAAATTTCAAAAATATAAACGTGAACCCATACCAATGTTGATTACTCTGCTCTGACCCAATTGGGAAAAATATTTATCCAAAACTTTTTTGAAGGTATTTAATAAAACTTTTTGCAGAAGCAGACTCTTCTAACACCAAATTAACACTGGTGCAACCCTACTAAAAACGCTGGGCTTCTGGGACTCCCGTTAGAAGATGTTGGTGACAACTTTATGTAACGAGAGTGGCAACAAGTGTGAAGTTAAAACATTTAGGAACCATAAAAACTTAACCGTGATAGGACTGATACCGATCTCATCTCACATCTGATGTAGAGGACAAAGTTAGTCAGCTTTTATTTAAATTAGTTCAGTTCCACGCAAGGAGTTAAAGTGGTTTTGAACAAGTGGTAGTGTTAAAAGCGACTTAAAGAAAATCACTTTGAGCTTCAAAAGAAATCTTAAATAGCCTTATACAGCTCAAAAGATGTTCCATCCGATGCTTATCCTTGGCCAGAACAAAAGAGAGGCTATAGAATACATTTTCAAAACAGACTTGAATGCTTTTCCATCCGGAAGATTAATTTAAGCTGGTAACACCCACATACTGCTTGTGTTTGGAACGAGATAGTTATTATATTAACCTATGGGGATATTCTTCCCCAAAATTTTAAAGTGGTTTTCCCAAAATTACTTTTTTCGAAGTGGTTGTCAAGACATCACACGTTTTACCCGGGCTAATCCTTTACAATTTCAATTTTAAGTATTTTAAAAAAATTCTATCAAAAACAGGAAAAAAACAAAATGAAAACTTTTCCATTTCCTTTTATAGTAGGGCAACCAATTGATTGTTGTTATCAATTAGAAATAATTAGCAACAATGGGAAAATTTCCGTGGATAACTTTAAGGACCTTAGAAAGCTTTTTTCTAGAACTTTGGCACTACTTCCCAAAGGATTTTAGTATAATAATATTTTAAAATTTTAAAAGTTTTTTAATATAGGAACTCATCTATGTACATATGTTTATAGCATGCATGGAAAACAGCTGCTTAAAAATGAAATACATAAATAAATTGCATCCTAATGGAACATAGATGCCATAGCAAAGTACGTGGGCAAGCGGGGCATACATAATTTGAAAACCATAAAATATTAATGCTTAAAGTTATACAGACATATGCACATATGTTCATACTTTTGCAAGAATAATAACATTAAAAATACTGCGAAGCTTTAAATAATAAAAATGAAAACACAGCAACAAATTTCGGTTAGTTGAGCGCGAAATTTAAGCAGAATATAATGTCCAAGTTGTTAGTAAGCTATGCTCTTTTATTATTTCCTTATTTCGGTAGTCTCTCAATACAGCACCAAAGACAACACCAGTAAAAAGTTAAAAAGTGTTTATGAGCCGCTGTTTTTGGAAATGGTGCAAGCACAATTTAAAAAAATTTTAATGAGGATACACGGTAAACTTTTTTTTATTTATTTGCACTTATTTTAGATATTTTTGTATGTTTGGAATAGTCGATATTAGCATTACATCGTTAGACGGGAAGTAGATACGTAACTGTAAAATTTATCTGCAAAGCAAGCCCACCATTTTTTCACTAAATCTGGTTTTAATTTGAGCTCCCACCACGATATACCGATTATATTACAAAATATTTTACTTTTTATTTTTTCGAAACAGCGGTTCATAAATGTGAGTGTTTGCAGTAAACACAGCGCAGTTTGAGAGCGAAGGGCACATGACTACGATTATAAGCAGGATTAAAAATATTTTTATTCTAGTAGTTGTTTTTGGGGGTAGATTAAAGCATAAGCAAATATTTTTTTTTTTTTTGTAGCAGCAGCAGCAGTAAGAGTATAGATCACAATAAAGGAGCAGATAGCAGGCTATAGTGTTACAGCAGGAACGCAGCCGAGTAGCAAACAAAAGCTTCACGAAGTAGTCGTCCATGATGATTTTTTTGACTTTTAGCTTTTGCTCAACTAAATTGTGGAAAAAAAGTTCTTAACGCAATTGCGATTGAAACAACAAAAACATTAATTTACAGCCAAACATGTTTTTGATTTTGTGTAAAATAATTTTATTTATTTCTTTGTTTATTTTAATCGCAATTACACAGCCTTGGGTATACATTATTGAAATAATAAATATATATTTATAGTATTACAATGTTAATAACAAAATAATAAATCTAAGAAGCATATGAAGCAGTGCAACAAATAGGTTACCTGGTGATCGGCCGTAAAAAAACCCACAGCGTGCCAAAGCGACTTGAGGATGGATATTGTTTAAGGGGATATAGCAGGGATATTTAGAGTTTATATGAAGACTCTTTTTTTTTTTGATGCTTTTTAATTTTATTCACCTAACAAACTTTTTAAAATTATTCAGCGTTTTGTTAGAATTTCCCTAAACTGAATTAGTTTTTACTATACAAATGAGGAGCACTTAATACATGTACAATGTACATTGTACATATATATTTTATAATAAATAAAGAACTTAAATATGTAAGAAGCCATTTTTGTACACAACTTAAAAATGTTGGGGACTTTGAAAACTCAAAAAATAGTACAGCTTTTATGTTCAGTTAAGTTTTAATTTATTTAATTTTGGCTAAAATATGATCTAAGTGGTACAGGTATGTGTGCTTTGTTTGTTCTAAAAATGTGAGTGTGATATTCTGAAAGCGCTTTAAATTTTTGCATTTAGTTGCTTTTAATTATTGCGGTATGTTATATATACCAATTTTTATATAATTTTGACTGATACGGAACAAGGCGTGGTATTGCTTGTGTGCATATTTTGAAACATGTGGCAATATTTCATCAAACAAGGTGTATAAGAACCACAAAACTGTTGGTAACCGCTTGAAAAAGTTATTAAACACTTTAGAATATATACTAGTCGCGACTTCCGTGCTTTAAATAACAGTGATTAACTTATGAAATTTTTCGACAAATTTGGTATGACCAGTGCAATCTTTTAGGTCACTTCTGTAAGAAAGGGGGAGATGGGTAAAGAGAGGTTAGAAGCATCATATCCGTAGATCAACCATCGAGTTGCATTTCGCCTCTCACGAGCGGTATGCCTTACTCGTGCAGATTCTAAACCCCTAACCCGCAGGGATACACTATTGATTCCTTTTTTTTAGACAACTGGCTTCAAATGTCAACACAAAGGGAACAAAAGTACTTTTCCATTGAGCATGTCAATGCAGCAAACATTCCCTCACTCTGCTTAATCCTCTAACAGGCAAATTTTTGTTGCAAAATCATATTTTGATATTCTAGTGCGATAAATTCGAATTTTAAGTCATATATCCAAAAGGGCTCTTAATTTTGCTTCCGGGGCTGAAACCCCCCACCCTGCCTCTAACCGGACTTGCCTGTTAACCGCCCACTCCGCCTTTAGGCGGGGTATAACTTTTAGAAAATAATTCTATAAATTTATCTATAAATCCACATCTTCTTCATAACTTCCAATCCTTAAAAATTATTTCACTTAATAACAATTTTGTTTTTTAATACGAAAATCCTTTTTATACATGTAGTTACCAAAAACAATTCTCTCAAAACAGATTTTTTTTTTTTTAATTCCACTCAATTTTCAACGACAATATGATCACGGGACTCTGCTACCACTTAAAACTACAAAATGAAGGTTACAACATAGACCAAATATTTAGCGACGATTATGTGTCAATAATTATAGAAGAAAAGTAGAGGTATGCGGGTTATGTCTGTTTACCTTAACCCCACCTAAAGGCGGTCCTGCCTGTTAGAGGGTTAATTTAGTTTCGACATAAGTTCTTTCTAAGAAGAATCAAATTTTTAGACTGAAATTTTTTTCGTTGTTAATGGTTTCTAGGTACACAAAGCTCTTCACTGCCACCACCGATTGCAATACATACTTACTCTACCTTGCTTTGTTTAAAGCTAGAAAACGTACGTCTCTTGTGGTGGGGCTTGCGTACGCAAGCAATTTTACATTCTTATAATATACTAGAAAACCCGGCCACACTTAGCTGCATCTCATAACTTATAATAAAGATAAGAATTCAATCACATCGCTTATTGCTGAACTCATCGTTTGATATTCATATTGTGCCAACACATTTTGGGTCCCCCTGGTATACATGTTGGTCGGTAACTTAAGATAACGTCTAACAATGCAGTGGTAAAAGTTCCATTCAATTCCATTTAGCAGTTTTTGAGTAATGCGCGAGCAAGCATACAGACAGGCAAAAGTTCCGGAAACTGTTGCGTTAGATTCTATTGGGGTAATAATGATCCCTTAAATCAATGTTCTTTGAGTATCTGCAATGCACAGACATGGACCTGTTTCAATTATATTATACGTAGTGACTTTCACTTCGAATTTTTAAGGAGCGTGCTTTTTGGGATATTTAATAATTTTTCCTCTTTAAAGAGTTTCCATAAGCAATGTATCCATTTTTCCCTAATCATAAAGAATGATGACGATATAGCCCGTCTATTTGGCTTGTCAAGTTAGCTCAGAACTTTAACCGTTGAAAGGAAAAAATTCCACGCAGTGATAGGGTACAAGCTTTATTTGTTTCTAGTCAAAGTTTTCTGGTCGAAGGTCAGTAAAAAGAGAGCAATGTGGAGAATTATGTACTGACTGAGACTGCCAGAATCTTGTTTGATGAAACTGCCTGTTGAACATTTTACCTAGTGGTTTGTATGTGTTTTAAAAATTTTGTTGTTTGGTTGGTGTAGGGTTTTGTAGAATGAAATTTATAAGTAAAATTAATACCGATTTTCTCTTAAAAAGTGTTAAATAAATCATATTTTTTTAAAGCTCCTGCTAACAACTTTAGACGTACGTACTTTATTTTTAAATACAAGCAAAAGGCGCCTTCATACTATACCTTTGACCTGTAAGACGGCTGTATATTTAATTTCGGCAGCTGGATTCTTTGCAACGCAAGTATATTCGCCTGTGTGCGAAGCTGACAATGAGGGTATACTTAACAGCGATGAGTACTGATCAAGCATTGTGACATTGGCACCCAATAAATCGGGCAACGGCTCACCATCTTTGAGCCAGATCAATTTGAGTGGTGCATCACCGCGCGATACACCACAAACCGTGCGCGTACGCATACCTTCGGCAAGACCATCTTGAAACACGAACGGTTCTATTATGGGTGGGACTGTAATAATATACAAGAAGATTAAATAAGAAATTCAAGTGTTCATTAATGTTATAAATATTATATAAACAATTTTTTAAGTTTTCACAAAGAACAAAGGGGCCATTTGTTGACTTTAGTTGTACGAAGCAGAAATAACCCAAGTTGAGGAGCAGAATACGTTGAGGACGATGATGATTTTCGCAGTAGTTTCGTGAAGCTGAAATTTTTTAACCTTTTTTAGATATTCTCAAATAAAAAAATTAAATTAAACCTTCGCAGTTTTTGAATCTGGTTCTACAGTTATTAACACTACAAGCATTCCAAAGAGAAAATAATATTTTTAATTTCAAAAGTTTTGCATACTCAAAAATATTAAAAAATAAACGCTATATCTTTTTTAGATTAAATTTAAACAAACTGCATTCTATAAACAAACAAAAAATATATCATTATCAAAAGTTGTTATTTGTTTAAATTTTAATTACATATACCCAGCTTAACACAAAATGCATTCCCTAAAATATTTCAAATTAACATAAAAACAGGCAAAATTAAACAACTTTTTCAAAAATACTAAATACTTCTATGTACATAAGTACTATTTATATATATATATATATATGTATTTCGTTTATATATTCTTTACATTTATGAAAAATTTTGTAAAAAATGTAAATGTTTGCAAAAAGCAAAATATTTTAAAAACAAAAAATGAAAAACTTTAAACAAAAATGATCTCCCGAACGCGCGTTTATCTCTTTACCGTTAACCAGCAACGCCTGCGAATTCTCCACTTCAGCTGCAGAATTCCGCACAACACATGAATAGTTGCCTGTATGATCGGAACCCAAATTTTCAATTACCAATATGCTGTTATATTGATCCACCTGCTTGACGGACATATGCTGCGTCTGATCGATGGGTCTGTTGTCCTTACGCCATGCGATAGTTAGGGGTAAATCACCTTTCACTACGGAACAGGTGAGCGATGCTCTATCACCCATATTCAGCTGAAGAATGGATGTCTGAAAAGGACTTAACTTGGGTGGCACTATTGAGGGTGGGAAAGGAATGGGGTTAGAAAGAGGAATGGAAAATTGGATATGTGGTAATTAAGACTCGAAATATGCAATTGTGTTTTTTTTCTTTTTGTTTTAAATATACATAGCTGATGATCATATGTTCTTCTGTTCTATTAATGCTTTACTTTCTATCATCTATTATAGATAAAATTTTACCTTATTCGGTGTTAAATTGAGTTCATTAGCATTTTTCATCTATGTACTTATATAAATTTTTTGGGATAAGACATCTGTACTGGTAGAGCTTTAAGCCTTGGCAAAATTAGAAACAAATTTTAAATATTTTTATTTAAATAAATTAGAATTACAAGTTCTTTAAAAATCTATATTTTCTATCAAATCATTTACATCTGACTTCTCTCTGAAACACCACAATGTAGTTTTAAATGTGTACTTCGCACGACAAACGGCGCCAACTGCCGTAACGACTCGCGCTTTACCCGACCAAGAGCTCTCATCTCTCATCTCATGTTTCCTTTGAGATATGTCTTAAATATCATAGTAGAGTGTATGGAAATTGGAAACACATACAAAATCTGTTGTGTGCTAATGTAAAACCGACCAATTTTCCAAATAGAAAACTTTACGTTACAATAAATGTACTGAATTAAAGCCCATGAGCTCGGTTGGTTGCGACATGCTTGACATGATTAAAAAGGAAATGCAGCCCAAAGGGTTTCATATCGACAACTTAATTCACCAGCAGAGGAAGGTACAGGCTTCGACTAAGATAAAAAAAAGGGTGGATAACGATTTGACTTTCCTTTCGGTTTCTAGGCGATTAATCCCAAATAAATAGTGAGGAGAATTTTGAAATTAGATAGACCCGATGTAGCACTCACAATGTGATGTATTCTATACTAGCTGACCCGCCGAACTTTGTTCCGCCTTTAAAGCAATAAATGAGCAGATTGATAAATGTAAAAAAAAAATTAATTTTTTTTACGATTTCTTTTTGGTCAAGTATTTTTGTGCATGGGTTGCACTCTTCAATCAAGCACCTTGTGCTAGACGAAATTTTTGTTTTATTATCAGGCTCAAGAACAAATAACGCAGATGGTCTTACGATGCGTGAGCATGCCCCATATAATTGACCATGAGAAAAACATGGATTTTCTAGATTCAGACCACAAACTTTCAGGAATTGGCCTTGTCATTTGTTAATGGTCATGGCAAAACAATGTCCATTTGTCAAGTAGTAATCAGTGCTGCAATCGTATCGAAACGCTGCTCGATTCAAAACTGGACTTGATAAATGTCTTCCTGTGCGTCGAAAATTATCTAGTTGTCGATTTCTGAGATTTGCTCGACCATTTCGCATTGTCAACCGAGCCTTTTTTCGGTCTGCCTCTCTTTGCTCTTGTAATTGAGAAGCACGAGGTCGAACTATACTAACGGGGCGCTCTTCACGTGCAATTTCTTGCTCTGCATTACGGGTTTTTCGTCAAAGATTTGATCGTCTTGGTCGCGGCATGATATTGTTAATGATAATATCGGCACAATATACTAATAGAAACTCGAAACACACATCAACCTGTCAACTTCAAAATATTAAATTTTTAAAACTTTCAAAGAAGTGTCATTAAAATGAGCATGACGAAAAACTACCTCGAAACGCAAAAAGTAAAAAGTTTCCGCTTAACAGGAATCAGTAAATACTTGCAAGCAAAACTTCTTTCTTATTTCTTTAAATGGTAACCTTCTTAAATGGTAATCTAACCGCCTGGGCGATTTTGACCGTCCAACATACTGGCGCCAAGTGGAAACACCCCGGGATCGCAAATCGGTCTCCACTTGGTTCTTCCATGGGAGTGGTGGTCTCCCTCTTCCTCTGCTTCCACCGGCGGGTGGATACCTTCTGGGCTGGAGCATCTTTACCCATTCGCACAACGTGGCCTATCCAACGAAGCCGCTGTGTTTTGATTCGCTGAACTATGTCGGCGTCTGCATAAAGCTCATACAGCTCATCATTAAATCTTCTTCGGTACTCGCCGTCGCCAACGCGTAGAGGTCCACAAATCTTACGAAGAACCTTTCTCCCGAATACTCCCAGAGCCACCTCATCAGATGTTGTTAGTGTCCATGCTTCTGCACCATATAGCAGGACGGGTGCGATGAGTGACTTGTAGAGTGTTACTATCGTTCGTGGAGAGAGGAGTAGCATTTGTTTGCAAGAGGAATTCTTCGTCGGAGTTCTAGGCCAACAGGCTGCTGGTGTTAATGCTGGTTCCAGGTAAACGAAGTACTTTGCTATTTCGAAATTTTTGCTGCCAACAGTGGCGTGGTTGCCAAGGCGCGAAGCGCTGACTATTTGCATGTAGACAAAAGGTATTTCGTTTTCTCCTCGTTGACTACCAAAAACATTTTTTCCACGCGGTTGTTAAGGCCAATGATATCAATATCGTCAGCGTACGCCAACAGTTGCAATGAAAACTGCTTTTGGATTTTGGTTAATAACTTAAATTTGTAAGATTTTGTTGTTGCTTTCCTATGTCACGATCATTTGTTTTTGACTTGCAAGTTTTACTGAGTGAGCTTCCCCCAGCAACTCTCTCCCCCAACGAAATGTCAAAATGCGCTCTCACCCTGCAAATATTTTTAAGAAAATTAGAATAGGTCGGTCCCTGGTCCATTTCCCGGAAAAAAAGAATATCAAATATCAACAAAACCAAAGGGCTACCACTAAATCAAATCAAATCGCACCATAAATAAAAAGTTTTGGAATAGGTCGGTCCCTGATCCACTTCCCGGAAAAGAACCAATCGTAAATTTTAATAAAAGTAGAAGGCTAGCCATGTACCAAATTTCAAGTAAATCGCAAAACAAATAAAAAAATTTGGAATAGGCGGTTCTCGGTCCAATTTCCTTAAAAAGAGTATCCTATATCCTTTTCCTGGTTCCAAGCTACTTCCCCACCAATTTTCAGCCAAATCGGTTTAGCCGTTCTTGAGTTATGAAAAGTGCAACTAACACAACTTTCTTTTTAATTTTCATGGATAGTAAACCCCGCTCGCTTCGCTGCGTCTCAGAACTAATAAAAAACTGAGTCAGATTTTCATCATTATATCCCATACCAGATAATATATGGAACTTCATTACATCGCTTATAGCATTGTCACCTTTCGTTTGATACCCATATTCTACTTACAAATTTTGGATCACCTTGGTCCACAAATCGGTCTATATCTCCGAAACCGGCCATATAATACAATGCTAAAAGCTCCATTCAATTCCATTAAATAATTTTTGAGTAATGCGCGCACAATCATACAGACGGACAGACAGACAGACAGACAGACAAAAATTCTGAAAATTGTAGATTTGGGTTCCGCTGGTCCAATAACGACCTCCCCGATCAGTTTTTCTTGAATATCTTCAATGTACAGATATCGACCTGTTACAATTTTATTATATGTAAAGATATTTTTTCAAGAATTGCATAGTCCGAAACGGAAAAATTTGACTTTGATTTACGGTGAAGAAAATTTGAGAAATGCAAATAAGAGTTTCTTACCTCCTGTGACCATCAAAGCGTTTTCTAAGAAACAATAATAACGTATGCAAGGAAATCTTCCATAGTAATATTTTTCTGGAGAAATATATGTCATGATTCAATTACAGCAAGGTTAGCTCTCTAGCTGACGTTTACTTTTGACACTTCCATTTTCTGGGTTTCTTTTGCGAACAAAAAAAAGTAGGAGTATTTTTTTCATTTGTCGAGGAAATGGTAGTAGAAAATCAAAAAAGTACGAAATTAGTAGTAATACATTTTGTAAAGTCAACTAAATATAACATCAAAACATGTCGTCCCATACAATCACTGTATAAATCGTTGTAAATTTTCGCTATAACAATTAAAAACCAATAACAAACATTCACTGCTCCAACAAAAATTAAAATATATTTATTATTATTAATATATATGTGCATACGTATCTACAATCAAAATACGTACGTATCTTCGCCCTCTTTCCAGAATCATTAATGTGCTAAAATGAAAATTTTGGTAAAACAAGATTAAAAGTTTGATTCCGGCTCATTCGGTTTACATGGCATGCGAAATATTGTGGTTTCGGTGTACGCATGATACTAGAGATTTTCGTCAAACCTATAACCTTCAATGGCTAATACAGTAAACTCATCAACTCAAACTCTAAATAATTGCACATTCGTGCTTTTGGCTATAGGGCTATGCTTTTTAATAATAAAGACAAATTGGCAACATGCATATTTGTTGGAAGCTTTTAAGGGCAAAAAGACAAACGGACATAGTCTACCAAGTGGATAGTAAAGTGATAAGTTGCAATAAGATAGCATTGGCTCCTTAAAACAGAAGTTGACTTAAAACTGTTGCTTTATACATAAGTTTAACCAGAACTGATTATCAAACCCAGAGAATAGTAGTCAAGTTTTGTTACAAATAACAGACTTCGAATCACATAAGGAACAACTTTGAAGTCACGATTGACCTAAGTATATAAGTATGCAGTTGACTTTACAAAATGTATTATTAAATGTATGATATTTAGTTGACTTTACAAAATGTATTACTACTAATTTCGTACTTTTTTGATTTTCTACTACCATTTCCTCGACAAATGAAAAAAATACTCCTACTTTTTTTTGTTCGCAAAAGAAACCCAGAAAATGGAAGTGTCAAAAGTAAACGTCAGCTAGAGAGCTAACCCTCCAGTGACTGAATCATGATATATGCTTTTTCGAATTTCTAATATGATTTATAGCTGGGAGTAAAAAGTAAACTTATTTTTCATGCAAGTAAAAGGGAAACTTATAAAATGTTTAATAAAAAGGGGTTCAAAAAAAAGTGTTCAGTAAAAGATAGACAAATCATTTTCTCCTTTAAAAAGGTAGAAATATCGTTTATTTTTTAGCAAGATATTTCTACCTTTTAATGAAAAAAACGATTTGTCTAACTTTTACTGAACAATTTTATTTGCACCCCTTTTTATCAAACATTTTATAAGATTTCTTTTTATATATATGAAAAATAAGTTTACTTCATGGCATAGTAAAACAGGTAATAGCACGGCGGCCATGTTGAAAATAGCTCCTCTAAAACGTCAAAACAACACAGTACATGTTAAAGTGTAGACAAAGCGATTAAGAGCAAGCTTGACAGTTTAGAAAAAATTAAAACGAAAAAAATCGAATCAGCTGTTGAGTTTATATTACCTGTATTGGTATGCCGGCGCCGCCAATTTTTGTAATTTTCCATTTGCCGCTGCCGAATCGCAAAAATATCGGCGCGCCGGCAGCGTTCTCCGCGCTTTAGCAGTTTGAACTTATATAAGATGTGCCGGTTGTTTATGGTATACATCGAAACTTGGTCCTAAATGGTCGAATGTGGTATCAATCGACGAGTATTAATGCCAGTATTAAGAATCCGAAAGGAAAAGTGTATTTATTGTTTACGATGTCGGGAGAGGTATCAAAACACGCGTTTTGAGCTCGGTATCAATACTCCGAAAACGGAGATTCGATTTTATATTTCTGTCCAGAGATATTTGCAATTAAAATTAAAAAGTTTCTGTAATTTTCATGTGGTTATTGTAATCACACATATACGAGTAGGGTGTTACGAAAAGTGCAGAAGTGTGTTCTGCGCGGAAATACTGAGGATCGCGTAGGCTAAGGGTTATTTTTTTAAGCCCGAAGGCAGCCAACTCAGAAAGGTGTTCTGCACATAAATAATCCCGCCTCCCCATTTGGGATCGGACCAGGGTCATTTTTGGTTTTTTGCCAGTAACTTTTCACTGAAACAAAATATTTATTTTCCGGTTTATTGATACTGAGTTCCCCCGACACTTTTGGACGTGTTTTAGCAGTTGCCTCCTAAAGAAAACAATTACCAAAATTAGTGGCAACTTCTTAACTTAAAAGCTTTATTTTTCCTTTTGCTTTATAATAGCGATGATAAGACATTGAAGTCCTATGTTGTGCTACTACAACACGAAAATACCCGGCTCACAAGCAAAGCCTGGACACATTTTGGTGTACTGTAATACCGATCTAGTGGCAAAATTATAGAACAAGATAAGGTTTTTTGCAACATTTGATTACAAAAGCAGACGAAGGATGAACCATCAATTATTTTTTCATGGTAGGGAGTAAAAAGGTTAAAGATGTATTACAGCTAAACCATATATAAACGACAGCGTGCAAAATTTCTTCACGCCCCAGGCTATATAAAATTTCAATTGGCAATAACTCTGAGCTTATTTGGTCTTAATCAATGATATTTGGATTTACATAATTTTGGAAAAGTGGGAGGTGCCACGTTCAAATTTTTTGTGTTTTGTTTGTTTTAAAGGGCCATCTCTTCTTCTATAGACAATGTCAATGATTCCAAGCTGCAAATCATCACAGGTTTGATGACGGACTTATAGGAGCGTGATCTTTGTTCGCCGAGAGAGGACTTTACTTCTTATTACTTTAAATTTCAATAGCTTAACTATTTATACCATCACGCCGGAGTTCGTCGGGGTATTCCTGATATCAAAAATTTGTCAGTAAAAGTTCATGTGGGTTGGCAGGTTCAGCTTCGTCATGACACTCTTGGTTCCATCAACGTTTAATTTGATAATACCAGATCGCTAAGTTGACACACCATGTATTTCGAGTAATTCTGCTGAGCTGAATTTTGTCTAAAATATTTTTGATGTTATATCAATCACGGCGGCCGTCCTAACTCTAAAACTTAACAAGTTTCGTAATTAAGAGACGTGAAGTGGAATACTAATTATATTCCAAAGCGCAAAATGTGACTTTTGATGTTAGACTACTACAAAGTTTATTTGGCTGTGTATTTTAAGCTTATTAACTTCCGTATGAATTTTGCATGAAGCGTTTAGAAATCTTATTGAATCGCAAATTACTTTTATTTGTAATCAATTATTGTGAAATAAGCATTTCAAAAAATTGGGTAGATAAGAGTTTAGCCTTTCCTTTCATTAATACTTCTGAACTCTTTGAGTTAAACCAATGTGCTTTGCCAAGCAAATCATACAAAAAAAAAATACATTTATATCCACAGTTCTGCATCTCTGAGGCTTTGATCTTTTTAGGTCATATCGTTAGTATTAATTAATGAACAAATTATATATTATGAGAATGAAAAGAAAATATTTCCTTTGAGAATTAGTTGGTGGAATTATAAGCTGGAGGGCTGTGCTTTTGGTCAAGTAAAATATTCTTGCTAATTTTTGTGGCTTAGTAATTATTTTGTGTGGATGAATAATTTGTAACCAAAATTATGTTTTTCAGCTTCGGATTATTTAATTGTTATCAATTTTACATAAAATTTTAAGCAACATCATACTCAGCTGAAATCTCCATGTCAATGAATATCGCACATAAAAATTGATTGTACTCCATTGTGCATATATAACCTGCCAAATACTAGAAGAGAATACCGTCAAAAGCTCGATTTTATATAAGTACTATGTCTGGTTGCATGGGAAATAAGTAATGCGGTAACGACCCTACCAACTAACCGTGGTGAAACTCTGATTTCACAAATTCCCAAATTTTTACTAACACCAAAGCATATTTTTGGAATTTGTATGGAAAACAACAAGTGCCTAAAAGTAAGCACACACACGTACACGGAAACACATTTTCAACATGATTAAAAAGTGAACCTCGCCGAACAAAATTGCCTACATTTTTATGCACTTGTTTGGTACGCGCGACTCACTGTTTATTCAGATTTTCATCTATTGCTGGTTGGCAGGGGAATGATTTAAGTATTTTGAATAATTTGAGGTGGGCATAAGATCATGGTTCACTTAATTGAGTTAAAGTTTAATAGAATAGAATCGTGCTCGGCTCACAGGAGACAAAATGTTTTTCACTTTGCTGTGGTATGTATACAATGTACTAGGCTAAGAGTCCAAAGGTCCCACAATGGGGTTCCAGAACAGTTAACAAATCTTCAAAGGCATATTTTACAAACATTTATATCCTTTGTAATATTTAATCGGCTGCACGTGTAGTGTTGTTCGACAGCAAAAAAACACATACACACATATGTATTTTAAATGAGCTCACCCCATGTAAACAAAAATCACCCGAAAAAAACGTCACCGATAAACGCCTTTATTTCTAAGAAAGTGTTTTTTGGTTGAAACGAAATCACCATAAGACGATGCCAGAAAATACTAGCAGAGAAATGGTGAATTAAAATTGGAGTTTGTTTTGTAACAGTTTATAAGCGGACCTGAATTTTCATGACTATTCGCCAATAAGGGGAACACAAACTTGCCAAATCTGATCAATTTTTTCTGGAATTAACGAATAAAAAACGGCAGGAGGCGATAACTGCTCACGTACTCGAAACCTGTCTTTGAGATACTGTTGGATACTAAACACGACCTCGCTACTAAATAAAGTGTCTTTAGTGACGGTTTCATGGTTTGGTAAAAGAGTCTTTCTATAGAAAAGATGTGAGAGTTAGCAACCATAATCAATTTGTTGTGTGGGTACCTTCTAGGTAGCAAGCATTATTTACTACACTGTGCGAACTTTCCTCATTGCACGGACTTCATTGTTTATTTTTATCCAGCAATGTCTACGGGTCATCAGTTCATTTTCCTGGACACAATCTTGTACAGAAAAAGAAATTAAATTGTGATGTCGAACCTCATCTGGACAAAACTAATCACTTCGCATAATGCAACATTACTCAAAACTTTGTGCCTCAAGTTACCACTAATCCATAAACAAGACAACAAGTCGCAGCTGCATTCATTAACTTTTATGGTTGAAACGACTGAGGAAAATGTCGTTATGATAAACACATGCAAAGTGGATGTGCTAAGAATTTTGGAAACCTGCGAAACGCAAAATCTAATTTGTGAAAAATCCACAACATTTATTCACTCTCTAACACTTAAAGAAATGTGCATGTTAGTTACAATCTGCGAATACCTAAAGTTCCGACATCACCAACAAATATATATACTCGCAAATATGAGGAATTTCACTGGAGTTGTATATACAGGGTGGCTAATGAAAGCCGCTACCAAAAAAAAATTTAATTACTTTTTTTCTATTTAATGAATCTGGTTAATTTTTTTTTTATTTTGCAGATTGACTTTTACATTTAACAAAACTGGATAACTGGGACACTGAAACAAGAATTTGGATTGTCCGCCGCTATCACGCACTGGAGTCCGTAGTTTCGGTTCAAAGAGAGTATAGGCGCACGTTTGGCGGCAATCCTCCGAGCAGATGGACCATAATAAGACTTGTAAACAATTTTGCCGAGCATGGGACAGTCAACAGAAGACCTTACTATCGAAACCCTTCAGTTCGAACGGAGGAAACAATCGCTGCTGTAGCTGCTGCCATACAAAACAATCCACGTGTTTCGACAAGAAGTTATCTGCTCAAATGGGTGTAAGCAGACAGTCATTACAGTCAATTATGCACAAAGATTTGGACTTATTCCCATATAAAATTCAAATGGCCAACAAACTGAACGCTGCAGACTTGCCGATTCGCTTGGAATTTTGCCAGAAGATGCTTCAAATGGTGGAAGAGGATGAAAACATGTTGAACTGTCTTTTCATGTCTGACGAGGCCCATTTCGATTTAAACGGCAACATAAACAAACAAAATTGTCGAATATGGAGTGCTTCCAACCCACAGATACTCCATGAGACGGAATTGCATCCACTTCGTGTCACAGTGTGGTGTGCAGTTTCATCACGCTGCATTGTCGGGCCCTACTTCTTCGAAGAAAACGGTCACACCATTACGGTTACTGGAGACCGTTACTTGAGCATGTTGAGAGAGTTTTTCTATCCAGAATTACGCCGAATGAGAATTTCTTTCAACTCTGTGTGGTTTCAGCAAGATGGTGCAGCTCTCCATATAGCCCAACCTGTTATGACAGAATTGCGACGAAAATTTCCCAATAAGCTGATATCCAGAAACTCCACATTCCGTTGGCCACCCAGGTCGCCTGACCTTACTGCACCTGACTTTTTCTTGTGGGGTTATTGCAAACAGGAAGTCTTCAAAGCAAAACCAACAAATTTGAATGAACTAAGGCAATCCATTCGAGAAACAATTGCGGCTATTCCTGTCTCAACTCTCCAAGCAGTAATGAACAACTTTTTGGTAAGATGCCGCACATGCATCGACGAGCTGGGGGGGAATTTAGATTCCATTATTTTTAAAACTAATTAAGCTATATTTAATAAAATTTAATGAGCTTTAACATGAATAAAAGAAAGATGAATTCCATACACTGAAAAAAAATTATTTGAGTTTTTTAATGTAGCAAAATTCATCAGCCACCCTGTACAAGGTGGCGCAAAAGTAAGCTTTCGATGTTTTTTGGCTGTAATTAAAAAAAAAAATGAAAAACTTTGATTCTTCTTGTGGATTATTTTTATTTGGTCTTTTGATGTTTTTTACATCAAGTCGAGAATATGATGTCATGTAAATGGCCGCCGCCACAGTTGATTCTCATTTGAGCCCTTTTTATGGCATTTTCCATTACTTTGGCCAAAACTTCCGGCGATAGGTCCTCACATTCTTGACGGATATTGTCTTTAAGAGCTGCAAGAGTCTGAGGCTTGTTGACATAAACCCGCGACTTCAAAAAGCCGCACAAAAAGAAGTCTGGAGCGGTCAAATCCGGCGGTCTTGCTGGCCAGTGCAAATCGCCAAAACGGGAGATTAGGCGCCCGAGAAATGCATCCTTCAGCATATCGGTTGTGGCACGTGCAGTGTGTGCTATTGCACCGTCTTGTTGGAACCACATGTTTTCCAATCCCAATTCATCAAGTTGCGGCAAAAAGAACTCGTTGATCATTGCTCTGTAGCGCTCACCATTCACAGTAACCGTTTGGCCCGCGACGTCTTCGAAGAAAAAAGGTCCGATGACTCCTCCAGCGAAAACAGCACACCATACAGTGACTTTGAGCGGGTGTAATGGCTCTTCGTGGGTTACACGCGGATTTTCAGTGCCCCAGAAGCGAAAATTTTGCTTATTTACGTACCCGCTAAGATGGAAATGGGCCTCATCACTCATGATTATTTTTGATGAAAAATCATCTTCCTCTTGGTGGTGATTAAGGATGGCTTCAGCGTATGTTAGACGCGATTGGCGGTCAGCAGCTAACAGCTGATGCACCGTCTAGACTTTGTACGGAAACATCTTCAAATCTTGAACCAAAATTCGCTGTAAAGACCGTCGACTGATACCCATTTGCGTGGCACGTCGTCTGGTCGATGTCGACGGCGCTTCCATGACATCCTCGGCTACAGCAGCAATATTCTCTGCAGAACGGCTACTCGGGCCTGGCAGAATCTCGTGTTGTGCCAGTCTCTTCGAGGCGAGCGGCTAAAAGTCGCAGTGTTTCACCAGTAGGCGTTGGACGGTCAGGAAATCTGCGACGAAATTCACGTTGTGCCAAAGTCACCGACCGATTATTGGTCAAATAAATAGTCAGCAATATTCCGCGTTCTGGAGCAGTGTAGCGTAACATTGTTTATTAACGTGTATTTCGCATGTGTTTACTACACAAATGTCAAAACAGAACTGACTTTAGAGGCCATTCGCAAAATTTATAGCATTTTCTGATAGGAGGATTACTTTTGCGCCACCTTGTATAAAATTAAATAAATTTCATATTCTTATAACCAAAAGTACGCCGCCAGGGACAAAAATAAGTAATTAGCATACATTTGAAAATGAACTCATATTATGACCAAGGATATGGCTTTTGGGACTTAGCCTTGCTCTCTCTAGTTGTGGTAACATTGTACCAAAAGATGCATCTCAAAATTCTGGGGTAGCACTTTCATTCGATTACAGCGAAGAAAGGTTCTCAATGTACTAAACGAGCGCTCGATCTTCGCTGACACAAGTAGTGCCCAGTTAAAATATGAAATATTGGAACTTTTTAAATTATCAGGGATTAGGGCATTCTACTCGCCATTTAATATTTTATCCCATTTTTTTGTATGGCATGTTTGCAAGGTAGTCAATAAAATCAAACGAACAGTCTGGAAAATGATTTTGAATTTGACTGCAGTGTAGTAAACGTTCAAGAAAAAGCAATTCAATTAAAACTATCTACTACTTTTAAAAATTTCGTTGTCATCTTAATCAAAACCACCATATCTGTTACCAGAAAAAAGGCAATTTCCAATCCTCAAAACCTTATCCCTAATTATGAGATAGAATAGACACAAGCGCACGTTTATGCATACATTGGTACCTCAACTTTTTCTTGATTTCTAAAAATACACGGAAGTTATCACAAGGGCCTAATTTGTTCAGAGCTGTAAAATCTGGGAAATGAGTAATGGAAGTGGAGTTTCTGTATGTGACAAAATACTTAATTCTGTATGTACATATCCACAAACGTAAAATTCACATTAGAGCATATCGGGAATACATTCTCGTGAGCCTCCAATAAAAAATTATTTTGCAACTTAGTTTCGTAAAAATTAATTTAAATTTTTATTCAAGCTTTTGAAAATAAAAAATAAGCACATCGAGATTCAGCAAAATTATACCCATACGCGCATATTGGCGTAATGCGTATTTGTGAAGATTTTTTTGGTTATTTCTGTATAAATTGAGATTCACTAAGTTGATTTAATTCAAGTTCGGGATCATTGCTGGATAAAATAAGGCTCTTGACAGGACTACTTGGTTCTTTTCGTGGTAATTTCAGGATAGTTTTAGGGATTATTTGGGATTTTTATAGAACCATTTCGGAATGGTTTTAGGGATTTTTTTAGGGCCCATTTTGTTAAAGGGATCATTGGGGGACTTTTTCAGAATCATTTTAGGACATTTTCTGGAATGCCTTTTTTCGGGTCATTTCAGTATTGTTTTCGGGACTATTTTGGAATCATTTCTAATATTTTTGGGGGTGATTTTCCTGAAAATGGTCACTAAATAAATTCCAAAATATTCAAAAAAAAAGTGTAATGTAAGCTTTAAAACAATTCCGAAATAGTCTTGTAAAAATCCCAAAATAATCCCTAAAACAATAGATATCTAAGGGGAAAATAAGGCCAAACTGCTACTAGAAATTGTGGTGCGCTACTATTAGTTTTATCCTACAAACTCGGGGACCTAAATGTTTTTGACAACTCCAATCGCCATCTGGTGAGGCAAACTATTGTTGTAATTTTGTAAAAATAGTTTTAGCCTTGGGCTTTCCCAGCTAGTCAGTACTTCAGGTCCTGCTTTAACATTCACTTTGAACAAATTTATTATCTCCCCTCCCGGTCTCTTACCTGCTCTTCCTCTGCCCCCATTATAGCCATTTCTCTACATATTTTTCTTCGTTCTATCAATGTTCACCTTTCCCAGTTCGCCCTTTATCTTCTATATTTAAATTAGAAACTATAGAGACAAATACAGGGTGGCTAATGAAAGCCGCTACCAAAAAAAATTAAATAACTTTTTTTCTATTTAATGAATCTGGTAAATTTTTTTTTATTTTGCAGATTGACTTTTACATTTAACAAAAATGGATAACTGGGACACTGAAACAAGAATTTGGATTGTCCGCCGCTATCACGCACTGGAGTCCGTAGTTTCGGTTCAAAGAGAGTATAGGCGCACGTTTGGCGGCAATCCTCCGAGCAGATGGACCATAATAAGACTTGTAAACAATTTTGCCGAGCATGGGACAGTCAACAGAAGACCTTACCATCGAAACCCTTCAGTTCGAACGGAGGAAACAATCGCTGCTGTAGCTGCTGCCATACAAAACAATCCACTTGTGTCGACAAGAAGCTTATCTGCTCAAATGGGTGTAAGCAGACAGTCATTACAGTCAATTATGCACAAAGATTTGGACTTATTCCCATATAAAATTCAAATGGCCAGAAGATGCTTCAAATGGTGGAAGAGGATGGAAACATGTTGAACTGTCTTTTCACGTCTGACGAGGCCCATTTCGATTTAAACGGCAACATAAACAAACAAAATTGTCGAATATGGAGTGCTTCCAACCCACAGATACTCCATGAGACGGAATTGCATCCACTTGGTGTCACAGTGTGGTGTGCAGTTTCATCACGCTGCATTGTCGGGCCCTACTTCTTCGAAGAAACGGTCACACCGTTGCGGTTACTGGAGACCGTTACTTGAGCATGTTGAGAGAGTTTTTCTATCCCGAATTACGCCGAATGAGAATTTCTTTCAACTCTGTGTGGTTTCAGCAAGATGGTGCAGCTCCTCATATAGCCCAACCTGTTATGACAAAATTGCGACGAAAATTTCCCAATAAGCTGATATCCAGAAACTCCACATTCCGTTGGCCACCCAGGTCGCCTGACCTTACTGCACCTGACTTTTTCTTGTGGGGTTATTGCAAACAGGAAGTCTTCAAAGCAAAACCAACAAATTTGAATGAACTAAGGCAATCCATTCGAGAAACAATTGCGGCTATTCCTGTCTCAACTCTCCAAGCAGTAATGAACAACTTTTTGGTAAGATGCCGCACATGCATCGCCGAGCAGGGGGGGCATTTAAATTCCATTATTTTTAAAACTAATTAAGCTATATTTAATAAAATTTAATGAGCTTTAACATGAATAAAAGAAAAATGAATTCCATACACTGAAAAAAAAATTATTTGAGTTTCTTAATGTAGCAAAATTCATCAGCCACCCTGTAAGTGTGGATATATAGCGAATTCAGCTTTTTCCTGTTAGGGGCTATGGCACCGCCAACTTTTTTAACATAATATATATATTCATGTACAAGACTCATTTCTACAAATATCATCAATCTGAATCATATAAACTCGGGGTTATAGCAAAATTAAACTTAACTCTTTATAAGGCGACGCTCCTCCAATTTTTTCAAAAACTTTCTATAGGCTCTGTAGTACCCAGCGAAACCCTTGACCATACTATGAATATTTTATGCAGATCGGTGATAGGCTTTGAAGTTTAACAAAAAAAAGCAAAAATATTAAATTGCTGACGTATTCCGCAGATCACCTATACAGACTGAAGATGTTATTAGCCCTGTACTTTGTATGAGATTGCATTTTTCTACATGCGCTTCACTTAGCTAACTGATGCAAAACAAGTTTGTGGGAGACCAAATATTTAAAATTTCCAAAGAACGGACACATCCACATAATTAGTCGCAGCCAAGAAAATGTTCTTCTACTGTGGTCGACGTTATAGCATGCAATTCCTCCTCCTTCTCTGCTGTTTGCTCTGCATGCACCAAGCAGCCACTCCGCTTTAGCTCTTTGAAACATGTCTGCGATCAGCACATGTGCAAATGAATTCCCACTCACGCACGGTTTACTGCTTCCATTCACTCGGCTATAAAGTTGCTTCAAAAGCATTTGATTAAAAGTGGTAGAAAAAAATATTATCTTGCATTACAGTGATTTGGTTCGTGCTTGGGAGGAAACCAAAAAATTTATTTCAGCCATTGCCGTGCACGCAAACACCACCGTTTAAGAGCAAGTTACATATCGTCAGTGACACTCCAAAACCTCGCAACGCTTAAATGTAAAACCGCGTAAGTGAAATTTGTGTCAAAAACTTGTATAGGCCCCTGCCCTCAAGATATTTTCATCTATTCTCAAGAAAACCACTTGTTGCTTTGGAAAACTATTAAAACAATCGATCTTGATGGGCACTCTTTCCATTAAGTCGTTATTCGTCTGTAAACAAGAAAATTTGTAGTTGAAAAAGAGAGATATCATTTAAGCGGTTTTCAGTGTCACCGATGATATACCTGAGGTATGCCAAGTATGTTTCACTTGCAGCTGTATGATAAGAAACCACAAAAGCGTAAAAAGGTAAGAAAGTGGGGTGGGGTGTGTAAAGTGTAGTCAAAGTGCTCATTTGTGGCAGTGCTACCATTGATTGTGTGGCAAATAAAAATCAAATTTCGTAAGTGTGCATTTTTTGGGATACATTCAAACACAAACCCGCATTGAAAGCAATCGTACAATTGCAATCAGAATGTAATTCAAAGGTATTCGCTGAATAAAGCTGACAAAAGCTTATCAAATTAAAACTAAAATCGACTCAATTTAGATGTATACTTCATACAACTCTAAAAAAATGTTTGCTGGCAGGTATTCATTGAGACTTTTGAATTATGATTGAGGATTGAGAATAATAACTTAAATTAACACCTTAATTTCTGTTGGGCAAATATAAAGGTGGGTCTTTGGATGTTCGGGTTAGCAGTCTCAATGGTGCTGTAAACGGGAGCATTGTGTGACCAGAAGTGAAAATATTTTTCAAAATTCCGAAGTCGCTTGTGCACTTAGCTTGTGTAAAAAAACGCCCTTCCAATAAAAATACAAGTAATAAATGTATGGTGAGTGCCACTCAAAGCACTGAAAACTTCTTCATATGAAACTCATTTATTGATAGTTCTTTCAGTATTTACAAGCTAATAAAAACTTTTCAAAAATTCTTGAAAAATGCAAAAAACGGGAATTTTCAATTTGAACCTGTCATAGTAATTTAATTTGTATTCAAGAAAATATAAACCACCATGTCGGAAAAAATTGGCAAAAATCAAGGTAATTTTTGGGAGCCTTAATGATTGCCTTTTTGGGAATAACCTGGGATAGACTGCAAAACTGACTATTCAGAAATTATTTTGCCTCATTAGTTCTGGTAACTCCATTACCAGATATAACTTGAAATACATACTATTATTTACTACAAAAACATTACATGAATATGGTATGATCCGGCACTAGTTTTCGCTAGCGAAATTTTTTTCGATAAGATTTGAGATGTGAAAGGTGTCTAAACTTAGCTCATCGTGCCACTTGTGAAGTACACCTTTTTAAGTAATAACAAGTAAGGAAAGGGCTCTCTTCGACTATGCCGAAGACTTTATACCTTTTTCATGAATAGGCATAATGGTTCTAAGTATCCGATCCTTACTAAAAATTAGTACAAACTCTGCGAAACTGTTAATTTAAAGATACATAGCTCAAACCCCATTTATCGGAACAATCGATTGTATGGGAGCTATATATTATGTTGGTCCGATCTGGGTGATTTTCACTACACACATTACATACATAATATGTACATACATAATATGTACTTGCAAAACTTTACGTTCCTAGCTTTTTAATTGCAACAGTTATAGGCCAAAACCCATTTATCGGAACTATCGATTATATGGGATCTATATGTTATGTTGGTCCGATCTCTCTGATATTCACTAATCACATTGCGTACATAATATGAACTAAACCCGCCAAATTGAAAGGTCCTATCTCTTAAATCTCAATATTTATAGGTCAAACTCCGTTAATCGGAACAATCAATTGTATGGGAGCTATTCGTTGTATTGCTCCGATCTTACGGATTCAGACAAATGATTAATCTTATGCAAAATGGCGGCTCCATACCATACTATCAAGATATCTCAAAAACTGAGGGACTAGTTTGCGTACAAACAGACAGACGGACAGACGGACATGGCTAAATCGACTCAGCTCATCGCCCTGATCATTTCGGTATACTTATTGGTGGGTCTACCTCTTCTTCTTCTCATATTTACAAGCATCGGACCAAAGTTATAGTACCATTTCATGTTCCTGAAAGGTATAAAAGAGCACACATATGCTGGCTTCTGTTGGTTCCCCAAATGTGGTATAAGCGATGAAGCCTTAACTTAAGCAATTTTTCACCGCCATCCTTGAAAGGGTGGATGGCCCATCCGCCCGCAAGCTTGCTACTCCCGGGATTTTCGGGCCAGTACGTTAAAAAAAGTCAAAAAAACAATGTTGGCAAACTACAGCGCGCCATTAGGTGTCAGCATACTAACAAAAGTACCACCTGTCGGTGCTGAGCAAAGGGAGCTTTCGAGAGAGGGGTCTGTCACTCTGGTCCAATATCGCTCTGGATATTGCAATATAGGCTCTTACTTATCCAGGCCAAATATTGTTTTTTTCACAGAAAATAAAAAACTTTGGAATCAAATATACTGTTCATCATTAATGTTTATTTCAAATATTTTTTGAGACCTGTTAACAAGGGAGTAGAAGCAAAACTGTTTTTTTTAATGGGATCAAAAAACCTGGAAGAACCCAACTCTACTAGCTCTGTCATGGTATAATGTGCAAATGTTCTTTCTAGTTTCCTATCTCGGGATAAATAAATAAATAAATAAAAAAATAGTTTATAGAAAATAAAAAACCCTAAACGTTTATCGATAACCCTTCAGTTGCCCTTGTTCCTTGAAAAGTTCTCATTCATCTGCCCTGCCGAAAATGGGTCAATAAAACAGCAACTAAAAATCTTGTATTCTGAAATTAGGTCCCGTCAAAAAAAAAATTGAATAATTAATTGTCTTCCTGGTCTCTTTTAGTTTCTCACAATCATATAACATTACTACAAGTTACCGCTGGAGTTCCCCAAATTACTTCGACGCATTTGACTTTTCAAATAAAGATATAGAAATTTCAATCACGTCTCACATTCTATAACTTCTAATTCGATTATTGACTATCAGGACTACAACATAAATGTCAACACTTTCCCTGCAGGAAACAACCATTAAATTTAACTTATCCTCTCCTTAATAGTTATTTTTATTTGTACGGAGTTTTGCACAACTTTGTTATGACTTTAATATGAAAACTGATAGGCACTTATCAGTTTGAAGTTTGCTGCCGTTCGAGTTTTGCACTGATGCGGGTAGTATACTCACTGGGTACATTACCGTTATACAAGCCTCGAGGCATAAATAAGCAATAAGCACAACTGCAGTGGAGTGGGGAAAATCATAAAGTTTTGTGGCTGTTTATATTCGTAACTGTACTCCACTACACCAATAACAATGACAGTGGCAATATGAAAATGTAGATGGGAAATGAGATGAGCATTCAAGCTGAGGCCGAGTATATGATGTCTTCCCTCTTTTATTGTCTGTTGCAATATACAAAACAAAAATTTAGTTGTTGTTAAATTTTCATTGTTTCAGTTTGGGAAAAGTTTTTTGGCAGTAAAATAAGTAATAATTGGAATCACTTTTAGTTTTATTAGCAAAGTTTTAAATATTTTGTGCATTGCTGCTAGCAAAATTGTTGTGTAATTTCTTACGGACATTAAACAGTTATTTACATTTTCATAGAAACCATGCAGCCAATCACCAAACTAGTCACGAAACATGCCAGTATACAATTATAATTTTCTGACTCATACCAAGGTTGACCTTAAAGAACTAAACTTGTCCCTGTACCAAATGTATGTTAAGAAGTCTGCTGAAACATACAAAGTTCGAAAAATCCGGCTAAACCCTTTTAACTTCTCTTAATTTTGGCTGTTTACGGCGCTACAACTTGAACCTGTGACCACGCCGGTGGGAAAAGAATACTCCACTAGGGGTTTGTGTATACAGTGAGGGAGAATTTTTATACTATAAGCTTACCTAATTCGTACGTACACCCGATTAACGACACATAATTTTTAAACCTAGTAGATATTGACTTATTTATATCAAAATGTTCAGTAGGAAAAGAGAAATTGATTAGGCCTTTTCTGTCCGTCCGTCCTTACGTCCGTCTGTGAACACGATAACCTGAGTAAATTTTGAGATATCTTCATAAAATTTGGTATGCAGGTTCCTTGGCACTCATCTCCGAGCGCTATTTAAAATGGGCGAAATTCGATAATAGCTACGCCCATTTTTTATATATAGAATATTTTCGAAACTACAAAAAAAGTTATTATTCGGTACGTAATACACTTATAAGGTTAAACTTTGGTGTGAACATTAATGTTAAGGCAGCAAATAAATTTTTCATGAAATTTTTGAAAATGGGGGTGGCACCGCCCACTTTTGATTAAGTCAGATTAAGAAATAATAATAATCATTTATCAAAAACTGTTCAAGATATCGAAACGAAATTCAGCACACACATTTATATTAACATAAGGAATGTTCGGCAGAAAACTTTGCTCACTCAACTGGTAACCGTTGCACTTGAGAGTTACGTGCTTGAAACACGACCAAAAGCAGTGAGCGTCGAAAGTGTCACTTCCTTGCAAAAAAGTGGATTTTGTTCTAAATTTTGACGTATGGCGGATACATGGACGGTGAAGTACGGTATCTGCTTGGCGCATAAGTGGCTGAGCAAACAGTAAAAGAAACAGTTCAGACATTATTTTCGGGTAGAATTGCCAGGTTGTCTTTAACGAACTCAGTCTAGTATCTCATTCTACCTAAGTAAAACGCTTACCCCATTCTTGTATTAAAGCGTAATTTCTTATCGACATTAAGAAATAATTTTATATGTTTACGTGTGAACACAAATAGGAACAAATTGCAATCATAACTTCTCTAATGCACACCTACTTGAGGTAGGTACACTAGGTCCGTGCTAAAGCTTTAAGCTCTACCATAGACTGTTTTTAAAAATATGCAAAGTTTCTGAATTTTTACTCCCTGGTGTTTTGAACAGCTTATTGCTTTCTTCGGCCAACTCGAATACTAAATATGATCTACAATCCTTTAACAGTGCTCGTAATTGGTAACTAACGAACAAGTGCACCACTTAATACTAAAATTCCTTGAGCCCTTTACATTTATAACTTCTCTCTTTGCCTTCAGATTTTTTAATAAAGGTTGTATCAAACCTTAAAAACCCTTTCAAGTAGCTTCCCAACCCCGGTCTGTTTTAAATATACTGACCTATAACACTGACTTCGCCACTACGACGCGCACTATGACCTTGCTTGTTACGTGCCCAGCATGTGTATACGCCTGAATCGGTATTCTTCTGCACTGGGCTTATTGTCAATGAGCCATCCGGTTGAACGCGTTGCCGTATATCGTCAGGTAATTCACGACCCCCACGCTCCCAATGTATCTCTTCTATTGGATAGCCAGCAACGGGGCACTTCAAATTCAGCGTTTCCCCTGATACGGCTGTTACTTTTGGTATGAGGCGTATGTATGGAAGACCTGCAAAGAAAGAGAGGAAAAAATAATAATAATAATGATTTTTTATTCCAACTTTTGCAGCAGCGTGATCTTTCATTCGTTTATTGGCGCTTAAGCAGCTAAGCTACTTTGGTTCGCTGGCAAGAAAGTGTGTAGTCGTGTCTCTTTTGCGATAACCGGCGTCATTTGTCTTCGGCGGCTCAGTAAGGGCCTCCTTTTCCTCTGCTATCAAAGGAAACTTCTGCACCGAAGCTTACTTTTCCGTTCGAATAACATCACCTAGCCAGCGAAAGCAATCCATATGACGGTGGTTAAAATGGAATAATATAATGAAAACAGATATTAAGTTTTATATACCAAAGTTCTTAGAATGAACAGAGGAATCCATTAAGACAAGTCCTCGGTCCGTCCGTCCGTGGACACGATGACTTGAGAAAAAATTGAGACATTAGAACGAAATTTGACACACAGGTTGCTTTCTGGCCAATATAGCTTGCTATTTAAAATGGGCGAAATCGAACAATTACCACTACCCTTTTTTCGATATGGAAAATTTCGAAAAACGTTTAAGATGAGATAATTGATTAATAAAATAATAATGAAATTTAGTAGGTTTATGAATTTGGTTGTCCTACTGACGATTTTACCTAATTCTTGGGAAATGGGTGTGGCACCGCCCACGTATGAATAAACAAAATGTCTAATTTCAGCTATTATTAACTTTAGAACCGTGTTAGATAAAATTACGAGACTTGATACGAGGTATGCTATCTATGTTTTCCAAAACTATATATAGTCTGTACTGTAACCAGCGAACCCACAAATCGACTGTAATAATTTCATAAAGATCGGTTGAGTACTTTAGACGCCTATTAAAGCCACATATTAATTTTTATTTGTATGATATGCCACATGGTAGTAAAAAAGTGCAAAACCTCTAAAGGCTATAACTCCACAGTAATTTACTAATTTACCACAACCACTTTTACACAGGTGGGTATTAAATGTTCCACCCGAACTTAGACTTCGTTACTTTTGCGCAAAACTCTTACAGTTCGTTATAAGATTTACTTAGCTAAACGACCTTTAATAGTGAGTCTCGTAGGCAACACAAGTCTGGGTATGGAAAAAAGACTATCTTCTTTTCAATGGAATGATTGGGACATCAGAAATGAGCACCCAGGAGCTCAAATAAGTGTCCGAGCTCCAAACCAAATGTATCAAAATATCAGAAGCAAGAGTGAGTATCGTCCTGAAACTTGTCCCCATATAAGAAAAAGCTGTAAACTACATCAGAAGGAAACTACTACTGCTTGCCGAGTTGTAGAATATACACACACCACAAACTAATAGCAGTTCCATAAACATAATGGCAGTTTGTAAAGTCGAATTTCAAAGAACATATCGGCAGATGTCCACCAGCGTTAAATGCATGCAAGGCATGCGCTGCAAAAATCGATGCCTCTATAGATTGTAGATGACATGTTGAAAATGTCAGAACCTGAAACGGAGCACTAGCAGTGTTTCGTTTTATCTATGTGGGTCAGCGAAATATGTAAGCATGGTACGTGGTATGAGAAAAAAAGTTTGTTATATTGCACTGGTCAAATGCGATACACTTTGAACCAGGTTGCGGAACATTCACTTACATTCGCTAGTGTTCGCGAACGTGAACATTAAAAGAAGTTCCCAAAGTAATCTTGAACAGATCCCTATATTCATATAAATGCAACAAGTCCTGGAAAAATGCATATTTTGGTTCACATTTCGGTCGGTATGTCTCAAATAGCATTTTCCCAATTTACTACTAGAACCTTTTGCGAATATTCTACGCAACGTATGCATTCGTTTTTGAAGAAAGCAAGTAGAACGTTCTCACTTTTTTCGCAAATGTGGCCGATGCCAATTTCTGTATGCGTTTTTCTTAGCATTTTTTTATGCGTTCTTATTGGCAAATGCGAATGCTTAAATTTTTTTTCAATGTTCAACTTTGAGACTCACAAAAAATGTGTATATGTACTCAGTTAAATATAGCGCAGAAGGTATTATAGGTCCGTTCCAATGACGGCTGCTTGTAGTGAAAAGAACATGTACAAATAGATAAAGACTTTTACATATATTTTAAAGTTAATCAAATTTGTTAAGTAGCTTAATTTGCGCTTGGAATAGATTGGTGCTGACAAAATGTTTTTGTAAAATTTAAAACGCGATATCTCTGCATGTGATAATTTTGGAAGTATTTATGTCATTTATTTATTTATGACATCATTTAGTGTGACGTAGAAGTATGTAGTTAAAAAAGGAAGCCGTCATGTTCGTGGATCGTCCATCGACTAATCCTTCCGAACGGTTGCGTTAGTTGCCAATCAGTCGAATCTACATAGGTCGCTCCATGTCAATAGTTTCAAATCACATCAGTTGTTACAATTCTGATAGTAAAAATATCGAAATTCACCGACACCTTGCCTTGGTTTAAGGGAAAATTTGTTAGCATTATTTATTTTTGCCTGAAAAAAGAATTTTCTGAAAAATATGATAAGTGCTCCACCTAGCGGAATTTGCTTTAAAGTAGATGGTGGTCTCTGTTTAACGCCTTTAAAAATAAATTTTTAGGAATCTCGCTTCACGTGCCACCTATCTAAATTGTATAAATATGTACATAGTACAAAGCTTTTACGTAGTGAACCACATATAAAATATTACTTCTCTGTTTACCGGAATGTTACTTAAACTTTGAAATTGTACCTGAAAAATCATTGTTACCATAAGTTGATCTGATAACTGGAAACTAAAAGCTTGCAAAGCTTGTACTGACTGTCTTTCTAAATTTGTGTAAGCTTCCATAAGCCCCTAGTAAATTTATGTTTTTTGGTATGTTCTTCTATTCAGGGCCATTTTTTGGCAAACTTGCAACTTCTCCTAATCCTGTCTAAAAAATTACTTGCGTCTGCCCCCCCCTCCTCGTCTCTCCCTCTGTTTGTTCCCCTCACAGTATTTCACCCTACTCCTTCTTGTTCTTCGTTATTTCACTTTTCCTTTAGCCTTTTGCTCATCCTCTGCTTCTTCATATTTGTATTCCAATTTCTATTTCTATTCGATCCCTTGAACGTACATAATATATCAATAAGAATACATATATGTTGTGGCAATTGTTATCAACTGCCGACCTTCCCTATCTAAATAACGCTCCCAGCACTAATCAGCACCACGGATATAGCGGAAAGTTCCTCAAAAATCGATCGGAGGATTTACCTCCCTTTTTCAGCGATTTTCAGTTATTTAGATCATCGCGCCATCCAGCGAAAGTGTGTGTAGAGGGTATTGCATAGCATTTTATGTTGATCCATATGCCAAGTTTCAATGCTTTAGCTTTCCGGGAAAATACTTAAACATCAATCGCAAGATACCAAATTTTAAATCAATTTTCCTTATAACTCTATCCGTGAGCCACCTAGCGGATATTGCGTTGTAACTGAGTTCGGAACTTTGTTACAAGTTTGAAGTGTCTAGCTTAACAGGAGGTTTTACCTATGGAAAATGGAAATGAGCGGACAAACAAAACGGGGCTTAATATAAAGGTAGTGAAAAGTGAAAATTCATACACACCATCCATAACAATTCAATCAATTACGTTGTGTTAAGGCCTGTCCTTTAAAATCATCTCTGATTCAGAGAGCGCAAAAAAATCGAATTGTCGAAATTGATATCGTCGTTAGGCAGAGTTTCTTGTCTCACACAACGAGAACATCTCAGGTTGCTGCTAAACGCATTCCAGATATTAGCGTAGACCGCCAGACTAGTGCTCTGTTCGCATCTTATGGTCCACAAATTTTATGTTGATTGACCAAAGCACACGTCAAGGTAAGGATCATGAGTAACTGAGAACACGATTTTTCACTGGCCAAAGGCCGTACTGGATTGAAATAAAGGCACCCAAAATGTTCGATACTTCTACTTTATCATTTGCATCTTTTAATTTACGGTAAGCCAAATGAAATTTAAAAAAGTTGACTTGAAAACGCTGTTGCACGGTTCAGCTTTGATAGAAAGCATAATGAAGTGAGCAAGAAATTTAAAAATGTTCGCTAGACATTTGCAGACAAACGGAACTCGTTTTTCCATTTTCGCTGTGAATGACCTGCACTGACAGATGGATAGATACACAAATAGCTGAAAGCGCGAATAAAAATCTCTGCAAATGGTCGGATCTGCTACAGAACTTTGTGAGTATGTCTGTGCGTTGGTGTTTGTTTGCACAGCGAAATGATAATATTTGGCGATGGGCCGTTTTACAAAAGAAAAAAAAACAAAGATTTACATACATACGTGAATAGTTTATATTTGTACATAGGCATTTTAAATTTTTAAAAGAGCATATATATTTTTTTAAATCTTTGTTTACATACATACATATTTATTATACATACCATAAATATTTAAGCGCGCCGCATGCTGCACCTTTCCCGCCCGATTCTCTGCAATGCACGAATATTCGCCGCCATCCTCCACCATGACATGGCTAATGTTGACGTGACTAATTACATCGCCATGGACAGTGATGTATTGCCCAATCATAAATCTGTATGACAGTATAATGAAAACAAAAAATAAGAAGATGAGAAGAGCAGAAAAATTGAGAAGATGCGGGTTGAAGTATATCATCTAGATATCAAATTATAAAGCATTTATATTAATTTATTTTGGGGTTTTATTTATGTATTTTGTGTATCCATGCGTACTTCCTTATATTACATAATTAATAAGAATAATTGATAATTTTTTGGTTACTCAACATAAGTTCGGTACCAAAATAATGTTGCGGAGAAGGCGTTTCGAGCATATAGACAGAATAACACAAGTAAACCGTTCAGAAGCCATAGTATCTCACAAGTTGTTACAAGTTTAAAACTGATAAAGGAGTTGTCGACTGGTGTTCGGATATTAGCACCAAAAAGCATGTTAGCTTAAATTATACTTGCGAAGATGTGGTGACCTAGCAACTGGGAAGTTAAGTCATCTCTTCTGTGTGGTTAAGCATCATTTAATGATGTTCCTGATTGTGGGGAATCAGTACACTTTTTTGAGAGAAAAAAAAAACTTTAAAAGACAGCAAAGCAAGCAATGCTTTTATGATTACATAATACTCAAATATCTCCTATGCATGTTTTCGGTGACTAACCCCCAGATTCTGCGTTCTTGACAAATTGTCACTTTTGGTAAAAAGTCAAGAAAAAAAGTGGTGAAGTTTTTTGAATTCCGTATTGAAAATAAAATAATTAAACTTCAAAAATCCGCAACTTGACAATTTGTCAAAAACACAGAACCACGCCGTAAATGTTGAATTTATTTCATAACGCTCTGGTAAGCTGTGCCGTATGAGAAACCTGTCGTAACATTTAGAGCGATAATGACTAATTTATATTTTTAATGAAAAAAATCAAAGGCTTCCCAGTATCGAAGGACAGCTTACCATATATGAAGGTGCATGTCTCGTCATGCTCAACGGAAATCTGCATTGATTGAAGAAAATTCGAGGGAAACCTATATAAAATACATATAATCAATCTTTTTTGAGTTTTTTTTTTGGTGGAAAATAAAACTCAATTTTTTTTTGACGAAAGTAAAACTTATTCCTTGAGCCGTATTTTACCCTTCAAGAATAAAAATTAAATTTTAAGTTTTAATTTAGTTCGAAAAACTCAAAAAGCCTTTTTGCATGCCAACCTATGTACATATACATATTTATGTGTCTATAAATATGTTATAATTATTGAGTACATATGTTGGCGAGATTATACCAACCAATATTTATAATCAATTACGTGCCAAAAAGGCGCAGCGCAGGCCGTTTTGAGTTTTTTGATCCGTGAAAAAAATTAAAACTCCAAATTTAATTTTTATTCTTGAAGGATAAAATATCGCTCAAGGAATAGGTATTATTTTTGTCAAAAAAATACAACTCGAAACATGAGTTTTATTTGCGATCAGAAAAAATAAAACTCAAAAAATAAACATTTTCCTTACTTAAAAAATAAAACTTGAAGATACCTATTGTTGTTGATTTTTATTAAAAAAAAAATGAAAATAATGATTAAAAAGCGAGTTTTATAATAAAACTCATATCAGTTACGGTCCCTGATTTAGAACCCCATACTATGCAAATATTATCCTTACACTGCATAAATACTACAGGGTGGCGCAAAAGTAATCCTCCTATCAGAAAATGCTATAAATTTTGCGATTGGCCCCTAAAGTCAGTTCTGTTTTGACATTTGTGTAGTAAACACATGCGAAATACACGTTAATAAACAATGTTACGCCACACTGCTCCAGAACGCGGAATATTGCTGACTATTTATTTGACCAATAATCGGTCGGGGCCAAACGGTTACTGTGAATGGTGAGCGCTACAGAGCAATGATCAACGAGTTCTTTTTGCCGCAACTTGATGAATTGGGATTGGAAAACATGTGGTTCCAACAAGACGGTGCAACAGCACACACTGCACGTGCCACAACCGATATGCTGAACATCGGAAGCTTACTTTTGCGCCACCTTGTATTATTATTGCTCAACTGGACTGGCAAATTCTGATTTATAGCCAAAGAATTATCATTGAGCAGCTATAAATCCATGTTTTGTATGATTACAATACGACAAAATTATCATGTAAGCGCTAGCCTAAGTGTGAGAAAACGGTACCAGATTTTGAAGCAAAGAGAAAAGAGTTGAAATTATATAGAAATCTCTACATCTAGGTCTAAAAAAATGTCTCTGACTAATTAAAGCTTCTACAGGCTGCTAGGTTTTTGTGAAACGCTTTAATGGTTATGTAGTTTTGCTGTTACTACTTCACGTTATTTCTATTCCTTTGCCATATTTGGCATTATTACACGCTATGCTTACTTATGTAATAAAAGGTCTCCTGTTCTATTTTAATATATATTTGTGCATTTGTATATTATGTACATGTACACTATGTAATGTATATAAGTACGTTAATATTTACAACTTTCTATATACTTTCTTAATTGGCTATTAATTATGTTGAAAAAGTAACGATGCAAACTTTTCCAACAACTCACTGCTAATATCGAACATCAACTATAAGCACTTGTGAAGAGAAGTTGAGAAATCCAGTAATGTGAGTATTGTAATGATATGAATTTATGCCTGTTTGCGAAAAAAGCTTTGATGGCAAATTAATTAGCTAAATTATCAAAAAATAACAACCTACAACACGTCCACTGGAAAAACTGCTGAAATATATTTATGTAAGCAGATGTTAATTAGATTATCTAATATATCTATATATGTGACTACTTTTGTTAAAATGATAAAATCTCATTAAATGTTTTACAACTCTAATACTTAATACTCAAAAGCAAATAAAACAAAAATTTCCTGCTGGGCATATTTTTATGAAAAGGAAGAATGAAGTATGAGCCTTTGAAAAAATTGTTATTTGAGATTTAATTAGCGGAAATTTCATTGCAAGTTCTTCAGTAAACTATTCATTTGTACGGATATTCAATGGGAGTGTAAAGAGAGCATGAAAATGAAAAGAGTTTCATAGATATGAAAACGTAGGCGAGTTTTGCTTGAATTACCGTTCTGACATAATAAATCTTTAAGTACAGCAAAATGTGAAAAATAAATGTTTTTGCTTACACCACAAGTAGAATATGAACTTTGTTCGACAAAGTGTTTTTACTACTACCTTTGTATTGAGTCCCTTTCTTGTTTGTCCGCTTATTTCCATACGAGATTTCGTAATCTTGTATAGTCTCTTTAGATAACTTCCCGTTAAGTTGGACACTTCAAACTTCAAACACAGTTCCAAACTCCGCGACAATGCAATGTGCACAAAAACTATATCCGTTAGGAGGCGCACGGATCGAGATATACGGAAAATTTATTTAAAAAGTGGTATCTTGCAATTGATATTTAAGTAATTTCCCGGTAAGCTTAAGCACCGAAACTTGACCCAGGGATAAACAATGAAATTTCTTGCAATAAACTGAACACAAAATTCCGCTAGATGGCGAGTTGATCTAGATAACTGGAAATCGTTGAAAAACTGGGGACAATATTGCAATCGATTTTTGAGTAACCTCCTGCGAGCTAGAAACTTGAAACTTGTCACATAGTTCATAACCCGGTGACAGTGCAATTTTTCAAATTTCGCCAGGTTGCGCACGGTTCTACCAATTTTCGAAATTCGTTTGAAATTGTGAATCTTGCGATCGACGTTTAACTAACTTTCTGGTTACCTAGGGATTTGAAACTTGGCACATAGTTCAGGACACTATGACGATATAATTCTCAGGAATCAAAATTACATTAGGTGGCGGATCTTGACGTGATAACTGTACATCGCTGAGAAATGAGTAACTTCCCCGTAAGCTAGAGACTTAAAACTTAATACAGGGTGCCGCAAAAGTAATCCTCCTATCAAATGTAAATGCTATAAATTTTGCGATTGGCCCCTAAAGTCAGTTGTGTTTTGACATTTGTGTAGTAAACACATGCGAAATACACGTTAATAAACAATGCTACGCTACACTGCTCCAGAACGCGGAATATTGCTGACTATTTATTTGACCAATAATCGGTCGGGGCCAAACGGTTACTGTGAATGGTGAGCGCTACAGAGCAATGATCAACGAGTTCTTTTTGCCGCAACTTAATGAATTGGGATTGGAAAACATGTGGTTCCAACAAGACGGTGCAACAGCACACACTGCACGTGCCACAACCGATATGCTGAACATCGGATGCTTACTTTTGCGCCACCTTGTATATGTCTACCCATATTGCAGAACCTATCCACTAATAACTGTTATCAGGGTAGCATTATGAATTCGAAGTAGGCTGTAAAATATGTACATATGCAGTTAAAACTAAAATAGTCAAATTATCAATTGCCTCTTTGTAGGTAGCACTAAAAAATAGTAAATAAAATGATGATAAAAAAATGTTTAGGACTACCTTTATATTTATGTCATCAATTTAGGAGAATTGAAAATATAAAGGCGGAGTACACGTTTCCCAAATGGAAGTTCGGCAATTGACAAAACATTTGAAGTCTATTAATTGCACTACACCTGTATATTTTTAAACCTCATAAATGTACTCTTCTTCTTTAAATGGTCATCTAACCGCCTGGGCGTTTTTGACCGTCCAAGATAGATCGCCAGCCGTTTCTTCGTTACACCAACTGGCGCCAATTGAAAACACAGCGGGATCGCAAAATGTGTTACAATTGGTAAAATTAAAATTTCAAAACTAAAAGTTACTTAAACGGTGTTTAAGGTCAAATATTTTTTTATTATTTTAATGTGAAATTGACAAACGAATTTGCTGATGAAGTTTGCCTAACATACGAGGTGTGTTCAAAAAGTATCGCGAATTTTGTGTTTTTTCAAAAATTATTTATTTATTCATGAATATCTATTTTGTCCCCTTCAAAGTAATCCCCATGAGATATTATACACTTGTGCCAACGGTTTTTCCAATCTTCGAAGCACTTCAAAAAATATTTTTTTTGTATCTTGTTCAGCTCCTCCTTCGATGCCGTCTTTATCTCGTCAAGAGAAGCGTAACGTCGTCCTTTCATAGGCCTCTTTAGTTTAGGGAACAAGAAAAAGTCACAGGGGGCCAGATCTGGGGAATACGGTGGCTGCGGCATCATTAGTGTGTTGTTTTTGGCCAAAAAGTCGCGCACAAGCAACGATGCGTGAGCAGGGGCGTTATCGTGGTGCAAAAGCCAATTTTTGTTCTTCCACAAATCCGGGCGTTTCTGGCGGATTGCTTCGCGCAAATTGCGCATAACTTGCAGGTAATATTCCTTATTGACCGTTCTTCCCTGTGGCAAGAACTCATGATGCACCACGCCCCTGCAATCGAAGAAAACTGTCAGCAAAACTTTCACATTCGACCGAACTTGGCGCGCTTTTTTCGGTCTTGGTTCGTGCGGCAGCTTCCATTGAGATGATTGAGCTTTGGTTTCCACGTCATAACCATAAACCCACAATTCGTCACCAGTTATGACCCTCTGGAGCAAATTTGGGTCGTCGCGGACAGAGTTTAACATCTCATTAGCATTGTTCATGCGATACTGTTTTTGGTCACAATTGAGCAATTTTGGTACGAATTTCGCGTAAAAATCGAAGACGATCCAAAACACGTGCAAGCAAAGCAGCTGTCAACAATTAACTGAACATTCAAAATGGCCGAGCTTGTCGGCATAAGTGAGAGACATGAGTACCAACATAACGCCACAAAAAATTCGAAATTCGAATATACGTAAACAGCGAAAATTCGAAATTCGCGATACTTTTTGAACACACCTCGTATTACACCGCGTTACACACATTCTGTCCTATGAAATTTCGATAATAATAGTTTTTTTCTAAAAATTCATCATATATATAAGGTAAGATTACATTTGCATACATAACACTGGCCGCCAACACTTAACCATTTCCTTTTATATTTCTTAACAAAAAATAAAAAAAATAACTTACTTAATCTCAAGAAAGTTTCAGGTATATTTTTAATTTATTCACATTAACAAGATTTCAGCCCAAGTAATCAAAAGTAGTCTTAAAAAACTTTCAAAACTAACAAAAGAGAATAGAAAAACCAACCATATCAATCGATCGCCCCAATGACTTTGTTGCTTCTGAGAATCGCACTTTCATTAATTTCAGTAAAGCTGATTGGGTTGGTTTTCTTAACTTCACTGAGAGCACCTTCGCTGCTCTTCCCATCCCGTCTGATGTACGAGAAGGGGTGAAAGCGTTTCGCATGTACATATGTATTTGTATATCTATGTACGCACACGTTCTTATGCATCATGTAACTGTCATATTGTAAAGGGTGTTTTTTTTAGGGGTATAGAACTTTGAATTCAAATAAAACACAAGAAAATCGTTTTAAGGTCCATCAATTTGGCTTTATTGGAAGGATAATTTTATGCCATTAATGTTTAAATATGATTTCGGGCATGTGGCCGCCGCGGCTGGCTCGAATAAAGCCAATTCTACAGGTCCAATTTTCAACCACTTTTTCGAGCATATGGGGCCGTATGTCGGCAATAACGCCACGAATGTTGGCTTCCAATTCCCCTAACGTTTCTGGTTTGTTGGTGTAGACGAGCGACTTCACATATCCCCAAAGAAAATAATCCAATGGTGTCAAATCACACGACCTTGGTGGCCAATTGACAGGTCCATTCCGCGAAATTATGCGCTCATCGAATGTTTCCTTCAATAAATCGATTGTGACGTGCGCTGTGTGGCATGTAGCGCCGTCTTGTTGGAACCACAACTCATCCACATTCATGCGATCCAATTCGGGAACAAAATAGTCGGTTATCATGGCTCTATACCGGTCTCCATTAACGGTAGCTGCCTCTCCAGCATTATTGCGGAAGAAGTATGGCCCAATGACTCCACCAGCCCATAGAGCACACCAAACAGTCAGTTTTTGTGGATGTAATGGCGTTTCAAGGGTCTCATGTGGATTCTCTTCACTCCAAATGCGGCAATTTTGCTTGTTGACGTAGCCATTCAACCAAAAATGAGCCTCATCACTGAACAAAATTTTGCGATGAAAATCAGCATCGAAATCAATCTCATTTTCGGCCCATACACCAAAATCACGACGCATTGCATGGTCTCGCGGCTTTAATTCTTGCACAAGCTGGATCTTGTAAGGTCGCAAGCCAAGATCTTTGCGCAAAATCTTCCATAAAGTTGATGGACAAAGCTCCAATTGCTGTGCACGGTGGCGAATCGATTCATTCGGGTCCTCTTCAACACTTTGCTCTACAGCGGCAATTGTTTCTTCGGTGCGCACTGTTCGACGTCTCTGTGGATGCGTATTATCACATAGAGTAAACGTAGTGCGAAAACGATCCATGGTTAACCGAATTAATTGCTCTGATGGACGATTATGTCGACCATAAAATGGACGAAGCTCACGGTAAACTTCGCGAACTGAACCATTATTTTCGAAATAAATTTGCACGATTTGCAAGCGTTGTTCTTTTGTCAACCTGTTCATGATGAAATGGCAAACCAAACTGAACATAAATGACATTAGAGTTGCCAGATTTGACCACAAAATGCCAGTTTTATCTCTATTCGAAAAACAAACCTGTAAAAAAAACACCCTTTACTATAACATACCAGGTAGAAATAAAACATTTGCTGCTGTTGCTGCCTCATTGTAATGTGTCGAGCTAATCGTTGTCATCCAAAGTATTGTTGCACATTGCTCTTTATGCTGGACATATAAGCAATGAGAGTTAGAATATATTCAGGATGAGAAATTTTTTGGTTTATAACCATCCCGTAATTTTTTTGAGACTTCAAATTACAATCCAACGATTATACCCGGAATTCGCGTGTTCCTAATTCTCCAGTAGTTTGGGTTAAAAAAGACAAAAGAAATTGTTTGAGAAACTATATACTGTTATACTACTTAAAGTAAAGTAAGCGTCGTGCTGTTCAGACGTGTTTTTCATGCGCTCGCAAGAAAGTTTCTTATTTTAGCTTTTTGCTGTGTTTTTTAACGAAAAGCTTGTGAGAGAGTGCGTCGTAACTCGATTCGCTCGCCGCCCTCCTTGCCTAACACAATGTCGGAAAATCAAGAGTGCTCGTCGTGTGATAATAACACTGACTCTGTGCCGGTCATTATAAACAGCAAAAACAAAGTACAAAGTGAATGTAATAGCTCAAGACTTAGATCTAAAATCATTGTTGAAATAAAAGCTGCAATGCAAATTTTTTATCTTTCTTGGAAACAGCTCTTGATGAAAATAAATATTTGCGTTCTCAAGTGAATGACCTGTATGCACAAATCGATCTGTGACACCCGCATTGTTGCTGCCAACGGCATCAAATACTTGAAAGCCGACTATGCTTTTATCAAGTTACATATGCGGATGTAAGGCTCTCGTTTTCAACCATGTGATGAGGTTGATAAAGTTGTTGCTGAGAGTACGTTGACCAATTATGGTCCTGCTACTGATGTTGGTGTTGTTGGTGCTACCAATACTGCTCGTAGCATCTCTTCATATTGTTTGAGTACTTCTGTGGTTTCTGCTAATAATGCTCAAGAGAAAAGCTTGGTTGCAAAACATCAACCTGCTAGTAATATCAATTTCTCTCCCGATATTCATGCTATGAACAATATCCATAAGAATCAGAATGAAAACAATGAAGTATTGGATGCTGATACATTAATTGATTTGGGTAATTTTTCTTACGCTTATGCCTTCGACTGATGCTGCTGACCCCAACCCCGTGAACGCCTCTTCGTCGCTAGGCACTTCTAAATGGCGTACTTTCGATAAGCGCAAAAATAAGAAAAAGAAAAGCAACAAAACTCAAGATAATATTGATGACATAAATGCGCAAATTATTCAACATAAACAAATGCAGCTTAAGCAAGTGCAAGCTGTTGTTGGTTCAAACCCAAATGCAGATTTGGCTGTCGTTCGACGTGATGCTGTTAGACGAATCACTTGGTTGCATATCTCGTCTTTCTTGAATACTGCAACTGAAAAAAACATCATAAGCTACCTTTCTCAACACGCATCCATTGATCAAAAAAAATGTTGATATACATTCCCTCAAATGGGTAAACTTTAAGCTTGACGTGCCTGAAGAAATCTCTGACTCTTTTTTAAAATCAGAATTATAGCCGGCTAACGTTAAAGCTCTGCGTTTTCGTTCCTTTCGTGCAACTCGTAAGGCGTCCTGATACCGTATCTGAACACGAATCTTATTATAAACGCCTAAACATTTACTTTCAAAATGTGTTTGGTCTTCGGACTAAATGTTCATCTGTTTTTATGAATAATTCTTCATTAGACTATGACATTTTCGTATTTGTTGAAACTTGGCTGAATGGTAAGTTTTTTAACAGCGAAATCTTTGACCCCAATATTTATGACTTTTTTCGTAAGGACCGGTTGCTCTAAAGGAGGGGGAGTTCTTATGGCTTTGGTAACACTTACTAACAGTGATTCAATCACTGATCAGCTGTGCGTACGTGTTCTTGGTTCGTCTGGATTCCTATATACTCGTATGTGCGCTTCGTACATTCCTCCAAATAGCTAAGATGATTTATATTGCGCACATGCTGACAATGTTGTGTCTTTGGCATATAATGTTGTTAGCGATAATCATCCTTGTGTCCTCGGGGATTTTAATTTATGTAATTTAGATTGGTTTCAATTTGAAAGCTCGGCTACATTTATGGCCGCTAACGTTAATTCTTCAGCCGAAATTCATTTTATCGACAATTTTTTAAGCATTAATTTAGCTCAAATTAATGGATGTTATAATAGACTTAAGAGAATTTAAGATTTAGCGTTTATCACTAATAATGTGCACTTTACATTGTCTGAATGTATCACACCAATCCTGCAGACTGATAAACATCATGTTCCGCTATCCCTCGAGTTAGAGTTTTATGAATTTGCTGAAGTTTCTGTTAAGCCTGAAACGATATTTAATTATACTGCCTGTGATCTGGCTATATTTAATGATAAATTGATGAGCATTGCTTGGTAATGATGTAACTTCATGTTATATACGTTTTATGAGTTGTGTTTGAACATGTCCTCATTTTTAATAAGAAACCGTATAAGGTACCTTGGCATACCAAGTGGTTAAAACATCTTAGGAATCTTAAAAACAAGTTTCAAAAGCGGTATAAAAATACAGGCGGCCCTGGCGGCCGCCGTGGTGTGAAGGTAGTGTTGCCGGCCTACCACACCGAAGGTCCATGGTTCGAGCCCTGGTACAGGTAACATCAAAAGTGATTTGAAAAAAGTTTTTCAAAACGGGGTCGCCCCTCGGCAGTGGTTTGGCAAACTCTCCGAGTGTATTTCTGCCATGACAGGCTTCTCAGCAAAAAATTCGTCTCCTTTGTAGATGCCGTTCTGAGTCGGCAAAAAACTGTAGGTCCCACCAATTTGTAGGGAAAATTCAAATCGGCACACCACAAATTGGAAGAGAAGCTTGGCGCAAAAAATCTCTTAGGAGGTTTATGATGATATACCTGTTGTATATCGCGCCATAGATAGATGGACCCTGAACACTACTCTAAATTCCTATTCCACCTATAGGAATTCAATTGCCGAAAAAGTTTTTGTACAAAAATTACATCCTGAGTTTGGAAAATAATATTATTTCGAATTCAAAAGCTTTTTGGCGTTTCATTCAATCCAAAAAGGCTTGCTCAACAGTCCTAAATAATGTTTTCTTCAATGATACATTTGCAAACAATGCGGTAGAGGCTCCGAATTTATTTGTTAACTTTTTTTACTCTAATTTTGAACCAGACACCAGTTTTTATTCGAGTTTTCCCTCCACGAAGGACTCAGCGCTTAATTTTGACACCCTTTCGAGTATCCGTTACCGATGTTATGAATGGCATTGGGAAGCTGAAATCGTCAACTAAGACGGGTTCGGATGGACTTTCCGCTTTTTTCTTAAAAAACTGTCTGTGTTTGGCTGAGCCTCTTACAGTTATTTTCAACAATTAACTGGCCACTGGAACCTTTGTGTATGACATCAGTTTCTCCAATATTTAAAGCTGGTAACAAAAATTTGGTCACGAAGGCTTGTTTATTAATAGCAAAAAAAAGAAGAAAATAGCTGCACAAAGTTTTCTTTTGAAAATTTATAAGCAATTGTGAAGGAATTTATTAAGCAATTTTTCAAATCTTGATATTTACAAAATTTTGCGTTTAGGTTAAAAAAAAAATGTGGTTATCAATTTAAAATTGACTTAAGAGAGCAGCACTTGTATTCAATTTTACAATCTTAATTTTTGTTATAGAATATATGTTAATACATTTGAATAAAAAAAATCGAATACTGAATAAAGAATTTGAAAAATTTCGTTAGTGGTTGCGGTTGAACCACATTTACTTGTAAGTGGTTAGAAAGGTTTTAGTAACAAAATCAACAGAAAATATTTAAATCAATTAATAAATCGCCCTTATTTAGTTTTTCGAAAACCTCCGACATTGTGAACAATTTTCGCGACTTTAGGCTTTTTACCGGTTACCGGGATTGACATCCCCATTTTGAATGTTTTTTTTGAAGTTTTGAGCGCACTAGACCGAGCTTGTTTCAAAAGCCGAAAATAACAATACGCGTATACTTAGAGATACGAAGACGAATACGAAAACAGTAGATTCGATGAAAAATACTGATATAGAGCCCAAATACGAATGTGGCTACACACGAATAATATTAGGAATGCAAATATGAAAAGGAATACAAAAACAAATACGAGCAGCAACATCAAAATGTGAATTATGAAGGTCAATATTAGTTAATATGAGGTTCGAATACCAATTCATATGACAAAATGAGTATGAATGCAAACACGATTGCATGCTTAAATGCCTCCACCAATATGACTAGCAGGACTAGTACAAAAGTGCATAGAACTAATACTGCAACTAAGGATATTGCGGGATAATCGATTTTAGCTTATTCAAAGCGCAACTAAATTCCAGTAGAGGATCTTTGGTTTTGTAATTTATGAAAATTTAAAAGATATTTAAATAAGACCAGCCTAATAACAACCTAGCTACTAGCTATGTTGGTAGAAAGGAATAGTCGCATTATTCCCATATATGGAACTGCGTGTTATATGAGACGTTTGCCTAGATCATGTGTGCCTTTCAACTAAGCACAACTAAAGGAACGACTTCAAAATGGTAGCAAATTGCACATGCAGCACATGAGTTAGACTTTAAGTTCTGCAGTATAAAACGTAGTCAAAGGAAGTACAAGGTGGCGCAAAAGTAAGCTTGCGATGTTCAGCATATCGGTTGTGGCACGTGCAGTGTGTGCTGTTGCACCGTCTTGTTGGAACCACATGTTTTCCAATCCCAATTCATCAAGTTGCGGCAAAAAGAACTCGTTGATCATTGCTCTGTAGCGCTCACCATTTACAGTAACCGTTTGGCGCCGACCGATTATTGGTCAAATAAATAGTCAGCAATATTCCGCGTTCTGGAGCAGTGTAGCATAACATGGTTAATAAAGTGTATTTCGCATGTGTTTACTACACAAATGTCGAAACAGAACTGACTTTAGGGGCCAATCGCAAAATTTATAGCATTTTCTGATAGGAGGATTACTTTTGCGCAGTTGTATCGCTCTCATAGTTCGTGATACTAGTTAGATAAGTCTTATTTCCAAGTATCATGACTATGAATGAGCCCAAGGCCACTAATAATTTTCTATAGCGAAAATTATTATTATTTTTTCATTTTTTTTTTATTAATTTATTTAATTATTAAAAGTTTTTATTTGAATAGAAAAGGCCACCGCCATAGCTTTTCTTATAGATCCATTTCGGAAGCTGCTAGACTTCACTCATCAGAGAAATTTTGGCACGCACTGCTAACCATGAAGCTAACAATACGCTGGTTTTTCTGGCCCTAAACTCCTTTTATTCACTTTACCATATACGTGACCAACACCGCCATCTGACAGTCAGTTTTTGATCATGATGGATTTTTTGCAGAGCTGCTTTGTTGTCACTGGCTGCTACCGGGTGCTCACGGTTTTTTAATTATTGCTTTTTTATTTTTATTCCAACAATTTGTTGGTTTTTACGGCCTATACATTTCCAATATAAGCGACTAATATTTGGTAAGATGTGTCTTTCGGTAGGTTTCAATCTTTTTAGGTCTATTTATTTTAAATGGCTCGGCGCACATCATGGAAGTAAAGGGCTAAAACTCTCTCATTGGAAATATCAAAAAGGTAAAGAGCTTTCTCAAACTCTGGACACTGCAATATTCATCAAACCTTACGATACAGGTACAAATTTAATTTTGTTCGAATTAGTTGTATCTCAGTAAGAGAACTGTAGCTGTAAACTCTTTTTGAATTCGTTTTCCTTGACTGCTGCATCCACGAATTTATATTGCACAAAAAAAAAAGTTCGAAAACTAAAAACTGTGTGCATATGGAAACCAACTTTTTTAAATCCAGACACGTAACAAGAACTACCAACTACAGCACAAACTTTTATGCAGAAAAAACCAACAGACATTGTCAGATTTCTGCAATCCAGCACACTTTTATATTTATCACTTTGTTCCACTTAAACAATCATTTTGCGTACTTATAGTTTTGGCACTTTTTTGACAATTTTTAGTTGAACACTCTCCTCACGCGCCGCACTTCAACTGAAAATATATCGCATGCTGCAACAAGTGTCTGAATATTAAGCTACTCACACACAAAAACGTTCTCATCCGCTTGTTTTCTCCTCTTTCTCTTCTTTTGCTGTTATCCTCCGTTGACTCTGGGTAATTTCTGTTCTATTTAGAGATTTTGTATGAAAAGCCCAACGGGGCGTATGAGTTACATAGCTAAGTATAAAGAAGCAAGCAAGCATTGTCGGGCTTGTTGCGCTTTGAAATTTATGTAAATGCAAAAATAATACGTTTTTGTTTACATGGAATTTTTGCTTGTTGTGTGATGTAGAATATCATTAAACGATGGTGCTTTACAGAAGAGACTTCAGTTTTTGGATGTATGAATTCAGCTTGCATAGCAGGAGCAATTTCAATGCTCAGCAGCATTTAGAGACACACAAAGTTGGTTGTTTGTTCTTTTACTGATTTTTTGTGGATATGTTTACTTTACCGACTTTTTGTTTGCATATCACATTTAAGATGCCTCGCCAATGGATAAGCACTTATGTAGGTATTAAGTCATAAAATATTCATATCGTAAGGTGCTTAGCTTGAATTGTGTGGTTTGTTTATTTGATTTAACGATCGCATTTATGCAAGGCCACAAGCAAAATTTTCGAATTCGTATCTACTAAATGAACCGAACTTAATCTGTATATGAGTTGCAATTTATAAGGCAATTGTATCGATTTAAGAACAATTTTGTATAACTTTTAATAGAATTTTATATACGTATATTTTAATTAAGTAAGTTAGAACATCAAGTTTCGCACCAGTTTATTCTTGTGACAAATAAGGACCAAACCAGTATTTATAATGAAATTTGCTGATCCCCTTAAAAGGTATTTAGCCTTGGGCACAACTGAAGACAGTGCTTTTCTTACTTTTTCCTTTTTATTTAAGTATAAACTCTATTATATTTTCTTTAAATGGTCATCTAACCACCTTGACGATCTTGACCTCTCTATTAGCTAGGCGTATAAAAATTAAAGAGGTGTAGACTGAGCTGTGTTTCGATTCAAGTCACTTTCAGAAGTCCCAAATATTTTCGAGTCGATTTTAAATATCGACAAAAAAATGTTGTTGAATAATTTCATCAAGAGAGGGTAGAAGTCAAACTCATTAACCTTTAAGGGGAGATATATGAACTCTCAATGGGTACTGTACAGGATACTGTTGTCTACGTTTCCACCTTAGAAAGTTACATAAATATACCAGATACAACTAATGACATTTTCTGCAGTTATTAAATCTATTGAGGTATTCAAATATAAAGAAGGACTTCACATACACAAAGTTAAAAGTACACGCGCAAAGATTTAATAAAGGCCACAATGCATGAAAATCCTCATAATAACGATCTTCTATTACATTTTGTGGTGTTTATCTTTTAGTTTTTATAAAAACTGATAGGAGCAACAATTACAGCGATGTACTTCTCCTCAATATAGGCTGTATATATCATTCGAACCTCGTAAGATAGAAATCGATCGAACTTATGAGCCAACTTTTGGAGCAAACTAATGAAAGAAGTATCGACACGGACCACCATATAATAGATTCCAGAGTAGCTTTCAGACAACATCCTTAAGATGATTTCGTAGAAAAAAAATTACTTCTAAAAATGAAAAGCTTTGTATGTTAGCATCTAGTTGCAAGTACGTAGTAAATTCTACACCATTCCAAGTTCACTTGAAATGCCTTGCCTGGTATCTGTAGTAGAATCGACACAACATCTTCAATAGTACATAACATTCACGTATATACTTGTGTACAGCGATGTAGTTAGTTGGTTTCATAATATCATTTAGGTAGGTCACCTGAATATGAAATAACCCTTTGAAAATTATGCCTGTCCTTTCCCTATGCATGTGTACATACGAATAATGAAGTTTGTATAGCAAGAAATGGGAACGAGCAAAACCGGCATATTTAGGACACTGGCTTGTTGTTGAATGCACAGAAATTTATTGATGTCATACAAAATTATATGATACAGGGTGGGCCAAAAGAAACCAAGGGGTGTAAAAGTTTAATAACTTTTTCGTTTATTAATTTTTTTAAATTTTTTCTTTCAGATTATATAATATACAAAAGGGAAATTTTTTTAAACTAAGTATGAAAAATGATGTCTCTTAAATGACCGCCGTTTTCAGCTTCGCACTGATGGGCTCTTTTTAGAGCATTTTCCATAACATCTTTCAAAACTTGTGGCTGTAGCGTTCGAATTTCTGCACCAATGTTTGCCTTGAGTTCAAGGATTGTCTCTGGCTTGTTCACATACACTCGCTCCTTCAAATAACCCCAAAGAAAATAGTCGGGTGCTGTCAAATCTGGCGATCGCGCTGGCCAAATAATTTCCGAATTTCTGGAAATTATTCGCCCTCCAAAAATTTGACTTAAAAGTGCCATTGTGTCTCGGGCAGTATGGGCAGTAGCTCCGTTCTGCTGAAACCACATACCAGGTCTGTTTTCAAGAGCAGGACGTAAACAATTTTCTATCATAAACCGATACCGCTCTCCATTTACGGTTACAGCACTTCCATCTTCATTCTCGAAGAAGTAAGGCCCAATGACATTTTCAGATGTGAATCCACACCATACTGTACACCTGATGGGGTGTAATTGGCGTTGATGAATGTCTCTTGGATTTTGAGAACCCCAGAACCTACAGTTCTGCTTATTAACAAAGCCATTAAAAGCCACATAAAATGTCGACGATATGCTCTTTGCGTTAAAATAATTGATTTTTGGTTTAAATAATAAAATTCTATTGTTCTGGTTCTCTGTTCAGTTGTGAACCTCTCCATTATAAATTCTCCAAGTGTTGTCTATATAATCTGAAAGAAAATATAAAAAAAAATTAATAAACGAAAAAGTTATTAAAGTTTTACACCCCTTGGTTTCTTTTGGCCCACCCTGTATTTAACACAAATCCAAGTAGATAGTAGAGATTTGACCCATAAACTACAAATGTAAAAGTTAAAACATCACAGACAAAATTCTTTAAGTTTTATTGAACATTCCAGAATACTTTGTTATTCTGATCTACTTTAAATTTTTCCACACATCAGGATGGTTTACTATGAATCTGATATTTCTTAGAAAACTCTGAAAAGGTTACTGTATGGATTACTAAAAAGCAAAAACTATGTACTATTAAAAGTGACGGATTTCTATAACTTTCATAAAAAGCATTGACTACAGAACACGAATCTTAAATTTAGTAATTTTTTTTTATAATATCAAAGTAAACCATGATATTTTCTTAAACATAAAGGTCAAGCTGAAAAAGTTCCTCTCTTTTTATGGCCAAGCTATACGAGGTGTGTTCAAAACGTATTGCGAATTTTGAATTTTCGCTGGTTACGTATATTCGAATTTCGAATTTTTTGTGGCGTTATGTTGGTACTCATGTCTCTCACTTATGCCGACAAGCTCCGCCATTTTGAATGTTCAGTCATTGTTGACCGCTGCTTTGCTTGCACGTATTTTGGATCGTCTTCGATTTTTACCTATTCAAAAAAATGGATCAAAGAACCTGTATCAAATTTTGTGTGAAAAACGAAATTAAGTGCGCGGATGCATTCCGAATGTTGACTGTGGCATACGGAGAAGCTACCTTGGACCGAAGCAACGTTTATCGGTGGTACAAAATGTTCTCAGAAGGCCGAGAAGATGTTCAAAGAAGAACAAAAATTGGCTTTTGCACCACGATAACGCCCCTGCTCACGCATCGTTGCTTGTGCGCGACTTTTTGGCCAAAAACAACACACTAATGATGCCGCAGCCACCGTATTCCCCAGATCTGGCCCCCTGTGACTTTTTCTTGTTCCCTAAACTGAAGAGGCCCATGAAAGGACGACGTTACGCTTCTCTTGACGAGATAAAGACGGCATCGAAGGAGGAGCTGAACAAGATACAAAAAAATGATTTTTTGAAGTGTTTCGAAGATTGGAAAAACCGTTGGCACAAGTGTATAATATCTCATGGGGATTACTTTGAAGGGGACAAAATAGATTTTCATGAATAAATAAATCTCTCTATCTCTATGGCGCGATATACAACAGGTATATCATCATAAACCTCCTAAGAGATTTTTGCGCCAAGCTTCTCTTCCAATTTGTGGTGTGCCGATTTGAATTTTCCCTACAAATTGGTGGGACCTACAGTTTTTTGCCGACTCCGAACGGCATCTACAAAGGAGACGAATTTTTGCTGAGAAGCCTGTCATGGCAGAAATACACTCGGAGAGTTTGCCAAACCACTGCCGAGGGGCGACCCCGTTTTGAAAAACTTTTTTCAAATCACTTTTGATGTTACCTGTACCAGGGCTCGAACCATGGACCTTCGGTGTGGTAGGCCGGCAACACTACCTTCACACCACGGCGGCCGCAAAACTTTTTAAACACACCTCGTACAGGGCAGTGTGGCGTAACATTGGAGCAGTGTGGCGTAACATTGTTTATTAACGTGTATTTCGCATGTGTTTACTACACAAATGTCAAAACAGAACTGATTTTAGGGGCCAATCGCAAAATTTATAGCATTTTCTGATAGGAGGATTACTTTTGCGCTACCCTGTACATGTACCCCCCATATTCATAAAAAATAAAAAATGTTTAAAAATCTCTTATAATTCAAAATTTGTATGGAAATGTCATTTTAAAAAGCTTTATAAGCCAATTTTATTTTTTATTAATATGGGGGTAAGGGTCTAAACAATTACATATGTATCGATAGTGCTGCCCGAACAGCGTGTGCGTAGACAAGCCACAGCTATTTTAGAAATATTTAGTCAGCAATAACAAACAATTGCTCATGCAAGTTAACTTCATTGATGATACATACATTGCATATTGAATACTCAACAGAGAAGGAAGTTTTGTATATGTACCTTTCGTGATTAGATTTGTTTTAAATGAGACAAAATAAAATAGAATAAACCATCATGAAATAAAATGATGAAAATGTATAACATAAAATAAAGTAAAATCACATAAAAAAAATAAAATCAAATAAGATAAAACAAGTGAGGTTCTGGTGTAACCGAACATTAAATACCCATCTGTGTAAACGTGGCCTTGAGCCTTGAGAAATAGAGGCTACTGTAGTCCTATTAATTAGACATTTATTAAACAAAATTTGGAATAAAAAATTGTGCGATTTTTAATTCCAAATAAAATTTTTTTATTATGATATTAATTTAAAATGTTTTGTCCTATTAATTTGACTTTAATTTAAAAAATATGGTACTGAATTGATACCGGATTGTGAAAAAAACGGATTTTTTGAGAAATTCATGCACAAAGTACATAATTTAAGAATGAGAGAAGTCGCTCTTCTTTGTTCATCAAAACGAGAACCTAAATTTACAAACATTTAAAATGGGGGTGGCTGCTGCGAGCCAATGTGAACAAACGTCAAAGAGGCAAAATTTACTTTTCGCATATTTTAAATTCATATCAAAATATATAAGGAAAATTTGGAATTAAGAATATCGCAATTTGTTGTTCCGAAATTTTCGCCTAATGCCCTTTTTATCTTATTATTTATTTTATTTATTTATTTTTTTAGCCAATGAACTACTATATAGAAATCGTTACAGGCTAAATAGAAAAGAGACTAAAACTAAATAATCATAAAAACGAGTATTACTTATAAAATAGATTTAACAAATAAAAATCGATCTCAACATATCTGGAGATCCTGTTTAACTCAGCGAAGGCCCTATTAATAGGGGAATTTTGGGAATATAGAGTTCTAAGAACACCAACAAAGAAAATGTCTGTGTTCGCAGATGCCTGGTAGGAATATTGAAGGAAATTCTTCCAAGGAGAACAGAACAGTCAACAATTCCAGTGACTACATCGAAAACGAACGACAGAGACATAACTGTGCTCCTACTCTGTAGCGATATTAGGTTTATCAAAAGACATCTGGATTCGTAAGCAGTAGAACCAACAAACGTCATATACAGTGATTTGAGCAAATATGGGTCAGCAGATGTGGCGTCGCACAAAAGCAGGCATGGAATATGATTTTGAAATTATGAAGTTCATGTGGCTATTAAATGAAAACTTTGAGTCGAAGATTACTTCAAGGTCCTTGATTTCACAAACAGTTCGAAGGGGCGAGAGGGCGATATTGTACGAAGTCTGAATGACGTTGTTAGATTTAGCAAAGCTAACATGAAAACATTTGTTTATGTTAAGCGAAAGACTGTTTTCTACGCACCATTGGTTTACATTATCAATATCAAGTTCCATCAACATAGAATCGTGTCAGATTCTAATAGTGGAATAAATCTTAAGATCATCCGCATAAAGCAGAAATTTAGCAGAGGAAAAACAGGCACTGATATCATTAATATACAGAACGAACAGGAGAGGGCCCAGAACACTAACTTGTGGTGCCCCCGAGCTATCGATAAAAGGCAAAGACTTGACACCATCAATTACGACCGAGCTGCGGTGATTAATAAGGTAAGATGTAATCCATCTCAAAAACACCGAGTGAAAGCCAATAGAAGTATACTGTGGGAGATCCTATCGAACGCCTTGAAGAACTCAGTATAGACAGTGTCGACCTGTGCTCCAGATTGCAGGGCCACTAGACAATCGCTTGAAAAAAGTGCTAAGTAAGACACAGTTGAGCGACACGGAATGAAACCATGCTGCCCGGGACAAACTAAGTTTTTGACTGCGGATAAAAGAATTCTTTGAATAATGGTTTCAAAAAGTTTAGATGTTGCGGAAAGCTTGGAGATAGGCCTGTTAGTTGGTGATGTCATTTTTATTACCACTTTTGAAAATAGGAGTGATGAAAGCTAATTTCCAATTATCCACAAAAGTGCCAGACGAAAGAGATTTGTTAAAAATATGAAGAATAGGGTAAACTAAAGATTCGCAGTGTTTAAAAGGAGCAACAGATAAACCATCAACGTCCATTTGGGTAGAAGATTTTAGTCCTGCAATGCCAGTGAGCACATCCTCAGCGGAAGGCCTATTCGTGTCTGAGTCATCAATGAAATAGGACTGAAAAAACGAAGCAAAGAGATTCACAACCTCAACTGGCGTGTTAGCCACTTTGTCACCAAGAAAAGGTGCTGAAGGAAAACTGGAGCAAGTCTTTTTCGAGTTCGCAAATTGCCAAAACGCTTTTGGATTCGTCTTTAAATTGGATTCGATGTTTAACATATAGTTCCTATGCAAGAATTTCCAGCCATGGGAATTTCTTAGAAAATAGACTATAGTGTGCAATATTATTACTCTTTCTGAATTTACGAAAATATTTGTTCTTCTTGTTTCGAAGTCTAATAAGAGTTGCATTATGTAAAGGAACTTTGTACTGTTTTCTTTTTACAACCGGTACAATACTATTGATCGTTGATCTAAAACGTTTAAAGCAGTGTGAGACATCATATCTGCCTTCGCGAGATAGGAGTTACATTCGTTCATGGAAAAATTTACGGTTTTAGATAAAAAATATTAAATCAAGAGTGCGACCCAGCGTGTTTGAGAAGCGATTAATCTGCATTAAATCAATACTAAGAAAGCCATCCACTAAATATGATTCACTATTACTGTTGACATCACAAGATAAAATATCAGAGCTGGAGAAATTGGACGACCAGGTCAGATTACATAGATTGAAGTCGCCCAGCACACAAAGATGATCCTCTCCCATTTCGTACAAGGTGGCGCAAAAGTAATATTCCGATGTTCAGCATATCGGTTGTGGCACGTGCAGTGTGTGCTGTTGCACCGTCTTGTTGGAACCACATGTTTTCCAATCCCAATTCATCAAGTTGCGGCAAAAAGAACTCGTTGATTATTGCTCTGTCGCGCTCACCATTCACAGTAACCGTTTGGCGCCGACCGATTATTGGTCAAATAAATAGTCAGCAATATTCCGCGTTCTGGAGCAGTGTAGCGTAACATTGTTTATTAACGTGTATTTCGCATGTGTTTACTACACAAATGTCAAAACAGAACTGACTTTAGGGGCCAATCGCAAAATTTATAGCATTTTCTGCGCCACCTTGTACCAAGCAAGATTCGTAATATTATCGATGAGAGCAGTATACAGGCTATGGTTACTATTCGGCAGAATGTAAGAAGCACATATTAGCAAGGCGTCAGAAGACCCACCTATTCGAACACAAACTTGGTCAAGAAGAGGATTTGAGGTTTTCAACGCAATCGTGGCAGCGTGGCAATTTTAGAAAAGTGAGGGGTACGCCCACATATTTGTGTGTGTTATTTGTCCTTTATTTCCGTCCAAACTTCATCACCGATCATTATGATACTTTCACAGTGGCTTCAGGGGTCCTCTGGGTACGACACAGGCTATATAAAGCTGGCATTCAGCATAACTACGAATTAATTTGATTCAAGATAATTATATTTTATATAAACCTGACATATGTAATAAAAAAAAACTTTGGGAAAAGTGTAACGCTCACTCCGAATCTAAAAAAATGTTAGTTCGCTGTATCTTCGGAGCTATAAACGTATCGGAGCTATCAGCAAAAGTGAGAAGAAGAGGAGTAGGAGTAAAGGGGAGTTGCAGAGGCAGTGTTAGCCGAAAAAAAGAAAAAAGAGGGAGATATAGGGGTACATAAAGAGGAAGCGTGAAATGGGGAGGGAAGAGAGTACAATTTTTCCAATGTAGGCAAGTAGCATATAAAGCAAAGAGGAAAGTAAATTTCTTAGCATTTCGTTGGTTGGTATATTTTTGTGCTCGAAGTGTTAATTATGACCCCAAAAAACCACCAGAAAGTTAAAAAATGTCTTTATCTTTGGAAACTTATTACGGCTGTTATAATATGTATAAAAATAGTAGCGCACGAGTGAAGGAGATATGGCATATTCTGTTTTCATACCTCTCTCTTAGAAAACTTGAGTACAAAAGTGGGCGTAGTCGTCAACCGTTTTTGCTTATCTACACATAGAAAGTATGTCTCGTATCAAGTATGGTAATTCTATATACAGCGGTTCGCATGTTATTGACAGTAGAAAGTTGAAAATTTGTTCACTCATATGAAGGCGGTGCCACGCCCCTTTTTTCAAAAATATTTTAGGATCGGCAATAGAATAGTCAATTAAATAAAGCTACCAAATTTCATTTTTCTCTTTTTAAACGTCTTTCGAAATTTTTGATATCGAAAAAACGGGGTGTGGTTAGCTTTCGACTAGGCCCATTTTAAAAAGCAAATTACCTCGGCCGGCGATAAACCTGTGTGCCAAATTTCATTTAAATATCTCAATTTTTACTCAAGTAATCGTGTCCACGGGCGGATGGACGTGACTTAATCGATTCCTCTGTTTATTCTAAAAACTTTGCTATATGGAACTTTATATCTATCTTGACTATTTTACACCGCTAGAAACCACCGTTATATGGAAAAAACTATACTACTCTAGGTACTAATACAGTTGGGTACAATAAAATAATATAAAATAAAATAAAATAAAATAAAATAAAATAAAATTAAAAAAAATAAAATAAAATAATTTTTTTTTGTAAGTATAATGAGCTCAAGACCAGTTGATAATAATTCTTAGTTAATTATTATTATTTTTGATTAGAGGACAAATTGACAGCAACAAACATATACAGGCTATAGTTATAGTACTATTTCGAAAACAGCCACGATTTCTCGTCAGACTAATTCGTATAGTTTTGCTATTTCAGACGATCTTGTGGAGAATCGAACCCACTCACTCTGATTGCCAGCGCAGCTGCCTAACCCATAGGCTATGCTGCGTGTAGTTTTTGCAAGCTGCTTAATTCACGTTTTCCTCTAATTGTTGTTTGTTATCTTGCCAACGGTATACACAATATTTTAGACATTCTGTCTATATGTAAATCATGCATGCTGGACTTTGTTTTTGTACATTCTTCTTTTCTATTTTTAGAAGATAGTTATTGTACATAACCGCGTGCTCCGGTATAAATTTAAGCAGCTTGCAAAAACTACACGCAGCATAGCCTATGGGTTAGGCAGCTGCGCTGGCAATCAGAGTGAGTGGGTTCGATTCTCCACAAGATCGTTTGAAATAGCAAAACTATACGAATTAGTCTGACGAGAAATCGTGGCTGTTTTCGAAATAGTACTATAACTATAGCCTGTATATGTTTGTTGCTTTCAATTTGTCCTCTAATCAAAAATAATAATAATTAACTAAGAATTATTATCAACTGGTCTTGAGCTCGTTATACTTACAAAAATATGTAAAATGAACAGACCGTAAAACCAACAACAAAATAAAATAAAATAAAATAAAATAAAATAAAATAAAATAAAATAAAATAAAATAAAGTAGAATAAAACAAAATAAAATAAAATAAAATAAAACAAAATAAAATAAAATAAAATAAAATAAAATAAAATAAAATAAAATAAAATAAAGTAAAATAAAACAAAATAAAATAAAATAAAATAAAACAAAATAAAATAAAGTAGAGTAAAATAAAATAAAATCAAATAAGGTAAAATAAAATAAAGGAGACGTGGAAACTAGAGAGGGTCGACATCATGCCAATTATAATATAATCGACAGGAGTCATTCCAAAATCTTTACACTGCCGCCTTGAAAACTTCAAGTCACCGAAAAGGGACGAGCAATACAGAAGGCTGTTATTCTGTTATTCTATTCTAATAAACACTTTTAAAAATTAATTAAAAATAATTATTAAAAAAATAAAAACAAACACAATTTAATAAATAAAAAGAAAAATTATTATTATTGGGCTTAAGCTCGTTTATAGTCATGGTACTTTCAATTGAATTATTGCTAAATTAAAATCGGTTTCCCTTTGGAAATCTTGATATGTAGAAATTTATATCTAACTCGATTAATTTACGCCGTTACGTCCTACTTTTAGGCGACTAAAGTGAATACATATTGTGTGCTTAGCAGTAATAGGTATAAAAACTACCAGAATGTCTTTACTGATGAGTATTTAGATCAAAATAATCTATACGCCCACCGGGAGATAACTTTAATACAAGAATTTGCTTTTCTTCAACTTATAATATTTGTTTTATGTGACATAAAGCAGGGGTTCATGACTTTAATTAATTCTAGGACTTCCTCTTCAGTTTATATTTATTTTATATAAGATTTGTTATAATTTAGTACATATTACAGAACACTGCATGAAATTTAAAATTAGGTTTCTCTTACAGTTTTAGTTAATAGCGCATTCAGCTATATTAACCACAAAGTACAATCAATTTGTCCACAAAACCGACCGTTTACTTGCTTTATTTAATTGAACTTATATTAGACAATACACTTTGCCTATGCCAGTTAAGTCACCTGTAAACTAAAACCTAACTTTCTATTCAAAACATATGACATTTTCCTTTGTTTCTTAATTTTAGTTTGTTATTTTAAATTTATAATAAGCTTAGTTTGTTCCCAAAGTTAATTTCCCAAATTTGCAAAATTTTAAGTTTTTAGTCTTCCAAAATTACATGCATGATTGTAATCGGCAAAGAAAAGAAGCACGTAAGGAATTCTAGGTTCAGATGTAACCGTATATTATATACTCAGCTGCGACTTTTAGCAACATGTCTCGAATTATTTTTTTCACATAATATTTGTTAGTCAGTACCTCAACTATTGTGATTACTTTGATTCAGTTCGTATGGCTTTCAGAGCCTTATAAATATGGCTATGATATGAAGCGTCATCTCCTCTTCGAGTTATGGCTACCGAAACGTTAGAGTAGTCTTGTCCAAAAACTTGTGGTGGCAAGCAAATTTTTGTGTTTTCCAAAATATTCCGGACAGAACTGAAATGAAAACTTCGATCTATATGACCATATCGATCTAGATTCGTTTATGCCGTTACGACATACCGTTCAGCAAACAATGTTAATTTACTCTGTTAGCTATGTGTATCTAAGTATAAAAGAAAAACAAATAAACGACTAGCTTTAAAACTTTGGACTAACCATTTACTGTCTCGACTCCACGGCGTATACGCAACATTTCATGGACAGAAAAAGCGATTAAATTCTTAACAAACTATTTTTGGCCGCCGACATTACTTCATTTTGCTATTTTTTTTTATTATTTAGTTACTTTGTTTGCAAAATTTCTGAACATTTGTTTTGCAAAACACATTGTACACATGCATACATATTTAAATACCTAACAAAGACTAAGGCTATTTGATAAATGAAAATGGGACAGAGAACAGTTTTTGAAATTATTTGGTTACAAATGCAATAGGAAAAGTTTGGTGGTAATTGCTTTATAAACTAAAGTTGTATTTTGCCTCTTACGATTGAAATAGCGTGTACAAATATTTGTAAAGCCAAATACCGGGTGAAGTTTAAACAGTGGAAAGAAATAAAGTTTGCTTATTTATTATCTCTAGAGTTATAAATATTTACGAAAAGCAATTTCAATAAAAATTAGTTTTTTTTTGGGATTTGAAATATTGAACTGAGCTTTGGTTTCGCTGCTATTCAAATGGTGCAGACCTATTAGATCCGTCCTTATATTACTTACTAACGCCAGTACTGACTTCAGGAGGCAAATGTATACCGCTGTCTTCATTCTTTTCATTTTCACTGAAGGGGTAAAGGGATCGCAAGATTTTTTTTACTAAGCTTACAAACACTAAAACGGTTTCAGCTGCGAAACCCAAAGAGATAGTGCGCTTCATAAAAAGAGTAATCTCTACATATAATAAAATTGTAAAAGCTCGTTGTCTGCACATTACAGATATTCAAGAAAAACTGATAGGAGGGATCATTGTTAAGCTAATGGAAGCCAAATCAACAGTTCTTAGAATTTTTGTCTATCTGTCTGTCTGGTTGTTTTTAGGTTTGTGCGCCGATGACCAAAAAAGTGCGAAATGGAATTATATGGAACTTTCACCGTTGCATTACTAGACGTCTAACTTTAAGTTTAAGATATATTATTTCAGTAACTCGGCCAGTTTCGAAAACATCGACCAATATGTGGACTAATGTGACCCAAAATATGCTTGTACAAAACTATAATACCCTGTGTACTAGTACACGCTGGGTATAAAAATATTAATGTATGGCGCGATATACAACAGGTATATCATCATAAGCCTCCTAGGAGATTTTTGCGCCGAACTTTTCTTCCAATTTTTGGTGTACCGTTTTGAATTTTTTCCTAGAAATTGGTGGGACGTACAGATTTTTTTCTCAGTTGGTTGCTGAACCTTGAGTTTTTTTTTATCAGAGTTTTGAGGGGTTTCCAGGGGTATAGAATAGCGTTATCTTTGAAGGGGTTAAAGGGCCCGTGTCTGCTTCTTCTCATACTTACAAACTTTTCATGGTCATGAAAGGTATGAAAATCGAAAAAGATATACACCAGCCATATTGCAGTGGGGTATTAACAACTTGACCGGATATTTTGCTTGTGTGTTATCCGATTTGCCTAATTATTGGCAGGAGTATACTACATACTATTGAGAATCAGCTGACCAATTTTGATGAAATAGCTACTTGAAATAACCAGCAATCGCCTTTGAAAATAGCAGAATCTTTATGCTCAAAAGTGGGCGGCGCCAAAATCTACAAACTTTTTTTGCTGCAGAGTTTTGATTAAAAAGCTTATTATGTGTGCAAGATCTTATTAGTATACCTTGCATGGTTACAGAAACACCGCGTTATACATTTTACAAACAAATTTTTCAGAACTTTGCTAAGAAACTGGGTGTGGCCGTAGAACGGTTTAAATTTTTGCCGGAGTTATGGCATAAAAAGTTTTGTGGAATAATCTACTATAAAAGGGGCCACTCCTATTTTCAAAAATTTCTATTTTTCGACTTTTTTCGTTCACGGACACCATGAAAGTGAAATAGAAATGATATACATCTTTTGTACCCAAAGTTATTCGCTATTAAATATATCTATGATCCTTTTCAAAATCTTTCGTATAAAAGTGGACTTGGACCTTGACCGATTTCGCTAATTTTTTCCGGAACATACCTTGTATTAATATAAATGTGTGTGCTAAATTTCATTTCGAAATCTTGAACGGTTTTTGATTTATGATCAATATTATTTCTAATTTCACTAATCAAAATGGGCGGTGGCAAGTCCATTTTCAAACAATTTCTTTAAAAATTTGTTTTCTGCCTTTACATTAATGTATACACCAAATGTAATCCTTATAAGTGTATTAGGTACTGAATAATAAAATTTTTTTGTATTTTCGAAAATATTCTATATATAACAAGTGGGCGTAGCTATTATTCGATTTCGCCCATTTTAAATAGCTCTCGGAGATGAGTGCCAAGGAACCTGCATACCAAATTTTATTGAGATATCTCAAAATTTACTCAAGTTATCGTGTTGACAGACGGACGGACGGAAGGACGGAAATGGCTTAATTAATTTCTCCAAATCTCTCTCGATCTGTTTATGCCGTTACATACCACCGTTACGCGACTAAAGTTAATATACCTTTTGTGCATAGCTCTACTGGGTATAGCAATAGGATGGCCTGGAATTTTCACTATTCGTCTGACTATTATAAGGTTCTGTCCTGTTTTGTTCGCAGAATGCAAATTATACTATCTGCCAGACTATGGGTCCAAAGCAGATTACAAACATTTCACTAAACACCCACTAATGACAGTAACGACATGCCCTAAGACAGCCCGGAGGACATTTTGTTACCCGAGGAAGTCGTAAGCTTAATGAATCGCAAAAAATATAAGCACCCTTGTGATTTCCTTGTGGATAATTGCTTCCAAGCGTTAGACAGTTAATACAGGGTGGCGCAAAAGTAATCCTCCTATCAGAAAATGCTATAAATTTTGCGATTGGCCCCTAAAGTCAGTTATGTTTTGACATTTGTGTAGTAAACACATGCGAAATACACCCTAATAAACAATGTTACGCTACACTGCTCCAGAACGCGGAATATTGCTGACTATTTATTTCGGTCGGTGAAAAACGGTTACTGCGCAAAAGTAATCCTCCTATCAGAAAATGCTATAACTTTTGCGATTGGCCCCTAAAGTCAGTTCTGTTTTGACATTTGTGTAGTAAACACATGCGAAATACACGTTAATAAACAATCTTACGCTACACTGCTCCAGAACGCGGAATATTGCTGACTATTTATTTGACCAATAATCGGTCGGTGAAAAACGGTTACTGCGCAAAAGTAATCCTCCTATCAGAAAATGCTATAAATTTTGCGATAGGCCCCTAAAGTCAGTTCTGTTTTGACATTTGTGTAGTAAACACATGCGAAATACACGTTAATAAACAATATTACGCTACACTGTTCCAGAACGCGGAATATTGCTGACTATTTATTTGACCAATAATCGGTCGGTGAAAAACGGTTACTGCGCGAAAGTAATCCTCCTATCAGAAAATGCTATACATTTTGCGATTGGCCCCTAAAGTCAGTTCTGTTTTGACATTTGTGTAGTAAACACATGCGAAATACACCCTAATAAACAATGTTACGCTACACTGCTCCAGAACGCGGAATATTGCAGACTATTTGTTTGACCAATAATCGGTCGGGGCCAAACGGTTACTGTGAATGGTGAGCGCTACAGAGCAATGATCAACGAGTTCTTTTTGCCGCAACTTGATGAATTGGGATTGGAAAACATGTGGTTCCAACAAGACGGTGCAACAGCACACACTGCACGTGCCACAACCGATATGCTGAACATCGGAAGCTTACTTTTGCGCCACCTTGTATGACTTTTCATTATTAACCTTTATCTGAGATGAATACCAAAATATGGGCGTGGGGTAGCCCTAAAATATGGTTTTATAGCATGGGTATCAAATAAAATGTATTGACGGTTTTAAACTCCGCATCTCTGTATCTTTGTTAGATATTGTCCTAAAATAATTATACACTAAGGTTCCCCTGATACAAAATATTTTTATTAGTTAAGCAAATACTCCTGCATGGCATGGAGATAAATGTTTTAAAATTTAATGCGTATTTGTAATTCTGCTTTGAAAGCATGCCACTTGCTTCTTGAGGAAGCTCTCCCTAACCGGCGTGCTAGCATGAACATCGAAATCAAACTAAATGCACACAAGAGCACAAGCACAATCACGAGTACTTATGCATTAACAAGTCGGAAAGTTGTGGTATTCAACAAATCCTCTTTTACGTTAGAGGAAATCTTTTGTGGCCAAGTTGAAAAACATGACTGTATAGAAAACTGCAAGTCATGCAAAAATATAACAGCAACTCTTATACAGGGTGGCGCAAAAGTAATCCTCCTATCAGAAAATGCTACAAATTTTGCGATTGGCCCCTAAAGTCAGTTCTGTTTTGACATTTGTGTAGTAAACACATGCGAAATACACGTTAATGAACAATGTTACGCTACACTGCTCCAGAACGCGGAATATTGCTGACTATTTATTTGACCAATAAACGGTCGGGGCCAAACGGTTACTGTAAATGGTGAGCGCTACAGAGCAATGATCAACGAGTTCTTTTTGCCGCAACTTGATGAATTGGGATTGGAAAACATGTGGTTCCAACAAGACGGTGCAACAGCACACACTGCACGTGCCACAACCGATATGCTGAACATCGGAAGCTTACTTTTGCGCCACCTTGTAGATAAACTTTATTGGACCAACTTTATTAAAAGCTCGTCAAATAAATGGATTTGATGTATCGCGGTATTGCGAAGGGTAATCGAGGCAACACAAAGGACATTTTGTGTAAACTTCTTAACTAAACTGTCGTTCTTGTAATAGATAGTTATAGGAAATACCAAGCATCCGGCCGCTTCGAAGCCTTCCGTTAGAAGAGATAAATGACATTTTCATTGATGTACCTGAAGATTGGGCAGTGCAGTAAGCGAAATATAGCTAGAACAACAACCCAGCTCTGTCAAATTATTCCTGCAAAGCGTATTTGTCCTGGCTCTTTGCCTTAGCATAATTTGGATCTCGTTCTAGATCAAATCAATTTTCGCGGTCGAAATTTAGATTAAGCACGTACCGGCAGCTCCGTTTTATACTCTGGAGGGCGGTTTAAAAATTGATAAGGTGATGGAGTGTGCCAATCGAAGTAGGTTTTTTGGTAAGACGTGACGAATAGTGTAAACCTGGTGGAGAGTAGGTTTACCCGGTCATAAGCTCTAGATATAATTGGGAATATATCGCTTCACAGTGTTCTTCACCCTTCGATTGGCATTATATACAAGACCTGATTCTCTTAGATGCGTTGCAGTTTTTCTTGTTAATTAAACAGAGAGCAATGCTACTTGGGTTAGTGAACAATATTTTTACCAAATTCGATTTTCAGCTGTGGTTTTTCATTTTGTCTAGGTAGACCCGTGCTTGAAGCTCGTGTAGGCTTAGTCGAGCTCTGCCTGGTGTTTGCATAGATTAACAAGATTCTCTATGAATGCTTAAGTGCTCTATCAATAGAAATAATACAGGGTGGCACTGGAATTTTAAGCCGAGGGTCGTTGATTTTTTGCAACTCTATTAAGTCAAGAATCCGGCTAATTTATGTTTTTGTATGTAAATACATATACATCTAAGCATCAGTGCACATGTGAGTTAAACATAAGCTATATGTACTTTTGAAATTACAAACAGCAGTAGCAACAAAACCAAACCAGACATAGGTAAAGTTATAGAATAAAAGTGCGTATGTCATGTCAAGGCATGAGCTCTGCTAAAAGTTTGCCATTCATTGTTTAAAAATTCCAGCTCTCCTATTAGCCGACAACCGACAACTGTCATATGTGACTTAGCATGCATGAATGTGATTAATGTGCCGTCAGTGTAATTAGGCTTAAAATTGTAATAATAAAATGGTATTACCAGCAAAAGCTGTCACGCCACAGTGCACAAAACACAATGACAGCGCGGCACGACACGTTTGTATTTAAATTTTAATAAAAGCCAATTTAAAAGAAAGTTTAATTGAGACGAAAATATTCACATCTATATAATTATACCTATGTATTGTTCGAATATTTTTATTTTAATGAATGTATGTAGATAAGCATTAGAGACGAGAATACCGAAACTCCCTCGATTTTAAACGACAATAGAATGCCATATTATAACCAAGCATATGAAATTAAGTTAGAAAACAAAACTTCTCTTAATTAATTGAGTAATGTATTTCTAAGAATCTGTCATGCTTACGTTTTTGCTAAATTCGTAAAGCAAAGGTGCATAATCCGAAATTTCACACATTGTGGCAGAAGTCTGTATATGGAAATAACTACTGAGTATATACAATAGAATGCCCCAGTCTGATAACAAAACGGTATTTCCCCCTACGAGTTATAAAACTTATAGTATTATTAGAATTTTACTGAGATATCTCTGCAAGTTTTTAAGATTAAATTATTTACATACAATAATTGTAAAATGGATCAATAGTACCAAGATAAAGTAATTTTCGATGCTCCATTTGCTTGCGATCGGAAATGGTTGGCATTTTTTAAGGTAGAGTTTTAAACAAAATGCAACATTTCATTGTTAGGTACCCTAATTTACTAAAAAACATATATACCACATTCTATATATTTGTGCGACAGAGTTTCGAAAGCACGTGGTGTAAAGGAAAAATATATTTAACCATGTAAATTTGTTAAACGAAAATTGCCAGTAAATTGAAAATTACATCCTGTCACGAGTTGCTCGCTCTGAGCGAGCTAAAACCTGACATCAAATTATTTCACACCGAGTTTTGTTGCGCTCACACATACAAACAAGCACACAGATTATACTTACTTTATACTAAACAGAGATTTGTACACCACAGTTTTAAGTTCAATATTTTCTCGGAAGAGCTATACCACATACTAGTTTCTTTTCACCACATGCAGTGATGTTTAATCGAAACCCATAAAGAAGTTTAATTGCAAGAGCACAATGACACTAAGCCACACTCTGTTTATCACCTAGACTTGTTTATTTTAAAATTCACAAACGTGCATATCGAATGTTGTGTGTGATGTATCCTGCGGATATCGAAGGAGACGAAACCTCGAAGTGTCAAAGAATTGGACTTAGAACCGGAGCGTACCGGTGACAGAAGCGTCAAAGCGGAAAAGAAGAAAATATACATCTTACCCAAAAACCAGTTCAAAACTAGACCTTACTAATAAAACTGAACCATTCCTTTACTAGTATGAATTCGGAACATTCGGAAGCATGTGATATGGTATATATGCAAAATCTTATCCGTACACACAAACTTTCTTAGGTCAATTGGCATTACGTAAAGTCGTTGTGCAAGTAAAATTTCGCCTGCTGCCATGAATATAAAATTTAGCAAAATTACGTTTAATTCTCTGTTGCAATTTGCTTTCCTTCCGTCTGAAAGTTGCATTAGTTTGCAGCAATGTTGCACCAGCGACACCATCCATATCTATTCCTTCGCTTCAAATATTTACAGATATGCAATTGCTGTCACAGCCAACCGCAAGAAGTTATTTTAAAACACCTACACGTACAGTGGTGGATCCGTTAGAAGTTACCATTTGGGGCCAAAGAGGCAAGATTTATTGCAAAAAAGAAAGATGTTGCTATATCGATATATCAAGGTTCATAGACATTTTGGGTGATGTTTTGATTGCAAAGATTTTAATGAAAGCTTCTTTTTGTTAGAAACTCACAACCTTGGTACTTATGCAAGTAAAGAAAACCAGACACTGTTGTCTTCCCTACCCATTGAGCTTTTACAATCAATGAAATCTTTTCTTCAATTAATCAACTTGAATTAAATGTAAAGATCGTATACCTTGCAGGGTATACGCCTGTTAATTTGGGAATTGGTGCAGGTAATTGAAAGGTTTGGAATTTATTACAAAGAAGTTTAAAAAATTGCTTAAACCAACGAATAGTATAACATTTAATCTCAAATTTTTGTCGTGTAGGTTATGCGTAGATTTTCTTGGGTAATTTTCCACCCGGGCCAGTTCAAACTAGCAAAGGGTAATCAAGGCCGGAAAGAATGACTCAGTGGCCGTAGTTCAGGAGCATGTGTAGTGTTCAGGCTAAGCAGCCGACTTTTCACTAGCCTTTGAAATATGCTGGCCGAGTCCACTGCGTTCCAAAAGACTTGAACTTCATAGATAAGGATCCGCCTGGCCACCAGGCCACGAAAACCTTTTCTGAATAGGACAATTTTTTAATTTTGCACTGTTGATTTGATCAAAGGTGATACAAATTCGCACAGGCAGTAAGCCGATAATGAATGATAATGATGATACACAGACATTTTGGGAAGATTTTTTCTATGCTCACCGGACATAACCTTCCCTTATTCTAATATCTTTTCCCAATTAATAGTGTCTCCATTGAACTTACCACTACTATACACATTTAGGACCAAATTGTCTTTTGTAAAAGTACAAAAAACTTTTCACATTTCCTTACACATTTTCCCCACCAATAGTTATGTTACAACCACAGCTTAAGCCAACTAACTGGTATGACAGCCGCAGTTAGAACTGCTCATGCACTGATATACGCCCACTTCACACCCACGTCGGCAATCATACGCTCGAGTAACGCCCGTTTGCATCACTTGGTTGCAGATTGCCACAATTGCGTTACACCACCACCAGCTACTAGCAGTATTAAGGAGTAAAACTTAAATTCAGCAGATTATTACTTCCGGGTTTGATACGATGCCTTAAGTTCTCAAGTTTTGCTCGCATGGTGTGTTACTAATATTGTTGTTGTTCTCTATATGATTTTGATAGTTGTAGGCGGATCTTTGCGTTGTAGGTTTTGTGGCTCGCACACCGTTTGAATGTGCTTTCGCTTGTATTTGCCACAATTGGGAGCTGTCTTGTCTTAGAAAGTTATTACTTGAAGGAAAAAGTTTAAAGAACGGGTTGAAGATTGTGGCACTTTTGACATACATCAGAAATATCGCAGTAGTGCATATTTTACTTTTGTGTATGTGCTTGAATAGCAAAACAAGGATTCCAAAAATGGCCCAGCCAGCATTTTTTTAAATTTTGACTATAAAATTTACGAAGATTTTCCAAGCGAATATTAACCTACCGTCGCACAGTCCTGTATGAGCGGGTATAAGTGATAAATATCGTTGTGTTTATATTTTTGGGAAAGGTAATTTATTCAATATAAAGGATCGGGTCATAATTTTTGTTTCTAACTAATAAGTTTCTTACAAAAAGCGCTCAAAGTTGGGTCTTTCTGGAATTATTCTTTTTTATGAGAGTACTTTTAGTTGAAACTTAAAAAAAATGCCAATATACAATTTATTATATCTTATCGTATTGTATGCTATTTTTTTAGTTAGAGACTCTGTAAGGAAGCCTCTTTCAAAGCGCTTTTTAAGAAATATTAAGTTTCTGGTTGAGATGTGCCATTTGCTACATCCGAAAATGCGATGCGGAAAATTTGAGAAATACTTAAGTTTACAAAGATATAACTAAAAAGTATGTAAAAGTATGTTTGTTTGTTTTTTTTTAATTATTTTTAATTTAATTTATTTATCTTTAAAGCAAAAAATTAAATCTGTAGTTTTATTGCTAATTTTCGAAATAAATCCGTTTTTTTAAGGGTATAAAATGCACTTTTTACAAAAAAATTATCTGTTATTAAAGCTACGACAGTATTTTAGTAGTTTAATTGCCAAATAAATACTGTATTAACCAGTCAATCAGCGTTTTAAAGGCTAAGGGTCGTTTTCTTAAGTAAACTTGAAAATTTATCGTCCCGATGAAAATATTTTTTGCATAGAAAATTTTTGTTTGGCAGGCAAATAAATTTTAAAGTTTACTTGAGAAAACGGCCCCTTGGGCGCCAGGAACTGTATTTTCATGCTTAAGTTGCTGGATTGGAAAACCCCTAAATATTTGTAAGCTTGTCATATCTATCTCATGTACTGTACTAACCAGATCTCAGAGACTGAACAATTTAATACTGCCCATATATAGTACGCTAACCTCTAGCCTACTGTTTTTCATTAGCGCTGTAAAAAAGTGGAACACGATTCCAGAAAGTTTAAAAGCACAAGTAAATAGAAACAACTTCAGAAAGCTAATACACAAATATGTTAGTAATCTGACCTTCTGAATACAAATAATCTGGTAATATTTTTCTTTTTACTTTCTATCTTTCTGTACTCTCTATCTATCTATCTCATGTACTGTTTTAATCTGCTATATTCCATCGCAATAGTGTTAAGCTTGTATCATTTATTTTGTTCACCTGTTTTATAAGCCATGTTATTAAATATTTATACTAATACTAAGAATGTATCTAATTGTTGATGTACATATAAAAGACTGACTAGTCTTAGTTGTACAATGAAATTAGAAATAAATAAAAATAAATAAATAACGCTTTTTTATACCAATTATTTCAATAATGAAGTAGCGGAGCCATAAGTTAGTTGAGGGGTGGAGTTTCTTGGCTTCTAGAATAGATCCATCCAAATTTTTTTCACATATTATAAAAGGTAAAACAGCTGGTCTTGTATTCTAAAAGTTATTTCAATAATTCAACATTTACAGAGCAATAAACTTTAATACAACTACTTCAAAAAGCTTTTTAAAAACTGACTTTGAGTTTAATTTGATTATTGGGATTTTGCAAAAACAAACCTTAAGTTTAACGTATATTCCTACACTTGTTCACAACTAACGACTTATCGAATAGAATAAGGTTAAAGATATATTCCAAAAGCTTACGCATTATTATCACTTATTATTAGCGTTGCATATCATTCGATGTAGTCACTGGAATTGTTGACTGTTCTGTTCTCCTTGGAAGAATTTCCTTCAATATTCCTACCAAGCATCTGCGAACACAGACATTTTCTTTGCTGGCGTTCTTAGAACTCTATGTTCTCAAAATTCGCCTATTAATAGGGCCTTGACTAAGTTCAACAGGATATGCAGATATGTTGAGATCGATTTTTCTTTTTCAAAAAATTTTTTCATGGAAATGTTAAATCTATTTTATAAGTAATACTCGTTTTTATGATTATTTAGTTTTAGTCTCTTTTGTACTTAGCCTGTAACGATTTCTATATTGTATTTCATTGGCTAAATAAAAAAATACAAGGTGTGTTCAAAAAGTATCGCGAATTTTGTGTTTTTTCAAAAATTATTTATTTATTCATGAATATCTATTTTGTCCCCTTCAAAGTAATCCCCATGAGATATTATACACTTGTGCCAACGGTTTTTCCAATCTTCGAAGCACTTCAAAAAATCATTTTTTTGTATCTTGTTCAGCTCCTCCTTCGATGCCGTCTTTATCTCGTCAAGAGAAGCGTAACGTCGTCCTTTCATGGGCCTCTTCAGTTTAGGGAACAAGAAAAAGTCACAGGCGGCCAGATCTGGGGAATACGGTGGCTGCGGCATCATTAGTGTGTTGTTTTTGGCCCTGCGTGAGCAGGGGCGTTATCGTGGTGCAAAAGCCAATTCTTGTTCTTCTTTGCACATCTTCTCGGCCTTCTGAGAACATTTTGTACCACCGATAAACGTTGCTTCGGTCCAAGGTAGCTTCTCCGTATGCCACAGTCAACATTCGGAATGCATCCGCGCACTTAATTTCGTTTTTCACACAAAATTTGATACAGGTTCTTTGATCCATTTTTTTGGATAGGTAAAAATCGAAGACGATCCAAAACACGTGCAAGCAAAGCAGCTGTCAACAATTAACTGAACATTCAAAATGACCGAGCTTGTCGGCATAAGTGAGAGACATGAGTACCAACATAACGCCACAAAAAATTCGAAATTCGAATATACGTAAAAATTCGCGATACGTTTTGAACACACCTCGTATATAAAATAAATAAATAAACACCAGTCATTGTTTTTACTAATAATTGACATCAATTGGAAAAACTTCGGAATGCCAAGCCATCTTATATCTCTTTATATTTAGCGGACATATTATCTTCTTCATCATCAAGTTAAAGAAATCTCATGATATGAAATCACCTTTCCTGAAGCTTCTTTGGTTTGGAATGACTCAAAGAGGCCTTGGAAGTCCTTACGGACCAGTACGGGACTGGCATGGAAGCATGCAGCCAACTCATTTTTTAGATGTCAAAAAGTACTTTAAAATAAACACTGACCATCCTATACAGGTCAGTTCTCTTATCATGGGTCTTTTCCAGAATTTCTCATGTCCTGAAGACCCTATGGATAATAGACTTGGACTAATCGACCATGTACTTATTTAAGTTTCTCGCACAATGTACTGTATACAACCCTATTTACGATATAAAGGTGATTCCAAGAAATTAGTTGCGATTTGTTGCCACAACTTTCTTGTGGATTTTGCAGAGCATACTTAAATTGCAACATGTCTCTTGCGATTTAGCAAATTAGGGAATGATTCCCTGATCTTCGCGTTGACTGCCAGGGGACCATTACTGTCGCTGAAACATTCACGTCTGTGGGAAGCACTTTCCTTAATTCAGAATAGGATTACCTCTTACTTCTTCTAAAAAGCTCAATTAAATATCCCGCTACGCCCGACCGCAATGTGGTCCAATGGAAAAAAATTCTGCGTTGAGCAACGATTTTTCCCTCTGTTGTTCATGCCAAAAGTGCTGCTGGGTACTTCTTCAATCCTTGATATCGGGATTCCCCTAAAACATGCTGTCCATAAAGACACCTAGATATTTTGTGATCGCTTTCTATGGATTGGTTCCTCAGCCTAGCTTAGATCAAGTCCAATTAGACATATCATACTTCCTCATAGCTAAGCTATAGCACTTTTTATCTCTAGCAAGATACGCTATTTTTGCCAGTTGGTTTTGTAAGTTTTTAATGTTTTTTTGCTCAATCCTTTATGATATCGACTGAACTGCAATGCCAACTAAAATCACCCCTCAACTGTGAGTGGATACACAAACCCACAAGCATGCCAACAATGTATTTAAGGGAGTGGCATGTGTGACCCGCACTCTTACTCGTTCAAACTTTTGCCACTTTGGTTGATAGCTCAATTATGTGTTCACAGCAAAGTGAATTAGTTTGGTGAATGACTGTCGTTTTGCAACTTATGCTACACCTATACACATGCAAGTAAAAATACTCAAACACACTCAACTATACAAATGTAAATATGTTACGCACATTTAAGCTTAAAGGAATGTTCATCGGTATTTAAATATGGGTAATTGCTTGCAACACAAAGTGCGTACATACATACGAGGTGTGTTCAAAAAGTATCGCGAATTTTGTGTTTTTTCAAAAATTATTTATTTATTCATGAATATCTATTTTGTCCCCTTCAAAGTAATCCCCATGAGATATTATACACTTGTGCCAACGGTTTTTCCAATCTTCGAAGCACTTCAAAAAATATTTTTTTTGTATCTTGTTCAGCTCCTCCTTCGATGCCGTCTTTATCTCGTCAAGAGAAGCGTAACGTCGTCCTTTCATAGGCCTCTTTAGTTTAGGGAACAAGAAAAAGTCACAGGGGGCCAGATCTGGGGAATACGGTGGCTGCGGCATCATTAGTGTGTTGTTTTTGGCCAAAAAGTCGCGCACAAGCAACGATGCGTGAGCAGGGGCGTTATCGTGGTGCAAAAGCCAATTTTTGTTCTTCCACAAATCCGGGCGTTTCTGGCGGATTGCTTCGCGCAAATTGCGCATAACTTGCAGGTAATATTCCTTATTGACCGTTCTTCCCTGTGGCAAGAACTCATGATGCACCACGCCCCTGCAATCGAAGAAAACTGTCAGCAAAACTTTCACATTCGACCGAACTTGGCGCGCTTTTTTCGGTCTTGGTTCGTGCGGCAGCTTCCATTGAGATGATTGAGCTTTGGTTTCCACGTCATAACCATAAACCCACGATTCGTCACCAGTTATGACCCTCTGGAGCAAATTTGGGTCGTCGCGGACATAGTTTAACATCTCATTAGGAATGTTCATGCGATGCTGTTTTTGGTCACAATTGAGCAATTTTGGTACGAATTTCGCGTAAAAATCGAAGACGATCCAAAACACGTGCAAGCAAAGCAGCTGTCAACAATTAACTGAACATTCAAAATGGCCGAGCTTGTCGGCATAAGTGAGAGACATGAGTACCAACATAACGCCACAAAAAATTCGAAATTCGAATATACGTAACCAGCGAAAATTCAAAATTCGCGATACTTTTTGAACACACCTCGTACATATGTATGCCCGGATGTACATAATAAACGTTACCATGAATGTTCGTACTCAAAATTTGGTAATCCACGCCCTGGGCATGTCGGTCACTAAAAACGTTGATTCAATTGCTGAAAACACACAAAACTTTACTTTTGCTAAATTTTTCGTATAACATATGTATGTCGTATTAATTAAATTGCATGCAATAAGAATTGCTAAAATACATACAAACATAGTTCCGTTCAACGAAAGGTAAAGACATATATTCATGAAGGAAGAAGTTTTAAACAATTTACCACAAGTTAACACTAATACATGACGTAATTTGTTTAGTTTAAAAAAAAGCATAGAGGACATGGCACTCCTAGCTCTTAAAAGTGCTCAACTCACAAAAAACATTTTTCAAAAAACACAAAAAATTACCCTTCGTCTTCGGTACACGTTAAAGAATTTGCTACTGCCTAACAATCCTCTTCCTGGCCTTCATTAAATAGCTTATACAGACTGGTCATTGTTGTTGAGGAATAAGGTGGTAAACATCACCCCAAAAGTCGATACTTGAGATAACTCCCTTTCGAGCTGCATCCCTAGCTATAATTATCTCAGTTTTTCTCAATGTGTATTTTTTTTTGCATAGTTATTGAGGACATTTTTGACTTAGTGGAGCTGAACATACTTACTTGCAGGAAAGTTTTCTAACTATATGTGGGAACGTTACTCCAACAAGTTTTGAACTATGCTGTTTCATGGTTCATAAATCCATTAGTTATAAACCAGTTAGAAAGTCCATTATAATAAATGTGTAGCTGGATGAGGATTTTAATCGCCATATGGCAATAACTATTGGTCTACCATAAAGGACACCCAGCTAGCGCATTTGAACCATACTTAAGGTAAGGCAATTATTATCTTCTTCTTTGAGCGTGGTAATATAGTTACTAAGAAAAGACTATTTTGCCGTCGATGTAAGATCATCCTATATAATTTAAATTTTTTTTTAACCCTTTATCTCAGAATCTATGTATTAATAGGCTAACATTTTTTCCATACAATCAATTGCCAGGCAATATCTACGAGTATATCTAAACATGCATAAATTTCTATAAAATATATATGAATATGTTCATAAGGGTCAGGAGCGGTGCATAGGAGTATTATATTTAACAAATTATGTTTCATTTATTTGTAATAATCAATTAAAGTGCTTAAGTACAGTATTTGACTGTTCCGTTGTACATATAGCAATAGTGCAGGTGGTAAGCGTCTCGGGTGGGACGCGTGCGTTCCAAGGTTCGAGGACAGGTTCCGGTCAACTGATTTTATTTTTTTTAATAAACTGAATTTTTTTTTAAATATTTGAATACTTCTTATCTTTTACTTTTTTTGTTTTATTAAATTTTTAATTAAATTCCAACCTTTTTCCTATTGGTGACCTCTATCTTGGATTGAAAAAATCCAAGTTTTTGCAAAAAACCGCCAGAAAATTATTCAAATTTACCAAAACTCGAATAAGTACATAGTTTTCTGAATTTTTAAAAATTTACTTTTTTCTGAATAATATAGGACTTAGGTAAGCACAAGAACCCTGAACAGATGTAGATTAAATTTGACCCGATATGATAAGAAACTTCTATAAAAATCAATATGAAATGGCTTTTTTAATATGTTGAAGTTGTGGTGAAGGAAAAAAGGTCAGAAAACCGTTAAATCTTGAATACATATGTAATTTTCGTCCGCAAAATTTATTTTTGAAAAGCCAGATCTGGCTAAATCAACACACTGCCTGTATACCAAACAAAAAAAATTCCATAATGGTAACCGACGTCGAGCTCACATTGAGAAATACGCAGAACTTCAAAATTAACATTTTAGCCATTTTCAAAAGCCATATGTATATCTAATTCCAAACGGTGGACATATTTTCACTCATTGAGCCCATTGAGTTAAAACAACTATTATGTATGTTATTAGTCTAACTATGTTGTTGATATATGTCCATTAAAACCTATGTTTTTTATTATGCGTAAGCTTTTGAAACATCGAACGAATCTGAAAGGACTGGTAGCACTGATGGTGGGCTTTCAAATATTCCTATTAAAGATTAAAGGTGTTTAATTGACTGATTTTGTTCGGTTAGCTGTCAAATTACCCACTCTTTATTGTGAACCAAATTTTGTGAATAACTCAACTATACATAATAAATTCCAGTAAGAAATATTTTTCAACCATTTCGGCCTCTAGACAATGCTGGTGAAATATATGACCAGAGAATTTAACAATTTAAATTAATTAAAATTGGTCGAATTTCGAACACGGGAGATACTAGTTTTATTTAAATCTTCTATCTCAGCTGAAAATGAGTTTAATTTACTGTGAAAAAGGTAAACTCATTCTCATATAGGGCGTTATTAAAAAAATTCTTAGGTAGAATGTTCTTCAAATGGGTTTTTTAATATCTTAATACTATATATTTGTGGCCACCAGTTAATACATTTTGTGCACTCGGGTCCCAGAATGTTTATAAAAACCGTAATGTATATTTCCCGGTTCCAGAAAGTTGCCCTCCCTATAATTAATATCTCTAGTACTTCAGTCATTTTACCTCAGTTTACTTTTCCATTAATAGATGTCTTACGATCCCGAAAACACATAACTTTTTAGTGTTGTGTGAGTATCTCAGATATTGTAGTCTCGTCCGATATTAGGACCGGATTCTGGCGGTAAGGCCGATCAAGCGCTTATTAATTTTAGTTCTTATTCTCATTGCGGGGGCCTAGCTCAACAGATTACCATATTTCGTTTCGGCGCACAGCAGCCTAGGCACACATTTCTTATAGATCTTGCATCACGGTACCTTAATTTTATAAGGGATGCAATCTCTTTCAGGCAGCTAATGCCAAGACACGTATTCCTCTAACAGTTGGGAAGTACTGGGCAACACACTCTTAGTTTGTAGTGGTGTCAACTTGTAGAGTTACACAATTCTTGGTAACTTACAGGATATTCTTAAAGATAAAACTAAGATTCGTAAGCCGGTTTGACGTAAGTTTCATAAAGTATACGTATGCCTCCACTCAGCAGCTTACCCCTTGTTGAGGTTAGGAACTCTGTAATTTAACGCTTGATATGTTAACAATTCTTTTTATTAAGACTATACTTTCTTCAGACGGAGTGCACTATTTAAAATATTGAGAAGAGATGTCAAAGCAAACCTAACTGTTGACATTAGCTTGCAGTCCACGTTTACTCTGGAGGGGCATGTCGTTGAATTCCCGAGAGCTAATTTTATTATTATTTTCCTGCGCGATATATTTAATTCTAAGTTTGTCATATTATCTTATGATAGTATTAATTTCAAGTTTCTTTAAAAAAGATCGGACAATTTGTTTAACAGGTTATGAGGGTTATTTTATGGTTGACGGAAATTAAGGACGGAAAAATATTAGTTCGAGCGTCCAAACACAAACCACCTAATTAATTAGATTTCTTAGGAAAGTATTAGTGAAAGGCTAGTGATAAGTATGAGTGTGGCAAGAGGGCCCCCGCGGGCTAGGGGTTTAGAATTTGCCCGAGGTAGGCATACCGGTCGTAACAGGCGACTAATATGCACAATGGTAATGACGTGCAAATCGATGGTTGATCTATGGATATGATGCCTCTCACCTCTCATTACCCATCTTGGTGACATGACCTAGAAGGTTTCACTGGTCATAAATCGCTACCACGACATTCGGGCAGTACCACAAAGGAGTACCGGAGCGTACCGGGTTCAAATCCGGCCAAGGACTGTTAATTCGACAACACTCCCCAAAACCTTCGGGGAGTGTTTTTGTCGTTACCACAACAACAACAGTGTGGCAAGCGAGTTTGTGTTGATAAAATGTAAAAATAATTGATGTTATTTATATAATAGATTTTCAGTTTTCAATATTGCTATTAGAGAATGAAAGTTTTAGTTCCTCTTGATGTGTTAGTACATATTTCATTCCACGTTATGGAAAAAGTAAATGTGTGTGTGTGTCATTTCCATTGTTTTTTTTTTGCTTGCTTGTAGTAATCTGTAGCTTTGTTTTCTATTTTTATGAGCAATTGACTATTTTGAAATTAATTTTAGAACTTCAGTTATTTCAGAGTTACAATTGTCTATCCCGAAATAGATTGGTTGAACTCTGAAGTACACATATTGTAGTTCACTTATAATTATTATTAATTTTTATCTTACAAATGTTTCATACTGCAATACATACAAATATTGATAGCGAACAATTTAACAAATCCATATACATAAAACAATACAATTGTAAATATAACTTCAATATTTTTTCAGATCATAACCAAGTAAAATGGGAGTTTCAATTTGTAGCAAGGGTAAAAACGACTACAAAGTAAAGGTACAGAAAACTTATAGTGAAAAAGAAACTTTTTACGGGTTTAAGAGGAAAGAAAAATTAAAAGTCGCAAAAAAGAAAACAATCAGAAATGCAAAGGCATTAAATTTTCTCCTTACCCTTTTATGTGGAAACACAGTTAGTTACGCCAGTTTTTGAACAAGAATAGCGTTAACGAGCAGTGCGCAGTGAATGGTGTGAAGCAGGAAAGCATCAAGAATTGACGAAACTCAACGAACGCAACTACTTCATTTCATAGGCAACATTATGAAGGAGCAATGAATGAAATATAGCGGTAGAAGTTTTTGTATATGAATACATTTAAACAAACAAACATACCCAGTAAGGAAAATGAATGCGTTACATTTTTTTTTTACAGAAAATGGACAATGGAAAAAATTTTGCAACAAAGTCTAAAATGCCAAATGTTTTAAAATATAACACGCATCCACAAAATGTACCTACACCGCTTTGATTATTAATCGACGATTGCGGACTATTTGCCTTTAGCTTTTATAACGAAAATTAGTTAATTTATGTTTATATCTCTACATGTAATAAAATTGTAACATGTTATAGCGCAACTGTTATCATTATTGAGCCAATAGAATGCAGAACAGCAGTTTTTAGAACTTGTTTGTTCAGGCATCACTCAAAAACTTCTTACTAAAATTTACCGCAACTTTAACCGTCGCATTACTAGATGTGTAACTAAAAATATAAAATATGTGTGCCTTTTTTTATAACTCGACCGGTTTCAGAGTTATCGACCAATATGTGGACCAGGTTGACCCAAAATGTGTGTCCTAATGAGTGCTTCAAAGGCGGTGTGATTAAGTTACATATCTTTACTGGATCTCAAATAAAAATGGGACTCAGCCTATTATAATTTCGAGTTTTTAATTCATTAATATTTTTAGTAAAAATGAAGCCAAGTTCTCCTTAAATTCAAATTAAACCCATCAGCTCTTTGCTCACAAAGAAAAGATTTCCGTTTCAGTATTTAATGCATTAAAAAATAGGAATCACTTCCCTGTAAAGGAGAGAACTTCATTTATATTTTGGTTCAAAATCTAAATTTAACAATGTATGCTATGCATGGAGAGGCACACAAATTTCTTTTTAGCGATATCCTAAGAACGTAAGTTGTGTTACGTAGCATGCATTACATTTTTACCCGATCGCTTGCTTTTGGTTCAAGCTTTTCTTGTAATTGTTTTCATCTCTCTATCTCTATGGCGCGATATACAACAGGTATATCATCATAAACCTCCTAAGAGATTTTTGCGCCAAGCTTCTCTTCCAATTTGTGGTGTGCCGATTTGAATTTTCCCTACAAATTGGTGGGACCTACAGTTTTTTGCCGACTCCGAACGGCATCTACAAAGGAGACGAATTTTTGCTGAGAAGCCTGTCATGGCAGAAATACACTCGGAGAGTTTGCCAAACCACTGCCGAGGGGCGACCCCGTTTTTGAAAAACTTGTTTCAAATCACTTTTGATGTTACCTGTACCAGGGCTCGAACCATGGACCTTCGGTGTGGTAGGCCGGCAACACTACCTTCACACCACGGCGGCCGGTAATTGTTTTCATGCTTCTTATCTTATACGAAAAATGTTATGCATTCCCATTGGGTACCCGTAAATATATACAGTACCATTAAAGGCGTAAATTATCGCCTTAATCGAGACTGGACTATAGACTGGGCTAAACAAAAAACCATATTGATATTATTTTGCAGAATGGCGAAAAGAATACTGCAAAAGTTTCAACAAGTATTTTTTACTGGTTCACCATTGAAAGCTTAAATTGTGTAGAGCTGATCTCATTTCTACTTTAAATCAGCCACACATTGCAATAAAACAATTTAGCTGCATAAAGATTTGTAGCAAATTAAAATCAACCCAAAAAAGAGCTATCTCAAAAGTTTCGTCAGGTGGACCAATGTTTTTTTTTGATTACACGTGCTTACTTTGGATATTTTGAAAAATAAAAGCAGATAATGGGTAAATACAAAATCTTATGGTGAAAACTGTTATCAGCTTAAGTTTTTTACTGCAATGGATTGACATTTTTTGAGAACTGCTAAGCTAAACTACCAATGATAGACTATTAAAAATTGGCAACTTTTTGTTCGAAACTTCGGTGCTAGATAAAATTTTTTCTCCTTGCCAAAAAAATTTGAAATTTAAAACAACAAAAAAATAAGCTAGATGTAAAATTATAAGACACAATTATTGTTCCTATATTGAAAGCGACAAGTTGATATTTGAGTTTCAAAGCAAATTTAAATTCTTAAGATAAAATTTTATTTTTGAATTTTATTTATGACATTAAGTTCTTACAAAAAAAAATGTCTATTAATAATAAAGATTGACTTTTACTGCAGCTGCTTTTCGCTATTCAAAAAAATTATATTTTTATAAATATTAGCAAAATTTTTTTGTTGGCCCAGTCTACTGGACTAGTACATAACTGTACGCATACAGTACCTAGCAATGAAGTTCAGTCAGTTTCTTTTGAGCCGATTGAGCCGATTGAGAAAAGATTAACAAGCGATCGAAAAACATAACGATACCGCTACGGCAACAAGACCACAGTGAAGCGAGAACGGAACAATAACGAACGTGTAACGAAACGAGTAACGAAACGATAATGGAGCTGCATAGAAGGAATACTGCAACGGTTAGGAAATGAAAATGATGCGATAACGAACAAAAACTATATTGAAATGATAACGAAAGGTAACAATAAGATAAAGAAGAGGCAAATAACCATAGCGAAAACAACGAAAACGAGACGAGCATGAAACCATAAAGGAATCTTAACGAAACAATAATGGAGCTACAACGAAACGACAGCGCTATGAAAGTCAATAAAATTATCAAAAAATAAAACCAGAGAAAAGGTTGATCAAAACTTTTACAAATATTTGTAGATAATTTCTACTAACAATCACTGTGTATAGTAACTGGCACCAAGCGAGAAGTTGTGATGTAAGCCACCGCTAAGAGTTCGACAGTAGTTAAAACAAAATATCAGAAGTTTCAATTGAAAAAAATTAAGTGCAAAATAGGTATATGCAGAAAGAAAAAAGGGGGAAAGTATTTGGGCGTATATAAAGCTGAAGCAGCAAAACAATCTGAAATTTAATGATTCCTTTGTGTACTCAGGCCTAAAGCGAGCATATACGGGCGGTAATCAGAAGTTCTACAATTTTGAGCAGCGAACGCAGTCAGTCAGTAGATGTGTAATTTAAAGAATGCGAAAACATCAAAAAAGCAAAATAAAATAAAATTATTGGAATCAGCAACAAAATGCAAGCGGAATCCGAACGAACAAATATGGTAACTGAAGACCCAAGAGCGGTGCGCGGTCCAGCTACGAGCAATCAAGCAAAGCTCAAGTGGTGCACTGTTCCTCAACAGGGATCCCTCGTACAATCTGCCACCCTATACGAATCGTTTAAAACTCATTAATCTACACACACTTTCTAGTCGGAGGGAAATGCTTGGAATTATTTTTATGATTAAATTGCTAAATGGTTCACTATCCAGCCCATTTCTTCTAAGTGAAGTGAACTTCAATGAACCGTCTCGTCCTTCAAGGCATTTTAAACCTCTAGTCTTAAGACAGTGCCGAACCAATTTTCAGTTAAATGAGCCTTTTCGCTGTTTGTGTCAAGATTATAACTCTCTTTCTGGTAGATTTGATATTTCAGACTCGCTTTTCAGCATAAAAAAATCAATCCTTTCTGTCCTAAATTCATAGCTACTAATTGTTTTTTATTCTTTGACTTCTATTTTAACTTTTAACAATAATTTTATTCTGTTAACTAGTTATTTCTTAATGTATAATCTATCCTATATCTACTTTACTTAGCTGATGAGGTTTTCTCTGTAGCTGAGCAGTTTTAGATCTCGACGATTAACAAACCAAAGCCTTTCAACGACTCGGCACGAACGAATAATCCGCGCGTTATGCGGATGCGCCCCTCGCGCCGGTCGGGCGGGATATGGTGGGTAATCCGTTGGGAATTATTATTATGATGCTATTAAGTGTATTGATCAGACTTCTGTGGAAGGTGGTTTGTGTTAAGCTGCTTTTGTTAGCGTTGTAGAAGTTCGTGTTGATGACGGTTTCATTCGGAATGTCACAGGAGAAAGACTTGCACATTAATTTTTGGCTCCTCCAACGCCCATCTAATGCAAACCTTACACATACCCACAAACTTATATACAGCCAAACTAGGAATGCCAACTTTGGGATCTCGGAAGCTCGTACCCTTTTGAGAGGACCAAAATCCTTCGACATCTAGGGACAATGTATGTTAATATATGTGATTCATTTAAGAATTATATTTACATTATTTTTTTGAACTGTAATATTTTAGAATATTCAATTTAGTTTTATTGATTGTGTTACTTATTAGCAATCACATGATATTTATTTGAAAGTTAGATAGTTTCTAAAACCATTTATTTACTTTGTATAACAATTCGTATTGTTACGTTAGCTTTTATAAAATTAAATAAAGTAAATAAAAACATTTCTTAACTTATTCCCAAGCTCAACTGTATTTCATTGACTTTGCTAATAATAAATAAAGTAATGAACAGACAAATCCCGGGATTGTAAAGTCAGATCTCGAAAATCTCCTAAATGACAATTTAAGTTAATACTCTCTTTAGCATAAGTTCATTGGAAAGAGAAAATAACTGGGAAATTATTTCGAAAGAAAAATTTAAAATAAGTCAATAAATAATTATAATAGAAGCATAAATATGAATAACATAATTCTTGTTTTTTCGACATCATTTCTGGCCAAGCCGTTACTATTATACAAGGTGGCGCAAAAGTAAGCTTCCGATGTTCAGCATATCGGTTGTGGTACGTGCAGTGTGTGCTGTTGCACTGTCTTGTTGGAACCACATGTTTTCCAATCCCAATTCATCAAGTTGCGGCAAAAAGAACTCGTTGATCATTGCTCTGTAGCGCTCACCATTCACAGTAACCGTTTGGCCCCGACCGATTATTAGTCAAATAAATAGTCAGCAATATTCCCCGTTCTGGAGCAGTGTAGCGTAACATTGTTTATTAACGTGTATTTCGCATGTGTTTACTACACAAATGTCAAAACAGAACTGACTTTAGGGGCCAATCGCAAAATTTATAGCATTTTCTGATAGGAGGATTACTTTTGCGCCACCCTGTATAATGTGGTTTCCAGGTATAAGGTAGTAAATATCGCAGGAACTAAAAAACTTCGGGAAAGCATGCAGCATATGGCTTTGGTTTGAATCAGAATGATCACAACACCTGTTCTGACTAGAATGTCATGCTGGAAATACAAATACCCTCCCATAATCGTTACAAAGTTACGTAATTCCGTGGTTGCACGAAGATTAAAGGAGATACTAGGCCTTAATCACACCCCCTGAGTGACCGGGACTTATTCAAATCTAAACGCTTCATAACAAACACATTTTTTTACTTTAATCACCGCACGTTCGTATACCTTCCTGCAGTCGAGTGCACGGCTAAAAATTTGAGCCTAAATTTTAAACCATTCGCCGGTTTAAGCAATTTTTAAACTTTTTTGTAATAAATTCCATATCTTTCAACTACCTACACCAATTTACAATTGAATTGAAAATAACGTCTCAAATTTTTTCAGTTTCTTTTCATTTATTTTTGAAAGTTTTTTCAAGTCAACGAATTTTTCTCATTAAATTTTTGTGTGCGCTGTAGATCAATTAGAAGAGCAGACGATTATGATGCGGGGACAATTGATTCGACTCCTGCCAAATGATACAAATGTTTTTTATGTTTTTTCAACGTTAAGAAATTTGTGGTTTAAAATATAAACTCTTTTCTTCACGCTCATTTTCTCGAAAACTGGGATAATTTAAATTCTAAACCAAATTTGGTTTGGATACATATGTAGCCCAGAAAAGTTTAAAATTTTGGCTAAAATTTTTAGCCGTGTGAAGAACTCGTCATAGAAAAGACGTTAGCGCAGCAGTGTTGGAAACCTTTGATTTTGGTGAGTGTGAGTCCCGGCGACTCATATTAGTGTTTTGTGTAACAAAATTTGATTTGCATTTTGTATTGGGTTTATGTGTTTTTCAACAGTATTGTTTCAATATGCCCGCTAAACGTAGAAAATGTGTAGGTGTGAACGCTATGAGAAAAAATAATTTCACAATGGATCGAGGAGGATGAAAATGGAAACGATTTTAGAGAAGAATGCTTTGATTCTGCAGGAACTTCTTAAGATTGTATATCCGAAGTATTTTGGGATGATGATGATGCTGACTTCCTTCCAACTGATCATGATGCTGCTACCAATTATTCCAATAGTGATAGCGAAGATGGAAATGAGGATGAAGAAGAAGAAAGAATTATTTATATGGTAAGAACAGTATCTGTGCTTCGCTTTTAACGCTTCGGTTGAGTGACTCCACCCGTATTTTGTATGGCGAGTACAACTTCTAAGGCTTTTTTCTTAAGAAATAGGATTTTTTAAGTTAAATATATAAAATTCTTAGTTCACTTTCCATAATTTTTTTGATTAATTTTCGTTTAAAATTAAGTTTTAATTTTTTCCATTTATTTCATGAACTCAGAAAATAAGCCCAAAAATCAAAATTATGTTACGTATAAAAATTTTTTTTCATTACTTTATGTTATACGAACCTTAATTCTACTTCTCAGTTAAATAACCTGATTTAAAAAATAATGTCTTTGTTTCTTTTTTTCTAAATATAAAATGTTAGTCTTGAGGACTCAGGTAAGTGCTTTACTTAATTTCTCCTATGGGGTGCGTTTGAGGGTTAGGTAGACCTATCGAATCAATCACACACCTCCTATCAAATTCAAAGGCTGTACTCGTGCCTTTAATATTCCTGTGTCAATGTACGAATGTAACACTTATACTGAAGTGCTGGGCCATATCGTTGAGAGATCGGTGGCATTCAGTGGCCAAATTTGTGCTGTCGACATGAGTCCAAGTGCTATAGTGCGAATCAGCTGACAGACAATGAGGTCTATCAGCTGTTCCGGCGGAGCTGCCGGCCGGGGATAATTGTAATAGAGTTTTGTGATCTCTATCGACTTCATCGAAATTCACAGGCAAATTCCGATTAAATCTCGATTAATTGCATTAATGATCTATTACATTTCTCCCGTCGGCAGTTCCGTCGGAATAGCTGATTGACCCCAATATAAAACCTCGTTTCCCATTGTAAGGTATAGATGACAAATGACTTAAAGCACCGGGTACGGATAACATTTCCGCTTGGGGTATGTTACAAGATGCCATCGTCGCATTTCAAAGTACTCTCACTGGTGACTTAGGTGAAGGAAAGTAAGAAATGTAAGGAGAAAGCCATCTTCTTCCTACATCAGCTATCCTAATTGTATAAGATGAATATATCCGAATATTTAAAAAAATGTGTTCACCATAGACTACTACTATATAAATTTGATTTTTGTTTCAATGGTTTCAGAATCAATCAAGAGGAATATATCCTAAGTCATGTATGAATTACGAATAACGAGCAAGGGATTACACATGAATGCATTTACAATGTGTACTCTTAAGTAATTATTATTGCTTTAACGGTTACTTAAACTTTAAAACACACATTATTAGCTCGGATTGCATGCCTTAGCTGTGTACGTACATTCATTGTACCTATGTGCCTTAGAAAACACAGGCGTATCTATGTTACTCATCTTTCCATTTAATTATTTTGACCACACCATGACGGTTATTGCTTCCTCCTCCGCTTATTCACTTAGCGTACATATTTCTATTCATTAATGAATCCTTTCTTTGCACTTTATGTGTAGCAGACATACATGTACCCAACTTCACCATCGCCTCCGCTGCACAGTGGGGTTTTTTGAAAGCCTACTTCTTTCAATTAATCAAAAAATATTTTAAGCCCTACAATAAAAAAAATGAAATTGTTTGGGATACATTTAGAAGTAAGCTCGTATTGTGCTAGAGGTTTGACAGTGAACCGGTGAACTGTACCGGTGGAATATATCTAAAGCAAAGGGGAGTTTTGTATTATAAGCTTGATGTAAGCGTCAAGGTCAAGCTTTATTGCATTCTAAGCGGAGGTCCAGAATGCAATGGATGAGGTGTTATCCAGTGATACCACTAATGGAGAATTCAACATTTACTGGGACAGCCAAGCGGCTTTTGGTGCTCTGAGCTTTGCAAAGATGTGTGGACGATTTTTTCCTATAAATGCCTGAGCAATGTCTTTCCATTTCTTTAAGCTATTTCACAATAAGCATCACCTTACGTTACCCGTTGCATGGCAGAGCAATTCTAACAGCGGAACTCACTTGGTTCACTAAGGTTTATTTAGCTCTGGCGATCGCTGCTGCAGTACACCAGTGTTCCCCAACATTTTGGTAAACCCCTCCTACTGCTGTTTCACGGAGCAGTGCGAGGTATAGCGGTCGAATCTTTTCTGCGGGGGATTTTCGTACCTCCGAAATCAGTATTATCCTGAAAATGGCAGCTATCCTTAAATAACTTTGCTGGACTTTTATATTGATCCTAGATTTGCTTCGGGCCGAATAAATAACACTACCTAAACAGAAATAAGGGTTACAACATTGGGCTACATCATTAAGTCTGATTTTTTCTGAGAAAGAGAAACCTACTCATTCCTTCCCAACCCTGCCAAAAGAGTATATAAGTCACATTTAAATATAACATCAGGGTGATCATTTATATGGCTTTTACTAATTTTCTGGAAGCTTTAATACAGATTATGGCATCATACCTGTTTTTATACTTATCATGAACATAAAACGGTATTATAACTTTGGTCTGATGTTTGTAAGTATGGGAAGAAGAAAGATATACCCACCTATAAGTACACCGAAATGATCAGGGCGATGAGCTAAGCCCATATAGCCATAGTAGACGTCGCCCAAAGTAATAATCAGTACGCTTTACTCCATTCATCGCTTGCCTTATATTCAGAAAATGCATTAGCCATGGTAAGCACTATTTTGATCAGCTCTCCTAGTTGTTACTAAAATTTTGGAATATTTCATATGGTCGAATAAACTTCATTTTTTTGTGTTGGTGTAATCTTTTGTTCAGATCTTCCATCAAACCCTACTCAAAATACTCCATCGCACGGTGCAACGTCTATTCGATAGCTCAATGCTCACAAATCCATGCATGTGTATGTATTTATGTGTGCAAGCAAGGCAATCTATGTGAGCAAGCAAAGGAGTAGAAATGCATTAAAAACATGGCGATAAACTGGATTTGTAAGCACATAATTAACGTTATTTTTAGAGAAATAGGGTAGGTAGCCGCAGGTAAGAGAATGCAAAATGCGGTAGTTGCTTATTGAATGTTTCAGGCAGCCGAAGGTAAATAGAAATACATATAGGCAAACTGAATAAAACAATTCATAATGCAACGAACTTTGAAACCATCAATACTTTTTATGGCTTTTAGGTAAATGAATCACACAATTTGCAGGATTGATTTGAAAAACACAAATACACGGAGAAAAGGCTTCCCACGTTACTGGTAATAAAAGTTTCAATTTCGGAGCTAGATTTGAAGTGCCAACTAAGAATTAATTCGATAGTAGCTAGATGTTCTAAACTAGTTTAATAACGATCACTAGGTATTTGAAATGAGTTAAAAAAATCACACTACTATTTAGGTTCAATGTTAATCGTCTAGCCTATTTAAATTTAGTATTTTCTTTAGAAGCCATTTAATCAAGGGTTGTATTACAATTGTTTGAGAAAATCATGATTTTTTAGTATGCTTATGAAAATAAAAAAAAACTTAGTCAAAAACAGTCAAAATTATAAATATTTTATGTTTTTTGATCTGACACATTACTTGCCACGATCAAGCGAAATAATAAAAATAGAAATAATCATTAGTTTGTTCATCAGTCTCAAAATGCTGTTTATGAAATGTGTCTGAATTCATAAAGAAATAATTACTAATAAGCAAAAAAAAATATATTATCCAACGTTTGATAAATTCTCAGTTTATAAAAAGTTCATTTCAAGTTGAGGTGTTGCTGCGATTAACGCTGGAGGTTTGACAAAAGCATTTGAGCTTTTTGTTTATCTCAAACCTCTGACGTTAATTTTCAAGAAAAGAAAATCTTTAATATGGGAATTTTGCGAATTTTCTTGACTAGTAATCAATAATTCTCAAGTTGAAAAGTCATTGTTAACAATTTCTCAACTGCATCTAACTCTTTATCTCAAAAAGTACAGCATACTGAAGTTAAACTTGAGAACAAAGGATTTATGCAACTTTCATGAATATATTTCTCTGTGTTTACATTCTTAACAGCCAATTGTTGTCAAGAGTGATTCTAAGCCGAATTTCTCAAAGAAGTCCCTCACAGTAACTATCAAACGAGGCAAATACTTGGTGTTGTCTTCGGTCATAGCAAGACCCACTTTTTTTGCTGTTCTATAAAGTTCCGAGATGGCCTATTATTAAGCCTAATGATATCAATATCATTAGCATAAGCGAGCACTTTCACACTCTTGTAATCGGTTTGTGCTAGAGCAGTCTATATCCGCCCCAGCATCCGATAAAAGCATTCGCAACCCAAACGGAGCAAATAGTATTACTCAAAGTCATTTGGCCTAGTAGTGCAATCTTTTAAAGCTGCTTTGAAATCGAAAAAGAGATCCTGTGTGCCGATGCTCTTATCATGGGCCTTTTGCAGGATTTGGTGTATCGTGAATATCTGACCTTTTCGCAATACGATAAATTTAAATTTATATGCAATATTAAGAATATTTATTGCGCGGTTTACGTCAGTTTTGGCTGCGTCTTTGTTTCTAGCACTATGAGGAAAAACCTCGGGCAGTTTCACTAAATGATCTACTAAAGTAATTTCTTGCGAAAAACCTCAGAGAACTGCAGGTATAACACCACCAACCGCAGATACAAGGTGGCGCAAAAGTAATCCTCCTACCAGAAAATGCTATAAATTTTGCGATTGGCCCCTAAAGTCAGTTCTGTTTTGACATTTGTGTAGTAAACACATGGGAAATACACGTTAATAAACAATGTTACGCTACACTGCTCCAGAACGCGGAATATTGCTGACTATTTATTTGACTATTTATTTGACGGTCGGGGCCAAACGGTTACTGTGAATGGTGAGCGCTACAGAGCAATGATCAACGAGTTCTTTTTGCCGCAACTTGATGAATTGGGATTGGAAAACATGTGGTTCCAACAAGACGGTGCAACAGCACACACTGCACGTGCCACAACCGATATGCTGAACATCGGAAGCTTACTTTTGCGCCACCTTGTAAATACTGTGGCAAGCTTTTCGTGTCAAGAATGCAGTCCAATTGTTTTCCTATACTCCCGAGAAGCGTCCTCGGAAAATATCAAGACCCCCGATTGTACTCAGATTCCTATTCAGCCAATCGCGATCAGTATTCTTCTTCAGCTAAAACCAAAAGAAAAACAGCGAGTCAGCCAAGAGACACTCCCTTTTATGCTCTGCCGAAACTATTCATATACAACGAGTATCAGCGTGCTTACGGATTTTTAATTAACCGTTTTTAATTCCACTCGCAATTTGTACTGTTGCCAGCGCATAAGTTTTAATTAAAATTATTTCTCGCTTTTTTTCTCTTCTCGGTCTTTTTTTCTCAACTCTTTTTGTTGCTTACAGTTTACGCTCCCGCCACCGCTAGTTTCATGACCACCGCCGATGCACCGCAGCACCTGATGCCACTTTTATTTGCCGTGTTGTGTGTATGTGTATATGTATTAAGTATAGAGTTAGTAAGAGAACTGAAATAACCGCTGTAGTCCGCCAAAATCGGATGCTGTAGCTCGTTGTCATCGACATCGAGTTTCCCTTTAGAAACGATTCCACCATTTCATACCGCAAATGGTTGGTTGCCTGTAAGGATTTGTGTAAGTCGTTGCTATTGGTTAACTGTTTGCTGGATATTTTATTTGTATCTTACTACTTTTTCGACGTAAAATTCTTCCGACTATAAGTCCGCTAACGTTGTTTCAAAGCGATGCCTCAATCGAAGGAAATCTTTGTGCATACTGATGGACTCATCTTAGCTATTCTTTGGAATACCTGACGTCAATTGTCATCTGAGTAAAGCTCGCACACCATAAAGTAAAATTTCCTCATTCTAACCCCCTAACCCGCAGGGGCAAAAATAAATTTTCCTCGAAACACACTGTTGGGTTAAAGATCATGCGCATACATGCGGTTGTCGGTTCTGATTTCAATAATAGAGTTGTTTCGGTACCGATAACATTCCTTTCTTAGGTTTCGCATATGGTTTTGATTGCGGTTCCGATTTAAGGTCTGATTTATTTTATTTTCTTTTCTTTTCTTTTCTTTTCTTTTCTTTTCTTTTCTTTTCTTTTCTTTTCTTTTCTTTTCTTTTCTTTTCTTTTCTTTTCTTTTCTTTTCTTTTCTTTTCTTTTCTTTTCTTTTCTTTTCTTTTCTTTTCTTTTCTTTTCTTTTCTTTTCTTTTCTTTTCTTTTCTTTTCTTTTCTTTTCTTTTCTTTTCTTTTCTTTTCTTTTCTTTTCTTTTCTTTTCTTTTCTTTTCTTTTCTTTTCTTTTCTTTTCTTTTATTTTATTTTATTTTATTTTATTTTATTTTCTTTTCTTTTCTTTTCTTTTCTTTTCTTTTCTTTTCTTTTCTTTTCTTTTCTTTTCTTTTCTTTTCTTTTCTTTTCTTTTCTTTTCTTTTCTTTTCTTTTCTTTTCTTTTCTTTTCTTTTCTTTTCTTTTCTTTTCTTTTCTTTTCTTTTCTTTTCTTTTCTTTTCTTTTCTTTTCTTTTCTTTTCTTTTCTTTTCTTTTCTTTTCTTTTCTTTTCTTTTCTTTTCTTTTCTTTTCTTTTCTTTTCTTTTCTTTTCTTTTCTTTTCTTTTCTTTTCTTTTCTTTTCTTTTCTTTTCTTTTCTTTTCTTTTCTTTTCTTTTCTTTTCTTTTCTTTTCCTTTCTTTTCTTTTCTTTTCTTTTCTTTTCTTTTCTTTTCTTTTCTTTTCTTTTCTTTTCTTTTCTTTTCTTTTCTTTTCTTTTCTTTTCTTTTCTTTTCTTTTCTTTTCTTTTCTTTTCTTCTCTTTTCTTTTCTTTTCTTTTCTTCTCTTTTCTTTTCTTTTCTTTTCTTTTCTTTTCTTTTCTTTTCTTTTCTTTTCTTTCTTTTCTTTTATTTTCTTTTCTTTTCTCTTCTTTTCTTTTCTTTTCTTTTCTTTTGTTTTCTTTCTTTTCTTTTCTTTTTTTTCTTATCTTCTCTTTTCTTTTCTTTTCTTTTCTTTTTTTCTTTACTTTTCTTTTTTCTTTTCTTTTACTGTTTTTTCGAGTCAGAAAACATTCAATGGTATGACAATTCTCACTTTAACTTCTTTTTTATTTAACATTATTCAATCGCTCACGTATTTTACGTTAAAGTTTAGCTGCCATATCTCCGACAGAGCACAGAGGCCAATACAAAAGCGCCGCGTCGCGACTTTCTGGCTTTTGTTTTTGTATTGCTATTTTTTTTTGTTGTTTACTACTTTTCTATTTAGAGTCTGCATATTCCCACTTTATTTTGTGTTTATGTGTATGTATGTATATATTTACTTATAAGTATATAAAACGAACTTTGTATGGATTTTCCGAGCTATGTATACAAAAAACTGCTTTATAACTTTTTCCACAACACTTTTTAATGATTAAGTATTTTTTCATTATTTTTCTTTTTTCCTTTTGTTTCAGCTTTGGAGTGGCTTTTTCCAACTTCTGCTATTAAGCACATTGTTGTTTATATTTTGCTTTAGCATTTTTTGCTTGGTATGACGTTGCACAGCATGTAATGACATTGCACATTGCAAATCGTTGCTACTGCAACTGTAGACAATGAATTCTTGCACCAATTCAGACAACCAAACAAAAATACATCTTCTCATACACCATTGTAGCGTGATGTACAACTATTTAGATATAAAACTAATCGGGAAAGCATAAGCAGTCAGGAACGAGTCAATAGGCAACAATCAACAACAGCAGTTGAGGCAGGATGATAAGAAGCGGCACCAGCAACATAGACAACATAGCAACAAGCAAAGTTTTTCAGCAACAAATACTGACAGACAAACACCAAGCACGCTCCCTACATCGCATGCGTTTTGCTGAGCGCGCCATATCAATGTCGAAATCACGTTGTGATGCATGATGAAGGATAGACTTGCATGTAGTAAGATATGTAGGCTTAAGTACTTGTATTTAAACAATAATAATATTCTGGATACTTTCACCGAAATGGGTTAGGGTCATAGTACAGAGTATGTCTCCCTATTTACAGAGGCACGAAGATTTATGTACATACATACATATAAATACAACAATAATACAGACTGAAAAGTTAATGAACCCGCAAAGTTGTTTCGATTAAGCAATGTGGTAGATGATTTTGGCAGAAAGAAAATAAGCGAATACGTGTGCCGCTACTATTCCGAGCAGTACCTCAACTAATAGTGTTCTCAGCAAAGTGAGTGGGACTTAAAGTCAACTCCACAACCGTAGAGTAATGTAGGGTATTGTGATATGGTTTGGTAAAGTGATATACCTGCGTATTTCCTAAATTATTAAAGCCAGAGCAAGAATATCTTCTGTACTATAATGGTAATGGCCAAAAACAGTCACTAATTTTGTGCACTCTTTAAACAAGGATAATTCTGAAATGTTCTTAGATTGTATTTTTTTTATATTTTATTTTCGTTTTTGGTAAATATAGGCACTAATATTTGAGGTGATTACTTAATATTTTTAAATAAATTTTGGTGAAAAAATTGTTTGTTCCTTAAAAGCTCTAGTTTGGGTAATGTGTTATGGTAAAAGTAGTTCAATGTGGAACAGGAGTATGAAAAGTATCAATTTCCTCCAACTAAGATTTGGAACGTTAATGACACAGGGGTGTCTCTCACGCCAAGTAAGCATCCGAAAATTTAGCTACAACAGAAAAGCAAGTTGGGTGCATAAGATCCGCAGAAGAAGGAAAACCTTCCCTATTTTTGATATATATACAAGGTGGCGCAAAAGTAATCCTCCTATCAGAAAATGCTATAAATTTTGCGATTGGCCCCTGAAGTCAGTTCTGTTTTGACATTTGTGTTGTAAACACATGCGAAATATACGTTAATAAACAATGTTACGCTACACTGCTCCAGAACGCGGAATATTGCTGACTATTTATTTGACCAATAATCGGTCGGTGAAAAACGGTTACTGCGCAAAAGTAATCCTCCTATCAGAAAATGATATAAATTTTGCGATTGGCCCCTAAAGTCAGTTCTGTTTTGACATTTGTGTTGTAAACACATGCGAAATACACGTTAATAAACAATGTTACGCTACACTGCTCCAGAACGCGTAATATTGCTGACTATTTATTTGACCAATAATCGGTCGGGGCCAAACGGTTACTGTGAATGGTGAGCGCTACAGAGCAATGATCAACGAGTTCTTTTTGCCGCAACTTGATGAATTGGGATTGGAAAACATGTGGTTCCAACAAGACGGTGCAACCGCACACACTGCACGTGCCACAGCCGATATGCTGAACATCGGAATATTACTTTTGCGCCACCTTGTATGTTCAGTAGCAGCCGAAAAAGGTAAGCCTATATTACAATATCCTAACTTACTCTAACACTTTAAAAACAATTTTTTTGAAGGTTTTGCAAGGGTTTAGAATATAGATTTATGCCCTTTGAAGAAGTAAATATCGGAAAAGTTTTGTATTGAAATCATGTTATAAAACCGCACACTGGTTTCACTGCAGTTTTCCTGCTGTGAATCCTCTTCTATTCGGGCGGCTTTAGGCTGCGCTAAATATATTAGTAACCAAAGAATAAAAATAAAACTTCTAATAAAATCATATAAGCTCATTAATTTTTTTCTGATATTTTAAGGTCAAAAGTGTCGTAACCCCAACTGAAACTATGACACTCTTCTGCATAGTCATAATGCTATTTTTTTTCTGCAGGTGTGTAATGTCAAGTTTTTTACTTGGAATTATGCCTCTTGGGATTATGTCATGTTATGGGACTGTCCCATAAAAAATAAATAAGCCCCAGAAGAAGTGGATTTTATTTACAATATATTTATTCGCTACTGGTTATTGGGTTTTATTTAACAATGCGTGTTTTTCGATTGCCGGCCTTTGTACAATTGCTCCGGCTCGACCATCGTATTTTCTACGTGTCGTTAGGCGTCCAAGTTGTACAATACTTTCGTCCACTTTGTGTGTGGGGCTACCAGATCAAGTACTTAAGGCTATTATACATTGGTGGTTTTGTGATCTACTACACTTACAAGTCCAGACTTTTATTTTTTCTGCAAAAAATAAAAGTTATCTTCGCCGAGATATTTTTAAGGACAGAATTAAAGTCCCTCTCAATAACCAATAAACCACTTATATTATATAAAAAAACTTGGTATCAATTAATATTTTAATTAATTAACATTATAGGTTTTGAAACGGACTTTTGTTTTGGCCTTAAAAAATATCTTGCCAAAGTTAACTTTCATTGTTGTCTAAAAAAAAAAAAAAAAAACCGGGTGGACCTATTATTTTTGCCCGAATTAAAATAAGTTCCAGAAATACAATTTTTCGCTGGACTCTTGTTTTAAAAGGAATAAAAGTACCGGTACCTCAAAATGACAGAACTTCAAGAAATATTTCTTTCGCAGTTTCCAAGCAATTTCTATTATATTCCATTTATTTCTTCAAGAAAAGCGACAGTACTTCTATAGTGAGACAAATTACTAGTCCAGATTCAGATCGAAACTGTCACTAGTTCCAAACTTGCATTTGAGTAGCCATAACAAGCAATTTTTCCCAATATTATACGAACTAGATGTAACCATAGTAATAAACATATGTATATATTTTTTACGCACTAGTAGGAGACCGAGTGAACTAGAAGCACAAAAATTCAAAACCAGAAATTGTTCCTGCAGGGTACACGTTTGATAAATGGTAAAGCCCATATATGCATTTAAATAAAAACGCGCAAAAATACTTACATACGTATATACATAGCTTTCAACAAGTTCAATTACCTTCCGTTCGATGGAAGTGGAAATCCGTCCAATGTCCATGAAATTTGCGGTGTTGGATTTCCGGCTGCTGAACATTTCAAGCTCACAGCCGGTCCTGGTTGCAGTGTTTGTTCGATGAAGCTATATAGCAGTACGGGCGGTGCATCTGCAATGAAAATGTGCAAAAATAAGGGTGAAGCATCCAAACAAAAATTATTTCTCTGAAAAATTGTGAAAAATATAGAAAAAAGAAGCACTGTGAAATGAGCGACTGGCGGATATGAGTGAATAGCTCACCCATCCAGCTGAGAGCGTGCAAATGAATGAATGCAGTGAATTTCAATGACAGAGCAGTGCATACAAAAATTAATGCGAAAACACAATAAAGCAATCAATAATAAACGTGAATATGTGGAGTGAAAAAAAAAAACAGAATTTGAATATGTTATTTTATTTTTACAATCTGTTTACTTTTAATGCGTCACGTAAATATTTATAAAAGTACTTTTTCACTGTAAAATATATTGCGGTGTTATTTCTATTTCAATGTATAAAAATCTAGTTAACTGGAACTTTTAAAAGAACTAAAGAATACACCTGAGTAATGACAGCCTCAAAATATTTCTGGATTCTAGAGACAATTTCTTCGCGAGGTTTGTATTTTATGCATTATTCCAACGGCGAGGTTGGAAGGCGATTTAATGATGAGCTGTCCTAGCCACAATAGTCTATGAGGTCATTTAATTACTTACTAAAACTTCCAAAGCCGTCTCCTCAGAATGGTGATGTTATACAAAGGATATTGATATTTTTACTAAATTTTCAGTATTAAAAAAATCAATACTATCTTGACTTAGCCAACAATAACTTCATGAAAGAATGTCTTGTCGTTTCAATCGGAATAATTCTCTATTCTCTGATTTTCACTTACACTTCGTGTCGTTTGGAAGGATGGGGGGTCATAGGGTTCTTTTCTGACTAAAAAAAATGTTTTCAATAACGTGCATCAACAAGCCACACTTTTGAAACTTTATCGATCGTTTCTGCGATTTCTATATCCACACCTAGGAAGTCATAACTTTAGTAACTAAAGAGTTTTTATGTTAAACTTCATAGTTAAGCTAAAAATCCATTGGAGAAGCCATAATATTATTATACCTCGTAAATGGGCGAAACTGGATAGTAGCCAAAAACACTTCTTATATATGGAATATTGCGGCAAGTAAAAAACAAATGAAAATGTTGATTTTATACAAGTAACTGTTTCTTTGAAAATAGGAGCAATCCGTCTTCGGCCTAACACACTTTTTAATGTATTTCTGAAAAAACTATTTGTTAAATTTATAACTCGATACTTCTGCAACTGTGTAAGTTATGCTAGATTTGCTAGAAGTAAACATCGGAATTCTATGAAATTTAATATTTTTGTTTAGCGGTTAGGAAGATTTGCACCTATGCATATTTGCATATTTTCATATTTTTTGCCTATTTCTTGCATATTTTTCTAAGCATTTTTTTTTTTTGGCTTTTCGAAATACTAGCGTAACACCATCATATTATTTTTTTTTAGTGTGATCCACCTCATAAAAATTTTATTAGAGTGGCGTGGTGAGTTGTGCCTGGGACGAACAAATTTATTTCAGCTATTCTTGTAGCAAAGAATCAGAAAACATATACGATGTCCATAATCATTTTCGCTGAACATACTTAAAGTCCAGCGGAAATATTTATACTTAGCTTAGCATTTATGCTTACACGTTACTCTCCATCACTGTTTCTCCCGTTGTCTTTTTTATATGAGGCAAAAATAGTAAATCGTTAGCAACGTTTTACGTCAATACCTGGCAGTTTTATGAAAAAATGGCTGAATTTCATAAGGTTTTTATGAAATGTTACTCGATCTGTACACCTAGTAAAATTAAAAGTGCTGGGCTCTAAGTTTGTTTAAAAAAAATCTGTGAAAACCTCTTAAAAATATACCACGGTTACTTTGTTGATAAGGTGGTTTTGTAATGGTTTTTTTAGCATATCTTCTTTTATAATCAAATTATTTAGTTTGAGGTTGTACGTAACTATCAACTGAAATACATATTTACTGTTATCTCTTATTGAACTTGTCTGCCAAACATATGCTGCGTTTTTTTTATATTTTACTATAGAGAGAACATTCTCATGATATAAACTAATTTTAAATGATAAGAGACACCGACTCAATATAGAAAATTTAGAACTAGTCCTAGTTGTATATTGCAAAGCGAAATAAAATGTTGAAGTAATTGAGCCACCTTCGAGTTGTAAGCTTTTGGATTTTTCAAGAAAAAAATTTCTGTTAAATGTGTATGAAAACAGAGGAAACACCTCTTAGTATAGTTTTTGCTCAACCACTTCGTTGAGTGTTTTTCTTTGTGTTGCATTATGCATACTTTATTTCAATATGGAGAACTGTACCTTATTAACAGAATCAGATATTAAAAATAAAAACATTTTAAAGTAATACCCTCTCTAATGCCTGGTGTTGGAGAGCAACATTAACACATATTCGGCGAGCCCTACATTTTAAACAGTTCCCCGAACCCAAGTATGGTACTGAATCTAAAAGCCTTTACTATCATATTCCCTCTACGTTTGATACCCTTTTTGGAAAAAAACCAATTAAACGGTGCCCTTGGCCCATATTTTCAGCTATATCTCGGAAACGGGTTACCAAATCAAAATTAAAAATGCTCTGTTTCAAAGCTCTCATCAGCAGTTTTCATCTGGTTTCCAAAAAGTTACATCCTGTACTCTCCTCAAGTGTCGCTTCTTCTTACTCTAACTCTCTATTCCACTTTTTTCCTTGTTTTTTCTCCCCAATATCCTCTTGCTCTGACTTTTTTATTTTCTTTGCCGAATTTGTCTTGCTAATCGTATTCCTATTAATATCACTATTTATATTTCTCTACCTCCGTCTATACCTCATTCATATCTTGACGAGAGCTGCATCTACAATATAATTTTTTTTTAGGAAAATCTCACAAAGAAATAAAGATGACAGAGTGAAAATCATCCCATATTACTAGCCACTTTATTACATTTTTTTTGATACCTATGCCATATAAATACATTCTAGTAACAAAAGTTACCCCGTATAAAATCAGATATCAACAGCTTTCAGTTGATACTCATATTGTACAAACACGTTCCAGGGTTACCTGGGTCAGTATATTGATCGATACCTCCTAGTCAAACTGTTAATATACACCATCCTTAAGTCCCTTTTAAAACGCAAAAGTGGTTTTGTATATAAAGTTATTAGTCAGTAACTAGCTTTGATTCAATACAAGGCCCTGCTACCATAAATATTGATTTCATATTTTTGCCTATATTTTGCATATTTTTGGCCTATATGTGATATATTTTATGCCTATATTTTGCATATTTTTCCATATTCAACTGAAAATACATTTTATGGAAGTAGGCGTGATGCCACCTACCTTTCAGTTATGGATAGTTACATTTAAATACTTTATGACAAAAGCTTTCTCCACAATATCTATGGTTTGTTTTGTACAGCTTTTACCTTTCCGATAAATAGATGTACTGCATGAAACTAGTGCTTCACAGGGGTTCAAAAACTACAAGAACAATTGTGTTGCAAACTTTAAACTTAATCTCAAACTTTTCGGAACCTTAACCGACGTATAATAAAATTACATATTATATAATACTAGAGTTCTCCCAGTGGTTGAAATTCAACCAGTAAACTTTATTTTATTTTATTTTTTTGCTGTATCTTTTATCCGCCTTTTTTTCTTCCTTTCTATGTCGTTCCTTTCCTCTAACATATTTTTATTTTCCTTGATTTCGTCTTTTACTCTCTTATTTTATTTTTTCCTTTCCTCAAACTTCTTTTCCTTTCCCTTCCCTTCCTTTTATTTTCTTTCTTTCCCCTTCGTTTTCTTACCTTTCCTTTAATTCCGTTTTCCTTCCTTTCATTTATTTACCATTCCTTTCCTTCCTTTCCTATCCTGTCCATTCCCTTCCCTTCCCTTTCCTTCCTTTCCTTTCCTTTTCCTTTTCTTTCCTTTAATTTTCCTTCCTTTCAATTCTTTTCCTTTCCTCTATTTTCCTTTAATTTTCTTCGGTGTTTAATTCTCTTTATGAGTAATCATTTATTTTATTTTTGTAAACCCTGTTTGTAGGTATCAGCAATGAATTTTACATATTTGCTCATATTTTACATTGCTTGTTTAATGTATCCAACAAAGCAACTTTTCGTGCTCTCAGGAGAGCAGCTGACACTGGGGATCGTAGCCAGTAATCAATACAATAACAACAACTAAAGCAAAAATGCATGACACAACAGAGTATCTATAGTGCGAATACTTATTTTTCATTGGTCCACTACCAACTCTTCGCACTCATAGTGAGAGCCGACCACACGAATAACACAAAAACATGCATGGCGAGTCTACTCACACTACTATGGCTCTTAATTTTTTCCTACAAAGCAACTCCTCGGCCATGCTCACGAGCGTGTCTATAGTGTGAATAAGTAAATGTGTAGTGGTGTAACTTTTATGTTAAATTTTTTATATTAAAATGATTTTAAAAATTTTTTTTATTTACGGATAAAAGTACACCTCAAAATTTCCTATCTATACATATATAATTTGTATACCTTAGAATTATAGTTTAGCAGAAAACGGTTCTACATTGCATTCATCTTGTCTATTTATATATAAGATACTAGCAACCCGCACCTATTTCACACAGGTTGATAATGTTTAAAACAACTTTATAATGTCACATACATACATACATACATACGTCCGAAGTGAAGTAACGCTACCGAGCTCTTTCGCGAATTCATCAAATGAATGGCTCACCACAGCTGTCGCTTAAAGCACGCTGCCTTATTCGGTTGGTAGCGAACAAACACACAAACAGATTTTTCTTGGAAAAAGTGCTGCTTTTGTTTAAACAATTTTGGTTAAATTAGAAAGAAATCGACTTTTTTTTTTGATGCAGAACGAAAGTAAATATTTCAAAGTTTAACTTCAAGGAAGATTCATTCTAATCGGCTGAGGTTATGATGTATGGCTATGTAAACCAAAAATTGATGTTTTTTTACCACATTTTGTCCGATTGCCACGCCCCCTTTATATATTCCTTCACATTATATAAAAAAAGTACATCTCACACAGCTAAGCTTTAAAATGCAAAAAACCGCTTTCAAATCGGAGCATTCTGTGCGAAGCCAATTCCGTACATAGCTTTACTTTATTTTATAAGTAGTATAGAAGATGTGCACCTGTATTATCTTAAATCCATTCTTCTTTGTTGGTATTTATTCTATACTAATCCATCTGCAAAAATAGTATACCTAGCCAAATAGCTTTTGCTACTGTAAACGTCCTATTATAGAATCGATTGTAATATTTGAGTATAACGAATGTTCTTTGTAACTTTAACTTTAAGCCAAAGATCCGCAAATATTTTCCAACCAGTCCCACTATGTTAGCCCTTCACACGATAATCGTCTTTTTACAAGTAAACAACCCGAAAGTCAACAGAAAGAGCGTTATGCAACAAGCAGTCACAATAGGCAATATGGTGTAAAAACTGACAGCTGAGTAACACTTGCCAACAAGTAATTTAAAACTCAACAATCAGGTTTTAAAAGACTACTCTAAAAGTTTGACCAATATGATAAACTTTGTTTGTGTTTTGCAGCTATTTAAAATCGAAAACCTTGGGAATTTGAACAACAATTTAAAAAAATGAATCAACAGCCAGTTTCGCGAACCAATTTAACCGAAAAATAATTTTTTTCCCTGTCAAATTTCATTAAAAATCCAAGTTAAGATATCATTATACACATCGTGTACTAGTACACAGGGTATTATAATGGCATCGCCTCCTTATGAGTCAAACTATTTTCAAATTTTCAAAGCTCACTCGATTGATGTTTTATATAAGTTACAAAGTTTGTATTCGAAATTTTTGGACACCGTGTGTATCACATATCAAAAACATTGACCTTTCATGCATAAGCAGAATAAGTCTGCAACAGCTTCGAATCAATGAATTCCTAACTTACAGCTGAATGGTGAACAAGAGTTACTGAGTTAAATTTATTTCAATTTTATTACTTTTTTCAAAGCGGCAAATCGTTCAAATATTTTGTAAGCGCGGATCTAATGGTGCAATGTGAAGCAGAAATATACGATCCAAAAACATAACTTTTTTGATGCTGATCGAATCCATGTTCAATGTATCTAATTCTGTATACAAGTATTTCCCATCTGGCAAGTTGGGCACACAAACTTACTCATGTACATATATCAAAACCAATTAAATCACACTCATTAAAAAATATTCAATCAAAATTTGATTACCATCATATTTAGTATATTTATATTCGAAGCTTTTAGGCTAAACGGAAATAAGAATAATATCCATAGTCATTACTCTATACAAAATTGAATAATTTCCGTTTGGTTGCATATTCACGTTAGTATGAGATTGTGGACAAAATAGCAAAAGAGCGAAACAAGCCGGAAATTGAACGAAAATCCATTATTATTGAACGTCCATTGACCGACACTGCCACAAATGAAATTATTTTAATGCAAACTATTTATTAGGCACTGTAGGAGATGTTTTACAAAAAAATAAAAAAAAATAAAGGCTACCACCAGAAGATACTATTAAATTAAAAAGTCTAGCTCCTTACCCTTCTGAGGTGAACCCTTACTTTTGTTACTAAAACCAGGTATTTGACATTTGTTTTGTTACGACCTTTTCTCGTGCCTTTTTGGTTTAAATGTTGTTGTTGTTGTTATTGTTGTAGCGATAAATTAATCTGCCTAAATATCACCTCCTTTACCCAACATTGTCACCAATCTCTTCTAACGTAAGTCCCAGAAATCTCGTGGGGTTGGACCAAAGAGATCTTGCTATTAGAAGAGTAGGCTCAGTTGAGCAGATGAAGAGATGGTTAGTGTGATGGGGAGACACGCCGCATGCCGGGCAGACATTTGGCATGACAGGATACAGTCTGGATAGGTGAGAGTTTAACCTGTTACAGTATCCAGAACGCAGTTGGGCCAGCATGACCCTTGTCTCCCTAGGCAGTTTGCGTTCCTCTTCGGCAACAGGTAGAGCTTGTGCATTCGCTGGACGACAGCTGACAAAGAAGTTTACCGATTCCCTGCGGATGAGATTGAGGGCCCGCCGATGCACCTTTGAATCAAACAGCGAGAAAATATGATGGCGGATCTCGTCATAGTGCTTACGGAGATGACTCCCTATTCTCCTGGTAGGCGAATTTTCGCTGAGCAGGCTCTTGTTCGGATGCTTCTGTTTGTGGCAGTTGAACAGAACTTGCCTGGTCAGCATTCCACTGTGCTCTTTAACGCCGAGCTCTTTTGTTCGCTTCGGAGGTGGTGTTCAGGAGTCATAATCAGGCATCCCGTTTCAGTTCTGAGTGCGGTGTTTTGGCAGGCCTGCAACCTCCTTCAGTGTGTGTCTGCTATCCCCGGCGACCATATAGGCGTCGCATAGTTCAGAACCGGCTGGCCAATTGCCTTGTACTTTGCCAGTTACCTTTCTTTATATTTTCCCCAAGTGCTGCCAGCTGGTGGCTTGAGGATTTTGTTGCGGCTTTGTACTTTGGTGGCAATCGCGGCTGCATGACCACTGTAGTTGAACATGTTATCAAACGTGATGTCTAAGATTTTGGGATGTGTGACAGTCGGAAGCTTAATGTCATCGACGTTGACGTCTAATTCCATGTTCACCTGCGCTGTCCACGTCGTAAATAAGGTGGCCGAGGACTTGGTCGGTGACTGTGTCAGATTTAGTCCAACAAAAAAACCGGACAAGGATGGGAGGTAAGAGTTTATTCTTGGGCACAGCTCGTCTACGGAGGGGTCCGTCACCATAATCGTGCAGTCATCGGCGTAGGAGACAATCGAGCCACCATCTCGTGGGGAAGGAGCCTCGATATATAGTAATTAAACAAAAGCGGGGATAGGACACCACTCTGCGACACGCCTTGGTTGATTATAAGTGGTTTGTGCGCTTCCCTGGTGGCTCGTCTAATTTCCTTGTCAACTGGAGGATGCAGTACAAATCGGTTTCGGCTGTACCTTATCACCAAAAGCGATGGATATTTTGTCGTTAGGTTTGCCAACACCGGTAGAGAGGTTGCAGGACCTAAGGTGCTCCTCCCATTTGGCGCGTTTGTGTTGATCAACCAGTCGTCCGATTTCCGCATTGAAATCTTGAACTTGGGGATCCGTAGGGTCCAAGCGTCGCACATGGTCACGTTCATTTTCCAGGGCCGCTGCCTCTGCGGGGAAATACGGACGTACTTCCTAATTTCCACCTGACGGAATGTATTGATTCGAGGCTGAACCTATGACCATGCTAAACGCTTTTTCCCCTTCTCGTACGTCAGACGGGATGGGAAGAGAAGCGAAGGTGCTCTCAGTGAAGTTAAGAAAACCAACCCAATCAGCTTTGCTGAAATTAGTGAAAGTGCGATTTTTAGAAGTGAGAAAGTCATTGGGGCGATCGATTGAGAGGACTATCGGTAAATGATCCGATGCAAGAGTTATCATCGGTCGCCAGTTAACGCAGTTTATGAGACCAGCGCTGACGATGGTAAGGCCTAGCGAACCAGAACAATTTACTGCAACTCTTGGGGGGGCATCCCCGTTCACAGTGCAGAACGTCGAGTTATCTATTTGTTCAGCCAGTTCTTGTCCCCTAGCATCAACCTGTAGGCTCGAGTGCCAAGGGGTGTGGTGTGCGTTAAAGTCTCCGAGGATTACACGATTATCGCCTCTGAGTAACGCACTGATGTCAGGGTGGTAATCCCTCGGACAGCAGGTGGCAGGAGGTATATAAATGTTAACTATTTCAATATCGACATCGTCTGACCGGACAACCATACCTTGACGTTCTAAGGTGTTGTCCCTCGGGTCGACATCAAGCTCCAATAGACGATATTGCACAGATTGATGAGTGATGAAAGTAAGTCCGCCCCCAAGTCCTCTCGCACGGTCACGCCGATTAATGTTGTAGCCGTCACAGGTCCGAAGATCTGATTAGGCTTTGTTTCCTCAATCGCACCAATCTTGATGTTCTGCCGCTTCATAAAGCTCACTATTTCACTAACCTTGCCGGTTAGGCCGTTGCAGTTCAACTGTAGGACACGAAAGTGCGAAGGGGGAGAAATAGTTACACTGGGAGTCAAGGACTGGTGCGTATGCCTAGGTGGAAGCAGGCTGGGTCACGCACTGTGTCGCAATCTAGAAGACAAGGGATCCGGACCACCCGAAGGGGGCTAATCGGTCAACGTTGTAGAGTGCGTAGCTCGACAACATGGCACAACGTACGTATCAGTCCATAAGTTCCTGTTACCAAGTTGAGAACATATAAGCTGGTGACATGGGCCAAGGCAAGAGTTGCATTTGACTGATGTCGCAGGTGTATATAATCTCAACCGACAAACAGTGCACATGGTGTAAGGGGCCAGGATCTGGTGGCTTTGACTTACATTTGTGGTAGTGCTGGAGGAAGAAGGGGAGGTTGTGAGAGGGATGGGGGTGGGCTGTCGCTCAGCATTGCTCACATCTAAGAGAGAGGTGCTACGCAGAAGGCAGCTGTGAGCTGCTGTGTGAGGTGTTGGCGCCGGTGGGCGTGAGTTACACACTACTTGCTGGGTAGTATTAGTGCTGTTTTTAGTGGAAACTATATCTGTAACATGTGGCAGTGCGACACTAGATCGGCATTGGCCACGAGACACCCTAGGACGTGAACAGCAAGGGGCCACAAAAGTTTTGAAGAAACTAGGGGGCCTATGTGTGGAGGGATCAGCCATCTTTTACATTCGATACATTGGACGGAGTGTGAACGTTTAAAGTAAATCGTCTTCCAGCAAACGCAGCAGACCCTATTCTCTTGGTCCTGGGTTATATTGAACACCCGCCCGGAGCAAGAGAGCCCTGCTGCAAGGATAGCAATATTAAGGGGAAAAGTGACAATTTAAACAGGTTAATATCGAAATAACAGCCCTTAGTCGGGCAAAGAAACCCAAGTCATTCCGGTACGTCAGAACCGGCTGTTGTGGGAATGTCGGTTTAAATATTTTTCCAGAGCAATCCTTTTCCCACCACCGGAACATTTGGTTATCTCTTTATGAGTCGCTTCTATTGAAATCTAAATTAGGGTTTTAACTAACTGGGATGTATAGATACTCTTATGAGGTAGAGAAACTTGCTACGACTGCAGTGGAAGTACACTGAAGATACTGCTGTAGCGATGGGCAACAGCGGAAGCGGAGCTATCGTTGTAGAAGCCTAATTTAATAAGTTTGCTGCATATCAGTACTGCTTTCCTCTGAAAACTCACAACGGAAGTAAAAAAACCTTCGTGATGAACGCAAACAGTGGATAACTTTAGTTCGAGTTTCTAGCAGTGGGATTTTCAGTAACGGTAGATTGATAATTGAGGTATACATGTAAGATGAACCAGGGCAATCGAGATTCCTTAATAGGTTGCTGCGAAACCATAAAATGGTGTCATAAGCTGGAAGGTGAACAAGGAGTCTCGATGAACATTTGTGTTTCCATTGGGCCATTACTTTCCAGGTTGCGAGGGAATCATACTTTGTTGAAACCAAGCATGTATGGTCTTTTCGTATATCATCTACAAGTATCCCCGGATGGATGTTCAGTTCTAGAGATCTGTGGATACCTCCTAATGTTGTGAATATGGCTTTACGCTTATAAGTATGTACTATTCCTTCTACAACCATAGGGTTATCTGATCGATATATAAGGCATCGTGGTTTTAAGGGAGATCTATTAAACAGGCTGTACTTTCGGTTTAAATTTGATTAAACAGGCTCAAGGAAGTCTTGCTGAGAGCATTTCTTGTAATCTAAGAAGCTCTTAGCAGCTGTTTACATATAATATATATTCTTAAAGAATTGGAAGTCGAATCCACTGTATTTGGATTTATGAGGATAGTTAGCTGTGAAATGTAAGTTAATTCGTAACTCGTTAACTTCTGCAGAACGACTAGGTCTTAGTGGAACAACATCCCTTTCTAGCAAATATTAAAACAAAAATGTAACTGCATATTATGAGTTCAATAAGAAACATTAAAACCAAACTAGGGAAACAAAATTAATTTTTGCAAATGTGTAACTGCCAATTAATTTTAAATTGAGTATTAATTATTTCACATATGTATTTGTACAATGTACATATATGTGTATTTACCTCCCAACTGCAATTCTGCTGTTGCCTGAAATGTGTCGCCCTCTGGTCGTCGCACCACACACTGGTACATACCACGATTTTCGCGACTGACACGTGTCACCATCAATGTATCCTCAATGCGGCCCGACGATGGCAATTGTCGTCCATCTTTGTACCACAAAATATTTTGCATGCCCACCGGACTGCCATTACTCGTTACAATACAACGAAATTCTGCATTACCGCCCATATGTACGCTTAATATATTTGGTGAAATCTCTACTTGTATGGGTGTGGCAACAGTGAGTCGTAACTCAGCGCTGGCTTCGCCGCCCACATTGCTAGCCGTACATTTGTAGACACCGGAATCTTCGCTCGTAACCGCTTCTATGGCTAATATGGGACCTAGTAGTCGTACACGTGGACCGCTAAGTACAGGTAAGGGGCCTGGGCCATTATGAGTGTACCAACTGCAAGAGAGAATAAAAACATTTGATCCACAAATATATAAATAAATGTAAAGCAATTAAAATTGATTAAGTAATGGCGAACATGATTTTATAGAAATATATGTATTAGGGTGGACTGTATAGAAGTTGTCCCATAATCAAAGAAACACTGGCAGGAGTACTCACACCTCAGTGTGGAATAAATTTAAATGTTGACTTGTTACACTTGAAAAACCTTTTTTTTTAGGTTTGTTGAGGTTATTTTAAACCTGATATAAGAATCAAATTAGGCAACTACTTTTTTCCCCGTCTTATGCCTATTTAAATATTCCAACTTCAACTGTGCATACCTTTTTAATGGTTAGATAAAGGAAAAAAGTGTATAAAAATTTTTTGTGGGGCTGTAAATTTTCTATGTAAAATTAATTTAATAATACAGGGTGTTTTTTTTACAGGTTTGTTTTTCGAATAGAGATAAAACTGGCATTTTGTGGTCAAATCTGGCAACTCTAATGTCATTTATGTTCAGTTTGGTTTGCCATTTCATCATGAACAGGTTGACAAAAGAACAACGCTTGCAAGACGTGCAAATTTATTTCGAAAATAATGGTTCAGTTCGCGAAGTTTACCGTGAGCTCCGTCCATTTTATGGTCGACATAATCGTCCATCAGAGCAATTAATTCGGTTAACCATGGATCGTTTTCGCACACTACGTTTACTCTATGTGATAATACGCATCCGCAGAGACGTCGAACAGTGCGCACTGAAGAAACAATTGCCGCTGTAGAGCAAAGTGTTGAAGAGGACCCGAATGAATCGATTCGCCACCGTGCACAGCAATTGGAGCTTTGTCCATCAACTTTATGGAAGATTTTGCGCAAAGATCTTGGCTTGCGACCTTACAAGATCCAGCTTGTGCAAGAATTAAAGCCGCGAGACCATGCAATGCGTCGTGATTTTGGTGTATGGGCCGAAAATGAGATTGATTTCGATGCTGATTTTCATCGCAAAATTTTGTTCAGTGATGAGGCTCATTTTTGGTTGAATGGCTACGTCAACAAGCAAAATTGCCGCATTTGGAGTGAAGAGAATCCACATGAGACCCTTGAAACGCCATTACATCCACAAAAACTGACTGTTTGGTGTGCTCTATGGGCTGGTGGAGTCATTGGGCCATACTTCTTCCGCAATAATGCTGGAGAGGCAGCTACCGTTAATGGAGACCGGTATAGAGCCATGATAACCGACTATTTTGTTCCCGAATTGGATCGCATGAATGTGGATGAGTTGTGGTTCCAACAAGACGGCGCTACATGCCACACAGCGCACGTCACAATCGTTTTATTGAAGGAAACATTCGATGAGCGCATAATTTCGCGGAATGGACCTGTCAATTGGCCACCAAGGTCGTGTGATTTGACACCATTGGATTATTTTCTTTGGGGATATGTGAAGTCGCTCGTCTACACCAACCAACCAGAAACGTTAGGGGAATTGGAAGCCAACATTCGTGGCGTTATTGCCGACATACGGCCCCATATGCTCGAAAAAGTGGTTGAAAATTGGACCTGTAGAATTGGCTTTATTCGAGCCAGCCGCGGCGGCCACATGCCCGAAATCATATTTAAGCATTAATGGCATAAAATTATCCTTCCAATAAAGTCAAATTGATGGACCTTAAAACGATTTTCTTGTTTTTTATTTCAATTCGAAGTTCTATACCCCTAAAAAAACACCCTTTATTTACTTTTTATTCAGCCATATGGCATTTAAACCTTATCCCCCATATTCATAAAACATAAAAAAAGGTTTATAAAGCTCTTATAATTCAAAATTTGTATGGAAATGTCATTTGACAAAGCTTTATAAACCAAAACTTTTTATTTTGCTTAAAAACTATAGCTATCAAGGCTTTCAGCGGTTTGAAACAAGTATTCGGCACCTGCACGCTCTGTTAAATTTTCTACAAATGTGGAGAAAGAAATTGGTTGAGGGATCTTTTAGATATATTCATCTCCAAAGATGCTTATGGAGAAAGTTTGAAACTTCTATGAGCATCTCCCTCACATTAATATTAAAAGCCTATATCAAGTCAATATACTCCAGTTTTAGCTAGGAATTCGAATGCACAATCAAACAAAAGTAAAATAAACTTTTGGCCCACCCTTATATGTGCTTAACTGTTTCATGTATGTAAATACTTTTTAAGCGATGAAATATTATCAATTTTATGATCGTAAAATGTGTTAATTAATCTTTTATATGCTGATACAAATGCAAAAATCTTGCACCTCATACATGAATGTGCTCACTCCCCCGTATGTGTTCGTATTTATTTTCACTTGTCGTTCCATAGAGTGCTCGGAAATTTGCATATGCGCACCACTTTATTTTTAATTGAAAATCTTGTGTTTACCGTAAAGCACATGATTATTGGCACAACCATCAACGCAGAAATCTTTGCTCAACAGACAGACTAATTATGAGCTATATACATTTAATTTTTTATATCATTAAAGGCAAAGTAAGTAAGTTTGTAATATTATGAATATAGCAAAATTTTTTTGAAAAAAGAATTATAATATTATATTTGTGTGATTACTAAACTGTTGGACAGAAGATTCTGCAAAGCTTTAAATTTTCAATGTTTAAGACGACAAAGGGAAAAAAACCGATGATCTACCATGCTGATTCCAGAGGGGATGTTGACCCCTCCATTTTAGACAGTGAAACCATTGTCGAAGGCTCACTGCATCGATGGTCTTTTACTTGGGAGGGCTCTTAGCCACGGATGACGAAGCTGTCATCGGTAGGGCGCTGAAGAAGTCTGATGACGTTGATTCGTCAGATAAATCTTCAGCACTCCAAGTCTGCCTCTGCCAATCTCTTGCCCTGTCTTGAACAAGGCCGAGTCGACATAGGGCTGATTCAGGAACCGTGGCTAAGCAGTAACAACAATAAGATTTCTGGGTTTAGGACAACCAAATACAACCTTATGGTGCATGGGACGGCAGGTTATTCCTTAATCATGTGTAATGTGTACTTGCTAAACAGGAAATTATAACTTTTCTTTCGTCTAATTTTAGCAACGATGATGTAACCACGATCTGCTGAGAGCGTGGCAAAAAGTTGCGGCTGGTCTCGGCCTATATGGCCTACGTTAATGTATCTGGGACGCCGCCAACCATTTTAAGCACCATAACTGCTGAAGCAAAAGCGGAGAGGGGCGGAAATCATAGTCGGAACCTACGCCAATTCCCATCACACAGTATGGGGCAGCACGAATACCAATTCTAGAGGTGAGTCACTTTTTGCCTTTATTTTAAGCGAAGATCTATATATATGTAACAGGAGCGATGACCCTACCTTTGTTACTGCAAGTGGGGAAGAGGTTCTTAACTTAACTCATGTAGTTGCGGTAAGCGAAATTTGGATATACGAAAATGAAAATATGTACTTCAATTTGAAAGACTATAATGCTTATTTTGCAAATCGTGTATCAAATAGAGCAGGAGGGTGCGCAATTTTCGTCCACAAAACAGTTCCATCTTCTCTCGTATCTGTAATCGAATATGAAGGAAGAAGCATTTTGACAGTAAAATTAATCAAAGCAAATATGCACATCTCGTGCGTCTATAGATACTGTGCGTCTGACATTAACCGTTTCGTTGATAAATTAGAGAATGAATTATTAAAATATAAGAGATCCATAATAGTTGGTGATTTTAACTTAAACCTATTAACGTCAAATGTATATATAAACAACTATACCAATGTGGTACTCAGTAGTGGGTTTATTTTCTTAAACAGTTTGAGCAGAGAGATGTACACTCGAAGAGGAAGCGATTCCAAAACCATCATTGATCATGCTCTAACGGATTTAGTGGAATTTTCTTACACTTTATCGTTAGATGACAATGAAATTTCTGATCATAGGCTCCTAGCTTTAACTTTTAATAACAATGTACTAAATAACGAGCATATCGAAAGCGAAATACAAGTTTTTGATTACGCCTTATTCGAAGAAAATAACCATATATACAATTTATCGGAACAACCTCACTTTTCGGGATTTCATACACAGCTATGTAGTAGTATTGAAAAATGCACTAAGCGTATTAAAAAAACGAATAAAAATGTTAAGAAGCCATGGCTAAATAATGAAATTTTAGCCGCAATCAAAGAAAAAAATAAATTCTACAAATTAAAGAAGAAATATATTAATAACTTGTATTTTGAAAAAAAGTTCAGGTATTTCAAGATTCAAGCACGTAATAAAATTAACAATGCGCGAAGGCTATTTTATGGTAGACAAATTGAAGGTTATATCCAATCCAGCGCTAAAACGTGGAGAGTCTTAAATCAGCTTATATATGGTCAAACTAATGTATCGCCTCTAGCTATTACGCAAATAGTATATTACGACAAGGTTCTTACAACACCATCGGAAATAGCAGAAGCTTTTAATCATTATTTTATACACATTATAAAAACGCCAGATAATTTTGAGTACTCCCCTGAGCCATTAGATGGAATAACACATCCTTTTGTTTTAAGTCAGTGTGATTTTGAAGAGGTAAGAAATGCAATCAGTACTCTTAACCCAAAGTCGGCCAACGGTCCGGATGGCATTTCTGTGAGATTGGTACAAAAATATAAAGATGAGTTCTCTGGTCTGTTTTCAAAATTCATTAACGAATGTTTTCAAAGTGGTCAGTATCCAGAAGAGTTGAAGACCGGATCAGTAGTTCCAATTTACAAGAGTGGAAATATGGAGGTCTGCTCAAACTATAGGCCAATAACGAAATAGAGTACGATTGATAAGGTATTTGAAAATATTTTGTTAAACAGATTAAAAGAATTTATTAAAACTAATCAAATAATCAGCGATAGTCAGTTCGGGTTCACGGAAAAATCTAGCACGCTATCTGCTTGTATCAATTGTACAGAATTTATTTAAGAAAATTTAGATAAAAAAAGTATGTTGCTATGTTGGCAATTGATCCTAGCAAAGCCTTCGACTCAGTAAATATTTCCATCATGATAGAAAAGCTAAGGGAATTGGGGGTTGAAGGTGTTGCAATCAAACTCTTTGAAAGTTTTCTCATAAACAGAAAGCAATATGTCCAAATTAAAAACTGTAAAAGCTCAATCAAAACTATTAGAGCAGGTGTTCCACAAGGATCTAAATTGGCAGCCACATTATTTTTAATATATATTAACAACATTTTAAAGCTCAATTTAAAAGGAATGCCGCAATTCTATGCTGATGATGGAACTTTCCTGTATGCTACTGATAGTCTTGATGAGCTTTTAACTAATATACAAGAGGATCTAAAGATAATATCCCAATGGTTCGAACGAAATTTATTGAGAATGAATCTAGCTAAAACCAATTTCATAATTTTTAACAACTACAAGCATATTCCTAGTATTCATGATTTGAAAGGAGTTCATCTCGATAGTAGTTTCGTTTCAAGGGTAGATACATTAAAATACCTTGGCATTTGGTTTGACGCCAATTTAAACTGGCGAGAACACATAAACAAAATCAAAATGAAATTATTACCACTAAATTTTGCGATTAATAGAAATCGTAAAGTGATTTCACAAAAACATTTGTGGCTACCATATAACTCTCTGTTCATGTCGAAAATACATTATTTGAACCCTATATAGAACAACTGCACGGAGCAACTTATAAATGAAATACAAAGAATACAAAATAAAGTTATTAAAAATATCTTGCATCTGCCTAGAGGAACGGCAAGCGAGCTTTTATATCTAAATAGGTTGGATATTCAGAAATATGGCATATTACAAACTTTAGAAACTTTTTACAAAGTTAAAAATAATCTAATAAAACATAATCTATATATTCCAGAGGAACCAACCCTCGAATACACGTTACGTGCTAGGTCGAATATCAAACCACGATTCTTTCGAACGGAAAGATGTGCGAAATCCTTAAGACATCATGGTGTAAAATTATTCAATAAGCTTCCGGATGTAGTTAAAAATGCTAGTAGTCTTCTATGCTTTAAAACAGAAGTCAAACAGCTACTTCTTATCAATTTTAATTTTAATTTCAATATGTAACTTTACTATGGCAAATTCTTATATTTTATTATTACTTTTAATTGCATAAATTATGTATTTTTATTATTTTCATTTTCATTTTATTGTACTAATGTAATAGACTCTCACAACAATTGATGGCAAAAAAATTTTTAAATGCAGTTAAGCTATCTTCTCGTACAAAAACAAGTTTTTTTTTGCGAAAATTCTGTATTAATCTAAATCTTGTTATCAATAAAGAAAAAAAAAAAAAAAATCTCGTCTCTAGGGGTTGTCCTGTCGGATATCGGGATGGACTGTTCTTCCTGAGCACTCCTTCTCTGATCACCGGTACATTCAGTTCTCTCTTGAGGAGGCGTGTCCCAGTAAAGTCTCGTTTAGGAATCCCAGACGAACGAACTGGGACGCAGCTGGAATTGTAATTAGCTGGAGGAACTACTCCGAGACGCACCCGTGGCGGAGGCGCTAACATCTGAAGGCGCTGTGGATGCCCTGGTAAAAACAGTTCACTCTGGCCTGCAACAGTGCTTTTTATTACTCGTGCCCACTGAATATCTACGATGGGAAGCGAAAGCCTCCATGGTAGGCGGAGTCAATCGATGTCCTTAGGGCTTCAATTAGAAGGCTTTTTGACAAAGGCAGGAGAATCAAATCGCCCTCGGATTGGGAGCTCTACAAAGTGGGGCTGAGCTTTTACAAAGCAGAAATCAGGAGAGCCACGCGGGACTCCTGGCGAGCCTTTTGCGCAAATGTGGAGGGGTGTAATGAGTCTGCAAAGCTCAGGAAACTCCTCTCCAAAAATCCTGCGCCTATGGGATATTTGAAGGATGTGGATTGGAACTGGGCGATGAGCAGTGAGGAATCCCTCAGGTCTCTGATGGATGTTCATTTACCGGAGATCGCGATTGTGCAGGTAGCTGTACCCCCGTGCCTGCGATCGCTAGTGTGACATTCCCCTGAGGACAACACAGCTTGTATGGGCTATCAACTCTTTTAAGCAGTACAAGTCACCGGGACCAAAAGGTATTTTTCCTGCGCAACTCCAGAAATCGGTAGGGATATCTTGTAGCTGGAGCGGCTGATTGATTTATATATACGGGGCAGGATACGCCGAGAGCGACTTTCGGTATCGCAACATACCTATTGTAAAGGCAGGTCAACGGAAACTGCACTGCACTCGGTCGTCAAACGGATAGAGGGCTCCCTCGAGAGCAAAGAATTCTTGCTGGGGCATCAGCCATAAATTAAGCTGCAGTTTCTTCCGAAGGTGGCTGCTATTAAAGATGCAGTGGATGAAATGCTACTCAGCGCCACTACTGTTAGGGAATTCAATGTTTACTCGGATAGTCAAGCGGCTATAACAATAGCGTTGGAATCGGCTACAGTGCAATCGAGGGTTGTCAAAGAGTGCTTGACCTCGCTGGCTGTGGCATCGAATTATTTCACGATTAAGATCATCTGGGTGCCGGGGCATAAGGACATCCCTGGAAACTTCAGACCGGATATCCTTGCCCGAGAGGGCACGTGCGAGCCCGGGGTAGCTACCGGCAGAGTTTACGGAATTCCCTTGGCTATTTGCAGTCTGCTCCTGGACAGATGGGCCTCGGATCTAATAAGCAAACGCTGGGCTAACACAACATCCTAGAAAATTCCAGCTGTGTCAGCTGCATGGAAGATGACGAGGTTGAAACAGGAAGTCACTTTATGCTGAGTTGCCCAGCTTTTTCTGGCACAAGCCGTAAATACTTCGGTCGGGATGTACTTGACTATCCGGAGGAGCTCTCCGGGATTGAAGTGAACCTTATCCGGAAAAATATCGCTGCCACGCAGCTATTCGAGAAATAAATAGATAAAAAATCGGGTCACCGTTAGCCAACGTGGTATCATAACATACAGTGAAAGTGTCCAAGTAGTCTGCCCCTTTGGGCAACCGCCACCGTACCTAACCTAACCCACCCTACATTCGGGGTCTGAGTCCCCAACGGTATTGGGGGTTAGAATAAGTAGGTATACCTGTCGTAAGAAGCGACTAAAATACCCTAAATCGCAGTCGGGCTTGTACTGTAAGGTGCTTGTAACGGAGCGTACCGGATTCATATTTGGCAAGGGCTATTAATATTAATATAACTCTGTTGGGATATAAAATTACATTCCATGAACTGCTACAATTTATATAGTGATAATAATAATATAAATTTCCTGAATGACTAGCGTTCTTCAACCATTATTATCTAACCACACTGTTCATGATGTGCGTATGTGGTTTGCGTGTTTCAACATTAATTTTCAGTAACTTAATCCTAGCGAAATGAAAATTTTCGGTAAGACCCAGATAGTAAAGAAATCCCTGGCCCGGAATAAAAAAAATTTGAAGGTAACAGTTTTGAAGAAATCACCAAATATTGGGGCCAAAGCCATACATAATTGGTCTCATCGATGCAAAAGAGGTTAGAAGAAATGAGCCTGCGAAATAACTTCGCTTTAAATATCACCTACTACTGTTTTTGGAATATTTTATGGGGATCATATATTTCACTTAATAAGATACTGTATTAGCTTATTTATTTAATGTATACAATATAATAATTTGGACTTTTATAAATTGCAGATAGGATTATGCTTGGATTATGTCAGATAAAATACATACAAAACTTCATAGAAATTTTAAGAGTCCAGATAAGTGACAATCTTGTTAGAATGTCCTAAGCGGAAACACTTAAGTATCAGACTTAAATAATATACAGGGCAGAAATTGGTGGAAACGAAACCTAGAAGCCAAGGCACGAATATTTTTCTTTTTTTTTTTTTAATTTTTTTTTAAAAAGGGTAAAATAAAGGAACAGCAAATAACTTAAATTCAATGAATTTCAACCACTGGGTGATCTCTAGTATAAACATGCAAGACTAGCTCGTTTAAAGCTTATGTTTTATTTCTTTATTGTTTTTCGGACCTTATATGTACTGTGCCAAAAGGATAATTTGTAATTGTTCCACTCGATTTAAAGTTGAACTATATTATTTTGAAAGTAGTTTTGTGCTACACTAGAAAATATTCAGCGCCATTAAAATAGTTTCAGTAAACCAATTTCAACTATTAAAAAAATTTTAAAATTTGGACAAATTGTTGCTTAGATCCAAGTTGCTTTATCAGCTATTTGGCTCAGAGCTTTGATATCTCGCCACCACTTGCATGTTGTGAGAGGCTGTCAATATACTTATATATACTGATTATTTGGTTAACTGGTATTATGGGTTGAATTTGTGTTGTAGAGTCATGAGTTTTTTATTCGCTAGTATACTTAGCAGCTGTTTCACCCTAAAACCACTTAGTTTTCATTTTAAAAGTTTAATAACCTGTCCCATTCGTTGACTTTTTAACTCTCACTCTTCCTCCATACCAGCACCTATACGTTCATATCTCTCTTCAATATTTTCTTCCATTTAATTTTTCTCTCACCCTCTGCTACACACATTAAGTATGCATATATTCAACACACACATTCGCACTCATCATACTTCAACCAATTCCTTTCACCATATTCACCTTGCATGTTACCACTTTTCATTTAGAATTTTCAAGCTTTTGATATAAATGCAGTCATGTGCGAAAAATGTTGTCAGTATTCATCAATCAAGAAATATTAATTTCACTACGCCCGCATATAAAACGAGTAAAAATCCTTTGGCAACTTTATGGCCCATTGGACAACATTCGCTTGTATATACATACATACAAAGCATGTGTTTGTGTCAATTATTGATTTGATGGGACACTTTTAGCCCCTAGAGGGACGAATTGAATGAATGTATATATTTATCGGACTAATTTTCGCGATACTGACCAAATAAAAAAGTGAAATAAGAAAACCATACCAATGTTTAAAGAGTGAATACCTCAAATGTTTGTGAAAAACGTTTTGCATTTCTACAAAACCATAAGCAGCATAATTTTTTTACTCCAGTGGTTTAAAAGCCTTAAAACAAAACCGAGCTCATTTATCAAACAATCTAAACTACCAATGCATCTCTTAAAAGGAATTCTCCAAAATAATATGTTGTTGTTGTTTGTAATGACAAAAACACTACCCAAAGGTTTTAGGGAGTGTAGTCGAAAGTGACATTCCTTTGCCGGATATAAACCCGGTGCGCTACGGTACTCCCTTGCGGTACTGCCCGACTGTCGTGGTAGCGATTTGGTATGACCAGTGCAACCTTCTAGTTCATGCCACTTCTGCTTCCGTTAGGAAGAAGAAGATGGGTAATGAGAGGTAAGAGGCATCATACCCGTAGACCCCTCAATAAATCTAATTTAAACATTTTTTTTGTCCTAGTCTAATATTGAAATCGTTAAACATACATATGAAATAATAATGAATGAAAGTTCTTGTAATCAAATAGCACGAAGATCAAAAAAAATCCTATTTATTAACTACATTTATGACGTTTTGTGCAAGAAAAAGCAGATTAGGTAAACTACTAAAGAATAATTTTGTTTATGTTAAAACGATTATCCCGATTGAATTAGAAATGCCTTTCAAAAATAAATTTTTACCAAACCGACAAGTTTTGCAACCTGCAAAATAATATAATACTAAAATGAATAAAGCAATTCACCTACAAATTCAAGTTTAATGTTTCCTACTAGCTGTTGTCACATAAGTACTTTGGCACTCTGTTTTCGCTCGAGCTTGATATATTGTTGCAATTGTCACTGACAAATTGAAATGTGCGACATTTCCACCGAGTCATTTCCACAATATTTTATGGCATAAAATTATTATCATACCTACATATTTATGTACAATGCTTTACAATGTAAATTTCACAAATAATAAGGGTTTAAAAGGAAGAACAGATTTGGTTGTAGTTGTGTGTGTTTCAGTGAAAAAGTTTGAAAGCGATGCGCGAAAGGGTTCAACAATAGCACGCTACAAAATTTGAAGAGAGTTGCATAAGAAAAACTTGTATTTACTATAAAAAAGCATGAAATGTACAGAATAATGTGCATCCAGCAGTTACTCTCTGTAAAAAATCAGACTTTAAATCAGGATTTGCTTACTTACTTAGACTAGTATTTATTCACAATCGAATTTACAGGGTGGCGCAAAAGTAATCCTCCTATCAGAAAATGCTATAAATTTTGCGATTGGCCCCTAAAGTCAGTTCTGTTTTGACATTTGTGTAGTAAACACATGCGAAATATACATGATGGTGGCTGATGAAAGCCGCTACCAAAAAAAAATTAAATAACTTTTTTTCTATTTAATGAATCTGGTTAATTTTTTTTTTATTTTGCAGATTGACTTTTACATTTAACAAAAATGGATAACTGGGACACTGAAACAAGAATTTGGATTGTCCGCCGCTATCACGCACTGGAGTCCGTAGTTTCGGTTCAAAGAGAGTATAGGCGCACGTTTGGCGGCAATCCTCCGAGCAGATGGACCATAATAAGACTTGTAAACAATTTTGCCGAGCATGGGACAGTCAACAGAAGACCTTATCATCGAAACCCTTCAGTTCGAACGGAGGAAACAATCGCTGCTGTAGCTGCTGCCATACAAAACAATCCACGTGTTTCGACAAGAAGTTATCTGCTCAAATGGGTGTAAGCAGACAGTCATTACAGTCAATTATGCACAAAGATTTGGACTTATTCCCATATAAAATTCAAATGGCCAACAAACTGAACGCTGCAGACTTGCCGATTCGCTTGGAATTTTGCCAGAAGATGCTTCAAATGGTGGAAGAGGATGAAAACATGTTGAACTGTCTTTTCATGTCTGACGAGGCCCATTTCGATTTAAACGGCAACATAAACAAACAAAATTGTCGAATATGGAGTGCTTCCAACCCACAGATACTTCATGAGACGGAATTGCATCCACTTCGTGTCACAGTGTGGTGTGCAGTTTCATCACGCTGCATTGTCGGGCCCTACTTCTTCGAAGAAAACGGTCACACCGTTACGGTTACTGGAGACCGTTACTTGAGCATGTTGAGAGAGTTTTTCTATCCAGAATTACGCCGAATGAGAATTTCTTTCAACTCTGTGTGGTTTCAGCAAGATGGTGCAGCTCCTCATATAGCCCAACCTGTTATGACAGAATTGCGACGAAAATTTCCCAATAAGCTGATATCCACATTCCGTTGGCCACCCAGGTCGCCTGACCTTACTGCACCTGACTTTTTCTTGTGGGGTTATTGCAAACAGGAAGTCTTCAAAGCAAAACCAACAAATTTGAATGAACTAAGGCAATCCATTCGAGAAACAATTGCGGCTATTCCTGTCTCAACTCTCCAAGCAGTAATGAACAACTTTTTGGTAAGATGCCGCACATGCATCGACGAGCAGGGGGGGCATTTAAATTCCATTATTTTTAAAACTAATTAAGCTATATTTAATAAAATTTAATGAGCTTTAACATGAATAAAAGAAAAATGAATTCCATACACTGAAAAAAAAATTATTTGAGTTTCTTAATGTAGCAAAATTCATCAGCCACCCTGTATCCTCCGATTTGTGTTAACTAAACAACAAAAATAGGTACGGCTTTAGTACTGAAAGATAGATACGTGGAAATGGATGAAACCAAAAATCATAAAAGGACCCTTATTATATTATATTAGCTATCACACCGAATTTCGCTATGCCGTAGAAGTATTTTCGCATAAAAACGAATTTCCCAAAATAGAGTCTCTACGCGGTTTAAACATAAACACAATAATGTGTAAAAAAAATTTTGGAAAGAAAAAGTCTTAAAAAAACGATGGTTTTTGTGGCAGTACAATATGAATATATGCAGTACCCGACTGGTCGCATTTTTCTTTCCCAGCTCAGCTACAGAAAATGTTGGCGACGACACTTTTGACACAAATTGATTATTTTCATAGCTAAACATATGCAAACATTCCAACGTTCGCAAACAAACAAAAAGCAGTACTGCGAAGTGCTCACACCAAAATACAAACAACCAAATAACAAATAGTGCAATCACAATTTGAAAACAACATAAACAGACAAATGTTCTGTTCACTTTAAACAAGCAAAAGGATGAGCATTGCGTTTAGCCAACAACAGAAAGCAAAGTAGAGAATGAGGAGAAATCTAAAGAAGTGAGTATACTCCTGCAGCAATACAGGCAATTCCGACTGTGAATGGCTGCCAAAATAGCAAGCGACAAAAAATGCAGAAGCACAGTTCTGAACGTGTGGGAAGATGCTGCATTTGACTATTCCAAATAAGGTGCATCAGTAGTTTATTCAAAATATCTCAGTTTTTCATAACACACATGAAATTTCCTAACCAACTTACTTTTGTTTTGTTGTTATCTCGAGAGAAGCGTTGTCTGCGTTGAATCAGAGAGATACTGTGAATGCTTCTACGTGAAAAGTATTCCATAAGAGGATTGGTTTAGTGTTCTTTAAGACTCAGCTTTAGGTTCAAAACTAAAATCAGTGAATGCCCGCTGCACCTACTATACAATCGAAAAATCCCTTTTTGCCCAAATCGCTTAGAGTAAGTTCCATTTCTTCGCACTAAGAACCAGTCAGACAAGATCAGGTCATACATAGGTTGCTATAAGACAAATTTTGCTCTAGTCGTACCAAATAATTTTTCTATTCACACCTGTTCAATTTCGGCAATATTTCTAGAAATTCCATGTCTCGTTCGCCTATTATCCAATTGCCTACTGGGCATTGACATCGAAAACTGTAAACGAATTGCTGAAATAGGACTATCTACAAGCTTTTTCAAGTTGAAGGCAATAAAAATGCTAAACGCACAATTTCTGTCATGTGCAGTTTAAATGGTGTGAATGTGAATTAAAGTTGCACGAAACAGCTGACAATATGGACTTAAACATAAATATAAATATGTGATTTAAGCTAAAGACTATACAAATTTCTACTAAGAAGCGCCTGCTTTCTACTTATCAGGGCCCTTAAAAGAAGTAGGCAGAGAAATGTTCAGTGAAAGTGAAAAATCGCACTATTCTCCCAAAAGCGTTCCTGCTCAAATATATCAGCCCAATTGTAATTATTCTTTCGGAATGATGTTCTCTCGGCAATTGACATGGCATTAGCGGATTTCTAAATTTGCTAAAGACATTTAAAAGTGTAAATATTGTGAAGAATTCCTTTTAAATTTAAATAATGGAAATTTAAGTGAATAAGACGCACAGGAAAATAAACACAGGATTATGAGGGGAAGGTTACGCGATAGTACAAATACGTTTGAGTTGACGCAAGCGAGACCTAACATTTTTGTTTTTATATTTAATTTGCTTTCCGGGGTTTGCAGATTTAAAATTATTATAGAGTAAATAAGCCCAGAATTCCTTAAATCGCACACTCAAGAACTCACTAATACAGTTTCATGGTGGTCTTGCATAAAGTTTACTATGTTCTTTACGATCTAAAATTAATATTACTTACTTACAAAAATTAATATATTTCCTATAAAAATACAAGAAACTTTAAATTTTATTCCGCGCTCCCTTCAGTTTAGCTGGTGAAAAAGTTGTTTAAAAATGAAAGCGGCATCTCCCTTTTTCTAATATTCGTAATATCTCTTTTTCTCATTAAACTGGTTTTCCCTTTTTCGAACATTATTCAGAATAAGGGGAAAGGGAGAAGTGGAAAAAAATTCAGCAGAATTTTTTATTCAGAATACGAGAAGTATGAGAATAGGAGTACAATTGGGCTGTACTCGTATACGATTTTATCATAAAATTAAAAAAAAAAAATCATGAATGTACTTATTTAATGCAGTGCCAAAATTCAAATAACACATTGAAACATTTCTAATATTTGTTTAAATAACGAAAACAGTTCACTAAATTGCTGACTTTAATTTAATCACATTACATTTCGTAAAATATGAAATTTATTCCGCATCACGTATACGCCCTGGAGTACCATATAAAATAACACACACTCAGTCAGCACTGAGGCAAATTCCCAAACAAGCAAGCAAGAAAACACTTTGGCAAATAAACAACATTCCGCATTGACGAGCTGCGTGTAAGTGTTTCAAATTGTGTTGTTACGAAGGGGTGCCAAACAGTTTATGAAATTTTTAAGTACACAAGAGTATGAATGTTTTGCTTGTTTGTATGTTACATACGGATTTCAAAGAAAATCATCACATTTCAAACACAATATCGACAATTAGTATACATTTAAATATACTAAATAGCGGTACATTTGAAAAATACGCAAAAATATCAAAAGAGATACGTTACGTTTAACAGGGACCTGTAACGCGTTTCGGTTTCGATATTGTTCCACAGGTAAGTAACGAAAGAAAACTGTATCGTTACATCCTATACCAAAACGTGTAACGAAACTGTGAGAAACGATACTCCTTTGTAACAAAACTAGTAGCAATTTCCCTGGAACGGTTCCAGCAGAAACAAGACCAGTACCGAAACTACCTTCAGAATTGATCACGAAACTTGTAACGAAACCTCAGTAACGTAATCAAAATTATAACAGTGACAGGCGGAGAGTGGATAAAAACTACATATTTTGATGCGTACAAAAAAACAGGTAATGTGGATAGGATATAAAAATTTTAATTCATTTACATAGGGCATAGATTTGTAACACACTCACTATCAATAGATATTTCAGCGGCGAAACAGTTGATTTTTTTGAACAAATATTTGAATCGCTTTTTGTTTCCAGAAGTCTCACAAAATTTTACGGGATTAAAAAATTTTATCTACTTAATAGTTGAAAATGTGTAGAATTTGTAGTTAAATAAAAATTACATATGTATACATAATTGTAAACAACAACTCACTAGCAGAAGCCGCATAGTGGTTTGTTACAGTTTCGTTACAGCTTCGGTACGGAAGAAACGCTACTAGTATTGCTTCTATACCGTAAGTTTGTATAGAATTTCGATTACGAGAGACATTTCCTTGCTTTTTTCCTATTCATATATGTTTTGTTACAGTTTTGTTACAGAGGTAGCATTTCCGGTTTTGTTTCTGTGGCCAGTGTTTCGTGACAGCTTAGGGTGACACTTCTGTTACTCATTGGGAACGGTTCTAGTCATTCAGTTTCTAATTATGTTTCCACATGTATGTGTTTCTGGGATAAATAACAGCAGAAACGAAGTTTCGTTTCTATACAAGGTTTTGTTACAAGTATTTGATAAATAGCTGATATTATTTCGATATCACGGCGTATCTCAACGATTCACTATAATACCAGCAGACATATTTTCGGTAAGTGTTTTATAAGAAAGAAAAAGGACTAGAAGTTTCTCAAAACAGCACAGGTATTCTTATATAGCAATAAAGGTGCCAAATATCAGTTAAATTTTCAATTGCTTTGAAAATGTGAAAGGATGGGCCAAATCGTTTAGATTTCAAACATAATATACCTAACTCTAGAAGCCTTGTAGATTTTAAATAATTAAATTATTTGTTATATTTCAGATAAAAGCTCCATCGAATTCACAAGTTTCGCCCCCTCGTAAACTTTTACAAGCATTTACGACGTTCTGTACTTGAAGGTTGTTTGTGTGAATAATTTGCCCGTCGGTGTACTGTCAGCATTACAGACGAAGCAGACATGCTTGTCACCTTGCATATTAGCAGTTTCATTCATTTTATTTCGAGCAAAAGAAACAAACTGAGTTAAGGCAAAGGAGTCAATAGACATAAAAGTATACAAAAATACACATGTACATATGAATATAAGTATGTATGTGAATAGATGAGTCTATGTGCAAGTAAGCACGCGTTCACATAAAGCGACAGCAACATAAAAGCATCTTATACATACCAAAAGATGATACGACCTCCACCCACTTTCCTCAACAAAGAGTTCAACGTGAATTATGAAAATAGTGTAACAACAAACATATTTATATTAAAATGTAAAATCCTTTAACTCTGACATGCAAAATCTAAAATGTGTAGTAAAATAAGGTACAAAATTCCAGATTTCAATGCAAGTTGGGTTCAACACGGGAGTAACTATTATTTATGGGCATCCGCTTGTTTGCAGTTCATCTATATTTATAAAAATATTTTGAGCCAACTTTTAATGACACTACTGTATGTTAAATGGATCTTCTAAAACTGATCTCAAACTTAAAGCTGGACATTTATGGATTAGTGTTTGATTGGTGTGGTACTTTTTCTAATTTGACTGTTACTCTGGCTCGAGGTCCGTGTTTCGAGATTAAAACACACTTATCTTGTTTAGAAACCTATATACCCGCCTTCATGGTTACAAAAGTTCATTAACACGTCTACCCTGTGCGACGTGTAGTATGGCACATTTTATTTAATATTTATAATGAACAGACATCGGCCAATTATAAATTGTTTTACTATACATGTGGAAAAATATTTTTTTTCGAATATTTCATTTTATAGTCATTATACTTTCATGAACATGACATGGTATTATCACTGTGGTCCAATGTTTGTAATTATGAGAAGAAGAAGAGGTAGACCCACTAATAAGCCTACCGAAATGATCAGGGCGATGAGCCGAGTCGATTTAGCAATGTGAGTCTGTCTGTCTGTTTGAACGCAGACTAGTGCCTCAGTTTTTGAGATATCTCGATGAAATTTGGTATGTGGCTGCTATTTTATAATATATTAATCATTTGTCGGAACCAAAAAAATCGGAATAATACAACACGTAGCTCCCATATAATCGATTGCTCCGATAAATGGGGTTTGGGCTATAACTATTGCAATTTAATAGCGAGGAACACAAATCAGTGAAAATCATCAAGATTGGACCAATATATCGTATAACCCCCTGGGCTATGAATCTTTAAATTAACAGGGTGAGACCACCAAATTTTGCAGAGTTTGTACTTGCTGTAAGTAAGGATCGGACACTTAAAACCGTGATGTGTGTTCATGAAAGGTATAAAGCATTCAGCACAGCGCTTTCCTTACTTGTTTTCACTTAAGGCCATCTTAACTGAGGGCACTGAATAACTTTCATTTCAACGTACCTATCAAAAAACGGAGCACCAACTTTATGCAAAACAGAGTAACACACCATTTTTATATAAAATAAAAGGATCTTATTCATATTTTCGACGAATCAAACCAGGGTTTGAATTGGTGGCTGAAAAATAGCAAAAGTTTGAAATTTTAAGCTTACCTAGAAATCAGTTTTTTTTCAGATTCGAAAATTTGCTTGTAGCCTACATTTCTAGTTCAAAAATATTTCGGCAACTAAAAATAAGCTAAGTAAAAAAAATTTTTTTTTTCATTTTACTTCAGCAGTAAGGAAACAAGCTTCAGCAATCAGCAGAAAAAAAAACTTGAGAATTTTGCTGACGCTTTAAGATATTAGCTTTTTATACCTAGTAGTGCTTCGCACACAAGGTATATTAACTTTAGTCGCGTAACGGCAGTACGTAACGGCATTAACGGATCGAGATAGATATTGACTTATGTATATCAAAATGTTCAGGACGAAAAGATAAATTGATTAAGCCATGTCCGTCCGTCCGTCCGTCTGTGAACACGATAACTTGAGTAAATTTTGAGATATCTTAATGAAATTTGGTATGCGGGTTCCTTGGCTATGTAAAATGGGCGAAATCGGATAACAACCACGCCCACTTTACATACATAGAATATTTTCGAAAACAAAAAAAAAGTGATGACTCAGTACATAATACACCTATAGGGATAAAGTTTGGTGAATACATTGAGATTGAGGCATAAAGAACATTTTTAAAGAAATTTTTGAAAATGGGCGGGGCACCGCCCACTTTTGATTAAATCAAATTTAGAAATAATATTAATCATAAATCAAAAACCGCTCAAGATATCGAAACGGAATTCAGCACGCAGGTTTCCACGTATGCAGGGACTATTCCAGAAAAAAATGGGCTAAATCGGTTAAGGTCCACGCCCATTTTTATATGAAAGATTTTGAAGAGGATCGTAGATATATTAAATAGGCAATAGCTTTGCCTAAAATAGCTTTATATCATTTATATTTCACTTTTAAGGTTTCCGTAAACAAAAAAAGGCAAATACTCAAAATTTTCGAAAATGGGCGTGGCCCGCCCCTTTTATAGTGGACTATTCCACAAAACTCTTTATGCCATAACTCCGCCAAAAATTGATGTGTCGAAACGAAATTTGGTGATAATGTTCTATATATAAAGCTAACTGTTTGCTGTAAAAATGGGCGAAATCGGTTAAAGTACACGCCCAGTTTTTGAACATAGTTCTGAAAATTTTTTTTATAAAATTTAAAAAGCGATATTTCTACAACTATGCAAGTTATATCAATCAGATTTTGCACACGTAATAAGCTTTTCAGGAAAAACTCGGCCGCAAAAAAATTTTGTCATTTTTGGAGAAGTAGGCGTGGCACCGCCCACTTTTCAGCATAAAATTTCTGTTATTTTCAAAGGAAATCGCTTATAATTCTATATTGATATTTCAATCAAAATTGGTCAGCTGCTTCTTAGTAGTATGTATTATATTCCTACCAAAAATTAGCCAAATCGCAAGACACACAAGCAGAATATTTGGGCACGTAATTAATAGCCCACTGCAATAGCGAAGTTATATATCTTTTTTGTTTTTTATACCTTTCATAAGCATTAAAAGTATGTAAGTATGAGAATAAGAAGAGAAAATTTCACTAAAATGATTAGCACGATGAGCGGAGTCGATTTAGCCGTGTCCGTCTCTCCGTCCGTCTGTCTGTCTGTCCGTCTGTCTATTTGAACGCAAACTAGTTTCTCAGTTTTACAAAAGAATGCTGAAATTTGTTGTTTGGTTTGACGTTTTGATACATAGAACACATCTATATATAAAATGTCATTAACTTGAATCAAATAAACTCCTAACTATACCGAACTGCAGCTTTATATAAACTGGGGCTTTTCCAAAAGCTATATGCAGACTGTGTCGTGCCCAGCGAACTCCTGAACATATCGTGAAATTTCAAGAGCAAAACAAAACACAAAATATGTGGGCGTGGCACCGCCCACTTTTGAAAAATTATGTAGATATTGACTATGTGACACATATATCCTACTTTTCCAAAACTATATATTATCGAAGCTGTACCCAGTGAACCCAAGTATATATTGTGAAAATTTCATAAAGATCGGTTGAGTTCTTTGGCGCCTATAAAAGACACCCTTTTTTATGTCTATTTTTGTTACGCACACAAGGTAAATTACTTCATTCGGCATAAACGAATCAAGATATATATTTATTAATGTATATCAAAACGTTCAGGATGAAAACCAAAATATCCGGGCAAGTAGTTAATACCCCACTGCAAAAGCGAAGTTGTATATCTTTTTTGATTTTCATACCTTTCATGAACATGAAATGTTTGTATGTATGAAAAGAAAAAGAGATAGTCCCATCAAAGCAGACGACGTGGCGATCCTTGTTTCGGGTCCCTTCCCTTCCGTGATGAGCGAGATCATGGAAAGAACGTTGGCAAAACTAAGTAGGTGGGCACAAGAGTGTGGCCTAGGGCTGAATCCGGACAAAACGGAACTTCTTCTCTTCACGAGGAAGTATAAGCCACCTATCTTCGAATTACCGATGCTGAATGGCCAGCAGTTAACCTTATCTACCAGCGCCAAGTATCTGGGGCTGATTATTGATTGCAAATTAAATTGGAAAGAGTGCATCGAGGAGCGGGTGCGGAAGGCATGTATCGCCTTCTACGCTTGCAAATCGATGTTTGGTAAGAAATGGGGTCTCAAGCCGAAGATGGTGTTGTGGCTGTACGAGGCGGTGGTCCGGCCTGTGCTGACCTACGGCTCGGTGGTGTGGTGGGAAGCTGTTCGCAAGAACTACATTCTCACCAACCTGCAGAAGGTGCAGCGCAACGCGTGCGTTGGCACCACCGGGGCCTTGCGCACCTGGCCCACTGCGGCTTTGGATCCTATTTTGAACCTGCTTCCAATTGATTTATATATACTTTGTACATCGGCACAAGCCGCACTAAGGCTCAGGGAGTCCGGGTGCTGGAAGGATACTCACCATGGGCATAGTAGTATCCTTAACACGCTCCCAGAGGGGATAATTAATAGCGTAATAGATTATTATCCTCACAAACTGAAGTTTGAGAGCAATGCCACTACAGTCATTCCAAGCAGGAATGAGTGGAAAAGGGGCAGGATTACAACAAATAACAATATTGAAGTTTACACGGACGGCTCCAAGATGGACTCAGGGGTAGGAGCCGGCGTATTCTCGGAAAGTCTGGATATCTCGGCAGCATTCAGACTCCCGTCGTATTGCAGTGTGTTCCAAGCAGAGGTCCTCGCAATTGCTCAGGCGTGCAAATCGCTTGAACAAAGGAACATCACTGGGAAAGTGACTATCTTCACCGATAGCCAGGCAGCGATAAAGGCAATCGCATCGCCACACACCAGCTCTAGTGCAGTGCATGCATGTAAGCAGACCTTGGCTACTTTAGCTGAAGTCCTAGAAATATCCATTATCTGGGTCCCGGGTCATAAAGGGATCGAGGGTAATGAGAGGGCTGATGAGCTAGCACGGGCGGGCTCATCGGTAGAAAATGAAGAGGTACCCAGCCTCGAGATTGGTGTAGCCCTGGCAGTGGCCAAGGGGAACATTCAAAAATATTATTTTAATGAAGCACAACGGAAGTGGAAAGGTACTACTACCTGTGCAGTATCAAGAGCCACCTGGCCGAACTACAGCGAGAATAGGACAAGGAGTCTCCTAAGCAGGTCCAGAGTAGACACCTACAAGCTTGTAGCAGTCTGCACGGGTCACTGGACGATAGGTACGCATGCGGAAAAACTGGGCTTGCCGCACAACGACCACTGCAGAAGCTGTAAAGACATCGATATGAAGGAGACCGTTGAGCACTTCCTGTGTAAGTGCCCGGCTCTAGCCAGAACACGACTAAGAGTGTTTGGGACCCCTTTTCTGGAAAACCTAGGGAAGGTATCTGAATTAGGGATTCCAAGCATCCTGGAATTTATAAACAACTCTGGTTGGTTGTAGCATAATAATTAGTTGTAGGTCTCTACGAGTTTTATGGCATCAAAACGGCTTTTAAAGCTACTTGGGCGACTTTTGTCGCAGCCATTTTACCTACCTACCTACCCATCAAAAAGTATACTGAAATGATCAGGAGGATGAGCTGAGTCGATGTAGCCATGTTCGTCTCTCGATACGTCTTTCTGTTTGTCCGTCTGTCTATTTGAACGCAAATACGAACTGAAAGTATTAAAATAGACCTGCGTAAATTGGGATGACATAATAGATCACTACTAGGTATATAATGTTCGGTTCCACCCGAACTTAGACTTTATTACTTGTTATATTTAAGTTTTTTTCATTTTTCATATTTTTCAGTTTTTTCACAGCCGCATTCATGTTTCGAATTGCTGACTGAAAGATAGTAAAACTAAAAATTTTTTTGCTTTTTTTCAGCAGCTATTTCAAAATTTCATAGGGAAATTCAAATAATTATACGAAGTTCTGATCGTACTGGTGCAATTCGTTCGATTGTTATATGCCTTTTTGCTATACTTACATCCGAAAGACATATGTACGGATGTGTATATGGAAAAACAAAAGTAAGAAGAGTAACAAACGAAGTATTATTCCCTGCATAACAGATATTACGTTAGGCTTCTTCCAACTGAGCCTCGTATAATAAAACCGCCGTGGTATAGAGGTAGTGTGTTGGGCTACCCCTGCAAAAAATCGTGCACTAATCTCTAAAGAGATTTGTCCGCGATTCATCCCTTTCGTCTAAAGTGGGCTATAATTGATCTCAACTCGTCCCATATGGGCATAGTTGGGATAATTCAGGTTTAATTTGTGTAGCATACTTATAGGAGCTGAAAGCAAACTTGTCCAACTGTACCCGTAAAGGAACAAAGGGGATGTGTCCGACACTACCCGTTTGGCCATAAAGGGTACAATTGGTCTCTTCATAGGACATGCTCAAACAAAAGGGATAAGTCCATTGCACTCCACCGTTTCTGACTCGTACGGGATCACAACTATTGATGGTGTTCTAAGGTATTCTTTGATTAAGTCATCGTTTGATTGTTTCTTTTTGTGTTAGCGAAACGTTCATATCGTAATGGATCTGAAAAAAGGATAAAAGCTGTACTTAAGAAGAAAGTAATTGAGAAGTTACAAAAATTAACATCATATTTTACTACTACTACTGGAGAAACTTTTGTAAGTAGCAACCAAACCAAAAATCTTCCAAATGATTAGTCGTGTCGTTCACAAATTGCGGGAGTTTCTGAATCCTCATGTTCTTCAACAATTTCCATAAGCTTTGGAAAGTAGAAACCGACCGTCCCTATAACGGAAGAGCTACAAATTTGGGGATTTCACAAGTTGCGACAACTGTGTCAGTAGAACAACAACAGTTTTCCAACCCGGAATAAATATCACACGACGAGCATATTTTAAATATAAATAAATTGACTTTTCCGATACATCCAGAACCTACAAAGATGGTAATAAATCAGTAACTATGTACGTATTTCAACAAAGCATTGATTATTCGCAAATTGAAGAGCAATGGATTATTATAGAAATGAACTTAAACGGATTGTACCTATTGTAAAATTTTTGACATCGAGAGGGCTTTCATTTCGCGGTGACAATGAAAACCTAAGATCTCTTGATAAAGGAAATTATTAACTTAAAAAAATTTGGGAATCCTGGAAAAGGTAACATTTCCTAAGTACAATTCTTCAAGAGAGATTAACCAGCTTGTCGCTGATGTCCATAGAATCTGACGTGCTAAAAAGCAATGATTTTGAAGAAGTGACTAACGATTTTGCCCATCTGAAATCTAGAAGGGTTCCTCTTCAAATAACATAGATATTCAAGCGCTAACCTATAAATGCTAAAAGAGTTCATTTTGTGGACTATATAACATATATCTATTCGTTTCATGTGATTGTTAGTAAAAATAAATATTTAACCTTGTTTATCTACTTTTTTTTGTCTATTCTAACAAAATAGTGTTCTCTCAAAGTCATAGGGGCCCCATTATCCTAATATGCCCAGGGCCCCCAATAGGTTAAAGATGGCCCTGCCGCGGTGGCCGTCATAGTGTGGTTTTATTATGCGAGGCTCAGTTGGAAGAAGCCTAACGTAATATCTGTTATGCAGGGAATAATACTTCGTTTGTTACTCGTCTTACTTTTGTTTTTCCATATACACATCCGTACATATGTCTTTCGGATGTAAGTATAGCATATAACAATCGAAGGAATTGCACCAGTACGATCAGAATATCGTATAATTATTTGAATTTCCCTATGAAATTTTGAAATAGCTGCTGAAAAAAAGCAAACAAATTTTAGTTTTACTATCTTTCAGTCAGCAATTCGAAACATAAATTCGGCTGTGAAAAAACTGAAAAATATGAAAAATGAAAAAACTTAAATATAAAAAGCTAATAGCTGATTGCTGAAGCTCGTTTCCGTTCAACTTACTGCTGAAGTAAAATTAAAAAAAATTTTTTTTTTACTTTGCTTATTTTTAGTTGCTGAATCATTTTCAAAACTCGAGTAAAAGCCATTTTGAAATACTTGAAAATAGTTAAGCATTTTCAAACCCTGAATCAAACCCACCTAAGGAGATTTAAAATATAAAAAAAATAGCAATAGCGATTTATAATATTTTCTCCATCACCACGCAAAATTAAGCTACCGCAAATGTAATACCATAGATATGTATATAACTACCTTTTTCTTAGAAAGAATAAATGTGTGTTAATCCCTTATTTTAAGGCATATTAAATTAATTATTTGAAAAGAAAAGGCCCTAACACGAGACAAAATAACCCCAACACTTGCGCCCAAGAAAACTGCTTTCATAGTATGTATGTTTTTCCTTACACAGATATGTTTTATGGAAAATTAATGACAAAACAGTGAAGTTGCTAAACTTGATATGCCGGCAATGCTGATGTAGTTTAATTTATGTCTGAGAAGATGGCTATAAGCAAGTAAGGACTAAAAGTGAAAAGTAAAATAAATTAAGGAAAATGAGAAGTAACGCCGTTGCAATAAATATCTAACGCCTTCCGTAATCTAATCAACGCAATGTTTCTATAGATACAAAAGTACATATATTTAAACATCATAACCGTGCAGTAAAATATGCTTGCTGCATGCTGGATCAATACTAGTTATAAACAAACTTTAAAGTTTCTTCAAATGTTAAGTGAAAGGGATGAAAAGCGGTGTGAAAAAATGTTTTAATATTGTACGTATGTTATTTCAAAAAACGAAAAAGAAATTTTAAATTTTATCAAACACTAGAAACCGACAGACTTTTTCCAGTTAGAAAACTCTTTTTATTCTTATGAAGGATAGTGTGGTTAAATTAAAATGGGGTTTACTTCCTTAGTGTTGTTTGTGCACCTATTTACAAATTTTTAGGTATCTTCCCATTGAGCTAGAAAAACGAATCTTAAAACATAGTTCAAAACTACGTGACAATGCAATCAAGTGAAAAAAATCGGATAGATCGATTCATTTTTAAATATAGCATTGAAACTTGGTACATAGATAAACAATGAAATAGGTACAAAAACAATTTTAACATTTTGCGTTGAGGACCTTGCCGTGGGACGCAGCAAGGAATCTTCTCCATACCAGAACTGTGTAAAACTTTTACAGCTGCTTAATGCGCTTGTGTTTATTATCCCCATCAGACCGTCGAGACATTTTAAAAAGATTTTCTTAGGCTCTTGTTTGCTTCAGAATTTCAATAACCATTTTAAAAGCTGTCATACCTTTGACTCGCTTTTCTTAATTAAAACATTTCTACTCACCACTTTAAATGATTAAATCGATAGAATAAGAGGGTGGATTGAAGACACGGTCTGAATCTGTAAAAAACGAAATTCCCCTATGTGGAGCGTTAGTCGATGTAACTAAAATCATCGATTTATTTAGAAAGCACGTTAAAAATTAGCAAAGCAAATGTAAGCATTTTCACCCAAGAATTGCTATGTGCTTCAATTAGTAATAGCAATTAAAATTGACTTTAAGTAGTACCAAATAGAAAAAAATATATCGTAAACAAAATTTGAGGCTGGACAAACAACAAATTTTAAAAATTATATAATTAAAACGGAAAGAAATCTACTTCCGGTATTTTTATCTCTTTAAATATTGTATACATGTTATACCCAATGTAAACATAGTGTCATCGACTAGTTAGTAAATATATAAAAAAAATATCTCGAGCTTTGTAAATTTTTACTAACATCTGTTTATACTAAAACGTTCGTTATTTTTATATTTTTATTTTTTTATATCGTATTTTATTAGCACTACTGTTTCCCACAATGCCTTCTTTCTTATAACACTTTGGTTCCATAAATCGTGCCAAAAACGGATATACTCTTATTTTAATATAACTCAGGTTGATTGCAGTTTAGACTGGAGAGGGTGTTTTGTTTGCCTAGCACAAAAATTATAAATGTTTTATGTACACAAATATATGCAAAAAAAAGTAGAAAAAATATTATAAGCCCTGCTGAGAAAATAATAAAAAACAGATAGTCCTTTCGATAAACTAATTTAACTCAAAAATCCAAAATGTGTACATGTTCTAGGTGATTCAATTTGCGTCGAACAGAAAGGAGCTTCGCAGTGGCTTGTCTCAAATTTCGTTAAAATAATTTAGTAATTTCGGCAAAAAAAAATCACTTTTTTAAGTCAGATGAACTTTATGAGTCTTAAATTGAACAGAAAAAAACTATATTTTCGGTATTTCATTTCAAACTACATCACAAATTAGAACCTAGATTTATATAGGCTTAAAATCAAGGTTGTTTAATACAAACATTTATATTGACATTATGTTACATAAATATTTCAAATATATCAATTCTTAGTGGGTTATAATATTTATGAATTGTTATATGTCTGAATTGGTACACTGGTGGAGAGATGAAGTAGTTATAACCTCAACTGTAAATATTTTCAGTGCCTTAATTATTATTCCTCAAATATATATATTTGATTACACAGTTTACTTTAAACTGATTCCACTCTAGTCTCGAATAAACTGATATAAATAAGTACAAAAATGATGGTTAGTGAACTAGAATGTTTGCTGTCTTCTTCGGTTTTTGACTTCATGTATGTATGTATGTGCATACATACCTTTACACTCAGATATAAGAACATGTGCTCAGCATATTTAATAACTTAGAATTAAGCTCGTATTGGGAATCCTGCTGGGAATGTCTAAGCATAAAATAACTATTTACCAGATTTCACATTTTCTCGCGCATACCTTACATAGTAATTAGATTTGGTTTGAATTTGAGGTGTCTTAAATAGCATTATATAAAGCTGTCCTTTCAAGTGACAGCTTATAATATTTTTATAAAAGCAAAAATCTTTGTAAGATACGTCGTTTTAGAGATACTGGCAAAGTTTAACAAGCAGATACGTTGCGTGTATATTCCACCTAACTAAGCTTGTTATTGATCAATGAGTAGCACATTAGCCGCAATAAGTAGCAGTAAGCTAGATTTCAGGTGAGTTTATTTAATTCGCCATTTGCAGATATGGTTCAAATAGGATGTGCACAGAAGCAAAAAATTATATATATCTGGATCTATCCTTGATAAATTAAAGTTAAACCCGTAGCACCATATAGACCGAAGTCTTACCATAGTAATTTTAGACTAACTAGGAAGGAGTGTACGAAATAAGTTACCGACTTTTCCTAAGTCTCGATGAATTCCACCAAGTGTATTTTCGGCACAGATGGTTATTTCCTATATCATCAGATCTTCACTGAGTACCTTCTATTGCTGATATATTGCCTCTTCATTTGGCTATGTCATTAACAATGTTTACTAATTCTTACTTTTCTCATATCTAAAAGGAATGATAGTTATCATTCTATGTTTGGATATAATAATATAAGCGGAGTTTACGTTACGCCTTTTAGGGACTTCAAAATAACTGATTTCCGATTTAATAGGTGTCCTGCTCATTTCCTAGAATTAGATTTTTACCAAGAAAACCGGTCGAGTTATCGAAATAGGTGATATCTTAAATTTTATGTTAGACATCTGGCTACCGTGGTGTGGCTGGCGTAATACATCGAAGGTTTGAGTCCTGGGGTAGGTAGCATCAAAAGTGGTTTGAAAAAGTTTTTTAAGAAACGGGGGTCCAAGGCACTAATTTGGCAAACTATTCGAGTGTATTTGTGCCATGGAATGCTCCTCAGCAAAAAGTTGGAGTCTGAAAAAAACTGTAGGTCTCGCCAATTTGTAGAAGCAGCACACCACAGATTGGTAAATAGTTTTCTTGAGAATAAATGAATAGATGACAGGGCCTATACAAGTTGTTGACATACGAGGTTTTGCAATGTCACATATTTGGTCAATCCCAATAAAAAATTCGTGGATTAATACCAGAATCGAGCAATAAAGGAGTAATGACTTTGTGATCTGTTTAGTACCATAACCGAGCAATACAGGCATCTCTATTGATTCCTAGCTAATTGATACGATTTAGACTAATAAAGGAGGTAACTAATATGCGTCATAAACATCTAAATACATGACATACATTGATTGCTCAAATATTAATCCTCATCTGTCAATTAAAGGTACATCGTTACCGCTAACATAACTGTGAAAAGTGAAATTGCAAATTCTATTACTTCCAAGAAGCACTTTTAGTTCAATTTTATTTAGCTTGTACTTTGTATTCCCAGTTTCCACACGTGATTTAAGTCTCGTGAAATCTATATATATAAAAATTAATTTGTGTGCGTGCATACGTTCCAAACACAAAAACGGCTTGACCGATTTTAATAATTTTTTCTTTATTATATTCGATCTGATTCAGGGCTCATTCATGATACAATTTTTTTTTAACAACCTCAATAAAATAATATTTTATCTAATACTCAATAACCGCTTGACCGATTTCAATAATTTTTTCTTTGTTCGATCGGACTTAACCCTAGAAAGCTAACCTTCGCTCACTACATATAAAACCTAACCATTCGTCGATTCGACGAATATTCTTTAAAATACTTATTTTTAATATAGTTACTTAATTTTTGATTTTATTGTACCCATATGTGTACCAGTTTTTTATCCTCGAAATAAATTTTTTTTTTAATAATTTGGAACAATTCAGATATATTTTTTTAAGTCTTTTAGAAAGGCAGTTTAAAAACGAGACAGAAAATTTTCAATAGCGTATTCGTCGCATCGACGAAGGTTACGTTTCTAGGGTTAATGTTCATATATAACTAAAAAAAAATTAGAAAAATTAATTTAATAATATTTTAGGTAATAAAGGGTGTTTTTTTTAGGGGTATAGAACTTTGAATTGAAATAAAACACAAGAAAATCGTTTTAAGGTCCATCAATTTGGCTTTATTGGAAGGATAATTTTATGCCATTAATGCTTAAATATGATTTCGGGCATGTGGCCGCCGCGGCTGGCTCGAATAAAGCCAATTCTACAGGTCCAATTTTCAACCACTTTTTCGAGCATATGGGGCCGTATGTCGGCAATAACGCCACGAATGTTGGCTTCCAATTCCCCTAACGTTTCTGGTTTGTTGGTGTAGACGAGCGACTTCAGATATCCCCAAAGAAAATAATCCAATGGTGTCAAATCACACGACCTTGGTGGCCAATTGACAGGTCCATTCCGCGAAATTATGCGCTCATCGAATGTTTCCTTCAATAAATCGATTGTGACGTGCGCTGTGTGGCATGTAGCGCCGTCTTGTTGGAACCACAACTCATCCACATTCATGCCATCCAATTCGGGAACAAAATAGTCGGTTATCATGGCTCTATACCGGTCTCCATTAACGGTAGCTGCCTCTCCAGCATTATTGCGGAAGAAGTATGGCCCAATGACTCCACCAGCCCATAGAGCACACCAAACAGTCAGTTTTTGTGGATGTAATGGCGTTTCAAGGGTCTCATGTGGATTCTCTTCACTCCAAATGCGGCAATTTTGCTTGTTGACGTAGCCATTCAACCAAAAATGAGCCTCATCACTGAACAAAATTTTGCGATGAAAATCAGCATCGAAATCAATCTCATTTTCGGCCCATACACCAAAATCACGACGCATTGCATGGTCTCGCGGCTTTAATTCTTGCACAAGCTGGATCTTGTAAGGTCGCAAGCCAAGATCTTTGCGCAAAATCTTCCATAAAGTTGATGGACAAAGCTCCAATTGCTGTGCACGGTGGCGAATCGATTCATTCGGGTCCTCTTCAACACTTTGCTCTACAGCGGCAATTGTTTCTTCGGTGCGCACTGTTCGACGTCTCTGCGGATGCGTATTATCACATAGAGTAAACGTAGTGCGAAAACGATCCATGGTTAACCGAATTAATTGCTCTGATGGACGATTATGTCGACCATAAAATGGACGGAGCTCACGGTAAACTTCGCGAACTGAACCATTATTTTCGAAATAAATTTGCACGATTTGCAAGCGTTGTTCTTTTGTCAACCTGTTCATGATGAAATGGCAAACCAAACTGAACATAAATGACATTAGAGTTGCCAGATTTAACCACAAAATGCCAGTTTTATCTCTATTCGAAAAACAAACCTGTAAAAAAAACACCCTGTACAACTTTACCTGGGATACAAACTGACAACCAAAGTCGAGTTGAGTGTTTAACTAAAGTTAGTTTAGCAATCGAGGGTCAGTTCAATGTTTAGCCTTACCAACCATGGCACCACTCTGATTCCAACATAATCACAAAGTTTTTCCAACACGCCAATATACATGGTGAAAAAGTGAAACTTTTAAGTATCTATATATACAAATGCCTATGTGTGATGTGAATGGTATCCTTAGGCGTTATCCGGTAGTAGTTCAAGCTCAGGATCACGCTCAATGCCCACAGGAACACTACCGATCATTAGTAGACATCAGAAGTAGATGTCAGCGCGATTGCTTCTCATTTCATATGGAGCCAGGGCATCCACAATCTTATATATAAATAGACAAGATGAATGCAATGTAGAACCGTTTTCTGCTAAACTATAATTCTAAGGTATACAAATTATATATGTATAGATAGGAAATTTTGAGTTGTACTCTTATCCGTGAATAAAAAAAATTTTAATATAAAAACTTTAACATAAAAGTCACACCACTACACATTTACTTATTCACACTATAGACACGCTGTGTGTGTGTACTTGCTTTTGTGTACTATGCTGAATCGTGAGCATGGCCGAGGAGTTGCTTTGCAGGAAAAAATTAAGAGCCGTAGTAGTGTGAGTTGACTTGCCATGCATGTTTTTGTGTTATTCGTGTGGTCGGCTCTCACTGTGAGTGCGAAGAGTTGGTAGTGGACCAATGAAAAATAAGTATTCGCACTGTTGTGTCATGCATTTTTGCTTTAGTTGTTGTTATTGTATTGATTACTGGCTACGATGCCCAGTGTCAGCCGCTCTCCTGAGAGCACGAAAAGTTGCTTTGTTGGATACATTAAACAAGCAATGTAAAATATGAGCAAATATGTAAAATTCATTGCTGATACCTACAAACAGGGTTTACAAAAATAAAATAAATGATTACTCATAAAGAGTAATAAACACCGGAGAAAATTAAAGGAAAATAGAGGAAAGGAAAAGAAAGGAAAGAAAGGAAAGAAAAGGAAAAGGAAAGGAAGGAAAGGGAAAGAGAATTAAAGGAAAGGTAAGAAAACGAAGGGGAAAGCAAGAAAACAAAAGGAAGGGAAGGGAAAGGAAAAGAAGTTTGAGGAAAGTAAAAAATAAAATAAGAGAGTAAAAAAAGAAATCAAGGAAAATAAAAATATGTTAGAGGAAAGGAACGACATAGAAAGGAAGAAAAAAAGGCGGATAAAACATACCAACAGCAAAAAAATAAAATAAAATAAAGTTTATTGGTTGAATTTCAACCACTGGGCGAACTCTAGTATTAAAAAATACCCCAAATATTTTAGTTTAGTACTAAAGGTCATGATAATTTTTTTAAGCACACGATGGTTATATGATAATTTAAATTATATGTTAATAATATACAAATAAATGAAGTCAATATTATATCTCATGTTCTTTTGAACGTAACAACTTCATAAAATAGGAATGCGTTTAGCACGAAACCCAAAAAAAGACTACATTCCGTAATGAAACATGTTAGTCATAGCGTACCAGCGGGATCTGTTAATGAAAAATTAGGTTTATCAAAAGGTAGTGTGTAAAGATAAGAAACAAGCAAAATTATCTTTCTCACAAATTGTACCAGATATCTATATGGATCTATCTGGCTCAAATCGTTGTTGCATTTACAGGTGACATTTTTTATTTGGCTCAGAATCACGATGACCGGATAACACCTCTTATAACGACAGATTTTTTGCTGCTCAAAGTTACACTAAAGAGATGTGATGGGGGAAATAACTTGATCGCCCCAAAGGTATCAAAATTGTAGGAATACAAAGAACGTAAAACAATAAGAAGTTCAAACAGCGAATGTAAGTGGCTACTGTCAAATCGATGGAAGGTAATTCACCACTGTACCTACCTGTAGATTTCTTGAATTCACTGGCCCGTAGTCATAGTCAAATTAAAATAGAGTTTTATCTACATAAACATGATTTTAAAATAAACATAATTTCATGTCTGTCATAGTCAACTTGATCATTTAACATTTCAAAATCACACTATGGTTGTGTTTGTGACCTTTCTTACTGCTTGCTGACCATAGATTGGCAGGACAACGTCTGTCGGGTCAGCTAGTAATATATAAATGCTCTTCACATTTTCTTTCTGTTTATATGTAAATAACAAAAATTTACTCACTTTGCGCTCTACTGCAGACAAACCTTATTACTCCATTTAGATGTTTAAACAATTACTTTCTTTGTTCTTGTTTTGGAGGTCAAAAGGAGCCAAAAATAATACTCCCTTTTGCATCCAAACGGAGCTCAAAGGGAGTAATCGCAGTAAGGACATGCAATGTTAACGAGGAGCTTAAAATATATGAGAGCTTGAAAAGGATCGATCTAAGATTAATATTTGGATGATACATTTTTTTACTGGGATGCTGTTGGAGCTTCGGGGTTTAGCAAAAAACAGCAAAATCTGCTTTGACTATACGTTTTTTAGGGTATTTGTGTTTGAATATTTTTCTGGCATTTACTGTATAATCTGGTAAAAAAAGTTAAGAAGGAGAAAAAACAAAGAAAATTTGTATATTCGAGTAGCACATTTTGCATAAATTCCTATCCAGGGTTTGAAAGTTATGACATTATAGGCTATAAAGGACACTTTAGGGATAAAGATGAAAATTACTAGTATGATATTGATACTATTTTTTAACACGTTTAAAGTATTTACTAAGTTACTGTTTCAATAGTGTATTTTTTTCATCCATATTATTATAATAAAGAAAAGGTCATTCCTTGATAGCTGCCTTTTTAAGATAATCGTCACTTCAACACCAAATGCATATTTCTAATGAAAACGAATAGCCAAGCTAACAGAAAACCGTTACTCACAACTGTCGCACTTGAGGTTCCCTATAGCCTTTAACCTTTCAATCCTATTCTAATAATAGTCAGGCAATGTTGAAGTTGATAAAATATACGCTACCAACCCGCAACGGATAAAAATCTGGATAAACAGTAAGTCGCGCGTACCAAAAAATTTTATAAAAAAGTAGGCAACTTTGTTTGGAGAGTTTCACTTTTTCACTATTGTGAAAATGTTTTTCGTGTATGTGTGATTGCATATTTTTAGGCACTTCTGGTTCTCCATACAAATTCCAAAAATATGCGTTGGTGTTAGTAAAACTTTGTGACTTTGTGGAATCAGAGTTTCACTACTTGGTAGCGGTATATCTGCCCTGCAATTTGATCGAGAGAAATGCCAGTTCTGATCACTTTGTATGGGATGAACAGTTGAAATTTGTTTGGGCATGTCCTATTGAGAGACCAATTGTACCCATTTATACCCGAACGGTTACGAAAGGATCAATCCACTTTCTACCGAAACGGGTACTTTGAACTCCTATAAGTATGCTACAAAAACTTAAATTTACTTTCATCCCTATTAGTATAATACACAAATAAAAATTGATTTAGGTATATTGAATTATAGCGAACTGTAGACTAAAGTGACTAATCGCGGATCGCTCTCTTTAGAGATTACTCACACATTTTTTTTCAGGCCATGTTTACACGTTTGTACACTTACTACAACGTATATTCCTTAAAAATAATAAAACACACTTATATTTAAATCTGTAATCCTGTTGGAAAAATCCGCAGTTTTTAGTTTACGTTTCAGATGGTCATCCTGTTAGCATATTATTCAAAATTTATATCTATACTACAGATCATATCGCAATTCGGTACAAGTATTAGCTTAGTACCACCCCGTCAAATTTAGTTGTATGCAATGTACTTGCAATGGTTAGTGTACGCGCTATTACCGTTTTCATAGAAGTAAAGTGGCCTTTACTTCACAAAGTTTTTGGAATTTTTTTTTACAAAATATTACTATTCGCAGTTGGATATATATTTAGAAATAGAAACAAGTAAGGACGGCGCTGTCTTCGGCTGTGCCGAAGGCTTTATACCTTTCAGGAATACGTGCAAACTTAAATACGCATTGTTTAAAGTTATCTGAACGATCGGTTGTATGGGATATATACTATATATAGCTCCGATCTTGCTGACTTTTTTACGAAATCTTTTACTATCCATAATAAAATTTCTCATCGAGAGAAATGGCCATAATCTTCTTATCTGAACGATCGGTTGTATGGGATATATACTATATATAGCTCCGATCTTAGTGATTTTTTTACGAAATCTTTTGCTATCCATAAGAAAATATCCCACCAAGTTTCAAGTTTGAATTTTTAAAAATGAGGGAGAAATGGTAATAATCCTCTTATTTGAACGATCGGTTGTATGGGAGATATGTGCTATAGTGACCCGATTATACCGGATCCGACAAATGTCTAATATAATACAAAAATACATCCGTGTGCCAAATTTCATCGAGATATCTCAAAAATTGAGGGACTAGTTTGCGTTCAAACAGACGGACGGACAGACGGACGGACAGACGGACATGGCTGTATGAACTCAGTTCATCGTCCTAATCAATTTGGTATACTTAATGGTGGGCCTATCTCTTATATTTCTAAACGCTACAAACATCGGACCAAAGTTAATATAGAATTTCATGTTCATGAAAGGTATAAAAATAACCTAGAAAAAAACCACGCACCTTGGTAGAATAGTAATTTGCTGAATCCTCGGCAGTGTTCCAAGACCTTCGCTTACATTTCTGCCATGAAAGCATTCTCCGATAAAATTCGTCTAATGAAGCAAATAAAGCCTGGAGTCACAATTAGAATTGTAGGTCGCGAGAAATGGTAGACAAAATTAGCACACGAAAATTTAAATTAAACCTGACCTACAACTCTTCAAAATTTTACTATTTGTGCGAAATAAAAAATAGACTAGGTAGGATTTGAATCAGTATATGTATCTATGAAACCAGTTGAAATATGGAACTTAATCACATCGCTAATTAGTCCCTTTCGTTTGATACCAATATTGTATTAACATATTTTGGATCACCCTGGCCCACATATTGGTCAATAACTCCAAACCCGGAAATCGAAATGAAGGATATCTTAAATTTTAAAGGTTGACATCTAGTGATGCAACGGAGAAAGTTTTTGAGTTATACGCGACAAAACATACACACAGACAGACAAAATTCTAAAAAATATTACTTTGGATTCTATTGGCTTGATAATGGATCTATCCTATATATTTTGCTGAATCTCGGCAATGTACATATATCGGCCTGTTACAGTGTTCTCATATGTAGAGATGCGCGAAGGCATTTTTTAGATTTCAGAGCATCAGATTTACAAAGTTAGAACGATTCTCGAAAGAGTTATCAAATAAAAGGGCTCAACCTGTAGGAGTTTCCACCTGTTTAAAAGTTAAAAAAAAAATTAATTTTGAAGTATCCTATGAAAGAGCTAGGCCTGAAAATAAATAGTTTTCTATGATTAAAAAATGCTTGCTTTTTTTCTTTTGCTGTCTCTTAAATTTTCAAGCAAGAGCTGTGTTATTAAAGTAGTTACTTTACAAAGCCCCAAATGTATTGATAGATAGATTGCACATTTTCATGCAGGTCTTTGTACATAAAAAGCGAAAGGATTTTTTCAGAGCGTCGGAATTACGCTTTCATATAGTAGGTATCGGCTTCTTAAAGTGCAATATAGCTAAACGCTTGATAAATTACTAAAATAGTAATACTGTTTAGTTTTAAATTGCATAGAGCTCCGATATACGTGGTATAAAAGTATTTCAGAATATTTTAAAATTGGATACGGAATTGCGTCTTTGGACTGAGTAGCTAATTGAGGCCCAAAGTCTTCTCTCGATATATGAGAGTCATGCAAGGAATATTTCATCATATATGTATGTACTGAAGTATGGGTGGTCTCAAAAGAAAAAAAAGGAAAAATGCCCCAATGAATGCTGATAAATGTGGAATAGTTGGTGTGAATAATATTTAAAAACTGCCAAGTACCGACGGTCTTAGTAGCATATCTGAGAGATTAAGCTATGTGACGGTCAAGATTTATTCGCGCTTAACCACCTGAACGATTTTGTCAATTATATAACAAAGTTTACTGGCGAATCCCTTTCAGTAATAACTGACACCAATTGTTACAACCTAGGAAGACTAAGCTAAGGTCTACTTGCTTTTTCAATTTCCGTCGGTATTTGGTTGCTTTTAAGCTGACATGAAATTATCAATTTATTAATTACTAGCTTATTTAAACTAAGTAAATATAATTTAGTTTAACTGTAATTATATCAAAATCGGCATTTGATGAAAATGATGAGAGAGCGCAGAGTTAAAATTCTAAATTTTCTCCTCTTGAAAAGCAATCCAAGTACCACCCAGGTCTGCTGACTTTCCCTCAGGGTGTAGCTGCTCTCGACACATACGCTTAACACCCGTAAACCCAACATTTTACCAGAATCTTTTTTCTGCAATTTTGGATACTCAGCATAAAAAATAATAACATTAATAACAAGACAAATAAGAAAAATAACAGACAAATAAAGGAAGCTGCACCCCTTGTGAACATTCAATCGACTTTTGAAAAGTTCCCCTCCACTCGGGTTCTACAAGCCCCACTCTTACATACTTTCTATAAAAACTCATTGATGTATTTGTATGTATGTGTGTTTGTGTTGATCTTAACACGACCCCTTCGTCATTATTCGTTTGACTGAACACATTACGGCTAAAGTATCATCACATTTTCCTTACAAATATTAAATTGAATATTTTTATCAATGACCACATCACCGTGGCAGATAACAAAAGCGGGCAAACAAAAAAAGCGACAAAGCACAGCTGCGTACATACATAATAAGCACTCGGACACAATGTAAAGAGCGATGGATATGTTAAAAAAGGCAAAGAAATGGCAGGGAAAATGAAAAAAAGCAAACCAGCTGAGTCTTGGGTTGTGCTTGAAAAGATTTAAAAATGTTGCCAAAAGCTACTGCGGTATTCGTCTCAATGTAGTTACCGTCGCCAATGCCACTCAAAGTTCGAGTATATTTTGAACTTTATATTCACTTCAATACAAATTTTTTTGGCAGCTGAACTATTTATTCAAAGGATGTACGAGCTCTTTGTTTGTTTTCTATTCTAGCAATTTTTATTTCCTTTTTTCTCACATCATTTTCCCTCTTTTTTTTTTGTTTCTGAAGTGTTGGGCAAACTTTTGGCTTTTTCTTGCGGTTTGCTAGCAGTTGTAAGCTGCCTCTTTGTTATGGACTGAGCATCGAACTTTCGTTGTGTTAAATGCTCTCAAAGAAGCATTGAAAAAGTTTTAAAATTACAGCTGGGAAAAGAATTAATGAAAATAACCGTATTGAATAATTTAGGTTATTTAAGCGAAATACATTTGATTTTGAATAAAAAAAAAATGATTAAGAAAAGAACTACATAGACCTCTACAAGATCTCTAGTAGGATTTGGGTATGAAATTTTTTTAAATCTGAGGGGAGAACCCGTCATCACCGATAGAAATAAAGCCAATAGCATCATTTGTAAACACAACTGTACTAGTTAAAAGATTTAAGATAATTTGTATATACATAAACGAGATTTGTAACGAATAAGAAGATAAAAAGCTAAAGGTAGAAGCAGTAGCGGATACAGGGGGGGCGATGGGGGTGATTGTCTAGCGTAATATGTAAATGTATAATAAGTATATTCTCTTATAGTAAGGAAGTATAGTACATATATCATAATAAATACAGGGTAACTATATAAGTTTATTTATCATATATTCAAACATTTAAATCTCAATTTAAGTGTACTTCGAGCAATGTACAGGGTGTTTTTTTTACAGGTTTTTTTTTCGAATAGAGATAAAGCTGGCATTTTGTGGTCAAATCTGGCAACTCTAATGTCATTTATGTTCAGTTTGGTTTGCCATTTCATCATGAACAGGTTGACAAAAGAACAACGCTTGCAAATCGTGCAAATTTATTTCGAAAATAATGGTTCAGTTCGCGAAGTTTACCGTGAGCTCCGTCCATTTTATGGTCGACATAATCGTCCATCAGAGCAATCAATTCGGTTAACCATGGATCGTTTTCGCACTACGTTTACTCTATGTGATAATACGCATCCGCAGAGACGTCGAACAGTGCGCACCGAAGAAACAATTGCCGCTGTAGAGCAAAGTGTTGAAGAGGACCCGAATGAATCGATTCGCCACCGTGCACAGCAATTGGAGCTTTGTCCATCAACTTTATGGAAGATTTTGAGCAAAGATCTTGGCTTGCGACCTTACAAGATCCAGCTTGTGCAAGAATTAAAGCCGCGAGACCATGCAATGCGTCGTGATTTTGGTGTATGGGCCGAAAATGAGATTGATTTCGATGCTGATTTTCATCGCAAAATTTTGTTCAGTGATGAGGCTCATTTTTGGTTGAATGGCTACGTCAACAAGCAAAATTGCCGCATTTGGAGTGAAGAGAATCCACATGAGACCCTTGAAACGCCATTCTCTCTATCTCTATGGCGCGATATACAACAGGTATATCATCATAAACCTCCTAAGAGATTTTTGCGCCAAGCTTCTCTTCCAATTTGTGGTGTGCCGATTTGAATTTTCCCTACAAATTGGTGGGACCTACAGTTTTTTGCCGACTCCGAACGGCATCTACAAAGGAGACGAATTTTTGCTGAGAAGCCTGTCATGGCAGAAATACACTCGGAGAGTTTGCCAAACCACTGCCGAGGGGCGACCCCGTTTTGAAAAACTTTTTTCAAATCACTTTTTGATGTTATCGGTACCAGGGTTCGAACCATGGACCTTCGGTGTGGTAGGCCGGCAACACTACCTTCACACCACGGAAACGCCATTACATCCACAAAAACTGACTGTTTGGTGTGCTCTATGGGCTGGTGGAGTCATTGGGCCATACTTCTTCCGCAATAATGCTGGAGAGGCAGCTACCGTTAATGGAGACCGGTATAGAGCCATGATAACCGACTATTTTGTTCCCGAATTGGATGGCATGAATGTGGATGAGTTGTGGTTCCAACAAGACGGCGCTACATGCCACACAGCGCACGTCACAATCGATTTATTGAAGGAAACATTCGATGAGCGCATAATTTCGGAATGGACCTGTCAATTGGCCACCAAGGTCGTGTGATTTGACACCATTGGATTATTTTCTTTGGGGATATGTGAAGTCGCTCGTCTACACCAACAAACCAGAAACGTTAGGGGAATTGGAAGCCAACATTCGTGGCGTTATTGCCGACATACGGCCCCATATGCTCGAAAAAGTGGTTGAAAATTGGACCTGTAGAATTGGCTTTATTCGAGCCAGCCGCGGCGGCCACATGCCCGAAATCATATTTAAACATTAATGGCATAAAATTATCCTTCCAATAAAGCCAAATTGATGGACCTTAAAACGATTTTCTTGTGTTTTATTTCAATTCGAAGTTCTGTACCCCTAAAAAAAACACCCTTTATATGATGTTTACCCGCGTATTGATTCATAATTTTAGTCAATAAATTGTATTTGGAGCTCTTCGGCCACCTCCTTGTAAAAAAACACTATAACCCCCTATAGTAATACTACAGAATTCTATAGATTACTTTAGTGGTCTATAGTGTTTTTTTACAAGGGCCCATCTATTAGGGCTATTTGGTAACCATCAAATAGTAAGAAGAAAAAAATAGTGAACTTCTAAACTTCGTCGAAAATCTAGAATTTAACGAAAAAAGACTTAGAAAAAGCGTGTTCAGAGACCTATTTTTGATTTTGACAGTGTTTATGTTTTGCAAATAAGTAATTTATCCCAACATTGTACAAGTGGGAAACACATTGCCTGAAAATTCAGCCAGGTGGCCAAATAGCTCAGGCGATTTCTGATGCCGCGATCTGCACTCTTTTTACTTTTTTGTGTCTGGGAAATGCAGAAGAGTTTGAAAATTCTGAAGTTAAGTGCATGTCATATCTGACTAAATTTCCCGGTGAATAATGTTTTTGAATTGCGCGAATTTCCTTGTTTGAACTAAACTTTGGAGGGTAAATAATAGTCGGAAAAAGGTTGGCCATATAGCGCCGCTGTACCCTACTTTATTTATATTGGATAGACTAAAGTCCCGACGTACTGCAGAAAACCAGAAAACTGAGTCATTAATCTCTGGAATTATCTGAATTTGATATGACATTGATGACAGTTATTTCTCTATACCTTATGAAATTAAGCTCCTTTTTATATCTTTATCGATGATTCCGATATTTGGTTTACAATAAGATCAACAAATGCTGATATTTGCAAATTAGTGTCTGATAAATGTTCAAATTCATTCATTAACTCAGGTATATGTTTGTAAATATTAAATTGACAAAGTTTATACCCGAGAAATATATAGTATATACTTCAGCTGCATATGATATCACATTTCTTCTATTATTACTGCTATTGTTATTATTATTATTATTATTATTATTATTATTATTATTGCCAGATGGATCTCGACATCTGACCAAAGGCGGTATCGGTCTACCGCTTGCTTAGCTGATCCGAGGCCCACCATCCAGCAGGAGACTGCATGTAGCCAACGGAATCAAATTGACTCAGCCGGTAGCTACCTCGGGCTCGTACGTGCCCGATCGGGATAGGATATGTGCTCTACAGTTACGTGTAGTACATATTTATGCAGTGTTCTGGTAGCAAATTTCATCCTAACTGAAATTCCGGTGTTCAAATTACTTTAATATAAAGTGATTTCTACGATTTCAATCAATCATTTATTTTCTTGACGAAAACAGAGTAAAAACAATTTAAATACCAACATTTTAACAACTTAAAATACACTTGTCAAAGTCAATACGAATTATGTTACCAGCCAATGCCCATGTAAATTTTTTATACGACTTTATCGATCCCATTATTTATAGATATTTAAAACAAAGTTGACATATTGATTGATATTACATAATAGTAGACGAACTCATATAAGGATATTAAATATGTTTTTAACCAAAATGCGGAGCATAAACTATCACCAAGTTATATTTACATTCCTGTAATAATAATCTATAATATAAATGCGCAAGTTGAGGGAAATTGTTCCACTTAATGGCCAAATCTAAGGTATTAACAATTATATATCTATGAATAGGTATTGCCAAACTGCAGTGCCGTCAATCAAAAAAACTTAGTAAAAAAATGAATTATACTATTAAAAAATTAGCTTAAAAATACACTAACACAAATGCATACCAAACATGTATTTACACTATATAGCAGTAGTTGTGTGAGTAGACATGGCATGCGTTACTCTTGTGATCGGCTCTAACTGTGAGTGCGAAGAGTTGGTAGTGGACCAATGAAAAACAAGTATTCGCACTATAGAGCCTCTGTTGTGTGAGTAAACGTGTCATGTGTTTTTAATTTAGTTGTTGTTCCCTGTAAAAAGCGTTGGAGCATCAGAGTACTCCAACACTTATCCTCATTCATATAAAAAAGGTGGTCCAATTTACATGGCAATGTCCGGTGATTGGATCACCTAATCCTATTCGGAGTACCATTTACTTTGCTTCTGAATAGTCTATAGAGCACCTACGTTGGAGTACTTTGCAAATGCTGCCAAAAGATTACTCTATAGAGTATTCTAGACAAAAGCGAGAAGGGACTATGTGTTCTTTTGAGGACCACCTACTCCCGCTCTCGCTTTGCTGTTGAATACTCTATAGAGTAATCCCATGGGAATATTTTGAGAGTACTCTCACGTAGGTGGTCTATAGAGTATTCAAAAGCAAAGAAACGGAGTATTCTATGGAGTATGAAACGGAGTATTTCCGTTTTTTGCAGGGTTATTGTATTGATGACTGGCTACGATGGCAGCGACTCTCCTGAGAGCGCGAGGAGTTGCTTTGTTGGAGACATTAAAAATTAGCAAATATGTAAACTTCATAGATGATACCTACAAACAGTGTTTACAAAAAAAAAATGTATTATTCATATAGAGTATTCAACATCGGAGATAGTTTTGTTCTTGTATTTGTGGTTGGGATTGTGTGAATTGAAATTAAATTAAATAAATAAGCAAAATAAAGTAAAATGTATTAAAAGAAAGTGAAGGGAAGGTCAGGTAAGGAAAGGAAATAAAAGAAAAGAAGGAAAAGAGAAGAAAAGAAAAGAAAATAAAAGAGAAAAAAAGAAAAGAAAAGAAAAGAAAAGAAGAGAAAAGAAAAGAAAAGGAAAGAAAGGAAAAGGAAAGCAAAGTAAATAAGGGAAAGAAAGGAAAGGAAATGAAAGAAAACAAGGAAAAGGGAAGAAAAGAACAGGAAAGAAAAGAGAAGTAAAGGAAAGGAAATCCCTGCGGGTTAGACGTTTAGAATATGCCCAAAGTACCGGTCGTAAGAGGTAATGACGTGCAACTCGATGGTTGATTTACGGATATGATGTCTCTCACCCGTAATTACCCATCTTCTCCTTCCTCCCGAAAGGAGGGATGACATGACACAGAAGGCTGAACTGGTAATTACAAATCGTTCCAGCGACAGTTGGGCATGTACTACAAGGAAGTACCAAAACGTACCTGATTCATATCCGGCAAAACCTTCACGGAGTGTTTTTGTCGATACTCAAACAAACAAACAAAGGAAAGAAAAGGGATGGAAAGGAAATGAAAGGAACGGAAAGGAGAGAGAAGGAAACGAAAAGAAAGGGAAGGAATGGATAAGGAAATAAAGATAAGAATAAAATAGAAATCAACAAAATAAATTAAAAGTAGTTAAAATAAAGTTTAGTGGTTGAATTTTAACCACTGGGACGGCGGCCGCCGTGGTGTGAAGGTAGTGTTGCCGGCCTACCACACCGAAGGTCCATGGTTCGAGCCCTGGTACAGGTAACATCAAAAGTGATTTGAAAAAAGTTTTTCAAAAACGGGGTCGCCCCTCGGCAGTGGTTTGGCAAACTCTCCGAGTGTATTTCTGCCATGACAGGCTTCTCAGCAAAAATTCGTCTCCTTTGTAGATGCCGTTCGGAGTCGGCAAAAAACTGTAGGTCCCACCAATTTGTAGGGAAAAATTCAAATCGGCACACCACAAATTGGAAGAGAAGCTTGGCGCAAAAATCTCTTAGGAGGGTATGATGATATACCTGTTGTATATCGCGCCATAGAGATAGAGATAGATCTCTAGTATGTAACAATTTGACGCGATATACCTAAGAGAAGATTAAGGCCGAGCTTATATACCAATTCGTTGCGTACTACATTCAATTTTCCCTACTAATTGGCCGAATCCAAACGATTTCTACCGCAGCTGCTTTTCCTTGGCGGAAATACATTCAGATGGTTGCCGACTACTGGCGAGCACTTGAAACAGGAACTTTTTGGCTGATTTAAAGAACAAAAAAAGTTGCGATACCAAATCGAGGTATTAATAGGTAAGAGTACCCTAGCCACTACTTTAACTTGATTACCTGTAATAAAATAACTTTTAAAACCTGGTTTCAAGGCTGGGAGGAACTGGTCAAACTCACTTTGTCTACAAAAAGTGGTTCAGAATTGGCAGGAAGGATGTTGGATATGCTTTAACCTTCGAACAATGGTTGTATTTTTTTCAACACAAGCCACAAGTTCAATCAGAGACATCACTATACGATGTCTTAATGTTAGAGATTCTCAAAATAAATAAATCAAACCATTCAAAAAAATTTACCTATTAACCATTAAGGTCAGGAATCGCATCCATTAATGTAGAAAATAATACATTTTTGTTCGCTTCAATCACCTATAATATATAATCTTAGCTAATGCAACCCAAAAGAAATTTCAAATATTTAAACCGAATTTTCAGCCTTTTAATTTGTTTAAACCTTGTTAAGTGCTTACGGAAAAAAAAAATATTTTCTAAAAAACTTCACTAAAAATGTATTTATTTACATACTTTTTGATATTATGCACAGAGAAAGTACGCCTCAGGCTCGAGAAGTACATAACTCCTTTGAATGGGAAATTTTGTGACAAACAAATGGTAGAAAACATTTTTCAAAAGATTTTAACACTACCCAAATACTTAATTAATGAGTAGACTTAAATAAACAAAAAGGTGGATGTCCGAAGAGCTCCCTCAATCCAATAGTTTTTCTTCTATCTAGTATTTAATATTAATGTTTCTGGCAAGAGGTCCACTTTGTTTGCATATACAAAATTTATACTATTTTATTTCCCCAAGAAAATGTTGAAAACATGTTCGAATTGGCTTGGTAATAAGACATTACTACATATATATTCTGTAAATATCCATGTCAGAATACCAAAAAGGTTTAAAAATTCGGAGATGATGTCGTTTCTGGTTATACAAATAATTTTAGCGCACCAGAATATTCCAATAGTAAGTGTAACAGCTTCTTTCATGGTATTTGCTTTTGTGTACTTTTCTATTTCTTGAAAATTTTTTTTTTGTGCTTTTGACAGAAAGTTACAAATATTAACCCTCAACGAAAAATGTATACTTACGTGTTTAATTATACCACACGTTTTAAGTTGACATGCTACTTCAATTTTTAATCTTGAGTCAGCGGGATATATCAACCCTGTTACATAAAATCACATAAACACAGGCATAAAAATGCACATATATGCTTTTACAAAATAGCAAAATATAATTTTATTCAGAGGTGCCAGTGCATACAAACGTACATCACTTGTTTACAAACAGCCACCACGATTGTGGTAGTACGAAAAAGAGCTAAAAAGTAGATATTAACACTACCAAGAGAAATATGAGGTTTTACAGAATTCGCACGTTAAGATCCAGTCGTAAAAGTCCATACATACAATTTTGAGCAGCAGCAGTGCCGTCGACCGCTGAAGTATCTCTGCGTACGCAACCTCTCCTAAGATTACTCTCGTGTTCGCTTTGATTAAAAAGGATTCATTTACATACACACGTACGACTTCACAAGTGAGTAGCGTAATACCTACCCATCAAGCATAGTTAACGTTAAAAATCTTATTGGAATGATTTTTTGGTTACAAAAAAACTGAAAATAAATAATCCAAATGAAAGCTTATAAATGTTAATCTATGAAAAATTTCCGAAAAAGCTTTGTATAAATGTGGTTTTTCTTGTAAAATTTTTGAAAACATATTTTTATTCGTTGTAGTAAATTCGCTATCATAAATGCTTATTTTTATATGATACCGAAACCGCTTATGTATCACTTATTATAGAAAGCTTACAAGTTATGTTTTAAAAATATTTACCGAAATGCTTGTTGGGTACATTTACAACTGTTTAAAGTATATGTGTAGGCCCACTACCATCCCTGCAGAGAATTTAGTAAATATCGAGATACATTTTCTTTTTAGAACTAAATTAAAAGAACTAGAACTAGTTAAGAACCGGCTGTTGAACGGTGATTCCTGCTTTGAATTTTATATATTACAATAAACCTGTTTAATTCAATTGGTTGTTTAAATTGGTTGAAATGAAAATATGAAGTTCTATGTTATATTATCATAAAAATTAGTCACTAAACTGGCACACTGTACTGTAACTGTACATAAGACATTTAAGAGTAAAAGCGGTCAAGGATTTTTGTTCTGAATTCTGAAAAAAAAAACAAGTAGATATTTACTACGCAAATTGCTCAGAATTTTGGTCTAGTTTGGAACTAATGAAATCGTACCAAAACGAAACAAGTAAGGAAGTCTAAGTTCGGGTGGAGCCGAACATTTAATACCTAGTAGTGATTTATTATGGCATCCCAATTTACGCAGGTCTATTTTAACACTTTCAGTTCGAGACGAACATGGCTACATCGACTCAGCTCATCCTCCTGATCATTTCAGTATACTTTTTGATGGGACTATCTCTTTTTCTTCTCATACGTACAAAGATTTCATGTTCATGAAAGGTATGAAAATCAAAAAAGATATACAACTTCGCTTTTGCAGTGGGGTATTGACTACGTGCCCGGATATTTTACTTTTCATCCCGAACGTTTTGATATACATTAATAAATATATATCTCGATTCGTTTATGCCGAATAAAGTAATATACCTTGTGTGCGTAACAAAAATAGATATAACAAGTAAGGAAGTCTAAGTTTGGGTGGAACCGAACATTATATACCTAGTAGTGATCTATTATGTCATCCCAATTCACGCAGGTCTATTTTAATACTTTCAGTTCGTATTTGCGTCCAAATAGACAGACGGACAGACAGACAGACGGACAGAGAGACGGACATGGCTAAATCGACTCCGCTCATCGTGCTAATCATTTTAGTGAAATTTTCTCTTCTTCTTCTCATACTTACATACTTTTAATGCTTATGAAAGGTATAAAAAACAAAAAAGATATATAACTTCGCTATTGCAGCGGGCTATTAATTACGTGCCCAAATATTTTGCTTGTACGTCTTGCGATTTGGGTAAGTTTTGGCAGGAGTATAATGCATACTACTGAGAAGCAGCTGACCAATTTTCATTGAAATATCAAGATTGAATTATAAGCGATTGCCTTTAAAAATAGCAGAAATTTTATGCTGAAAAGTGGGCGGCGCCACGCCTACTTCTTGAAAATTTACAAAATGTAATTGCCATTGAGTTTTTCTTAAAAGGCTTATTATGTGTGCAAAATCTGATTGATATAACTTGCTTGGTTGTAGAAATATCGCTTTTTAAATTTTACAAAAAAATTTTTCAGAACTATGTTAAAAAACTGGGCATGGATATTAACCGATTTCGCCCATTTTTACAGCAAACAGTTACCTTTATATATAGAGCATTATCACCAAATTTCGTTTCGACAAATTAGTTTTTGGCGGAGTTATGGCATAAAAAGTTTTGTGGAATAGTCCACTATAAAAGGGAAGGAGCCGCGCCCATTTTCGAAAATTCTAAGTTTTTAGACTTCTTTGTTGACGGAAACTTTAAAAGCGAAACATAAATTATGTAAAGCTATTTTACGCAAAGTTATTGCCTATTTAATATATCTACGATCCTCTTCAAAATCTTTCATATAAAAGTGGACGTGGACCTTAGCCGCTCTCGCCCATTTTTTTCTGGAACATTCCTTGCATACCTGAAAACCTGCGTGCTGAATTTCATTTTGATATCTTGAACGGTTTTTGATTTATGATTAATATTATTTCTAAATTTGACTTAATCAAAAGTGGGCGTTGCCACGCCCATTTTCACAAATTTCTTGAAACATTTATTTTGTGCTTCAATCTCAATGTACTCACCAAATTTTATCCTTATAGGTGTATCATGTACTGAGTTATCATTTTTTTGTCTTTTCGAAAATATTCTATATATAAAAAGGGGGCGTGGCTATAATCCGATTTCGTCCATTTTAAATAGCGCTCGGAGATGAGTGCCAAGGAACCCGCATACCAAATTTCATTAAGATATCTCAAAATTTACTCAAGTTATCGTGTTCACAGACGGACGGACGGACATGGCTTAATCAATTTCTCTTTTCGTCCTGAACATTTTGATATACAAAAGTCATTATCTATCTCGATCCGTTTATGCCGTTACGTACTGCCGTTAGGCGACTAAAGTTAATATACCTTGTGTGCGTAGCACTACTAGGTATAAAAAGTGGACACTGAAGAAAGCTAAAATTGGATGGAGTACCTTCTGCAAACAAGCTTAGAACTAGCTGTGGAGCCTTTGGGAACGCCATCTGCTGAGCCAAATGAACACTTACTCCGAAGCTTTCCTCGTTCTCCGTCTATGTGCTCCGTTGCGTACATAAATATTTATGTACATATATACGAGTATTTAAATCCATACTTGTAAGGTGTAAATGTTTGCATATGAATAAAAACTTAATGCTGTGATATTTCTTAATTAAACGTTGCTTGTGTTTTGGGCTTTTAGATATAAATATGTATGTATAAATGAGCTTCATTCAAATATGTGTAATATTCACTGTCGCCTTACCACGAATATTTGTAAACGCCTCCTACTTGTGGTGCCAGGAAAGTGAGACAAGGGTTATATATATACATAAATATCTAAGCACATTTGTACCTGTATACCTGGCAAACCACAATTTTACCAAGAAATATCGCGTAAATTACAACGCGTGCTTAACGCCAAGTTTATACGTGCATGCACACATATGTATTTGCTTGTGCTTTTGTGTTGGCCATCCATGTAACACTCGGTGTGGTTTCATGTTAGTGTTCGTAATTTACGCCGCACAGTGTGCGCAATAAATTAAAAATACGAATGGTATGTGTCCTAATGGGCAAATGACTCCAATCTTGTAAGAACATACATTGTCCTTTATGCGCCATTCGACTTACACACGTTCGAATATCTGAATTATGTGGCGTGAAATAGAAGCAATTAGAACTACAACCCACACGTTTGTAGAGAAAGGCTTAACTCACACCCAGGTGGGTGGTTTTAAAATAAACACATGAATAAGTGCACAGGTATCTAAGATGAGAATACTAGTCTTCCTGTTTAGGGTCAGGATGCATTCGTTAGAATATAAAAGTGTACGAGGTGTGTTCAAAAAGTATCGCGAATTTTGAATTTTCGCTGGTTACGTATATTCGAATTTCGAATTTTTTGTGGCGTTATGCTGGTACTCATGTCTCTCACTTATGCCGACAAGCTCGGCCATTTTGAATGTTCAGTTAATTGTTGACAGCTGCTTTGTTTGCACGTGTTTTGGATCGTCTTCGATTTTTACCTATTCAAAAAAATGGATCAAAGAACCTGTATCAAATTTTGTGTGAAAAACGAAATTAAGTGCTCGGATGCATTCCGAATGTTGACTGTGGCATACGGAGAAGCTACCTTGGACCGAAGCAACGTTTATCGGTGGTACAAAATGTTCTCAGAAGGCCGAGAAGATGTGAACGACGAAGAGCGTGCCGGACGCCCGAGCACTTCAACAACAGACGAGAAAATTAATGAAGTGGAGAAAATGGTATTGGTCAATCGTCGAATCACCGTTAGAGAAGTTGCTGAGGACCTTAACATATCGATTGGCTCGTGCCATTCGATTTTTATCAATGATTTTGGCATGAGACGGGTCGCCGCGAAATTCGTACCAAAATTGCTCAATTGTGACCAAAAACAGCATCGCATGAACATTGCTAATGAGTTGTTAAACTCTGTCCGCGACGACCCAAATTTGCTCCAGAGGGTCATAACTGGTGACGAATACGTGGAAACCAAAGCTCAATCATGTCAATGGAAGCTGCCGCACGAACCAAGACCGAAAAAAGCGCGCCAAGTTCGGTCGAATGTGAAAGTTTTGCTAACAGTTTTCTTCGATTGCAGGGGCGTGGTGCATCATGAGTTCTTGCCACAGGGAAGAACGGTCAATAAGTTACGCGCAATTTGCGCGACGCAATCCGCCAGAAACGCCCGGATTTGTGGAAGAACAAAAATTGGCTTTTGCACCACGATAACGCCCCTGCTCACGCATCGTTCCTTGTGCGCGACTTTTTGGCCAAAAATAACACACTAATGATGCCGCAGCCAACGTATTCCCCAGATCTGGCCCCCTGTGACTTTTTCTTGTTCCCTAAACTGAAGAGGCCCATGAAAGGACGACGTTACGCTTCTCTTGACGAGATAAAGACGGCATCGAAGGAGGAGCTGAACAAGATACAAAAAAATGATTTTTTGAAGTGCTTCGAAGATTGGAAAAACCGTTGGCACAAGTGTATAATATCTCATGGGGATTACTTTGAAGGGGACAAAATAGATATTCATGAATAAATAAATAATTTTTGAAAAAACACAAAATTCGCGATACTTTTTGAACACACCTCGTACACGAAAAAATTAAGGTCGACCAAGTTAAATTCCTGGTATATTTCTTATTATTGTAAAAATTAATATGTAGCCATAAACTTTTAAGCATAAATATTTTTTGGGTAAGGATATTTACTAGCACTCTGGAAGAGAGAGGCCAGTGGAGAGGAACATGAATTTACTGGACACCTCATTATTATGACTGGATTGACTGAATGCCTAAAGACAGCAGTTGGATCAATAACTTTTTCGTACTCGGCAAATAAAATTGTAACATCGGTATGTGTCTCTATATTATGAATATTGAAAAAGAAATAAAAGTCAAAACAACCGTTTATAGAATTTGAGTCTATACTCGTATGTTTGCTAGCGCAACACTTAAAAAATATTGTTTACAACTAAACGCAGCTTGCATGAATGTGTTGCTAAATATCGAGCTAAAAAGTTAGGACTCACTTTTACGAAAGAAAACGTATTATTCCCTCTACTTATGGTGGTGGAAATAAAGGTTGGTTCAAAATATTAGTATACTTAGTTAAAGTTAGATTAGATAAAAGATATTATTTAAGAATGCATATGGGTAGTCTTTTTTAACGGACACAGAAGAAGAAGTGACAATTCTTTGAATTTTGGTTTGTCTGTGTGTATTTATGCATTTACGCACATAACTAAATAATAGTTGTAACGGCTTCTTTCTCGATCAATAGCTGAAGGTCTTTGTTTTAAAATAGAACACACTTTACCGTTGGTCATGCATTTATCTTTCCTCTGATGCATGGTATAGCCTCGCACGACCCAATTTGGGGACGTAACGGTTATTACAAAAATTAGGTAAAGGTCTAACTAACATTGATGAATGCAAATATTGGTTATAATTACCCATTCCCATGAGAAATATTTTTTTTTGGTTATGAATAACCATTATCAACATTATTTTTTGTTTTGGTCATTTGTGACTAGATGGACAGTATTTTTTTGTTAAGTTATGAATTCTTTATAAGTAGGTCTGTAGATCACTTTATATACTCGTTATACTAGTTTTGTCCTTTTGTCCGATTGTTTGTATAAAAAATTCGGAAAATTACATACCTGATATACATATATAAAATGACCGAAAAAAATAAAAATTTTGATAAATGTTATTCTTAACCAAAAAAAAATATTTTTCCAAAATGGTATAAATGCCACTTTTGCGTAACCTTTTTGTTCAAAAAAAAAAAAAAACGATAAAAATTATTTTCAGTCCCTGCCTAATTTTATATTGCATTTGTTAAGGTTTCAAAAATACTTTTTTATAGAAAATTTAAATTTGTTTCCGAATTTCGGGAAAGCGTTAAGTTTTTATGAGGTTTTTGCTAAGCAGGATTAACCCACCAAAATACTCACCGTTGAAATAGTCCTTCTCAACCAAAAATTTCTGTTCATTTAGCTCTTACGTGAAATCGGCTTAACAGATTTACATCAAAAGTGACACATTTTAATCTTATTATTTGCTAAGGAATATATTATATATAAGAAGGGAGCTGCACTTATTTGAACACAAAAAATAAGTTAAATTAATAAAATAAAGTAAATATAGGATTATTTCCATGCCCCTTTTTAATGGCTTATTCCTGTATAATGCACGAGAAAAGGCAGAAAATACTATTGATACTTTTTCCATAAGGAATTTTGTGGCAAACAAACGGTAGAAGAACAATTTTCCATAGATATTACTACTACCGCAGTAATTGAAAAAAATTAGAAAAAATGCACTCTCAATTAGTGCAGCAGATTTTACTCTACAGACTTTTTAATAGTTTTTCCAATTTGTCAGTCTTACTAGTGTAGACTTAGATAAGTAGCATTTTGGGATTGAGGGAAGTCTTCCACAATCTATCGATTGTTCTCGACTACACAAAATATAAAATAAAATAAAATTAACTAAGACAAAATAAAAGAAAATAAAATAAAATCAAATATATATAAATAAATAAAATAAATATATGAAATAAAATAAAATAAAAATAATTAAAATAAAAATAATAAAAATAAAATAAAGCAATATAAAATCAAGTAAAATAAAACAAAATAAAGTAAAGTAAAATAAAATAATATAAAAAAAATTAAATTAATTTAATTAAAATTAAATTAAATAAAAAAAAATAAAAAAATTTAAATAAACAAAAAAATTTAAGGAAAATAAATTCAAATAAAATAAAATAGAAATAAATATTCAATGAAATAAAAATATAAACTGTATTATTAATCAGGATAGAAAGAAGAGAAAATAAAACGGAAATAAAAGTTAATGAAAGCCAATTATAGAATAAAATAACAGTTCTTGCTACTCTGTTTAAAATAGTTGGATATGAACCTTATATATTAAACTATTTAGTCCGCTAGTATTGTTGAATTTCTTATATTTTTTGCCCCATGGGCTACTTTAAACTAGCCTAGAATTTCGTCTTGTTTGAGAATTACATGATATGGAACCCCAATTATTAGTGAATTTGGTTCTGGACTATTGTTGTTTTAGCAATAAAGCTGTTTGAGCAGCAGTGGAAGCATTATCAGCAATTCTTTGAGGTTACCTCAACTAACTACCCAGAAGTTTAGCTACCATTACCAGTGGCCATTGGTGTTTCATTTGTACCAAATGCGATTCGCTGTACAATATAGGGGAAACGTAAAAGGTTGCTGCATCAGTTATTTTGAATTACACTTGTAAACAATTCTCCTCTTATTTGTTTCATTAATTTAGCGCTTAGCAAGTGGAGCGTATGAATTTTGTAATTGAACTGCGGCTGCGTGCTATACCCTTAGCTAATAGCAATTCCTGCAGCGAAATTGGCATGTTGAAGTATAAGTGTATACATATGTGCAAATTGTTGTGATGTGCTTAGCTTAAGCAGCAAGATATATTACTTAAGAGGCAACACATGGTGCAGTAAAATAGCAAGAAGTGGGGTTATATTTTCTAAAGCCACAAATATACCGGCATACAGACAAAGATTTGTATACCTATTCCCGGGTGTAGACATTAACCCTCTAACAGGCCAATTTTTGTTGCAAATGAAAAACTCATACCTAGTAAATCTAGTGCGATAAACTCGAATTTTAAGTCATGTATACAAGATGCTTCATAATTTTGCTTCCGGGACTGAAACCTTCCCTCTCGCCTCTAGCCCGATTTGCCTGTTAACTTCCCACTCCGCCTTTAGTAGGGGTATGATTATTGGTCAATAATTCTATAAATTTAATTATAAAACCACATCTTCGTCATAATTTCTAATCATTAACCATTATTTCACTTACTAAAAGTTTTGTTTTTTACTACAGAAATCCTTTTTATCACTTTTTTATAGTTACCAAAAACACTTATGTCAAAAATAATTTTTTTTTACAAATTCCACTCAATTTTTCAACGATAATGATTATAACGCCAAGGTTATGACATAAATAAAATATTTGGCGAAGATTCTGTGTCAATAATGATAGAAGATGAGTAGAGGTATGCTGGTTATATCTATTTAACTGCCGGTTAGAGCGTTAAGTCCAAGCACTGTTGCCACCCGCTTTTTACCATTGCCTTAGCTCACGCCACTTAAAGTTACATTTCGACATATTGATTGTGCTTTTGTGCCCGTACATATAATCGTGTAATTGCTCTCTGGTTTATATGTGTACCCAGCTGCGATGCATGCAAGCGCAATAAAGAAGTCAAAATAGGTTTGCTTGTTTAAAAATATTTATATACCTATACATACGTAGTTAAAAAAATGCTAGAATTAAATAAATTAATGCCGGATATGAATCAGGTACGCTTTGGTACTTCCTTGCAGTACATGCCCAACTGGAATGATTTGTAATGACCAGTTCAACCTTCTATGTCATGTCATGCCTCCCTCCGTAAACAAGGAGAAGATGAGTAAATACGGGTGAGAGACATCATATCCGTAGATCAACCATCGAGTTGCACGTCATTACCTCTTACGACCGGTACTTTGGGCATATTCTAAACCCCTAACACTTTCTTTTCCTTTATTTTCTTTCCTTTCCTTTCCTTTCCTTTTCTTCCTTTTCTTTACTTTCCTTTTCCTTTCTTCCCTTTTCCTTCTTTTCTTTCATTTCCTTTCCTTACCTACCTTTCCTTCACTTTCTTTTAATAAATTTTGTTTTATTTTTCTTCTTTATTTTATTCAATTCGCACAATCCCAACCACAAATACAAAAACAAAACTATTTCTGGTGTTGAATACTCTTTATGAATAATCAATTATTATACCTTTCATGAACATAAAATGGTATATTAACTTTGGTCCGATGTTTGTAACGTTTAGAAATATAAGAGATAGGCCCACCATTAAGTATACCAAATTGATCAGGACGATGAACTGAGTTCATACAGCCATGTCCGTCTGTCCGTCCGTCTCTCCGTCCGTCTGTTTGAACGCAAACTAGTCCCTCAATTTTTGAGATATCTCGATGAAATTTGGCACACGGATGTATTTTTGCATTATATTAGACATTTGTCGGATCTGGTATAATCGGGTCACTATAGCATATATCTTCCATGCAACCGATCGTTCAAATAAGAGGATTATGACCATTTCTCCTTCATTTTTAACACTGTTCTAGGTATCGTCATGAAGTTTACATATTTGCTAATGTTTAATGTCTCCAACAAAGCAACTCCTCGTGCTCTTAGGAGAGTCGCTGACACTGGGCATCGTAGCCAGTCATCAATACAATAACAACAACTAAAGCAAAAACACATGACACGTTTACTCACACAACAGAGGCTCTATAGTGCGAATACTTGTTTTTCATTGGTCCACTACCAACTCTTTGCACTCACAGTGAGAGCCGATCACAAGAGTAATGCATGTCATCTCTACTCACACAACTACGGCTCTATAGTGTGAATACATGTTTGGCATTTGTGTTAGTGTATTTCTAAACTAATTTTTCAATATTATAATAAATTTTGTACACCTTTCATGAACATTAAATGGTATTATAACTTTGGTCCGATGTTTGTAAGTATGAGAATAAGAAGAGATAGACACACCAATAAGTATACCGAAATGATCAGGTCGATAAGCTGAGTCGATTTAGCCATGTCCGCCTGTCCGTCTGTCCATCTGTCTGTTTGTACGCAAACTAGTCCCTCAGTTTTTGAGATATCTTGATGAAATTTTGCATGTGAATAATGGTTTGTCGGAATCAGCAAGATCGGAGCAATACAACGCATAGCTCCCATACAATCGATAGTTTCGATAAATGGGTTTTGGGCTATAGATTTTGCAATTTAAAAGCAAGGAACGTAAAATTTTAAAGGTTTGGTACTTATTATATATGTAATGTGTGTAGTGAAAGTCAGCCAGATCGGACCTACATAACATATACAATCGATTATTCCGATAAATAGGGTTTTGGCTTCTATAGGGTTATGTATCTTTAAATGATCAGTTTTGCAGAGTTTTCACTAATTGTGAGTAAGGATCGGACACTTAAAACCTTGATGTGTATTCATGAAAGGTATAAAGTTTTCGGCATAGTCGAAGACAGCCATTTGCTTACTTGTTTTAAATTATTTTTGATTGACGGCACTGCAGTTTGGCAATGTCTATTCATAGATATATAATTGTTAATACCTTAGATTTATAGTTTGGCCATAAAGTGGGACAATTTCCCTCAACTTGCGCATTTATATTTTAGATATAAACAATAATAACTCGACCTTTCAATTTATCAATAAATGGCATATTTTAGTTTTTTTTAAACTTAATTTATTGATAAATTTTTTGTTCCAAAATATTTATCGCCATTGCTGGTTAGCCTTATAATATTTGTGGTTCATTCGTGTATGCGGTTTTGGAAGTGCTTTAATACACACAATCTATGTTAAGCTCTCTTGAGTGTTGATTGCTTTTGTTGTTGCTAATACTTCAATTCAAGCAATGCAGCAACTCCACGCTGGCCAGTAATGTTCTTCATTATTACTTTTTTCTCGGGCTGTCAAGTCCATTTGATGTCCAGTTGGAGCTATACGTAAATCTTAAGTGTATGTGGGTGCGTTTATGCTATGCTTCAGAGCGTATGTGTTGTATGCTTCAGCGATTCCCTTTTAGTGGAACGTTGTTCGCATACATATCTGCTACTTAAGAAGCTTTTTAAGTAATAACACTTCGTCTTGTCGCACGCACTACAATTCTAAAAGTTATACTTTTCGTATAAATGCATTTATTTATGTGTATATATGTATGTACAGGGTGTTTTTTTTACAGGTTTGTTTTTCGAATAGAGATAAAACTGGCATTTTGTGGTCAAATCTGGCAACTCTAATGTCATTTATGTTCAGTTTGGTTTGCCATTTTATCATGAACAGGTTGACAAAAGAACAACGCTTGCAAATCGTGCAAATTTATTTCGAAAATAATGGTTCAGTTCGCGAAGTTTACCGTGAGCTCCGTCCATTTTATGGTCGACATAATCGTCCATAAGAGCAATTAATTCGGTTAACCATGGATCGTTTTCGCACTACGTTTACTCTATGTGATAATACGCATCCGCAGAGACGTCGAACAGTGCGCACCGAAGAAACAATTGCCGCTGTAGAGCAAAGTGTTGAAGAGGACCCGAATGAATCGATTCGCCACCGTGCACAGCAATTGGAGCTTTGTCCATCAACTTTATGGAAGATTTTGCGCAAAGATCTTGGCTTGCGACCTTACAAGATCCAGCTTGTGCAAGAATTAAAGCCGCGAGACCATGCAATGCGTCTTGATTTTGGTGTATGGGCCGAAAATGAGATTGATTTCGATGCTGATTTTCATCGCAAAATTTTGTTCAGTGATGAGGCTCATTTTTGGTTGAATGGCTACGTCAACAAGCAAAATTGCCGCATTTGGAGTGAAGAGAATCCACATGAGACCCTTGAAACGCCATTACATCCACAAAAACTGACTGTTTGGTGTGCTCTATGGGCTGGTGGAGTCATTGGGCCATACTTCTTCCGCAATAATGCTGGAGAGGCAGCTACCGTTAATGGAGACCGGTATAGAGCCATGATAACCGACTATTTTGTTCCCGAATTGGATGGCATGAATGTGGATGAGTTGTGGTTCCAACAAGACGGCGCTACATGCCACACAGCGCACGTCACAATCGATTTATTGAAGGAAACATTCGATGAGCGCATAATTTCGCGGAATGGACCTGTCAATTGGCCACCAAGGTCGTGTGATTTGACACCATTGGATTATTTTCTTTGGGGATATGTGAAGTCGCTCGTCTACACCAACAAACCAGAAACGTTAGGGGAATTGGAAGCCAACATTCGTGGCGTTATTGCCGACATACGGCCCCATATGCTCGAAAAAGTGGTTGAAAATTGGACCTGTAGAATTGGCTTTATTCGAGCCAGCCGCGGCGGCCACATGCCCGAAATCATATTTAAACATTAATGGCATAAAATTATCCTTCCAATAAAGCCAAATTGATGGACCTTAAAACGATTTTCTTGTGTTTTATTTCAATTCAAAGTTCTATACCCCTAAAAAAAACACCCTTTACATAACATGCTTTACATGCGATATAAGATTGTATGTAGGTAATACAAATCATTACTTAGTTGTCGTTAGGTGTTTAACATTTCTTTCATCCTTTCTCTAACAGTTTCTCACCAAACTTAATGTTGGTGTATGAGTATATGTTCAATAAATATTCACATAAGAGACTTAGTTTGCACCATTCCGTATTATATTCTTATTCCTGCTCTTTTCTCTCCTATCCCATAAAAAGGTATTTTCCTTTATCGCATTTTGTTTTGTCATTACTGCTCGAATTGAATGCTTTTTGCTGTCAACAGAAAGATCTCAAACTACAACAACAACTATTACAAGTTTACTAAAATACTTCTAATGTACTGTATTACGTTTATATTTCCTTTGGGTCCACCATGGTTCACCTTCACGGAAGAAGAAGTAATGAAACTATAGAAATTGTTTTGTATTATGTAGCTCATTCGATTTTGTGATTCAACTAAAGGCACTCTAAGCTCTAAAAAACCACAAAAAAGGTACTTTATTTTTCGCACCAATTATAATAGATTGTTTAATAGGACATCTGACTTTTAGGAAACACCGAAGGCATATAAGGTGAAACTGAGAGTTCAATGTCAGGGTTCATACCCTATTAGCGTGGCTTCAAGCGTGTTAAGTATTCCAGAAATTACAAAAGCAAGCCTGTTTCTTATCTTTTCGGGCAGACTTCGATTACAAAAAGAAAAACGTCTTATATTTCTCTTTGTATAAAATTTACTTGACTAGATACTGTTAAAAATGGTGCCTCTGTTTATTGACTTGTAACAAAACCTTGTATGGAAACGAAACTTCGTTTCTGCTGTTATTGTTCCCAGAAACACATAAATATAGAAACATAATTAGAAACCGAACGACTGGAACTGTTCCCAAGGAGTAACAGAAATGTAACAAAACTCAGAGAACCATAAGCTGTCATGAAACACTGGGCACAGAAACGAAACCTGAAACGCTACCTCATTAACAAAACTGTAACAAAACATATCTGTATTGAAGGAAAACTAGGAAATGTTTCTCGTAATTGAAACTGTATAGAAACCTGAGGTATAGAAACAATACTAGTAGCATTTCTTCCGTACCGAAACTGTAACAAAACTGTAACAAACCTCTATGCGGCTTCTGCTAGTGAGTTGTTGTTTATAATTATGTATACATATTCAATTTTTATTTAACCACAAATTCTACACATTTTGAACTATTAAGTAGATTTAATTTTTTCATCCTGTAAAGTTTTGTGAGACAAAGTGCCATGACTATAAACGAGTTCAAGGCTAATAGTAATAGTATTTCTTTTTATTTATGAAAATTATTATGGTTTTTTATTTTTTTAATAATTATTTTTAATTAATTATTAAAAGTTTTTATTAGAATAGGATAGGAAAATTTTAAGAGACAACCGCCATAGCTTTTCTTATAGATCTATTTCGGAAGCTGCTCGTTTATAGTCATGGTACTTTGTAAATTTACAGGCCGTAAAAACAACCATTCAATTCAATTGAGGTGTTGGTATACAAAAAAAAAAACAGTTTTGTGAGACATTTTGAAACAAAAAGCGACTCAAATATTTTTTCAAAAGTCATCTGTTTCGCCGCTGAATTATCTATTGATGTTAGTGTAAATGTCTCACAAATGTACAGGGTGGCGCAAACATAATCCTCCTATCAGAAAATGCTATAAATTTTGCGATTGGCCCCTAAAGTCAGTTCTGTTTTGACATTTGTGTAGTAAACACATGCGAAATACACGTTAATAAACAATGTTACGCTACACAGCTCCAGAACGCGAAATTTTGCTGACTATTTATTTGACCAATAATCGGTGGGGGCCAAACGGTTACTGTGAATGGTGAGCGCTACAGAGCAATGATCAACGAGTTCTTTTTGCCGCAACTTGATGAATTGGGATTGGAAAACATGTGGTTCCAACAAGACGGCGCAACAGCACACACTGCACGTGCCACAACCGATATGCTGAACATCGGAAGCTTACTTTTGCGCCACCTTGTATATGAATCAAAATTTTTATATCCTATCCACATAGCCTGTTTCTTTCTACGAATCAAAATATGTATAATTTACTGGCGCTATGCCTAGGCTTTCCCTTTCTTAAGACATTAATATTAAGGTAGCTCTTACAATTTTCCATGATATTTTTGTTGCGAACTTTTTTAAATATCCCGATGTGTACAACAACTTCATGGAATTTTTCCCCCTAATATATTTCATCGCCAATCGCGTTTTATTTTCAAAGTTTCAAGTCTTTAAGTCAAAGTGAAATTGAAGGGAGGGGTTCAAATTTCTAAATTCCGTGTGCCCCTAGTGGAATGTTTCTTCTTGAATGCTGCATTGCCAGCAGCTTCTGAACCTTACTAAAAGTGTCAAGTCTCGAGCTTAACAGGAAACTCCATAAAAATCTATAGCTACATTGTTTATTCGCGTTTTCTATTTTTTCGATCCCTAATAAATCTTGCAGAATTTTTTCGATTAAATATTGCATTGTCACCAGGTTGTGAACTGGGCTAAAAGATTTCACTTTTTAAAGTTCATTTCTAAATACCTCGCTCCGGGTGCGACCTATCGAAAAATACGTATTACAGGTAGTATACTGTAAGTACCAGGAAGTTACATAAAAATCGTTCGAAAGATTACAAACTTCGCCCCGAATTTTCTGAATGCCGCTATTCCTGCTACATCTAGCATATTTTCTTCTCACTTTCCTTGCATTCAAACTAGGTTCTAAAAATTTTCCAGGTTTCAAGACTCTAACTTAATAGAAGTTACCCTAAAATCGATGAAAAACGTATAGCTTCTATATATTTTTTGATAGCGAAAGGATATACAAGCGATTTACATAATATAAAGGCATTAAAAATATGATTTTACTCATAAAGGCTTTTGTTTAAAATTTTATGAATGAAATGTGTTCAATACAAAACTCACTCTTAAAGAATTTGTCCCTTAACAACTATGATTTGAAGGCGTAAAACCTTTCTGTCGTGAACAACCTAACCATTTTCTTGATATGCGCCATCCATCTAATAGATAGTATCCATGTACCAATAAAAGCTAAAAGCTAATAAGAGATGCTAGCATCGCACCAAAAGTTTCAGTAACAGCCACCATAGTGATATCTCAATAGAATCTTATGATGGTGACTTTTATGACTTCCTCTTACTCTGAGAATAGCTATCTTCAGACACAACTGCGGTTTGTAAATGTGGTCGTGCAATATCTGTATGTAAAAAGGCTAGTGCTTTGTTATACTGCCCTGTACAAAGTTTTTAATAAAACGCAAATGCTTTTTATGACTTTATGTGCGTCAGTTTCATAATTTTATTAAAATGAAAGTGACAAATGTTTCATTTTAGCAAAGCACTTTCGACACGCCTATGATATACACAAAATGTATGTAGCAAGAGGCTTTATACCTTCCATGAATTAACACGGTTTCTAGTGTCCGTTACGTATTTACAATAAGTGCAAAATAATGAAAGGTTTCAACCTGCTAATTTAAAGATATACGAGTATATCCCAAAATTCGTTTATCGGAACAGTCCATTGTATGGGAGCTATGTATTGTATTTGTCCGATCTTGTTAGTTCCGACAAATGATTAATGTATTACTAAATGGCGGCCCAACACCAAATTTCATCGAGATATCTCACATACTGAGCGACCAGTTTGCGTTTAAACAGACAGACGGACTGGCGGGCATGGCTAAATTTGAAGGTCTATCTCTTCCCTTCTCTTCTGCTTCTCATATTTACAAACATCGGACCAAAGTTATAGCACGATTTTATGTTCATGAAAGGTATAAGAAAAATGTTGTTTGATGCTCGCTTGCTTTTCCTCAAATAGCTATACACTTTAAGGTGCCCTTCTTTACACACAAAAATATATAGACATTGTTTTCCAGTGGAATTACAGCTTTTGTTGTATTTCAAAAGCAGGGTCAGTTTCAAAATACCTCCATATTTACAATTTTTATATAGAGTGGTGGCGATATATTTAGAAATGTTTTGTTTTGCCTCGAATTTGAAAAGAGCATTTGCTTTCATTTAAGTGTTCTCAAAGTAATATTGTGCCTTTACATTTTTCCTAAATGCTATGGTACGAATATTAATAACCTTAGTCGGAGAACGCTCTGCTTATGTTTTACTATCTGTTTGAGAAAAATTAATCGCATCCAGACCTTTACGAGTTACGGCCAAATTTTTGCAATGTTATCATGGGCTATACTTCCTATCAATACCGGTGCAAAGAGTTTACATTTCAACAGCTCGAAGAAATACAGTGATTAATATTAGCTGTTTTTAACAATATTTTCTTCCTAAAAAAATCATTTTCTATAAAAAAATTAATCCAATAAAAAGATTTTCTTCTTTTCAGAGCATTAAGGAAGACGGGCTTGAGGAGATCTTGAATAAGTCAGTCCGGTTTCATTTTTTTGAAAGTTGTCATATTCATGTCTGCATTTTCTAATTGTAAGTTTCAGCACATCGATTGACGGTATTATCTTCCTTTGTTTTAGATACACATGTACTTTCATATATCATCTCTGGAAAGATTTTGAATACTTTCGTTGAAGAAATTCGATTTGGGGGTCATTTTAAAATCGCCCGGCGTCTCTAAAACTTCATGTGTTATTAAGACACTAGTCTTAGAACATAATACTACTACTAAATTCCGATGAAAAAATTGCAACATTTTTTTATTGAGACACGCTAATGCACACATTTTCACACTTTGTTTGTTTAGCTTCGTCCTTCCATTGACATTTTCATTTCTTGTCACTTGCTTATTATTTATTTATATGTGTGAAATGGCACTGTTGTGGTTTCTTGACTTTGTTTGATTAAAATGCATGTTAAAGAACATGAATACGAGCTGCGCAGCCTAAACAATTAATTTTCATTGGGTGAAAAGTTAATTACATTTAACATGCGCAGTTGGGGAAACCCAAACAGTAATAACATCCTACCTATTTATGGGCAATTAATTATATTTTTTTCACTAGGACCTTCTTCATTTCTAGGCGATTTATAAATAATAAATAGAGTATACTTTTTTATGTATAATAGAAATACTCATTTTTGAATGTAATTATTGGGGCGAAAAACAGGAATGAACTTGAATCTTTCTGAAGCGGTCGCGATGCATTGCCCAAACAAATTCATTGAAGAAACGTACTTAGCAGATTAAGGAAATGGGGGTCTGCAATTGTCAATCCAGCAGTGCTAAATCGCAGTGGTACAACCAACCTATTGCATCCTGGATAAAGAATCGGAGAAAATGGATCTTAGTGTGGGCAAGGACAATACGAAATATTTGCATCACTCTGGTCCAACCCTGTGGAAACTGCGCGTTTCCTCGGACTTCCGTTAGAAGAGCCTGATGACAATTTAGAGTGATCGAGCCCAGTGGGAAGGGCGAAGCACTGTTAACAACAACAACAACAACGAAATATTTGAAACAACTTTTTCAGCTTCGCCCTTGCTACTACATATAGTTTTTCGGAAATGTGGACTGTGCCACCCTTACTAAAAATATTAAATTTCAATTGTGAGCAAATCCGAAACTTTATGGGAAGACATTTGTTCAAAGTATATGTTTGGCAGGGTAATATCTGCGGGTTTGCTAGTTATTTTTAACCCTTAACTACCCTGTATACTAGACAAACATTACGATGGTATATGCAACGGAACGTTTGAAATTCCATGCCCAAAATATTTAAATGATAGGATTTTCTCACCAGCAAATAAATATGTACAAAACATATTCATACTCAATCCTAGCAACAGTCTAGTGCAGTCATTTGCAGTTGTGGGTTAAAAAGTTGGTGTTTTAGTTTATTCGATAAAGGAACCTTACCATGTATTATATAGATGATTACATTTTTCTATTTTTTATTATATAAAGAAAATCACGGAGCAATTGCAACAACTGTTTATTTGCCATGAATGTGTAATTGAGGTGGCATAGCCCAAATAAAGAAAAGTGTGTCAGAGGGGCACATGTGGATTATTAAGGGTTAGCGTGATACATCCTTACAAGTTACATTCATCCATATACGAGTATTCTACTTGAAAATGCGAGTTTCACAAATATGTATGCCAGAGCATATTGAATAATGGAACTTCATATTCCCAGACTATTTTGTTATAACCTCTCACTTACTTGTACTCTGGTGATGGGCAACCCTGAGCCACGCATAACAGTACTGCACCCTCATCTTGCGAAACTTGCACATGTGATGTGTGCTCGACAACACTTGGTGAAATAATGCCGCGATGAGCTAGAAAAGACCACAAAATCTTTAAGTTGGAAAAAGCTTTGCAAAATTAAATATTTTTTAACTATGCTTAAACATTAATTTATTGATAAATAGTTTACAAATGTTTTATTCAATGTTGTCAATAGCCTAATGAATATATTTTTGAAAAAAAAAATTGGATATAAATATGTACATTGATATAACGGCTTATTTGAAATTGTTTTGCAAAAAAATTTGTAATTGAATTTTCGGGGTTTACTTTGGTTGAACTGATACTTGGAAATTAACGAGTAAGGTTGCTCGGAGTAAACTTTTTCCCAACGTTGTGCTTACTTTTGTCAGATTGTAGTAAATTTGTTTTGAATATTCTGTTTAAATTGTAGTTGAATGAAATTCTTTTTGAAGCTCGTGTACGGCGTAGAACCGCAGGCCTTGCATAAAGTCTCTATGCGTAAGGAAATTAATTTCTTTTAGCTATATATATTTTTGACATCGGATTTCGCTAGAGCTGTTCTAACTTGGCGTAACTTCTATATTGGAAGTGAATAGCAAATTTAGTCTAACTTTTTTGAGAAACTCCCTTTAAAATTACAGAGCAACTATATTTAATAAATATTTACTGTTATTTTGGCATCACTAAAAAATATTTGCATAACGCCAAAATTAAAAGTATAATTTAGTATAAAATTATGCAAAACAAAAATTGCATTTCAAATTTACGCACGTACATCAACGGATTATAATTAATAATTTATTCAACTAATGTACGCATTCAAATCACCTTCCACGAGATCGCCATTTTACAATAAAAAGCTAATTAGTGAATCATAAACTAAATCAAAAACTATTATTAGTTTATAGGTAGAATCATATAACATGTCATATAATAATATTAATATCTTGAAGCGATATGCCTACGAGGAGATTAAGGCCGAACTTCTCTTCCAATTTGTTGTGTGCTGCTACTAATTTTCCCTACAAACTAACGGACATGTTTTATGCCTACTCCGGAAGGTCCTGAGAGGAAACTAGGCCCAGAACGAAACTAAGCATTGAAAATCGCAGAACGCCGGAACCGGCCGGGGCGGCCCCATTTTGGCGAAACTTTTTCCAATCATTTTGATGTTAGCTGTCCCGGTTTTTCAAACTGGTACATTCGGTGTGACCGACAACTCTGGCCATGGCCTGCCAGGGCTCTGGCATTTAAAGCGTATTCTTCCCAATTTACAGCAATTTATCGTATACTTTACAAGGTATTTAAGCTTATGGAGTAGCTTCTTTAAGTAATTTTTTTTTATATTTTATTATTTTTCCATAGAGTGGAATGGGGGTACGGAACATACATATGCTTCAATTATTTAAATTATTTCTTCTATATAGAACTGGGGTGCGAGGCACTTGTTACGTCTTGTATGTATTCATTGGGGGCGAGCACTTGCTGTGAAACCCCTCTATTTGGGATTGCAAACATAAACTACATATATCTTTGGAATATTTCATAAGCTGGTTGCGAATTACAATAATATGGTACGCAAATGAAATAAATGAAGGAAAAACTAACAGCTTATATAGCTTAAATAGTCAGAAAAATCGAGTAGGGGCTGAAATGGGCCTGCATAGATTTTCCAAGACTGTTCAAAATGCTGCAATATGCCGTAAGACCTGTAGAGGTAATACCTGATTTTTTTCTAGCTTGCGCCTGCCTAATTTATCCACTCCAGAGTCTGGTTTTCATAGTAGTTCTGGAATATTAATTTTATGTGACATTTATTTCAAGTTGTTCAATTGCCGAAAAGATTGCATTGCCTCAGAGACAATGAACTGTTTTTGCTTTAAACAGGCATTGCCTTAGAAAATCTAGCCAGGCCCTAGGCAAAAATTTATCACATTTTCTAACCAGGCAATTGTCAATTGAGAAGAAGACATTTTAACTTGGCGGATCTTAGTTGAATGTATAGTAATCTGCTTTTGTCCAGACAGGCGTCCGGTTGGATGTGAACTTTCGCGAAAGGCGCTACAATCCTAAGTTAATAATAATGATGAAAATGAGATATACTATTATAAACACCTTTCACATGGAAATTGTCAACACATTTTTGTTACTTACAATTAATTCTGAGTCGAGTTGGCGAACTCACAACCACTTGACGTGTCAAACGATGCATGCTTCGGCAACGAAAGGATTGTGATTCATCGGTCTCCTGCAGATTGTGAATGAGTAGTTCACCGGTGGGCAGTAAATGGAATTTGCCATCTGTTGAAAGTAAAAAAATTTTATTTCATAATGAATATTTTAATACAAAAGTGAACTCGTACTATTTTGCATTTATTTAATCAAAGCACAAAATTCCATTAAATTCATTTACATGCCATCCAAAGCTCAAAAACAAACAAAACTAGTTTAAGTCAATTTTAATCAAAAAAGCAACAAAAAAAATGTACAACGCGTATTGCATGACAAGCTCCAAGCGCTTCCAGCTTTAGCGATTCGCGTGTTAATTATGCAAGCAACAGCGAGACGAGCAGAAAACATTCACAAATACATGCATACACATTCCCGCGCCCATTCATGACAACGTAAAACTAACAAAACTGCTTCCAACAACAACAAAAACGGAACGAATAAAAGAATAATGCACGCACAAGTGTTAGTTGTATGCCTTTGGCTCGCGCTTTTTTGCCGCTCTTGCAAAAAATCACATTTCACCTCTAATACCAAGTCGAGGTGCATCTTCACTGCCAGGTTTTTATGCACAAAATAACTACATAGACTTAACTCTGTCATGTTTTTTGTAAGCTATGCGCATAATTCATCTCGTTCTTTGGAAAAACAACAAAAAACTAACAAGTAAAGGAGTTTAAGTACGGGTCTAACCGAATATTATACACTCAGCTCTGAACTTTGACGGGCACAAAAGACTACAGCATCGAACGTCACCAACCTGTTGAAACCATGGTAAAAATATATAAAGGTAGTTCCACTTCTTCTTCTTCCTCGCCATTGCCACTATTTCACATAAATTGTGCTTGTGACATTTCCTTTTGAAAATGAGCTACCGTATTCTTGTACCAAAAACGAACTGATTTGCAATTCAAACGGAAACAATTTTGATTTAGAAAAAAATAATTTATATTTTGAATTTAGTTTTTTATATGTTCGTGAAATAAATCGAAAGGTAAGTAAAATATTGGCATACTTTTTGCACAGACATAAATAAAGTATTTATTTACTTTAATCTATTTTTAGCAACATGAGCTGTTTATTTAGAAATTGCACAAACACCAGATCTACGTGCAAAGAAAAAATTCGCTTTATTATTATTTGGCGCCTCTTCTGCCGATAAGCTATTTCCAAACTTTTTTGTTTTTTTTTATTTTAGAAAATATACTTAATGACTCTATCTATGCATTCATTAACATACTTATTTCTACGCTCTGACAACGGGTGTTCTCACCACATGGACCATGAAATAAAGCTAAAAATATTTTTGCAAAAACATGAAAAGCTTTTTCTCTGCGTTGAAAACCCCTGAAAATGTTTTATTTAAGTATTAACCAAATACAAATATATATATTGACTTGGAAGCAGAAAAATACAATTTGTAGAGTAAGTTAGGATATTGTGATATGGGTTGGAAAAGTGATATACCTGCGTATTTCCTAAATTATTCATGCTCGAGCAAGAATATCTTCTTTACTATAATGGTAATGGCCAAAAACCGGCACTGGAAAGCAGCGGCTCGCATTGGTCAACTAGGCGGTCAGTGTGAAAAAATTAATTTGGAGCACTCTTTAAACAAGGATATTTCCGAAATGTTCTTAGGTTGTCAACTTCTTATAATTTATTTTAGTTTTTGGTAAATATAGGCACCAATATTTCAGGTGAGTACTTAATATTTTTAAATTAATTTTGGTGAAAAAATTCTTCGTTTCTTTAAAGCTGTAATTTGTGTAATGTGATATGGTAGAAGTAGTCCAATGTGTCAAATAGGATTATGAAAAGTATAAATTTCCTCCAACTAGGATTTGGAACGTTGATGACACAGGGGTGTATATCACGCCAAGTAAGCATCCGAAAATGTTAGCTACTACAGAAAAGCAATTTAGGTGCATAAGATCAGTAGAAAAAGGAAAACGTTTTTCCTTTTTATGGAACATGCTCGACCTGGTTCCGAATCAGCTTGTCACATATCTGAATGGATGCAAATGACCATATATATAATGTGGCTGGATTATTTCATGCGGTTTACACATCTTTCATATGAGAGCCAAGTTTGTATATCACATTATCCCCCTATTTTGACAAAAAGACTTTTTTGACTTTTTATGGGTTTGAATAAATATCTTCCGGAATACTTAAGATAAATCGATCTCGTCTTGGAATGTGCTTCCCAATACTGGAATCTATCGAATTGTATGATTTTCTACCTGCCCACTTAATAAAATATTGAATAGCAGCCGAAAAAGGTATGCCTATATCACAATACCCTAACTTATTCTACCATTCACCAATTTTAAAGCGGTTGTATGGATCCGATTTTGCAAGTATTTTTATTTTTCTTATATTCAAAACATCCCCTTGAATATTACAAAAATTACCAAAAAAATTATTTCTGAGGTGGCAACGCTCTTGGCACAACTGAAAAAAGGTGCGAATGACAACCAACACATACCTTGATTTCCTTGTACAACCATGGTTGAAATTAATTGAAATTGACTTCTCTTTTACTCTCGCTGTTGACGATCGGGTTGTATACGCGAAAAAAGCCGATTGTAAATGTGTGAGGGCCGATCATAGTACGACTTCGAGGAAAATCATCGCCTTAAGCTTGTTTAGCAACATGAATATACATATGTGTGTGATTACTATAGGCCCTTTTACACGATATGATTTTTATATGACCTGCCGCTTTTTCTACACTCACTTGCAACACTTTCAACAGTAAATAAATAACTACAAAAAAATTTAAATAAACAAATTAAAGAACATCTGATTCTAAATGTAAGTCAGACAAAAATAGAAACATTTATATTTCGTATGTGCATTTTTCTGAATTGTACAAAAGGCAAATTTAATTTGCCTTTACACGTTATGTTGGTTTTCAGACGTAAAATGTGACATATACACACGACAAACCATATCCTGTAAAATGCCTTTAACTGACTGACTTCATTTTTACGAGTTTAATGGCTAAGGGTCGTTTACTCAATATCTGATTTACTGCTTAATCAAGACTTTATCAGAGGTTAGCCCAAAAACCATTTGCTCAATGTCTGATTAGCAACAATTCGCTGATTATCTTCTGATAAAAGTTGTCAAAGGATGGGCCTCTGATTTTGTGATGAATTGTTTTGCTAACAAACTCGGCTAGTAATAGAATTTAAAAATGTAATAATATCCATGTAAAAAATATAAAAAATATAAAAATCGAAATTTATACACCAAAATGGTTCGTTTCAAATTGCAAGCAAGAGCAGCTGTCACTTTCTATGCGTTCACAATGCAACTTTTTACAATGACCAGCTTACAACGGCCCTACAAGTTTTGGAAAGGCGTCCTATAATTTTGATGAAAGTGGATAAAGACCCTAAAGGAATAATCTTCTCTGAATACAGCAGGGACAAATTGCAATTTCGTCGTGTTCAATCATGGGTGGTACCACGCTTTCCTACGTTGCTATCAGTATATGGTTGACACTGACTGGTTATCAACCGATTTGCTCATTTTAACAAAAATATTACTCGCTTTGTGTACCAAATATGACATATCAACTCATCTCACGATAATGGTTCTACACTTTCAGAGCTTTGTTATGGCCACGCCCATTTTCTAAAATTTTCAAAAATTGGTTTGCTTCAAAATTGTCCATTATAGGGGTATTATGTACTGAATAATCACTTTTTTGTGTGTTTCCAAAATATTCCGCATACTTTTTTACAGATAGCCACATGAGTTGTTGACCAATTTAAGTAGCGTTGGGAGATAAGAGCCAAAAAATCTGCATACTTATGGCGTTTTCCAACCAAAACCCATTCATTTCAATAATAAATCTCGAAATCGCTTAAGTGTTTACATGCTGAATAACATGCCTTAGTTAATTTTCTTTCCTACTGAACACTTTGAAAAGTCGATATCTATCTCGATCCGTTTATAAAGTTACTCATACATCGAAAAACAAAATTATTCGTGAGCTTTGTTCAGCTGAGTATAAAAAATAAAAAAGCAAAGCAAAAGATCTACATAAAGCAAACTCTTTTAACTTACCTCCTTGCAGTGATGGATAAATATAGATAGCAGGTTCATGAACCCACGATACCACTCTCACCAATTCCTTCACAAAGGTCGGCACTACACAACGCAGTATGGCAGTGCATCCGCGGGCTGCAGTCAGCACTTCGACATCCACTTTGTAAGCCTGTGCAACAACTGTAAGAATAACAAAAAAAAAAAATAAGGTGAAAGAAAGTTGAAAAGTTACAAAATATATTTTTGACATTTATTAACTGTTATAAGCTAAATAATGGCAGCGAATCTCTACAGCAGCCACTATCTAAATGGGCACTTCTACTTGAAAAAGTACAAACTTTGAATCATTTTTGCCAATTTTTTGCACAGGGTTGAAAAACATGCAATTTTAATATTTTTTCAATTATTGCGAAAACTGTATTACAAAAATTGCAATAAAAGTTTCTTGTTTACTGTAAAGTAGACGACTCGCTACTCGGCATCTTCCATTCGAATATAAAGCTTTTGCCATGTAAAAGCAACAAAACAAAATAAAGTAATACTTTTGAACTAACCGCTGCGAAAAATTAAGCGAAATTATAGTTTTTTTTTTACTTTTAATTATTTAAGGTAATTTTCTTTGAACAAGCAAAGAAGAGTGTGTGATATATAGTTGCAACAACATTATTAGAAAAGTGAAGTAAAGATAGATATAACAGTTGGCCTAGTACTTTTTACTTGCATTATTTAATTCCCAAAAAACCTTTTCTAAATTTTAATTGATGCCGACTGTTTCATTTGTTTGACTAGCCACCAAAACACTTCACGGAGGTTTTGTGCAGCGTTGATAAAATAGCACCTGCTCGAAGAAATCTGCGGTTACCAGAGTTTGGTTTATAATATGTTTCGGTGTACAATAAGCGCTGTTAGGTTATTCTTCATTCAATCATATATATATTATTTTTCTCAAATAGTTTTGAGCCAGTCGAGGTCAAGTTCAAACATTTCCAGACCACTCTCGACCACACTATTAAATTCAATTCGTTAATCTCAATTTGGCGGTCAAAGTCAATACTTAATTCAAAAACCGCAGGAGCGTTATAAAGCATCTTACAAACTGCATCTTTGATAACGGCGACTTCGAAGACAATGCATTGCTCAGCTGCTTAGACTTTCGATTTAAAAGAACCTCTCAATAAGACAGGAGAAGGGGATCCCTACTACCTGCCCTTCAAACTTCGATCAAGCTGTGAACTAGTTCACAGGTCCACTGTCCAAATGAGACAATCGCAAGACTCTTCGCTCTAGTTTATGACAGTATTAACGGCAATAACTATTGAGTCCCGTAGTATCAAAAGCTTAGCTGCCATATCATCACGCCCGATCAACGCAAGAGGCTGCATAAGCGCAATTTATATTGAGCATAGCATTCAAAGCCTAGGTTTGCGCAGATGCTTACAGGAATATTGAATAGCTTTGACTTTTTGGGAATCGCCTTAGGCATTAATGACAGTATTTAGCGATGATGTTGCTGTGGCATAAAAAAGTTCGATAACGAGTCTGAAAATGTCTACATGACCACTTCTGTAGACATCTGATGGTTTAGTTGCCATTTGTACCTTCTCGGAAGCGGTGCCATCTTCCCCATTAGGGGACCTAACATGCTAGGTGCGTGACCAACATGACTACTGTGTATGTTTTCAGCCACATTCTAACCCTGCTGCATGCGTAGTACTTTGTATCATAAATTTGCTGAATGTGTGAAAGACTTAAAGTTTTCTGTTCATTCTAACTACCCTTCTTAATAATTTATTTGAGATTGTACTTGACAATGAACTTCGACGTGTGCAATCATGACTTCATCTGAAGCTACATTAACCGCAGCTAACAAACATCAATATTCTTCTTATGCCTAGTAAATGTACTCCAAATAAGATTAAATATTGCTCAAGTAAAACGAATGTATAGCTACATTTACTTACCGGCACGCACTTGTACATCTCGCGACACAATTCGCCCCACACTATTGCTAGCTATGCAACGATAAATTGTATTATGCACGTCCTGATGATAAGCCGCCGCCGGAAATGGCAATAGTACCAAAGTGCCGTTGCGCAAAACACGTCGCACACCATGAATCTCCGAAACCGCAGTGCCATCTGCATGCACCCAATCGATGGTTGGTTGCGGACTACCGGATGCCGAACAGTCGAGCCAACCGCCAGAAGAATTTGAAAACTCAACACGACCGGCTGGCTCCATTACGAAGCCAGGACCGCGTAGATGTGCATCGAAAACCTCGGCCAATGAGGCATCTGCAAAGAGGAAATAAAAACGAAAATATGAATCTATGGTAAAGGCATATAAATATTTAGATGGGTGTATGAAAATCATATGGATTTTTATATATAGGTATTCACTAGACCGGCCCAAAAAAATATTGTTTTTTTATTTTATATTTAAAAGACTGTATTTTTTTAATATTTTCAAATGACACAAAAATATTGTAAAAATTCCAAATCTCAAAATGTATTTTCTTAAATCTGTCATTGCTAGTTTAGATTTTAGGGACTTATCCAATTTTTGCTTTAAAACTGGTAAACTTTTAAAGTAAATAAATTTTGATGCACATGGGTGAGTCGTTTTCAAGTAATAGAGCTTAAAATATTAGTATGGCTTTTTGTTTTCACGTTTTTACTTCAGACGTTTGTCAAACACGCAACAGATATAATATAGAAAAAATATATTTCCAAAGTAAAAGCTTGTAATCAAAAAACCTTAGTAATGTCAAAAGCTCTTCTTTCGAAGCTCTTTTGTGCGGAACATAATTTCCCAAAGCACTATAATGACTGCTGAGTGGAAGATCACCCTATTTCAAAATCTTTTTCAAAAACGCCCTATGTCAAAACTTGTTTCAATAACGTACTATTTCAAAATTTGATTCAAAAACGCCCTATCTCAGCTAAAAATTTATTGAATTTTCATTCAGATAGGATGTGTTTAAAACTCATTCTGAGATATGGCGTTCTCAAACCAAATTTAGAAATAGGACCTTAATGAAAAGAATTTTGAGGCGGGGCGTTTTTCAAAGAAATTCTGATATGGTCGGTTTTGAAAAATATTTTGACGTAGGGTGATCTTCCACTCATCCGTCGATATACAGATATAAATAAAAAAAAAATAACTAGCAATGATGGATTTTCAACAATAAATTTTGAGTTCTGTAAAATTTTTTTATGCGCTATTATAAAGTATGATAACAACATAATCATTAAAAAATTTCTTCGGCCCAGTCTAATATTTATTCGCAAAAACTGGCATCAAAATTAAATATGAATAAATAAGCAACTTGACATAAAAGCACCAAACACTTGAGACATTGGCTCGTTCTCTCTTTGACGGCGCACTTGCTGCGCCAAACGGAAATAAAATTTCATATTTGCAACAAAGATGTCCAGCAAAGTAACCATAAAATTGTAAACATTAAGTTGCTTGAAACATTTTAACGCTCAGCATGAAGCACGGAAATCGCCTAGAAATGTGGAGGAAGTGGCTGTGCAAAAATAATGTACAAAACGAAATAAAAGCTAAGAAAGAAATTTAAAAAAAGTGTATTGAAACAGCTAAAAATCAGTGTAACAAGTTATAGTTCAAAATGCCAAGCATTACAATAACGATTTGTAATGCCAAGCCATCCAAGCCACATTTGTTTTTTTGAACAGCATGTGAGCTAACGAGCTATGCAAGTTTGTACATGTGAAAACCCATAGAGTTGAAACAAAAACCATTCGCATTTTTTTAAGTAGCAATAAAAATGCATAAGTACATATTCAAAAGTCACTGCCAACTTCGCCTGCTGTTCTAAATATTAGCATAAATCCAAATCCGCCAAACACCCATCAACTTACATAGTACACTGCCGGTCATCAGAATAGGTTGAAAAATTTTCTTATTTTAACATAAAATAAAAAAAATAGCGAGTGGTATAATGTGAATATTTCCGTTCCTCAATTGAACCACTAAAAATATTTAAGTTTTGTTGTATACTTACATATGGACGCTATCTCGAAAACGACTTTACCAATTTGGATAAAATTTGGTAAGCAGATAGCGTACTATATTCTAAAAATGTCTATCTAGGCGTTACACCTCAGATCGCTTTTATGATTTTTCGACAAAGAGTACTTTATTTATGTCGTATTTCAAAAAAAAATATTTCTAGGTAGGATTACTTTCTAGAGCTGCCACCTAATCATATTATATTTTTTTCCCTAAAACCAACATGGGCTACATTTCAAGCTCTCCTAAGCGTTGCCAAAAATTAATTTTTTACATGGTTGTCCCTTATTTCAATTTTCAGAAATTGCGTGATTTAAAGCAATATTTGTTTCAAAACGAACAGTCGTAGTTAACAAAAATATTTTTATGTATGGTTAAAAATCTCGAAACCAACTTGTCCAGTTTAGCAGAACTGATAGAGAAACGCAAAAATGCAAGCTTGATTTTTCAAAAATGGAACATAATTTATTTTTATATTTCACACAGTTCATTTTAAACAAAATATTATTTATTCAGTTTTCAAAGATTGGTATAAAAAATAACAAATTTAACAGGGTCTTTAAGCAACGGTTTCATTGTGAAAAACTGCAAGCACACAAATACCAAATATTATAATTTATCACCATATATATTTGAATATATCGTATTTTATGTTTACAAACAATATTACCTTTAAATACACTTTGGATCTTTAACTTTTTCCAATAATAATCGTTTTGCACTTTATTTTGTCCACTCCCGAATATAGCACGCTAGCTTTATTAATGTTTTAGTTATACTAGACGCACACAATATATAACGCTATATTACCATTTTATTTAAGGGCAAGTAGAGTCCACAACTGGAACGCGTCAGAGTTGCATTAGTGAGTTACGGCCCACAAAATCCGCATTGAAGTTCATACGGGTATTTTTGCACGTTATTTTGTCCAACAGTGTAAATAAATTCCTAAGTTTCAGGCTCTCCTACTTAAGTGTCACTACTAAGTATGTTTACGGAGGTGACGCCTATTTTAAATTTTTAAAAATTTTGTGAGATACGAATATAAGGGTTGTCACTTAGGGTGGCTACCTAGATACAGGGTGGCTGATGAATTTTGCTACATTAAGAAACTCAAATAATTTCTTTTTCAGTTTATGGAATTCATTTTTCTTTTATTCATGTTAAAGCTCATTAAATTTTATTAAATATAGCTTAATTAGTTTTAAAAATAATGGAATTTAAATGCCGCCCCTGCTCGTCGATGCATGTGCGGCATCTTACCAAAAAGTTGTTCATTACTGCTTGAAGAGTTGAGACAGGAATAGCCGCAATTGTTTCTCGAATCGATTGCCTTAGTTCATTCAAATTTGTTGGTTTTGCTTCGAAGACTTCCTGTTTGCAATAACCCCACAAGAAAAAGTCAGGTGCAGTAAGGTCAGGCGACCTGGGTGGCCAACGGAATGTGGAGTTTCTGGATATCAGCTTATTGGGAAATTTTCGTCGCAATTCTGTCATAACAGGTTGGGCTATATGAGGAGCTGCACCATCTTGCTGAAACCACACAGAGTTGAAAGAAATTCTCATTCGGCGTAATTCTGGATAGAAAAACTCTCTCAACATGCTCAAGTAACGGTCTCCAGTAACCGTAACGGTGTGACCGTTTTCTTCGAAGAAGTAGGGCCCGACAATGCAGCGTGATGAAACTGCACACCACACTGTGACACGAAGTGGATGCAATTCCGTCTCATGGAATATCTGTGGGTTGGAAGCACTCCATATTCGACAATTTTGTTTGTTTATGTTGCCGTTTAAATCGAAATGGGCCTCGTCAGACATGAAAAGACAGTTCAACATGTTTCCATCCTCTTCCACCATTTGAAGCATCTTCTGGCAAAATTCCAAGCGAATCGGCAAGTCTGCAGCGTTCAGTTTGTTGGCCATTTGAATTTTATATGGGAATAAGTCCAAATCTTTGTGCATAATTGACTGTAATGACTGTCTGCTTACACCCATTTGAGCAGATAAGCTTCTTGTCGAAACACGTGGATTGTTTTGTATGGCAGCAGCTACAGCAGCGATTGTTTCCTCCGTTCGAACTGAAGGGTTTCGATGGTAAGGTCTTCTGTTGAGTGTCCCATGCTCGGCAAAATTGTTTACAAGTCTTATTATGGTCCATCTGCTCGGAGGATTGCCGCCAAACGTGCGCCTATACTCTCTTTGAACCAAAACTACGGACTCCAGTGCGTGATAGCGGCGGACAATCCAAATTCCTGTTTCAGTGTCCCAGTTATCCATTTTTGTTAAATGTAAAAGTCAATCTGCAAAATAAAAAAAAATTTACCAGATTCATTAAATAGAAAAAAAGTTATTTAATTTTTTTTTGGTAGCGGCTTTCATCAGCCACCCTGTAGATAGGTTAGCTGCTACAATCTAAGCTCTCTTACATGAGAGTTGACAGTAAGAAGGTTTTTACTGAGTTGCCACTTTTATCATATGTTTAAAAGTTCAAAGCGGTATGCTAGTAATATTTCTAGCTTGGGATACAACCTATATATTTTTCCGATAAGAGCCAATATCTAGAAAAATAATTGATGGAATTAATTAATAAATGAGGTTAGTAAGCAAAATTGTATATACTTAAAGGCGACCACAATGTCTTTACCAAAGATATCTACAAAAAACTAAATTTTATGGCATCCTCGAAAAATGCCGAGTAAAGCTCAAAGGTCCAGGTACTATTTTACTGAAAAATTAGTCGCTAACAACTTTATTATGCTGCACTTACTCTTAGCACACTTTTGCTCAGGCATATTGTGAATACTAGCCTAATTCGTTATGTTTTCTTTAGAACGTCTCTATTTGTGGCCTGTTTTAATCATGGTTTGCAATTTATGGCTGTTCAACATATTGCACAATCCTATTTTCAAAAAAGAAATCACTTCTTCTTTACTGGGTTTTGCTCACAATACGTATATGAATTTCCGTGCGTAGGTTCATTAGGCTGTATCAGAAAAAGAAAGTGCTAGTTGTATCATTTGTTTGATACCCACATTGGCATATCTTATTTGATTTTTTTTATTTCAGATATGTACAGTGGCGAACATAAATGTAGATCTTGTCGTTTTCTGCGATTTTCACAAATTTTGTCATTAGTAAAATTATTTTAACAAAGCCTATAGAAAAACATGTGTCAAAGTCTAATATAAAAACTGTAAATTTTCTTTCACAAATGTACGCAAAAATTCAAAGCTTTATCAAAATGTTAAGAAATTTTCAAAGAGTTTTTTGAATTTTTTGGAGTATGCAGTGTTGTAGGCCATGAAATTTTAGTACAATTAGGTGTAAACCTTATGTTTGTGACACATTTTGCTGATTTTTGACAATTTTTTTCCTGGGGAATTCTACTTTAGCTACAAAACTGCATACTCTTTGAAAAAAATTTAAATTTTGATACAGTTTTTTGAATTTTGGCGAATTTTGCATATATTTTTGAAACAAAATTTCCATTTCTTGTATTAGAATATGACACATGTTTTTATATAGACTTTGTTAAAATAGTTTTATTAAAGCCAAAATTTGTTAAAATCGCAGGACCCGACTGTATGTACATTTATAGCCGCCACTGTAAGTGGCAGCTCTGTAAATACCTCTCAAGTGGGAACAATTATAAGAGAGATTATATTGTAGCAGTTAACTTCTATATGTGCACAATATCATTGAAATGCGTCAGGACGCTTTCGAGATAACAGCGTATATGCTAAAAAAATAAATATAATGAGAGTAGGTGGCAATCCTTGGTGGTATCTCAAGCTAGAAATGTTTTTTTTACCTTTCGCTTTACATTCACATTAGCATATCTTACTTAATTTAAAAAAGTTTGCAAAAAGTGTCAACCATGTGAAATCTTCTTAGTGGGAACACCTAAGTAGAACAGCTGGAAATGTATCATATAACCTATGTTCAATAGTTCAGCCAAATCAGTCAAGTCGTTTTCGTGAAAATGTCTGATATGCCAAAAAATTAATATATTGACATTTAGTAAAAGATGAACTTCATCAATACTTTAAAATTAAATTAAATTAAATTAGATATAAAATAATAAGATAAATAAATAATTTTTATTAATTTGAATTGGTGATTTGTGTTGATCTAAAAACGGTTAACTTTATTTATTTAACTATTGCATCTATATCGATTCCCGCAAAAGCTGGAGGGACAAGCTGAAAGATTCGATCATGACCTTCGGACAATGGAATAGCGTTATAAGGGCACTCACATATTATAGGAGAATGCTGCTGAAGGTTGCGATGACGTCCGTCTCAAGTCATTAATTGAAGAAAATATTTGAAAAGATCGTTAACGTAATGTACCCAATAAACTATGAGGTAAGCTAGTTTATTAAACAATATTTTCCAAACGTTGAAATCCATGTTTTCCAAACTGGTTTTGTAACTACACAATCTCACAAACATTTAAATATGTTGGTGTAAGGTGAACAGTTTGGTAGTTCTTAAAAATAAATTGTGTAAAACTATCGTAATTCCTTTAGAAAATTTTTGAGTTTTGTAGACCGAAAAAGTTTTAGTACAATAATGTGCAAGTTATAACTTGTTCAAACATTTTTCCGAATTTTCAGAATTTTTTTCGTCTAGAATGTTGAGTGATTTTGTCCATACAAGCATGAACAAATTTAATTTTGTATGGAAGAAAAATGTGAACACTAAAAATCTGACTTGCACATTCCTGAACTAAAATAAATGGGGCTAAAAAACTGCGTACACAAAAGCTTTCTAGTAACTTCGCTATATCCGCTATTTTTGAAATACAAATTATGAAAAACATAGACTCTTCTTATTTCGTCGAACGATATCTTATTAAAACATTCAACAACAACGATTATTATGAACACAACTGTACGAGGTGTGTTCAAAAAGTATCGCGAATTTTGAATTTTCGCTGGTTACGTATATTCGAATTTCGAATTTTTTGTGGCGTTATGTTGGTACTCATGTCTCTCACTTATGCCGACAAGCTCGGCCATTTTGAATGTTCAGTTAATTGTTGACAGCTGCTTTGCTTGCACGTGTTTTGGATCGTCTTCGATTTTTACCTATTTTTTTACCAAAATTGCTCAATTGTGACCAAAAACAGCATCGCATGAACATTGCTAATGAGATGTTAAACTCTGTCCGCGACGACCCAAATTTGCTCCAGAGGGTCATAACTGGGGACGAATCGTGGGTTTATGGTTATGACGTGGAAACCAAAGCTCAATCATCTCAATGGAAGCTGCCGCACGAACCAAGACCGAAAAAAGCGCGCCAAGTTCGGTCGAATGTGAAAGTTTTGCTGACAGTTTCTTCGATTGCAGGGGCGTGGTGCATCATGAGTTCTTGCCACAGGGAAGAACGGTCAATAAGGAATATTACCTGCAAGTTATGCGCAATTTGCGCGAAGCAATCCGCCAGAAACTCCCGGATTTGTGGAAGAACAAAAATTGGCTTTTGCACCACGATAACGCCCCTGCTCACGCATTGTTGCTTGTGCGCGACTTTTTGGCCAAAAACAACACACTAATGATGCCGCAGCCACCGTATTTCCCAGATCTGGCCCCCTGTGACTTTTTCTTGTTCCCTAAACTGAAGAGGCCCATGAAAGGACGACGCTACGCTTCTCTTGACGAGATAAAGACGGCATCGAAGGAGGAGCTTAACAAGATACAAAAAAATGATTTTTTGAAGTGCTTCGAAGATTGGAAAAACCGTTGGCACAAGTGTATAATATCTCATGGGGATTACTTTGAAGGGGACAAAATAGATATTCATGAATAAATAAATAATTTTTGAAAAAACACAAAATTCGCGATACTTTTTGAACACACCTCGTATGTCTTAGTATTATACTACTAATAAATAAATGAATAAATATATAAATAATTATAAAATATATTCCAAAATATTATTAATAGTTTACTTAATAAAAAAAAGTTGAGAAAAATATCGGGATTCGAACCAGCAACTTTCGGAGCAAATGTCTAGTACACATTCATTAGGCTAATAGAAAATGGTTACTAATTAGAATAAAACGTTACTTAAAAATGGTTTTCCAAACCTCAATTACAATTGTTTAGTTAGGAAACACTTTCCTTGATTTGAAATTTTTTTCCAAACGTTTTACAATGATTATAGTAAACGTTTTCCAAACCAAAAGCTTGCGAAATAAAGTGTATTGTAAGCTTGTAGCAAACGTATTTTACTTATTAGGTCTTAACTTTCTGCGTTTTTTTATTTTGGGGGTGGGGGGTGACTCTGTATCGTGAAGCGAAAGCCAATCCGATTCAAAGGCTGTCCATTTACATACATTTTTTACAAATTCGAAAGAAATTTCCTCCTATTACGATTTGGCAGGTAGAGACATCAAGAATTCAAATTTTTTCGCCCACTAGTATAGTAGTCGTTGCAGTCGTAAGGTTCAGTGATTTTGGAAAAGCTAGTGCACTTATTTGTAGTGCACTATATCCAACCCTCCCTTGATATTTAGTGTTGAGACGTCAAACATCTGTAGGACTTAATTGAAATTTTTGGGGTGTACTAAAGCCGCCGTTTAAGAAATCAAAAACGTGTAGCATACATACGTCTGAATGCATATGTGAATCAAAACAACACGGTTATCGGAACTTTTCTTAAGTATTCCCGCACTTACTGCCAAAAATTTTAGCAATTTTCTGGTTAATTTAACAGATAAGCAACACTCACTTTACTATCTTTGAGATTATCCTAAAGTTAAAACAGTTTTTAGTGTGCGACTGAAAGAAATGTGTGTCATAAACCCGCATCAAATTGAATGGATGCTTAAGTGCTATCAGACTTTGGTACAATGGAAAGTAATTACTTGCATGATATCACTTAACTTCATTCTCTTCCGCCAAACACACAAAAAAATTACAACACCAAAACATCTTTCGTGTATAGATAAAAAGATAGTGAACAAAAATATGCACACAATAGATGGAGGAGAGCCTCCCTGCAGAGCAAAACTCTAGTTCTGAACTGGTGTGGTTAGCATGGCGACAGTAGAAATCGCATTCCCGCAACAGCCGGTTCTATCGCACCGGAATGACCCGGGTTTTTTCACCCGGCCAAGGGCTGTTATTTCAGTGTAACCCTGTCTAATCTGGGGCAGGGCGAAGCACTGTTAACAACAACAACAACAACAACAGTAGAAATCGTACTAGCCGCACTATGTTTTCTATTTAAATATTCTGCAGTTTAGATATAGTTCTTGGAATTATTTTGTTGATTCCGAACCAAACGGAAATTCTAGATAGTAGTTTTTGAACCACTCCTTAAATAACACAATAATGCTTTCCTACTTAATATTTAAATAGTTTCGAACCAGCTCAAAACACCGAACAAAATACCGTAACCGTATTTCGAGACTAAACATATAGGGTGTTTTTTTAGGGGTATAGAACTTTGAATTGAAATAAAACACAAGAAAATCATTTTAAGGCCCATCAATTTGGCTTTATTGGAAGGATAATTTTATGCCATTAATGTTTAAATATGATTTCGGGCATGTGGCCGCCGCGGCTGGCTCGAATAAAGCCAATTCTACAGGTCCAATTTTCAACCACTTTTTCGAGCATATGGGGCCGTATGTCGGCAATAACGCCACGAATGTTGGCTTCCAATTCCCCTAACGTTTCTGGTTTGTTGGTGTAGACGAGCGACTTCACATATCCCCAAAGAAAATAATCCAATGGTGTCAAATCACACGACCTTGGTGGCCAATTGACAGGTCCATTCCGCGAAATTATGCGCTCATCGAATGTTTCCTTCAATAAATCGATTGTGACGTGCGCTGTGTGGCATGTAGCGCCGTCTTGTTGGAACCACAACTCATCCACATTCATGCCATCCAATTCGGGAACAAAATAGTCGGTTATCATGGCTCTATACCGGTCTCCATTAACGGTAGCTGCCTCTCCAGCATTATTGCGGAAGAAGTATGGCCCAATGACTCCACCAGCCCATAGAGCACACCAAACAGTCAGTTTTTGTGGATGTAATGGCGTTTCAAGGGTCTCATGTGGATTCTCTTCACTCCAAATGCGGCAATTTTGCTTGTTGACGTAGCCATTCAACCAAAAATGAGCCTCATCACTGAACAAAATTTTGCGATGAAAATCAGCATCGAAATCAATCTCATTTTCGGCCCATACACCAAAATCACGACACATTGCATGGTCTCGCGGCTGTAATTCTTGCACAAGCTGGATCTTGTAAGGTCGCAAGCCAAGATCTTTGCGCAAAATCTTCCATAAAGTTGATGGACAAAGCTCCAATTGCTGTGCACGGTGGCGAATCGATTCATTCGGGTCCTCTTCAACACTTTGCTCTACAGCGGCAATTGTTTCTTCGGTGCGCACTGTTCGACGTCTCTGCGGATGCGTATTATCACATAGAGTAAACGTAGTGCGAAAACGATCCATGGTTAACCGAATTAATTGCTCTGATGGACGATTATGTCGACCATAAAATGGACGGAGCTCACGGTAAACTTCGCGAACTGAACCATTATTTTCGAAATAAATTTACACGATTTGCAAGCGTTGTTCTTTTGTCAACCTGTTCATGATGAAATGGCAAACCAAACTGAACATAAATGACATTAGAGTTGCCAGATTTGACCACAAAATGCCAGTTTTATCTCTATTCGAAAAACAAACCTGTAAAAAAAACACCCTGTATAAGGGAAAAACTTTTTATTTTATTTTTCGGAAAATGTTAAATAAAAACAAAGCGAAGAAATCAAAATTAAGTAATAAATGTTTTTCCTCAAAGTTATTTTCTCATTTTTTCAAAGAAAGATCGAACTTCCTTGTGATGGTTGCTCCACTACCGGGTTTGAAGTAATGAAATGCTCTAGTAACGAGCTCTTATTTTGTACTTTATGTGTATCTGCTTTTGAACCAGAAATTTGTTTCATTATTCATTGCGTTCCCTGCAGGGTTGTGAGGATGTGCGGTTGGTGTGGATATGCTCAGATGGGACACAATTTAAAACATTAAAAATATATACGAGTATTTACGCTTTCATGAGCAACCCCAAAAGAAATAAGAATAAACGTTGATATATCTACGTGTATGCATGTACGTAGCCCTCAGTAGTACCCCTTTTGGATATAAAGTGAGTGCAAAAGCGAGTTTGTGTGAACGCTTGGGACAACAGCTTTTGTTTGCCATCAGTGATGCAAAAGTGATGGCGACAAGCTAGACAGTATAACACAGCACAGCTCAGCATAGCACATAAACAATGTTAAGATACTCAAACTTGCTAAAAATATTTTTATACTAGTATGTTCATTAAGGGGATCCACAAAAAGGGTAGGAATTTTGATTACCGGCTCTTTAGGATTGCTTCTTACCGATATATGCCAAATTTAATTTTCTATATGATGAAATGCTCATCTTTCCTGGACAATCAGTCCCAAAAGTTAAAGAACGAGATCAACCTATCATTATTTATTGGTGCTTAGCTTTCTAAGCATTTCGGCCGCTTTGTATCAATGCACGCCAATCACTCTTTTCAGGTCAGATAGCACTTGTTGTCGACACCACATATTTAGACTCTGTTTTAAGGGCCTATTCGGCAGTACTCGCTTTACACTGACAACATTAAGCGCTGGAAATTGTAACAGAATACACTTTTACTTATTCTGATTAAGCTCCGATACATCCGAAGTGTCACTTCGAATGAGTCCTCAGGATGGAAAACTTGAATAAACTCAGTCCTTCGCCACTTCTCTCCGTGGTTTATATCCCGATTGTTTCTTGGGTCATCAAACAACGTCAATGGTGGGGATTTTAGTTCCAACTCAATAGTTTTTGGACCGTCCCAATGTTCATGGAAACATGCAATATTACTAAACAGTTACAACAGTATATAAACATTTTGCGATTGCTTAGAAAGCATGGGAGTTGCACAAAATTGCAGAAAAGTGAAAAAGCGAATAATATTTTTATGGCTAATATAAAAATGTTTGTGGTACAGCACACAACATTTCTGCCAGTTTCGTACGTAGATACTTAAGGGAACAATAATTTAAAAGAGTTGTGAGACTGAGCGTACTAGGGACCATAAGTAACGCATTCCAACACAAAAGGCGGCACATAAAAGAAGAGGGAGTAAATTACGTTCATTCTTTCTTTTTCTTTTATTCGGGAAAATAAGTAACGGACAGTTAACGCCACAAAACGGAAATATCTGCAAAGTCCACTCTTTATCCTAACTGCTCTGGTTACAAGGCGCAGTTGTGGAAAATGAGCATTTAATGGTTGGGGAAGCAGTCAGCATTCGCTAGCTAAGTATTTTAGTATTTTAAGCTCTCGGGAATTCTAGTACATAGACTATAAGATATGTCTGTATGTGTATATTCATGTTTATACTCGCACTAATCTTATGGACTTACAGTTAAGTAAAAAGAATTACATAAATCGCATATATGGTAGTGGGGGATAGAAAGTGGAAGAAAAGAACGCGTGAAACGAAACGCGCTCAAGCTTTTTAGTGGCCATATTTTTATGAGTGCGCTTCATGACTTACAAGATCCGGACATATGTACAATTACTAGAAAGAAAATGAATATCAACAACAAGACGAATAAGAATATTAAGCTAAAAACTCCATATTGAACGAATGAGTTTAATAGACGCTATAGAGGTTGTAACGTTCAATTCGTTGGATGATCTACGTTAACTCCAAAAATCATTTTGTAGAAGAGCTAAGGAAGGTAAGCCTTTTTAGAAAGCCCACCCCAGCTTCTAAGCTGCTTAGGTTATAACCGCTATAAAGTTTAAAAGTCTTTAAAGGTGTGTTTAATCCATTACCCGAACTTTCGGCAGATTCAAAAAAATCGCTTCCGCGTCAAATCGGTAACACCCATAATTAATGTTCATAGAGTGTTTTCAGTTGGAAAAATTTTAGGTTCACCTAGAGTGGTGTGAGTGTGTGAAGGCTAAAGTTTTAATCATTCCTAAATAGCGAAGCGGGATGATGTGAAAGACAACCCTAACTATGACTGACCGGACGTTTATATCTTCCTTCCTTAGCAGAGCTTATATTTTCTGGGCTATACTAATAGTATTAATATAAATATCCGTAACAAACGCACCCAAAATCTGCCTTCTCTAGCTTACACACTGCAAAAACTGCCTGGAGCGAAAAATTGATTCTTGTATTGAACCAGAACAAGACGGGATATGTGCTATCTTCAAATAATAAATTTGCTCGCCTGATAATAGTAAACCTAAGTAATTTCCTATCTCGATGAACCAAAATAATAAATACCTGTCCTGATGTATTTCTCAGAATAATTAGCGGTGCCCAAGAAGTAGATACAACAGTCCTTCGAGTGCAGTAATGCATAAAATGAAAGCCCAAGCCTATCTAGATCCGGAAAGGAGAAAAACTCAAAAGAAAGTGTTAACATCGACACCAAAGCAAAGTCGACTTTTTTTTCCAATCGAGCTTTTAGTCCAAAAAAGAATAGCTTGTGCAAATATTTTGCCAAAAAACTGTGTTCGGATTTCATTCCGGCAATCAAAATAAAACTATTATCATGCATGCTCGACAAAACTTGAAAACAATTAGTAAGCCAAACTCAAAAAGAAAAACAATTAGAGCTTATTTGCAAACATCCCTCGAGGTAAGAAAGCCAACTGCATTGTAATTATAAAGTGGAATACTGTTATTGGTTAATCTGCTTTGTAAGAAGCGAACAAATTTTGTATAATGAAGACTGAAAAAAATAAGAAGTCCCTATATCGGCATTGCAAGTCACCTAACTATCGATTACCTTATTTTTGTAAATAGTAAGATTTTGACTAAAAAATAAACATTCAATGTCATAGAATGTCCTTACACCAAGAACTGAAATTTTATTCAGGCAAAAGAAGGGAGACATTTCTTTCGATATTTGTTTGCTATTTAATAGACACTTGTAAAACTAAAACAAGTAAGGACGGCGCTGTCTTGGGCTGTGCCGAAGGCTTTATACCTTTCATGAATACGTGCAAACTTAAATACGCATTGTTTAAAGTTCTCTAAAACTTTGTCAGCAATACATATAATTTTCTTTTATAATAAGCTTTATTTATTTAAGGGAGGTTTTTACTAGGGCTGTGCCTTTATTCGATTAATTGAGTAAGTTGATTAATCAATTGTTCAATTAATCGATTACTTGATTAATCAAAATTATGAGTAATCAAAACGAGCGTTACTCGAGTAATTTCAAAAATGGTTAATCAAAAACTGATTAATTTGCCCATTATCTTATTATCAAGTTTGCCTCGAAATAACTGGAAAAAATATGTATATTAAAAATATAACATGCTTCAAAATATTAAAAATAAGTATGTTGTATTAAAAATAAGGTTGTATGGGATATATACTATATATAGCTTCGATCTTAGCGATTTTTTACGAAATCTTTTAATATCCATAAGAAAATATCTCACCAAGTTTCAAGTTTTAATCTTTTAAAATGAGGGAGAAATGGCCATAATCCTCTTATCTGGACGATCGGTTGTATGGGAGATATATGGTATAGTGACCCGATTATACGGGATCCGACAAATGTCTAATACCATACAAAAATACATCCGTGTGCCAAATTTCATAGAGATATCTCAAAAATTGAGGGACTAGTTTGCGTTCAAAGAGACGGACGGACAGACGGACGGACAGACGGACATGGCTGTATCAACTCAGTTCATCGTCCTGATCAATTTGGTATACGTAATGGTGGGTCTATCTCTTATATTTCTAAACGTGTCTAAATATGTTCATGAAAGGTATGACAAATTTTTCTTGAGTTGCAAACATTGTTAAACTATACAAGGTTTCAAGTCAAGACAGTTCTCAGCCTCCTGCTCCCTAGTAAAATGCCCCCATCTTTAATTTTCGTCGAAAAAACAGTGCTACCTAACTATTTTAATTTAAAGAACTTTTAATATACCCACAATAGCTTCCCAAAGCCTGATAGCAAACTTATAAGCAGTTTCGAAGGGCAGGATCCAAAATATATGTTAAATCATCCAACTCTACATCTTAACCCATATCATAACGACCGGAATAGGTGCGAAATTAAATACAAAAGTTAATAATGTGCCTGAGTTGAACCGCCATGGGCTGAGTAGTGTTTGCAATTTATAGGAACAATTGATATGCTAAAAGCGAAGATGAAATAAACGTATTGCTGGTGTGGGAAGCATATAAATAATAGTTCAAAAAGTCTATAATTTAATGTGTTTTAAGGTGGACGTCAAAATATATTATTGAAATCCTAAACTCCTTGGCTATGCTGTTTTTAACATGCTTACCCAAACACAAAGATGTTAAGTGTTTAATCGAATTTTTAAAATTATTTTTGCTTTAAATATCTCGTAAATAACAGCTAAATAAAAAAAATAATATCTAGCTTTTACAGGCAACTAAATATTTGTTTTAAAATATTATGTTTCTGAATGCCTTGTAAGCTAAAATACTTCCGAACATTTCTGCATCAATTTTCTTCTATTTCCTCTTTCCTACTGTTTCCTTCAAACATTTTATGAGAATAGGATGAGGTGAAGCGTTAAAGATTTCAAAAAAGTTAACTTTTGCAAAAACCGATAGCAGAAATAAAAAAGTATTCCTTTAGGCACGTAAAGTTATAAACGGGGTTCACAGTAACAAATTTATTTGGACATATTATATATAGACAGTGATATTCAACAGAAACCTTTTTATATGTACAAAGGGGAGGAACATAACTAGGGAAGGTAACAGATAAAGATAAGGGGAGGGTCGCAGTGAGGGAGAAGGCAATCATTTTAAAATTATGTGTACATTTGATTTTGGATGATTTTAATTTTAAACAAAATATTTTGCAAATAAATAAAAAAATTAGAAGGCTTAAACCCCTAAGATTATGGCGTTATCGTGAGAAATATAGGATCGCGACCCATTCCAGAATTTGCTGAAAGAACGCCCTATCTAAGAATGTTTTCCAGTAATGACCTGTCTCAAAGTAAATATTCAAAATATTTTCAGCTAGAATATGGTGTTTTAGTATCAAATTTTGCAATACGTTGTTAATGAAAGCACTCTGAAATAGTGGCATCTTTCACTAAGCCGTCGATATAAGAGCATCTGCAACATGTCGAGCCCTAGCCGCAACATTTTGAAAATTCGTATTTTAACAGATATCGATAACTTTGTTTATTTTAAACGATCTCACAAAATATCACAACTATTCCTAGTACTATTAGTCCTGTCACTGTTCTTATATAATCGATTTGTGGTGAAAACTTATACGTAAAAGTCTATCAGAGTCATGGTTTGGAACAAATTTTTAAAGGACCAGGGATTATAAAGTAATATCGTTACAAACGGCTAACAATTTCTCAATTGCTCAGTTCAGATCATACATTGAAATGTGGTATTGTAATTTCTTCAAAGAAATACGTATTTTATTTTCTTTATGCTTGATTGAATAACAACTTCACAAATCGGAAAGAAATAACTCAAGTGTAAAGCCAGTCTAAGTAACATTATACGATGGAGCGTGCCATGAAAGTCGGAGAGATTTCCCCCATATATCCTTACGTGCGAAACACTATACTTTCGCGCAAACAACAAAGTTCATGAATTTCCCCGTCTATATGTATAAGTATCACATAACAATTTGCAATGTATTTTAGAGTGTCTATTGCACTGGTGGCCGTCAAGTAATTTGAAAACATCGAGTTTTGTTTGAAGTTATGTGACTTTTGGAGAAAACGATTAATGGATATACCGTGAAGGTAAGTATTCGCGTTAGCGTGGGCTATTGAAACAGGGGATGTAACATATGAGTTTCTGAGCTGGACTGGGTCATATTCTTTCAGGCTTGTTTTCGTGTCTGAGTAAAATAAAAAATAATTGCCGTAGGTTTAGGGGAGTATTACAGGTGTGGACAGTCCTTTTTACACTGCGGTGCTACCAGGTTCTGGTATTGGCCTGGATACTGCATACGAGTTTTGTTTGACCCAGACGAACATTCGGGTCGTGGAGTTTAGGCTTGAAATGAGCCGCTATTATCGAGTTTAAATCGAAACAACTAATATGTTCACATTAATTGGATCATTGGTTGCGAAAATAATACGTTATTACTCGAACAGCCCAGTTTTCGACTTTAAACGAAAAACAAGCATGGAAGGAATATATATAGCTATTCCAAATCACCTTTTTGCAAATTTATTTATAATAAAATTTTATTATTAACAAGTAAGGAAGTCTAAGTTCGGGTGGAACCGAACATTATATACCTAGTAGTGATCTATTATGTCATCCCAATTTACGCAGGTCTATTTTAATATTTACTTTCAGTTCGTATTTGCGTTCAGATAGACAGACGGACAAACAGAAAGACGTATCGAGAGACGGACATGGCTACATCGACTCAGCCCATCCTTCTGATCATTTCAGTATACTTTTTGATGGGACTATCTCTTTTGCTTCTCATACGTACAAATATTTGATGGTCATGAAAGATATGAAAATCAAAAAAGATATACAACTTCGCTTTTGCAGTGGGGTATAGACTACTTGCCCGGATATTTTACTTTTCACCCTGAACGTTCTGATATACATTAATAAATATATATCCAGATTCGTTTATGCCGAATGAAGTAATTTACCTTGTGTGCGTAACCAAAATAGATATAAACAAGTAAGGACGGCGCTGTCTTCGGCTGTGCCAAAGGCTTTATACCTTTCATGAATACGTGCAAACTTAAATACGCATTGTTTAAAGTTCTCTAAAACTTTTTCAGCAATACATTTAATTTTCTTTTATAATAAGCTTTATTTGTTTAAGGGAAGTTTTTACTAGGGCTGTGCCTTTATTCGATTAATTGAGTAAGTTGATTAAGCAAATAAAAATATCTCACCAAGTTTCAAGTTTAAATCTTTAAAAATGAGAGAGAAATGGCCATAATCCTCTTATCTGAACGATCGGTTGTATGGGATATATACTATATATGTATAGCTCCGATCTTGGTGATTTTTTTACCAAATCTTTTACCACCTATAAGAAAACATCTCACCAAGTTTCAAGTTTTAATCTTTAAAAATGAGGGAGAAATGGTCATAATCCTCTTATTTGAACGATCGGCTGTATGGGATATATATGCTATAGTGACCCGATTATACCGGATCCGACAAATGTCTAATATAATACAAAAATACATCAGTGTGCCAAATTTCATCGAGATATCTCGAAAATTGAGGGACTAGTTTGCGTTCAAACAGACGGACGGACAGACGGACGGACAGACGGACGGACAGACAGACGGACATGGCTGTATCAACTCAGTTCATCGTCCTGATCAATTTGGTATACTTAATGGTGGGTCTATCTCTTATATTTCTAAACGTTACAAACATCGGACCAAAGTTAATATACCATTTCATGTTCATGAAAGGTATAAAAAGTATGTCTTTCATAGGCGCCAAAGAACTCAACCGATCTTTATGAAATTTTCACAACATATACAGGGTGGCTAATGAAAGCCGCTACCAAAAAAAAATTAAATAACTTTTTTTCTATTTAATGAATCTGGTTAATTTTTTTTTTATTTTGCAGATTGACTTTTACATTTAACAAAAATGGATAACTGGGACACTGAAACAAGAATTTGGATTGTCCGCCGCTATCACGCACTGGAGTCCGTAGTTTCGGTTCAAAGAGAGTATAGGCGCACGTTTGGCGGCAATCCTCCGATCAGATGGACCATAATAAGACTTGTAAACAATTTTGCCGAGCATGGGACAGTCAACAGAAGACCTTACCATCGAAACCCTTCAGTTCGAACGGAGGAAACAATCGCTGCTGTAGCTGCTGCTATACAAAACAATCCACGTGTTTCGACAAGAAGCTTATCTGCTCAAATGGGTGTAAGCAGACAGTCATTACAGTCAATTATGCACAAAGATTTGAACTTATTCCCATATAAAATTCAAATGGCCAACAAACTGAACGCTGCAGACTTGCCGATTCGCTTGGAATTTTGCCAGAAGATGCTTCAAATGGTGGAAGAGGATGGAAACATGTTGAACTGTCTTTTCATGTCTGACGAGGCCCATTTCGATTTAAACGGCAACATAAACAAACAAAATTGTCGAATATGGAGTGCTTCCAACCCACAGATACTCCATGAGACGGAATTGCATCCACTTCGTGTCACAGTGTGGTGTGCAGTTTCATCACGCTGCATTGTCGCGCCCTACTTCTTCGAAGAAAACGGTCACACCGTTACGGTTACTGGAGACCGTTACTTGAGCATGTTGAGAGAGTTTTTCTATCCAGAATTACGCCGAATGAGAATTTCTTTCAACTCTGTGTGGTTTCAGCAAGATGGTGCAGCTCCTCATATAGCCCAACCTGTTATGACAGAATTGCGACGAAAATTTCCCAATAAGCTGATATCCACATTCCGTTGGCCACCCAGGTCGCCTGACCTTACTGCACCTGACTTTTTCTTGTGGGGTTATTGCAAACAGGAAGTCTTCAAAGCAAAACCAACAAATTTGAATGAACTAAGGCAATCCATTCGAGAAACAATTGCGGCTATTCCTGTCTCAACTCTCCAAGCAGTAATGAACAACTTTTTGGTAAGATGCCGCACATGCATCGACGAGCAGGGGGGGCATTTAAAATCCATTATTTTTAAAACTAATTAAGCTATATTTAATAAAATTTAATGAGCTTTAACATGAACAAAAGAAAAATGAATTCCATACACTGAAAAAAAAATTATTTGAGTTTCTCAATGTAGCAAAATTCATCAGCCACCCTGTACTTGGGTTCACTGGGTACAGCATAGACGATATATAGTTTTGGAAAAGTAGGCGGAGCCACGCCCCCAGGCTATATAAAGTTTCAATTCGTCATAACTCCGAACTTTTTTGGTCCAAATTAATGAAATTTGGATATATGTGTCACTTAGTCAATATCTACATAATTTTTCAAAAGTGGGCGGTACCACGCCCACATATTTTGTGTCTTGTTTTGCTTTTGAAATTTCACGATATGTTCAGGAGTTCGCTGTTCACGACACAGTCTGCATAAACTTTTGGAAAAGCCCCCAGGTTATATAAAGCTGCAGTTCGGTATAGCTAGGAGTTTATTTGGTTCAAGTGAATGAAATTTTATAATAGATGTGTTCTATATATCAAAACGTCAAAACAACGTCTATCGGTATATTATAAAACGGCCAAAGCAAACCACGAATTTCAGCATTCTTTTGTAAAACTGAGAGACTAGTTTGCGTTCAAATAGACAGACGGACAGACAGACAGACGGACGGAGAGACGGGCATGGCTAAATCGACTCCGCTCATCGTGCTGATCATTTAAGTGATTTTTTCTCTTCTTCTTCTCATACTTACATACATTTTATGTTTATGAAAGGTATGAAAATCAAAAAAGATATAAGCGATTGCCTTTGAAAATAGCAGAAATTTTATACTGAAACGTGAGCGGCGCCACGCCTACTTCTACAAAAATGACCAAATTTTTTTGCGGCCGAGTTTTTCTTGAAAATCTTATTTTGCGTGCAAAATCTGATTGATATAACTTGCTTAGTTGGAGAAATATAGCTTTCGTCCATTTTTACAGCAAACAGTAACCTTTATATACAGAACATTATCACCAAATTTCGTTTCGACAAATCAATTTTTGGCGCTGTTATGGCATAAACAGTTTTGTGGAATAGTCCACTATAAAAGGGGCGGGGCCACGCCCATTTCGAAAATTTTAAGTTTTTGTTTTTCTTTGTTAAAGTGAAATATAAATTATGTAAAGCTATTTTAGACAAAGTTAGTGCCTATTTAATATATCTACGATCCTCTTCAAAATCTTTCATATAAAAGTGGGCGTGGACCTTAACCGATCCTGTCCATTTCTTCCTGGAACATTCCTTGCATACCTGAAAACATGCGTGCTGAATTTCGTTTCCATATCTCGAACGGTTTTTGATTTATGATTATTATTATTTCTTAATCTGACTTAATCAAAAGTGGGCGGTGCCACCCCCATTTTCAAAAATTTCATCAAAAATTTATTTGCTGCCTTAACGTTAATGTTCACACCAAAGTTTAACCTTATAAGTGTATTACGTACCGAATAATAACTTTTTTTGTAGTTTCGAAAATATTCTATATATAAAAAATGGGCGTAACTATTATCGAATTTCGCCCATTTTAAATAGCGCTCGGAGATGAGTGCCAAGGAACCGGCATACCAAATTTCATTAAGATATCTCAAAATTTACTCAAGTTATCGTGTTCACAGACGGACGGACGGACGGACGGACGGACATGGCTTAATCAATTTCTATTTTCGTCCTGAACATTTTGATATACATAAGTCAATATCTATCTCGATCCGTTTATGCCGGTACGTACTGCCGTTTGGCGACTAAAGTTAATATACCTTGTGTGCGTAGCACTACTAGGTATAAAAATCTTAATGTAATAAAAAGAGCTAAACAACTTATCATATCACTATTCGTAAAAGAAAATTATCTCGCTATTTTGCTATAAAAAAAAGTAATCGAATAATTCGATTAATCGATAAATATCTTGCAATTTATCATTTGATACATTAATCGACTAAGACTCTTGTTTTGGCAACCTTACCTAATATACTTGTAAGTAAATATTAAAGCTGGATCTAAATTGCATCGAAAAGAGGTAATAAGTAATTTATTTGAATAGAGAGACAGAAAACATTACGAATAACTGAAATAAAATCAAAAAAGAACATGCTCTAGTCATTTTTCCATTGTAAAACGCATTGCAACTAACATACCCCACAACTGTCAGCGCCGCCGCTGGTTGTGGCTTGCTTCAATTTCCTTCGATAATTTTAAGAATTGTTTTCTGCGCTATTGTTGCTATGTGCATATAACATATGTATGCAGCGTTACGCGACTGCCGTTATTGCAATCACTGAAGTGCTTGTCAGAGCATAGTGAAACTCATTTGCTCCTCGTCTCAGCCCGCGCCTTTAGCATTTGCGGTTACATTCTACCAGAAAGCACTGATTTTTCTGTTGAAAAATCGTAGAGGCAACTCGCATACATTGAAACACAGAAAAATCCATTCATTGAAATATGCAGAAAGATTGAGACCGTGACATCAATAGCAATGCGAATGAAATGAAATGCAAAGCAGAAAAAAATTATTTTTTCCACAGAATTTAGTTTGTGCAAGGCTATGAATAACAGAGTGAATAACATTTAGGTAAAATTTACAAAGTTTGGTCTGGTGCAACCAAAGCGTGTGTGTGCCAGAATTCCAGAATGTTAGCCAACATAAAAGTGTACTCCTTGGTTCTTTGCATGGTGTTACAAAAAAATATTCACTATTTGTTGCGAACTTCTGGAGAGAGACATTGCGAACCTTTGAAAAGATTGCCAGATCGAGACATCGGCACTTATTTTCACATATGAATTTGAGTAGTAATGAAATATCGGCGTTCCTTACCTCCAAACTTTTCTCCAGAGAACGGGCCACATAAAACTGAGTCGATTTTTCTGCAGTTATAAGAAAGAATTTGCTGTGGAAGCATGTTGGTATACGAATCGTCGGATCATCGGTACGGTATCACAATGTCCATGATTGCATTTCTTCTTTTCCTGTTGACAAAGTTTTATATACAGTTTACAACTTCCAAAGTAGTTCGTTTGTTGTTGTTGTTGTTGTTGTTGTAACGACAAAAACACTCCCCGAAAGTTTTGGGGAGTGTTGTCGAATTAACAGTCCTTGGCCGGATTTGAACCCGGTACGCTCCGGTACTCCCTTGCGGAACTGCCCGACTGTCGTGGTAGCGATTTATGACCAGTGAAACCTTCTAGGTCATTTCACCCCTCCTTCCGTAAGGAAGGATAAGATGGATAATGAGAGGTGAGAGGCATCATATCCGTAGATCAACCATTGAGTTGCACGTCATTACCTTTGAGCATATTACTCGCCTCTTACGACCGGTATGCCTACCTCGGGCATATTCTAAACCCCTAACCCGCAGGGGACAACTTCAGTGGATTAAAAAGAGACCTTTATCATCATTCATTTGCGCTTAAACGAATAGACGTCTCAAAGTGCGCCAGTCATCAACTTTAAGCTATAACCGATATAAATTGGAAACACAAAGGGAGTACAAGTCATCCACCACCTCTTTTTTTATCTCATTTGAGGCCTTCTACTTCCTCCGCTGACAAATTCGGATGTAGATAGGAAAGCCTTCTGCGTGGAAAAGAATCAGCCGAAATAATATCGCACGAGATTACTATTATTTTATATAAGTATAGATAACAACCTCCGTACCATTTATGAGCTTGTCCCATTTAACAACCGTGTGAAGCAGAATTGCTCTGACGATGCCTGGAGTAATGCAGTAACTAAGTTTTATTCGCTGCTGTCCGCCTTGAATTAAGGTGTTAGGTTTCAATGCGCTGCAATTCGATGTGATAAATGTAATTATGCGGCACGTGTGTTAGCGAGGCGTGGGACAATAGCCAGATCAAAGTTGAGGCATGCTCAGTTAAGTTTCCCTGTCTTTTCCTGCTATTTCGGTGGGCTGGATGTTATAAAGGGATTCTTTGTGAGTGTTTTTCAGAGCCCGGATATTATTCCGCATATCAAACAGCTGAGTAAGATGGTTCCAGACATCATATTATAGCTTACTGAGATATCCGCTTAAGTAACTTGCATTATTACGGTTCAGAAGAAAGTGTTGAAGACGGGCTACCCCAAGTGCTCTTTAGTGTTGTTGTTGTTTTTGTTTTTAGCGACAAAAACACTCCCCGATTACTTTGGAGTGTGTTATCTGAGGTGACAGTCCTTTGCCGGATATGAACACGGTACGCTCCGGTACTCACTTGCGGTACTGCCCGACTGTCGTGGTAACGATTTGGTATGACCAGTGAAATCTTCTAGGTCATGTCACCCCTTCTTCCGTGAAGAAGGAGAAGAGGTGAGAGGTATGATTTCCGTAGATCAATCATCGAGTTACACGTCATTACCTTTGTGCATACGAGGTGTGTTCAAAAAGTATCGCGAATTTTGTGTTTTTTCAAAAATTATTTATTTATTCATGAATATCTATTTTGTCCCCTTCAAAGTAATCCCCATGAGATATTATACACTTGTGCCAACGGTTTTTCCAATCTTCGAAGCACTTCAAAAAATCATTTTTTTGTATCTTGTTCAGCTCCTCCTTCGATGCCGTCTTTATCTCATCAAGAGAAGCGTAACGTCGTCCTTTCATGGGCCTCTTCAGTTTAAGGAACAAGAAAAAGTCACAGGGGGCCAGATCTGGGGAATACGGTGGCTGCGGCATCATTAGTGTGTTGTTTTTGGCCAAAAAGTCGCGCACAAGCAACAATGCGTGAGCAGGGGCTTTATCGTGGTGCAAAAGCCTATTTTTGTTCTTCCACAAATCCGGGCGTTTCTGGCGGATTGCTTCGCGCAAATTGCGCATAACTTGCAGGTAATATTCCTTATTGACCGTTCTTCCCTGTGGCAAGAACTCATGATGCACCACGCCCCTGCAATCGGAGAAAACTGTCAGCAAAACTTTCACATTCGACCGAACTTGGCGCGCTTTTTTCGGTCTTGGTTCGTGCGGCAGCTTCCATTGAGATGATTGAGCTTTGGTTTCCACGTATTCGTCACCAGTTATGACCCTCTGGAGCAAATTTGGGTCGTCGCGGACAGAGTTTAATATCTCATTAGCAATGTTCATGCGATGCTGTTTTTGGTCACAATTGAGCAATTTTGGTACGAATTTCGGTTAAAAATCGAAGACGATCCAAAACACGTGCAAGCAAAGCAGCTGTCAACAATTAACTGAACATTCAAAATGGCCGAGCTTGTCGGCATAAGTGAGAGACATGAGTACCAACATAACGCCACAAAAAATTCGAAATTCGAATATACGTAACCAGCGAAAATTCAAAATTCGCGATACTTTTTGAACACACCTCGTATTAGTCGCACTTTAGCTTTTTGGTGGAGGTGAGACCCAGAAACCATGAGAAGGCATTCTCTGATGGCGGTGGTTAAGCACGATTGTAACTTCTGCAGTTGGTGCCACACCAGATTTGCCAGAATACAAAAGCTGACAGTAAAAATGGAAAAATTGGCGCTTAAGGGAAGTTGTTTTTTTTTTCTCAAAATCAAGAGCTCATAGCTTCCGCCTGACTACTCACTGATTGGTATGCTTGTTTGAAAAAGCCAGTCAATTTATGAGCACTGGTTGTAGGGACATAACACTTACAGCAAAAACGTGTTCCTTTAACCTATAGATGAGTTAGTTCGTCGAGTTTTCTGGATGTCTGGAAGCTAAATGGAAATATGTTTGTTTGTTTTTAACCAAAGAATTCATGTGGTATTTACCAAAGTAAGTAGTGATTCAAATATTCTGTTATTCGATGAGCCGAGTTATTCGAATGCAACGAATCGACTACACAAAATGGCGATTGTCGATTCGAGTTGTCTACAGATGACGACTACTCGACTAACCCGCAACTTTCACCTTATCGGTTAACCTCATATTTTCGGTAATTTTTTAGCTTTTTTACAGTTAATCAAATTTTTCTTTTGAAAATAAATATAATATAGGTACCTTTGTACCAAGAAAGTGCCTTTATTTGTGCAAAAATAGGTAAAGCCTTTGATAAAGATCCTCCATTTCTTGCCATGCTGAAACAGCGTTACCTTCAATCCTAAGCCTGGCAATTTGACCAAAAATAAGCCCAGGAAATGTAAAATCATCTCGCGTTCTGTTTTTAATATTTACTTGAAATTGTGGATAGTGGCATAAAAAAATACCAAATTATATTCTGAAATAAGCATCTTCTCAAGAAAATCTGTCCTCTGTACAATTTATGAAGTCCACAGTATATCTACCTATTTGAAAGGCGCCATGTGATAAAAGTAATTCCAAATAAGAAATCATTTTTACCAAAACGCGTAGTTACCAGGTTAATGCAGAAAATTAAATACAAGTCCCAGCCTTGTGATGTGTCTGCATATTTTCAATATATTGAAATGCTTCTGCTTTTAACCACACCAAGAGCAAAAGAAAAATATATCGAATTCTCGGAAGCACGTTTGTTTAGTAAATGCTTTGCACGCTTCTACACTTTCCAACTTATTTTACAGCTTTGATTTCAATAATTTTTCCCCACAACACCAAACTTGTATGGTTGTGTGCATAAAATGTGTGTACATACACATTTAGTTGTTGTTATTGTTTACTGCCTATCTTCTTTTTACACTTTTACTGTTATTGCTTTGTCTTAGAAATATCCAAGGCATCTCAAGTAGGTCAGTAAGATAAACAAAGAAAAAGAGAAATATAAATAAATTTCGTTGTTGGCGCTAGTCCAAGATCTTTTCTTATTCACAGCGGACAACAAAAACTTATTCCCAAAGTGTGACAAATATAACAACAACTGACTAAACAAAAACTTTGAATGTAATACCTGTTGATTTGATAGTGATTTGATTTTGGAAATAAATGGTATTGTGTGCTGGCTGCAGCCATATATTTGTGTAAATTTCTTATTTGTTTGGAGAATTAATTTTCTGTCCCACATGTCGTATACGCAACAATGTGATGCAAGCACACAGCATATTGACGGCTGAGTGGAAGGTCACCCTATTTCAAACATTTTTCAAAAACGCCCTATCTCAGAATTTCTTCGAAGAACGCACCAACCCAAAATTATTTTCCATAGCCCTATTTCATAATTTGATTTAAGAACGCCCTATCTCAGAATGAGTTTTAAAAACACCCTATCTGAACAAAAATTCAATACATTTTTAGCTGAGATAGGGCGTTTTTGAATCAAATTCTCAAATAGGGCGTTGTTGAAAAAAATTCTGATATAGGGCGTTTTTGAATCAAATTCTGAAATAGAGAATTATGATATAGGACGTTTTTTAAAAATATTTTGAAATACACTTCTGTTATGAGTTTTGAGGGTGAATTAGTTTTTGAAACATATAAATGTATGGCGCGATATTCAACAGGTACATACATATATCATCATAAACCTCCTCAGAGATTTTTGTGCCGAGCTTCCGTTCCAATGTGTGGTGTGCCGTTTTGAAGTTTTTCCTACAAATTGAAGGGACCTACAGATTTTTGCCGACTTCAAACGGCATCTACAAAGGAGATGCATTTTTGCTGAAAAGCCTTCCATAGCAGAAAGACACTCGTAGAGTACAACAAACCACTTTTGATGTTAACAGTCCCAGGATTCGAACCTTCGGTGTGGTAGGCAACTCTACCGGCACACCAAGGCGGCCGCCATTAGTTTATTTGTATATAAATAGCTTCCCTACCAACAACTGCTAACCACATTTTTCCAAAACACAAATACATGCACATTTTATGCTTGAAAAATTTGCGTTCAAATAGACAGACAGAGAGACGGACCGGGAAACGGACATGGCTTAATTGACTTAGCTCATCGTCCTTATTATTTCAGTTTACTAATTAATGGCCCCATCTCTTCTTCTTATCTTACTTAAAAAGGTATATAACTTCCCTATTGCAGTAGGCTATTAACAACTTGCCCGGATATTTTCCTTGTGTGTCATCCGATTTACCTAAGTTTTGGCGGGGGCACACCACATACTCTTGAGAAGCAGCTGACCAATTGTGATTGAAATGCCTAGTTCAAACTACAAGCAATCGCCTTTGAAAGTAGCAGAATTTTTATGCTTAAAAGTGGGCGGCGCCATGCCTATTGATATAGCTTGCATGATTATAAAAATATCGCGTTTTACATTTTACAAAAAAAATTTCAGAACTATGTTAAAAACTGGGCGGGGCCACGCCCCTTTTCAAAAATATTTTTTTTGACTTTCTTCGTTCACGGACACTTTGAGAGTGAAATATGAATGATATAAAGCTTTTGTGCGCAAAGTTATTGCTTATCAAATATATCTATGATCCTTTTCAAAATATTTTGTATAAAAGTAGGCGTGGTTCTTAAATGATTTCGGCCTTTTTTTCTGGAATATACCTTGTACAGGGTGGCTGATGAATTTTGCTACATTAAGAAACTCAAATAATTTTTTTTTCAGTGTATGGAATTCATTTTTTTATTCATGTTAAAGCTCATTAAATTTTATTAAATATAGCTTAATTAGTTTTAAAAATAATGGAATTTAAATGCCCCCCCTGCTCGTCGATGCATGTGCGGCATCTTACCAAAAAGTTGTTCATTACTGCTTGGAGAGTTGAGACAGGAATAGCCGCAATTGTTTCTCGAATGGATTGCCTTAGTTCATTCAAATTTGTTGGTTTTGCGTTGAAGACTTCCTGTTTGCAATAACCCCACAAGAAAAAGTCAGGTGCAGTAAGGTCAGGCGACCTGGGTGGCCAACGGAATGTGGATATCAGCTTATTGGGAAATTTTCGTCGCAATTCTGTCATAACAGGTTGGGCTATATGAGGAGCTGCACCATCTTGCTGAAACCACACAGAGTTGAAAGAAATTCTCATTCGGCGTAATTCTGGATAGAAAAACTCTCTCAACATGCTCAAGTAACGGTCTCCAGTAACCGTAACGGTGTGACCGTTTTCTTCGAAGAAGTAGGGCCCGACAATGCAGCGTGATGAAACTGCACACCACACTGTGACACGAAGTGGATGCAATTCCGTCTCATGGAGTATCTGTGGGTTGGAAGCACTCCATATTCGACAATTTTGTTTGTTTATGTTGCCGTTTAAATCGAAATGGGCCTCGTCAGACATGAAAAGACAGTTCAACATGTTTCCATCCTCTTCCACCATTTGAAGCATCTTCTGGCAAAATTCCAAGCGAATCGGCAAGTCTGCAACGTTCAGTTTGTTGGCCATTTGAATTTTATATGGGAATAAGTCCAAATCTTTGTGCATAATTGACTGTAATGACTGTCTGCTTACACCCATTTGAGCAGATAAGCTTCTTGTCGAAACACGTGGATTGTTTTGTATGGCAGCAGCTACAGCAGCGATTGTTTCCTCCGTTCGAACTGAAGGGTTTCGATGGTAAGGTCTTCTGTTGACTGTCCCATGCTCGGCAAAATTGTTTACAAGTCTTATTATGGTCCATCTGCTCGGAGGATTGCCGCCAAACGTGCGCCTATACTCTCTTTGAACCGAAACTACGGACTCCAGTGCGTAATAGCGGCGGACAATCCAAATTCTTGTTTCAGTGTCCCAGTTATCCATTTTTGTTAAATGTAAAAGTCAATCTGCAAAATAAAAAAAAAATTAACCAGATTCATTAAATAGAAAAAAAGTTATTTAATTTTTTTTTGGTAGCGGCTTTCATCAGCCACCCTGTATTAATATAAATGTGTGTGCTAAACTTCATTTCGAAATCTTAAACGGTTTTTGATTTATGATTAATATTATTTTTAATTTTGACTTAATAAAAAGTGGGCGGGGCCATGCCCATTTTCAACGAATCCTTCAAAATTTATTTTCTCCCTAAACATTAATTAATACACCAAATTTAATTCTTATAAGTATATTATGTACTGAATAATCGATTTTTTTGTATTATCTAAAATAATCTACAGGGTGGCGCAAAAGTCATCCTCCTATCAGAAAATGCTATAAATTTTGCGATTGGCCCCTAAAGTCAGTTCTGTTTTGACATTTGTGTAGTAAACACATGCGAAATACACGTTAATAAACAATGTTACGCTACACTGCTCCAGAACGCGGAATATTGCTGACTATTTATTTGACCAATAATCGGTCGGGGCCAAACGGTTACTGTGAATGGTGAGCGCTACAGAGCAATGATCAACGAGTTTATTTTGCCGCAACTTGATGAATTGGGATTGGAAAACATGTGGTTCCAACAAGACGGTGCAACAGCACACACTGCACGTGCCACAACCGATATGCTGAACATCGGAAGCTTACTTTTGCGCCACCTTGTATATATAAAAAGTGGGCGTGGCTATCATCCGATTTGGCCCATTTCAAATAGCGCTCGGAGATGAGTGCCAAGGAACCCGCATACCAAATTTCATAAAGATATCTCAAAACTTACTCAAGTTATCGTGTTCACAGACGGACGGACGGACGGACGGGCATGGCTTAATCAATTTCTTCTAATCAATTTTTTTTTTGATATATCTAATTTATGCCGTTACATATCACCGTTACGCGACTAAAGTTAATATACCTTGTGTGCTTAGCACTACTAGGTATAAAAGTAATAATATACTCAACGTTAATAAAAGTAGCATTTTAGTTTGTAATTTTTTTTCTCAAAGTACAGTTTGTACGAAAACTTATAAATTGCGCGATGTTTTATTCCAAATTTTCGCCTGTGGCGCTTTTTTCAATAATTTTGAAAATCACATCATATTATAAAATGAAAATTTGGAAAAGATATCGCGTGATTTTCTGTCGACATGCTGTAGGCAGTATTGACGCTGTTTCCATATGAAATAGGAAATAACGTCAATGACTATACTTCCCAATTTTTGTTTACCTTCTTTCTCTTTCATTTCTCTTCTTCTCCATTTGGGATGCGAAATAAGGTCAATTGACGTTATTTGGGGTGATCTTGTTAGCTGTCACCATAAAACACTGCCTGAAGGTGTTGGTGAGTGTTGTCCAAAGTGATTGCCGGATTTTAACAAAACTTCTTGTTTCATAATTTATTTATATTTATTAATGTCTTTAAAATTTTATCAAAAATTTAGTAGCATAAATTAAATCAACAAATTAAAGAACAAAGTAGAAGATTTACAACTACGATCTCGATGCCTGACAATTCAGTGACATTAATTCGCATTTCAAAAGCGAATAATTTATCTCAAAGCTAAAACGACAGGATATTATTGAATATAGGCCGATCTAGATAAAGATTAAGTAATAGTTTTTTGAAATATCTTTTCCAACATCATTTCGGTTTTGAGATTCCCTGCAAGGTCATTCCCAATACTGTCCGATGTAACTCAACGATTATATTCAGCCATAACCGCGCACGAAATTTTTGGAAATAAAAATCTTTGAAAAGATTACTTTTGTATTACTAGAAAAAAGACGTCAAACTTAGGTAGTAAATAGTTTTAGTGCAAATCAATTTTCTGTGTTAAGCTATATATTTTTACATCATTTCTATCCATATGCTTACATTGATTAATTCGATTCGGGCAACTGTCTATCCAACAATGAAACTTTAACACAAATTTATGCAGCAGATTCGACATATAAGCAGAAAGAAGTTCTGATAAAGGCCCATATATACTGCACTACACTGACTGAATAAGCTTGCGTGAGTTTTGCAAAGAAGGCCTCAATATAGGGACACGGCTTTTCCATAGTATATTGATACTACTACTTAACTTTAATAAACTAATTCCGCCTGATGTGAGATGCTCAAAAAATAACTTTCTCCGGTGCTACAAAAGTGCTAACTTTCCGACTTAAAGAGGCGGCTGTCATTGTGCAATATCTGTCTCTCCTCAATGACTTTTTATAACCAATTACACAAATTTACACGTAACATCATTAGCTTTATTTACTTTTATTAATGGTAATTATAATTACGCATCATTAGCTATTTCTTTGCCAACGAACGCAATATTGCAATTGGCATTTGTGAACACCAACAACAAATAGCTAAGTACCAAACATACAGCATAAGTCTGTCGATGTCATACGAAGTTGTGTGGTTTCCTTATGGCGGAAACTTTTTTTCCTCAAGCAAGTAATTCACTACGCCAAGCCAATGCGAAGGCGAAAGTTTGTTTGCTTATTTTCCATTTCTAACTTAACTTTGTAGACTAACTATTTAAGAATTTACTCACTCATTCACAGACATCTGAATTTATCTGTATTGGCGTGTAGATATGCGATTCATTTACTCGTTGCAGAAGCCGTACAAGTCGTTGAAATGCGAACATTCACAGCTCAAACAATTGCTTTAACGAATAGTTATTGACAACACTTTGGAAATAGTTTCCGATACACGACAAGTGAATGTATGTGTGCGTGTACATATAACTTCAAGTTTAACTAAGACTATTTAACTACAGCTGTTGGCTGTGCTTTCTTACTTTCTACTTTTTCGCAGTATTTTCATTTTTGTTCCGTAGATAATCCGATTTAAGGCGTATGCACATATGTATGCTTATGTACATAGAAAGTTACTGTTGCCTGTAGCACTTTTTCTTCATTAAACTTTCTTCGTTTTTATGCTTAGTGACAAAAAATTCACGTACAGTATATATTTAAACACAACTTTTTAAGTAAGTTCTTTTGGTGAACAATGACCCAACTAAGAAGTATGGACTAGATACACTAAATTTCTGAATTTCTAAATCTGACTTTACAATCACGGGGCCCATGACTACTCCTATATTAGGTCAAAATGTATGACAATGAATAGATTTTACACCTTTCATGAACATGAAAAGGTATTATAACTTTGGTCCGATGCTTGTAAGTATGAGAAGAAGAAGAGATAGCAATAAGCATACCGAAATGATCAGGGCTTATAACTCTTGCAATTAAAAACCCAGGAAAGTGAAATTTTGCAGGTTTGATACATATTACATATGTTATGTGACAAATGAAAATCAGCCAGATCGGGCATACATAACATATAGCTTCCATACAATCGATTGTTCCGATTAATTGAGGTTGGGCTATAACTTATGCAATTTAATACCGAGCAACGCAAAGTTTGACAGGTATAGTATGTATTAAATATGTAATGTGTGTAGGGAAAATCATCAAGATTGGGCCAATATATATATATATATAACATTTTTTTGAGTTTGTCTATGTGTCTTTAAATTAACAGGGTAAGACCATCAAATTTTGCAGAGATTGTACTAATTCCAAGTAAGGATCGGACACTTAAAAGCGTGATGCGAATTCGTGAAAGGTATAAAGCCTTCGGCACAGCCGAAGACAGGGCTTTTCTTACTTTTTATTTTTAAAATTCGTTTTAACTGATTTTTTATTAAAGAAGATGATAAGTTTAAATAAAACAAGTAAGCAAGTCTAAGTTCGGGTGGAACCGAACATTAAATACCCAGCTGTGTAAAAGTCGTCATGATAAATTGCTAAATTGTTGTGCAGTTATGACCTATAGAGGTTTCAAACTTTTTCTACTACCATGTGGGCAATCTTATAAATAAAAATGAATGTGTGTATGTGTGTCTGGCGTCCAAAGTACTTATCCGATCTTTATGAAATTTTCACAGTAGATTGCTGTTGTTATAAAATTGTAATCTTGTACAGGCGTCTAAGGTACTCCACCGATCTTTATGAAATTTTCACAGTAGATTCTTGGATTCACTGGTTACAGAATAGGCAATATATAATTTTGAAAAACGTATAATGTTTCGTAATTTCATTTAACACGATTCTGAAATTAATAATAGCTTAAATTTGACATTTTGTTCATTTGTGTGTGGGCGGTGCCACACCCATCTTCCAAAATTTAAAAAAAAAGTATTATATAAGATCATCAGGCATTGTAACTTCGCAATTCTAGCATTCTATCTACATCAGTGAAGGAGATATGGCATGTTCCGGTTTCCTAGCTCGCTTTTAGAAAACACTGGTCCAAAAGTAGACGTGTTCGTTCACCGATTTTGCTCATTTCCCGTTGGCGTACTCTTCATGTCCATAGTATACCTCGAATCAAGTTTCGTAATTATATCTTACACCGTTCTGAAGTTAATAACAGTCAAATTTGAAATTTACTTGACTTATAAGTGGGCGGTGCCATGACCACTTTTCAAAATTTTACGAAAATCGTATAAAAAATTAGAAAATTGAGGTAACTGCCAAACTATATTATTATACCTGTATTAGATACCTGTTAATTAGATATGGGCAGTTCAATATTTCTACCTCTTTCCACATCAGTTGTATGAAAAAGTAAGCGTGGTCGAAAAGCGATTTCGCATGTTGTAATAACAATAGTATGCCTCCTACGAAATTACGTTATACTGGCTTAAACGGTTCTGAAGTTACTAACAGTCAAAGTTTGAAGATGTCTTCACTCATACGTGGGCGGTGCCACACACCTCTTTTCCCAAAATTTGATAAAATCGTCAATGGGACAACCAAATTAATAAATCTAGCAAATTGCATCATTGTAGCTGCTTATATTATTGATTTAACCCATTTTATACGTTTTTCGAAATTTTCGATATCGAAAAAGGGAAGTGGTTATTGTTCGATTTCGCTTATTTCAAATACCAAACTACCTTGAACGGAAAGCAGCCTGTGTGACATATTTCATTCAAATATCTCAATTTTTACTCAAGTTATCGTGTCCACGAACGAACGGACATGTCTTAATGGATTCCTCTGTTCATTCTAAGAACATTGATATATGGAACTCCATATCTATCTCTATTATTTTGTACCATTACAAACCACCGTTATATGACCAAAACTATAATACCCTGTGTACTAGTACACGCTATTGTGTACAAAAGACTCAGTTTGTTGTAAGTTGCTTGGAAGGCTGAAGTTACTTTTCGTAACACAATCAGGAAAGAAGATTAAAATCTTCAACAATTTTCGCCCATCAACAAAAAAAAAACTAAGATTATTTTATTAAATAAATCACGCATATTTAGGTTTTAGTAGCATGTTCCCAGTCCAGAAAAACCTAGGGCTAAAAAATCGCGGCATCCCTGGATTGGCATCCGTAGTATGAACGCAGATACATTCTGTAACGTAAACTTCTTATATGAAAAATTCTAGTGCATTTACAAACAAAATGTCAACAAATCAAAAAGGGAGTGCTTTTGTAGATGTACCCCTTTAGTAGGGCTGCATGGCAACCCTATTATAATTCACAACTGAGATGGCAAAAGGTACAAAGGAAATCGTAGTCAAAAAAGGACTTTGTCTTATAGTGAAAGATAAGGTCTCAACTATGAAACAAATTTCAATGGAAGACACCGCTTATCCGCCTACCAGGTCAGGCATATAAATGAGCGTTGAAAGAATTTGAGATCCGATAGTATTTCTAATTGGCTTCAGTCAACAAAACCTATAAAAGAGCAAATAAAAGAGTAAATGAATAACATAATGGATTTTCGTTAAACTTGTTTCAGAAGAGAAATAATTCTGGGAACACGTGCAGCATGTACAAGGCATCGCCCATCTTGCCACGAGCTGCCTAACTACAACAAACACATCCGCTTTATAAACCATTTTCTTAGCAAAATCTTATGTTTTACTCGAATTATTGCACTTTCTTAATAACTGCTAATGTTTTACTTGAATTATTTCACCTGAATCATACATCTCGCTATTTGTACATATTTTTCCACTTCACTAAACATCATTGATCAAATAATACATGCCAGTAATTCAAAAGACACATTAACAGGTATTTGCTGAGGTCATACTACGAGTACAAATGCATCTACTTGTTTCCTTTTTATTGTCCTTAATATGAAAACATTTATTTGTATTTGTGACATATACCCCTTAGTACATTCGGAATCACTACTATTTCACATGCAAGGCTTTAGAAGTGTTTCTTCTTTTTTTTCTAGTTCCAAACTAGACCAAAATTTACATTGTGATTGTAGGGCGGTGTCACACAGTATTGCGACAGGTCTCAAACACTCCATAAATATACACGTTGAAACTAGTTCCGAGGCAGTTGACTTTTCTCGGCACTTTACCTAGTACCACCGCATTTAGAGATTTATTTATTTGATCAACAAACTCTTTCTATTTCATAGAACATAACATTTAATTATATATTTTAATTTTATTTATTGAAACATGAAACTTAGACAAATGGATTTTAATCTTTTCTCTTTCAATATATATAATGTAAAATAAACGTAAAAACTTAAGTTGAAATAATTATTGCTTTTCCTAATGAAATTGTAAAATAATTTTTTTTCTTCTCAAATTGAATCGGTTCGTGCAAAAACCCCGTAAGTCCCACATTTTTCGAAAACGTTTTTTTTACCTTAGCTATAGATAATTGCCACTGTTGCCAAGGCATCCCTTCCACTCAAAAACTGCTCCGCAAAAACGTTTGGTGCTAAAACCCCATAAGTCCAGGACTTATGCTATTCTTGTAGCTCAGAATAAGACATTGTGATAATGTTTTTTTTTTTGGTATTTAAATATTTGGACACTCAATCCATATAAGGTAATAAAATTCCCGGTCATTTGCGAAGTAAACTGTTTTCATTGCCTCCTGGAAAATTCTAACTATACGACTTATAGCTAACTGATTCCATTGTAATTGGATTAAAAGAACAAAAAACAGTTCAAGGTCACAAGCAAGAAAAGGGTAATTCTAAATTACCACTATTCCGACTAGACCGTTAAGCCTTTGCGTTTCGATGTTACGTCATATGAACTTCAAAATAACCGTTAGAGAACTAAATAACAATTAAAAATACATACTTTGAGCTGGGTTGAGTTAGTGAAAATCCAGCTACTATCGAACAACTTCTTATTTGGATCAAGTTTTGTCTCACTAGTTACTGAGTTCGATGCAGAGTACGTGAACTATAAAAGTATGTAAGAACTATTGTCACATTTATTTATGCGTGTTCAATGTTTATATGCCGATACTAAGTTCCTACGATGCAGCCGTCACATGATTTTTGGTATTAATCAATCATACCATTCGGCCCATTTTCAGCTTTATCACACCATAGAATAAATACAAACATATGTACGAAGTATGTGTGTATGATGTGACAAGACCTTTCTTCACGTGAGTGTTTTGCATTGATATAACCGAACAAAAACAGGTCGCTTGTTACCCTTGGCGACAGAACAATGGAAGCGTATGACACACTTTTATTATTCGGTTGGACGTAAAGACATTTGTAAGTATATGTGAAGTACCTATGTCTGTACCCCAAGATGAATAAACTGGTATACGGGTAAAAGTGGGTTGTCGTGCTAAAAGCTTTCAATCGGAAAATTTGTTCGGTGATAAAGTACAGATGTGAACCAAAAGACAAATATTACCACAAAAGGGCATTAATGCTTTCTTTTTTGTGATAAATATTTGTGTGCTCTTAGTGTGATATAATATATATTATCGTGTATCGTAAGCATGTCCAGTTTTCCACTAATACAAATAAATCAGCACTTTCTCACGTATTTATTCGGGGGTTTTTCTACCTGTAAGTAAATGACTCCAAAGTTGTCTGGCCTTAAAGCTTTTTCCCAATTATAAACAGTGAGGCTCAAAATATTGCAGTTTCTTCTTTAAAAAAAAAATTCATGAATCAAATATTTATTAAAAAAGGAAAATTTACAATTTGGTGTTTAATTCGAAACCATTCATCGGTGCTACAGATTTTTTAAATTTTTGCAGTGATTTAAAAACCTCTCAATTACCTTCCCCAATTTCAATTTTTTTTGTTTTGATTTAAAATTAACTGAAAACAAGTAAGGAAGTCCAAGTTCGGGTGGAACCGAACATCATACACCTAGTAGTGATCTATTATGGCATACCAATTTAAGCAGGTCTATTTTAGAACTTTCCAGTTCGTATTATAAAGCCAGCTGATTCTTTTCAATAAAAACACTTCTGTTATGAGTTTTGAGGGATAAATTAATTTATTTGTATATATATACTGCTAACCACATTTTTTTCAAAATACCAATACATGCACATTTTATGTTTGGAAAATTTGCGTTCAAATAGATAGACGGACGGAGAGACGGACATGGCTAAATCGACTCAGCTCATCGTCCTTATTATTTCAGTTTACTTATTGATTTGCCCATCTCTTCTTCTTTCATACTTACAAGCATTCATCATGTTCATTAAAGGTATGAAAATCAAAAAGTGTTATTAACAACTTTCCCGGATATTGTACTTTTGTGTTATCCTATTTCCCTAATTTGCAGGAGTATACTACATGCTATTAAGAAACAGCTGACCAATTTTCATTGAAATATCTAGCTGAAATTACAAGCAAATGTCTTTGAAAATAGCAGAACTTTTGTGCTGAAAAGTGGGCGGCGCCACGCCTTCTTATTGATATAGCTTAGATAGTTATAGAAATAGCGCATTTTACATTTTACAACCCAGTTTTTAAGAGCTATGTTAAAAAACTGGGCGTGGCCGTTAACCGATTTCGCCAATTTTTACAACTAACAGTTACCCTTATATATTCTACATTTTCGCTCAATATCGTTTCAATAAATCAATTTTTTCCGGAGTTATGGCATAAAAAGTTTTGTGGAATAATCTACTATGAAAGGGGCGGGGCTACACCCATTTTCAAAAATTTATTTTTTCGACTTTCTTCGTTCACGGACACTTTGAAAGTGAAATAGAAATGATATAAAGCTATTTTACGCAAAGTTATCGCCTAATTAATATATCTGTGATCCTTTTTAAAGTCTTTTGTATAAAAGTGGGCGTGGTTCTGAACCGATTTCGCCCTTTTTCTTCTGGAATATTCCTTCCAATTGATATAGATATGTGTGCTAAATTTCGTTTCGAAATCTTAATCGGTTTTTGATTTATGATTAATATTATTTCTAATTTTGACTTAATCAAAAGCGGGCGGTCCATGCCCATTTTCAAAAATTTCTTAAAAAATTTATTTTTTGTCTTAACATTAATCTACACACAAAATGTTATCCTTATAAATGTATTATGTACTGAATAATCTTTTTTTTTTGTATTTTATAAAATAGCGCTCGGAGATGAGTGCAAAGGAACCTGCATAACAAATTTCATTAAGATATCTCAAAATTTACTTAAGTTATCGTGTTAACAGACGGACGGACGGACATGGCTTAATCAATTTCCTTTCTTCTCCTGAACATATTGATATATAAAAGTCCATATCTATCTCGATCCGTTTATGCCCTTACATACCGCCGTTAAGCGAATGAAGTTAATATACCTTATGTGCGTATAAAAACGTGTCAAATCTTCCTCTACTTCTACCGGCGGATGCTGATAAGAATATCCTGGGCCGGAGCATCTTCGTTACTTGGTAAAACGTGGCCTCGCCAGCGAAGCGGCTGGGTTTTAATTCGCTGAACTATGTCGAAGGCTCATACAGCTCATCATTAAATCTTCCTCGGTACTCTCCATCGCTAATGCGTAGAGGTCCACAAATCTTACGAAAACCCTCCCTCTCGAATACTCTCAGAGCCGATCCATCAGATGTTGTCAGCGTCCACGTTGCTTCACCATATAGAAAGACGGGTGCAAAGAGTGATATTTTCCTTTGCAGGGAGAGGACCTTGCTTTTCAATTGCCTACTCAGCCCGAAGTAGCATTTGTTTGCAAGAGTAACTCTTCGTCGGATTTCTAAGCTAACATTATTGTTGGTGTTAATGCTGGTTCCCAGGTAAACGAAGTCCTTTACTATTTCGAAATTATTGCTGCCAACAGTGGCATGGTTGCCAAGACGTCATTGCGCTGACTCTTTTCTTGATGACAACATGTACTTCGTTTTGCCCTCATTAACCACCAATCCCATTTGTTCCGCTTACTTTTCTAGTTTGGAATACGCAGAAGTTACGTCGCGGCTGTTAAGGCCAATCATTTCAATGTCGTCGGCGCGTATAAGTTCCAGCGCAGATAAGTTCTGCAGCTTTTTTTCCTTTAATATCTGATTAAAGATCATCGGCGTCTGCTTTATTGTTTTTCATTCCAGGTTGTGTAACCCCGATAACATCATTTTTGATTCTGGGTCCGGGTTTTGCATCTTATCTCGATTCTTGCTCAGCTTCTCCTTTAAAGAGGGCAGAGAAGTGATCGCTCCATAATCTTAGTACTCTCTGAACACTTGAACACCAGATCGCTGTTGTCATTTTTAAAGGAGTTTGCCCCAGGCTTAGAACTTTCCGTTATTCGCAGAATTTTTGTTTGGTTCTAAATTAGTGACTAGATTTTTTCGTTCTCTACTACCGGATAAAGTCCAATATGTAGCCTCCACCTTATTGACCAGATAGTCATAGTCCAACAAATGTGAAAGTGCTCGCTGGACGTTTCCATAAAGCAGTCTTCCCACCTTTCAAATCAACCCAGCTCATCAATTTGATTAAGGTCTTTCTAAGATGTTTTTCAAATCTTAATATTTACTTAAGCTGTAAACATTATTAAACTAACACCTTTTCCTTGTTTTCCGCCTTTACTCGACCTTCTCATCATTCACGCTTCAAGTGCGATTTAAAAAAAGTTTCCTGAGGCGTTGAAAATTTGGCTCCCAGATGAATTCATTTTTGTTTTTCAAGTATTTGATAACATTTTCTATTCAATCCCCTTTCATATTTGAGTGGGATCACAGTAAATATGCAAATGAATAAATGTTTTTATCCTGAGTTATTTAAATGCCGAATGTTGTTGATATGAATTATATTTTTATGTCATCATGCAAATATTTATGTTCATACCCTGCTAACCTTGCCAGCCCTTGGGGGTGTAAAACAGAGTAAATCGGTTATTTTTAAAACACGCTTTACTAATGTGATTTCGTATTCATGTGTGTGGATGTGTGGCTTTTAGGGATGCCAATTTGTTTCACTTTTACAATTCCGAAGAACTGGCATTAATCCCAGTTCCTTATTTTTCAACAATTTAGATTGAAAAAAGTAAAGAAATCGTTTGAGAAACTATCTAAGTCTAAAATGTACAACTATTTATTGTATCTCTGATTTGATTTTTTATGGAAAACGAAAGCTTTCAGGTAATAACAGAACATATTGAATTAGGCGTTTTTTACACGCATTGTTTTTATGCTATATTTAAATAAATAAATCCAAAGTTAAATAAACAAGTTAAAACTGTTGAGTCCAATGGACCCACAGTTTTTTTTTAGTTGATGGGAAGGCTCGTGTTAGTTTATGTAACACATCCTACAAAGAAAATAAAAATATTCCAAAATATCACATCAACGAATAAATTAGGATATATTTACCATTTAGTAGCATATTGCAAATCGCCAAAAACCCTGGATTTCTTTTGTACAATAAAAATACTTGATACCGAAATCCCGGAATAAACATCCCTTGTAGGTATGTACTCGTATGTAAGCATATATGTATGTATAGCAGCCAAGGGAACAGAGTCAGCATGCAAAATAATTTCGCATTATTACTAGCAATTTATATGCAAACGAAACTATAAAAGAAAATTGTTTGGTAAGATCGACCATCCATGTTTGTGGGTGTCAAAGTTTTGATGTGGGTGTGTCACTGTGTGCGTATGCGGGGGTGTGTATGCGTATGTGGTTATAAGAGAATTTGTCACAATCAAATTGCGGTATCATTTAAATGTGATAAAGTGACTATTAATTTGTACTTTGCACATTTCTCGACAGCGGTTAAAGGTTGTCTTTGCGTGTGAGGATGAAGTTGAGTATACACACTAAATGGCAAATGAACGAGCAAATATTTCAATTGAATTAGAACGATGAAATGCATTATTACTTAGTTATGTGCCGTTTATGCATAACATTAGATTTATTATTTTATTTGCATTATTTATTGGTGTATTAGGAAGAAAAAGAAAATATTCTAAAAAATATAGAAACATTTTAGGATCAGTTTTATAATGTGTTTCATGTAGTAAAGAAATTGAGTTTGCTTGTAAATAAATGTGTTGGATAATGGTACGATTTTGAAAAGTTCACTTAATGTAATGGATTTTTGTTTTACTAAAGAGTTGGCTAAAGAGTTGGGGTAGCACGGCTATGCTCAATCCCTTTAAGCTAAGGTAACCCAGGCGCCAGAGTTTAAAACCAACGTGTCACAGGTGACATGAGTGGAGCTTGGGCTACGACGCACCGCCCAATTCACCTCAACGGATCACCGAGGTATTAACAAGTTTACTATATAAATATGTAGTTAATTGGGATACAACACATGGAGAAAATTAAAAAGGAAGAAAAATGTGCAAAGTTTCAGATGAGAATTATCTTTTAATGATAGTGGTCAAGTCAGACACTTTACTGGCAGGTACTGGAATGTGAAGGCGGATATGAAGCAGATCAAGGGCTCAAGCCACATGAAGTGAAATAAGTCCACAATCAAAAATGTATTTTGAGAGAGAAATATTCTGCGTGCTTAGCTACCCTAGGTACTTGAAAAGTTACTACACTCGAGACAAACGAGACTGATAAGGACTCCTGTTTGCGGAGAAAAGAAATCTATCGTCATGCCATCAAAAACATGATTGTGGACCTTGAATCGTTTGCTTTCGCAGCCACGAAATTCAGATTTAATTTGATTCGTTCTGCTTAAAAGTACGTATTCTCTATAAGACCTAAAGAAGTACCCCTGCTTGATATGAAAGTATTTCGTACCCACTGTGAACCGCAGCATCATTGGACACCAGAAAGCCCCACCAAGCCTATAAGAAACCCTGGGTACTATGAAGAATTTCTCGATTTGTGCACGTAAACAAAGTTCTTATTAAGTAACTAGCAGACCCCGCAGACGTTGTCCTGCCTAAAATTTGAGCTGGCCACATTTAACAAATTGTGCTCTTTTCCCTACCCACGTGGTGCTTCCTTGTAAATAATTCCCATATCTTAATTTTCTCACTTTTCCTCTGCGGTAACTTATATGTACATAGTTTCGAAAAAATAGCGGCTTAACTTTTTTTGGTCTTGGCACCGCCCACTTTTCCAAAGTTATGTTAATCTTGACTAAGTGACACATATATCCAAATATCATAAATTTAGACCAAATTCGTTCAGAGTTATGACGAGTTGCAATTTTATATAGCCTGGGCGATTGGCAGCGCCTACTTTTCCAAAACTATATATAGCCTATGCTTTAACCAGTGAACCAAAGAATATGCTGTGAAAATTTCATAAAGAGCGGTTGAGTACTTAAGCCACCTATAAAGGATACACAGACACGCAGACATACAGACCCACATTCATTTTTATTTATAAGATAAATCGTGTACCGAAATGGTAGAAAGAGACGTGAGGTTAGAAAAAAATTTACCTACGCGACCGCCCAGTTATGACGAAGTAAGTAGGTCAAGTCCTGATTCAAAAATAGCAAAGCAAAATACCAGCAGAGCTACTTAAACATGAAAATGTAGTGTTCTTATGCTTAACAAGGAAATCCAAAGAAACGCAACTGTTTCTAACAAGGCTGGACTGAATAGGTTACCAAAAAATATAGTTCTCTCTTGACGAACTGTATCTCATAATGGTTGTAATGGCTCACGATTGGCTCAAACTTGTGAGCTATGACTTCAAATATTTATCTTTAATATTAATATCAAATAATAGGTCCTAACGCTAGGTTTAATAAAGGGTATTTATGTAATATCAATATTTCAACCACTTTCGGGGGTAGGGTCCAAGTGTTTTATGTTTGGTTACCCAAAAACATATTTTTTTGTTACATATAAGGGACTATAAATTTATTAAGATTGTATCTTTGCAATCAGTTTAATATGCAGAAATGCAACTACCCAATAATAAATCCGCTGCCGATTTCCTTGTATACCCATATTGCACTGGAGTATTTCAAAGAGACTAAGTTCACAGTTTTGACATATTATTTCTAATCTTCATATGCACAGCTGTGTTCAATATAATAGCAGTGAAATTTAATTGGATATCGTTGGACGAAATAAGAAGTTATGATTTTAATAACTTTCATTTAAAATATAGTGGATCCCATAACAGAAACCACATAAAAAGAAATCTCAAAATCTTCAAACTTTTTGGCAGAATTTCTAGAAAACTTTTGAGTATGAAGTTTAGACACTGTGCAAGTTAGACCTCACTCAAAAATTTCCCTGAATTTTCATAATTTTTTTCGTCAAGGGTGTTGATTGATTTCTTCCATACAACTCATGATAAAAAATTAATTTTGTATGGGAAAAAATACCCAACATCCTTGACAAAAAAAATTCAGGGGAAACTTTGAAGTACTTGTAACTTGCACATTATTGTGCTAAAATGATTGTGATGGGTGAGCTATAAAGTTGCCTATTCAAAAATTTTCTAAAAATTCTGCCCAAAAATATTGAAATTTTGACGTAAATTTTTTAATTTTTATTTAGCTTTCCTGAACTTTGTGTAAACTTTGAAATTTCTTTTTATGTTGTTTCTGTTAGGGATTTCGCTATATTTTAAGTGAAAATGATTAAAAACACAGTTTTCTCTTATTTCGTCGAACGATATCCAATTTAATTTCACTACTATTATATTTAACACAACTGTAGAATACAAAATAGTGGGCTTAGAGAAAAACCTTCTAACTCACATCCACAAAAATTTCATTCGAATTTTCATTGAAATCAAAGGAAGTTAAGGCAGAACTACCCGACTAGCCTCTTAGACATTGCAGGCGTCTTATACTCTATGATATACACAGCTAAAAAACTATATCAAGTCTAGAAAGCCTGTACCGCCTTTAGAGTCTGGTCATTAATTTAAACTCAACATAACTACAACGTGATATTTTTCAAGATAATGGATGTATCTACAAATTAAATCATTAAAACAACAAAAAAAAACAGATTAAGAAGGCCATAAAAGGACGAATAATTTTCGTATTGTTGTGACGGCAAAAACACGAAACATTTCAGACTCGCCTGATGTCGATCTATATAGTTTCTTTGCTTAACCTCGACGGTAGTGAGAAAAAAGACAGAAAAAAAACGACCCAACAAAACAAAATCATAATATTTTTAACATTACTTTTTGACTTAAAAGAAGGTCACTTCATAGCAATATTCAAAAGCTTCGAAGAAATATTACTTCGTTGTCTACAAATATCAACAAAATTACCTGACAACAGACGAGGCGTGAGAATATAAATATGCCTAGATTTGTGTGTATAAGGAGTAAATAACAAAGAATTTAAGAGACTTTCTCTTAACAAAATACAGGCGAGCTGTGCATGGGTATGTGTGAGAGAACTAAAAGAAAAATATATATGGTTTATTATACAAAACATAGCTTCACTCACCGAAATGTGATAGTAGCAGTAGCAAAAGCATACAACAACTAATCCGCATGGCTTTTGATTTGGCTGCCTTGCGTCTCGTCTCGTCTAAGAATATGTTTATATTTATTTTGAATGTTTTTGATCTGCCTGGAGCTGTTTTTTGCTTTGGTAACAGGTTCTATTTGTATTACAATTTCCGCAAAATGACGTTTTATATTAAGATGGGGTTTCTGCACATGTTTTCTTATTACACTTACGGTTATACGAGTATATTAAGGAATTGTTGTTTTTTAAATATTTCGTATGTAAATATTTGATTTAATTTTTTTTTTATTTTTTCAATATTTTCTTAACTTTATATAGCTAAAATTTTGTTTTTTGTATTCTATTGGGCGTTGTAGTATTTTAAGAAGTAAATTTTGATAATTTTGGTTTTTGTTGCTCCAATTATTTATATGTTGTTTCAGTGTTTGTTTGTTGTCCCACGAAAACCTTGTGCGCAACTTATAATTTAACACTTGATTCCAATTTTGATTCTTGCTCGTCTTTTTGGTCAATGTTTCTAACTGCTTATTACAAACAATTCGTTTCTTTTGATTTACTTCTTTTAGTTGGAGTAGTTTTTTATACGAAAAGTACTTGGTTATTTTTAGTACATTTTAATTATTTGTTGTTGCTTTACTCAGTCAACGTTTTCACTTTTCTTATTATATTGCATAACTTTCTTTAACTACATATGATCTGGATTTTGGTAGTAGTTGACTTAGTTAAAAAAAATTTTGTATATGTTTAAAGTCGTTTTCCTGGCCCTTATTAAATAGGGCCAACATGGGCAAAGATAATTTAACAATTTTTTTTTTCAAACGCGCCAATCAACCGAATGCAAAAAAATCACAAAAGCTTGAAATAATTGAGTGAATTTCAGACAACCAGCTTCATTCATAAAGCCTAAAGTTATATTGCGAAATTAACTAATCATATTTTTTTTCGTGCTTCGTTCCATATAACGACAAATTCAAAAAATCCCTTTTCCCTAAGTCAATTTGAGGAAATGATTATTAGAAAAATGTTACAGTCTATCTCTATCTATGGCGCGATATACAACAGGTATATCATCATAAACCTCCTAAGAGATTTTTGCGCCAAGCTTCTCTTCCAATTTGTGGTGTGCCGATTTGAATTTTTCCCTACAAATTGGTGGGACCTACAGTTTTTTGCCGACTCCGAACGGCATCTACAAAGGAGACGAATTTTTTGCTGAGAAGCCTGTCATGGCAGAAATACACTCGGAGAGTTTGCCAAACCACTGCCGAGGGGCGACCCCGTTTTAAAAAACTTTTTTTTTTCAAATCACTTTTGATGTTACCTGTACCAGGGCTCGAACCATGGACCTTCGGTGTGGTAGGCCGGCAACACTACCTTCACACCACGGCGGCCGCCAGTTACAGTCTACCCATGCCAAAATTGATTTTCCCCAACCTGTGAGAAGACCAAGAGCACAAAACGAAGAAATATGAAAATTAATGGAATGTTCGATTACAATTTATTTAGTTTTCTTTATATTGGTGACCCAAGCGATTGTCACTTTCTCATTTTTACTACTTGTATATACTCAAACTGTTTTCATAAAAAAATTGTTTATAGGGCATATTAATTCTAAAGCCTTTCCCATTTATGCTTTTTTCTTCACGTTACTTTCCGGATAATGTTTCACTAGAACTTCAGTTATTATTTCAGCCCTCAGTCAAATAATTGCAAATTATAATGGCTCAAAAAAAAATTGCTTGAGAATGTCGATGTTGAGGTTTCATTATACGGGCTTAAATTTCTCATCCATTTTATTTTTCATGGGACGAAATTTTTTCTGTTTTATACAGGTTGTTCCTTGTTCAATTCTCTAAAAAATTAATATCGTTTAATGGTTTTAGGTAAAGCGTAGTGAAAATCAAAGAAACTTTTTCAAAGAAATTTATCAAATATCTCTTCAAAGAAATTCGCAAAGATCACATCTGGAAAAACATCGAATAATATCCAAAAGAATAGATAACATGTTTTGAAAAGCTAAATTCAAGTAAATTTTTAAGCGATATTTATATATATAACATTTAAAAATGTTAACTTAAGAATCTCAATTGTCAGAGAAATTGAAGTATGTTAAAAAAAGTTGTTAACTTTTTTCAAAATAACTAGAAGTACCAATTTTTGTGAAAATATTCACATCACTAACTTCGCGAATCGGTGCCATTCTAAAACACCTCACAAACTTGAAAATCTTTTTTGTTTGTTATCCACTTTCCTTCATTCATCGCACAAATTTGCTATATATCAATGAGAACTAGCTTGCCGATTTTAAAGAGGTTGTGGCTATATACTGATTTGGCTCATTATCTCAATAAAAAGTTGGCATTATAAAACCAAATTTTCATCAAATTTATTTTTTTGGAATAAGAATAGTAAAAATAATTTAGCGCCATATGCTACTTCTACTTTTTTTCTACAACTGACTACACTAACAGCCGAGGGGCGACATTTTCATATGACTTTAATGTCACTGGAACCTCCGGTTTGGTAAGCCGGCTCACAATGACCATGAAACTGTGGAATAATCAACTATAAAAGGAGTCACTACTCTTTAAAGTGAAATAGAATTTACGGTGGTCCATAGCCGCCTTAGTCAATTTTTTCCCTGCAAAAAGCGTAACTTTTGAACCGATCTTTGTTCTGATATCTTTAATTCAATTTTTGATTTATGATTAACCATATTTGTAAAATTCACTTCATCAACATTGGACGAGAAGCTCGAACAAAAAGCTCTCAGTTAACCCTGAGATCGCTAAAATTAACATCTTGGTATTTAATGCCGAATTTATAGTTTCATACTTGGTTTGATTCCTAAATTTATGATCCTCACATTTTATTTACCACATTTGACAATTTTTTTTAAGTACTAGCTTCTGGAATCTGGCTTAAGCTGCAATTCACTCAATTCATTTATCTTACATTAAGACTTAACGGATTTTTTACTACGTTGTTTTGGTGTTCATATCTCATTTACCATTTAGTATTTTACAAAAATGTTTACTTCATTTAGTGCTTCTTTTTCTTTATGCATTCAAGCTTTCCTAAGAAAAGGTGCAATTCATACACCTGTACATAAATATATGTATACCCACACACATATCTATCACTTATACCGTTATACCACAATATTTATTCACCGAAACTTCCCGTTTTGAACTTTCCGCATCGTCTGTCATTCGCGCACTGATTAAACCGTTTGGCATACCTTTGAAGTTGCGTCAAATTTACATATAATTACCACCATTCGCTATTCAATTGAATTTGATTGCGTTTACTCTTTTCTTGTCCCACGTTTCGTCTTTAGCACTTGAACACATTTCATGCAATGAGGCACGGCCAGCGTCAACAACGTTGAATGCTTTGCAAAAGCCGCCTTGTATGTATCAATGAATTACTTTTCTCTTTTACTTTCGTTTGTATGTGTCTATTACTCCTGTGGTTATGCTCTTTCCGTTTCCGTTTTCCGCGCGTTCGCTCTCACACATACTCGCACTCGCTTCCTGTTTGTTTGTGCTACAAATTTTTTTTTTATTGTTGTTGTTCTTTAATAGGCGCAGGCATTTGCGATTGTGGCATTACACTTGACATTTACGTAGCGCGCGCCCACATACGACTATATTTACACCAACAACTTCAACCGACATTAAACATCGGCGACGTCAACACAACATCAACACCTACACAGCAACAACAACTCGTCAGAATTTATATGTCCACTGTCTCGGCGGCTACAAGACAATGCACTTCTCAAACTATTTATGTTGGCGCTCTCTGACTTATTATCGTTTATGCAAACGCCGGCGTTAGCTCTCTCTCTCTCTCGGATAGGTGGTACGTCACACACACACACAAGATCCTAGCACAAACAAACACCTCCTCCACACCACAAGCCAGCTGTTTCTCTTCTCAGCACTTAATTCACACAATTGTCTCTTTAGTTAATTGACTGTCACTACACTTCAATTATCCGCTAAACCGTGTACATCCTTTGAGCAATCAACTGCAACTGAGCGCCGGCTCAATTTGCACAAACCAGTCTGGGCCGCATACCCGCCATTTACCGCTATTTGACTTTACGCATCTTCCTTTTAGTGTGTTGCTTTATTTGAACTTTTATGTCTCTTGATTCATCAATTGTTAGCAGCCATGTTTGTGCGCCGGAACATTGCGCATGCTCACCACTTTGGGGCACGTTTTTTCTTTTGGCTTGCAATACATTTACACAAACCCGTAATTTGCTTTCTCTTATCAATCGTCAATTGTTACGTTTTCCTTTTTACTTTGCTTTACCGCGCTTTTCGCAAAATTTTGTTATCATCTCTATTCGTACCTCTATACACGCTTATAACAATTTGTGTTGTCTATGGTTAGGAACAGCAACAATAGCAAATACCGAAAACTATGTATAGATACAAGGAAGCAAGTAGAGAAAGAGGATGCGAAAAAAAAGGGGCATTTGTTTGTTATGCAAGTTGCTTATTTACTCATTCGCTTCTCCCAAGCCACTCATACTCGCCAGCATACAGTGAAGGAGAGCAAACGAGCCCATTACGGTAGATAGTCCATTTTCGTGGCAGAATATCAGCTGAGAGTTTCCGATTCTACCGCTCGCAACAGGAAAGCTGGCGTTGACCACGCATAATATTATGCAAATTTGTGTACATTTGAATATATGTAAATTGTGTATGCGTACTTGATTACTACAAGGCGGCGCAAAAGTAATCCTCCTATCAGAAAATGCTATAAATTTTGCGATTGGCCCCTAAAGTCAGTTCTGTTTTGACATTTGTATAGTAAACACATGCGAAATACACGCTAATATACAATGTTACGCTACACTGCTCCAGAACGCGGAATATTGCTGACTATTTATTTCGGTCGGTGAAAAACGGTTACTGCGCAAAAGTAATCCTCCTATCAGAAAATGCTATAAATTTTGCGATTGGCTCCTAAAGTCAGTTCTGTTTTGACATTTGTGTAGTAAACACATGCGAAATACACGTTAATAAACAATGTTACGCTACACTGCTCCAGAACGCGGAATATTGCTGATTATTTATTTGACCACTAATCGGTCGGTGAAAAACGGTTACTGCGCAAAAGTAATCCTCCTATCAGAAAATGCTATAAATTTTGCGATTGGCCCCTAAAGCCAGTTCTGTTTTGACATTTGTGTAGTAAACACATGCGAAATACACGCTAATAAACAATGTTACGCTACACTGCTCCAGAACGCGGAATATTGCTGACTATTTATTTGACCAATAATCGGTCGGGGCCAAACGGTTACTGTGAATGGTGAGCGCTACAGAGCAATGATCAACGAGTTCGTTTTGCCGCAACTTGATGAATTGGGATTGGAAAACATGTGGTTCCAACAAGACGGTGCAACAGCACACACTGCACGTGCCACAACCGATATGCTGAACATCGGAAGCTTACTTTTGCGCCACCTTGTATAACAAGAAAATATGTGTCGTATTTTTTTGGAAGTGATTTGTGTCAATAAAGTAATAAAGAAACGTTATTAAATGCAAATGTTATGTCTGGAATAAATTTAAAAGTCACATTGTTCAAAGGTGAGGGAAAAGTAAACGAAATCCGTTTATGACTACACCTAGGTGCTATGCAGCGAGTATTAGGAAAAACATGTAATACTGTTATTAATACCGTACAGAATTTTTAAAGGTGGAATAAATCCAACTCAACATTAGAGGCCCGGACTCATAGAGGAAAATCTAAAAAGCTGTTTGCATTCCAGTTAAAGTTTTTTCTAATTTTCATAAACCATTTAATGTACTTTGCTGCAGTCCTTCAAGGATAAGTTGAAAACTGTGAGAGAAACTAAGTATATTGCTATTTTACGTCGAATATATTTGTTAAACTTGTTATTTCCGCGCGTCTTTTTCTAGTCCGAATAAAATAGCCACTGGATATTTAAATTATTTTAGAAAAATATCAATTATTAAATTACACTAAGGCTACCCTTTGGTATAATCTTTGTACAAAGGACAGAAAATAACAAAATATTAGTTAGCCGCCATGAAGGATGCGAAAATTTTCCATACTACTTTTAACCCGCCTTTTTGTGCTAACAAACATTGGTAACCTAGTAAATCATAACAAATAAGGACGCCTGAGTTCAGGTTGAACCGAACATTATATACCTAGTAGTGATCTATTATGACATCCCAATTTATGCATGGTCTTTCGTCTAGACTAGTGAGGAAAATGGGTATTCAACGTTTCTCCCCGATCCGTTTTCAGAGTTTTGTTGGATACAAACTGTTTTCGTTAGTGTGCCATCATCAGCATCAATCTTTAAAATAAGACTAGCTGAACAAATGTAAGTTCACCTTGTCAGAGATTAAGGAGCTGATTATGTAAGTCACGGTGACACTTTACGTAAGAGTCACTCATATTTGCCTTTACCCATATGTAATACCAAATAAATTCACATAGCAACTCCTAATATAATAATGAGCCAGTCAATAAATTATTAAAAATTCGGAAATTCCTAATTTTAAGTTGGGGACGCCGTGGTATGGTGTAGGTGTACTGGCCTACTACCCCGAAAGTCTCAAGTTTTATGGGATGACCGTCATCTGCCAACATCGACATGGAGGCTTGAGTGCCAAAGGTCGTTGTGTGCGTTACAATATCCAAGGCGTACAATTGAATTGCGCAACCATCTTTTACATGAAACACATGGAATAGATACCCGCCACGAACAAGATAGTAAAGAGCAATCCTGCTACAAGGATCTGCTCCGAAAATGATAGTTTTAGCGGAAGTCGTGATGAACTGGGCATGGTGACATCGAAATATTTCACTCCGTTATACTAGAACCGGCTGTTGTGGGAATGATGCGCGAGGCGTACTTCACATGGATTAACTTGAAATGGATAGAACGATTACCGGATTTCAAGAGCTTTAAAAAATCCTATTATTTGGAAAAAACTCGAAAGTGGGAATATGCTCAACGAATTGTATCGAGTTAAAAGAAGATTATGTTGAAAAATAAAAAGCTTTTTTGCCAAAAAAAATAAGTCATAACTCAAAAGGTAGCCGAATTCTCAAGCTTTCCTCCTATGCACAACTTCATAAACAGTTAAAAAACCGCTAAATTCTGTTAACGCATTTCGCCGTAGCTAACAGCGCTTGGAGATTTTTGGCTACAGTGGCAAATTTCTATCTATCTATCTGTATGGCGCGATATACAACAGGTATATCATCATAAACCTCCTAAGAGATTTTTGCGCCAAGCTTCTCTTCCAATTTGTGGTGTGCCGATTTGAATTTTCCCTACAAATTGGTGGGACCTACAGTTTTTTGCCGACTCCGAACGGCATCTACAATGGAGACGAATTTTTGCTGAGAAGCCTGTCATGGCAGAAATACACTCGGAGAGTTTGCCAAACCACTGCCGAGGGGCGACCCCGTTTTGAAAAACTTTTTTTTTTTTTTTTTTTTTCAAATCACTTTTGATGTTACCTGTACCAGGGCTCGAACCATGGACCTTCGGTGTGGTAGGCCGGCAACACTACCTTCACACCACGGCGGCCGCCAAATTTCTAGTTCACGCAATAAACATCACTAGGTAAATCCGAAAACATTTTGGTAAACCAAATTAGTGGTACAGTGAGACTAAAAGGTTGACTTTGGCTTTTAGCAACACCAACTGACATTACGTTCGGGCTGACGGAAAAACTTAATTACGAAATAAATTAGTTTTTGGCTAAAGTGTACGTGAAACCATTTAAGAGGAAAAGGACCGTGCAATCAACAAACACCAACCGCGAGAGCAATAACAACAATAAAAGTAATCAAAGCAACAACGAGGCGCAAATGTGCGTGCCGCATCCCATCCAAGTGGGGTCAATGCGATAGTAATTTATATGTTGAATTCGCTGCTTCCTTGTTAAAGATGAACGGAAGGTTTCAAATAAAGAAAGTTATTATTATTCTTTTTTTTGCTGGTTTTCAGAAGTTTTTTTTAATCTAAAAAATATGCGAACATGATTATGATGCCTACTTATCTCATACTTCACAAGTTCTTGTTCAACCTATCCGGTTATTTCGAAGAGATTGAGGTCGAGCTTCTGTACCAAATTGTGGTGTACTGCTTCTAATCTGCAATTGCAGCTGATTTTTTGTTAAGAACCTTTTTCAAAGCAGAACTACATTCGAATTATTGACGACCACTTTTTCATTTGATATTACCTGTCCCATCACTTGAACCTGGGACCTTCAGTGTGGTAGGCCAGCAACACTACCACCACACCTTGGCGGCTTGTATATTCCATGTTTTTTGCCTTTAAATAATAATAATAATTCCCAACGAATAACCCACCATCCCGCCCAACCGACAGGAAGGGCGCATCCGCATAACGCAAGGCTTTTTTTTTTATATATATTGCCGAGTCGTTGAAAGGCAGGGGTTTGTTAAGTGTCGAGATCTAAAACTGCTCAGCTACAGAGGGAAACTCATCAGCTAAGTAACACAAGAAATTAAAACTTATAAATGATGTATTAAGCGAAGAAGAAGTTAGATTGTAAAGAGTAAATTCATAAAGTTGCCATGGGTTAAGCGAGGATAGTATCGATATTTTAATGCTAAAAAGCGAGTCAGAAATATCAAATGTACTGGAGTGAGTGTTATAATTGTCACACAAACATCGGAAAGGCTCATTTAATTCAAAACTAGTCCTACACTGTTTCAAAAAAATTGGCTTAAAATGTCTTGATGGCCGAAAAGGAATGTTAAAGTTTACTTCTCCCAACAAAAATTGGCTAGAGACCAACCCGTTTAATAATTTAATAATAAATATTGTTCCGAGCATTTCTCTACGACTAGCAAGGGTAGCAAGGTTAATAAGTTTCAAGCGATTAGTATAGGGAGGGAAAAATATACAGGGAATCCCATGAAAGATCTCTTAAAACGAAAAGTAAAAATTGTTTTTGAACCAATTCTAACCGATCAACGTGGCCCTGGTAGCTCGGATTCCAAATAATTGAGCCGTATTCGAATGTCGGTGATAAACACCCATCGTAATTCTCGAGTCCATAAAATCATGCACTTGTTCAAGACTATGATTGTTGATTATGTAGGAAACTGGTTGTGTATTTCTGCGCGAAAAAAATAACTGGAAAAGTTTCGAAATTGCTTAAAACCCAGGGGCCGAATTACGGTTCATGTTCCGTGATCGACAGAAAATTTTTAAATCAAAATAGCGCTAAAAGTCAAATTCGGACTGACGGAATACGTGAACAAGTGAAGTATGCATATATATATGCCTTTATTCATATGACCAAGCAGCTATCAAAGCACCCAATCGAAAGTAGAAGTTGAGGATATCAACTAAATGATTGCAGATTCCGAGCGACCTTGCCATAAATGTCATCACATGATGGGTAGGCTAGAAAAGTTTATAAAAAGGATACTAAAAAAGGTGCACAACAAATCTTCGTAAGTTTATTAATTTAAATAACAGCTTACATTATATGAGCGGACTGCTGAAACCAAGCACTTTTGTCACAGCTGCAAGATGCGTAAAGAAGTGAAGAAAGAGTTTATTACAATGAACTAACCTGCTTAAATGGTTCCACTCGGATCAAAGATTACTGAGCTGCTTGTATATATTACACGCAGTGTTCTGTAAGTCAAAATCGCCCAGGCGGTTAGATGACCATTTAAAGAAAGTTCTGTAAGTCACTCCATTTTACTTAAGGTGCTTTAAGAATATATTTTAAACATTTGGTTTTCGAATTGCAAGAGCTGTTTTTGGTTACTCGTAAGACTGTCGAAGTTAAATTACATTCGAAAGGAAAAGAGTTTCAATCCGTGCTAGTCCAACCTTTCCTTATTTATTTTTTTTTTATACCCAGCTGTACTTGTACACACGGTGTTATAACTTTGTTTGGAAAACGGTTGGTAGATATAGACTTCCACATATCAAAATTACCAGGATCGAATAACAATTTTATTGGGCCATGTCCGTCCGGCTGTCCGTCCGTCCGTCTGTCCGTTAACGACAACTTGAGCAAATATTGAGATATCTTCACCAAATTCGGTATGCGGGCTTATTTAGGCTCAGAATAGATTGCTATTGAAAACGAGCGAAATCGGACGATAACCACGCCCCCTTTTCCAATATCGAAAATATCGAAAAAATTTAAAAAATTAGATAATTTGGTAGGTGGATTGATTTTGCAACGCAAAACACAAGTTCAGTAAATTTTGGAATATGGGCGTGGCAACACCACATATGTGTATTGGACCATACATGCATCGGTATAACCAGTATTTCATAATCATTTGAGGTAAAATTAAAAACCATGGTATATCCCCTGCTCATACCTTTCATTTGATGACCATATTTCATAAATACATAATTGTCCTACCTAGTTCCACATTTAAGTCAATATCTCCGAAACAAAATGATTTCTTTAAAGTAGTTAATAGCATCCTATATTTATGTTCTAGCCAATGCAATTTGTGTCAAACGCCTATATAGTATAAACACATTCTAGGATCCAAATTTAGGTCAATATCCCCAAACCTAAGTGGGTTTTTCAAATAATAACCCTCCCATATGGATACCGTTTGATTGGTGCTACCTTTATCACTGCGATGTTTATTAAATCTTATTATAAAACTGTTGATATTTTGTAATCAGTAGTACAGAAGGTCCATGGTTCGAGCCCTGGTACAGGTAACATCAAAAGTGATTTGAAAAAAGTTTTTCAAAACGGGGTCGCCCTCGGCAGTGGTTTGGCAAACTCTCCGAGTGTATTTCTGCCATGACAGGCTTCTCAGCAAAAATCCGTCTCCTTTGTAGATGCCGTTCGGAGTCGGCAAAAAACTGTAGGTCCCACCAATTTGTAGGGAAAAATTCAAATCGGCACACCACAAATTGGAAGAGCAAAATCTCTTAGGAGGTTTATGATGATATACCTGTTGTATATCGCGCCATAGAGAGAGAGAGAGAGAGTGCATAGTTTTTTCCCCCAGTATATATCAATTTAAGCCTTAATTTTGATTAATAAGTTTATATGTATTTACTTTAAACTAAGGCTTCTATTATTTGCATAAATTAATAATGTTGATAATACAATATTTCTTAAGAATCAGATAAATATGTACCTCATTAGTTACAGTTTATCGAATAGTATATAAATATCTTAATCTACCTTAGTTAGTTTCACTATTTTCGTAAAAAGAGGCGCAAATGCTATCGTGGTAGCTATATACTGTTTCATAGGTTATAGCCTTAACATGGGTAGTGTCAATATTTGAAAATGCCCAAACGATTTGAGTACCAGCAGATGGGGTGAAATATTGGACTGAATTGAAATTATAATCTCTAAGGCTTCCTAGGCTTAAGGCATAGATTAAAGTCACCCAAAAATTAAGACATTTTTTTCCGCAGATCTTTAGTAAGAATTTCTCGCAGCTCTGATTCAAATGTGGAATTTCTATAAAGCACGAATATGTAATAATCTTTGCATTTGAATATAACGATTTCTAAAACCTTACGACCAGAACTAATTTTTTTCAACTTGCATAATTCGATTGCGGAAGCAAAGTTAGGTCGCGCATACACTAAAGCGCCTGGCCTATTTCTGTTTTCCGTTTCGGTGCTGTCTATCCGTAAAGCATTTAGTAAAATAAAAACAGGAATTTCAAAATGTTCAAATGGATAACTTCATGTCTCGACAAAGCACAGGATATCTGAGGATAGCATCAGGATGTCATTATTTATATCATTTATGTGGGCATGAAGACTCTGAACATTATGAAATACTAGCTGGACCCGTGCGCTCCTTGCGCAAAAAAAAAAAAAACCAAAATGGTTTGAAACCTTTTGTTAGTCCAGGTCCAGGATTTTTGAAACCTTTTTCTCAAATTATAAAAAAAGATTTTCAGCTACACTTGTTGTGAGACCACAAAAAATGGTAATTCTATACGACAGCACGTAACTGCTAATATAGGTCCAAAAATCTCGGGAAAGGTAGCAAACGACGCGTTTTGATCTCTGTATCAATAATCCGAAAGCGGAAATTAAATAATTTGTTTCAGTGAAAAGTTATTAGTAAAAAACCCAAAAATTGCCTAGGTCCGATCCCAAATAGGGGACTTGATCCAAGGTATTTATGTGCACAACACCTTTCTGCGTAGGCTTCAAAAAAATTACCTTAGCCGGTCCAACACCGGCTACGCGGTCCACAATATTTCTGCACAGAACACATTTCTGCACTTTTCGGTACACCCTAATCTGTGATTACAACAACCACATGAAAATGACAGAAAAATTTCAACTTTAATTGCAAATATCTCTGAACAGACATAAAATATCGAATTTCCGCTTTCGGATTATTGATACGAAGGTTAAAACCCGTCGTTTGATACCTTTCCCGATATTTTTGGACCTATATTAGCAGTTACGTGCTGTCGTATAGAATTACCCAAAAAATTATACAAATATGTGCAAACAGCTATTTGAAATTCCACCCCTTATATTACATTCACATTGAGCCATAAACTTGAGTTGATTGCCAACATCAATATGAATTAACTCAAAAATGTCCCTTTAACTCGAGTTTATGACCCAGTGTGAACGCAGTCTTATACACTTATTTTAGCAATGTTCAAGTGTAGATGGCGCCCTGATTTTTTTGTGCATTCACAATCGTTTATTTTAAAGAATTTACTTTTATAAAATACGCTTAAACAAAAGCACTCAGCTAATTAAAACATGGTTTCGCATGTAGAGCTAACCCCCACCTTTAAAACGATACCTTATTTATTAATATTGGTTCCAACTGAGAGCAGAAAATTAGGAAATAACACAAAAAGACCTTACAGAAATAATATATATGATAATTTGAAGGCTCGATGTTCGAGAAAGCATAAAGTTAAATGTTGGACGTAAAGCTTTTGTTGTGGCCAAATCATTCAACTGCCTAAATACAGGATCAGATTCACAAAAAGGATTAGGTTGAATGAAATTACCTAATATAAATAGACCATCAGCACTAGTGGCTCGACTGCAGGGTACATACAAGGTGGCGCAAAAGTAAGCTTCCGATGTTCAGCATATCGGTTGTGGCACGTGCAGTGTGTGCTGTTGCACCGTCTTGTTGGAACCACATGTTTTCCAATCCCAATTCATCAAGTTGCGGCAAAAAGAACTCGTTGATCATTGCTCTGTAGCGCTCACCATTCACAGTAACCGTTTGGCCCCGACCGACTATTGGTCAAATAAATAGTCAGCAATATTCCGCGTTCTGGAGCAGTGTAGCGTAACGTTGTTTATTAACGTGTATTTTGCATGTGTTTACTACACAAATGTCAAAACAGAACTAACTTTAGAGGCCAATCGCAAAATTTATAGCATTTTCTGATGGGAGGATTACTTTTGCGCCACCCTGTATAAAGATGATCTTGGCATTCTAGGTCGGGTGTGAACAACCACTTTGTTATACGTAGCACCCTGACTTTTGTGAATGGTTATTGCCTCAGCAGGAACAATTGGAAACTGATTTCTTTTAATTGTTATCCGCTCATTTCTCTTATATTGATAGGCCCTAACAGTCTTCTCAATTGGTGTCCACGAAGGTTCGTTAGGATGGGGCTTTTTCGATCTAGCCATCAAACCCACAGAAGGTTCTAAAAATTTCATCCACAGTGTTATTGGAACCGATGAATCTAAAACTGTCTTCATAGCTGGAATGTTGTACCATTTACCAAACCGTCGCCTGTGTTGATATTCACTGTCATCATATATTTGGCCGTGGTTTTTAGCGTTAAGCTATGCGTAAGACTCTGAGTTTTCGAAGTTTTGAATAGTCTGACCCATTCTAAGATATTAGCATTTTGGCCACTAACGGAAATTACTTTAACCACGTCTTTCGCAATTGAGAAATTTGCTGTAGAAGTAATTTGATTCAGTTTAAGGGCATTATAGTTGGCAGATTCCTTGTTTGACCAAAATAAGTGAATTGCTCGGTCGGGAACCTGATCAGAGTTAACGATAGAGTCGCAGAGTTTGCAATCAAAGATATGTCCGGCCGTAATTCCTTATTGGACTGATTCACAGGTAGTGAATATATAGAATGCAGGGCCAAACCGCCTATCCCAAATGCTGCTTTTCCCGTAGGAGCACAAAGAAGTACCTTCAGGGAGGTTGGATTTGATCCAGGTATGCAATTAAAACGGTAATTGAGAGTCTGATATATTGATGATATTAGGCGGCTTTTTCCAAAGCGAACCCCACCCACCACAAAGTCATAAAAGGGTTGATCTCTTTTAAAATGAGTTAAGTATATTCTCTGCCTCATGTTTAGCGTCTGAATGGATGCAAGCAGTTCCTCAACAGGAACTAGGGGAGGAAGTTTAATGAGCCTAAGAGTGACATTGGAGTCATTCCTATTCATTTCGGGATCACTATCATTACAATTTAATAAATTTATGTCAGGGTTTATTTCGGGAAGCGCCAGTACCCTGAACCCATTGTCAACAATATCTGGTCTATCTATTTCAACTGGTATGAAAATTTGCTCCTCCCTTAATCTGTTCAGAATATTTTCGAGCTCCCTCTGTTCAAACACGTCATGTTTTTTCGATTTTCCTCTATAGCAATTCGATTTTCTACGCAGGTTTGCTCATTATTACTATCTATAATATCCCGTTGTTCATCCCGCCACCGTTGGTAGAGCATTACCATTTCTCTGAAATAATCGTCCCTAGCCGTGTCTGGACTAAACCTTCTGGACCGAACTACACACGGTTTGGTACGTTTCTTTACATAACCACTACCATCCCTCAATGGAATTGCTACTCCCCGTACTAAAGAATTTTCCCCTTCTATATCTTCTTCATTATCGGAGTTACCTTGTGCCGTTCTAGCTGATTTTACAAAAGTGAACAAAGCTGCAAAATCGGCTAAACAAACATTATCAAGAAGGGTAGGCCGTTCAGTATAATGCTCTAACAAACCCGCCACAAAAATATCGGTAGAACCTTCAGCAAGATTCTGAAGTTTCGCTCTAGGTTTTACCATCCGCACTCGTTCTTCAGAACGAGAGGTATTAATATATATTTCTGCATTGCTAGCTTCCGAAAGAACAGCAAGCATATGCATCCAATATGAATTGAATATCCATGTTGGCTCTATATAGTTCTAAGACAACCGGGTTATAAGCATTAATTGAGCGGCCTTGGAACTTCCTTTTAGGAAAAATTTAAGGTTTCATTAAACTTGATCTGAGAGAAAGTAAATAGACATCGAATGACAAATTTATTCTCGTATCAGAGAGAAAAGCTTCAAAATCATTTAAACAGGAAATATCAAAAGAAGTTAAATTAGAATTTAAAAGATTTTGAATCTTTGAGTAATTTTCCTGTAGGATTTGGGTGGAAGGCATAGGTGGATATGGAATACCAAATCGGCAAACTTGCTGTCCTCTTATTTCTTAGGTACAGGATCGGCTATGGTTATGGCTCTCGTACTCAATGAAATTTTCTAAATTACTTATGGATCCATCTGTAGAGACATATTTGTCAATGAAACTAATAGCATTCGGAAAAGATTCAGGTTCGCTAAGATCGATCATAGGTGCATTATTCAACCAATACATGCCATGCACGTGAGATGAGCCCCTTTTTTGGAATTCAATCCGCTAGTAAAAATGCTCAACAAAATGCTCGTCGAAAATACCTCCATTTTCTTTAAAAAGCTTAAGCAACTGACGATAACGATAGTCAAAATATCTAGCGCATGTGACTGCATCTGAGCGAATTAGACGATATCCTTCTTGTGTAGATAAATTATTGGCTTCTTCTACAGAAATAGTTCTTGAGTCCACAGTTTTAGCCAAAATAACCAGTAATTCGATCCAATGAGATTAAACGGCAGACAACGTTATAAAAAAGGTTGGAAGGCCGAATTGGCGGATCATTTTCTCTGCCTCCCAGTGAGCTGGGGAAGATCTAACACCTTTAAGAACTATATATCCATCGTCATGCTGGATCAAATTTTGAACAAAATTTTCATTTAAAACAATTTGGGCCATAACTCGATTGCTTCCAGAAAACTTTCGTAGGCAAATCGATGTACTATTCTTAATCTGAAACAGTTCTAACTTCTTGTAATTATAGAAAAGCTTAGGAATAGCACAAACCTTCTATCGTAGCGGCGAGTCTCAGATCGAACAATTTTGCTGTATGTGTCTGTACAAGTTCGCTTCTGTCCAGCATAAATACTTGCAAATGAAAGTTCTTCAGAGTTGTTATCTTGAATGATATCCAGGGGTCTTTGGCCTTTACCTGGTGCAATTATCAAACGATTCATGTCCATATTTTCTATTGGAACATTATCGAGAAGAGTCTCAAGCCCACCTGGGTTTATTTCTTCAATCAAAGGTTCTAAGGGGGATTATTTTCTGCTGGGCAACAACTTCAACTGGGTACAACTTCAATAGATGCAATAAGTGGAATTTCTTCATTATCACCTAAACCTGCAACCCACTCTTCTTTAATATGTATATTGTGCTCTTGATATAAGGAGTATTCACTAAATATCGCAAGGCTTCCATAATTTTCGCAGGACGTATGGTATCAGTCATACAGTCATGATTATACTCCATACGTCTTCTTAAATGGATTTGTATCACTTGCGCTTGATCACATGATCTTGGGAGGGAAGTAAAAATTTCGTTAACTGAAATAGGAATTGCTTTTTTTTTATACCAACAATTTTTGTTGATGTACGGCCTGTACATTTTCAAGTATTCATGAAACCAGCTCAAGGAAAAGAATAACAATTTTTCACTTTTGGAATTTTGTATGAAAATTATTATTGTTTTTATTTATTAATAATCATTTTAATTAATTATTAAAAGTTTTTTTTTTTGGATTGAATAGAGTAGGAAAAATGTTTTGAGACAACTGCCATAGCTTTTCTTATAGATCCATTTCGGAAGCTGCTAGACTTCACTCATCAGAGAAATTTTGGCACGCATTGCTCACCATTAAGCTAACAATACGCTGGTTTTGATGTCATCTAAACTCCTAGTTCTATTCTTTTTTTTACCATATGCATGAACCACACCCGCCATTTGACAGTTAGTAGTGTGATCATGATGGATTTTTGACAGATCTGTTTTATCATCAGAACTGCCCTTCCGTGTGCTCTCGGTTTTTGTTATTGCTTTTTTTTTATACCAACAATTTGTGTTGATGTACGGCCTGTACATTTTCAAGTATTCATGAAACCAGCTCAAGGAAAAGAATAACAATTTTTCACTTTTGGAATTTTGTATGAAAATTATTATTGTTTTTATTTATTAATAATCATTTTAATTAATTATTAAAAGTTTTTTTTTTGGATTGAATAGAGTAGGAAAAATGTTTAGAGACAGCTGCCATAGCTTTTCTTATAGATCCATTGGCATAAAAAAAAAGCAATAACAAAAACCGAGAGCACACGGAAAGGCAGTTCTGATGATAAAACAGATCTGTCAAAAATCCATCATGATCACACTACTAACTGTCAAATGGCGGAAGTGGTTCATGCATATGGTAAAAAGAAGGATAGAACTAGGAGTTTAGATGACATCAAAACCAGCGTATTGTTAGCTTAATGGTTAGCAATGCGTGCCAAAATTTCTCTGATGAGTGAAGTCTAGCAGCTTCCGAAATGGATCTATAAGAAAAGCTATGGCAGTTGTCTCTAAACATTTTTCCTACTCTATTCAATCCAAAAAAAACGTTTAATAATTAATTAAAATGATTATTAATAAATAAAAACAATAATAATTTTCATACAAAATTCCAAAAGTGAAAAATTATTATTCTTGGCCTTGAGCTCGTTTCATGAATACTTGAAAATGTACAGGCCGTACATCAACACAAATTGTTGGTATAAAAAAAAAGCAATAACAAAAACCGAGAGCACACGGAAAGGCAGTTCTGATGATAAAACAGATCTGTCAAAAATCCATCATGATCACACTACTAACTGTCAAATGGCGGAAGTGGTTCATGCATATGGTAAAAAGAAGGATAGAACTAGGAGTTTAGATGACATCAAAACCAGCGTATTGTTAGCTTAATGGTGAGCAATGCGTGCCAAAATTTCTCTGATGAGTGAAGTCTAGCAGCTTCCGAAATGGATCTATAAGAAAAGCTATGGCAGTTGTCTCTAAACATTTTTCCTACTCTATTCAATCCAAAAAAAAAACTTTTAATAATTAATTAAAATGATTATTAATAAATAAAAACAATAATAATTTTCATACAAAATTTCAAAAGTGAAAAATTATTATTCTTGGCCTTGAGCTCGCTTCATGAATACCTGAAATAGGAATGTTAACAACTGCCCCCCTTAATTAGCTCTGACCTTGGTATCCCAAAGGACGAATAGTCATAAAAGGCAATCTTGGCATTATTAGGCGTTCCTCTAAATGCGTAAGATCTTTTAGGCATTCTGGGAGCTCAGGAAAATCTAAACCATTAGCCAAGCACACTTTGGAAGGGTGTTCCTTTTAATTGCGTTTCAGCAAGTAGCACAGAATTTATAGCTACAATCTTCAACGGGAAATTTATCGGATAAATAAAAGGCAGATGCAACATCTGGATGACTTTGGGAAATTATATTAAAATTTAACGGCTGTACTTGGTATGGAAACCACAGCACACCGCAGCAAATTCAAACCTCTGTTGGTCCCTTTTTAATACTCCTAAAATATTTTTGTCGAAAATCTACCAATCCTAAATCATTTAGTATATCTTCGTTCTCCCGACCCTCATTTTCTCTCATTGAGCGATTTCTATCTGCCTGCCTTTCATTATCATTTAGTCTATTTTGTAAATTTACTCTATGACGATGTACGTGGAATGGCTTTGACTGCTTCGTCTAGAGCTTTCTACCCGAGCTCTTCTATGGACAGTTCCACGAGCAAGAGTATTTCTTTGTTGTTCTCGGTGCCTATTTTCTGGATTTCTGCGGCGGGATCGGTGCTCACAAGTATTTCTACTTTGCTCTATAGAGCGAAATTCAGAGTTTTCGCGACGGACTCTATGTTGCTGGGAATCGACTATTCGCTCAGCTGAGCGAATCTCTGCATTTCCGCGGCCAGATCTACGTTCAGCAGTATTTCTAATTTGTTCTATAGAGCGAGTTTTTAAATTTTCGCGACGGACTCTATGCTGAAATGTGTCCCTATTGCGCTCAGTGGAGGAATTTTCGCGGCGAGTTCTGCGGTCTAGTGTATTTTGGGTTTGTGCAAGTGCACCATATATTGTTCTTCTCCACGAAGTACGTGCATTCCTCTCCTAGCTGCGACGCATCTAAGATTACCAGATTTTCTACTTAGCCTAGGCATGGTTTATAAACTATATGTATATATATGACTAAAGGTAACTTAATGTGAAATGTATGTATGTACATATAAAATATTTATAAAATTTTGTTTTACTTTATTCAAATTTTTGGGGATTTTCTGATGATGGTGGTAATTGGGTCCTTCCTTCGTCTGCACTGTAAGTTTTTTTGATGGATTTCGCTTCTCTCAAACTGCTTCCACACAATTTTGATAATAGCGCGAACACAACTCACTCCTTTAAAAAATGTTTTTCTTCGAACTTTTTTGTAACGTTTTGAAAAAAACTCGTTCGAATTTTGAGCACAAAAAAATAACACTTATCACTCTCTTTAAATAATTATTCTTTAGTTTATGTTATATAAGTAATTAATATTCCGCTTTAGCACTCTTTTAATTTACATATATATTTATTATAACTATTTTGGTTTTTTTAACGTTTTGAAAACAACGCGTTTGAATTATTAAGCGACCAAACAATACTAACCTAAAATTTTACTTTTTACTCAAAATATTGGGTCGCTCGTCAAAGTTTTCCACATAGATATTTAACAGGACAATGGTTATCAAAAATTTAAATTGCTCAGTTACAAAAGCCTAAATTATTTACTACCTGCTACTATTGCAGCGAAGCGGTTTTGGTTATTGCATAGACAGGTAAAAAACAACCATTAGTGGGTAATAATCTTTTTAGTACAATAGCACTTGCGTGTTTATCTTTATTGTTCTGTTATATTTTTATTTTAAAATAAACAGTTTTTGTAGGGGAATTCCCATATTTGAAGGAAAACTGCGTTATTACCCGCTCAAGGTCATTAGTGTTAGCCTCTGTATCCTTCTTGCTTTTTTTAAACGAAAACGAGTCCAGGATAGCCTTTTAATACCGTTTCGCAGCCTTTTAATACCGTTAACCACACAAAACAAACGATAACAGCGTTTCAAGTGCACAGCTGGGTATGTAATGTTCGGTTTCACCCGAACTTAGACTTCCTTACTTGTTTATTTTGTGTCAATCACATTTCTCTAATCTCTTAATTTTGACTTTGTTCCCAAGATCTTCTTGATAATTTTACTTTCTCTATTTATTACAACATTATATCAGATACTAATTAACAAAACACAGCTTCGCTTCTCAAAACTTCGCGTCACAAAACTAGTAGTAGACTGAATCCGATTTTAATCATTATATCTCCCACACCAGATAAGATATGGAACTTAATTACAGCACTCGTTATCACCTATGGTTTGATACCCATATTGTACGAACACATTTTGGGTCACCTTGGTCAACATATTGGTCGATATCTCCGAAACAGGTATCGAAATAAATGATAACCTAGATTTTAAGCTAAACGTCTGGTAATTCAATTCCATTCACCAGTTTTTGAGTGATACCCATCCAAATATAAAGACAGACAGACTTTGCTTTTATTGGCTTAATTATGATCCCACCATAAATTTTTCTTGAATATCTGCAATGTACAGGCATCGATCTGTTATAATTGTATTACATGTATAAGAGTGATGTCGAGAATATTTGCATTCGCATTCGAATTTGCGATTATTCGCATGTTTTTTAATGCTTGAAAAAGTAACTCAACCAATAATATATGATCAAAGTAAAAATATATTATTCAACCATAAACTATAAATATATGTAATCTAAACAAACAAACAAACAATTTTAAACGCTTATAGCAGGGGCACACATTGTAGTATAGTTAGTATCAATACCACGATCTATACCACATATGTATCACCTTTATACCACGAGTAGTTGTAGACTGGTTGTAGAATAGTCTAAACTACAGTTTCGATACTGTAGTATCTATACCATATGTGTATCATGGGTATTAAACAAAAATACTTCTCTCTTAGAAAATAACAATGAGTTAATAATTAAACTTCAGCCACTGAAATATAACAATAAATCGCAGGAAAGCTTCAAAGAAAACCCCGTGACTGACTGGCTTTGGCAGAATCTGCTCCCATTCTCAATCACGTATTGGCTTCGTCAATATGAAGCAATGAATTCTGTGATTTGTGTTATTTAGATAATAGAGGAATGTAGATGCGAATTTTAATTTATAACACAAACAAATATGTGCCGAATTTGAAAAGAGGATGCTTTTTCCCCAATATTTTTTAATGTTTATTGCAATATGAATTATCATGGGCTTGCTTTAAGTTTCCAATGCTCAATTTTAATAAATGTGAATATTGTCTTTTGGTGTGCAAAAGGAAATTGCTTTGGAAATGTCGTCTAAAAACCAAAACTTATACTTATTTTTGGTAGTTTTGTGGAAAGATGGGTAATTATTTTGCTATTGCTATTGTTATAATTTGATTAAAATACTCTTAAATTTTGCAATATTCGAACACTGCGAATAAAGTTGCATAACCAAAACAAAGATAACAGTAGTCATTAGCTGTATTCGGTGACAAAACTTGCAAAGAAGTTTTAGCAAAGTGAGAATGACGTAAAACTCTCTCGAAATGCCGAACAGGAGCCAGTAAAAACTTGCAGCCAAGCATCTGTTGCCATTTTGATTGGTTAATAGCTCAAGTTTTTTAATTTTTGTTGTTGCTTTCTCATGTGACGATCAGCTGTTATCACTTGCAAGTTTTACTGAGTGAAATTCCCCTCAGCACATACTTGCAACTCTCTCTCTCAATGAAATGTCGAAATGCGCTCTCTCGCTGCAAATGTTCCGTGTCACCTAACACCAGTAAAAATTTGATCAAATTTTATTCCCACTGAACATAGCTACTGCTCTTATTCTATGTCTATCACTGTGCAGTCACAGTCTCGAATCAAAACAGCTGCGACTGAGAAATCACAGACACAAGAACAAACTCTACTTTCAACAGAGAAATGTGAAGATACACATTTTTTATACCACTTTGGTGCCACTCTTCGGAAAATTAGCGAGCTAGAACTACTTTATTTTCAATTATTTGTGAATTTTATGGGTTAATATTATTTAATTTAAATTTGTTTGTTTTAATATTGAATGCAAACCACCCTGTGTTGGTTTGTGTTGTGGCGCTTCGGATTAAATTGCTTGTAGACATATATTGTGGCCAGGAGGGCCAGAAACACTAGATTATTTATATATATATGAATATGAATATGTCTAATTCCGCACAATTAGTAAAAACAAGGTGGCGCAAAAGTAAGCTTCCGATGTTCAGCATATCGGTTGTGGCACGTGCAGTGTGTGCTGTTGCACCGTGTTGTTGGAACCACATGTTTCCCAATCCCAGTTCATCAAGTTGCGGCAAAAATAACTCGTTGATCATTGCTCTGTAGCGCTCACCATTCACAGTAACCTTTTGGCCCCGACCGATTATTGGTCAAATAAATAGTCAGCAATATTCCGCGTTCTGGAGCAGTGTAGCGTAACATTGTTTATTAACGTGTATTTCGCATGTGTTTGCTACACAAATGTCAAAACAGAACTGACTTTAGGGGCCAATCGCAAAATTTATAGCATTTTCTGATAGGAGGATGACTTTTGCGCCACCTTGTATTTGTAAATAAGATTGGAACGTGGAAGTTGTGATTCGTATTTCTTAACAGTTTAGTTAGTTTTATTTATTTTCTTACGTTCTACGGTTAATACAATTTCAGATGAAAATAAATGTTTCCAGTGTTTGAAGAGTGAGAAATTGTTAAATAACACAGTAGCTAATGCACACGCCAAAGTAAATACGCTGACACCGCACTACCCCCAACACGCGCATAGCTAATGCAGGTAAATTGATCTGGAACGCATGCAAAACGGTCTGGCTATACGCAAGTTATATGGTTTGATTACATAAACCAAAATACAAATCATGGGAAGCGCAGCGTCAGCAACTAATAAGTTAAATTCAATTGTTTAGAAGCTAAGTCGTAGCTTTAAGTAATATTGTAAAATCACTTTGGAGGTGACCGTCAAATGATAAATATACGAGTTTCTCTGCAATTAATTTGTTTTCTTTTGCACAGAATTTCCCGGGGCCGCGAGGCGGCCCCCAACTTAAATTTTTTGGGGTCCGCACCCGTGGGCCCCTTAATTGGCGCCCGAGCAGGGACCCACTAATTTGTGGGTCCCTGAGCAAGAAGGACCTCTCAATGCGGGGTTAATAAGAGATTTGTTAAGGATACTGCTAAGTTTTGTGTAGTGATAGTAGGAAAAAATTAAAGATAACAACTTTAAATTAAAAAAAGTGCTTGGAACCGCGATTCACCACCTTCGGGGGGACCCTCCGGTTTATAAAAACAAAAAAACCTTCAACAAAAAAGAAAAAACAAAAAATTTAAACAAGGCTTGTACAGCCCATAACAAATATTTTGAAAACCGCGATTCATCACCTTCGGGGGGACCCTCCGGTTTATAACGTTAGCTTTATTCTGTGATTACCATTAGGAACCTCCAGGATATAAAAGTTCCTCTCCCTAGGAGAGGTAAAGTACATCAAAAATAGGAAACAAATTTCAATCAGTGTTAATAAATTACTACGACTTATCATATGAGCCCTAAGCGACTGAAATAGGAAAAACATATAAAGAAGCAATCCTGTGACCCCGAAGACCCTCAGGTGCGCAAGTGAGGTAAAATTTAGATAAAATAATACAAGAAAAACAAAATGTTGAAAAAGTGATTCTCCCTGTCGCTCCGCAACTACGACGCAGTGTTATCGCATAATCAAATTGGCTGGGTGGGTCCGTGTGCCTATACTCATAGAACGGATTCCACCATACCAAAGGCCAAACTACGGCTAACGAGTATTATGACAGCGCAATTACCGTAACAGTTTTGCACTTCGGTAAACGTTGCCATTCCCATAAGGACATGCTTCTGTAGCATTCCAGGGCACACATCAGAACACACTGGGTTGACTATACTTGTTTTGAAGCGTTCCCAGGGTACACATAAAAACACACACGTGGACCCCTTAACTTGTATTTAAGAAAGTGTGCCGTTTCTCTCAATTGGAACAAAACTATGATGTCAAACAGAAAAAATCTTTAACCTTTTCAAAATAATCTTTTCAGTTTAAAAACCTTTAAAAAGTAAATTTTTAGTCATTTTCGTTTTAAATCTTCGCAATCTCAATATTTCATTTACGTCTTTAATTCAAATGAAGGAATTTGAGAAAAGATTCTGTAAAAATAAGAGTCTATTGTTGATACTAAAAAACTTCTATTTTCTAGGGTTGGACGCGAATTTTACCCGAGCGTTTCTCATAAGAGTCTGAAATTTTGTGGAAGTCAATTATTGAAACCTGGAGTCTTCATATCTACTTTAGGTCTAAGGCAATTCGGTTTTAAAGTTGATGTTGGTCAACTGGCTAGTTGACAGAGAAGTGAAAGATTCAAGAAAACACGAAGAGCAACTTAAGTTGTCCTGCAATTCATAATAATTTTTAATAATAAAATAACAAATATCATAGCATGAATAGAACATAAACTGTGGCATCGAGTCACAAATCCAATAAAGAAGTCTCACAGAGAAGATTTAGTGGATTTGCTTAGTATCAAGGGTGAAGATATTCAAAATATTTAAATTTCCAAAGGGTGAAAGTAATAGTTATACTTAAACTTGTTTGCTCTCCGAATCTTTGAAAATATTCGATCAGAAATGTTCCATTATCCCTTGTCAGGTTGCGCGGTTCGGTCATCTTTAGAATGAAACAAGACGCAGTATGAAAGCAACAAACATCTATAGCAGAGTTGAAAGCAGGGAGAATTCCTAACACAAATATGACGACACCATAGGCGAAGTATTTATAGAATTTTTTCGAAGAGCTCCCAGAACTCGATATAGACATAGAGCTTCCAAATACGATAGATGCTGTGAAATAACTAGCATCATTCGAATAATGGAATTTGGCCATTATGAGCAAACTGCATGGCATGTGTATGAATGGATACCCCGAATTTATGATGGGAGCCTTAGGTAGCCAAATAACTAATTTCTTAATGCAATGAAACAGGTTTAAACTGTTTTTATTAAAATTTATGGCCAAAAATAGCTAGAATGATAAAATTTTTAATTATTAGTAGATCCGAGCTCACCCATATATTTGAATGAAAACATTAAATCTTACTTTCATAAGTGCTGAATATTGTTTAGATTAAAAAACTTCAATCTTTAAATGGATGCTGAATTGCACAAAACTTATACAATTAAAACAAAAAATGACTAAAACGATTTTGTAAAAAAATGTAAAAAACAAATATGTATTTTATTTATTGTAGAACAAACTGTTGGTTTTTGAATTCTATTTCCCCGCACTGTTATCTGGACGTATAGTTCTTGTAATTTGTGCTCGTCATCTTTGACAAATCTGTCAAATGAAGTTAAATTAAAAAAAAATACAAAAAACAAAACTTATAGATGAGTGGTGACAAGCTACATGCACCTCAAAGGGTTAATTCATTTATTTATATTCAGTTGACATAATAGTCCCTTACAAGAGACTCATACTCGTATTTGGTCACAACCATGATTCAATTAGAAGAAGTAGAGAGCCAACCTTCTGACGTTTACTTTTGACACTTCCATTTTCTGGGTTTCTTTTGCGAACGAAAAAAAAGTAGGAGTATTTTTTTAATTTGTCGAGAAAATATTAAGAAAAATCAAAAAAGTAGAAAATTAGTAGTAATACATTTTGTAAGGTCAACTAAATACAACATCACAACATGTCATCCCATTCTATCACTGTATAAATCGTTGTAAATTTTCTCTATAATCAATCAAGAAACAATAAAAAATAAATATATATGTGCATACGTATCTGCAATCAAAATATGTACGCACTTCACCCTCTTGCCAGAATCATAAATGTGCTAAAATGAAAATGTTGGTAAAACAAGATTAAAAGTTTGATTTCGGCTCATTCGGTTTAAATGGACCGAAAAATATTGTGGTTTCGGTGTAGGCATGATGCCAGGGATTTTCGTTAAACCTAGAACCTTCAATGGCTAATACAGTAAACTTATCAACTCAAACTCTGAATAATTGCACATTCGAGCTTCGGAGTATGGGACTATGTTTTTAAATAATAAAGACAAATTGACAAGATTTTAAGGCAGCCATTGCTACATACCGGAATGTCCCGAGTTTTAAACGTCCACGACTACACTAAACCCTCAAAAGTCGATCTAAATAATAGTGCAAATTAATAATTTTCTGAAACCAATATATTTAAAATTTTGTATAATATTACATTTTAAGTACTATTTTCACATAATTTCGATAAAAGGCAACCCAGAATGTAAATGAAAATTTTTCAGGCAGCAAGATGGCGGCAATTGTCAGAATATGTCACTAGAGAGCTAACCTTCTAGTTATTGAATCATAGTCGCAACCAAGTATTTGCTTTTCGATTTTCAAACAGCTCAATAGTTGCTATCCGAATAATCGATTGGCGGAATTATCGATTGTAAACGAGAGCCTTACTAAATACCTGAATTTAGTAAAATTAAGACATGTGCATACTTTAGCATAGTTCTTGAAACTTTAGTTTGTTTACAGAAGTGACAAGTGAATGAAATAATTTTTGTTCCAACAAGGACGGTAAAGGAAAGTTTAATAGACTTTATATAATTTTGAAAAATTTCATGAAGTCAATATGAGTTAGGATTAATCTCTTATTCGACTTGTTCGGTTTTTCCTAAATTTGTACTGGACTGGTGATGGGACGCAAGAACTTCTGCTATTTAATGTAACACAATGTGAACAAAATATTTAGTTTTTCTTATACCTATAGGAATGTTTTATTTATTTTATCACTATTATGGGTCGAAATATGTTATCCACCTTTTAAAACTTGAAACCCAAAAGTTTCATAATCCGCAATCCCAGAAACCACTCGAATGTGCATATTTTGTTAACACCATAATTCGCACTTCAATTTTGGATTAAAAAAATTGTCTATTCTGAAAAAGGTGCTTAGGCAATGAAGCAAGTGAACGCAATACACAGAGTTGCAACAATTGTTTATCAGAATGTGGACAAATTTAAAAATCTACTTTTGCTGGAATACAGAATGAAGCAACATAGAAAATGAAAAACAAAATTACCAACACCACTGCTGACAATGTAAAAAGTTTATTGCCGAACAACTGATAAAAGTTTCAAATGTTTTTGCGAATAACAAGTAAAGCTTCCTTAAATATTACAGTGGAGGAGAAAACCAAATGAAGACTCCAATCAAAAACATATTTCGTTTATTTTTTCATGCTCAGCCATAAGAGGAAATAGTTTCTTTTAAAAATTGCTGCTTCTGGATTCCTTATTTGAGCGTTTCGTGAGTCTTAAAGTAGTCCTCAGCTGAAATGCAAAGACTGCGAACCTACTTCCGCATTCAACTAGGATTTTAAAACACGGACTCCTAAAATCGTTACAAGATTACCAAAACAGGAGCGTTTTGGTATTGTGCTTTTGTTATTTGACTAAAATTGATACTCGAGAGTTTAACAGCTGCCTCAACTGCTGGGAATTCATACAGTGGCGGGTATAAGGTTACATACAGTCGTGTGTTAATCTTAAGTTCGTGACACATTTTGCTGATTTTTGGCAATTTTTTCCCCGACGAACTAAAGTGGTTTCTTTCATACAAACAAAATTGTATGAAGGAAATGGCAGAAGCCTTCAAGAAAAAACAATGTCAAAAATCAGGGAACAAAACTGCATACTCCAAAAAATTCAAAAAATTCTGGAAAAAAAATTCAAAATTTGAATAAAACTTCTTTGAATTTCCCTTAATTTTTTGTACACTTTTAAAACAAAAGTTATAGTGTTGTATTAGACATATGTTTTTACTCAAGCTTTGCTAAAATTATTTTAGTAAGGACAAAATTTGTGAAAATCGCAGAAAACTCCTGTATGTACACTAGGGCGGGTCGATTTAAAAATCGCTCATTGCTCTGTGAAAATCGTATTCTAGGGATCAAAATAAGAAACTCTGCCGAAGGAACCATACCTCTAAAACGAATTCTGATGTCCCCCAATTTGGGTCGAACTTTTGGGTAGGGGCAAATTTTGAAAAATCCCACTTTGACCCATTTAGAGTGCTCCAATCGAGTCCAAATGTATGACCGACGCCCACTAACGTTGGAGCCCCGACCCACCGATGCCAGTGGCACACCCCCTGGAACCCCGCTGGGGGTCACCATACAAACATTTCAAAAAATCGCCGGTTTTGCACTTTACATGAAAAAATCAGCGAAATGCCTATGTTTTTTCTTTTTGGAGTTTATTTTTCTCTTTAGAAATTTATTTAGTCAGAACATATGTAAATGAAAAAATGAATTTAACTTAGTAATAGAAAAGAAATTAAAAAAGATTATTAGAAATTACCGTTTTTACAACCCTTTTAAAACCAAGGCATCACTGTGATGCATTTGCGTGTCGTAAACATAGTTGTGTGGGTTTTTTATTCAACCGTTTTAAAAAATGAAGGTATCACTGTGACACAATTGCAGATCGTAAAATTGCTTGTGTTGTTTTTTTAAGCCACCACAAGACACAGCAGGTAGAATTGAAATTACCATTTCATTCTTATTACCTCGTCTCGTAGACCGTATATAACGCAACAGTTTTTGTGAATGCATTAAGTCGTTGTGAAGAACTCAAAGTGTGAAGTGCTAATTTCAGATAAAAAAATATTTCAAAAAATATAATAAGTGAAGTGACCATTCCAAATCAAAAAGTTTACAATGAATCCACCATCCTCTACACCGCAAGATGAAGCAACTATCGAAAACCAAATGATTCATATACCCAAGCATGATGTTATTGTTTTTGGTGTGTCTACTGATTTAACTGATCTTAATTTACCAACCCATCTGGATATCTTGAGATATTATTTTTACCTAAGCGAACGTGCTAAAACAGAACAAAAAAAGTTTTCCCATAAATCCCATTCACTATTCAAGTACAAGATAAGTTGATTGGAATTTGGGAAAAACTTGGTATGGAAATAATGCTGAAAAAAGGTGTATTTAATAAATTGAATAAATTGCTTGACAAGTATCAAGAGCAAATCAAGAGAAGAAACAACACCCAACAATTTACAGAGTATGTAAAATCTCTGGAAACAATTTTTTACATTGGAACATGTAAATGCGATTTGAAGGCAGCTCCATGTGCATGCGGCTGGGTTCCCGAACGCCTCAAAGAGTTAATGCACGATCAACATAATCAGAGAAGACTAACAATGGATGCATTTATGATGGAAACTGAAGAGCAAGGAGCAACGTCTATGTCATCAATGCCAACATACCAAGATCCCGACGATTCAACATACGCACCGCCACCGGTTCAAGAAGATATGGATAGAAGCACAAGTTCACAATACACAGAGAGATACGATTGTTTTAACTTTGCCTTGGTATGTGACAGATTTGGTGTGACTGACAGAGTAGCATCAGCATTGGGAACCGCTCTTTTGCAAGATTTTAGAATTAAAGATAAGCATGGGGAACCTCTGATCATGGATAAATCGAAAGTTCGCAGAGAAAAAGAGAAATGCAGACAAGAAGTGCTTCGCAAACGGTTAGATGATACCAATTTGTTAGCGTTTTCATTCGATGGCAGAAAAGATGATACTTTAACGATAGATAAAATTGATGAGAAGTATCATACTAGGATGGTAAAAGAACCTCATCTTGTTATTTTGAGAGAACCCAATTCTGAATTAATTGGTTACGTAAGACTGGAACATGAAACCGCTGAATACAAAACAACCAAATTAAATGGTTTTTTCAACGATAAAAATATATCACTGGATGCATTAATTGGAATATGCACTGACGGTGAGGTAACAAACAGACGGTGGAATTATACGACGATTCGAATTGCTGTTAAAAAGACCATTGCATTGATTCGTTTGCCTTCTACACTTCAACGAACTTCCGTTTCGGCATTTGTTTGAAGCTTTGGATAAATCAACCAGCACTGGACGAAGATCGGCAACCGGAAAACTGAGCCGTCAAATCGAAACTTGTGAAACTCTTCCGGTAAGTTATTGCTATCACTCATTTATTATAATTGTCAACCATTTTTAATTATTTTATTATTATATATTCTCAGGTGGTGGACGCCTTCCAGAAAATTGAGTTGCAAAATATGCCCCCTGCTCCAGGAAAAATTGAATTTTCCACCGATTCGAAGTACTTATACGACATGGCCCATGCAATTTCTAGCGGCGTGGTTCCGGTGGATCTGGCTAATATCAAACCAGGGAAAATTGTACATTCTCGGTGGCTCACCAAGGCCGCTAGATTATTGCGAGTATATGTGACAACGGAAAATCCAGATGCAAATTTAAGAATTCTGGTTGAATTTATAATTGAATGTTATGTGCCAATGTACTTCAATATCAAGTATTACAGCTCTGTCGTGTACGGCAGTGCATTATTTTTCAAGTTCGTTGGTTGGTCACGATTTCTACAACCTCGTTTACGCAAAATTGTCAATCAAGTAATTAAAGATAATTCATATTATGCGCATTCGGAAAATATCTTGTTATCAATGTTGTTTGATGATAGGAAAGAAAAGCGCGACTGTGCCATCAAGAAAATTCTACGCTATCGAACCGATGTTGACGAGCCAATGAAACTTAGAGTTTATAAAAAACCAGATATAAACTTTAATTGCACAAGTTATACGGAAATGACCAATTTGAATGATATAAATATCGTATTTGAACCACCATTCACGCGAAGCATTCCGTTCGATTCATTGAAAGAATATTTAAATCAAGATGATCCACCGTTTAATGATCCAAAAATTCCATTACACATACAAGGAACGGAACGACATGTTCAATTGCTAGCTAGCGTTTCCAAACGGGTTATACTGGAAAATGTAGAGGCTGTTATGGCGATGACATTAGAGAGCCGTGCGAAATTGCCCAGACTTGAATGTAAAAAAGACTTCAAACAATAATTTTTTTTAGTTCCTTTTCTATAACTCACTTAAATAAATTTTTTCATTTACATATGTTCTGACTAAATAAATTTCTAAAGAGAAAAATAAACTCCAAAAAGAAAAAACATAGGCATTTCGCTGATTTTTTCATGAAAGTGCAAAACCGGCGATTTTTTGAAATGTTTGTATGGTGAACCCCCAGGGGGGTTCCAGGGGGTGTGCCACTGGCATTGGTGGGTCGGGGCTCCAAAGTTAGTGGGGGTCGGTCATACATTTGGACTCGATTGGAGCACTCTAAATGGGTCAAAGTGGGATTTTTCAAAATTTGCCCCTACCCAAAAGTTCGACCCAAATTGGGGGACATCAGAATTCGTTTTAGAGGTATGTTTCCTTCGGCAAAGTTTCTTATTTTGATCCCTAGAATATGATTTTCACAGAGCAATGGGCGATTTTTTTGCCCACAAATCGACCCGGCCTAAGCCCAAACCTCCTTTATCGGAAAAATGAGTTGTATTTGGGCTATACGATATATTGGTCCACTCTTGATGACTTTCATCACACACGTTATATATATAAAAAAGTGCAGTAGCTGCAAAATGTTATGTTCCTAGTTATTTAATTTCAAGAGTTGAAGCCCAAATTTTATGGGGGCTATGCGGAAGTCCACGCAAGTGGGGAAAGTTTCTGATCGCCATTCACCTGGGAATGGCCAGAGCGATTCTTTTGCATGCGGTTCAAGCAGCTCACTACTTCCGGGCTTTGCGCCCAAGTATCCTCTGGGTAACCACCGAACACCCGTTTGGTGGTGAGCTAAACGTGAGAATGCGACAACCTGGTAAGGCCACTCCGACATAATCGGTTTAAGGGCTTTCTGGGGGGGTTCAAACAGCAGCGTCTGATCACCATGTGGTGCGGCTGCAGGCGGGCGTCTGTCTTGGATCAAGCGGCTCTCTAGACAAACGTGTAATAGAATTCAACTTCCCGTGAAACGGGTTGTGCGTTGGGTTTGGGACCCACCACATAAAACAACGTTCCAATGAAATTGAACACCAAAGCCTCGGATATGAGAACCCCTTTTTTAGATGACAACACCCGCAAACGAAATAAGGATTATGAGATAAGGGCATGTACCTGAAATGTCCGGTCCCTTAATGGGGAAGGTGCCGCTGCCCGGCTGGCTGAGGTCCTGAGGAAAGCAAAAGCTGACATCACCGCCATACAAGAGATGCGATGGACGGGGCGAGGAAATACGATCAGAACACCTTGTAACATCTACTGGAGTGGGCATGAAGACAAGCGCAGATTCGGCGTGGGATTTGTGGTGGGAGAGAGACTCCGTCACCGAGTACTGTCGTTCACACCCGTGAACGAGCGTCTCGCTGCAATCCGCATAAAAGTACGATTTTTCACCATATCGTTTATCTGCGCTCATGCACCGACGGAAGAGAAGGACGACGTGGAAAAGGATCCATTCTACGAGCGCCTGGAAGAAGCATACGAGCGCTGCCCACGTCATGATATCAAAGTCGTGCTTGGCGACTTTAACGCCAGGGTGGGTAAGGAGGGTGTATTCGGCCCCACTGTCGGGAAGTTCAGTATCCACGATCAGACTTCGCCAAATGGATTCAGACTGATCGACTTCGCCGGTGCCCGAAACATGGTCATATCCAGCACTAGGCTTATGCGCAAGAAGATCCATCAGGCTACATGGCTGTCCCCCGATCGAAAAACACGCAACCAGATCGACCACGTTGTGATAGACGGACGGCATGCTTCCAGCGTTTTAGATGTTCGCACAATACGAGGACCTAACATCGACTCTGATCACTACCTAGTAGCAGCCAAGATTCGTACCCGCCTCTGTACGACAAAACAGGTGCAACAAAAAACGCAGGGAAAGCTGGACGTCGAAAAGCTGCAATCGCAACAGACCGCCAATTATTTCGCAGATCGTCTCTCACACCTGCTCTCCGAGAGCATAATTCAACCTAGTGGAATGCATGGGCAGTGGGATCATATCTCAGAAGCACTCCGTACCGCAGCCGAAGAAGTAATTGGATTCCGGCGAACGCGAAGAAACAACTGGTATGATGAAGAAGAGTGCCGCGCTGCAACGAAAAGAAAGGACGAAGCCTACAAGGCAACGCTGAGATCGAATGCAACGAGGAGTGTGTGTGAACACTACCGCGAGTTGAAGAGGGAAGCGAGGCAGCTTTTCCGGGCGAAAAAAAGAGAGGCAGAAAAGCCTGAAATAAAGGAGCTTGAGATGCTGGCCAGCTGGAATAATGCCCGAAAATTCTATCAAAAAATTCGGCGAATGACAGAAGGTTTTAAACCCGGGGCAAACTCCTGTAAGAATGAGAACGGCGACCTGGTGGCCGATGTTCAGAGAGCACTCAGAATATGAAGGGATCACTTCTCTGCCCTTTTAAATGGAGAAACTGAGCAAGAAACCAGAGAAGATGCCGAACCCGAGCCCACAATCGAAGATGATGGAATTGACGTTCCACAACCCGACTATAATGAGGTGCGAATAGCAATATCCCGATTGAAAAACAATAAAGCAGCTGGCGCTGATGGTTTGCCTGCTGAGCTATTCAAACACGGAGGCGAGGAGCTGGTAAGGCGCATGCATCAGCTTCTATGCAGAATATGGTCGGATGAATGCATGCCTGAAGATTGGAATCTAAGTGTTCTCTGCCCAATCCACAAGAAGGGCGATCCTGAAAACTGCGCCAACTATCGCGGAATCAGCCTTTTGAATATCGCATATAAGGTCCTATCAAGCGTATTGTTGTGCGAAAGACTGAAGCCTGATGTGAACAGACTGATTGGACCTTATCTGTGTGGCTTCAGACCTGGTAAATCTACCATCGACCAGATTTTTACAATACGCCAAATCTTGGAAAAAACCCGTGAAAAAAGAATCAACACACATCATCTCTTTGTTGATTTTAAAGCTGCTTTCGATAGCACGAAAAGGAGCTGCCTATATGCCGCTATGTCTGAATTTGGTTTCCCCGCAAAACTTATACGGCTATGCAAAATGACCTTGCGCAACACCGCCAGCTCGGTCAGAATTGGGAAGTACCTCTCCGAGCCGTTCGAAACTAAACGAGGTTTCAGACAGGGTGACCCCCTATCGTGCGATTTCTTTAATTTAATGCTGGAGAAAATAATACAAGCTGCAGAACTTAACCGCGCTGGAAAAATATTTTATAAAAGCGTGCAAGTGTTGGCATATGCTGACGATATTGATATCATTGGCCTTAACAACCGCGCCGTAACTTCTGCTTACTCCAAATTAGAAAAAGAAGCGGAGAAAATGGGATTGGTGGTGAACGAAGGCAAACGAAGTACCTTTTGTCATCATGCAAAGAGTCAGCGCATTCGCGCCTTGGCAACCAAGCCACTGTTGGCAGCAATAATTTCGAAATAGTAAAGGACTTCGTTTACCTGGGAACCAGCATTAACACCAACAATAATGTTAGCCTAGAAATCCGACGAAGAATCACTCTTGCAAACAAATGCTACTTCGGACTGAGTAGGCAATTGAAAAGTAAAGTCCTCTCTCGACGAACGAAAATAACACTCTACAAGTCACTCATCGCACCCGTCCTGCTATATGGTGCAGAAGCGTGGACACTAACGTCATCTGATGAGGCGGCTTTGGGAGTATTCGAGAGAAAGGTTCTTCGAAAGATTTGTGGACCTCTACGCGTTGGCGACGGCGAGTACCGAAGAAGATTTAATGATGAGCTGTATGAACTTTACGCAGACGCCGACATAGTTCAGCGAATTAAAACACAGCGGCTTCGCTGGCTAGGCCACGTAGTGCGAATGATCGAAGATGCTCCAGCCCATAAGGTATTCTTATCGGCACCCGCCGGTGGAAGCAGAGGAAGAGGGAGACCACCACTCCGATGGAAGGACCAAGTGGAGACCGATTTGCGATCCCGCGGTGTTTCCAATTGGCGCCAGTTGGCGCAACGAAGAAACGACTGGCGAGCTATGTTGGACGGTCAAAATCGCCCAGACGGTTAGATGACCATTTAAAGAAGAAGAATGCGTTGCATTGGCCCGATCTTTTCGGTTTCGATAAATGATTAATACAAGGTGGCGCAAAAGTAAGCTTCCGATGTTCAGCATATCGGTTGTGTGCTGTTGCACCGTCTTGTTGGAACCACATGTTTTCCAATCCCAATTCATCAAGTTGCGGCAAAAAGAACTCGTTGATCATTGCTCTGTAGCGCTCACCATTCACAGTAACCGTTTGGCCCCGACCGATTATTGGTCAAATAAATAGTCAGCAATATTCCGCGTTCTGGAGCAGTGTAGCGTAACATTGTTTATTAACGTGTATTTCGCATGTGTACTACACAAATGTCAAAACGGAACTAACTTTAGGGGCCAATCGCAAAATGTATAGCATTTTCTGATAGGAGGATGACTTTTGCGCCACCCTGTATATTACGAAATATCGGTGCGATAACAAATTTCAACGAGATATATTATACCTATAAACATCAGATAAAAGTTATAATAACATTTCATGATAATACTCCTAGGAGCACTGAATGCACGCCATAATTTAAATTCGGGACTGTGAAGAACTTTGCCTGTTTAGGAAATAGCGTCAAAAGCGAAATGAATGTCGGCCTAAAATATTAGCGGAGAATTTCTTTTGAAAACAAGTGCTACTTTTCGCTGAATAGGTAAATAAGTAGTAATATACAAGAGTCACGTTCTTTAAGTCTCTCATCATATAAGGCTCTGTCAAAGAAACATATGATGGTACTCGGAAGGTTTGTAACAACAACAGCGTACATTGAAGGAAATTTATTTACGAGAGGTACGAGTTATACGGAGACATACCAATACTGTAGCGAGTTTAATGCCGAAAGCTCAGCTGTTTGTGTCAAGTTATGCAAATGAAAAAAAAGCTCCCGCCAGTAAGGTTTTCCTATAGGCAGCCTTATTCGACAAAAGAGCAAGGGAGGTGTCTACTGAGATAAAAAAAAATAAAAAATTATAATTGAAGCGATATATACATCCGAAGAGATTAAGGCCGAGTTTCTCTACCAATTTGTGGTGTGCTGGGTTTAATTTTTCCTACAAAATGGCAGGACCTACGGTTTTTGCCCATTCCGAACAGCATTTGCAAAGCAGATGAATTTTTGCTGAAAAGCCTTCCATGGCAGAAATACACTCGGAGAGTTTGCCAAAGCACTGCCGAGGGGCGACCCCATTTAGAAAAACTATTTTAAACCACTTTTGATGTTACCTGTAGCAGGGCTTGAATCTTGGACCTTCGGTGTGGTAGGCCAGCAACACTACCGCCACACCACGGCGGCCGTCTACTGAGAAGCAAAGGTAAAAAGAGATTACGGGCGTCTTATGGTACTCAATAACAGCTGAGTATATATTTATATATAGGTTCCGTCTTCACTTAAAAACTTTGCCTTTTTTTCTTTTTTTTCGAGTTCAAGTGGTAATGAATTTGGTATGCATCGGATGGTACATTATATTCCATTCTTCGCTTGCTCGACATATTAGATACCACAACTCTACTCTCCTCTAAGACATCTGCTGTAGCTTCTGGATGATGTCGCAGCTATCTTTACATTTAACGTCTAAAATGTTTGTTTTTGTTCTCGTTGGAACATAATTTGATCAGTAAACCAATACTTAAAATTATATCTTCGTAAATATTTGCTGAGCTCTCGGCTGAAGGCTTATGTTATTTTTATTCCTTACTGGACATTTTGTATAGGACTGGAACTCGAACGGCATAGAAACAATTATGAGAAGGCAGCCTGGAACTAAGTTCTAACATGCAGATGACTTAAAAAAAACGCTTTTATGTATGTATTTGATGATATCATTAGACACTTTTCTATAAAAAATAATGTCTTACCGCAACCGAGGTTTAATTTAATATATTTTAAGGAAAACAAGAATACAGGTAGATGCATAAATTGATATTAAACTATTTATTTATTTAATTACAAATAATAAAATATTTCTTAACCCAACTTGACACTTTCAAGCAGATAAGTAATAAGAAAAGATACTTGATACGACACCTTTAGATTGAGGTGCGTGGGTAAAAATAACATTGTTTTTAGCTTCATCATAGCTCAGTTTACCTACGTATTGCAAACGTGACTACTATAAATTTTTTAAATTCACTACGCGGTTTTATGGCGTACAACGTCTTGCTGCTGTTGACACACTTATCACTCACGACGCGCCTACGCAAAACAGAACCTCAAAAGAAAGGCAAAACTACTACAAAGTTTGTGAATCAGAACATGACCTCGAACATATGTGTAGATATATGAATACATAGACTTATATATACACAATCCAAATTGCATTAACGTGCTTATTTGAAAATTTTATTGTGTCGGGTATACTGAAAGACATTTTTGCGCTTCAATGATTCTAAAGCTGTATTTGTAATTAGGGTTGCTGACACTTGTACTCTTGGCGTATACAGTACAAGAATATCGGGATATTGTGGATGGTGTCTCGAGGTTCCTGGATTATTTCATGAAAAATATTTTCATAAGTAGATTGGTAGTCACAGGTCCTTTTTCTACGAGGGGGCGGTACATGTAGTTTTATAGAATTTTGCGGCCACTGCTGAGAGGCAAAAACATTTTGGAATACATTCCTGAAGCATTTATTTTATACTATCTGCCTAGAAACTTTTAATTATTTAAAAGCTACTGTAAAATATGGCAAAGAGATACTTTCTTGAAATTGTCTACGGGAGCTAGTTATCCACTAGATCAGGATATAGTAGCAATCTGCCGTTTTCATTAATCATACAGGATGTTATCAGTCTCTCCAAAGTCTTACTTGAGGGAGTACGATGTAATTTTTCCATAAAATGATAGTGCTGCTTAACGTCTAGACCTGTTACTCCACTTACAGCTCCGAAGTGTGGTAAAATGCTTAGCGTACGCCCATTAGATCGGATAAGCCTACAGAATTGAAAAAAAAAAACAAAAAACATTAATTAAAACATTTTTGATTCAAAATTTACTCACTTTCTATAAAACGGGACTACTTTAAATTTTAAACCAAATTTGGTTTGGTGATATAAGCAGCACCCATTACTACTTATACCGCCAGGGATTTTTAATGTTCAGTTCCAGATGAACTTAGACTTTTTTCTTATTGACTTTTTTAGCTAAAGTAACTATTGTTTTGGACTTTTATATTAAAAGTACTCGTTTTAAATAATTTAAAATTTTGTATGTTTTTAGGGCCTTTACACTTTTGTAAAGACAGCCGCCATAACCTTTCTTATAGATTCATCAGAGACATTTGTGCACGCTCTATTATGATATCCGAATTCAAATAAAAACAAGCAAGGACGGCGCTGTCTTCGGCTGCGCCGAAGGCTTTATACCTTTCATGAATACGTGCAAACTTAAATACGCATTGTTTAAAGTTCTCTAAAACTTTGTCAGCAATACATTTAATTTTCTTTTACCATCTATAAGCAAATATCTCACCAAGTTTCAAGTTTTAATCTTTAAAAATGAGGGAGAAATGGTCATAATAATCCTCTTATCTGAACGATCGGTTGTATGGGATATATACTATATGTAGCTCCGATCTTGCTTACTTTTTTACGAAATCTTTTACTATCCATAATAAAATATATCACCAAGTTTCAAGTTTTAATCTTTTAAAATGAGGGAGAAATGGCCATAATCCTCTTATCTGAACGATCGGTTGTATGGGATATATACTATATATAGCTCCGATCTTGGTGATTTTTTTACGAAATCTTTTGCTATTCATAAGAAAATATCTCACCAAGTTTCAAGTTTTAATCTTTAAAAATGAGGGAGAAATGGTCATAATCCTCTTATTTGAACGATCGGTTGTATGGGAGATATATGCTATAGTGACCCGATTATACCGGATCCGACAAATGTCTAATATAATACAAAAATACATCCCTATGCACAATTTCATTGAGATATCTCAAAAATTGAGGGACTAGTTTGCGTTCAAACAGACGGACGGACGGACAGACGTACAGACAGACTGACATGGCTGTATCAACTCAGTTCATCGTCCTGATCAATTTGGTATACTTAATGGTGGGTCTATCTCTTATATTTCTAAACGTTACAAACATCGGACCAAAATTAATATACCATTTCATGTTCATGAAAGGTATAATTATCTACCTCAGGGGAATTGCTCTGTGGTATTCAGATATTAAATACAGAAGCTCTTTCTGTCTGACTTTTTGAATTAAAATTTCGAAACAAGTGCAAACATCGGTCCCCTAAAGTAAATGCCATGGTGACAGGAGTATCCTTTTAATGTCTCTACTCTTGCTTACTATGATTTTTTGAAGTTTGAGAATAATTTAGGCAATTTTTAGATCACCTTACATCACCGCTTAACCGTCTAGGCTAGTCTGCCCGTTGCTTATCAAAGCACGCCATTCATTCCTTTTCACCGAAAACTGACGCCAATTCTAAACACAAAAGGAGTTCAAGTCATCAAGCCTCGTCCTTTCGCATAACATGACCCAGCGAGCGGAGTCTTTGGGCTTTAATTCAATGCACTATAGTTTGATATGCGTAAAGCTCGAACAGCTCATCGCTAAATTTCCTTCGATACTCGCCGCTGGCATCACAGGAGCTACCAAAAACCTTATAAAAGAGTGTATACATCGGATCTGGTCTAATTTATATCAATTCTAATTCAAGGGGAATTATATTTCAGAAATATTTCTTAAGTTTGTAGTAACTTATTTATTCTTATTTATCTAGAACGGCGAACCATTAACTTTTCAGGTTTGTTATCCCTAGGAAATATATATGTGTACCTCTTAGTTTCCCACATTGCTTGACTGACATATTTTGTTCAGAGGAAGCCTGTGAGTCGACTTGATGTGTTTATGGCAGCCTGGCAATGTCGGCCTCTTATCTTTGTAAGTATGTATATACATATGTATATGTGGTTGAATCGGTATGTACTTGACGAGTCTGCCACTTACCGCCCCGTTGAGATGAATATGTCAGCTATAATTGGAGGCAGCGACACAGCTAATACAACGGTGGTGGTAGTCGCTGTTAATAATAAAAAACAGCGGCGACACCAAAAAGTCATTGACTCGTTGAGTTATGGTAATAGCGTTTCCGTTTCGTACACAAATATGTACATACAATAAGCTAATAGAATCCCGGCAATATGTAGAGTATTTGCATAGACACGTACAAGTTATACAAGTAGATACATACAAATGTCTCTTTTCCTGTAAATCATTAGATACAAAAAGCGACAATAGATATAAGAAAGCAATGGGAAACGCTTTAATCGACAATGAGCCAACAGCCCCTCAATTGAGAACCTTTTTGCTTTATTTTAGGTTGGACCACCCGCTGGTAACGTTTCTGTGTATATATGAAAGTACGCATATAACCGAATTATCATGTTCTAGTTTGTTACGTAATTTAGCCAATCTTTGTTGCATTTGTACATACATACTGGGTGGTCTAAACCAAACAATACATTTAAATATTTATTCTGCTCTTTCCCCTTAGCACTACTTCCTTAGTATATAACAAGTTGTGACATTTTATTGCTGAAAAACGAGTTAGGATTCACAAAGGATATACGAAGTAGTATCAAGAAATTATCAGTTATAAAAGATATTCGTTTATAATCCAGGAAGTTCATCGACCCGTGTCAACTATGGATCGACTTCCATTAAAAAAGCTTTTTCAAACAGTCAGAACAAGAGCCAGAAGCTTTGTAATATTAATATTGATTTTTCTGAGAGAGAGTACTTTGCTCCCCTGATGGATACGGCTTAGAACAGTAAGGACTACGGTTAGTAAAGTTTGATATTGTGCATTGTCTAACGAAATCATTTTTGTTTCTGCTTCTCTAGATATGCCGTGTTGCGCCAGTGGACTAAGGCGCTATGATCCAGAAGGTGTTCGTACTGAGTTTCAAAAACCTGGTTAAGGATGACTTGGCCTCCCTTGGCTATTATTATCGCTAAGAAGGGATGACTGACGTGCTTTACTAATGAACATCTAAAATGAACTAGGTGGTTAGGGGCAAGATAATCATGATTGTTGTTTTTGATATAAGAGCAAATTAGAACAAAACTTTGTAGAGCGATGGTAATGGAAACTTAACACGTTCGCTGCCGCCATATAAAAAAAAAGGTTTACTCAGGTGCCAATATAGTTTTTTATTTAAAAGTGATCCTTATCTAATAGTTATATAGTTTGTTTGTTGTGTTCGAATTTTGTGTTGTTTTTTCTGTGTTTTAAGGGTGTGACCACCGGTGGGTCACATGGCACCTGACACAAGCATTTATTTATGTAATGCCTTGTGACCCGCCGGTGGTCACATTACTGATTTACATATTTTTATTATTTTTAGTCAGTAAAACGAAATGTCGCACTACTTAGTACAGCCAAGTATATTTTATGGTAAACAATCGAGAGGAGGAGGAGGGAAGCGATTTCACTGATTTTGAGGCGTCTGATTCTGATGAATATGTCACATCAGACACAGATTCCAGCGATCCCGACGAGTTGGAGCTAGATTCTTCATCATCTACAGATGAACGATCCGAGCCTCCATCCATGGTAAACGCTTGGATTATATAAAAGACCTACAACAACGTAGCGATTTTGTGCTTCAGATAGTCAGTTTGCGAAAGCCTCTGTGGGGGAAGGTATGAAGAACCAACGACATCTAAGAAAATTCAGTTGCTGATGGAATATTTAGATCAAGACCATTATAATCGCAAAATAAGAAAACGATGCTCGAAGTGCTATAAAGAACTCTCGAAAAACGAAGGCCGAAGCGAAGCTAGGAAAATATCCAAAAAGGTTTCGACTTACTGTAACTTTTGCGAGGGAAATCCGGCTTTTTGCCGGATTGATTTGAACTAATGTGAATTTATTTTAATTTAAAAGTGGAATATATTTTGAGTAACATATGCCTTTCATTTTTAAAAATGGTCAAAATATTTAAGCTATAACTCAAAAAATTTGTATTGGAAGCCGACCCAAAATTTGTTTCTACTAGAAATACGACCTTTATCTATGTGTTGGACTACAAAATAAATACATTTAGTAAACAGCCGCTTAATTTTCCAGGTGCTGGATCCACACTACATACTGAATACTTCTTGCGTAGAACTATCTATTTGGTAACTGCAAAGACCTGCGTCTGAAAAAGTTCCTTTTGATACTAAATAAATTTGTGAAAAGTAATTTCCCGACTTAAAAAATTATTCACTCTCTCAATTTCCATTAGCTCACCCTGTATATGTGTTTGCAAGGAAATATCAGTATATATCAATATATGCATACAAAGATAAGTTTACGATTTGGCATAAACTCAAATGCTTGTGGCATGTTACACATCAAAACGGAGAACTAACAGACAGATAGGCAAACTGATTACGTATGTAGGCCTAGTTACTCGTAGTTTGTAGATATTCAAGCAAGCAGAAAAAACAAAACAAACAAACATAAAGGCTGGTTGACACACCGCTATCGAGACCAATGTGTAATATTTAGTTGGAAGGTGAGCGCAGCTGGGACGACACAATATTGTGGCGGTGCTAAACCGAGTACTAGTTAAATTAAAACAACAACTATAAACACAAGTTCATATACAAATGATGAAATGAGTAGCAGTCAAAGGTATGCATCTACGTGGGATTTTTTCAGCCACAACAAATCAACAGCACCAGCAGCATCAAACATAATCAAACTAACCTATCAGCATATAGTATAAATATGTATGAATGTTACAGTTACAGTTACAAACAAGGACTCCAAAATAAAAACTAGCCGAAAATTGTCACCGTCTCTCACTGCTTAAAACCTTAATTATCAAAAAACTAAAGTTTCCTAGCAAATTCAATAAAAATATATAAGTAAATAAGTCTAAACTGGGATTATAATTTTTATATCTTACTAGCAGATCTGGTAGATTATGTGTTGGTACTGATATGAACATAGCGAATTAACAATTTTTGGGCGTAGTACCGCTCACTTTTCTAAAGTTTTTTTTTCGCTTTACATACTAAACGTGCATGTCCAAATAAATTAATAGTTATGCCGTATTGCACTTTCACATAGCCTTTCACAGGGCTTTCCCAAAAACTATATATAGCCTGTGCCGTAAGCAGTGGACCTGGGAACCCAATACGATAGTTTCATAAACATCGGTGATGAAGCTTGGACGTCAATAAAGGACAAACAGCACATGAATATATGTGGGAGTGGCACCGCCGACGTTTTTGTAAATATTGACTAAGGGACACATATATCCAATCATCATTAATATTAACCAAATACATAAATAAATACGGACGGAAACGGTATATAGCCTGAGGACGTGGTATCGCAAACTTTTCCATAATCATTTGCTGACTATAGCTTATGCTGTACACAGTAAAGAGAAGAATATACTGTGAAAAATAAAGATAGGTTCAGTATAAATATAGGTTCAGTACTTTGGACGCCTATAAAAAGCACACAAACATACATTACTAAGATTACTGATTGGATAAGATAACTTCGAATTTTATAAAAATTAATTGTTAAAAACAAAACTATTCTGAATGCACAAAAAAATTAATTTCTACTGCTACATAATTGTGAGCTTAATATGCGAGTTTGACGCCTGAAAGTATGCAATAACCGACAATTGCCTTTAGAACATAAATTAAAATCAGTTGCACTTAGGCCCGGTTTTTCAGCCCTTGGCTAAGCTCAGTTTAAACTAAGTTTGCTTAAACTCGGCATAAATTTAAACTCCAGTTAAACTGCAGAGCGGTTTTTCAGTGTGAGTTTAAGGCCGCTTTTAATATTTGCTTTTTATACGGCAACATTGGTTTTTTCTTTATCTAGATACGGCAACAGATAATATTTGTATACATATTCAACGCCATTGCCTCTCCTCAGTATTGTAATAGTTAGCATTTCGCCAATTTCTGCATCACTATAATCACTTTCGGCAGATGATATATCCAGTGTTTAATTAAATATAAAAATATCGTCCTTTCTTAATTGCGATCATCTTCACAACCAAAACCATCAAATATGCAAAACAGCTGACAGGTTAACTAGAGTTTAACCCTGCCGAATTGACCGCTTAAACTCCGTTTAAACTTCGTTTAAAGTTGACTGAAAAACTCCGTAACAAGTTTAAACTTAGTTTAACTGACAATTTGAGTTAAACTTGTACTGAAAAACCGGGCCTTAATGTGATGCAGTTTTGGAAATTAGGAGAGTCATGAAAAAGGAATGAGATTACTACGGTAAATTACGGTAATGGCATGGGGAGTTTCCTTATATGAGAAAAAAATTAATATGGTATATAGCTGTATGGATGACGATTCCTTAATTATCTTCAGTATTTTTTTTTCCTGCGCAAGGTGAGTAGGGGTCCATATCGTACTTTTATTAGGGAAAAGGAAACAAATAATCAAGTATTCTAATTAAATTTGCCTTCCTTACTTTTATCTACTTGTACGTTTATATTTTATTGCACTTTCTTGACAAATTAATTGATTTGAAGATTTTTCGCGCATCCTTAAACAGAAGAAGCTTTTCCCTATTACAACCTTACCTATTTATTTTTTCTCTTACTTCCATTTTTCTCACTGAGGCATCAACACCTAATTTTAAAAGCGTTCAATTTTTAACTTTTTCTGGCAAAAAATTAGTGGCAGACCTTTTCAGTTATACGTGGGCTCTGGTTCCAACTACAATGATTACTAAATTCTACAAATATGCGTACTTGTATATAAGTACACACATATAAACTTGCTTGTATCCCCAAAGCTAAGTTCTCAATATGAATGGATAGCTCCAATATTTACCTCTAATCTAAATTAGAGAGTACGCAGATATGCATGTATCTCACAAAGTTGATCACGGACGAACATATGCCAATAATCCCGCTTTTGTGGTCATTATCTGCTTTCACAATGTTACTAACTTTAACACCTCTATTCGGGCCAGCGAGAACACAATTATTACTGGTAACAAAAGTGTTTGGAATAGGAGTTAAGGACTCATTACAAGGTGTTTCTTTAGCATTTTTGTGACCAGAATTACGAAATTTTAGGAAAAGAAATTTTTCGGCTACAATATTACCCGCTATCGTAGGTATATGGCTGTTTTTCACAATGTTTTTAGGCTCTACATATACCTCTATATGTGTTTTCTCCATTGCCGATGCAGCTAACATAACGATATTTTAGATTTACATGTCCATACCCAAAATTATATTTCTATTCTTCTATTACTGATGAGTATCTGAAGAAAAGCTTGGTCGCCCAATTACTTACGGCTGTACATACCGATCCGCTTGATCCAAGAGGGACGTTCTCATGGTGTTCACTGTGGTTTTAAATCGCCCCAAGTAGATTATGCCAGAGTGGATATATTAGGTTGGCGCCTTCACATTTTCGTTCGATGTTTGGAGTCTTCCCAGGGAATTCTTGAGCGCGAGTGTCCTGAAGAAACGAGCTGCTTGCCTACCTATCCCCAGGGGAAGGTCGGTCAAAAACTTTCCCCAATTCAGTGGACTTCTACATCAGAGCCCAAGCACAAACTTGTACAAATCTAGATTTAAGAATTTCTGATTACCCAAGAAGCAATACAAAAAGTATAACAGAGATTCGAGAATATAATAATTCGCATTTCTGTTTGTACCTTTGTTAATTATTTGAACCTACAACATTTATTTTAAACTCAAGCTCAAGTTAAGAAGCATTTGAAAAAATCATTTAGTGACGTATTCTTACTTTTCGCTTTGAGAAATCTACAATGGGAATCATTGCATAGAATTCCACTTTATACTTATCGTTTGAAACTTATAAATCGCCCTACCCTGGCAAGCAGTGTAGGTGCTTGGTTGTATGTGCTCGGTGTAATATTTATTTCTAAACTAAATGGATCAATTTCTAACCCTTTTCTTTTGAACGAAGTTAACTTTAATATACCCTTCCGACCTTCAAGACATTTCAAACCTATTCTTCTGAAGCAATGCAGAACAAATTTTCAACTGCACGAGCCGTTCCAGATTTTAACTTTCATTCCGGCACTTTTGATATCTTTGGCTCGCTTTATACAATAAAAAAAGCTGTTCTATCCTCTCCTGACAAATTCCTTATATCGTAGTTTTTATGTATTTTAATGCACATATGTATGCATCGTTCTCAGCTGATGAACTTTTTTTTTATCTGAGCAGTTTTAGATCTCGACGCTTCACAAACTGCGCTTCTGAAACACTCGGCAAATTAATCCTCGCTTATGCGGATGAGCCCCTCGTGACGGTTGGGCGGGAATGGTGGTTAATCCGCTTTTAGTTTATATATATTTACCTTATGGCAGTTTAGAGTCGTAAATATTTTGAGGAGCAAGAATGGACTGAACCAAAATCAAACAAGTAAAGAAGTCCAAGTTCGGGAGGAATCGAACATTATATACCTAGTAGTGATCTATTATGGCATACCAATTTGCGCAATTCTATTTTGAAACTTTTCAGTTCGTATTATAAAGCCAGCTGATAGTTTTCAATCAAAACTCTTCTGTTATGAGTTTTGAGGGGTAAATTAATTTTAAAAAAATATAAATGTATGGCGCGATATACAATAGGTATACCATCATAAGCCACCTAAGGGATTTTTGCGCCGAACTTCCCTTCCAATTTGTGTTGTGCCGTTTTGAGATTTTTCCTACAAATTGGCGGAACCTGAAAAGCCTTCCATAGCAGAAAGACCGTTTTAAAAAACATTTTCAAACCACTTTTGATGTTACCAGTCCCAGGGGTCGAACCTTGGACCTTCGGTGTGGAAGGCCGGCAACACTACCGCCACACCACGGCCGCCATTAATTTATTTGTATATAAATAGCTTCCGTACCAAGAACTGCTAACCACATTTTTTCAAAATACCAATACATGAATATTTTATGTTTGAAAAATTTGCGTTCAAATAGACAGACGGACAGGCAGACAGACGGACGGGGAGACGGACATGACTAAATCGACTCAGATCATCGTCCTTATTATTTCAGTTTACTTATTAAGGGGCCCATCTCTTATTCTTCTCATAGTTACAAACATTACATGTTCATTAAAGGTATGAAAATCAAAAAAGGATATAAATTCCCTATTGCAGTGGGGTATTAAATATTTGCCCGGATATTTTCCTTGTGTGTTATCCGATTTGCCAAATTTTTTGCAGGAGCATACCACATACTCTTTAGAAGCAGCTGACCAATTTTCATTGAAATATCTAGTTGAAACTTGAAAGCAGCAGAGTTTTTATGCTGACAAGTGGGCGTCGCTACGCCTACTTCCCCAAAATCCACAAAATTTGTTTGCGGTCCCATGTTGTTTAAAAAGCTTATTATGTGGGCAAAATATTATCGATATAGCTTGCCTTATTATAGAAATATCGCGTTTTACATTTTACCAACAAATTTTTCAGAACTATGTTAAAAAACTGGGCATGGGCGTTGACCGATTTTGCCCATTTTTACAACAAACAGATACCTTTCCATATTCAACATTGCCGCGAAACAAGGCTTCGATAAATCAATTTTGGCGGCGGGGCGACATCCATTTTCACCCATTTTTCGACTTTGTTCGTTCACGGACACTTTGAAAGTGAAATAGAAATGCTATAAAACTATTTTACTCAAAGTTATTGCCTATCAAATATACCTATGATCCTTTGCAAAATTTTTCGTATAAAAGTGGGCGTGGACCTTAACCGGTTTCTTCATTTTTTTCCGGAACATACCTTGTATTAATATAAATATGTGTGCTAAATTTCGTTTCGATATCTAGAACAGTTTTTGACTTGTGATTAATATTATTTCTCAATTTGACTTAATCAAAAGTGGGCGGTGCCATGCCCATTTTAAAAAATTTGTTCAAAAATGTATTTTTTGTCTTAACATTAATGTACGCACCAAATTGTATCCTTATAAGTATATTATATACTGAATAATCACTTTTTTGTATTTTAGAAAATATTCGATTTATAAAAAGTGGGCGTGGCTATAATTTGATTTCGCCCATTTTAAATAGCGCTCGGAGATAAGTGCCAAGGAACCTGCATACCAAATTTCATTAAGATATCTCAAAATTTACTCAAGTTGTCGTGTTAACAGACGGACGGACGGACATGGCTTAATCAATTTCCTTTCTTCTCCTGAACATTTTGATATATATAAGTCAATATCTATCTCGAGCCGTTTATGCCGTTACATACCACCGTTACGCGACTAAAGTTAATATACCTTGTGTGCGTAGCACTGCTGGGTATAAAAACGACAAAATTTAAAAAATATAATATTACCACCCTTAAATGTAACACAAACCTGAAAATAATGTACTAAAAATTAAAATTCGTCCAGATTTGGCTTTTGTAAAATCTATCTCATAAAAAGAGCCTTCCTTATTTTCTATTTATCTCAATTCAAAATATTTGGGCTTAGTCCATACTTGACATTCATGCAAACACAAAATAAGTTAGCAACAACAATTTTCGCATTGCACCAGTTTCATTCTATTTTCACAATTTACACAATTGTTGGAATTGAGTTTAGTTGTTGTTGTTAGCAGATATTGTTTGGTACAAAGCTATTTAGAGCATTGTTTATTCATTGTTTTTGTTATATTTGCTATGTCTGTTACTAGGCCTTCCTTTGAGGTGTTTTCATGTCTGCCAATTTTGGTGGTGTTTGGATTTGTTATTCATCTGTACAAAAATTCACACATGCAAATTTCCATACATACATATGTTTGAATTTATATCAACATTGTACAATGTACATGCACACATAAATAGCTAATCATTTTTCTGTATACATCGGATATCTTATGTGTGTATATGTGCTTGTGTGCTGCACTTTTGTGCCCTTTCATGTCTTCATTGGCATGGATTTTGTGAATTTGGAGAGACTTTAAAGTTGATTAACTTCGTTACATGAGTACTTTTATTGCCCTCCCAAGATACGAGTATGTGCGTTCGTATGTACGTTTGTAAGAACATAGTTATTGTGATAACGAGCCATATCCGACTGCCTCACCGTTGTGCCTAGTAACCTGTTGACCTTAATCTAAACATTTTTGTGGCAATTTGTTAAAGCAATACATGCTCAAGTGCTTACCTCCCAATAAGCAAAATACGTTTACTTTAAGCTCACGATAAACTTACTTTAGCAAGCTTATCGTTTGGAAAACGTTTACTATGTTAAAAGTTTGGAAAAAATTGTCGAATCAAGGAAAGTGATCCCTTTTTAAACAATTTGAAATGAGGTTTGGAAAACAATATTTAATCAACGTTTTATTCAACGTACAGTAAGGGTTTGTTGAAAACAGATTGATAAAACTCCAACTTAGGCAACGGCGGTGAAATGGGGCCAGTAGCCTAATGAATATGTACTAGAACTTTGTTCCGAAACTTGCTGGTTCGAATCCCGACAATTTCCTCAAATTGTTTTATTAAATAAATTATTATAATTATTTTAAAATATGCTTAATTGTTATTTCAGTTCCATTTATTACTTTTTTTTTTAAATTCAAGTATAATAAAAAAAATTTTTTTAAATATTCAGAGCGAGCTTTTTTACCAATATGTTGCGTGCTGCTTCCAATTTTTTTATACAAATTGGCCAGAGCTACTGTTTTTTGCGGACTCCGACCGGCATCTGCAAAGCAAAGCAGATGAATTTTTGCTAAGAAGCCTTCCATGGCAGAAATATTCTGCGACTCCGTTTTGAAAACCTTTTTAAAACCACTTTTAATATTACCTGTCTCAGGACTCGAACCTTGGGCCTTTCGGTGTAGTAGGCCGGCAACACTTAAACTACACCACGTCGCCTATATAATAAAGTTCATATTAATCAAGTAGGTAAATTATTTATGATTATTTTTGAAAACTGCCAAAGTTCACCTAGCAGAAAGTTCACCTCAAGTTAATTCCCCCAAAGTTACCATACACTTGTGAAAATATTTTTAAACGTGTGAGAAATTTTTTAGTTACAAACTCGTTTGGAAAACACTGAATTTAACTTTTTGAAAATATTGTTTAATAAACTAGCTTACTTCATTGTTTATTGGGCTGAAACACTAATACGTATATATGTGTGTTTGTTACTACCCAACAAGCATTTCTGTGAAAGTTGTTAAAAATAATTTAAAGTACACTTGCTACAATAAGCTTTATGTAAGCTTTTTCGGTTAAAATTTATTTGAAAGTTTAAAATAAACTTTCCATAAACTCAAAGAACGAACTTTTATAAATTATTTTATTTTAAAAATGAAATACAAATCGATGGCCCCGAGCAGCTTTGTACCAACTCGTGGAGAACGTTTTGTTTTATCTTATCTCGCGCTCAGTTCAGCAAACTGTTTCAACTCGCGTTCTCCGTTTCATTCAGTACTAACTGAGGCACGTTCATTTCATCTTATCTCGAACGCTGCGAAGTAAACTATCTTAACTCAATCGCGTCTTTTCATAATGTCTCTCCCGGCGTTGCTTATATACTGTCTAAACAAATTCTTTTGGAATTTTTTTTTTTTTTCAAATACATATTTCTATGTTAATTTATCTGAGGAAATCCCAAAGCAATCAAAAATATATTTATATAAAGGGTGTTTTTTTTACAGGTTTGTTTTTCGAATAGAGATAAAACTGGCATTTTGTGGTCAAATCTGGCAACTCTAATGCCATTTATGTTCACTTTGGTTTGCCATTTCATCATGAACAGGTTGACAAAAGAACAACGCTTGCAAATCGTGCAAATTTATTTCGAAAATAATGGTTCAGTTCGCGAAGTTTACCGTGAGCTCCGTCCATTTTATGGTCGACATAATCGTCCATCAGAGCAATTAATTCGGTTAACCATGGATCGTTTTCGCACTACGTTTACTCTATGTGATAATACGCATCCGCAGAGACGTCGAACAGTGCGCACCGAAGAAACAATTGCCGCTGTAGAGCAAAGTGTTGAAGAGGACCCGAATGAATCGATTCGCCACCGTGCACAGCAATTGGAGCTTTGTCCATCAACTTTATGGAAGATTTTGCGCAAAGATCTTGGCTTGCGACCTTACAAGATCCAGCTTGTGCAAGAATTAAAGCCGCGAGACCATGCAATGCGTCGTGATTTTGGTGTATGGGCCGAAAATGAGATTGATTTCGATGCTGATTTTCATCGCAAAATTTTGTTCAGTGATGAGGCTCATTTTTGGTTGAATGGCTACGTCAACAAGCAAAATTGCCGCATTTGGAGTGAAGAGAATCCACATGAGACCCTTGAAACGCCATTACATCCACAAAAACTGACTGTTTGGTGTGCTCTATGGGCTGGTGGAGTCATTGGGCCATACTTCTTCCGCAATAATGCTGGAGAGGCAGCTACCGTTAATGGAGACCGGTATAGAGCCATGATAACCGACTATTTTGTTCCCGAATTGGATGGCATGAATGTGGATGAGTTGTGGTTCCAACAAGACGGCGCTACATGCCACACAGCGCACGTCACAATCGATTTATTGAAGGAAACATTCGATGAGCGCATAATTTCGCGGAATGGACCTGTCAATTGGCCACCAAGGTCGTGTGATTTGACACCATTGGATTATTTTCTTTGGGGATGTGTGAAGTCGCTCGTCTACACCAACAAACGAGAAACGTTAGGGGAATTGGAAGCCAACATTCGTGGCGTTATTGCCGACATACGGCCCCATATGCTCGAAAAAGTGGTTGAAAATTGGACCTGTAGAATTGGCTTTATTCGAGCCAGCCGCGGCGGCCACATGCCCGAAATCATATTTAAACATTAATGGCATAAAATTATCCTTCCAATAAAGCCAAATTGATGGGCCTTAAAATGATTTTCTTGTGTTTTATTTCAATTCAAAGTTCTATACCCCTAAAAAAAACACCCTATACATATGTACATATATCATTTGAAAAATGGAAACTCACATAACGCTCATCACATTTGCTTAAATGTAATATTTGATTGTTTTTTTGTATAATTTTTAAGAATAAATACCGATGAGAGTTTCAACATTTTTTTCCAGAGGCTCCAAATAATTATTATTTGAAATTTATACATTGAACACTTTGCCCGAATTTCAAAATTTATTCAAAACTTTGTTTTGTAAAATTTATAAAACGAAAGAAAAAATATTTTTTTCCAATAATATTCTCTCGTTAACGTTTGGTTTATTTTTTGGAAATAATAATTATAAGTGAAAATTTAATTTTAGGTTGCTTGATAATTATTATGAGTAAAAAAATGGCATGTATACGCGAGTTGAGATAAAATAGAACGGAACATTTTTCCTCAAACTAAGTTGAGCTATTCGGTTTAAACCTTTTTAAATATGTATTTGTGCCTACATCAAGCTTTTATGATAATAAATTATAATACATATGTACATATATCATTTGAAAAATGGAAACTCACATAACGCTCATCACATTTGCTTAAATGTAATATTTGATTGTTTTTTTGTATAATTTTTAAGAATAAATACCGATGAGAGTTTCAACATTTTTTTCCAGAGGCTCCAAATAATTATTATTTGAAATTTATACATTGAACACTTTGCCCGAATTTCAAAATTTATTCAAAACTTTGTTTTTTAAAATTTATAAAACGAAAGAAAAAATATTTTTTTCCAATAATATTCTCTCGTTAACGTTTGGTTTATTTTTTGGAAATAATAATTATAAGTGAAAATTTAATTTTAGGTTGCTTGATAATTATTATGAGTAAAAAAATGGCATGTATACGCGAGTTGAGATAAAATAGAACGGAACATTTTTCCTCAAACTAAGTTGAGCTATTCGGTTTAAACCTTTTTAAATAAAGGGTGTTTTTTTTAGGGGTATAGAACTTTGAATTGAAATAAAACACAAGAAAATCGTTTTAAGGTCCATCAATTTGGCTTTATTGGAAGGATAATTTTATGCCATTAATGTTTAAATATGATTTCGGGCATGTGGCCGCCGCGGCTGGCTCGAATAAAGCCAATTCTACAGGTCCAATTTTCAACCACTTTTTCGAGCATATGGGGCCGTATGTCGGCAATAACGCCACGAATGTTGGCTTCCAATTCCCCTAACGTTTCTGGTTTGTTGGTGTAGACGAGCGACTTCACATATCCCCAAAGAAAATAATCCAATGGTGTCAAATCACACGACCTTGGTGGCCAATTGACAGGTCCATTCCGCGAAATTATGCGCTCATCGAATGTTTCCTTCAATAAATCGATTGTGACGTGCGCTGTGTGGCATGTAGCGCCGTCTTGTTGGAACCACAACTCATCCACATTCATGCCATCCAATTCGGGAACAAAATAGTCGGTTATCATGGCTCTATACCGGTCTCCATTAACGGTAGCTGCCTCTCCAGCATTATTGCGGAAGAAGTATGGCCCAATGACTCCACCAGCCCATAGAGCACACCAAACAGTCAGTTTTTGTGGATGTAATGGCGTTTCAAGGGTATCATGTGGATTCTCTTCACTCCAAATGCGGCAATTTTGCTTGTTGACGTAGCCATTCAACCAAAAATGAGCCTCATCACTGAACAAAATTTTGCGATGAAAATCAGCATCGAAATCAATCTCATTTTCGGCCCGTACACCAAAATCACGACGCATTGCATGGTCTCGCGGCTTTAATTCTTGCACAAGCTGGATCTTGTAAGGTCGCAAGCCAAGATCTTTGCGCAAAATCTTCCATAAAGTTGATGGACAAAGCTCCAATTGCTGTGCACGGTGGCGAATCGATTCATTCGGGTCCTCTTCAACACTTTGCTCTACAGCGGCAATTGTTTCTTCGGTGCGCACTGTTCGACGTCTCTGCGGATGCGTATTATCACATAGAGTAAACGTAGTGCGAAAACGATCCATGGTTAACCGAATTAATTGCTCTGATGGACGATTATGTCGACCATAAAATGGACGGAGCTCACGGTAAACTTCGCGAACTGAACCATTATTTTCGAAATAAATTTGCACGATTTGCAAGCGTTGTTCTTTTGTCAACCTGTTCACGATGAAATGGCAAACCAAACTGAACATAAATGACATTAGAGTTGCCAGATTTGACCACAAAATGCCAGTTTTATCTCTATTCGAAAAACAAACCTGTAAAAAAAACACCCTTTACATTTCCCCTTCAAGTATTTCTGTTCATTGAAAATACTGAAAATTCTTTTGTTTAAACTGAAAATATAAGTTAAGTTATATCTTATATACCTAGTCAAGTTGAAGGATATTACGTTTCTGCATTATTTTCATTACTTTTAATTAAAAACAGGTCTCAATTCACTTGCTTCTATAGAGTCTTTTATCATTAATTAAGCATTTGAGAAGATTGTGTTATGTATGGACTCGAATTGGATTTTTATTTTTATCGAAATTGTACGAATCAGAGTTGAGATAGTTTATAAGCAACGCCGGGAGGTGAGACATTATGAAAAGACGCGATTGAGTTAAGATAGTTTACTTCGCAGCGTTCGAGATAAGATAAAATGAACGTGCCTCAGTTAGCACTGGATCACAAATTCCAACTTTTTTTCTGCACCAGAGACGCCATAGTGAAATTCCTATGTAAAATCACCTCCTAATTCCGAAAATCAAGGTTATTTTTACTTGAATGGTGCCGTTTTTGAGATATTTACGATTTACCGTTATTTCAAAAAACAAAAAAGATGGCTCCACTTAATCGTGTATATCTCAAGAACAAACTCAGCTCTTCCAAGGCGGTTTGAAAAATTTGAAAGCTTATAAAATTTACTATAATCAGTACATACAACACTTTTTGCTAGGTCCTGCAGATTCAAACATATTGAACAATCATTACGGATTTTTTAAATTTTTTTTGTAAAAATATAAAAAAATTTGTACTTTGCGAGGAAGCATCTCGAAAACTTTTTGTTTTTTTGCAGATATTTTTCCCCCCCTCTAAGCTCTGTTTTATTACAAAAAAAATAAGCTATCAGTGAACAAAATCGATGAACTAATACAAAAGTTATAAGCATTCAAGTAAATATATCCATTTAATACTTAAGTACCCTACAAATAATAGCATATGTACATATGGTTCTGTCTTAACTCTATGATCTTATTTTATAATTGAAAAAGTTATGTGTCTTGTTTTGACGCTTATTTAGATTAGGATCGGTTTCTCTTATGAGAAACCAACAGTAGTCGCCCATCATAGCGAAATCCCAGAATCCTTGATACCGACTTTCAATCACTTTCATTTGCTGGTGAAACCTTTCGCCATGCTCGTCACTTTCGTCGCCAAGATTTTGCGGGAAAAAATTTAAGTGGGAGTGTAAGAAATGAATTTTTAAAGACATATTTACTCCTGAAAGAAAATAAAAAAGTAAATTAGATAAATACATAAGTGACACATTAGTATATAATTTTCTTAGGCTGGATTTATCTTTCAATTCAGAACAAATTTTTTGTTTATATTTTTCCCGTTCTTGTTTGTTCGGAACTGGACGATGAATTCAGATTTATGGCTATATATTCTCATGTAAATTTATGTAATATATAATTTATTATAATATGTTTTTTTTTTTTTTTATAGTTAGTACAGAATGAAACGGAGAACGCGAGTTGAGACAGTTTACTGAACTGAGCGCGAGATAAGATAAAACAAAACGTTCTCCACGAGTTGGTTTAAAGCTGCTCGGGGCCATCGAAATGTTTATAAAAAATCCAGATCAAACTTTTTGCCAGTTTTTTTTCATTTCAACTTAAAATATTTCAAATTCTTTTCATAAAAATTTTACTGAGAATCAGGACGAAACCGCAAAAGTCATGGCTTCATCTTAACCGCTTCTACAAACTGCTAATAACTGGTTTAAGCTGCAGCATTCAATGCATGATTACAACTTATTTATTTATTTTATGGCAAAAGCTCAATTATGAAAAAAAAAAATGGTTTGAATAAAGTTTCAGAAAAACATTCATAAAAAGCTTTCTTTCTTTTTTATAGGCTTACATTAATAAGCTTTTTATCAACGTGCCGTTTTGATCATAAAACGCTTATTTTCAAAATTTTTATAAACGAAAAATCAGAATTTTGTAAGCTTAATATTTATTTCGGAATGGTTTATAAAATTTTATTATAGCTTTACTTTGCTTGTTGGGTTCAAGTTTATATGTATGCATGTATATGATTTTATAACTTTACATTCATTTTGATTTTGCGTATGCTCATAGATTCCACAAATAGTATTTTTATACCTAGTAGTGCTACGCACACAAGGTATATTAAGTTTAGTCGCCTAACGGCAGTACGTAACGGGATAAACGCATCGAGATAGATATTGACTTTTGTATATCAAAATGTTGAGGACGAAAAGAGAAATTGATTAAGCCATGTCCGTCCGTCCGTCTGTGAACACGATAACTTGAGTAAATTTTGAGATATCTTAATGAAATTTGGTATGCGGGTTTCTTGGTACTCATCTCCGAGCGCTATTTAAAATGGGCGAAATCGGATGATAGCCACGCCCACTTTTTATATATATAATATTTTCGAAAACAAAAAAAAGTGATTACTAAGTACATAATACACATATAAGGATAAAATTTGGTGACTACATTGAGATTGAGGCGTAAAATAAATTTTTCAAGAAATTTTTGAAAATGGTCGTGGCACCGCCCACTTTTGATTAAGCTAAATTTAGAACTAATATTAATCATAAATCAAAAACCGGTCAAGATATCGAAACGAAATTCAGCGCGCAGGTTTTCAGGTATGCAAGGAATGTTCCAGGAAAAAATGGGCGGGATCGGTTGAGGTCCACGCCCACTTTTATATGAAAGATTTTGAAGAGGACCTGAGATATATTTAATAGGCAATAACTTTGCGTCAAATAGCTTTACATCATTTATATTTCCCTTTTAAAGTTTTCGTAAACAAAGAAATCCAAAAACTTTAAATTTTCGAAAATGGGCGTGCCCCGCCCCTTTTATAGTGGACTATTCCACAAAACTGTTTATGCCATAACTCCGCCAAAAATTGATTTGTCGAAACGAAATTTGGTGATAATGTTCTCTATATAAAGGTAACTGTTTGCTGTAAAAATGGGTGAAATCGGTTAAAGTCCACGCCCAGTTTTTGAACATAGTTCTGAAAAATTTGTTTGTAATTTAAAAAGCGATATTTCTACAACTAAGCAAGTTATATCAATCAGATTTTGCACGCCTAATAAGCTTTTCAAGAAAAACTCGGCCGCAAAAAAAATTCAATGAAAATTGATATTTCAATAAAAATTGGTCAGCTGCTTCCCAGTAGTATGTATTATACTCCTGAAAAAAATTAGCCAAATCGGGAACACACAATCAAAATATTCGGTCACGTAGTTAATAGCCCACTGCAATAGCGAAGTTATATATCTTTTTTAATTTTGATACCTTGCATAAACATTAAATGTATCTAAGTATGAGAAGAAGAAGAGAAAAAATCACTAAAATGATTAGCACGATGAGCGGAGTCGATTTAGCCATGTCCATCTCTCCGTCCGTCTGTCTGTCTGTCCGTCTGTCTATTTAAACGAAGACTAGTCTCTCAGTTTTACAAAAGAATGCTGAAATTTGTTGTTTGCTTTCACCATTTTATAATATACTAGCAAACCCGGTAGACGTTTTTTTGACGTTTTGATGCATAGAACATATCTATATATAAAATGTTATTAACTTGAACCAAATAAACTCCTAACTATACCGAACTGCAGCTCTATATAACCTGGGGGATTTTCCAAAAGCTATATGCAGACTTTGTTGTGCCCATAGTCTCATCAAGAGCAAAACAAAGCACAAAATATGTGGGCGTGGAAAAATTATGTACAAGGTATATTACTTCATTCGGCATAAACGAATCGAGATATATATTTATTAATGTATATCAAACACTTCAGGATAAAAAGTAAAATATCCGTGCAAGTAGTTAATACCCCACTGCAAAAGCGAAGTTGTATATCTTTTCTGATATTCATTCCTTTCATGAACACGAAATGTTTGTACGTATACTGAAATGATCAGGAGGATGAGCAGAGTCGATGTTGCCATGTCCGTCTCTCGATACGTCTATCTGTCTGTCCGTTTGTATATTTGAAAGCAAATACGAACTGAAAGTATTGAAATAGACCTGCGTAAATTGGGATGACATAATAGATCACTACTAGGTATATAATGTTCGGTTCCACCCGAACTTAGACTTCCTTACTTATTCGAGTATGACTTGTTGTTTTCATGTCTGCTTGATTGTATTTACTTGTAGGATAAGAACATCCTTTACTTAGAACGAACAAAATAGGTGTGGATTAGATGATAACTGAAATTACTTAATCATATGAACTTGGTTTGTTTCAAACGCCATCATTTAAAGCGGAGAGGCTCCATTTTTCTTCGGACTTATATCTTACTTAAGTTACTTAATTTTTTTTTGGACTTCTGAACTCGTTATGAAATAGCTCCCAAATATTAGGACTTATATCATTTGAAAAAATTGTGAAACTAGTCATTTTTTTGGCATTGTGGTATCATAAGTACAAATATTTGAAAGTTATTTCATAATGAGAACCCCTGCCCCGCCCCCCCAACAAGAAATTGTGAAACAAGTCCCAACGCATTGGGAGTTATTTCATAATGAAATAAGTCTCATTTTGTCTGGGAAATATTTAGGAGTTATTTGATTTTTTTTTTTTGGAGATATTTAGTGTTACCTTTTCGACCTACTTTTACATGAATATCACTCATACCCTTATTCAAAATATTATTGATTAATTGAGGCCATAAAGACGCTTATCATTTTTAATGAAGAAATTAAGAAAAAAATTACTTTAAATAAGTAAAGAAAGCGTTGTCTTCGGCTGTGCCGAAGGCTTTATACCTTTCGTGAATACGAATCACGGTTTTAAGTGGTCGATCCTTACTTATAGCAAGTACAAACTCTGCAAAATTTTACGGTCTTACTTTGTTAATTAAAAGAGTACCTGGGCGACCGAGCTTTGTTCGGCATTTTCGTAGGTTGGCATACAATTTAGTTTATTTAGATAATCATCAATAAAGATAAAGGTTGTTTGTATGAATAATTTTACTTACCAGCAGTGGAGCGTTCTAAAGACATATCTTGATAATAAAAATATGTTTAAAATTTTTTATTAGTAACAAAGTTGAATACACATAATTACTCCTTGGTGGCTGCTCAAACAAATTTTCGACAAGTCTTTACAAGATTCCTTGCTGAATTGTATGGTTAGCAGCTGTCGATTGTTATCAAATAATCGAGAAAGATTAGGCTCACATGGGTATATTTTTGGGTTAGAGCTCCACATATCGGTCAACATTCTGTGATTTCTTGTTTATTTTTAAAAATAGAACTATTCAAAACTTTTTATATTCAATACATATGAAAGCTATTGCAACACTTCCTTCCGTACCATGTTCCGAGTACGTTTCTTTTTTCCCGGAAACATTACTTTAAATGTATTTGTTCACTTAACTCTTGAAACGCCACATATAACATACAATGCATGAACATCGATGAACTCAAAAGTTTATCCCTGATCTTTATGCGCACTCATGGCAAACGTTGGCCTTACTGGAAGTTGCACCTTAGCGACTCCTTGGATGAGGGCGATTCTCGGTATATGAACTTCTTTGCCGGATTTTTCTTGTCGAACAAAAGTGGCAACCCTACTTAGAATTATTTTTTTTTCTCAATACGCAGGAAAATATATTTCGTTTGATACCCATATTGGCATATTTCATTTATTTGAAAAAAATCTGATAGGCAACTCCGTGAAATCTCCTATAAGGCAACACCTAGATAAGAATTCTTAGAATGTGGTACCCTATGTACATACCAAATTTCATCCAAATCGGTTAAGCCATTTGCGAGATGTTCGAATATACAAATTTATACATATAGCTCGTTAAAAGTTCAAAGATATAATGAGCTCAAATGGCAACAATAAGTGGCAATCCTACTTAGAAATGTATTTTTTTTTTTCAAATCGCAGGAAAAACATTCTTTTGATACCCATATTGGCATATTTTATTGCATATAAAAAAAAAATTCAGATAGGCGGCAACCCCAAAAAAATAACCTATATGGCAACACCTACGTTAAAATACTTAGAATATGGTACACTATCTACATCCATATTTCATCGAAATCGGTCGAGCGGTTTTCGAGATAGTTGTTAAGTAGTTACCCTAAACAAAAAATGTATATAAAAACCTTAGTAAGTGGCAACCCCAATTAGAAATATTTTTTTTGAAATACGAATAAAAATATCTTTCGTATGATATCCATACTGGCATATTTTATTCTATGTAAAAAAAATTTAGATAGGTGGCAACCCCAAAAAATACCCTATGTGGCAACACCTAGGTTAGCATTCTTAGAATGTGGTACACTATCTACATACCAAATTTCATCCAAATCGGTTGAGCCGTTTTCGAGATAGTCTGGATATACAAATATACGAGGTGTGTTCAAAAAGTATCGCGAATTTTGTGTTTTTTCAAAAATTATTTATTTATTCATGAATATCTATTTTGTCCCCTTCAAAGTAATCCCCATGAGATATTATACACTTGTGCCAACGGTTTTTCCAATCTTCGAAGAACTTCAAAAAATCATTTTTTTGCTCGTATGCCTGCTTTATGGAGTTCTTTTAAAAAGTTTAAGTGGTAACGGAGATATATGCATGATATGAAGGTGTTGGTTTGTATGGAAGGTGTCATGCCCCCTTTCTAATATTTGCCAATTTTTAGTACAACTATGATATAAGATTTATAACCACTGCTACTGAATTTCATTGATTTAGCTTATGTGGTTACGGATATATACGATATGAAAGTCTGGGCTTGTCATTTCACAGCTCAACCTATATTGATGTTGTGCATCTTCCTGTCAAAAATTACACTGTACAACAAAATGAGGGTTCATCTCTTAGTAATTGATGAACCCCACATAATTGGAAGCTCTATCCGTCTCGTATCAAAACCTCATACCAGGTTTTTGGCCTATAGGTCTGGTTTTTTTTAATTTGAGTTTAAAGTTTTTAACCCTATGTATAGGGGTTAAGTGAGGAAAACTTGATAAAATGAAGCAATTGGTTACAAAATAGTGGCTAAATTAATATTTTTTGGGAAAGGGAATTCATTTTTGATGTTTATTTTTACATAAAACTTACGATACATGACGCTGTGGTACAATTTTTCAAATTTTTTTTACAATTTTTCATGGAAAAATAGTATTTTAATACTTTTTAAGTAGAAATAGTAGCAATTGCTTACGAAATGTGTTTTAAAGTAATGTTTTTAGGGTCGAGCAATTCATTTTTGACATTAATCTTTAAGGTGGAGCTGCGGTACAATTTTAAAATTTTTTTTAACAATTTTTATGAAAAAAGAGCATTTTAAAAGTTTCTAAGTAGAAACAGTAATGTTTTATCCTGTTTTATATTATAAGAGATCGTTGATGACACTAAAACGTGGATTACACAGTTTAAAAAAAAAGAAGACAGTTCGGTCTTGATAAAAAGTATAAGCGTAAAAAGTTTTGTAGTAAAAATTAAGCTTAAAACTATACTTTTAATTTTTAGTGTCATCAACGATCACTTCTAATATAAAACAGGATAAAACATTTCTACTTAGAAACTGTTAAAATACTATTTTTTCATAAAAATTGTTAAAAAAAAATTGTCAAATTGTACCGCAGCGCCACCTATCGTAAGATTTATTAAAAGATTAATGTCAAAATTGAGTTGCTCGACCCTAAAAACATTACTTTAACATACATTTCGTAAGCAATTGCTACTATTTCTACTTAAAAACTATTAAAATACTATTTTTCCATGAAAAATTGTTAAAAAATTTGAAAAATTGTACCACAGAGTCTTCTATCGTGAGTTTTATGTAAAAAAAAACATCAAAAATTAATTCCTTGCCCCAAAAAACATTAATTTAGCCACTATTTTGTAACCAATTGCTTCATTTTATCAAGTTTTCCTCACATAACCCCTATACATAGGGTTAAAAACTTTAAACTCAAATAAAAAAAAACAGACCTATAGGCCAAAAACCTGGTATGAGGTTTTGATACGAGAAGGATAGAGCTTCAGATTTTGTTGGTTTCGTCAATTACTAAAAATCTTGTTGTACAGTGTTATTACTCTGACTTTATTGCTTTTGGAGATATTCAAATTTTTACATTTTAGGCTATATGTTGTATGACACGCCTCTTTATATAAGAGAAACCACCTATGCACCGAAGATTTTTAATTCTTTCCATCGGTGCATAGTTCATTAAAATCGGTCAAATGGTTCAGCCAAAAAAGGAGTTGAAAGCTTTTATTGTGACATATTTATATCAGGCCTGCATAATAACGTTATTTGTATCAAAAAGCAAAATAAAATTTTTATTTTTTTGAGATAAAAAGTATCGTGAAGGTTGTGTGTATAACAGAACAGGAATGGTTTCTACAAATATCAAAAAAAAATTTCTAAAAATTTTGCTTTCGCTGCAGCAAAAAGTTTGATATCAAAATGATATTGTTTTTTTGTGAAATATATGTTACGTATGCATATAAATATGTATCTATATAGGACATTTTTTTTAAACAGCAAAACGACATTTTTTTGATGTTTTTTTTTTCAATACCAACGAAACAAAATTATGGAGTCTAATAATTTTTGATAATTATTAAAACAAAATATTTCGTTTTGGTATTTGGCAAAACGAAAATGCTTTCTAATATTTTTTGTTGTGTATATCAAATAAACAATTTTTTTTTGTTAATTTCGTTGTGCACCACTGATTTATATATAGATAGATATACCAACCTGTTAAAAAGGAAATATTGTTCAATTAATTCATGTTTACATATTAAATACATTGCTAATATTTATTGTAAACCTACTTGGGTGTGCTTAGAAGCTTTATGTTCGAAAATATGCATGTACTGCATTGAAGTGATTTTGAAGTTTGTATGCTTATAAATGGTTGTTAGAGAATTAAATTGTAATTATTTTCCAACAAACTTACCCAATTCAACGATATCAGAAAATTCAAATTATCAGAATGAAAGCAAACCCAGAACCAACCAATGGCTGACAAACCTTGTATAATTAAACAATGAGAAATACTACATTAGACAATAAAATACCTTGTGAATTGCCTTATAGATTCGAAGTGACACAATTTTATTGCCGTACAGAATCTACCAAGGCATAAACATATGAGCGGTGGCTTCTTCTGTGAAAATAAAAAAATTCTACGCAATCTGACAGGAGAGGCCGCCAAAGCAAAAACAAAACACATGAAGTATGTGGGTGTACTCGTAAACAGCAACAACTTCGCCGTGATATCACCTGGTATAAATTCGCCTTGCAATTTACTTATCTAAGAAATATCTATCTAAAGCAAAATTTTTACAATTGAGAATGACAAAGTAACTAAGAAATCGGGAAAAAACGCTTGAAAAACAAAAAAACTGTAAAAAATGTTTTTTATTAAAAAAACGGCAGTGACCTTTTAGTGAAGGTCCTAAGCGTGATTTAAATAGCTTAAGGACATTGATGGCAGCTTTTCAAATTCTAAAGCAAAAATTATTTCGAAACTTGTTAGAATTTTCCAAAAATTCAATGCAAATTTTGAAAACTAAAATTTGTTCTTTGTTATACCAGCATTTGATGGGCTAAAAATTTTTTTGGTTTATTGATTTAAGATATTTTATAACTTTTTCCTTTAACGAATATGAGCATATAAGATGGAGATAGGTGCATTTTAAAATATATGAAAACGTGACTCTTTAGAACGCTCTAAAGGTGCATTTCCGGAGTGCCACAAACTCGCTCAGATAATCCGGAAATGGTCAATAAAGGCTCCTCTATTCAATAACAATGTTTTATAAAAGGACTCCCAAGTTTATTCGAAGATAACCGTAAACATAGAGTTTAGGGATTATGTTATTTATTTATAACAAATCAGAATTAGGTCTAGTTTTTGAGTCTGAAAATAAAAAAACTAAAAAATAAATAAATTATCATCCATCTCAACTGCCGAGAATGTAATTTTATAGTCCTCTACCGGCAGTCTTTGAATGTGATGCCTTTTTAGCAGCAGCAAAATAAAAATTTTTAAATAAAATTACAAAAACTAATCCATTAAATTTCGTATGCGGTGCTCTTTAAAGCTTCCTTTTTGCTCCATAAAATTATTGAAATTCAAATGTTAGCATATAAAAGGTTGGAACATTAATTTTCCAGGTGTGCTATAGTTATGAAACTCACTCTACTAACACCAGATCTACTTTGAAGCACAAATCTTTAACCGAAATTATCTAATATCGAAGCAGTACATATCTATCAACATTAGATAGCATGACGTGTTTATACCGCCTATTCGAATACTGTTAATAATAATTATCATAATCATAAATAATGTGCCTAATAATTTTGGAGCCTCAGATATGTTGCGTATACGCCACGTCCTACACATCCTGCACCCGCTTCAAGCACAAACTAATGAGCTTGTTGCAAAACAAATGATTACGAATATAGAAGCAAATCTCTAATTTCTCTTATTAATTAGTAACTTTAAGTTCATATGTATCAAAACGATCCTCCCAGAATTTTTTTGTAATTTTGTTTCTGACGTGATGTTCCCCTTTGTGAAGAATTAAAAAAAAAAGGTAGACCAGACCAAATTTTGCATACTTAAGAATTTCAAGTTTTAAACCTTTACTAGCATCAGTGCAATGAAATGGACTTTAAGTAATCGGGAGCATATACTTCAATGAAAATTATGAATCCAATTAATCATAGTCGGGAAAATATTTCAGTAAATCTAACATTTTAGTAATGTCACGCTGTAACTGCAAAGTCCGTAGTCATTGTTGCAGTAAAAGTGGGAAAATACTCTGCTATGGTTTGGTCGAGTTGACACTCCTTTATTGGACGTTGATTGATACTATTCTATCGTAACTTCGGCTTGTGTCAGCTTGCTTATCTGTTACCCACTGACGAAACTGAAAGAAGAAAATAGATAGAAATTATCTTTATACTAACTTTTTTCACTAAAAATAAAAAGGCTATGGAACCACAAAGATGGTCGTCAAAAAATAGTTATTTGGAATGGAAAAGTTGTAAACTCGGTAGTGCGTATACGGTTATGCAGACGAAGACGATAATGGACACAAAAATCGAGGGTTCAACCGAAGATCACCCCGTTGATGTTGAAACACCTAGGCCACGAGGGACAGAGTTATTTGGCGGCTCTCTTTAACCTTTCTCCTGCAGCCGATTGCGAAGTTATTGGAGACCACTCTGCTCCCGTATTACACAGTGAATCTGCACTTGGCCAGACACCAACATGGCTTCCGGAAGACATCCGCTTTGAAGGATGTACCGACGCAGATAAACTATGGTCTCAACCAACATGTTCCAAACCATAGGTCCTTGCTCGGGGCACTTAACCTCAATCACGCCACGCTTGTAAGAGATATGAAAAAGACACAAAAGGTGGACCACTAACTACCGCAACGGTCGGAGGCATCAGTTAAGTTTATAAACATGAAATCTAGACAACGGGGAATCCTATCCCCCTTTTGTTTTATTTCTGGGCTTCGTTAACCAACAGAGGGGGTCTCCATTGTATTCTACGCTGGCTACTGCACGATTATGGCTTCGGGTAAGGGTCCCTCCATTGACGAACTCGGTATGAGGATTTACTGCTACCTCCGACGCCTTTCCAGCTTCTTAACCCAGCGAAATCTGTCTTTGTCTCCGACTATATCGACGACGAACCTTTTTACGATGTTGACTGCGCAGATGGGACAAGAGTTAATGTACACGTAGATAGAGTACCTCTACCTACTGTCATTGTGACATTCAACAGCAGCCTCACCTTCGACAGTAATGCCTCCGCAATAGCCTCAAATGTAAATATCCACAACAATATCCCCAAGTCACTGGCCAGCAGTACTTAGGGAAAAGACAAAGAAAAGTTTCTGGCTACATATAAGTCTATTGGCTGATCGGTTGTTGATTACGCTGCGCCCATATAGTCGCCCAACCTCACTGATACCAACTGGAGGAAGTTGCAAGTCTGCCAAAACACCGCCATCAGAACTGCTACGGGATGTCTGCTTATGTCATCCGAATCTCACCTCCATCAAGAGGCTTAAATGCTCGTTGTTCGTGAGCATGCGGAAATGTTGAGCAGACAGTTGTTACTGAACTGCCACAAACTTAATCATCCTAACCGTCATCTATTGGATGAAGCTCAGCCCCCTAGAGACATAAGGAAACATGTTCGTAAGCACTATGATGAGATCCGGCACCACATTACCTTGCCGTTTTATCTGGGTAACCATAGGCCGGCTAAGGGACCTCCACATGGAGTCTGTAGACAGATCCCTCAGATGTCGGCCTGTGAATCCCGTTATTGATATCCAACCACCTGAAATAGCTGAAAAGGAGCGCGCGATTCCGAGGGAGACTAAAGTCATTCTAGCACAACTTCGTTCTGGATATTGTAACTGGTTAAACTCTTAACTTATCCAGACTGAACCCCACCATACCAAATAAATGCTCACGATACCAAACATCTATTTTCCTGTTCAGTAGAACCCACTCTTGTAACAACAATATCACTCTGGTCCAACCCTGAAACTGCGCGTTTCCTTGGGCTCCCGTTAGAAGAGCTTGATGACGATTCTCAGAGTGATCGTGCCCATTAAGCAGGGCGAAGCACTGTTAATAACAGCAACAACAACAACATCACCCTGTTAACGCCCCACTCATATGTAAAAGAAAAACACAAAAGAAACCTTCCAGATGGTATAAGTGCCACGTTTATTATAAGATGGAACCACTACCTAGAACAAATGTCTGAACTTTGTTTCGACAAACACAGAAAATAATGACAAAATATTAAAAGGTATACCCGAATAATATAATTTTTACAGTCATACTGAACTTTTTATTCTACTGTCATTACAATTTTTGTCTTTAATTGAAAAATGCCCAACCCTCATTATTGTCGCATACTACGTGTATAATAAATTGGAAATTTGTATCAACTTTTTCATATTTATATTTCCATTCTTGGTCATATTGCATAGCACACGGATGCATTTATATAAATTCATACGATTGCGTATTTCACTGGCCGAATGCAAGTAATGTATTGCCAATGAACACATACGCGTATATTGCATCCGGAATAACATCACGTGATAGTATCACTGCAAAAAAAGGAAATACTCCTTTATATCAACTAAAGAATACACCTTAAGGAGTATCAGAGTACTCCCACACTTAGGTTTATTCATATAAAATGGTGGTTCAATTTACATGGCGATATTCGCGATTGGATGACCTAATCCATCTCGGAGTACTCCATTTCTTTGCTTCTGAATACTCTATGGAGCAACTACGTGTGAGTACTTTCAAAATGCTCCCAAAAAATTACTCCATGGAGTATTATACGAGGTGTGTTCAAAACGTATCGCGAATTTTGAATTTTCGCTGGTTACGTATATTCGAATATCGAATTTTTTGTGGCGTTATGTTGGTACTCATGTCTCTCACTTATGCCGACAAGCTCGGCCATTTGGAATGTTCAGTGAATTGTTGACAGCTGCTTTGCTTGCACGTGTTTTGGATCGTCTTCGATTTTTACCTATTCAAAAAAATGGATCAAAGAACCTGTATCAAATTTTGTGTGAAAAACGAAATTAAGTGCGCGGATGCATTCCGAATGTTGACTGTGGCATACGGAGAAGCTACCTTGGACCGAAGCAACGTTTATCGGTGGCACAAAATGTTCTCAGAAGGCCGAGAAGATATGCAAAGAAGAACAAAAATTGGCTTTTGCACCACGATAACGCCCCTACTCACGCATCGTTGCTTGTGCGCGACTTTTTGGCCAAAAACAACACACTAAACTGAAGAGGCCCATGAAAGGACGACGTTACGCTTCTCTTGACGAGATAAAGACGGCATCGAAGGAGGAGCTGAACAAGATACAAAAAAATTATTTTTTGAAGTGCTTCGAAGATTGGAAAAACCGTTGGCACAAGTGTATAATATCTCATGGGGATTACTTTGAAGGGGACAAAATAGATATTCATGAATAAATAAATAATTTTTGAAAAAACACTAAATTCGCGATACTTTTTGAGGGCCACGTAGGTTTTCCATGAAGTAATCAGAAGCCAACAAATGGAGATGGATAAGATGAACCCATCACGGACATCGCCGTGTAAATTGGACCGACTTTTTTATATGATTAAGGATAAGTGTTGGAGTACTCTGATACTTTATCGTTTTTTGCAGTGATTACACATTTACGTATGTTCATATATACAAGTATGTATATAAAATTCGCATGTTCGTACTCAGCGTACGAATCAATAAATGACCTACATGCGTAAATTCCTTTCCGTCCATTTATCTACAGCCTAAACGGTCGCACTGCATACCAATTTTTCCAGCACAGTAGTAAAATCAATGGGAGTAACCTGGAAATGATAAACACACGTGTCTGTATATAAATCTGGACAAAATGTTTACTCCAAAGTTGGGGAATATTAAGCAGTGCACGACAACATAGCGCAAAGCATGTAGCAGCAACATACAAAAATTGAGTGTTAGCAACTGGCAATCTCATGGAGTAGCCACGAGCAAGAGCCAAAAGGTACAAAAAGTAACAATTCACACCCATACTTGGACCATATATTCAAAAGCTAACATTCCATTGTAGTAATAGAACACCCAATTGGCTATAAAGACCAGTTCACTATTGACCAGTGGAATTTTTTTTTTTTTCAGAAACAAACTAAATCTAGTTCCCTCGTGCCATATCATAACCAGCCAATAACGAAAACCTGTGAGAAAATAGTACCACTCATTCTAATGCCCGTTTTTAAGCTAAGCTTCAAATGAAAGTTTAAGGTTCTATGGAGCATATATAGCAAAACAACCAAATCTTCACGACACTTCACTTGGAAAACACCATCATCACTTATACGGGCTTAAATACTTAAGCGATTTTAGTCCTTTTCCACGATAACTGACATCAATTTCAAACACCAAGGTCAAGTCATCCTTAATCTGTTTATTCCATTTCAGTCGAGGACTTCAACTTTCTCTGCTGCCGAATTCGGGTTTCGGTAGGAAAACGTTCTGTGTAGCAGCTTCCTTGTTTCTCCGCATATGATAACCCAGCTAACGCAGATTGTGGGTTTTATTTCACTTCACTATGCTCATATCCATGTAAAGGTCTTACATCTCATTGTAAAATGACCTTCGATACCCGAAAATGGCATTGTGTTAAGTACCACAAATGTTTCGTCAAATTTTTTCTAGAATCACGAAAGTTATGATGGGTGATAAGTCGAGGGAGTACTTTACTTCTCAACTAGCTGGGAAGTCAAATTCAGATATGATAACCGACCATACACATCGTCGATTTTGCGGCGGGGTATGATAAAGCCATATGACCCTATTTCTCAATATGTTGAGAGTTGTTAATCAATATTATATTATTTCTACAATGGGAAATGTAAAATGTGAAATCAACCCCCAGAAATTTGGGAAACAGTGCCATATACTCACATCGCATACTAATCAGAAACAATTCCATTTCAAAATCTAAAAAACTTTGTGTTGAACCCTTCAGGATGGCGGTGTAACTTTACAAAATTAAACACGACGGTAGCTCTTTAGCTAAATATGATTGTTATTGAGAAAAAAACTAATGCAATTCTTGGTGGAGGTTTAGAGAAGCGATTTGTGCTGAAAAAGTTAGGAAGTATTTATTTGATTGTTTACTGTTTTTGATTTAATGTGCTATATTCCAATACGAACAGTAAATTTTTTCTTCTTTGGTGGAAATTTAGAAGAAAAAAGCTCCGCAGGTTATGTAACAGCTTCAAATAATAAGTTCATATAATAAGTCCTATTAATGTGACGCTTATTAAAAAAAAATCCCTAGTAAATTTTGCCTCCTTGACGGTGGTCAAAATTTGGAAATAAAAATCGTAGCCGCATATCAGGAAAATGCTGTTTGATTTATGCGATGTCATTGAGATGTCACGTCATACATAAACATCACACGTGATGAAGGATCGCATCATATTAGCCGCTCTTCGGAGATGAAATCATCCGTATCGAATAGTATAAAAGTTTTCCAAAGTATTTTCAGTACTTCCCGTTATCCCAAGGGTGTGTCGAAAAAAAAATAATAAGATCACCGGGTTCGTTGAATTAGCCTTGTAATGTGACGAAGATGCACCAGCCTCGGATATATGTCTCTAGTCATCAAGCTTTTTAAGCATAGGAAAACGGAAGTGTCAGCTGAGCATCGAAAAGTAGGTGACGGAGGACTCGATCTTTCCTTATGTTGAATGTGAGTCTGATTAGCATTCGCAAAATTCACCGCGTATTGGACACGAAGGCCGCTCCATTAACACATTAGACTTTGTCAACAACCACTTGGAGCCGAAGTATGTTGTAGTACAAATAGAACGAAATCTCTTCAATATGATCCTGTGTTCAACATGCCAAATTTCAAAGGTAAGCAACGCGAACTTCAAAGCAACGTGCAGCACTTCGATTTTGGTTTGATTCGTTTTTTGTACGAAAGTACGTTCTATCCAGTTGTAGCGAAATATGCAACTAGCGGAATTTTTAAACGAGTGATGTGTATGTTTTAACAATGTTGGTATCTGATGAGTAGAGAAAGCTTGTGGCTAAGCCGGTAAGAGGTGGAAGCAAAAACAAGAAGAAAAACTACAGCGCTGAAAAATTGGCGTTTCAGATGCGTTGATTACTTTTGACAGTTTTCGTCATACTGATCTGAAATGCATTTGTTAACAATACAGTCTCTGAAACCTTTTGTAGGCACAGATGCGTAAACAGAAATGGCTCTAAAAATCCCCAATGATTTTAGATCCATTAACCACATACCCATTCGCAGGGGGCTGGACACTTCGGAGATGTCATCCGAACAGCATCCTTATCTCAACAGCCGCTTAACACAACGTGGTTGACAGGATATAGATAAGCCTTCAAACCAAACAATTTACCCTGGTTGCTTTGTTATACAAACGGAAGGCCTTCAATAACACTCCACATGAAGAGAAGTAAGGTTGTATTTCGATCTTGAGAAGAGTATGAGTAGCCCAAACGGTAGTGTACCTTCACCCTTTGCTCTGGCTAGGAGTTATAGACAGTAAATTCGTTGAACTCAAATAGCATAGAGTTAAAAAAAACGCACGGTCTGTCCCGCCTGTGCAGCGTCTGCGTAGAAGAGGAGGGATATCTGCATAAATCATGATAATGACCCTGTTTGGTCTGTAGCATCCCATTCCATGAACTAATGTTACTACAACAAGAACCACGTTTCTCAAATTTTTCTCTTTACACTTAGGAATTAAGTTTTTCATGTAGTGCTTATAGGCAATCATAATTTGAACTAGCCTCTTACTTAGTACAAGATATTTTGCTACTTGGCCTCTCCGTCGTTACTGGGAAAGTGGGGACATTTTTCCTAATAAACTGCAACGCGAAGCGCTTTTTTCGGAACAAAAAACAAGGTTTCTGTTCATCATTTCAAAATTAGCAATCCATTAGGAACGGAATTTTTTAAAGACTAAGATATAACTGTAAATTAGTGTCAGTAATACAACATCGCTAGACTCTTGACACACAAATTAGCATCTGCGCCTAATAATCACTTTTTGACATTGTGTATAGAGGAGCCGTATTCGCAAACGTCAAGCTGTGTAGTTCTGTTTATATTTTTCTCTGTGATTATATTTAATAAATTAATAATATCTTTTATATTCTAAAGTTAAAATTAAAGTTAATAGAGATAAATATCTAATTGTGCTTCCCTACTTTGTGTGAATAGTGTTAAAAAGTTTTGATAGTGATTCATTATTATAAATTCATTTTGTTGAATTTGTGTGTGCCGAGTTCTTTGCATATTTTATTTGTTGCTATTGAAAGGCTTTATTTCATATTGCAATTGTTGTTGTGCTCTGACTTGCTTTTCTTATTTCTTTTTCGTTACAGCTGTTTTGAGTGGTTTGTTGAACGTCAGATACAGTGTGTTTAAAACTGTTCGCTCAGTACTGTGTCATTTAAACTGTCAGGGTTGCTTTTCTTTAATCCGCTAAATTTTTTTTTCTTAGCTTATAATTTTTATTATAAATTTATATAAGTATTTATATGAAAATGTCGTGCATGATAGCAAACTGCCAGTTAAAAAGCGAGTCCGAACGCTTTGTAGCTTGCTGGCTGTGTGATGGACTTGTCCACGCCAAGTGCACTGGGTTAACCGGTAGAATAGCTGACCTGCTTAACGAAGGAAAAGGCCTGCGCTGGTCTTGTTCCAAATGCCGGTCGACGGAAGTTGATCTGTGCAAAATCTTTAGGCATATCAGAAACGGTTTTTCTGAAATAAGCAAAGATTTTTCATTGCTGACTGAAAAGTTCCAAAAATATGAAAATATTTTCAAAGCCTTGGAAACTTTGGAGAATTCGCCTCATTTGGAATGCCCTGATCATCGCGAAAACAAGCGCAGGCGTACGGATGATCGGCCTACTACCTCAACAGTCCCGAACTTGCCTCAACCCCTTGAACTTATAGATTTGGCTTCTCCAGTTCCTAGTACGGTTGTCCGAGCAACGTCGAAGAACGCCCCTTCAAAAATGTCCACTAGGAAAAACCAGGAAATTCCAACTATTGCAATGGAGTCTGAACCAATCGTTGGTAAGCTGGTTGTGGTTCCTCGCAAAAAATGTATTTTTGTGTCTAGGTTCCATCCAGACACTACCGAGGATGATTTGTTGTACCATATTTCTTCTAAAGTTAAAGATCAAAGCGTAACTGTTAGAAAATTTAATTTCACATATCAAAGAAGTATGTCTTCGTTTAAGATTGATGTATCTGGGAAAGATTTCGATACTCTTTTGGACAGCTCTTTTTGGCCTCCCGGGGCTCTTGTGCGGGAGTTTGAATACAGACCGAATAGTAATGTTCAAAATTTATCGAAAATTTCTCGTAATAACGTTGAGTCAAAAAACTGAGCACTAAATCCGTGAATATCTTTTATCAAAATGTCAGAGGTCTAAATACCAAATTAACTGATCTCTTTTTGAAATCTTTTCATTGTAATTATAACGTAATTGCTTTTACCGAAACTTGGCTAAAACCTCATGTTTTCAATTCAGAGTTTTTATGTAATGAATATCAAGTATATAGAAATGATCGCTTGAACAGAGTCGGGGGTGGTGTTCTACTTGCCGTTCATTCCTCCATCCCTTCGGAAGAGGTTAATATTCCTAACATGGATTTCATTGAGTTCAAATGCATCCGCCTTCAACTAGACAATGTCTCTATGTACTTATATGTTTGCTATATCCCTCCAGCATCAGATTTTTCAGTTTACATGCAACATGTCTCTCTGCTCAAAACTGTTAACCTTATGACTAAAGCCTCAGATTCAATTATTGTTTTGGGTGATTTTAACTTACCTCATATATCGTGGAACATATCTGATGGTAACATTATTCCAAATCCGTCCAAACTGGGGTTCAATGACTTTTTAGATGGAATTTCCGATCTTTGCCTTAATCAAATAAATGTTACCGCTAACAAGTTTGGGAAAGTCTTAGATTTAGTGTATGTTAATGATATAAACCAATTTTCTGTAAATCGTTGTGATCCGTTGGTTTTACCAGAAGACCTTTACCACCCTTCTATGGAAATAGTCTACGAAACCATAAGTAATGTCCAAGGCACTCAATGCTACTCATGTAGTAGCTTTAATTATAACTTTTCCAAAGCAAACTACAAGAAATTAAATAAAGAACTGTCTAAATTAACCTGGCCTGAATTTGGTTGTGATATCGATCTAAACGTCTCACATTTCAATCACACTATTTACTGCCTATTTTATAAAGTTTATTCCTAAACGTAAAGTAACTTATGATCATCCTACGCAAGCTTGGTTTACTAAAGAGCTTAAGGCTCTTAAAAATAGGAAAACGCGATCATTTAATTTATATAAGAAATCCGGATTAAATAAACATTACCTACTGTATTCCATTCTACGTCAGAAGTACATAGATTTAAATAAAAAGTGCTATAAAGCTTATATCTCTAGAACGAAAAGAGACATTATTCTCAACCCTAAGTCATTTTATGGTTTCGTAAATTCTAAACGTAAAGTATCAGGGTTTCCTTCAGCCATGAAATATCAAGACATTATATCTAGCGATAATCAATGTATCGCAAATTTTTTTTCTCAATTTTTCACTTCTAACTATTCTGCTGTCACCAATTCAAACTTTCAAAACTATCCCTATAAGCTACACGGGACAAATTCAATTAATTCACCAATTATATGCGCCAAAGATGTTCTAATTTACCTTAAAACCTTAAAAGAATCTTTTAAATATGGTCCTGATAGGATTCCTACATGTTTCTTGAAAAAGTGTGCTAACCATATTTACCAACCCCTTACCAATTTGTTCAATCTATCACTAAAGTGTGGTGTTTTTCCAACTGCGTGGAAAGAATCGTTTCTTCTACCGCTGCATAAAAGCGGGAGTAGGTCTTCTATAGAGAACTATCGTGGCATCGCAAAGCTTTCTGCCATCCCAAAATTGTTTGAAGCTATTGTTACAAATCAACTTACGGGTCCGATCTCTACTTTGATAGCTGACTGCCAACACGGGTCCAGTAAGGGAAAGTCCACAGTTACGAATTTACTTGAGTTTACCAGTCATGTCTCAAATGGCTTTAGAAAAAATCTGCAAACCGACGTTATTTATACGGATTTCAGCAAAGCTTTTGACAAAGTGTGTCACTCATTACTTATTCATAAACTCGATCAGTTGGGCTTCCAGCCGGGTCTCAATCGCTGGATCTCTTCTTACCTTAGTGACAGGACACAAAGAGTAATGTTTAAAAATTTAGTATCCGATGTCATTTATGTCTCTTCGGGGGTTCCTCAAGGAAGCCATCTTGTCCCGATTCTGTTCTTGTTGTTTATAAATGATATTTCTACAATAATAAAATTTTCAAAAATGTTAATTTATGCCGACGACGTAAAGCTTTTCATGTCATTCGCGTCATTTGAAGATAGAAATAAGCTACAATCAGATCTAGATGCACTAGTTGCTTGGTGCGATTTAAATTATATGCCACTTAACCTTAAAAAATGTAAACACATGGGTTTTTCGCGTGGAATTTCTCAGCCGGCTTCCTATACAATTAAAAATTATAGTCTTGAGCAAGTGTATGATTTTGTTGACCTGGGGGTTACTATGGACTATAAACTCAGTTTCAACCGCCATATTAACACAACAGTCAATAAGGCTAGAGGTGTCTTAGCATTCGTTAAACGATGGTCTAAAGAATTTAGCGACCCTTATGTAACTAAAGCCCTCTTCACTCCATTAGTCAGACCGATACTTGAATATGGTTCTATAATTTGGAACCCGCGTTACCAGGTTCATGTAGATCGCCTTGAATCAGTTCAAAAACAATTTTTACTACTTGCCTTAAGAGATTTTCATTGGGATCCCTCGTACAATCTGCCACCCTATACGAATCGTTTAAAACTCATTAATCTACACACACTTTCTAGTCGGAGGGAAATGCTTGGAATTATTTTTATGATTAAATTGCTAAATGGTTCACTATCCAGCCCATTTCTTCTAAGTGAAGTGAACTTCAATGTGCCGTCTCGTCCTTCAAGGCATTTTAAACCTCTAGTCTTAAAACAGTGCCGAACCAATTTTCAGTTAAATGAGCCTTTTCGCTGTTTGTTTATAACTCTCTTTCTGGTAGATTTGATATTTCAGACTCGCTTTTCAGCATAAAAAAATTTATTCTTTCTGTCCTAAATTCATAGATACTAATTGTTTTTTATTCTTTGGCTTCTATTTTAACTTTTAACAATAATTTTTTTCTGTTAACTAGTTATTTCTTAATGTATAATCTATCCTATATCTACTTTACTTAGCTGATGAGGTTTTCTCTGTAGCTGAGCAGTTTTAGATCTCGACGATTAACAAACCAAAGCCTTTCAACGACTCGGCACGAACGAATAATCCGCGCGTTATGCGGATGCGCCCCTCGCGCCGGTCGGGCGGGATATGGTGGGTAATCCGTTGGGAATTATTATTATTATTATTATTAAAAGCATAATCCCACATCTATGGAATGAGAATTTACTAAGTTAAAGCAAGGTCTTCCAAATTTGGTTTTCCTACCAAAAGAGAGTGCATATTTGAATCGAAAGAAAAATAAATGCAATGCTGGAAAATATTCTGCAAATGGGATGAGGGAGTTCTGGAAATATGCTAGTGACGTATATCCTTTCTCCGCTAAATCAATTTAAGTAAGGGCTTAATCTATTAATGCTAGCAAATACGAAAGTTCCATTTACATTTTCTCTTAATTCAGGCCGGTGCATGCAGAGTTGTTGTATTGTTGGCAAGTCTACCACTGCGTAACTAAATTTTTTTAAGTAATTTTTTGGTTTTGTAACCCCAAACCAAGTCCGTGATAGGACCTAGAGTACTAAGAAAAAAAAGCAAAAAAAATGGTTAGCCAGTTTCAAAGTCCTGCTGTCGGTATAAATGTTTATATATGCTACTTTCAAAGGAGAAACCCTCATCTTTGCGTGTTTTGCCAAATATTAAATGCATTTCCCCGCTTACTCAAAGTATTCGAACTGCACACCCCCCTTTATAATCAATAGACATACACATTAAGTTCCACTCCATAATTACAGAAATCCATAAAAATTTGCTGCATTCGAAAGTTCACAATTGCATGCGTCTATTGCAGAAGCTCGCCATTCATTGCCACTCACACATGTACCATTTCTCTGAAGCGTGCTCTTCAAAGACGCACCAACCGAGCCTATGACGTTGGTGTTCACGTTAATAATAACGGCAGTTGCGGCTTTGCTGTGAAGGTATTTGTAAATCAATTGCGCATACGCCCCGTAGTACTTTGTGTGAATCGGTTAGCAAACAATTACATATACATATGTATGTGTGTAGTCTGCAGCTATAAAGCACACTGACCAGCCAAGGCATAGTCTGTTACTGGCTTTCCAACATGGTGGTTGTGCAGTTTCAGGAGCATACACCTTTACGCACGCATCCATGTTCATTAGACAGGGGAAAACACGATTTTTTTATTATATTGTTGTTATTTTTAGAATGGCGATAACAAATTTCTATAAAAGGTTCAGCCCCTAATGTTAGTTTCCAGGGGTCTCTCATTTCTATTGTATCTGGGCGATTGAGCTTTACTCGACATTTTTTGAGGATGCCATATAATTTAATTTGTTGCAGATACTTATTAGTAACGGCGTTCTGGCCGGGTTTAGTATATAGTTTTACTTACCAACCGATGGTATTAATTAATCAATTCAATCTGTTTTCGAGATATTAGTGACGTGTCACAATGTCAATAGAATTAATGTCAAATTATTTTGAGAACTAACCTCATTGACATTAATATGCTTTTACAAAGAGAATTAATGTCAGAAACGCTAAATATTATAAATGCTTTACTAATTTCTACAATAACAATGCAACCGCTATTTCAGGTGCAGTTATAATGGACTAAGCCGGTTTTTACTCCAAATTTTCATTTGACACCTTATATATGTACGTATATGAAATAAAAAAATTGTATTAAATGAGTTTTGTAATAAAAAATCGCGCGATTATATATTGCAAATTTTCAGTTTATACCATATATGTATTTTTATGAAATAAAAATTAATGAATTTTGATTTTTATTTTAAACTTTATATATGTATGTAAATTCATTGAATACAATTTTTTTGAGATTCACTGAGTTGATTGGATGCAAGTTCGGGACCACTGCTGGACAAAATAAGGCTTTTAGGAACCATTTTGTGACTTTTTCAGAGTAATTTCTTGGCATGTGTTGAATTGTGTTGAGGGCTTTACCGGGTCATTTCGGTGTTGTTTTTGGGACTATTTTGGAATCATTACGAGACTTTTTTTGAGTTATTTCTCTGAAAAAGTCCCACAAAGCTTCCTAAAATAATTCAAATATGGACCCAGAAAATTCTTAATATAATCCATCAATCAATTACGAAATGGTGCTGAAAAAATCCCAAAATTATCCCTAAAACTTTCCCGAAATCACTCTGAAAACCAAGTATTCCCTAAGTAGCCTTATTTTGTGCAGTATGTCTATATGCACATGCGGGTATAATTTTGCCGTATCTCGATGTGTTACTTTTCATTTTCAAAGGCTTGCATAAAAATTAAAATTTTTTTTTATTCAAAATTTTTTATTTTTTTCACTCATCACTCAAATATTTTTAAAAGTTAATTTTTATTTTAAAAGTTTTTTATTCAAACTGGCCCAACCCTGATTGGAAGCCCAACCTAAATATATTTTTGTTGAAATAGGAGTATCTCACTCTATTTGTTTTAAATTTCAGATAGGTGGAAACTCGGTAAAAACTTTCTAAGTGCCAACATTTATATCAGAGAGTTTAGAATGGAACAGACACCCTAGGTACAAAATTTCAGAGAAATGTGTCAAGGCGTTTTGGTAGATAATAGCGGGTATGCAAAAAAATAAATATGCAATAGGTGGCAACCATGGAAAATAATTAATATTTTTGTTGAAAGATGACATAAAAAACCTTCCATTTGATATCCATACTGGCATATGTCACTCCATTTTTTTTCCCAGCGAGTACTAGTACACAGGATATTATAGTGTCAATCATACAACGGTGGTTTGTAATGGTCCAAAATAATAGAGATAGAGATGGAGTTCTACATATAAAGAGAGGAATTCACTAAGCCATGTCCGTCCGTCCGGCGGTGCGTCCGTGGACACGATAACTTGAGTAAAAATAGAGTTATTTTAATGGGAGTTGGCACACAGGTTGCTTTCTGGCCAAGGTAGGTTGCTATTTGAAATGGGCGAAATCGAACTATAACCACGCCCCTTTTTTCGATATCGAAGATTTCGAAAAACGTATAAAATGGGTTCATTCAATAATAAAACCAGCTACAATGATGAAATTTGCTAGATTTATTAATTTGGTTGTTCCATTGACGATTTTATCAAATTTTTGAAAAAGGGGCATGTGGCAACGCCCACATATTAGTGAAGAAATTTAAAAATTTTGACTGTTAATAACTTCAGAACCGTTTACACTAGAATTTCTTAGGAGGCGTACTATTATTGTGCTAAATGCACCAATAAAAAATAAGGGAAATCGCTTTTGGACCACGCCTACTTTTTCATAAGAGTTATATGGAAAATAGGTAGAAATATTGAACTGCCCATATCTAATTAACTGATACAGGTATAATAATATAATTTGGCAGTTACCTCAATTTTCTTATTTTTTATACCATTTTTGGCGGCCGCCGTGGTGTGAAGGTAGTGTTGCCGGCCTACCACACCGAAGGTCCATGGTTCGAGCCCTGGTACAGGTAACATCAAAAGTTATTTGAAAAAAGTTTTTCAAAACGGGGTCGCCCCTCGGCAGTGGTTTGGCAAACTATCCGAGTGTATTTCTGCCATGACAGGCTTCTCAGCAAAAATTCGTCTCCTTTGTAGATGCCGTTCGGAGTCGGCAAAAAACTGTAGGTCCCACCAATTTGTAGGGAAAATTCAAATCGGCACACCACAAATTGGAAGAGAAGCTTGGCGCAAAAATCTCTTAGGAGGTTTATGATGATATACCTGTTGTATATCGCGCCATAGAGAGATTATACGATTTTTGTAAAATTTTGAAAAGTGGTCATGGCAGCGCCCACTAATAAGACAAGTAAATTTCAAATTCGACTGTTATTAACTTCAGAACGGTGTAAAATATAATTACGAAACTTGATTCGAGGTATACTATAGACATGAAGAGTAGGCCCACGGAAGACAAGCCAAATCGGTGGACGACCACGCCCACATTTGGGCAAAAGTTTCTAAAAGGGAGGTAGGAAACCGGAGCATACCATATCTCATTCACCGATACAGATAGAATGCTAGAACTTCGTAGTAACAATGACCTGATGATCTTATTAATGGCTTTTGTCTAATTTTGGAAAATGGGCGTAGTACCAAATTTCAACTATTATTACCTTCAGAACCGTGTTAAACAAAATTGCGAAATTTGAAACGAGGTGTGCTATCTACGTTTTCCAAAATTATATATAACCTATGCTGGAATTGCTGAATCCAAAAATCTACTGAGAAAATTTCATAAAGGTCGGTTAAGTACCTTAGACGCCTATACAAGATTCAAATTTTATATAGCATGGAGGCGTGGCACCGCCCACTTTTCCAAAATTATATATAGCCTATACTGTAACCAGTGAACCAAAGAATCTACTGGGAATCTACTTCATATAGATCGGTTAAGTACTTTGGACGCCAGACACACATTCATTTTTATTTATAAGATTGCCCACATGGTAGCAGAAAAAGTGTAAAACCTCTATAGGTCATAACTACACAACAATTTACCAATTTACCACAACCACTTTTACGCAGCTGGGTATTTAATGTTCGGTTCTACCCGAACTTAGACCTCCTTACTTGTTTTAATTTTAAACAGGTGGCAACCCTGCAAACAATCTCGTCGCAAACCTTTAGACCAAAAGTTCATCCTAATGGGTCAGTTCGTCTTCAAGGTAATAGCGGATATGCCAAAACATAATAGGATTAGGTGGCAACCTTAGGTTATAACCCTCCATAGATATATATTTTCTGAGAGACGACATACAATAACTTACATTTGATACCCATATTGCAAATCTCATAAGTGGCAACTCCATAAAACTATGCTGAGCTGCAAAACCTAGGTAGAATATACAAACATACAAGAATAGCTCGTTTGAACTTGTAAGATAAGTGTGTCTTTTTACAACAAAAATATATCTTAAATAACACTGTTGAAATTTATTAAATTTCGCTCTATCCGATACACGGCCGATACGTTATTTCTATATTATTCGGATACGCTGAATCCAATGCGGTTTTTAGCTAAGTTTATTTAAAATTTTGTTTATTGTTTTTTTTTATTATTTTTGAATTTTTTCAGTATTGTTTATTTATGTGCTTTTACAACAATACTGAAAAAATCGAAAATAATCAATAGTAATCAAAACAACCTTTTCTATCGTACCTCTTGTTCAGTCTACGAGGAGCAATCTGCTGAAAAAAGTTAAAAGTAAATAAATTTCATTAAATGAATTTTTAATATTTTTAAATTTTAATAGAATGTTTATAAAAGATGTGCTGGAACTTTTCGGCCATTCAGAAACTATATTTTTCTTACTTCGACCAGTTTCCAAAAATAATTAAATGAAATTTTTTTAGCAAAATGGCTTGGAAATTTAAAAAAGTTAAAAATAAATATTCATTTCTGGAACTCTTACAGTACGTGTTTTCACCACACTAAAACTCAGTTATATTCCCAGTCTAAAGCGCGTATACAACTCTGGAAAATAATTGAATGACCAACTAGCCAGGCAGCGAGCCTATCGCTATTTGTTGGTGGAGTTGCAACCAGCAGACGTTGTTATTGTTGCCACTTTCCTGGAAGTTTGCGCATTTATTACGCCGGTTACTGACACAACGAACGGCAGCAGCTGCTGTAACTACTGATTTTGTTGTTGGTCTACATATTTGGTTTGCCTCGACCACTGTTATTATAGCTGCATGCGTTAATATGTATGCGAATGAGAATGCTGGACAGTCCAGCAGTCAATCAGTCAGTCACTCAGTTCCGAAAACACCCTAGGCCTAGTGCTTTTGTATTACACGTTTTCTGGCCTACTTCTACCCGAACGTGCACATTATTGTGTATACGTCAATGTACAAGTGTGTGAGTTAGACTATCGGCTGGTAGTTCGGTCCACTGTTAACTGCTGTCCCGTAATGTGCAATGTTGTTATGTACATGCAAAGAGGCGAGTACATATATACTAATACATATAAACATACAACTTCATAACTGCACCCAACGACACAAAAGTTACACTGAATGTATTTAAATACTACAACCAGTTCTGCTAACATAAAGAGGTTTGATGTCTCGGCGCTGTTAAAAGAAGTCTAAAACCGCAAAATAAGTTTAATTTCTAATTTTCAGCTTATTTATAGAGTAAAGTTCAGAAAATATTATCTCAAGTCGCGATTTTACCGAAAACGTAGTTTGACACTCTAGATTAGGGCTCCTAAAATTATTCGACTATTTGACTAATTGCTTACCAAATTACTCTGTGGAACCCTAAGCATATTTTCTAATCGGGAAATCGTATTTGAATATCCGCTCAGTGACGATTAAAGGCATTGTCACTTTTCAACGACTCTGGCCTGTTTTTTTTTGTTTTTTTTAACGACAAACTACTCACCGGAAGTTTTGGGGAGTGTTGTCAAAAGTGACAAGCCTTTGCCAGATCTGAAACCCCGTACATGCCCGACTTCCCCCCGGGAACGATTTGATATGACCAGGGGAACCTTCTAGGTCATTTTACCCCTTCCTTCCGTAGGGGGGAGAAGGATGCTAATGAGAGGTAAGAGGCAGCATATCCGTAGATCACCCATGAAATTGCACCCTTTGTAGCCGGCATGCCTTATCGTGGGCATATTTCAAGCCCTTAAGGGGTTATATTTGTTCAAGTCTGTCAAAAATCGAAAATTTTTTTATTCTGTCAACTTAAAGTATAGCTTCTTAAGAATGTTATCTCAAATTTTTATAGAGATTCAAGCAGTAGAAGCGAAGTTATAGCGTTTTGCATCTTGCTCCTTTACGAAATCGTGGCGTGTACTTGAAACTTTAAACGCGATTATCTCGAAATCATGTTTTTCCGAAAACGTCGTTGTGGTGATTCGGATTTCCTAAAGAGTTTTCAACCGATTTCAATTTCTTTTCTTTTATCAAATTGTTCGTAATTTATTTGCCGTGTCCTTGAATGATTTCATTTTTTCGCTTAAATTTGCATATTAATGTTATGAATTTTACAATACATTTCATCAGATGAATGAAATGTTATAACTTTGACAATTTTTAGTATTTTTTTATGTTCTTGAGCTGATTTTACAAATTAGACATTGTACTACGCAAGACGTATAACAAGTATTCAATAAAAATATGGCTACATACCTCTACAGAAAATCAAAATTTTCCACATTTTCCCGCACCTCAAAATATATAGCCCCTTAAATCGCAGGGGGACGACTAGGTGGTCGAGTATAAAGTAAAGTTTAACCTTAGTAAGCGATTTTTCCTTCAAACTTCTGTGAGAAATTATCAAAAAATAGAAATATGTTCAAATTTTAACGCGCACAAAAATGTATGAGTTTAGATAAGTTTTAAAACGTTAGTAAGAAAAGAAAGCGATCCAAATATCATGGTGGCAGACCTAGTGTGGTTTTTATTTATATTTTCAAGGTTTGGACATTTATGTACATATTTTGTAAAATTTATCCGGATTCAGTGTGGATATCCGAAATGCTCTCCAACCGTCATACCCTTGGCTTCTGAGAATTTTATTGTTAAAGAATTATTTCATTACAAAAAACAAAGACGTCTGAAGAGTCTGAAAGGTGGCAGTCTTGTTCATTTGTTACTAGCCAATTCTGAGTAAAACAGCCAATCCGCGACATCCTAATCCGAATGACATTTTTGGTGGATCCGCACTTAAATAAACTATTTAAATACAAGGTGGCGCAAAAGTAAGCTTCCGATGTTCAGCATATCGGTTGTGGCACGTGCAGTGTGTGCTGTTGCACCGTCTTGTTGGAACCACATGTTTTCCAATCCCAATTCATCAAGTTGCGGCAAAAAGAACTCGTTGATCATTGCTCTGTAGCGCTCACCATTCACAGTAACCGTTTGGCCCCGACCGATTATTGGTCAAATAAATAGTCAGCAATATTCCGCGTTCTGGTGTAGCGTAACATTGTTTATTAACGTGTATTTCGCATGTGTTTACTACACAAATGTCAAAACAGAACTGACTTTAGGGGCCAATCGCAAAATTTATAGCATTTTCTGATAGGAGGATTACTTTTGCGCCACCCTGTATTATTTTTCACCCCACATGGAATCAAACCCAGCACCTCATGTACGTGAACCACACTTACTGTTTGTCCGTTTATTTTTAACACACATATATATTTTTTTTGCATATCCATAGAATTAAAACTACAACTCTCCTGGGCCTTGTTTACAGCATCGTGTCATAACAACAACAATATTAAGAGCAATAGTAATAACAGCAATGCTGTCATGTAGCTCCAATTGGTGCAGCGTACTCAGCTGCAATCGCTACGGAAAAAATGTTGTTTGTAAATTTGTAAATATGTATTTAAGTTTATTTGTTTGTGGAACAAGCCGGTCAACTCGTACGCACTTCGTTTCGTTTAATTCCTTTTTCAACTTATTCGCTTCCTTTTTAACAGACCACTCGTATACAGTGCTCGAAATTTAAAATGGTTTGGCTAAAGCTTTAAACCAAATTTACTAATTAAATTTTTGCTAAAGCGTATTCGCTGTACTTTGTAGTAGGTGGTATTTAAGCCCTTTAGACAAGATGTTTTAAAATATATGCCATCGAATCCTAATTACCAGTCTTGTCGCAAACGAGTATGAGTGTTGTTGGTGCCCAATGAAACGGAGGGGGTATTTTCAAAAGTAAAGCTTAAAATATTGAACCGTCATCGGTAGCCTTATAAATCAGCTGATTCAACGAACCTTATGAGAAACAATTCCATCGAATATTGGTTCCGCAACGTAACCTTACCGATCAATTGCATTTTGGTTTTTCTCTTACGCTAAGGATACGACTATAGCGATACGCTAAAGGAACCAATGTTTTGAGCTCAATACGTCCTTTGGCCAAGTGGTTAACAGGGTGGTGGCTTAGACTACTTTAATTTAAAAATCTGCTTAGCGAAGAACCGGAAGAGGTTGATTAGGTAGTCTCTTATTTTGCAGCAGATTTTTTTGGATGTTATGCGACACTTTACCACTATCGAGCAGTGCTTCTTTTATGAGCTTATCGAGGCCCTACTCGTTTCATGCTTCGTTGCTTAGTGCTTCGTTTATAAAATAAGCAAATGCTTGTTTCAAAAAGCGCTGTGTTACTTCGGTCTATGTGTCTTCTATATTATCCTTTAACCGCAGCTTGGATGAGAGATATTAAGTGACGGGAAAAAGTATTTTTTTTTGTTCTTTCCACTCTCTCATATACGGTTAAAATACGAAGTGCCCAATACCTTTTGGGCCATCTTAGAACGATAAAGCTTCGGTTTTTGTAAATAAAGGCGACTTGGGAATTGGCTAAAGTTATGCTTCAAAGGAAACTTGTTGGGCTAGTTCTTTGTGTTCAAAAATTTTATTGTAGCTCCCGTTTGCTTTTACTGAAAACTTTTATTGGTCTCAATTCAAATTTTTTTTTTATAAAATTAAAATTTTTCATTATGTTTTGCCTCTCTGAGAAAATCGTCCACTGTGCGGCGATTGCGCTGCATTTCGGCCTTTTCATTGCTATATATGTATGTACGTAATTTATGTTGTAGGTGCTGCTGGTAGGGCCCAGCCCACTGATAACTCTTACCAGCCAAGTCTTGTGTCCATTCGTTTATTTGTTGTTGTTTTATTTGTAGATGTATTTTCGTTTTGTCATTTTTATGCTTTTCTGTTGTTGTCATTTTAAAATGCTTGACAATTTTTATTTTTGGGCGTTGGCTGTCGGATCGTCGGTTTCTACCACATATATGTACACACACACACATGTTTACTCCATTTTCCATTTTTACACAGTCCAATACGAATATTTATGTGAGTGTGTGTGGGCGCACACCCTACCAACCATGGCTAACTGTGGTGAAACTCTCATGCAAAAAATGCGGTTAGTCTCGAATGCATCCGAGATGAGTAGCAAAGGAGGATGCGACTAATGCCAGTTCCGATCACTTTGTGTGGGTTGAACTGTTCAAATTAGTTTGAACATGTCCTACATAGAGACCAATTGTACCGATTTATAACCGAACGTGTAAGGAAGAACTAATCCACTTTCCATCCAAACGGCTACCTTTAACTCCTATAATAATAATATAATAATAATTCCCAACGGATTACCCACCATATCCCGCCCGACCGGCGCGAGGGGCGAATCCGCATAACGCGCGGATTATTCGTTCGTGCCGAGTCGTTGAAAGGCTTTGGTTTGTTAATCGTCGAGATCTAAAACTGCTCAGCTACAGAGAAACCTCATCAGCTAAGTAAAGTAGATATAGGACAGATTATACATTAAGAAATAACTAGTTAACAGAATAAAATTATTGTTAGAAGTTAATATAGAAGTCAAAGGATAAGAAGCAATTAGTAGCTATGAATTTAGGATAGAAAGAATTGATTTTTTTATGCTGAAAAGCGAGTCTGAAATATCAAATCTACCAGAAAGAGAGTTATAATCTTGACGCAAACAGCGAAAAGGCTCATTTAACTGAAAATTGGTTCGGCACTGTTTTAAGACTAGAGGTTTAAAATGCCTTGAAGGACGAGACGGTACATTGAAGTTCACTTCACTTAGAAGAAATGGGCTGGATAGTGAACCATTTAGCAATTTAATCATAAAAATAATACCAAGCATTTCCCTCCGACTAGAAAGTGTGTGCAGATTAATGAGTTTTAAACGATTCGTATAGGGTGGCAGATTGTACAAGGGATCCCAATGAAAATCTCTTAAGGCAAGTAGTAAAAATTGTTTTTGAACTGATTCAAGGCGATCTACATGAACCTGGTAACGCGGGTTCAAAATTATAGAACCGTATTCAAGTATCGATCTGACTAATGGAGTGAAGAGGGCTTTAGTTACATAAGGGTCGCTAAATTCTTTAGACCATCGTTTAACGAATGCTAGGACACCTCTAGCCTTATTGACTGTTGTGTTAATATGGCGGTTGAAACTGAGTTTATAGTCCATAGTAACCCCCAGGTCAACAAAATCATACACTTGCTCAAGACTATAATTTATAATTGTATAGGAAGCCGGCTGAGAAATTCCACGCGAAAAACCCATGTGTTTACATTTTTTAAGGTTAAGTGGCATATAATTTAAATCGCACCAAGTAACAAGTGTATCTAGATCTGATTGGAGCTTATTTCTATCTTCAAATGACGCGAATGACATGAAAATCTTTGCGTCGTCGGCATACATTAACATTTTTGAAAATTTTATTATTGTATGTAGAAATATCATTTATAAACAACAAGAACAGAATCGGGACAAGATGGCTTCCTTGAGGAACCCCCGAAGAGACATAAATGACATCGGATACTAAATTTTTAAACATTACTCTTTATGTCCTGTCACTAAGGTAAGAAGAGATCCAGCGATTGAGCCCCGGCTGGAAGCACAACTGATCGAGTTTATGAATAAGTAATGAGTGACACACTTTGTCAAAAGCTTTGCTGAAATCCGTATAAATAACGTCGGTTTGCAGATTTTTTCTAAAGCCATTTGAGACTTGACTGGTAAACTCAAGTAAATTCGTAACTGTGGACTTTTCCTTACTGAACCCGTGTTGGCAGTCAGCTATCAAAGTAGAGATCGGACCCGTAAGTTGATTTGTAACAATAGCTTCAAACAATTTTGGGATGGCAGAAAGCGTTGCGTATGCTACAAAAACCAAAACTGACTTTCCTTCAATAAGTATGCTACACAAATTAAAAATTTACTAATGTATACTAAATTATAGCCAACTGTAGACTAAATGGATTAATCGCGGAACGATCTCTTTGGAGATTAGTCATACGAATCCACAAATTTTTACTAACACCAGCGCAAATTTTTGGAATTTGTATGGAAAACAACAACTGCTTAAAGTATGCCGTCCCTTAGACCTCATACGTACACGGAAAAAGATTTTCAATATGTTGAGAAACTAAACCTCTCCAAACAAACTCCAACTTTTTTATCCACGTTTTGGGTATGCGCGACTCACTGTTTATCCAGATTTTTATCCATTGCTGGTTTCATGTTTTTGTGCAGTTGGGAGTGTTATTGAATTGACCTCGTTGTAGACTGGTCTTGAATTAAGCCTTTCAAATCCGTATTAAGTTGATTTGCATTCTAGGCAATTACTTTATTTGTACGGTCGAGAGTTAAGGCAATTTGCACAAACAAACACAATCTCGTAAAATGGATGAATGTAAACTTCATTTGTAGCAAACTGGATAAGAGGAACAAGTAGAAACATATCAATATATTAATTTTAGTTTTTATTTATTCAATTATAAACGGATGTGAACTTTTGACTAGAATATGTATAATCTTATTATTAGCAGCCACCTCACGTTATGCGAATAAATAAAGAAAGCCCTGCCCACAAGTGAGATAGAAAAAACAGATGAAAGATAACAGCATCCCCGTCCTACCTTTCTGGCGATAACTGAAAAGTAGAGGGAGGCCAATTGCGTAAACGTTATCGCTATAAATGTGCAACTAGGGTGCTTTGAAAATTCTCCTCAACCCGACTATGACGAGGTGCCAGTAACAATATACCGACTGAGAAAAAATAAAGCAGTGCACACAGATGGAATGCCTGCTGAACGATTTAATAATATGGTCCGATAAATTTATGCTGAAGATACTTATCCAAGCTTCCTTTTCCAAATCCACGCTAGGGAGAGCCTACAAACTGTGCCAACTATCGATAAATCAGCCTGAAGCCTCCCGTGAACCGCTACGTCTGAATTTGGTTTACCAGACTCAATCGGTAAGGAAACAGGGACACTAACAATGACTCGAATCTGGGACCATTATAGAGAAAGGTGCTTCGAAAGATTGATGGTCCCTATGTCTTGCCGTCGACGAGTGCCAAAGAAAATTTAACATAGCCCAGCGAGCTAGAACTCAGCGGCTTCTTTGGTTGGGTCATATTGTGTGATGCAGATGTTCTTGCAAATAGAAGGATACCACGAATTAAATGGAAACACCAAAGACAGACAGATTTACGGTGGTGATTACAATTGGCGCCAGTTGGCAAAAAGAAGAAACTACTAACTCGCTGGACTTGCAAAATCGTTTAGACGGTTAAGCGCTATTTAAGGAAGTAAAGAAGGGGTGTTTTAATACGACGACATGGCACTACTGTCAGTACTGATGGTAAGGTGGTCATGTAACCTGCGGGCTAGGGGTTTACAATATGACCAACGTTTATGACGCTTCTCACGTCTCATTACCCATATTTTCCTTCATTACGGAAGGAGGGATGATATGACCTAGAAGGTCGCACTGGTCATACCAAATCGCTTCCGAAAAAGTCGGGCATGTACAGCAAGGAAGTACCGCAGCGTACACGGTTTATATCCGCCAAAACACTGTCACTTTCGACAAGGCTCCCCAAAACCTTCGGGGAGTGTTTTGTCGCTACTCAAACAAACGATGAGAATTCCATGCAAACCCTTCTTCCGATATCTCTGTATGTTAACCCCCAATCACGTTGTAATGCAATTTTTTCTAAACCCAAAAACAACACTGGACTTGCACATGCTAGTATTCGGTGATAAAGCTTTAGAGATTCCCATCGCAAGCAATCTCAAGTTTTATTATCCCCACTGTATAGTAATTTTAGTCTGATATCGAAACTTTGTACCGGGGACAACGCTCGCATCCGCCTAGCTTAAAAGGCCGATAAAGAGACCGAGGGGAATCGGGTAATTAACATTGGTACCCCTCTTGATGTTTGCAAGCCCTGGCTTGAGTGTAATTTCACCGAGAAAGCTAATTTCACTCGAACCTAAAGTTATGGGGTTCAGACAAACATTGACTTCATCAAAAAGAACCGAACAAGGTTCTGTTATGTTTAATCTCTTCAGACTAACTGATTTTGGTATTAACCAGGTACTGTCTGAATATGCTTAGTCGACGTGTACACTCATGCATGTGGGTGAAACGGGGTTACACCGCAATAACAGCTCCTAACAGAGTAAACCCCATTGCATGGCACTAGTTAGACGAGCCTATCGTGGTAATAGAAATAAGATTAAGATCGTGCAGCTCTAAAAGAGTAGTTATTCAGTTCATATCACTGATATCACTGAAAAAAAAGCAATCCAGCTGAGGTGTAAACCCCTTATTTACTTAGGAGCAACCATATAATCTTAAATATTTGAAGTATTTTGTAAGCCTTCTGCTGAGAGAATAAAGAATCTGTCAACAGAGGCAGATCTTTGATTGCTGATGAAAGTGAAACATTTCGGCACAGCTCGGAATAACATTCACTAGCTTCACTATGCAAACAGAAATTTCCCATCTGCAGCTCTTCTCTTGACCTAGCATTTTCTCAGTACATAATCATTTTCTATTTCTCATTTCAAATAATAATCAGCAGCGCAAATGAAATACATGTAGAAGTGCTCAAGGAATGGAGAGTACAACTAAATATATAGTTAGTCGACAAAGGAACGACGGGAAGACAGCAAAAATCCATTTGGAACTAAACCAGCCAAGGCAAAAAAAGAAAAATGAGATGACACAGCGCAATTGAATTAAAGCAAATCGCTGAGATTATTACTGTGAAATTTATGGAAATGGCACATAGCTGCGTGAACCGAATGCAAAGGACTAATGTCAGTGACATTGCACTCGAACATTGCCAAGCTGTTTATCAGGCTTAATCATTAAAACAACTCCGGAGGCCATGTGACTAAATAGAATTCGAGATATATATATGTTCTGGTTATGTATATAAGCAAGTGTTTAAGTATTTGCTGAGAAAATAAATTCTTAAATGTAAGACATGCGATGTAAATGATAACTATTATAATACCGAAAACTGTAATTTATCCGAAGTCTGCATCACCATTATAGTTAATTAGCGCATCTATCATTCAGAGCGATATATATGGAAGGGTGTGTTGCGAGAATTAATCTGAATGGTATACTACCACTGCGATGGAAGGACCAAGTCGAGACCAATTTGTCATAGCATAGTGTTTTCAATTAGCGCCGTTGGCAGAAAGAAGAAGCGACTTCCGAGCTTTTTTGGACGGCCAAAGTTGTTTCGACGGTTAAGCGCCATTTAGAGAAAAATAAGGATAAAGATCCTACTCAGTTCAAAAGTCCATTACAATTTTGAATTTGTTTCTGTCTACAGTGAAGTAGCTAAAAATACGCAAGTAAGCCGACACTTCTGCAAATACTTCGTCTAGTTTACGTTAACCACAATAACCACTTTCTATGGCGTGCAGCGTGGTGGTAGCGCTGCGCATTTCGCGGGAACCATTCGATGGTCAGCCAATCGCTGATTATCGGTGTAAAAACAGTCTCTAAAGCCTTCACTACGGTCAAGAGGAGAGAAATCGATATGACATCCCTTCCTTAGCTGTTATCCCAGGCTAAAGTAGGGGACCACCTTTTTCTGCTCCCATTTTTCGAGAATGACAAAAGTGGTCACAGACAAATTGAAGACAGCTGTTAAGTATTTCACTCCCTTATCCAATATCTTTTAATATCAGAATGGATGTCCCACATGACCACGTTCGAACGAATTCAATGTATTCTATCTCAGGGGATGTCTGGAGTCGAGATCGAATCCATCATCATTCAGACCGCACGTTGCCCTTCTCGTATGTCAGACGGATGGGGAAAAGCGCCGAAGTAGCTTCCGGTGTACTCTCGGAATCCGGTCCAGCCAACTTTGCTAAAATTGAAGGGGACAACGTTTTCCGAGTTAACTTGTCTTCAAGTGACCCTTGTATCGCGCTAACGTCTCCGTACACAGATAATTTTAATGTTAAAGAGACAACCGCAAACCATATCACACATTCCTTGAAAACCCTGGACCGCACAGTTGCTAAGGTCAGCGATTTAATTAAAGCTTAATTCTTCGAGTTTATATTAAACTCCCTGACTGTTTAACCGTTTGACAGCATCTCAACCACTGTGTGCTTAATAGCTGTAGAATACAAATAGAGATGCTGCAATGATCAGGCGTAGGCCGGAAGAAGGGGTGTAGTCAAATCTGGCACATATCTCGAATCGTCAAAAGAGTGCAAATTCAGCATTACATTCAGTGCTAGTGCATGTGTCGTTTGCAGATAATACCGATCAAAGGCATTCGCCACACGGTCATGAACAGCTTCTAAAGAAATTTCAAAAGGGCTTTTTCCACCGAAGTTGAAATATAGGCAGCAAATACCTGAAGGGTTGTCACGTATTAGTATATTTATGAACGAAGCATTAAGGCCTGAAGATAGCTGCCCAAGATAATGTCCTACATCCGAAAGGGAGGAAGATCTTAACCATTCCTGGCATGTATGATAGAGATAAAACTGAATCCGAATAGAAACTCAGAATAACTCAGAATCCGATCAAAATATTCATTAGAAACACACCTATCGTTTTCATCAACTTTGGTTTGAGCCCCAACATTTACTTTTTTCAACTATCTTATAATTAAATTTGTGTCACAAATGTGTGTGCTACATATACCGAGGCGAATGCTTTTTCGAAGAACGTCCTTAGTACTGCCCAATCAGAATTTATTCACCTGTCATACATACGCCGTAGATATTGTAAAAAAATCATCCCTGACTTATCAAAAATTTGAGCCAGCTCTTCTTATGTACCATAACACCGATCTCTCCGAAGCTGGTGTGCTGGGTAGACTGTATGATCTCGAGGAAAGTTTATGCTGTGTGATGTATGAGAAAAGAAAAATGCTTCTACATCAACAACTTATGATGATACTAGAGAGCGCGGGAGACTTGGTCCTGCCTAGAGATTTACCTGAAATTTTCCCCTACCGACCTTTTTTCTTAGGGTGGTAGAGATTGACTAAGGGGGTGCCACACCTCCCTTCCTCCAATTTTTTCTTCATATGTTATGATTAATCTCATATAACTCTGTACCAGTTTTCAGTATTCTGCCACGAATAATTCCATGGATATGACGGAAAATCTCATTTGTATGTGAGGTGCCAGGCCCACTTCTCACTTTCTCATTTTTTCTTGAGGTTTTAGAGATTGATCGCAGTTAGCTCCTTATCAATTTGCAATAGTCTTTCAGAGATATGCAGTACGTAAAAACTCATTTGTATGGGAGGTGCCACGCCCACATCATCCAATGGTCCGGATTGTAAATCTAACCCATCCTTGAGCCCACTTGAGTATACAAACAAAATTTCATCAATATTTTTATTATATTATTTAAGAAGTAATTTAGTGACAACGGACGGACGCACAGAAGATTTTTATATATTCAGATTTTATGAGCTGAATACGTCAAAATTGTTCGGTACTCGAATCGCTGAATCCCGAGATTTATGTTTTTCAATGAAAGTACATTAATCTCTTCCATAACCTACTCCTAACTGAAATATAAAAAACTCAACACTCAACATTGGTTTATTTGCAAATATTTATGTACATATGTATGTATGTCCTAGTACGTAGGTATGTTTGTTATCCGAAGGCGTTCAACAGTGCGCGTAATAAAAAACTGAGCAAGTAGTAGTTGTTTATGAAAAGAACATGCAATGCCAAAGTTGTGGTAAAAGCAAAGAAAACTACAAGCCAAGTTATAGAAGTTTCAGTGACAAGGCGCGAACCAAGAAGGCCATCAAAAGCCTTTCAGGCACAGCCATACAAACGTACACACTTTAAGATGCAGAGCTAAATATGTAAGCAGACATTCTGACTTCATCACTTGGAATGGGATTTCAACATAACAGAGCACCATAACTCAAGGAATTTTACAAGGAAAGAAGCATTTAGATTACAATCGCAGCTATGACGTTCTCGTAGTCATAAGTAAGGAAAAATCGTGTGGATAGAAGGCATGCTTATAGAAGTTTGGGTGTGCATGTGAGAGCATAGCAACCAAAAACAATTTCCTTAAAAGAACAACATGTCCTTGTTTTGAGAAACTTTTCCTTATTTCAAGTAAATATATGTTTGGTTTTATAAAAAATCGAAAATATTTGTAAAAAAAAGAATTCCTATTTCTGTTGTATTTAAGAAACTGTTTATTATTGCATCTAGTTACAATTACTAATCTACCAAAAGTGGGTAACGACGGTAATACCTTGTGGGTCAGTGCATCTTTATTCATTGCCATAACATGACTTAAGTACCGTGTGGAGAAGGCTACAGCAAATCTGGTCTCGAAATCTCCACAACTGTGTTTTAGAACGCCCATGACTCCAAGCGATAGATCACTGTAAAATTAAATTGTATTAGAACCTTGTTGTTGTTCTTAGTGAAAGGAGTTTATTTTCCAACTGGCTGAATAGTCCAAACTAACACTTGCATTATTTTCTATTTAAAGCTGGTTCCCAATTCTAAGCGCTTCTTCACAGCATAATTTTTTGATTTTTACCCAGCCTAAATAAAAATTAAATCCGATATGCGAATATGGATATCAAAAGGAAGAAAGTATTTTAAGCTCTTCTACTTAACATGTTCTTTACTGAGAAGTGTCTAGAACGAATTAAACGGCAACCACGGCAACCTCAAAAAAGTGTCACGGTGACTTACATAATCAGCCCCATAGCCTGTTCGGAGTTTATGGATTCCATGTATGAAGTTTCAAGCAAGACATACATTCGGCGTGATATAGCTCCGAGGAGATTAAGGCCGAATTTCTCAACTAAATTCTGATTCAAATTTTTTCTACAAATTGGCAGGACCTACATATTCTACGCCAAATCTGAGCGATATCTCTGAAGGCAGATGAGTTTTTACTGAGAAACCGTTTCATGCCAGAAGTACACTTGGAGCAGCGCCGGCCACTTCCATGGAGCGACCCCGTTTGCAAACAAACTTTTTTAAAAAATAGTTGATGTTGGCCAGTACTATTTTAATGGTAGGCCACATCACAGTGATACAATGAGCCAGGCGTTGATAACTTGGTTATTTTTCAATATTTATGTGCCGTAATTTGTTTCTACTAATACTTTAAAAAAAAATTAAGAGAAATTGTACTATAACTATAGCCTGTATGTGTTTGTTGCTTTCAATTTTTCCTTTAATCAAATATAATAATAGTTGACTAAGAATTATTATCAACTGGTCTTGAGCTCGTTAAACTTACAAAAAATCTTTAGCTAATATTTCAGTAGCGGCTTGTAAAGTCTCGATCGAGTGATAGTCACATCGTTCACTAGCATCTACTAATTTTACTGTAGTGACAGGGGTACCAGAAAACATCGTTGGTGCATACATACATATAATCAATGATCAGTAACGAAGCATCAATACAGGTTTTACACCTTACTACAATTTCAAATTTTATATGAATATGTACTTCTCTGCTAAGACTATTAGAGGTCTACAGATGGAATGAATAAAAAGTGCATCATCATTTATTGGCTCTTATCCGCCTAGACGATTTTGGCTGTTGTGTATCGTAAGCACGCCAGTCACCGCTTTTGTTCAGTACCAAGGGAGTTCAAGTCATCCTCCACCTGTTCCTGTTTGTACTTTCCAAATACCAATACATTGTAATTAAATGTGTTAACTAAGAACCTGTCGTTAAGGGACACCATCCCTTGACAACAGTAAGAGTTACACAAAAAAAAATTTTTTTTTCGAACATATTCGAAGTGAAATATAATTGATTGAAATTTCTTTTATCGCACAGCTTTATATTCATATATGCTCTTTCATATAAAATTGGGCGGCGCCACGCCCATTTTCAAAACCTTCTAAGCAAATCAATTAACTGTCTTAGTTTTAATGTAGTCCTCAAATTTAGACCTCATAAGTGTATTCCGTACTCAATAATGTCTTTTATGGTATTTTCTAAAACACTCGATATATAAAAAGTGGGCATGGATATCATCCGAAGAACCAGTGCAGATATATGTGAATAAATGGCGTATCAGCGATATCACTCACCGAGTTTAGTAAAAGGTAGTGTCATGCTAAGGATGAGAAACATACAAAATTATCTGGCTCACAAATTGAACCAGACATACTCGTATACTCGTATCTGTCTCATGTCGTTGTTGTTGCATTTACGTGTCACATTTTTATCTCGTTTCCAAACATTCCACGGGATTGACGTTTTATGTTGTTAATTTTGCCCGATAAAAATTCATTTTCCTTCTGTTAATATTCATTCTCACAAAGAAAGTAATTCCGACTTACGTTATTTTCATTTGGTTTAAACCCAATTACATACATTCGTAAGTAATGCGCTTGTACAATGTACATACAGACATTTGTGTGGGGGTTTGTGGCTTCTGAGTCTATATCCTTAGGGTAAACATTTGTCGACTGTCGTCTGTCTGCACCACAAGCAAAACAATTTGTTCCTCAAAGTTGTATGCGCACAAGCACTCACACACACAAACATAAAAATTAGATGCAAAAGCGTGCTTACCCACGCGGGGGTGACTTGGTTAATTTGATTGCGGGTAAATATTTTAATTAACGTTTTATTTAATTTGCATTGAGCTTAAATCGAGAAGATATAAGAATGTGAGAAGAAGAACTGTTGGCAATTATTCTATCTTAATTGCTGTAAGAATGAGCCAATTCAATTTATTGATTTATGTTGTGATTTTCTCATAATGAACTTAGCGGAAATTGGAAAGCGAGATGAAAAAACATTTTTAAAGCTAAATTAACTTATAATGCACACATTGATATGCCATCTAAAAAAAACCCTTCGTCGAGTAACGTCTATAAACCTTTGAAAATAGAGTTCTAAAATCTATTGTAGACTCTCTACGAGTCTTTGGTTGAAATATTTTGTTTCTTTTTTCTTTCAAATTTGATAAATTTGTTCTAAGGCTGGCTAAATTTTCCCTTTTGAAATCATAAGCGTAGCAGAGAAAGCATTCGCAAGCCCTAGCCAATTTGTTAATGCTTTTTAAGACTCTAGAAAATCTATCTAGATCCTGAATATTTTTTCAAAAGCAATGCTAACTTAAAAACAAGTAAAGAAGTCTAAGTTCGGCTGGAACCGAACATTATATACCTAGTACTGATCTGTTATGGCATCCCAATTTACGAAGGTCTATTTTAATACATTTTAGTTCGTATTATAAAGCCAGCTGATTGTTTTCAATAAAAACACTTCTGTTATGAGTTTTGAGGGGTGAATTAGTTTTTGAAACATATAAATGTATGGCGCGATATTAAACAGGTACATACATATATCATCATAAACCTCCTCAGAGATTTTTGCGCCGAGCTTCCGTTCCAATGTGTGGTGGGCCGTTTTGAAGTTTTTCCTTCAAATTGGCGGGACCTACAGATTTTTGCCGACTTCGAACGGCATCTACAAAGGAGATGAATTTTTTCTGAGAAGCCTTCAATGGCAAAAAGGCACTCTGAGAGTTTGCCAAACCACTGTCGAGGAGCGAGCAGTTTTAAAAATCTTTTTCAAACCACACCACGGCGTCCGCCATTAATTTATTTGTATATAAATAGCTTCCCTACCAATAACTGCTAACCACATTTTTACAAAACACTAAACCCTGCATATGTTTGAAAAATTTGCGTTGAAATAGACAGACGGACGGAGAGACGGACATGGCTTAATTGACTCAGCTTATCGTCCTTATTATTTCAGTTTACTTATTGATGGGGCCCATCTCTTCTTCTTCTCATACTTACAAACATTTCATGTCCATGCAAATTATAAAAATCAAAAAAGATATAGAACTTGTCTATTGCAATGGGGTATTAATTACTAGCCCGGATATTTTGCTTGTGTGTTATTTGATTTGCCTATTTTTTGGCAGGAGTATACTACGTACTATTGAAAAGCAGTTTACCAATTTTTATTGAAATATCTTGGTGAAATTATAAGCAATCGCCTTTGAAATTAGCAGAACTTTTATGTTGAAAAGTGGCCGGTGCCACGCCCGCTTCCCCATAATCCACAAAATTTGTTTGCGGTCGACTTTTGCTTAAAAAGCATATTATGTGCGCAAGATATTATAGCTTGCATTGTTATAGAAATATCGCGTTTACACTTTACAAACCAAGTTTTCAGAACTATGATAAAAAACTCACCGTTGCCGTTGACCGATTTCGACGATTTTTACAACAAACAATTACCCTCATATATTCAATTTTTTCGCCCAATATTGTTTCAATAAATCAATTTCTTCCGTTAAGCATAAAAATTTTTGTGGAATAATCTAATAATAAAAGGGGCGGGGTAGCGCCCATTTTCGAAAATTTATATTTTTCTACTTCGTTCGGTCACGGACACTTTGAAAGTGAAATAGGAATGATATAAAGCTTTTGTACGCAAAGTTATTGCCTATTAAATATATCTATGATCCTTTTTAAAATCTTTCGTATAAAGTGGGCGTGGATCCTAACCGATTTCGCCCATTTCTTTCCGGAACATTCCTTCTATTGATAATATAAATGTGGGCGCTAAATTTCGTTTCGATATCCTGAACGGTTTTTGATTTATGATTAATATTATTTCTAAATTTGACTTAAAAAAAGTGGGCGGTGCCACTCCCGTTTCCAAAAATTTAATTTAAAATATATTTTCTGCCTTAAAGTTAATGTACACACCAAATTTTATCCTTATAAGTGTATTATGTACTGAATAATCAATTTTTTTTCATTTTCGAAAATATTCTATACATAAATAGTGGGCGTGGCTATCAATCGATTTCGCCCATTTTAAATAGCGCTCGGAGATAAATACCAAGGAACCTGCATACCAAATTTTAGTACGATATCTCAAAATTTACTCAAGTTATCGTGTTAACAGGCGTAGCACTACTAGGTATAAAAAAATAATTTTTTAAAATATTGAGGCACTGAGAAAAATTTATATTCAGAATTGAATGTACTCGAATTTAATTGAACAAAAAAGGAGCGGAATTTTGAAGAATTTTGTTGCATAAAATAATTTTCCAAGTCTTATAAGAAATACAAAAAGATCTAAATGAACATAAACTTGGTTCAAAAAGCAATTGAAATGAAGCTAAGGTTGGTTTAAAACGGCCCGAAACATAGATGATCGCAACCGTAACTAGTGCAGCTGGGTAAAAAGTAGACTTCTGGGCTCAAAAAAGTCGAAAGATATTAGCAAGGACTATTCCTTGATATTTCAATAGGTAGCGTTTAGATGGAGACAGACTGAAATTTGGTATTCTGACATAACAAATTTTCTTACCGAAAATGTGTGGAATCGAGAAGTAACCACGCCTAACTTTTATGTGTGTATGAAATATTTTATCAAAATTTCTGATAGGTCTGAATTTAACTTTCAAATGGTTCTTTGAACAGCTTTAACTGAAACCTTTAGCGGTATAAATTGAGTTTGTTGTTTGTGTTGTAAGATAGTATCTTCACGAGAATCCCCGCACACCCACTTTTGTTATAACTGTCGAAATTGTGCTGCTTGAGTTACATATCTAAAATTAGCAAGAAGAATCTCCCTTATTAAAAAACAAGCAAATTCTTAGTTAGGGGAATCCCAAACTTTATGTAACCTATCACTGCCTAAATTGATCCTGCTTGGACCTTGCGATATCTTCAAAACCTTTTTGAATTTTTTTTTTGTGCTCACGCAGTTTCAAAAAGAAAATCTCAGTGTACACATATTTTTGTACATGTATTACCCCTCCATATAAAATAATTTGAGCACCACTGCTTAAAGTATTTAAATTTGTAAAAAATGCGATGTTTGAATTTTTTGAAATTTTGACGTTAACACCAAATTTATATTGGCGTTAACTTTTTTCACTCCCCGTCAAATCGAAAGCTAAAAGTAGAACGAGAAACAAAAATCGTGGTGAATGGACGCATTTACTTTTCACTTCACAATAACGCAAAGCCAGAATTGAGCCCCAGAGAAGTTAATTGATCTTTGAAATATGGCATCAAAATCTGTACCTTTTTTGGCCGAGTTTCTAGAAAAGCTTTAAGTACGCAGTTTTGTAGACTAATCCGGTTTCGTGCAATGCTGTGCAAGTTAGTAATTTTGCAAAAAATTTTCTGCATTTTCAGAATTTTCTTGTCAAGTATGTTGAGTTATTTCGTCATACAATGCATGAGCAACATTTCATTTTGTATGGAAGAAAATGTTGAACAGCCTGTACAGTAAAAATTCTAAATTTAAGTTCTGAAGTGCACATTCCTGAACTAAAATTAATTTGGCTGCCAAATTGCGTACTTAGAAGTTTTCTAGAAACTTTGTCAAAAAGTTGCAGATTTTGATGTTAATTTTTTAAAGTTTATTTAACTTTTCTGAACTTTGTGTAAGCTTTGAAATTTAATTTTATGTGGTTTCTGTTATAGAATTCGCTATATTTAAAATGAAAATTGTTAAAAAAAACCCCACATCTATTTTCACCGTGGTATCCTAAGTTCGAGTTTTAACAATCAGTTTTCAACAAACTCTTAGGGCCGGTTTCACCAACGCGACTAAGACTAAAACTAAGTCGTGACTTAAGTTAGCACAGATTCGAGACTAACTTAATTTTGGGTTTCACCAACTGAGCGACTTAAATAATTTTGAGCACAACAACCCGATCAGCTGTTTTATGCATAGTAGTATTTTTTCTTACCAGACAACTCTGAGCATCCCAATACCCCAGTGCGAAAAGGGCATGTATGGCCATACAAGAAGGAATGTATTGATCTTACACCCATTTCTCTTTAGTTGGAAGGTACTAAAATTAGCGCTTAATTGAAAACGATAGTTTCGTAATGGTTGCATGCTAGAAAACAAGCGTTCACATGCATCTACGCTTACCCTGATAAAGTCAAGCATGGTGAAGTTTCCGACTGGGGCAAATTAGCAACATTACTGACATTTAGGTTTTGAACCACAGCAACACTGCTTAGTCGAGAATAAGTCAGCTGGCAAGTTGACTAAGTTGTGACTTAGCTAAGTTAGGTGGTGAAACTGAAAAAGTGAAAATCGCTACTTAACTAAGTTAAGTCGAGTTGGTGAAACCGGGCCTTACTGTACGTTGAATGAAGCGTTAATTAAAAATTGTTTTCCGAACCTCAACTACAATTGTTTAGAAACGGATCACTTTCGTTGATTCGAAAATTTTTTTAAACGGTTAACAATGATTATAGGTAGTAAACGTTTTTCAAACGAAAATATTGCTAAATTAAGTTTATCGTAAGCTTATAGTAAACGTATTTTGCTTCTTGGGTAAGTTAAGTATAGATTTTCCTAGATAGTGAGCCAAGAGCACTCCGCAATCATCCAATTTTGGCTCAATACGAGAAATTTGAAAAGTTTAATTTTCTGATTTGTCAAGCCGAACTTTCTCCACCAGAACTTTGAATCCATATCAAATGATTACGCTTTTCACCTTTTTATATGCTTTCACAAAATTGAAGTGTTGATAGAACCGCATTATTTTCTCTTTGATTTTCTTTTTCACTTCATTTAAAATTCTTTTTAACAAATAGTTCTTGTCAAAGCTTGGTATGCTGCTAGATTATGTGGTGACCACGTTTGTTTTCGGCATCTTCAAGACACCTACCACACTCAAAGCACACCTACAAACCGGCGACTGCTCATCTAACGAACTTCACATGCTGATGTCATGCTTTACACTTCATAAATCATATTAGGTGTATGTGTTATTGTCATAAGAATGAAATTTAAAAGAACAAAAATAAGATTTGACTATATTGTATTACCTAAAGCATAACCGCAAATGGAAAAGTTCGACTTCAACAGGATATTTGATGGCCAATGCATACAAAAGTTGAGTCCAATATTGATTTTTTCGTTGGATATTTGATAGCTCCAATGTTTGCATTGTGCGTTACACTCAGTTACACTCTTGCTGGCATCTTTTTCTTTCCAAGATTTTATTTTTGAATTTTTTTTATTTGCTTCTCAGCATTGCATTCACTTACGCATCTACTTTTTCAATTCATTTCAAATGCATGGCAAGAAAAAATTACGATTTAACACTTCCATTGCAAGATGCAATATCGTGCTATGTCGAAAATTCTTAGATGGATTGAGGAAAGCGATGTAGAATTCCGCAAGAAAAATGTCAAAATAAATCTCCGAAATGTAAGTCAAGCAAGACGAATTCTGCTAGGAGAAAAATGTATGAATATATTTCCATTGCGCAAGAAAAGTAAGGAAATAGAAAACAACATTTTGAAATCTAAAGAAATGCGAAACGCGCAGAGATGGAATTACAAAGGATTTGCTAAGTATTCAACTTGAAAAACGTCTAACATCTGTCAGTTGCATAAAAATGAAGTCAAATATTAAAACTTGTGTACAAATGCAAGCTGCTACGTTTTTGAGAATTATGTGTAAGAACTTTAATGCATGTTGAAACGTGCTCATTTTTATTATACACATGGATGTACAATTCGGAAGGCATACGAGCTACAATAAGATATATCGCTGCTGCATTTTATTCGAATATGTGATGCTCTAGATTAGTGGTCGGCAAAAAGAACTTTCATAAGTTTCTTAAACAAAATATAACCAAGTGTTGGTAGCAAGAATAGCAATATAGCAAACGAAAAATCGTTGGAGCACGTGTTCCATTTCGTCATTTTGGAGTATTTCTGACTGTCACCTACTCCATCTCTCTCTTCACTTGTAAGTACTCCGTGAGTAGTTTTTTGGAAATTCTTGCAAAGTATTCTCCGTTAGTTGGCGATTCTCTCCTAAGACATCGCAACGTAAGTGGACCACATTTTTTACATGAATTAGCACTAGTTCTGGAGTACTCCTATACCCTTTAAGGAGCACTCATTATGTATATTTATTTATTTATTTATTTATAAATTTATTACGGCTCTATTGAACCTAGATCATTACAATTATAATTTGATATACACTACTAATTACTAATGAGCTTCATCTAAACTTAAGCCTATAGGAACTCTATGGTTACATTAAATTAATTTAATAGAATAAAAACTAAAAATTAAATAAAAATAAAATAAACGGAAATAAAAGAAAAATAAGAAACAGAAAAAGAACGGAAAAAAGCAGAACCAGAAGGAGAAATTTCTTTACTTTCTTAACAATGGCTTAAGCTATTGGCATAGACTTACAATATTCGAAAAGTCCTCTTTTGAATTTAGATGTGCTTTTAACTTGCTTAACATTACTAGGTAATTCATTATAACATTTTAGACCTTTGTAGAAAATATTACATTTATCTGCCTCACATTTGAATGCAGGTAGCTTAAAATCATTCTTTCTACGGGTATCAATATTGTGTATAGCATTGCCATACTTTATGTTAACTTTTAGGCACTCTGGTAAGTTGTTATCTTTAATATTTTTAACGAGTTTCATTCTATAATAAAAGTGTTGTTGTTTAACACCCAAAAAATTGAGTAGATAACATGTCTCTGATCGGCGTATCATACCGCTTCCGCAGGATGAATCTCATAGCACGATTCTGTTGTTTTTGTAGTTTATAAATTTGGCTATCATTCATTATAAAAAATATGGTTGGGCAATAATTTAAAAGAGGCTCGATTTAGCCCGGTATACCATTATTTTGTATTTTCATTTTAGAAATTTTGCAGTTGCTTTGGATGAAATACAGCTTTGTTGCAATTTTGCCCACAGTGTAATCGATATGGTCATTAAAATTCAACTTATCATCAATTTGTATTCCCAAATGTTTAATGTTGGCACTCTTTGTATTATTTCATGGTTTATATTTAAAGTGTTCAGGTTCTGTATGTCTATAGATCTTCCGGATATGGCCATCAATTTTGTCTTGTTGATGTTTAGTTTGAGTTTGTTCAAGCACAGCCATTTGTATATTTCGTCTAAATCAGATTGCAGCTTTTCAACCATTTCGTTCACATTCTCATCGCTTATCATTATTAAAGTATCATCCGCAAACAGATTGACATCGCTGTGCTTTACACAGCTCGGCATGTCATTTATATATATATTAAATAATAAAGGTGCTAAAACTGAGCCCTGTAGCCCTACGGTAATTTTTCTGGAGTCTGATAGCTCTGTTCCAATGACTGTTCTTTGGCTTTGTAACACTTTCAAACCATTTCAGCTCACTACCACTTATTTCTATACAGGCTAATTTTTTTTGTAATAGATCCTGATCTATTGTCTCAAAATCTCGTTTAACGTCTAGGAAAACTGCCATTATGTATTTGTTTTCAGTCAGTTCTTCTTTCCAACGAGCTATAACCAAGTTCAGTGCAGTTTCGCATGAGTGTTACTTCTAAAACCAGACTGTTGCGGGATTAATATCTTGTTAGTTTCTAGGTACTGTACTAATTGTTTTTTAACCACGCGTTCAAGTATTTGTTCATCATTCGATAATGTGTTTATAGGGCGTATCTCCTCAGCTCGAATTGTATTCGTCACTTTTTCTACAGGAACAACAATTGATGTTTTTCATAGGTTTGGCACAACTCCATTTCTCAAACCCTCGTTTAATAATTGCGAATAGAAAAATCCAAAATATGTTACCGAGTCTTTAATTACACCTTCGGTAAAAGTTTATTTCCTCCTATTTTATTTTTGAAACCAGTAGCAACTCTCTCCATTTCATCATTATCTATTTCGACAAATTTTAAATTGTGTTCAGTTAACTGAGGCATCGGGACTTCCCCGTCTACAACTTCTATATTAGCGTTGATTTCTTTGATACTATCGATAAAATGCCTGAGCAATTTCGTTTTCGGATGTGTATACGATGCTATTTATTGAGACTTTATTGATGATATTTGCCCTCTTTGATAGACTTATGCAATTTTTGAGATGGTTCCACATTGTTTTACTATCTCCTACATTAGCGGTTATCTTACGCTCCATGTAATTAACCTCTTTGATTCTTACTAACCGTTTATATTGATTTTTCACAGTAATATAATCGTACCAAATTCCCGTTTCTAAGGCTATTTTATGTAGGCTGTATTTAAGCTAGTTTAGGCTTGCTAGTTCATCATCATATCATTTGTTCATTAATTTAACATTTATTTCCTTCGGAAACGTGAGAGTGTTCATTACTTCGGATAATATAGCTGTTAGAAATTCAGCTTTATTGTTGATATTCAAATTGGAGAATTCGCTATAATTACATTGAGTTAAGAGATGCCCCAGATGGTCACTTGAATAATTTTCCCAAGATATTATAGAGTTTTTCAGTCGCATTGTCAATGATTTATTAAAATTTACTTTAAAATGTATTGTTGCGTGACCAGGTATTGAATACATGTCCAACCGCTTACACGAAATACTGTTACTGTTTGTAAACAGCAGATCAATCAATGTTTAAACATCTTCCGACACACAATACGCCCGACACACTCTGCTTCTTTTAATGCTCAATTGGAAGTCAATGAAATTTGATCTCTTTTACTCTTGCCCATGATGTACGTGTGAAGGCCGAACATAGTTCGACTCAAGGGAAAGTAAATGCTGATCATTGCTTTAGACTGAGTAGCGCATTGAATGGAGAAGGCTCTGTTAAAAGTATAAGAGAAGGACCTTTAAATTACCAGGAAATGGACTAGTCTTCAAGAAATAGTCAAATTAAATGTGTCTGCTAAATAATGTCCAGTCAGAAGTTATCTTGCGTATTTTATGCGAAAAGCTGTACAGAGCTGTTAATGTTACTCTCGCTGCATTTTCGATTGCGGTGTCCAACTGTTATTTCCCCTCCCGGTAAGTAAAAACTTGTAAAAATTAAAACCTCCTTTTTGGATCTACGTTGCATCCATAGCACACGTTAATTCCTCTTAAGCTCCTCCTCAGAACTAAGACCTATCATTCTGGATGTGTAGTTGTGTTTCGTTGGGTTGTATCCGTAATGTCGGTAAAAGAGTCCTCAAAAGTACAACAGATTTTTGACTTACAAGTATTTTTTCTTTTGTGCTCAAAATATTCGCATCAGCTCGGGGAAAAAATTCACTAGAATCGGCACTGATCTACTATTGACAATTCAGAATTCTTATCGTAAGGGAAATCGACATAAACAGATACTTAAAGCAAGATATCTGGTATTGAATTATCCTTAAGGATCAAGGTAGGCATTTAATACTTGCTAGAAAACTATAACTCTGAATTCTCAAAATTGAAGGGTACAAATTTTGTTTTGCGGAAATATCTTTACCTATGCCGATGATGCAGGGGGATATTTAAAACAAAGCTTAAAAAACTTATCATTAGCGCTAATTAGTAATTACACGATAGTACTTCTAAAAAATCAGCAAAGAGATACTATTGCTAGGCTGGAGGCATAAAGCTTCAAACTTTGCCTGTGGATATTCATTACAATTGCGAGATCCTTTGCTTTATTGCTTACCAGGGAAAAAACCCTTAAAATGTACAAATATCAAACAGGATATGTGCAAGTGAAGCTGTTAGGGCAACCTCGGTGAAAACACTTTCATTTGGTATCGTTTGGAAATGCTCTTGGCTAAACGATTTATATCAACCCAGTACTTAGGGGTTTCAAATTAATCTCAATAGTATATAGAGTCCGAATCAGAGCAGTAAAATATGAAGAACATAAGCACCGTAGATTACAAATTAAATGGAAGAAGTGATGGCGAAACTTTTCCTGAGGACTCATATATAAAGTTATCCAATTACTAAAGTGATACAGTTTTCCCAGGCAGAGTTGTCTACCATCTAAGCTATGACTTATGGGTAACGAAACTTTAGTAAGATATCTTCTTATCTCGATTGATATTGTACTGAACTTTTGTCGACCTCTGAAGACTGTCTGGCAATTCGTACACTAAAAACTCCTACTGTGGTTTATTTTAGTCAGTTTAAAATGAGCATTTGTCAGTTTTTCAAAGTGTGCTGATGATAAACTTGCAACTACCTACAATTTCGTAATTACCTTTTAACTGTATGGCACGATATACAACAAGTATATCATCATAAACCTCTTTTTCTCTTTATGGCGCGATATACAACAGGTATATCATCATAAACCTCCTAAGAGATTTTTGCGCCAAGCTTCTCTTCCAAAAAGTGGTGTGCCGATTTGAATTTTTGCTACAAATTGGCGGTACCTACAGTTTTTGGCGACTCCGAACGGCATCTACAAAGGAAACGAAATTTTGTTGAGAAGCCTTCCACGGCAGAAATACACTCGGAGAATTTGCCAAGCCATTGGCGAAGGCGACCCCGTTTTGAAAAAACTTTTTCAAACCAATTTTTGATGTTATCTGCCACAGGTCTCGAACCTTGGACCTTCAGTGTAGTAGGCCGACAACGCTACTGCCACACCCCGGCGGCCGCTAATTACGTCTTAGTTTATAATAAAGACATTAGTTATAACAATATTGAATTTGTATTATCAATCAACGTTGCACTATCTGAAGGACTGCATGCACATCAACTTTTTGCTTGATGGCCACTTTCAAAGTTCGAAAAGTTTCACACATATTGATGGAATTTGATTTCTAAGCTTGACGGAAAAGTTCAAAACTAGCAACGGACAACTTACCAATGCCAACTAACAATTCACAAACAAGCAGCCAGCTAACCAATCGCGCGAACAAGCAACAAACGAACCAAACAATCAGTGTCTAATACATACACACATTGACACATACAATCTTATATTTATACAACCACCCTTGCCGGTCGCATTTTGTTGCACGTTCTCACTAAGTTTTCGTGGCACTGCTGCTGCTACTGTGAATACTGTTGTTCTTGCTGCGGGTAACATTACTCCAACAACGGACAGCAGCAGCATCAGTAAGAAGCAATGGCAAAAGCAGCAACAAGGGCCACAAGCCAAAAGTCAAAGTGCTCGGGCATTACTTGAAATTCATGGCAGCAATTCTCGCAAATATTCCATGAGTGCACCTTTTTCTGCACGCTTGCATGTGTGAGACCGAAGAAGCTAAGAGCTTGTAGAACGACCAACTTTGGTCTATGCAGGAGTTTGAGTAGTTTGCTTGTTGATGGTTTTTGTGTTTATTTGCTATAGAATGCACACATTTGTACGTGTGTTTATTCAATTGTTTTCAAAATGTTGTTCATCGGTTTTGCTAATTTCGTGCAGGCTTGTAATCGCCCTATTACGCATCTTAAGGATTCAGACACGTTTTCGTCTAATTAAGATTTTACTATTGATATGGAAATACTAAAGCTACAAACTTTCACTCATTACACCATTTCGATATAGGTAATTAGAATTATCGAAATGCGCAGGCATGCAAGCGAAGCGAACTAAGTTTTGGGGGAATATTTTAGTAGGTATGTACACGTGGCTTTCAGCCAACTCATACTTGTTCAACATTTTGACATAACTCACTCTTTGTTAATAATTTCTACCAAAAACACAAATAACTTTCTCCTTCCTTTGTCAACACAATCCTTTTGATAAATCGCATCATACCCGGATCTCCATGGAAGCTATGCTGTCACGAAAAAAAAAAAAGGCGTGAGTACTAAGTACTCGTGGAGTTTGATGTGTAAACATATGTGTCCTGTACATAAATTTTATTAAATTAGACCTCGCCCAGTGGACGAATTTAAAGCACAAAACTTTAATTTATTCTAGTTATTAGCTATTCCTTTCTTGGCCTTCTTTTCCTTCTCTTCTCTGATGTACTTTTACTTTAATATATTTTTATTTTACATGCTTTCCTTTTCTTTCTCTTCCTTTCCTTTCATTTCATTTCCTTTCCTTTCATTTCATTTCTTTCCTTTCCTGTCCTTTACTTTACTTTCCTTTTCCTTGTTGTTGTTGTTGTTGTAGCGACTACTTAACCTGCCTAGGATGTCACCCCCCATCCAACATTGTCATCAGGCTCTTCTAACGGAAGTCCAAGACACCTCGCGGCTTCTACAGGGGTGGACCAGAGTGAAATTGGTGTTAGAAGAGTGGGCTCAGTTGAGCAGATGAACAGATGGCTAGTATCGTGGGGAGACACGCCGCATGCCGGGCAGACATTTGGCATGTCAGGGTTCAGTCTGGATAGGTAAGAGTTTAGTCTGTTACAGTATCCAGAACGAAGTTGGGCCAGCGTGACTCTTGTCTCCCTGGGCAGTTCGCGTTTCTCGTCGGCAACAGGTGGAGCTTGTGCCTGTAGGACTGCATTCACTGGGCGTGACCCGACAAAGGAGTTTACCGACTCCGTGTGGATGAGGTTGAGGGCCCGCCGGTGCACCTTTGGATCAAACGGCGAGAAGATGTGGTGCCGGATCTCGTCATAGTGCTTACGGAGGTGACTCCTTATTCTCCTGGGAGGTGGAGTTTCGTTGAGCAGGTTCCTGTTCGGGTGCTGCGGTTTATAGCAGCTGAACAGGAATTGTCTGGTCAACATCTCGCAATGCTCTTTGACATCGAGCATTTTTGCCTCATTATGACGATGGTGTTCGGGAGACATAAGGAGGCACCCCGTGGCAGTTCTGAGTGCGGTGTTTTTGCAGGCCTGCAACCTCCTCCAATGTGTGTCTGATAACCCCGGCGACCATATTGGCGTCGCGTAGCTCAGAACCGGCTGGCCGATTGCCTTGTACGTTGCCAGTAACGTTTCTTTGTCTTTACCCCAAGTACTGCCAGCTAGTGACTTGAGGATTTTGTTACGGCTTTGTACTTTGGTGGCAATCGCGGCTACATGAGCACCGTATTTGAACATGTTATCAAACGTGACCCCTAAGATTTTGGGGTGTGTGACAGTCGGAAGCTTAATGCCGTCGACGTAGATGTCTAATTCCATGTTCGCCTGCGCTGTCCACGTCGTAAATAAGGTGGCCGAGGATATGGTCGGTGACAATGTCTGGTTCCGTGCAGCGAAGAAACTGGAAAGGGTTGGCAGGTAAGAATTAATTCTCGAGCAGAGCTCATCGACGGAGGGTCCAGTCGCCAGGATCGTGCAGTCATCGGCGTAGGAGACGATCGAGACGCCTTCTGGTGGGGAAGGGAGCCTCGATATGTAATAATTAAACAGAAGCGGGGATAGGACACCACCCTGTGGCACCCCTTGCTTGATTATACGTGGTTTTGATCTTTCGCCTCTAAATTCCACCGATGACTGCCGACCACTCAGGTAGTTGGCGGTCCAAAGTTTTAGACAGGGGGGAAGGTTTGAATCTTCCAGGTCGTTAATGAGTTGCGCGTGATTAACAGTGTCAAAAGCTTTCGACAAGTCAAGCGCAACTAGCACGGTCCTGTCATTTGGGCGAGATTGGCTGAGACCGACACCTATCTGTGTGGTGATGGCGTTTAGCGCGGTGGTAGTGCTATGCATTTTGCGGAATCCATGCTGATGTTCGGCTAATCGTAGGTTAGCGGTGTAGTAAGGGAGCAAGACCGACTCCAGGGTCTTCACTACTGGCGAGAGGAGTGATATCGGTCGATATGACTCCCCCACGTTAGCCGGCTTGCCGGGCTTTAGTAGTGGCACCACCTTGGCCTGTTTCCATCTTTCTGGAATGACAAAGGTGGTCATGGACAGATTGAAGACGGTTGTTAAGTACCTTACTCCCTCATCACCGAGATGTTTTAGCATCAGCATGGATATACCGTCTGGGCCAATAGATTTGGAGTTTTTGGACCCCCGTATGGCCTCCCGAACCTCTGTGGTGGTGATGGCAATGGGCGCTTGGTTGTTTTTGCGTTTGTGCGCTTCCCATCTCGCTCGCGCATCTCTTTGGATTCGACTGTACCTTATCACCAAAGGGGATGGATATTTTGTCGTTCGGTTTGGTCGGATTAGACAAGGATTTTACAGTGGACCATAGTTTGCCAACACCAGCAGAGAGGTTACAGGTCCTTAGGTGCTCCTCCCACTTGGCGCGTTTGTGTTGATCAACTAGTCGTCTGATTTCCGCATTGAGATCTTGAATTTGAGGATCCGTAGGGCTCAAGCGTCGCACGTGGTCACGTTCATTAGCCAGGGCCGCTGCCTCTGCGGGGAAGTACGGACGTATCTCCTTAATTCTACCTGACGGAATATATTGATTGGAGGCTGAAGCTATGACCAAGCGAAACGCTTTTTCCCCTTCTCGTACGTCAGACGGGATGGGAAGAGCAGCGAAGGTGCTCTCAGTGAAATTAAGAAAACCAACCCAGTCAGCTTTACTGAAGTTAGTGAAGGTGCGCTTCTCGGAGGTAACGAAGTCATTGGGGCGATCGATTGAGAGGATTATCGGCAAATGGTCAGATGCAAGAGTAAGCATTGGTCGCCATTCAACGCAGTTTATGAGACCTGCGCTGACAATTGTGAGGTCTGGCGAGCTGGAACAATTTACCGCAACTATCGTGGGGGCGTCCCCGTTCACAGTGCAAAACGTCGAATCGTCTATTTGTTCCGCCAATTCCTGTCTCCCGCCATCGGCCTGTAGGCTTGAGTGCCACAGATCGTGGTGTGCGTTGAAGTCTCCGAGGATTACACGATTATCGCCTCTGAGTAACGCACTGATGTCAGGGTGGTAATCTCTCGGACAGCAGGTGGCAGGAGGTATATAGATGTTAATGATTTCGAGGTCGACGTCGCCCGTCCGGACTACCATTCCTTGACGTTCCAGGAGGTTGTCCCTCGGGTCGACGTCGGGCTCAAATGGACGATATTGCACGGATTGGTGTGTGATGAAGGCGAGTCCGCCCCCAAGACCTCTCTCTCGATCACGTCTGTGGCTGCTGTAGCCGTCACAAGTCCGAAGATTTGATCGGGCGTTTAACTTCGTCTCCTGAATGGCAGCGGTCTTGATGTTCTGTCGCTTCATGAAGTTCACTATTTCACTCACTTTCCCGGTTAGGCCGTTGCAGTTTAACTGTAGGACGCGAAAGTGCGAAGGCGGAGAAGTGCGCACGTTGGGGGTCAGGGACAGGTGCGTATGCCTTGGTGGAAGCAGGCTGGGTCGCACACTGCGTCGCACTCTAGAAGACGAGGGATCCGGGGCACCAGAAGGTGGCGAATCGGTCGACGTTGTAGGTTGCGTAGCTCGACAACATGGTGCAACGTACGTATCAGTCCATAGGTTCCTGTTTCCAAGTTGAGAACATATAAGCAAGTGACACAGGCCATGGCAGGAATTGCATTTGACTGATGTCGCAGGTGTATATAGTCTCAGCCGACAAACAGAGCACAAGGTGTAAGGGACCAGGAGCTGGTGGCTTTGACTTACATTTGTGCTAGTGCTGGAAGAAGAAGGGGAAGTTGAAAGTGGGAGGGGGGTGGGCTGTCGCTCGGCATTGCTCACATCTGAGACAGAGGTGCTACGTAAGAAGTAGCTGTGAGCGGCTGTGTGAGGTGTTGGCGCCTGTGGGCGTGAGCGGCAGCGGGTGTTACACACTTCTTGCTGGGCGTTAGTGGTGCTATTAGTCGTGGAGAATATTTCAGGAGCTTGTGACGGTGCGATACTAGATCGTCGTTGGCCACGGGACGTCCTAGGGCGTGAGCAGCAAGGGGCCACGAAAGTTTTGTAGAAACTAGGAGGCCTATGTGTGGAGGGATTTAGCCCGGAGCACCTGGTTTTGTGCAGCCATCTTTTACAAGAATTGCATTGGACGGAAGGTGAACGCTTAACGTAAATCTTCTTCCAGCAGACGCAGCAGATCCATTCTCCTGGACCCGGGTTGGGTTCAACCCCAGCCCGGAGCAGGAGAGTTTTGAGCAGCCCTGCTGCAAGGAGCTGCTCGGAGGATGACAGTATTAGTGGAAAAGGTGACAGGTCAGACAGGGTAGAGTCGAAATAACAGCCCTTGGTCGGATGTAAAAATCCGAGTCATTCCGGTACGTAGAACCGGCTGTTGTGGGAACGTTCCTTTTCCTTCCTTTCCTTTCCTTACCTTTCTTTTCATATCCTTTCCTTTCCTTAGCTTTCCTTTCGTTTGCTATACATCCCTTTCCTTTCATTCCCCTTCCTAACTTTTACTTTCGTTTCCCTCCCTTTCCCATCATTTAATTTCTTTCCAGTTGTCATAGTTCCTTCAAATTAATTTAATTTAATTTAAAATTATTATATTTTTTTAGCATTTTATTTTATTTTAATTTATTTTATTTTTTAATTTAATTTATTTTATTTCATTTCATAAGTATTACACAAACAAAACAAATTAAATACTGTCTTGAGTAGTCTGAGCTAAAATAAATTTAACATGAAACAACACTTATTTTGTTTTTGTAAACACTGTGTATATTTATGATAAACGCAGTTCCGTTCGTCTTTTAGATTAATAGAATTTGTCGTGTTTAGTCACGATTACCGAATAATAACAACCCTGCAAAAAACGGATATACTCTGTTTCATACTCCATAGAATACTCCTAAAGGAGTATCAGAGTACTCCAACACATATCCTCATTCATATAAAAAATATGGTCCAATTTACATGGCAATGTCCGGTGATTGGATCACCTAATCCATCTCGGAGTACTCCGTTTCTTTGCTTTTGAATACTCGATAGACCACCTACGTGAGAGTACTCTCAAAATACTCCCATGGGATTACTCTATAGAGTATTCAACAGCAAAGCGAGAGCGGGAGTAGGTGGTCCTCAAAAGAACACATACTCCCTTCTCGCTTTCGTCTAGAATACTCTATAGAGTAATCTTTTGGCAGCATTTTCAAAGTACTCCAACGCAGGTGCTCTATAGACTATTCCGAAGCAAAGTAAATGGTACTCCGAATAGGATTAGGTGATCCAATCACCGGACATTGCCATGTAAATTGGACCACCTTTTTTATATGAATGAGGATAAGTGTTGGAGTACTCTGATGCTCCAACGTTTTTTACAGGGAAGCAGCAAACCACTTGCATACACACACAGCCACATAACGAGAGCGTCACATACATATCAGCAAAGCAGTCAAACAAGAATCTTTACACGCATACTAAGCCAAATTTCACTTACAACTCGGATATGCCCAGAAACAACATCAACAACAAGGCACATACAGAGGCGCAGGCAGATCTTACGCGTAATTGCGCAGCCCTACCGAGCCCAAAGGTGCTTATACTTACGCTAACAAGCAGCGACGCGTAACTTTTCTGGGCAGCCCCTACCAAGCCCTCAAAATCAAATTGCTTTAAGTACCAGAACAGGTAACATATTTTAAACAACGGGATTGTCCCTCGGTTGTGTGCGGCAACCCATACAATGTGTAGATAGAACTAAAAGCATCATCATCATTAACGTACAAAACTTCAAGGGAGTTAAAGTCATCCTTCACCTTTTTTCATTGCAGCCGACGCCTCCACTTCCTCTGCAGTCGAGTTCGGGTGTTGAAAGGAAAGCCTTCTTGGCCATGCTCATGACATGAATCAGTCAGCGCAGCCTTTGGGATTTAATACGCTGCATTATGATATCCGCCGTTGGCACCTCCAAAACTCAAAGGGGCATCTCACCCTCTTTCGATACTAGGCTAGATACCGAGAAAAAACATCTGGTCAGCTTTGATTAGACACTTTTACAGCGTGATCTTTGTTAGTATATAGATAGAGCACTTTATTTCTCGCTGGCCTACTCATTTCAAAGTAGAACTGCTGGCAAGAATGATTCTCGGTTGAATTTCCCTGATTGATATTATTTTCGGTGCTAACGCTGGTTCCCAATCAGACGAACTTTTTCCCACTTTCACATTTGAACCTATCCACGTAACTGTCTGCCAAGAGACGGTTTAGTCTTGTACTCACTCACAGCAAGACCCACCTTCTTCACTCCTTTATCGCGGCAGGGGGAGGTAGAACTTACGGAGCGGAGATGAATTATATAACTCATGTAGGGATTGTAAAAGATTGCACCAGTGCCGTGTATAGCCCTGTTAATTTAATTATCTTCTCCAGCATCAAGCTCAAGAAATCGCACCACAGGGAGTCGCCTTGTCTGAAACCCTGTTTGGTTTCAAATATTTTGAATTGGTCCTTTCCAAATCTGACACATCTGTTGGTATTGATTTTATGGGACGTCTATGATAGACTTACCAGATCTTATGCTACTTTGCTAAGGTCCAATAAGCTCATCTACGATGGGCTTCCGTCTTTTTTACAATACGCTACAAGGTAACTTACATGTGATATGGAGAATACTTATTACTTGGTAGTTGTTGCGGTCGGCGAGATTGCCTTCTCTGTGGATTGCGCATGGCAGACTTAAGCTCCAATATACAAGCTTGCACTTGTAGAACCATATTGTGCATGAGATTAATTAATTTAATTTAATCTATTCATGCTGTTCAACAACTCCTCACTTATGTGTTTGAATAGCTCGGCAGGTGATCGGTCCTTTCTCGGTTTCTTATTAGCTTTTAGTTGGGATATTTCCGTCGTCAAGGGGAACCTTTTTTTCGAGCTCATCGTCTCCCTCGCAATTCAGCAATGGGGAGAATTCTTCCCTATGTGACTTAAGTACGCTTTTTACGTTAGTTACCAGGTCGACGCTATTATCCCCACAGGAATTTTCTCCCGTCTTGAAACTACTGGACCTTGTGATAGAATTTTCGGGCATTATTTCTGACATGCAATTATTTGTCAAAAATTATGTTTCTCTTCGTTCTTCGCCACACGATAGCATTTCCTCGCATTGCGGATAGCCTCCGTCCACTACGTGGCCCTGTAGGCAGTGTCCTTCTTTTCCGAGGCGGAGAGACATTCCACATAGCACAAGTTGTTCTCGACCATATAAAGTCCTCAGTGGCTGAAGGTAGTGAGTGAGAAACATACTTTTCATTTCTTTGCTGTTGCTTCCGGTACTTTACTTTACTTTTGGTCCCTTATCCATTTCTTTCTATACTTCATTTTCTTCTTGTTTCTTTTATTTTTTTTTCGTTTCCGTTATCTTTGGTTTAGTCCACAGTAAATTTTTTTTATTTTCTTTTATTTTATTTTTATTTTTTGTATATTTTATAGAAAGTAGCAGAATCAACAAAAATAAACATTTCATAGTTATGGTACTTTTTCGGAAACATCCACGGTTTCTCTACAGATCAAAACGTATGTTTTTGCTATTTCAGAAAATTCTACGAAAAATCGAACCAGCTTTTCAGTCAAGACGCAAGACATACTCCTACTCCCGCACTAGCCGCACATCATAGTTTCGTAGTCTAAGCCGGAGATGGTACTGTCGTTGTTGTTGTGCCACAGGTTCCCGGCCCATTCAGGATTTTTAAAAACTCTACAACTCCGTGTTTTGCACGGCTCGGTAGATATTTCGTCATATCTTTTATTTTGAGCTTTAAGGAGAGATGTGTCCTTAAAGCAGTTATATTAAATTTGTTAGTTTTAAGTAAAAAGCTGAAAACCAGGCCTTGTTAAAGTGTAGCTTTTAAATTTCAATGAATGAACAATATTATTACAAAACTGTCATACAACTTGCAAAAGTGTGCAATTTAAAGCTAGCTTTCAAAAAAGTACAATCTTTTGTAATAAAGAACCAAATCGCGCAGCGGGAGATATAAAATAAAATAAAGGACTGATAAATATGCATGCGGGGTAGAAACTCGTGCGTCTGAGTAATAGACACAAAGTTGCAATTTAGAAAAAATAACAAAACAAAAATGGCGAATGGCAGATAACGAACAAATAAAAGCAAATGGAAAAGGACCAAACTCACAAATATATGCAACGCATTGTCAAAACGAATCTTTTGTTTTTATTCTCTGAAGCGCTTATCGCTCGTGGACATTTATCGCAGATGGAAATTAATTTTTTGAAAAATATAAAAGGGTTAAAACAGAAACAGGAAACAATGAGCAAATGAGCAGACCCGAGTGAAAACAACAAAGGTCAATGTATACAGTATTAAATAGGAGAAATAGCTAGAGGGAATACAGACCAAAATGAGTGTTTATGAGTGCAAAGGTGTGCTTGTTAAGGTTCATAAAAAATTAAATATTCAAATATACTAACTTAAACATATAAAGGGAAAGTTTACTCATAAAACACCAAAAATCCGAGAAAAATATATTTTAATGGCAATGATAAACTAATTTTATCTCACCCTGATTACCCCACTAGTACTCTGCCAAATATGTAGGATTTCAAAACTGAATACTAGTTAGGTGATATACAATACGTAAAGCGATAGGGTGATATGGCGGATTAACATCTTCCTAATTGGGGGCCGGGAAAGCTCTGTATTAAGTGTCGGTTTCTTACTGAATGCCCAGCACTTCTTGGAACTCTGAATACGCTTGTATTGCATTGTTGCTGGCTGCCTGCAAATGTCTTCAATTGCGAGCGTAGCAGAATATTCATATTAGATTGCCATTATTAACTATTTAGTACATATGTGCTGTTCTAGAGAACTTATCCTGTTGGTATTTTCTTATACATAATACATATTTACGTTTATATGGAAAATAAAGGTGTATAATATGAGCTGTTTATGAGGCCCATAGGTGTCATATATGGCTTGTCCTAAGTCATGACAGATTATACAGGGTTACATTGACATAATAACAACAACAACTTGTCTTAAGAAGAAAATAGCATACTTTCTAGACTCATAATGACCTCTTAATGATCGTAAGTGCTTCCATTTAGGACTCTTTCATAGCTCCAAATGTTTCTGGGTCATGCCGCAATATAAATATCTCACTCGTGCTTATCATCAAAGATCTGTTTTCCTCCAATCTAAATTCTAGTCAAGACAGGTTTTAATGCAAAATTTACAGAATTTATGATATTTTATTCCCATATATAATAAAACATATACTTTTATTAATTTACTGGAAGATCCGGCCACGTTTCGATGCGTATCAGAGCATATAATATACTGATTCCTATTTTAATCATTATATCTAAATCACAAATATAATTTTTCGGAAAGGGGAGAAAAAATAAAAATACACGTGTATCGGCGATTTTCATGTACACGTCCGAATTTTTTTTATGTATAAAGTATAAAGCTCGTAGTGTCCGTCTGTCTGCCTGTGATTTTTACTTGGTGCGAATAAGCCACAAACGTAACAAAAGTTATTTCGAGTCGGGCACTGCATTTCTTCTCAGATGAAATATATAGAAATACGTTTTCGCACAACAGAACTTAAAACAATTGTCAAAGTATACGTCTCCTAGTAGCGCAACTGTCAGCTGATCGGAACAAACACACAAACGGCAGAGAGTGTGTTGTATCAAAAATAAATTAAACGAATTTAAATGATGCAATATTGATTGTGCAATTCAATGTTTCATCTGTCAACCAGTTGTAAGTGTTGTCAAAGTCATAAACAGTTTAGTGTTAGAAAGTTACTATTGATAAACTACAAATATATGGAGTAGGATGGGTCGAAAAACATTTTTTTTTCGGAACGCTTTAGTTGTTGTGTAACGCAGTGTTATTGTTGCACGCAATTCGCACGATTCGTTTGAAACCCAAATTGTACTAACACATTTTCGGCCACCCTGTCCACATATTAGTCGATAACTCCAAACCCGATCTATTCATCGCAATAAGGGTTATTTTAAATTTTAAGTTAGACGTCAAGTAATTGCAATGGTGGAAGTTGCACTCGATTCTATCCAAGTTTGTTTGAGTGATATGCTCCCAAATATATAGACAAACAGACTTTTTGGGTTCAATTGGGTCAAATAATGATCCTCCATCAGTGGCATAGCCAGGATTTTTGGAAGGGTGGGATGAAAAAAATGTTTATCGGAACCTGAAATTTGAAACACACAATAAATTTTGTTTTAAAAATGTGCGCAAAAATTTATCAAAGTCTTTAATTTTTTTCAGAATTTTTGGAATTTTTTGGAGTATGCAGTTTTGTAGTTCATTAAATTTTAATACAGTAATGGGTCAATCTTAAGGTCGTGGCACATTTTGCTGGGTTTAGGCAATTTTTTCTTCCGAAGAGCTAAAGTGTTTTCTTTCACATAAAAGAAATTGCTTTAATAGCCTTGTATTCAGGAAAAAACAGATGTTCCCAAGAAAATATTATTACTTATAAAGCGAGTTTTAATCTCTTTGTATAAAGAGAAACGATAAATAATATAGGATATTCAACAATTGTAAAGCATAATGTGCACATCAATATTTTAATTACTTCTCCGGTAGAGTTACGTAGATAAGTTTTTACCTCTTTAACGTTTTCTATCTGGGAACCAGCGATAACAGCAACAATAATGTCAGCCTAGAAATTTAATGAAGAATCACTCACACAAACAAGTTCTACTTCTCATTGAGTTGGCAATTGAGAAGTAAAGTCATCTCTCCAAGAACGAAAATAAATAAGGTTTATGGGGCAGAAGCTTGGACACTGACACCACCTGAGTATTCGAGAGAAAGATTCTTCGAAAGTACCAAAGAAAATTTAATGTAATTTTCTTCTCTGTGGTTCGTTGAAAAACCGAAAAGAAGTATCTAAAGATAGTTTTATGTTGAGTGAATCGACTATCTATTTCCATTATTATATGATCAATAAATGGATAAAAACCAGAAATCTAGAAATAAACATCTAGGTTACATGCTTGCAGACTTTGACTAGATTTAAATCGGTTCTATTTTATTTCAATATCCATGTCACAAGTTCAGAACAACGTAACTTTAGTACTAAGTCTTTTGCGAAATCCGCTACAAGCCCTTAGTCTATCTTTTTTTGTTAAAGTTTGTTACACAAAGGCATAATGCATTGTGTTAACAAAGCTGCTAAAATACTGGTTTATTATTTTAAGGAAATAGTTTTTAATGTTGACCTAAGAATTTTATAATACTAAGCAATAGAGAAAATGTTGAAATTTTTTAAATTTTGAGCCTTTCGCACAATAAAAATTGCACCACAAATTTATCAATAAATGCCCATAATTGGCACTATTTTTGCCAACTTCACCCTGAAACTTTCTTATAAATAAAAATTTAGAATTAACAAGTATGGAATTTTCATGAAACTTGGTGGAATTTTCCTAGTTTTTGAACAAAGTTTAAAATTGTTCTTAAATATTTTTTATCAGATAATGGGATATACTTCTATAAAAAACGTGTAAAAAATTCTCTCCCTATCTATTTTTCCGCCGTTGTGTGCTCTGATTAAATTAATGACCCTACCTACTCTAGTATTTTAAGACCGCCTGAATTCGGATTTTTAAAGAGGTGAGAGATAAAGGAGTAGACTTTTAGCTCAGCAATATCAGGCCTTGAAAATAACGGTATTATTTCGATCTGTTACTTTATTACTACCAGACTCAATGTGTACTCATTATGGTAGGTCGATTTGTATGGACGAAAGTTAACCGATATCGCGCCATCGATTTTTCGATAGGTTTTGGGCTCAGGAAAAAAAAATTTCCACTACGCATACCCAAAAAAATAATTTTCGCGCCTGCGAAATTTTATTTTTTTGACTTTCTTCGACTTTGATTTTTAAGGTTTTTTTTCATGACCTACTACAAAAATGTTAATTTGATTTTAAAATTTGCATGTATAAAACGTTGGCGATAACAGTTTTTTGAAAAAAAAAAATTATTTTTTGGGTTTTAGGGAGTGTTTTTGTCAAAAAATTTACCCTTTCGCCATTTTTTTAAGCATACACGCAAAAATCTTTTCGATGAAAACGAATTTGTCTCATATTTCCTGTCCCACTTAAAATTATGCGCTAAAGCCGTTGGGATAACGGTTTTTTGAAAAAAAATTTTGTTTTCGGGTCAAAAAAATGAAATTTCGCAAGCTCGAAAATAATTTTTTTTGGGTATGCGTAGTGGAACTTTTTTCCTGAGCTCAAAACCTATCGAAAAATCGATGGCGCGATATCGGTTAGTAAATCGACCCAGTCTAGTACGCATACCTCGAAACCGATTTTATCGTCTTGAAAGCCTAGTGAATTGTGTAGAAGGTCTGAAAAGACTAGTATATCTATGTATATAAGCTTAATATTCCACTAACCGATAATTTCATATATTCATAAAAATGCACTTTGTCATTAGTCTAAAATAAGAAAATTATAAATCAGAAGCATCAAATGGTATTGTGTTATTAAATCGAAACTAAGTGGCTACGCCACTGTCCCCCATAATGTGTTGCACAGTGTTTGCGTTTCCTGCATATGCTGTCTACTACAAGTCCCATGTGGGCATGGGCTGCCAAAAGGCAGTTTCCTGTAAGGATACCAATTAAAAGTCTACAGTCATCCCTTTTGAGGGATACAACTGTTTTTGTAAGTTTCCTGTTGTATGATCCGCACATGATTTTGAAGATCTTGCAGCCCTTCGCTTCATTCCATGCCCTATCATGCGTGAATTATACTTTTTTGTTACTTCCCCTAGCGGAATGGGGACAGCTATAATATTTCGCATCTAGTGTTGCTCCCCTCTTAGCTAGCTCATCGGCCTTCACATTTTCTTCTATACCTTTATGACCCGGGGTCCAATAGATATATACTCTATGTCCTGTGCTAAGCCTTTCAAGACTTCTTTTGTATTCCAATACGCTCTAGTAGCACTTCTATTTGAAGTAATGGCCTTTATAGGTGCCTGATTGTCGACGTAGAAATGCACACGCTTACCGAGCGTTAGACTATTTACAAATAATTCTGCCCCCACTTTTAAGGCTACAACCTCAGCCTGGAATATACTGCAATGATTTGGAAGTTTCAGATTTAGGGATTCCCAGGTCATTTCAGTATACCGCCGCTCCTCCCCCTTCTAGCATTTGGAACCATCTGTATATGTACCGTGTTTTCCGTGTTTTCCGTAATTTCTGCACCTCTTTTTCAACCCTCTGCCTCTATAGTGGCTTCCAGAATCTCTTTAAAGTGCAGGCATAAGACCATGTAGTCTAACGTCCAAATGTCCTGCACTCAAACTGCACCGAGGCATACAGCCTGGTTGCAGTTGTTAACGCTATATTCTTCGCCGTTAAGTCTGCGGTCGGCAGATGAAGAATGGCATATAACGCGGCCGTTGGTTTGGTTTTCAGCGCACCTTCTATTCTATACACGCTCTCTATTATCTTCTTTAAGGCGGTCCACCAGACTATAGCCCCGTAGAATAGCATTGGTTTCACAATGGCGCTAAAAATTCAATATGAAGAGCATTCTCTTATAAGTAATTTGCTATCCAGTATAATACCTAAATATTTGGTGCTGGCTTTCGGTTCTAGTAACACTTCTCCTAGTTATAGCTTTATCCAACTCGGTACTTTGTATTTCCTGGTGAATAGTATTACATCTGTCTTATCAGCAATTTGTGCTCAGCCCGACGTCATTGCCTCAGGCATAAATGACCTTAAGAGCCTGGCTCATTAGCGAGCTGAGCATAATTCTTATTTTCATAGCTCAATAGCAGATACAGTACTTTATGCTGAATAGGCAGGATGTCACTTGTAGTATATTGTTTTTAAAAGAGCTTCTTTCGTTAAATAGTTAAAAGAATAATGGGAAAAGTGCGGGGATGCACCTTATGTAGATAGGGAAAACTGTAACCTGTTACAGTAGTAAATCCGATGTTGCGACAGAGTTGCTCTAGTCAACCCAGGATGATTGTTTCTTTCTTTGAGGGAGTTGTTTTGTTTTCCGAAATCTCAGATTTTGCAAATACCTACCTAGTCGATTGGTACGGGCTGTGCTCTGACGGAACCGTTACTTGTTAATACGTTACCATGCACTTATGAAGGAAATTCGATATCTTGTAAATAAAAATTAATGTGTGTCTGTGTGTCTTTTATAGGCGTCCAAAATACTCAACCTATCATTATGAAATTTTCACAGTATATTCTTGAGCTCACTGGTCAGGGGATTTATATAGCTTTTTACAATATAAAATATAAATATTAATTTTTTTCTTTTCGGATATTTTAGTTCAATCGTGTTGTCCATACAAATCGTCACTTCGTTTATTCACAATAACGATTGTTAAATGTTGGCAAAATATTATAAACATATGTTGATTTTTGTTGGAACGATTTTCCGTCATCCCTTGTCAAGTTTGGTTTTGTGACAAACCGGTTTCGGCGTTCTGCCATTTTCAATGCCTAGTTTCGTTCTGGCATTGAAAATGGCAGAACGCCGAAACCGGTTTGTCACAAAACCAAACTTGACAAGGGATGACGGAAAATCGTTCCAACAAAAATCAGCTTACTACCCTGTCGGAAGATCAACACAACAAAATAAAACATATGTTCACCATTTATCTTTAAAGACTATTAGCTGTATATATGCTCAAATTATTACAGATATCCACAACTGAAAAAAATTGTTTCATCTCTCTCCTGTAATTGTTTTCCGTGCTGCAAAAATATATTTTACTTGCCTATTTTACAAGAGTTTTTATTGTTCACCTCTTTTATACTCGCCATTCTGCAATTACGAATGAAAGGAGGAAAGATACGCCGCCATGCTGAGGAGTTAATGGGTCCCTATTTGCTAGTACGAGTATGTTATATTTCTACCTGCATACAAAGCACGCTAAATACTGTAAGCAAATTTACCCAGTTACATTAACATTGCCTTTGGTTGTGCAACCGAGGTTGCCACTTTGAATCATTGGCACAAAAGGAGCCATTTTGTTTATGTCTTGTAAGATGGTCAATTTTGTTCTGCTTTGGTGGTTTTTTTAAAATCAATGCGATTGTGATACATTCATCCCAAAATCATAAAAAATTAAATATGTCATAAAAATGGACAAATATATTCCGATGAGGCTTGGGACTGCTCAAGCTGATTTGGCATCACTTAAAAAAAAATTTAAAAAAAACTAAACACAAGGTGAAAAACTCGCCTGAAGAACTTCGAAATAGACTTAGTGCACACCACAAACGAGACTATAAAAATTTAAATAAGTATCAGAATGTTTGATCCAAGCGCATGTTAGATTCTATTAATGTTTGTCATTAAATAACCTATGAACGCACCTTCTTGTCCCCTACTGCATGACATTGTAAAAAATTATAAATCAAAATGCACTCTTTTCATTACAATCTGGGTAGACTTTATATACAGGGTGGCTGATGAAAGCCGCTACCAAAAAAAAATTAAATAACTTTTTTTCTATTTAATGAAACTGGTTAATTTTTTTTTTATTTTGCAGATTGACTTTTACATTTAACAAAAATGGATAACTGGGACACTGAAACAAGAATTTGGATTGTCCGCCGCTATCACGCACTGGAGTCCGTAGTTTCGGTTCAAAGAGAGTATAGGCGCACGTTTGGCGGCAATCCTCCGAGCAGATGGACCATAATAAGACTTGTAAACAATTTTGCCGAGCATGGGACAGTCAACAGAAGACCTTACCATCGAAACCCTTGCCGATTCGCTTGGAATTTTGCCAGAAGATGCTTCAAATGGTGGAATAGGATGGAAACATGTTGAACTGTCTTTTCATGTCTGACGAGGCCCATTTCGATTTAAACGGCAACATAAACAAACAAAATTGTCGAATATGGAGTGCTTCCAACCCACAGATACTCCATGAGACGGAATTGCATCCACTTCGTGTCACAGTGTGGTGTGCAGTTTCATCACGCTGCATTGTCGGGCCCTACTTCTTCGAAGAAAACGGTCACACCGTTACGGTTACTGGAGACCGTTACTTGAGCATGTTGAGAGAGTTTTTTTATCCAGAATTACGCCGAATGAGAATTTCTTTCAACTCTGTGTGGTTTCAGCAAGATGGTGCAGCTCCTCATATAGCCCAACCTGTTATGACAGAATTGCGACGAAAATTTCCCAATAAGCTGATATCCAGAAACTCCACATTCCGTTGGCCACCCAGGTCGCCTGACCTTACTGCACCTGACTTTTTCTTGTGGGGTTATTGCAAACAGGAAGTCTTCAAAGCAAAACCAACAAATTTGAATGAACTAAGGCAATCCATTCGAGAAACAATTGCGGCTATTCCTGTCTCAACTCTCCAAGCAGTAATGAACAACTTTTTGGTAAGATGCCGCACATGCATCGACGAGCAGGGGGGCATTTAAATTCCATTATTTTTAAAACTAATTAAGCTATATTTAATAAAATTTAATGAGCTTTAACATAAATAAAAGAAAAATGAATTCCATATACTGAAAAAAAAATTATTTGAGTTTCTTAATGTAGCAAAATTCATCAGCCACCCTGTACTAACAATGAAACTACCATATGGGTAACAAAACGCAGAAGAAGCCGACTGTCGCGGGAGCGGTTTGGTATGACTAGTGCAACCTTCTAGGTCACTCGCTTTGAATTAAGGCAAGCTTTTTATACTACCAAATTCTATTCTCAACGAGGCTGTGATATGATTAAAAAAAGGCATGAATTTTAATCCGGTGTCAGAAACAAAACTTCAGGAGATTTTCAAAACTTAAGCACCCACTGCGAAATAATAAAAAAAAACAAGTCAAAAACGTTGTGAATAGATTTCGCTGAGATTAATTTGAACTTAAAACGAGTAAAGAAAGCGCTGTCTTCGGCTATGCCGAAAGCTTTATACCTTTAATGAATACGCATCACGGTTTTAAGTGTGTATTCCTTACCTACAATAAATATAAACTCTACAAAATTTGATGGTCTTACCCTGTTAATTCAAAGATACATAGCCCAAGCCCCGTTTATGGGAAAAATGTGTTATGTGGAAGCTATACGATATATTGGTCCAATCCTGATGATTTTCAATACACACATTACATATGTAATAAGTACTGTAGCTGTCAAACTTTGTGTTCCTCGCTATTACATTGCAATACTTATAGCCCAAACCCCACTTATCGGAGCAATCGATTGTATGGGAGCTTTATGTTGTATTGGTTCCATCATGCTGGTTCCGACAAATGATTAATGCTTACAAAATGGCTGCCTCTTACTAAATTTCATCGAGATATCTCTAAAACTGAAGCACTAGTTTGCGTTCAAACAGAGAGACGGACAGACGCACAGACAGACATCTACTCAGCTCATCGCCCTGATCACTTCGGTATACTTATTGGTGGGTCCATCTCTTCTTCTTCTCGTACTTGCAAACATCAGACCAAAGCTATAATACCATTTCATGTTCATAAAAGTTATAAATATACTCTTCTGTTTCTTTTCAACAGCGCCATAACTGGTCGAATTTAATTTTTGTTGCTAACAAAAACTTTCGTTACACAGTAGATAAAAAACGAAATTCTACAATTTCCATGCATTAATGAAAGGGAAATATGAAAATGAAATAATTCAAAACTACGGGCTCTCAATATGTTATACGGGTCCTGCCTGATATCTCCAAACAAAAAGGTCGGCTAAGTTTGATAAATGCATACTTACTTTGACTTAAAAGATAGTTTTCGTTTATTGATCAATCAGCTTACGGATTAGATCGTGATATAAATGCTAATCCATGCACGACTTGTTCTTGCCGCTGGCATAGATTTGGTCCTTTTATCAATTCATTTACTCCCGAAAACAAACTTGGCATGGCAACCGTATTGCTACTAGAGTAGGAATGTGTAGGGATTCATGTAAATAGGTATGTGTGCATTTAAGTGCGTACGTGTGTAAATATTTGTTCGTACACAAATTAAATTTTTCATCGTACGCTTGGGTAAATCGCATAGATTAATTTATCATCTCACAGTATGTAAGTGTAATGAACTTTAGAGAAAGCGAATTAGAGATGGGCTTTCGAAACCGGTGGATGGGAAACTGACTTATCTCATGAGCTTAAGAACATGTGGACTGTATGGGGTAAATATTTTTTTTTTCTACTCAAGCACAAATCGACTCAGAAGAAAGATTGCTCAGTTACAAAGCACAACTCGCTTTAGAAATGTCCGGTCGGTCATACAAACAGGGCTTGTGAAAAATTGTTTAAGCTGGAAGACATGCAGTAAAGGTCCTATACCATATTTTGTGTGTACTTATGGTCACAGAGGTATTTAGATCAAGCAAAAAGATCATGTTTCTCCATGAAATAGAACTGCCTTAAGGTATTGTAGAAATATTTCCAAATATTAAATTTAGTTACAAATTACCACATTTTTCTGTAAAACTTCAGGCGATGGAAAATGTAATAATACAAAATTTTTGCTTTTTAAGATCTTTATTGCCTTTCCGTTATCCAAATTACACACTAACTCGCATAAGCAGGCGCACCCTATGTATGTTAATATTAGTATGAGGAATTGCAATCAACTCTTTCGCATTTGCATAGCCACGCCCTATAAATTCACGCACGTATATATATTTACTCAAAATGACCGTGCAAAAAATACGAATTTTCTAGGATGCATCCTGGATGAGTCACAGATCAGCATGGGAATAATGGCAGCTCTGATATCTTTATACAACTTGAACTGTTCACATAGTATCCACGTATTGGACGAATCCTCTTTCTACCCCTAAGGACATATGTTTGTGGTGATAAAAATATGTAGATGCGTCAATGTGTACAAAGTACGTCACGCTTGCTGGTGTGGGTGAATGTAATACACTCCCTGTACGTAAAACATGAATACAAAAAATATAGGAAATATTACAGCTTGATGAAAAGATGAACCCAGTATTATGGGTGTTGCGTGCGGTGATGTAGGTCCAAAAGGTTTACATAATGACCCCAAACTGGATTTTTCGTAGCAAGCGCTTTTATTGACCCCTGCGGGTTAGGGGTTTAGAATATGCCCGAGGTAGACATATCGGTCGTAAGAGGCAACTAAACTGATCAAAGGTAGCAACGTGCAACTCGATGGTTGATCAACGGATATGATGCATCTCACCACTCATTACCCATCTTCTTTTTCCTTAAGGAAGGAGGGATGACATGACCTAGAAAGTTGCAATGGTCATACCAAATCGCTCCCGCGACAGTCGGGCATGTACCGCAAGGAAGTTCCTGAGCCATACCAGTGCATATCCGTCAAAAGACTGTTACTTTTCCCTTCGGGGAGTGTTTTTTGTCGCTACAAACAACAACAAAAACATTTTTGAATAACTTGTTCTGATTTCAGATCCTTAAATATTAGTTAGCTTGCGCTAAAAACTCTGCAAGATATCTTCGAATAATTATTTAACAAAGGCAATAAGTAGATATTTTTTAACTCCGAGCATATAGTCACACATATGGTCTCAATAATTTCTCTTGGTGTTTTAGGTATGTACTAGTCTACAATATACAAGATCGCATGGTGGCATCCCAGTATAAATAAAATTAAAACTACTTTATAAAAGTTTCTCATAATGGGGTCGCTCCCTCGGCAGTGGTCGGCAACAACACAACGCTATTGCGTCCATGAAGCATTTAATCTACCTCAACAGATGCTGGTCAGAGTCGTTGTAAAACACGTAAAACAACTCCATATATAAGGTGAAATGTATAAGAGGTGAGCCATGACTCAGGGTTCGAAAATGCATAAAAATTTTCAAAACACATCATTTTGCTTTTGTTTGAAAAAAACGAGCAGCCCAGCAGCAGCATGAAAAATGCTGATAAGCAAACGATGGATTGATGTTAAGCATATGTTCAACGCTTGGCAGCCTATGAGTTTGCTGTTGCTTGCTTATTGAAAATTTCAAAAGCACAAGCTAAATCAATCGAGAGGTTATATATAAAAGAACGGCTGGTGGGGAGGTAGCTTAGAACCAGGAAACGGACATAGGATACTTTTTTTTCGGACAGTGGACCAGGGAATGACCTTTCCAAAATTGTTTTTTTATTTACGGTGCGGTTTGCTTGAAATTCGGTACATTGGTAGCCATTTGCTTTTAATAATATTTAAGTATGGTTAAAAATTTAACAATTTGAATTTTTGAAGTTGTCCGGTAGATGTAGTTGTTTCGAGTTTCTATTAACTTATTGTGCCGATGTTATAACAATATCATGCCGCGACCAATTCGATCAAATCTTTCACGACAAAATTGTAATACAAAGAGGGTTCGAAATATTGCGAATGCAAGGAATCATTAACGCCTTTCATTTGATACCCCTCTTGGGTAAACACCATCTGCAGACACCCCTGGTCCATATTTCGGTCGATATCTCCTAAACGAGTTCAAATATGGACCTGAAAACCACTTCTTTTTAAAGCACTCATCAACAACTTTCATTTAATACCCATATCGTATAAACATCTTATGGGGTCACCCCTGGTCCACATTTTGAACGATGTCTGGAAAATATTTGAAGACCCGGAAAATATTTATAGTTCTTTGAGCCATGTTGTATGCCTAGAGAGTTTATGTTTTAAACTTCATAAAAACGTTATAAAATTTATAATAAACGACATAATATTACGGGATTGGCTCAGAAATCTATATTTTCTACTTTCTCACCAGTTTATAGCAAAAAATGTGCTTGGCTCCCGGTGATGCTTTTCTTCAAAACCGCTTGCCACTCAATGTTTTAAGTGAAACTATCTGCATTTTGTATCATGGCTGTTTCTGCTTTTCTAATTTTCAATAAGCAGCATCAGCAATCGATCGTTTGCTTAGCAGCATTTTTCATGCTGCTGCTGTTGCTGCTCGTTGTTTTCAAGCAAAAGCAAAAGCTTATATCCAGCGTTACGTGTATTATGGGTTTGTATAACCAGTTTAGTTGAATACAATTATATATGTAACAAGTTTATTACCCATTGCGCCAGAATCGCAGTTACATGAACTATTAAAAACTTTGGGTAACATAATCCTCCAGTTACAAAATTATCGGTTAGGCTCAGAATAAGACCGTATGTGTAGTATAGATGACATCAATAACTTCACTTCGTTGCTTTCTTACGGGGCATCTTAGTTTCATGCGCTAAACTCAAGTACTTTTATCATTGCATATTTCTATGTGTCTATACTCATGCATGTGTTTGTAAGTGTCAGTATGTATTCCCTTATTACATAACATTGTATTTAAGTGGATTTATAGAGTTGATTACCGTTCTTTAGTGCGTAATTAAAATGCTTTGAAAGTTAAATTGTGGCAAGAGCTACTTTGTGAAATTTTTGAAATCCAAACAAAAATGCATAGCAACACTTGACTTCTTTCTTTGTCGGTACTCAATTATGCAATTTTGTGTATAAAAATAGTTGATTTAATTTAAAAATTTTAATTTAAATACATGTTAGACACTGAAGGATTTTAATGTATTTGTACCAAAAGAAAGTTTAAGGCATTTGGAGTATATGCGAAATTAAATTATCACTTACCTCTAACCGAGTTTTCAAATTGCTGCGCTTTACTATCGCTTTCCTTTGTTAACAATTCCGTGTCTCTAGTTTTGATGTTACGTTCTTCAAAAGGAAACTTTCCTTACAAAGATGGGAGTTTTAAAAAAAATTCAGAGACGAGTGGTATGTTATTGGTTATTCACAAAATCATTAATAACGAATAAAATTTCAATTCCTTAAATTTTTTTGATTTAGCACCTTTTATGTTTAGCCCTTTTGAACACTAAACACAACACATAAGGGTTTATTCTGATTCATGTGGGGCCTTTTTCAGGGCAGTTCGGGGATATTTCGCGACCATTTCTTGATCACTCCAGTACTTTTTCGTGCGCATATCGAGATTAAAAGAGCTAACTCAAAAATATATGTTTTTTAAGTCTTACACCATTGGTTCATAGCTTACCAGCAGACCTGGCAGATGTTATCCTGTCCGCTACCTCTTATACTTCCTTTTTTGCACAAAATCTTTCAATTTACTTTCCTTTTCATATTTTCATTCCACTTTCGCTTACCCTTTCAGTTTTATTTTCCTCTTAAAGTTGTACTTCGAAAATTGGCATTATCCTCTCTTAACCGAAGTCGTGAGAAGCTATCAGGGCAACCCTATTGAAACTGCTTTGAGCAGTTAATAATCTGAGTAAGCATGCCCCGTCAATATTTCATATGTCAGGGTGTCGTCTCGATAGATAAGAGTTTAATGTATTACAATATCCAGCTCGAAGTTGAGTAAGAGTTACTAGCGTTTCCGTATGGATGTCGGTTTTCTCTGTAGGTAGAGGTTATGTCATTCACCGCTATCTGACAAAAGAGTTTACGGCCTCTGTGTACCGATGGATCCACTTCTTATAGGATGCCGATGATCGTCGTAATGCTTGAAGAGATGACTTGTTATTTGCTGTGTAGGCAGATAGACTCCAATCAGTAGTCTGGATACTGTGGTTTACAACAATTAAATCTTTTTTTTTTGCACTCTGAGCACATTTCACTGTGTAAATGATATTCCGTCGGTATTCTACTAGGCCTGCAGATCTTCTTCTGAGTTCGTCCACAATCCTCACTTTTCTCCTAATTCCTGTCTGCCTGCCTTTCCCCCTAAGTATCCTAAAGAAAACCACAATAACTCTTCACTAGAATTGCTAATCTGACTCTAAAAAGACTGTCTTAGAGCCATACATTTCTAATTCCCCTATATCTTACTGAACTGTATACCAGGCCAAAACACTTTGAAGTATTAGATATCGATAATCGCTTATGCACAACCAGAAGTACCCCCTAGACCATCCTAAATCGAACTATTTTAGAACTAGCCAACGCGAAGCCAGTTACAGAGTTTTGCTTAAGTTTAGATAGATGTCATGATACATTTATTGATGTTCTTAGACCTATATATCAGATAAATTATATTATATACTAATAAGCCGACCACTGAGTCCGCTTCATTGTATTACTCATTATCGTTTTTCGTTTCATACCCATATTGTACTAAGACATTTTGGATCACTTTGGTCCACATATTGGTCGATATCTCCGAAAGTTATAAAAATAAGGGATATCTTAAATTGTAAGTTAGACGTTTGGTAATGTAACGGTGAAAGTTCCATTCAATTCCATTCAAAGTACTAAACAGATGATGTATATTGGAACGATTTTCCGTCATCCCTTGTCAAATTTGCTTTTGAGATGTTCTCGAGAACGGAAATCGACACTGATGATGGCACAACGCCGAAACCGGTTTGTCTCAAAATCAAATTTGACAAGAGATGAAGGAAAATCGTTCCAATATACATCAATTATTCACCCTGTCGGAAAAACCACAAAACAAAATAAAACTACTAAACAGATTTTTATAAAATTTTCACAGTATGTTCTTGGGTTCACTGGTTACAGCATAGGCTATATATAGTTTTAGAAAATTAGGCGAATCCACGCCCCTAGGCCATATCAAATTTTAATTCGTCATAAATTTGAAAGTATGTGGTCTAAAGTAACGATATTTGGATACATGTGTCACTTAGTCAAGATTTATATAGTTTGTGAAAAGTGGGCAGGGCCACGCCCACATATTTTGTGTTTTATTAGTGCTTCATTAATGACCACAGTTATTTGTCGATGTCTCTGAAACTCTCACGATAAGTTCAGGAGTTCGTTGGGCATGACACAGGCAGTATATAGTTTTTGAAACAACTCCCAGGTTATATAAAGCTGCAACTCAATATAGCTAGAAATTTATTTGGTTCAAGTTAATAATATTTTATACATATGTACATATGTGTTCTATATATCAAAAAAGCCTTACCAAAAAAAGTTAAACCGCTATATCTTCGAAACTATGTGCACATTAGTACCTGCGGACGAAAAGGGAGAAGAAGGGGAGTAGGAATAAAAAAGTTGAGAATAAGAGGATTTTTTAGAGGAAAATGAAGAGACTAAAATAAACTAACGGGATATAGGGGTGGGGAATAAGCAAAAGTAGAAAAAAAATTAAGATATAGGAATAAAGACAGACACCGCGCGTAACGCCATTACCACTCAGATAGGTGCCGGTCTCAACCAAAATCTCTCTAATGACAGGACTGTACTGGTTGCACATGACCTGTCGAAAGCCTTCGATACGGTCAATCACGCACAACTTATTAATGAGCTGGAAGACTCAACTCGGTGGCTCGGTGGTCGGCAGTCATCGGCTGCATTCAAAGGCGAATGATCAGAACTACGTATAATCAAACAAGGGGTGTCACAGGGTGGTGTCCGGTCCCCGCTTTTGTTCAATTATTACATATCGAGGCTCCCCTCCCCACCAGAGGCTGGAGTAAGCTTTTGTCTGAGGGCGTGGTAGTGGAATATATAAATCACTTAATAATAATAATCTTTTTTTAGCAATAGACCTACGAGGAAATTAAGTCAGAGCTTCTCTTTCCATTTTTGGTGTGCTGCTTCTAATTTTTTCTTTTCGCGACTTTGTTACAAAAATTTATTACATACAATAATGTTAATTTCACATGCGAATTAATGTCAGTTAAATTATGACACGTTACCCCAAAAAGACTGCACAATTCATTTTTTCATTTTTAGTCAACAAGCTAGTCAGTAAAGATTTAAATACCGTCTTAGGCGTAGAAAATCCAATGTCTAAAGAAGTTGGAATAATATTCAACTCCTTCATTGCTAGAAAGATGGGAGCATTATATGCATAGAGGTCCGGGCACAATCTGTATAAAACATATCTCCACTTGCAGATGATCTTGGAGGGCTCCATCCCACCGTTAATAATGTCGAAGACATACTTTGAAGTGATTGAAGGCTCGTGAGTGCACATCTGGCTTGATATGAGGGAATCGGTTCGGAAAAGTTCAATGATCTCAGGCCAAAGCGTAAACAGATTTTCTGTACTCGTTCATACCTTTTGATATGACAGTCATGATAAGGCCTCCAAATGAAATATATATACGAGTATATTCCAGCTTAGAGCGTGCAATAGATATAAACAGTAGCTTCAGCGTATAAGGATCTGTAAAGCCAGAATAAAAACCAATACCGAGTAGGACTTAGCAATAGTAGAGGTTATATGAGTGGTAGTCGAAAAATGGGAGTCAAAAAATATACATAAGTCAGAAATCTCATTACGAGTAGATAGGCGAGAACTGTCAATGAAATAGGTAGTGGGAATGGGGCATCGAGACTTGGAGAAAGCTACATCACTATGTTTACCAATATTTAACGGCAGATTTTTGGTACGGTACCAGTCAGCATTATTGTTCAAATAAGACTAAATCTTATCTGAGTTGTAAAAAACTTGCGATCATCAGCGTATAGCAGAAAACTCGTAAGTGAAAAAAGAGGGGAACTATCAATAATAAGAATTACAAAAGGCAAAGGCCCCAAAGTGCTTATTTTTTGGCACTTCAGAGGAGGCAATAAAAGGCTTAGACTAAGTGTTGTCAACAATGATTTGCGTTGATTAGGGTTGGACTTTATCCAAAATAAAAATTTTGAGGGGAAGCCCAAGCTAGACAGTTTAGAAATCAAGATTAAATGACAAACTTTTTTCCTACGCTTTGGAGAAATCAGTATAGACCGTATCAACTTGGGAACTGTTACTGAAGGCTGATAGGCAAAATTTTAAAAAAAATTGCTAAGTTTGTCACTTTGGATCTACCAGACATAAAGCCATGCTGATTATCACTAATTGTTGTTGTTGTTGTTGTTGTTGTAACGACAAAAACACTCCCCGAAGCTTTTGGGAAGTGCTGTCGAACTGACAGTCCTCCGGTTTTCCCTTGCGGTACTGGCCGACTGTCGTGGTAGCAATTGGGTATGACCAATCGAACCTTCTTGGTCATGTCACCCAGATTAATTCAGGGATGAGTAATGAGAGGTGGGAGGCATCATATCCTTTGTGCATATTAGTCGCCTCTTACGACCGGTATGCCTACCTCGGGAATATTCTAAACCCCTAACCCGCAGTGGTTACTACTCACGAATTATTAGCTTGACAGCAAAATTACTTTACTTGGTTCTTGTGAAAAAACAAATCTTTCAAGATAAAATATGAAATTGTATATATGTAATTAACGAAAACGTTGTTGTATCAGAAGACAAGTTATTTCAACTAACTTCATGTCAATTCAGAACGAGTTTAGAGTAAATTTAACGGGAAGTCATGTTAATTCAAACGTATTTATTGCTTCATGTTAGAAGAACATGAGCGATATTGTTGAAAAATAATAACTTGAAAAAGAATTAAAAGAGTATCGATTTTGCATGAAAATGTTTCCAGATATTATCATCGGAACTCACTGACGCCACATCGCACATTGCTGTAGGAGCGAGCCAAAATAATAGTAATCGTTGTAACGGATGTAATTTATCCAAGATAGAGGATCTGGTCGCAATTTTTCTTTGTACCTAACACGTTTCTTAAAAAAAAGTTGCCAAAAATACAATTTATGATATCTTATCTTAATATAATATTTTTCTCAATGTTTAAGGAAACCACTATAAAGCGCAGTTTAAGAAATACTAAGTTTCCTGGCTGAGAAATGCTATTTGCTACACCCGAAAATTCGTCGCAGAAAATGTCGGAAATGCTGAAGTTTACAAAGGTATAATTAAAAAGTATGTGGAATTATGTTTTTTTTTATTCTTTTAAATAAAAAACTCGGCCTTTTTCTTTAAAATAAAAGGGTAAAAATCTGTGGTTTTATAGCGCGTTTTCAAAGAAAAACCCATTCTAGGGGAATAAAATGCAGTTTTTAAAAAAAAAATTGTCACTTATTACAGCTAAGACAGTATTCTCCATAATTTGATTGCGAAAAAAATACTTCAAAACCCCATCGAATTTATTACTGTGGTGTTCTTTGTTACGCAAGCGTCAAATGGTAAAAAATTTAAAGATAATAGCGTATTTCTTGCTAATATTAATATGGATTGAACTATAAAAAGTTCAACTTTCCATCATAAGGAGTATGTGCATTATTTGCATTAAGGGAAGACCAAATACGAAACCCTGAATACTACAAAGCATTTTTGGCACAACAAATTTCAATTAAAAAAAAGATGTTCCAAATGGCTAAATTATATAACCCATGCAAATATGTATTTGTGAGGTTGATGTTGAAGAAAAGGAAATGATGCCAGATGGCGACCATGGTTTAATGTAATATCCAATTGGAATTCTAATTTAAAAAACGGCATTGACAAAACATCACTTTGGAACTAATGCTATTGTTAGATATCTTCACAAAATAATATCTGTTAAAGTATTATTTATTGCGGTCAACATGCTATTCACTTTTTAGACTGGATGGTTAGCTACCGATACATGTCAAAATAAGTAGACGTTGACGACTTTAATTATTCTATAAACACCGTTACGTTCAAAAAACCAATTCTTGATTCAGTCTTTTCCAATATATGTTGATCTTGCACAGTAACTGATAAAAAGAGAAAAACAAAATATGCTTTGCTTTTTAGAGTATTTAATGACCTCTTGAATAAATTTTATATTCTAAGGGTGTGACATCCACGTCAAAAGATATAATCATTTCAAAGTACATATAGCAGTCAAAAAGGACGAAATTAAAAACAAGTAAGGAAGTCTAAGTTCGGGTGGAACCGATCCTTATATACCTAGTAGTGATTTATTATCTCATCCCAATTTACGCAGGTCTATTTTAATACTTTCAGTTCGTATTTGCTTTCATATAGACATACGGACAGACAGATAGACGTATCGAGAGACGGACATGACTACATCGACTCAGCTCATCCTCCTGATCATTTCAGTATACTTTTTGATGGGACTATCTCTTTTTCTTCTCATACGTACAAGCATTTCATGTTCATGAAAGGTATGAAAATCAAAAAAGATATATAACTTCGCTTTTGCAGTGGGCTATTAAGTACGTGCCCGAATATTTTGCTTGTGTGTCTCCCGATTTGGCTAATTTTTGGCAGGAGTATAAGACATACTACTGAGAAGATGCTGACCAATTTTCATTGAAATATCAAGATTGAATTATAAGCGATTGCCTTTGAAAATAGCAGATATTTTATGCTGTAAAGTGGCCGGCGCCACCCCTACTTTTTCAAAATTGACAAAATTTTTTTTGCGGCCGAGTTTTTCTTAAAAAGCTTATTATGTGTGCAAAATCTGATTGATATAACTTGCTTAGTTGTAGAAATATCGCTTTTTAAATTTTCCAAAAAATATTTTCAGAGCTATGTTAAAAAACTGGGCGTGGACATTAACCGATTTTGCCCATTTTCACAGCAAACAGTTACCTTTATATATAGAACATTATCACTAAATTTGGTTTCGACAAATCAATTTTTGGCGGAGTTATGGCATATAGAGTCCACTATAAAAGGGGCTGGGCCACGCCCATTTTCGAAAATTGTAAGTTTTCTATTTCTTTGTTTACGGAAACTTTGAAAGTGAAATACAAATGATATAAAGCTATTTTACGCAGAGTTATTGCCTATTTAATATATCTACGATTCTCTTCAAAATCTTTTATACAGAAGTGGGCGTGGGCCTTAACCGATTTCGTCCAATTTTTCCTCGAACATTTTTTGTACACCTGGAAACCTGCGTGCTGAATTTCGTTTCGATATCTTGAACGGTGTTTGATTTATGATGAATAACATTTCTAAATTTGACTTAATCAAAAGTGGGCGGTGCCAAGCCCATTTTCAAAAATTTTTCGAAAATCCTCTTTTATGCCTCAATCTTAATGTGTACACAAATTTTATCCTTATAGGTGTATTATGTAATAATAATAATAATCACTTTTTTGTGTTCTCGAAAATGTTCTACATATAAAAAGTGGGAGTGGCTATCATCCGATTTCACCCATTTTAAATAGATCTCGGATATGAATGCACAGGAACCTGCATACCAAATTTCATTAAAATATCTCAAAATTGAATCAAGCTATCGTGTTCACAGACGGACGGGCGGACGGACGGACGGACATGGCTTGATCAATTTCTCTTTTCGTCCTAAACAATTTGATATACACAAGTCTATATCTATCTCGATCCATTTATGCCGTTACGCGACTAAACTTAATATACCTTGTGAGCGTAGCACTACTAGGTATGAAAATGGCTGCCATTCCTAGAGTGTTTAAGTTGGGGAGATCCTAAAAATTATCATTTGTCATGAATGAAGCTGTAGAATGGGACCTCAAAGTCATAACTGCTGGTAGCAAAACGAAACTTCTCTGTATTGGAACTACCTCTAATATAATATAAGAGCTAGTTAAAAACAAATTTAATATTTAAAGTCACAGTACTGTAATCAACTTAGAAACGAAATTGACTCAAATACGCCCATTATGGATACACAGCACTGCGTATCGTTGCAATCGTCGCATATTGTTTCATGTTTAACAATAACATATAAAACTGTACGTTTAGAACTCAAGTGAGCTTCTTAAGCTTAAGGGAATTTTTTGTCACTACTAAACATTCCTATGAACAAGTATATGCGTACACCATAAGATATTATTATAAATATATGATCATTGTAGTACATAGTATGTATGTACTAAATCCTCTTGAGAAAGATTTAATGCTCGTTTATTTACTTCTTTTCCTACAATAAATTTTCCATACACCTTCCTTAAATCTTCCAGAGTCATTAATAAAACACTGCAGTAATCATTACTGACTATACAACTGTCCGACAACTGAACTGCTGCAAACACAAACATTTAAATCAGCAACAACAACATACATCCAGTTGTACATAAGTAAATCTGCAAAAAAATAATTGCAATGTTTTACTTTGGAAAGTGAAATATGTACTCACAATGCGAATACGAATAATATGATTTCGAAGTACGATAATAAATATTTCATATAACAATTTTCAACAAGAAGACTTTTCAACTTAAAAACGAAAAAAAAAATTAAGTTTGAACTTCCAAGTGCAACAAAGAACAACAAAAAGGACATGAAAAGGTTGCAATGAAATGGTACAAAATACAAAGCCACGGAAGGCAGACTCAAAGAAAATTAAAAGCGTTGTGGGATGACGTGAAGAGAAAGGTGGATGTGAAGTAAAGGGTGCGTTGCAAGAATTAAGGGAAACATGTGTATTCCAGCAATGTACACATGTCCTACACATTTGTTGTGTGGTGCGAGTTATTCCTTTGCAATTCAATACTTTACTTCTTTGTTGCCGTTATTTGCGAATATGTTTGTACTTTCATTTGTGTTCGGTTTGTTTTATTTTTATGTTGTGCTACAAAAACAACACAAACACAAAAGACTTACTCCTTCTAAATCCCTACAGGCGTCATTTGTAAATGAAACATTCGTCTTGCATTTGCGCTTTCTTATTTTTATACCCAGTTGTGCTTAGTAGCGTATATTAACATTAGTTCTCTTAACGGTAGGTGCCCAGGATGAGTCGCGAAGCAGCAATGGAACCGTTGCACTAAAATATTACAGTATCAGACAAACTTCGAACAGTTATAAAGCATTCAAGGAAACCTAGAACTAGTTACTACCGCAGTTCTTCGTAGTGTCTGCATTTGCTTAGGCTAACAGTGGCTCCCTGACTATGATTTTGGATATCCCAATAGTATTTAGGGAAATTTTGTAGCAACTAGAAATCAAACATACTCAATATTGTCAGAAATATTATAGAAACAACAAAAACAACGCTTGGGAACTGAGTATATAACTTTCGTTGTCGGTTGAACTTAGATTTCCTTACTAGTTTAATATTCCTTTCTTAATTCAAATACCACCTTTGCCTTGTTTTTACCTTTTTAATGTCGTTTTGTTGGAAAGTTGTTAATGTGCTTTGGTTATTTCTACAGGGTGTTTTTTTTACAGGTTTGTTTTTTGAATAGAGATAAAAATGGCATTTTGTGGTCAAATCTGGCAACTCTAATGTCATTTATGTTCAGTTTGGTTTGCCATTTCGTCATGAACAGGTTGACAAAAGAACAACGCTTGCAAATCGTGCAAATTTATTTCGAAAATATTGGTTCAGTTCGCGAAGTTTACCGTGAGCTCCGTCCATTTTATGGTCGACATAATCGTCCATCAGAGCAATTAATTCGGTTAACCATGGATCGTTTTCGCACTACGTTTACTCTATGTGATAATACGCATCCGCAGAGACGTCGAACAGTGCGCACCGAAGAAACAATTGCCGCTGTAGAGCAAAGTGTTGAAGAGGACCCGAATGAATCGATTCGCCACCGTGCACAGCAATTGGAGCTTTGTCCATCAACTTTATGGAAGATTTTGCGCAAAGATCTTGGCTTGCGACCTTACAAGATCCAGCTTGTGCAAGAATTAAAGCCGCGAGACCATGCAATGCGTCGTGATTTTGGTGTATGGGCCGAAAATGAGATTGATTTCGATGCTGATTTTCATCGCAAAATTTTGTTCAGTGATGAGGCTCATTTTTGGTTGAATGGCTACGTCAACAAGCAAAATTGCCGCATTTGGAGTGAAGAGAATCCACATGAGACCCTTGAAACGCCATTACATCCACAAAAACTGACTGTTTGGTGTGCTCTATGGGCTGGTGGATTCATTGGGCCATACTTCTTCCGCAATAATGCTGGAGAGGCAGCTACCGTTAATGGAGACCGGTATAGAGCCATGATAACCGACTATTTTGTTCCCGAATTGGATGGCATGAATGTGGATGAGTTGTGGTTCCAACAAGACGGCGCTACATGCCACACAGCGCACGTCAAAATCGATTTATTGAAGGAAACATTCGATGAGCGCGTAATTTCGCGGAATGGACCTGTCAATTGGCCACCAAGGTCGTGTGATTTGACACCATTGGATTATTTTCTTTGGGGATATGTGAAGTCGCTCGTCTACACCAACAAACCAGAAACGTTAGGGGAATTGGAAGCCAACATTCGTGGCGTTATTGCCGACATACGGCCCCATATGCTCGAAAAAGTGGTTGAAAATTGGACCTGTAGAATTGGCTTTATTCGAGCCAGCCGCGGCGGCCACATGCCCGAAATCATATTTAAACATTAATGGCATAAAATTATCCATCCAACAAAGCCAAATTGATGGACCTTAAAACGATTTTCTTGTGTTTTATTTCAATTCGAAGTTCTATACCCCTAAAAAAACACTATTTATTTGTGTGTTGTTGCTATTTTTGCTTCAGGGTCTTCTTAAAATGTTAATGTCGTGTAGGTATATTATGCATACATTATAAGGCCAAAATGAAGAAGCGTTGTCTGACTTTAAAGATTAGAGTGTTAAGTATCTGCGAGGGCTATATAAATAACATGTTTTTGTTAAAAAATAAATAGCAAATCAAAAATAGTTCTTATTAAAGCTTCATATTAGGTTGAGCTGTATGCATGTAACCAATTCATTTAGACTCGAATTCGACCTACATTGTACATTCGAAATTTCTCAAGCTTTTCAAGGGCAGATGACAAAAAAAATAATGTGACAAATTCCTGAGCGGAGCCATTGGGCGAAAGGGGCAAGGTGAAGCCAAAATTTTTTCTTTCTGCTTTTCGGTCTTCTAAAATATAGACTCAGTAACATCTACATCTTCCTTTTATACAATTAAAAATTTTTCTTTTTACAACAACTTGAATTTAAAAAAATTTACGAAAACAACCAAACGTAACTCAAGTAGTTGTTGTAAATCACAATAGGTGCATAAACATTGAGTTTTTCCATATGTTTAATTCTACCTATTTTTGTTGTTTAAAAATTATCTTTTAGCACAAAAACTATCAGTTGGTTCAGTGTAAATTTTATTAAAAATATTGAAAATCAAAACTTTCAATAAACAGGTAAACAAAAAGACATGGTTGCTTCTAAGGGTCAGTCATTCAGTTGAAATATATTGAAAAAGATGGAAAATATATTTGAAAAATATGTTATTCCGGTGTTTTACACCATGACCTCTATTCAATTACAAAATATAACAAGTAAGGAAAGCGCTGTCTTCAGCTGTGTCGAAGGATTTATACCTTTCACGAAAACGCAACACGTGTATCAGTGTCCTTACTTACAATAAGTACAAACTCTGCAATATTTGACAGTCTGACCTTGTTAATTTGGAGATACATAGCCCAAGCCCCGTTTATCGGAAAAACGTGGCGTATGGGAGCTATACAATGTTTTGGTTTAATCCAAAAAAAATCGGAAAATCGAAATCACATTCCCAATGTTTCGAATAAAAAAATAAATTTTCACCGTGAAATGTTGCTAACGGCTGTATTTCTAAATTCTCTGATTTTACGTCTTAAAAAACGACAAACAGAACGGTGGAAATATAATAAAAGAAGCCCTCGTTATAGTTTATTTATCAAAAAAGATATTTAAAATGATGTTTATGCTCGTTGCAACATTTTTCAAGCTTGAACAAAGTACCAGACTTAACCAACAAATCAGTTTGGTAAAAAGCGGTCACTCTAATGTGCATGCATGTCAGACGCAATCCTGTACACTTCCACACACAGCTACCATATGCGTACTTTAGACAAAAAGGTTGCAAAACAATGTTTCGAGGAGTGCAAGCGTAAGAAACGAAAAACGCGCTGAAGCAACAGTCAAATGAATTGTTGTTGCCGCCATCGGTTTGCGTAGAAGTGTTAAACAACAAAAAATGTTGCTAACATTGCTAGTGGCAAGCGTGGTAGTAACTTTTAACAAAAACAGAACAGGTGGCGGAAAAATAATCACACAACAATGTGTTCTTTAATGAATATACGTGTTTACATACAAACGTACATATATAGGCAAATACATACATACTATGTCAGTAAAAATAAAACCACCAAAGGGATTAAACATGAGGATGAAATGTACAGGCCGTAAAATCAACAAAAATTGTTGGTACAAAAAAGCAATGAGGATACTTCTCAGACATGTCGATCACGAATTTTTTTTTGGTAATATTTGTGGACTTAAAGAAGTGATAGTTATTTAACCATAACACCCGATTCAACTTATATTTGATTTGAATAAAATGTCAGAGGGGATAGAAAACCAGATGTTAAAAAATACATCGAATTTCATCCAAAATCATTGATAGAATCTATATGACCATTTGCCATCTAAAATCTCTTTCAGAAGATAAATTCCAAAAAAAAAAGGTTAGAGAGGTAATCGCGTCCTGTGGACAGGATGTACTGATACTGCCTAATAATAGAGCGATGCTAGTGCTAAGTGAATATCAGGGCAACTTTTGTTGAAAATACACGAGTATTTCCTCCATTTTTTAGTAAGCACGGCAAGATTGTTGGTTGGGTTTCAACATAAATGAAACTAGCTACACTTCTGCAGGCATGGAGCCTCACGGGTAGCTGTGCCCCTTTAACAGTACTGCCAAAGTTTTGCCGCCCCGCTGTTTTATGTTAAATTAATACTAAAGCTGAGAAAATGTTCAGCCCAGGATGACCTCACCATTGGAATGTTCTCAATTTTGTGCGTAACCGGTAATTTTGTACATGGAAGATTATCTAACCGAAAATAGTAACCGTTGGTAATGCAGTTCATGTAACCGCGATTCTAGCGTACATGGTAAGGCTTTCAAAAGCAAACAATGCGCAATAGAGAATAAAATGCAAAGGCGAACGAAACTTCGTGTAAAAAAGTGCTTATATTGTTTATTAATTCTTGTGAACTAGTATGTGTACAAAATTTGAGGTATTTTCTGTCCACAAAAATATTACAAAACACCTGCAGTTTTTCGCGGTTACGCGACGCAGCCACCTACTTTGGTGATTACGAAATAAAATTGCAACTTAAGCCGCCTATTTATTTGCCGGTAAAACGGGTGTTGTTACCACACTAGAATTAGGGCGTTATAAAGTATTTCGCACAGGCATCCAATCAAATCTCTTTAAAGACATTCAGCGATCTTATATTCGGGTGTTACCTTACATTTTCAGCTCAGCTTATCGTTGAAATAAGACAAGCCTGTATAAAAATTGTTCATCAATTCTAAAAACTGTGAGATCAACTTTGATTGAGCTCATTTGCCTGCTAAAGTCTTATTACTGTAGCTTTATATGGAATATGGGTGCAAGTTCAAATTGTTACAGCCATAGTGCTACGCAAACAAGGTATGGTTAGTAGTTGTGTTCGCCAACCGACTCACGGTGTTTCGACTGTATGGAGTTAGGTATGAAAAAAATCTAAAAAAAAGTGTAAAGCCTGGTAAACAAAAATTTTCTATACAATAAATATTGTATATATTGAGAAAACTGCCCAAAATCATTATAGCTAATGTCTAAAGATAACATAATCACTGAAATGGGTTCAAAGATTCATGCTTTTAAATAAAAGTATCCTAGTGTCTTCCAGGCTGATTTCTCTGCAATCATGGAAGCCACGGCGTGGGTAAGACAGGACACTATCAGCAAGGAAATTTTAATTTTTAGTGATAGCCAAGCCACCATTGAATCCCTGTTGGGCAGATGAGCTTGCTAGGCAGGGCACTACCAAACAGTTTCTTCCTGACAAAGAACGCTTAGGTATACCTTTGGCACATTTAGGCTATTGCTAAACGAACATACCTATCGACAAGCTAACGAAAGATGGCAAACAAACCCCAGGGTGGCGGATATCCAAACAAACCTGGCCAAAAAGAGATCCCAAGAGATCTCGACAAATTTACACCATAAGAAGGGCTGATATTTCCAAGTTAATAGGAATACTAACTGGGGATTGCCTTGTTGGGAGGCACGCAGAGGGACTAGCGTCGTTGCCTGTAGGAGCTGCAAAGACGACGAAGAGGAAGAAACTGTACAACACTTCATCTGCAACTGCCTCGCACTTGGCTGCGTGAGACGGCGTTGCCTGGGAGTTCCCTACCTGGATAACATTCGCCAAATTGCAGAGTATGATATCAAGGACTTGATGGCCTTCATTAAGTGTTCAAATTGGTTCAAAGAGAAGGTGTAACGATGTCTTAACATGGTATCACAACGGGCCTTCTGAGACTGTTATATAATGTTATGGCACAATATGGATGACCATCTTTACAATATTTTCTGCATATATGATTTATTTAATTACCAACTATGTTTTTTGTTTTTTGTTCTAGATGCGAACGGGTCCAGATGGTCACCCATACTGTGCCATAACATTATATAACGTACTTATTTTTTCTATATATATACAATGATAACTCACATACAAATCACCATACCATAACCGTTCCAATACCATTTAGAAAACTGTAGCGGTCTGGTAACATATAACCTGCAGCTAATTTCTTTAAAGGAAACTGAAGGTATCGCGAGAGTCGGTAGTTGCATGCTTTTAGACGCCAAACTTGCTTTTTATGTTCACGATGGCGTAGTATCACAAATGGGTTTTTTGTGCGTTCACAATCGTATAATTTTTAACAATTCTTTGGCAATAAGGGCAAACTACGAAAGCAATTTTTTTTTTAATTGTTAGTGAAGCGCTTTGAATCTTTAAACCGTAGTGTAAATGTATGGAATAATATATGCACCCCTATTTCGAGTGTCGATTTGCAGTTGAGTCGATCGTATTTTATTTTGGCATTGTGTAACTTGATCGAACAAAAGCTGCACATTTTGAATGTTTATTTATATATTTTCTGTTTTTTTTTTCAATGATTTACTTTTTATCCATTTTTTAAATCACATCGACACGCCAGCGACTGCAAAGTGGTAGTAGAAAGATAATCGATTAAGTATTCACAGTCGCTCAGCAAGGTATCGGTTCGACACTCGCAATTGCTCGATGATTGCTAATCGCTTAGTAGACGATTATCTATTCTTGTTCAACAGTGACAATAGGGGTGATGGTTTTTTGTCCATAAATCAACAACTTTTAAGCAAAAGTCATGAAAATTTGTATGATTATGTCATTTTTTACCAATCTTGAGATTGGCTGTTTGCGCATGGTGCCACACAATTCAGCTTTATAAAATACGACTAACCAAAAGCAGTTCGCCAAATAAAGCATTGTTTTCCTTGTAGAGCTAATATCTACTTTTTAAACGATACCTTAATTAATAATATTGACTAGTATATCCCGTGGTCGAAATTCGATCACCTTAAATCAGTTTAAGTACTGCCTAGAGGCCGAAATATTTGCGAAACTTCTGTTACTGAAATTAATTATATATAGTTGAGAAATTTAGGGCCTCTTTCATAAAAGTCGGTTCACACTAAACGGCGGGTAATTTGTCAACTAACCGAAAAAAATCAGTCCATTAAAGACCGGTAATCATTAATAGGAAATGGCAAAAGCAGTCAGAGCCACCACTCCTTTCAGATTCGGTCAATATTTCAATAAAAACACTTGGATTTGATGGACATATACCAACAACATACTCGTAGTTAGACTTATAATATATGTAATGATTTCTTTAACGCAATGTACTTCGTGAGTGAAAATATGTCCACCGTTTAGACATGGTTGCCATATTTTTATTTTTTGGTTATTAGTATACAGGCAGTGCTTTTTTGTGATCCATTTACCGGGAGAAAATTACGAATTTAATTTAGCAATTCCGACTCAACCACGCACCTTCCTATTTTGACTCTGCTTTCCTTTTGATCTGAAATTTTTAATTATAAGGCGGTCATGGCTGGTTTGGAATCCCATTTTAATATTGGAGTTTTATGAACAGCAAAAATTTAAATTTTATTATAAACACTCAGGTTTTTCAGGATTTTTAACATGCATCTGACCGAAAATAGAGGCCATGAATAACTTTGAATCTTATTTTAATTATGGAATTTTACAAAATAAAAGTAGAAGTTTTACTGCGCATAAAAAAATAAAAAAAAATTTAATTATACTAACGGGGGGGTGTTTTTGAACCTCATTTTCATAATGGAGTAAGAACTTTAATTTTGAAACAAATATTTATGATGCATCTAATTAACCGACCGAAAATAGTGGCCATGAATACCTTTAAATCTCATTTTCATTATAGAATTTTACAAAAAATTAGAGGTTTGATTGCGTTTTTAAAAAAAATGCAAAATTTTGAATTATGTGAATAGCAGCGACTTTGGATGCTTTTGAATCTCATTTAGTATAGGGGAGGGCAACTCTCACTCAAAATCAAATTGGACAGACGCGCCGACGCGGTGTATACTGTAACTCAATTTGCTCAATGAGTGAGATAATGAAAATATTTCACCTTTAGGAGGGTGTCCGCATATACATATTTTGATTGAAAGTGAATTTAGCGTTTATTTTAAAGTTTCCATTTTGGTTTTTTGTTTATTTATTTATTTATTGCAGCTTATATAAAGCCTAGCTTATATCTATTAATATTTGTGGTAACTTAACCTAGCATTACATGGGAACTTAACCTAGACTTAATACTAAGTTAGTTAGATCTAGAAACTACATACAATGTAGTGATAAAGTGTGACAGGCCTTCAAGTCATATCCCCCCAATGTTGGTGCTGGTACACTGATTCAATCGAGTGACGCGACAGGATGAGCTTCCGCTACTTTTCGTATGCGTATGAGCGCTTGGAGCTACTGGCGCTGTGCCACAAAATATAAGCCACGCAAGCACTGTATGAAGGTATCGAAACCCGACAATCCCTCACTAGATTGGTAGTGTCCTGCAATAAGTATGCAATTTTTGCTTGAATCTATTTACATTACAAGATTTAACATCATTTGGTAGCTCATTGTAACACTTTAATCCTTTGTAGTAAAAATTACATTTGTCTGGTTCAGTTTTATAAGCATGTAGATTGAAATTATTTTTGCTTCTAGTGTTTACAGAATGCATATCTTTCACATATTTTATGTTACTCTTCAAATAAACAGGCAGATTGCCTTCTATTATGTTTCTAAATAACTTCATAGTGTAGTAGAAAAGCTGCTGTTTAACACTTAGCCAATTTAGAGCAGATAACATGTCTCTGATAGGTGTGTCATAGCGTTTGTTAAGAATGAATCTCATAGCTCGATTTTGTTGCTTTTGTAGCTTGTAAATTTGACTATCTCGCATTATGAAAAATGTGGTTGGACAGTAGATAAAATGGGGTTCAATTATTGATCTCTACACCATTGCTTTGTACCTCTTACTTAAGTATCTACAAGTTCTTTGTGAATTACTCGTATATAATTTTTTGGCTATTTTCCCTACCGTATAGTCAATGTGCTCATTGAAGATCAGTTTATTGTCGATTTTTACTCCTAAATACTTGAAGTTGTCGACTTTTTCAATTTGTTCATTGTTTATATTTAGATTTAGATTAAGTACCTCATTGTGCTTAAAGTTCCTTCTCGAGATTAGCATGTATTTTGTTTTGCTGACGTTCAATTTCAGTCTGTTCGAACATAACCAACAATTAACCCTATTTAGACAATCTTGTAACTTGGCGTAAATTTCAGTGGCATTATCACCACTAAGCATCAATAACGTATCATCGGCGAATAGCTTAATTTCACAGTATATAATGCAGCTAACAATGCCATTGATATAGATATTGAACAATATATGAGCCAACACTGATCCTTGTGGCAGTCCTACAGGTACCTCGCTTTCACTTGATAACGACGAACCAATTATTGTTCTTTGATTTCTATTCCCAACATAGTTTTCAAACCATTTTAGTTCAATCCTTGATACACCTATCTTGAACAACTTTTTTAGTAGTAGAGTTTGATCAATTGTTTCAAAAGCACGCTTTAGATCCAGGAAAACAGCTATGATATGTTTATTCCTGCTCAGGTCTTCTTTCCAGTTAGCTATAACCATGTTCAGAGCACTTTCGCATGAATGGTTTTTCCGAAATCCGGATTGCTGCTGTATTATAATTCTATTATTGTCTACGTACTGCACCAACTGGTTTTTACTACCGTTTCAAGTATTTTTTCGTCAAAAGGTAGTGTATTTATGGGCCTAATCTCATCGGCTCTGATGGTATTTTTTACTTTTTCAATGGGTACTACTATAGAAGTTTTTCATAGGTTTGGAACTAATCCTTTATCTAGGCTTTCATTCACGATTAGTGAGTAGAAGTATTCTGTATAAGTTATGGAGTCCTTAATGACCCCTTCAGATACAAGTTTCTTCCCTCCCATTTTGTGCTTGAATTTACCTACAATTTTGAGTATATCCTCCGTGGTGACTTTTTGAAATTTAAAGGATGAAGTACTACTTACAATGCGCATATTATCAGTAGAGATGGGAATAATGTTTGAGCTTATTTCTAGGATACTGTCAATAAAATAGTTATTTAATGATTGAGTTATTTCCCTCTCATTTGTGTACAGTTGATCATTTATTAATATTTTATTAATACTATTTATATCTTTAGACATAGAAATACAATTTTTCAAATGCTTCCACATGGCCTTGTTATCCCCTATGTTAAGTAGGTTTGGATATACAGACAGTGCTGTCAATTTAGCAATTTTCCTTCAGATCTGGCTTTTTTGAAACCCATTTAGCAGGAGAAAATTACGCTTCTGTATATGGGTTTCTGGTTTTTTCCTTAACCACAATTTAGACATGTGTAAAGACATTTCATATTGACTTTTATATCATTTCAATAATATTTTGTGATATATATGTCAGCAACCTGGCAACCATGTACCCAAGCGCATCAACGACCCGACCTAACAGCCGAAGAGAGTCAGTCAGTCTATCGTGTGGTTCGTGACGTGCAGACGTTTTGCCTTAATGTGAATTATTTTATAAAAACTCTGTACAATATAATGAATAAATATATGTTTTATTAATTATTAAAAAGGAAATCATGAGGCCTCCTGACAGCCTCAGAAGTGAGATGTAATCCACTCTCCGTGAAAATAAACGATTATAATACTATTTGACCAAGTGCGTGTGTGTGTGGAAAAATTGAGACTCCTTTAATCGTGTTCGAAAAATTGGGACTCCTCTGCACGTTTGCTTTACGTCCACATTCGTCGCGTGCCGTTAATTTGAAAGTTGTCGCGCAGCTACATGTAGCAACAAGAATTTTCGAATTTATTCTTTTCATTCTCGTTCGCAACTCGGTACGAAAAAGCCGAGTGCTACTCGCGATAAACACTCGTTAATAAAAATCGAAATAAAATTTATGTATACATTTGTAGCGTTAACAAGCAAAACGTCACCCGCTTGTCATCTCGTTCTTTCGCACAAGGTTCGCTATGCTTATTTTGCTATAAACGAAAAGTGTAAATAAGCAAAGAATTCGAAGTATGCGCATCAACGCTCGATGCACATACAAAAATATACACACATAAACGTTTACATCGCTTAAATTCCGAAGATACGTTTTGTCTTTGGAAAACGAAAAGCTGTGCCGTAGTCATAGCACGAGATTAGTACATACGTTTTGTATTTCGAACAACGAAGCTATGCCGCAGTCTCAGCACGAAAAGAAATTCGGAAATAAAAAGAAACAAACAAACAATTTTGTTTTTGCAACGCTTGTGCCGTAGACACAAAACCACGAAATCCAACAAATAAACATACAAAGCTTCGTAAGTAGTTTGTTGCAACGCTTGCGCCGCAGTCGCAAAGCAACGAAATAAAATTTTGCGCCGCAGTCGCAAAAGAACGAATTAAATATTTGCGCCGCAGTCGCAAAACAACGAACATAGGTTTGCGCCGCAGTCGCAAAACAACGAACTAAAACTCGTCGATATTATTTGTTTTGTTACGTTCGTAATAAGAAATAATGTTGTGCTCGTCGCACTTATACGTGTTTAATGTCATTTATACATTTTGTTTTGTATAAATTCGTATGTTATTCGCTACAATAAATGATTATGACATTTATATGTAAACAAATAAACGAATAAAAACAATGGAAAATCTTCGATCTGCAAATGTTGCTGAGCTTCGACAGCTTTGCAAAGATGCAGGACTCGCCTGCAGTGGAAATAAGAAATAATTAAGCGTTTAGAAGATTATAAACGAAGTGAAGAAAATTATGAAAGTGCAAGCTCTGTGTTGTCACAACGTGTGGCAGAACTAGAGCATACAATTCGCGAAATGACTCGAAAGCAAAATGAAGCGGTAATAGCTAACAATTTCGTCCCGCAGCGTATATCCTCGCCGGTAGATATACAATCGTTACCCGTAAATACAAACGTGCATACAGTGCAATCGATAGTACCACCGATTCAGGTACCATTTACGCAGGCACAAGTGCCAATTAATGCATTTGGAGTTGATTCCGTTCATAACCAATTCGGAAACGTCCCGTATCCACCAGTGTCGTACTCAATACCGATGAGTACAAATGTTAATAGCAATATGCATCCGGTTATGCAACCAACCGCGAGTTATACAAACTTTCCGAGCTACACAACGCATCCCGTGTACACGAATCCGCCGTATATTCCAGATCAACGTTTAGGTTGGCAGCCGCGGACAATGTATAATGTGCGCGATATAGTCGAACTTTTGCCTTCCTTTAATCCGCTTTCGAATACGTCACTAAACGCGACTCAATACGTGCAACGTGTTGAAATGTTGAAAAACGCATACGGTATAGACGACGGTATATTATTGTGTGCCGTGCAGCAAAAATTGCAAGGTCCTGCGAAACAGTGGGTCGATTCCTTGCCAATGGTATATACTACCTGTAGCGCGATTCTCTAACTTTTAACGTTTCGGCAATCGAGATTTTTACCGTAAACGTATATTGCTTTCATTAACGATTGTGCGATTCCCTATCTCAGATTTAACAACACTTGTTATCAATGTTTTCAATTTGAGAAAAAGTGGCATCACTGATACTGCAATGTCAACATTTACGAAAAGTTCAAAGAGGAATAGAACAAAAATAATTGTTCGCGCCGATTTCTTGTGCAGATATTTCAGCAAAGGGAAGTAGGACAACTGCTAAAACATGCCCAAAAATATCGGGAGAGGTATCAATCAACGCGTTTTGACTTCGCTATCAACAATCCGAAAGCGGATTTTCAATTTTTTGTTTCAGTGAAAAGTTCTTCGCAAAAAACCCAAAATGACCCAGGTTCGATCCCAAATAAGGGGCTTGATCCAAGGTATGGTAATTCTATACGACAGCACGTAACTGCTAATATACGTCCAAAAATCTCGGCAAAGGTATCAAGCGACGCGTTTTGATCTATGTATCAGTAATCCGAGCGGAAATTAAATAATTTGTTTCAGTGAAAAGTTATTAGCAAAAAACCCAAAAATGGCCTAGGTCGGATCCTAAATAGGGGGCTTGATCCAAGGTATTTATGTACACAACACCTTTCTGCGAAGGCGGGCTTCGGCCGCGCTTCAAAAAAATAACCCTTAGCCGGTCCAATACCGGCTGTGCGGTCCGCAATATTTATGCGCAGAACACATTTCTGCACTTTTCGGTACACTCTAATCTGTGATTACAACAACCACGTGAAAATGACAAAAAAATTTCAACTTTAATTGCAAATATCTCTGAACAGACATAAAATATCGAATTTCTGCTTTCGGATTATTGATACGAATGTTAAAACCCGTCGTTTGATACCTTTCCCGATAATTTCGGACGTTTTTTAGCAGTTGTCTCCTAAAGGAAACAATTACCATTTATTGTATTTTAGTAAACAAAACTTTAACAGCACAAAAAGAATCTGTGATAAAATAACAATTTACCAATTGACAACGATAAATTATGGAATTTAAAGTAGACAAAAAGTTAGTGAATAGCATAGTTTGTTAAAATTGTTGTTAAGTTAATTTATCGTTGACAAATTGTGTTAAAAAAGTTAGTGAATCGCAAAACTGTTAAAATCGTTGTTAAGTTAATTTATCGTTGACAAATTGTGTTAAAAAAGTTAGTGAATCGCGCTACTGGTCCGAATTTTCTAATCGAATGATATGTGATTTTCCGTGTTTACATAGCATCGCCGACGTGCATATAAAAATGTCTCAGATGAGAAGAGGTGTTAACGAAACTCCACAAGAGTTTTACTATCGAATGCTTGCTTTCGGTACAAAAAGAGGTATCTCCGAAAATGATATTGCAATTCATATCATAAACGGAATAAATGATAGTGATATGAAAAAGAAAATATCGAACAACTACGTGCGGTGTATTGATTTGCTAAATGATATTAATAACTATAGTGTATTTAATGATATGAAATCATTGCAATATAAACCGAAACCATCATTGGTAACAAACGCTACGTCCGTTCCGCGTAATACGAATGCAAAATCAACCGAAAGGGTGAAGTGCTTTAATTGTTTAAAAATGGGTCACTATGCGATTAAGTGCCCAGAACCGCAAAGGAAAACTCGTTGTACAATTTGTCAGCGTACAAATCACGAAACTGAAAAGTGTCCGCAAAAAGTGAACAACTCCGTGAAAACAATTAGTCCCAATGTCGAGGCGGTTAAAAATCCGCATGCCGACGGTATCGTTAAAGACATTAGGGTAAACGGTTTGCCCACGAGTTCGTTTATCGATCCGGGAAGTAGTCGCACTTTGATTAAACAAAGTTTTGCAAACGAAATCGGTACTTCCACGCCATGCTCTGTAACGCTTAATGGGTTTGGTGGTGGAAAATATACGTGTAACGAAAAGATAAATGTTATACTCGAAATAGACGATGCAAAAGTTGACGCCGATGTCTTGTTAGTGAACGATAATTTACTGAATGAAAACATATTGCTTGGAACTGATAGCTTGTGTAGAACCGGAAGTCGTCTCATAATCGAAAACGGTCGTTGTCGCGTAGAGAACATTCTGAACATTCACGTGTGCAACGCTATAGGTGAAAAAGAAAATGTCAAGCTCGAAGAACTTTTGAAATCGTATCGTAACGTATTTGCCGAAAAAGCAGCAGATCTCGGTCGCTGTAACGTCGCCAAAATGAAAATCGAACTTAACTCGAAAACGCCGGTTAATATGAAGCCCTACCGTATCCCATTTTCCAAACGAGCCATAGTGGCTGATCTCGTAAAAGATCTACTGGCTAACAATATTATAAGACCATCCGAATCTTCGTACGCCTCACCAATTGTTCTCGTGGCTAAACAAAACGGTGAGCATCGACTTTGCGTAGACTATCGTTGTCTAAATAAAATAACGAATCGTATGTCATATCCAATGCCGATCATGGATGAGCATTTTGCACAACTCGCAGGTAACAAATATTTCACTATATTAGATTTACGTATGGGGTATTATCAAATAGAGCTTGACGAAGAATCGAAGCAGTATACTGCATTTATAACCAACGAAGGGCACTACGAGTTTAACAGGATGCCCTTTGGACTGGCCAACGCTCGGGCCGTGTTCCAAACCGTTTTGAATCGACTAGTAGCGAAAGTGAAGCCGGGTGAAGTCTTGGCATATCTCGCCGACGTTATTATACCAAGTCGCACCATTGAAGAAGGGTTACAACGTCTCGATAAGTTCCTAGATATCCTGAAATCTAGCGGTCTAACACTACGACTTGACAAATGTAGGTTTTAAGAAACAAAAATTGAGTATCTCGGTCACGTCATAACCGAGAACGGGATAGCACCTGGTAATAGGAAAATATCCGCTATTAAGAACTTTAAAGTTCCGTCAAACGTCACCGAAGTACGCCGATTCTTAGGTCTAACGGGGTTTTTCAGGAAATTCGTACCCGATTATTCCCTAATAACGAAACCGTTAACAATGCTGCTCCGAAAAACTGAGCTGAACTCGTTCCGATGGACCGACATGCAGCAGATAGCATTTAATCGTATAATTGAACTTTTAACCACCGCCCCAGTGTTGGCTCTCTATGATCAAACTGCGGAACACGAAGTCCACACCGACGCTACTAGTGTGGGGCTAGCTGGTGTTCTCCTACAGTCAACTGATGGGAAGACATGGCAGCCAACGATGTACTACAGCCGACATTGTACAGAACCGGAAAGCAGATATCATTCGTATGAGCTAGAATCTCTCGCCGTCGTCGAAGTATTAGAACGGTTCCGTATATATCTGCTCGGAAGAAAGTTCCGCCTGGTTACTGATTGCTCCGCCGTCGCTTGAGTACGCGAAAATAAAGAACTTAAATCTAAGATTGCACGTTGGTGGTTGAAGATTTCCGAATTCGACTTTGAATCCGTGCACCGTTCGGGCAGTCGACTAGCTCACGTGGATGCTCTAAGCAGAGCACCCGATCAGCCAGCTGAACCTGTGGAAACAGCAGGTTCTATTCTCGAAATTACGTCCGACGTCAACGATTGGCTGTACGTTATGCAAATCCAAGACGCTAAATTGCGTGAAATAATCGACGTTCTTCAAGGGAAGATAAAATCATCACGCGACCCGGAGATAAAGAAATACTTCTCCATACAAAATCGCCGACTTTACCGTAAAGAGGAAGATGGACTAAAGTTTGTAGTCCCCAGTTCAGTACGCTGGCGTATTGCGCAACTATGTCACGACAAGAGGGGTCATCATGCCCTCGAGAAAACCATCGAACGAATTCGTAAAACATTCTGGTTCCCGCAGATACGCAAGTATACGAAACATTATATCGCAGCGTGTGTAGATTGTTGCTATCGCTAGGCACAATCTGGTAAGGCAGAAGGTACAATGCACTACGATCCTGTTCAACCGATTCCGTTCCGGGTGGTCCACATTGACCACCTCGGCCCATTCGTCCGAAGCAAGAAAAGCAATTGCTACGTTTTGGCAATTTCCGACGCATTTTCAAAATATTTGATAGTAAAAGCGGTTGGCGATACGCGCACGGTTCATGTTATAAACGCACTCAACGAAATTACTTGCTATTTCGGGCTACCGACCAAAATAATCTCCGACCGCGGAACCGCCTATACATCCAAAGCATTCACAACGTATTGTGAACAAAACGGTATACAACATGTTAAAACCGCCGTGCGTACTCCAAGGTCAAACGGACAAGTCGAGCGCGCTAACAAAACTATCCTTAATTACCTACGTACCTCTGTTGACAATCCGAAAGATTGGGATTTAATTCTACGAAATTTACAATTTACCATAAATTCGCAAAGCAATAAAACTACTGGATATAGTCCAAATGAACTTTTATTTAATTTCAATTTACGTGATATCGTACACAACCAGTTAGTAGCCGCCATCCATGATGACGTAACCGAAACTATTGAAAATATATCAATCGACGACAAACGCGTACTATCTCTATCTCTATGGCGCGATATACAACAGGTATATCATCATAAACCTCCTAAGAGATTTTTGCGCCAAGCTTCTCTTCCAATTTGTGGTGTGCCGATTTGAATTTTCCCTACAAATTGGTGGGACCTACAGTTTTTTGCCGACTCCGAACGGCATCTACAAAGGAGACGAATTTTTGCTGAGAAGCCTGTCATGGCAGAAATACACTCGGAGAGTTTGCCAAACCACTGCCGAGGGGCGACCCCGTTTTGAAAAACTTTTTTCAAATCACTTTTGATGTTACCTGTACCAGGGCTCGAACCATGGACCTTCGGTGTGGTAGGCCGGCAACACTACCTTCACGCCACGGCGGCCGCCGTACTGGCATCCGAAAATATCGATCGCGAACGTGAACGTTGGAAAAAACGTTTCGACGAAAAACACGCAACTCCGCGGATCTATAACGAAGACGATATCGTAGTTATAGAAAACGAAGCAGCCGCTACCGGTGAATCGCGAAAGCTGAAACCGAAATACCGTGGTCCCTATCGCATCGCAAAAGTATTGAATAATGATCGGTACGTAATCGAAGATATACCCGGCTTGCCTATAAAAACGCGTAAATTCACATCGGTATTCGAATCAAGTAAAATAAAACCATATTGCCAAAATTGTCCAGAACTGGATGATTATACTTCAGCATATGAATCAGACAACGATGAAATCGAGGTCGATTTCCTGTCAGGAACGGCCGAGTGTCAGCAACCTGGCAACCATGTACCCAAGCGCATCAACGACCCGACCTAACAGCCGAAGAGAGTCAGTCAGTCTATCGTGTGGTTCGTGACGTGCAGACGTTTTGCCTTAATGTGAATTATTTTATATAAACTCTGTACAATATAATAAATAAATATATGTTTTATTAATTATTAAAAAGGAAATCATGAGGCCTCCTGACATATATGTATATGACCAGAACTTATTATTTCTTATGGATGTGCGTATAAGTTTACCTTAAGTCCTATATCAATCAGAAAAAAGTAAATTCTTTAAACAAAATTCGTAAAACTATGTAACTATGTAAGTATTTATCTTACATATTTTGTTACCGTAAACTTTTAGTAATTTTAAGAAAAGATTGCTTTAAAAACTTTACAAATTCCAGTCAAGGTAAGAAATTCAATTTTATAAAAAAAAAATTACTGTCTCACCCGAGACGATTATGCTTGCTTCAGAAAATATATTTCCACCATTAGGAGTATACATACATATCCATATGGCTTTTGAAAATGCATGAAACGTTCATTTGGAAGTTCCACAAATTTCCCAATATTAGCGTGACGCAGGCTTCCATATTGGTTTTTTTTTTATATACAGGCAGTTTTCTGAATTTTTCCTTTACATCTGGCTTTTTTCAAGTCCATTTAGGAGGAGAAAATTACAATGAAATGATGGTTTTCTGGCTTTTTTCCTCAACCGCAACTTAGACATATTTAAAACACATTTCACGTTGATTTTTAAGGAAGGTTATCATCTTAACTGGTCAAATTTAGTATACATATGCAAGGTTCGGGTTTTATGTCTGCCCTTTGAGAAATTAAAATATTTGAAGAAGAAAATAGTTGATGTCATCAGGAAAACTAACACGATTTCTAACCACTTGAAAACTATCAAAATTCTCTACTGAGCTTCTCGTAGGTTGTGATATATATAATTCTTCTTCTTCTTTAAATGGTCATCTAACCGGCTGGGCGATTTTGACCGTCCAACATAGCTCGCCAGTCGTTTCTTCGTTGCGCCAACTGGCGCCAATTGAAAACACCGCGGGATCGCAAATCGGTCTCCACTTGGTCCTTATATATTATATATGATATATATAATTATTATAATATTATTACATATGGGCTACATATATGTTTACCTTAAGCCAAATATTATTGAGAAAAAAAAATTCATGAAGCTATATAGGTATTTTTTTAAGTATTTTACAATAGCATACAAGGCAAACGAAATGAAAAAAAGAAATTTGCACAGCTTATGTCGCTTCAACACACAATATGAAACTAAAAATGCACAATATGAAATGAAAAATATCTTCATATGAATGATCCATGACTCACCGTAAACTAAGTTAAAAAAAAAAAAACAAATAAGGAAAGGGCTGTCTTCGACTATGCCGAATACTTTATACCCTTCATGAATAAGCATCACGGTTTTCCCTGTCCGATCCTTACTCACAATTAGTACAAACTTGCACTGTTAATTTAAAGATACATATCGGAAAAATCGATTGGATGGGAGCTATATGGTATGTTGGTCCGATCTAGGTGATTTTCATTACACAAATCACATACATAATATGTACCAAACCCGCAAAATTTTGCGTTCCTACCTTTTTAATTGCAATAGTTATAAGCCAAACCCCGTTTATCGGAACAATCGATTGTATGGAAGGTTCCGACAAATGAGTAATGCTTTACAAAATGGCTGCCTCTTACCAAATTAAGTATAAAAACAGAAAATTTATATAAATTTTACCACCAAACGCACTTAGTGCCGTTTTCTCAATAGCCGGTTTACGCTAGCCGGCACTTCGTTTGACAGATAACCGAGGGACTTCTATCAATTAAACTGCCGATTAGCGTTAACCGGGCATGGAGAAAACGGCCCTTAAACAGTCAAGTTCAAATTACGGTTTTTACAACAATTTGCTCACAAATGCATTCCCAGGAAAATATACAATAAAATAATACATAATAGACTGAGATAAAATGCATTATTTCAGACCAGTAATTCGAAAGTGTTTATATCGGATTTGAATGCGTTCATTCCTTTGTTATGAAGTATCAATCAAATAAGTTTACATGTTTCGGAGAAAAACTGACGAAATCGAATAATGACCAAGCACACTTTTGAAAAGATTTTCTAAAGGATCACAGATGGATAAAATAGTGAATAACTCTGCGCAAAATCATTTTGTACCAGTTTTATTTATTCTATTTCATAAAAGCATACAAATTGTGGAAACATAACTTGAACAAAAATTTACTGAAATTTGGGGAAACTGTTAATTTAATAACGAAAACTCTTTATTGTGAAAATGGGCGAAAGCGGTCCAGGGCCATGGCAACTTTTTGATGTGTAAACATCTTTGGGCTCGGTAGGGGCTTTCCAGAAAGCGTGCCTCAGCCCCTGCTTGTAATCGTGCTTCTGTCTGTGCCTTGTGTATAGAAATATTGTCTGACTGCTTTGCCGGTATGTATGTGGTGTGTGTATGTAAGGGCTTTCTGATTGTTATTATTCGGTAATTCGGCCTAAACACGATGAGTGCTTTCAATCGCCGAAAGACGAAGGCTACTGCGTTTATTATAAATATACACAATGTTAACAAAAACAAAATAAAGGAATATGCATCTTAAATTTATTTTAGCTCAAGACGGTAGTAATTTGGTTTTGTTTGTGCAATCTTTGTGGTTATACTTATGGGATGAAATGCAAAAAAATTAACTAATATAACATAAAGTAAAATAAATAAAAATAAGATAAAATAAAATAAAATTAAACTAAATAAAACATAACAAAATTATATAAAATATTAAACAAAATAAAATAAAATAAAATTTAAGAATATACGATAAAATAAAATGAAATAAAATTAAATTAAATTATACTAAACCGAATTAAACTAAATTGATTAAAAGGAGCTATGATAACGGGAAGGAAAGGAAAGGAAGCAAGAAAATGAGAATATAAAACAATAAAATAAATTTAAAATAGACTGTTAAAATAAGAGAAAAGTAAATAAAATAAAAATATAATAAAGTATACGGACAGCATAGAAGAGAAGGGACAGAAGGCCAAGAAAGGAGTAGCTAATAACTAAAATTAAATAAAGTTTTGTGTTTGAAATTCAACCACTGGGTGAGGTTTTATTTAATTAAATGTATGTACAGGATACAAATGTTTACACATAACACCCTACGAGTACTTGGTACTCACGACTTTCTTTTAATCTATTTCTTAATTTTTGTTTTCGTAAAAGTTAAAAGGTGGAATTTTTTTAACTTTGAAAGTTATCTAAACGAAGTTATCTCAACGAAATGAGCTTCACAGGAGATACAATTTTTGGGTTTACAGTATGAAACTCTTCTATTTTCGAGTTCAATTACTAGTAATATTATACAGAAATTTCAATGAAAATTGATAAATGAAAAAGCAGATTCGAGTCAAAAATAGTCAAATCAATTAACAACGCAAGAAAATATCCGGTCAAGTAGTTCGTACACACCGTAAAATGGTACTTATATGTATATCTTCCTTGATATTTATGTATTTTAAAGTAAAATGATTTTCCTGCGTAAAGTGGAATGCTATAATAGATCGCCTCCTTACCGGGTTCGTTTAGTTTTATAGCCAGTTTTCAATTTATATTCATCTTGGCTAACTGGGCTTATCGATACATGATTTCATATTGGAACTGAAATATTTTTCCGTGTATACCTTGTGTTTCAGCTATTATTCACGGTTGTAAAACATCGAAGTAAAGTACTCAAATACAGCCAGCACTAGAATAACACCTTCTCAGAACCAATAAACATCCAATGTTAACAATACCTGTATCTCTTACACTCTGAATTTATTAGAACACATCGATGGAGTCATACGTACCTATTTGCAAATATATTTGCATTGCCATTAACTCTGAAAGTCTTTGTTTGGAATTATAAATATGTATGTATGTAAATATGTATGTGTATGTATTGTTTTACACTTCATTGCCCTTCCTTGTTGAAGCCGCAAGCTATACGCAGCTCCCGTGCTCAAGTGCAACATACTGAGTCAGCACACTCATCTGCAACGCATGCATGCACACGTGCAAGAGTAAACCGGAGTGCAAGTAAACAACCGAGTGCCACATAAAGCAGCAGATATTTGCAAAATGTTAAAAGAAAACAAACAAACAATGTCAAAAGGTCATGAAACTCGCGATTCAACATTCGCGGCTGTATTTTTTACTTTAAAAATCTTAAAAATCACGACGGTTTTACTGCTAACTCCAGGCTACGACCTGCGGGAGGCAATGCCAAGCTAAAGCTGTTATGGTGTGCCATCGAATCTCTTCTTGTTGAAGCACGATTTTGAAGTTTTTCGTGAAAATTTTTTGGCTTGAACAATTAAACAATATATCGGAGAACAAAATTTAAAACCTTGTTTTTAATTGTTTACTTATTGACCTCGAGCCGGCAAAATAAAATATCCAATTTTGAACAATTTGTTTTAGATTTTTGTTATATTTGATGTAAAAAGTCGTTGGGTGGCACTTCAGGGTGAGTTCAGCTGCACTGGCCATCGGGAAGGAACCACTCATTACCTAGCAATGCTGACTAAACATCAATGATCACGATCATCGACTTTTTATTTTGGGAGAAACCATCGACGTATCGTTTTTTTTTTTAAAGGTGGGCTTGTAAGTTTTATAAACGCAGAAAAACAAACATCCAAGTACTCGTGGAGTTTGATGTGTGAACATGTAATTCCTTTCCTTCCATTTCTTTTCCTTCCCTATCTTTTCTTTTCCTTTCCTTTCCTTTCCTTCCCTTACTTTCCATTTATTTCCTTTCCTTTAATTTCATTTCCTTTCCTTTCCTTTCCTTTCCTTTCCTTCCTTTCCTTCCTTTCCTTTCCTCGTTTACTTTCCTTCTTTTTTCAAAAGTCCAGCCTTTCATAACTAAGTTTGTTTTTCAATCAGTTTGTATATCCATGGCACAGGAAACAAAAGAAAAATCGTGATGATTTGAAACTCGAGGATTTAACCGTTTGGTAAGTAAAATTTATTGTGGTAAAAAGAGCTAATGTCGGCTAACTTGAGCTGTTTTTCCAAACTAATATTGAGTTGGGTTGACATAGCAAATTTTAGTTCGCCTTTAGTTGTTATTGTTCGCTGCCACAGAAGCATTTGAACTACTTATGCCTGGTTTTCATTAGGTCAAAATGACTGACATCAAAAGCTGACTTAACTGCCACCATGGCGATTTGGTGTCAAATGCGTTTTCATTACGTTTTAAAAACTGACATGAAATCGATAACGCAGTGCGTGTCAAAGACTGTCGTCAAATTTTTGTGTCAGTCGATTGGCAACCCATTTTCACTATCGATGTCAAACGTGAAAAAAATATTTATGGCAGCTGATCAGCTGGTACATTTTTGTTAACAAAACACAAACAGTGGAAAAAGTGAAAATCATACAAAATAATAATTTAAACCAAAAAAATGCGTAAAAATAAACAAGTGGCAATAGCTGCTGCCACAATTTGTATTGTGACAAGTTTAAGGGCATGGATAAGGAAGAGGAACCAGTTAAGAAAGCGGAAGCAATGGTGGGTTAGACCAGGTCTGCGGGATAGAGGAGCATGTGGGTTCTACACCACACTGCGTTCTAAGCTGTTCCTGCAAGATCCAAAGTGGCTGAAAAATTTTTTGAGGATGACTCTGGAGGATTTTGACTTCCTTGTAGATCGCCTAACGCCTTACTTGTATAAAAACAATACCAGGTTTCGGGAAGCGATTTCGGTAGAGGAAAAGGTGGCAGTAACTTTACGTTACTTGGCAACTGGAGATAGCTTTTCCAGTCTAATGACTGTTTTTCTGTTGGGAAAAACTACGATTTGTCATGCAATACATGAGACATGCCGTGCTATATTTGAGGCTTTAAAAGCCGAATTTCTAAAGGTGAGTATTCATGTAACGTTTTTCTTATCAGAAACAAAAATAAATTGGTTGGTTATATTTCCTCAAGGTTCCCAGCAGTGGTGAAGAATGGACCGCGGTTGCCCACCGCTTTGAACAGCGATGGAATTTCCCTAATTGCTGCGGAGCATTGGACGGCAAACATGTAGCTATACAGGCGCCTGCAAACTGTGGCTCGGAATATTTTAATTACAAGAAGTACAACAGCATTGTACTGATGGCTATGGTGGATGCCGACTACAAATTTTTGTTTGTAGAAGTTGGTGCATATGGTCGTGAGTCTGATGGTGGTGTTTTTGGAAGGTAATACTGCTAAATAAATCTTGGAATTTTACCTTAATATTTATGAACTTCTATTCCAAAATACACAGATGTCCACTTTCTAGTGCACTTGCTGACAACACAATCAATTTTCCACCACCGAAACCACTCCCACATGAAGGAAATGAAATGCCATTTGTCATTGTTGCTGACGACGCTTTTCCATTAAAGCCGTACTTAATGAAACCCTTTTGTTATCGTGAACAAGTTATGTCGCACAAAATTTTTAACTATAGGCTGTCTCGAGCAAGAAACGTAGTCGAAAATGTGTTCGGGATATGTGCATCGCGATATCGAATTCTGAGAAGGCCAATGGACGTGAAGCCAGAACATGCAAAATCTATTGTTCTCGCCATTTGCGTCCTACACAACTTTCTATTAAGCCGCAAATCAGTATACCTAAGAAGATCTGACGTGGACAATGAGACAGATGGCGTTGCTGTTGAAGGAAATTGGCGAATGGAGCTTGGAGAAAACGGAACCCTCCCATCAATTCGGCCCAGCAGTGGTTTAGGCAGGCCAGCAAGCGACGCGGTAAATGTACGCGAACAATTTATGAATTACTTCATGACACCCCATGGTGAAGTTGCATGGCAATACAATAGGACTATACTACATGACTCATTTTGGTAGTTTTCAAGAAAGTGAGCAATAACTATCTGTAACTCGAAAGTAATAAACAACATCATAAATTTCATATTATTTCATTTCATATTTTCATTTATTAAAAAATAATTTGTACTTTTAAAGTCTTATAGTTTTCTTTGTACTTGCTATCCTTAAAATAATAGAAGCGAAGTCAATTGCTAAGTTATGACATCTTAAATTATTTTTATATACAGTGGTGCACATTAGCATTGGCAGAACAGTTTTATGCGATTTTTTCAAAATTTAAGCCTTAATAAAATTATTTTAACAAAGACTATATGAACGGCTGGGAATGATAAGTAAACATATTTTGAATGTAAGTAAAAGTTAACATATGAAATGTTTAATTAAAGAGCGTACAAAAAAAGGTATTCAGCAAAACGTAGACAAATCATTTTTTCCATTAAAAGTTTAAAATATCATGCTAATGAAAATGTCTATCTTTTGGTGAACACCTTTTCTTGTACGCTCTTTAATTAAACATTTCATATGCTAACTTTTACTTACATTCAAAATATGTTTACTTATCATTCCCAGCCGTTCATATAGTCTTTGTTAAAATAATTTTATTAAGGCTTAAATTTTGAAAAAATCGCATAAAACTGTTCTGCCAATGCTAATGTGCACCACTGTATATAAAAATAATTTAAGATGTCATAACTTAGCAATTGACTTCGCTTCTATTAATTTGTCGACAGTGAATAGCAGTGTATGCACATAAAAATAAAAAAATTCATAAATATATAATAAAATAAAAAAGGCACTTTTCATTTGGCTAGCTATTAATAAATATAAAATAATATATATAGTGAACCGAATGTAAATAGGGATTTAATGGTAAGTTTTAACATACATTTTTTTATGTGTATTTTAAATTTTTCTTTCAAAATATAGGAAAACTTATAGCTCATGTATAAATGAAAATTGTATAAGCTCAAACAAAGCTTAGGAGAGTTAGTCAAGTTTTGGTAACTCGTTAATTTATTCACAGAATTTTTAGAAAATTTCTGAGTATACAGTTTTGTAGCACTATCAAATTTAGATCAGGAATGTGCAGGTTGGCTGACATCGTCTCCAATGCACGTTGCATCACCTCAGAAAATCCATCGTCGTCTTTAGGAGCGCGTCGTCGTGCCACCGATCCTCGGGATGTTGACGGCGTTGACATCACGTCCTCAAGCTCCAAAAGACTGTCCGTATCAGACAGGGAAGCTGATGGCATCTGCGGCGATGAACACTTCTATAATATACATGGATACATATACAGTGGATGTGTAGATACATATACAGTGGAGGACATAAGTTAACATACAGCACATTTTTTTGGTAATGGTCCCAGGACGTAGTGCAGAAATGTGTTATGCGCTAAGCTACTAAACGAAGAAACTAGGCATTGAAAACTAGGCATTGAAAATGGCAGAACGCCGAAACCGGTTTGTCACAAAACCAAACTTGACAAGGGATGACGGAAAATCGTTCCAACAAAAATCAACTTACTACCCTGTCGGAAGATCAACACAACAAAATAAACTACTAAATATCACGTAGCCGGCTTTGGATCGGCTGAGGGTTATTGTTTTGAAGGGCAGCCAAAGGCCGCCTCTGCACATAAATATGTTGTGAAAACTGTATGTAAACTTAACTCCACACATATTTATGGATATTAATAAAATATACTTACATCTGGCAAGTTTGAGGTCGTATTTGCCTCAATTTGCAGTGACGGTTCAAGAAATTTGAGGGAGTTGTACAGCGGATTCATTGACATAGATCGCACTGCACCTTGGCCACTCTTGCTGAGCTGCTTTCGGTTGAACGCCGCCTATTACAAAAGTTTGGATTAGCAATTATATTTCTATAAACCAAAAACAAACTTACCCGAAAAGAGCAGCGCAGGCTGTTCCATTTGGCGGACACTTCCGATCGTGGCATCTTTAGGCTATCGGCCACATCTTGCCATTGAGCCTCCCTCAAATTCCTATCCCTGTATTGAGGTGAAAGGAAGTTCCAGGTACCTTCCCTGACCTCTACTTCCTGGATTAAGCGTTCAGTTTGGTCGGCTGTCCACGCTTCCTTCAGCTTTCGCACCCGCTTCTTCTTTAGAACGCCAGCACTGTCTGGGTGTGCGAAAGCTATGGTATTACTTGACTCGTCCATTTTTATTATTTTAAACTAAAAACAAGAATGTAAAAAGTTAATAAATAAACTTTTGTAAAAATTGTATTCCACTTACCATTGATGTGTGAAGAAGGCGAAAAACAGCTGTTCGCACGTCAAATAAAACATTTGCCAACATGTTGTCAAATTGCTTTTTTGTGTCAAACGTTGCCAACTCATTTGTCAAACAGAAATTTGATCGTTTTCATATGGCTGTCATTTTATATGACAGGGAGTGGTCATAACTGACTGCAAACGCAATTGACACCGTATGCCAACCCGTTTTCATTAATTTGACAACATTTGACGTCATATATGACATAATGAAAACCAGGCATTACGTCATACACTAAGATGGTGCAACATTTTCATTCACTGAATTAAGTTGAAAACATTTGAACGATGTAGTTCGTTCGTTCACTGAACATAGTCATTCAACTGAACTAGTTCGTTCGCGAACTACACACGAATAATAGCAATCACCAAAGCACTTGCATACACACACACACAGTGTCACATACAAAGCAGTCAAACAAGATTTCTATAGACAAGTAACGCAGCCAGAAGCACGATTACAAGCAGCGGCAGAGGCACGCTTACAGGCAGCGACACGTAACTTTTCTGGACATCCCCTACCGAGCCCAAAGATGTTTACACATCAAAAAAGAACATCGAATAGCGAAATACTTTCATCGATGTTCGATAGAAAAGCAAAAACATCAGTGTATCCATGTTAGACCATTTGTATTGGTAGCTTCCAATCAAGAGAGATACAAAGTTCTACCTTAAAGATATTGATTAGCGATGTTTGTTGTTTCAATTGTTGGTACGAATTTGCAGAAACAAAGTTTTTTGAATAGAGTAAGTCATTTTCCGAAATAGATACATAAGAAAAGCTATGGTGGTGGTCGCTAAAATTACCTTTTCTATTCAAAGAAAAAGTATTAGTCATTCATGAAACGAACTCAAGGCCAAGAATAATAATTTTTCACTTTTTGGATTTTTATGAAAATTATTATTGGTTTTATTTTTTAATAATCATGTTTATTTAATTATTAAAAGTTTTTTGATTGAATAGAGTAGGACATTAATAAAAAGTTGTGAAAAAACAAAAACAATAATAATTTTGTGCTGCAAAACCGCGTAAGCTACTTTTGTGTCAAAAGCTTTTATAGGCCTCTGCCATGGTTTGTTTGGACAAAAAAAAATCCGAACATATTAAGGGGGCGTGGCACCTCCCATACAAACCTTATTTTAGAGGCGTAATATCTCTAAAAGGGTTCACGGAAGAGATCTGAAGATTTGATATAGAGATATTCGATATCAATACCGTGCTCACGGAAAAAAATTAGGAGTCATCGGAAAAGCGGGCGTGGCGCCTCCCATACAAACTTAACTTTTCAGGCTTTATATCACTACAAGGATTCATGGCAGGAACATGAAAAATTGTATATAAATGTAAGATATCAATACCATACTCACGGAAAAAATTATTAGTTTTCGGAAAAGGGGGCGTGGATCCTTTCATTCAACAAACTTAACTTTTCAGGCTTTATATCTCTACAAGGGTTCATGGTAGGGACATGAAAATTGGTATAGAGATATTCGATATCAATACCATACTCACTGGGCAAAAGGTGGGAACTATCAGAAAACTGAATTTTTTAATTAAAAATTAAATACTTCGTACTTTTGCCTGCTCGAGGTCTACGTTTTCTTGCAAAAACGAATTAAAACACAAAGTTTTTCGTTTTGCCAATATAAACAGTATTTATAAAAATATTAAGACCGAGCTTTACCATCTACTTGTGGTATGCTGTTTCTAATTTTTCGAACAAATTGAAGGGACCTACAATTTTTTGCCGATTCCGAACGGCAAAGAAGATGAATTATTGCTAAGAAGCCTTCCACGGCAGAAATACACGCAGAGAGTTTGTCAAACCATTAACTAGGGGCGACCCCGTTTTGAAAAGACTTTTTCGAACCACTTTTAATATTTTTTAATATTTCCTGTTCAAGGGCTCGAACCTTAGGCCAGCAACCCTACTGCGGTTCGGAAGCGTCAAAAAACCACAAATTGGTAGAGGGAGAAGATGTATATAGTGCCAGTTATTTATTTTTAATTTATTTAAATTTAGTTAGTTAATTTTGGTCGTTTATGTGTGCTACATTAATGATACGTTAACTGTTTATCGAGTTATGGCTACCGACACGATATAATAGCCACCCATTTATAAGTAGCGTAGAGATTAGATGTAAAATTTGTTGTCGCAGATATGTATATCCCCTATATTTTTCTATGACCATTTTAAAAAAACTTTTAAATTAAAGTACGAGTGGTCCTAACCGACTTCTTTTATTTTTCTCGGGCACATTCCTTGTAAAAAGAGTAATTTGTGGGCGAATTTTGTGATGATGTTTTTTTATGTAATTAATTTTAATTATGTTATTTGGAAAATTGACTTTACCAGAATTCGGCGGAGGCACAACCATATCCAAAAGTTATCAAAATGTTTATTGGATGCCACAGTTTGAATCTACAACTCCCCTTTTTTGTGTTTACAAAATACTTTGATGTATATAATTCTCTATCTTTATCTATTATACATACATATGGGGCATTCTTTATCAGGTTTGAGACCTAAATACGTCAACATCGGAGGACCGAATCGGTTCAAGCTCAGTTTACTGGTTTTTCGTGAGCTCGAAATGTAACGTATTTTTTACAATTTGTATATCTATACTAAGCTTTCAAATAATTTTAATTTGTGATCTGTGCTGCTAATGTAGGCAGGATGCACTGATGTTAATAAGTACATAATTTGCCTAGTTCATGAAAATCCCCAAACTTTCGCAGATTATATCGCCAGGAATAAACTCAAAAGTGTCAAAGTGTTTTATGTTAATTGAACCTAAACATTCGATGCATTGCAAATAATAATAAGGAAAGCTGATTTTTGTTGGAACGATTTTCCGTCATCCCTTGTCAAGTTTGGTTTTGTGACAAACCGGTTTCGGCGTTCTGCCATTTTCAATGCCTAGCTTCGTTCTGGTCTGTGTCTATCCGCTGCGTTGTTTTTATAGTCCGTGGGTGCTGTGGCAGGTAATGTCAGTCTATGTTTTCGTGGTAGGTAACGTTAATATGCGTGTGTGTGTGCGCGATATTGATACGTCCGAATTGTTATCTGTCCCAAGGGTTGTTTTTGTAGGTATGTAGACATACCGCTTGTTAGCTAAGCGGTAGGTTGATGTAGGTAGAAATCGGTGATTTTTGCAGATTGGTTCATATTTCGTTTTTGCTTGTTCATTGTTACGTGTTTGGTTGCTGTACCTGCTGGCTTGTGCTGTTTTTTGTAAACTAGTTTTAAGGGTTCAAATATTTCGTCAGAGATAGTGTTGGTTTGTTCGTTTATGATCCTGCCGTCAAATGTTTTTAACTTGTATATCTCCATGTTCTCAAGTACATTGAGCCGCCGGCCTTTTCCTTGTACGTGAAGTATTCGAGCCGTTGTTTTTATGTTAGCTGGGGTGCAGTTGTTTTCAAACATGTGGTTCGCGAAATTAGATTCTGGTATTATGGTGGGTTTTCGTGTTTTTTTGTTGTAGTCCCTGATATGCTCTCGGAATCTTGTGCTTATTTTCCTTCCTGTTTGTCCTATGTAGCTGTATTGACATTCACAAGTAAGCCTATACACTCCGTGTCTGTTGAATGGGTCATCAGAATTAGTGTCGGTTCTTAGTTTTTGTCCGACGTTGTTGGATGTTCTGAATGCTGTGTTAATGTTATATCTTTTAAAGAACTTTGCTAATTTGTACGTCGCTTTTCCAGTGTATGTCATTGCCGTCCAAACCATTGGATTTTCCTCTACGTTTACTCTTTTTTGTGTTCCATGGCTACTTCTGAGTTTATCCACAAGTGCTTTCTTGTATCCATTATTTGCCGCTATGTTATATATTGTATTAAGCTCTCTCCAGTATGCTTCCTGTGTGAGCGGCGTTCTCTGAAGCCTATCCACTAAGTGCCTCAATGCTGCATTTTTGTGCTGTTGCGGATGGTTTGATGTAGAGTGTATAATGGTGTCCGTGGCAGTCGGTTTTCTATAAATGCCGTAGTTGAACCTATTTGTTATTTTTGTCAATCCCTATAGTTAGGTCCAGGTAGTTCATTATTCCATCTTTTTCTACTTCCATTGTGAACTCTATGTTGCTATGTTGCCTGTTGAGGAACTCTAGTATTTGCTCTTCGTTATCGTCATTTAGGATGCAGATGATGTCATCCACGTATCTAGCGTAGAATGCCACGCCTAACTTGGTTTTTAACTCCTGTATATATTTTCCTTCCAAGTTTTGCATGAATGTTTCCATGAGAATGGCCGATGTTGGGTTACCCATTCCTAGTCCGTTTGTCTGTCTATATATTTTGTTGTTGAACCGGAAATAGTTTTGCCGCAGCGTTGTTCTTAGCGCGTTGGTAATTTGCGCAGTTTTTACCTTATCTTCAGTTTTGTCCAGTAGTGTTTTGTTGACTATATCCATTGTATCTGTTAGTGGTATTGACGGGTATAAGTCCTTTATGTCAAAGGATACGAGTTTACTGCTCCTTGTGAGTTTAACGGTCTCAAGTCTCTGTAGTAGTTCTATCGTATTGCTTATTGTGTATTCGTGCCCTAGTTTCAGAGTGTCCTTTAAAATCGTTTTTAGATGTTTCGACAGTTTATAACCCGGCGCGGACTTAAAATTAATTATAGGTCTCATCGGCGTATCCTGCTTGTGGATTTTAGGTAACGCAATGAGTGGAGGAGCAGATGGATTAATTTGTGTTAGGGTATATGCCATCCTCTCGTCTATTATTTTGGTAGCATTTTTTATAACCTCTTTAACTTCGGTCTGGTATTTATCCGTGGGGTTATCCCTAATAATGCGGCATTTCATTTCCTCGATGAGCTTCTCTGTCTTTGCTATATATTCATCCTTACTGATTAGCACCGTTGTGTTTCCTTTGTCTGCCTTCGTTGTGACGATGTTGTTATTTTTTAGCTACCAAAATAATAGACGAGAGGATGGCATATACCCTAACACAAATGAATCCATCTGCTCCTCCACTCATTGCGTTACCTAAAATCCACAAGCAGGATACGCCGATGAGACCTATAATTAATTTTAAGTCCGCGCCGGGTTATAAACTGTCGAAACATCTAAAAACGATTTTAAAGGACACTCTGAAACTAGGGCACGAATACACAATAAGCAATACGATAGAACTACTACAGAGACTTGAGACCGTTAAACTCACAAGGAGCAGTAAACTCGTATCCTTTGACATAAAGCACTTATACCCGTCAATACCACTAACAGATACAATGGATATAGTCAACAAAACACTACTGGACAAAACTGAAGATAAGGTAAAAACTGCGCAAATTACCAACGCGCTAAGAACAACGCTGCGGCAAAACTATTTCCGGTTCAACAACAAAATATATAGACAGACAAACGGACTAGGAATGGGTAACCCAACATCGGCCATTCTCATGGAAACATTCATGCAAAACTTGGAAGGAAAATATATACAGGAGTTAAAAACCAAGTTAGGCGTGGCATTCTACGCTAGATACGTGGATGACATCATCTGCATCCTAAATGACGATAACGAAGAGCAAATACTAGAGTTCCTCAACAGGCAACATAGCAACATAGAGTTCACAATGGAAGTAGAAAAAGATGGAATAATGAACTACCTGGACCTAACTATAGGGATTGACAAAATAACAAATAGGTTCAACTACGGCATTTATAGAAAACCGACTGCCACGGACACCATTATACACTCTACATCAAACCATCCGCAACAGCACAAAAATGCAGCATTGAGGCACTTAGTGGATAGGCTTCAGAGAACGCCGCTCACACAGGAAGCATACTGGAGAGAGCTTAATACAATATATAACATAGCGGCAAATAATGGATACAAGAAAGCACTTGTGGATAAACTCAGAAGTAGCCATGGAACACAAAAAAGAGTAAACGTAGAGGAAAATCCAATGGTTTGGACGGCAATGACATACACTGGAAAAGCGACGTACAAATTAGCAAAGTTCTTTAAAAGATATAACATTAACACAGCATTCAGAACATCCAACAACGTCGGACAAAAACTAAGAACCGACACTAATTCTGATGACCCATTCAACAGACACGGAGTGTATAGGCTTACTTGTGAATGTCAATACAGCTACATAGGACAAACAGGAAGGAAAATAAGCACAAGATTCCGAGAGCATATCAGGGACTACAACAAAAAAACACGAAAACCCACCATAATACCAGAATCTAATTTCGCGAACCACATGTTTGAAAACAACTGCACCCCAGCTAACATAAAAACAACGGCTCGAATACTTCACGTACAAGGAAAAGGCCGGCGGCTCAATGTACTTGAGAACATGGAGATATACAAGTTAAAAACATTTGACGGCAGGATCATAAACGAACAAACCAACACTATCTCTGACGAAATATTTGAACCCTTAAAACTAGTTTACAAAAAACAGCACAAGCCAGCAGGTACAGCAACCAAACACGTAACAATGAACAAGCAAAAACGAAATATGAACCAATCTGCAAAAATCACCGATTTCTACCTACATCAACCTACCGCTTAGCTAACAAGCGGTATGTCTACATACCTACAAAAACAACCCTTGGGACAGATAACAATTCGGACGTATCAATATCGCGCACACACACACGCATATTAACGTTACCTACCACGAAAACATAGACTGACATTACCTGCCACAGCACCCACGGACTATAAAAACAACGCAGCGGATAGACACAGACCAGAACGAAGCTAGGCATTGAAAATGGCAGAACGCCGAAACCGGTTTGTCACAAAACCAAACTTGACAAGGGATGACGGAAAATCGTTCCAACAAAAATCAGCTTACTACCCTGTCGGAAGATCAACACAACAACATAAATCAATAAGGAAAGCAACAAAAAGCAAAGTAGGAGCCTTACTTTAGATGTGGTTTATGTATAAGTATATGTACCTATGTTGTCATTGGATGTGTAAATATCGCTTGCACGCACAAAGGAAACTCTGAAGGACTTCACTAATGCACTACAAAAAATGGTGTGGCTAAAACGTTTTCTTTATTAAAAACGAAATCAGTTTAAATAACATTTATAAACTATAATTGATGATTAAAATGTTTTTTTTTTTTTTACAAAGTGCAAATACTATGGCGGGGTCCAACGAAGCCATAGGCAATAAAGCCATATGACCCTGTTGGCTTTATTGCACCCCACCAAATTCTATATACATCCCAAGGTAGAAATCAACCGCCCCTGTATGTAACTATATCGTTTATTGTCTTATGTATTCTTACAATTTGGGTAAAGAAGCCGCGAATTTACTACAATTTAAGGCTTTTCACTTCATTGTTCTAGTGTGTTTAGACACTAGCTAGAGTTTGGAGCTGTGTGCAGAAGTCCTTGCAAGTGGGGGACATTTTCTGAGCACCATTTACCTAGGATTGGTCGAAACTATTATTATATTCAAACAGCTCACCATTTTCGCGCTCTTGCGTCCAAGTCTACTCTGGCTAGCCACCCTACACTCGTTTGGTGGTGAGCTAAAAGGGAGTAGGCGACAACCTGGTAAGCCTCTCCGACATAATTCATTTAAGGGTTTGATAGGGGATTTAAAACAACAGCGTCTAATCACTATGAGGTGCTGCTCAGGCAGCCATCAAAACCGTTTAGACGGTTATGAGCCATTTAAGTAAGTAAGTGCAAGCCACCCATACCAAAAGGAGTTTTTTTTTCCAAAAACAGGTCACATTCCCACTGCAGCAGTAGTCCCCCAAGTGTATTGCCATGAGAAGCCTTAAAATATTCCGTTTGAAGTCCCGCCACCCCTAGCGACTTGGGAAGCTTAGAATATAACAGCGGTAAAAGTACTGTCCGTATCAGTAAAACTCCCCTAAAAAAGGTCAAACTGTTGTTACTATTTTTCCCCAGTAGATACGAGACGGGTTAAGGGTTTGGAATATGCCCGAGGTAGGCGTACTGATATACACAAAGGTACTGACGTGCAACTCGATGGCTGATCTACGGACATAATGCCTCTCACCTCCCATTACCTATATTCTTCTTCTTTACGGAAAGAGGGGTGACATGACCTAGAAGATTACACTGGTCATACCAAATCGCTACTACGACAGTGGGGTAGTACCGCAAGGGAGTACCGAATCGTACCGGGTTCATATCCGGCAAAAGACTGCCACTTTCGACAATACTCCCCAAAACCTTCGGGGAGTGTTTTTGTCGTTAGAACACCAGACGTTGTCCTGTCCGAAAATAAACTTGACTTAGAGTAAAAAATTGTACTTCTCTTCTCTTGATATCATGCATTTTATTCTTCTGCCCTTCCATCTCTCTCCTCCCCATCAATCGATGTCTGCATTTCAGTTTCTTCTTCCACTCTGTTCCCTTATCTGTTCCTTTCCTATGATCTGCCTTTAATTTGATGTTTGCTTGTTCCACTCCCTTTTTCTAATCCTTTTACTATTCTTATTCATATTCCAGAATTTCAGTTTCTTCTCCCACTCTGTTCCCTTATCTGTTCCTTTCCTCTGCTCTGCCTTTAATTTGAGTTTTGCTTGTTCCACTCTCTTTTCCTAATCCTTTTAATATTCTTATTCATATTCCAGTTTTCATTTCACTTCCAAACCCTAGGAGGCACGCCACTTGAAAAGTATTTTTTCACGCATTATATAGACTGATATATAGGATATTGAATTAATTGATCCGGAGTTATAAAGATGTTAAGTTTTATATAGCCTATATTTTATCCAGTGACGATGCTAACATTACATGAGCATATGATGCAGATCGGTTGATATTTGTGTGAGCAATTATTCCTGAAGACATCGGTACAGAAAAATAAGATTTTATTTAAAGAATGTTGCCTAAAACTGGTACTCCTTAGAGATTTTAGGCATCGCGAAGTAAGCCTTATTGGCGAATGATATAAGCCTTATGTAAAAGGAAAATTTGTTCTTGCTTACTTCAGTTACATACATTCATATGTCTATACAAATATGTAAGCAGAGATCGGAGATAAAGTACTTGTGTGCTTTTATGTATATAGAAACCTCAAGTATCAGCTTTAACATTTTAAGTATGTATGTGAACTTAAATCAACAGAAACATACCCTGTAAAAAACGTTGGAGCATCAGAGTACTCCAACACTTATCCTCATTCATATAAAAAAGGTGGTCCAATTTACATGGCAATGTCCGGTGATTGGATCACCTAATCCTATTCGGAGTACCATTTACTTTGCTTCTGAATAGTCTATAGAGCACCTACGTTGGAGTACTTTGAAAATGCTGCTAAAAGATTACTCTATAGAGTACTCTAGACAAAAGCGAGAATGGGAGTATGTGTTCTTCTGAGGACCACCTACTCCCGCTCTCGCTTTGCTGTTGAATACTCTATAGAGTAATCCCATGGGAGTATTTTGAGAGTACTCTCACGTAGGTGGTCTATAGAGTATTCAAAAGCAAAGAAACGGAGTACTCCGAGATGGATTAGGTGATCCAATCACCGGACATTGCCATGTAAATTGGACCACCTTTTTTATATGAATGAGGATATGTGTTGGAGTACTCTGATACTCCTATAGGAGTATTCTATGGAGTATGAAACGGAGTATTTCCGTTTTTTGCAGGGTATATGCTCAAGTGTCTATGTTTGGGATGTGTTGTCAATGTATTTATGCGTTTTGAATTTAATGAGTTTGCAGAAATTGACAGTTGCGAGAACGTTTTGAAGTGTTTACTGAAGTGAAAGTAATGGAAAGTAAAGTCTCAATTTACAAGTGTATTTGCGGTGAGCAATATTGAAATATCCTACGATTTATTAAATATATTTTTTATGAAAATTATGTACTGTTAACCGTACTTAATGGCATACAACCTTCATGAATTTAGGGCAAGCAGCTTCGAATATATTATCTATTTAATACATGCATAAGTACCTCGGCGACTGGAATTTAGTTCTAAATACTTATCAGTAGAAAACATCCTAAGTGACAACACTTAAATCGGAGGCATACGAGTATATAAGTATATCTAAAAAAAAATTTAATTTGATATTGATGGAAGCCCTTCCTGGTAAACCACCATAGAAATATTTTTTTGAAATACACATAAGTAGCTTTCCGTTTGATACCCAAATTAAGATACGTCATCTCTTAAAAAAACAGCATGGCTAGCCAACGAAGCTACTTTAACTTGCTGAACTATGCAAGCGTCTGCGTAAAGCGCATACAGCTCATCATTAAATCTTCTTCGGCCAACGAGGATAGGTCCATAAATCTTTCGCAGGACCTTTTGCTCGAATACTCGCAGAGCCGACTTATCAAATGTTGTCAGTGTCCAAGAAATATAGCAGGACAGGTCGACTCGTTGCATATCTAGGCAGATATTATTGTTGGTGTTAATGCTGGTTCCCAGGTAGAGGTAATTCCTTTACTATTTCCTAGTTTACCACTAAACCCATTTTTTCCTCTTATATTTCTACCCTGCAGTCAATTCTACTAGTTTTATACTTGTCATATATTAGTTTGCCAAACCGGCTCAACTAGTTCGAGTTCTGTAATTTTTCCATATTAGCAACTGGTATTGGCAAATGTCTGCATCTGCATCATACCAATTGGCATACTAGTCAGTCTCTGCATTAGCAATATACCAGTTGGCATACTAGTCATCATATACATCAGGATCATACCAGTTTACATACTAGTCGATACATACACCAGAGTCATACCAGCCGTCATACTAGTCAGTCTCTGCATCAGTATCATACTAGTTGATATACTAGTCATCATATACATCAATATCAAACCATTCAAAATACTAGCCTGTATATACATCAGGTTCATACTAGTCAGTACATACACTAAAATCATAGCAGTTACCGTAACGCTTCATAGCAGGTAAGCTATTTCGTTTAAAAATACACGAAAATTACAAAATTATATTACAAACCACTTTATTGAAAAATTCAGTCATCAGATATAAAAATATATCTGTCACTATAACATTTATGGAAAATTTTAAAATTTAAATATTAATCTCAGATAGAATCTAATCCATACTTGTAAAAGTATCTTTACATAAAATTAACAAAATTCAAGGAAGATTAGCTTTTTATAATGAAAATTTTAAGTTTCGGAGTTCTTTGCAAATAACCATGCAGATAACTCGCTTGTGAAATTCTAGTAGATACATAATGTGCAAGTTCTTAGTAACTAAATTTTCTAAAAAGGGCTATTTTAACCACTTTGTTTTTTTATGTGCCTTTGCCCGCCAATTTCGTTGTTGCAACTTTTTAACGATTCCGTTCGAGATTCATGGTTATTTTATTTATGAAAACTGCATTTCACAGTCACAATAAATCAACCCTGAAAAATAACAACAATTCAATATTTGTTTTGTGAATTTTTTGAAAACTTTTTTATCAGAGTATTCATGAAACGAGCTCAAGGCCAAGAATAATAATTTTTCACTTTTTATTAGAGAAAACGAAATGTTATTTACTTACACAATTGATTTGACAAATGAGCGTTCGTTTTCACTTTTCTTCGTGGTTTCATTTGAACATTTCTTATTCGTTGTTGAATCGCTGCTTCGCCGTTATTGCAGTAGCGACGTGGCGAAAATAAGTGTGATTTTGTTGACAAACACGTACGTACATGATCTGCAACCCAAATGTACTATTTGAACCACGAAATTCTCAAAGGATTATGATCTTATTATCAGAACTATAATTTACAAGAAAGTTTTAAAATTCATTAAATTAAATGAATATTTAAAAACTCAGAATATTAGTTAAATAAAAAATTAAAATGAAGGACGGCGTTGTTAACTGAACGATTGTGGCTCGAATACTGAATTGGTTTCTTTTTAGGGTGTGCATGCATGTATCGACAATTTTAGAGGGTGGTTGCCGCTTATGATATCGGAAACGTTACATTCGCTCAAACTGGTATGAATCAGCCCACAAAATTCTAATTAATGAACTAGAATGTTTACTAACCAGTTTGGCAGTTGACTGCAGGGTTGTTTAGAATAGGCAGAAGTTCCACCGCTATTATTTAAGCTAATGATGTGACCAAATGCAATGCGAGGAGTATGCGTACGTTACCGATAGCTGAAGAAGGAAGCGAGGCGCCTTTTCCGTAAGAAAAAAAAAAGAAAGGCAGAAAGGTGCGAGTGCGAAGAGTTTGAGCTACTAGCCAGCAAGAACACCGCCCAATAATTCTATCAAAAAATCCGGCAAATGACGAAAGGATTTAAGACCGGAGCGACACGTTCAAGGACAAAAATGGCGATCTAGTAAGCAATGTGCATAGAGTGCTTAGATTATGGAGGAAGCACTTCTCTACCCTCCTAAATAGAGACACCGAGCAACTACACAGAGAAGAACCCGACCCCACACTCGAAGATGATGGAATTATTGTTCCCACACCCGACTATAAAGAGATACGAGTAGCAATACAGTGCACTCGCGAAAACTCGAACATTCGGAAACCTGAACTTTTTTTTCCATTGACTACTTTAAAACTCGAACAATTATAATTAAATAAATAAAATAATTATTTAAATAAATAAAATAATTATTTAAATAAATAATTATTTTCTTTTTTCATGGAAAAACATGTGAGAAACTGTCGTTTTTCATGTGCTGTAACGGCCGATATTCAAGTTTTTGTCGTTATGTGCGTCTTTTGATTCATTCTAAGGCGCCGCACTGGCTAGGTTTCTTGCTAATTACGGAACTTTTCTTTTAAATTGATTGATATTTGTCAGTGATACACGGGCTTTTGCGCGCTACATTACCGAAATTCTCTCTTGGCAGCTATTTTCTCCGATGATTGCGATTTGATCTAATCATTGAAAATAATTAGCTTGAGAGATGCTGTTACATTTTTGGATAGAGCTTGGAATAAATTGAGTCAGGAGACATTGGCGAAATGCTGGACAAATATTTTAAACTTTGCAAACCTGAAAGACGATGACGACGATGACATTCCACTTAGTGTCTTGAAAAACCAAATGGAAGCTGAAGCTAAAAGTATGGAAAAAGAAGCTGCCGAAATTTTCGAACACTTAAATTCTGAGGTAGTTATGGTTTTGATGTTAATAAAAAACACACGATAACAATAATAAATATTTATTAGGCTACTTTCACAGAAGAAGAAATAAGAGACTGGAATAACGACGACTTGATTGAAGAGGCTCATATTGAAGCTATAGAAGAAAGCGATTCCGAAGATGAAGTTGAAGCTGCAGGTGGAAATGAACAAGAACGCATAAGCTCATCCGAAGCCGTAACAATTTTCAACAAAGCTATAGCATGGGTAACTGCTGAAAAAATTAACCCGAGAAAAGTTAATGTGCTACAATCACTGCGCGAAGAGGCTGTATTGAATGCGGTAGAAAATAAGAAACATCAAACCAAGATCACTGCTTTTTTTCTAATAATTTGTGAGCAACATTCATATTTGCTAACATTTTTTATTAAATAAACTGGCAATGAACTACAAAACATGAAACCAGAGAATCTCCTTGATTAACTATGCTATAAAAATGGACAGGGTATGAAAACTGTTCAAACGAATACATACAAGTATATTAAAAATACATAAACTCGAACATTTCGATAACTCGGACAGGGCTGGTTTTCATTAGTTCGAGTTTCCGCGAGTGCACTGTATCGCGATTAAAAAACAATTAAGCAGCGGGCGCTGACGGATTGCCGGCCGAGCTATTCAAGTACGGCAGCGAGGAGCTGGTAAAATGCATGCATCAGCTTCTTTGCAGAATATGATCGGAAAAATGTATGCCTGCCGATTCTAAGTGTCCTCTGCCCAATCCACAAGAAAGGAGATCCTAAAATCTGCACCAATTATAGCGGGATTAGCCTGCTTAATATCGCATATAAGGTCCTATCATGCGTATTGGGCGAAAGACTGAAGTCCACCGTTCACAAACTGATTAGACCTTATCAGTGCGGCTTCAGACCTGGCGAATCTCCCATTGACCAAATTTTCACTCGCCTCTATGTCTGAATTGGGTTTCCCACTAAACTAAACGAGGTTTCAAACAGGGTGCGATTTCTTTAATTTGATGTTGGAGAAAATAATACAAGCCGCAGAACTACAACGCTCAGGAACCATATATTACAAGAGTGTGCAATTGCTAACCGCGCCGTAAGTTCGCCTACTCCAAATTGGAGAAGGAAGCGAAAAAAGTGAGTTTGGAGGTGAACGAGGGCAAAACGAAGTACCTTCTGTCATCCCGCAAAGAGCCAGCGCATTCGCGCCTTGGCACCCACGCCACTGTTGGCAGCCATAAGTTTGAAAAGGACTTTATATACCTGGGAACCAGCATTACTACCAACAATAATGTCAGCTAGAAATCCAGCGCAGAATTACCCTTGCCAATGAATCTTACTTTGGACTGAATAGATAATTGAGCAGCAAAGTCCTCTCTCGACGAACAAAAACCACGCTCTACAAGTGTCTCATAATACCCGTCCTTCAATACTGAGCAACAGCATGGACGATGACAGCCGCAGATAAGTCAGCCCTTGGAGTATTCGAGAGAAAGGTTCTGCGAAGGATTTATGGGCCTCTACGCGAAGCCGACGGTGTTTACCGAAGAAGACTTAATGATGACTTGTATGAGCTCTACGCAGACATAGGCATTGTCAAACGAATAAAAACCCAGCTGCTACATTGGCTTGGCCATGTAATGCAAATGAAAGAAGATACTCCGGCCCGAAGGTATTTTTGTCGAACCCCACCTATGGGGGCAGAGGAAGAGGGAAGCCCCCAATAAGGTGGAAAGGCCAAGTGGAAAAGCGTTTCTAATTGGCGTCAACTGGCAAAGGATAGATGCAGGTGGCGCGCATTGTTCGTAGCTCAAAATCGTTTAGACGGTTAAACAAACAGCTATTAAGGGGTGTTAATGTTAATATCATCAGTATGCGCCAATAATTTTACGTTTTCATAAAATATTGTTCCAGCGGTATTAAATTCTCAACGTTTCTCTCTCTATGGCGCGATATACAACAGGTATATCATCATAAACCTCCTAAGAGATTTTTGCGCCAAGCTTCTCTTCCAATTTGTGGTGTGCCGATTTGAATTTTTCCCTACAAATTGGTGGGACCTACAGTTTTTTGCCGACTCCGAACGGCATCTACAAAGGAGACGGATTTTTGCTGAGAAGCCTGTCATGGCAGAAATACACTCGGAGAGTTTGCCAAACCACTGCCGAGGGGCGACCCCGTTTTGAAAAACTTTTTTCAAATCACTTTTGATGTTACCTGTACCAGGGCTCGAACCATGGACCTTCGGTGTGGTAGGCCGGCAACACTACCTTCACACCACGGCGGCCGCCGACGTTTAAGGTCGCAAAATTGGTGGTGGGTGACCATGTCTGAAAGAAAATGCCGTTTGAAAGAAATGTTGCAAGACGGTAGCATGATAGTGGGGAGGAGAATTTCAAGGCGAGAAAGGAATGGCGATACATTTTTCTTGGAATTGTCTCAAATTTTTCAGGAGCTGTCTCATCTTTTTTCTACACTGTACATGATTCCGAGGTGTACATCTTTATAGGTATGATGAGAGGGATGAACAGCGTCATCTCTATTAGTAGAGAGAGAAATGCACTGTTTTCAAGAATTATTCTCTTTTGAATTTCTCGACTTGGAAAGGTCCCTCTGTGGACTCTCTTTCTGCTGGAATGAATATGCTAATCAAATCATTGGTGCTCAGTCTTTTGAACAATACGTTTTTAGGTGTAGTGTTGAGCAAATGCCATACGGCAACATAAAATAATTTTCGTAATACATTTTGTGATAAATCTTCCTTGCGCAATAAAAAAGTTTGCTCGCATACCACATTTCATTAGTGCTCTCACTATGACAGCTAAAATTAAATTTTTCGTGGCAATGGGCCCGCTGTATAAGTCTCCTATCGTATGGTTCCGAACCGGGGACAGTGTCAAAACAAGATTAGAAAACCCGTGGAATATTGGATAAAAAGTTCAAAGGAAAATTAATGGTACTTCTCGTCTTTCCCACGCTGGTACAAAGAAAATGTAACGATGAGCTGTACAAGCTATATGCGGATATGAATGCGGCGACTTAACGCCGAAAATCTACACTAGCTGAGACATGTTATCCGAGTTAACAAAAGGCTCCGTTGCAGAATATTTTCCTATCTACATCCAAGTTCTGCAGAGTAAGAAGGAATCGGCTAAGATGAAAAAAAGTCGTGAATACCAAGCACTCACGGAGTTTGATTGGAAAACATGTGTATCCTGTGCATAAATTTTATTAAATTAGACCTCACTCAGTGGTTGAACTTGCACCACAACCTTTTGGCGTTTCCCCCTTCTTTTCTATGCTGTTTCCTTACTTTAATATATTTTTATTTTATTTATTTTTGTCCTCTATCAACAGTCTCTATTTTTAATTAATTGTATATCCTTTCCTTCCCGTTATCATTTCAATTAATTTAGTTTAATTTCATATAATTTAATTTTTTAAATTTTATTTTATGTTCTATTAGTTAATCTTTTTTGCATTTCATTCCACAAAAATTACACAAACAATAGTACAAATTAACTGCCGTGTAGAGTATTCTGAGCTAAAATTAATTTAAATGAATAATCACTTATTTTGTTTTGTAAACACTGTGCATATTTGTGACAAACGCAGTTGCCTTCGTCTTTTGCCGATTGATAGCATTCATCAGGCACGATTCCCAAATAATAACAATCAGCAAAGCACTTGCATACACACACACACGACCCCATAAGCAGAGCGTCACATGCATATGAGCAAAGCAGTCAAACAAGATTTTGATACATTTAGGCCCGGTTTTTTAGTACAAGTTTAACTCAGTTTGTCAGTTAAACTAAGCTTAAACTTGTTATGCAGTTTTTCAGTCAACTTTAAACGAAGTTTAAACGGAGTTTAAGCGGCCAATCTGGCAGGGTTAAACTTATAGGAAATAAAAATATTTATTTTCTATTAAAATATTCAAAATTATTTTATTTTATTTTGTCCCTTCAGAAACAGAAAAAGTTATTGACTCTCTCAACTATGAAAACTTGTTGAATAATAAAAATTACATATTCGTTGCTAAGCAACATACCAAGTTCTAAACACCTGAACCGCATCGCCACACTACCCCCCTTGGTAGAGGATTTGGCTACAGATCCAAAATTTCTCGAAAACGTACTTTCCTGCCAGACCGAGTCGCGTATTCTGGAACTCGTGCAATTTTAGGAACAGGAACAGGTATAGACGTTGAAACCGGAACAGATGTAGAAGTAGGAATAGGTGTTGAAACAATATCATCTTGAATAACAAAAGCTGGTTTTACACGATCTATAGATACTTTAGTTCGTTCATTTCGAATTTTGAGTGTGACTGTCTTTTCATCGCGATTAATTATTTCATACGGGCCGGTGTATGGAGGCTGGAGTGCCTTAAGAAATGGTCCAACTTTGAGAAAGGCATGGCTACATTTCGATAGTTCTTTGAAAACAAAAACTCCAGGTTGACAGTGTCTTGATGCTGGAAGTGGACGTAAGCGCGACATAAATTCACGTAAACTTGAAAGAAAGCTGCTTGGATCATCGGAAATTTCATGTCCAAGACTTGAAGAAAGAAACTCAAATGGCAAACGAATCGTTTCACCATAAACCATTTCAGAGGCAGTAACCTTGATATCTTCTTTAAAAGCTGAACGAATTCCAAGTAGAACCAGAGGCAAGGCCTGAACCCAGTCAATGTCGGAATGAGCCATGATTGCAGCTTTCAAGTGACGATGTAATCGTTCGACTAAACCATTTGCAGCAGGATGCCAACTTGTAGTGAAGTTATGCCGAACTCCGAATCGTGTAACAAAAATTTTGAAGAGATGAGAAGAAAATTGAGCTCCACGATCTGAGGTTATAATTTCAGGAACACCAAAACGAGATATCCAGCAATCCAAAAGTGCATGAGTTACAGTATCTGCAGTTATGTTCTGCAAAGGACATACCTCAGGCCATCGAGTATAACGATCGATAACAGTCAAACAATATCGAAAAGAACATGCAAGTGGAAGTGGACCAATCAGATCAATGTGAATGTGGGAAAATCTCTTTGTTGGAGTTTCAAAATTTCCAAGTGAAGCGTGAACATGGCGTGAAATTTTTGATCGTTGACAATCATTACAAGCACGAGCCCAATTTCGGCAGTCTTTATTCATTGACGGCCACACAAAACGATCGCTGATTAATTTGAGTGAAGCATTGGCACCTGGATGGCTCAGGTTATGAAGCTGATCAAAAACAGAACGACGAAACGGTAATGTGATGTATGGCCGTGCTTTTCCTGTTGACGTATCACAAAACACAGTAAGTGAAGAACCAGGAATTGGCACCCGCTCGATGCAGAGAGAAGAATTTTCTCGGGTAATTCTCGTAAGTTCATCGTCCTCTTCTTGAGATCCAACCAACAACTTGTAATCCAATGGAGCAGAAACAGCTTCAATTCGTGAGAGTGTATCAGCAACGACATTATCAGCTCCTTTGATGTGTTGTATATCCGTTGAAAATTCTGCAATGAATGAGAGTTGCCTGAGTTGAACCGGTGGAAGTTTTTCACGTTTTTGTTGACAAGCGTAAATCAATGGTTTATGATCTGTGTAAATCGTGAACGAATGTCCCTCCAAAAAATGACGAAAATGCTGGATTGCTGCGTAGATAGCAAGAAGTTCACGGTAGAAAGCAGGCCAAGAGCATTCTTTTGAGGACATTTTCTTCGAGAAGAAAGCAAGAGGTTGCCACACGCCATCGACAAGCTGTTGTAAACATGCACCAACTGAATGGTTTGAAGCGTCTGTAAACAAACCAAGAGGCGCACCAATGCGAGGATGAACCAGAAGTGACGCAGAAGAGATACAGTTTTTGCAGGTTACGAAAGCTTCTTCCAGCTCAAACGTCCAGTTGATTGGTTGAGATCCTTTCAGGAGTGGATTGATGATTGCATCATTCAATGGAGCTTCGTATTCAGAAACATGCGGAATGAATCCGCGGTAGAAGTTTAACATTCCAAGAAAACGTCGAAGACCTTGTGCTGTTTTTGGCAATGGAAAGTCTTTGATTACCTGGACACGCTCTTCTGGAGCTCGTACGCCAGCAGCAGAGATGATATAACCAATAAAAGGAATTTCAGGAACTCCAAAAATGCACTTTTTGACATTGATCACCAATCCATATCTTGCTAGAGGCTCAAAAATGATTTTAAGATGGCCTTCGTGTTCTTCTTTGGAACGAGAGAAAACGAGAATGTCATCCATATAAACGAAACAAAACTCTAAACTTCGCAAAACTTCATCCATAAACCTTTGAAAGGTCTGGCCAGCATTTCGAAGTCCAAACGTCATGAATGGAAATTCGAAAAGGCCAAAGGGAGTAATAATAGCAGTTTTGGAAATGTCTTCTTCGGCTACAGGAATTTGTTGATAAGCTTTAACAAGATCAATTTTCGAAAACACCGTACAACCATCGATAAAGTGAGTGACGTCGTGAATGTGGCGGACGATACCGATCTGGGATAGTCCGAGCATTCAATGCACGAAAATCTCCACAGGGGCGCCAAGTTGAATCACTTTTTGGTGCCAAGTGTAAAGGCGATGACCAAGAACTCTCTGAGGGACGAGTTGTACCAGCTTGTAACATAGCGTCGAATTCTTGTTTAGCTATTTTTAATTTCTCAGGATTTAAGCGTCGTACTTTGCTTGTCACCGGTGGTCCAGGAGTTGTACGAATGTGATGAACAGTCTCATGTTTTATATTTCGAGGTAAACCTGGTGGACGAGTAATTTCAGGAAATTGAGAAATGAGAAAACCAAAAGTCGACGAATCCTGAACTGCTTTAACACTGGTTTGCGAGGAAGGCTGAGAAAAACCGTGTACTTGAAGACCAGTGGTGACGTCGACGATGCGTTTTGTACGACAATCCGGTAAAAGGTGATAATGAGCAAGCAAATCAGATCCAATTATTGGTACATCAACATCAGCAACGATAAATCTCCATGGAAAATCACGACGAAGTCCTAAGTTAAGATTCAAGGTTAAAAAACCAAATGTTTTGATTTTGCTTCCATTTGCAGCACACAAGTCGTAATTGACAGGAGAACGACGATCACGTAATAGACGTCGAGGAAAGCAACATAAGTCAGAACCAGTATCGACGAGAAAGCGATGTTTAGATATTCTATCAGTGACAATTAGGCGGATACTGGTTGACAAGCAGTCTGATGCCGCATTCACAGACTGCTTTTTCCGTTTTCCAAATAATCACAGGGACTTATACATTTCTTCGCTTTGTCCTGGAATTGTTTATGGTACCAACAAATTTGTTGGTTAGATTTGCTTCGATTTCGAGATTTGCTACGACGTCGAAAGCTGTTGGACGAACCATGGGAATGATTAGGGCACGAACGAGAAACCGACAATTCGGCCACTTGCTTTTGTAGATCAGCAATCGCATTTAACAGATTGCTTTCGATACTTTTATCGCTGAGCGCTGCATTTACAGCGAAAGTCGGTGTGCTCGGTGAGACTTCGACAATCTTGTCAACAAGCTCCGCAATGTTGTCGAGCTGCAAATCAGATTGTGTCGCAAGGATAGCCTGGACGTTGAACGGAAGACGTTTAAGCCAGAGTTGACGAAGGAGACTATCCTGCACGATAGTTGAACCAGCGAGAGAGCGTAAGTGGCGTAGAAACTGCGATGGTTGGCGATCGCCGAGCTCTTCCTCACTGATAAGTTGGCGGACTCGTTGTTCCTCAGACGCAGACAAACGATCAATCAATTTTGTGCGCAAAAATGTGTATGGATTCAGCGGAGGAGGATTCTCTATAACGTCCTCGATCTCAAATGCGACACGTGCATCCAGTTGCGAAACAACATAATGGAACTTTGTTACCTCATTTGTTATATCGGACAACGTAAACTGCGAATCAGCCTGTGAAAACCAAAGTCTTGGTTTGTCGGACCAAAAAGGCGGCAGTTTTACTGCAACACGATGAACTGCAGGGCGATGGCCGGCGAAGTTAGTGGCAAAATCATAATCTCGCTGCTGCTGCCATTGTCGTGGTTGCGGTGATGGTGGCTGCTGCTGCTCATACTCAAATTGATGGTTGTGTTGTTGTTGCGCTTGCTGGCGTAATTCGTCGATCTGTCGTTGAAGCTCCTCATTTTCTCCGCGAAGGGCAACGAGCTGATCTTCATCTCGAAGCATCTTATGGAATACACGTTATACACTTTTTGATCACGTCGGGGTCACCAATATAGGAAATAAAAATATTTATTTTCTATTAAAATATTCAAAATTATTTTATTTTATTTTTTCCCTTCAGAAACAGAAAAAGTTATTGACTCTCTCAACTATGAAAACTTGTTGAATAATAAAAATTACATATTCGTTGCTAAGCAACATACCAAGTTCTAAACACCTGAACCGCATCGCCACAAACTCTAGTTAAACTGTCAGCTGTTTGCATATTTGATTGTTTTGGTTGTGAAACATTAAACTGAACGCTATTAAAAATTTGTATATTTAATTAAATAATAGATATATCATCGACGAAAGTGATTATAGTGACACAGAAATAAGCGAAATACACCTAAGTCTGTTTTTACACGGTAGATTGGTTCCAGAAGAAGCCGTGTAAAAAAAACCGTGTAAAAAAAGACATTGATCGTGATATGAACATACTTCGCAAAAATTAAATTTGACAAAAAAAATTTAAGTACATAAAATTTCAAATCGTGCTAAATGGAATAAAATCGTGTAAAAAAATTAAAAATATTCAATTTTCAAACCGTGTTATATCAAAACCGTGTAAAAAAAGACCGTGTAAAAACAGACTTAGGTGTACTCTCTATTAAAATAATGAGGAGAAGAAGGGTTATAAGTACGCACCCAAACCATTTCAATGTTTTTGATGACAAAGATTTCTTTTTCCGCTTTCGCTTGACCAAGTCATCCGAATACAGCGTTTTGGAGCTTATTGGAGAACATATAAAGCATCCAACAAATTGGTAAGTATGCAAATCTATAAGTAATAACAAATGTTTAATTACAGTAATTTGTAGGAATCATGCATTGACGGATGAACAAATGCTACTTATTACTCTACTTGTATACGCAACTGGTGGAATGCTTCAGACGATTGGCGATTTATTTGGAGTATCGAAGTCTACAGTGTCTAAGGTGGTAGCGACAGTGTCTCACCACATAGCTTTGTTAAGGCCTCGTTTTATAAAATTTCCCGAGAGCCCTACAGAGAAACAGGAAACCTGTGAAGCATTTTTCAAAATAGCTAAGTTCCCCACAGTTATAGCGGCTTTGGATTGCACACCTATAAAGATCATTTCACCGGGTAAGATTTTTCGTGAAACTAGTATAGATCTTTATAATATATATATATACGTTTCAATTGTAGCTGGCGAAAATCCGGAGTTGTATAGGAATAGAAAAGGTTTCTTTTCCATAAATGTCCAAACCACATGTGATGCAAACCTTAAAATAACAAGTATTGTGGCTCGGTGGCCTGGTTCCGCTCATGACTCCAATATACTAAGGAATTCTAGGATATACGAGCGCTTTGAGAGCGCCGATTTCGGCGATAGTTTGATAATTGCTGATAGCGGATATCCTAACAAAAAGTTTCTGATAACACCTTTAGCGAGACCGATCACCCCCGAGGAAAACCTATTTAACGAATCGTTAATCAGAACACGAAGTACCGTTGAAAGGAGCTATGGAGTATGGAAAAGACGTTTTCCGATTTTATCGCTTGGGATTCGTTTGAACCATGGAAAAGTGCAAAGTATTATTGTTGCTACTGCGGTCTTACATAATATTTGTTGCATCAACAATGAGCTTGAGGCGCCCGTTTTATCAACTGATGTATCAGCCGCTGTGGAATTTACACTGTCGGTCCCAAATAACAGACAACGTGAAACAGGGAATGCGAACAATTCAACGAGAAGAATTTTAGTAACCCAATACTTCAAAGACCTACTTCGCAATGAAAGACGTCAATTATAGCAAATTCAATTTCAGTTTTAATTCAGTCTTTTTTTTTCGTAAAATATATCGGTATATAAAAATGTATCTTAAATGTCTAATTAAATAAATTTGTATTCATTATAATACCACATAAAAATGCATTCGTTGCGAGTCTTATTTATATATCCTTTAGGTACAACACGTTTGTAGGTACATAATTACATATTTTAAAACTTAAAAATAATAATCCATTTAATCTTTGGCCAGGATTTGTATATACTTATTAAACACTATTCTTCCAGTCCCAACTCTCTCTTCTTCAATTGTATTTGCAACTTTAGCATCTCAATTTATAAATTCATTTTTTGTTTTTTTAGTTCATGCTCTTCTCTTATCACTTCTAACTCCATTTGGAGCTTCTTTTTGGATAGCTCATGCCCTTCAGCAATGCACTTCATGTGCAGCTCACATTTGTTTGATTTTTTTTTGTCGCAATATCGGCCCAGGCGACGGTGGCAGAGCTTCTCTTTCGGGATGTTAGCTTAGTGTGCACAGGCTTTCTTAAATCGGTTGACGTGCACTTTTGCCACGTAATATCTTGAGGTTTGTCTGTTGGTGAAATATTTATGAATACATACACACACATTTATGTTGTAAATTCTTTTGCTAATTTGTTTTACCTGATGTCTGCAGTACTTCACACTCCAATTTGTCATTTTCTGGGGAGGAAATCGAAAATTCTTCAGTTTCTTCTACAATTTCCACAATGGAACCGTCTACTAAATATAAACAATAAAACTATAGTGCAAGCTTTGTTTAAATAGTTTTTATAATTAGTTACCAATTGTTTCTAAAGCGTCATCATCGTACACAGCTGTATCGCCTCCAAACTGCTCTGCCTGACAAATACCTAAGATTCTCCCATCTATTGTTGTGCTGGGTACAGACATTTTAGTTCCGCCACCGGTTCTATATGTTCCCCGTCTTTCCGCTGCAAAACTTCTTTGCTTCCTTCTTCAAGTTTTCATACTTGGAACGCAACACCTTTGAGCATCTAAATATTTGGCCAAACTTTGAATTGAAAGCAATTTCTATTTCGTCCCAAACTTTTAATTTTGCTTCCGAATTTACTCTGTCCGTTTTCTTGCATTCAAGAATGTGTTTACTTGAGTCTACTAGCTCTAGTAAATAGCTAACTTCATTTGAAGAGAAATTTTTGCTTCTGGACATTTTTAATTTATGTATATTTAGATATTTTGTTTAAATTGTATCCTTCTTCACAGCGGTTTTTCATTTAGCAATGGCGTTAAATATGTAAACAAATGTCATCTGTTGCCGTATCTAGATAAAAAAAACCAATGTTGCCGTATAAATAGCTAATTATGAAAGCGGCCTTAAACTCTCACTGAAAACCCGCTCTGCAGTTTAACTGGAGTTTAAATTTATGCCGAGTTTAAGAAAACTTAGTTTAAACTGAGCTTAACCAAGGACTGAAAAACCGGGCCTTAGTATGCGTAATCTCACGAATGGGATATGCATAGAGCCAACATCAACAACAAGGCATAGACCAAAGCACGGTTACAGTCAGCGACGCGTAACTCTGCTGGACAGCCCCTACCGAGCCCAAAGATGTTTACACATCAAAAAATGAATTGTAATGTAGAAAAATTAGTTTAAAGATGACACTACTATCAATGCTTAACACGTATTCACACAGAGCCGTTGTTGTGGAAGTAGATGTGTCATCCATTTTTGCTTTAGTTGATGTTATTGTGTTGATCCTGGCTACGATGCCCAGTGTCAACAGCTCTCCTGAGAGCACGAAAAGTTGCATTGTTGGAAACATAAAACAAGCCATGTAAAATATGAACTTCCTTAATAATACAAACAGCGTTTACAAAAACAAAATAATTGATTATTCTTAAAGAGCATTCAACACCGGAGTCAGTCTTCTTTTTGTATTTATTGTGGTTAGGTTGGCGTGAATTAAATAATAAGTAAAAAAAGTTGAATGCAATTAAGAAAATAAAAAACAAACTGTATTCTTAAACGCCAACAAATAACAGGAAAGGGAAGAAAAGGAATCTAAAAAACAAACTAAAAACAAGTAAGGAAGTCTAAGTTCGGGTGGAACCGAACATTATATACCTAGTAGTGATCTATTATGTCATCCCAATTTACGCAGGTCTATTTTAATACTTTCAGTTCGTATTTGCGTTCAAATAGACAGTCAGACAGACAGACAGACGTATCGAAAGACGGATGGCTACATCGACTCAGCTCATCCTCCTGATCATTTCAGTATACGTACAAACATTTCATGTTCATGAAAGGAATGAATATCAAAAAAGATATACTACTTCGCTTTTGCAGTGGGGTATTAACTACTTGCACGGATATTTTACTTTTCATCCTGAAGGGTTTGATATACATAATTAAATATATATCTCGATTCGTTTATGCAGAATGAAGTAATATACCTTGTGTGCGTAACAAAAATAGACATAAAAAAGGGTGTCTTTTATAGGCGCCAAAGAACTCAACCGATCTTTATGAAATTTTCACAATATATACTTGGCTTCACTGGGTACAAGATAGACAATATATAGTATTAGAAAAGTAGGCGGAGCCACGCCCCCAGGCTATATAAAGTTTCAATTCGTCATAATTCCGAAGTTTTTTGGTCTAAATTAATGAAATTTGGATATATGTGTCACTTAGTCAATATCTACATAATTTTTCAAAAGTGGGCGGTGCCACGCCCACATATTTTGTGTTTTGTTTTGCCCTTGAACTTTCACGATATATTCAGGAGTTCGCTGGGCACGACAAAGTCTGCATATAGCTTTTGGAAAAGCCCCAGGTTATATAAAGCTGCAGTTCGGTATAGCTAGGAGTTTATTTGGTTCAAGTGAATGAAATATTATATATAGATGTAGATGTGTTCTATATATCAAAACCTCAAAACAACGTATATCGGGTTTGCTAGTATATTATAAAACGGCCAAAGCAAACCACGAATTTCAGCATTCTTTTGTAAAACTGAGAGACTAGTTTGCGTTCAAATAGACAAGCAGACAGACAGACAGACGGACGGAGAGACGGGCATGGCTAAATGGACTCCGCTCATCGTGCTGATCATTTAAGTGATTTTGTCTCTTCTTCTTCTCATACTTACATACATTTTATGTTTATGAAAGGTATGAAAATCAAAAAAGATATATAACTTCGCTATTGCAGTGGGCTATTAACTACGTGCCCAAATATTTTGCTTGTGTGTCTTGCGATTTCGGTAAGTTTTGGCAGGAGTATAATGCATACTACTGAGAAGCAGCTGACCAATTTTCATTGAAATATCAAGATTGAATTATAAGCGATTGCCTTTGAAAATAGCAGATATTTTATGCTGAAAAGTGCGCGGCGCCACCCCTACTTCTTCAAAATTGACAAAATATTTTTGCGCCCGAGTTTTTCTTAAAAAGCTTATTATGTGTGCAAAATCTGATTGATATAACTTGCTTAGTTGTAGAAATATCGCTTTTTAAATTTTACAAAAAAATTTTTCAGAACTATGTTGAAAAACTCGGCGTGGACATTAACCTATTTCGCCCATTTTTACAGCAAAAAGTTACCTTTATATATAGAACATTATCACCAAATTTCGTTTCGACAAATCAATTTTTGGCGGAGTTATGACATAAAAAGTTTTATGGAATAATCCACTATAAAAGGGGCGGGGCCACTCCCATTTTCGAAAATTTTAAGTTTTTGGATTTCGTTGTTTACGGACACTTTAAAAGTGAAATATAAATGCTGTAAAGCTATTTTACGCAAAGTTGTTGCCTATTTAATATATGCGATTCTCTTCAAAATCTTTCATACAAAAGTGGGCGTACACCTTAACCGATCCCGCCCATTTTTTCCTGGAACATTCCTTGCATACGTGGAAACCTGAGTGCTGAATTTCGTTTCGATATCTTGAACGGTTTCTGATTTATGATTTATATTATTTCTAAATTTGACTTAATCAAAAGTGGGCGGTGGCACGGTCATTTTCAAAAATTTCTTGAAAAATTTATTTTATGCCTCAATCTCAATGTATTCACCAAATTTTATCCTTATAGGTGTATGATGTACTGAGTAATCACTTTTTTTGTGTTTTTGAAAATATAATATATATAAAAAGTGGGCGTGGCTATCCTCCGATTTCGCCCATTTTAAATAGTGCTCGGAGATGAGTGCCAAGGAACCCGCATACCAAATTTCATTGAGATATCTCAAAATTTACTCAAGTTATCGTGTTCATAGACGGACGGACGGACGGGCGGACATGGCTTAATCCATTTCTCTTTTCGTCCTGAACATTTTGATATATATAAGTCAATATCTATCTCGATCCGTTAATGCCGTTACGTACTGCCGTTACGCGACTAAAGTTAATATCTCTCTCTATGGCGCGATATACAATAGGTATATCATCATAAACCTCCTAAGAGATTTTTGCGCCAAGCTTCTCTTCCAATTTGTGGTGTGCCGATTTGAATTTTCCCTACAAATTGGTGGGACCTACAGTTTTTTGCCGACTCCGAACGGCATCTACAAAGGAGACGAATTTTTGCTGAGAAGCCTGTCATGGCAGAAATACACTCGGGGAGTTTGCCAAACCACTGCCGAGGGGCGACCCCGTTTTGAAAAACTTTTTTCAATTCACTTTTGATGTTACCTGTACCAGGGCTCGAACCATGGACCTTCGGTGTGGTAGGCCGGCAACACTACCTTATAAAAAATGTATTAAAAGAAAGGGAAGATAAGGAAGGAAAGGAAGCTAAAGCAAAAGTAAGAATCTCAAAGCAAGGAAAATAAACAGAAAAATAAAACAAATTAAAAAAAAATAAAAACAAGTGACTAAAGCGGCAGCGCCGAAGGCTTTATACCTTCCACGAATACGCATCACAATTTTTAGTGTTCGATCCTTACTTACAGCATGTATAAACTCTGCAAAAGTATATCTCTTCTTCTTCTCATACTTACAAACGTTGGGCCAAAGTTATAAGAAAAGTACAGAAAAGAAAAGAAAGAAGAGAAAAGAAAAGAAAAGGAAAGGAAAGGAGAGGAAAGGAAAGGAAAGGAAAGGAAAGGAAAAGAAAGTAAATTGAAAGAAGGGATAAGCAAGAAAGGGAAATAATAAATCAGAAAACAATAAAATAAATTGTTGTTGTTGTTGTTGTTGTTATTGATGTTATTGATGTTATTGATGTTATTGATGTAACGACAAAAGCACTCGCCGAAATTTTTGGGGAGTGCTGTCGAACTTACAGTCCTTGGCCGGATATGAATCCGGTACGCTCCGGAAATCTCTTGCCGTACTGCCCAACTGTCGTGGTAGCGATTTGGTATGACCAGTGAAGCCTTCTAGGTCATGTCACCCAGATTCATTCAGAGATGGGTAATGAGAGGTGAGAGGCATCATATCCGCAGATCAGCCATCGAGTTCCAAGTCATTACCTTTGTGCATATTAGTCGCCTCTTACGACCGGTATGCCTACCTCGGGCATATTCTAAACCCCTAACCCGCAGGGGTAATAGAATAAATTAAAAATAGATACCGTAGAGAGACGAAGAACTCAAAGAAAATAAAAATATATATTAGAAAAGGAAAGGAACAGCAGAAAAGGAAAGGGGAAGAATGCGAATGGAAGGAATAGTTCTATTAAATGCACTTAATCCCCAATCAACACAAATACGCATTTTCTTCCGACAAGCTGCTGTATGCTGTTTACCTACATCTCCTAAACTTCATGCTCGAAAATCGCGGCGAGTAATACCTCAGTTATCAGTTTTATGTCGAGTTTAAACCTGGACTTTACTATTAACACTTCGTCATAGGCGGTTGATAAAATAAAGGCGGCTACGATTGGGGTATCGGAGTCATCATCTTCGACAAGAAGTATTCCGTCTATGATTCAAGTACGCTTTGGACGTCGGTTACCAGTCTTAATTATTGTGCCAGTAGAACTTTCCCTAATATTTGTCTCCTCCTATATAAATCACTGACCCATACGATTTTTTAGAATTGCAATAATGTGTTTCCACAACTGTTTACAAACTAATAACATACGTACAAACTTGCAAATACAAGTTCAAGAATTGCAAAAGTTCTGTGTGTGACAATTCAGTTGATAGAATTTTTCTAGAGCCTTGCACGTAAAATATTAAGGAACATGCGCATATTCCCAATATATCCGTACAACACATGACATGAATGCAAATAAAGTTCTATTGTATCATTTCTGTATGTTAAAGCACAAATTTGTCTTACCCCTACAAGTATGTGAATCAAAATATAGGGTTAATCAATATAGACTTAGTGAAATAATTTCTCATTATCTTCATGCATAAATGGGACAAGGACTTACATTGAATAACTAATTCGGAACTATTATTCTCAGCACCTCTTGCAAGAAACATTTTCCCACTGTATTTTGTACAACGCCCCAGAAGTACGCGGAAGGATTATGCCTTAGGCCCGGTTTTTCAGTCCTTGGTTAAGCTCAGTTTAAACTAAGTTTGCTTAAACTCGGCATAAATTTAAACTCCAGTTAAACTGCAGAGCGGTTTTTCAGTGTGAGTTTAAGGCCGCTTTTAATATTTGCTTTTTATACGGCAACATTGGTTTTTTCTTTATCTAGATACGGCAACAGATAATATTTGTATACATATTCAATGCCATTGCTTTTTCTCAGTATTGTAATATTAGTTAGCATTTCGCCAATTTCTGCATCACTATAATCACTTTCGTCAGATGATATATTCAGTATTTAATTAAATATAAAAATATCGTCCTTTCTTAATTGCGTTCAGCTTATTGTTTCACAACCAAAACCATCAAATATGCAAAACAGCTGACAGGTTAACTAGAGTTTAACCCTGCAGAATTGACCGTTAAAACTACGTTTAAACTTCGTTTAAAGTTGACTGAAAAACTGCGCAACAAGTTTAAGTTTAGTTTAACTGACAAATTGAGTTAAACTTGTACTGAAAAACCGGGCCTTAATGGCAAGATAGTGCAGTTAACTACAAGTCAACTATTACGAGTAGTTCACTATATTTCAGCCAGGTGCGCCTATATCTCGATTGTTTGACGCTGCTTGAAGCTCAATTCTTCACATATTGATATCGCCGAAAGAAGAACGATATGAAGACGATATTTGGCAACTGTTGGCACTATGGATCCCAATACTTATTTTAGTTAATTAAAATATGTTTGTTATCAAATGGCTAATGTGTTCGGGTGTGTCATGCATAAACATGTGCTAATTGTACAGATCTCTAATTCTCAAATTGTCTATTCCTACTCCCCTACTCCCATTTTCTCTGCGGGTACTGATGTATACATACCCCTATATTCATAAAAAATAAAAAAGCTTTATAAAGCCTTATAATTCAAAATTTGTAGGAAAATGTCATTTGAAAAAGCTTTATAACCCAATTTTATTTTTTATGAATATGGGGGATAGCTTCGAAGATATAGCTGTTCAACTTTTTTTTTCCAAAGTTTTATTATATAGAAAACACATATCTATATATAAAATATCATTAACTTGAACCAAATAAATTCCTACCTATACCAAATTGCATCTTTATATAACCTGGGGGCTTTCCAAAACTTTGTACAGCCAGCGTCGTGCTCAACTTCTGAACCTACCGTGAGAGTTTCAGAAAAATACAATAACCTGTGGACAAAAATAAAGCACAAAGAAACCACAAAATATGTGGGCGTGGCACAGCCCACTTTCTTCCAAAATTATGTAAATCTTGACTAAAGGATACATACAGGGTGACTAATGAAAGCCGCTACCAAAAAAAAATTAAATAACTTTTTTTCTATTTAATGAATCTGGTTAATTTTTTTTTTACTTTGCAGATTGACTTTTACATTTAACAAAAATTGATAACTGGGACACTGAAACAAGAATTTGGATTGTCCGCCGCTATCACGCACTGGAGTCCGTAGTTTCGGTTCAAAGAGAGCAGATGGACCATCATAAGACTTGTAAACAATTTTGCCGAGCATGGGACAGTCAACAGAAGACCTTACCATCGAAACCCTTCAGTTCGAACGGAGGAAACAATCGCTGTTGTAGCTGCTGCCATACAAAACAATCCACGTGTTTCGACAAGAAGCTTATCTGCTCAAATGGGTGTAAGCAGACAGTCATTACAGTCAATTATGCACAAAGATTTGGACTTATTCCCATATAAAATTCAAATGGCCAACAAACTGAACGCTGCAGACTTGCCGATTCGCTTGGAATTTTGCCAGAAGATGCTTCAAATGGTGGAAGAGGATGGAAACATGTTGAACTGTCTTTTCATGTCTGACGAGGCCCATTTCGATTTAAACGGCAACATAAACAAACAAAATTGTCGAATATGGAGTGCTTCCAACCCACAGATACTCCGTGAGACGGAATTGCATCCACTTCGTGTCACAGTGTGGTGTGCAGTTTCATCACGCTGCATTGTCGGGCCCTACTTCTTCGAAGAAAACGGTCACACCGTTACGGTTACTGGAGACCGTTACTTGAGCATGTTGAGAGAGTTTTTCTATCCAGAATTACGCCGAATGAGAATTTCTTTCAACTCTGTGTGGTTTCAGCAAGATGGTGCAGCTCCTCATATAGCCCAACCTGTTATGACAGAATTGCGACGAAAATTTTCCAATAAGCTGATATCCAGAAACTCCACATTCCGTTGGCCACCCAGGTCGCCTGACCTTACTGCACCTGACTTTTTCTTGTGGGGTTATTGCAAACAGGAAGTCTTCAAAGCAAAACCAACAAATTTGAATGAACTAAGGCAATCCATTCGAGAAACAATTGCGGCTATTCCTGTCTCAACTCTCCAAGCAGTAATGAACAACTTTTTGGTAAGATGCCGCACATGCATCGACGAGCAGGGGGGACATTTAAATTCCATTATTTTTAAAACTAATTAAGCTATATTTAATAAAATTTAATGAGCTTTAACATGAATAAAAGAAAAATGAATTCCATGCACTGAAAAAAAAATTATTTGAGTTTCTTAATGTAGCAAAATTCATCAGCCACCCTGTATATCCAAATATTACTGATTTAGATTTGAAATTTTATATGGCCTGGGGACGTGGCACCGCCCACTTTTTCAAAACTAGATATAGCCCGTGCCGTACCCAGCGCACTCCTGTACCTATCGAGTACGTTTCATAGACACCGACAATAAACTCTGGATATTAATGAAGCACAAGCAAAAGACAAAATATGTGGGCGTAGTACAGCCCACTTTTCCAAAATTATGTTATCTTGACCCAGTATCTGAATATCATTAGTTCACACCAAATACGTCAGATTTATAACTAATTGAAAATTTATATTGCCTAGGGGGTTGAACCGCCCAATTTTCCAAAACTTTATATATCCTATGCTGTAACCAGTGAACCCAAGAATATACTGTGAAAATTTCATGAAGATCAGTTGAGAACTTTGGACGCCTATGAAGATCACACATTCATTTTTATTTATAAGATGAATCAGAATATCGACGACTTCATTTCCATAAGCTTCCTTCACTCAAACAGATCTTTTTAATTGAAAAGAGCATTTCCATGCTGATATATCATAGGCTTCAGCCTAAATATGTATGTAATTGAGAAACCCTGTTCATATAAAATATGTGCTGCTCAAAAAAAAAAAACATTTTGCCGGTTTAACAACACGCGGAGCGAGGAAGTCTGTAGCTGCCACGAAAGAAGCCATTACAAAAAGGGGTAAAAGTCCCGTGCTGCACAAGCAGCAATTATTTGCACAACAAAAGATGCTTCGATTCGAAACTTTCGCAATAAATATGGACGGCGTATATAAAAAATATATCCCAGCAAACTTTTCGATGATTGGCTAGATTCACTTGCGAGTAACATCAGAACATTTTCAGTTCTACCTGCCATAAATGAAAAATAAATGACTTCAGCCAAAGCAGTCTTATATAATTTGATTGCACGGGTACAAGCGAATAGATGTAAATATAAACAAATATAATAAAAACACACTACTGCTTTGAACAGATTGACATTGAAACTATCGAAATCTTCATAAAGTGGAAAAATTTATGAAACTTGATACATTTACTGACCTTCCGGTGCCAAGCAAAAATTTTGGAAAACTCAAGTGGCCCCACATGGGTGTTTCTGCTACAAATCACACACCTACAAAACATGACATTTTTAAATCGCCTAAAATTTTTGTGCGACTTCTATGTAACAAATAACCTTACCCGCATTTCTTTATTTTGCAGGAAAATTTTGTTTTGGAAAGTATCGACACCTTAAGTTTTGACGATTTATTGCATTTTCTGAATTTCTTTTTATTTAAAATTCGATATCTCGAGGTGTGTTGATCGAATCAATACCGGCTTTTTTATTTTGTTTCTAATTAAATTAGCTTTATAAAACAATTACAAAAATTGGAAAAATTTTTATTTAACTTTTTCGGGTATAATGTCCACATATGTGGACAAAAGTTTTCTTTGTGAAATAACTTTCAATGCTTCATTATTTTTCTCAAACAATATAACAATTTATTGGGAACATATTCGCTCGCTTTTCTATCGCGTTCATTTCATGCGATATTTTCAAATGGACTAAAATATGCAAGATTGAATCTTATTTTGTCACAAGTGAGTCAATATTTTTTTTTGTGTACACATAAACACTTTTACTTTTTTTAATATATATTTATTTATTTTTAATAAAAAAAAACATTGAATTAGCTTTTTCTTTGAATTATATAAGAATATCTTTTTTTTTTTGGAGTTATATTAAAAATTAAGTTTCGAAAAACTGTTTTTTAGTATTAAAACAAGAATAAAAAAAATTTTTGTTTGAAGTAAACTCTTAAGACACCAGTTATTAAAAATAAGTCATACAAAATTATTTTTCGAGCGTATTTTCGGTGCGGGATTAAAAAGGTTAAAAAAATGTATAATTGCTATTTATAGATAAAACATGAAGTCCCACAAACACAAAATGATTACAAAAAAAAATTAGATTATTCTTTGTTCTATTACTGAGCAAATACATTTTACAAAACGATGGAGCTTTTCTTTTAACGGAAGATATTTTTTTCGTGAGCAAGTCGATAATAGCACGCATAGTCAATTTTAATCAACCCTACCCACTACTTCGCAGGTAGTTGGGTTTTACCACATCATAATTGGGTTACTCCCATAACATTTTCTGGTATTTATTATTGCGAGTTTTGAAATAACTACAAGTACATTTTTAAAGGCAAGCAAAACAGTCTTAAAATGCCAAGAAAAATTAAATCTAAAATTGCGAAATCAGCAAAATGGAATGATCGGTGTTTTAAACCTTTCCGCCTGTCGCGTCATCGTAAACTCAAAAGCTTCAAAAAAGTGACAAAAAACATTTAGGTATTCTTAAGTTGCAAGTTATAGATGTTCAACGAAAAGTGTGCAGTACTTGTCTTATTCGTAATTCTAAGCAAGGGAAAGAACAATCAACACAATGATTATTTTTTGGACACAGACGACTTTGACACATCATGTGCTCCAGAAAATGCCGATATTTTAATTGCAGAGGAAACGGAGGTGATATCGCTAGCGATTATTATTTTTAATCAGGGCTTGGATTTAATTCAGCTTCACCCGTTGAGGAAATAAAAATTCCTCAGAAACGGTATTCAAAGAAAAAAGTGAAAAAAGTTTCCGAAACATTAGGCGTGAGAATTTTTCTATTGGCGGTGGTAATAATGAAAATAACGATACAAAAATGATGAGACTTTCATATTGCAAACTATAAAAGAAGAGTTTAACGCGACCGCAGAACGATCAAAAAAATTAAAATTTCAACTTTATTCAAAAACTGGTCATTTCGAAAAATACAAAATAATTTTCCGCTCGCTACTTTTCATATGATTAAAATTGCGATTTAGTCCGGTGCAAGCCCATAGATTTTAGATGAAGAAGTAATTAATTTAATAACTAATTTTTATGAATTGGATGAAATTAGTTGCATTATGTCGGGTTAAAGCGATTTTGTCTCGGCTAGAACTAATAACGCCCGCGTTCAAATATAGAAGAGTTTAATTTTGATCAACTTAAAAGAACTTTATAACGAAACACACCCCGAAGCGAAATGTAGTTTTTCTATATTTGCATCCCTAAGACCGAAACATTGCGTGCTTGCGGAGGCTAGTGGTACCTACTCGATTTGTGTTTGTACTATTCACGAGAATGTCAAATTGTTGATTGATGGACCTTAACTGTATAGCATTTAACTTGTCGTCGAAACCATCTGAAATTGAATGAACGCAAGGAAGACTCAAAAAGCTCGCTGGGTCATAGCCAGCCGTAAATGTATATCATAGGTGAAACTGTAAAACCACTTAAAGGACTTCTAAAAACGCGTAACCAATATTTTTATTCAAACTTTTCTCTCTTTTCTTTTGATTTATAATAAAAATTTGGGAAAGTATTCAAAGCAATAAACTTGATGGGAACTTGTTTTTCTTGAAACGGGTTTTCTTGAAACTAAACAATTTCTAATACCCAAACCGCATAAAGGAGAAGTCGCTTACGCGGTTCCTTACTTTCATCGACGATACGCATTTCCCCAAATACTGCTCTCATACATCTGGCATAGAGTTGCCAAAAGGGGAGATTATACGGACTTCCTAAACAATCAAAGCAACTGTCAAGCACATCGACACTGCAAGAAACACATACGCAAGAGAACTACGAAAAAATGCAAAATATTTACAACAAATAATTGAAAGAAATCTTGGAGGAATTGTGAAAATAGTAGTCAATAATATTCAGCACAGAGCAATTTCTTACTCGAAAACTTGAGCATACATGACTTATAAAATATCTGTCCATGAATCCTGTGAGACCGGGCTGATAATGTGCTGGACTCAAATACCCATATGTCCTGTGATTGAAACGCACATTGACAATGTCGAAGTCGGAATAGAGACATAAATATGTGGAAGAAAGTTGTTTGGCCATCAAACCCAACATTTTAGAATAAGTTCTAATAGAGCGTCCTTTTCTTATTCTTAAACGCTGCAATATTTTGTGAACGACTTTGCTACATTATAAAAAATAGCTTCAATCGAAAATGTTCTATGTGGCGTAAAGTACACTTTGTACATATTATAATCTTACGAATTAACGTTGCTGATAATAATGACAATTTGGAATGATATATTTTGAGTTTATATGGTAGGTTAGTTGAATCTGGAACCTTCGGTATACCATGACAATCGCATGTTAGACGTTGACCTGATATACTCGGCTTGCTTTAGAAGGCATTTAGTCCAGTATGTCGAAGTGGGCCCACGGAAGCTTTGTAATGGTACCTTTAATCTCTTATTAGCGCAAGTTTGCACAACGAACAAACGACCTGCGAACTATGTTGGAAGGCCAAACACGTTACGCGGTTGTTTCGGTATTTAAATCAAGTAAGAAAAGCGCTCTCTTCGGCTGTGCCGAAGTCTTTATACCTTTCATGAATACTCATCATGGTGTTAAATGTGAGGATCGGCTTACTTACAATAAGTACAAACTCTGCAAAATGTGAAGGTCTTACCCTGTTAATTTAAAGATACATAGCCCAAACCCCGTTTATCGGCAAAATTTGTTGTATGGGGGCTATACGATATTTTGGTCCAATCTTGATGATTTTCACTAAACACATTATATATGTAATAAATACTGTAGCTGCCAAATTTTGTGTTCCCCGCTATTAAATTCCAATAGATTTAGCCCAAACCCCATTTATCGGAACAATCGATCGTATGGGAAGTAGTATATGTTATGTAGTTCCGATCTGGCTGATTTTCATTTGTCACATTACGTATATAAAATGTATATGTATGTAAATTTTAGGTTCCTAGCTTTTTAATTGCATGATTTAAAGGTCAAAACCCTTTTATCGGAACAATCGATTGTAGTGGAGCTATATGTTGTATTGGTCCGCACTTGTTGGTTCCAACAAATTATTAATATATTACAAAATAGCGGCCCTATACCAAATTTATTGAGTTATCTCAAAAACTGAGGTACTAGTTTGCGTTCGAACAGACAGACAGACGGACATAGCTAAATCGACTTAGCTCATCGCCCTTATCATTTCGGTATACTAATTGGTGGGTCTATCTCTTCTTCTTCTCATACTTACAAACATCGGACCAAAGTTGTAATATCAGTTCATGTTTATGAAAGGTATAATAAAGATCAGGGAATAAAGCATGGGCTATATATAGTGCTGTTTAAAGGTGGCGGTGACACGACCAAACAATTTATATTCGGTTTATTTTTGAAATTGTGTACATAAGGGTGGACCAAAAAATATATTTCCTTTTCTTTGAACTGAAAAAAAAAAGTAAGGAAGTATAAGTTCGGGTGGAACCGAACATTATATACTTAGTAGTGATCTTTTATGGCATCCCAATTTACGCAGGTCTATTTTAACACTTTCAGCTCGTATTTGCGTTCAAATAGACAGCTCATCCTCCTGATCATTTCAGTATACTTTTTGATGGGACTATCTCTTTTTCTTCTCTTACGTACAAACATTTCATGTTCATGAAAGGTATGAAAATCAAAAGAGATATACAACTTCGCTTTGCAGTGGGGTATTAACTACTTGCCCGGATATTTTAATTTTAATCCTGAACGTTTTGCTATACATTAATAAATATACGAGTATATCTCGATTCGTTTATGCCGAATGAAATAGGTATAAACGAGGTATAAAAAAGGGTGCCTTTTATAGGCGCCAAAGTACTCAACCGATCTTTATGAAATTTTCACAATATATACTTGGGTTCACTGGGTACAGCATAGATAATATATAGTTTTGGAGAAGTGGACGGAGCCATGCCCCCAGGCATGTGTGTATTAAAACGTCAAAACAACGTCTACGGGGTTTGCTAGTATATTATAAAATGGCGAAAGCAAACAAAGAATTTCAGCATTCTTTTGTAAAACTGAGAGACTAGTTTGCTTTCAAATAGACAGACGTACAGACAGACAGACGGACCCAAAAACGGGCATGGCTAAATCGACTCCGCTCATCGTGCTGATCATGTTAGTGAACTTTTCTCTTCTTCTTCTCAGACTTACATACATTTAGTGTTTGTGAAAGGTATGAAAATCAAAAAAGATAGATAACTTCGCTATTGCAGTGGGCTATTCTAATTTTTGGCAGAAGTATAACACATACTACTGAGAAGCAGCTGACCAATTTTCATTGGAATATCAAGATTAAATTATAAGCGATTGCCTTTGAAAATAGCAGAAATTTTATGCTGAAAAGTGGGGGGCGCCACCCATACTTTTTCAAAATTGACAAATTTTTTTTGCGGTCGACTTTTTCTTAAAAAGCTTATTATGTGTGCAAAATCTGATTGATATAACTTGCTTAGTTGTAGAAATATCGCTTTTTAAATTTTCCAAAAAAAATTTTCAGAGCTATGTTAAAAAACTGGGCGTGGCCGCTTACCGATTTCGCCCATTTTTACAACAAACATTTACTTTTCTATGTACAAAATTTTCGAAAAATATCGTTTCGATAAATCAATTTTTCCGGAGTTATGGCATAAAAAGTTTTGTGTAATAATCCACAATAAAAGGGGCGGGGACACGCCCATTTCAAAATTTTATATTTTTCGGCTTTCTTCGATCAAGGACACTTTGAAAGTGAAATAGAAACGATATAAAGCTTTTGTACGCAAAGTTATTGCCTATTAAATATATCTATGATCCTTTTTAAAATCTTTAGTATAAAAGTGGGCGTGGACCCTAACCGATTTCGCCCATTTCCTTCCGGAACATTCCTTGCACACCTGCAAACCTGCGTGCTAAATTTCGTTTCGATATCTTGAACGGTTTCTGTTTTATGATTAATATTATATCTAAATTTGACTTAATCAAAAGTGGGCGGTGCCGGGCCTATTTTCAAAAATTTCTTGTAAAATGTATTTTGTACCTCAATCTCAATGTATTCACCAAATTTTATCCTTATAGGTGTATTATGTACTGAGTAATCACTTTTTTTGAGTTGGGAACAAGAAGCAAAGCGCGAAAACTGAAACCATGGTGTGCATGGGCGGATTTATGGATTAAACTCACAAACATTGCCGCTTTCCACCAACTAACCTAATAAATAAGGAAGCATTGCTGAGTAACATGGAAGATATTCAAAATGCAGCAGGGGATAAAAGTGCTCATTCCAAATGGCATATTATAAATAAGTACTTAGGGCGTAACAAAGATATACCAGACTTCTCATTGGTACATATACAAACCTCCAATTGATCATGCTGATATAAGAGTCTCCATGCCTTGCTGGTGGATCTTGGCGTCCTAAGCTTTTCTTTTCGCATCCACTCCATCCGTATCTTTTGATCATGGTCAATTTGCATGGCCAGCAATATATTTTCTTCGTGAAAAATTGTAACTGATGTCGAACTATACGGACGTGTTGATTTTCGCACTGGTTTAATTATTAAAAAGTATAGTATTATTTGCACTTTAGGCGTAAGAAATTAAATAAATAAAAATATAATTGTTTTCTGCATATGTGAATCATATCGCCAAGTGTCATATATATATAATTTTATTAAGTGAACGGAAATTAACATTACCTGAACCCATAATAACTAATAATTGAAAAAGTGACACATTTACGTACGTACATATTTCGTCATTATGCCGTGTGTTTGTGGCTCTAAAGTCGATCGTAAGGATAGCGAAAAAGTTCAATGTGCCAAATGCACCGAATTCTTCCATCTTGTTTGTGTTGGTGTTTCGCACGACGACTTAGATTTTTATATCAGCACTAACAACATGTATGTCTGCAAAAGCTGTGCTAATGCTCGTCGCTTATCCCTCCGATCTCCACCCACCATCCCTTGCCTGATCAACCTGAATGAGAGTGATAAAGAATATTTCGATAGCTACTACCAGGTTTATAGAAAGGATCGCTGTGCAATCGCATCAGGGTTATCTAGATGGGGCGGTGTTTTATTGGCTATTAGGGCTGACCTATGCAGCCAATTGAGGACATTGCCTCATGCCGATGGCTTATGTGAACAGATCTGTTTGTGGATTAAAATGTCATGTAATAAATCTTTATTTATAGCATTATCCTATATTCCACCCAATAGCAATATAGATTTATATAACAATCATTTAGATAATCTTGTATTCATTAATGATATCGCTAAAGACAACGGCGAAGTAATTTATCTTGTTGATTTTAATTTATGTAATATTTCCTGGCTTAACAATAATAGGACTCTAGTTCCAGTAAACCTGAAGTCAGACATTGTCTTGTTTTTTACAAGTACAATGTTGTCTAATGGGTTTAGTCAATGTAACGCCGTATTAAATAGGGGTGGCGTAACGCTAGATCTTGCGTTTGTATCAAGTGACCTTAGGGCTAATTGTAGTGAATACTTTTGACCTTTTTCTTTAAATAGCTTTCACCATAAAGCACTTAGTATCAGCTTTGAATTTTATAACTTTGATCGTGTTGCAGTTGATTCATTACAGCAATACGATTTTTTAAAAGCTAATTATCCTGCAATTAATGATTTTCTTAACTCAGCTGACTGGTTATTTCTGAACCCAGCAAATAGGCCGCTGTTATCTTACAAAGATTTTCACTTGCTACTAGCACAAGCGATATCAAAATATGTTCCGCTAAAACGTAAATCCGCAAATAATAAGCCACCTTGGTTTAACAAACGTTTATGTAATCTAAAAAATAAAAAGAATAAAGCCTTTAAATGTTTCAAATTAAGTCAGAACGAGAGGGACTTTCAATATTTTTAGCGACTTTGTAATGACTTTGACTGTCTTCACAAATTTTTGTTCAAGCAGTATATGTTTAAAGTTGAATCAGGACTCAAATCTAATCCATCATCCTTCTGGCAGTACATTAATTCAAAAAGAAAGTCAAATGGGTTTACAACTACCTTTGTGTTTAACGGATTAGTTTCTGAAAACCCTCAGGCTTCATGCAATCTGTTCGCCGAATTTTTCCAGGGGGTCTATGAGGTGTACGACAACCAATCTCCTCCTACTTCAGTTGTCCCATCATTGCCGCCAATATCTACGTTTGTTGTGGATGAGAGTGCTGTGACTCATGCGATTTCGAATCTTAAGTACAGCACAAAGTTGGATAACGAGGGACTTTGTTCCGCAGTTTTCAAAACTTGTACACAAGCTTTAGTGGGACCAATTACCAGTATATTTAACGCGTGTCTTTCTAATGGCATTTTTATTGACGACTGCTCCATACACCCGATTTTTAAATCAGGTGACCGAAATAAGATTTGTAACTATAGGCCTATAGTGAAACAAAGCACAGTGGCAAAGTTGTTTGACAGAGTCATTCAATCAAAACTTTATCTTCACGTACGTAATATACTTAGTCCTTGCCAGCACGGTTTTATGCCCGGTAGATCTACGTGTACTAATCTACTCCTAGTCACGCACAAGATCGTCAAGGCATTCAATTGCCAGTCCCAGCTTGATGTGATATACACAGATTTCTCTAAAGCCTTCGATAAGGTAGACCATGTAGTTTTGTTGCATAAATTAAAAATGTACGGCATTACTGGTGAGCTACTGAAATGTTTCTCTAGTTTTCTTAGTGGTAGGAAACTATTTGTGAAAATGGGGTCCACCACATCCAGCACTTGTGTTAATGCGTGGTCAGGTATTCCGCAAGGAACTCACAGTGACCCTTTACTGTTTCTACTATTTATTAATGATTTACCCTTTCACTTTAAATATGTGAATTGTTTAATGTTTGCTGACGATGTCAAACTCTTTCTGAAAGTTGATAGTACCTCTGATTGCGAGAAGTTGCAGCATGATTTAACTTCTTTCGAAGCGTGGTGTTGTTTGAATCATTTATATTTAAATATCAAGAAATGCTCTATAGTAACATATACTAGGAAACCGGATATTGTCCAGTTCGACTATCACTTGGATACTAATGTACTTAATCGTCTGCCAGATATGAAGGACCTGGGTGTAACATTTGACACTAAGCTTTCTTTTAAGAAACATATCGATTTCATAACCTCCAAATCGTTTGCAATGATAGGTTTCGTTCAAAGAAATACTAGGGATTTTAAAGACCCAAATACCCTGAAATCTTTGTTTACTGCTCTTGTACGAAGCCGGTTAGAGTACTGTTCTTTGATTTGGAGTCCGTACTACGATCTATACTCTGCAAAAATTGAAAGAGTCCAAAGAGTCTTTACGAAAGATGCTTTATATAAAACTAACTTTGAAGGTGATCATCCGCCTTACATTGGCAGAAGGAAGCTTCTTGGCCTGCAGTCCTTACATGACCGAAGAATTTGCTGCTCATTACTATTTGTATATAATGTAATTAACCATAATATTGATTGTGACGACTTGAAGGCTTTGTTCGATGTTTATATACCCCGAAGAAAGCTCAGATCTAATCGTTTATTTGCTGATTCAACTAGTACAACTAATTACTCGTTGAATGAACCCATTAATAGATGTATCCGTCTTTGTAATACTTACGCTAATGTTATTGATCTAAGTTCGAGTTTTTACACATTTAAATTAAGTTTGTTTACATTATTTAATTAAATTTGCTTTATTTATTTATGTATATGAAGGTGATAAGCTGTCTAGTCTGTAAGATTTATAAATCGGTAGACTGAAATAAATAAATAAATAAAGAACAATGTTGGTTCTAGATTGTGTGAAGCAAAAAAGAAACTCAATAAATTTTTTTTTTAATCAATTGACTATTTTCATAACTGTGTCACAGTTATGTTGAGTATGCCTGGGAAAATTCAAAAGCTCCTTTCATATCAGTTGTTATTACTTTTGGTATAATCCTTTGAGTAGGTGACAATGCTGATATAAATATTTTCAAAAACGAGGCAAGTCTCTGGAAGCATCTATTCCTTTGGTATTCAAGTCTCTTTTTTACCTGCATAGAGTATGTTCTGTATAATTTTAATCCTGGGAGTTAGTGCGTCAATAAAACATGAGTGGAAGGGTGGTGTTATCTAACCACTGCTCTGACCAGAGGGATCATACGGTGAGCATTGAGGAAGCGTTCCGGATATCCCGAGAAAGTGATGCTCAGCGTGAGCCCATAAGACCACAGATAATGCCTTTCACCAATACGACGAAAGTATTAGTCTTCGCTCACCTTCGGTGGATGGTCAAAAGAAACGTTTTTCAAAAATTGGTTCTTGTTATAGGTACCTATGTATGCGAAACTGGAAGCTAATATAGAAAATATATTCAATCAGGCATATGTGTCTATTCACGCTTGCAAAACAAAGGTAAGTAAACAGTTGGGTCTAAGCCCTGAAGCCATAGCATGGGTTTACAAGCAGTCAATCGATCGAACCAAGCCTATGGTGAGAGGCTTTATTTATGAAGAAACTTTCGATACAGCGCACATTCAGACACACCCGAAAATTTTCCAAATGTTAACGGCTAAAATGTAAAAAGGATACTTCTGTCAGAGGCTGTACTTGATGCAAACTTTGAAGCCATCTTCCTCTTGTAGAAGGATTTAAAAGATGGCTCATTTCTTCATGGGTCCAAAATGGCATGTGTAGTAAGTTCGAGGATCTTTACAAAACTCATTTAATATCCTTACCCTCGTCTTCATTCCGATATCAACGCTATCCACGCTCTTTGCTCTCTATGGTCAGTATGGTTGGTCAATGCAGGGACTGAACCATGGAACTATGAAATCAATATATTATTTCCCTCAAGTTGGGACGGTACATCGTAAAATATACGAAAAAGGAGATAGTGTAAAAGTTAGACGGGCGTGGATTGGCTCTTGAAATTTTAGAAGCGAAGCAGGCCCTTGCATCCCCGGGAATTATCAGTTGCAATATCTGCCACGGACACCATAATACACTCTACATCAAACCATCCGCAACAGCACAAAAATGCAGCATTGAGGCACTTAGTGGATAGGCTTCAAAGAACGCCGCTCACACAGGAAGCATACAGGAGAGAGCTTAATACAATATATAACATAGCGGCAAATAATGGATACAAGAAAGGACTTGTGAATAAACTCAGAAGTAGCCATGGAACACAAAAAAGAGTTAACATAGAGGAAAATCCAAAGGTTTGGACGGCAATGGCATACACTGGAAAAGCGACGTACAAATTAGCAAATTTCTTTAGAAGATATAACATAAACACAGCATTCAGAACATCTAACAACGTAGGACAAAACTAAGAACCGACACTAATTCTGATGACCCATTCAACAGACACGGAGTGTATAGGCTTACTTATGAATGTCAATATAGCTACATAGGACAAACAGGAAGAAAAATAAGCACAAGATTCCGAGAGCATATCAGGGACTACAACAAAAAAACACGAAAACCCACCATAATACCAGAATCTAATTTCGCGAACCACATGTTTGAGAACAACTGCACCCCAGCTAACATAAAAACAACGGCTCGAATACTTCACGTACAAGGAAAAGGCCGGCGGCTCAATGTACCTGGAACATGGAGATATACAAGTTAAAAACATTTGACGGCAGGATCATAAGCGAACAAACCAACACTATCTCTGACGAAATATTTGAACCCTTAAAGCTAGTTTACAAAAAACAGCACAAGCCAGCAGGTACAGCAACCAAACACGTAATAATGAACAAGCAAAAACGAAATATGAACCAAACTCCAAAATCACCAATTTCTACCTACCCCAACCTACGGCTTAGTTAACAATCGGTATGTCTACATACCTACAAAAACAACCCTTGGGACAGATAACAGTTCGGACGTATCAATACCGCGCACACACACACGCATATTAAATTTACCTACCACGGACACATAGATTGACATTACCTGCCACAGCACCCACGGACTATAAAAAGAACGCAACGGATAGACACAGACCAAAACGAAACTAGGCATTGAAAATGGCAGAACGCCGAAACCGGTTTGTTACAAAACCAAACTTGACAAGGGATGACGGAAAATCGTTCCAACAAAAATCAGTTGCTATATCGCTGCAGAAAATTGAACTAGCTCAGGACTATCCCTGAGCTAAACCGTTTGATGGCATCCCCAGTTCTAGCTCAATACCCAAGCAATGCGATGTCATTGGCCGTGACAATTGTCGCCAGTGTATTACTTTGCAACTCGTTCCTAACCGGTTTCCATTTCGACAGTTCTAAGATAACTTGCCTTGGGCTACCTCTCAACCTATACTATTTTGGAAAGTTTGGGGGTAGTTTTGGTTGTGGATGAGTGATTATCGATATCCGATATTTCAAACTCTCTTTAAACTATTACTTTTGTAACCGGCACAGGACGATTCACAAAGCGTGTAGCTTAAAACTGATTCGTAGTTTTACTGCAGGGATCCTTCAGCACTGGGTTAGCGAGTCTTATAGCAGGTGGAAGGCTTTACAGTCCGATATTGTGTACCTATGGCCGTCCTAAAATTGGTACGATTTTCAAAGCACTGTCTGTCGTTTGTTGCAACAAAGGTAGGATATACAACTCGATTAGCTGACGCAGCTATGTGCAAACAACTTAAGAGGTCTAACGGCCATAAGAAGGAAGTAAAGAGCTCCTAATACTAAAATTTATAAATATTAAACTGAAAAATTAGATGTTAAATAAAAAAGTGACAATATAAAACTATTTTTACTCTTTTTGTGTTTTAATTTACTAAGAATAACTGTTTGGAAATAAGTATTTGAAGCATCCAACAAGAAGTCTTAACATTTGGGTGTCTGTTGAGAAGAGAGTTGGTATTATGATTTTCGATATTTTGTGGTTTTCTGCTTTCTATTTCATATTCTAAATGCATAGTGATCACATACAAACGCACACAGAGACATCTATGCAAAAACAAACTTTTGAACCAATATTTGCATAAAAACACACTTTGAGCTCATAAGATTTCATTGCACAGCTAAGCTAAAGAAATCGACCTAATAAATCGAGTTTTATTCAAACTGTTTGTATAGACGAAAAAAGCGAGCAGAATCAAATCTATGCATATTTGCAACTTACAGTAACGGACAGTTTCCTTTCTCCAAGAAAAACACAAGCCAGCAAAAAAGCCCTTTGCTGACGAACCTAAACAAACACACAGATAAGAAATTGGCTTTAGTCCAGCAAAGAGGTTGGTAAGCGTTTTGCAGATCAACCTTAAAATACTATTGCCAAAATCGGCTACTGCAAGGTGTAAGTTCGAGATTTACAAATTTTTTTGCGATTGCAAGCGTCTTCCGAGTGTTGTTCGGATTTCCGTTTGTAGCTCATTCTGGACTTCAGAAAAGTAGAAGAAGTCACTGATAAAAAATGAAGAAGTGTAGCGGGCAGGACCAGGTATTTGCAAAGTTTGTAGAAAGCATATAAAAATTACTTTAACCATCTTCTATAATATAAATGCGCAAATTGAAAGTTTGTCCCGCTTTACGGCCAACCTATACATCAATGGTATAAACAGTTACATATGTCACGATAGGTCTGCTCAATCTGCAGTGCACTCATTAAAAAAGACGTGAGTATCATGTACTCGTGAAGTTTGATGTGTAAACATGTGTATATTTTCCATAAATTTAATTAAATTAGACCTCGCCCAGTGTTCCTTTAATTTAATATATTTTAAATTTATTTCCTTTTCTCTTCTTTCAACACTCTATTTTTAATTTATTTTATTGTTTTTTTTTCTTGCTTCCTTTCCTCTTCTTTCCCTTCGCTAGAGCAGGAACCTTGTCGTTGGTGCGAAGGCTTAAGCCGACCCCCATCTGCCAGGAAAGCTATGTGGGAAAATGCTAGCCATTTTGCCCGTGGCCGAGCGATGGTGGTGGGTGACCAAGAACTGCCAAATCACCTCTCCTAACCCACCCCCTCCCCTCCCTTCCACTGTCCTCTCTCCCTCCGGGCCGCCTCAGAGAGTAACGGTGGCCTTACCGCAGTAAGGGGCGCTGCTGCGGCGTACGAAGTCTTTCCCCTACGAAAACTTTAGACCACTGAGCCCGCCTTGTCGGGCAGGTGGTCGTACGACCAAGATGATGAACTCAACACCTATAAAAATAAAACAGGACGGAAGAGAAGAGACGAAGGACGGACGGAAGGGAGGGGACGAAATGCTCTCCAAAGTTCGAGAGAGAGCGCTCAGCGATGGCTCGGACTCGGAAAGCAGTGCGGAGTCAGTGAGCTCAGTGCGGGAGCGAGAGCTGCTGAAAACCCCGACAAAGGAAGAGAAGAAAGCGCGCAACAGAGAGGGGAAGAGAGCCCTATCGCAATACCGGGCGGCGCTTAAAATTATTCAACGCTTGGGAGCCGTGGTCGAACTCACTGACCGGGAAAGCGAGCGTTTGGCATGGGCCCGTGGGGCAGTTGCTGCAGGTCGAAAGCACTTCGACAGGCCGGATTACGCCGCTAGCAGTTCTCGATACTGCAACAGTATCGAGGAAAAACAGCTTAGCGGCAGTAAGAAACGGCAGCGTTGGGCCGAGGGTGAGAGGTCTGACCTCAAGCGGCGGAAGGATGACTTCAGGCCATCCACTTCCAGGGCTGCGAGGAGGACTACTCGCCATGACGGGGCAGGGAGTAGCCGTTATAACCAGGCTGTCAGCTCAAAGCCGACAACAGCTGGAGAGGCAAAACCGGGCATCAGCTATAGTCAGGTAGTCGGCGAAAAGCCGACAACATCTGAGGCGGCGAAAGCAAGGCCAAGAGGAGGCAAGGATGGGTTACCGGCCTCAAGGACCAGCGAAGTGGCAAAGCAGCACCTTACGGTGGCGTTGCTTGACCGCTCCGATCCCTATGGACAGATGTCCGCTGACAAGTGGCGATCTGTGGAGAGGGAGCTGCTCAGCGCCATCATAAAAATGATGCGGGATGAGCCAAACAAGCCCCTACCGAGCTTTGATGCAGCAGGCTGGTACAATGGGGTAAAACTCATAAAATGCAACGATGCTGCAACACTGATATGGCTGAAGGGAGTGGTACCAAACCTCCAAAAGCAGAATAGTGCCAAGTTCGAAGTGGTGGAAAGAGCACTGATCCCGTCGATACCTAAGGCAAAGGTATGGATCCCGAGTGTGGTGCAGTCGGACGATGCGCTGAGCTTGCTGCAGCGCCAAAACCCGAATATACCGACTCGGGATTGGAAGGTACTTCACGTATCTAGGCCCACGGAGGAGGGCCAGTGCTATTTCCTCCAAATCAACAAAGAGGCGGAAGACTTATTATATCCAGAGTTCGGGAAGATGTCTTGGGGCGTTGGTAGTGTTTTCCTGCGCCTCAGGAAAAGAAATCCGAAAGACGGTAACCACAACACGATCGAAGCAGGGGAAGTCGAGAAGGAACTCGAGAGCCTGAGGATCGTGGAAGGGGAAGGAGGGACGAAGGTGATGGAGGTGGAGGGGGACAATAACATTGATGATGTTAAGAGTCCTTCAAATAAACCTCCATCACAGTAAAGTAGCGTCGAGCGAGCTTCTCCTGGCTCTAGGGGAGAAGTCGTTCGATGTGGCGCTAGTCCAGGAGCCATGGCTCTCTGCCGGAGGAAGGGTATCTGGACTTAACGCACATGGATATAAGACGTATCACGCAAACGTGGAAGGTAGGATTAGAGCAGCTGTTATGGTAAGTAAAACACTTAACTCATATTTGTTGTCTAATTTCAGTACTGAAGACCTTGCGGTAGTAGCTATAGAACGAGGAACGGGGGATGCTCTTGTCATAGCATCCTGCTACATGGCGCACGATGCTGACGCTCCCCCGCGTGAGTTAGAGATGCTGGAGGCAGGCTACAGGCGCGTAGGGCGAAATATCGTCATTGGCGCGGATGCAAATGCACACCACCATGTATGGGGATGTGATGACATCAATGAACGGGGTGAGTCGCTTTTTTGTTTCTTACTCCAAAGTAGTTTACAAGTAGTTAATAGAGGGAACACTCCCACATACGTGGGACCAACGTCCAAAAACGTATTAGATATCACTCTTTGTTCGGAACCAAGTACAGCCGTATCCGACTGGAGGGTCCTAAACAGACCCTCCTTCTCGGATCATGCGTACATTGGTTATAACATAGCTTTAAGTACAGTTAAAGGAGGGGAACTTTTTAGAAATCCCAAAACAACAAATTGGACCCGCTTTCAAGGGTATCTGAAATCAAAGCTTCGGCAACCAGAGACGATTAGTAATGTTGAGGATCTGGAGAAATCCACAGATATCCTAACAACAACACTAACAAAAGCTTATAAATCAGCCTGTCCCCTCAGGAAACCCAGGAACAAAACGAAACCACCATGGTGGAGTAAAGAGCTGGGTGCCCTAAGGAGCCAGACTAGAGACTTATTCAAGCTAGCAAAGCTAGCGGACTCAGCTGAGTGCTGGGACGAGTACAGAGATCTGCTAAAGATGTACAAGAAAGAAATTCGTACAGCAAAAAGAATCTCTTGGCAAAAGTTCTGTGGTGACATGGAAAGTTCCAATGAGACTGCGAGATTGAGAAAGGTTCTTTCGAAGGGCGTACAAGTTCAGGGCCTTATTAAAAAGGAAAATGGGGAATGGGCGCGTAATGGTGCAGAATCCCTCGAAGCACTCATCAATGCTCACTTTCCATCAGAAGAAGGCATTGACGGACAAATAAATAGCATAGGCTCATCAATACAGGAGCGTGATATTGAAGGACTGATAACACATTCCAAAATTAAGTGGGCACTAAACTCGTTTTCCAAGTTTAAGTCGCCAGGCCCAGATGGGATCTTCCCCGCCATGCTCCAAATGGCCGGAAAGAGAACCATAGAATGGCTTAGTGTAATATTCGAAAGTTGCATAAGACTGAGGCACGTGCCGGAAGTATGGAGAACTGCCCGTGTGGTGTTCATACCGAAGGCAGGCAAGAGCAGTCACATGTACACTGGAGACTACAGGCCGATTAGTCTGACGTCATTTATACTAAAAACCCTCGAGAGGCTAATAGACACTCACATTAAATTAAATGTGAAGGAGGATTTAATTTCCAATACACAACACGCATACACCAAGGGCAGGTCTGTGGACACAGCTCTGCATAGGGTCGTTATGCACATAGAGAAAGCCCTAGAACATGGGGAATTTGCAATAGGTGTCTTCCTAGACATAGCAGGAGCATTCAACAATCTTTCAAAGCGAGCCATAATGGACGGACTACGACACATTGAGGTGGATCCCGCCTTGGAAAATTGGATCGGCTGCATGCTGGGGTGCAGGAAGATCACTTCCAGTTGGGGCGGTTACGAAACCACAAAAGTAGTACATAGAGGCACCCCGCAGGGTGGAGTACTATCGCCGCTGCTGTGGAACCTGGCCCTTAACAAACTGCTCAAGCAGGGGGGCCAGTAAAACTGACAGCATATGCAGATGACGTCTCAGTCATAATAAGCGGGAAATGTCTATCGACGCTCAGCTCGCTGATGAACCAGGCGCTTAGGGTCATCCATGACTGGGCCTGCGAGGTTGGGCTGAGCACAAATGCTGATAAGACAGACCTAATATTATTTACCAGAAAATACAAAGTACCAAGTTGGGTAAAGCCAAAACTAGGAGATGTGGTATTAGAACCGAAGGTTAGTACCAAATATTTAGGTATTATACTGGATAGCAAGTTTAGTTGGAAACTCAACGTACAAGAACGGTCGAAAAAGGCCTCAGCAGCTCTGTATATCTGTAAGAGGATGCTGGGCTGCACTTGGGGTCTTTCGCCTGCCTTGTCTTATTGGGTTTTCAATGCGATTGTTAGACCAATTTTATTCCATGGGGTCCTGGTTTGGTGGGCCGCCTTAACGAAGAAAACGTATATGAAGTCAATAGAGAGAGTGTATAGAACATCTATGATAAGCATAACGGGTGCGCTTAAAACCACACCGACAGCAGCGTTACACGCCATTTTGCATCTACCGCCCGCAAACATAACGGCAAAGAACATAGCGTTAACAACTGCAAACAGGCTATATGCCACGGGGCAGTTTGAGTGCAGATCATTTGGCCATAGTAGTATAGCGTCTTCCTTGATAAGACATGTAGACTACACGGTCCCTTGCCTGCGCTTCGAAGAGGTTCTGGAAGCCACTATAGAGGAGGAGGGCTGGAGGAGAGGTGCAGAAATGACGGAAAACACGGTACACATATATACAGATGGTTCCAAAATGACGGAAGGAGTAGGAGCCGCAGTGTACTGTAATGACTTGGGGATCACTAAATCATTGAAATTGCCAGATCATTGCAGTATATTCCAGGCGGAAGTCATAGCCATTAAAGTGGGAGCAGAAATAGCTGTAGAAAGACTAGCGCTCGGAGAGCGGGTGAACTTTTACGTCGACAGTCAGGCGGCTATCAAGGCCATAATCTCAAATAGTAGCACTTCTTTGAGCGTACTAGAGTGCAAAAGAAGTCTTGAAAAACTTAGTATAGAACATAGAGTATGTATCTTTTGGACCACAAAGGTATAGAGGGAAACGAGAAAGGTGATGAGCTAGCAAAGAGTGGAGTGGCACTAGATGCGAGCAACAGTATTAACGTACCCATCCCGCTAAGGGAATTAAAGCGTAGGTGCGATTTACACATGGTTAAATAAGCAGATAAGGCATGGGAAGAAGTGCAAGGCTGTAAAATCTCCAAAATCCTGTGCAAATCGTACGACATGAAACTTACAAAAACAATTGTATCCCTCAAAAGGGAAGACTGTAGACTGCTAATTGGTATCCTTACAGGGCACTGCCTTCTGGCAGGCCATGCCCACAAGATCGGTCTTGTTTCCGACAGCATGTGTAGGAAATACAAAGCGGAGACGGAGACTGTGGCTTCTGGTTTTTGCGAAGAAAACATTACTGTTTTGTAAAATAGACACTGAAGTGTCAACTGTATAACAAGAGGTCGTCAAAGTTTTTCTGGTAACACTACGGACGCTATGCGTCTATGTGAGGCCACTGCGTTGGCCTGCCAGCACAACCTAACCTAACCTCCTCTTCTTTCCTTTCTTCTCTTCTTTTCTTTTCTTTCCTTTTCTTTTCTTTCCTTTTCTTTACCTTTCTTTTCTTTTCTTTCCTTTTCTTTTCTTTTCTTTTCTTTCCTTTCTCTTCCTCTCTGTTATCATAGTTCCTTTTAACTAATTTAATTTAATTTTAATTTATTTCATTTTTTTGCATTTCATTCCATAAGTATTTATAACCACAAAGATTACACAAACAATCAAATTAACTACCGTGTAGAGTATTCTGAGCTAAAATTAATTTAAATGAACAATCACTTATTTTTTTTTTGTAAACACTTTGCATATTTGTGATAAACGCAGTCGCCTTCGTCTTTTGCCGATTGATAGCATTCATCGTGTTCAGGCACGATTACCGAATAATAACAATCAGCGAAGCGCTTGTATACACACGCACCCACATAACCAGAGCGTCACATGCATATCAGCAAAGCATTCAAACAAGATTCTTTACACGCATACTAAGCCAAATTTCACTTACAACTCAGATATGCACAGAAACAACATCAACAACAAGGCACATACAGAGGCACAGGCAGGTCTTACGCGTAATCTCGCTGCCCTACCGAGCCCAAAGATGCTTACACTTACGCTTACAAGCAGCGACGCGTAACTTTTCTGGACAGTCCCTACCGAGCCCAAAGACGTCTACACATGAAAAAAAATTTATTATAATATCGAAAAATCAGTTTGTATTAACACTGTAGAGAAGACATGGCATGAGTTGTTGAAATTGTATTCATCGTTGGCTTGCGATCAGTGTGATCAGGTAGCCTTTTCGAGGCAATATTTAGCCTATTTTTGTCCTTTAGCCTCATAATTTTCGTTGTAGCTTCGTGGCTTTTTTCTAGCCTTTTTTTACTCCAACCCTTTTCTGATCCCAACACCATATTTTGCATACAATTTCGAGCAATATATAAAATTAAAGTTAAATGAACTTAGTATTGATGACGAAATACAGACAGTGGACAAGTGTGACCTCTACTATTGAATTTTGGGCGGAAGTCTGAGAACATAAAAATTCATTAAACGAACCCCCATTTTTAGAACTGGTCGAATTCGTATTTAACTTTTTGGTATTACCTTTCAGTAATGTGGAGGTTGAAAGAATTTTTAGTGCCATGAACATTCCAAAAACTAAGTTAAGGAACAGATTTAACCCTAGACGGTCATCCTTTGTCAAAATGAATACGAACTATTTTATTTTCACTGTAAATAAGTTTTTGATTGTTCGTGTTGATCTCCGCTTTCGCACAGCGATAGTCGGTTGTTTACTCTCATTGAATTTGTATTTATTAATAATGAAATAAATAATTAAAAAAAAAATAAAACGCGTTCATTATTTCGACTCACACCCTACTAATGTACAAAAAAAAGGATGACCGTCCAGGGTTAAAATGAAAATGCTTAACTCGCTGCTTAGTATTAGATGTTAATAAAACGCTTATCCAAATGTTGCACTGGTTTTGAAATTACCGATGATCTCATATCTATGATAAATACCCAAACTTTGTACGCAGACTCAAGCTCTTCTGATTCATCAGACAAAGAAAATATTATATAATTAATTAGTTTGTGGTGATTTTTCTATAGTATGTATTTCTTTGAAAAAAATCCTAGTCAAGGAAAATGTCCCGAATATGTGTTGAAACACGAATAGTTCCTTTAAGTTATGTAAACAGCTTTATATATAAATAGTTTAAACTGTAATAAAAAATTTGAAATGGATTTCGTAAAAATAACTTTTTTTAGATTCTTTTTTTCTTAATTTTAGCCTTTTCTAACCTTTTTTTTTTGCCGATTTAGCCTTTTTTTTCTATAACCTGGTCATACTGCTTGCGATGTTTGTGAACGCCTCTCCAGAGAGCACGAAGAGTTGCTTTGTTTGAAGTAGGCATGGGACTATTCCAATACAAATTATTCGAATAAAAAATCCATTTATTCGAAGGCTATAAAAAATTCGAATAATATTAATTCGAATAATTTATACTTTTATTCGAATGGCAACTATTCGAATAATAGGTATTCGAATAGTTAAACAAATATCAGTACAGTACGCAAACACACATACAAAACGTGAATGCATATACATAGGTACATGCGCTGAAGGCAGTGAATTTCGCTTCCGAAATCTCTCGCATTTCAATACAACTATTCGAATAAATACTATTAGAATTTTTTGAAACGAATATTTTTATTCCTTTATTCGAACATTATTCGAAAATAGTCCCACTACTAGTTTGAACCATTATAGTCCAATTACCCACCGACGCGTGTAACGTACTTTTACGTGTCCCGTAGATACGCACGTTTGAGCGAATCTTATGCCCGTCAACGGCGAAATCAGCTATTTTATTTTGTTTATATTTGATACAATGTTGCCATTGATCAGTTTTCATGCATCCTAATGCATACATATACTTTTGAAACGACTATTTTTCATTTTATGAATGCCCGAAACTAATATTAAATAACTAAAGCCAGCCAATTTATTTAAAAGCACCAACTTAATATAGTAATTACCGGTTATTTCCACATTACACGAAAAATTTAAAAAGTACTTTTAGGTATTTTTGTAAAACTACTAAAACCGATCCATATCCCGCATACGAACGTATGAATAGGCAACACTGTCATGTGAGAAAGCAAAGAGCCTGCTTACGGATAAAATTAAAAAAAAAATGTATGATTTCTACGTTCTCCGTACACGGAATAATTGAACGTCAGTGAGTGTTCATTTATATTACACTCTTATAAGACAGGTCGTGTCAGCTGACACGTACTACGTGCTTGCGTTCGTGAGTAATTGGACTATTAGAAGGAATTTTACACGATATGTTTTTGTCATGTGTATATGCCACATTTAACGTATGAAAACCAACATAAAGTGTAAACTCAACTTATAATTTTCATAAAACTGTACCTACGAAATAGGAACGTTTCTATTTTTGTCAGACAAACAATTATAATCATATGTGCTCTTATTTGTTGATTTTAATTTTTTGGATTTATTTATTTACTGTGTAAAAAGATGCAAATAAATTGAACTATTGGAAGTATTGACATACGACATTACATGAGTGTAGAAAAAGTGGCAGGTCATGTGAAAAAACATATCGCGTAAGTTACGTCACCTGGCCATTCCACTCCAACAGAAAACCGAATTGAGGTTGACTGGTCAGCGTAACGCTACACCCAATAAAGTAAACAAGTGCATTGCACCAAGACAATTTCGTAAATATTTATTAGAGAAATTAAGCAATTAGCTCACAACAAAATAAGTGCATTGACACTTACGAAATCAATAATGAAATATTTCGATACCTTAACCAGGCGCGGATCCAGAAAATAATTTTTGGGGGGGTCCAACTTTTTTTTTGTCATAAGAACGATTTTGAGAGTAAAACTAGGTATTGTGCTGTTCACTTGAAAATTTAAATGTTTTCAAGTGTGCCTGGCATCGTTTCCCATTAGATTCAGTCATGGACGCTGGCAACATTTTGCAGTGAAAATCGTCGTTTAAAAACATGTTCAAGGCATGAAAAGATCTGAATCTAATGAGAAACGATGCCCGGAAGATATTCTATGTTCAAAACATTTACCCCGTTATTCATAAAAAATATTAAAGGTTTATAACGCTTTTTTAAATGAGATTTCCATACAAATTTTCAATTATAAGAGCTTAATAAACCTATTTTATTTTTGATTTATAAGAGGGTTAAAGTGTCGTCTCAAATAGTTTCTATGCGACTTGAGACATTTTTACTTGAAAACCACAATACCAACCATAAAATGGAAATGACAAAGTTACAGTTTAATATTATATACATAAGAGGCTTTCCAACAAACAACAAACAAATGTACTGTGTCAATTACAAGCATTGGCGCTGCATCACGTAACCACGGTTGCCACTTTAGTCTGATTGGACCAAAAAATGATTCGTGCCACTTATTTCTTTTTTTTAGTTTTATTATGTTGATTTTTTTTACTCTAACAGTCCAGAAAGTTTGGACCCTCCTTTATCCATCCCTGACGCAAAATCCATATAGTTTCATGACCTAAAATGCGTTTATTTTAACACTTATTAATGTTATTCTTTCTCTTATTTGACACTTCAGCGAGTTTGGACCCTCCCCCCTTATCCATCCCTGACTCAAAATCCATATAATTTCATGACCTAAAATTTCTTTATTTTAACTTTTATTATGTAGACATATAAAAAAATGTCACTAATTTGGACATTGGGGGGGGGGGGGGGGGGGGGGGGGGATCCGGACCCCCCAGGATCCGCGCCTGATCTGAACCAATAGTTCAATTTTGATGACTAAACATAAAAATTTTATAAATTAGCTTGTAAGAACTTTTGTAAAGCAATGAATGTATGAACGTTAATCAATAAAGAAGTGATTTTTTTTAAATCAAGTCGTTCGACCAGACTTGTTTCGTATAAGGCCTTTAACCAACATGAAGCAAATATGTAAATCCCATTGGTCATACGAGTACATGTTTTGCAAAAACAAAATTGGTGATTATTCAATTTGAATAAGTTGGAGCTGAGAGTATTCAGCAAGGAGGTAGTTTTACTTTTGTAGTTTTTTCGGTTAGATCTATGTGAAATTAAATGAAATAAAAAAAAAATAAAATAAGTATATTTTGTTGTTGGTTTTATGGTCTGTTCATCATATATTTTATAAAAATGAATTCTTTAAAATAAACGATTGTGAAAGCACAAAAAAATCGATTTGTATTGCAACGCTATTGTGACTGACATACACATGCCTCGCGACATCTTCATTTGAATGCTAAGCCTGAACAGTGCGCCATCTACACTTGAACATTGCTAAAATAAGTGAATAAGACTGCGTTCACATTGGGTCATAAACTCGAGTTAAAGGAACATTTTTTGAGTTAATTCATATTGTGGCGATTATTCTCAAGCATGTACCATCCCTAACTCAATAGCACTCCCACCACTAGTTAACACAACCGAGATAACGATGGCTACGCTTATGCATGCAAGCGTATAACTAGGAAGAGGAAGAGAGATGGCGCGAGTGTTTGCGAATACGATGCAAAGAGGAGATGCTAATAAATAAGACCGACCCTTCCAGAACACGAAAAGCGAACAACCAAGAAAGTTCTCGGTGCGTAGGCAAGCACCCTGTTGGACTATATAAGGCGGTGACCAAGCAAGGCAGGTTGTTCAGTTTATTTTCAAGCGTTCAATAGTGAACTACTGCGAAGTTACCAACCTTTTAAATTTGTATTGCGTTTATTACTAGTAAATAAAACTAGCTATTACTTACAATATCTGTGCGTGTGTTTATTCGACTTTATAGTGATCGAACCCAGGATTGATAAACAAGGAATAATCGAATTCGTCACAATTGGTGTCAGAAGCGGTATTGTTGAATAAATACCAGTGAATTTAAGGATAACAAGGACATGGCGAAGCTGAATGAATTAAAGATTCAGCAACTCAAAAATGAGTTGGAACAACGGGGACTGAACACTACAGGCAATAAATCAGAGTTACAGTCACGATTGCGAGAGGCTATGGAAGCAGAAGGAATCAACGTTGATGATCATGTTTTTCATCTTGTCGAGGAGGCACCGACAAAAATGGAAGAAAGAAAGGAGTCTTCGAATCCAGTAGCAACCGTGGACACAAACATGATATTGGCTGTATTAACCCAGATGTCGACTAAAATGGAAGAACAGAAAACTTGTATAGTATCTCAGCTGGAAGAACGAATGGCATCTCAGCTCGAGGAACAGAAGACACATATGACATCCCAGATTTCAGCTCAACTAGATGAAACGAAGGCATACATGAGATCTCAAATGGAAGAACAGAAGGCATATATCTCATCGCAGTTGGAAGAACAGGAAGCAAAGGTGTCATCGAAACTAGAAGTGCAAGATGCAAAAATTGCACAATTGCAGGATAAAATCGATGCTGAGGTAGATGCATTGAGAGGTCGTATCCAGGAATTGCAACTAAATCGTCCATCTGCTTTAGCGAATACGCCCAAGGTAAAATCACCTTCCTTTGATGGTTCTGTTCCATTCCAGGTATTTAAGCTGCAATTTGAGAAGACGGCTGCGGTGAATAATTGGGGCACTGAAGATAAAGTTGCAGCACTATTCGTGGCATTGAAGGGACCTGCAGCAGAAATCTTACAGACTATTCCCGAGTCCGAAAGGAACAGTTATGATGCATTGATGGGTGCGGTTGAGAGACGCTATGGTAGCGAACATCGAAAGCAGATATACCAAATAGAGCTACAGAATCGATCCCAGAAACCTAATGAGACTTTGCAGGAATTTGCATCGGACATCGAGAGGTTGGCCCATCTAGCAAATGCGGACGCACCCGTGGAGTACACTGAGAGGGTTAAAATCCAAAGTTTTATAAATGGAATACGCGATGTAGAGACGAAGCGGGCCACATATGCAAATCCCAAGAGATCATTTGCTGAGACGGTAGCTCATGCTCTAACGCAGGAAACAGCCTCGCTATTAAGTAAACCTGCATACAAGGCTCATCGTGTAGAAGTGGAAACTCCGGCTTGGGTAGACAAAATTTTGGAAGCGTTGAACGGAGTACAGAAAAAAAGTGATGGTGCCATTAAATGCTTTAAGTGCGGAAAACCAGGTCACATAGCACGTTATTGCGGCACTGGCTCCAGTAATCCTGGCAATTTAAGTGGAAGTAAACGCAAAGCTGGAGAAGATGAGCAAGATGAATGCCCTATAATCTCTATGTCACAACTCGAACGGAAAGCGAGTAATGTTACTGTTGAAGGCTACGTGGACGGGAAAGAGCGCTTGCTGACTGTGGATACGGGTGCATCACATTCCATCATTCGGAGTGACTTGGTCAGCGGGAAGGTGAGACTATTGCGGAAAGCTAAATTGTGGACAGTAACTGGTGAAAGCAAGCAAGTCCTGGGAGAAGTGACATGTAAGATTGTGATTGGGAATGTAGCTACTTATCACAACTGTTTGGTAGCGAATATTGTCGACGAAGTCATCATTGGCGTTGACTTCTTGGCTGAGAGAGACATTCACATCAACGTAAGGAACAGGGTTATGACTTACAACGGCCAAGAAGTTCCTCTGGTCTTTGGACACAATAGTGGCTGTACTACCAAGGGAGTCATCTTGAAGATGAAGCAACAGGAGCCTCGTAAAGCAGAGGTAGCTCCTCGACCAAAGGCTTTCGCGGACAAGTGCCTCCTGAAGAAGATTCGGCAAGGCCAGGAGGAAGATCCAGATTTGGCACGTGTGTTGAAAGGAATAAAGGCAAACAAACAGCCAGGAAGAGAAGAGATGGTAGCAGAGAGTCGTACTGCAAAAGCATACTGGGCACAATGGAGTAGTTTGAAGCTAATATCTGGTTGTTTGCATCGGAAATGGGAAAGTGAAGATGGCAAGAATCATCGACCACTTATTGTTGTTCCCAAGGCAAGAATTCCAGATGTTATCAAAGCGTCGCATAGTTGCCCAGATGGAAGGCACATGGGAATAAAGAAAACGCTGCAAGAGGTAAAGCGGCGGTTCTATTGGATCGGTTGCAAACAAACTGTGAGGAAATGGATTACTAAGTGTGCGGAGTGTGCTGAGGATAAAAGACGAACATCTGGTGGTCATGTTCCGAGGAAGCAACGCAACTTAGTGGATAATGTGAAACAGTGCAATGGGCATGAGAGAACGGAACGGAATCCTGAAGAAACGAGTTGCAGGAATGTTTGCCGGGTACCATTGGGAACGAAAGTGAAGGCACAAATCTATTCGAGATTAAGAACGGACAAAGTGGTTGGAATATGTGACACTGCAATGCATTGTGGGAATCTCTGCAGGAGAGGATTGATGTCGGAGTTTCAATCCCTGGAGGAAATGAGGTTTAGTAAAGCAGTGCCAACCATTGAGCGTCTAGCAGCGTTTGGTTTGGGAAATGTGTCTGATCGGGACGATCAGACTTAGGTGGAGGGCAGTGTGGCGATTATTCTCAAGCATGTACCATCCCTAACTCAATAGCACTCCCACCACTAGTTAACACAACCGAGATAACGATGGCTACGCTTATGCATGCAAGCGTATAACTAGGAAGAGGAAGAGAGATGGCGCGAGTGTTTGCGAATACGATGCAAAGAGGAGATGCTAATAAATAAGACCGACCCTTCCAGAACACGAAAAGCGAACAACCAAGAAAGTTCTCGGTGCGTAGGCAAGCACCCTGTTGGACTATATAAGGCGGTGACCAAGCAAGGCAGGTTGTTCAGTTTATTTTCAAGCGTTCAATAGTGAACTACTGCGAAGTTACCAACCTTTTAAATTTGTATTGCGTTTATTACTAGTAAATAAAACTAGCTATTACTTACAATATCTGTGCGTGTGTTTATTCGACTTTATAGTGATCGAACCCAGGATTGATAAACAAGGAATAATCGAATTCGTCACAATATTGATGTTGTCAATCAACTCAAGTTTATGGCTCAATGTGAATGTAATATAAGTGGTGGAATTTCAAATAGCTGTTTGCGCATATTTGTATAATTTTTTAGGGTCTCACAACAAGTGTAGCTGAAAATCTTTTTTTATAATTTGAGAAAAAGGTTTGAAAAATCCTGGACCTGGACTAACAAACTCAAACCATTTTTGTTTTTTTTTTTTTTTGCGCAAGGAGCGCACGGGTCCAGCTAGTTTTTACATATTTTTGTAAGTTTAACGAGCTCAAGACCAGTTGATAATAATTCTTAGTTAATTATTATATATTTTTGTTGCTTTAAATTTTTCCTTTAATCAAAAATATATAATAATTAACTAAGAATGATTATCAACTGGTCTTGAGCTCGTTAAACTTACAAAAATTAATAAACTAAATACAATATGAAATAAAAAGCTTAAAATAAATTAAAATAAAATAAATGGAAAGAAAAAGAAAGGAGATAAAGTAAGGGAAAGGAAAAGAAAAATTTCAGCACGACATCCGCTTTGAACGCCATTACAGCGCAGATTAATAACGGTTTGAATCAACACCCACCAAACCATAGGACGGTTCTCGTGGCACTTGACCTATCAAATGCATTCGACACGGTCAATCACGCCACACTCCTGCGAGATCTGGAAGAGACACCGCTCCCTGCCGGCCTTAAAAGGTGGATCGCTAATTACCTCAATGGTCGACAGGCATCAGTCAAATTCAGGAACAAGAAATCGAGACCACGAAGAATAAAACAAGGGGTGCCGCAAGGTGGTGTTCTCTCCCCTTTTGTTTAATTTCTATATTTCGAGACTTGCCCCCCCCCACCAGAGGGAGTCTCCATTGTTTCCTACACTGACAATTGCACGATAATGGCCTCGGGCCTCCGTGACCTTTCCAGCTTCTTCACCGAGCGAAATCTGACCCTGTCTCCGACTAAATCGACGGCGACCCTGTTTACTACATGGAATGCGCAGATGGGGCAAGAGTTAAATGTCCACGTAGACGGAGTACCTCTACCTACTGTCAACCACCCGAAAATCTTGGGTGTGACATTTGACAACGGCCTCACCTTCGCTGGTCATGCCACCGCAATAGACTCAAAGGTACAGAGCCGCAATAAGATCCTCAAGTCACTGGCCGGCAGTACTTGGGGAAAAGACAAAGAAACATTGCTTGCTACATATAAGGTTATTGGCAGGCCTGTTATTGACTATGCGTCGCCCGTATGGTCGCCCGATCTTTCTGACACCAACTGAACGATTGCAAGTCTGCCAAAATACCGCCATCAGAACTGCTACGGGATGTCTGCTTATGTAATCTGAGCCTCACCTCCATCAAGAGGCAAAATTGCTCAATTTTCAAGAGCACGCGGATCTCTTGAGTAGACAGTTCATTCTGAACTGTCATAAACCTAGTCATCCTAATCGACATCTTTTGGATGTAGCACCGCCCCAGAGACAAAAGGAGACATCTTCGTAAGCACTACGATGAGATCCCACACCATATATCTTCACCGTTTGATCTGCGGAACCATAGACGGGCTCTAAATGACCTCCACACCGAGTCGGTAGACAGATCTCTCAGATCTCGGCCTGTGAATCCCGTTATTAATACTCAACCACCTGAATTGGGTGAAGAGGAGCGTGTACTTCCGAGGGAGACTAGAGTCATGCCATCACAACTTCGCTCTGGATATTGTAATAGGTTAAACTCTAACTTATCCAGACTGAACCTCAACATACCAAACACATGCCCTGCATGTGGTATGTCCCCTCATGATACCATACATCTCTTCTCCTGTTCAGTTGAACTCACTCTTCTAACACCTACATCACTCTGGTCCAACCCTGTGGAAACTGCGCGTTTCCTCGGACTTCCGTTAGAAGAGCCTGCTGACAATTTAGAGTGATCGAGCCCATTGGACAGGGCAAAGCACTGTTAACAACAACAAAAGAAAAATTTTAGGAAAGGAAAGGATTCAAATAGAATACAGTTTTGTGGTTGAATTTCAACCACTGGGTGATATATACATAGTTTAAGTTATTTCACTTGTTTTGCAATAGACATTTGAAAGCTTATAGCAATGGGGGTATTTCGAATACAAATCACTTACTTATATTTGTTTATAAATAAAAATTTTAAAAGGCTTTTGCTTTTGTATAAAACTGTTTGCTGGGAGGCTCCGTTGATCGAGTTCACTAAGCCTTGCGGCATGTGTCATCTCTAGAAAAGCTGAGACGGCAAAATGGTAGCCACAGTATCCAGCGGCAGCCAAAAGCACGCTTAGCATCAGACAAAGTTTTCTAATCGCATTAAGAAACAATAATAATAGCCGTGTTTTTTTTCAACCGCATCTGCGTTTGCGCTTAATATTTGTATGGACTGCTAAGCGCACAACTTTATCTGCAACTATGAAATAGTACAAATACTAAACGCTACCGCGGATGCGGATAAAAAAAAACACGGCTAATAATAATACGGATGATGACACCAAAGGTATTCTGAGGTGCAATGGTTTGGCAACAACTCGAGGCAAGACTGTCTGCGTGTTGTAACTCTACAAGCACAAATACTTTCACCCACTACAAATGAAAGCTAGTTTTTTATTTACTTTTCTCTTTCTTTCAACAGCTGCACATGTACTTACAGCATACACAGCTTCCCACATGGATACTACGTGTAGTGTATTAAGAAAAACTGATAATATAATTTTCAAAAACGCACTCAATGAAAAACGAGCAAATCATCCATCGACTTGGCAAGCAGATGCTATGCGGTTTTTGTTTCATTTTTCTTCCAAGTATTTTCTGTTGAACAACTTCGCACAGACAGCTGCTTTAACTCCAGCTGACGTTGTTTACATCCGTCGGTTGTCTAGGAATCGGCGTAAGCACTCTACTATTCAACTACGCAGTCAAACCAAGTGGCTGTAAGTCATTCACAACTAGTATGAATAGCAGTCTCTACCAATCACCTCCTTGCTCTACAGTCGAATGGTATTTTTAATATAAGAATTTCCTACTATTCCTGTATTTCTAATCAGTGTGACCAGGTTGGCCTTTTCGAGGCTAGATTTAGCCTTTTTTGTCCTTTAGCCTCATAAATTTGGTTTTAGCTTTGTGGCTTTTTTTAGCCTATTTTACTCCAAACCTTTTCTGGTCCCAACACCATATTTTTCATATAAAATTGAAGTTAAATGAAGGTAGTATTGATGACGAAATACAGAAAATTATTCGTAGAAACTGTCAACTATTTTTAATGGAGTTGATAATCCGATTGCGACATCGCATACCTGATAATATGAAGTTTTTACAAAAGATACATTTTTTTCAGTTTATAATTCTTTGAAAGTTACAAAGCCCGATTTATTTTTTCATTTTCAAGAAGAAAAGTCTAGGTATTCTCCAAGTCAAGTAGCATTGATTGAGCTGCAGTGGCGCAAGCTGATAATCGAACAGTGGACAAGTGTGACCTCTACCATTGAATTTTGGGCGGAAGTCTGAGAACATAAAAATTCATTAAACGAACCCCCTTTTTAGAACTGGTCGAATTCGTATTTAACTTTTTGGTATTACCTTTCAGTAATGGGGAGGTTGGAAGAATTCTTAGTGCCATGAATATTTGAAAAACTAAGTTAAGGAACAGATTAAAAACTAAAATGCTTAACTCGCTACTTAATATTAGATGTTCGTTAAAACGCTTATCCAAAGAAACATTTTTTTTTGCCGATTTAGCTTTTTATTTTTCTATCAACTGGTCACACTGTTTCTAAATAAGCTGGTAAAGAATGAACGAAAAATCCTGGCCATATTACGGAACGTCAGAAAAATGTGAACAAGGATAAACCATCAAAAGTCAACCTCTCAAATTCACTTTTACATATCGTCGGTGACACTGCAAAACCGCGTAACGTATAAATGCCAAACCGCGTAAGTGATATATCAGTTTGGCTGTTTTTCCACAACAAATTCCTTATTTTTTAGACCAATATTAAATTTTTTGAAACATTTTCCAAACTAGATCGATTCTTTTAATTATGGTAATTCTATACGACCGCCGTGGTGTGAAGGTAGTGTTGCCGGCCTACCACACCGAAGGTCCATGGTTCGAGCCCTGGTACAGGTAACATCAAAAGTGATTTGAAAAAAGTTTTTCAAAACGGGGTCGCCACTCGGCAGTGGTTTGGCAAACTCTCCGAGTGTAATTCTGCCATGACAGGCTTCTCAGCAAAAATTCGTCTCCTTTGTAGATGCCGTTCGGAGTCGGCAAAAAACTGTAGGTCCCACCAATTTGTAGGGAAAATTCAAATCGGCACACCTCAAATTGGAAGAGAAGCTTGGCGCAAAAATCTCTTAGGAGGTTTATGATGATATACCTGTTGTATATCGCGCCATAGAGAGGGAATTCTATACGACAGCACGTAACTGCTAATATACGTCCAAAAAGGTATCAAACGACGCGTTTTGATCTCTTTATCAATAATCCTAAAGCGGAAATTAAATAAATTGTTTCAGTGAAAAGTTATTAGCAAGAAACCCAAAAATTGCCTAGGTCCGATCCCAAATAGGTGGCGTGATCCAAGGTATTTATGTGCACAACACCTTTCTGCGTAGGCGGCCTTCGGCCGCGCTTCAAAAAAATAACCCTTAGCCGGTCCAACACCGGCTACGCGGTCCACAATATTTCTGCGCTGAACACATTTCTGCACTTTTCGGTACACCCTAATCTGTGATTACAACAACCACATGAAAATGACAGAAAAATTTCAACTTTAATTGCAAATATCTCTGAACAGACATAAAATATCGAATTTCCGCTTTCGGATTATGGATACGAAGGTTAAAACCAGTCGTTTTATACCTTTCCCGATATTTTTGGACCTATATTAGCAGTTACGTGCTGTCGTATAGAATTACCTTAATTATCTTCCAAACCAACATGTAATTTTCTTGAAAATAAATTAATAGATCGGAATGGCAGGAACCTATAAAAGTTTTTGACACAAATGTCACTTACGCGATTTTACAGTGTCACCGACGATATAATAAAAGTGTTACATGCCGATGTCTCTGTGTTATAGATATTAAATAATAAAAGGCACGTGTGGTCTTTATTTGCTTAACAGACAAGCGTTGTCTTTTTCAAAAAGCTGCTGAATGGAATTCTATATAATTATCACAGAAGGATTGCTGAATATCTAACTGAGGCCATTAACCCATAGAGGACAAGACGCTAAGAGTTTATCTAGAAGTTTGAAACTTATACCTAGTTTTGAGTACCTATTTAGAAATTAGAAAAAATCCCAAGGTGGTTATCATGGGCTGTGAACTTGGCCCGTGACGTATAATTCACGTTGGTGCTGGTATGTATTATTTGAGCGCTCTGAAAACCATGGAAACATTTTATTGATTTGGAATGTGACACCTCAGTCCCATAGACATTTAACATAAAACTAACAGTATTAGACTTGAGACAGGCCGGAATACAGTATTTCTAAACTAATACTCTTCTTCTGGGCTAGTTTGGTTACATTCAGAAAATTCTAGTTGTAAACTATTCACTGTTGGGTTACAACTGTATACATGTGTATGTGTTCAAGCTGTTTACTGTAGTTTTTGTTGCTCGGTTTCAAGCTTGTTTAGCTACCTCACATAAAATTGATGGCTTCCGCAGCGTTGTAGTCCCAACAAGGTAGTAAAGTTCATGTTATCACACACATACTCACAGAGAAAATACGTGTGAGGACCGCAGACTGTTTAGTTTGCGTGTTATCTTAGCTGTGTGCGCGTATTTGTTTTGTCGCCTTACAAATTCAATAAGGAAGCGATAATTTGATTTAGTCTGCGACTAAAAAGCTAGATGAAAAATACTTTTGAAGTAGTAGGAGCAATGCTTTTCTGATTTACATTCCCCTTTAAATGTTTTGAATGATTTAAATTAATGAATAACTTGGAAAGTTTGTACCAAGATAAATTATTCTGGTACAAAATGTTCAAAAGACCAGTTTCGATGCCGATTTCGGTCCAAATTTTGATATTGGCTTCACTTACCTGACCTCACTAACAGAGCTAACAAGGGCACGCCGTTTCCTGAGAAGGTTTCCGACTGTTTTAGTTCTTGTTTAAGATGGATGACAAGCGGCGATACCTTGAAAAACGACTTCAGTAAATAGTTTAGTCTTTAGGAAATCATAAATTGAATTTGGTCTACCTAGCATCTCAAGAAATCTTTCTGTTCTAATCCTAGGAAATTTCCAGTTTCAATAACGTTGGACCATAGTGATTTCGTTGTTAGAAGAGGTAGCAATGTCATAGTTCAATCCATCACAACATCCAGACCGAATATTAGGCAGAGTGACTCATGTCTCCCTGGTGAGATGGATCTCTTCTGCAGCAACAGGTGGTGATGCAAAGAAGCTTAAGGACTATGTGCAAGTCATAAACAGGATAGTAAGGATTTATTTGGTGTTATTGTCAAATTCTCATAGGGTAAGGCCCTCATCTAGCATTGAAAGCTTTCTGGTGGAGATCACTCAAGAATGGGGATAGGGCGCCAGTCCAGAGAAATACTTTTGACGACAAAGCTCTGATCCCTACACTATTTTGCAAGTTGATCTGCCTACTCCTTGACTGCAGATACATCACATCAGGGTACTAATCCACAAAAAGCAATTTTTGTCTCCTAGGTAGTCAGGGCCTTTAAGTAGGATTTAATAAAAGCTTGTTGCATTTCGTCTTTAGTAGTTTTAGTAGTCTCACTCTTTCATTTGCTTAACTATGCCAGGTACCGCAGAATATAAGCGAGGTTTTTAAGGTCAAAGATGTCTATATCAGCAGCATTAACCAGTCATATCTGGCGTTGTTGTTCTCGTTGTTGTTGTTGTCATGCGCCGATTAGAAGATCTCACCTAGACAAGCCATAGGACTTTCTCAGGCTTCGGGGTGTCATGAAAATTTATTCAATAGTGTACTTTCCAGGTTGGAAGTTGTAGTTACAAGGTTCCATCCAAAATAAAACAGACTTATACTAAAGTTACATTCTGATCCCCCGACCACACTTTTGAAGGGAGTTGTTTTAAGTCTTTCAACAGCTCTTCACCTCCATGTTATTGACACTTACAGTGCGTCATAGGCGGATGATGAGAAGTATTTTCCATTGACAGGTATTGGAGTATCGGGACTATCAGCTAATTCGCTATTTAGCAATGACTGGACCTTCCTCAGAACGCTTTGTATGAATGTTACAATATCTCCAGTATAGTTCCTTTGGGAATTCGTCCCGGTTTCGAACTTTTCTGATTGAAGTCATAATCGGTACCATCCTTGGAATCCATTTCAACTGTGACTTTGGGATTATGCGCGTGGTCCCAGCAAATCTAAAAACAGGCAATTAGAAAACGTGACACCTAGTGTGCATCTTAAATTTCCTATCTTGACTCTGGTTAGTATGCCACATGAAAAATTTGCATAATTTTATTGCACTGCACTGCACTTACATTATTGTTAACAAATATTGCACTTGCTAAAAGTCTCACCACGTACCCACTCTACTACTAACACCAATAACAATTACTCGCATTCTTATCTTCGTACAAATGTTGCAACGTGCTCGTGTATTGTTGTAACTACGCACTACCGTTGTTGCTGTTTGTTTTCAAACATTCCCATTGTCTACGAAAAAGCGTGGCAAGGCGTTAGTTAGACGAATGTGTGAATGTGACTTCCAGCACCGATGTTGGCAAACATCTGGTTGTTGCTGTCCTCTTATATACACTCCTATATACATATTTACCCTTGGGTTTGTGCAGCAACTTTCTGGTGATCTATTGTACAAAAAACAATTGCTTATCTATTTTTTGTTGTTTATTTTTTTTTGTGTTGTCCTTCTACGCCATTAGCGACATATGAATATGCAACAACTTTTTAGAGATGCCGTTCCGGTTTTGTTTTTGCTTTTCAGGTTTTATTGTTGAAAAGTTTTTTGTTTCAAATTCAGAATTTTGTTTGTAGATTTTTAGTTGATTTACACAATGTTACATTTTGTTTACGGTAAGAATTTTTTTCATCGTTGTTATTTTTTATGGGAGCTTTCTCTGTTTTGCATTCGTTACAGCTTTTCTATTATTTATTTGCCCTGAATATGTAGATTTGCCGCATTTTTTATATATTGCCAAGATGTCGTCCACACTTCCCAGTTCACATAAATTGTGGTTACAAAATAATTTTGATTACACCTAGTTGCGCTTAGCACGTATGGGTTAATAATTTTTCTAGCGATTATTTTTAGACAGAACTCTATAACTAGCAGCTTAAACATTTCAGCCGTCGCGGATTTTCACCTTTATTTTTAGGTGTGTAATTCAAATTGCATGGGAGCAAACTATCAACAAGTAAGGAAGTCTAAGTTCGGGTGGAGCCGAACATTATATACCTAGTAGTGATCTATTATGTTATCCCAATTTACGCAGGTCTATTTTAATACTTTCAGTTCGTATTTGCGTTCAAATAGGCAGTCAGACAGATAGATACACGTATCGATACATGACTACATCGACTCAGCTAATCCTTCTGATCATTTCAGTATACTTTTTGATGGGACAATCTCTTTTTCTTCTCATACGTACAAACATATCATTCTCATGTTGAAAATCAAAAAGGATCTACAACTTCGCTTTTGCAGTGGGGTATTAACTACTTGCCCGGATATTTTACTTTTCATCCTGAACGTTTTGATATACATTAATAAATATATATCTCGATTCGTTTATGCCGAATGAAGTAATATACCTTGTATGCGTAACAAAAATTAATATAAAAAAGGGTGTCTTTCATAGGTGCCAAAGAACTCAACCGATCTTTATGAAATTTTCACAATATATACTTGGGTGCACTGGGTACAGCATAGACAATATATAATTTTGAAAAAGTAGGAGGAGCCCAGCCCTCAGGCTATATAAAGTTTCAATTCGTCATAACTCCGAAGTTTTTTGGTCTAAATCAATGATATTTGGATATATGTGTCACTTAGTCAATATCTACACAATTTTGGAAAAGTGGGCGGTGCCACGCCCACATATTTTGTATTTTGTTCTTGCTCTTGAACTTTCACGATAGATTCAGGAGTTCAGGAGTTCGCTGGGCACGACACAGTCTGTATATAGCTTTTGGAAACGCCCCCAGGCTATATAAAGCTGCAGTTCGGTGTGGTTAGGAGTTTATTTAATGACATTTTATATATAGATGTGTTCCAAGTATCAAAACGTCAAAACAACCTACACCGGGGTTGCTAATATATTATAAAATGGCGAAAGCAAAAAACTAATTTCAGCATTCTTTGTAAAACTGAGAGACTAGTTTGCTCTTAAATAGACAGACGGACAGACAGACAGACGGACGGAGAGACGGACATGGCTAAATCGACTTCGCTCATCGTTCTGATCATTTTAGTGAACTTTTCTCTTCTTGTTCTCATACTTACATACATTTAATGTTTATGAAAGGTATGAAAATCAAAAAAGATATATAACTTCGCTATTGCAGTGGGATCTTAACTACGTGTCCGAATATTTTGCTTTTGTGTTTACCGATTTGGCTAAAAGTGGCCGGCGCCACGCCTACTTCTTCAAAATTTACATAATTTTTTTGCGGCCGAATTTTTCATAAGAAGATTATTATGTGTGCACAATCTGATTGATATAACTTGCTTAGTTGTAGAAATATCGCTTTTTAAATTTTCCAAAGAAAATTTTCAGAACTATGTCAAAAAACTTGGCGTGGAACTTAACCGATTTCGCCCATTTTTTCCTTGAACATTTCTTGCACAGCTGGAAAACTGTGTGCTGTATTTAGATATCTAAAACGGTGTTTGATTTATGATTAATAACATTTCTAAATTTGACTTAATCAAAAGTGGGCGGTGTCACACCCATTTTTAAAAATTTCTTGAAAAATTTATTTTATGCCTCAGTCTCAGTGTATTCACCAAATTTTATCCTTATAGGTGTATTATGTACTGAGTAATCACTTTTTTTGTGTTTTCGAAAGTGGGCGTGGCTATCATCCGATTTCGACTATTTTAAATAGCGCTCGGATATGAGTTCCAAGGAACCTGCATACCAAATTTCATTAAGATATCTCAAAATTTACTCAAGTGATCGTGTTCACAGAAGGACGGACGGACATGGGTTAATCAATTTCTCTTTTCCTGCTGAACATTTTGATATGTATAAGTCAATATCTATCTCGATCCGTTTATGCCGTTACGTACTTACAATAGGCGACTAAAGTTAATACACCTTGTGTGCGTAGCACTACAATTGTTTACTCTCTGGTTCTCATTACATGTCTTTCTCTAAAATAAACGCCATGTTGAAAACCCTGCCTGTTAGGTTTGTCATATAAAACTAGCTCTGCCACACGGGACCCTATTGCAATATCTCTACATATAATAAAATTGTAACAGGTCGATGTCTGTAGATTGCAGATATTTAAGAAAACTCGATAGGATCATTATTGAGCCAGTAGATAGCAAATCAACCATTTTTAGAATTTTTGTGCGTCTGTATGTTTGGTCGCACATCACTCAAAAACTGCTAAATGGAATTGAACAGAACTTTTACCGTTATATTGCTAGACGTTTAACTTAATATCATATGTTCCAATATCTCGACCAGTTTCGGAGGTATGGACAAATATGTGGACTAAGGTGACCCAAAATGTCTTTAGTACAATATGGGTATCAACCGAAAGGTGATAATTAGTGCTTCAAAAAGCGATGTATTTAAGTTCCGTATCTTATCTGGTATATGTGGGAGATATAACGATTAAAATCGGACTCAGTGTATTATAGTTCTGAGACGCAGCGAAGCGGGAACTGGTTTACTAGTATGAAATATTTTGAAATATTTCTTTTCAAATTCCCACATATATAAGAATACATTTTTCACAACCGAAAGCTCAAAAATTGCTGGAGCAATTTTAATCTATTTAATTAGGGGCTTACTTTTCCTTTTAGACATATGTATACTGGATGTAAGTAGTCAAAATTGATTGACAGCTTCGAATACTCCTTAGAAAAGTTTGTTTGGAAAGATATAAGATTTTAGTCGTCCTCTGTCGGTGGTATTGGATAAATAGGGAGAGCACCACTCCGATGGAAGGGCAGAGTGGTGACCGATTTGCACTCCCGTGGTGTTTCCAATTGGCGCCAGTTGGCGGAAAAGCCCAAATCGTTGAGACGGTTAAGTGCTATTTAAAGAAAAAAGCCGACATAACCCATTATAAAAGAGGTGGTCATACCCATATTTAAAAATATTTACCTAAATATTGGAGGTACTATACCTTCTTTGTTTATAAACCTAGTCGAACAGTTTTTTAAAAGCAAAGTTGACCTGAATTTTAAAGCGATTGCGTTTGGTGAAACAAAAATTATACCTTAAGGATGTACAACTCAATAAGCTGACTCAAAAAACCCCTCAGGGTAAGGGATTAGAATATGCCAGAGGTCGATATGTCTGTCGTAAGAGGCGACTAAAATCTACAAGGGGCAATGACGTGCAACTTGCTGGTTGATCTACATCGGATCGTATTGGTTCCGATAAATGATTAATATATTACAAAATAGCTGCCAGATACCAAATTTCATGGAGATATCTGCAAAACTGAGGAACTAGTGCGTGCCTCATCAGCTCGTGTAGAAGCTGCAGGGTCGAAGAGAAATAACATAACTCCAGTGTGGCTATCTGCAGTGCTGAGGATCAACCAATGTAACCTAACCCAATAAAGCCAAATGTAATACAATACAAAGCATAAAAAATGGCACCTTTTTGCAATCCACGGTGAACTAGTGCTCCTACAGGATGCATAAAAAACCGGTTTTATAGCTAATGTGCAGATGAACACCATAAGTACGTATGTGGCTCCCAAATCTCTACGTACGTGCCAGGCTGCAGAATTATGCCTTCATAATTTCGTCCCAGGCATGTGCATGTGGAGCTCAATAGGAAAAGAATGCTTTTAGTTGTGTGCTAAAAAGATATATAAAAATTTGTTATTACGTTTTAGGGTGGCTCGACTTGTATTGAAAACTTTGGAAGCTAGCACCATCGAACGATAATGATTAGTAACCATTGATATCTTCAGGATTTAAGTAATTTTACCGAGAAACTCAACTTATCCCAGAGGGGGACAAAAGCTCAAAACATTTTTCCGTTGGCGTATCGCTATAGTCGTATCCTTAAGCTAAGAAAAAAGGCTAAATCCTATTTCCGCTAACGATATTGCACCAATAATCGATTTCATTGCTTCTCATAAGGTTGGTTGAATCAGCGACAACGCACCAATAACTTGCCTTTAATAATGGTAGGTGCACAACTATTACCTATCTATGGTAGGTGGCGGAAAATGTATTCCCCGTTGACAGAGAGCTGAGTAGAAAAATCTCTGGAAATACAAACTGTTAACCTTTCACTTCAAACTGAAAGTTCCAGTTGTAGGTTAAGAGCGTCGTTTACCGATGTTATCTACGTTACGGAGCACCTTAGTTTGATTTAATCTTTGGTAACGGCGGGATAACCCTTATACTCAACGCGGCCAGTTTTTTCGTTTTGTTAACGAAATTCATTGCTTTATTTTAGCTACCGTTTTCACTTTGCTTCTATATAATTGTAAGCCCTTGAAGAATATGTACTTCACAGTTTTATACTCAACTGGGTATTCATACTTTTTCCAACAGACGTCAGATTGCAATGTCATGAACAATTCAAAATAGATATAAGCCGCACCACAAAAACAAGAGTCGATCCCCAACCTATCCGAAAACAAATCTTGGAAGAGACGTGCAACGTCCGGCTCCTTTTGCTTCCACCAGTGGGTGCTAAGAGCATTACTTTCTAGGCCATCTTCATTCGTTACCTCTACAAGGTAACTTTTCGTACTAGGGATTGGAATACCGGGATCTCATTCTTTCTCGGGTGAAGAAGTTCCGTGGTTTCTATATTACAATCACGGGATTTTAGGGATGGTATATATGTTACTAAAAACTAAATACATATATATGATTCATAAATGAAAGTTATTAAAATTTTTTGTTTTAATTTAATTTTCTTCGGTGCTGGTGTTAATAAAAATATCATGAAATTGTCTAGCACCTAGCAAGAAACTTTAGGTCTAACGATAGTAGTATCGAAGTTTTCCATTTATTTGTTCAATATTGGATTTTTTTTTATTGTAGATTATCTTTAACAAAAACTAAGTTAACACAGCTTTAAGGCTTAACAATGGTGACTTTTTTCACGTCGATATAAAATTTATCATCCGGTTTCTTCTCGTGGTATCGACTTTAAAATCTACGAACGATTCTCATGTATCAATCCTTCTCTCTTTTTTCAAGATTTTTCGAAAATGTTGCGATAAGGTGCGGTCCATGGTGGAATCTTACATAATTTTGAATCTGAATTGAAAGAATCTTACATAATTTTTCTGGGTGATTCCTCCGTTTGTAATTTTATATGGGCTCCTTTCCCAATCGAAGTACCTCACGCCCATCTAAGTAGTAATATTTACTTTCAGCAAAATAAAAAGATGTACAAATGTTTAAAGACTACTTTTATATTTATGTCGCCAAGTCAAGGAGTTTGGAACTATGTTACAAGGACGTGGCGAAATTCGGAAAATTCGTATGGAAATGAGCGGACAAACAAGAATGGGACTTAATATAAAGGTAGTATTAGTAATAAAATTGGCACTTCTCTAAAAATAATTACCTTAATAACTAGGCTATTTAAAGAGATTTTAACTTAAATCAATTGTATTTGATATAGGGCACGATATTTTAATGGGAAATACTCATACATTGCATTGGAAATGCTCAAACCGGCGTGCCTGTTAGTGAGAAACACAGCTGGGTATATAATAATCAGTTTCATGGAACTTATTTTAACGAATTTTTATACAAAAAACTTATCTGTATGTACAAGGTGGCGCAAAAGTAAGCTTCCGATGTTCAGCATATCGGTTGTGGCACGTGCAGTGTGTGCTGTTGCACCGTCTTGTTGGAACCACATGTTTTCCAATCCCAATTCATCTAGTTGCGGCAAAAATAACTCGTTGATCATTGCCCTGTAGCGCTCACCATCCACAGTAACCGTTTGGCCCCGACCGATTATTGGTCAAATAAATAGTCAGCAATATTCCGCGTTCTGGAGCAGTGTAGCCTAACACTGTTTATTAACGTGTATTTCGCATGTGTTTACTACACAAATGTCAAAACAGAACTGACTTTAGGGGCCAATCGCAAAATTTATAGCATTTTCTGATAGGAGGATTACTTTTGCGCAGTAACCGTTTTTCACCGACCGATTATTGGTCAAATAAATAGTCAGCAATATTCCGCGTTCTGGAGCAGTGTAGCGTAACATTGTTTATTAACGTGTATTTCGCATGTGTTTACTACACAAATGTCAAAACAGAACTGACTTTAGGGGCCAATCGCAAAATTTATAGCATTTTCTGATAGGAGGATTACTTTTGCGCCACCTTGTATATAGACATATGAAGTAGGGATGAAAATTTTTTGGATTTTGACCATCCCGAGATTTTTTTCCCCCTTCTATGAATTAAGGTTGAAAGGTGAAGAAATATTTGATTACCAACAATCCGTGGAGTAAAGCCTTTCTAAACTAGACATCGATCGCATCAACCAAAAAAAAAAAAGTTTTTGGCACAGCGGCCGCCCGATCGCATCATCATCGCTTGTGCAATTCTTCTCGACCAGGGTTTTTCGTCAAACTTAGAATCATCAATGGTTAATGCAGTAAATTTATCAACTCAAACTGGGAATAATTCCACGGCGACGGTCATGATTTAATAATGAAAGGTTTCGTAAGTAACCCTGTAATTGGTTTTTAAATTTAACAGGGTTTGCCTTCAACCACAGCCGTTTATATGAAAGTACGCATAGCAGATCAGCCGTATCAACTAGAAGAAAATTTCAGTTAAACTTTCCCACTCTATTCAAAGTGATTCATGCTAAATCCAGTTACAGACCCATTGGTTGCTTCAAAACTGTTAAAACCCCTTGTTGTTCACGGTCTATGGCGTCCCATGGCTACCACACTCCAGCTTAGCACCGCCACCTATTTCAGATGCAGTCTCCAGGACTGCCGACACTACTATTGACCATCTCACAAGGTAGCCCACATGTACTTTTAGAGTAGCACTGCCCTTTTGGATGTGAGTATTGCCGAGTGACATCCTTCATCACCCCCCATACCCACTTCCGCTTCGTCTTCCAGCACCATCACAAGTGCAATTCTTGCCTAGACCTGTGTCAATTGCTCATGCTCTGGCGGTGCCACGCTTACATCAACAAAACTTATTTGCGGCTAAATTTTGCTTAAATATTTCTTTGCTGATTCCAACTTTTATTATATTAACTTGCACAGTTACAGAAATATAGCGTTTCAAATTTTATTAACTAATTTTTCAAATCTACTTTTCGCCCATTTTCACAATAAACAGAGTTATAAAATCAAAGTTTTTACCAAATTTTCCAAAATATTCGATACATAAAAAGTGGTCGTAGCTACCCAGGACGCACTTACCAAATTTCAATAAGAGATCTGAAAATTTGATCCGGTTATCGTTTTCACAAACGGACATACGGCCATGGCGTAACCTCTTTTTCTAAAAAGTGTATGCCCAACTGATTTGCTAAATTTCAGACCTTTCCTTGAAAGACCATTATTATTATTTATTGTTAAAACTGCGACTTTATTTCAACATCATTCACATATTGACTATTTACAGGTTCAATTTGTTCGAAGATAAAATGCAAAATAATAAGATATATTTCATTTTAAGTTATTATTACTATAAAATAAAAATTGTATTTATTAATGAACTACATATCTTGTCTCAATTATTTTAGAAAAAAATTAAATACAAAAGGAAGAGTTATGTTTTATACATGTAAAATGTCTTTAATTAAGTATTTCCACCAAATTTTATTTGTTATTCTATTAGATATTGTGCATACCTTTTCTACCTGTGTTAATACCTTTTTACAGAACGGCATACAATTTTTCCCCTTTTTCTTCTCCTTCCTGAAAGCAACCATGTGTGCGGAGTGTCACATATGAAAAAAACTTTACATACAAAACCTCTGGTAGTTGAGCGATGGAACATAAGTTGACTTAAAACTGTTACTTTATACATAAGTTAAGCCAAAACTGATTATCAAACCCAGAGAATAGTAGTCAAGTTTTGTCAAAAATAACAAACTTCGAATCACATAAGGAACAGCTTTGAAGTCACGATTGGCCTTAGTAAGTAAGCAAGTATGCAGGGCCGAAACTTTAAGACATCCGTTGCTACATACCGGAATGTGTAAAGCTTTAAACGTCCACGATTACACCAGCAACATGCAAGAACTACACTCCCAGAACTCCATCCAAATTATAGTGTAAATTATAATATTACATTTTTAAATAGTATTTTTACCTAATTGTAATAAAAGGCAACTCAGAATGTAAATGACAATTTTCCAGGCAGCAAGATGGCTGCAATTGTCAAAATATGTAGAAGAGTGATAAACTTCTAGTGATTGAATCATGTTCAAACGAAAAGTGAAGTAAGCAAGTATGCAGGGTTCGGTTGCTCTCATACAAGTTGTATGGGACAATTTTGACAGAAAATTAACGCTGTGCGTTTATATACGGTTGAGCTGTAAGATGTTTCCATGGTTCAATAATGAGGTTATGTCATTTCATCAGCTGATTCAATTATTTTGATCACACTGGCGTATAGATTTTCAGACGATAATACTCCCGCTTAAAAAATATTGCAAATATGGCGAAATTATTTAATTATAATCATTTTTCAACCATGCTTGCACCACCTAATTTCTCACAAATGAAAATTTTTCTGGTTTCTCTTTTTTCATTCGCTGACACCAGCCAGTTGCTTCTGACAATCTGTTGTTGCTGTAGCGTTGACTTTACCTTGTTATTGTACCATGGATGTTTCTATGCAATTTTTAAAACGGTTTGTTAACACAATTTCTATGAAAAAAATTTGTGTTAATGTTTTTGTGAAAAAAAATTGTTCAAATCAGGACGATAAATTTAAAAATGACATGAGAAAAGGGAAACGGAATTTTTTTTAAAGTTTAAACCCAGTTTTTAGTCAGTTTTTGCTATTGAAGATTTCACATTTTAATGACAGTAATCGAATTTTATAAATTAAAATTAATTAGTCTCTCTTTGACTTTTATAGGCACCCAAAGTCCTATACCGATCTTTATGAAAGTTTTAGTAGATTTATGTGATCACAGGGCACAGCATAGGCATATAGCTTTGGAAGAATTCTTTAGATTAATGACATTTGGACATACATAAGTGATCAAGTTGTTTACATTTTTCGAAAAGTGAGCGGTCTAAGACCGTATGTTTTTGTGTTTGTTTATATTATAAGAGTAACATATTTCCAAACCCAAAAATCCCGAGATTATGTGGAAGAAATAAACGAGCTTTTTGTCACCTAGCAAAGCTATTGATTTATTTCTTTAAACACATTTATGCATGTATGGCACTTGGGATGGAAAAACACCCGAAAATTCCAACTGTCGTACTGTCCAAGTGAATTTTTAAAATACATACATACTAAATACATAGATGTTAGCTTAGTATTTGCCAGTTGTCCTGTTAGTGGAAGCACTTTTTTGGCTGACATTCATGACTTTGCATATTTTATATGCAATTTTTTCAAAGCTTCTGCTGAATAATGCATCATTTTTATTTGTTTCAGCATATTTTGGTATTCATTTATATTTTTGTTTTTTTTTTCGCGTTACAGCTAGAAAAACATGCTTTGCGTTCTTCGCGTTCTAAACTGGGTTTTGACATTTCTTTAGAGTTTGTTAATATCCCCTTCAGTTTTTGTTTGCCGTACATTTTTTTCTTTTGATGAATACAACAATTAGCAGATAAAAGATAAAAAAAACAGCTGAAATAAATTTGTTCCTTTTGGAGTGTACTTTGACAGTTCACTGGATATCTGACTTTTTACGACCAAATTGATAAGACTAAACAAAGTACAACTTAAGCCTTGGGTTCCTTAAAAAGCGATGCCGTTATATTACGTTGCCAACATTATAATCACCGTCATTAGCGGTGCCGTCAATTTTTCCCATTTTATTTTAGTTATTTTGATGACGAAAGGCAGTTGTTAATTATTATTTACTTCTAAAATTCAAACATTCAAAACAATAAAAAACATTGGATTTAATAGACATATACTAACAACATAGACTAATAATATATATAATAATTACTTTAACTCAACGAGTGAAAATATGTCCACCGTTTGGAATGGTATGTGTATACACATATTTATGGTTGCCATTTTGGAAGTACATATACATATTACTTTTGAAAATGAATAAGACGTTAATTTTGAAGTTCTGCGTATTTTTCAATGTGAGCTCGACTTCGGTTAGCATTTTGGAATTTTTTTTGTTTGGTACACAGGCAGTGTGTTAATTTATCCAGAACTGGCTTTTTTGAAATAAATTTTGCTGAAGAAAATTACATATGTATTCAAGATTTCATGGTTTTCTAGCATTTTTCCCTTAACCACAACTTAGACATATTAAAAGGCCATTTCATATTGATTTTTAAAGAAGTTTCTCATCATAACGGGTGAAATTTAATCTACATCTGTTTAGGCTTCAAGTTTGTGCCTACCTTAAGTCCTATATTATTGAGTAAAAAAGTTAAAAGTAAATTTCTTGAAAAAATACATAAAACTATGTGCGTATTAGAATTTTAATAAATTTGAATCATTTTCTGGCGGTTTGTTGCAAAAACTTGGATTTTTTCACTCCAAGATAGAGGTCGAATAATAAAATAAAAAAGTAAAGCTAAGAAGTTTTCATGTATTAAAAAAATTCCGTTTAATAAAAAAATAAAATCAGTTGACCGGAACCTGTTCTCGACCTTTGGAAAGCACGCGTCCCACCCTAGACGCTTACCACCTGCCTACTGCGATATGTACAACGCAACAGTGAAATACTATACTTAAGCACTTTAATTGATTATTACAAATAAATGAAACATAATTTGTTAAATATAATTCTCCTATGCACCGCTCCTGACCATTACGAACATATTGATATACATTTTATAGCAACTTATGCATGTTTAGATATAGATATTGACTGGCAATTGTTTGTATGGGAAAAATGTTAGCTTATTAATATATAGATTTTTAATTTGAGTTTCATAAAAATTACAGAAAAAAAATTAAATTAAATTTAACGAATATAGATTTTTATAACTCATTTAGTGAGAAAAAGTATAATGAAAATACTGAAATTTAATAGAAGGAATGTAAGTAAATAAAATATGTAAATTTCGGGTGAGCTAAACCTGGAAATTTGGTAAAATATAGATGATGTGATAACATATCAAATAATGCCGCTAAACTGATGAAGAACTGGCGACTAGTTGCTGGAACGTTTAACCTTAAAAATTAACTTTCAAATTTTAGATATTTTAAAAGCCAAACTATATCCAAACTTTTGTATTAAGTACGTACTTCTGCCATTTTTATAAAAATTATTTTCCATATCTTGTCACATACAAAATAAATTTGCAATATTTTTCTGGAACGTTACAATTTTTCTCTTATATAAGCTTTTATCAAAGCTAAATTTCACAGAAGGACGTATTATTTTAGAATTAGTTTCAAAAGTGCCTTTTGAAACAAATCTATAAGACTCTAGAAAAGTCGTGTTGTACATTGAATACTTCTTTGAAAAAAAAATATTAAAGGTGAGTATGGAATGTTGTAGACTTCATCTGAATCACTTTTAGAATTTTTGTCTGTCTGTTTGAGCTCAACGGATACTTAGAAATTCATTTTTATGACACTTTCACTGCTGGACAGCGTATAACTTGCGACGTGTGCAGAACTTTTTTATCAAAACCTTATGATAAACCAAAACAATATATACATCTATAATATAAATGCAAAAGTTGGTGGGAAATTGTCCCACTTTATGGCCAAACTATACATTTAAGGTATTAAACAATTACATATGTATGGATAGGTATGGCCCGACTGCAGTACTGTCAATCAAAAAAACTTAAAAAAAAGTTAATTATAATTGTTGCTTTTTATACCAACAATTTTTGTTGATTTACGGCCTGTACATTTTCAAGTATTCATGAAACGAGCTCTAGGCCAAGAATAATAATAATAATAAGTTAGCTTAATGGTTAGCAATGCGTGCCAAAATTTCTCTGATGAAGAAGCTTAGCAGCTTCCGAAATGGACCTATAAGAAAAGCTATGGCGGCTGTCTTTAAACATTTTTCCTACTCTATTCAATTAAAAACTTTCAATAATTAATTAAAAATGATTATTAAAAACATATAAAACAATAATAATTTTCATAAAAATTCAAAAAAGTGAAAAATTATTATTCTTGGCTTTGAGATCGTTTCATGAATACTTGTTAATTATAATATTGCAAAATTAACTTAAAGATACACCCACACATATGCCAAACATGTTTCACACTATAGAGAGGTGGTTGTGTGAGTAGATATGTCATGTATGGTTTTGCATTACTCGTGTGATCGGCTCTCACTGTGAGTGCGAAGAGTTGGTAGTCGACCAATGAAAAACAAGTATTTGCACTATAGAGCCTCTGCTGTGTGAGTAAACGTGTCATACATTTTTGCTTTAGTTGTTTTTATTGCATTAATCACTGCCTACGATGCCCAGTGTCAGCGGCGTTCCTGAGCGCACGAAAAGTTGCTTTGTTGGAGACATTCCAGAAGCTATGTAAAATATGGCCAAATATGTAAACTTCATTGTTCATACCCAACAATCATTTCTTTAATGTTTTTTAAAATAATTTAAAGTAAACTTGCTACAATAAGCCATATGTAAGCTTTTTCAGATTTAATTTATTTGAAAGTTTCAAGTAAACTTTTTATAAACTTCCAGAAAAAACTGTTACAAAGAATTTCAATTGAAAAGTGAAATGCAAATGTTTCAAAAAATTGAGAAAAATCTATTTGTCAGTTTTTTTCTTTTCAACTTACAATACTTCCAATTCTTTTGAAACAAGATTTTATATGAGAATGACGGCGAAAAAGCAAAAATCATGGCTGCATCTTAACCACTTTCGCAAACTGGTTTAATTTGCAGCATTCAATGTATGATTAGAACTTAGTTATTTATTTTATTGCAATAGCTAAATAATATACCAAATATGGTTTGAATAAAGTTTAAAAAAAAACTTTTAGAAAGCTTTCTTTAAAATCAAGCAAAGTAAACTTAAAATAAATCTTTAAAAAGCTTTCCGAAATAAGTATTAAGCTTACAAAATTTAAAATTTTCGTTTATAAAACGTTTGAAAATAAACGTTGTGTAATTGAAACGACGCGTTGATAATTATTAATTATTAATTTAAACCAACAAAAAGGTTTTCAAGAAAGCTTTCTAAAAGTTTTTTTTTAACTTTATTCAAACCATACCTTGTATATTATTTAGCTATTGCAATAAAATAAATAACTAAGTTCTAATCATACATTGAATGCTGCAACTTAAACTCGGAGACAAACAATAAAAAGCACCGAATTAGTAAATAAACAAACAAGGATTGCTTTCGCTAAGTAAAGAATACACAGGTGTTTATTAGGAATATGTTTGAACACTATTATAATTAATAGGATAACAAATGGCGTGAAATTGTGAATATCGTATGGAATTAATAGGGAAAAACTATATTTACCTCTGGATTGGCTGCTCGTAACTCGCGTACTCTCGAAAAACAAGTGGCCGAGCATATCTTAGGATTTTAGCTCGATACCCCTGCCGAATGCCTACTTTCGTCAGGTTCGGAGAGGTAAGCGCTGTTATCGGTTGAAAGCTTCATGCAGGATTATCACGAAATCAATAGCATTCAAATACCGCGATGGGTGCATTTCACGCCATCCAACGAGGTGGAAATACACGGGTTCTGCGATGCATCAGAAAAGGCCTATGCCGCTACAATCTTTTTACGAGCCAAAGTGAGGGATCAGATCTACGTCAATCTATTAATGGCCAAAACGAGAGTAGCTCCCGTAAAAACGATATCATTACCCCGTTTAGAGTTATGCGGGGCAGTCTTACTGGCCGAAACGATAGAATCTGTCCGCGAAAACTTAAATTTAGGAAATTTCAATACTCATCTATGGACCGATTCTACGATTGTTCTAGCTTGGATTAAGAAACCACCATGCTCTTGGTCAACATTCGTGGCTCATAGAGTAACAAAAATAGTGGAAAAGGTGGGAAATAAAATCTGGCGGCACGTAGATTCCGCATCAAACCCAGCAGACATGGCCAGCAGAGGACTATCAGCAAAGGATATAGTCAACAACACTTTGTGGTGGCAGGGACCTTCTTGGCTACAAGAAGACAAGACAAAATGGCCAACTCAAGAAAGATATTATGGTACAAACATCGAAGAAAAGAGAGTACAAGTTCACACAACTAAGCAAATACACGATAACGAGGACATTCTCGAAAGGTTTTCTGATTTTTCAAGGACTTTGAGGGTTATATCATACATTATGAGGTTCTCTCAAAGAACTAATCCCAAAACGAAATCTTCTTTCAAAGCGGAGTCACACCTCATTTCGCCCGACGAAATTAAGGCTACGACTCAACGACTTATTAAAATATATCAACAGAAGCATTATTCTGAAGAATTAAAGGAATTAAAAACCGGGAAACCCATTGGGACAAAAAGTGAAGTCCTTCCTCTCAACCCCTTCGTCGACAGCCATGATATATTGCGAGTAGGCGGTCGTCTGTCTGCGTCCCTTGATCTCGCCTATAATGAACGCCATCCAATTATCCTCCCTTACGCCTGTCAGTTTACGCGTCTTCTCGTCCAATTTATCCATAACATTTCCCTTCACGGCGAAAACCAACTCATGTTACGCCTCCTACGTACGCAATATTGGATCCCACGAGTTAAAAATATGATCCGATCCGTCATCCATAACTGCAAGGTTTGTACGATCTTCCGCAGGCGATCACAAACCCAGCTGATGGGAAACCTCCCGCCAGAACGTACCACCTTCTCACGCGCGTTCACAAACGCCGGTGTAGATTTCGCCGGACCGTTCGACATCAAGTCCTACAGTGGAAGAGGATGTCGGCTGTCAAAGGGCTATGTTTGCCTCTTTGTCTGCTTCACGACCAAGGCCACTAGTGACCTTAGTACCGCAGCATTCTTGGCAGCCTTCGACAGGTTTGTTGCGAGACGAGGATGTCCAAAGAACATCTACTCCGACAATGGAACTAACTTTGTCGGAGCCTCTCGAGCCCTCCGCTCCGAGTTCAAAGCTTTTCTCTCGGATGCCCGCAACCAAACCCTACCGAAATACTACCATCAACGCCTGACCTGGCATTTCATCCCAGCGGGCGCCCCCCACATGGGTGGACTCTGGGAGGCAGTGGTAAAAAGTTTCAAGAACCACTTCAAGAAGATCGCGTCCGATCAGAAATTCACCCTCGAAGAGTTCAGTACCCTACTTTGTCGAGTCGAGTCCTGCCTCAACTCTCGGCCACTTAGTCCCTCGTCCAACGAGCCGTCCAGCTTGGAGCCATTGACTCCGGGACATTTCCTCGTTGGAGGACACCTATTAGCCCCACCTGAGATTGACGGTAGCGAGAATCGTGCCTCACTCGTCAACCGATGGGAAAAACTCAAGGCTCTACACCAGACGTTTTGCAAACGATGGAAAACAGAGTACCTCACCGAATTGCAAAAACGCGTAAAGTGGAAACACCCACAATCAAACATGAAACAAGGGGACCTCGTCGTTCTAAAGGAAGACAACCTGCCTCCAAACGAATGGAGACTCGGACGAATCGCACAACTACATCGTGGACCAGATCACCGAGTTCGTGTCGTAGTACTTGATACCGCGAGGGGCCAGACTACCAGACCAATCACGAAATTGGTCTTACTGCCACCCGGTAACGAGGATGGCGGAAGGTAATGATATTCCACTTCTAAGTATCTCTAATTCCACTTCTAATTACTATTAGGATTAGAGAGCTTCAAGACTTCTCCCACCGAACCGTATTCCCCTCCCAACTAGAACAAACCCCTTACCACCTTATTGCTCGCCAAACAAAGGAGCCTACCCACAAGACAATAAGCGCACTCGTTCAAATGTAACGAGGCCAACAGAAAACCTACCGCAGACGGGTGACCCGATCTGCAACCGAAGTTTCATTCATATACAAACAACATATAATTTTCTACCCACTTATACAACAGATATGTGGCACAGGGACCAACAAGATATTCCCCTCCAGACATTCTCACGATCCTATATAGGATATAACAGTATTCGCCACATACCTCTGAGGTCTAGAAAATTCAAATGAAAAATTTTGGCTCTTAAATTACCGAAGTAGACAGTTAAGAGTCTTACAAAATTCAACAAAATGAAAAATTTTGGCTCTTAAGCTACGCCATGTTGGCTTCGAAATGGAGGATTTCCTTAATAAAGTTTGATGACATCAAAGAAAACCGGGTGAAGATGGGGAATAGAAAAGGAAAACTCAAAATAAGCAGACATGGCTGCAGGCATGGGATTGATGACAGAAATTGCTTGAAAAATAGATTTCCAAAATTAAAAATTCGCTTTCTGATTAGTGATACAGAGGTCAAAACGCGTATTTTGATACCTCTCCCGACGTTTTGGACTTAGTTTAGCAGGTGTCTCCTGAAGGACACAGTTACCAAATCTTAGGTGGAATTACAATTAAAAACCTACCTACAGTTACAAGAGTATTATCCCATGAGTGGGACAATGAATAAACTCACCAGCCTATTAAGACCAGGCAGTGGCGCTGTGGGGTTCGGGGCAGATACGTGCTATATATGTTATTTTCACATTAATTTACAACTTAATCTTAACTACAGTTAGTTGAGAGTTACCTATGTACTAACTTCGACAATATTCTCTTTAAAATATAAAAATCTAATTATATAGTGGTAATTTACTTGCCATACTTCCGCTGAAAACGTTTTTCCACTTTAGTTGCTGGTGAAATCACCACAGCATGCAGGTACGTTACTCAAGTTAAAGGTCTAGAGATTCCAGTCGTCCGCAATGATTGTACAATTAATGCTGTCCCATCAGCTTGGGCTTTACTCTTATCGACGCCACCACTAGCGGGATTAGGAATAGTATCGTTAGGTAAGTCAGTCGTTGCTAATAATCTCACGTACTCACCCGCAACACGTCGCTTCCATCCATATCCGATATTTTGGTTATCAAAAGCAAATTACTGGATACCAATTCCACTGCCGCAATTGTTCATGGTCCTGGTCCTTCGAACAGGACCGACTTTGACATATATTGCCCGCTTTGATGATGGCATCTGGTAGAAATTGACCAAACTCACGTAGTACATCTTCATCTTGCCCAAACAACTTTGCCACCTGTGTATAAACTTCTTGCTCGGTTAAGGTTTTCCTTGATTTGGACTGCCTTCTTTAATTACTGTTTGCTATTATTTATCAAGTCGTTATCAAATTATTAAAATTTGACGAGGAATCTATTTAAGCATCCACTTGGTGACGAGCAGCAGTGGTGGGCTTTTCAGCCAAGAAATCGGCGAATTCTTGATACGGACTGGCCCCTAAAGGCATCTCCTTCCATAAATCAGGTGTCAAATAAGCATAGGTCTTAGCAATAGCAGCGTATGTTGCTTTGGTAAAGTTACCAAAGGTACCTGTAGAACCACGAGCCGAAGTATAACAATCCTCAATGCCAGCCATTGTTAGTAACTTCTTAGGTTCAGGAGCTGATACAATACCAGTACCACGAGGAGCTGGAATCAAACGCACTGATACGGAACCACATTTACCAGTAACTTTGCATGGTACAGTATGGGGTTTACCAATCTTATTACCCCAGTAACCACGACGAACAGGTACGACTGACAATTTAGCCAGGATGATAGCGCCACGAATAGCGGTAGCCACTTCTTTGCTGCATTTAACACCAAGACCAATATGTCCATTGTTGTCTCCTATAACAACAAATGCCTTGAAACGCGTGCGCTGACCAGCACGGGTCTGCTTCTGAACAGGCATGATTTTTAAAACCTCATCACGTAGTGCTGTACCCACAAAGAAATCAATAATTTCGAATTCTTTGATTGGCAAAGAATATAGGTAAATCTCTTCTAATGAATGAATTTTTCCATCACGCACTAAGCGCCCTCATTTGGTTACGGGAATCCATTCTTTAGTCTTCCTTGCCTCCACGACCTCGGCCACCACGACCGCCACGAGAACCAAAATACAATACCCCCGGCGCATTATTTAATTTTACCACCCGCCCATGCGCCCATGCTTAACGTGGCATGAGGTTTACGGTGGGGTGTACCACTGACCCAAGGAAGAACCCTGTAAAAGAAAGAAAACGATTACTACTTGGAAAAAGTTTGTATATTTACATACATATCTATCAATCGCTGTGTGCCGGCCATCACCGCGAATGACATATGTACATATATATGTAAGTGGTTTTCTGACTCTGGCCGAAACGATACAGGATTTCGGCCAGCGTCCATTCATACTTACCTCCAGGAGTCCCCCATCGGTCCTGTGTATCCATTCATCACCTGTAAATAACACAAATATTAGTTAAAAAGAAAATTAGCAACAAATTACAAATTTACTACTTACCCTCGTGAAAATTTTCGTCAATGACATTTCATTCAGAAATGTATCCAGTGCTGTGCGTATGAGCGTAGCCACATCAAACGTTTCTTCGTGACAACACGAGTTGCCACACACAAACGCGACGGGTATGTACTCGTTACAAAAATCCACCAGTTTTTTTTTGGGTTTACGCACCTAAGGGAGCGAGTGAATTTATTCACCTGGAGCTAGGTGAAATCGGTTCAGCTACGAATGTGTACCCATATAGGTATTGGCAATAATGCTGGTCGCCAGTAATTTACAGAATGAAAAAATTATAAGTTAACACAAAATATGAAATATGCTGTGAGGAAAGTTATCAGTTCACGATTCACTTTTCCTCGATACCCTTCATTCATAAACTGCAAAATTTGGTATTCCACTTGGCATGGCAAAATGGTAACACGAGAGATATGTTCACCTCATCTATCTAATTTTCAGTTTTCCGCCGTAGCATTTGGTTTAGTTATTGCCAAATGCGGCAGACGTCATCGGTTGGATGTGGCAGCACCGAATCGCTGACCACATCTGGAGTACAAAAGTGGGTGATTGACGACCGGCTATAGAACGATGCCGATCAGCTGGTTATGTGTCACTGTAACAACCAGCTACAATACATGTATAAATGGATACATTTAATCTAAATTTATGCACAGACCATTTAGCAATAACTAAACTAATACACAAATTGAAAAACCTCGCACCATTTCTCTCTTTTTTACCCCATTTTACAAACAAATTTTACAGTTCGGGCTCCTACGAGTTACTACTCTTAACATTATGCACTATGTTCTGGGGTTTGCAGGAACTTGTCAGCTGTGACAAAGCTACCAGACAGAAAGGAATTTGTTTCCATTTGAATAACGCGATAATGCGTTACACAAAATTAAAACCTTAATACTTCATAAAGAATCTTATGAATATGCCAAACCGAAGTACAGGAACTGTGCTTCAATTATGCATACAAGCCACCCAACCGCCCAAAAAACCCATACCAATACCCTAATAATGGGTTTATATTCTAGAATGACTCGTTTTACGGCAACACGAGCAAAAACAGAGGAGCGGACCAAAACCTTTGCCATACCATGTCGGTTATGCAACAAAAACCATGGCATACGTTTTTGCCAGCAGTACCGGGGGATGTCGGCGGAGGAACGATTGCGGGTGGTACTCATCCACAAATATTGCCCCAATTGTTTGTCCCCGTTTCACCGCCCGGAGATTTGTCCAAGTAAGGACCGTTGCTATCGGTGCCACGAACCCCACCACACGTCCCTTCATATGGACGAAAACATAGTTACTCGACAGTCTACCGACATCATCGAAGACGAAGGCGAAATATCTGATGATGCGCTATCCATAGCCATCACAGAAAATACAAAGTCTTGGGCAGAGCAGGTAGAAGAAGAAGAAGAAGAAATGAGGGCTGCTGCAACACCAACTCCACAGCTCGGCGGCTCGGAAACACGTCCTTTCCGACCGCTACTACGACACGAGCAACGGAAGAAGCGCGCGTCGGACACACCTCAACGTCCAGTCCCAACATCTAAACTACGCAAGGGTGGCGCGGAAACACGTCCTTTCCGCCCATCCCCGCGGTCTGTCAAGGTGAATCGTGGTGGCTCGGCAACACGTCCTTTCCGACCATCTCACAGTCCCACTGATGTCCGTCGGGGTGACGCGGAAACACGTCCTTTCCGCTCATCACGACGCACAGCGGGTCGGACGGCACCTTACCAGGCCCGCGGACTTACCAACACTACCACCGCCGTCCGCCACAACGCAACCGCTACAACTTTCCGCTCCGGTAGAGCGGCCAACGCCCCTGCTACAGCCATCATTATGCGATCGTTTGTCGCCATCGCACCAACGGCTTTGGTGTGCATCGAGTCCGGTGGCGCACTGCACTTCGTCCGTTCCCTGGTCGACCCGTGCTCACCAACTACGGTCATTGACGGTGAGCTCGCTACCAATCTTCACCTAGAACGTGTTGGTGGGACCCGGCCGATCAGGTGTACACTTGTACTTCGGGGAAAGTACGGAGTAACCAGAAGGGTCACCACCCAAGCTACGGTCCTTGCGCACCATCATCGTATGAGCCCGGTCTCTAATATTGATGCGACGGTTGCTGCACCTTTCCAGCTTATGAGGCTGGCGGATCCCGAATTTTTCCGTGCCTCTTCTGTGCGCCTGACGCTAGGCGCCGACGTTTATGCCAGCCTGATCCTGAGCGGCACTCCACCGTCAACCATCAATGGGTTGCTGGCACAAGCCACAATTTTCGGCCTTGTAATTTCGGGGGCCCACCAACAATAAAAATACAAAAAAAAATAAGGTGCAATGAGCTAAGCAAAACCACGTACATGTATATTAACCTTTATTTTCTCACCCACAACAGGTGTCAAGCGCCGACTGGCGGAGCAAGGGCCCATGGGTGGCCCACCATAATTTTAATAGTTTAAGACTAGTTCAACCGGAAACTTGAATTGTGCATTTATCTGGGGTTGGCTGCTACACTATTTGTTCTTTTTGAAGGTTGCTCGCCGCAAGGGGGCCGGCATGTTTAGGCCACCGGCCTAAATATATCGGCCGCCCCTTGTAGGGTGAAATTATTCATATTTGCACCTTTATGGCCTGTAGCTTTCAACCGATAACAGCGCTTACCTCTCCGAACCTGACGAAAGTAGGCATTCGGCAGGGGTATCGAGCTAAAATCCTAAGATATGCTCGGCCACTTGTTTTTCGAGAGTACGCGAGTTACGAGCAGCCAATCCAGAGGTAAATATAGTTTTTCCCTATTAATTCCATACGATATTCACAATTTCACGCCATTTGTTATCCTATTAATTATAATAGTGTTCAAACATATTCCTAATAAACACCTGTGTATTCTTTACTTAGCGAAAGCAATCCTTGTTTGTTTATTTTCTAATTCGGTGCTTTTTATTGTTTGTCTCCCTTTATTACGTGCGAGCGCGCCACCGTCATTGCCACGATCCCGCCGTAACAACTAGTTTGCGAAAGTGGTTAAGATGCAGCCATGATTTTTGCTTTTTCGCCGTCATTCTCATATAAAATCTTGTTTGAAAAGAATTGGAAATATTTTAAGTTGAAAAGAAAAAAACTGACAAATAGTTTTTTCTGAATTTTTATAAACATTTGCATTTCACTTTTCAATTGAAATTATTTGTAACAGTTTTTTCCGGAAGTTTATAAAAAGTTTACTTGAAACTTTCAAATGAATTAAAACTGATAAAGCTTACATATGGCTTATTGTAGCAAGTTTACTTTAAATTATTTTGACAAACATTTACAGAAATGATTGTTGGGGAGTATTCAACATCGAAGCTTGTTTTGTATTTGTGGTTGGGTTTGTGTGAGTGAAAGAAAATAAAATAAAATAAAATAGAATAAAACAAAGTTTATTAAAAGAAAGTGAAGGGAAGGACAGGAAAGGTAAGGAAAGAAAGGCAATGGAAAGGAAATGAAATGAAGGAAAATAAAGGAAAGGAAAGAAAATGAAAGGTAAGAAAAGGAAAAGAAAGGAAGGGAAAGAAAGGGAAAGGAAAGAATAAAATAAATTTAAAATACAGGCTGTAGAAAGTAAAAGAAGGAATCAAAGAAAACGAAAATATGTTAGAGGAAAGGAAGGAAAAAAAGGCGAATAGCAAATATTTAAAATAAAATTAAGTTTTGTGGTTGAATTTCAACCACTGGGCGATCTCTTCACCTTTTTCAGTTTATATTCAGAAAGTTACAATTCATATTCGGAAAGTTACAATTCATATTCAGAAAGTTACAATTCATATTCAGAAAGTTACAAAAGAAAATGAATTGAGCTTTTCTGAATATGAATTGTAGTTTTCTGAATATTAATTCAACCAAATTCTGAAATAGGATAGGTAAAATTCTGAAGTAGGACGTTTTGCTAAGGCTAAGTGGAAGGTACTTAGCCGTCAATATCTAAGTTTATATTCAAGTTTAATCAAAGTGCAAATAATGTCCTTATCAAATAAGCAATGTGATATTAACTGCTTTTCAATTACTATAATCTCCTTTAAATAACTAAGAAATTCTGATCTGAAATAAAAGCCAACAATTTCTCTCACAATTTAACATCCATAATCTTGTATGCAGAATACCTTCGTGAATACAACAAATGTGCGAACAAATTTATAATTACATTGGCGGAAATGTATGCAGTGCGTGTGTATGTGGTAGTTTATTATTTATTATTACATTATATTATTTAAATAGTAATACATAACTACTTATATAATTATTACAGAGAAGAAACGTGTCCGGTCGAACAACATTTGCTAGTGTCAGCAACAATGCTCCCAATGCATGTGACACACTTTTTCAGTGAAATATGCATGTAATTTTCGTATCTTATAAATAAAAATGAATGTGTGGCTGTGTGTCCTTTATAGGCGTCCAAATTACGCAACCGATTTTTATGAAATTTTCACAGTATATTCTTGGGATCATGGGTTGAAGAATAGGATACATATAGTTTTGGAAAAGTGGGCGGTGCCACGCCCCCGGGCTATATAAAATTTCAATTCGTCAGAACTCTGAGCATATTTGGTCTAAATCAATGATATTTGGATATATGTGCCCTTTAGTCAAGATTTACATAATTTTGGAAAAGTGGAAGGTGCCGCGCCCACATTTTTTGTGTTTTGTTTGTGCTTCATTAATTCGGAATAGCTAGGAATTTATTTGGTTCAAGTTAATGATATTTTGTATATAGATATCTGTTCTATACATCAAAAAAACCCTGGAAACAGAAAGCGGCACCAGGAGCACATAAAAGTTAATTCGATATATCTTCGAAGCTATGAACATATCAGTACCCGCAGAGGAAATGTGAGAAGAAGGGAAGTAGGAATAGAAATTTGAAATATAAGTGGTGTTAGAAAAAAATTATGAGGATAAATAAGAATAACGGTATATGGGGTTGGGGGTAAAGCAAAAGTAGAGAGAAAAAGGAAGATACACGGATAAATGTAGAAGAAGAGCCAAGTGGGGAGAGAAAAGAGTACAATTTATTAAATGTAGTCTAGTCCAATTTTAGGCAGAACAACGTCTGCCGGGTCCGCTAGTATTCTATATAATATGTATGTACATAAGTACGTACGTAATAATTTGTATGAATATGCATATGTGCGTACACTTGTTGGTAAATTGGACTGTATATAAAATATTATTAAACTAACACATGTAAAGTAGAGCACCACAGTGAAGTGGTTGCAATGCTAAAGTTCAAATTCGCGATTTTGTTCTGATCACACATAACTGGCCAAGTTGAAGACTGTACAAGGTCATATACCACCAGACACACACTCATGGCATTCAATAGATGCAAGTAAGCACTAGGAATACGCCCTGTCTTATATTAGCTTAGAATGGCAATACTAGGATGCTTGTATGTTTTGTTTTCGGGAAGAGTTCGTAAAATGGCTATAACCTGGCTCGAAAAATTTGTTCTCCTGAATGTTGTCTATTTTGAGTCCACATTTAATCTGACAAGATAAATACTTTTATATGTTATATGAATGTGATATAATGTAAGTTAATTATTTAATGTCTTTTTTATAATTCAATTGTAATTGTTTTATGTTTTGTTGAATAAAAAATTTACAGACTCCCTGAGGAAGGTGCAAAATAGCACCGAAACGCGTAGGAGGAAGAAGGAAAACTTTGTTTTTGCCTTAAAAACCAAAACGGCCGTAAAGCTCATATAACATACATTAGACATACAAATTATTGGCCTAACAAAATATTCTAATAAATACTTTTATTCCAAAGCCTTGTTAATAAAGTCAACATCTAATCAACCGTAGATGAAAATAGTTAGCTTGTACAAGGTGGCGCAAAAGTAAGCTTCCGATGTTCAGCATATCGGTTGTGGCACGTGCAGTGTGTGCTGTTGCACCGTCTTGTTGGAACCACATGTTTTCCAATCCCAATTCATCAAGTTGCGGCAAAAAGAACTCGTTGATCATTGCTCTGTAGCGCTCACCATTCACAGTAACCGTTTGGCCCCGACCGATTATTGGTCAAATAAATAGTCAGCAATATTCCGCGTTCTGGAGCAGTGTAGCGTAACATTGTTTATTAACGTGTATTTCGCATGTGTTTACTACACAAATTTCAAAACAGAACTGACTTTAGGGGCCAATCGCAAAATTTATAGCATTTTCTGATAGGAGGATTACTTTTGCGCCACCCTAACTACTAACGGGTTGGTGTCGAAATTCTGTATGTACAAAATTCTAAAAACAAAATTCTGCTTTTTAAAATTCTGCTTTTTAAAATTCTTCTTCTTCTTTAAATGGTCATCTAACCGCCTGGGCGATTTTGACCGTCCAACATAGCTCGCCAGTCGTTTCTTCGTTGCGCCAACTGGCGCCAATTGGAAACACCGCGGGATCGCAAATCGGTCTCCACTTGGTCCTTCCATCGGAGTGGTGGTCTCCCTCTTCCTCTGCTTCCACCGGCGGGTGCCGATAAGAATACCTTCTGGGCTGGAGCATCTTCGCTCATTCGCACTACGTGGCCTAGCCAGCGAAGCCGCTGTGTTTTAATTCTGCTTGAACAAAATTTTGCTTTTTTAAAATTCTGCTTTTTTAAAATTCTGCTTTTTTAAAATTCTGCTTTCTAAAATTCTGCTTTCAATGTTCTGTATTACAAAATTCTGTATTAAAATATAATGTTAACAATGTTAAAGAGGTAATGTAATTATTTTGAAAAAGTGCGCAGCTACGCGAACTACAGTTATTCTGTACAAAAGACCTTTCTGCATAGGCGGCCTTCGGCCGCGCTTATTTAAATAACCCTGGGCTACGCCATGCCAAGTCCAGGTGGTTGCCCTGATCGGTGGCAACATGCCACCGATCCGACTCTTTTGCGCGTTGTTAAGTACAGCCTAATAATTTACAACAACCACATGAAAACTTGCGACAAAACAAATAAAATATATACATATGATCATGTGCGCACTTTTTCAAAATAATTACATTACCTCTTTAACATTGTTAACATTATATTTTAATACAGAATTTTGTAATACAGAACATTGAAAGCAGAATTTTAGAAAGCAGAATTTTAAAAAAGCAGAATTTTAAAAAGCAGAATTTTAAAAAAGCAGAATTTTGTTCAAGCAGAATTTTTTTGCAATTTACAGAATTTTGTCACACAGAATTTTGTAATACAGAATAATGACACGCTCCCCTACTAACTTATTTATCATCTCAGTAAATTCCAGATTATTGTCATTATAGTTCTTGTCGAATGGGCTGAGCACACTTAAGGCTATTCATTTTTATATCTAAGAGTTTCGTGTTCACCGAGCTGTTTCTTAAAATTGGCATTTCTAAAACCTTGATAACTCACCATTATTTACTGCTTGACCGCCGAGAAAAGATACAAACTATAACGTTGTGAGGCGAGAGAAGTGTTTTATTGTACTGTACAGTGCTTAGTATGGAGTTAGTCAATATATATTTAGTTGAAATAATTATTTTTTAATTTAATTTATCTAAATCACTTGAATAATTGATTGTGATTCTCGACGAGGTTAAGACTAAGATTGAAATCGAACATTTATTTGTTGTAGTAGTTCCTTTGCGGCGGCCGCCGTGGTGTGAAGGTAGTGTTGCCGGCCTACCACACCGAAGGTCCATGGTTCGAGCCCTGGTACAGGTAACATCAAAAGTGATTTGTAAAAAGTTTTTCAAAGCGGGGTCGCCCCTCGGCAGTGGTTTGGCAAACTCTCCGAGTGTATTTCTGCCATGACAGGCTTCTCAGCAAAAATTCGTCTCCTTTGTAGATGCCGTTCGGAGTCGGCAAAAAACTGTAGGTCCCACCAATTTGTAGGGAAAAATTCAAATCGGCACACCACAAATTGGAAGAGAAGCTTGGCACAAAAATCTCTTAGGAGGTTTATGATGATATACCTGTTGTATATCGCGCCATAGAGAGAGAGAGAGTTCCTTTGCTGATAAAAGTTGAAGTATTTGTTGTATATTGAATACAAGGCTAAACCCATGATTCAATTACAAGAAGGTTAGCTCTCTAGCTGACGTCTACTTTTGACACTTCCATTTTCTGGGTTTCTTTTACGAACGTAAAAAAAGAAGGAGTATTTTTTTCATTTGTCGAGGAAATGGTAGAAGAAGAATCAAAAAAGTAAGAAATTAGTAGTAATACATTTTGTAGGGTCAATTAAATACAACATCAAAACATGTCATCCCATACTATCACTGCATAAACTTTTTTCTATAATAATTTAAAAAAACAATAAAAAACGGTCACAAAAAACGATCACAAAATACGTACACACTTCGCCCTCTTGCCAGAATCATGAATGTGCTAGAATGAAAATGTTGGTAAAACAAGATTAAAAGTATGATTTCGGCTCATTCGGTTTACATGGACCGGAAAATATTGTGGTTTCGGTGTAAGCATAATACCAGGGATTTTCGTCAAACCTAGAACCTTCAATAGCTAATACTGTAAACGTTTGATACGTTTCAAGCACTGAATAATTGCACATTCGTGCTTCTGACTATAGGACTATGTTGTCTAATAATAATGACATATTGACAATATGCATATTTTTTGGAAACTTTTCAGGGCATAAAGACAAACACACATAGTCTACCAAGTGTAAGGTAAAGTGATAACTTTCAATAAGATATGATTGGCTCTTATTGTTCATGCAAACTTAAAACAGAAGTTGACTTAAAATTGTTGCTTAATACATAAGTTAAGCCAGAACTCGTTATCAAACTCAGAGAATAGTAGCAAAGTTTTGTTAAAAACAAGACTTCGAATCACATAAGGAACAGCTTTGAAGTCACGATAGACCTAAGTACATAAGTATGCAGGGACAAAATATTAAGACAGCCATTGCTACATACCGATATATCCCGAGTTTTAAACGTCCACGACTTCACTACACCCCCAAAAGTCGATCTAAATAAAGTGCAAATTAATATATTTTCTGAAACCAACATATTTAAAATTTTGTATAATACTAAATTTTAGCTACTATTTTTACATAATTTCGATAAAAGGCAACCCAGAATTTTTCAGGCAGCAAGATGGCGACAATTGTCAAAATATGTCACTAGAGAGCTAACCTTCTAGTTATTGAATCATGGCTAAACCTTTGGTTGATAGTCATTGAGTTCAATTGAGTTTTAGGTTGAATTTGAGCTTAGAACCGAGCTTGTAAAATGCTGAAGTGACGGGGGCATTACTTTGCAGTACCTCTAGCCGGCGACAGCTATTGTGTTGTTGTTTGCAAACCGTTCATTATATTTGAAATTGCTTGTTGATGGTGAGCTTATTCGAAATTCATTTCACAGGATGGAAGTTTGTAGATGTAGGAACTAGATTCGCAGATTGTAGAACGATCAAAATAAAAAATTTCTATGCAATTTGACAGGAGAAGCCGCTAAAGCAAAAACAAAACACATGAAGTAGGTGTGTATGCAGAAATGAATTCGCCGTGATATCACCTGGTATACATTCGCCTGGAACAAAATTGAACACGATTGAAATATTTTAAAAATGCTAAGTACAAAATACAGGGTGTTTTTTTACAGGTTTGTTTTTCGAATAGAGATAAAACTGGCATTTTGTGGTCAAATCTGGCAACTCTAATGTCATTTATGTTCAGTTTGGTTTGCCATTTTATCATGAACAGGTTGACAAAAGAACAACGCTTGCAAATCGTGCAAATTTATTTCGAAAATAATGGTTCAGTTCGCGAAGTTTACCGTGAGCTCCGTCCATTTTATGGTCGACGTAATCGTCCATCAGAGCAATTAATTCGGTTAACCATGGATCGTTTTCGCACTACGTTTACTCTATGTGATAATACGCATCCGCAGAGACGTCGAACAGTGCGCACCGAAGAAACAATTGCCGCTGTAGAGCAAAGTGTTGAAGAGGACCCGAATGAATCGATTCGCCACCGTGCACAGCAATTGGAGCTTTGTCCATCAATTTTATGGAAGATTTTGCGCAAAGATCTTGGCTTGCGACCTTACAAGATCCAGTTTGTGCAAGAATTAAAGCCGCGAGACCATGCAATGCGTCGTGATTTTGGTGTATGGGCCGAAAATGAGATTGATTTCGATGCTGATTTTCATCGCAAAATTTTGTTCAGTGATGAGGCTCATTTTTGGTTGAATGGCTACGTCAACAAGCAAAATTGCCGCATTTGGAGTGAAGAGAATCCACATGAGACCCTTGAAACGCCATTACATCCACAAAAACTGACTGTTTGGTGTGCTCTATGGGCTGGTGGAGTCATTGGGCCATACTTCTTCCGCAATAATGCTGGAGAGGCAGCTACCGTTAATGGAGACCGGTATAGAGCCATGATAACCGACTATTTTGTTCCCGAATTGGATGGCATGAATGTGGATGAGTTGTGGTTCCAACAAGACGGCGCTACATGCCACACAGCGCACGTCACCATCGATTTATTGAAGGAAACATTCGATGAGCGCATAATTTCGCGGAATGGATCTGTCAATTGGCCACCAAGGTCGTGTGATTTGACACCATTGGATTATTTTCTTTGGGGATATGTGAAGTCGCTCGTCTACACCAACAAACCAGAAACGTTAGGGGAATTGGAAGCCAACATTCGTGGCGTTATTGCCGACATACGGCCCCATATGCTCGAAAAAGTGGTTGAAAATTGGACCTGTAGAATTGGCTTTATTCGAGCCAGCCGCGGCGGCCACATGCCCGAAATCATATTTAAACATTAATGGCATAAAATTATCCTTCCAATAAAGCCAAATTGATGGACCTTAAAACGATTTTCTTGTGTTTTATTTCAATTCGAAGCTCTATACCCCTAAAAAAAACACCCTTTACCAAAAAAGAATGTGTAAAATTATAAAATATAAACTAATTTCAGAAACCCTACACTTAGGAAGGAGTCCTCAATAGTTGGTACATCGCCTAATTGCCTTGATGAAACCCAATTTCTTTGGTAAATTTTATTACGTTCAAGGCTTCTTGTTAGAGCTAAATTCATTGTCAATCAATTAAGAACAATTGCAATTTAAACGCATCAATATTGAATGGCGGTTAGTGCTTTTTAACTCAACGTACTTTATGTCCATAATTTACTTACGTCACATTTTCGGCGCATTGCAAATTGAAATACTTGCATAATTGCGTATACGCCCCGCCATATAGGAAAATTCATTCAGCAATTATGTTTCATGCGTTCCACAAAATAAAAGCTATAGCAAAGTAGAGATGAAAAAAATACTACATACGTGCACACCAGTACGCTCGCCTCAATGAATATGTGAATGCAACAAAACAACAACAAGTGAAGTCAGATGTGTATGTATAAATGTGCAAATTAAAGTGCGTGCGTACGCGTCTGAGCCAACGCCCAAAGCCAACAATAACAAAAATACTGCAACAGGCTAAAAGAACGGCATGCAACATAAAAATGAAAAAAGCACATGTAAATGTATGTGTTTAATGCGTATTGCTCGCATGCTTCTCATGTGTATACTACTAGGCGACGTGCAACGTGCATCATGAATGCATTTCAGTGCGAAGAGTGAGAATTAAAATAAAAGCGGGCGTGTGAAACGCCAAACGCTGGTCAAGCCAAGGCCTAGCTGGAAATGCATGTGTATATGTACTACGGATATTTGTTTATGTAGGCATGCACTTTGCACTCACACACATGCACGTATCTGTAATGACGTAAATTTGAATCCATAATAACTAAATATGTATAAGCAGATGGGTAATTCCTGGGCAATGGATTTGACCTAGAAAGAATTTAAAGTATGATATTCACACCGGTAGACCTTGTTCTGCCAAACAATTTACTTTCCTGTTTTTTTCTTTCTTTCTATCAATCAGTCCAAACTCCCTTCCTACTCCTTTATATAAACTATCTCTCTATCTCTATGGCGCGATATACAACAGGTATATCATCATAAACCTCCTAAGAGATTTTTGCGCCAAGCTTCTCTTCCAATTTGTGGTGTGCCGATTTGAATTTTCCCTACAAATTGGTGGGACCTACAGTTTTTTGCCGACTCCGAACGGCATCTACAAAGGTGACGAATTTTTGCTGAGAAGCCTGTCATGGCAGAAATACACTCGGAGAGTTTGCCAAACCACTGCCGAGGGGCGACCCCGTTTTGAAAAACTTTTTTTTCAAATCACTTTTTGATGTTACCTGTACCAGGGCTCGAACCATGGACCTTCGGTGTGGTAGGCCGGCAACACTACCTTCACACCACGGCGGCCGCCGTGTTAAATGTTACATATCTCGTAGAAATTGTTGTGGATTAATTTTAGTTTCGACTATATCAACATTAGGATGTTATTAGCAACCATTTTTTCTAGGAGTACCATGAATACTTGAGATTATGACAACACTGAAGGGAGACAAAGACACATAGTCCCAAGCCAAGATACATAGTAGTAACCCTTATTAGCCAGATCCAATACCAAAAAAAATTTGGGTCGTGACACTACAGAGTGACTATCATAATCCCAATTTGTTGATTTGGGATTATGTCATGAGACTGAATGGTACACCCCCTTCTCCCTCATACCACACCCATAAAATTGCATTAAAGCCGGCTAAGGCGTTTACAAGGAGTTCAGTCACAACCGGACGCAGAAGAATTTTATATATAACGACAGCTATTGTCACGAATCTGTCGATTGCTAACTCTCCATATTGGTTCAAGTCACGGCAAAGTTCAATAAAAACTACTTATAAATATATTTAGAAAATTTAATTCCACTTAAGCTCATTGTACAAGGCTTTAATTACGTCGAAATTAATTTTTAATCTCACAAACTGAAATTTGAGAACGAGTTTCATACTATTCTTTCAATTAGGTACAATTCCCAGAGGGACAAATCGACATCTTGGATATTTCTTCGTCATTAACATCCTCTTGGCATTTACAAAAAAATTCTTAGGATTCGCCAAGCCTGCAACACACTGTAGTTGTTGCAGCCCACCGATAACCGCTGGAGTTACCGTTTCGCTTTGAAATTTAAAAGTTTGCAAAAGGTTAAGGTATTTTGATCCACTAAGCGGATTTTAAAATATGAAGCCTTAAAAAAATAAACGGCATCGGTTTTGAGAACTGTTAAATTTAAAAAAAAAATACGTTCCGTATACGTTTATTTTTGACGGGTCCAAGCGATTACAGTATCTTTCTTGCGTTTGTAAGACAGCTACGAAGGGTCGCAGTTGTTTTATAAATGAAACGGTTAATCGGTTTCATAATGCAGCAGTGGCACAACTTCATAGTAGCAGAGCGAGATATTCACACCTACATATTTGAATAGTTGGATTATGACTTATAATGGCTAAGGAGTGGCTCTTAGCTGATCCTCGGCAGTGGCCTCAAAACACGCAGACTTTATAAAAGGATTTTTGGTGCATCCTTTAGATAAATAGAATGTACTACTTGTGGTACAAGGATTTAAGGTGAATTAAAGAGCTATAAAAGTTAAAACACGGTGAAGATGGCGATTGCCTCCGAATTCTTGTAGCTGTTCCACACACGTTTTCCACGTAGGGATAAAAAAAAAAAACATTATAAAATGTGTTGTATTTTTGAAGAATTATTTACAAAAAAGGAGCATAATTATGTCAGATTAAGAATCACTTATATCAATTTTGGGAAAAGGATCATATTTTATTTTTCTCGATTTGGTGACGCTGGATTTGGGACTCACCCATATACACATAAGAGGTGTGTTCAAAAAGTATTGCGAATTTTGTGTTTTTTCAAAAATTATTTATTTATTCATGAATATCTATTTTGTCCCCTTCAAAGTAAGCCCCATGAGATATTATACACTTGTGCCAACGGTTTTTCCAATCTTCGAAGCACTTTAAAAAATCATTTTTTTGTATCTTGTTCAGCTCCTCCTTCGATGCCGTCTTTATCTCGTCAAGAGAAGCGTAACGTCGTCCTTTCATGGGCCTCTTCAGTTTAGGGAACAAGAAAAAGTCACAGGGGGCCAGATCTGGGGAATACGGTGGCTGCGGCATCATTAGTGTGTTGTTTTTGGCCAAAAAGTCGCGCACAAGCAACGATGCGTGAGCAGGGGCGTTATCGTGGTGCAAAGCCAATTTTTGTTCTTCCACAAATCCGGGCGTTTCTGGCGGATTGCTTCGCGCAAATTACGCATAACTTGCAGGTAATATTCCTTATTGACCGTTCTTCCCTGTGGCAAGAACTCATGATGCACCACGCCCCTGCAATCGAAGAAAACTGTCAGCAAAACTTTCACATTCGACCGAACTTGGCGCGCTTTTTTCGGTCTTGGTTCGTGCGGCAGCTTCCATTGAGATGATTGAGCTTTGGTTTCCACGTCATAACCATAAACCCACGATTCGTCACCAGTTATGACCCTCTGGAGCAAATTTCGGTCGTCGCGGACAGAGTTTAACATCTCATTAGCAATGTTCATGCGATGCTGTTTTTGGTCACAATTGAGCAATTTTGGTACGAATTTCGCGTAAAAATCGAAGACGATCCAAAACACGTGCAAGCAAAGCAGCTGTCAACAATTAACTGAACATTCAAAATGGCCGAGCTTGTCGGCATAAGTGAGAGACATGAGTACCAACATAACGCCACAAAAAATTCGAAATTCGAATATACGTAACCAGCGAAAATTCAAAATTCGCGATACTTTTTGAACACACCTCGTATATCCATACTTTATCTCATAAACTCGTATGCATACACATGTACATATTTCAAACATGCAGGATGACAGCGAAGCCAACGAGCATTGTCCACAACATAAATTCAACAACAGCACAATGTGTTGCCGCTTACGCGACAAGTCTACCCTGTGGGAAAATCTATAGTTTTGAACTGGTGCGCATCTAGTGCGTTTCGAACCACAAGTAGTTCGCCTTCAATCTCGTTCACATGTAATCAACTGGCGAATTTAACATGGCGATGTCTAGGCGGTGGAAATTGTCCCCCGCTGCATTACCTTTTCGACAGTTCCGAAACTATTTAAAAATTCGACAGTTGGGATATAGTTCCTTTTTTTGCTAATATTGCTCTAGTTCTGAACTAATTTCAAATTCTGCAGTTTGTATGTAGTTAGTTTATAATTAAAAAAATATATAGTTTGAGAAGCCTTGCATGGTAGAACTACACTCGGAGACTTTTTGCCAAATGACTGCCTACGGTCGCGATCCCCGTTTTGAAAAACTTTTTTAAACCACTTTTGGTGTTACCTTTCCCAGGACTCGAACCTTGGACCTTCGGTGTGATAGTCCAGCCACACTACCTTTACACCATTGCCGTTAGTTTATGCACGGCCAATAATTTGAGCCTAAATTTTAAACCATTCTGTCATAATGTATATATATGTAACCTTTTCTCACACTATTGGTGCGTGCGCCGCAGCTGAGTGGGAAGAGCACTCGATTCTGGTGCGGGACGCGTCGGTTCGTTTCCTACCAACTGATAAATCGTGTATTTTTTTATTTATGATTTCAAATTTTAACCTTTCTTTAAAGAACGTTATAAGAACAAAACATTTTTCCAAATACGAATATGAATTTTATTAAATTTTAATGATTACACAACTGCCGGTTTCGAGCTAGTGAAAATCTAGCTGCTATCTTACTAGTTCCTATTAGCCATTTTATCTCTAGTTCTGAACCAGAAATTATTCTCACTAGTTACTGACTTTCTACAGGGTAACGTCGAAGCTCACACGCACACACTAACCGAAGTGTCATTTGCAGCGTACGATAATTACGTCTAGCTACCCGAACAGCCGCACAACCGCAGCACGAGGAGCATATACACTTGCAGATAGGTAGTATGCATTCAAGTTTGTATCAATTGATGTATATACATAGGTATATAATAACTACTATACCTTAACCACGAATAAATGGACTATGAGTAATATGTACGCTCTCCGGTAGCACATATATTTTTCGGTATATGCCATGACTTCAGCTTCATTTCTTGAAAATTGAATACAATTTCATTTAAGCTCCTTTCACTTTTAATGTGTGTCAAAAACTATGCTTACAAACACGGAAATATATAGAAAATGAGGTAAACAGGAAGCATTTTTAAAATAATTTTAAGTAAACTTGCTACAATAAGGCGCATGTAAACTTTTTTGATTATTAGTTTAGTTGAAAGCTTAAATTTAACTTTCTATAAACTTCGAGAACCAACTGTTATAAATCGTTTTACTTTAAAAGGGAAATACAAATGTTTACAAAAAATCTAGAGAAAATTATTTGTCAGTTTCTTTCTTTTCAACTTAAAAACTTTTCAAATATTTGTTTAGAAATGATGAGGACGATAAAGAAAAAATATTCGCTGCATCTTAACTACTTCTGCAATATTCTCATAATTGTTTTTAGGTGCAGCATTGAATGTAAGATTACAACTTATTTATTTGTTTATTTTATTGCAATAGCTAAATAATAACAAAATATGTTTTGAATAAAGTTTCAGGATTACCTTACTTTTTATCGAAGTGCCGTTTTGATTATAAAACGCTTATTTTCGAACGTTTTATAAACGAAAAATCGGAATTTTGTAAGCTTAACATCATAGTGTAATCAACAAGGTGAAGTAAGCTGTCAGTTGTCTCGCTCGAAATTCTTCTTTGTTCTGTCATTCGGCTATCTGAAAATGTGGAGCAAATGTTGTATCCGCAAAAGTGTTGTTTTTTGTGTAAAACAAGTACGTTTTAGTACATAAATTTATTACTATTTTACTACTATTTTTTATATAAATATCCTATTTTGGGATCATAGCTTTTTTGGTAGTTCTTGAAAGCAAAGTTCAGCAAAATCATATCGTGGAAGATATTTTCACGAAAAAAGGCAATTTATCTTTAGAGATATCCTTCAATGATATCGCAAAACTGTAGGTTTCTGCAATGTTTTAAGGAGTTTTCACCTAACACAGTAACTGACATATCACTATAGTAAGGCCCGCGTAAAATCAATACTTTCATTGTTAATATCGCTATGAAATAAGTTCAATTTGTTTACAAAAAAATGTATCTATGCCTTTAGAAAAGCAAAATTTTTTTAACTCACAGGGCCCAAACATTGCAACGATTCCGATTCATATACAACCAAAGGATATGGTAGCCCTATCCTGCATCTTTGACGATGCGCTTAACAGTACCTAATAAAGACAAAATTTACAAAAGACGATTTATATATGAAAAAGCTGATGTGAATAGTGAGTCAGAAATATCTTCTACTAATACGGCAAACAACGAAAGAATTATAAAACAAAACGAAAAAGTAATAAGTAGGGCTCTTGTTTACAATCGATAATCCGACTAATCGATTAGGCGAATAGCAACTATTGAGCTGTTTGAAAATCGAATAACAAGTTTTAAAAACTAAAAAACTAAACATTTTCTCTAGTTGCAACTCATATTTATGAAGGTGATGGAACTCAGTTCCATGCGAATAGAGCATCCATTGTCAATAAGAAACGCAACTAGTCAAATGCAACCTAGTAGACTAGTCGATTAGTGATAATCGATTACTTTTTCAAACAAATACTTGAAATCGATTAATCGACTATTCGATTAGTCGATTATCAAGAGCTCTAGTAATAAGTAATAATAATTAATTAATTGTTAATTGCAACTTCTACAATTAACAGTTTTTTATTGTCAATTGCAACTTCTACAATTAACAATTCTTAATTGTAATTGCAAAAATGTACAATTAACAATTAATTAATAATTATTAAATGTGTTTCTCTATAATTAACAATTTGTTAATTACATTTTATTCATTTAACAATAAACACGCTACCTGGACGATATCTAGTATATTATTAGCCGAGTACCATGGTGTTTTATTGCGACAAGTTTCTACTGCAAGAACATGTAGGTATATGTGGCAAAAGATTGCTTGATTTCTTTCAAATATCACTTTCATTAAAATTCTGTGCCCCTGATTATTTGTATTGAATATTTGAATGAAATAAAACAAGAATTACCCGGGTAATTGTAAAAATTTTTTCATTATTTTCAATTACTTCATAATAAAGGGTGTTTTTTTTAGGGGTATAGAACTTCGAATTGAAATAAAACACAAGAAAACCGTTTTAAGGTCCATCAATTTGGCTTTATTGGAAGGATAATTTTATGCCATTAATGTTTAAATATGATTTCGGGCATGCGGCCGCCGGGGCTGGCTCGAATAAAGCCAATTCTACAGGTCCAATTTTCAACCACTTTTTCGAGCATATGGGGCCGTATGTCGGCAATAACGCCACGAATGTTGGCTTCCAATTCCCCTAATGTTTCTGGTTTGTTGGTGTAGACGAGCGACTTCACATATCCCCAAAGAAAATAATCCAATGGTGTCAAATCACACGACCTTGGTGGCCAATTGACAGGTCCATTCCGCGAAATTATGCGCTCATCGAATGTTTCCTTCAATAAATCGATTGTGACGTGCGCTGTGGCATGTAGCGCCGTCTTGTTGGAACCACAACTCATCCACATTCATGCCATCCAATTCGGGAACAAAATAGTCGGTTATCATGGCTCTATACCGGTCTCCATTAACGGTAGCTGCCTCTCCAGCATTATTGGGGAAGAAGTATGGCCCAATGACTCCACCAGCCCATAGAGCACACCAAACAGTCAGTTTTTGTGGATGTAATGGCGTTTCAAGGGTCTCATGTGGATTCTCTTCACTCCAAATGCGGCAATTTTGCTTGTTGACGTAGCCATTCAACCAAAAATGAGCCTCATCACTGAACAAAATTTTGCGATGAAAATCAGCATCGAAATCAATCTCATTTTCGGCCCATACACCAAAATCACGACGCATTGCATGGTCTCGCGGCTTTAATTCTTGCACAAGCTGGATCTTGTAAGGTCGCAAGCCAAGATCTTTGCGCAAAATCTTCCATAAAGTTGATGGACAAAGCTCCAATTGCTGTGCACGGTGGCGAATCGATTCATTCGGGTCCTCTTCAACACTTTGCTCTACAGCGGCAATTGTTTCTTCGGTGCGCACTGTTCGACGTCTCTGCGGATGCGTATTATCACATAGAGTAAACGTAGTGCGAAAACGATCCATGGTTAACCGAATTAATTGCTCTGATGGACGATTATGTCGACCATAAAATGGACGGAGCTCACGGTAAACTTCGCGAACTGAACCATTATTTTCGAAATAAATTTGCACGATTTGCAAGCGTTGTTCTTTTGTCAACCTGTTCATGATGAAATGGCAAACCAAACTGAACATAAATGACATTAGAGTTGCCAGATTTGACCACAAAATGCCAGTTTTATCTCTATTCGAAAAACAAACCTGTAAAAAAAACACCCTGTACAATCAAAAAATTAATTACAATTTTTTCATTTGTAATTAATTTAATTTCAAATAATTTCATTGCAACAAGCAATTAAAACTTGAATAGCAATTAATTTGAAATCAATTTATTTAATTGCAATTACTTTAATTGCAGTTGATTTGATTGCAATTATTTTTTAATCAATTAATAAATCGATTAACAATTTAATTGATTAACGCCCAACACTGACCTAAATATATCTGTGTATGTATGTCGCTGCCAGTCAATATGTATTATTTATATTTGAACCAGCTTGTAGTATAGGAAATGTAGCTGACGCATAACAACCGAATGGCTCGGTCAAGCAAATTTGAGCTACTTTAATATGTCAACGTCGGATGTTGAGTTGAACTGCATTGTTGTGCTTTAACGAGTTGATTCTTGCAACAGCTGGCTTAAACGTATTTATATGCATGTGTGTGTATATTTGTGTGTATCATATTGTGTTGTTCTTTTCTTATACAGATGCACACCACAAAATGTCCTTGTTATATAGCTTTAATTTATCAATTATTAAATTTGCAGTTGGCAGCTGATGTCAGTTGGCCGAACAAACATCTGCGTATATGTATTAAGTCATGTGTACAGGAAGAAATTTATGTGTGTTCATAATCGCCTAAGTATATGTATTTTGTGCAGTACCAGTCCTACAGAAAATTCATCTAGCTCAGCACTAACCTAGATTTAAACAATTTGATGACGGTACTACTGGAACTAGTTCAATACCCAAACAATTTTTTTTTTTAACTGTCCAGTTTTCCGTGGCAATGTAATTGGTGGTGGCGATTTTCGCTTAGTGCATTACCTGGCAATTTGTACTCAAACGGTTGAATTTCGGGTCGTTTCAGGCATTCCCGACTTCACCTCGTTTTTAGCTATACCATTTACGTGGCCGAAAAACGAGACGAATTCTAGAACGCCGGAAACTCCAGAGAGGTTACTAATGGTGTTCAGACTATAGATTGTCTTTTTTGGAGACTGGTTCATAATTTACTGCATTACAAATATATCAATACAAACATATTTATTCATATACATTAGAACACACAAATTTGTTGGCATATAGTATACAGTGAATGATGCTTTTATTCAAAGAATTAATAAAAAAAAAGCCAATAAAAGTAATGTAAAATTGCTATCACAAAGAAATTAATACTTATTTATTTAATGCATGCGTAGAAGGGACAAGAATTACAGCACAACCCTGCCCTTTGATACCGATATTTTGCACTCGAAACTTTTATAACTATACATTTTGGGATCGATTTTCTAGATCTCGGTAGAAATCGAATTTTCAGAAAAATGTGCTAATATACAAACGAAATCAGTAATCCCGCAAATGAAATGTTTTTTTCTCATGTAAATCAGCGTGAAATTAGTTAAATCTCATTTAGTCGGAAAATTCAAACACCCTCTTTTTCCGCCCTATAACTAAAAATTAATAAAATTTTTACTAGGAGGAGTCAATACTTAAAAAAAATTTTCAGGTACAATTTAAAAATCGTAGTTAAAATTAAATACATTTATTTCTATTGTGAATACACCCTAACATCATTTTATTATTGCAATCCAACTTTTATATTGCGTTATTGAACTGCTTATTTATCTGGCAAAAATTTAGTATCGATGCTTTGACTATGGAGTCTTTTTGTTTCAATACTATCGGTTATTTGATACTTGCAAGGCGATACTTTAAATATCGAGTTAATGCTCTTAAATCTTTTCCTGATGGTGGAATACATTTCGTTTTGCTCTTTTTAACCATCAATCCCATTTCTTTGTTTCTCAAGCTGGAGAAAAATATAGATTCCGAGCGTAGCAGTCTTAGCAAGCAAATAATACGGCATTCATTTATCTTGAAAGCAACTGTTGGTTGCAGGTGAATTGTGAGGTTTCACGGGCTATCATTAACAGTTTTGCCAAATCACACTTTAAGTCACTGTATTAAAATTGTTATGCATACACACGTAGAAATACATATTTTTGTATTTACCTTATTTGTTTATTGCTTTAAGATAGTATGCGCATGTCATTCCAAAATTAGGCCATCGTATTTAATTTTTGTTTGTTGTATTTGTTTTTTTCTGCTGACCACATGTCCCCTTTCATATAGCCTGATATATGGGATTTTAGTTAGAACTAGTTGTCCAAGCAGTCTTCATTTTAATATATTTTTCTCAGTAAAAATTCCAAAATATACTACAAAAACATAGTACAAGGCACTCTGCTAAGAGTATTTCGGCGCCACCGCGCTAAAAGCTGTTATATCAACTTTTAATTAAAAAGGACTTTTTCATATTATTGGAGAGGAGAGATTTTTGCATTTGAATATATGCTAACGGCCTGTTTTACCAAATTAAGTTAAATCGTATAAATAAAATTTAATGAATACTGCCCCAATTTTTATGAAATTTCACAGTATATTCTTTGGATCACTGATTACAGCATAAGCTATATATATTCATGGAAAAGTGGGCGGTACCACGCATATTTTCAAAAACTTCTTGAAATTTTATTTTCTGCCTTAACTTTAATATACACACAAAAATTAATCCTTATAGGTGTATTATGTTTTAAATCATCACGTTTTTCGTATTTTCGAAAATATTCTATACATAAAAGTGGGCGTCCCTATCATCCGATTTCGCCCATTTTAAATAGCGCTCGGAGATGAGTGGAAAGGAACGTACGTACCATATTTCATTTAGGTATCTCAAAATTTACTTAAGTTTGGTATACATAAGTCAATATCTATCTCGATCCGCTTATGCCGTTACATAGAGTAAGTTAGGGTATTGTGATATGGGTTGGTAAAGTGATATACCTGCGTATTTTCTAAATTATTCATGTCTGAGCAAGAATATCTTCTTTGCTATAATATTAATGGCCAAACACCGCTACTGCAAAGCAACGACTGGCATTGGTCAACTAGGTTGCTATCAGTGTGAAAAAACAATTTCTATCGTGCGGTTGTCAATAATTTCGAGCACTCTTCAAACAAGAATAATTCCGAAATGTTCTTAGACTGTCAACTTCTTATATTTTGTTTTCGGTTTTGGTCCTCCAATTAGGATTTGGTACATTGATGACACAGGAGGTTCTATCACGTCAAGTAAGCATCCGAAAATGTTAGCTACAACAGAAAAGAAAATTGGGTGCATAAGATCAGCAGAAAAAGGAAAAACTTCTTCACTTTTGATAGAACATGCTCTTCCCGGTTCCGAATCAGCTGGTCATATACCCGAATGGATGCAAATGACCATATTTACAATGTGACTTGATTACTTCATGCGGTTAACACATCTTTCATAGGAGAGCCAAGTATATAAAGGGTGTTTTTTTAGGGGTATAGAACTTCGAATTGAAATAAAACACAAGAAAATCATTTTAAGGTCCATCAATTTGGCTTTATTGGAAGGATAATTTTATGCCATTAATGTTTAAATATGATTTCGGGCATGTGGCCGCCGCGGCTGGCTCGAATAAAGCCAATTCTACAGGTCCAATTTTCAACCACTTTTTCGAGCATATGGGGCCGTATGTCGGCAATAACGCCACGAATGTTGGCTTCCAATTCCCCTAACGTTTCTGGTTTGTTGGTGTAGACGAGCGACTTCACATATCCCCAAAGAAAATAATCCAATGGTGTCAAATCACACGACCTTGGTGGCCAATTGACAGGTCCATTCCGCGAAATTATGCGCTCATCGAATGTTTCCTTCAATAAATCGATTGTGACGTGCGCTGTGTGCAATGTAGCGCCGTCTTGTTGGAACCACAACTCATCCACATTCATGCCATCCAATTCGGGAACAAAATAGTCGGTTATCATGGCTCTATACCGGTCTCCATTAACGGTAGCTGCCTCTCCAGCATTATTGCGGAAGAAGTATGGCCCAATGACTCCACCAGCCCATAGAGCACACCAAACAGTCAGTTTTTGTGGATGTAATGGCGTTTCAAGGGTCTCATGTGGATTCTCTTCACTCCAAATGCGGCAATTTTGCTTGTTGACGTAGCCATTCAACCAAAAATGAGCCTCATCACTGAACAAAATTTTGCGATGAAAATCAGCATCGAAATCAATCTCATTTTCGGCCCATACACCAAAATCACGACGCATTGCATGGTCTCGCGGCTTTAATTCTTGCACAAGCTGGATCTTGTAAGGTCGCAAGCCAAGATCTTTGCGCAAAATCTTCCATAAAGTTGATGGACAAAGCTCCAATTGCTGTGCACGGTGGCGAATCGATTCATTCGGGTCCTCTTCAACACTTTGCTCTACAGCGGCAATTGTTTCTTCGGTGCGCACTGTTCGACGTCTCTGCGGATGCGTATTATCACATAGAGTAAACGTAGTGCGAAAACGATCCATGGTTAACCGAATTAATTGCTCTGATGGACGATTATGTCGACCATAAAATGGACGGAGCTCACGGTAAACTTCGCGAACTGAACCATTATTTTCGAAATAAATTTGCACGATTTGCAAGCGTTGTTCTTTTGTCAACCTGTTTATGATGAAATGGCAAACCAAACTGAACATAAATGACATTAGAGTTGCCAGATTTGACCACAAAATGCCAGTTTTATCTCTATTCGAAAAACAAACCTGTAAAAAAAACACCCTGTAGTATAGTATATCACATTACCCCCCGATTTTGACAAAACCGCTTTTTTGACTTTTTATGGGTTTGAATAAATAACTTCCAGAATACTTAATATAAATCGATATCGTTTTGGAACTTCACAATACTGGAATCTATCGAATTGTATTATTTTTCACCTGCCTACTGAATAAAATGTTGCAGCCACGATCCCACGCTATATAAAATCACAATTCGTCATAACTCTGAACTTATTTGGTCTTAATCAATGATATTTGGATATATGTGTCACTTAGTCAAGATTTACATATTTTTGGAAAAAAAGGGGCCGGTTGGACGCTTGTGCTTCATTATTATACACAGTTGATTGTCGATGTCTATGAAACTTTCAAAATAGGTTCAGGATCTCGCAGGGCATAACACGTGCTTTATATAGTTTTTGGAAAGTCCCCCCGGTTGTATAAAGCTGCAATTCGGTACAACTAGATATTTATTTAGTTGAAGTTAATGATATTTTACATATAGATATGTGTTCTATATATCAAAAAACCCTTGGAACAAGTAAGCAAGACCAAAACCAAAAAAAGTTAAACCGCAAATCTTCAAACTATGTGCATATCAGTACCCCCAGAGGAAATGGGAGAAGGGGGGAAATAGGAATAGAAATTTTTAAAATCAGAGGAGGTGTTAGCGGAAAATGAAGATGGTAAAATAAACTAACCGGAGCAAAAGTAGAAAGAAAAATTAAGTAATCTTATATATAAATAGACAAGATGAATGCAATGTACAACCGTTTTCTGCTAAACTATAATTCTAAGGTATACAAATTATGTATGTATAGATAGGAAATTTTGAGGTGTACTTTTATCCGTAAATAAAAAAAATTTTTAAAATCATTTTAATATAAAAAAATTTACAAAGTCACACCACTACACATTCACTTATTCACACTATAGACACGCTGTGTGTGTGTGTACTTGCTTTTTGTGTACTATGCTGAATCGTGAGCATGGCCGAGGAGTTGCTTTGTAGGAAAAAATTAAACAACAATGAAAATGAAACAAAAATACATAGCTGATCATGCATCAAGTGTTTATAAAAACAAAACAAAATAAGCATGTATTGTATTACTCGTGGGATCGGCTCTATGAGTGCCGAAGAGCTGGTAGTGGGCCATGATCCAATTATACAGGTCGTATCATTAGCAAGGCGAATTAAAACTTTTTTTATTTGAAAAAATGTGCTTAATGTCAAACTCATGGCGAATTCATTTGGGCTGGATTTGTTTACATTTTTGTGTTTACATTCTTTTTAGGAAGTTCTGTAATTGGGCATAAAAGTGTTTTCGCGTTTATTTATTAATATCAAAAGTGCGATTTGATAAAAAGTGTTTATTTCGATTGTGTTTTTTCGTTAAAACGACATCGGAAAGTGCGCAATTTGTTCCCTTCAACTTTATTTTACCAATAATTATAATATATACATTAAAGCTAATGAAAGCTGAATTTAAACTTTATTTTAACAATATTTCTTTTCTTTAGCCGTTGTAATAAAATAAATTCTTTACACTGAAACATTTAATGCAGCTACTTAAACCAATCGTTATTAAATTCAAGAACATATAGCAAATTTTTGACAATATGTTATTATTTATAATAGAAAAGTTTTACTTTAATGTTAGTTAAATGTAGTAATAAATTTATATTTTAAACTCCTTTAAATCACTTATAGCACGTAATCCTGTAAGAAAAGAAAAGAAGTTTACTTAATTTGAATATATTTTAAATAAAAAACCACTGAAAATTGATTTACCATCCAAACTTTCATTTTGTTATATCTGTGCCTTCTTCTGACAAGGGATTATATTTTGACATTCACCATTGCAATATCACTTTGTAATAACATATAAACTATATTGGATTTCATCATTCATTACAGCCTCAACTCTATGACATTTTCTTTGAGTAAAAGTGTGCCAATAGCATTGCCCTTAATGATTTTTGATCATTAATTTAACAACTAGGTATTTGGATGGAAATGTGGTAATTGTTTACTTTAGGAGACAAGTGCCAAAACTCGTCCAAAAATGTCGGGAGGGGTACCAAAAGACGCGCTTTGACCTCGGTATCAATAATCCGGAAGCGAAAAATAAACATTTTGTTTCAGTGAAAAGTTATTCCCAAAAATTTACCCGGGGGAAGCGCCTTCGGACGCGCTTCAAAACAATAACCCTTGGCCGATCTAACACCAGCTACGCGATTCCCAGTATTTCTATGTCTACAACAACCACATGAAAATGAGAGAAAAATTTCAACTTTAATTGCAAATATTTCTTGACATAAACAAAACATCGGAAATCCGCTCTCGGGTTATTGGTACTGCGGTCAAACCGCGTCTTTTGGTACCTCCCCCGACATTTTTGGACGAGTTTTGGCACTTGTCTCCTAAAGTAAACAATTACATTTCCATTCAAATACCTAGTTGTTAAATTAATGTTTCTTTTAATTTAGATCGGGTTCCAAACTACGGGATTTATGTCACCGAGGGCAGTATCACAGGGCTGGTACCGGTGAACGATAGTTCGAATTTGTTTGTGCTTAGTTTTATAATGTTGGGTAAGATCAATCTTGAAGAATGTATAAAATGAACATTGACAACAAAAAAAAATGTAGAATTTCTAAAAGTAAATCAAAAACAAATATTAGTAAATACTCAGTTAAAAATTTTGTTTCGTTCTTACCGTTGTGTGTTAACAATTAGGTCTTAAGTTTATCTTGTGCTTGAAAATGACTGGTATATATCTTATATTACACTCGAAGAATCAATTTCTACTTCCTCAGTATCGCCTCAAGTTGTGAGGCTTGCTATTTAGAAAGCAGAGTAAAATTCCGGAAATCAAATCCGGAGTCTATGCACCAGAAACGTTTAAGTCTAGGAATTATTTGATTTGGGTGTGCCACCGGTGGCGCGACGTATATCAGCACTATTGCTGTTAACAAACACTTTATACCGATATTCAATTGAAAACTGCTTATTTTGATGCTTTTTATTAAAGAATCACACTCACCAATAAGCGCATACCCTTTTATTAATTAGTTAACTTATAATTATATTTTTATACGAATTTTACCACATGCGCAAGCTTTTTATTTACAATTTTAAATGTCAAATTGTGTTAGAATTTGACATTACAGCCATAGCGAATTCAGATTTTGACAGTATGCTCATGAATTTACACAAACAAAATACATGGAAATTCGCCTTTGCGACCACCTTTAAATTAATTCGCCCTGGTAGTGGGCATGAAAAACAAGTATTCGCACTACAGAGCGTCTGTTGTGTGAGTAAATTTGTCATGCATTTTTGCTTTAGTTGTTGTTATTGTATTGATCACTGGCTACGATGCCCAGTGTCAGGGGCTCTCCTGAGAGCACGAAAAGTTGCTTTGTTGGACACATTAAACAAGCAATGTAAAATATAAGCAAATATGTAAACTGCATTGCTGATACCTACAAACAGTGTTTACAAAAACAAAATAAATGATTATTCATAGAGCATTCAACACTGGATTTAGTTTGGTTTTTGTATTTGTGGTTGGGTTTGTGTGAATTGAAATAAAATAAAAAAATAAAATAAAATGAAATAGAAAAAAAAAAGTTTATTAAGAGAAAGTGAAGGGAAGGACGGTATAGAAAAGGAAGGGAAGGGAATGGACTGGAAAGGAAATGAATTGAAAGGAAAGGTAAGAATAGGAAAGGAAAAAAAGTAAGGGAAAGAAAAGGAAGGCAATGGAAAGGAAAGTAAAGAAAAGAAAAGACAAGGTAAGAAAAAGAAGGGAAAGAAAGTGAAAAGAAAGAAAAGGAAAAGGAAAGGGAGGGAATGGAAAGGAAATGAAGGAAAGGCAAGAAAAGGAAGGGAAAAATAGAAATGAAAGTTATTGCAAATAATTAAAATAAAAGAAAGTTTTGTGGTTGAATTTCAACCACTGGGCGATTTTTAGTAGGAATAAATTACGAAGAAGCGCCAAGCTGGGAGGGAAGGAGTACAATTTGTTAAATGTAGGCAACTCACATTTAGGCAGGACAACGTCTGTCGGGTCGGCTAGTTTTATATAAAATCTGAGAGAACTATTTTTTACTCAAATTGCTTTCATGAAATTGGCTGTAGCTCAAAAAAATTATAAAAATTAAGCTCTAAAAATGTATATACATTTTAAAACTTTGAAGGCCAAGATACATTTAATGATCATGGTGGAAGTCAATTTCAATTTTGATCCGTTTATTTCCTTGTATGGTAAGTACAACTATGAACAAAAAATTCAAAATTCTAACCTTAGCATTCTCTGTTTTACTTTTTTTTAAATTCAGTCGCATTTTCCTAAGGACGTCAGTATGCATATTTGTCATTCTAATTACATTCAAACGATTACTTAAGTGAGCATATATTTTATTTACAAGCATGTGGCACAATTTTCAACCGCACATACCAACTTTAGTATGTTTATGTAACGGCGCCTTTTGTTATGCTTTTAAATGCGATTAAGCTGCTCCAACAATAAAATACTAACGAGCAACATTTCAGCGCAATCACACTTAAGAAAAGTTTCCACAAAAACTGAAATGTACATAAATATTCCTGTACTTACTCAGACAAAACTGTCTATTTATGTACATGCCGGTGTACATATTTGCACACATTTTGTTGTTGGTTTTTACGGTCTGTTCATTTTACATATTTTTGTAAGTATAACGAGCTCAAGACCAGTTGATAATAATTCTTAGTTAATTATTATTATTTTTGATTAGAGGAAAAATTGAAAGCAACAAACATATACAGGCTATAGTTATAGTACGATTTCGAAAACAGCCACGATTTCTCGTCAGACTAATTTGTATAGTTTTTTGCTATTTTCATAGGATCTTGTGGAGATCGAACCCACTCACTCTGATTGCCAGCGCAGCCGCCTAACCCATAGGCTATGCTGCGTGTAGTTTTGCAACCTGCTTAATTCACGTTTTCCTCTAATTGTTGTTTGTTATCTTGCCAACGGTATACACAATATTTTAGACATTCTATCTATATGTAAATCGTGTATGTTGGACTTTGTTTGTGTACATGTAAGTATAACTTTTAACTGTACTCGTATGTTAAGGCATTCCTAGTAACCTGGGCTAACCACCACTATCGAGGTGAAAACTCTGATTCCATCACAATTGCACAAAAACACTCACGAAGGTTTGGGTGAGTGCTACCGGTATGGACAGTCCTTTCCCTGATATGGATCCGGTTTGTTCCGATACCAGTACCTTTTGGTACTAGCCTTAAGTCATTGGTTTTAGTCGCCTTTATGTCCGCCAAACATAGCTCGGTTCTTCTCTCTGCCTTTCCCTGATATGGATCCCGTTTGTTCCGATACCAGCACCTTTTGGTACTAGCCTTAAGTCATTGGTTTTAGTCGCCTTTATTTCCGCCAAACATAGATCGGTTCTTCTCTCTGCCAACTGGAAACACCACGGGGACGAAAATCCATCCCCATTTGGCCCTTCCATCAGAGTGTTGGTCTCCCTCTTCCTCTGCTTCTTCCGGCAGGTACCGATAAGTATACCTTCTGGGCAGGAGCATCTTTGTCCATTCGCCTAGCCAACGATATCGCTTAAACAGCCCACACAGCTTATCACTAATCTTCTTCTTATCTGCTTGACCACTCGAGTAGACGGCGCAAGGTGTGATGGTAGTACATATTAACTTGTCCCCTCCATGGCTGATGTCAGCGTTTGGCTTTAGTTGGACATCAACCCTTTGGGCAGAGTCACCTACCATAATAATGGGCCAGACATTCCAGGTGCATGGCCTCAAATCATAAACCTTAAGAAGTTTGCTAGGGCCGTCATCTAAAAAATTATTTCTGATATCCGAAGCACGTTTGCAGCTTGATCCAAGACAGACGCCTGTTTAAAACTGCACCTCATGACGATAAACCGCCGCTGTTCTAAATATTCCAGACAGCCCTTGAGCCGATTAAGTAGGAGTGGCCACCATTTCTGCTTACCACCAAACGGGTGTTGGGTGGCTACCCAGAGGATACATTGACGCAAACGCCGTAAGAAGTGAACTGCTTGAGCAGCATAAATCGTAGGTGAATGTTGTTCAGAAAGATTCCCCACTTCCATTGACCTCTACACACGGCCTCATCCTCCTACTACCGCGGTTATATTCTGAACCCCTAACACCCAATAACAACACCAACGATCACTTATGGAATTTGGATAGAAAACAACAAGTGCCTAGAAATATGCCGTATCTTAGACCTCAAATCTATATGAATCAGCAATTTTAATATGGTTAAAAGGTGAACAAAATGACCAAAATTTTTATTCACTTTTTTTTTGGTATTCACGTCTTACTGTCAGATTTTACCCAATGGGGTTTGTCTAGGTAGCTTTTACCACATTAAACGACCAACATGTTGACTAAATGTATGCTACAATTTAGCTAAACACAAAGAGCTGCGACATGCATATGTTGGTAGGAGCACACCCAACTACTTAGAGCAATAAATTGGTTACAAATGAAGGGGCCAGAAGCAAAAGGCTCTAAGTGACATTTTTAGCCGGGTAATAAACGCACTACCCAAAGTTGACATGGAATTTATACTAAATAATCAACTTTGAACTTGAATATCTTGAAACAATGTCAGATCTACTTATATCCGTTTGCTTCAAACCCCTTCAAATATTACTCTGATATGAACAAAGAAACTGAATCCATTTCCCGGTGTATTTCTATGATGAAAAGCCAATCAACAAAAACTCATCCTATTAAGGAGATAACTTGGTTAACACTACGTAACTAAACAAAAAAGTGGAAATAATTTGCAAGCATACAAAGACTGCATATTCTAAATTTACTATACACCCTCATAATCATAAGTTTGGGGCCAAAAGCTCCATTTTCATAGCCTAAAGCATATATTGCCTGTACTAACTTAAGACTTAGTTTAGATAAAAATTCAGTATCTTTCATTGGTATAAATATGCTCTCGAGCTGGTCTCTTACGTGAAAGAAAAAGTTTTTTAACATTTTTAGGTAATACATACATATACGAGGTGTGTTCAAAAAGTATCGCGAATTTTGTGTTTTTTCAAAAATTATTTATTTATTCATGAATATCTATTTTGTCCCCTTCAAAGTAATTCCCATGAGATATTATACACTTGTGCCAACGGTTTTTCCAATCTTCGAAGCACTTCAAAAAATCATTTCTTTGTATCTTGTTCAGCTCCTCCTTCGATGCCGTCTTTATCTCGTCAAGAGAAGCGTAACGTCGTCCTTTCATGGGCCTCTTCAGTTTAGGGAACAAGAAAAAGTCACAGGGGGCCAGATCTGGGGAATACGGTGGCTGCGGCATCATTAGTGTGTTGTTTTTGGCCAAAAAGCCGCGCACAAGCAACGATGCGTGAGCAGGGGCGTTATCGTGGTGCAAAAGCCAATTTTTGTTCTTCTTTGCACATCTTCTCGGCCTTCTGAGAACGTTTTGTACCACCGATAAACGTTGCTTCGGTCCAAGGTAGCTTCTCCGTATGCCACAGTCAACATTCGGAATGCATCCGCGCACTTAATTTCGTTTTTCACACAAAATTTGATACAGGTTCTTTGATCCATTTTTTTGAATAAAAATCGAAGACGATCCAAAACACGTGCAAGCAAAGCAGCTGTCAACAATTAACTGAACATTCAAAATGGCCGAGCTTGTCGACATAAGTGAGAGACATGAGTATCAACATAACGCCACAAAAAATTCGAAATTCGAATATACGTAACCAGCGAAAATTCAAATTTCGCGATACGTTTTGAACACACCTCGTACATAAGTTAACAGACCTTAATAGTTGTTTGTTTAACCGTCTAAACGATTTTAACCTTCCGACAAAAATACCTTCCGGACCGGAGCATCTTCTTCCATTTGCATTACATGGTCAAGCCAACGTAGCCGCTGTATACTTAGTCGTAGGACAATGTCGATGACTGCATAGAGCTCATACAACTCATCATTAAATCTTCTTAGGTCAAGACCGTCGACATAGCTTAGAAGCCCATAAATCCTTAGAAAAACGTTTCTCTCGAATACTCCAAGTGCCTACTCATCTGCGGCTGCCATCGTCCATCCTTCTGCTCCATATTGCAGGACGGATTTTATGAACGACTTCTAGGGCGGTAACACAGTTCTACTTATATTCCAATAAAAAAATGTTTTTTGAGTTTTTATATAAAGGAAGTAGTTATGTTAGCTTTACCGGCTACCCTGAGATGCCGTATGAGGCGAGAAAATGACGTTTAACTTGAAGGCTGATCTATGGATATGATGCCTCTCACCTCTCATTACCAACCTTCTCCTTTCTTATAGGGTGACAGAAGATAGAAGGTTGAGCTGGTCATATCAAATTCTTCCCGCGACAGTTGGCTAGTACGTTAAAGTGCTAGTTCTGGAGCCTACCGTCTGCACTACATATCCGGCAAAGGCCTGTCAGTATCGGCAACACTACCCAGAACCTTTGGCGGCGGTAGGAGTATTCGAGCGAAAGGTTCTTCGATGGTATTCTGGAAGCGAAATGAAAAAGTTATTCATCGAAGTTATACATCAGCTATGGGCCAGTATACGAGTTCACCTATGAATAGAAGATTTACGGCCCCTAACACCAGATTTTGGGAAATTTGGTGTTTCTTGATTTTTAATTGCAAGAGCTATATGAGCTAGAGGGCAAAACCTGTTTATCGAAACAATCGATTGTATGGGAGCTATGTGTTGTATTGTTCCAATCTTGTTGGTTCCGACAAATGATTAATACATTTATTACAAAATGGCGGTCCCATACCAAATTTCATCGAGATATCTCTAAAACTGAAAGACAAGTTTGCGATCAAACAGACTGACAGACGGACAGACGGACATGGCTAAATCGACTCAGCTCATCGCCCTGATCATTTCGGTATACTTATGTACGGGTCCATCCCTTCTTTTCTCATACTTACAAACATCGGGCCAAAGTTGTTATACCATTTTATGTTTATGAAAGGTATACAAATAAATTTTGACTTCAAAACCCCCATGAAACCACTAAGGTCTCAAGGGAAAACAATAATTTTTTTAGATAACTTCGCAAAACGCTTACCAGAATTTAATTCAGCGTAAACGAATTAAAAAAGTCGAAAAGAACTACAACAGTGTAAATATTATCAAACTTACAAAATATGTAAAATGGATGGTAAAATGGACCGTATAAACTAATAAAAACAAAAAAACAAAATAAAATAAATAGAACAATGCGCGGGCCGGGAGAGGTTAGGTTTAAGTGGGTATTCCTTCAAAAGAAAAAGGGAGTCTCACCGTTTAACTCTAGAGCATCTAGTAACGAGGGCGGGCTTAAATCCGGTCGGTGCATAAAGCATTTTCCCTCTTCCACGAACTAGAAATAAAAACGCTATAGAAATAAAAGGAAACGAAAGGAAAGGAAAGGGATGGGAAAGAAAAAAAAGAGAAGGAAAGGAAAAGAAACGATAAAATAAAATAGCAGGTTTTTGCTGCTGTGGTTAAATATTGAGGCTAGATGTGCATTCATTCTTGCCACTATTTTGGTTGATTTTCAAAGGGCTACCCCGAGAGTTCGGGTGTTAATCTTTTTTATTATAGTTGAAGTTCACTTCCCTACAATAGTTTGCACAGTTCAATAAAAATACCAGAGACTGTCTCTCTTTTCACATAAAAGAATCAAGATCGTCCATACAGGCAAGAGCCAGGGACAGGTAGATAAATGGCAATCAGCTCAACGCCAACAGAGGGTCCACTGTTGATATTTCGTTATAACCAACAACAACTGGCTCACTTTCTTGGAGAGTAACGACCTAATTCCCATAATTGGACAAGAATGTAAGCCCCTCCAATTATCGGTTGGAGATCATATGTTTTCCCAATGGGGCAACTCCCACACAAAATGTAATTGCTCGCAATTATGTAGTACATATTTACTTGCAAACGTAATGTAAGTACATTTATTCGAGTCTTGGAATTTGTCTATAGATCTAAGTGCCACCAAGAGTTGTTCGTATGTATGGATGTATTCATGGAAGCTTTCAGCTAACCCATTGTGTACAAAGAGAATTGTAATAGCTGTCGTTGCCACTGCAGTGCCAACTGTCGCATTCACTTTTAACTCATACTGCAGTGAGTTGGCGGCTCGTATAATCGCTTTTAAATTAGTTAGCTACAAGTGTACACAATGGCACACAAACTCTCTATACGCGTCATGCACATGCAGCAAATGTTCATGTGTGAGTTTGAGCATACGCCCTGTGATAAATGTGATTGGTGCGGGGTGGACTAGTGGCTGGCGCGCATGCGACTAATACCATTTGGAAAGTATTATTCCCTTTCATTAGAGTATGACCTGTGTAACCTTTTAAGAAAAACTTTACAACAACACATGCAGAAGAAAACACTCAGACTTTAATCCTTTTTTAAATCTTACCGATTTACGACTAAGCGAAAGTTTATTTATGGGTCCAAAGAGTTCAAATGAATACCTTCGAACACCTCCATAAAAAAAAACTAGGACCCGATCCTATCGAAGTCAAGACAAATGTATGAAAAATGTATTTTCTTGTTGCTGATGTAGCCGCAAAACACACTTCGAAAATTTGGGCAGTGTTATTGGCAGTCCTTTGGCGGAATGAAGCCCGTACGATCCCGTATCTTCCCGTCTGCTGGGGGCATGATTTTTTTAACACTTGAACATTCGGGTCGTAGATTTTATTCGACTCTTACGAAAGGCATACTTATCGCGAGTATGTTGTAAGCTGCTTACACCGCTCCGTGGGCTATCTCATACTTCTTAAAGCAGGAGAGCCAGACTAGGTTGTAATGTTCCCTGATCACAGTCATGATTTAATATTTTCCAAAAATTTACGTGCCATCAATCCTCAAGCTTTCTATAGTCTTGGCCTCTCAATGAAAGCAAATAATTGCTAAGGCTGGACCTGAAGAGATGAGCTTAGCTCACCTTCAGTCAAACGATGGTACCCAGCGTTAACAGCTGAAAACTCTACTAGCTTACCTCCGTGAGATATGATATGATCATAGTGCAGCGAGTTAAATCCTGATGGCTTAGCTCGCTAGATCAAGTGCAGGGCCAATGAATGATGACCAGTTTGGAAGTGCTTGAACTTATATCCAGGGGCTGCCTTAATAAATTTAGATTAATTGCAATTGTGGCGGCCGCCGTGGTGTGAAGGTAGTGTTGCCGGCCTACCACACCGAAGGTCCATGGTTCGAGCCCTGGTACAGGTAACATCAAAAGTGATTTGAAAAAAGTTTTTCAAAACGGGGTCGCCCCTCGGCAGTGGTTTGGCAAACTCTCCGAGTGTATTTCTGCCATGACAGGCTTCTCAGCAAAAATTCGTCTCCTTTGTAGATGCCGTTCGGAGTCGGCAAAAAACTGTAGGTCCCACCAATTTGTAGGGAAAATTCAAATCGGCACACCACAAATTGGAAGGGAAGCTTGGCGCAAAAATCTCTTAGGAGGTTTATGATGATATACCTGTTGTATATCGCGCCATAGAGATAGAGATAGAATTGCAATTGTTTGCAACAAAAATCTATAAGACGGACCCAAAGAGCGTTTGGGATGAGGCAGAACAAATTTTGAAATATGTGAGTCCATGCTTAGTATTCGTGCTGGTCAGTGTTATTGAGAAGGCACTAATATCTACATATACCGCAGCCCACAACAGACTAATTTACCACTGAGCCTAGTTACTTTTGTCCACTAGTCGAATTTCACATTCAGAAAACGAGTAGTAGCATAATTTTTTGCATAGGAACTCATGCGAAAAGCGAACAATGATGCGTACGCGCAAATGCTATTACAAAACTTTTAATTCTTCGTGCAGAAGTGTAAGGTAAGTGAACGAGAGGAGTGAAAGGGCGTGTGTTTGTAAACGGGCGACAGTTAAAACGCTTTTTAGCACATTTGTTACACGCACTCCGTACAGCAGCGTAGAACGTTGCATATGGAGGGTATACGATGTGTGCATTAAGGTGGTTCAAAAGAACATTTGTATGAATGCCTCTGCGCGGACTTAAATGCTATTCTTCATCTTAACAGATATAAAATTACACATCCATTTTTTACTTTCATTCTACTGAACCGCCTACGATTTGAGCAAGTTCAGCAAAGATCGCCAGTTATCATTAACTTTTGGAAAGCTGAAGCGAATTAGCAATACCAAGGCTTCCCCACAACTGGCGATTCTACGTATCGCAATGATTCTAAGTCTTCGTACCAAAGGCTACTGGGCTACTACAACCTCTGACTTAGGAACTGGATCTGATGCATATAAGTTTCTTTCAAACTCTACTACTCGACGAGTAACAAAACTACTGCCTAGTAAGCTACGTGTGACTGGCGCTGTCACTCAGGCAAGACAAACCATCAGCTCCTGTCCTCTTTTACTTTGATGATGACATTGTATCATTTACTTATTACCATGCCTATCAATCGCCCTGCCGCCTTCAACGCCTCGAAACCCCGTATCTATATCAACTTCAATAAATCTGACTGGGCCGGATGCAAAGAGTTTGCCAAAAGCTCCTTTATTGCTCTTCCTATTCAGTTTAACGTACGAGAAAGTGAGCAAGCACTGCGCAATATTTGGCCTCGGCTCGGTACGCTCCTACAGATAAATCATCAAATATTCAACATAATTTATACGCAAATCGCAATAATGAGCAGAGAACGTGAACAAATGTGGCAACCCGATCGTGGAGACCAAATAAGGGATCTGAACGCTGAACATTTCTTGATTACAATCCAGAGATCTAACATCTTCTATAACAAAAACGAATGGCTTCTTATTTTCGAGAAAATGTGTTACCCTGTTGGTTATTCTCAGCTCTCTCTCTGTCAGGTTTTTTTGCTCCCTTAAAAAAACCTTGTTATGATCAGAGACTTGTAACAAAACCTTGGATAGAAACGAAACTCCGTTTCTGCCGTTATTGTTCCCAGAAACACATAAATATAGAAACATAATAAGAAACCGAATTACTGGAACCGTTCCCAATGAGTAACAGAAGCGTAACGAAATTCTAAGTAACAAAACTGCCAGAACCCTAAGCTATAACGAAACACTGGGCACAGAAACAAAACCTGAAACGCTACCTCTGTAACAAAACTGTAACAAAACATATATGTATAGAAACAAAACTAGGAAATTGTATACAAATCTAAGGTATAGAAATAATACTAGTAGCGTTCCTTCCGTACCGAAACTGTAACGAAACAGAAACAAAACCCTATGCGGTTTCTGCTAGTGAGTTTTTGTTTATAATTATGTATGTATACATACGCAATTTTTATTTAACCATATTTTCTACTCATTTTAAAGCAAAAAATCAGCCGTCTCGCTGTAAAGAAGTGTTAAAAATTAAAAAAGTAACTTACTTTTCCAATTTGTTTAAATCATTGCGTTTGGCTAAAATATCCAGCAAGAAACTCCAAGAAGAACGGCTACCACTTGGATAATTTTTTGGCATTTGGCAGTACTGCAAGTACGAAGCAAACGATTTACCAGGCACTCTTGCTACAAAACTGTATCAGGCAATGTGTGCCAGAGAAACTCATCTCATGGAAAATGATACTTTATTATCATGTATGTACCTGGATGCACGATTCTCATTACTGCTGACAGAGCATCGTCATATAGACACAATATGAACGACACCCCAGCGCTGCATCAACACCCACACCTACTCCAACTATTGAGTCGAACTCTGGGACAATTTAGCAATACCAAAGCCCAACATTCATGAAAGTGTTAAATGCCGCCATGGCAAAACGCACCGCTTCTCTGCATGAAGTCTGCATAAGACAATTACTGATTGACTTTGATCACTATCGCCAGAGGTTGATATTCTACTTTGGTGGGAAACGCAAAAAAGATTTGGACCCACAGCGATATCAATTGGCAAACATTTTAAATGGTGAAGCTGCAACTGAAGTAAGCATGGAACGGCTCTTCTCGAGAGTGCACTACCTATATTCGTCACTCAGAACAAGCATGAAATCGAGAATATTGATATTACGTATCAGGTGCAATGACAAATTTAAGGCAACATGCAGCAAAAATAGATCTAGAAGCGGCGAAAAACGTAAGTCGAATACTCCAATATCCGGAGAAAATGATATCAAACCCGCGAAAGCATCCTGCAATGCTTCGACGTTTCATGAAAATGAGGGCCAAGGCATTGCAATGTAATGATAATTAATTATTAATGTAAATTTTTCACAATCCATTGCCTTATGTATGAATAAAAATTTTTATCTTCCATCACCATCACCATCGCCAGTTTCTTTATACGAATCAAACAAAGTGTGTACTTATTATGCCCCCTCCGCCTGGCCTGTCCTCTAGTGAAACACTGTGCATGTACTGCATGCCACTATTATTATTTGGATTTCGTTTCTGAGGTTTCGTTACAAGTTTTGTTTCTATACAGTTTGGTTACTGAAGTTTCGTTACAAGCTTTGTCTCCATTCCTAGCGTTTCTGTTACAGTTCAGTTATTGTGATCAAATGTGTAGGTAGTTTCGGTACAGGCTTTGTTACTGCTGGAACCGTTCCGGGAAAATTGTTCCTAGTTTTGTTACAAAGGAGTATCGTTTCTCAGACTTTCGTTCCACGTTTTGGTATAGCATATACAGTTTTGTTTCGTTACTTACCTGCGGAACAATAACGAAACAGAAACGCGTTACAAGTCCCTGGACGCCACTATCTACAAAATCAGCCATTTTGCAGAGCGCCAGGTTACCTAGGACAAGAGATAAAATTTGAGAGGGTAACACGAGAGCAAAATTTTTTATTGAAAAGAAAACGCCATAAGTTAACATGGATTTTAAACTTAAACAAAAGTGACGTTATTTCAACATTTTTTACAAAAATTGTATTATCAAAATGAACAACATGTAAAATTTGATTCCAAAGCTCAAAGCTATAAAAAAAAAATTGTTGGTTTCTCTTTGCTTTTGTTTTCTTTTTAAAATAACTTTTATTTTAAATAAAAGAACTCCAAGTAATTCCTTTAGTTTTTTCAAACTAAACGTAGTGAATACTTAAATCCGGAAATTATTCCCGTCATCCCGGAATTTTAAATTTCGATCCCTAAAATCTAGTGCTCGGTAAAATCCAAAAAGTGTAGAACCCCAGTATATAGTGTATGTAATCTTAGTATTATGTATTTCCATAATAGAATATAACTTTAGTTTGATTATATTCCAAATTGTGGCCATGCCCATAGTCATCAAATACTCTACATATGTATTTACTTATGTATATGCATACCTACATATATTCCTTGACAAGGGCACTCGTGCATTGCAGCTTCAACAATAAACTCTACTAAAATTGTTCTATATATGTGTATGTGTGTGCAAGCAATTGTTGCCGCGGCAGCAACACCAACAACATTTATCATTTTGTGAGATAACAAAGCAACGACAAATGTTGCAAATGCACAATTAACACGATGCCATTTCTCAAAGTGCATTTTAGTGCTCATTTCTGTCGTTTGTAAATACAACCATGCATGTATGTACCCTGCAGTCAACAGACAAACTAGTAGATAACATTCTAGCACATTAACTAGAATTTCGTGGGCTTATTCATACCAGTCTGACCCAGTAAAAAATGTATCATCCAAATATTAATCTTAGATCGATCCTTTGGAAGAACTGGATTAATCCACAAATCTCCGAGTCTCATATATTTTATACTCCTTTTTTAACATTGCCTTACATATCCTTACTGACGATCACTCCCTTTGAGATCCTTATGGATGCAAAAGGGAGTAGTATTTTTAGCTCCTTTTGAGCTCCGAAGCCGAGATGCGAACTTCGCGCTCTCTGAGAGCACTCTAAAAGGGGTAATTTTGTATAAAATTTTACATTGGTGCCAGAATGGTGGGCATTTGGTGTAAATTTTTAGGTATTTTGCATTTTCCACAGTTCCAATAGGTATGCAAAAGGTGCTACTGAATTAGTTTTTGAATTTTTCTTCCTCGGTAAATATAAAATAAGCTGAGATGTACGAGTAATGAGCAATTCAAAATATAAAGTTAAAGCTAAATAGATATTTTGAAATAAGGTGGATTTCTTAATAATACACAATTTTAAATGAAATATAAAATGAAAGTCACTACATCAAATATTATTTCCAATGAAAATAAATATAAATATTCGAATACCTTTTTCTTCTAAATCTATTTTCTTAAATCGTACTATTTAATTTTTTGTGAAGATTAAACCGCCCTCGGTCGGGTAAACCCGAGTCCTTCCGGTACGATAGAACCGCATGTTGTGGGTCATATTTTACTTATTCTTTCTTAATCATACATTTTTACTTTTAACTAAATTTTCACTTAAGTCAATCAGAAAGAGCAACCAAATTCCTTAAAAAGCTGAGAAGTATATATAAGGATTCACAGAATATATAAGTTAAAAAATTCTTTAAATTTAGTAGGACATCCAAATATAGAGCTTGCATGGTTTGAAAAAATATCAACAGATTAACATATTTTATTTTGATCCTTCTGTTTAATTGGGAATATATTACCAAGACTGGACACAAACACATTTCGCGTTAGACTTCTCTGAGTTACGCATTTTAAAGAATTATTAATTTTTTACTCCATCTTTGGGAAATGTTATCAAAAATGACCACTTTTAGAGAGCTCTCAGGGATCGCGAAGTTTCGCATCTATTAATCTTTGTCCATAACTGGCGATAGCTACATACTTACACGAGCGAAGAAGAAAACAATTCAGTATTCGGAGCAAATAATAAATTCAATCCTTCAGTGAACAACGCCATACTGCAATTTAATTTTTTATTCAACCAATATTCTAAGTTTTTAAATATTCATTTCATTAAATAAAATATTCATTCAATTAAATTAAATATAGATTTTATAGTGAGATCATAATACTTTTGAGAATTTTGTACCTTTGGGAGGCAAATCATGTACGTACGCGCATGTTAGTCCGTGTTCAAACACAGATACAAATTGACGTCAAGGAGTTGCTTTTTTGCTTTTTGTGGGAGAGAGAGCGACGATGGAAGGGGACGGGTACCGAGTTGCTTGTGCTCGCGAAACACGCTTTGTGTTGCCGTTCGTCTCAATTATGTTATGTTGGCCGCAGATTAATTTTGACATTTTCCTTCATACCTTTTTTTACATTCGCATGCACACATATTAATAAACGACATAAAAGTAATTGTATTAACAGATTTTCAAAGTTTATTTCCAAGAAAATAATACAATTATATTAATTTGAGCGAAAACACATTTTTTCATTCAAAATATTCATACAACGCAGTAAAAAAAATTCTTAGTACACATGTATGTATTGCGAGAATGTCAGTACAAAACATAATCAACCAAAGCAATTCCTTTCCGTGTTTGAACAACATCGGAAACACTTGAGCAACACCAAAAGAGAATTTGCCGATAAAAGCAACTCCGAGTTTCTCTGTTTGAACACGGACTTTACAAAAGCACCCTTATTTTTTTTTGCGCCTTGATTACTGCAATAGCAGCGCAGCAGCGACGCAACAACGACTAAGCAGTGCACAAATGAAAAGTGAAAACGATCATTTGTTAAATCGATTGTTGGGATAGTCAAATTAACCTTTTTCTGAAGAAAATGTTTTCAACAAATGCGTGAAAGAAATATTGAACTGTTATTTTTCAGGTGTCACTAATTGTGATTGGGAAATGCAGTTTAAAAAAAAAAAATAACATGAACTCCCACGGAATCGTTATGAAGCTGCAACAACGAGAAGCAATTCTTAAAAAATTTAGCGGCTGAAAACTTGTTTAAATTTTTATATAGTGAAGTATTATTTATTTTGATAGACACATACGTATCTGCTGACTGAATTTGGAATAGAGTTATTTGTACTGTAATTTTGTTGCTGGTATGATATTGGGGTGTATGTCCACCGGTATGATGCTGATGCAGAGGCTGGCAATTGATATTTCGTAGGCCACCACCATGTTAAATCTGTATAGCTGCTAGCAGGAAAATAAACAAAATTTCGAGTGGTTGGACTGTCTGTGCCAACTAGTATTAAACTAGTATACAACTAGTAGGTTTGACTGCATGGTATGTATTTATGGATGTGTGTAAATAGTAGCGAGTACTGCAGTGCGACATTGTTTACTTCGGGTATGGGGGAGGTGACTCTTAAATATACAAAGTACTGATTTTGCCACAAGTTGCGGTAGTTTGTTTAAGTACTTAATCAACTTGGTGTATCCCTAAGCATGAAAGCTTTTAAAAAAGAAACCAAATTATGGTTGCATAAATTTATCACTCCCGCAGAATTACTGCTACCCTGTAAAAAACGATGGGGCATCAGAGTACTCCAACACTTATCCTAATTCATATAACAAAGGTGGTCCAATTTACATAGCGATGTCCGGTGATTGGATCACCTAATCCTACTCGGAGTACCATTTACTTTGCTTCCGAATAGTCTATAGAGCACCTACGTTGGAATACTTTGAAAATGCTGCCAAAAGATTACTCTATAGAGTGTTCTAGACGAAAGCGAGAAGAAAGTATGTGTTCTTTTGAGGACCACCTACTCCCACTATGGTTTTGCGGTTGAATACTCCATTGAGTAATCCAATGGAAGTATTTTGAGAGTACTCTCATGTAGGTGGTCTATAGAGTATTCAAAAGCAAGGAAACGGAGTACTCCGAGATGGATTAGGTGATCCAATCACCGGACATTGCCATGTAAATTGGACCACCTTTTTTATATGATTGATGATAAGTGTTGCAGTACTCTAATACTTATTTAGGAGTAGGCTTTGGAGTATGAAACGGAGTATTTCCGTTTTTTGCAAGGTAGTTCGCCTCTACTCACACCGATTCCCGCTTGATTGTGTACTAAAGTTTTTGTTTGGTTGTCCCAAAAGAGATCATTTTTTAATGACGACCTTTATAAATCTTTTAAGGACTTTTACAGTTCCGCCGTGGTTTGATAGATGTGTGTTGGCCTACTACGGAACAGCTAACATCAGTACTGATTTGGAAAAGTATTTTGAAAACGAGATCGCTCCTCGGCGGTGGTCCAGTGTGTGTTCATTGAAGAAAAAGCTTTTCAGTAAGAAATTGGCATAAAACATGCAAAGTTTGTAGGGAAAATTACAAGCTACACACCACATATACATCCTTACCTCGAGTCTTATTTTCATATTTTTTGTTCGCCTAACCGCAGATAGTGGCGGAATAATTTTCTTTCCGTCATTTGCCGAATTTTTTGGTAGAATTTTCGGGCGATGTTCTTGCTGTCTAGTAGCTCAAGTTCTTCGCACTCATGCCTCTCTTTTTTTCTCACTGAAAAGGCGTCTCGCTTCCTTCTTCAACTTTCGGTACCGTTCGCATGCTCCTGAAAACCCTTTATCCGCCCGAAGTTCGCAAAGTAAAATGCCAACAAAACCTAGAATTTCGAACTTCACACAAAAATTCTGTGCAATTTTTTTCGTTTCTCTTTTCCAAAAACAAGTGCTCAACTTATATGTCCGAGGTAGGCATACCGGTCGTAAGAGGCGACTAATATGCACAAAGCTAATGACGTGCAACTTGATGGTTGCTCTACGGATATGATGCCTCTCACCTCTCATTACCCATCTTATCCTTCCTTACGGAAGAAAGGATGACATGACCTTCGGGGAGCAATGGGTGCAACTCCTAATTTTTGCTTCAATGACGGCAAGGAATTATCAAGAATATCTAGAAAACATTTAGGTAAATGCTGGCTTTTTGAGCAAGTAATGCTGTCGAAAACTAGTAAAGAAGAAATTAAGTTGTTATAGGAAGTGCCGGGAACAATTATTTTTTGTTCACAGTGAATCACTTAGCTCCAAAAAGTTAGAGTTGTCCCGTGTTTGCCGGCGGATTGATTGCACAGCCACATTCCCACCGAGGCCCATAAATGACAACCTAAATGCGACATTATACATGTTTCCAATTAATTTTTAAGCGCTATTTTCACCTTATTTTAATAAAACGTATGGTTATTAACAAAATTCAGAAATTGGCAAGTAAATTATTTGTTCACTATTAAAGTGAACTTTTGCCGTCAAAAAATGGCGATAGGCGAACACTTTTTCGGCCTAAACTCACGATAAGGGTGGTAAGAAAAGAAGCTCTGCCTTAATCTCCTCAAGGGTACATCGTTCCGAACTATTATTATTATCAAAAACATTATGAAAATATCTATTGGTATAGTTTGGGAGTGCCAACTATGAGTTTTCTGAGCTTAAGTCTGATATCGTCATAGTTCCTGCACCTAGCAGTTAAAATGGCGAGCTCATTTTAATAAAGATTTTCCCGTCCAGAAGCTTTCTTATTGGCAGCCACCGGTATAAACAGCAAAAGAGGAATGCCAGAGATCAGTTGGAAGCACCAAGTGCTTAACGTGTTTTGAATTGGCGCCAGAGCACCGAAAATCATGCCACTAAAAGCTTGTCCGCTACATATCAGTTATGCTCACATATATCTACGGTTGAACAGAATTATGTGTATGTTTCTTCAATAACAATTTTAAACTGTAATTTCTTCTATTATTATTCGACTAAACTTTGAATCAAACAAGTAAGGAAGTCTAAGTTCGGGTGGAACCGAACATTATATACCTAGTAGTGATCTATTATGTCATCCCAATTTACGCAGGTCTATTTTAATACTTTCAGTTCGTATTTGCGTTCAAATAGACCGACGAACAGACAGACGTATCGGGAGACGGACATGGCTACATCGACTCAGCTCATCCTCCTGATCATTCCAGTATACTTTTTGATGGGACTATCTCTTTTTCTTCTCATGAAAGTTATGAAAATCAAAAAAGATATTCAACTTCGCTTTTGCAGTGGGGTATTAACTACTTGCCCGGATATTTTACTTTTCATCCTGAACGTTTTGATATACATTAATAAATATATATCTCGATTCGTTTATGCCGAATGAAGTAATATACCTTGTGTGCGTAACAAAAATAAATATAAAAAAGGATGTATTTTATAGACGCCAAAGTACTCAACTGATCTTTATGAAATTTTCACAATATATACTTGGGTTCACTGGGTACAGCTTAGACAATATGTAGTTTTGGAAAAGTAGGCGGAGCCACGCCACCAGGCTATATAAAGTTTCAATTCGTCATAACTCCGAGCTTTTTTGGCCTAAATTAATGAAATTTGGATATACGTATGTGTCACTTAGTCAATATCTACATAATTTTTCAAAAGTGGGCGGTGCCACGCCCACATATTTTGTGTTTTGTTTTGCTCTTGAATTTCCACGATATGTTCAGGAGTTCGCTGGGCACGACAAACGGCGAACGCAAACAACGAATTTCAGCATTGAGAGACTAGTTTGCGTTCAAATAGACAGACAGACAGACAGACGGACGGAGAGACGGGCATGGCTAAATCGACTCCGCTCATCGTACTGATCATTTCAGTGAACTTTTCTCTTCTTCTTCTCATACTTAGATACATTTAATGCTTATGAAAGGTATGAAAATCAAAAAAGATATATAACTTCGCTATTGTAGGGGGCTATTAACTACGTGACCGAATATTTTGCTTGTTTGTTTCCCGACTCGGCTAATTTTTGGCAGGAGTATTATACATACTACTGAGAAGCAGCTGACCAATTTTCATTGAAATATCAAAATTGAATTATAAGCGATTGCCTTTGAAAATAGCAGAAATTTTATGCTGAAAAGTGGGCGGCGCCACATTGACAAAATTTTTTCGCGGCCGAGCTTTTCTTGAAAAGCTTATTATGTCTGCGAAATCTGATTGATATAACTTGCTTGGTTGTAGAAATATCGCTTTTTAAATTTTACAAAAAAATTTGTCAGAGCTATGTTCAAAAATTGGGCGTGGACATTAACCGATTTCGCCCATTTTTACAGCAAACAGTTACCTTTATATATAGAACATCACCAAATTTCGTTTCGACAAATCAATTTTTGGCGGAGTTATGGCGTAAACAGTTTTGTGGAAGTTTTTGGATTTCGTTGTTTACGGAAACTTTAAAAGTGAAATATAAGTGATGTAAAGCTATTTTACGCAAAGTTATTGCCTATTTAATATATCTACGATCCTTTTCAAAATCTATCATATAAAAGTGGGCGTGGATCTTAACCGATTCCGCCCATTTTTTCCTGGAACATTTCGTTTTGATATCTTGAACGGTTTTTGATTTATGGTTAATATTATTTCTAAATTTGACTTAATCAAAAATGGGCGGTGCCACGCCCTTTTTTTAAAATTTCTTGAAAAATTTATTTTATGCCTCATATGCATTGAGTCACCAAATTTTATCCTTATAGGTGTATTATGTACTGAGTAATCACTTTTTTTGTGTTTTCGAAAATATTCTATATATAAAGAGTGGGCGTGGCTATCGTCCGATTTCGCCCATTTTAAATAGCGCTCGGAGATGACTGCCAAGGAACCCGCATACCAAATTTCATTAAGATATCTCAAAATTTACTCAAGTTATCGTGTTCACAGACGGACGGACGGACATGGCTTAATCAATTTCTCTTTTCGTCCTGAACATTTTTATATATATAAGTCAATATCTATCTCGATCCGTTTATGCCGTTACGTACTGCCGTTAGGCGACTAAAGTTAATATACCTTGTGTGCGTAGCACTACTAGGTTTAAAAAAAATGTTATCCGTAGTGAACAATATCATACGAGTATGTAGGTAATAATGATGCCTCCACTAAGCCTGATGAGCTAATGATGCTCACAAAGATGATGCCGAGACTACAGCTATTCTTTGTAGGCACTTTGCCGCTACTTCGGTACGTGCTTAAGCTAAAAATCACTCAATCTGGAATTCCATTCACCTCCTCCTTTAAGCAACTTTCACCATTGGCAGATTCGCATGCGATGCTTCATCGGTTCGACACACATACACACGTATACGTATGGTTAACCATTTTGCTGAGTGCAGTCAACTGACTGAACAATAAATATATATGTAGGAATGTCTGTTGTGTGACTGACAAACTGACCGATTCAACTTAAGACAGAACAGCCATCGCATGCTCGAAGTGCTGATGCTTCTCTACTCTGCACTTTAGTTTAGAATAGATGGATGCGCCACGCCAGCGCCACATAGCCTCCTGTTGCATACAACTTGAATACCAAATGATTTCTGACAACTAAATTCATACTCGCACTACCAGCAGTCAAAGCATGTTGCAATTGTTGTATTCGTTGTTGTGTTGATGCCGCGCTTTCACGCTCGCCACATAACACTAAACATCCATGCCACGTAGATTGCCGAGTGATTTACTAACTGCTTGGCGTGCAGGCGTCAGGCGTTCAGGCATCCAAAGCCCGAACAAAAGTTCGAAACAAAGGAATGCCTGCAGGTAAAATCTGTATGAAAGCAAAACAAAAACATACAACACCATAAGCATGCCTGAGGATGAGTCCTCGCGTTAATGGCATATCATCCTTTGAGGTGAGCGTTTGGGTATGGGAGGGCGTAGGTATATAGTTGTGTGGAGTGGCTGTGGTTGAGGAGTGTTGCTAATGTTTCTACGGGAAATGAAAATATTTTGAATGGACGCATGAACATTTCTGCTTGATTAGCTCATTGACAACATATTTTGCACCTTTCAATGCATTATGCGGCAGTATTTTGTATTTTTATACCCAGTTGCACTACAGATAACCATTTTAAGAATGGCGCTAAAGGCAAAAGCTTTCTCTCTTACTCCTCAAGCTAATTCGCATATAAAGAATATGAAAAGCTCCAAGTCCAAATACGAGATGATTATGTTTGTATTGTTAGTCGGCAGGTCCTTTCATTGATGTGTATCACACTGAAATAATACCTCTCGATCGGTAAACTTTTGGTCAGCCCGGTACATAGTATCCGGCTGTCATAGGAAATTTAGTGAGATATTTATTTTAAACTAGGAATAACATTACGGATAAATATCTCTCTCGCCACAAATCCAACATTACATCTAAGTTCCTTTAGCTTTACCGGCTATGGATCTGGTTGCAGACTTATAAATAGCCTGTCCATCGCATATATTGTAGGATGCCTTTGCACTTACAAGAAACCTGAAAGTGACTCAAATCGTTGTCCTGCGAATTTAGCGACGATCGCCAGGCTCCTCCATTGCCCCAAGTTTTATGTAAGATTTCCTAACACCCAACCCGCACTACCGGTTGGAAGAATATTGACATATTTGCAGTTGTGGTTGTTGTATTACAGTACAGTTTAACCACCCAGGAAATGTAATATTTCGGAAACTACTAGTGGGCTACTTGTTAGAATTGAGCTCTGCTCAATGACAATTGTTTCATTCTTCTCTCGGAAAGACGAGTTTGATTTACCCTTAGAAGTGTCTCTTCGAGTTCCCTCAGTGCTAACTAATATTGAAAGAAATAAGTTCAGCCAGCTTACAGCTTGAGCTTGGTACATGATGTAGAGTCCTACTTTAACATTTTTTTTTTAATTTTTCCACAAATGATTATAAGATGGATTTGCTATTATTTATCTATAAAAGTATTAATACAAATTTTCTACATCCACAATTTCTACAAAATCTATGTCAGAGATAATCTAAATAACTATCCAACAAACTAACACCTGTCGGACATTCAGCATAAAGTTGTAGACAGTCAGCACCACCAGTACCAGCATGCCGTGCCACAAAATAGCTATTGTCCAAATCTTCCTTGCCCGGCCTATAAATATTCAATCACACATATGCATTATAGAATTTCTCATATATAAATAACAGTTATTATTTATTTTCAACAACTTACGTCAACACAACATCCAACAACTCGGACAATACTCCAACATGCTGATCCACTTGCGCATTTTGACATATCAAACGCAACAAACATTGTCGTCCGTTCACACCCCGTTGGTTCATTAATGTTTCCAATACCGTATATATAAACAATCGTGAATCATCTGCATCGTAATAATTGAAACCGTAAGGTTGATCTGGTATGCGCCTTACTTTACGCGCAAACGTATCCTCCCATTTGTCCCACGGGTAAAGTGGTGAAGTGGGAAGTGAGTAAATTCCACCTTGAAGATTATATGAGCAAACTAGTGAACGCCAAGTTACTGCATCAGCTAAGTTGACTTGACCCGATGGACCAATGGAAAGCTGTAATTTGAGAGAGGTTGTGTGTATTATTAATGAAAGCATTTGTGACTCTATATAGACAAAGAAGAGGTGACACTTTGGTATGGCTTTGATAACATATCTAGGAACAGGGACTTGTAACTCGTTTCTGTTTCGTTATTGTTCCACAGGTAAGTAACGAAACAAAACTGTATCGTTACATGCTATACCAAAACGTGGAACGAAACTTTTAGAAACGATACTCATTTGTAACAAAACTAGGACCAATTTTCCCGGAACTGTTCCAGCAGTAACAAAACCTGTAACGAAACTACCTACACATTTGATCACAATAACAGAACTGTAACAGAAACGCTAGGAATGGAGACAAAGCTTGTAACGAAACTTCAGTAACCAAACTGTATAGAAACAAAACTTGTAACGAAACCTCAGAAACGAAATCCAAATAATAATAGTGGCATGCAGTACATGCACAGTGTTTCACTAGAGGACAGGCCAGGCGGAGGGGGGATAAAAAGTACACACTTTGTTTGATTCGTATAAAGAAACTGGCGATGGTGATGGTGATGGAAGATAAAAATGGATTGTGAAAAATTTACATTAATAATTAATCATTTTCATGAAACGTCGAAGCATTGCAGGATGCTTTCGCGGGTTTGATATCATTTTCTCTGGATATTGGAGTATTAGACTTACGTTTTTCGCCGCTTCTAGATCTATTTTTGCTGCATGTTGCCTTAAATTTGTCATTGCACCTGATACGTAATATCAATATTCTCGATTTCATGCTTGTTCTGAGTGACGAATATAGGTAGTGCACTCTCGAGAAGAGCCGTTCCATGCTTATTTCAGTTGCAGCTTCACCATTTAAAATGTTTGCCAATTGATATCGCTGTGGGTCCAAATCTTTTTTGCGTTTCCCACCAAAGTAGAATATCAACCTCTGGCGATAGTGATCAAAATCAATCAGTAATTGTCTTATGCAGACTTCATGCAGAGAAGCGGTGCGTTTTGCCATGGCGGCATTTAACACTTTCATGAAAGCTGGACTTTGGTATTGCTAAATTGTCCCAGAGTTCGACTCAATAGTTGGAGTAGGTGTGGGTGTTGATGCAGCGCTGGGGTGTCGTTCATATTGTGTCTATATGACGATGCTCTGCCAGCAGTAATGAGAATCGTGCATCCAGGTACATACATGATAATAAAGTATCATTCCCTGATACAGTTTTGTAGCAAGAGTGCTTGGTAAATCGTTTGCTTCGTACTTGCAGCACTGCCAAATGCCAAAAAAGTATCCAAGTGGTAGCCGTTCTTCTTGGAGTTTCTTCCTGGCTATTTTAGCCGAACGCAATGATTTAAACAAATTAGAAAAGTAAGTTATGAGAAACAGTTCCTAGTTTTGTTTCTATACAAATTTGTTTTGTTACAGTTTTGTTACAGAGGTGGCATTTCAGGTTTCGTTTCTGTGCCCAGTGTTTCGTTACAGCTTAGGGTTCTGGCAGTTTTGTTACTTAGAGTTTCGTTACACTTCTGACGTTCGGTTTCTAATTATGTTTCTATATTTATGTGTTTCTGGGAACAATAACGGCAGAAACGGAGTTTCTTTTCTATCCAAGGTTTTGTTACAAGTCTCTGTCTAGGAATTGAATCCAAAAAAGTACGCATTGTGTACGAGTATATATGGAAAACTGGTACTAGTCGAAATTTCAAACGCAGGATGAAATCTAATTTGAAAATCGCATCAATAAAAATACCACAACAGGTATTCAAACGTCGGATCTTACGTTTTATATCAAAGTAGCATGATTTTAAATTAATTAAGATAGGTACCTTCATTAATTCTGTTCTGAACATAATAAAAAGAAGATAACTTAAAGAAAAGAAAAGGAAAGAAAAACTGATTTCAATTTCAACCGGAATCTAAAAAATAATTTAAGTCTTTACCGAAAACTTAATACGGAATCTGAAGCAGAAACCGAAACCAAGAGTGTTAGCAAAATTGCACCAGAATAGAACTCAAAGCCGATGCCGAAATCGGTAGCGAACTGAGCCTACATAAATCAAGAAAATTGAAGTCGTTGTTTTTACAAATAATTCCTCCAAGAGTACCCTTAGTACAATTTCTCTAAAGCACGTTAACTTACTAGCAAACTTTTAAAACACCACATCATTCGGAATATTCGAAGAACGACATGATTAAAACGTTCCACAAAATTATTCCGCGTGAAATTTTACTGTGCATATATATATGTATATATACAAATTACAATTTCTTTCACTTTTTTAAAGTGAGCAAAGAAATGAAAATTTCAAATAAACATAACACAAAATGTCAACCAAGAACAAAAAAATATTATCTTTGAGCTATTTCGCCCCCAATAACGCTGTTACACTCCATTTACTGCATTTAGAATTATCACGTGAGGCATTAGCATTTTTCACCACTCGCTTCACAAGTAACCACATTCCATATTCTTGTGTGGAAGACCATTCAAACTCCTGCGTGGAATTAAAATCATGTGAAAAATCGTAAACCTTCTAATCTTCCACGAAAATAAAGAAATGTGCTAGCGGTTCATGATATGTGCTTGTAAAGGTAACCTTCTTTTTATTAGAAATTTTCTAGTCATTCAACTTTTACATAATAACAAGACGACCACAAAATATTCACCTTGATGTTTCCACTACCGTTGTATATCAAACTCCTTTTCTTGCGGATATGCATAAAATCGGTTAAGTTCGCGCCTACATTAATGTTATAAAGATCAGCGCAAGCACCAGACCAATGAAATAATAAATATATCCAAATAATCCATGCTAACTTCATTATTTTCCCTGCACTAAGAAAGTGTTGAGGACAAATAGTTGGCGAACTGTAAAACATATATCTCGATCAAACTTATAATATCAACTGTCCATGCAGTAATAAAATCAAAGAATTTTATTGTCCAATTGGTAAAGTCAACGCACTACGCTTAGAAAACATTATACATATTTGTTTGTACCTATGTACATAACTTGTAACTTCTACAAATACATGTTCCTAGTCAATATTGGGTTAACTAATTATGAGCCAAAAATGGTTCGTTAGGGTGATACTAAAAGTATCGATTCTAAATTCACAAATAAAAAAGCAGTTCAATCATGGAAAGTTGTAACTTAACATAAGTATGTTAAGTTAAAATTGGAAGTTGTGGCTTACTCTGGAATTCTAGATATCTTAACTATGAAAATAATAATTTATATGTACATACATATTTATTTATATCATGTAATGCGTGTTTATTATGAATAAGATTACATATATTGATATGTACCTAAATTTTTAGTTTACACTGGCTTAGATCTAATACACTCGGGAGAATAAGCCTGCTTTCAGGTAGTTTTTTGCCATGTTCACCACCAATTTTTTTTCAGTGATTATTCAAAATGATTTTCTCCAAATATATTGGTCGAAATTAAATACGAAAAATGTAAATTATGTTATAAAAATGTTTTTAGAATTCGCGAAGTTTCGACGAATTTTCATAAACATTTTCAGGTTTCTTTTTTCAGAATTTGTAGATTATTTTGGAGTGTGAAGTTTGTAGCCCATTCAATTTTAGTAAAGTAAAAAATGTGTCCTTTCATTTCCCTTTTCTTTTTTCGCAGTAAAAATTCAAAACCAAATAAGTACATATTGCAATAAGAATGATCATCGATCATCAGGAAATCTTAAGGTGCGTTCCAATCAGGAGTGATCTAGATCCAGATAGAAATTTTGCATGTAAATGCAACAACAATGTTGTGATGCTGATATTTTTCTTGGTCAATTTCGGATCCGTTCGTTTAGTTTTTTGTGGTCGATTTTTGACACCCAACCCGATATTGTACAACTGATTCGTATCCGGAAAGATCTTGATCGTGATACGGATGTGGATAGCTGATTTGAACGCTTTAGATACTTTACTTCGATTCCCGCCTCAAGTTAGAAAGGGACAACCACCAGAGCAGTCTTTGTTTTACTAGTTTTTTCCTTTGTTAATCGTCAAATTTTTCTACAAATTCGATACGATAACGGGATCTAAATACTCGATACTAAAAAGTATCGAGTACAAAATATCGGTATCGAAGGGCAAAATTGTCGATATGGTATCGTATCCTATCGAAATTCGTTGCCCTAGGTATACTGCATTCCTATAAAGCCACATTTTTGCTAAGCACCAGTGAGGTAACTCAAGTTCGGCTGGAAAGAAAATTAAGGTCGCATACCCTATTGTGAAGAGGACACTCGTTTCTCTTGTTTGCAATACGTAAAACGGTCACTATGCCAGACGATAGCTGATTCGTACTTGACGGTTACGTAATTAATGAAAATTTTATTCAGATGGAAAATGTTCAAACATAAACGCTGATCTAAAGGGAACAAACTCCCCAATCTTTTTTTTCGTTCGAAATATATCAATTCTTCAACCAAATTATAATTAGCCACCGATGACAGTAACGAGAATCTTGAAGTGGGACTTCATTTTATGGGTCCAGTTTCACAGCTGTTATAAATATATCGAGTGCCAGATAACGCCACTCGATGCTATTGCCGGTGCACCTTTGAATCAAACGGAGTTTCTATTCGGCGCCGGATCTCGTATGTATCCTTACTTCCCGGGGTGGCGAGTCTTCTTTAAGCATTGCCTGTTTAACATTTCATTGCGTTCTATGACACCAAACATTTTGTCTTGTTGTCTAGATGGTGCTGCGATGTCATAACGAGACATCTAGTGGCAGGTCTGAGTTCCTACAGCTTCCTCCAGTGTGTTTGATAGGACCGACGGCCACATTTGGCATGCGTAGCTCACAACCGGCTGCCTTCTACTTTCCATACAATGTTTCTTTATCTTTTTTCCAATTACTGCCAGCCAGTGACTTAAGGATCCTGAATGAACAGCAAAACTTAGCTTTTTATAAAACGTAATTCCCAAAATTTTGGCTGAGAATTTAGTAGGTGACAGTGTCAGGTTCTGCGCGGTGAAAATCCGGATAATATCTACTTATTTTATTACACAGCTCATCAATGGCAGAGCCCGTTGCAGTGATAGCACATAACCTTGGGGCACCCCTTACTTAGTCCTACGGGATTTTTAACGTTCTTTTTTGAACTTCAGAGACGATTTCCAATCATTTAGAAAGTTAAGGGTCCATCTTTGAGACAGGAAGTGTTAGAATAGTTCTTAAAATCGGTTATTAAAGTGCCACTAATATCTTAAGACTTCCGAATAGCCTCCTCAACTTCTGTGGTTGTGACGTAAATATGTGGTTGTGACGTAAATATCACCTGAATTTTAATTGAATTTTCATTTCAACCAAATTCTGATATAAAGCGACATTGTAAAAAATTCTGAGCTGGGGCGTGCAAACAAATTCTGAGCGGACCGTTTTTAAAATTTATTTAAGTAGTGTGAACTTTCACTCAGCCGTCAATTTACTCTGATCGAAATTAACTAAATCGGTATTTATGCTCTTTGGAATTAAAAAAAGCTTTAATTGATAAATTGTTTCAAAATACACACAAAAGTATTCAGTTTAAGCAAATGCGTTTTGAGTTCTACTCCAGGTGGTCCTTTGCGCCTATGTTATACATAATCTAAATATTGATCCAAAAGGTTAGCTCCCACACGACATCCAGCATATACACGTAAGCAATCAGCACCGGATTTACCGACATGGGAGGCTTCCTTATAAGCGATGTCGATATCTTCCAAGCCAGGACTTTAAAAAGGGAAATTCTTATTAAAATAAATAAATAAAAATATTTTTTCACACTTCACCTTAAAACCACATTCATTATTTCCGAAAACATCCCAACATGTTCATCAACTTGTGCATTTTGACATATAGAACGCAGCAAACAAATATGCCCATCACCATGCTGGCGCTCCATTAGAACTTCCAATGCTGTGTAGACTAACTTGCGAGAATCATCAGGTTTATAATTCATCTCAGAGCCGGAATTCCTAGAGAAACGTGCAAATGTGTTCTCCCACTTATCCCAAGGATACAGCGGTGTAGATGGTAATGGATAGAAGCCCCCTTGAATATTTGTAATACAAACTAAGTTACGCCACGCTATGGGATCACCTAAGTCTATTGCTGATATTGCACCGGCATCGATCTGAAAAAAGGATAGGAACTAGCAGTGGGACTATTTTCGAATAATATTCGAATAAATACTATTCGAATAAACGAATAAAAATATTCGTTTCAAAGTATAATAGAATTATTGAAATGCGAGAGATGTCGGAAGCGAAATTAACTGTCTTCATTGCTTGTACTTATGACCATGCAATCACGTTTTGTATGTAAGTATGTATGTTTGCGTGTACAAATGTGTGCATAAACTGTAGTAATATTTCTTTAACTATTCGAATAGTTGTCATTTATTCGAATAATACTTTTCAAGTAAAAGTATAAATTATTCGAATAAATATTATTCGAATTTTTTATAGCCTTCGAACAAATGAATGTTTTATTCTAATCATTTTTATTCGAATAGTCCCATGCCTAATAGGAACTTAATTGTCATTGTATTTCCCACATTGTAAAATAATGATTACTAATCGTAGTGATTACCGTGTTGATTAATTATTTTCTTGAGAATCCATTTTATGATTGATTACCAATTACTTTCAATTTTTAATTATAATTTTCCAATTAATTAAACAAACTATCAAAAAAACTCATGATATTTTACGATTATTAAAAAAATCAATGAAATCTAAAATAATCGAAAAAAGTTGTTTTGATTACTTTTGACAATTTTGAATTTTTGAAAAATTTTTTTTTTTGACTATTTTTGATTTCTTTCGGTATTGTTGTAGAAGCACAAAAATATTCACATCAACAATACTGACAAAAATCAAAAAAATTCAAAAATAATCAGAAGTAATCAAAACAACTCTTCTTGATTATTTTTGATTTTTATTTGTTTTGTTTTTATTCAATATTTTTTGAAATTTTTTTTTTTTTTTTCTACTCTTAAAAAAATCATTACCAATTTAAAAAGCCGTCTAATTAATTGATTACTAATTACTAATCAAATTACTAATCAATTGACACAGTCACCGATGAGATGGTCGTTTATAGAATATTTACGGATATTAGTCATTATCGATCTTTTCAGATTGACGGCCACTTCCCAAAGCAGATAGTCTAACCTATTTTTTATTCTTCGGTTGTACACTACAACATCATCCATCGGTTCTAACTTTAACTCCAAGAAAATAATCCGAGCACACCCTTGTATTCTGAACATGCTTTCTCCACCCGAGCAGTGTGATCAAGAATGCCTAGCTGATTATTGGAAGACCCACATATGGGAGAGCAAGAGCTTAAAAAAATTATAAAGCTTTTTCACTTAAGTACTTCAGTAAAATTACCAGAAGGCTGTCCGCTGATTTAATCGGGGAAAACAATCAAGCTAGGCGAGTCTGATCGCCCAACTTTGCTCCATCCCCCAACCAATCCTCAATTCTTAGTGACAACCGGAAACACCCAGGTAATCACGCTCTTGGTTTTTCCAAATCAGAGGGGACGCTCCTTGCTTTTCTGCCCACATCTGCGATAGCTAATACATGGCCTATCCAGTGCAATTTTTAATATATGCAATATTATTTTTGCTTTTACCGCTAGTTCCTAAATAAACTAAGTAATTCACACCTTCAAAATTATGCAAAGTAGTTGTACAGGTGCGTCATTTTCGCAGCATCTCGTTAATGCGCCTATCAGATGGAGTACGTCACCGTCGACGTATCCGTCATGAGTTAAAATTTAGAGCTAAATCAACTTTGCTAAATCCGTCGTTTTTACCAACACATACACTCGGAGTCTACTCAGCTGTCAGTTTTTACAACGTATCACAGTATTGTAATAGCACGAAAATGAATTGCCCCAGTCTAAAGCGTCGCTTGGTTACGATTGGTTCATGGTCACTCCATCGATCTTTCGCAAGCGCCGTCCATTGTCGCTGCAGGAGTTCGCCCGGGTCGTGAAATCTTTCGCAGCATTTTTTTCTTTTTGGTGAAGTTGTATCTTGTTAGTTATACACTACAAGCCCTTCTTTGTTAACTTTCATATTTCAACTGAGTCTTCCTTCGTTGTTGTTTACCTTAACTGATCCACTTCCATTGTAAATTAAAGTGCGTCGTTGACGACTTAGTTTCATAAACTCAGTCAGGTTTGCACCAACTTTTAAACGATTTAAACTAGTGTACGATAATTGTGGACAAATCGAAACAATGCCCAGAAAAATACTAACAAAATACATATCCAAAAATTTAAATATTTTTTATCTCGATGAAACTGAACTTGCGACTGATCGGGAGTAAATTGTAATGTCCAAGCAACCACCGATCAATGAACAGCAAGTTGCTTATAAACATATTTACGGCAGACATACTGTTTGGTAAGAAAATAATGCAGGAAAACATTAGACTAAAGAGAACTAAGTCTGGTACGGAACTAGTTGTGATGCGAATCAGCTTTATATTAAGTAAGAGGGCTTAAAGTATTATATCTGTGGAATTAAGGTAAAGAAATTTTTTACATTTTTCAGTAGAGCGCTTTGAAAGCTAAAATTTTAGTGTAAATGCATGGAATTGAGATATGGTTTTTTGTCTGTAAAATTCAGAAGTTATAGCAAAAGCCGTGAAAATTTGTGTGATAAGAGATTTGTATACGGATAACACAATCGTGGTAATATCTAATTTTTGTCCTATCTTGAGTTTGGCTTTTCTCGCTTATTAACACAGATATACTTCCATTTTCTATCAAAGTTTGTGCTCGGATTTTCTGCAGACAGCTGTAATTAATTTAGATCTTTAAATGAGCTCATCACATAGTAGGTCTCTGAATCGATAATTTTTGAATCTTTTTTGTTTAGGGTCAATAATTTCTAAGCTCAAATTTATGACTTATTCATTGATTAATTTGTTCCTCTTAATATATAAGGCTTACTATGTAATTATTATTAACTGGTATTGAGATCTTTATACTTACAAATATATGTAAAATGGACAGACCAAACAACCAATCGACAAATTGTTAAATAATGTTATCTTCAACACAGCCGTCGATATATAAAAGGACAAAAGGAATAAAACTACAAATACAGTATACTATCCCTTGTCTGTGCCAACCAAGCATCGTGTAAACTTCCATCATTTAACGGTACCTGGAGGAAACCGTGAAGACTTTAATCGGTTATCTTCGGATTCCGAAATTTTACTCTTGTACTGTAGATACGAGATTAACACAGAAATAGGATGATTGCATTAACACTTTCGGCAAGGAACCATATACATAGGCAAATCCTACAAAACGTCCCTATTGGGTATACAAATTTTGTAAAAACAGACATTTAAGATTTCACAAGTTGTTAAATACATCCATCTTCATTATATTCACATAAATATATGTGAGAGAAAATTCTTTGACGCCTTCACTTTAATTTGTCCTAATTCTTAGCACCTAGTGTTACTATACGGGCTGCAAACCATTATAAAAATAGACACTACTCGGTTCATAGACCAGTTCCTGCCTAACTATAGCTCTTGTTATGACATTACAAAAAAGTTCTCTGAATAGTCTGACCAGTGCAGTTGAGGTGAGTGCCGATACTAGCCCAACCGGGTTGTACTATAACGATATTTCTTTGAGAGGGATTTACTCATCTGTACATTTGAAAATATGGATTGTTTGTACTCTCTCTGAACCATTTTTATTCTGGTTTAGTTTAAAGCTACTGGAAAAATGAAATTAATTTGAAATCCGGTTTCAGCCCTAGTTGCAATACAACTTACGTACTTACTTCTGTCAACCATTCCATAAACGTAAGTATGTACTTTCTCTCATCGATGAATCAGATCAAGTGTTAATATGTAAAGTAAACATAAAGACCAATTTACAAGCATACGTTAAACCGGTGCTACAAGAAGCAGAAAGTCAGATTCATAAACAAAAGTTTCATGTCAATTGAGTTATCCACTTGATTGTGCATAGACCCAAGAATGTATCGCTGCCAGCCATGACCTTTGCTCTTCCTATTACCCAATGTAAAATACTTAGTTATTTATAAAGGACGCCTAGACCTTTTGAAATTCGATTGAAAAACTCGATGTAGACTCCAAATTTAATGACAACTCTTTTAAGTTTCGCTTGAGTTATTTAATAGAGGGTGCAGGTATAACTCAGGGACCGTAACTGTTATGAGTTTTATTATAAAACTCGCTATTTGATCATTATTTTCAGATTTTTTTTACAAAAATCAACAATAATAGGTATCTTCAAGTTTTATTTTTTTGATTAAGGATAATGTTTATTTTTTGAGTTTTATTTTTTCTGATCGAAAATTATGTTTGAGTTTGTTTTGTTTGACAAAAATAGTACTTATTCCGTGAGCGATAACTGTGAAAAAAATTAAAACTTAAAATTTAATTTTTATTCTTGAAGGATAGAATACCGCCTAAGGAATAAGTTTCACTTTCATCAAAAAAAAATAAAACTCAAGAAATGAAGATTATTTCTGATCAAAAAAATAAAACTAAACAAAAATTTATTATATGTAATTTATATAGGTTTCGCTCAAATTTTCTTCAATCAATGCAGATTTTTGTTGAGCATGACGAGACATGCACGTTCATATACTAGATTTATATTGGAACGAATTTTCGTCATCCCTTGTCAATTTTGGTTTTGTAACAAACCGGTTTCGGCGAACCGCCATCTTCAGTGCTTGATTTCGTTCTGATCTTAAGTGTGCTAGAAAACATGGAAATATAAAAACTTAAGACATTTGACGGGAGAGTAATTAACGAACAAACAAACACCATTTCTGACGCAATATTTGAACCGCTAAAACTAATTTACAGAGGACCAAACAACACCGTAGGTACAATAACAAAACGAGTAACAATAAACGAGCACACACACAAAACAAATCAGAAAACAAAAATCACTGACTTCCACATGACTAACGAGCGTCAAAACCCACCCTTAAATATACACTTAACATTACCTAACCTAACATCCTCAAACTAATTACCTGATCTATACACTTAACATTACCTGACCTAACATCCTCAAACTAATTATCCGATATAACACCACAACTAATAAACGAGCGTTAAAAACAACCCTCATTGCAGGTACCCGTTCGGATACGTTCGCAAGACACGACTCATTTACACGAATACTAACACTACCTGATACAGCATCCAGACTATAAATACATGACAAATGATAGACACAGATCAGAACGAAATCAAGCACTGAAGATGGCGGTTCGCCGAAACCGGTTTGTTACAAAACCAAAATTGACAAGGGATGAAAATTCGTTCCAATATAAATCCAGTATCCACCCTGTCGGAAACACACAAAACCAAATCAGTTCATATACTACTTTAAACTGCCTCCGATACTGGGAAGCCTTTGATTCTTTTCATTAAAAATATAAAAATAATCATTATCGGGGTCCCTGGCATAACTGTTTCACCTTACATAGCCAGCACTACAGACAATAACCGTATTGTACATATTTACAGTGTGATAGGTAATAGGGAAAACAGATGACAAACAAAATGAAATACACCAGGGTAGACGGACCGATGAGAATTACTCAGGTAAACACTTAGGGTCACAGCATGTAAATAAAAACAAATTAATAAGTATGCAAATAACACCTCTTTGCTATTACTTGCCAGTCTAAAGGTATATCGCTAATTGCATACCTATGTTTTAGGATCGAGTTTCATCGTTGTTGTTATTGCAGTTAACGTAACCCTCTCTAGGATTGGTCACCAAAATTTTATAGCCTTCAACTGACTAGGCCGAGAAACGCGATGATTTCAAAGAATTATCCCTGCAAAAAATCGTGCGGTTCATCTCTAAAGATAGTGATCCGGAATATACACCTTTTGTCTACAGTGGGCTACAATTGATCCCAACTATTCCTTTTAAGCATGAAATGGGCCAACTAGTCTCTTCATAGGACATGCTCAATCAAAAGAGATCACTTCAACCTATACAAAGTGATCAAAACTGGCATTAGTCGCATGCTCCTTTGCGACTCATCCCGGATTTATCCTGGACTAATCGCCTTTTTTTCAGGCTACAGAAATTAAAATCGACTTTTCCCAACTGTTCTTATACCGGAGTAGTTGGGATCAATTATAGCCCACTGTAGACGAAAGTTATTGATCGCGAAACACTCTTACTAGAAAATAATGTGTGTGTAATGGAAGCTTTCAATTATTCTGTTTGCACATAAAGATGTCCTTTAGGGTTTTTTGATAAGTATAAGACATCAGTAGATCGCTCATTGAGGTGCATGTTTTTTTGGCATTAGGATCTCTTGTGGTTTCATACCGGTCGTGAGGCGCAGAATTTTCTGCGAAAACTTTCTGCCAAAGACGAAAGCGTAACCAATCGCGATGATACGGCTGAGTCGTAGGAAATCAGAGAATTTCTTTTTGGTCGCTAAATTATTTCTGAGACATAAACTTTGAACAGCAAGAGGGAATGGACAATGCCCTGGGTCTTTGAAAAGACAAAGACTACTGATATGGGTTGTCTCGATTCGATGAACTTTTCAAAAGCAAGGCTGGTCCAAGGCGGATGTAACAATGATATGTACTACTAAGCTTTCATATGTCTTCACTATGTTAGAAAGAAGAGAAGTGAGGCTTTGACACCTCGACGATTTGATTAAGGTTTTTTCCCGGTTGATGAAACTGAATTGCTGGACTACTCTTCCCATCACGTCAGCATGAGCAGCAAAGGCGCCGAAAGTGATAGCCACCTATTCATTGCATTTCGTCTTGTGTGCCAATTGAGACGATTGATGGACGAGTGGTCTGCCTTGAAGGTGTGTTATGTAGTCAGTGATGTCGGGCGCGCTGCTTTAAATTCCGTAGGAAAATTACAGAAATACGCATTTTCATTTCAGATACACGAAAGTAGTTAACATGATGTAGTCATAGATATGTTTTCTTTGAGTATGCACATAACTACAACTATCATTCAATGTGTGGTCATTTGGTCGGAAGAAGCCACTTAACCCAAAGCCTTTAACAATTTGAGGCTTATGTTTAAACTTTACAAACGAAAGTCGTAAAAGAGTTAAGTGTGAATATTGTATCATTTAACATATACGAATTTACTAATGTAAAGTTCAACTTAAGCACAATAGCCAAGTAAAACAAGCAAGCAGAATTCCAAAGTTAGAAGAAGAAAATGTAGAATGAAGTAGTTAAAAAAGATTATGAAGCCATACTTAGGAGCGGTGATTAAAGTAAACAAGTAATAAAGTCTAAGTTCGTCTGGAACCGGACATTAAATACCCAGCTGTGTAAAAGTGGTCGTGGTAAATTGTTGTGGCGTTATAACCTACAGAAGTTTCAAACTTTTTCTACTACCATGTGAGCAATCTTAGAAATAAAAATGAATGTGTGTCTGTGTGTCTGGCGTCCAAACTGCTTAACCGATCTTTATGAAATTTTCACAATAGATTCCTGGGTTCACTAGTTACAGTATAGGCTCAGTACAATTTTGGAAGAGTGGGAGGTGCCACACCCCCATGCTATAAAAAATTTTAATCTTGTGTAGGCGTCCAAGGGATCTTTATGAACGTTTCACAGTAGATTCTTGGATTCACTGGTTACAACATAGGCTAATAATAATTTTGAAAAACGTTGATAGTATACCTCGTATCATGTTTCGTATTTTTATTTAACACGCTTCCGGAGGTAATAATAGCTGAAATTTGAAATTGTGTTCATTAATGTCTGGGCAGTGCCACTCCCATTTTCCAAAATTAAAAAAAAATCATAAATAAGATCATGAGTTCATTGTAACTATGAAATTCTAGCATTATATCAGCATCAGTGAAGGATATATTGCATGTTCCGGCTTCCTACCTCTATTTTAGAAAACTTTGGTCCAAAAGTGGGCGTGGTCGTTCACCGATTTTGCTTATTTTCAGTGGCATACTCTACATGTCTACAGTATACCTCATATCAAGTTTCGTAATCCTACCTTACACCGTTCTGAAGTTATTAACAGTCGAATTTGAAATTTGCTTGACTTATAAGTGGGCGGTGCCAGGCTCACTTTCCAAAATTTTGCAAAAATCGTATAAAGAATAAGAAAATGTAGGTAACTGCCAAGTTATGTCATTATACCTGGATCAGTTAATGAGATATGGGCACTTCAATACCTCCTTTCCAAATAACTTTTATGGAAAAGTAGGCGTGGTCGAAAAGCGATTTCGCTTATTTTCTATGGGTATATTTATCACAACAATAGAATGCCTCGTTATACTAGCGTAAACGGCTCTGAAGTTATTAAGAGTCAAAGTTAGAAAATTTCTTCGTTCTTTTCCAAAAATTTGATAAAATCGTCAATGGGACAACCAAATTAATAAATCTAGCAAATTTCATCATTATAGCTGCTTGTATTATTGACTTAAGCAATTGTATACGTTTTTCGAAATTTTCGATATTGAAAAAATGGGCGTGGTTTTGGTTCGATTTCGCCTGTTTCAAATAGCAACCTACCTTGACCGGAAAGCAATCTGTGCGCCAAATTTCATTCAAATATCTCTCTATCTCTCCCTGACTTGCTTTTGATACTATACTCGTATATATAAATATAAATTCAAACCAAAGGGCATGTGCTTCGCGGTTTCAAGTATTTTGCGTTTGCCGAGTCCCGTCCCTGAATGCAACTTGGTATTAATCTGAGGAATGGTTATCCCGTTTTATAGAATAGTTCAGCATTATATTTTTTTCTAGAAGGATTTTCTTGGGCATAATCAGCTATAAATATGTCAAAGATGTATTTATTGGTGTTTTTGTATCAATCCAAAAATTACAAAACCGTTCTTTACGTCTCCCTAGAAAAGTTGGCATTCTTCTGCAGTTTTGTAGAACTGTGTCCACCAGGGACTAGATAGTGTAATAGGTTAAGATCCTGCTTATGCATAATAAGCCCGGACATGCCGAATGTTTTCCCGGCATGTGGTGTGCAGCACCATGTCGCCAACCATCTTTTCAGCTGCTCAACGGAGACTCTCGTAATAATAGTTGCACTTTGGTCGAACCCTGTGAAAACTGCTAGTTTCCTAGGACTACCGTTATAGAAGGGATTGATTTCAATCCTTATCAATGGGTGTGCTGATTAGACAGTGCGAAATACTGATAAAGCAACAACAACATCTTTGTTGAAGGTCTACCGACCTTGTTATGTGATACCTTATCTCATCGTAGTGGTAGAATTTTAGAAACTGCCTGGTTAGCGGTACATAATGCTATGTGATCGCTTTGGTCCCACTATGTTAAAAGACATGATGCCATCCATGACGATTTTCCGCTAAAGATGATCGATTTTCAAAATTGCATTAAAAATTACTTTGCAATCCGAAAAATGGCTTCAGCTTTTGAAAAAAAAACTCCTAGGTATTTGATTTCACCTTTTATTTATGGTATAACTTTCGTTTTAAATAAAAACTTATTAAAAATGCAATTATTTGTTGTATAATTTACTCTCAGATAGTTCGCAAACAATTTCTTCACTTTTTTCACCACAAACTGGTTAAAAATATCGAATACCCGAGATCCCGGGAATACTTAATAAGATTCTGAAAAGCGTGACTGCTAAAATACAAAAATAAATGGAGTCCCTAGTAGGCGAGGATAGAGCACTACCCTGGTGCGCCCCTAATGTTTACATTTGTATTTATATGCCTACATACACAAGTTATTGTTAAATGAGAAACTCTAGAATGCAAGGGCAGAAATGCTGATTTAAGCTAAACATATTAGGTTACCTTTGGTTATGTGTAAAAGGATTTACAGACGCAACATTTATATCTTTTATATATGTATGTACATATAACAAGTAAGGAGGTCTAAGTTCGGGTGGAACCGAACATTAAAATGTGGTAGAGTTATGACCTATAGTGGTTTTAAGGTTTTTCTACTACCATGTGAGCAATCTTATGAATAAAAATGAATGTGTGTCTGTTTGTGTGGCATCCAAAGTACTAAACCGATCTTTATGAAATTTTGCTCAGTAGATTCTTGGATTCACTGGTTCCAGCATAAGCTATATATAATTTTGAAAAGCGTAGATAGTATACCTCTTTAACAGCTGAAATTTGACATTTTGTTCATTTAAATGTGGGCTGTACCACGCCCGTTTTCCAAAAGTTTAAAAAAATCATTAATAAGATCATCGGGTCATTGTAACTACGAAATTTTAGCATTCTAGCTACATCAGTGAATCCCTCTCTCTAAATGCCAAAGCCAGACAATAAAATGAATCTATGGCGAAAAGTATTAACCACTTTGCACTCGATGCCCCGAAGATGCGCTGTTGTAATCCAAAACAGAAGTTAAAAAAGGTTTATTAATAATCATTTACAGATTTGTAACCTTGTTTTAAGTGAAATAGCTTTCATTTATAAAAAATTGAAATTAAATAAAAAAGTCTATTTTTTTGTCAGCCTGTTTTGGTACTCTACGAGCATGGATCGTGATTTGCTCTTATTTTTTGATGGAAAGGTAAATATTTGTATTGTTGTTGAGAGCACGAGATTGGGAAAAAGAACGTGTACAAAATTGGAATCAATAGTGCAATAATATTCAGGATGTGAACGATTTAATGCATTTCAAGGCAGAGAGTCTATTTGTTTGCCACCATTCTATATACCCAAAAGCAAGGTGGCAGACGTTTACCACGGTTGCAACGTTGCGACAAAATTTTAACATTCAAAAAAAATAATTCTAAAAAATAATTTAAGAAATTTTAAATTTATATATGATATTCTTTATTGTATTAGAAGCATATATATTTTTCGGCTGAAGGATCTAACGGTTATTTCTACATTTGAGACTGCAAAATACTTTCTACCGCACAAATATCTGGAACAAAGTTTCAATATAGATATGCTTGCCTAGCAAATATCTTTTAATTGAGTGCAACAAAAAAAAGAACAAATAAGGAAAGGGATTCACAGTTTTAAGTGTCCGATCCTTACTTACAATTAGTACAAACTCTGCAAAACTGTTAATTTAAAGATACATATTATACATATATATTCGTCCAATCTTGATAATTTTCACTACACGATTAATTACTACTAATAGTTTGGCATCTTCTTTTTCGAATCGGAGTGGAAAGTAGTGGTTTAAGGCACTGAAGGAAATCGGGTAAAGAATTGTTTTAAAGTAAAAATTACAACTAAATATTTAAACTCAAACTGAAATTTACATTTTATATTAACTTATAAGGTGGTATAACTACTTTATATTCAATAATTTCGGTGTTTTATGTCTTTACGTTCAATATTGCAGTAATTAAATTTGATTGTTTTATTATTGAATACAACGCAGCTTGTGTGGTTTGTGTGTGTGTGAAGATTCGGAATAAGTTGCGCTACTACCCTGCTAAAACAGAAATACTCCGTTTCATACTCCATAGAATACTCCTAAAGGAGTATCAGAGTACTCCAACACATATCCTCATTCATATAAAAAAGGTGGTCCAGTTTACATGCCAATGTCCGGTGATTATATCACCTAATCCATCTCGGAGTACTCCGTTTCTTTGCTTTTGAATACTCTATAGACCACCTACGTGAGAGTACTCTCAAAATACTCCCATGGGATTACTCTAAAGAGTATTCAACAGCAAAGCGAGAGCGGGAGTAGGTGGTCCTCAAAAGAACACATACTCCCTTCTCGCTTTCGTCTAGAATACTCTATAGAGTAATCTTTTGGCAGCGTTTTCAAAGTACTCCAACGTAGGTGCTCTATAGACTATTCCGAAGCAAAGTAAATGGTACTCCGAATAGGATTAGGTGATCCAATCACCGGACATTGCCATGTAAATTGGACCACCTTTTTATATGAATGAGGATAAGTGTTGGAGTACTCTGATGCTCCAAAGTTTTTTACAGGGTAGTAGACATATACTACACACATTACATATTTAATAAGTACTATAGCTGCCAAACTTTGCGTTCCTAGATATTAAGCAATCGATTGTATGGGACCTATATGTTATGTACGTCCGATCTGGCTGATTTTTATTTGTCACATTACGTATACAAAATGTATGAAACCTGCAAAATTTTAAGTTTCTAGCTCTTTAATTCCGTTTATCGGAACAATCGATTGTATCGGAGCTATGCTTTGTATTGGTCCGATCTTGGTAGTTCCGACAAATGACTTCTTCTTCTTTAAATGGTCATCTAACCGCCTGGGCGATTTTGACCGTCCAACATAGCTCGCCAGTCGTTTCTTCGTTGCGCCAACTGGCGCCATTTGGAAACACCGCGGGATCGCAAATCGGTCTCCACTTGGTCCTTCCATCGGAGTGGTGGTCTCCCTCTTCCTCTGCTTCCACCGGCGGGTGCCGATAAGAATACCTTCTGGGCTGGAGCATCTTCGCTCATTCACACTACGTGGCCTAGCCAGCGAAGCCGCTGTGTTTTAATTCGCTGAACTATGTCGGCGTCTGCGTAAAGTTCATACAGCTCATCATTAAATCTTCTTCGGTACTCGCCGTCGCCAACGCGTAGAGGTCCACAAATCTTTCGAAGAACCTTTCGCTCGAATACTCCCAGAGCCGCCTCATCAGATGTTGTTAGTGTCCACGCTTCTGCACCATATAGCAGGACGGGTGCGATGAGTGACTTGTAGAGTGTTATTTTCGTTCGTCGAGAGAGGACTTTACTTTTCAATTGCCTACTCAGTCCGAAGTAGCATTTGTTTGCAAGAGTGATTCTTCGTCGGATTTCTAGGCTAACATTATTGTTGGTATTAATGCTGGTTCCCAGGTAAACGAAGTCCTTTACTATTTCGAAATTATTGCTGCCAACAGTAGCTTGGTTGCCAAGGCGCGAATGCGCTGACTCTTTGCATGATGACAGAAGGTACTTCGTTTTGCCCTCGGTGCAAAGAGGAGATGCCAATAAATAACACCGACCCTTCCAGAACACGAAAAGCGAACAACCAAGAAAGTTCTCGGTGCGTAGGCAAGCACCCGGTAGGACTATATAAGGCAGTGACCAAGCAAGGCAGACTGATCAGTTTATTTTCAAGCGTTCAATAGTGAACTACTGCGAAGTTACCAACCTCTTAAATTTGTATTGCGTTTATTACTAGCAAATAAAACTAGCTATTAGTTACATTATCTGTGCGTGTGTTTATTCGACTTTATAGTGATCGAACCCAGGATTGATAATCAAGGAATCATCGAATTCGTCACAATATTGTGGCGATTATTCTCAAGCATGTACCATCCCTAACTCAATAACACTCCCACCACTAGTTAAACACAACAGAGATAACGATGGCTACGCTTATGCATGCAAGCATGTACCAAGCAAGAGGAAGACAGATCGCGCGGATGTTTGCGAATACGATGCAAGAGGAGATGCCAATAAATAACACCGATCCTTCGAGAATACGAAGAGCGAATAACCAAGAAAGTTCTGGGTGCGTAGGCAAGCACCCTGTCGGGCTATAAAAGGCAGTAACCAACGTTTTCGTCTTTTTAAAATTAAAACGTCCAAGACATAAAATGTATTTAAAGTTGACTATGCCAGACATGGAATGATGTTTATTTTAGAATCATGTTTAACAGCTGCGGCCGCCGTGGTGTGGAGGTAGTGTTGCCGGCCTACCACACCGAAGGTCCATGGTTCGAGCCCTGGTACAGGTAACATCAAAAGTGATTTGAAAGAAGTTTTTCAAAACGGGGTCGCCCCTCGGCAGTGGTTTGGCAAACTCTCCGAGTGTATTTCTGCCATGACAGGCTTCTCAGCAAAAATTCGTCTCCTTTGTAGATGCCGTTCGGAGTCGGCAAAAAACTGTAGGTCCCACCAATTTGTAGGGAAAATTCAAATCGGCACACCACAAATTGGAAGAGAAGCTTGGCGCAAAAATCTCTTAGGAGGTTTATGATGATATACCTGTTGTATATCGCGCCATAAAGAGAGTTTAACAGCTCAACCATATATAAACCATAGTATATGTCTACTAGTAGCGCAACTTACTCCGAATCTGCACACACACACAAACCACACAGGGTGTGTTGTATGCAGTAATAAAACAATTAAATTTAAATACTGCAATATTGAGCATGCAGACTTGAAACTCCCAAATTATTGAATATAAAGCAGTTATAATACGTTATCAGTTACTATAGAATGTATATTTCAGTTTAAATTGAAGTTTTTAGTTGCAGTTTTTACTTTAAAACAACTCTGACGCGATTTCCTTCATTACACTCTCTCGGAGTACATTCATCCAATGCCTTCCACTCCGATTCGCAAAAGAAGATGCCAAACTAGTACGGGTAAACAATGATATAAACGCACAGCGTTTGCCGACGCACAAACGTTTTGAATTGGCTTCAAACGCACATACAAATTCTATTGGCATGAGACATTTTTGACAAAAAATTCACGTTGTACGGCTTTATATGGTTGAGCTGTAAGTATGTAGATAAAACTCTATTTAATAGGTGAATTCTGTAAGCAGTATCTAGTCACTAATAGAGACATTTTGAGGTCAATTTAAATTTTGAGACAATTTGGTATTCAGTAACCTGTCTCACATCTCTAGTCTCAAAAAAAATAGTCACTAATTTGTCAACTGGTTCTAGGCAGGTCACAAACAGTAAAATTTAGGGTTAAAAATTAATGAAATTAAAAAAATTATAAATTTTAAGTGTAGAAACATTTATATATTTAAAAAAATAATATTTAACTACAAAAAGTAAAATAAAAAATAATAGTAATAAATTGTCTGCGATCTTGGGCTCGAACCTGCGTCGCTCACTTTGTACTCGATACGCTTATTACTTGGGCTATCTATATATCCACTGTCAATTGCTGTACTTGAGATGTATTAAGTGTGTTTTCACCATATATCTTTGATGAACTTTTTGTGATTTTCTCTTACAGAATACCGAAATCATCTGAAGTCACAAAAATTGTCTCTAATGAAAAGTCTCAAATTTAGTGACTTGAGATGAGACAGACTTACAGAATAGGGCTGAACACATTGAATACGGTGGCTACAAACCGCAGCTACAATAAAACAAATCTATCGAAAACTGTAGTCAAGTATTGGCTACTTGATTACAATGAAAGCAGCAGCGACAGGTGTGAATTATCTTAAAAAGTAGCAAAGAATTATAGAAAAAGTACAAATTGTGTTAAAGATACATATACCTCAATAAATGAAACTTATTGTACAAGTTATACACTCTTACTTTCGTTTTTATTGACAAGAAGAAAACAACGCCACGATCTGTCGCTTGTAAAAATAGAAATAGATTTAATCTGGCGACAGCGGCATTCGTGGTTGTAGCCATGTAGCTATGACGCGCTTAAAATAATGCTTTACATAAGAAAGTGTGTAAAAATAATATGACAGATGGCGCTTTGCAGTCGCCGTCTTGAATGTAATCAGGCCTAATACAGCTATTAATTTGACTATGACTACGGGCCAGTGAATTCAAGTAATTTAATACTACATTTACACTCCACCAAATTAGTCATTTTGAGCGAAAAAATCCAAATGCGTCGCATCTCCTCAACGCTGTAAATGAGAAAAACACTGTTTAAGTTGAAATTTTCAAACAAAATGATCAAATTAACCCGTGCAATTTTATTGTAAGCAAAGAAGATGATGGAATTGCCATGAAAACATGCACCACATGGTTGCTTTCATAGGTAGCACAGAGATTTTTATAAATAGTGTTCAAAGATACCAAAAAGTGGTAATTAAATAAATAAAACAATTGGCAAAATAATTCTACTGAAATTATGCGTTTTAAACCACTGAAAAAATTATTAAAATCGATCCCGTAGTTTTGATTTATTAATTACTGCCCGTGGCCCGCACGCATTACATTTGGAGTAAAACAATTCCCCTTTATACCATGAAGATTTCCTGCTATCTTTGAAATATCTAAATTCATACGCTACATTTTAACATATTTACTTTTTGCATTTTTACATATTTATTTTATCTTCCACCATACGATCTAATTCAACATAAATGAGGTGGGGTGAGATTCCCGCATAACTTCTAATCCCAGCTAACCAAAAGTGCGAAAAAAGACTCCCTTCGGAGCCATAAAACGCACATTTCTCGGAGCTTTACCCTCCGAAATGAGCTCATTTCGGAGCCCAAATGGAGCGAAATATCGTTCTGCGCGGGCACCACAAAAGGAGTCATAAAAATGAGTCCGAAATGAGTCCGAATCCGACGAATTTGGAGCGTTTTCTGGCTCTTTTTTAATGAACTTCGGAGCCTTTTTGGACTCTGTTTGGAGCAGAAGAAAATTGTCTTTTTATTGTTTTATACAGTATTATTTATTTAAATTAAAAATTTATGAAATTCAATTAGTTCTTTATTGAAAACAAGTTTAATGTAAAAATATTTGTGTAACTAAATATATAGGTACAACTAAGCGTATACATTTTTCGTTAGGAACTTATTACTTCATAAAAACAAAAATTATATTATTTTCATTAAAATGTTATATAGAATAAAACATACACTAGTGGCGGGAATAATAGAACTAAATTGGAGCCTGTTTTACTCGTAAAATATATTTATTTATATGTTTTTAATAAATTTCTTTTAAAATAAAGCAAAATCTTTTACAGAAACCACATAAATCAAATTTTGAAAGTTAACACGAAGATCAGGAAAATTTATCAAATTTTGATGGCAATTTTTAAAACGTTGATAAACTTACCTGAACTTTGTGTTAACTTTGAAAATTTTATTTATGTGGTTTCTGTAAAAGAGTTTGCTTTATTTTAAAAGAAATTTATTAAAAACACATAAATAAATATATTTTACGAGTAAAACCGCTCCCAATTTTGTTTTGTTATTATTCCTGCCACCACTTTATGTACATATCTACGCATAAAGGTATTATAAAAGTATATAAATTGGTTTATACTAAATAATTTTAATTTGTTTTATTTTAAATGCACTACAGTTGGCTTCCAACTTTCATCTATTGATAAACATTCAGAAAAAAATACTACTTTACGTTCCGCTGGGTAGTTAGGTAAAATAAAAAACCTCAGAAAATGCTCTAAAACATTCACTTCATTGAACGTTGCCGCTCATCATATAAGTGAGCCTTGTCATTTATCCGCTCAACAATATTCATTTCTACTCCCAAGGCCATTGTTTACCCCTACTAGTTTGGCATCTTCTTTTGCGAATCGGAGTGGAAGGCAGTGGATGAATGTACTCCGAGAGAGTGGAATGAAGGAATTCGCTTTCAGAGTTGTTTTTAAGTAAAACCTACAACTAAAAATCTCAATTTAAACTGAAACTTACATTCTGTAGGAACTGATAAGGTGTTATAAGTTCTTTATATTCAATAATTTAGGTGTTTTAAGTCTTCACATTCAGTATTGCACTATTTAAATTTGATTGTTTTATTATTGCATACAACGCACCCTGTGTGGTTTGTGTGTGTGTGCAGATTCGGAGTAAGTTGCGCTACTAGTAGACATACGAGGTGTGTTCAAAAAGTATCGCGAATTTTGTATTTTCGCTGGTTACGTTTATTCGAATTTCGAATTTTTTGTGGCGTTATGTTGGTACTCATGTCTCTCACTTATGCCGACAAGCTCGGCCATTTTGAATGTTCAGTTAATTGTTGACAGCTGCTTTGCTTGCACTTGTTTTGGATCGTCTTCGATTTTCACCAATTTTTTTACCAAAATTGCTCAATTGTGACCAAAAACAGCATCGCATGAACATTGCTAATGAGATGTTAAACTCTGTCCGCGACGACCCAAATTTGCTCCAGAGGGTCATAACTGGTGACGAATCGTGGGTTTATGGTTATGACGTGGAAACCAAAGCTCAATCATCTCAATGGAAGCTGCCGCACGAACCAAGACCGAAAAAAGCGCGCCAAGTTCGGTCGAATGTGAAAGTTTTGCTGACAGTTTTCTTCGATTGCAGGGGCGTGGTGCATCATGAGTTCTTGCCACAGGGAAGAACGGTCAATAAGGAATATTACCTGCAAGTTATGCGCAATTTGCGCGAAGAAATCCGCCAGAAACGCCCGGATTTGTGGAAGAACAAAAATTGGCTTTTGCACCACGATAACGCCCCTGCTCACGCATCGTTGCTTGTGCGCGACTTTTTGGCCAAAAACAACACACTAATGATGCCGCAGCCACCGTATTCCCCATATCTGGCCCCCTGTGACTTTTTCTTGTTCCCTAAACTGAAGAGGCCCATGAAAGGACGACGTTACGCTTCTCTTGACGAGATAAAGACGGCATCGAAGGAGGAGCTGAACAAGATACAAAAAAATGATTTTTTGAAGTGCTTCGAAGATTGGAAAAAACCGTTGGCACAAGTGTATAATATCTCATGGGGACTACTGTGAAGGGGACAAAATAGATATTCATGAATAAATAAATAATTTTTGAAAAAACACAAAATCGCGATACTTTTTGAACACACCTCGTATACTATGCCCAAGGCTCCGTGAATCTTTATAAAAAAGTGAGTTTTTTGATGTTTACTAAATAACACTCCAAAAAAGCTCAAATTACGGACTCTTTTTGGATCATTATTTCGGAGCGCTCCGACTTTGGTAAGCTGGGATGTTTCATTCGGTTGACAGCGAACGAACGCACAAACAGCTTTTTTTGGAAAAAGTGCTGCTTTTGTTTAAACAATTTTGGGTAATTGTTTCCTTTAGGAGACAACAGCTAAAACACTTCCAAAAATGTCGGGAGAGGTATCAAACAACGCGTTTTGACTTCGGTATCAACAATCCGAAAGCGGATTTTCAATTTTTTGTTTCAGTGAAAAGTTATTGGCAAAAAACCCAAAAATGACCCAGGTCCGATCCCAAATAGGGGGCTTGATCCAAGGTATTTATGTGCAGAACATCTTTCTGCATAGGCGGCCTTCGGCGGCGCTTAAAAAAAATAACCTCTAGCCGGTCCAACACTGGCTACGCGGTCCACAGTATTTCTGCGCAGAACACACTTTTCGGTACACCCTAATCTGTGATTACAACAACCACATAAAAATGACAGAAAATTTTCAACTTTGAAAGCAAATATTTCTTCACTGAAACAAAAAAATTAGAAAATCCGCTTCCGGATTATTGTTACCGAGGTCAAAACGCGTCTTTTGATACCTTTACCGATAATTTCGGACGTGTTTGAGCAGTTGTCTCCTAAAGGATACAATTACCCAATTTTGGTTAAATAAGATATGAATCAACTATTTTTTTTGATGCAGTACGAAAGTAAATATTTCAAAGTTTAACTTCAAGTAAGTTTCATTTTAATCTGTGGATTCTTTTATGATTTATGGCTGTGTAAACAAAAAAATGTATGGTTTTTTACCACATTTTGTCCGATTGCCACGCCCTCTTTATATATTTATAATGACATAAACCTTCCTCTTCAACCAATCTATCTATGAAAAAAACCCGCATCAGAATCCGTTGCTTAGTTTTCAAGATTTAAGCATTTAAGGGGACATAGGGGCATAGGGACAGAAAAAGTGACTTTGTTTTATAATATGTAGTGATATTATATATGTTTCTATAGTATCACCTACTTTTTTCTTCTTCAAATGAGTTCGACTCTGAATAGCCTCTGAATGACCAGTTCTTTACACGGTGGGCACAACTGTGGACGGACAGCTGATACCTGACTTGTAGACATTTATAATGAGTTGGCTGCAGCAGACAAACGTTAGAAGGCATAGCCCCATAATCATAGTCGTTCCGTAACACGCGTTTTAAATAAATTTTTTATTTACTTAACTTAAAAAGACTTTTAAAAAGTTGGTCAATCATAGTCATATTAAACAAAAGTTTTAGCTAAAATGTCCGTGTCCAAACAGAGAGACTCGAAATTGGGGTACTACGTAGAACGAATATTTTAAATGAAAAATTGTGTTTTAGCTCAAATTAGGATAATTGTTTTATTTTCTTAGAAATAAGTTTTGAAAATCTGCTAATACAATTACTTTTTATTTATAATATGTACGTATGCGAATACAAAAAGAAGTATGAAGAAAAATGTCAAAATTAATCTGAAATTTATCTCCGACAAAAAGGCAAAAAGCAACTCCTTGACGTCAATTTGTATCTGTGTTTGAACACGCACAATGAAAAGTAACAAGGTCCCCTTATGGAAAAAAATTAAGTTGGTTGGTGGCATGAAGAAATTTTTTATGTTTTACAAGGTCACCCTGTGTCAGCTATTTAATTCACAAACCATAGCATTTCTGTAGTAGCAAGCGAAAAAAGCCAAACTCAAATTTGGAGTAAGCGATGTCACAAGCACAACCGTATACACAACCCGTGATTTTTAAATGTTAAAATGACATTTGCATCATTTTAAAATTAAAACTCCGTCTTAGACATAAAATGTATTTTAAGTTGCCTATGACAGATATGAAATGATGTTTAAGTTGATAATAATAATTCCCAACGGATTACCCACCATATCCCGCCCGACCGGCGCGAGGGGCGCATCCGCATAACGCGCGGATTATTCGTTCGTGCCGAGTCGTTGAAAGGCTTTGGTTTGTTAATCGTCGAGATCTAAAGCTGCTCAGATACAGAGAAAACTTCATCAGCTAAGTAAAGTAGATATAGGATAGATTATACATTAAGAAATAACTAGTTAACAGAATAAAATTATTGTAAGAAGTTAATATAGAAGTCAAAGAATAAGAAACAATTAGTAGCTATGAATTTAGGATAGAAAGAATTGATTTTTTTATGCTGAAAAGCGAGTCTGAAATATCAAATCTACCAGAAAGAGAGTTATAATCTTGACACAAACAGCGAAAAGGCTCATTTAACTGAAAATTGGTTTGGCACTGTTTTAAGACTAGAGGTTTAAAATGCCTTGAAGGACGAGACGGTACATTGAAGTTCACTTCACTTAGAAGAAATGGGCTGGATAGTGAACCATTTAGCAATTTAATCATAACATTTTCTATTTAATTTATTTATTTATTTATGATTATGGGCCATAGTATATATGTCTACTAGTAGCGCAACTTACTCCGAATCTACACCCACACGTAAACCACACAGGGGCGTTCTGTTCAATATCAAAACAAACTAATTTAAATACTGCAATATTGAACGTGAAGACATAAAACCCCCAAATTATTGAATATAAAGTAGTTATATATAAAATGTAAATTTCTGTTCAAATTAAAGTTTTTACTAGTAATTTTTACTTTGAAACAACTCTGAACGCGATTTCCTTCATTCCACACACTCCGACTACCTTCGTCCACTGCCTTCCATTGTTCGCAAAAGCAGATGCCAAACTAGTATGAAAAACCAAAATGTCGAAAAACATATTGGGGCATGCTCATAATCGAAATGAAGTAGATACTTAAGGTTAGGTTTAACTTTTTGACACAACTTAAAATGGTATATCTATCTGTCAAAAAAGCTGTGACTATACACACTGTAATCAACTACTGCCTTCCCTAAATTAGAGCGCTTCATAGTACGATTTTTACACCGCCTGCTAGCGCGGCATAAAAGTCTCTGGAAACGCAAAAATTTTCCCTCGAACAGAAATTTTCAAAAACTTGCAAGCAAAACAGCTGATACTGTTTTCATTGGTAAATTGGTCAAAATTTTAAGTTTTTGTTGCTGTTTTGCAATGTCACGACCAGCTGTTTTTCACTCTTAAGTTCCAGAGCCACCTCATCAGATGTTGTTAGTGTCCACGCTTCTGCACCATATAGCAGGACGGGTGCGATGAGTGACTTTTAGAGTGTTATTTTCGTTCGTCGAGAGAGGACTTTACTTTTCAATTGCCTACTCAGTCCGAAGTAGCATTAGTGTTCAAGAGTAATTCTTCGTCGGATTTCTAGGATAACATTATTGTTGGTGTTAATGCTGGTTCCCAGGTAAACGAAGTCCTTTACTATTTCGAAATTATTGCTGCCAACAGTGGCTTGGTTGCCAAGGCGCGAATGCGCTGACTCTTTGCATGATGACAAAAGGTACTTCGTTTGCCTTCGTTCACCACCAATCCCATTTTCTCCGCTTCTTTTTCTAATTTGGAGTAAGCAGAAGTTACGGCGCGGTTGTTAAGGCCAATGATATCAATATCGTCAGCATATGCCAACACTTGCACGCTTTTATAAAATATTTTTCCAGCGCGGTTAAGTTCTGCAGCTTGTATTATTTTCTCCAGCATTAAATTAAAGAAATCGCACGATAGGGGGTCACCCTGTCTGAAACCTCGTTTAGTTTCGAACGGCTCGGAGAGGTACTTCCCAATTCTGACCGAGCTGGCGGTGTTGCTCAAGGTCATTTTTCATAGCCGTATAAGTTTTGCGGGGAAACCAAATTCAGGCATAGCGGCATATAGGCAGCTCCTTTTCGTGCTATCGAAAGCGGGTTCACGGGTTTTTTCCAAAATTTGGCGTATTGTAAAAATCTGGTCGATGGTAGATTTACCAGGTCTGAAGCCACACTGATAAGGTCCAATCAGTCTGTTCACATCAGGCTTCAGTCTTTCGCACAATACGCTTAATAGGACCTTATATACGATATTCAAAAGGCTGATTCCGCGATAGTTGGCGCAGTTTGCAGGATCGCCCTTCTTGTGGATTGGCCAGAGAACACTTAGATTCCAATCTTCAGGCATGCATTCATCCAACCATATTCTGCATAGAAGCTGATGCATGCGCCTTACCAGCTCCTCGCCTCCGTGTTTGAATAGCTCAGCAGGCAAACCATCACCGCCAGCTGCTTTATTGTTTTTCAATCGGGATATAGCTATTCGCACCTCATTATAGTCGGGTTGTGGAACGTCAATTCCATCATCTTCGATTGTGGGCTCGGGTTCGGCATCTTCTGTGGTTTCTTGCTCAGTTCCTCCATTTAAAAGGGCAGAGAAGTGATCCCTGCATATTCTGAGTGTTCTCTGAACATCGGCCACCAGGTCGCCGTTCTCATTCTTACAGGAGTTTGCCCCGGGCTTAAAACCTTCTGTCATTCGCCGAATTTTTTGATAGAATTTTCGGGCATTATTCCCGTTCGCCAGCATCTCAAGCTCCTTTATTTCACGCTTTTATGCCCCTTTTTTTTCGCCCGGAAAAAGCCGCCTCGCTTCCCTCTTCAACTCGCGGTAGTGTTCACACACACTCCTCGTTGCATTCGATCTCAGCGTTGCCTTGTAGGCTTCGTCCTTTCTTTTCGTTGCAGCGCGGCACTCTTCATCATCATACCAGTTGTTTCTTCGCGTTCGGCGGAATCCAATTACTTCTTCGGCTGCGGTACGGAGTGCTCCTGAGATATGATCGCACTGCTCATGCATTCCACTAGGTTGAATTGTGCTCTCGGAGAGGAGGTGTGAGAGGCGATCTGCGAAATAATTGGCGGTCTGTTGCGATTGCAGCTTTTCGACGTCCAGCTTTCCCTGCGTTTTTTGTTGCACCTGTTTTGTCGTACAGAGGCGGGTACGAATCTTGGCTGCTACTAGGTAGTGATCAGAGTCGATGTTAGGTCCTCGTATTGTGCGAACATCTAAAACGCTGGAATCATGCCGTCCGTCTATCACAACGTGGTCAATCTGGTTGCGTGTTTTTCGATCGGGGGACAGCCATGTAGCCTGATGGATCTTCTTGTGCATAAACCTAGTGCTGGATATGACCATGTTTCGGACACCGGCGAAGTCGATCAGCCTGAATCCATTCGGCTTAGCGCATTAAGTGCAAGATATATACCAGTCATTTTCAAGCACAATATAAACTTAAGACCTAATTGTTAACACACAACGGTAAGAACGTAACAAAATTTTTAACTGAGTATTTACTAATATTTGTTTTTGATTTACTTTTAGAAATTCTACATTTTTTTTTGTTGTCAATGTTCATTTTATACATTCTTCAAGATTGATCTTACCCAACATTATAAAACTAAGCACAACAAATTCGAACTATCGTTCACCGGTACCAGCCCTGTGATACTGCTCTCGGTGACATAAATCCCGTAGTTTGGAAGCCGATCTATATTAAAAGAAACATTAATTTAACAACTAGGTATTTGGATGGAAATGTGGTAATTGGTTATTTTAGGAGACAAGTGCCCAAACTCGTCCAAAAATGTCGGGGGAGGTACCAAAAGACGCGGTTTGACCGCAGTACCAATAACCCGAGATCGGATTATCGATGTTTTGTTTATGTCAAAAATATTTGCAATTAAAGTTAAAATTTTTCTCTCATTTTCATGTGGTTGTTGTAGACATATAAATACTGGGAATCGCGTAGCCGGTGTTAGACTGGACAAGGGTGAAAGGTGTTCTTCACATAAATACCTTGAATCACGCCCCCTATTTGGGATCGGACCCGGGTAAATTTTTGGGAATAACTTTTCACTGTAACAAAATGTTTATTTTCCGCTTCCGGATTATTGATACCGAAGTCAAAACGCGTCTTTTGGTACCCCTCCCGACATTTTTGGACGAGTTTTGGCACTTGTCTCCTAAAGTAAACAATTACCACATTTCCATCCAAATACCTAGTTGTTAAATTAATGATCAAAAATCATTAATCTCCACAGCTGCATATAGCTCAAAACCTACCGTATAACATCGACGAATAGCATTGGCTACCGTATTTGATAACAACTGAGCTGTTGTTTTCACTTTTTGACGCGCTGAAATTGTAAATACATATCAATTAACTGCAATAGAAGGTATTCATGGTCGAAACATAGTAGTTATGTTGTTATGGTTTACTTTCAATTGATAGTCGTTGTTATTTGGTTCAATGCGGTTGGTTGGGTGACAGTTTTGATTCACCTTCCGGTTTGACGTCTAGCTACGGGAAAGTGCGTGATTTTTGCTGAGGTGGCAGCACCAAATGGTTCCATAAGAATGGAAAAGGCACCAATAACGGAACTTTTAATTGCCAGACAAACAAATGGTTGGTGTGTTCTTGGTGTGCCCAGAGTTAAATTTCGGGTAACCAATAAGTGTCAAATGAGCGAAATGGGCAAATGGCCCGAAAAGGGCGACTTACAATGAATTGACGTGACGAAGTGGGTAAAAGAAGTAGAGTACAAAAACATGCACAGACTATAAACGTGTATTGGAATTAATGCAAGATAGCGAAAACAAAACCCACAAAAATGCTAAAATCATTAAAAACATGAAGTCACAGCCAAATTGACCAGGGTGGGAGACACGTGGAATCCTGTCCTGCCTTAAGACAAAAATGGCAACTAATGTAATTAATTTTGTAAAAACATAATAAAAATGAACTTAAATGGTTTCCTTTGGCGACAGAATTCATTTATTACACGCCATGCAAGCAGTAATGTCAAAGGCTAGGTCGGATGAGGAGTTTCATGTGCCTCCTATTCCCAAACCCAGCAACATGGTGTCCCGCGGGTTACTAAGGGAACACACCAAACGCATGTTCTAGAACCTTCCTTTTGTCGCGCGCCAACGAAAGCGTGCCTTCAGGGCTCGGACTTGACCAAAATTGCAGTAACTTTCATAGTCACTACACTTTAGCCCAAATTTACTACGTTTTGTGTTTCTCTCTGAATAGTTACAAGTCAATTTGTTTTATCTATAAGCCCTCCAAGAAAGTAAAGTTAATTATCATCCATGTTCTTGCATCTAATCTTGCTTTATCCAAAGAAATTTTCCTTAATACAAATAACCAGTGAGCAAAATAGTAGCGAAAGTAAAAGTACTTAATTTCTTTTCTTTAAAGCCCAAAATAAAAGTATAATTACCGTACTTTCAGCTCTAAATAATTTCTACAGTCAAATGATCATTAAATCTACTATGAAAAAAAAAGTAAAATTATATCTTCCCTTTAGTTTCAATAGTTTTTATGTTTTATATTCCTGTACTCCTTTTAAGTAGTACAAAAAGTATTGAAAATAAAAGTACTAGTTCGAACCCTGATGGCAATCCGTTCATAGCAATCATCTGATGGTAACGACCAATCAGAATGTTCCACCTGGCAATAATCACGCCACGTCAACGGAACTTTTCCATTGCGCAGTCGCGTTAAGTGAATAATTTTGGGCATAGCAGCGTCACCGGCATTCGACCATTTCAAACTAAAAATTCAGCGGAACCGAGCGGTCGTGCGCGTAAAACAAATAAAAATAAAATAGTCGCAAAGTGTTTTCGTAGTGTTTCGCACGCAAGTAAGATCGAAGGTGTTTTCGCGTTAATGAGTTCAGTTGCGCTGGTTGTTTTACTTAAACAAGAACAAAATAAAAAGTGCACCTGAAACAAAATTTAATTTTAAATCTACTTCTATTTAAATGTGTGTGTTTTGTTTCAATTAGTGTTTGTTGATGTTGCACATTAGATCGATAGTGATCAACAAGTTGTTGCGGTCAAAAGAATTGAGGAAGTAAAAATAGCGCACAACAAAAGAATAAAATTAAACACAAAAACCAACAGCAAAAAAAAAAAATTGTTGAAGAAAAATTCTGTGAGAAAAATGTTTGTAGTGGCACCCTGACTTATAAAATTATTATATAAAGTGAAATCTTTTCATTAAATGGATTTGGCCTTGCTATTTTGGCAATTAAGAACTTGGGAAGGGGGTATTTTTAACAATAATTTCACAAAAACGTTATCTAGTTTGTACAGTTTTTTGATACTGTAACTCGTTTAGAAAATTACTTCTTTTCGAATTAAATACGCAGCTCACTTTTATGAAAGCATTCTGAATCAAGTTTAAATTGAGCTATTGAATCGGCAATTCTGTACGACGGCACGTGCTGCTGATGTGCGTCCGAGAGTCTCGGGGGGTGTATCGGGCGACGGGTTTTGACCTCCATGTCGATGGTCCGGGGGCGGAAGTTCTATATTTTGTGTCTGTTTAGAGATATTTGCAATCAAAGTTGAAAATTTTTCGTCATTTTCATGTGGTTGTTGTAATCACAGATTAGGGTGTACCAAAAAGTGCAAAAAGTGTGTCCTGCTCAAAAATATTGTGGACCGCGTAGCCGGGGGTTGGACCGGCTAAGGGTTATTCTTTTGAAAGGCGGCCAAAGGCCGCCTACGCGAAAAGGTGTTGTGCACATAAATACCTTGGATGAAGCCGCCTATTTGGGATCGGACCTAGCGCATTTTGAGTTTTTTGCTAATAGCTTTTCACTGAGACAAATTATTTGATTCCCGCCTTCGGATTGTTGGTGCAGAGATCGGGACGCGTCGATTGATGCCTTTCCCGAGATTTTTGAACGTATATTGGCGGTTGAATGCTGTCGTATAGAATTGCCATTGAATCTGAATAGTTTTAGCATTCGGCCTAAAACCTATTTTAAAAAAAAATCTGTAAACTATGAACCGACTTGTCTTCAAACCGTAAACAACAACCTTTAAGAAATTAAAATAAATCTAAAGTTATGATGCATTTTTAAAGTCAGTATGCCTACTCAAGATGTTTAACCAAGAGCAAAGCGATTCTGCTCATTCAAAAATTGTCTTGCTTAGCGAACTACAAAAAGCTTACCACCTTAATCAAATTTATAATTAAAAGTGCATATCGTGCGGTGCTGTAAAAGACTTGCTAGTAAAGCATAAACATAGATAACAAAATAAATAAACAAAATAAATAAACAAAAAAAAAAAAAACAAAAAAGCAGCAAGCTACACCGATTACAAATATGTACAAAGCTTTTATTTTCGTTTTTCGAGCACTCGAGAAACTTGACGTTACTTGCTAAGTTAAAGCAACACACCTACGCGGCAACAACTATCCGGCCACAAGTAAACCTGTAACAAGACCGGCAACAACAACCACCACAAACAACAAACCCGGTAACAACACAACCAGCAGTGACCTTAGCGGGGGCCGCCCTTACATAGGCCCGCCGAACCAGCATAGACAACACCAGGGGCCGATTCTTTTAGACCCACGGCATTAACAGCAACAACAACAGTAACCACCGGTAACAACAAAACCGGAAGACAACCAGCATTGACATCAGCAGGGGCCGCCCTCTTCTAGGCCCACTGCAAAACCACCCGGATCGACCACAACAACACAGCAGTAACAACAGCGAGGGCCGCCGTAATATAGGCCCGCCGCACTAACCCAGCAACAACAACAACACCCGCAGTAACATCAGCGAGGGCCGCCGTAATATAGGCCCGCCGCACTAACCCAGCAACAACAACAACACCCGCAGTAACATCAGCGAGGGCCGCCGTAATATAGGCCCGCCGCACTATTACCAACAACAACATAACCTACTGCAACAATGGGTGAGATCAACCTGCCGTAGTTAGTTTTTTTTATGTAAATAATATAGAATTAAACTTAGTAAAAAAAAAAAAAAAAAAAGAAAAAAAAACCCGTAGTTTCTTTAGGTAAATGATAAATTGATTAAAGTAAAATAGAAGAAAGTCAAGACTAGGGGTACTTAATTGCTATATACATGTACGCACATATAAATACTTAATTAATTTTTTATGTGTTTGAAAAACAACTGGAAGTAATAGTGTAACTAGATTATAAAATTTATGAAGCTAATGAATGAAATTCCTAACCACTTTTTTTTTTACGATGACACCATGGATAGAAATTATGTATCAAACAGAGTAGCTCGTATCGAAGGTAGCCCTGCTACAAATGAAGGAAAATTGTAAGCGAAATTTGTAATACTGCTAATGTAAATTGATCTTCCATAAAATTTGTATGCAATTTCGCCTTGGAGTTTGCAGCATTTGATATGACAGTCAAAAAAAAATTTTTTTAAATTTCGAACTTAACTTCGCATTTTCGAGCATGGTTTCGCAACACTTAACGTATTACTAAAGTGCAAACTACGAATTTCCTGAGTGTGCACTCAAATATGGAAAAATCGAAATTTCTAAAATGCTTAACTGCACGCAATTCTAGCCACAATGTGGTCAGATAAAATCTACGGTTAAGCAAATTTGCTAAATTGTGAGAAACTATAAACAAATAAATTATAAATGGAAAAAAAAAAAATGTTTTTTGAGAACTTAATTTAAAACTCCATTTTGTTTTTTTTTTGTTTTAAGCTAATCCATTAAAAATGAATATTAACAGCCTTACTGCATACGTCAATGATGACAGAATTATTTTTAAGGGCACTTAAATAAATTAAGATTTATATACATATTTAAACACATAGTATACAGTATAGAAAAAAAGGAGAACCAAAGAAAAATTTAATCATTAAAATAAATCAAAATAATAATAATATATAAATTAAAACCAAATCAGCCATAAAATTCTAATAGCATAACTTAATAAACCTAATAATAATGAATAAAATGGCCACTTAATAATATATAAATAAATAACTAACAACAGCTAAACATGACATATCAAAAATAAAGAAAAAGAAAAACAATATTTCCTTTGGATTAGTTTCCTATATTTTTTTCCTACCACACAGATATAAGATGCGTAATTTCAGACAGTAGTTCCAATGAGTTTGTATTAGTTTTAAATGAGTTCGTTCCTTAGTCATAAAGTATCAACCAACTATAGTTAACCTTAAGATTTACCTTTAAATGTTTTATAAATAAAGTTATAATTTGAAATGGGAATGCTGACTTCCGTAGTTATTTAGAAGGCGTATAGGATTTAGGTAAGGGGCCATCGGGATTCGGTTTGGTGCACCGATGGCCATGGATGAGGGTGGGTCAGCACCAGGGCGTCGCAACAACACCCGCGGCGCCCCCTTTTAATGTTCGGCCCTTTTATGGTTTTGATTTTTCATCATTTGGTAACCGGTCACTTCCGGTTCGGTTTTAAATTTTCATTTTCAGTTTTTTTTTGTCGTTAATTTAAATAAGTCTGGTTTTCTTTTTGCTTTAATTTTCGGTTATTTTTATATTTGAGTTAGTTTCGCTTTCGGTTATTTTTGAATTTTGATTTCTAGTTTAAATATTTTGGTTGCCCGTTTCTTTTGAATTTATTTGATTTTTCGGTTTTTTTTTTTTGAGTTTGAAATTTGAATGTCAACGGTCTGTCCGTGGCATCCGGTGTTTTAACCGGATGTTGTTTTCTTTTATAGTTGTTTTTGCGCGGTTTTGTGCATTTCCCCGCGTTTAAAAGGCATGATTTGACCTTTTTCTGTTTATGGCGCAGGACGGTAAGGTTGGCAAGAGCCCACCCCAGCCGACAATGACTAGCCACTGTGCACCATTGATATCATGCTGACCGCCTTCCTTACTGCTCCATTTTGTTGCGTTACCATAACAATGTATATACATTTAGTTGCAGCTTTTTGCAAGTCACTTAAGTGTCTTTTCTTTCAGGGTATAACCTGGAAAAAGCTACAACTAACTTAAATTATAACTTCTATCCCACTTAAGTCCCAATACCTGCGCCTTTCACAGAAAGGTGTTCGTGCGATATCTTGAAAGCTATCGATACGTCCGAGCTGGATGTGTGATTGAGCAAGTCGCACATTGTTCTCGAAGTCAGGATATGTCATGTCCATTCCACATAATTCCGCTATCTAAGTAGTGATTTCGCACCAATTTCAGCAGATGAGGTGCATCTGCGAACAGAAATATTTTCGTTGCCTCGTCTGATGGGTGTGGAAATTATGGATTATCTAAAAGAAACAGTTTACCACCATTGCTATCATATGAAAAGAGTAGTTTGAAATGTTAGTTTTACCTGGAGCTAAATTTAGCTGATTCCATAGTGTACGATTGGTTGATCCCATATCGCTCACAAGGGCTACCACAGGGATGTCTATATCTTTCAAAGATAGGTACAATTATGGAACACAAAATATCTTTTGCCATAGGTGTGTCGAAAGCATAAAACACAGGCTGCTTCCATGATTTCAGCAACCCACGAGCCATCACCACTTGCACGCTCTTCGCGGGCTTTCGAACATAATCTCCTAGCTGATCGTATTCATAAGTTTCGGCGATTGCCATTTCGTCGAATGCAAGAACGCATATTTTGTCATCATTACTAAGTTCAGACATGTGCTCCAAAGAATCAAATGATGCAGCTAGGAGACCCTCGCTCATATCTGTTTTGCGTGACCAGCGCTGTAAAGTTGAGACATGCGGAAGTGGAAAACCTTTGTCATACAAATGGTGGTAGGCTCTCGGTCCTGCTGCGTGCAAACAAATTGCACTAGAGATATCCCTCCAATCCCAAAAGCTTTTGCGACCTACATATATTACAGTTTAAGAATTTATCCAACAGATTAAAAATTGTAAGAGTATAATATACCTAGCGACATAATTTTCCGCATTTGACCTTCGGTAAAAATTTTGCGGAAATTATCCAACACAACGTTGGATTCCGCCAGCTTACGGCGCATGTCCTCTGTTTCCTGCTTTAATTTTGCAATCTCTTTTTTTAAAGGAGATAGCTCGGCCGATACTTCCGTCTCCTTTAAGTCCTCGAAAACTACACAGCTGCAAGAATATTTGAAAGTATTAAGCCATGTTGTTTTAAAATTCATCGGGAGATTTCTTTTTACATTCACTTACTATGTTTGGGTTTCAGAGTCTGCAGAGAGCACTCTACTAGTTTGTATTTGGGAGTTTCTTTTAGTTGACGAAATATTTTCACCCATCGGTACCAACTCTGTGATACTGCCCGCTGTACATAACTCCGGCCTGGATTAAAACACACATGGATGTTACTTTCCCATGTCGTTATAACGAAAAAACGCAATCGAAATAAACACTTTTTATTAAATCACACTTTTGATATTAATAAATAAACGCGAAAACACTTTTATGCACAATTACAGAACTTGCTAAAAAGAATGTAAACACAAAAATGTAAACAACTCCAGCCAAAATGAATTCGCCATGACTTTGACATTAAGCAAATTTTTTCAAATAAAAAAAGTTTTAATTCGCCTTGCTAATGATACGACCTGTATAATTGGATCATGCAATAAACTTAACAGTGTGTTTTTTTGGGGGGAAACAACAACAACAAAAGTTATTACAGGTCAAAGTTCATATTAAATTTTTTTTTAAATTGATTCCTTTCAATTTGGTGTGCATGTTTAATGTTTTTCCTGTAGAACTTTTCCTCAAATTCAAATTTAAAAGAAAATAGTCCCACTACTAGAATGTATGAAGCTGTGCACCGTATTTTAGTAAAATACCGATGCATTCATACCTAGTAGTGCCTTGCACACAAGGTATATTAACTTTAGTAGATATTGACTTATATATATCAAAATGTTCAGGAGGAAAAAATAAATTGATTAAGCCATGTCCGTCCGTCTGTTAACACGATAACTTGAGTAAATTTTGAGATATCTTAATGAAATTTGGTATGCAGGTTTCTTGGCACTCATCTCCGCGCGCTATTTAAAATGGATGATAGCCACTCCCATTTTTTATATATAAGGCGTGACACCGCCCACTTTTGATTAAGTCTAATTAGAAACATTATTAATCATAAATCAAAAACCGTTTAAGATATCGAAACGAAATTCAGCACACATATTTATATTAATACGTGGAATATTTCGGAAGAAAATGGGCGACATCGGTTAAGCTCTAAGCTAAGATTTTAAAAAGGATCATAGATATATTGAATAAGCAATAACTTGGCGTATAAATGCTTTATATCATTTCAAAATGGGCGTACCCCCGCCCTTTAATAGTGGACTATCCCAAAAAAAAATTTTATGGGGAAATCCGGCCACGGCCACGCCCAGTTTTTTAACATAGTTCTGAAATATTTCTTTGATATTTCTACAGCTGGCTTTATAATACGAACTGAAAAGTATTAAAATAGATCTGCGTAAATTGGTATGCCATAATAGATCACTACATAATAGATCACTACTAGGTGTATAATGTTCACCCTAAATTAGACTTCCTTACTTGTTTGCAATAACGCTAATTCGAACCTTAAACATATGCCCCTTTGTATATCAAATTAGAGGGAATCAAAATACCTGTCGGCTGGTATAAAAATATTGAAAATCGGTTTGGTAGTTTTTGAGTAATTTCAATTTTAAACAAGGAAGGAAGTCTAAGTTCGGGTGGAACCGAACATTAAATACCCAGCTCTGTATAGTGGTTTTTAAACTTTTTCTACTACCATGTGAGCAATCTTATAAATAAAAATTAATGTGTGTCTGTGCGTCTGGCGTCCAAAGTACTTAACCGATCTTTATAAAGTTTTCAAACTAGATTCTTGGGTTGACTGGTTATAGTATAGGTTATATATAATTTTGGAAAAGTGAGCGGGGCCAAGCTATATAAAATTTTAATCTAGTATAGGCGTCCAAGGTACTTAACCGATCTTTATGAAATTTGCGCAGTAGATTCTTGGATTCCCTGGTTCCAGCATAGGCTATATAAAATTTTGAAAAGCGTAGATAGTATACCTCGTTTCATTTACGAAATGCTAGCATTCTATCTGCAGCAGTGAATAAGATATGGCATGTTCCGGTTTCCTAGCTCTCTTTAAGAAAACTTTTGTCCAAAAGTGCGCGTGGTCGTTAACCAATTTTTCTTATTTTCCCTGGGAGTACTCTACATGTCTGTAGTATACCTCGTATTAAATTTCGTAATTCTATCTCACACCGTTATGAAGTTATTAAATTTGAAATTTGCTTGAGTCATAAGTGGGCGGTGCTAAGCCCACTTTCCAAAATTTTGCAACAATCATATTGTGACGAATTCGATGATTCCTTGATTATTAATCTTGGGTTCGATCACTATAAAGTCAAATACACGCACAGATATTGTAACTAATAGTTTTATTTACTAGTAATAAACGCAATACAAATTTAAGAGTTTAGTAACTTCGCAGTAGTTCACTAAACAACACTTGAAAGTAAACTGATCAACCCGCCTTGCTTGGTCACCGCCTTATATAGTCCAGCAGGGTGCTTGCCTACGCACCGAGAACTTTCTTGGTTGTTCGCTTTTCGTGTTCTGGAAGGGTCGGTGTTATTTATTGGCATCTCCTCTTTGCATCGTATTCGCAAACACTCGCGCCATCTCTCTTCCTCTTCCTAGTTACACGCTTGCATGCATAAGCGTAGCCATCGTTATCTCAGTTGTGTTTAACTAGTAGTGGGAGTGTTATTGAGCTAGGGATGGTACACGCTTGAGAATAATCGCCACACTGCCCTCCACCTAAGTCTGATCGTCCCGATCAGACACATTGCCGGAACCAAACGCAGCTAGCCTTTCCAAATGGACCACCTTCATCTTATTCCTTGACCTTCCCATAGTTTGTATGCTATATACCACATCGTTGATCCGTTTTATGACTTTGTATGGGCATTCCCAGTTACATTGTAGTTTTGAGGACAAACCTTTCTTACGCTGTGGGTTGTATAGCAGCACTAAGTCTCCTTCTATAAAACCTTCCGAATTTATTGCTTTGTCGTACCTGGCCTTCATCTTATCGCTCATGATCTTAGTCCGTTGTCTCACAAGGTCGTGAATTTCTCTCATTTCTTCTTCCAATACGCTAGTAGATTTCCGAGCATTTACTCCTGCATCAGCGTTTATCGCAACTTCAAATCAGCTGGCAATCGAAGATCATTCCCGAAAATTACCTTTGCAGGAGTCTGACCAGTTGTTTCATGTACTGCAGAGCGATATGCCATTAGGAATAAGGAGATGTGAGTATCCCAATCCTTCTGGAACCTATCCACTACTTTCCTCAGGTGCTCTTCCAAGGTTCTATTGAATCGTTCCACCATTACATCTGACTGAGGATGCAGTGCAGTTGTTCGAGTTTTCCGAATGCCCAATGTCTTGCACATTTCCTGGAACACAGCTGATTCGAAATTTCTGCCTTGGTCAGAATGTATCTCCATCGGTGCACCAAACCTAGCTACCCAATTGTTAGTAAACACTTCTGCTATGGTTTCTGCCTCTAGGCTACACTTCTGGCCATTTGCTGAAATAGTCCATAACTACCAGTACATATTTCTTTCCGAGTTTGCTAGTAGGAAATGGACCAGCTACATCCATGGCTATCCTCTCAAATGGCGCACCTGATTTATACTGTTTCATTTGGCCATGGCTCCTTGATTTCGGTCCTTTATCTTTGATGCATACTTCACAGTTGGCAATCCACTCGGCGACCAATTGACGGCAACCAACCCAATAGAATCTCTGTTTGACTTTCTCCAAGGTCTTGGTGACTCCAAGATGACCTCCGCTTGGACCGTTATGTAATTCTTTGAGTACATCAGGGATTTTCTTCCTTGGGACGACTATCAGCTTCCGAACGCATTGACCATCCTGACTCTCCCATATTCGATGCAAACAACCGGATTCTAATTGCAAACTATTCCACTGTGCCCAATATGACTTGGCAACAGGACTTTCTGCTGACATCTCCTCTCTTGATGGTCGCTCGTTTCGTTCGATTCCTTGCATAACACGTGTAAGATCTGGATCCTCGTGCTGACACCTCCTTAATTGATCCATGTTCCATTTGCCCGTAGATGTTATAGTCATGAGCCGCACATCTATAATGTCTTCCCTGGTCTCAGCTTTCGAACAATGCTTGCATTCCAACTTACATGGTCTTCGTGACATTGCATCAGCCTTTCCGTGGGTGCTACCTTTGCGATGCTCTATGGAAAAGTCACAACTTTGCAGTCGCTCTATCCACCGTGCCAATTGACCTTCCGGATTACGGAACTGTAACAGCCATTTCAACGCTGCATGGTCTGTCCTGACGTGGAATCGCTGCCCATAGAGATACTTGTGGAAATGCTTAATGCACTCTACCAATGCCAACAGTTCTCTCCGGGTTACACAATAGTTCCTTTCAGGCTTCCCAATTGTTCGGCTATAGTATGCAACTACCTTCTCCTGTCCATTAACAATCTGGGAAAAAACACCTCCTATAGCATAACCACTCGCATCTGTATCCAGAATAAACCTTGAACCTGTTAGCATATCCATAACATCGGGGCAGTGCATAGTCGCTCCTTCAATGTTTGAAAAGCCACCTCCTGTTCCTTCTTCCATTCAAATCTCATATTCTTCCTGGCGATAATACGTGCACAGCCCAAGGAAGCTCCGTAACTCATGCAAATTTCTCGGCCTTGGCCAATCTTTTACGGCTTGGATCTTTTCCTTAGCAGTGCAGATTCCCTCCGTAGGTACCTTGTGACCCAAAAACCTTACTTCGTTTTTAAACAAGGAACACTTCTTGGGACTTAGTTTCAGACCAGCACCAGCTATTCTTTGGAAAACTTCCTCCAAGTTCTTTAGGTGTTCGTCAAAGCTTTTTCCCAGCAAGATGATGTCGTCGAGGTATACCAAACATGTTTGCCAGTGCAATCCTTTTAGTATCTGGTCCATGAGTCTCTCAAAAGTAGCTGGAGCATTGCATAGCCCCAAGGGCATTACCGTAAATTGCCAAAGCCCTTCTCCAACGCTGAAGGCCGTCTTCTCTTTAGCTTCATCCTTTACCTCCACTTGCCAGTATCCGCTTTTCAAGTCCAGTGTGGAAAACCATTTCGTGCCAGATAACGAGTCCAGAGTATCGTCGATTCTTGGCAATGGATAACTGTCCTTCTTCGTTACGTCGTTCAGTTTCCGGTAATCCACACAGAACCTCATTTTTCGATCCTTCTTTTTCACTAGTACTACCGGTGAGCTCCATGGACTAGCTGATGGTTCGATCACGCCGCTGTCACTCATTTCCTGTATAATTTCTGTTGTTGTTGTTGTTGTTGTTGTAACGACAAAAACACTCCCCGAAGGTTTTGGGGAGTGCTGTCGAACTGACAGTCCTTGGCCGGATATGAATCCGGTACGCTCCGGTACTCCCTTGCGGTACTGCCCGACTGTCGTGGTAGCGATTTATGACCAGTGGAACGTTCTAGGTCATGTCACCCCTCCTTCCGTAAGGAAAGAGAGATGGGTAATGAGAGGTGAGAGACATCATATCCGTAGATCAACCATCGAGTTGCACGTCATTACCTTTATTATTATTATTTATTAGTCGCCTCTTACGACCGGTATGCCTACCTCGGGCATATTCTAAGCCCCTAACCCGCAGGGGTGCTGTATAATTTCTCCTACTACTTGGCGTTTGGCCAATGGAATATTACGAGGAGCTTGGCGGATTGGCCTTGCATCACCAGTATCAATTTTATGCTTCACAACTTTGGTCCGACCTGGTTTGGAACCATCCTTGTCAAATATGCTCGAGTACCTTGATAGAAGTTCCTTTGCCTTTTTCTGCTGATCTTTTTCGAGGCCTGCCGTCCACGACGTGATATCATCTGAAAGACTAATCTTGATGGTAGAATCATTTTCCTGAAGTTGTTCACAATTGATAACTACCTCGACCTCTTGGCATTGTCGCAATAACGTGCTATGTGACCTGGTTTTCCGCACTTAAAGCATTTAAGGGCACCATTACTTTTTTTCTATACTTCGTTCAACGCTTCAAAAATTTTGTCTACCCAAGCTGGAGTGTCCACTTCTACGCGATGAGCCTTGTATGCAGGTTTACTCAAAATCGAGGCTGTTTCCTGCGTCAGAGCATGCGATACCGTTTCAGCGAATGTCCTTTTGGGGTTTGCATATGTGGCCCGCTACGTCTCCACATCGCATATTCCATTTATGAAACACTGGATTTTTACCCGTTCCGTATACTCTACAGGTACGTCTGCATTTGCTAGATGGGCCAACCTCTCGATATCCGATGCGAATTCCTGCAAAGTCTTATTAGGTTTCTGGAAGCGATTCTGTAGCTCTATTTGGTATATCTGTTTTCGATGTTCGCTACCATAGCGTATCTCAACTGCACCCATCAATGCTTCATAATTATTGCGTTCACCATCGGGAATAGTCTGTGAGATTTCTGGTGCAGGACCCTTCAATTCCACGAACAGTGCAGCAACTTTTTCTTCAGCGCCGCAATTGTTCACCGTTGCCGTCTTCTCAAACTGTAGCTTAAATACCTGAAATGGAACAGAACCGTCAAAGCATGGGGTGTTTACCTTTGGAGTATTTGTGGAGGCTGTTGGACGATTCAGTTGCAGCTCCTGGATACGACCTCTCAGTTCATCTACCTCAGCCTCAATTTTGTTCTGCCGTTCGCTGAATACCTCCTGCACTTCAGTTATTTTTGCGTCCTGCATTCTTAGCTGTGATGCCATTCGTTCTTCCTGTGCCTCCAGCTGCAATGCAATTTTCGCCATGTGTGTCTTTTGTTCTTCCAACTGAGATGCCATGTGTGTCTTTTGTTCTTCCAACTGAGATGCCATGTGTTTCTTTTGTTCTTTCAACTGAGATGCCATGTGTGTCTTTTGTTCTTCCATCTGAGATGCCATGTGTGTCTTTTGTTCTTCCAACTGAGATGCCATGTCTGTCTTTTGTTCTTCCAGCTGTGTAGAAATGCTAGATGACATCTGAGTCAATACAGTCAGCAACGCGTTAGTGTCCACACTTGCCACTGGATTCGGAGGCTCCTTTTTCTCTTCCATTTTCGTCGATACCTCCTCCACAAGATGGAAAACATAATCATCAACTTTGATTCCTTCCGCTTCCATTGCCTCCCGTAGTCGTGATTGTAGCTCGTATTTATTGCCTGTGGTGTTTAGTCCGCGTTGTTCCAACTCAGTTTTGAGTTGCTGAATCTTTAATTCATTCAACTTAGCCATGTCCTTGTTATCCTTGCAACCACTGGTATTTATTTAACAATACCGCTTCTTACACCAATTGTGACGAATTCGATGATTCCTTGATTATTAATCCTGGGTTCGATCACTATAGAGTCAAATAAATACACGCACAGATATTGTAACTAATAGCTAGTTTTATTTACTAGTAATAAAAGCAATACAAATTTAAGAGTTTAGTAACTTCGCAGTAGTTCACTGAACAACACTTGAAAATAAACTGATCAACCTGCCTTGCTTGGTCACCGCCTTATGTAGTCCAACAGGGTGCTTGCCTACACACCGATAACTTTCTTGGTTGTTCGCTTTTCGTGTTCTGGAAGGGTCGGTGTTATTAATTGGCATCTCCTCTTTGCATCGTATTCGCAAACTCTCGCGCCATCTCTCTTCCTCTTCCTAGTTACACGCTTGCATGCATAAGCGTAGCCATCGTTATCTCAGTTGTGTTTAACTAGTGGTGGGAGTGTTATTGAGTTAGGGATGGTACATGCGTGAGAATAATCGGCACAATATAAAGAATAAGAAAGTTGATGTAAGCACCAAATTATATTATTATACCTGTATCAGTTAATTAAATATGGGCAGTTCAATATTTCTACCTCCTTTCCATATAACTATTATGAAAAAGTAGGCGTGGTCGAAAAGCGATGTCGTGCATGGGTGCATTTATCACAAAAATAGTATGCCTTCTACGAAATTTCGTTATACTAGCGTAAACGGTTCCAAAGTTATTAAGAGTCAAAGTTTGAAAATTTTCTTCACTCATATGTGGGCGGTGCCACGCCCCTTTTACAAAAATTTGATAAAGTCGTCAATGGGACAACTAAGTTAATAAATTTACCAAATTTCATCATTGTAGCTGTTTTTATTATTGAGTTTAGCCATTTTATACGTTTTTCGAAATTTTCGATATCGGAAAAGGGGCTTGGTTATGGATCGATTTCACCTATATAGCAACCTACCTTGGCCGGAAGGCAACATGTGTAATAAATTTCATTCAAATATCTCAATTTTTACTCAAGTAATCGTGTCCACGGACAGACGGACGGACGGGCATATCTTAACGAACTCCTCTGTTCATTCTTATAACTTTGATATATGGAACTTCATATCTATCTCTATTATTTTGTACCGTTACAAACCACGTTTATATGACCAAAACTATAATACCCTGTGTACTAGTACACGCTGAAATGTTATCTGTAATAACTTCTGTTGTTGTTGTTTCCCTCAAAAAATAACACAGTTATACTCACTTCTGTATCTATGCCTAAAATGTCTATGGCAGGTTGTACACGGTCAATATGGATATTATTGCTGCCAAATCAGCTGAAATACCTTTCACGAACAGGTTAATTGCCTAGTAAATTGTGACAGCCACATCCATTTACAACAGCTTGTCATCGTGACTACTGACAATTGTTATAGCCCAACTCAACTTGTTCCTATAATTTGCAATAGTCATTGCAGCTGTCACCACCTTGTTTGTAGATGACAATCAAGCTGAGAATAGCACCATAATTTAACCATGTACAACAGCGGATACAACCACCCTTATGGAAATCAATGTAATCAATTAATGTTTCCATACCATAACTCTATAGTCATAACCATAGCATAACTGACTAGATGCAAGACAATGCCAGTCATTTGTTACAATATCTCATTGTCAGAAATGTCAATCTATCAATACTATCAGTTGTTTTGCATTATATTCTTAAAGCGAGTAACAGAAAAATTCGGTCAACAACAGTATACGTGTAAGTTTTTGTCTCTTTTTAGCACTTTAATTACACTCTCTAATTAAGCATCGATATATACTGCTCACTCTCTCACTGCTTACTTTAGGATTGTCATAACTAACCATAGGCGCACGTACATATAGGCGCACGTTTGGCAGCAATCCTCCGAGCAGATGGACCATAATAAGACTTGTAAACAATTTTGCCGAGCATGGGACAGTCAACAGAAGACCTTACCATCGAAACCCTTCAGTTCGAACGGAGGAAACAATCGCTGCTGTAGCTGCTGCCATACAAAACAATCCACGTGTTTCGACAAGAAGCTTATCTGCTCAAATGGGTGTAAGCAGACAGTCATTACAGTCAATTATGCACAAAGATTTGGACTTATTCCCATATAAAATTCAAATGGCCAACAAACTGAACGCTGCAGACTTGCCGATTCGCTTGGAATTTTGCCAGAAGATGCTTCAAATGGTGGAAGAGGATGGAAACATGTTGAACTGTCTTTTCATGTCTGACGAGGCCCATTTCGATTTAAACGGCAACATAAACAAACAAAATTGTCGAATATGGAGTGCTTCCAACCCACAGATACTCCATGAGACGGAATTGCATCCACTTCGTGTCACAGTGTGGTGTGCAGTTTCATCACGCTGCATTGTCGGGCCCTACTTCTTCGAAGAAAACAGTCACACCGTTACGGTTACTGGAGACCGTTACTTGAGCATGTTGAGATAGTTTTTCTATCCAGAATTACGCCGAATGAGAATTTCTTTCAACTCTGTGTGGTTTCAGCAAGATGGTGCAGCTCCTCATATAGCCCAACCTGTTATGACAGAATTGCGACGAAAATTTCCCAATAAGCTGATATCCAGAAACTCCACATTCCGTTGGCCACCCAGGTCGCCTGATCTTACTGCACCTGACTTTTTCTTGTGGGGTTATTGCAAACAGGAAGTCTTCAAAGCAAAACCAACAAATTTGAATGAACTAAGGCAATCCATTCGAGAAACAATTGCGGCTATTCCTGTCTCAACTCTCCAAGCAGTAATGAACAACTTTTTGGTAAGATGCCGCACATGCATCGACGAGCAGGGGGGGCATTTAAATTCCATTATTTTTAAAACTAATTAAGCTATATTTAATAAAATTTAATGAGCTTTAACATGAATAAAATAAAAATGAATTCCATACACTGAAAAAAAAAATTATTTGAGTTTCTTAATGTAGCAAAATTCATCAGCCACCCTGTATATTAAAGGACCATTATCATAATATACTAAACACGGTACGAATTGTGCATACTTATCAATCTATTTTTGCAGCAAAATTGATTACACTCCATTAGTATAATCATTTTGTGTTCATACAACAGTCAGTCCTGACAAAATGAATAAGGACCGTTTTCACCATCCACAGCTAAAGCTAACTAACAGCAAAGAACCCTCCTACGGGCTAAGGGTTTAGAATATGCCCTAGGTAGGCATACCGGTCGTAAGAGGCGACTAATATGCACAAAGGCAATGACGTGCAACTCGATGGTTGATCTACGGATATGATGCCTCTCACCTCTCATTACCCATCTCTCCTACCTTACCGAAGGACCTAGAAGGAAGGTTCCACTGGTCACACCAAATCGCTACCATGAAAGTCGTGCAGTACCGCAAGGGAGTTTTTCACAACGAAAATGAGGAAGCCAATCCCGCGCAATGCCTCAGAGCCAACAGTGCTCGCCCCCAATTAATACATAAAAAGTGTAACAGGTGCACCGCACCCCGTTCTATATAGTACCGGAGCGTACCGGATTCATATCCGGCCAACGACTGTCAGTTCGGCAGTACTCCACAAAATCTTCGGGGTTATTTTTGTCGTTACAACAACAACAACAGCAAAGAACTTTGAAAAATTTGAAGGTTGAACGCCAAACATGCGGTAGGAAAATACGACCCTTTAAGAATTACATTGGTTCAACTTTTCTGACCGCGTGGTGAATTTGCTACCCGTGAATTAATAGCATGCAGTTTTTTGCGTTGGACCTTCTAATTGTTTTAACGTTCTTTGCTAACAGTTAAATATACCGAAATTGTGCGGTCATTTGTCAAATAAAGTGCCAGTTCGCCCTAACTGGAAAGTGTTTAGTCTGCGCATCCATTCATGGAATGTGACTTGACTGATAAAACAAGTTTCACTGAAATTGACAGTCCTTTGACGGTGCAGTGAAGTAACGCCCGCGGTCATTATTTCCTTTTCCCTTTTAAAAAAGGAATAATGCCCGCAGGCTTTATTGAAAAAAAAAAAAATTAAACAACTGTAGATCGCGAAGACTTTGTTAGATCGGCTATGGGTTTTGTTATAAGCGCGGCCGTAGGCCGCCTACGCAGAAGGGGATTTTCCGCAGAAAAGTTGAAAGGGAAATAATGCCAGCGAGCAATTATTTACTCGGTAATATAGCTGAAATTTTGGAAAAGTTGTTCTAAAACCAAATTTCTATTGTTGTGATTTGAAAAAAAGGTCAAGATGCAGTTTAAGAGACCCATCGATGACATGTAGGGGCTCCGCCAAAACATTGCACGGGCTAGCGCCCCGGACTCCCCACTTATTTACTTTAACTCCCAACTCTAGACCGGATGAACCCGACCTGAGGGTCGAAAAGGCAGCTTTCAAAGTAATTGTTCGTTATGATTTCATATTTGTCAGGCATAAATTAATTAGTTTTTGATTCGGTTTATCATCAGTTCGGATTCATTGTGGAAGATAGTAAATATATAAAAGAAAGTTGTTTGTGCCCTGAACGAAACGTGAAAATGTAGTAAAAAAGCATACCGACGAAGTATCTTTTTGATTATAAGCTCCGCTTTCAGATTCTTAATCTTGGCATAAATGCGCGTCTTTCTATATCCTACTCAACTTTTTGTCTTAAATTTCAGTGGATCTATTAAACTGTACTAGTACGGAAAAAAATAAATTGTGTTATGGTTTACTTTCAATTGATAGTCATTTATATTTGGTGCAATGCGGTTGGTTGGATGACAGTTTTGATTCACCTTCCGGTTTGACGTTTAGCTACGGGAAAGTGCGTGATTTTTGCTGAGGTGGCAGCACCAAATGGTTCAATCCGTTCATAGCAATCATCTGATGGTAACGACCAATCAGAATGTTCCACTTGGCAATAATCACGCCACGTCAACGGGCAACGGAACTTTTCCATTGCGCAGTCGCGTTAAATGAATAATTTTGGGCATAGCAGCGTCACCGGCATTCGACCAATTCAAAAAGTATACATGATTTGAACGGGAGCGGTCGTGTCGCGGAGTGTGAAAAAGTGGTTTTAATTTGTGAAAACTGAATCTTACCTAAAACTCCAAGTGCTAAAGTTACGACAAGAAATTGTCAAGTTAAAAAAATTGGATTACAGCCAAATAAAATACAGCTTAGTACGTGTTTTCATTTTATCTCAATTATTCACTTTTACAGTGGTGCGCCTTGATAAATATAAAAGAAAAAAAAAACTTAAGTTTAGTGTGGTGAAGTGGTTATTCAATTTTTTTGATTAAGTTGGTGAAGCAATTAAGAAAAGTTCTGTAAGAAAAATGTTTGTAGTGGCACCCTGACTTATAAAATTATTGTATAAATTGAAATCTTTTCATTAAATGGATTTGGCCTTGCTATTTTGGCATTTAAGTACTTGGGAAGGGGGTCTTTTTAACAATAATTTCACAAAAACGTTATCTAGTTTGTACAGTTTTTTTTTGATACTGTAACTCGTTTAGAAAAATTACTTCTTTTCGAATTAAATACGCAGCTCACTTTTATGAAAGCATTCTGAATCAAGTTTAAATTGAGCTATTTAATCGGCAATTCTGTACGACGGCACGTGCTGCTGATGTGCGTCCGAGGGTCTCGGGGGGTGTATCGGGCGACGGGTTTTGACCTCCATGTCGATGGTCCGGGGGCGGAAGTTCTATATCTTGTGTCTGTTTAGAGATATTTGCAATCCAAGTTGAAAAGTTTTCGTCATTTTCAGGTGGTTGTTGTAATCACAGATTAGGGTGTACCAAAAAGTGCAAAAAAGTGTGTCCTGCTCAAAATATTGTGGACCGTGTAACGGGGGTTGGACCAGCTAAAGGTTATTCTTTTGAAAGGCGGCCAAAGGTCGTATACGCGAAAAGGTGTTGTGCACATAAATACCTTGGATGAAGCCGCCTATTTGGGATCGAACCTAGCGCATTTTGAGTTTTTGCTGATAGCTTTCCACCGAGACAAATTATTTGATTTCCGCCTTCGGATTGTTGGTGCGGGGGTCGGAGCGCGTCGATTGATGCCTTTCCCGAGGGTTTTGAACGTATATTGGCGGTTGAACGCTGTCGTATAGAATTGCCATTGAATCTGAAAATTTTAGCACACTTCCTTGAAAACCTATCAAAACTTCATAAGTTCCATTTTGTTTTTTTTAAAACGAAAGTGAATCGGAAGGACTCAGTCCTAAACTACAAAAACAAATATCCAAAGATATCAAGTTCAAAAGCGCTATAAGAACAAAAGCAAACAAAAACAACGAAAATAAAGTTTCAAAGTACAAAACGCAATAAGAAAAGAATTACAAAACAACATAAACCCAATAATTATACAAAAAAATAAACTTTAGAACCTTCTGAATAGAATTGTGTGGTCAATAAAAATATAATTAACATAGATACACATATAAACAAAAAAAATCTACAAAAAGAATATAAAAAACAAAATAAAGCTACAAAATTAAACTACAAAAACCACCGCAAAAATAACAACTTGGTGAGAATAAATAGCTAAAACAAACAAACCAACAAACAGAAAAGTTCACCAAACAACAAAAATAAATCACAACAACAACCACATCAGTAGCAGCAGTTGCAGCAGCCACAACAACATTCCTGGATATTCATCAGCATTGACAACAGCGGGGGCCGCCTTCACATAGGCCCACCGCCATAAACCGCAACAACAACAACGCGCACCAGGGCGCACGACGACCTCCAGCAGTGACATCAGCGAAGGCCGTTCTCATATAGGCCCACCGCACTATCAGCAACCACAACAATACCAGCAGCAGCAATTACAGCGAAGGCCGTTCTAATATAGGCCCACCGCACTAGCCTCAGCAGCAGTAGCAACAACCAAAGGTAACAACACAACCAGTAGTTAAATTAGCGGGGGCCGACGTATTATAGGCCCACCGCAGTAAACCATCGGCAACAACAACATCCAGCATTGACAACAGCGGGGGCCGCCATAATATAGGCCCGCCGCACTAGCAGCAGCGACAACAACACCAGCAGTGACAACAGCGAGGGCCGCCGTAATATAGGCCCGTCGCACCACCAGCAACAACGCGCAACAATCAGCAGCAGTAATTACAGCGGGGGCCGTCCTCATATAGGCCCACCGCACGACGACATCCAGCATTGACAACAGCGGGGGCCGCCCTATTATAGGCCCGTCGCACTACCGGCAACAACAACAGTAACCACCGGTAACAACAAAACCGGCAACAACAACAGTAACCACCGGTAACAACAAATCGGCAACAACAACTACCAGCAACAACAACAGTAACCACCGGTAACAACAAAACCGGCAACAACAAAACCGGCAACATCCAGCATTGACAACAGCGGGGGCCGCCCTATTATAGGCCCGTCGCACCACCAGCAACAACAACATAACCAGCAGAGACAACAACAACAGTAGAGCCCCACCAACGGCCTACCACAACCGGGTGAGATCCATCTAAAATATATGTAGTTCTAGTAGTAATAGTATTTTTGATAGAATTGAAAAATGAAATGTAAACTATATTAAAACCTAAACCTAGAAATAGAGAAAACCGGAAAGCAGATTATAGCGTAGGATCAAATAAAACATGCTTTCTGAACAATAATTTAAAATTTCAACGTTAAATTAAAAGTTCCTGATTTTGATTATAAATTATAGTAAAGTAAAAGATAAATCGTAAGGGGTAGGATTAAAGAAAATTTAAATTTAAGATGTAAGTAAGTAATGAATAGTAGATAAGAAGGCATGAAATGAAAATAAAAATTAGATTAAAATACAGGAAAGGAGATACTTGAGAAATAAGGCAAAACTAAAGGAGCTAAAATTTTGAACTTAGGTAAACACAACTAATGATTTAAATCGATATAAATAAAATAAGATTTGATAGGAAAAAAAAAATAATAATAATAAGACAAAACCATTAAAATAGAATAGTGTTAAATGAGAGAAAAATTAACATAATGTAAAGAAATGAAGTTATCGAATCTTAACAAATAATAAATTAACATAACATAAAAAAGGCCGTAATAAATAAAAATTAATACGATAAGATAAATACATAAACGCAACTTACTTAAATAAGTAAATAATAAACGAAAATAAATAAAATAATAATATAATATACATAAGTTAAAAGTAATATAAGTAAGGGAATTAATAAGCAAGCAACCGAATTTCAATAGTAAAACTAAAATACTATAGGAGCGCAAAGCAAATCTTGTTAGTGCTATGGGGGTTTTTTTTTTGTATTAGCGTTTTTTTTTTTTAAACTATGCAACCTAAACTTAAATGAATACCTCATCGTAGGGTAAATTTAAGCAACATTTTTTTAAATGAATTTTGAATAAAATTGTCATAAAAATGGGAATGCTGACGTTCGTCATTATTTAGAAGGCATATAGGAGTTTAGGTAAAGGGGCCATCGGGATTCGGTTTGGTGCACCGATGGCCATGGATGAGGGTGGGTCAGCACCAGGGCGTCGCAACCACACCCGCGGCGCCCCCTTATAATGTTCGGCCTCTTTTTTTTTAAATTTTTTTCTTTTGCAGCAGGGTAACCGGTCATTTCCGGTTCGTTTAAAATTTCAGGGTTTCTTTTCGGTTAATTTAAATTTATCTTTGTTTTCCTTTTTCCGTTCGTTATTTCAGTTTTAATTTCGTTTCATTTTCGGTTATTTTTAAATTTATATTTAAGTTAGTTTCGCTTTTGGTTATTTTTGAATTTTGATTTTCATTTTAAATATTTTAGTTGCCCGTTTCTTTTGAATTTATTTGATTTTTCGGTTTTTTTTTATTTGAGTTTGAAATTTGAATGTCAACGGTCTGTCCGTGGCATCCGGTGTTTTAACCGGATGTTGTTTTAAAAGTTGTTTTGCGCGGTTTTGCATTTCCCCGCGTATTTCAAAAGGCACGATCTGACCTTTTCTCTGATTATGGCGCAGGACGGTAAGGTTGGCAAGAACCCACCCCAGCCGACAATGACTAGCCACAGTGCGACCTCATATCGTGCCGACCGCCTTCCTTACTGCTCCATTTTGACGCGTACCATAACAGATGGCGCCCAACGGCTGCCCTGAAGCGCTGATCGCGGTGACTTTTCGGGTCAGCTTGTGAGGTTTCACCATTCCGTATGTCCCAGGTAGGCAGGCCCAGGAGCCGCCACCTGCGTTGCGACGGGATGGTGGGACTGATCAAGTTGACCGGATTAGTCATCGTGTTCAGTAGCTATGGGCGCCCGCGAAACCATAACAGATGGCGCCCAACGTGGAAACCGAAGCGCTGACCGCGGTGACCTTTCGGGTCAGCTTGTGAGGTTTCACCATTCCGTAAGTCCCAGGTAGGCAGGCCCAGGAGCCGCCACCTGCGTTGCGACGGGATGGTGGGACTGATCAAGTTGTCCGGATGGGTCTTCGTGTTCAGTAGCCAAGGGCTCCACGAGACTGAACGTCATGTCCACCGGAAGTTTTCATTTCACCCGGTGAGGTAGTGCTAAACGCACTTAGTTTTTTTGTAGTTTTATTTTTTTTTTTGTCCCGGGTCTGTTGTCCGATGTCGGCTTCGGGAAAATATTATGTCCGCTAAGTGGGGTTTAGTTTTCTTTTGGGATTATTCATATTTATGTTTTTGCCGAACGTGATGTTTTGTTTTGTCTTCGTTTTTTTTGTATGCATTTTTTTTTGTAGTGATCCTTACTTCTCCAACCAGTCTCAGGGAGGCAGCCTTAGCAGCCCCTGCATTGCGGGAGGAGGAGTAGGGACCCCATATCCACCCCTTTCCAACTGCGCAAGTCTGGGGAAACGCGGTACCAAACCGCATCCTTTCATTGCGGCGTGGTTGAGGAGGGGTGTTTCAAAAAAAAAAATAAAGTTTTGACGTTTTGATCGCTGGTATCCAGTGCTCCGACCAGTCTCAGGGAGGCAGCCATTAGCAGCCCCTGCATTGCGGTCCGGAGTACTGGAGTCCAAATAAATTTAAAATTTTGCCAATTTTCGCCATGGTACACCAACATGTCTCAGGGCGAGGTGTCTTATAACCACCCCTGCATTGCGGTAGGTGTACCTGGAAGAATGTCCTTGTCTAGTGTTATTTCGTTTTTTTTGTTATGCCTATGCCTTCTAATGATGGGATGTCAGCATTCCCATTCAATACATAAATACACAACTAGCTTTTGCCAAACTTTATACCGTTTTTGCTTTTTACATAGTACATTTCCACACGTATATTTACTAATAATCAATTTCTTTCAGCATATATATATTTATATGTATATATTTATTTTTTTTTGACATATTCGCGGTAATCAGTTGATGCAAATATCGGTTAGGAAAATTTGCATTAATTAAATTTTTATTTTTCAAAACTTGTCAATCGTCGGTATTATAGGGTGGGGGGAGTGAATCGTGACTTTATACCTTCCAACCGCCCCTTGTAACCGACCCTTTTCTGTAAATTCTTTTTTTTTAAATTTGGTTCGGAGATTTAATTCAACATGGACAGGTCGGCTGAACGCATGACTACTAGGAATTCTGCACGAGGAAGTGGGGGCAAGCCTAGAGGTCAGGGTAGAGGGGCGCTTCCGAAGCAACCCACCAATCGGCCTCTGGTACTGCATTCTCCAATAGGTAGTCCGGGCGGGGGAGATCCGACCAGGATAGTGTTGAATCCTGCTTCCAACCACAAAATGGATAGACCAGCTAGTACTAATATCCTTGACTCGTCCATGGCAGCAGATCCAATGCAAAATATTTTTGACCCTTCAACTGGCGTGCTAACAGGTATACAGGGGGAAGCTAGAGCTTCGGTTCAAGACCGTATACCTCCTGACACTTTAGGTGATAGGATCACTACGCAAAGGAGCAATGCCGAGGTCCCTCCTGTAGATTCGTGGGTGAACGTGCTACATCAGCTGTTCAGGACATCGCAGGAGGAGATGCGGAACGAAATGAGGACGATCAGGGAGAACATGGACTTACTCAACGCCGCAGTAACATCGTCGCAGGGTAGTGCGACCTATAACAGGAACACCAATAGGGAGGAAAGGAACCAAGCCCCTACATTCGTTAGTAACCAGGCCAACATCGTTTCGAATAGCGTGGCAGTGAAACCACAGGATTGGAAGGTTTCCTTCGATGGTACTGGAAGCGTTGCTGATTTTTTGTTTAAGTTGGACACCCTATGTGAGCGGACTCAATGCTCTAGCGACCAACTTATGGCGAGTTTTCATCTCTTTTTGTCAGGACGGGCGGAAGAATGGTATTGGCTGTTCACAAAGCAGAATCCAACCGCGAATTATCCCTTTTTGTGCTATTCCCTGAAGCGTGAGTTTGGAACATTGAAAAGTGACCACGAGATTATGATGGAAATCTCAATGCGTAAACAGAAGTTAAGTGAGTCATACGACGTGTTCCACACTGACATAGTAGCACTTAACGCACGCCTCAGAGAACCGATGTCTGAAGCCCTGCTGATTGACATAATAAAGCGGAACGTCAACAGTGGCCTTAAGCTAATGCTCTTCAACGCGGGGGCTAGGACATTGCATGATCTACGCGATATAGCACGAAGAGGGGAACAAGTTCTGAAAGAAAGCAAGATATTGGGAACCACTTACCATGGACGTCAGGTCAACGAGGCCCGCACGATAACACCGGACATGAGGATGGAAGGCGAGGATTGCGAAGCTGACCCGCAGATAGAGGCGTTGGAGTACCGGCGCAATAGGAAACCGGATTATTCCGGAATTCAATGTTGGAATTGTCAGGCCATGGGGCATTCGTATATTTATTGTGAGGAACCCATTAGGAGTCCCTTCTGCTTTAAGTGCGGGCACAGAGGCGTGTTTACCCCAAAATGTCCAAAGGACCATCGCCGGCAGGGAAACCAATATCCGAGCGAGAAGATGGGGGAAACTCGTTCGGCGCCATAGCCCCCATATCAGCCAGTGCTCAAGGAGTCGCCTCGAGTACTGAACCAAGTGGTAGGTCCCTCGCGAGCGGAGAGTTACAAGGCAGTGTTGAACTTCCAAGGAGCAGTGGCACTCTGGCGAAGGAATACCCAAAAATAATAGTAACCTTTCCTGATAGCACAGATAGCTCCAATAGCTCTGATTCCGATAGTCCTAGGTCATCAGCGGTAATTTGCAAACCAATAAAAATCTTGAAAGCCCCGAATAGGGAGGTCGCCTGTCAGACGCAATTTCCACCTAGTTTGGAACAAAGGGTAACCAATTACGAGCTAGTTAGGTCGAGAATTTTTCATAACCCAGGGTCATTTGTATCGGAAGATATTTTGAAATGTAGGAAGAGATATAACAGTCGAGTACAGGAGCGTAAACTGTTACAAAGCACCACTTTGGTGCTCACCGAGGATGAAAGGCCTCTGGTGCGAGTAAAAATAGAAAACAGTTTCATAGTAGGGTTGCTGGACTCAGGCGCGAATGTCTCTATCCTTGGGAAGGACTGTGAAAAGTTTTTGGATTCAATTGGACTTAAATACCACCCACTACAGGCTTTCGTATACACGGCGGGTGGCGGCAAGCAGAAAATATTAGGGTGTGTTTCCGTACCAGTGACGTTCAAAAATTCCACCAAATCTATTCGTTTTTATCTTGTTCCGTCGCTTCTTCAAGAAGCCTATTTCGGAGTTGATTTTTGGAGAGCCTTTGCGCTGGCGCCCGAAATATTTCCCAGTGTGGAGTGCATAGACTTTAATAATAAAAATGATGATGAAATAAATTTCCATGATTTGTCACCAACCCAGAAAGTCAATTTGCAGAAGGTCATAGAGACGTTTCCTTCTTTCGAAAAGTTAGGATTGGGGCAAACGAGATTGGTTGAGCATCATATTGATACTGGTGATGCAGTCCCAATCAAAAGTAAACATTTTCCTCTTTCGCCACCGAGGCAAGCCGAAGCTTTTAGCGAAATAGATAGGCTGCTCGAAATGGGAGTTATAGAAGAGTCAAACTCGCCTTGGTGTAGTCCAGTTGTTCTAGTTCGGAAGCCAGGGAAGGTCAGGCTCTGCATAGATTCCAGGAAGGTCAACGCGGTAACTAAAAAGGACTCGTACCCGTTGCCTCATATCAACGGCCTATTGAGCAGACTGAAGGACACGCACTTCATTAGTGGCATTGATCTGAAGGACGCGTTCTTTCAGATCAAGCTGACAGAGTCTTCCAAGGAAAAAACAGCATTCGCAGTTCCTGGGAAGCCTCTGTACCACTTTAAGGTGATGCCCTTTGGTCTGTGCAATGGACCGCAGACTATGAGCCGCCTGATGGACAAGGCAATTCCCTCGCGGTTGCGGGAGAATGTCTTCGTCTACCTGGATGATCTAATGGTATGCAGCACTAACTTTGAAGACCACCTAAAGTTGTTGGCGGAAGTGGCGAATTGTTTGAGGGACGCAGGCCTCACAATCAATGTGAAGAAGAGCAAATTTTGTCAGAGGGAAATTCGGTACTTAGGGTACTTGATAGGTAGCGGGTGCTTGAAGGTGGATCCTGGGAAAATAGAGGCAATGCAGAACTTTCCGATCCCTAAATCTCCGCGACAGGTTCGTAGGTTTGTGGGCATGGCAAATTGGTATAGGGCATTTATTACAAATTTTGCTGACCTAGCAGGTCCTTTGACTGATTGTCTTCGCAAGTCAGCAGGCCCATTTAAGCTTACCCCTGAAGCGGTAGAGGCATTCGAAAAGTTAAAAGAAGCCTTGAGCTCCGCTCCTGTCTTGGCCCAACCCGATTTCTCAAAGGAATTTGTTATTCAGTGTGATGCTTCAAAAATAGGTGTAGGGGGCGTGTTATTCCAGGTCGATGACAAGGGCGATGAGCATCCAATCGCGTTTGTTTCAAAAAAACTTAACAATGCTCAGCGCAATTATACTGTAACCGAACTGGAATGCCTCGCCGCCATTATAAGTGTCAAGCGTTTTAGACCATACATAGAGGGTTTGCCATTCCGAATCATAACCGACCATTCAAGTCTCAAGTGGTTGATGACTCAGAAGGACTTGAGTGGCAGGCTGGCTCGATGGTCACTCCTACTGCAAAGATACGATTTTGCCATGGAGCATCGCAAGGGAACCCTGAATATAGTACCGGATGCCCTCTCGCGTTTTGATGTAGACGAGCTAACCTTCTCCGCCCCACCTCACGAAATTGACTTAGCATCGCCGGAATTTGGAAGCGCGGAATACTTGGATCTTTGCAGAACCATTTTGGAAAACAAAGATGCGCTACCTGATTTGAGTGTAAAGGACGGCGTGGTTTTAAAAAGGGTTAAATTTCGTAAGGGTGTGGCGGATGAGGAGGACTCGTTATGGCGGGTGTGGTTACCGACAGGGTTAACTAAGAAAGCGATAAGTCTTGCACATGATGCGAATAGGAGTTACCATGGGGGTTGGCAGAAAACTTTAGAGCGTGTCAGACAAAATTACTTCTGGCCTAGGCAAGCTAAAGACGTTAGAGACCATGTACAGAAATGCGACACTTGTAAGGCTGTTAAGTCAACAAATCAGCAGTCAAGACCACCTATAGCGAACACTTTTGCTTCAGAAAGACCATTTCAGCGGTTCTATTGCGACTTTCTAGGACCTTACCCGCGATCTAAGCGGCGCAATCAGTTTCTCTTCATTGTTCTAGACCATTTTGCAAAGTATGTTTGGTTGAAGCCCATGCAGAGAGCAACAACTGCTAATGTTATGAATTACTTTACTTCTGAAATTTTTCCATCGGTTGGGGTTCCTGAATATATCCATAGAGATAATGGTAAACAGTTTATCTCTAAGGAAATGAAACAATTCCTCGAGAATTATGGGGTGACCCATATAAAGACGGGGTTATACTCGCCGCAAGCAAACGCGTCGGAACGCGTAAATAGAGAAATTGTTTCAAAAATAAGAATTTTCCTCAAAGATAAACAGGATCATACCGACTGGGACAAGCATATACCCGAAATTTTAGCGGTGTTAAGAAGCGATTTTCATACCTCAATTCAGTGCTCTCCATACTTTGCCTTATACGGTCAGAACATGGTCCAACACGCCTCAGCCTATAATATATTAGATAAACTCGGTACTCTTAGGGAAGATGACATTCCAATAGTAACTAGGGCGGATAAGTTGTCCTCCATTCGCGAGCAAATTCGTAGGAATCTAGATCAGGCGAAGGATAGAGGAAACAACGTTTATAACAAACGCTCTAGGCAAGTTAACTATAGGGAAGGTCAGGAGGTTTTTAGGAAAAATTTTGCTTTGAGTAACTTTAAACAAGGCATAAACGCCAAATTCTTGCCGAAGTACCTCAAGTGCCGAGTGCGTCGAAAAGTAGGCAATGCGTTGTACGATCTAGAGGACCTGACAGGGAAACTGATAGGTCGCTTTCACGCTTCGGATATTCGCCCGCAATAACAATTTTGATTTTTTTTTACATATATACATTTTGACATTCGGAACCGTACCTGGGCGTTTTGGCGGTCGGGGACAACTCGCCCAGTATCCTCCCCGAGCATTGACTTAATAGGGTATTTACATACGCTTCCATCGGAAGTAGTGGATAACCTGGCAATCCTCGGTTATGCGGATTGTCTTTCGGAGTTTTGACGAGTTCTCCTTTATTAAAATGTCTACCGGGTGACAAGTTTTTTTACCATGGAACAAGCTTCTCCGGTTAATTTTTTTGCTAAACCTTTTTGTGGGGGTGAAACCACTAGAATCAAACATTTTCGGAGTTTTGACGAGTTCTCCTTTATTAAAATGTCTACAGCCGCGAAGCATTGTAACTAGGAAACCAAAATAAATTCTCCGTTTGCCTCGGAGTTTTGACGCGTTCTCCGATATCAAAATGTCTAACTAAATTACACGTTTTTCTTATAAGCCTATTTCGGTGGGGGTAAAGCCACTTAACAAATTTCCATTTGCCGCAAAGCCTACTAAACTATGAAACAAAATACTTCAAAAATTTTCCTTTACTGGCGGATCTTCTTGCCCGGCTAGCTCGTGGTAGAACTAGAGACTCTTATCTAGGGGTGAGTCGTGCCCCACGTTTTTACCCAGAAATGGCTTCCTTGCAAGTAAACCTTTTTCCTGTTCGCTTCATCGACCGGTCTTCGAAGCGAAGCAGGCCTGTTATGGTTTACTTTCAATTGATAGTCATTTATATTTGGTGCAATGCGGTTGGTTGGATGACAGTTTTGATTCACCTTCCGGTTTGACGTTTAGCTACGGGAAAGTGCGTGATTTTTGCTGAGGTGGCAGCACCAAATGGTTCAATCCGTTCATAGCAATCATCTGATGGTAACGACCAATCAGAATGTTCCACTTGGCAATAATCACGCCACGTCAACGGGCAACGGAACTTTTCCATTGCGCAGTCGCGTTAAATGAATAATTTTGGGCATAGCAGCGTCACCGGCATTCGACCAATTCAAAAAGTATACATGATTTGAACGGGAGCGGTCGTGTCGCGGAGTGTGAAAAAGTGGTTTTAATTTGTGAAAACTGAATCTTACCTAAAACTCCAAGTGCTAAAGTTACGACAAGAAATTGTCAAGTTAAAAAAATTGGATTACAGCCAAATAAAATACAGCTTAGTACGTGTTTTCATTTTATCTCAATTATTCACTTTTACAGTGGTGCGCCTTGATAAATATAAAAGAAAAAAAAAACTTAAGTTTAGTGTGGTGAAGTGGTTATTCAATTTTTTTGATTAAGTTGGTGAAGCAATTAAGAAAAGTTCTGTAAGAAAAATGTTTGTAGTGGCACCCTGACTTATAAAATTATTGTATAAATTGAAATCTTTTCATTAAATGGATTTGGCCTTGCTATTTTGGCATTTAAGTACTTGGGAAGGGGGTCTTTTTAACAATAATTTCACAAAAACGTTATCTAGTTTGTACAGTTTTTTTTTGATACTGTAACTCGTTTAGAAAAATTACTTCTTTTCGAATTAAATACGCAGCTCACTTTTATGAAAGCATTCTGAATCAAGTTTAAATTGAGCTATTTAATCGGCAATTCTGTACGACGGCACGTGCTGCTGATGTGCGTCCGAGGGTCTCGGGGGGTGTATCGGGCGACGGGTTTTGACCTCCATGTCGATGGTCCGGGGGCGGAAGTTCTATATCTTGTGTCTGTTTAGAGATATTTGCAATCCAAGTTGAAAAGTTTTCGTCATTTTCAGGTGGTTGTTGTAATCACAGATTAGGGTGTACCAAAAAGTGCAAAAAAGTGTGTCCGGCTCAAAATATTGTGGACCGTGTAACGGGGGTTGGACCAGCTAAAGGTTATTCTTTTGAAAGGCGGCCAAAGGTCGTATACGCGAAAAGGTGTTGTGCACATAAATACCTTGGATGAAGCCGCCTATTTGGGATCGAACCTAGCGCATTTTGAGTTTTTGCTGATAGCTTTCCACCGAGACAAATTATTTGATTTCCGCCTTCGGATTGTTGGTGCGGGGGTCGGAGCGCGTCGATTGATGCCTTTCCCGAGGGTTTTGAACGTATATTGGCGGTTGAACGCTGTCGTATAGAATTGCCATTGAATCTGAAAATTTTAGCACACTTCCTTGAAAACCTATCAAAACTTCATAAGTTCCATTTTGTTTTTTTTAAAACGAAAGTGAATCGGAAGGACTCAGTCCTAAACTACAAAAACAAATATCCAAAGATATCAAGTTCAAAAGCGCTATAAGAACAAAAGCAAACAAAAACAACGAAAATAAAGTTTCAAAGTACAAAACGCAATAAGAAAAGAATTACAAAACAACATAAACCCAATAATTATACAAAAAAATAAACTTTAGAACCTTCTGAATAGAATTGTGTGGTCAATAAAAATATAATTAACATAGATACACATATAAACAAAAAAAATCTACAAAAAGAATATAAAAAACAAAATAAAGCTACAAAATTAAACTACAAAAACCACCGCAAAAATAACAACTTGGTGAGAATAAATAGCTAAAACAAACAAACCAACAAACAGAAAAGTTCACCAAACAACAAAAATAAATCACAACAACAACCACATCAGTAGCAGCAGTTGCAGCAGCCACAACAACATTCCTGGATATTCATCAGCATTGACAACAGCGGGGGCCGCCTTCACATAGGCCCACCGCCATAAACCGCAACAACAACAACGCGCACCAGGGCGCACGACGACCTCCAGCAGTGACATCAGCGAAGGCCGTTCTCATATAGGCCCACCGCACTATCAGCAACCACAACAATACCAGCAGCAGCAATTACAGCGAAGGCCGTTCTAATATAGGCCCACCGCACTAGCCTCAGCAGCAGTAGCAACAACCAAAGGTAACAACACAACCAGTAGTTAAATTAGCGGGGGCCGACGTATTATAGGCCCACCGCAGTAAACCATCGGCAACAACAACATCCAGCATTGACAACAGCGGGGGCCGCCATAATATAGGCCCGCCGCACTAGCAGCAGCGACAACAACACCAGCAGTGACAACAGCGAGGGCCGCCGTAATATAGGCCCGTCGCACCACCAGCAACAACGCGCAACAATCAGCAGCAGTAATTACAGCGGGGGCCGTCCTCATATAGGCCCACCGCACGACGACATCCAGCATTGACAACAGCGGGGGCCGCCCTATTATAGGCCCGTCGCACTACCGGCAACAACAACAGTAACCACCGGTAACAACAAAACCGGCAACAACAACAGTAACCACCGGTAACAACAAATCGGCAACAACAACTACCAGCAACAACAACAGTAACCACCGGTAACAACAAAACCGGCAACAACAAAACCGGCAACATCCAGCATTGACAACAGCGGGGGCCGCCCTATTATAGGCCCGTCGCACCACCAGCAACAACAACATAACCAGCAGAGACAACAACAACAGTAGAGCCCCACCAACGGCCTACCACAACCGGGTGAGATCCATCTAAAATATATGTAGTTCTAGTAGTAATAGTATTTTTGATAGAATTGAAAAATGAAATGTAAACTATATTAAAACCTAAACCTAGAAATAGAGAAAACCGGAAAGCAGATTATAGCGTAGGATCAAATAAAACATGCTTTCTGAACAATAATTTAAAATTTCAACGTTAAATTAAAAGTTCCTGATTTTGATTATAAATTATAGTAAAGTAAAAGATAAATCGTAAGGGGTAGGATTAAAGAAAATTTAAATTTAAGATGTAAGTAAGTAATGAATAGTAGATAAGAAGGCATGAAATGAAAATAAAAATTAGATTAAAATACAGGAAAGGAGATACTTGAGAAATAAGGCAAAACTAAAGGAGCTAAAATTTTGAACTTAGGTAAACACAACTAATGATTTAAATCGATATAAATAAAATAAGATTTGATAGGAAAAAAAAAATAATAATAATAAGACAAAACCATTAAAATAGAATAGTGTTAAATGAGAGAAAAATTAACATAATGTAAAGAAATGAAGTTATCGAATCTTAACAAATAATAAATTAACATAACATAAAAAAGGCCGTAATAAATAAAAATTAATACGATAAGATAAATACATAAACGCAACTTACTTAAATAAGTAAATAATAAACGAAAATAAATAAAATAATAATATAATATACATAAGTTAAAAGTAATATAAGTAAGGGAATTAATAAGCAAGCAACCGAATTTCAATAGTAAAACTAAAATACTATAGGAGCGCAAAGCAAATCTTGTTAGTGCTATGGGGGTTTTTTTTTTGTATTAGCGTTTTTTTTTTTAAACTATGCAACCTAAACTTAAATGAATACCTCATCGTAGGGTAAATTTAAGCAACATTTTTTTAAATGAATTTTGAATAAAATTGTCATAAAAATGGGAATGCTGACGTTCGTCATTATTTAGAAGGCATATAGGAGTTTAGGTAAAGGGGCCATCGGGATTCGGTTTGGTGCACCGATGGCCATGGATGAGGGTGGGTCAGCACCAGGGCGTCGCAACCACACCCGCGGCGCCCCCTTATAATGTTCGGCCTCTTTTTTTTTAAATTTTTTTCTTTTGCAGCAGGGTAACCGGTCATTTCCGGTTCGTTTAAAATTTCAGGGTTTCTTTTCGGTTAATTTAAATTTATCTTTGTTTTCCTTTTTCCGTTCGTTATTTCAGTTTTAATTTCGTTTCATTTTCGGTTATTTTTAAATTTATATTTAAGTTAGTTTCGCTTTTGGTTATTTTTGAATTTTGATTTTCATTTTAAATATTTTAGTTGCCCGTTTCTTTTGAATTTATTTGATTTTTCGGTTTTTTTTTATTTGAGTTTGAAATTTGAATGTCAACGGTCTGTCCGTGGCATCCGGTGTTTTAACCGGATGTTGTTTTAAAAGTTGTTTTGCGCGGTTTTGCATTTCCCCGCGTATTTCAAAAGGCACGATCTGACCTTTTCTCTGATTATGGCGCAGGACGGTAAGGTTGGCAAGAACCCACCCCAGCCGACAATGACTAGCCACAGTGCGACCTCATATCGTGCCGACCGCCTTCCTTACTGCTCCATTTTGACGCGTACCATAACAATTGTTAAAATTTTTTGTTTTCTGGCCTGTGTTTTAAATATATGCATTTTACTTTTTAAGTTAAGTGTCGCGTAAAGCCACGCTATCAGTACTTGACCAGGTCAAAATCTTCAAACAAATGTAATACCAAAAACGCTTACACAACAATGTTAATAGCAAGATTGTGTTAAGTAATTTTTTAAAGTATTTACAAAATTTTTTTAAAATTTAGCATTATGTATTCAGCACGAACTTTATACAAATTATGCATTGAGAAACACCCCAAATAACCCTAAATGAAAGGAACATTGCATTATACGCTTGGCACTACTTTGTGTGTTTTCCTGTAAAGAAAAACAATCGATAAACACACAATCGCATCTAGGCATCACTGTCTGGCTTTTTCTACTTCGGCTGATTTTCTCGACACCATTGCGTGAAAAATTTTGTCTACTGTGGTATTCTTAATAAAATATTGAAAGTACCTGCTTTTAGTATAAAAAGCAATATTAAAAGTTATACTTAGTGGAACTTAATATAATTGAAGTGAAAACAAAAGAAATATGTAAGTATTATGTAAGAAATACCAAAAATGCTTGATACCTCGTGCGATCAATATTTGAAGAATGAAGCCGGTTAAGTTCGCTTAAGCGGTTTGCGGGGTGGGAATTTTTTTTGTATGTACATACTGTACATATTACTTGCACTTATATACTATATGTAGAAAGGTGTATACATAAAATCTCCCTTTAATTGAAAATTGTTTAGCTTAATCTAAAATGCGTGGCGGACGTGGTGGTTACCATTCACGCGGCTCAGGCTCCAGCCGTGGTGGTACCAATTATCGCAGCAATAATTATGGACGCATGCAAAATTCTGGGGGGAGGTCTAGTGGACGGGATGGATATAATAACAGCTACAACAGTAGCAGTAATTCACGGTACACTAATAATTACAATTCTGGCGCTAGTGGTAGCGGTGGACATTATGACCGCTCAAGAGATCGCTTTAATAATAGTTCTACCGGTGGTGGAAGTCGTCATGATTCGTCGTCTGGTCATAAGAGGAATTATCGAGTAAGTTTATATATATATATATAGCATGACTGATGTATGCACATCAGATAATAAAAATGCTTGAGCATACATACAAAGTTTTCATACTAAGTTGTACATAGCAGTTTGGACGACTTACAGTTTCACAGCTGCAGCACTTAATAAACACTCAATAAGAAGTGTACCTACTGTGCTGATTAGGTATAGCCCCACTACAAATCCGTTTAGTATGATACACCGGGTTACACTGAAATAACAGCCCTTTGCCGGGTAAAAAAACCCCAAGTCCTTCCGGTACGATAGAACTGGCTGTTGTGGGAATGCCTGATGCATGGTGCCAGTGCGCAAGTCTCGTTTCTACTGTCTGTCGAGTGTAATGCAAAATATAAAATTGCATTATAAATATTGTATATTCAGGTTGTCTTTCGAGGGTTTGCTGCACAAATTTCCCTTTTTATTCTTTCTGTTTAAGTTAAATATATCGATAATGAATACAAAAAAAAAAACAGGAAAAACATACCCTCTCCAAAAAAGAGAGTTCACAATAATAGGCCGAAGCTTAACGACGTCCACATCTTCTAGATAAATTCGTCTGTCAGTTCTCGCCCTAAGAATGCCGTTACTTGCATTCAAACCCATACAATCATATTTGTAGCAGCAAACAATTAAATTTAAAATTTTTGGTTGGACGAAATTAGTCAATCACGCAAATTTTCATGGCTTCTGTTTTTTCTTTTCATAATTTCAAATTTAAATTTAGAAAAACATTCATATTCTATTTGGTTTTATGTCTCCTAAAAATATTAGCTTTGTTGTTGTTTTTATAGTTCTTTTTAGCGGCAAAGCACTCTCCGAAGGGTTTGGGTAGTGCTGTCCGAAGTGATAGTCCTTTGCCGGATATGAATCCGGTACTCTCTTGCGGTACTGCCCGATCGTCGTGGTAGCGATTTGGTACGACCAGTGGAACCTTCTAGGTCATGAGAGGCATCACATCCGTAGATCAACAATCGAGTTGCACGTGCATATTAGTCGCCACTTACGACCCTCATATTCTATCCCCAAAACCCGCATTCATTTACTTTGCCAGTAAATAGTTTAAAAAAGAGTTTTACTGTGATATGAAGAATAATTACATTAGAAGAGAAACAAAAATTGCTAAGGAAAAGAACGATTGACTTATTTCAAAATTTAATTAAAAAAATAACCACTTTTTATTTTTTGATTAGGGAAAAACTTTTCCTTTTGGCACTGCGGCACTTTGTCTATCCATTTATGTAAAGTTAAAATTTATTTTATTTTTGAAAAAAAAAAAAAAATATTTTAAGTTTATTTCAGTTTGGGTTTGACAGCGAATTCTTTAAGTTTACAAATTTATACTAGCAAAAAATTTACTAGAAAAAATTACTAAGCCTCTCAAACTTTTACGCTCTCGATTTGTTTTTCTTTTACAAATTTTTTGAGTTAATGAGCACTTGACAGAAAAAGTTTGTAAGAATTCGTAACTTCCAGTAATAATTTTTTGTTATTGAACAGACCTATTGATTGTATTTCGAAAATCAAATACCCTAAGTCTGTTTTTACACGGTCTTTTTTTACACGGTTTTGATATAACACGGTTTGAAAATTGAATATTTTAAATTTTTTTACACGATTTTATTCCATTTAGCACGATTTGAAATTTTATGTACTTAAATTTTTTTTGTCAAATTTAATTTTTGCGAAGTATGTTCATATCACAAAAAAGTATTTATGAAGGAAAAAAGTCTGAAACCATCGATAGTATCGATAGTGCTATTTTATTTTATTTTATTTTTTACCTTAACAATTGAATAACCTATTCTTTTCGTTCACAACATAGTTTTTTAGTTCCTGAACTTGCCATACATTTAATTTATATTACTTTTAAGATTAGAGTGCATATCTTTTTTATCATTAATTACTATGCTTGTGAAAATAAGCATTATATATTTGATTTAATAAAATAAACATGAATTCTTGTTCTTAAAAATTCTTGTTTTTCACTAATTTTAATAGGTTTTAGAGATTAGGAACAAATCACCCATTTTTGTATACGATCAATGTCTTTTTTTACACGGTTTTTTTTTACACGGCTTCTTCTGGAACCAATCTACCGTGTAAAAACAGACTTAGGTGTAAACTAAAATATCACTATGAATAGGTCTGTTCAATAACAAAAAATTATTACTGGAAGTTACGAATTCTTACTAACTTTTTCTGTCAAGTGTTCATTAACTCAAAAAATTTGTAAGAGAAAAACAAATCGAGAGCGTAAGAGTTTGAGAGACTTACTAATCTTTACTGGTAAATTTCTTGCTAGTAAAAATTTGTAAACTCAAAGAATTCGCTGTCAAACTCGAACTAAAATAAAATTAATAAATTTTTTTTTTTATATTTCAAAAAATGAAAAAAAAATTTAATATTGATGGATAGAAAAGGAAAAATAGCACACCTTCAATTCGTAACATAGTGTAATCAACAAGGTGAAATAAGCTGTCAGTTGTCTCTATCGAAATTCTTCTTTGTTCTGTCATTCGGCTATCTGAAAATATGGAGCAAATGTTGTATCCGCAAATGTGTTGTTTTTTGTGTAAAACAAGTACGTTTTAGTACATAAATTTATTACTATTTTACTACTATTTTTTATATAAATATACAAGGTCATCGGTTCTATTTTGGGATCATAGCTTTTTTGGTAGTTCTTGAAAGCAAAGTTCAGCAAAATCATATCGTGGAAGATATTTTCACGAAAAAAGGCAATTTATCTTTAGAGATATCCTTCAATGATATCACAAAACTGTAGGTTTCTGCAATGTTTTAAGGAGTTTTCACCTAATACTAATACTCTGTAAAGCTACATACTTTCATTGTAAAATTTTCCATATTAGAGTGAAAGGCAGGAAACCATTCAAGAGTCGTAAAAGGTAGTAAAGTACCAGTCAATGGCTTATTCATGGATGTGACCCGTTTCACCTCTCGCGTTTCATTCCCACAACAGGCGGTTCTATCGCACCGGAATGACCCCGGTTTTTTTACCCGGCCAAGGGCGGTTATTTCAGTGTAACCCTGTCCAATCTGTCCCGTCCCACCCTTAAATTGTCATCCTCGGAGCAAACCCTTGCAGCTGGGTTGCTCCATTGTCTCTTGTTACGGGCTGGGGTCGAACCCAATCCTGTACCAAGAGACTGGATCTGCTGCGTTTGCTGGAAGAAAATCTATACTAAACGGTCGTATTCGGTACAATGCGCCAAGTGTAAGAGATGGTTACATAAATCTGGATGTTCAGGGCTTAACCCTGCCATCCACAGACCCCGTACTTTCTTTAGTACTTTTGAGGCACCTTGCTGTACACGTCCAAGGACGTCCCGCGGTAGTCGCCGCTCTGGCACTCCCTTACCGCTTCTACCTACTTCCAATAGTCACAATAGTGGCTCAGTCTATACGACTGGCAGCACCGCTGCCATCCCTGCCTCACCCACTCCCGACTGTCGCTCACGCACACCAGCGTCTCCATCTCACACGGCCGCTCAACACTCCTATCCCCTCCGGAATAGGTCAGATATGAGCATCGCCGAGCGTCAGTCCCCTCTGTCTCTGCCCCTAATGTCCCCCCTGCTTCCAGCCTGCACGTGGGTCAGGAACACCACCTCCTAGTACCTTTCACTACATGCACCGTTTGTCGGCAAAGATTATATACGCCTGCGACATCGGTCAAGTGCAACAATTGCCTTGGCCTGTGTCACACCCTTATGTGCTCTGGGCTCGCAAACGGTAACCTCTGGACGGATTCGTTCATAGCCTCCTGTTGCAGTACACAGCCGCCCTCCACGCCAGACAACATCGGCCATGGCGCTGTCAACTCTAGACTGCGACATAGTTTAGGCCTTAGCCTACCTCCACCTAGGCAAACTCAACCGTCCCTCACGCCTAGTATGTCCCCCTTAGAATGCCAAGGCATAGCAGTCCGGTCAGGAGACGCCTACCTGCAAATCATAAACATCTATATTCCTCCTGTCACATGTTGCCCTAGAGATTATCATCGCGACATTAGTGCGTTGCTAAGGGGCGATAACCGTCTAATCCTAGGCGACTTCAACGCGCATCACGATCTCTGGCACTCCAACTTTGCCAGCAGACAGCAGAGGACACGCAATTGCAGACCAAATAGATAACTCAGCATTCTGTGCAGTCAATGGAGATGCCCCCACCAGGGTGGCAGGTAACTGTCACAGTTCGCCAGACATCTCCATAACGAGCGCGGGCCTTATCAACTTTGTCATCTGGCGACCGATGCTTACATTAGCTTTAGACCACCTACCCATCTTACTCTCTGTTGAACGACCGACCGATTTCATAACGACTGATAAAATAACATACATCAACTTCACCAAAGCGGACTGGGACCGCTTTACTGAATATACAGAGCGCTCCTCCGCTGCCTTACCCACTCCTACGGACGTACGCAAAGGCGAAAGAGAGTTTCACAAGATCATTGATTCAGCCTCATGCCGCTTTATTCCTGCTGGCAGAATACCAGAAATTCGTCCGAATTTCCCGGCAGAAGCTGCGGCGATGGCAAGAGAACGTGACCAAGTGAGACTCATCAATCCCGCAGATCCCAGAATAAAAGATCTCAATGCGGTAATTCGTAGGATCGTCAACGAACACAAGCTGACCAAGTGGAAACAACACCTCGAGACATGCAACCTCTCCGGCGGAGTCGGCAAATTATGGTCGACTGTCAAGGCCCTATCCAATCCGACCAAACACAAAGACAAGGTCGCCATTGCTTTCGGCGACAGCGTCAAATCGGGAGCCAGGAAATGCGCGAGCTCCTTTTGCCGGCTGTTTATAATGCATCCACCCGCGGATAGGACTAAGAGAAGAGTCTTCCGACGTGCGCACAAACACAAACACTCTACTGCGCCCATTGCCGTCTCAGTCGCAGAGGTTAAGGAAGCCATAATGAAGGCCAAACCCTCAAAATCTATCGGACCCGACGGAATCGCCATGAAGATGATCAAACACCTTGGCCACGAAGGACAGAGTTATTTAGCGGCTCTCTTTAATCTCTCTAACTACCTTCGTTATACCTGAGATATGGAAACAAGCGATTGTAGTTCCCCTATTAAAACCAGGGAAGCCGGCGAACCTAGGAGAGTCTTATCGTCCGATATCCCTCCTTTCGCCGGTAGTGAAATTACTAGAGTCCATTCTGCTTCCTTACTTCGTTACAAATCTAAAATTGGCCGATCATCAACATGGTTTCCGCAAAAATCATAGCACGACATCCGCTTTGAACGCCATTACAACGCAGATTAACAACGTTTTGAATCAACATCCACCAAACCATAGAACGGTTCTCGTGGCACTTGACTTGTCAAATGCATTTGACACGGTCAATCACGCCACACTCCTCCGAGATCTGGATGAGACACCGCTGCCTGCCGGCCTTAAGAGGTGGACCGCTAATTACCTCAATGGTCGGCAGGCAACAGTCAAATTTAGGAACAAGAAATCTAGACCACGTAGAATAAAACATGGGGTGCCGCAAGGTGGTGTTCTCTCTCCCCTTTTTTTTTAATTTCTATATTTCGAGACTCCCCCCCACCAGAGGGAGTCTCCATTGTTTCCTACGCTGACGACTGCACGATAATGGCCTCGGGCAAGGGTCCCTCCATTGATGAACTCTGTATTAGAATCAACAGTTACCTCCATGACCTTTCCAGCTTCTTCACCGAGCGTAATCTGACCCTGTCTCCGACTAAATCTACGGCGACCCTGTTTACTACATGGAATGCGCAGATGGGGCAAGAGTTAAATGTCCACGTAGACGGAGTACCTCGACCTACTGTCAACCACCCAAAAATCTGGGGTGTGACATTTGACAACGGCCTCACCTTCGCTGGTCATGCCGCCGCAATAGCCTCAAAGGTACAGAGCCGCAATAAAATCGTCAAGTCACTGGCCGGCAGTACTTGGGGAAAAGACAAAGAAACATTGCTTGCTACATATAAGGCTATTGGCCGGCCGGTTATTGACTATGCTGCGCCTATATGGTCGCCCAATCTTTCTGACACCAACTGGAGGAAATTGCAAGTTTGCCAAAACACCGCCATCAGAACTGCTACGGGATGCCTGCTTATGTCATCTGAGTCTCACCTCCATCAAGAGGCAAAATTGCTCAATGTTCAAGAGCACGCGGAACTCTTGAGTAGACAGTTCCTTCTGAACTGTCAAAAACCTAGTCATCTAAACCGACATCTTTTGGATGTAGCACCGCCCCCCAGAGACATAAGGAGACATCTAAGGACAGATCTCGGCCTATGAATCCCGTTATTAATACTCAACCACCTAAATTGGCTGATTAGGAACGTGTACTTCCGAGGGAGACTAGAGTCATACTGGCACAACTTCGTTCTGGATATTGTAACAGGTTAAACTCTTACTTATCCAGACTGAACCCCAACATACCAAATACATGCCCTGCATGTGGTATGACCCCTCATGATACCATGCATCTCTTCTCCTGTTCAGTTGAACCCACTCTTCTAACACCTACATCACTCTGGTCCAACCCTGTGGAAACTGCGCGTTTCCTCGGACTTCCGTTAGAAGAGCCTGATGACAATTTAGAGTGATCGAGCCCATTGGGCAGGTCGAAACACTTTTAACAACAACAACAACCTCTCGCGTTTGATCACCTGTTTATTCTTCACGTTAGATTAATATACAAAAACAAAATTTCTGCTACTGTTACTGTTAGAAAGTTAGTAATTTTTTTACTCCTTTTTTAGAAAAACGGGCAAAAATTCTTTAAGATTTTACCCTCCTGCGTACCTGGAAAATACACCCGTACCTTTTTATTTACTTCACCTTGTTTATTACACTATGAATTCGTAAGTACTAAATTATGTGATACAATTCAGTGTATTTGTAAAATCTTTACATTCTTGCTGGCAGAAGGACGCTACAACATCAAGAAAACGTAGCGCAGTGCCAGAAGGACACTTTGTTTTTCTAATCAAAAAATAAAAAGTTATTTTTTTAATTAATTTTTGAAATATGTCATTCGTTTTTTTACTTACCAATTGTTGTTCATTTACTTTTATGTAAAATGTTTTTCTTCGAATGAAATTACTCTTTATATCACAGTAAAACTCTTATTTAAAGTATTCACTGTAAAAGTAAATGAACAAACCTAATATTGAGTTTGAAAGTTTGGAGAACTATTAAACTAGTTTAATTATATATCAATATTTGTTTGTCTTCGTTGGTTGGTGTTGACTACTGTTTTAAATACGTTGAACATTTGATATGAATTTGGTTCCACCGACTTAGTTTGTCCAGAAAAATGCTCTCCAAGTCGGCTCTCTTATAGACAGGTTTGTTGTCCATCGGTTCTCATAGTTCTATTACAGTGCCCGTAAAAACTCTTTTCTTCAAATATCAAGCTATTTTCCTTTGAGAATAGCTTTAAATTTTATAGTACATATGCAAATTGTGGTAATTTCTTTGTATGTATGTATACTCATTTTCATCTCTTAGGTTTGTCTGTATAACTAAAATGTATCTTTCTTAGGATAATTCACGAGATCGTAACGACGACAGGAAGCGATCGCGCCAAGACGTAAGTAAAATGTTTAGAATCACAGGAATTTAAAAAAAAAAAACATTTGAAACAGGGAGTTATCTAATATTGGTCACGTTTCTAACAAGCAACTGATGTTTAGTTGTGACTTAATGAACGCATTCATCATCCGCCCCTTTTAGTTGTGCATCAGATTACTAAAAATACATTTCTTAAACTATATTTAACTAACATATTAATTTTTTTTAATTCAAATCTACCCCTGGACAAAGTTTAAACATGTAAATTTATAACATCAGTTGAGAGCTAGAAATGCGACCATTCCCGTATAGTCGATGAATTTTGTGTATTAACATATGCTATTTTATGTATATTTACGTACAAATGTAGACATTTATTTAGAAAGGTCGAATTTTAAATGGCAAGAAGGCATATAAAATAAGCCATTAACAACAATTGATTGAGATTGATTTTATAACTTTGCCACCAAAGCGAACAGAGTACATTATATATGTATAGAGAGAAACTCTGCAATTGCTCTGTGGCAGAGTTGAAACGGTTCTGACTGAATAAACATATTTACTGCGGCTTAATAAGGCTCTTTGGTCGTACGTACGTAAGTGATTATAGAGCAACGTCGCCAATATATGATCGTCGTATCTTCAATACGTTTATTGAATTTGAGATATTTGTCAACCTACGCCAACCAATCAAATCTGATAATATCTAAAATGTTAATAAATAACGTTTAAATATTAAATAGATACTTGTTTTGAGCAGTGATACTCTGCAAACCTACAAACAAATTCCTGCACATTGCTGTAATTAAAAGCATAAATTATTCATAGAACACCCAAATGAAGATGATAGCAGCAGCAAGGATTGATTTTCATACTGTCTCTGAAGAGCTTTTTAGGAGATTTGCTAATGCCGCTATGCAATACCTCCCCTTTTTACCTATTCCTATATACTACATTATATAAAATAAATGTCAAACTCGTGTTGTTAAAACCACACAAGTCTAAGTCTAAATACTAAATTGACAGCTAAAATGCTCTCAAAAAACATCCCGTCTTTAGTACATAATCTAAGAAAACATAAATCAAAAAAAAAAAAAACTCATCATCGTCAACAGGATTATCGACGCACAACGACTGGACGTGGTAATCGTACACCAACGCCACCACCACCTCCAATGGTTTCATCATCGTCAACATCTAACTATCGTAGTGCTGGTGGCGGCAATACTTCTGGCAACTCGTATCGTGGTACGAATTCACGCAATGATCGCGAAAGCACCAATGCAAATACTAGCCGTCATCGTTCATCACCAGGGGGCATACAAAAACGTCCAATGCGTACCGGTTATGTTTCAAGAGCTCGTGGAAATATGTCATATCATCGTGGTGGTGGCATGCGCTCCAATTTATTTAGAAACGGTGTACGCATTATACGCAACAATAATCGGAATGAATCTAATGATTTGCGTATTATGCGCCGCAAACTGATGTATGCACAACAAAAAGATCGTCAGCGTCTTATAAAAATACACCGCCTAGCAAGGTAATTTTACACACACAGATGAATATCAAATGAAACAAATTGCATCAAAAAAATTTATGCATTTGAGTTAATTGAATTGAAAAAAGTTGAGTTGTATATGAAAAATGTCTTGAGGCTGATTAGAAAATGGATTTTTAAAATATAATTATTTGGCTTGCAAAGCCAACTACGGATATATGATCTCAGAAAACAGGAGTGTGTATGACGAGCGTTTGTGGTTGGGGTTTAGCTGTTGTAAATTTATGTTCTCTACAGAATTTTTTACTTTTGGAACAAGCACAACAACTAATTTGATATGCATACCTTGCTACGTTCCCAATGCATGTACTGTGAGGACATATGAAACTTTACAACTGTGATGTAATAATTTAAATGCTGAAAATGTTTATTTCAAAATACGTACAAAATTATAATACTGATCGGGGTTTTCTTTATATTTGTAAAATAAATCTGCTGTATTCATTCCGCTTTGAATATTTTTTGTTGATTAATAATATCTATACCCAAAGCGGCAATGATGGACGCAAGCAGCAGAAATAGCCGAAAATACATTTAAAATTGAAGCTGATTGACTTTTTCCACTCGAAGCATTTTTGTAATACAAAAAATATTTTAGCCACAAGTTAATTTTGTTCATCATAATTAATTTTACCACTTTTGCGTTTACGCTAACAAAAAATAGCTCATTACGCCGACGTAGGGTAGTACGTCGGTCTTCGAAGAGTCCACGACGTTCACGTACCAAGAAGGACAATTCATCCGATGATGATGAAGAAGAGGAAGATGATGAAAAGGACAATGAAAGCGATGATAAGGATGATAGCAAGAGTGAAGTTGGCGAGACGAAGAAAAAGTCATCAAAACGAAGTAGGAGTAAACGAGACAAATCTTCTGATAAGGGTGATGATGATATCGAAAAAGCCGGCGAAGATGATGCTGAGGACGATGACAACGACGACGATGAAGATAATGAGGGTGACGATAGCAAGGTAGAATCTAAAACAGTAAAAAAACGTAAAAAGGGTGAGGATTCATCAGCAGAGACTGATGATGATCACAAGGAAGGTGACGATGATGATGATGAGAAAGAAGGTAATGATGTTGAGGGTGAAGGCGAAGACGCTAAAGCTGATAAAGATAAGGAAGGGGGTGAAAAAGAGGCAAAGAAAGAAGGTAAGAAGAAAGATAAGGATGGTGGTGAAGAACGCAAAAAAGAGAAATCATCATCAAAGAAGAGTTCGTCGTCATCGAAGAAAGACAAAGAGAAAGAGAAAGGTAAAGAGAGCACCAAGGATAAGCGTAAGAAAGATAGTCACAGCGATGATGAATCCGGCAAGAAGGACAAGAAATCACACAGTTCGTCGCGTCGCGATGATTACAGTAGTGCACATAGATCCCGAGCTAATTTGAAGTGCATTCACTGTCACACTAGCTGTTACTCGTTTACGGTAAGTAGCACTTTGATTTTTTCTGTAAAGTATGTATACATAGAACTTGCTTAGTAGTCGAAACGATGAATATGCCTACGACTGTATGTATGAGGTGGCTTTTTATATATTAAAGTTTCTCCCAATATGTTTTTGCTCCATATCAGATGCGAATGAAATGTCACAACGTGCTCTCTGGACCAATATATCCCCAGATATAAGCTCCCTGAATCGTCAGTGTTTACCGAAGCTTTGCAGTAAAAATGCATCTGCTTGAGATGCCATGCGTATTTGGCATAAAAAATTGAGTCAGCAATGCCCTGTAAGAATATTAGTTAACATTATTAGATTAACTTTAGAGAGGCCTATTATGGCTCTGTAGCGGGAGGTATTATATCCCCCCAGGATCAATTTTGATTGCCGCATGCCCGGCACAGGACCAATGGGCCTTGCGGTCGTTTCGTGTCTCGCTAATCTATGCCCGCTTGTTTCCCACGATTCCTCTGTGACCTGAAGCACAGGCTAGAAACACGCTATTGTAGGTTACAAAGTGGTTTAATTTTTCAACGCACTCGCGATAAGCGCATGATGAGACCGCTCTGAGTGCGGCCTGACTGTTGCTAAGTATAGCGATAATCTTATCGAGGTATACCAAATCAAGGGTTTTTATTTCAGTATAATCATGCTAAGTGTATCTCTATGAGTTAACGTGCCGGTTTAGCAGGTTGGAGTACTGTTATCATAATAACAAGTAGTCCTCCGCTTATTACGCAGTGTGAGTTCTTTAACTTCCTACAGTTTTCTAGTGCAGGTGAGAAGACACAGCTTTGTTTATTAAAACCTCTAGATGCTCATTCTACTTGAGGGATCTGTTCAGTGTAACGCCTATGTATTTACTCCTGTTGAAAACCTAATTCTGATGCCACCCATTCTCCTTAGTGTCGCCGGCTCAAATGTGTTTTACATTCCTATTTGTAACAAGCTGCACCTCGTGTAGGTAAGGTTGACGACCAGATTGGTCAATCACGCCACACTCCTAAGAGACCCCTTTTCGAGGCTTGCTGCCCCACCAGAGGGAGTATTCACTGCTTCTTACGCTAACGACCGCACGATTATGGCCTCGGGTAAAGGCCCCCCTCCATTGACGAACTATGTACGAGAATTAACTGTTCCCTCCGAGATCTTTCCAGCTTCTTCACCGATTGAAATCTGACCCTGTATCCGACTAAACCGATGTGGACTCTGTCGTGGTCGCACTGGAGGAAGTTGCAAGTCTGCAAAAACACCGCCATCAGAACTGCCATGGAATGTCTGCTTATGTCATCTGAGTCTCACCTCCATCAAGAGGCTAAAATGTTCAATGTTCGTGGCATGCGAAACTGTTGAGCAGACAGTTTTTACTGAACTGCCACAAACCTAATCATCCTTACCGTCATCTATTGGATGAAGCTACTCCTCCTAGAGACATAAGGAAACATCGCCGTGAGCACTATGATGACATCCGGCACCATATTACATATTTGATCTGCGTAACCATAGGCGGGCTCTAAATGCACTCCACACCGAGTCGGTAGCCAGATCTCGGCCTGTGGATCCCGTTACTGACTTCCGACCACCTGAAATAGTTGAAGAAGAGCGCGCACTTCCGAGGGAGACTAGATTCATGCTGGCACAACTTCGTTCTGGGTATTGTAACAGGTTAAACTCTTAACTTATCCAGACTGAACCCCTGCCCTCAACATCAGATTGCCCTTACCAACTCCTTGAACACCTCTACCGTCCAATCTCGCTGTTTTGTAGTGAAAAAAAAAAAAAAAACAGCATGAACATAAAATGTGTTTTTTATAACAAGAATTTCTAATTATATATATTTTATAGGAATATCAACAACATTTATACTTACGAGTACATAGGAATGCAGTCCGTCAAATATCAATGCAACAAAAGGCGCATTTGTTGCGTCTTCGAGCACGGCAACGGGCTGCACAACGTGAACTTGAAGAAAACTCAAAGGAAGAGTATGAATCTAAGTTTTGTCATTTATGTCGTTTACATTATCGCCAACCCAAAGCTAAGCATCAATTATCCGAGGATCATAAGATAATGAAGAAGTTCTTAATGCCATATTGCTCTACTTGCCATTTGGCATTCAAGAGTCCAATGCTCTACGAAACGCATCGTTGCTCATTGGATCATTTAAAGGTGATTATTGCATTAAATTAAATAAAAAAAATAGTATACAGTATCATAATTCTTGCTACTACCAGTGGTCTTATAATTAAAAATTACTTTATTAGACTAATATTAAAGGCCCTTTGCCAGTATGCTCCGGTACAAGCACCTTGCGGCACGAGCCCGACTGCAAAAGGGCTGTACACACCTGTGACACATCCCTAAACCTTCGGACAGTATTTTTTTTGCTACTCAAATAAAAAAAAAAATTTTTTTTAAATCACATAACAAGTTTAAAGTTAGGCTCAGCTTTATTATCCTCTCTATTTTTCATTTTATTTTCACAAAACCCCCAAAACCTTCGGGAGTGTTTTTGTCGTTACCACAACAACAACACCCCCGTGCATTCTAGTCGCCTCTTACGACCTATGAAGGTGTTCCTTGCATCTCGACGTCTCGTTTGAAGGATACTTTAAACACGTTTTATTTACCTGATTGAAACTAGTTAGACTTAAATTGGTCTATCCACGGATGATACATGAGGCTTTTTTGGTGATACTCCCACGGTGTTTTTATTCTTCTAATTATAATTTGCTAATATTTTCATGTTGAATCGTTGAGGTTAAATACTATGGCTTTAAAATGGCCACAAGTACCAGAACTTAATTGTCAACAACAAAATTCGTGCAAAGAATTCAGAAACTACTGCCAAATATATGTATCCATTTCCCTTTTATTAAAATCCAAATCACTTCATTTTACAGCGCAAGGCACGGAAACGTGATTCGGATAGCGATCAAAGCGATGACGATACTCGCGAAATCGATTTGAACAAATTCCTAACGGTTGATTCCGTAGGCGAAATTGACGAAATCGATGATATGGATGTGGATGCGCTATTGAATGAAGGTGAAGCCGGCACAGATGGCGAAGATAATGGTAAAGAACGTCAGCCGGTTGGGGCATCGTTCGTAAAGAAAGTTGATGCATTCTTTTGTGAGTTGTGTAATCACTATTCAGTAGCCAGTGACACTGAGGAAGCTTATGCTAAGAAACATTGTCTGCTGCGCTCACATCTTAAAGCATACTTGCGCCACAAGGACGAAGAAGAGAAAGCAGCTAAAAAGGCTAAATTAAAGGAAGAAAAAGAGAAGGAGAAAGATGGAAAAGATACATCCGCTAAGAAAGAAAAGAATGAGGGTGGCGAAGATGGAGAAAAAGATGCTACCGAGGAAAATGGTCATGCAAGTGGTGGAGAAGAAGGTGAAGAAGTAGCTGAAGATAAACTTTGGGAAGATGTTGATAAAGATTTGGGTGATTTGTTGCGCGAAGTTGGTCCGGAAGATCGAGATGATGAAGAAGAAGACGAATCGGTGCTTAATATTGATATTGAGAGGTAAGTAACACGTTCAAAAATATTAAAAACCATTAACATAATTACTATTTACTATCATTTTAGTGAAAAGAAGAAAGCTAAGGAAGTTAATGGAAAGAAAGATGAGCCCACCGCTGCACTGACAAAGACATCAGAAACGGCTTCAGCTACGGTTGATGCCAAGGAATCTAAACAAGTAAAGCAAGCTGTTAAAGAGCCCAAGGACGTTAAAGAAGTAAAAGAAACTAAAGAAGTTAAAGAAGTAAAAGCAGAAACCAAGCAAGCGACTCCGGTTAAACCAAAAACGCAACGCAAATCAGTAAGCGCTAAGCCAGCTGCAACACCAAGCGAAACTAAAGAGAAAACGGCGTCTGCAAAATAAGACAAATTATTAATTTAAAATTTTACATCTATATGAAACATATTTAACCCTTATAACTATTGGATCAAGCAAAGAACAATATGAAATATCGTATAAGGTTTTTGACTTTGTATTCTAGGTAAACGAACTTCTCATCGTATAAATGTTGGGCTTTTGTGCACTTACTGATTAATGCTGACAATGTATATTAATCAGATAAGCATGAACTGCAGAGTATAGTAGAGTTGCTGAGAGCTAAATACAATAAAATAAATGTATTAAAATTATATTGTGTTAGAATAATTGTTCAGATTGCATCAGTCACCGAATACAGATAAAGCCCTCGCATCTTCACCAAGCGCAAAGTGCAGAACGACATTTTGTTGTTGGTGTTATTACCCGTGCTTCTACCACCACCCATCTCCTTCCAGGAAATAGTTCGGTAGGCATACCCATGGCCTCCTTTAAATTTAGTGTCAGCACAAAAACAATGGAAATAGCAAATATGTTCTGGTCAGGGCTCTCGACTTGTGAGATATCCAGGCTGACCTGGCCTTCTTACAACAAAAGACGTACAAACTCCCTGCTGTCCCTCAATAACTCGGGCATTTCATCCCTGGTAAGGGTTCTAACAGGGCACCGTTTAATAGGCACTCACGGTGCCAGAATGGGCGCAATGTCTAATGATTACTGTCGCAGCTGCAGATGTATTGAGGAGGAGGAAAGTGTTCAGCATCTGATGTGTCAATGCCCTGCACTCAGCAGGCGACGGTTAGCTATCTTGGGCCAACCGTTTCTCAATAACCTCGCTGGGGTATCACAAATAGAAATAAAAGCGTTATCTAAATTTATTGACTCCACGAAGTGGTTCGATCCCCTGCCTTGAACAGGGTGTGAGTTGGTTTTCCCTGGCGTCGACGGTAGCGCAACCGTGTGAGTCGACTGGTCCTTCTCAGCTTTCGGGAGATCTTTGAACTCGGATACTCTAAGGTTGTTGTTTCGGCTGACTGTTAAACGGCTGAGCTGCTGTCGGCGTCGGGGATGACTTGCTCGCATCTCTGGGGCATAGAGGTGGGTAGAGACCGTATAGGGTATCACAATGGGCCTATTTAGTGGCCTAAGTGTCGGGCAGAGTCCAGGTACTCTGTCCTGCCCTTGCAACCTAACCTACCCGTGCTTCGCCCTGCCTAATGGGCACGATCAGTCTGGGAATCGTCATCAAGCTCTTCTAACGGGAGTCCAAGGAAACGTGCAGTTTCAACAGGGTTGGATTAAAGTGATGTTGGGGTTAGAAGAGTCGGTTCAATTTAACAGGAAACTAGGTATTTAGTATCATGAGGGGCATACCACATGCAGGGCACGTATTTGGTACAGGGGGTTTAGTCTGGATAAGTAAGAGTTTACCCTGTTACAATATCCAGAACAAAGTTGTGCTAGCATGACTCTAGTCTCCCTCGGAAGAACAAGCTTTTCAGGTGGTTCGATGTTAATTAGCATTTTAGCCTCTTGGTGAAGGTGATACTCGGATGACATAAACCGACATCCCGTGGCAGTTTTGATGGCGGTGTTTTGGCAAACGTTTTCCAGTTGGTGTCAGCGAGGTTGGACGACCATATTGGTATGTAGCTAGAAACGTTTCTTAATCTTTTCCCTAAGTACTGCCGGCCAGCGACTTGAGGATCTTCCTGCGGCTCTGTCGTTGTCAAAAGTCACGCCGAAGATTTTGGGGTGGTTGACAGTAGGTAGAGGTACTCCATCTAGGGGACGTTTAACTCTTGCCCCATCTACGCATTCCACGTCGTCAAAAGAGTCGCTGTAGTTTTAGTCGGTTACAGAGTCAGATTTCGCTCGGTGAAGAAGCTGGAAAGGTCTGTTGTTGTTGTAGCGACAATTTAACCTGCCTAAAATATGCTGTTGTTGTTGTTGTTGTTAACAGTGCTTCGCCCTGCCCAATGGGCTCGATCACTCTAAGGTTTTGGGGAGTGTTGTCGAATTAACAGCCCTTGGCCGGATTTGAACCCGGTACGCTCCGGTACTCCCTTGCGGTACTGCCCGACTGTCGTGGTAGCGATTTATGACCAGTGAAACCTTGTAGGTCATGTCACCCCTCCTTCCGTAAGGAAGGATAAGGTGGGTAATGAGAGGTGAGAGGCATTATGTCCGTGGATCAACCATCGAGGTGCACGTCATTACCTTTGTGCATATTAGTCTCTTACGACCGGTATGCCTACCTCAGGCATATTCTAAACCCCTAACCCGCAGGGGGTTCACTCTAAATTGTCATCAGGCTCTTCAAACGAAAGTCCGAGGAAACGAGCAGTTTCCACAGGGTTGGACCAGAGAGAGTAGGTTCGATTGAACAGGAGAAGAGATGTATGGTATCATGAGGGGACATACCACATGCAGGACATGTGTTTGGTATGGTGGGGTTCAGTCTGGATAAGTAAGAGTTTAACCTATTACAATATCCAAAACGAAGTTGTGCTAGCATGACTCTAGTCTCCCTCGGAAGTACGCGCTCCTGTTCAGCCAATTTAGGTGGTTGAATATTCATGACGTCTATGGTTCCTCAAATCAAACGGCAAAGAAATGTGGAGCAGGATGTCATCGTAGTGCTTGCGGAGATGTCTCCGGAAGGCGGGGCTACATCCAATAGACGTCGATTTGGATGACTGGGTTTATGACAGTTCAGAAGGAACTGTCTACTCAAGAGTTCCGCGTGCTCTTGAACATTGAGCAATTTAGCCTCTTGATGGAGCTGAGACTCAGATGACATAAGCAGACATCCCGTAGCGGTTCTGATGGCTGTGTTTTGGCAGACTTGCAATTTCCTCCAATTGGTGTCAGCAAGGTTGGGCAACCATATGGGCGCAGCGTAGTCAATAACCGGTCGGCCAATAGCGTTATATGTAGCAAGCAATGTTTCTTTGTCTTTCTCGAAATATAAAAACTAAACAAAAGGGGAGAAAGAACACCACCTTGCGGCACCCCTAGTTTTATTCTTCGTGGCCTAGATTTCTTGTTCCTGAATTTGACTGATGCCTGTCGACCATTGAGGTAATTAGCGGTCCACCTTTTAAGGCCGGCACGGAGCGGTGTCTCTTCCAGGTCTCGAAGGAGTGTGGCGTGGTTGACCGTATAAAATGCACCAGAAGGTGGCGAATCGGTCGACGTTGTAGGTTGCGTAGCTCGACAACATGGTGCAACGTACGTATCAGTCCATAGGTTCCTGTTTCCAAGTTGAGAACATATAAGCAAGTGACACAGGCCAAGGCAAGAATTGTATTTGACTGATGTCGCAGGTGTACGAGGTGTGTTCAAAAAGTATCGCGAATTTTGAATTTTCGCTGGTTACGTATATTCGAATTTCGAATTTTTTGTGGCGTTATGTTGGTACTCATGTCTCTCACTTATGCCGACAAGCTCGGCCATTTTGAATGTTCAGTTAATTGTTGACAGCTGCTTTGCTTGCACGTGTTTTGGATCGTCTTCGATTTTTACCTATTTTTTTTACCAAAATTGCTCAATTGTGACCAAAAACAGCATCGCATGAACATTGCTAATGAGATGTTAAACTCTGTCCGCGACGACCCAAATTTGCTCCAGAGGGTCATAACTGGTGACAAATCGTGGGTTTATGGTTATGACGTGGAAACCAAAGCTCAATCATCTCAATGGAAGCTGCCGCACGAACCAAGACCGAAAAAAGCGTGCCAAGTTCGGTCGAATGTGAAAGTTTTGCTGACAGTTTTCTTCGATTGCAGGGGCGTGGTGCATCATGAGTTCTTGCCACAGGGAAGAACGGTCAATAAGGAATATTACCTGCAAGTTATGCGCAATTTGCGCGAAGCAATCCGCCAGAAACGCCCGGATTTGTGGAAGAACAAAAATTGGCTTTTGCACCACGATAACGCCCCTGCTCACGCATCGTTGCTTGTGCGCGGCTTTTTGGCCAAAAACAACACACTAATGATGCCGCAGCCACCGTATTCCCCAGATCTGGCCCCCTGTGACTTTTTCTTGTTCCCTAAACTGAAGAGGCCCATGAAAGGACGACGTTACGCTTCTCTTGACGAGATAAAGGCGGCATCGAAGGAGGAGCTGAACAAGATACAAAAAAATGATTTTTTGAAGTGCTTAGAAGATTGGAAAAACCGTTGGCACAAGTGTATAATATCTCATGGGGATTACTTTGAAGGGGACAAAATAGATATTCATGAATAAATAAATAATTTTTGAAAAAACACAAAATTCGCGATACTTTTTGAACACACCTCGTATATAGTCTCAGCCGACAAACAGAGCACAAGGTGTAAGGGACCAGGAGCTGGTGGCTTTGACGTACATTTGTGCTAGTGCTGGAAGAAGAAGGGGAAGTTGAAAGTGGGAGGGGGGTGGGGAGGCGCTCGGCATTGCTCACATCTGAGACAGAGGTGCTCCGTAAGAAGTAGCTGTGAGCGGCTGTGTGAGGCGTTGGCGCCTGTGGGCGTGAGCGGCAGCGGGTGGTACACACTACTTGCTGGACGTTATTAGTGCTATTAGTCGTGGAGACTATTTCAGAAGCTTGTTACGGTGCGATACTAGATCGTCGTTGGCCACGGGACGTCCTAGGGAGTGAACAGCAAGGGGCCACGAAAGTTTTGTAGAAACTAGGAGGCCTATGTGTGGAGGGATTTAGCCGGGAGCACCTGGTTTTGTGCAACCATCTTTTACAAGAATTGCATTGGACGAAGTGTGAACGTTTAACGTAAATCTTCTTCCAGCAGACGCAGCAGATCCATTCTCCTGGACCCGGGTTGGATTCAACCCCAGCCCGGAGCAGGAGAGTTTTGAGCAGCCCTGCTGCAAGGAGCTGCTCGGAGGATGACAGTATTAGTGGAAAAGGTGACAGGTCAGACAGGGTAGAGTCGAAATAACAGCCCTTGGTCGGATGTAAAAATCCGAGTCATTCCGGTACGTAGAACCGGCTGTTGTGGGAATGCATTATAAACAGCCGGCAAAAGAAGCGACCTTGTCTTTGTGTTTGCCCGGATTGGATAGGGCGTTGACAGTCGACCATAATTTGCCGACTCCGCCGGAGAGGTTGCATGCCTCAAGGTGTTGTTTCCACTGAGTCAGTTTGTGTTCATTGACTGTTCTACGAATTTTCGCATTGAGATCTTTGATTCTGGGATCTGCGGGATTGATGAGTCTCACTTGGTCACGTTCTCTTGCCATCGCCGCAGACTCTACCAGCAGGAATAAAAGGCTGAATCAATGACCTTGCGAAACTCTCTTTCACCTTTGCGTCTGTCGGAGTGGGGAAGGCAGCGAAGGAACGCTCTGTATAGCCCGTAAAGCGGTCCCATTCCGCTTTGGTGAAGTTAATGTATGTTAGTTTATCAGTCGTTATGAAGTCGGTCGGTCGTTCAACGGAGAGTAGGATGGGTAGGTGATCTGAAGCTAATGTAAGCATCGGTCGCCAGATGACGTAGTTAATTAGGCCCGCCCTCGTTATGGAGATGTCTGGCGAACTGTGGCAGTTCCCTGCCACCCTAGGGGGTATCTCCACTGACTGTACAGAATGCTGAGTTGTCTATTTGGTCTGCAATTGCGTCTCCTCTGCTGTCTGCTGGCAAGTTGGAGTGTCAGAGATCGTGATGTGCGTTGAAGTTGCCTAGGATTACACGGTTATCGCCCCTTAGCAACGCACTAATGTCGGGATGATAATCTCTAGGACAACACGTGGCAGGGGGAATGTAGATGTTTATAATTTGCAGGTCGACGTCGCCTGACCGGACTACTATGCCTTGGCATTCCCTGGGGTCGACGTCAGGGGAAAATAGATTATATTGTACAGAGTGATGTGTAATGAACGCAAGGCCACCCCATGACCGCTGGGACGGTCTTTTCGATGTAAATTATACACATCACAAGTTCGTAAGTCCGATCTTGTGTTAAATTTTGTCTCTTGTATCGCGGCGATTTTGATGTTGTGCTACTTCATAAAGTCAGTTATCTCCGCGATCTTTCCAGCTAATCCGTTACAGTTCAGCTGCAAAATTTTGAAGCTTGCATGAGGGGAGAGGGGGGCATGCTAGGCGGGAGGGACGGATGCGCTTGGTGGAGGTAGGCTATGACCTAAACAATGTCGCAGTCTAGAGTTGACAGCGCCATGGCCGTTGTTATCTGGCGTGGAAGGCAGCTGTGTACTGCAACAGAAGGCTATGAACGTATCCGTCCAGAGATTACCGTTCGCGAGCCCAGAGCACAAAAGGGTGTGACACAGGCTAAGGCAATTGTTGCACTTGACCGATGTCGCAGACGTATATAATCTTTGCCGACAAACGGTGCACGTAGTGAAAGGTACGAGGAGGTGGTGGTCCTGGCCCACGTGCAAGCTGGTAGCAGGGGGGGGGGGGGGAATTGGGGACAGAGAAATAGGGGCCTGACTCCCGGCGGTGCTCATTCCGGAGGGGATAGGAGAGTTGCTCGGCCGTGCGAGATGGAGACGCTGGTGAGCGTGAGCGACAGTCGGGAGTGGGTTAGGCGGGAATGGCAGAAGTACTGCCAGTCGTGTAGACTGTGCCACCATTGTGGCTACTTGAAGTTGGTAGGGGCGGTAGTGTAGCGCCAGAGCGATGTGTACCGCGGGACGCGCTTAGGCGTGTACAGCATGGTGCCTCGAATGTACTAAAGAAAGTACGGGGTCTGGGGATGGCAGGCTTAAGCTCTGAGCATCCAGATTTGTGTGGCCATCTCTTACACTTGGCGCATTGAACCGAATGTGACCGTTTAATATAAATTTTCTTCCAGCAAACGCAGCAGATGCAATCTCTTGGTCCACGGTTGGGTTCGACCCCAGCCCGTAACAAAAGACAATGGAGCAACCCAGCTGCCAGGGTTTTCTCCGAGGATGACAATTTAAGGGTGGGACGGGACAGATTGGACAGTGTTACACTGAAGTAACACCGGGTAAAAAAAACCCGGGTCATTCCGGTACGATAGAACCGGCTGTTGTGGGAGTGCTGCCAAAAATATCACCCAACATTGTCATCAAGTCTTCTAACGGGAGTCCCAGAAACCTTTCGCCTTCAACACGGTTGGACCAAAGTGATATTGCTGTTAAAAGAGTAGGCTCAAGTGAGCAGATAAACAGATGGTTAGTGTTATTGGGAGACACGCCGCATTCCGGGCAGACATTTGGTGGTCGAAAACTTGGTCGGTGACAGTGTCAGATTTCGTCCAGGGAAAAAACCTATGACTGCCGGCCACTTAGATAGTTGGCGGTCCAACGCTTTAGACAGGGGGGAAGAGTTGAACCCTCCAGGTCGTTAATGAGTTGCGCGTGATTGACCGTATCGAAGGCTTTCGACAGGTCAAGAGCAACTAGCACGGTCCACATCATTATCTGAGTGGTGATGGCGTTTAACGCGGTAGTGGTGCTATGCATTTTACGCAATCCATGCTGATGTTCGGCTAGTCGCAAGTTAGCGGTGTAGTAAGGGAGCAGGACTGTCTCCAAGGTCTTCACTACTGGCGAGAGGGGTGATATCGGTCGATAAGACTCCCCCTCGTTGGGCGGGCTTTAGTAGTGGCACCACCTTTGCCTGTTTCCATTGTTCTGGAAAGACAAAGGTGGTCATAGGCAGATTGTTAGATACCTTACTCCCTCTCCTCCGAGATGTTTTAGCATCAGCATGGATATACCGTCAGGGCCGATCCATTTGGACCTTTTGGACCACCGTATGTCCTCCTAAACCTCCGTGATGGTGATGGCAATGGGCGCTTTTCGTTTGTGCGCTTCCCTGGTGGCTCGTCTAATTTCCTTGTAGACCGGAGGATGCAGTACAAATTGCTGGCAGAAAGCGCTCGCGCATCTCTTCGGTTTCGACTGTACCTTATCACCAAAGGTGATGGATATTTTGTCGTTAGGTTTGGTTGGATTTGACAAGGATTTTACAGTGGACCATAGTTTGCCAACACCAGCAGAGAGGTTGCAGGACCTTAGGTGCTCCTCCCATTTGGGGCGTTTGTGTCGATCAACCAGTCGTCTGATTTCCGCATTGAGATCTTGAATTTGGGGATCCGTAGGGTCCAAGCGTCGCACATGGTCACGTTCATTTTCCAAGGCCGGTGCCTCTGCGGGGAATTATGGGCGTACTTCCTAATTTCTACCTGATGGAATGTATTGATTCGAGGCTGAAGCTATGACTATGCGAAACGCTTTTTCCTCTTCTCGTACGCCAGACGGGATGGGAGGAGAAGCGAAGGTGCTCTCAGTGAAGTTAAGAAAACCAACCCAATCAGATTTGCTGAAACTAGTGAAAGTGCGATTTTCAGAAGTGACAAAGTCATTGTGGCGATCGATTCAGAGGACTATCGGTAAATGATCCAATGCAAGAGTTAGCATCGGTCGCCAGTTAACGCAGTTTATGAGACCAGCTCTGACGATGATAAAGTCTGGCGAACCAGAACAATTTACCGCGACTCTCGTGGGGGCATCCCCGTTCCCAGTGCAGAACGCCGGGTTATCTATTTGTTCAGCCAGTTCTTGTCTCCTACCTTCAACCTGTATGCTCGAGTGCCAAGGGGCGTGGTGTGCGTTAAAGTCTCCGAGGATTACACGATTATCGCCTCTGCGTAACGCACGAATGTCAGGGCGGTATTTCCTCGGACAGCAGGTGACAGGAGGTATATAAATGTTAGTTATTTCAAGATCGACATCGCCTGACCGGACAACCATACCTTGACGTTTGAGCTCAAAAGAGTGATGGAAGTAAGTCCGCCCCAAGTCCTCTCGCAAGGTCACACCGATGGATGTTGCAGCCGTTTGTCTCCTGAATCGCATCAATCTTGGTATGCCGCTTCATGACGTTCACTTTTTCATTAACCTTGCCGGTTATGCCATTGCGGTTCAACTGTAGGACACGTAAGTGCGAATAGGGAGAAATAGTCACACTGGGAGTCAAGCACTGGTGCGTATGCCAAGGTGTCGCAATCTAGAAGACGAGGGATCCGGACCACCCGAAGAAGGCGAGTCGGTCGACGTTGTAGGTTGCGTAGCTCGACAACATGGCGCAACGTACGTATCAATCCATAAGTTTCTGTCACCAAATTGAGAACATATAAGCAGGTGACATAGGCCAAGACAAGAGTTGCATTTGACTGATGTCGCAGGTGTATATAATCCCAACCGACAAACAGAGCACATGGTGTAAGGGACCAGGAGCTGGTGGCTTTGACTTACATTCCCTCGTCTTCTAGATTGCGACGCAATGCGCGACGCAACCTGCTTCCACTTAGGCACACGCACCAGTACTTGACTCCCAGTGTGACTATTTCTCCCCCTTCGCTCTTACGTGTCCTACAGTTGAACCGTAATGGCGTCAACGTCATTGAGCGGCAAAATACCAAGATTGCTGCGATTCAGGAAATAAACGGCTGCAACATCCATCGGCGTGACCTTGCGAGAGTACTTGGGGGCGGACTTGCGTTCATCGCTCACAAACCTGTGCAATGCCGTCTATTTAAGCCTGTGTCGACCCGAGGGACAACACCTTAGAACGTCAAGATATGGTTTTCCGGACCTTACCATCGTCAGCGCTGGTCTCATAAACTGCGTTGACTGGCGATGGATGTTGACTCTTGCAGCAGATCATTTGCCGATTGTCCTTTCAATCAATCGCTCACCGACTTTGTCACCTCTGGAAACCGTACCTTCACTAACTTCAACAAAGCTGACTGAGTTGGTTTTCTTAAATTTACTGAGATCTCCTTCGCTGCTCTTCCCAGATCGTTTCGAATGGTTATAGATTCAGCCTAAAATCAATACATTCCGTCAGGATGATGCGTCCGTATTTCCCCGAAGGGGCAACGGCCCTGGCAAATAAACGTGACCATGTGGGACGCCTAGGCCCTACGGATCCCCATATTCAGGATCTCAACGAGGAAATCAGACGACTGGTTGATCGACACAAACGCGCCAAGCGTGAGGGCACCTAACAGCAATACCCGAATAGGCGCCTGCTCGACGAAAATCCGTCTCCTAGGAGAATAAGAAGTCATCTCCGTAAGCACTATGATGAGATCCGGCATCATATTTTTTCGCTGTTTGATCCAAAGCTGCATCGACGGGCCCTCAAACTCAGCCATACAGAGTCGGTAAACTAGTTTGTCATACCAAATCGTTACCACGACAGGCGGCAAGGGAGTACCGAAGCGTACCGGGTTGATATACGGCATAGGACTGTCACTTCCGGCAACCGTTCCAACAACAAAGTTTTGAAGAAACTAGCGGGTCTGTGTGTGGAGGGATTTCGCCCGGAGCAACTTATTTTGTGCAGCTATTTTTAATATACGGAGCGTTAGACGATGTGTGAACGCAGCAGATTCAGTCTCTTAGTCCCGGGTTGGGTTCAACACCTGCCCGGAGCCAGATGATATCGAGCAGCCCTGCAAGGAGCTTCTCGAAGGATGACAGTTTTAGGGGTAAATGTGACGAGCTAGACAGGCTTACATCGAAATAGCAGCCCTTGGTCGGCTAAAACCCGAGTAAATCCTGTACGATAGAATCGGCTGTTGAGGATCTTGAAGAGTATAAGCTCTCAGTACTTTTCAATATCTTGCATTTTCATCCCGTGAGGTGGCACTGTCCACAGCTATACAAGAGAGTACTTGGCGTCACAATCTCTTTGAAATCGCAAATTCCTGTAGACTTCTTAACTGGCCCATTCAATAAAATTTCTCGTAGGGCTTTAGTCGAAATCGAGCGTATCCTAGTTTGAAGTTATGATGTAAGAGTACTTTCAGATTCCAATTGGTTCAAACTGCATATCATCTAGCAGCTGCTAGCAGCTGAAGTGATATACACGTACATATATGTATATATGCAGTAATTAGCATGAATGTAGCTAAATAAACTTGTAAAAGTAATCTAATTTGCCCAGCTTCCTGTGGTATGTGGTCCATTCACGTCCATTAATAAATCAACTTGCTGGTTTTTCGCTAATTATGCAGCTGACCAACGGGTTTATTAGTACTTATGTGGTTTAATGAAATTATTGGTCAAATACTTACTCAAAGAAGGAAGTAGGGATGTACCGAATATTTTTTAAATCGGACTAAACTAACCGCTTAATGCGTATTGTCTTCGGGTTCTGAGCTATATTTAAAGTATCAAGACACTGCCACTTCAAAGCTGTATTGTTTGAACGTTCGGCCATCCGAACCTATATGAAAAAAGAATAATAAAAAGGAAGAGATCATCGCTCTATTCCAAACTATTGCTTAAAACTAGACATTCGCAACAACCGTAAGGGAATCGTAAAACCCTAACTAGCCACCAATAATTTTGTGAGCTTATTATCAAAAAAGTAAATTGAATATGATTAACGACAAAGGCAGAATGTTACCAATGCAAATTATTGCATACTGTTTGTTGTTGTTTGCTTACAATGGAGGTATTGTATAGCTATAGTCAAGGTAAAGACAATGGAACCGGTGGAAAGGGCACGACCGGTAGTCATGGTCGAGTGCATTTGGCGACGGTGTACTGCTGCTTATGTCTCCTGAGCATCACCTTCAAAGTGAGGCCAAAATGCTTGGTGTAAAAGAGCATAGCGAAATGCTGACCAGACAATTTCTGTTCATCTGCTATAAACCGTAGCATCCGAACAAGAACCTGCTCAAGGAAAATCCGCCTCCCAGGAGAATAAGGAGTCATCTCCGTACGCACTATGATGAGATCCGGCATCATATTTTTTCGCCGTTTGATCCATCCATCCAGGTGCATCGGCGGGCCCTCAAACTCATCCATACAGAGTTGGTAAACTCCTCTCGCCCGGTGAACGCCATTTTACAGGCACAAGCTCCACCTGTTGTTATCGAGTTAGGGATGGTACATGCTTGAGAATAATCGCCACAATACATATGTGAACCAGGGTAACCCAAAATCTGTTTCTACAATATGGGTATCAAATGAAAGGTGCTAATGAATGCTGCAATAAGCGATGTGATTAAGTTACATATCTCAACTGGTTTTGGAGATATAATGATTAAATCGGACTCAGTTTGCTTTAGGTTCTGAAATGCAGCGAAGCGTGGAAGGATTTTCTAGTTCGTTTTCTATATATAAACCATATAGCTTAATTTCTCTTCGCATTGTTAAAATGAACTCTGTGTCCTTATTTCTCTATTGTAAGAGAAGCAAGACGTTTTTAAAAATACTGAAAAGAGAAATGCTCCTATAGGTCTTATTCCAACGCAACGCGCAAATTTTTTCTTTCAAGCGCAGCGAATTAAAGCCCAAAGGCCCCGTTGGCTGGACCATGTTTTAATATTGACTTAGATGGAAAAAACAGATGGAGTATGAAACAATGGCCAAAAATGATGAACAGTTATACATTCCTCCTTGTTTTGATCTCAAATGTACTACTAACGCCTCATTTGCGAAAAACACAATTACCTGAGAAGCGAAGTGAGGTATTATTGAGAACATAAAATTACAGTGAAGATGGCACAACATCGAAACCGGTTTATCTTTAACCACAAATTGACAAGGAATTATGGAAAATCATTTCCAAATATTTCAATTTTTTACTCTGTCGGAAACATCAACATTCAAAGAGATAATCTTATTACTCTGTGCACATCTCATGTTGAGCTTGAACGGGCTGGTATAGGCGAAATTTGGGTTGGGTATAACTACTTACTTGATTTTGGACATTTCTACACTATTTCGCCTCACTTTCATATCCATATGTGCATTGTGAACTTTGCTACTTCACGCGATTGTGTTTTCCTGTTCCGCTGGGTGTCGCCTGATGTGCGACGGGTTTGTATGGGAATTTCGGTCATATGTTCCTATATACAAATTTCTTCCGACAACATTTCCGCTGCTGCAGCAGATATTGAAACAATGAAATGTTTTCATAAACACACACAAATAAACGAACTTCATCTCTTCATTTTCATAATTGATTGTTTTATTAGCGGCTAAAGAAATTTCATATCCACTTTCACTGTTGATGAGATATACCACGACGATGCCGCTTGCCGCTTGGCATAGAAGAAGCGTGAGGTGGATGCGAAATAAGTGGAAAATTGTTTGTGGATAGGAAATTGCATTGCGGTTTTATTGCGTAATTTTTATGCATTTTTTATTAGTACATTAAAAGACATTCACTTAAGCATGCTTTACGGCGTTTTGCCTATCATACACTCCCTGCAGTTATCTCTATCTTTACCTGTTACAAAAGCAGTAGTTAATAGACACTTATCAGTACTATCCCTAAACTATCCGATATGGAACCGTGGAGCACTACCCCAAGCGCAACTACTTAAAACTGTCCGATAGGAAATGGGTTGATAACTAGTTTGCCAAGTAATGCACTGAATCACAATCGTAATCGACATCGTCATGTCAAAATGGACAGTTGAAATTATTACTTAGGTATTGAGTTAGTACTAGCACTTTCGCCATTTGTTTTAGCTCTAAGTTAGTTGTCAGCTCTTCTCAGTAAGAAGAAGCTAGATCCAGAATTGAAAGTAAATTTTGCTTAAAGTAAAAAGCTAGCCACAAACTGTACAAACATTGATATAGTCAGTAGAGTTGTGTAGTTCGCGAACGAACTAGTTCAGTTGAACGACTCAGTTCAGTGAACGAACGAACTACATCGTTCAAATGCTCTCAACCTCGTTCAGTGATTGGGAATGTTGAACAATCTTTGTGTATGTTTTATATAGTTCAAATGCTCCTGTGGTACCGAGCAATAACAACCAAAGGCGAACAAGAATTTGCTTTGTCAACCCAACTCAATATTGGTTTAGAAAAACCGCTTAAGTTAGCCGACATTGACTCTTATTAATACAATAAATTTTACTTATCGAACGGTTAACGAAATTGCCCAACTGAAATAGGTAGATCCCTGTTAGCGTTATCTTGGTTTCAACTTGATCTTATACACATAACCTCTACAATTATCACGGAATCAGTGCAGTTAATTTTGCATATTTTTTTATTTGCATGTTTAACCGTTAAACAATGTGGTATCACAACCAATAATAGCGCCCTAGCCTGCTTCCCCTAATCTGGATAGCTGTTACGCAGCCTATCCTAACAAAACTTTTTTCTCCCGAGCTTGAGGTAAGCAAATGCGTTCTATCTTCCCGTGCTTACAACTTTTTTTACATGATGTTAACACGTTATGTTTTTTTCTTCCCAAACTCTATTGTCTCACCCTATATCTGCATATACATTTCGATTTATAAATACATGTTTTTTTAAATGTTTTAAAGATTTATAGTTGCATTGTTCTACAGTCGCAACTGTTTCGTGGATGCTACAATAGCTATGGTTATTCAATGTTGCTAATCCGGTTTATTGAGCTACTCTATTTTTTTGTTTATTTATTTAATTTGTTTATTCTATTTTCTACGGCTTTGAGCGAAGATGCATTCTATGATGCTTTGCTCTTTGATATTTGAAAAATCAGCGGGTGCTTTACAGCAACACTTCATGCATTTCATTTGTGACTTTTTTCCAGTTTTTTTTTTTTAATTTTGTGTTAAGATTGCAATAAAACGTAAAAGTAACAAATTAGATATAAATGATTTCTTTAAAAATTTAGACAACTTTAAATGTGTCGAGATAAACATTTATGTCTGAACGTATACCTATTTATAGGTTGTCTTAAATGTTTTAGTAATAGCTTTCACATATCAAAGAGTAAGCCTGATTGAGGTTTAACAGTAGCGTTGGTTGTTTTAGTTTAATTAGAATATTAGCTGACTTTTTGTTCTATTGAACTAGTTCTTTAGGCTCAACTGCAGTACTTGCATTTGGTTTTCTTTGCATCGCCAATTTCTTTAAAGGGTGCCCATGTTGCATTTCGCTTCGGCATCTGAAAGCAATCATTATAGTCTAAGATCCGGGTAATTTGTTCCCTTAGCCTATAGATACAGGGGGCTTTTTATTTATTTGACACAATTCAATCAAAAATTGAAAATTCGTATTTCCGTCCAGTTTTCGGAATCAACTTGAGAATTAATACTGATATACTAGTAAACCCGTCCCCGCTTCGCTGCGTCTCAGAACTTATAATAGACTGAGTCCAATTTTAATAATTTTTTCTCCCACACATACCAGATAAGATATGGAACTGAAATACATGCTTATTGAAGCATTTACCTCACTCACCTTTCGTTTGATACTCATATTGTACTAAACACATTTTGGGTCCACATATTGGTCGATATCTCTCAAACTATCCTAAGTATGATATCCTAAATTTTAAGTTAAACGTCAAATAATATAACGGTAAAAGCTCCATTCAATTCCATTCAGCAGTTTTAGAGCTATCCGCGATCAAACATACAGACAGACAAACATTCTAAAAATGGTGATTTGGCTTCTACTGGCTGATCCCTTCTATCGAACTTTTCTTAAATATCTGCAATGTACAGACATCGACCTGTCACAAATTTATTATATGCAGAGATTATCACCAGATTGTCGCAATAAATTTTGTGTGTAGGTGGATCAACAACCAACCCTGTTTTTGGTACCACCATGGTACCATCTAATACGATCAATCCATCCACGACGAAGTATGGGTGCCAATATTCGGATTCAAAAAAAAAAAAGACTTCGGAATGTTGCGGGTTACCTGCCTAGCTGTTAAAGCACGGTAAACTCGAGTAAGGTTGCTGTGCAAAGGTCATACTCTACTTTTGAACTTTTTCATGGCCAATCTTCAAACTGTAAAGGTCACTGATAGCATGCATAATTCTTTTAGTTGCAAGCAATTCAATGTATTACTACGATTCTCACAAATAAATTATATAACTCGGAATTAAGTTTTATTCACACAATTTTTATCAAAAATTACCACGCGTCAAGTTAGCTTCAAAAGTTTTTTTCATAAAGGGTAAAACATTGTCTTCAAGATTTTCGACTGCATTCATTTGACGATGGGAAATTTTTAAGAACAAATCGCACAATGAAACTGAACCATTCTTAAAACTTACCCAGCTTAAATATGTTTGAGCACTTCTGTATTTTAATAATGAATATGGTAGTTTTTCAATGTTCCTTGTCCAAGAGAAAACTCATGGTAAGACTCATGTCTCTAGGCAGAGCTTTTAAAGCATTTTTAATTTCTCAACAGCTTCAGTGCAGTCATTGTATTTATTTTTACTGTAAACTGAACTGAAAGAATTTATTTCAATGTGCATTAAATTGGGAAATTTTTCATGGGATAATTGTCCCTCCTTAAAAAAATATTACTTGCCGGTTTATAAGTGTATTTCGGTTAAAAACTATAGTTACAAAATTTCCTTCAAATTCATTTCTTCTGTTGTAGACATCTACTAGGTTCACTCAAGAATAATAACTGCCTGATTATATATATTCAATAAAGAACCAGTGCTAAAACTATAGATTTTCTATCTCTAGTAATGCATGCCTTAAGCTTTTATTTGATATGAATATATTTGACCTTACATTTTCAAATAATTATACTAAAAACAGGTCCTATTCAGAAAATGTTTCCCACTACGCCCCATAATTGTTTATGACATCGACCTTGAAAAAAGCTGGATCAAACCTGCCTGATTAGATTTTCCTTGCTTCCGAGCACCAGTAATACTACATACACAAAATTTTCATATGAATCGAAACTTTTGTTCAATTACAAAACTTATTAATTTATTAGCTCTAGAATTAACTCATTAAACGCTTATTTAAATAGTTTTGTTTTTCATTATTTATTTATTTATTTGCATGTATTGTTTTTAAATATGATTATCTTTATTCGTGCTTATTATTATGTCTATAAGTATAATCATGAGCTGCTGGCGTGCTGCGCCTGTGTCGCCACTTCCTCAATGATCTTGCGGATAACACCTGTCGTTTGACTTATATATTAGTTGATCAATGGTTTTTGTTGTAAATATGAGTGGGGTTTCTTGGTCTGCCTGTAATACATAACTCGCCGCACTCTATTTGTAATTTTTTTGTTTTTGTTTTGACTAATTAGTTTCGCTAGCTATTCATTCCACTTTATTTGGCTTTTAATTAGGTAAATTTTTGTGATTTATGCCATGCCCCATTACCTGTGGTTAATGCTGAAATTTCAAATGGACAACATATTAAATATTTCACTTGTGATGTGTTTATTATCCGGTTGTAAAGTATTATAATATATGAAAGCAGAGAACTTTTGATTCGAAAGAGAAGTAGGCTACCATTAGGATATGCCTGCAGATTGTTGTATGCTGCTTATACCAACCTTACCTTTATTTGTATTTATGTGCAAATCATGTAGTTATGCTGCATTTTTTTAATCTCCTTATTTTATAACTTTATCTGAATCTGTAAAATATTACCACTAAAAACCAGCGAACTCGGACTTTCGTGTCAGGATGGCGAATAAAAAAGCGGAGCCAAACATTTTTTACACGCTTAAAAGTAATGTACAAAAACAAATTATTTAAACGTTTTCTATTAGTTACCCTTAAATAGTTTTAAATATTAACTTGAGATGTGATCCCCGGCGGGTTAGGGGTTTAGAATATGCCCGAGGTAGGCATACCCGTCGTAAGAGGTGACTAATATGCGTAATGACGTGCAACTCTATGGTTGATCTACGGATATGATGCCTCTCACCTCTTATTACCCAGGGGTGACATGACCTAGACGGTTTCACTGGTCATAAATCGCTACCACGACAGTCGGCGACGGGTTCAAATCCGGCCAAGGACTGTTAATTCGACAAGACTCCCCAAAACCTTCGGGGAGTATTTTTGTCGTTACGACAACAACAACAACATGAGTTTCTAAAAAAATTCTGAAGTAGTGTGATTTTCAACTTCGCCATGCGGTTATATGGATGCTTAAAACTTAAACCCAATTTTCACCATTTTTACATTTTGTGATTTATTTTCATTAGGGGGATTCATATAATCCTATGAAAGCCCCGTAAAGCTTATAAACCATATAAAGTTCGTAAACTTGTATGAAAAGTACATATACTTAATAAAACTATGCGTTTACACGCTTTATAAGGTTAAATTGATCCCCTTATTCATGCAAGTTTTCACATTTCACATCACTACTCGTATAGCTTTTCTTATGAGGGTCTTTCGAACCATACCTCTAGGTGGCTCATAACCGAATCTCTGTTCACATGCATTTTACATATTTCGGTATTAAACACTGATTATAACATATTCATTTGTATGCATCGCGTTTCACAATTATAGCGCTTTCAAAATTTAACATTTTAAAGATGTGCAAAAACCTTAGAATACAGATTTATATAACTCCTAAATATGACAAATACTAAAATATATTAAAAAATGACTAGAACATGTGGATTTTTAGCGTGAACCAATTCCATTGCAATAAAATTATAATTTGAAAAATCGACTAAACCGCTTTTTAAGTTTGAAACTGGTCAAATTTTTAAGAGAGTAATAATGCATAATTCAACGACCGGTACTTCCAGCCAATTGCTTAGGTATGCTGTCATTCCTAACTACAGGTTTAGGGCAATTTTGATTTAAAAATTTGCTTTCGATTACGGAACGTATAAAATAATTTGACCCCTGACTATTTAGATTTCTTGCAAACCATTTCTTACAAGAAAAACTCCAAGTTGACTTCAGAAAAAAGTTCTAAAAATTACACCATATCCAGTTGTATTTTAGAAAGGTGTAATGGATTTTAGAAAGCGTCAATGGGATTTTAGAATAGTCAGTTGACGCTTCTTGAAATACAACTTAAAATGATGTAGATTTATAACTCAAAATTTGACTGCATTAAACTAAAATACGCTGAGCTACAAACCATTGCTCGATTCGCCGCCGCCCTGGACGTGCCGCCATGGTGCAGTGCACGCTCGCTTACGGCGGCCCTGATTCCTAGTGTGCAATGGTTATGAAACGCACTACGAGTATATGTATGTACGTATATCTAAACGTAAGTCGTAAGCACTTAGCTACTGTTTACATATCATATGTCATATCAAAGATAGGCGGTAAAAAGGAAAAGTGTGCATTGGTTAAGCTTTTCTTGGCATTGCTTTGGTGGATATCAAATTTTCTTTCAATGTGGTATTATCTGCTTGTTTCATAAAGCTCAAATTTTCGGTCAGGTGTGCCATGAGGATATCAAAGCAATGCGTCGTTTGGTCTTCTTGCTCAATGCAACAGCACTTTTTGCGCAGAGACAAGTAAAATCAGTCTGAAAATTTGGGAAGAACTAGTACTAATAACTTAAGTAGTTATATATTCGTTTAACATTTTAAAAGTCACTTTAAAGTTACCGGGCACTCCATCTGAAAGAAAACGGCCCTAGGACTTATCTTAGGGGACCGGTATATACATTACTTAAAACAGTTAATCGAAACTTAATTTCGAAGAATTTTCGTCCAGAGGAAATATACACCGTACTGAGAAATCGGCCCTGGAAATCTTGACCCTTCAATGAGCCGACGATTCCGGGACTAAAAAGAGTGTAAAATGGTCTAAAAAAACGGACCGGACAATTTTTGTATTGCAGTTTGGCACACTAATATTGAGCGAAATTGGAAGATAACCGTACCTAGTTTCTTATATATGGGACCATTCATATTTCCGTAGCTAAGAGAGTCAGAGCAAAACAGAATATATACAATTATATAGAGAGGGGTCCGCCGGAATCGGCTTCGGAAAATTCTACTAATACAATTCCCTCAATCGCTCTTAAGCTCTTCAAGCATCGCCTATGCTTAACGATGTACACTTCTTTATGCTTATGAGGGCATTTTGTTTAATATAGTGAATGCGTTTTTGTGAATAAATTTTTCCGAGTGTTTTTGGCCATTTTAAATTCGAAGTTTCAATAACAGTAACTATGCGGTAATCATTTTTGTATCTGAATTAACGTCAAGTTTTTGTTTTCCTTAACAGAAGCATGCAGCCAGCATATGCATATGTATCACAACAATGTATAGTACAATGTGAACAAGTTTTATACAAGATAATATACGAAATCACTATCGCGTAATCAATTTATACATTTCTTTTCGCATTTATCTTTGTTTGCAACAAGTTGGTTGTATGCAGCCGTTCACTTGTACTTAACTGGTTTATTGTCTTGAGCGATCATCTTGACGATCTAATTGTTTTGTAGTAGGGCAAATGCGATATGCATCTCGAATTAATCTATTAAACAACAAAAATCTTTTATGAAAATTAACATATGAATACACCTACTCACATTCGTATGTTATGATAGCTACCAAGGCATATATGTAACTTTGTGTATATGATTTGAGAAACAACTGCATATGCAAGTAGTGCATAATGTTCATATGTATGTATGCCTGAGAAATATATTTATAATAATATTCATCAAAAATCATTAAAATTAGTCCATTTTCAAGTTAAGTCTAGTTAGTGCACCTTAACCATGCAATACCAGAGGCAGACGACAAAAATAATCTAGATTAACTAAGCGTCTTTTATACTTTTCATGAACATGAAATATTATTATAACTTTAGTCCGATATTTGTAAATATGAGAAGAAGAAGAGATAGACCCACCAAAAGGTATACCGAAATGATCAGGGCGATGAGCTGAGTCGATTTAGACATGTCCGTCAGTCCCTCAGTTTATGAGATATCTCGCTAAAATTTGATATGGAAACACCATTATGTAATATATTAATCATTTGTTGGAACAAACAAGATCGGACCATTACAACACATAGCTCCCATACAACGGATTGTTCCAATAAATGAATTGCAATTTTTATAGTGATCATCAAGATTAGACCAATGTATCGTATAGCCCCAACACAACAAATTTTTTCTGATAAACGGGGCTGGGCTATGTATCTTAAAATTAACAGGGTAAGACCGTAAAACTTTGCAGAACTTGTTCTTACTCTAAGTAAGGGTTTTACACTTAAGACCTGATGCGTATTCATGAAAGGTATAAATTATACACCCTCTTCGGAGGTATTTTTGAGAAAGACAAAGTTTTACTACATCAATCGATAAGAATTCGTTAGGTGACGCGAAATAATGCCAATATAATCAATGCTAATGACTCGTCAAAAGTTAATTAATATGTGTGTTCGGCGAGAAAACTTGCAAACAACAAAGTAAAGAGACAATTGTGTAAAACTTTCAGTGAATCTCAAATTTGAAAAGTTTCGCCGAACAGGAATTGTAAAAACTTTCAAGCAAAGTAGCTGCTACTTTGTTCATTAGTTAATAACTCAATGTTTGAAGCTTTTGATGTTGTTTTCCTATCTTACTGAGTAAAGTTTTCCCCAACAAAAACCTGCAACTCTCCAAAGGAAATGTTGAAATGCGCTCTCCTCTGCAGGGTTTTGTGTCACCAAAAACTTATTTGTACAAATTTTAATTTAAATTACGAACAAAGCTAATGGCGAAATACATATGAGTAGTGTCAGTTAACTTCTCAAATCTAATTGTAGTATGCAAATGAAAAGTGAATTAAAGTCAGAAATGCTGAATGGTTTTTACAAAATTTGCCTATTGCAGTTAATCTTTGTCTACATTGTCTACATTGTGGTCTTTGTTAAGTGCCTTTAATTTTTGTAGGGTTGCTTGTTTTTGGAGAAACGTCACATGCCTCTTCCACTCCTTTGGGAAACTCAACTACCTGATAGCAATATTTCCCTTTAACAAAGTCCGTTTATCCGTTTATAACCACTTTTTCGCTTCATATTCATGATTTATTTCATAAAAAACTACTCGAGCAAAGATCTCAGTTATTTTTTTGAGTTAAAATTAGTTTGAACAATTCATCGCACAACTCTACTTTTAATTCAAATAAATGCGTACTGGCTTTGGTTTTCTAAAAAATCAGTTCATGTGGTGACCTACTGATTTGGTGCTATTACAGGAATAAGAAACCAAAACAAATCAATAGTTATATCATAATATACCTACATACAGGTTATAATGACAAGGACAATTGAAACATTTATCAAATAAAAATCAGTTTAATTTATAGCATTTGTAATCATTGCATTCGTTATACATTCAAAAGATGCTCACGCCCGCGCTTTAATAATTAATCATTTAAATAATTTGATTGAAACTAAAACGCTATCGGGAATCAGATACAGTTTTTCTATACAATGTAAGCTTCTAAGGTGTTAATATTTTTCGATGGTCAGTGATTAATAGATATGTTATTCAATCAGTTGTATGCAAACCCAGTAGGAAATATGAATGTAAATAAATAAATACCAAAATTCTTTTTACATGTAAGGACAGTAATACAGTAGACGAGTCATAACACATTGATCAAATACATCTATCTGGGTCAGGTCGGTAGGTACATCTAATTGTTTTACAAATTGTTCTCATGTTCCCGATTGTTTTCGCTCCCAGAGAATAATTACAACTGCCAGACAAGGCGAAGTAACTTGCAATTTTTAACGGTGAATTTTCTTAATTTCACTCCTATTCTGTGAGAGTAAACGATGAGGCAAATTACAGGGACCAACTTGAGATAGGGGTAGTGTGTATGAGTATGTTCTTCCCAAGAACTTACCAAATCGTGATCTGTCATTTCGATACGTTTTCTAATATAATGTTGGCACGAACAATATTCATTTGGTGATGGAGACTGATTTCCATCTTACTCGTATCATGTAATCAGAGTTCGAATTACGTTTTACGTTCCGTGATCGAAAGCGAATTTTTAAATCACAATAACTTGAAGCACATAATTCGGAATGGCGGCATACGTGAGCAATTGGCTGGAAGTACCGGTCGGTTCAGTTATGCATTATTACTCTTTTAAAAAGTTGGACAGTTTCAACGTCATTGTGACTTGAAAAATGGATTACGATCACGGAACTTATGTCGTAATTCCGTCCCAGAACTGTAAGTTCTTACTTTAGAGCTAGAACCAGAATAACACATTTCTGTCCTACTAGGTTAGCAAAATATGGTTCTATTAGATAAATTTAGTAGACCATCTTTAGTTACTGCCCTTGTGTTAACTAACCTTCATTTGTATTATAAGTCGAGCAAATCAAATCCATTGAAATTAGGAAACACTATTACAATTCGGATATTAATTGATTTTTGTGCTGGTAAAAATTCAAACGTTTTGCTTTAATAATGTTGTAATTACCTTGTTGTAATTATTGACCTACTCTAATATTATTGTGCTAGCTACATAAGTATTTAATTAAAATAGGCGGTGCCGCTAACTAATGACTGATTAATGGTCGGTGTTACATACCCAACAGCAATTTGTTCGTGACGAATATTGATTGATGAAAATAAATCATTGCCACATAATTTTCATCGCTTATCATTTCCTGGCAAATAAGATACCTATATTAGTAGTCTTCCTAGAACGAGATAATGCTATCAAATGCTTAAATTTGTCACGCAGCTGGGTAAGAAAACTGTAGAGTTATAATGTGATCAAAGTAAAAGTAACAACTCTCCATAAAACATTTAAAGAAGAATGCTCATATATCGGCAGAAGAAAGGAGTCGAGCATGGAAGTTAGAAAACCTCCATTCATTTTATAGATCTAGACTCAACAAAACTTACAGATTATGATTGTGGATTGTCTCGAGTTATTGAATGGTGTATTCATTGTTTACAAAAATTATAGCATAGAGCCTCCCGGGATCATAAAAACAAAACTATAAAAAGAATTAAGGTAAACACACATTGCATTCCTAACTCCCTTTGGCGCCTGCACTATCAAGAGTAATATTGTTTGTCTGTTGCTCAATAATTTTGTTAAAGGACCTAACTCGGCTACTACATGACTGGATATTTTCTTTGTTTGTTAGTTTACTTGCTCAATTGTTGGCACAAACATGTTACATACCAATGAGAACCAGCTGCCAATTTTCATTGAAATATCTTGATAAAATTTCGAGTAATCGCCTAAGAAAATAGCAGAATTTGTATACTAAAAAGTTCTTTCCGGTATGCCAACTTCGGACTTTTAAGAACATTTACAGAGTAGTTTTTCGAGGATATGGCCATAGTACAGGGAATTAAGCACCAAAATGTCCGCTGGATAGGTCATGTCAATGAACCGAGAGTTTATGATTGCCAATGGTAGTTATTTCGACAACTTCACGTGGCATCCAGTGCCTTTTATCTTCTAATTAATTTTACTAAACTTTAGAGATAGTTGCCTATATCCAATTAGTCCTGAATATAAAACCCTGTTCAAAGCTTGGGAGCCAGAAATCATTTCCCAACTGAAACTGCAAATTTATCCACATGGACTTTCTTTCATTTCATTCCACCTATTGACAAATATTATTAAAATAAGATCGTTGATCGTAGTATAGTATGGTAGAACCCTGCGAATATTAAACTTCAATGTAGAAATTTAGAATTTCTTTGGAATTAGTGTAAATATTACACTTACAGTCATTAAAAAAGTTTAAGATACTACCAACCCCTTTTAACAGAAACAAAGTCTTTTTTTAAGTATAGCCGTGGTATAGCGGTAGTTCCTGACATACTATTCAGAAAGGTATCTGGGTCAAGTACCTGCACAGGTGCTTGTCAACCTTACGTGTGTGTTTATGACTTGAAAAAGATTTTCAGAGAAAATTTATCACTGTTGGCAGTCAACATAAACACGAAGGTCCCGTCAACTTGTATGGAAAATCAGTTCGGCGTTAATCTCGTCGGAGATATATCGGGCTTAATCATTTTTATCTTTATAGCGCGATATAAATCCGGCTAGTGCCCGACTTAAATCCAAACTGTTGGGTGGCCCTGAAATACTCAACGCTCTTAAGCCATTACTAGGCAGTTGCACGGCAGTTGCGGGGAGCCGGCTTAGTAAGAATTCCACTAGCAGCTGAGTTTGGTTCCGCTGCTTGTAATAAATGCAGTAGTTAGCTTAAGTTGAAATTTCGGAATTATAGTTCATTGTCATACGCTTCCAATATGCTTAAAAAACTTCGGTAACGATGCATGCAACATGTTGCATGTAGTGCATGACGACAATGTCTAAAACATAAATAATTGAATACTAAAAATTATTGCAGTAGGAAAAAATATAAAAAATTACAACAGTAAATGAAATGCAGTATATCAACTATTGCAAAGATATCTACATATGTTCATACTTATATATATATGTGTATACTTCTCTGATATGACACCGTTTACCGATAATTAGATTCCACATTGAACGGTTCGTTTGTTCGGACATAAGCATAACTATCTCAAATAGTTTTGTTCTCTTTTTTGATGATTTTTTTTTGGAATATTGTTAATTGGTGCACATTACAATTTGCAAAACCCGTTCACCGGAAGACTTATAAGCCAGAAGTTGTATCATTAAGATGTAATTTTTGATGGCAATGCTGAGTTACAATGTCTTCACCTGCCTTTTGAATGGCGTTATAAATGTTTTAACGGCATTTGCTTTTCCTGTCTCATAAACAAAGTTAATCTCAATGGAAACTATTAAGTATCGACAACCTTTTCCATTTCAATGGGCTTAAACGGATTTGGCAAATTATGAATTTTATGTAGGATGATGGGTAGTATTATAGTTTCGATTAACATAGAAATATTGAAACGTAATTAGTAATAGTTGATTAATTATTGGAAAAGTTCCCAATGAGTAACAGAAGAGTAACGAGTTTTGCGATACAGTACGCCAACCATCACTTTTTACCTATAACTGATTAGAACATCAAAAAGATCCAAGCGACTCTTCCTCTCTAATTCCTCTTCGCGTTATTGCATCGCTTATATTAAGTGACATTCCTTATCGAAGCATTTGATTTTCCGGTACCGGTTAAACCACCTAATGATCGCAATTTTGCTACATTTTCTGCTCAAAGATGCTTCTCACCGCGCCGAATGTACAAGTGATGAGCGCATATCATTGGTGCTTACAGCATAGTATTGAGGGGCATCATTTTTTTATACCCACTATCGAAATCATTTTAATCTCAAAATCTTAATCAGTTAGGCTTTCATATTCTGATCAAAGAATAATAGAAGCATGAAATTATAAATGTTGCATTGGCAAACTTCTTGCCATAGGTACGTATATAACGGCTTAGATAAATAATTTTGAGTGCAATAAAAAACTCTGCAATCATAAGATTGGCAGAAAGCCACAAAATATGAATAATATTTACAACAATTTAATTACAATTCAAAGCAAAAATACATAACATCTTCAGTAATTACATTTCTTAGTTGCGACATACATATTCGCTGTTGGTATTAAAAATTAGTAAAATTTCATTATATAAATTACGAAAAAGATACAAAATAAAGTGCACAAATATGGTTCTTGGTTTATGGTTTGTACTGCATTTGGTTGAAATTGTGCAGAATCCCGTTAAATTGGTACAATCAATCGTTATTCATCATACCTACGTATCGTGGCAATCAAATGCAGATTATGCCTGCAGTGTAAACTAATTCAATTAGTTTATAAGTAATGCTCTCTAGTTGCAGTCGAACTTCTTCTTCTTTAAATGGTCATCTAACCGCCCGGGCGATTTTGACCGTCCAACATAGCTCGCCAGTCGTTTCTTCGGTGCGCCAACTGGCGCCAATTGGAAACACCGCGGGATCGCAAATCGGTCTCCATTTGGTCCTTCCATCGGAGTGGTGGTCTCCCTCTTCCTCTGCTTCCACCGGCGGGTGCCGATAAGAATACCTTCTGGGCTGGAGCATCTTCGCTCATTCGCACTACGTGGCCTAGCCAGCGAAGCCGCTGTGTTTTAATTCGCTGAACTATGTCGGCGTCTGCGTGAAGTTCATACAGCTCATCATTAAATCTTCTTAGGTACTCGCCATCGCCAACTCGTAGAGGTCCACAAATCTTTCGAAGAACCTTTCTCTCGAATACTCCCAGAGCCGTCTCATCAGATGTTGTTAGTGTCCACGCTTCTGCACCATATAGCAGGACGGGTGCGATGAGTGACTTGTAGAGTGTTATTTTCCTTCGTCGAGAGAGGACTTTACTTTTCAATTGCCTACTCAGTCCGAAGTAGCATTTGTTTGCAAGAGTAATTCTTCGTCGGACTAGTCTGGAAAAAATAGACTTATAACATTTAAAGCTTTAGCGAATATTGGGATGTATAGAGTCTAGACGCAGTTTTCCTAAAGTTGAAATGTGGTCCTATTTGTCTGCTTAGTTTTAATTTTTATGTATGCGTAACTCTATCCCTCTTCCTCTAACCCCTGACGGTTAGGAGGTTAGAATATGTCCGTGGTAGGTATGACTGTCGTAAGAGGCGACTAAAATATCCGAAGGTGATGGCGTGCCAGTTGATGGTTGATCTGCGGATATTATGCCGCTCATCTCTCATTACAAATCTTCTTCTTCCTTACGCCCCCGACAGTCGGACATGTACCGGAAGGGAGTACCGGAGCGTACCGGGTTCAAATCCGGCAAGGGACTGTCGCTTTCGACAACACTCCCAAAAACCTTCGGGGAGTATTGTTGTCGCTAAACCAACAACGACATTCCTCTTTCTGAAGCGAAACACTTAGGGCCGGTTTCACCAACGCGACTAATACTAAAACTAAGTCGTGACTTAAGTTAGCACAGATTCGAGACTAACTTAATTTTGAGGTTCACCAACTGAGCGACATAAATAATTTTGAACATGACAACCCGATCAGCTGTTTTATGCATAGTCGTATTTTTTCATACCAGACAACTGCGCATCCCAATAACCCAGTGCGAAATAGGCATGTATGGCCATACACGAAGGAATGTATGGATCTTACACCCATTTCTCTTTAGTTGGAAGGTACTAAATTTAGCGCTTAATTGAAAACGATAATTTCGTAATGGTTGCATGCTAGAAAACAAGCGTTCACATCTACGCATACGCCGTTAAAGTCATGCTTGACAAATTTTCCTGCTAGGACATTGTACAAAACAAATTAGGAGCATTACTGACATTAAGGTTTTGAACGACAGCAACACTGACTTAGTCGAGAATAAGTCAGCTGGCAGGCTGCCTAAGTTGTGACTTAGTTATGTTAGATAGTGAAACCGGCCCTTATACTAGTGGAAATTTACTTATATATTTGATCAATAATGGTATTGTTTAAAATTGAATAACAACCGATATATTGAATGAATTTTGACGATTGAAATACCAAATAAAAACTATTTAAGACAACATTTTTCGTTTCTTTAAAACTAAATTTTAAATGAATATATTTTTCAAATAGTTGCAAAAACCATGAAAAATATATTGTTCGGAACAGAAAAAACCTCGCGCCATGTGGATGTCAGATATTATAACTTTAGCACTTTCTCCTACATTATTATCTTTTCTGAACTAGTTTTAGATTGTGTCCGAAATCTGACAACTAACATCTGGTAGGTCATCACTGCATTTCATATACATTTCGTATTTGCTGCTTATATAGAACAAAGAACTTTGGCTGCCTAGTTGGCTTTAGATTCATACTAGTTGTAAGGTTTTTGAAACTAGTTAGTTTGACTGCTGGGGATGAAAGGAATATACATGCGTCCATGTATGAGGTTTTTTACTCATAAAATCTTTTGTGGATGGAATTTAAATTTTAATAGCTAATTTATGTAGTTCGCGAATCGCATGAGATTTACAAAATCTTTATGGCAGGCAGTATGTGAATCTAAATGGCAAAAAAAGACATTGACGTATTAGCAAGTCACAACATGTCCACTCAAATGTTAAGGTTGAGATTTGGGCATCTAAATATTTACCGAACTGTAAATACATAAACTTTACAACATTGGCTGGAGTAAAGATTTGTATGGATAGGCCGCGGTTTTGAAAGGGCCATAAAATATACAGTTACTTAACAAATGAAATTAAATATGTATATATACCTGTAACTATGTATATATGTCTATTCATACTAAAAGAATGACTCAATTAATAGAGGAATACTCGTGTGGTTCCGTAGATTCCCTAAAACTCTAGACAAAACGGTGTCCAGAACAGTTATTTCTTAACCCTAATCACCCTTAGTAAATTTCTAAATTCGAAAGAGATTGTTTACTAATAATAGCCTTATGTGTAAACTAACAAACCGTATCATTAAATTTTATGTGCGGGTCGTGGCGGCCTTGGAATAATCTGCATCCAACAGGCAGCGATATGTATCTATGTAACGATGTATTTTGAATGTTATGATCACTTGAAAACATCTTCATTTCGCGTTGCCATATGGCAACCCCAGGGTGTTTCGGGTTGATTAGACATGCTAAAGATGGTTTTGTATGCTATAATATACACTTTCCTAATTTTAGGTCTTCTACAGCTCCACCGGTTATCAATGGGAAGTCATGAAAAACTTATTCATATCATCCAAAATCTTCAAAGCGATGTTCAGTATTTAAATCCAAGGGAGTCGAATTATGTTCAGCCGTCACACGTACGTAATCGGCTTTTTACACGTACACAACCCGATCGTCAACGAAATAGTATCAGCTTTTATTCAGTTTCTACTAAGCAATCAACGCAGTCGATTGCGGTCGAATTGTTTAATACAATAGGTATAATAAATACTGGTGAGCCTTGTTTTTATTGCTTGATGAGCGCTATACTATCATATTTTGTTTATGCTACCAATCTATTCACATATAGAGCACTAACTGTGTGCATACCACTGCTTTAAAGTTTTCAGGTATAAAATTTCGTACATCAAATGATAGGGAAGTTTTGTTGTCTAAGACCTTTTGCAAGGCTAGACTGCTCGAAACACTCATCTGGAACCTGGATCCATCCAATGCATGGATTTATTTCGAATTAATTAAGTACGAAAATTATTAGATTAGGAGAATTAGACTGCCTTTCTTCATAAACCCATGGTGCCCACAAGCTTACCGTCATTGTATTACAACAATACAAGTAATGGAGAGACATAGCCAGTTTTAACTTGTTAAAGAGATTCAAAATTTTGGAAATCCACAGGTGTATCAAAGATGATACATGGACTACAAAAGGTAAGCATCGTCACAAAACTCACAAATTTCCTTGTGTAATAGGGACCCGTGACGATACTGAAGGCTTGACTGAGAATGTTTAAGTGTTAGTGCACGTGTCGGTCCTCGTGTCACACCTACTTGCTTTCGACTGTCGTCGTGTCTCTGCCGGCGTCGATTGGCTAAAATCTACAATTTCGAATTTTTATTTTTGAGGGTGGTAATATTGTGCTGCGCTAGGCAATCGCGCCAACAGTTCTAGCGCAATAACTTTCACTTGCGCTTTAGGCGCAATTCCCTAGCGCAGCACAACATTAGTACCCTGCTCGTCAATCATGATCCGAAACAATCAAATTTACCATGCGAAATAAGTTTTTATATACATTTTTTTATATAAATTCACCTAGACATTTGTATATATTTATTACTAATAGAAAAATAACAAATGTGCATTACAAGAATATTTCTTTGAATGTAAAATTTGAAATATGAAATTAAATTTTCTTTGAATATAAGAAAATATCTTTTGGTATAAAGTTGTCTAACAATTCATAGTATAAATTAATAATATTAACATAATAATATAACTTCTCCCTCATTTAAACTAATATACTCCTGTATCTTAATTACTTATAATTAGCTACTTATAAACAATACATATTATTTTTGATTCACAAATTCATAATAAACATATAATGGACCATTAAATATTTTAACAAATTAATCCTCAATTTCTTTTGTATCAATGATGCCTTCAATTAAAATTTTTTTTTATATTTGAGGGATGTATATTTTCTAAGTTATAAAATTTATACTTTGGTTCTTGTTTGTGTCGAAATGAATTATAATTTTTGATAAGTCCTTCTTTCCTCCTCTCCTTATAGTTTTCTCTTTTCCTATTTCTTTCTCAATATAATTTTTTTTTGTAATTAATATATTTGTATATATTTTAATTTTATCACATTATCCAATTTTAACATTTATTGGTTTTTCTTTTATTATGAAATGAAAACTGTTATTAAAATATTCAATTGCTTTTTATCTTTAATATTAAGAGCATTATATTCAATAGACACCATTCTTATTTTCTCAGTAATTGTATTATGTAGTCTCTCTATATCTGCATTTCCTGTATGACTATTTGGTGTCACTAAATGCAACTCAATATTTTCATTCTTCAAATAATCCTTAATATTAATACTTTTAAATTCATTATTACAAATAATTTTCATAAAATGTCCACGTTGAGATTTATAAAATCTCAATTTTTCTATATTAGTTTGATTGTTCCTATCTTCTAAATAGTAAGCGTTGCAAATTTTTAAAATCTGTCAATAAAAGTTAAGAAATTTGATTTGGAATTCGTATAAATATCCATATGTACTATTTGTTTAATATCAGTTGGTGCTTCCGTTAATTTAAACTTATTTTTAATTGGATTCCGATCATATTTGGCCCTACTACTAACTGAACAATTATTTATATATTTGTGAATTAAAAGTTTTAAATTTGGGATATAAATTAATCTTTTAAGTCCAGTGTAATTTTCAATTATTCCTGTATGTCCGGTTTTATTTTTATGATAATTATGAATAAATTTATAGGCTTCATTTTTTGTTTCAACATCTTGAGCATGGAATGAACATCAAAAAAACTTTATATTATCAATTTCATCATACATTTCAATAATTTTATTTTGCAAAATATTATATTTACTATATATTCCAATTTTACCTTCAACAATATTTCGGCGTAATATGTTTTCTAAATTACCTTCTAGATCAGAAGAATTTATAAAATGTTTAATATCTACTTCCTTTTGTTTATCATTGGTTAATATTATTTGTGGTTCAAACCTATTAACTACAGTATCTATGTACAGTTTTGTATATTTTCTTTTTGAGAATGAACTGTTTCTATATCAGTGTTTGCATTATTAAACAGTGATTCAGAAGAAGCTGATAACATTAATTTCATTTGTATTTGCATCTATCCTACTAAGAAAGCCATCTACTTGATTTTCCTTACCTTTACTATAGTTAAGTGTTATATTATATTCACTTAATTTAATTAACCATCTATAAAGTCTTAGATTCATAGCTTTACCCTGATACTTTACAAAAAGCCAACGTAATAATTGATGACCTAATAAAATTTCAAATTTTGCACTATTGCTAAAAGTTCTTTTTCAGTTGCTGAATAATTTTTCTCATGGTCATATAAAGTTCTACAAGTATAACATATTGGATGTTGATTCTGTTGCAAAACAGCACCTATTGCATTAATACTTGCATCAGTAATTAATTGAAAAGGTTTACTAAAATCTGGATACTTAAGTACTGGTTCCTCTGTTAAAATAGTTAATAACTTTTCAAAAGCACTTACATAATTAGAATCATTTAAATTAAGCTTCATGTTTTTTTTAAATATTTTATTAATGGATATGCTACTCTAGAATAATCTTTAATAAACTTGCCATAGTATCCTGTTATACTTAAAAACGATTTAATTTGTTTAACTGTCTTCGGTATTTCAAGTTTTAAAATTTGGTCAACCTTAGTAGGATTTGGTTTAACCCCTTCAGTTGTTAAAACATGTCCTAAGTATAATGTTTCTTTGGCAAAAATTTTGCATTTATTAATTTGAATACGAAGGTTTGCCTCCTTCAATTTTGAAAACACTTTCTTTATATCAATTACATGTTCCTGAAAACTATTTGAAAAAACTAATATATCATCAAGATATACAATACAAATCTTATTTATTAAATCTTTTAACACAACTAATAAGCCTTTGAAAGGTTGCAGGAGCATTCTTTAATCCAAATGGCATACGAACGAATTCATAATGTCCATAAGGTGTAGAAAAAGCTTTTTTAAACGATCTTCCTCCTTAACAAGAATTTGATGGAATTCATTCGCAAGATCAATAGTCGTAAAATATTGTGACCGTCCTAATTTATCTAAAAGATTTTCTATATTTGGAATTTAAAATTTGTCATCTATCGTAATATTATTCAAAGCCCTATAATCTATAACAATTCTCCATTGTTGTTCCCCACTATAATCCATCTTCTTCGGTACAATCCATAAAGGAGAATGAACTGTTTCTATATGTTGTAAGGAGATTTACTCTCTTTAATGATTCCCTGATTCATCATAAAATCTATTTGTTTACAAATTTCTTTTTCATCTATTTGAGGATAACGATATAATTTGGAATATATTGGTTTATCAACACTTGTTTTAATTTCATGTTGAATAATATTTGTACTGCTAAGAGGTTGTCCTTCTATATAAATTAATTCTTTAAACGAAGCAAGTATATTTTTCACAGCTTCCTTTTCTTCATTCTCTAAAAATTATTTCAAGAACGTTCTTATCAATATCGCAAATTTCCAACTGATGAGTTTCATTATATGAATAAGGTCATTATTGCAAAAATTCTATTATACGGGTATTACCATTTATAACTAAAGTTTCATTATTCATATCTATCACTTCTCTCATTGGTTTTAAAATATTTTGTCCTATCATTGCATCGAATTGTTTCCCTTAAAATCTGTTAACTTCCAAGACATTGTTCCCTCTTCATTGAATCCACTAGGTAATTCTTTAATAATTTCAAATCTAATTATAGTAGAATTATTAATGGATGCAAAGCAAATACTATTTTTAAGTAAAATTCTTTTATATTCAGGTAATTTTTCCTGATTTAAAAGCGAAGTTGTTGAACCTGTATCAACTAACGCTCTAAATTTATTATTTATAGTTAATTCAATTATGGCTAATGATTTTGTGAGGCTGTTAAATAAAAATTTTCATGTCAACATTTTTGATTCCTGATTTAATTGTCGCCTTTGTATATGACCAACTTTCATATTATTATTATTATTATTACTATTATATTTATTTCTAAACTGATTTAAACTTTTATTAGTATTTGAATTAGAATTTAAATTAGGGTAAGGATAAGAATTATTATTGTAACTAAGATTATTATTATTAAAATTATCTCTAATGGCATAATTTTGTTTATTATTATTATTCGAAAAATTACTATAATTTGTCTTTGACACCCATGATTAAATTTATTTATACCTTGAATATCTCTAAAGATTGAATTTGGATTCTGGTTAAAATTCGGATAATTATTTATTCTTTTGTTTAAGGAAACAGGATTATTTCTAAAATTATAAACCATTTTTTTTCACAATTTCTTATTAAACCCCCTCTATCAAGAAAATTGAAGGCAACTCTTAAATTAGTGAAATTCTTATTAACTATAATTGAAGCTATATTTAAATCTATATTATTTAAAAATGTTTTTAAAATAATACTTTGTGCATCATTCGGACTAAATTCCACTGGCTTAGCTTCATCAAACTCATAATTTTCATTACTTTTACATAAAATTTCACATAATTGATTAAAATATGTTACTATACCAACATTTTTTGTAGAAAACACTTGATGTATATAATCTAAAAGTTGTTGCTCACCATTGGTTAAAATTAAAACTGACTCCACTTCTCTAATGAAAGAAGTTAGGGCGTAGGAAGCATCACCTCGAAATTCCTTAATTTGTTAGGCATCCCACACTATATCTTTGAAAGGAAGTTGTAATGCCATTTTTATCTGTTTTTCAATTATCACCCTATTATTTTGCATATTGTGCTGTTACTTGTTCCTTGTTGTTCCTTATTGTTATTGTTGCTGTTCTTGCTTGTTGCTTTTTGTTGTTGTTTGTTATTGTTGTTTGTAGTTGCTTGATGTTGTTGTTGCTTGTTGCTTTTTGTTGTTTGTAGTTCTTGTTGTTGTTGTTTGTAATCGCTAGTGGTTTTTACTTGTAATTCCTTGTTCGTTTTCGTTCTTTCTTGTAGCCTTTCCTTTTTATTTAATATTTGATTGTTGTTTTTTGTTAAAATCCTCTATTTTCATAAATGTATTTGAATGTTGTTATTGTTTTGCTGTTTTATATATTTGATATTAGATTGCACATTGTTAGCAGTAGCCTTTTCCTGATTTTATGTTTTATTTATTAACGTTGTTGTTTCTGCTTTAGTTTTTGACTTTATATATAGCAGAATTAATACTTTTCAGCTATTTTTAAAATACACTAAAACACGCGGTTTTTTGGAAATAGATTAAACTTCGGTTTGAAATTCGCGTTGGTTCGAAGACTGCGCCAAATAAGTTTTTATATAAATTATTTTATATAAATTCACAAACACATACGTATATATTTATTATTAATAGAAAACTAACAAATGTGCATTACAAGAATATTTCTTTGATGAAAGTTTTTGATGTAAAAATTTAAATATGTAATTAGATTTTCTTTGAATATAAGAAAATATCTTTTGGTATCAAGTTGTTTAACAATTCAGAGCACAAATAAATAATATTAATTAATATTTACATAATAATATAACTTGCGTCAACTTAAAAAATCCTAAGTTTTAGAGTTTAGCCAATCAACGCCGGCAGAGGCACGACGACAGTCGAATTCAAGTAGGTGTGACACGAGGACCGCCGAGTGCACTACCACTTAAAAATTCTCAGTCAAGCCTGATGTATCGTCACGGGTCCGTATTACTGAATTATAATGAATAAAAACACAACAAATTTAATAACCATTTAAAACCATTGTTTTTGCCCTAACTGTGTGACGTCCCTGTTCAATCGTATATTTATGTCCATAAAAACTCATCCACATATACTTCTTGAGCTTGTCCGACGATTTTAGATGAGGATATACAAATCTTATTGAATGCCGTTGTTGGATTTTATATGTATGCATATCTACTTATGTACTCGCACATGCCATGCAGGGAACTCAGTTAGTAAGAAAAATGTCTGGTTCAGAGGTAGATCTAAGATGTCAAATAAGAACTAGTTTCATAATAAATTTTCATTAGTTGGAAACCGTCAGTCGAGTAACCATCGAAAGGCACTTCTCACTATATTTGAAAAAATCATTCTTCTTACAATATCAATATATTAGAAAAAAGTGTCTAAAATTTGGGTTCGTTTGCAACCATCGAAAAGTATAGTCGAAAAGCGATAGTTCCAATGTGTAGATTTATGGGGTGTTTCATAACTCTCGCAATACTGAGTGCAAACTAGCTAGAATCTATATGTAGATTTTGATAGCCATGGTTCTGAACTAACGAAATAGTATCAATAAACGAACTACATAGTTCGAAAATGTAGAATATTTCACTAGTCCGGAACTATGCAATGCATTAGAAGCACATCAGTTCATAACTAGTGATTTTCCCTGCAGGGTGTGTTTAGAGTCGGTTGACACTATGTCATCGTTACATACTTACGTAAATATAGCAAAAGTTGTTTGCAAGTTCGTCTTTGGGCAATCGTTTATAACGTACAGTGGTCGATAATGTTAATCAATGCAAAGTTCAAAAGAGGGGTGAAGTAAAAGAACTTGTTTTAAATAGTTTTAATGGAAAGGAATTTTGTGTCCAAAGTGTCACGGAGTTTACAATAAAAAAAAATATATCAGTTTTCAGAACTTGGTAAATTCAATTCCATTACAATTACATTCCTCACACAAAAGGAATCGCTTACGTCTCCCCGCGTTAGGGTTGAACCACAGCCACCACGAAACTCCCCGAAGGGACGGTCCCAGCTAACAGGTAAGCCAGTCACGGACACAACCTAAGTTCCGAAGCATAGCATGTGTGTGCTGTGGCTGTCCTATGGGCTTGTTCCCCGTGGCACAAAGCAGTCCCCTAGTAGGATTTGCAAGTAGCCTACAACCTCCGTATGCAGTTTAAATAAACAAGCCACATACGAGGAAGTCGCCTTTTACGACTGGCATGCCTTGCCCGGATATATTCTACTCCCTACTCGGAGAGGAGAGATGTGACAACAGTCGGTTACAGAGCTGGGACAACATCCTGAAGGCAGTACTTAGAGAAGATATAAAAAAAAAGTTTCTGGATACATATATGGCTATTCGAAGGCCGGTTATTGATTACGATGCGCCAATATGGTCGCCGAATCCAAGCGACACCAGCTGTAGGAATCAGAACTGCTACGAGATGCGTTTGAGTTTCACCTCCACCAAGATACTAAAATGTTAATTGTTGTTGGGCGAATATCCTATGTCTTACCTATCCAAATACATCCCCTGCAAGTGGTAATGAACTAATGACATCAAACATTTCTTCAACTGCACAATTAATAATAACAACAACAAGCCTAATTATTTTGTGCAGCAAGGCCAGCCACAACCACACCTTTAATGGCGAACAAATTTTATACGCAAATGAACATTTATCAGTGTTCCAATTACTTTTGCAATTCCTTTGAGGAATGGGAAATTGGATTTTACTTTTGGGATTCCTTGTAATGTAATTGGGAAAATTTCCATTACATTTTAAACTCCTTTCCAAGGTATTGGGGAAGAAATTACATTGCCGCAAAATATTTTTTTTCAATTCCAAAAAATATTTATTTATTTGAGCCTCAAAACGAGGAAATTACTTTTTTTAAGGAATTGAAAATTGGGAATTGAGAATACTTTGATTCCTAAAGTAATGATTACTACCCAGCTCTGACAGTTGTGCCATTTTTAAAAAATCACAAAATCCGATTTTTACTTTCAGCTGTCACTTTTTGCTTTGATAAGTACATAACCAGTGGTCCATTCTTTGATAACTTTTATTAGAAGGTAATCAGCGAATTGTAGTTAATCAGACATTGACTAAACGGGTTTTGGGCCAACCTCTGATAAAATCCTGATTAAGCGGGCCCTTAGTCTTACATGCATTTGAAAAGATTATTTGACCTAGAGTTTTGGGAGTACAAGAAAATTCTAAATGAGCTACGAAGTCCACTTATTGGTTTTCCAGCTTATCGTTGTCTAAGGAGAAAGCCACCGAACTCCTTTGCGAACTGGATTCAGACCCTTACAAAAAAAAGCCTTTTGCTTTTGACGCTTCTGTTAAATTTCGGTGAGCAAGCTGTGAAGGAGAACATAGAACGTACTGTTGAAAATTACAAATTTGAATATGTGAGGAACTTTGTCTATTTGGGAGTCGTCAACACGGAAAATAATTTCAGTCGAAAAATTCAGTCTTCCCAATAATTGTTACTTTGGACTGAGTAGTAACTGAGAAGTGAAGTCCCCTCTCGATGAACTAAGATCACCCTTTACAGGTCTCACATCATACCGGACGTAATGTACTGCTCAGAATCATGTACAGTGTCGAAAAAAGATGCGATGAAACTTGGAGTATTGGACTTTACGGAAGGGTTTTGATTCTTTCCATTAGGTAGGTAGGTAGGTTGCAGTGGCTACTAGTGAACGGACTAGCACACATAGGCCCCGTAGGTCCCGTTGTGATACCACATGGATCTGACTGACCCCTACTCAAACCATTTTGTGGATTCCGCGAAGCGCATAATATCCTTTGGCTTAATTCTTGATAATTCGCCAAGATGATATAAAATACCCAACCCCAGATATTTCAACCTATTGCCCCACAGCGCGGGACATTCACATAGAAGATGCCTCACTGTTTCAGGCTCCTCCTCGTCCCTACAGCTTCTGCATAAATCATTATAGGGAATGCCCAACCTTTCCGCATGTCTGCCTAAGCCTATATGCGCTGTGAGAAGTCCCATAAGTAATGAGAGTTCCTCCCTTCTGAGTTTGAGTAAGTCTTCGGACCTACTCGCGATAATCTCTGGTCACACCAGTTTTGTATGATTGCAGGTATCTAGGTTTTCCCATCTATCCCTTGCCTGTTTGAGGAATATATTCCTCGTTAAGAGCTTTCTGGTCGCGAGCGGCATGCCTAAACCCTTCCAGGACTGTGAAGGCGGAGCGGATGTACCCCCTCTAGCTAACTCATCTGCCATCTCATTTCCTGGTATGCCACAGGACCTTTCTCCCAGAATTCCCTTTCAGGTGTTCTGATATCAAATTTCTTCTCGAAACAGTACTTCGGTATACAATAGTCCGAAATATGCGCGGGGAGATTTTTAAGGATGGACGAGTGACCTTCACCAAGGGCCCTCCATCCTGGTAAATTCCTAATTCGCAGTGCGCCGCATATAATTTACCGCATATGTCAACCGGTAGAATGTTAAGGACTGCATTCAGTGCCTCTGCCGCTGTTGTGCGTAGCGCCCCACTAACTCATATGAGCGCACTTCTCTGTACTCTTTGGATTACGATAATGTTGGAGCTCTACTCAAGGCCCTTCCACCAAACCAGGACCCCATACAGAAGAATTGGTCTTACCAGGGCAGTATAGAGCCAAAGTGTAACTTTGGGGGACAACCCCCATCTTTGTCCTATGGCACCCCTACAAGAGTATAGGGCCACAAGAGCCTTTTTAGCGCGCTCCTGGATGTTCTCTTTCCATGTGAGCTTTTTGTCGATAATAACCACCAGGTATTTTGCGGAATCACCCAATTTAAGGGTGGTATTGCCTAATGTCGGTAGCCGTAGCGACGGAATTTTGTATTTCTTAGTAAACAGTACCAGCTCTGTTTTGGCCGGGTTAACACCTAGACCTTTATTCCCAGTCCACTCTTCGACTAGCCTAAGGTTTCTTTGCATGATATCACATAGCGTTTGAGGATATTTACCACTCACAACCACCGCAAGGTCGTCTGCGTAAGCTATGACTTTAGACCCCCCCTCTACCGCCAAGGTTTCTCGCAATCCATTGACTGCAGCTACCCATAGAAGAGGGGAGAGGATCCCACCTTGTGGCGTGCCTCTGTTGACGGCTTTGTTCACCGACACCCCGGCTAGGTCAGCGTGTCCCCTCCTACTCGTCAGCAGTTGGTGCACGAATGACACAAGCCAAGGCTCGATACCCAAAGCGGTCAGGGCTGTCATGATCGCTTCCGGCATGATGTTGTTGAAAGCCCCCTCAATATCCAGAAAGGCTATCAGTGTAAATTCCTTATTCGTTAGGGATTTTTCTATATGCGTGACGATGTCATGTAACTTTTTCTATGGATCTACCTTTCATGTATGCATGCTGCTATGGTACACCTTTGCTGTCTAGCTTATCTCTAACGTGAGGCTCAATTAACCTCTCCAGTAAATTAAGTTGGAAGGACGCCAGACTGATAGGTCTGTAGTCCTTTGGGCCAACATGAGATGTTCCACCTGCCTTAGGTATAAAAATTACCCTGGAGTTTCTCCAAGGGTTGGGGATGTAATTGAAAGTAAGCACCCGTTTATAAATCGTTAGCAACCAAGGGATGCTCAGTTCCGTTGATTGCTGAAGTTGTAAGGGCGATGTAACATCTAGACCCGGTGCTTTAAATGGCTTGAATGACCCAATGGCCCATTCGATTCTTTTATGATTGAGGTACTGCCCTAGGTCATGTACACCATGACCCCTATAAGGTTGGTACCTATGGTCGCTTTCCGCTTCTGGAAAGTGGGTATTAAGGAGAAGTTGGAGAGTTTCCTCCCCCGTATCTGTCCATGACCCATATGGCTTTTTCAGACACCTCGGCGAGCTATGGGGTGATTTGGATAGAATCTTCCGTAACCTCGAACCCTCTGTGACTGATTCCATGCTGTTGCAGAAATCTCTCCAGGAGGTTCTTTTTGATTTCCTGAGTTCCCTTTTGTGCTCTCTAAGCTGTTCCTTGTAAGCTTCCCATTTCACATCCTCCTTCGAGGCTTTTGCATTATTAAACGCTTGTCTACACAGCTTCCTGTATCTATATAACTCGGGGTTCCACCAGGGTGGGGTTTGCTTACCCCTAGCTCTTTTAATAGCCAATTGACATCCCCTTTATCTAAAGCCAATTGACAGGCGTTAGTAAACTTTACCACCAGTTCCTCAATTTCCTTAGTATCCCCAGGCGTTTCGGCATTACAAGCTGAAAGGTACTTATCCAGTTCCTTATTATACAGTTGCCAGTCGGCATTCCTAAGGTTTCTATAGGGGGAGGAGATGGACGGTGCGCCTGCCAATTCAAAGCGGATGTAGCGGTGGTCGGAAAAGGAGTGCTCATCGTAAACCATCGAGTTCCTGACCATACCTTCCGCACTTCTTGAGCAGAGCGTAACGTCCAGCACCTCCCTTCTATTTTTCGTGACGAAAGTGGGCTCGCTGCCCCTATTACATATAAAGATATTGTGAGCTAGGATAAAATCAAATGGTGACTCACCTCTATCATTAGTATCCCTACTGCACCAAGCCGGGTGATGTGCTTTAACATCGCCACCTACAATAATGTGTCCTACTATTCTCTCGAAAGTACTCCGCACAGCCGTTACGGGAGATGGTACATCGTGCGCCATATACGTAGAGGTCAATGTACATACGGCGCCATTGACCTCTATTTGTATAGTTGTGGTATCCTCATCACTAAATTGAGGGAGAAATAAAGTATGTACGAGTATATTAGATTTAAGTAAAATGCAAGCTCTACGTTTACCCCCAGTGGCGCCACTTACCAGCGAATACCCTGCTACCTTCAGCCCGCATATTTTAAGCCCTACTATCCAGGGCTCCTGGATTAGGACAATATCTGCTGCTCCCTTTGATGCGAGGAGGAGCAGCAGTGCGGCCGACACTGCTTTACTGCGATGGAGGTTTATCTGAAGAACCTGCATCATCACGGTTACTACGCTCCACCACAGTAATGTTGCCGCTGTCCTCATCGGACATTGGCTCATCCCCTGTGTGCTCCTCACACCATCTCTTGAAGCCAAGCGAAGAGGAGGAAGACCCCAATGAGGAGGTCGATACAGATTCGTCCCCTTTCGAACCATCCATCGGCTTGGCCCGGTTAGTTTCGACATCCACATCGATCTCGCCATTGTCGTCCTTCTCCAGCTCCGCCTCTAAGTCCTTCGCTGACATGAGATCACTGGAGTACACCTTAATTTTGCGGTCTATAAAACCAAAGTGCACTGTCCCTTTCGTCCTTTCCAGGAGGGGGAGCGACTCCCTGTTGAGCATCAGCTTCACTTGACGCGTAGCCTTAGTGCTCGACACTAGACTGAGGACCTTCCAGTTACCCGTTGGAAGGTCTGGGTTATAGGCCCTGAGCACCTCTAGGACCTTTTCCGGCTCTTCCGGCTTGGATGGAATCCAAGCCCAAGCCCTTGGTCTACCCGGGATATCACCGAAATCCACCGCCTTGATAAGCGCACCCGGATAGACCTCCTTCATCTTGGCTACCGCCAACTTGTACATCGCGGCAGACCGTGAATCCACTCGGCCCGCACCCATTCCCAATTCGGTCGCAAGGACCTCTCACCTTTGGGATTAGCGTCGTAAACCCCCAAAAGTATACTGCCTTTAGCGAGTTCTGCAAAAGTGGGGCCTTTGACTCTAACCCTTTTGGGGTTTGAGGTACCAGGCACGACCTCCATGGACCTGTTGCGTTTCGCGGTCCCCTCTTCGCTCACCAGACGACTCCCATAGAAGTCCGGGACGATTACCTTAGCCCACTCAAGCTCCGCTTTGAGTTCTGCGACGTCGCCAGGCAGCGCCTTAGCTAGCAGATCGGGCTTTCCATTATATCAACGGCGATTATCGAAGGAAATTTAACGATGAGATGTACGGACCTTGACGCAGATATGACCATAGCATGGAATGATAGCCGAAGGGCTCCGCTGGCTAGGCCATAAGGGTTTCCTATCGACAGCCGAATTTGACAACAGGGAAGGGAGCTGTCTTAATACACTTATATCTTAAATTGGTTTTAATGAAAAGAGTCTACCGCTGTGGTAAATTACGCTTTTCTATAACTTTCATCAGCTTGTGAAAGTTATGCTTTATAAGCCTTTTTTATCATACCAATCCTTATATATGGGATCTGTAAGTAAAAGTTTTTTTGAAGATTGGGCGCGGTTGTGGGTGAGTATCAAGACAGAAGACAGAGGAAGGTTTTGATACAAAGAAAGCTTAATCCAAGACAGATAAATGCTATATCGATGTCCAAGCGTCTCCTTAAATGAGCGCACATTTTTATGTAAATAAAATATATAGGAAGGAGTAGCTTGAGCTCTATTCTCAACTTGGCCTATTGGCCTAGACAATGATTGTGTAGTAAACAAATATCCGTGTTGTGCTGTGAATCGAAATTTCTAAGGAAAAGTTAAGTAGATGCACACATTTGCATAGCCGAAAATAATATATAGTGTTTTAAAAGGATTATTTTGCTATGAATTAGATTCAGTTAATTTATATACTTAAAACCTATTCAATTCATTTTAACGCCCTCTGTGCAAGCGGACACCAAACCAATTAAGAATTTGGATGACAATAATTGTAAATGGCAAATGTGGGCTCATTGGCTACAGATAAACAGTTTACGGCAAACTTTTGAGCAAATGCTTTCGATATGCCTCTCAAAAGCATATAGCAAGAAGACGAAGAGGATGATCGTAAAATGCAATAAATTTTCAATTGACCGAAAAACTGAAAAGTTATTCGAAAAAAGATAAAATCTGTATTACGAACATCAAGAGCAACTACTTTTAAAACGCTAAAAAGACAGGCTTTTATGCATATACATATATGCACACTAGCCCGTAAAGCAAAACAAATTGTGGAACCGGCTTGATTGGCTTTCCCTATAGATTTAAAATTTTATTATTTTATTAAAGAACAATTTTACTGTCTCTCCTTCTCATCTTTCACCCACTTTTCTTCTTGCTTTCCTATTTTTTCCGTTACCAATTGTTCCAATTTTTATTTCCTTTATTTTCATAACGCATTTAATGTTTTAATTTTTTTCTTACTATATCTCTTGTTTCGGCCCCCTCCTTTTCCATTTTAGCATCCCTACCTACTTCGGTTTCTTGAGCTGGTATATGGTTAACGATATATAACGAATTTAGGCTTGTATAAGAGACGGCGTGGAACTGACCACTCTTGCAAAATTTTAAAAAGATTTATGTATAGGGCACATCCATATATCCAAGTGTCATTTTGAATTTGAACTTTTAATTGACTAGATTTGTGGCAAATATCGCTCCCCTTCATTTTTATTTTTAGGAAACCAAATAAACGCAAAAATGAGGGTGAGATCGTGTCGAACTCGAGGTGGATTAGAGAAATAGGTTTTCTCGAATATAACTTTTCGTTCATTTTAGGTAAGCTTAAGAGAATTAATTAATTTTACTGAAAGTATTTTGTAGTTTTTTTTATAAATTTTCCTTGACTAAAATTTAGCTTTAAGCCTGGTAGCTAAAAAAAATATTTTAACCGAAGCGATTCGCTTGAATAATTTTTTTACAGCGTTTTTGAAGTTGCTAATTTAGATTAACAAAATTTTAATCCAATAAACATTTAACATTATTTTAGTGAAACTATTATTCCATTATCATTCAAAATTGGTTTTGAATGGAAGTTTACTTAAAATTTTTTATTGAACCTTCATCGCCACTACCACTCAGAGATTTGTGTGCATTACTAATGGAAACAAACACACATTTTCATTCAAACCCGTTTTAATGGACCGAATGATAGAACGATTGTATTTCCAAAATGTAGTAAAAATTTATGTGCTGAGTGAAATGGAAATTATACGATCCCCTCATATTTTTATTTTTAGTAAAACTATCATTCTGTTATCATTAACGCTGATTTTGATTGATGCTTCACTAACAATAAAATTTATTTTTAAACGGGCTTCATTTGCATTTCCACTACAACTTTTATGTAGAGGAGATTTGTCAATTCAAACTAATTCAATTCTACTTGGGATACCAAGATCGAAGCCATGTTGCCTATATACTTATTTACTATTGCTGGATTCGATGAAGAGAAGGTCATTTGAAAATCTAACCATAATTTTTATTATATTTTTTTAATTGCTGATGCAATGAAAGCAAATATGAAAAAACAACATTTCCTAAACAGTCCAATGCGCCAATGTAACATTCAAAAGCCAATATGGTGCATCTAACGGAGTTCAATTTCAATAACTAGCCATGCAGACAGGTTATGCTACTCTACTGCTTTACGATAAAAAGTTGAGCTGTGCAACGGTGCTAAAGATGTCATTGCAATTGTAACTATTAATAGTTGCTGCATATGGTGCTTCTTGTTAATGCATTTTTGTTATTGTTACTACATACATTACGGCTCGTGTTGTTGTTGGTACTATTGTTAGTTGTTAAGATATTTATTTGTTTCGTTTTATTTATTTTCTTTGTATCAGCTTTTGCTCTACTGAGTATTGACAAAATTTGTATACCCTTCACGAAATGGAGAAGAGTGGGTAAGACCATAAAAGCTATACTAAATGAGTTGAAGGGGGCTATTACCTAGTCTAGCTGCATTTTAATGGCGGAGCCACTCTGACAGACATTGCTGGTGGGAATTCCGAGGTGTTGTTGAAACTAAAAAACTGCATCAGTAATGCCGAGTTTGTAACAAATATCTGGATCCCAATCATCAGAGTTAATTTTTTCGTACTTAACTAAAGGCTTTCGTCTAAGCTACAGGCTTGAATTCTTGGTCAGGGGATGTGAACAAATTAGACGAGGTTGTGTCAGCTGGACAATGTCTCACTCTACCTTCCACTTATATTACTTATTCTGTTTCATCTTTCTCCGAAACCGATCGAGTTATAGAAACAACGGTTATCTTAAAGTTGCATTCAATTCTTTTCAGCAGTTCTTGAGTGATTTGCGTCCAAACATGGAGACCGACAGGCAGAAAAAAAATTTTAAAACTGTTCTTTTGGACTCTATTGCCTCAAAATGATCACTTCTATAATTTTTTTTTGAACATCTGCAATGTACAAACCTGTTACAATTTTATCATGTGTAGAGATGTTCATGAAAGGTATGAAGCCATCGACAGAGTGGTGCAAATACCTTTGTAAAGTGTTTTTCTTTTGTATAACTGATTTTTCGCTTGATTATTAGCTATGTTATTATTTTTGCTGTTGTTATTATTGTTGAATGCTCGACTACTGTTCATTCATTATTATTGTCGTCACTTGCTAACTGTTGTTGTTGCTGTTTTTGGAACAACAACGTTTATGTCTTCTTTTTTGTCTTCTTGCAACCAGCGATGCTAATAACATTCGTTGTGGACATGGTACTTATGTATGTACGTAAGTATTTTGGTATGCAACGATTTCCCAACTGACAGCAACATAACTATGAGAAAAAAACAAAAAGTTTACTGCTTTTCGGGTGAAAACTGTTAAAGTGCAAAGCAAATTTCGGTTAGTGGAAAATGCCATATTTGTTGTTGTTTGATTTTGTTTTTTTGCTATTTTATATGTAGCGCGCTGCACTATCCGCTTCTTTCCCCCCTGCGGGTTAGGGGTTTAGAATATGCCCGAGGTAGGCATACCGGTCGTAAGAGGCGACTAATATGCACAAAGGTAATGACGTGCAACTCGATGGTTGATCTACGGATATGATGCCTCTCACCTCTCATTACCCATCTCTCCTTCCTTACGGAAGGAGGGGTGACATGACCTAGAAGGTTCCTCTGGTCATACCAAATCGCTACCACGACAGTCGGGCAGTACCGCAAGGGAGTACCGGAGCGTACCGGATTCATATCCGGCCAAGGACTGTCAATTCGACAGCAACCCCCAAAACCTTCGGGGAGTGTTTTTGTCGTTACAACAACAACAACAACATCCGCTTCTTCCTTCTGTAAAGGACATTGCTTGAATTCAGCACTCCTCATACTTCACCTTTTTCGCATTTACTGATGCCACCCCATATGAGGTGGAGCACTTTCAGTGAGAGGCAAACTTACGTATCAAGACCTAGACCGGAAACTTACAGGAGTTGACCACGAAAATTATGAGGATTGCAGAAAAAATAAATGGATTAAAAATTGGGCGGGCTTACGAACTCTAGAGGCCTGAAGGTCGATTATTTCACCGCAAGTTGTGTGATGTTCACTTCTTCCTTATATAAATTGATTTGAACGCTTAAAAAATTTAAATTTTGGTCACGAGTTTGTATCCACTTTTTCAGTAGATTTTAATATATTCAATTAATGAGTGCACACAAGCTCTTTAAAAGATCGCCTACAATATCTGAATTGTTGACAGTGCTTTCATATCTTTTCGACCCAGCAATATAAAGTGAGATGATCAGGGTTTCTCCCATACAGAGTATATACTCGTATACTCCATCATCAGCTGCCTTTGGCGCTTATACTATATAATTGGCCGGGTAAAGTAAGGCGTACATGAGGCGTAATAGTTATTGAGTATAACTACTTTACTATAAGATTTGTAGTACGATTATAATTACCTTTCATAGGAATTACCGTATATTTATTGTCGAAGTAACAGTACTTCGCCCTCTCTAATCAGCATCCCCACTTCAGGAATCTTCTTCAATCTTTTTAAACGAAGGCAACGAAGCAAGCAGCGCTGAATCGCTTACACCTTTTTTTGGTGGGTAGTTACATACATGCACACATTGATATAAAAAACTGAATAGAGTAACAATGGCTTTAAAATAAGAAGTCAATAATTTAAGTGGCTCTTGATATTTATTTTGATTGCTGCTGTTTATATGAACGGGTTAGTTGTTAATTACCTTAACAAATGGAAGAAAGTAACATTAGATGAAAAAAGCTGAGAAACGAAATAGTGCCTAATGTATATAGGTAGACGTGACCGACATTCCCCTATGCAAAACTTAGCTTAATTAAATTTAACCTCATTGGTAACCTTATCCCATACGTATCTCCTTCATTTTAATACCTAAGAATCATTAATGCAAATATACTCGGAATTATGACCAACTAGAACTTAGTCCAAGTTCTTGCAAATTCCATCTCGAAGACCTGTGTAAAATGGCTCGAAGATGGGTTGAGTAGTTGTAAAGTTATCTTAGCAAACGCCTTTTAAAACACAGGACCGAGAAAAACGGCTTAAAGTTTTATGTGGCAATAAAACATGCCCAGCTGAATAGCTTCCCCTAACTTTCAGTCCGCTCGAATTGAAAATTTAGGAAAATATTCTAAAAAGAGATAAGACAAAAAATCTACTTCTGAAGCTGTGTAACTTAAATGATGGAATAACAAGTGGTTTTCGGCTCTTAAACAGCATTGACCAAAGTAACTCAGTTGGATTTGTTGTTAGTTTTCTCCATGCAGTCTATTTGACACTTTTTTTTTAGATACAAAACGAAATTTTCACGTTACTTTGTATGAAGTGTAAGTATCCACCTGGGAACAGGTTATTTGGAAAAGGTTTAAATCAGATACGTAAAACAGCTTTGAAGAAAATCTTATGCTAATATAAGTAAAAGTTTTATTACAATTCTGACGTCGGCCATAATTTATTTGCAAAAATTATAGTAGCAATAGTAGTGATACAAATTCGAAAAAAGTTTGGCCTACCACCCAAGCCAGTTGATTAGTTGTTTTCCATTTTACATAAGTACTGTTTGGCGGTTATGAGCTAGAAAAGTATTTCTGCAAGATGACGCTGGTTTAAAGGTGAAGGTTTTTTAGTTTATAAATATACAACTATTTAAAGCAAAATGTTACTGTCATCATAATTGCCTTTGCTTTATTTTTGTAATGGTACTAATAACAGTTGTGATAGTTTTCGAGATGGTTTAAAATTAACAGAATTATCAATATCTATCAAAACACGGATTTTAAAAATTTTGTTCGTTATGCCAAAATTGTGGTTAGGACTCGATATGTAAGCTTGACTGGAAATTTTCATAAAAATATGTTTCATAAAACTATTAAGTTCATCAATGAATCTATTCATTCCTAGACCATTTTTCACTCTTAAAACCATCAGATCTCTGTCAGCGAAAATCGTAATAAATACGAAAGCAGTTTTATGCAAGAATCGGCCAGGGTTAAGATTTTACTGCAGTATCATTCCATGCATCAAAGTTCTTAGGATGAAAAAAAAATTGATTCCACCATGTTCGATGAAGTCGAAATTTACAACTTCAGAACCGTTTACGATGGAATGACAAAAATTGGGGCAAGGCATACCACGATGGTGAAAAGTACACCTAGTGTAAATGTGTGATAGCACCTGCAACTATAGAAAAGGAAAAGGGTGTTTGAAAACAAAAGGAGGAAGTATCGGAGGAAGAAAGGATATGACTCGAATATGTAACGAGCGATGAGAATTGCAGTTAGTACGGTAATAGTGCAGTACATATCACTCCAATTTATATTTGTTTGCTGGGTATATTTACATATATTATATGTAAGTAATGGCTTTACAAGTAATTCAAGATGACAACGGAGACGCCAACAAAGCAGGATTACGCAAATTAACTTGTGTGCGAATTGTTGTGCGCTATTGTTGTTGATATTATTACGTTTTTATTATGATTGTAATTTTATTATTACATATGTCTGTACAGATTTATATATTTGAGATGTAACTGCTTACATGCATACATATGTACATTTATCAAATTGTTGAGTTCGCTCTACGTAATACCTCGTAATATTCGCAAGTGACTTACACCTTGCACAGTAGCTCATCAATTTCAAATTGAATCAGCCTCTGCTCAGACAACACCTGCTTCGTCACTTGATCACCCACTTGCCCACTTATGTGCACGAAGTTATGTTCGCATATGCAGAAAACAAGCGCAACATAATTATGTAGTTGCTTCTCATCGCTTAATCCACATTACAAGCTGCTGTAACAAAAAACTCACTCTTTTTGGTATTTTTGGAATTCTTCACATAAGAAGAGATCAAGGAAGTACCGTATAGTATTAAGTAGAGATGACTGAATATTCGAGTGGGAATTGTTGAAGTCTGATATAATATTTTTTTAACGTTGATATAATTCTACCTGGACAACCAAACCCTCAATTAAAAAGTAAACTTTTCATCTTGTCTCGCAATGAGTCGGCTATATCTCTCTTTATAAGCTAACTTCTACCATCTTGGTTTAAGTATTTAAATACCCTGCAGTCAATTCTACTAGTTTTATACTAGTCAAATACTTCTTTGCCAAACCGGCTCTACTAGTTGGAGTTCTGTAATTTTTCCATATTAGCAACTGGTATTTTTAACACGGCGATGTCCTATGAGATGGCCATTGCCCGCTTCTGCATCAGCATCATACCAATTGGCATACTAGTCAGCTTCTGCATCAGCATCATACCAGCCGTCATACTACTCAGCCTATGCATCAGTATCTAACCAGTTACCGTACCACTTCATAGTAGGTTAGTTCTCTTTGGTTTGAAAAATACAAGAAAATTGCAAAATTACCTTAGAAACCACTTTATTGAAAATTCAGTCATTAGATATAAAATATGTATCAAAATAAATATTACTTCTCTACATTGAACAATGGAAACAAATCTCAATAAAAATATAGTCGCTATTCATAGCAATTTTACCCCTGGAAAACATTTATAAAAAGTAATTTTCTTCTTTTCTTATAAAAGTCCTGTAATTTGTAATTGATTTCGCAGGCATAAATCTTTGAATTTTTTTGAAACATTTTGTGGAAAATTTAAAAAATTTATATTTTAATCTGAGATGGAATACAATCCATATTTCCAAAAATATCTTTCAAGGAAACATTAGCTTTGAATGGTGAAAATTATAAGTTTCGGAGTTCTTTGCAAATAGCAATGCAGATAACTCGATTATTTTAGTACATAACTGGCTTACACCCATGGGTTTCATCCCACATTTCTATAAAAAAAATTCCAGTTGTATGGCAGGTGCCACGTTCCCTTATAACCTCTTACCAAGTTTCAGTCGTCTAACGTAAATACTTCCAGAGATACGGACTATGAAAAATTCCATATGTATGGGAGGTGCCACGCCCCCTATCTATATCAAAATATTTTTTAGCCCATGACCATCCCTGGAAGATATCCAGTGAGTGTTGCAAATTTAGTTACGATCAGTTTATACGTTAAGGGCACAAGTTGGTCTATAAATACATACATACATACACAATTTGAATTTTATATATATAGATGTGCAAGTTCTTAGTACCTAAATGTTTTAAAAAGTGCTAACTTAGCCACATTGTTATCATGTGTCTCTGCTCGCCATTTTCGTTGTAGCAGCTTCTAAACGATCCCGTTGGAGATTCACTGTTATTTTATTTATAAAAACTGCATTTCACAATCGCAATAAGTCAACCACAAAAAAAAACAACGATTCAATATTTTCTTAATGCATTTGTTGAAAGCTTTTTTTTTCCTTCAGAAAAAGGTTACGTTGATTATTCCAAAAAAAAAAATGTTATTTACTTACACAATTGATTTGACAAATGATCATTTTGTTTCTACTTTTCTTCGTGGTTTCATTTGAGCACTGCTTACTCGTTGTTGCTTCGCTGCTGCGCCATTGCAATAGCGACATCGCAAAAAATAAAAGAGATTTTGTGAACAGACACATACGTACATGATTTGCAATCCAAATGGACTATTTGAACACGAAATTCTCAAAAGGATTATGATATCACTATGAAAACTATTATTTACTGGAAAGTTTTATATATAATTTAAATAAATTAATATTTGAAAACTAAGAATATTAATTAAACAGAAAACTAAAATGTGGGACGGCGATGTTAACTGAACGATTGCTGTCCGAATACTGAATTCTAGTCTTCCTCGTGCGACAGTTCTGGAGGGTTGTTGCTACTTATGATAGCGGAAACCTTGCAGTCGCTCAGACGGGTATTAATTAGCCCAAGAAATTCTAGTGAATGAACTAGAATGTTTACTAACCAGTTTGGCAGTTGAGTGCAGGGTAAGGACCGCTATTGATAGATGACAGAGTGCTAATTGCGAGCTATATATGGAACTTCTCAGCACAAATATATATAAATAAGCTAAGCAAGAGGAAGTATCTTTATATGCCCTCGAGATACATGTCAGTACACTACCCTTTTTAAATAACTTAGGTGGCTCCTTTGGCCCTCACCATGTCGACACCCTAATTCGGCAGCAGAGGAAGGAGGTCTCTACTTAGATCGAAAAAACAGATGATTTGACCTTACTTGGTGTTTCCAATTGTATTGACTGGCATGCTTTGATGCTCTTCATTTGACCGTAATCTTGATCGATGTTTCGACTACTGTCTCAAAACGGAACAAGAATTCTTTCGGATTGCAGCTGAACATTGGCCAACACTGCGAAGTTCGACGGTTTCATTTATAATGAAGTGTGGGCACCCATTCGTTTGTAGTGTTTTGTTTTCTACCCCCCTTAATCTTAAAAAATTTCAAAAAGGTGGCAACCTTGTAAAATTTTCCTGGGTAAAAAGTATTAAAATGTAGTTTACAACATATATAGCATATTTAATTAGCCGGTTTAGCTCGTTTAAAGTTATAAGATTTTGTATTTTTCGAATTGTCGATGTGGTTTTTGAGTGAGTAAAAATGTATGAAGTGGGTCACTATTTCGACTTTCTTTCCAAAACTTGTTTGTAGGGTTCACAGCAACGAAAACAAAAAAATACTTTATGGCCAGCTTTTGGAAATTCGAATTATTTTAAATGTCATAAACCCCAAGCTTCATTGCTCATTTTTAAAATATATATACAAGATGGTATCTTCTACCAAACTGCATTTCTTTTTTCGGCATATTTATTTGGTTGCAAAAGTTTTTTTGCAAATTTGTAAATATTTGTGACTTTTTCATCGCTGTCAGATTTTGCTTTAGTATATGTTGTTGGTCATTATATTACACAAATTTAGCAGCAAAAAGGTTAAAAACCACATTACCTTATTTTAAGTTGAATCGGGGTTTCCTAGAATTAAAAAAAAATATGCTTAAACCAAACTTGACAAGGGATGACGGAAAATCGTTCCAACAAAAATCAGCTTATTACCCTGTCGGAAGATCAACACAACAAAATTACTTAAAAGGGTTAGTTTTCTAAGAAATAAAGCTAAATTAGATCCTTGATGGCAGTTTAGTAGTCAAAATTAGTCAGAACTAGCTTGAGGTAGTTCAATAACCTATCTTGGACCTAAGTCAAAAATATCAGAAAGCTGCCATGGTACAAAATTCGTTGATAATACTTATAAGGATTGAAATAAGCCAATTTTCGATGAAGATTTATGAAAAAGTCAGCGGTCAGCGTCCGGTTGTCCAGTGCTATGCTAATTTTCGTGATGTGAAAAGCTAGGACCAAAGAGGGTGGGAAATACATTTCAAATAATAACTCAAAAGTCTAAATCGGTCAAAATTTGGCTGAGTAATCAAATTTTTCCACTAACATACCTCTCCATATATAGTCAAACGCGACATCACAAATCTCATTATTTGGATAGCGTTGATAAGATCTTCAAACATTGCTATGCTTACCTTTTAAGGGGAGGCCTTAGAAAAAAGTAAATTTTGAAATTCCGATGAACAAATTTTAACTTTTATGGTGAGGCACCTTAATTTATATGTCTGCGTTAACACTGCCATTTTCCAAAGTCATAAATTAGGTGACGAATAAATTATCATCATATATATTATTTCTGTAAGGTCTTTTTGTGTTATTTCCTAATTTTCTACTCTCATTTGGAACCAATATTAATAAATAAGGTATCGTTTTAAAGGTGGGGGTTAGCTCTACATGCGAAACCATGTTTTAATTAGCGGAGTGCTTTTGTTTAAGCGTATTTTATAAAAATGAATTCTTTAAAATAAACGATTGTGAATGCACAAAAAAATCAATGTGTACTGCAACGCTATTGTGACTGACATTCACATGCCTCGCGACATCTACATTTGAATGCTAAGACTGAACAGTGCGCTACACTTGAACATTGCTAAAATAAGTGAATAAGACTGCGTTCACATTGGGTCATAAACTCGAGTTAAAGGAACATTTTTTGAGTTAATTCATATTGATGTTGTCAATCAACTCAAGTTTATGGCTCAATGTGAATGTAATATAAGTGGTGGAATTTCAAATAGCTGTTTGCGCATATTTGTATAATTTTTTAGGGTCTCACAACAAGTGTAGCTGATAATCTTTTTTTATAATTTGAGAAAAAGGTTTGAAAAATCCTGGACCTGGACTAATAAAAGGTTTCAAACCATTTTTGTTTTTTTTTTGCGCAAGGAGCGCACGGGCCCAGCTAGTCTTATTTTATACTAGTGAGTCCAGTCACGCTTCGCTGCGTCTCAGAACTTATAACATCGCTTATTGCAGCATTCATTAGCACCTTTCCTTTGATATCCAAATTGTACAAACATATTTTGGGTCACCTTGGTCCACATGTTTGTCGATATCTCCGAAACTGGTTGAGTTATCGAAATAAGGGATATCTTAAGTTTTAAGTTAGAGGTTGTTGTTGCTGTTGTTGTTGTTAACAGTGCTTCGTCCTGCCTAATGGGCACGATCACTCTAAATTGTCATCAGGCTCTTCTAACGGAAGTCCGAGGAAACGCACAGTTTCCACAGGGTTAGACCAGAGTGATGTAGGTGTTAGAAGAGTAGGTTCTATTGAACAAGAGAAGAGATGTATGGTATCATGAGGGGACATACCACATTCAGGGCATGTGTTTGGTATGTTGGGGTTCAGTCTGGATAAGTAAGAGTTTAACCTATTACAATATCCAGAACGAAGTTGCGCTAGCATGACTCTAGTCTCCCTCGGAAGTACGCGCTCTTGTTCAGCCAATTCAGGTGGTTGAATATTGATAACGGGATTCACAGGCCGGGATCTGAGGGATCTGTCTACCGACTCAGTGTGGAGGTCATTTAGAGCCCTCCTATGGTTTCGCAGATCAAACGGCAAAGAGATGTGGAGCCGGATGCCATCGTAGTGCTTGCGGAGATGTGTCCTTATGTCTCTGGGGGGCGGAGCTTCATCCAACAGATGTCGATTTGGATGACTGGGTTTATGACAGTTCAGAAGAAACTGTCTACTCAAGAGTTCCGCGTGCTCTTGAACATTGATTGAATTTAGCCTCTTGATGGAGGTGAGACTCAGATGGCACAAACAGACATCCCGTAGCAATTCTGATGGCGGTGTTTTGGCAGACTTGCAAATTTCCTCCAATTGGTGTCAGCAATTTTGGGCAACCATATGGGCGCAGCGTAGTCAATAACCGGTCGGCCAATAGCTTTATATGTAGCCAGCAATGTTTCTTTGTCTTTCTCCCAAGTACTTCCGGCCAGTGACTTCAGGATCTTATTGCGGCTCTGTACCTTTGAAGCTATTGCGGTGGCATGACCTAAATATAAAAATTAAACAAAAGGGGGTGAGAACACCACCTTTCGGCACCCCTTGTTTTATTCTTCGTGGCCTAGATTTCTTGTTGCTGAATTTGACTGATGCCTGTCTACCATTGACATTGCGGCCCACCTTTTAAGATCGGTAGGGAGCGGTGTCTCTCGGAGGAGTGTGGCATTGTTGACCGTATCGAATGCTTTAGATAGGTCAAGTGCCACGAGAACCGTCCTATGGTTTGGTGGGTGTTGATTTAAACCTAGATTTATTTGCGTTGTAATAGCATTCAAAGCGGATGTAGTGCTGTGAGAATCTCCTTGGTTCGCCGACTTCCCAGTTTCCATATCTCAGGTATGACAAAAGTAGAGCCGCTAAAGTTAATAAACCATGTAAAACTAGAAGTAACCTTCACTTTGGTTTTGCTAAAAGGAATTTTAAAAAATTAAGTAAAGAGCTGTCAAAATTAACCTGGCCAGAATTGAAAAACGATATTGAGCTTAACGTTTCAGAACTTGATTAACAGTTCAATTATATCTAATGTAAATGTCCTTTACTATCTGAAAGCCCTGAAAGTATCATTTAAGTATGGACCGGATATGGTCCCTACATGTTTCCTTAAAAAATGTGCAAACTACATTCACCAACCCCTAATTGAAATGTTCAATCTGTCTTTAAAATGTAGCGTTTTTCTTGCTTGGAAAGAACCTTTCCTTATACCACTTTACAAGAGTGGGAGTAGGTCATCCGTAGATAATTATGGTGGAATAGCAAAGCTTTCTGCTATTCCAAAACTTTTTGAAGCTATCGCTACTGACCAGCTCACAGTTTCTATTCCGACATTGGTTGCAGGTTGGCAGCACGGCTTTTGTAAGGGAAAATCAACAAGTACCAACCTACTTGAATTCACAACTCATCTTTAAAATGGGTTTAGAAACAAGTAAGGATGGCGCTGTCTTCGGCTGTGCCGAAGGCTTTATACCTTTCATGAATACGTGCAAAGTTAAATACGCATTGTTTAAAGTTCTCTAAAACTTTGTCAGCATGAACAATCGGTTGTATGGGATATATACTATATAGAGCTCCGATCTTGGTGATTTTTTTACGAAATCTTTTAATATCCATAAGAAAATATCTCACCAAGTTTCAAGTTTTAATCTTTTAAAATGAGGGAGAAATGGCCATAATCCTCTTATCTGAACGATCGGTTGTATGGGATATATACTATATGTATCTCCGATCTTAGCGATTTTTTTACCAAATTTTTTATAATCTGTAAGTGATTTTTTTATGAAATCTTTTACCCTCTAGAAGAAAATATCTCACCAAGTTTCAAGTTTTGATCTTTTAAAAAGAGGGAGAAATGGCCATAATCCTCTTATCTAAACGATCGGTTGTATGGGATATATACTATATATGTAAAGCTCCGATCTTAGCGATTTTTTTACCAAATTTTTTATTATCTGTAAGCAAATATATCACCAAGTTTCAAGTTTTAGTCTTTAAAAATGAGGAAAAAATGGTCATAATCCTCTTATTTGAACGATCGGTTATATGGGAGATATATGCTATGGTGACCCGATTATACCGGATCCGACAAATGTCTAATATAATACAAAAATGCATCCGTGTGCCAAATTTCATCGAGATATCTCAAAAATTGAGGGACTAGTTTGCGTTCAAACAGACGGACGGACGGACAGACGGACATGGCTGTATCAACTGAGTGCATCGTCCTGATCAATTTGGTATACTTAATGGTGGGTCTATCTCTTATATTTCTAAACGTTACAAACATCGGAACAAAGTTAATATACCATTTCATGTTCATGAAACGTATAAAAATATGCACTGTGATGTTATATACATGGAGGGTGGGGGCCGTGTGCAGAAGTCCACGCAAGTGGGGAACGTTTCTGATCGCCATTCACCTGGGAATGGCCAGAGCGATTCTTTTGCATGCGGTTCAAGCAGCTCACTACTTCCGGGCTTTGCGCCCAAGTATCCTCTGGGTAACCACCGAACACCCGTTTGGTGGTGAGCTAAACGTGAGAAGGCGACAACCTGGTAAGGCCACTCCGACATAATCGGTTTAAGGGCTTGCTGGGGGGGGTTCAAACAGCAGCGTCTGATCACCAGGTGGTGCGGCTGCAAGCGGGCGTCTGTCTTGGATCAAGCGGCTCGCTATACAAACGTGTAATAGAATTCAACCTCCCGTGAAACGGGTTGTGCGTTGGGTTTGGGACCCACCACATAAAACAACGTTCCAATGAAATTCAACAACAAAGCCTCGGATATGAGAACCCCTTTTTTAGATGACAACACCCGCAAACGAAATAAGGATTATGAGATAAGGGCATGTACCTGGAATGTCCGGTCCCTTAATGGGGAAGGTGCCGTTGCCCGGCTGGTTGAGGTCCTGAGGAAAGCAAAAGCTGACATCACCGCCATACAAGAGATGCGATGGACGGGGCGAGGAAACACGATCAAAACACCTTGCAACATCTACTGGAGTGGGCATGAAGACAAGCGCAGATTCGGCGTGGGATTTGTGGTGGGAGAGAGACTCCGTCACCGAGTACTGTCGTTCACACCCGTGAACGAGCGTCTCGCTGCAATCCGCATAAAAGTACGATTTTTCACCATATCGTTTATCTGCGCTCATGCACCGACGGAAGAGAAGGACGACGTGGAAAAGGATGCATTCTACGAGCGCCTGGAAGAAGCATACGAGCGCTGCCCCCGTCATGATATCAAAGTCGTGCTTGGCGACTTTAACGCCAGGGTGGGTAAGGAGGGTGTATTTGGCCCCACTGTCGGGAAGTTCAGTCTCCACGATCAGACCTCGCCAAATGGATTCAGGCTGATCGACTTCGCCGGTGCCCGAAACATGGTCATATCCAGCACTAGGTTTATGCACAAGAAGATCCATCAGGCTACATGGCTGTCCCCCGATCGAAAAACACGCAACCAGATCGACCACGTTGTGATAGACGGACGGCATGCTTCCAGCGTTTTAGATGTTCGCACAATACGAGGACCTAACATCGACTCTGATCACTACCTAGTAGCAGCCAAGATTCGTACCCGCCTCTGTACGACAAAACAGGTGCAACAAAAAACGCAGGGAAAGCTGGACGTCGAAAAGCTGCAATCGCAACAGACCGCCAATTATTTCGCAGATCGCCTCTCACACCTGCTCTCCGAGAGCACAATTCAACCTAGTGGAATGCATGAGCAGTGGGATCATATCTCAGGAGCACTCCGTACCGCAGCCGAAGAAGTAATTGGATTCCGGCGAACGCGAAAAAACAACTGGTATGATGATGAAGAGTGCCGCGCTGCAACGAAAAGAAAGGACGAAGCCTACAAGGCAACGCTGAGATCGAATGCAACGAGGAGTGTGTGTGAACACTACCGCGAGTTGAAGAGGGAAGCGAGGCGGCTTTTCCGGGCGAAAAAAAGAGAGGCAGAAAAGCGTGAAATAAAGGAGCTTGAGATGCTGGCCAACGGGAATAATGCCCGAAAATTCTATCAAAAAATTCGGCGAATGACAGAAGGTTTCAAACCCGGGGCAAACTCCTGTAAGAATGAGAACGGCGACCTGGTGACCGATGTTCAGAGAACACTCAGAATATGGAGGGATCACTTCTCTGCCCTTTTAAATGGAGAAACTGAGCAAGAAACCAGAGAAGATGCCGAACCCGAGCCCACAATCGAAGATGGAATTGACGTTCCACAACCCGACTACAATGAGGTGCGAATAGCAATATCCCGATTGAAAAACAATAAAGCAGCTGGCGCTGATGGTTTGCCTGCTGAGCTATTCAAACACGGAGGCGAGGAGCTGGTAAGGCGCATGCATCAGCTTCTATGCAGAATTTGGTCGGATGAATGCATGCCTGAAGATTGGAATCTAAGTGTTCTCTGCCCAATCCACAAGAAGGGCGATCCTGCAAACTGCGCCAACTATCGCGGAATCAGCCTTTTGAATATCGCATATAAGGTCCTATCAAGCGTATTGTGCGAAAGACTGAAACCTGATGTGAACAGACTGATTGGACCTTATCAGTGTGGCTTCAGACCTGGTAAATCTACCATCGACCAGATTTTTACAATACGCCAAATCTTGGAAAAAACCCGTGAAAAAAGAATCGACACGCATCATCTCTTTGTTGATTTTAAAGCCGCTTTCGATAGCACGAAAAGGAGCTGCCTATATGCCGCTATGTCTGAATTTGGTTTCCCCGCAAAACTTATACGGCTATGCAAAATGACCTTGAGCAACACCGCCAGCTCGGTCAGAATTGGGAAGTACCTCTCCGAGCCGTTCGAAACTAAACGAGGTTTCAGACAGGGTGACCCCCTATCGTGCGATTTCTTTAATTTAATGCTGGAGAAAATAATACAAGCTGCAGAACTTAACCGCACTGGAACAATATTTTATAAAAGCGCGCAACTGTTGGCATATGCTGACGATATTGATACCATTGGCCTTAACAACCGCGCCGTAACTTCTGCTTACTCCAAATTAGAAAAAGAAGCGGAGAAAATGGGATTGGTGGTGAACGAGGGCAAAACGAAGTACCTTCTGTCATCATGCAAAGAGTCAGCGCATTCGCGCCTTGGCAACCAAGCCACTGTTGGCAGCAATAATTTCGAAATAGTAAAGGACTTCGTTTACCTGGGAACCAGCATTAATACCAACAATAATGTTAGCCTAGAAATCCGACGAAGAATCACTCTTGCAAACAAATGCTACTTCGGACTGAGTAGGCAATTGAAAAGTAAAGTCCTCTCGACGAACGAAAACAACACTCTACAAGTCACTCATCGCACCCGTCCTGCTATATGGTGCAGAAGCGTGGACACTAACAACATCTGATGAGGCGGCTCTGGGAGTATTCGAGAGAAAGGTTCTTCGAAAGATTTGTGGACCTCTACGCGTTGGCGACGGCGAGTACCGAAGAAGATTTAATGATGAGCTGTATGAACTTTACGCAGACGCCGACATAGTTCAGCGAATTAAAACACAGCGGCTTCGCTGGCTAGGCCACGTAGTGCGAATGAGCGAAGATGCTCCAGCCCAGAAGGTATTCTTATCGGCACCCGCCGGTGGAAGCAGAGGAAGAGGGAGACCACCACTCCGATGGAAGGACCAAGTGGAGACCGATTTGCGATCCCGCGGTGTTTCCAATTGGCGCCAGTTGGCGCAACGAAGAAACGACTGGCGAGCTATGTTGGACGGTCAAAATCGCCCAGGCGGTTAGATGACCATTTAAAGAAGAAGATGTTATATACACGGATTTCAGTAAAGCGTTTGATAAAGTATGCCATTCTTTACTAACTCACAAACTCGACCTCCTGGGCTTCCAACCAGTCTCACCCGCTGGATCCCTTCTTACCTTCAGTACAGGACACAAAGATTCATTGATGTATTTTCGGGAGTTCCTCAAGGTAGCCATCTTGGCCCGATTCTGTTTTTGCTTTTTATTATTGATATATTCAGCACTATAAAGTTTTAAAAAATTTTGATGTACGCAGACGACGTAAAGATTTTTATGTCTTACACGTTGAACGAAGAAAGAGCTTTACTTCAATCAGATCTTGATAATCTCGATACATGGTGTAACGTAAACTTGTTGCCACTTAACTTTAAAAGTGTAAATACATGTGTTTTTCCCGCGGAACTTCACAACCAGCTTTCTACACAATCAATAATCATAGTCTTGACCAAGTGCATGTTTTCGTTGATCTGGGAGTTACGATGGATTTTAAACTTAATTTCAACCTTCATATTAATGCAACTGTCAATAAAGCTAGAGGTGGTTTATCATTCGTTAAGGGATGGTCAAAAGAATTTAGAGACCCTCATGCAACTAAAGCCCTTTTTACGATAGGTACCAGGTTGATGTAGATCGGATTGAATCAGTTGAAAAACAATTATTACTTTTCCCGTTATGATATCTCTTATGGGATTCCTTGTACAATCTGCCCCCCTATACTAATCGCTTGAAACTTATTAATCTCCCCACTCTTTCTAGTCGCAGGGAAATGCTTGGAGTCATATTTATGATTAAATTACTGAATGGGTTGGTCTGCAGCCCATTTCTTTTGAGCGAAGTGAACTTTAACGTTCCTTCTCGTCCATCAAGACATTTTAAACCTCTCGTTCTGAAACAATGTAGAAACAACTTTGAATTAAATGAGCCTTCCTGATGTTTATGCCGTAATTATAACTCCCACTCCAGCACATTTGATATTTCCGACTCGCTTTTTAGCATTAAAGAATCAATAATATCCTCACTTAATCAATAATAATATCCTGAATGTATATTTACCAGTTACAGTCCAATTGATTCTTCCCTTTCAACAAAATATACTTAAGTTTTAGTCCTTAAGTTACTTAGCTGGTGAGTTTTTCTCAGTAGCTGAGCAGTTTCAGATCTCGACACTTAACACACCCCTGCCTTTCAACGACTCGGCATTATATTAAAAAAAAGAAGCCGTACGTTATGCGGATGCGCCCCTCGTCTCGGTTGGGCGGGATGGTGGGTTATCTTTTGGGAATTATTATTATTATTATTATTGTTATTATTATTATTATTATTATTATTATTATTATTATTATTATTATTATAGATAACTCTGTCCCTCATGGCCTTGGTGTTTAATCATCTTCATGGCGATTCCGTCGGGTCCGATGGATTTTAAGGGTTTGGCCTTCATTATGGCTTCCTTGACCTCTTAGACGGAGACGGCAATGGGCGCAGTGGAGCGTTTGTGTTTGTGCGCACGCCGGACGGCTCTTCTCTTAGTCCTATCCGCAGGTGGATGCATTATAAACAGCCGGCAAAAGAAGCTCGCGCATTTCCTGGCGTCCGATTTGACGCTGTCGCCGAATGCAATGGTGACCTTGTCATTGTATTTGGTCGGATTGGATAGGGCCTTGACAGTCGACCATAATTTGCCTACTCCGCCGGAGAGGTTGCATGCCTCAATGTGTTGTTTCCACTTGGTCAGTTTGTGTTCATTGACTGTCCTACGAATTTCCGCATTGAGATCTTTCTCACTTGGTCACGTTCTCTTGCCATTGCCGCAGCTTCTGCAGGGAAATTCGAACGAATTTCTTGTATTCTACCAGCAGGAATGAAGCGGCCTGACCCCTTCACCTTTGCGTACGTCTGTCGGTGTGGGTAAGGCAGCCAAGGAGCGCACTGTATAGTCCGTAAAGCGGTCCCAGTCCGCTTTGGTGAAGTTAATGTATGTTAGTTTATCAGTCGTTATGAAGTCGGTCGGCCGTTCAACGGAGAGTAGGATGGGTAGGTGGCCTGAAGCTAATGTAAGCATCGGTCGCCAGATGACAAAGTTAATTAGGCCCGCGCTCGTTATGGAGATGTCTGGCGAACTGTGGCAGTTACCTGCCACCCTGGTGGGGGCATCTCCATTGACTGTACAGAATGCTGAGTTATCTATTTGGTCTGCAATGTCGTGTCTTCTGTTGTCTGCTGGCAAGTTGGAGTGCCAGAGATCGTGATGCGCGTTGAAGTCGCCTAGGATTAGACGGTTATCGTCCCTTAGCAACGCACTAATGTCGGAATGATAATCTCTAGGACAACACGTGACAGGAGGAATATAGATGTTTATGATTTGCAGGTCGGCGTTTCCTGACCGGACTGCTATGCCTTGGCATTCTAAGGTAGAGTCCCTGGAGTCCACGTCAGGGGAAAATAGATTACATTGCACAGAGTGATGTGTAATGAACGCAAGGCCACCCCTATGACCGCTGGGATGTTTTTTTCGATGTACAAGTCCAATCTTGTGTTCAAGTTTGTCTCTTATATCGCGGCGATTTTGATGTTGTGCGACCTAATCCGTTACAGTTCAGCTGTAAAATTTTGAATCGTGTAGGAGGGGAGACATGCTAGGCGTGAGGGATGGATGCGCTTGCCTAGGTGGAGGTAGGCTAAGGCCTAAACTATGTCGCAGTCTAGAGTTGACAGCGCCTTGGCCGTTGTTGTCTGTCGTGAAAGGCGGCTGTGTAATGCAACAGGGGGCTATGAACGTATCCGTCCAGAGGTTTCTGTTTGCAAGCTTAGAGCACATAAGGGTGTGACTTAGGCTAAGGCAATTGTTGCACTTGACCGATGTCTGTGGATGGCAGGGTTAAGCCTTGAGCATCCAGATCTATGTAGACATCTCTTACACTTGGCGCATTGAACAGAATGCGACCGTTTAATATAAATATTCTTCCAGCAAACGCAGCAGATCCAATCTCTTGGTTCAGGGTTGGGTTCGACCTCAGCCCGTAACAAGAGACAATGGAGGAACCCCCCTGCAAAGGTTTGCTCGGAGGATGACAATTTAGGGATGGGACGAGACAGATTAGACAGGGTTACACTAAAATAACAGCCCTTGGGCGGGTGAAAAAACCTGGGTCATTCCGGCACATAGAACCGGCTGTTGTCGGAATGTAAGTTAGACGTCTAGTAATGCAACGGTAAAAGCTCGATTCAGTTCCGTATAGCAGTTTTTGACTGATGCAAAAATACAGACAAAAATTATAAAAACTGTTGATTTGGCTTCTATTGGCTAAGTAATGATCCCTCTTATAAATTTTTCTGGAATATCTGCAATGTACAGGAATCGACCTGTTACAGTTTTACTATATGAAGAGATATTTAATTTATAATTTTTTTTTTAAGTTTAGAACTCCATATTCATCTCGACTCCCTTATGCCGCAACAAACCGCCCTTATGTGGACAAAATTATAGTACAATGTGCGCTAGTACAGCTAGGTATAAAAATTGTATATGCAATCATTACAAACAACAAAGACAAGTGGGTATGCCACATTCATTGTAATACGGGATATAAATTCCATTTTACTAACACAAATTACCAGCAATATTATGAAGTTAAGACAAACTGTCAGCTCATTTTCCAAAACGGGAATCCCTCTTTGAATTTGATTTGGCATACAAACAAAACAAGTTAATCATTGCTACATTCGATTCAATGCGCATATTTTAGCTGCCGGATGCCATAAAAAAGGATTTAAAAGTAAGTTTTTGTATTGTTCAACTTGACTTTGACTTTGGCTAATAATGTCATTGCCGGAAAGGAAATTGAAAGTGCGAAAGAAAGAAAGGAGTTTAATGGGTTGGACAACTTAATGAATTGCATTCATCACAGATGGAATTGTATTACGTTCGCTGAAATTTACACATTGTTTTTATTGGTTGTTATAAAATTGTTATTGTTTATTCCAATGTTCAAACATCCACGGAAGGCACATATTTTTTCTATGATTGTGTACCGTCTGTCGAAGCGCCTTGGCTAAACAAAATAACCGGTTTTTCATTCTCTGAGGAGTATGTGTTAGATTGGTGTTGTTTTCGAAAAACCTTTTCTTCTGCATTCACTGCCAGAGCTAGACTTTTAGAAGTTATTGCTAAGGTCTAGAAAGTCAAATCAAAGGTCGTTTGATCTGGAAAAGCCTGAAGATGTCCTGTTCTAACATAGTATTTTACATCAAGTTTTGGTATATATTTGGTATAGCATATTTTTGACGCCTGTTAAGATCAAAGAAACTTGATAATGGTGAGCTCCAATCAATGTTACAATACGCTAGATAGTAGCTTATATACGACACTAAGGGGACTCATTCCAAGATTTTGATGTTGTTGTAGTAACAGTACTTTACTCTGCTCAACCGATATGCCCACTCCTGGATCCGGCTAAAATAGGGTAACAGCTATTGGTGACATCGGTCTTCTCATCCACCACGAAAGCGCACTGAACATCCGACATCACACATTTATTTTTCCGAACTCTTTGGAAGCTTACAGTGTCTTCAGCGGCTGTATGCAATGAGTCAGGAGTATGAACCCTACTTACATTGTTCAGTGAGTGGAGAACAGCTGGATAAGCCGCGTGGATAAGTTATCCACTAACTGTTGCTTAATCACGGAAGCCTTTCCGTATTTTCGCTGCCACAAGATAATGGTTGTGCGAAAAGATTTTTTGACCTCTCATGTGTTCAGCTAGAATGCTGGGCTGTGTTTGCCACATACCTCAACATTATCAGAGAATCAGACTACATCAGGTGTCTTTCCTGTTTATTATATAAGAAGTATCGCACTGTTTTTCCATGCATCTTGTCGTAGGATATTAAGCAACACCACAACTGAATATTTGTTTCTATCATTGGAAGATAATCTTCGGACATTTTAGGTACACGACCTTAAACTATTGGCCCTAAAATGTTTTATACTAAACTCATCAGGAAAAGGAGGTTCCGTTATCTAAGGCTATGTTCTAGATCTCATTTGAAGTGGTACTATTTCCTGAGCGTACTGGATTTATATCTGGAAAAGGACTGCAGTCCGTGTACAGAAATCGCTCTGAAAACCAAGTGGCTATTGAAAACATGGGCAGGTTTTTGTAAAATTTCCAATGGATTTTCGCTTTGGGTATAATCATGCCTGCGCCGAGAGGTGGCTGGTGCAGTTTGTTCAAAGGCCGTGAGAAAATTTCAATTACTTAAAATAAAACTTAATTTATTTTTAACCTCTTGAGATTTAAAAGTATTTGACTGGCGCATTGAGTCATAAGAGTTTCCGTAATAGCAACAAATTACCACCTACAGTGAATAATTATGTGCTACATTACATGGGCACGCAACGCATATACGATGTAATGTGTAAATGGCTGCAACAAGTATATCCGTCGATTGCTAGACAAAACAAAAGAAAATTAAATAAAAATTAAATAACGACAACATGTTTTTCATTGTCACCTTGCTGTCAAAACAGATTTCCACTAATACATGCTAATTATGGGTGGCAAACTTTTGCAATCCCATACGAAGTATATAAAAGCAGATATAAGTTCACTTAATTAAGCCCTTTCAAATAACAAAAGACTTAAGCGACAAACTTGTAAACTGCACAAAGCTTATAAACCCCATTTAAACTACGAACAAACAAAAAGTAGATAACCCACACACACACGTACATAATATAAAACTAGCTATTAAATGCATTGCTACATACAAATCTAACAGATACAATAAAAGCTAAATCTGCCGCAACCACAAAAATTGTTAAAAACGATAATAATAAAATGCGACAATTTATTGTGAATGTTGCATAGCGCAAATTGCACGCACATCATAGAGCACGCAAAGAGAAAGAATAAATATCCATGTATGTATATATCTATATAGCTGATGAAGTGTATACAATTAGATGCATAATCACAGCCCAAAAAAAGCGATTAAAAACGAAGACAAAATGCCCACATAAATTAGTACAAAAACAACAGCGCTGAAATAATAAAATGCCTGTTTTAGATAACTGTAAATTAGCGATCGCAACAACAAAGTAATTTAGTATTTTTAACCTAAAACTAAAAATAAAGTAAGATATCAGCCAACACATAGGGACCGTATATATGCCGTGTTAGGCCACTTCGGCTGTAGAGGAAATAAAGCACGCCACATTATTAATGTCAAGTTGTAGTGTTAAGTATAGTGAACATGTACATTTGTATGTATTTATGTATACAGGGGATATTTTGTATGACCACTTCCTAAATCAGCTGAATTTCGCTAGACGAAAATCCGACCTGCATAGCTTCATTAATGGCAACACAACCCACCATCATCTAATCAGCGCACCTCAACAGACCGAAATGAAATTAATTTTAGATTTTTATTTTTTCGACAAACGAGGAACGATCAATAAATATGAACTCGTCGATGGCTAATCTCAAGCGATGTTGTTGTTTGTAATGACAAAAACAAAGGTTTTGAGCGGTCCGCTCCGTGCCCGACTGTCGCGGGAGTGATCGGGAATGACCAGTGCAACCTTCTAGGTCATGTCACAACCCCGTAACCCGCAGGGGTGATCTCAAGTAATATTTAATTTCAGCTCAGGAAGTGGAAAATGATAGTGGACGGAAAGAAGGAGATTAGTACATGTATACCAATATTGTGTTGTATTCGATCCCATATTCAATCTTAGCGATTTTTGTGCACAGTCTGGTTCGAACTTATTTACTTATAAAATCTTAAAATGTATTTCAGATATTCCAATTGTTTTTATGGAAATATCAATTTTGTTTCAGAGCAGGTCAAATGTGCATCAGAAAAAAGTCAAATATATTTCATATGAATTTAAAAGTATTTCGAAAAACAACAATATTTCAGAAAAAATGGCGAAGGGCTTAAACGGCAACCCCTGCCCCAAAGGAACTACAAGGAAACCTTTCAATTCCTACACGTGGAGCGTTCATGCACTAATCAAATGGTTTCTAGTAATTTTTAACCCGTTATGGTAGGGAAAGCCAAGATAGCACAAGCAACACCATTCATATATGAGTTTTTAAGGTTATCCGTGCCGATAGTTGAATCGTCAGCGGTTGCCGATCAGTCAAGCACGATCGGACGGAACTTGCGAGGACGAAGTTAGCCGAGGACACACTATTCGCCTCCAGTCTATTCAAAGTTTCTTTTATATAGTTGCACAGGTTTTCTGAAGTGCTTTTCGCTTTTTCTGAAATACATTTGAAGCTTTCTGATTTGGAATATGTGAAATACATTTGACTTCTTCTGATAAACAATTCGAGCTTTTCAAATATAAAGTTGAGATTTTCTGAAATACAATTGGAATTCCGTTCAAACCCCACCTCGGCTTCATGTCCAAAATTATTTTTTAATTGCTATTTTGCATTAAATTCGAAATCATACGAGTATAACTATGATCTACCTTATATTCCAATTAGTATATTTCAATTCACATTCCCTTTCATATTTGAAACTATATTCCAACTTTTATTTAAACTACTCCCATTCGAACTCATCATACGAAGGGATAATCGAATTTCAAATTATACTCTAACTCATAATCGAAATTTTATGTTCGAATTTTTATTTTGCATTAAATTCGAAATCATATATGCGTCTTAGCCTCAATAATCAAATCCATATATTTTTATACCGTTCATGAACATGAAATGGTATTATAACTTTGGTCTGATGTTTGTAAGTATGAGAAAAAGAAAAGATAGACCCACCAATAAGTATACCGAAATGATCAGGGCAATGAGCTGAGTCGATTTAGCCATGTCCGTTCGTCTGTCCCTCTCTCTGTCTGTCTGTTTGACCGCAAACTAGTCCCTCAGTTTTTGAAATATCTCGATGAAATTTGCTAAGGGGCCGCCAAATTGCAAAACATTATTCATTTCTCGGAACCAGCAAGATCGGACTAATACAACGCATCGATTGTTACGATAAACGGAGTTTGACCTATAACTGTTGCAAATAAAAAGCTAGGAGCGTAAAATTTTTCAGGCTTAGTACTTATTATATGTGTAATGGGTTTAGTGAAAATCAGCGAGATCGGACCTACATAACATATAGCTCCCACACAATCGAGTGTTCCTATAAATGGGGTTTGGGCTATATATATTTAAATTAACAGTTTTGCAGAGTTTGTACCAATTGTAAGGATCGGAGACTTACAACCGTGATGAGTATTCATGAAAGGTATAAAGTCTTCGGCACAGTCGAAGACAGCCCTTTCCTTATTTTATCTCAAAATTGGAACAAATTCTAAATTATTGGTTGCTGTGTTAGAGTTCTCTGGGCCGATATAGATAAAGAGAAAAACAAAAAGTTTTTCCTTCTTTATCTCCTACACGTTTCATACGCTCGCGCTTTCCTATAAAAGGAAAATAAAGTGGCAATTAGGTTTAAAAGCATTTAACATTAAAAATAATATTGAAACAATAGCTCACTTAAATAACTAAATTAGTGTTTAACAGCTATAACTCAGCGAACAAGTTCATATATTTTAACTTGCATTCGAATTTATATTCCAACTGTTATTGAACTAGGAGCTTGAATTGTATGTAAACTCTGATTCGAAATTGTATTCGAACCCATATTAAATGCAATTCTTATTTGAAACCAGTGGGGAAGCAGGGAGGGGGAGGGGGGGGGGGGGGGGGGGGAATGGGGACGATAGATCCTCCCCCTTCGTCAATGAACTACTATTTTCTTAATTTCGATTGAATAACAAATGCCATTTGACGCTTCTGATTTATAAATTTCTTATTTTAGACTAATGACAAAGTGCAGTTTTATGTATATATGAAATTATCGGTTAGTTTAATATGCGTTTGAAAACTCGGCCTATATACTCGTATATACACTAGTTTTTTCAGACCTTCTACAAAACTCACAAGGCGTACACATTGGTTCTTGTAGTAATAAAATAACAGACCGAAATAATACCGTAAAAGTATACTCCCTTATCTCTCACGTCTTTAAAAATCCGAATTCAGGCGGTCTGAAAATACTAGAGTAGGCAGGCCCATTAATTTAATCAAAGCACACAACGGCGGAAAAATAGATAACGACGAGAATTTCTTACACGTTTTTTATAAAAGTATAGCCCATTGTCTAAAAAAAAACATTCAAGAACAAATTTTAATTTGTAAAATGAACAAAGTTTAATCAAAATTCTACACTTTTTAACCGGAATTTTTATAAAAAATTTCGATTTGAGCTTTATGACCTATTAAATTTTAGTACAAGGTGGCGCAAAAGTAATCCTCCTATCAGAAAATGCTATAAATTTTGCGATTGGCCCCTAAAGTCAGTTCTGTTTTGACATTTGTGTAGTAAACACATGCGAAATACACGTTGGTAAACAATGTTATGCCACACTGCTCCAGAACGCGGAATATTGCTGACTATTTATTTGACCAATAATCGGTCGGTGACTTTGGCACAACGTGAATTTCGTCGCAGATTTCCTGGCCGTCCAACGCCTACTGGTGAAACACTGTGACGTTTAACCGCTCGCCTCGAAGAGACTGGCACAACACGAGATTCTGCCAGGCGTGGCAGACCCCGGAGTAGCCGTTCTGCAGAGAATATTGCTGCTGTAGCCGAGGATGTCATGGAAGCGCCGTCGACATCGACCAGACGAGGTGCCACGCAAATGGGTATCAGTCGACGGTCTTTACAGCGAATTTGGTACAAGATTTGAAGATGTTTCCGTACAAAGTCCAAACGGTGCATCAGCTGTTAGCTGCTGACCGCCATCGCGTCTAACATACGCTCAAGCCATGCTTAATCACCACCAAGAGGAAGATGATTTTTCATCAAAAATAATCATGAGTGATGAGGCCCATTTCCATCTTAGCGGGTACGTAAATAAGCAAAATTTTCGCTTCTGGGGCACTGAAAATCCGCGTGTAACCCACGAAGAGCCATTACACCCGCTCAAAGTCACTGTATGGTGTGCTGTTTTCGCTGGAGGAGTCATCGGACCTTTTTTCTTCGAAGACGTCGCGGGCCAAACGGTTACTGTGAATGGTGAGCGCTACAGAGCAATGATCAACGAGTTCTTTTTGCCGCAACTTGATGAATTGGGATTGGAAAACATGTGGTTCCAACAAGACGGTGCAACAGCACACACTGCACGTGCCACAACCGATATGCTGAAGGATGCATTTCCCGGGCGCCTAATCTCCCGTTTTGTCGATTTGCACTGGCCAGCAAGATCGCCTGATTTGACCTCTCCAGACTTCTTTTTGTGGGGCCTTTTGAAGTCGCGGGTTTATGTCAACAAGCCTCAGACTCTTGCAGCTCTTAAGGACAATATCCGTCAAGAATGTGAGGACCTATCGCCGGAAGTTTTGGCCAAAGTGATGGAAAATGCCATAAAAAGGGCTCAAATGACAATCAACTGTGGCGGCGGCCATTTACATGACATCATATTCTCGACTTGATGTAAAAAAAATTAAAAGACCAAATAAAAATAATCCACAAGAAGAATCAAAGTTTTTCATTTTTTTTTTAATTACAGCCAAAAAACATCGGAAGCTTACTTTTGCGCCACCTTGTATTTATAATAAAGTGCTAGAGTGAAGTTGGCAAAAAAAAGTGCCAATTATTTGCATTTTTTGGAAAATTTATGGTGTCCGTTTTGTTATGCGAAAGGCTCAAAATTAAAAAAAATGTCAACAATTTCTCTATTGCTTAGTATTATAATATTCTTAGGACAACATTAAAAATATTTTTTTTTAAATAATAAACGCAGTCTTTTAGCATCTTTGTTAACACAGTGCGTTCTGCCTTTGTGTAATAAAGTAAGTGATTTTTCAACGAACCACAGAGAAGAAAATTACGTTAAATCTTCTTTGGTACTTTCGAAGAATCTTTCTCTCGAATACTCAGGTGGTGTCAGTGTGCAAGCTTCTGCCCCATACACCTTATTTATTTTCGTTCTTGGAGAGATGCCTTTAGTTCTCAACTGCCAACTCAGTCAGAAGTAGAACTTGTTTGTGTGAGTGATTCTTCGTTGGATTTCTCGGCTGACATTATTGTTGGTGTTAAGTTTGGTTCCCAGATAAAAAACTGTAAAGAGGTTAAAAACTTATCTACGTAACTCTACCGGAGAAGTAATTAAAATATTGATGTGCACATTATGCTTTACAATTCTTGAATATTCTATGTTGTTGTTGTTAACAGTGCTTCGCCCTGCCCAATGGGCTCGATCACTCTAAATTGTTATCAGGCTCTTCTAACGGAAGTCCAAGGAAACGCGCAGTTTCCACAGGGTTGGACCAGAGTGATGTAGGTGTTAGAAGAGTGGGTTCAACTGAACAGGAGAAGAGATGTATGGTATCATGAGGGGACATGCCACGTGCAGGGCATGTGTTTGGTATGTTGGGGTTCTGTCTGGATAAGTAAGAGTTTAACCTATTACAATATCCAGAGCTAAGTTGTGCTAGTATGACTCTAGTCTCCCTCGGAAGTACACGCTCCTCTTCAGCCAATTCAGGTAGTTGAGTATTAATAACGGGATTCACAGGCCGAGATCTGAGAGATCTGTCTACCGACTCGGTGTGGAGGAACCCGTCTATGGTTCCGCAGATCAAACGGCAAAGAGATATGATGCCGGATCTCATCATAATGCCTACGGAGATGTCTCCTTATGTCTCTGGGGGGCGGTGCTACATCCAAAAGATGTCGATTAGGATGACTAGGTTTATGACAGCTCAGAAGGAACTGTCTACTCAAGAGTTCCGCGTGCTCTTGAACATTGAGCAATTTTGCCTCTTGATAGAGGTGAGACTCAGATGACATAAGTGGGATGTTCTGATGGCGGTGTTTTGGCAGACTTGCAATTTCCTCCAGTTGGTGTCAGAAAGATTGGGCGACCATATAGGCGCAGCATAGTCAATAACCGGCCGGCCAATAGCCTTATATGTAGCAAGCAATGTTTCTTTGTCTTTTCCCCAAGTAATGCCGACCAGTGACTTGAGGATCTTATTGCGGCTCTGTACTTTTGAGGTTATTGCGGTGGCATGACCAGCGAAGGTGAGGTCGTTGTCAAATGTCACACCCAAGATTTTTGGGTGGTTGACAGTAGGTAGAGGTACTCCGTCTACGTGGACATTCAACTCTTGCCCCATCTGCGCATTCCATGTAGTAAACAGGGTCGCCGTCGATTTAGTCGGAGATAGGGTCAGATTTCGCTCGGTGAAGAAGCTGGAAAGGTCATGAAGGTAACTGTTGATTCTACTACAGAGTTCGTCAATGGTCTCGAAGTCTCGAAACATAGAAATTAAACAAAAGGGGAGATAGAACACCACCTTGCGGCACCCCTTGTTTTATTCTTCGTGGTCTAGATTTCTTGTTCCTGAATTTGACTGTTGCCTGTCGACCATTGAGGTAATTAGAAGTCCACCTTTTAAGGCCGGCAGGGAGCGGTGTCTCTTCCAGATCTCGCAGGAGTGTGGCGTGATTGACCGTGTCGAATGCATTTAATAGGTCAAGTGCCACGAGAACCGTCCTATGGTTTGGTGGGTGTTGATTCAAACCGTTATTAATCTGCGTTGTAATGGCGTTCAAAGCGGATGTCGTGATATGATTTTTGCGGAAACCATGTTGGTGATCGGCCAGATCAGATTTGCAATGAAGTAAGGGAGCAGAATCGTCTCTAGTAATTTCACTACCGGCGAAAGGAGGGATATCGGGCTATAAGACTCTCTTCCCTGGTTTTAGTAGGGGAACTACAATCGCTTGTTTCCATATCTCAGGTATAACGAAGGTAGTTAGAGAGAGATTAAAGAGAGCCCCTAAATAACTCTGTCCCTCGTGGCCTAGGTGTTTGATCATCTTCATGGCGATTTCGTCGGGTCCGATGGATTTGGAGGGTTTGGCCTTCATTATGGCTTCTTTAACCTCTGCGGCTGAGACGGCAATGGGCACAGTAGAGTGTTTGTGTTTGTGCGCACGTGGAAGACTCTTCTCTTAGTCCTATCCGCAGGTGGATGTATTATAAATAGCCGGCAAAAGGAGCTCGCGCATTTCCTGGCTCCCGATTTGACGCTGTCGCCGAAAGCAATGGCGACCTTGTCTTTGTGTTTGGTCGGATTGGATAGGGCCTTGACAGTCGACCATAATTTGCCGACTCCGCCGGAGAGGTTGCATGTCTCGAGGTGTTGTTTCCACTTGGTCAGCTTGTGTTCGTTGACGATCCTACGAATTACCGCATTGAGATCTTTTATTCTGGGATCTGCGGGATTGATGAGTCTCACTTGGTCACGTTCTCTTGCCATCGCCGCAGCTTCTGCCGGGAAATTCGGACGAATTTCTGGTATTCTGCCAGCAGGAATAAAGCGGCATGAGGCTGAATCAATGATCTTGCGAAACTCTCTTTCGCCCTTGTGTACGTCCGTAGGAGTGGGTAAGGCAGCGAAGGAGCGCTCTGTATATTCAGTAAAGCGGTCCCAGTCCGCTTTGGTGAAGTTGATGTATGTTATTTTATCAGTCGTTATGAAATCGGTCGGTCGTTCAACAGAGAGTAAGATGGGTAGGTGGTCTGAAGCTAATGTAAGCATCGGTCGCCAGATGACAAAGTTGATAAGGCCCGCGCTCGTTATGGAGATGTCTGGCGAACTGTGACAGTTACCTGCCACCCTGGTGGGGGCATCTCCATTGACTGCACAGAATGCTGAGTTATCTATTTGGTCTGCAATTGCGTGTCCTCTGCTGTCTGCTGGAAAGTTGGAGTGCCAGAGATCGTGATGCGCGTTGAAGTCGCCTAGGATTAGACGGTTATCGCCCCTTAGCAACGCACTAAAGTCGGGATGATAATCTCTAGGACAACACGTGACAGGAGGAATATAGATGTTTATGATTTGCAGGTCGGCGTCTCCTGACCGGACTGCTATGCCTTGGCATTCTAAGGTAGAGTCCCTGGGGTCGACGTCAGGGGAAAATAGATTATATTGTACAGAGTGATGTGTAATGAACGCAAGGCCACCCCCAAGACCGCTGGGACGGTCTTATCGATGTACATTATACCCATCAGAAGTTCTTAAGTCCGATCTCGTGTTCAATTTTGTCTCTTGTATCGCGGCGATTTTGATGTTGTGCGTCTTCATAAAGTCAGTTATCTCCGCGATCCTTCCAGCTAATCCGTTACAGTTCAGCTGCAAAATTTTGAAGTGTGTAGGAGGGGAGACGGGGGACATACTAGGCGTGAGGGACGGATGCGTTTGCCTAGGTGGAGGTAGGCTAAGGCCTAAACTATGTCGCAGTCTAGAGTTGACAGCGCCATGGCCGATGTTGTCTGGCGTGGAAGGCGGCTGTCTACTGCAACAGGGGGCTATGAACGAATCCGTCCAAAGGTTACCGTTTGCGAGCCCAGAGCACATAAGGGTAGGACACAGCCCAAGGCAATTGTTGCACTTGACCGATGTCGCAGGCGTATATAATCTTTGCCGACAAACGGTGCACAGGTACGAGGAGGTGGTGGTCCTGGCCCACGTGCAATCTGGTAGCAGGGGGGGGCATTAGGGGCAAAGAAATAGGGGGCTGACGCTCGGCGATGCTAATATCTGACCTATTCCGGAGGGGATAGGAGTGTTGAGCGGCCGTGTGAGATGGAGACGCTGGTGTGCGTGAGCGACAGTCGGGAGTGGGTGAGGCGGGAATGGCAGCGGTGCTGCCAGTCGTATAGACTGAGCCACTATTGTGGCTATTGGAAGTAGGTAGAAGCGGTAAGGGAGTGCCAGAGCGGCGACTACTTGCACGTGTACAACATGGGGTCTCAAAAGTACTAAAGAAAGTACGGGGTCTGTGAATGGCAGGGTTAAGCCCTGAGGATCCAGATTTATGTAACCATCTCTTACACTTGACGCATTGTACCGAATGCGACCGTTTAATATAAATTTTCTTCCCGCAAACGCAACAGATCCAATCTCTTGGTCCAGGATTGGGTTCGACCCCAGCCCGTAACAAGTGACAATGGAGCAACCCAGCTGCCAGGGTTAGGTCCGAGGATGACAATTTAAGGGTGGGACGGGACAGATTGGACAGGGTTACACTGAAATAACAGCCCTTGGGCGGGTAAAAAAACCCGGGTCATTCCGGTGCGATAGAACCGGCTGTTGTGGGAATGTTGAATATTCTATCTTATTTATCGCTTCTCTTTATACGAGAAGATTAAAACTCGCTTTAAAAGTAATAATATTTTCTTCGGGACTTCTTTATTTTCCTCAATACAAGGTTATGAAAGCAATTTCTTTTATATAAAACAAAAATTTCCAGAAATCAGCAAAATGTCTTAAGATTTTAAGATTGACTGAGTTTAATGAACTACAAAACTGCGTACTCCAAAAAATTCATAAAATTCTGGAAAAAAATGTAAGACTTTGATGAAATTGCTTTGAATCTTCGCGAATTTTGCGTACATTTTTAAATCAAAATGTACGAGTATTGTGTGTCTGAAATTTCAGGTTTTGATTTTAAAAAATTTTTATCCCTCCTCCCTTCCCGAAATCCTGGCTACGCCACTGTTTGAAACTATACATTAAATGTATGGAATGTCCAAACACACATCCGAATTAATTATCGAAATTATATTCGAATTAAAATCAAAGTTGTATTCGACAACATACTATTTTTTTAAGCGAACTCATATAAAAATTTTTTTCGACCTCATACGAATTTGTATCGAAATTCAGACTCATATTTGAATTCTTACTCGAATTTCTGTACAAATGCACAGACTGGTATCTAACGATCAACACTCGTACATCTTGTACTTAAACTAAAATTTTTCTAGTTACAAACAAACAATAGCAACGACATAGCCTGAAGTGGACGCTGACGCTAAAGTTGCCAATACGCAGAGCAAGTGTTGCTGCTAGTCACAATGCTGGTGGCTTCCGTGCTGCCTGCACATTAAGTCATCGCTTTACAGCTGTTGTTGGGTGCTGGCAAGCTCAACGCTAAGCCTTTCCCTTTCAGTTTAAAATGAGACAAAACAAAACAAACAAACAAAAATGAATACAAATGCAAGAAAATAAAAAACATTTTAATTCACAACAGCAGTGCTTACAACAACAAACAAAAGCAGACGCGAGCAACAGCAGCAAACAAATGGCGCTTGTTGCATGTAGCAGCTTCGCTTTGCTTGTTGTTTCGTACGCTCCGCTCTACCAGCTTTGCAAAGTTCAGCGTTTGTCATGACAAAAAGCCACAACTGCACAAACAACAATAACCACAACTGTTTGATGGTCTCCGGCGATGGGCTCTTTTTGGTGCGAATTTTTATAAATGCCAGTGTCGCAGCACAAATCAAAAGATTCGTCTTTCGGTCGTGCAACACTCAACTACTAAGCGGGAAGCGAGAAGCTTTTAAACTTGTAACGTACTATTAACGGTACATTATACCTTTAACAATTGTTCATACTCGTCTTTCACACGGATATGCTGTCGCCGGACTAAATAAATTTTTTTTACAAGAGAATAAATATTTGAATTGGTATTTGCGAAATTTTGTGTTTTTTTCAGCCTCGCAGCAACGGATACTGTAATTTTCTTTGCTTAGCTAATACCGCCGTTTGTTTTGTTGTTGTGCTAAATAAATTGTACTTTGTAGCACGAATTGCAATTGTGACAGCAATTTGCCAAATTAAAAACAAAAAAAATTTAACTATATTTAAAAACAAAAACAAAAAACTACTAAAGCTCAACCAATTATAAAAACCAAAGCCAAAGGAATTACTACAAAAAAAGCAACGAAATTAAATGTACAACAAAGTTTTGTAATAGCAATTGTAACAAATTTCTTGTGCCCATTTTTTTGTGTGCTGTCATTGTTGTGTGAAAACATTGCTAAGCTGCGAGCAATTCCTCGCGAATTGCGCTTTTGTATTGCACAAAAGACCATGTTGAATGATACTTAACTAGGATGTTGTCACTCTTTTTGCTGGAAGTGATTGCTTCGTGATTGATTAAGTACGCTTAAGTGTATACAAAGTAAAGAAAACTCATCGCACTCCTAGTCCTTTTTTAAAAAGAGCGCTTCAACAGCTGCTTACTTGCAGATTACTAAGAAACTTTAAAATGAGGGCAAAATTGTTTATTTGCTGTTTCATTATTGGTAAGTTTGAATAAAAAAGTTGGAATATCCTTGTCGTTTTTGGTTTTGTTAATAATGTGATATTTAAAATGGTAGTTGCTCCATCTAAGAGGGCTAATAACGCGTTAGGGAGTTTCGAATATACCCGAGAAACGGCACGCCTGTAGTAAGAGACGGCTCGATTTTACGACCAGGAGGTTCGGCGGGGTTATACAAATAACTCCCAAGGGAGTAGGGCTAGCACCGGGACGTGACCCCCCACCCTTATCCTCGGAGAGTGTTTTGCTAACTATACTGGAACAGAGCAAGATGGGTGCCCTAAATGTAGAAGCCATAACTAAGAAAGAGTAGTTTCACCTTCTGCTGCTACCCTTTGTGAAATGAAGGTTATCCTGAATACATACCCACTGAATGTTGTAAGTAAAGTTGTTTGAGTTCAGGTCTGTGAATAGACTACGAGATATTTGCTTCATACTTAATGGCTTCGAATTATTTACTTGGTATTTTTACTACTTTTATCTGAATATAGGTAGTTGTAAAGGTAGAACACATATTGACTAAGTGACTTGTGAACTTCTTCATGTATGGCTGGGCCGCTGACTTTACAGGGCTTCTGCATTACGCCATCTATGTATATGCAGTCAGTTCTTGGATAGCTGAACTTTAATAGAACTAAGCACTCACTTGGTTGATATAACCTCTTATAGACCAGTGAAATCTGCTGGCGAAGTATTGTTGTCAAGCTCAGTCAAATTCCTAGGGTATAGTAATGTACATATATGACTAATAATTAGATTTGATATAAGTAGTAAACCCCTACTAATTGCTATTGATCCATCTGATATCTTCACCTTTATCTTATACCTTATAATTTCGAAGGAGAAGTGCGAGGAGAACGACTGATATCCTTGTGACCCAGTATTGTCTCATACCATTGCACATCTTGGCTTCACGAAAAGAATTTAATTTCTGTTGATTAGCCTTTCTGCATGATACTACACTGTTCTGCTCCATACTGTGAGCTTCAGCATTTCAGGCAATCTCTTTCGGGCTAGATGTATGGAGGTATACTAGGACTCTCTTTAAGGAGGACGTGAAAGTAATTCTTAATTTGAAAATTTCCGAATGATATTTTCTTAGATTTCTCTAAACTGATTGGCACCGGTATCTGTGCTTGGCGTAGTTTCAATTTCGTTAGCTTTAAAATTAATCTAAAAGTTACGGCTTTAATATCAGTCTTGTAAAATTACGGCTTCGGTTACCAGTTTCACTCTTAAGAGTGGGTGAAAAGCTTCATTCTTTATACGAATATGAAAGCGGCAACATTCTACTGACTTTGTAGAACCACGTTTCCCTACCACTTGCTCCCATAAACACGTACTGAGACATTTAACCCTTACCAAGGCCAAGCAAATCCCGAGTTTCGTGGCTTTGCATCATTTATTTAAAAAAAAATATCTCTTAAAGTCAAAATAAGTATGTACGCTCTCTCCAAAGTTTAAACTGCAGCAGCCTAAAATTGTAATTTAATCATTTTGTTAATATTTTACATAAATGTAAATGTAAGCCTTAGCTTGGAACTTTTTAACTATAAGACTTTTGTTCCCATAATCGACAAAAGAAGTAGTCATACGAAACAGATGCCTAGGTCCTTTAGGGGTAGTGTATGGAAGATGTAATTCTCAATATCAATCTTTTTCGTTTAGATTTCCAATTAACAGCAGATAAATGTTGACACGTCAGAAATAATATCCAAACATCCTAAATAACTGAGTTAATGGCAAACACTAAAAGGGGAAGTTATTAAGTTAATTATTAATTATCATGGATGAATTGAGACGAATCAGCAATATAGTAAAACAAAAGATTGAAATAAATAAAAAATATAATAATTTTTCCCGTTTTCACTAAATTGGAATTCATTTGTGCAAGTCGGTACATAATAAAAGAACTTGTAACCTTGCCATCAGCTTTGGTGAAGTTTCTTAAGAAAGTTGTGCTTAAAAACAATGTCAAAGACACGAACTTTTTCCTTCATAATCACATTCCCTATTTTAGACTACTTTGTTAACATTGATTTGTGAACTTGCCCCAATAACTATTCTCGAACTCCCGTCAGCAATAAAATAAAATTTAATCATAACCAGGTGACTAGTTATTGAAAAATGTGGAAAATTTAGGATGTGCCTGGCAGTTCATGCTACCTTTGCCAGAAAGATTGCTTTAAAAAGGCTTCTAGTGTGTCTACTCGTCATCACTCTTACCTAATAGCGTATCTTTAATTTTCTTTCTTCAAATAATAGTATATGATGGGACAAGGTTAAACCAATTGTATGTTGAATGGCAAACACATGTCCCACAATCCCTATCATAGCACTGTGTTAAGAAATTTCAGATTAAAAAAACATTGAAGCAGTGTTTGAAATGGGCCCCAGGCTGATTATGAATTGCTAAGTATTACGTTTCCGTCATCTGAATCTGTTCAATATGTCACAAAATTTCATTTTTGTTTAGACCTGGCTTACTAATGGAAAGTGATTGAACAATTTACTTTGGCCTAATTAAAACCTAAGTTCTTTACTTAAATAATTTCAGATCATCTGAAGTTAGGGTCACTGATTTCCATAGAAAAAGCTGATTTTAATAAACTTTTAGTAATCTGCAATATTACCTTGGACATATCCATTAAAACTGTACATAGTGATTGAGACTGGCGGCCGCCGTGGTGTGAAGGTAGTGTTGCCGGCCTACCACACCGAAGGTCCATGGTTCGAGCCCTGGTACAGGTAACATCAAAAGTGATTTGAAAAAAGTTTTTCAAAACGGGGTCGCCCCTCGGCAGTGGTTTGGCAAACTCTCCGGGTGTATTTCTGCCATGACAGGCTTCTCAGCAAAAATTCGTCTCGTTTGTAGATGCCGTTCGGAGTCGGCAAAAAACTGTAGGTCCCACCAATTTGTAGGGAAAATTCAAATCGGCACACCACAAATTGGAAGAGAAGCTTGGCGCAAAAATCTCTTAGGAGGTTTATGATGATATACCTGTTGTATATCGCGCCATAGAGATAGATAGAGAGTTGGAGACTTTTTCTGAAGACAAGGGAAATAGCAATTTTACTATGACGTGGAGTTACTTATGCCTATATATTAGGGTAAGTTTCTTAATTATCGAAAGTGAACTACAGATCAGGGTAAATAGCTTTCACTTTCTAGGTTTTAGGTTTAAATTTATCTCAAATCTATATATTACCTTCCGCTTCAGTTTTTAACCAGTATATACATAAGACCAAGAATAAGGTCTTTTCCAAATTACAAAGCGATACCTGCCCCGGAATTTTAGCTAATAGCTCGATTGGCAAATATATATTTCTTTGAAGTGGACGTGCCCCTCCAATGTTCAAAGTTTCACAAATTTCTTTATCAATTAATTTATCAAATTGGTTCGGTTAAACTGCATTATTTAATTAATAATCACACATCTAATACATTTTTAATTTGAATGTGCGACCTGGGCCATCCTCAATACTAATCAATACTACAGATAAAACTACACGCGAATATCTTTCAAGATATATAAATTTTTTCCCAAGTTATGGCGTTACCAGACAAGGAAACGGACGGATATGACTCAATTGATTTATTTTCTAATGCTGAGATATTTATTAAACGTATTCTAGTTGTATCTATCACAATCACGTTTATTCCGTTACAGCCCATACAAATTATAACACCTTCTGCCCTCAACAAGCATTTAAAGATTAACTTCGAAAAAGTAAATTGTCCCAGAATTGTTTCAATAGCTGCAACGAAATGAATGTAAAGTTTAACCGAAAATATTATGATTAGTTTTATGTCTTGAATAAAAAAAATTAAGTTATGTTCTTCAGCAATAATGTCGCATAGTTTAGAATAATTTTTTCGATAGATGAATATACATATATACCTTAGGAAGAGAAGAATTCAAATATTTTCAGAATACGCATGTGAATAAGCCTTTTAGACGTAAAAAGGGTTAAGTTAAGAAAAGAACTAAAAGCGACATGATACCTGACGACCTTATCTTCTGGTGATATGATCGAAAAAGCAACAACAGCCCCTGCGGGTTAGGGGTTTAGAATATGCCCGAGGTAGGCATACCGGTCGTAAGAGGCGACTAATATGCATAAAGGTAATGACGTGCAACCCGATGGTTGATCTACGGATATGATGCCTCTCACCTCTCATTACCCATATCTCCTTCCTTACGGAAGGAGGGGTGACATGACCTAGAAGGTTCCACCGGTCATACCAAATCGCTACCACGACAGTCGGGCAGTACCGCAAGGGAGCACCGGAGCGTACCGGATTCATATCCGGCCAAGGACTGTCAGTTCGACAGCACTCCCCAAAACCTTCGGGGAGATTTTTTGTCGTTACAACAACAACAACAACAAAAAGCAACAACAATTCAACATATTAAAAGATTCCAATTTAGAATTCCAATTAGGAATTTCTTTTTTTATTTGAAACATCTTTCTCCATATTTTTGGGAAAATAAGCATTGCTATTATTAGGTTTTGGGAGACATCTCAAAACATAATCTAGCTAGCATGCAATTTGACATACGAAAGTCTGGATATATCTCGATTCCAGGGTGTTTTATAAAATAACAGTGTTTTGAAGATGGTGACAAAAGCGGAAGGTGAAAGATATGAAGGTCAAATTACTTGCAGTTCCTTGGTTTGTATGGCTTGGGATTTGTTTGAAGACAACAAAACAAAGAAAACGAAACATCGAGGAGTTTCCCATAGTGCACTTATCGTGATCCTAAATTAGTATTTAAATGTATTTAGTAATTTTTTAAATACGTTCTCTCCCCATTTTTAATTAAAAATTTATATTCTTTCTAGGCATTTTAAATGTTCACTCTGAATCAACAAGCGACACAAAATCAATGCCAAGCAGTGCCGTGGAACCAACTGCCTCTGCTGCAACAGAATTAGTTGCTTCCACTTCGCTTGCGTCAATGCTAGTAAGTTCGCCCACAACAGATGAAACAGCGAAAGATAAAAGGCAAATAGGGTCCAAAGAAGAAGCTGTCTATGCAAATCATCGCTCCGATACAGTCGATACAGATGATCCAGAAAATCCACAAGAAACAATTTATGGGCCAAAACCAAATCAATTCATTATACGTCCTATTGCGCCTCATGAACACCAGCAGCATGAAGATCACCAAGAGCCACAATTACGTAACTACCCGGCCACAGTGAGGCCACACAACACACAATCGTTGGAGCAGAGTCAAGAGGTGAGTGAGTAGGGTTGATGAATTAAGGAAACTCGATTGATGAAAATTTAAATTTTTTAGTTGTTGTTGTTATTTACTACAGCTAATTTTAAATTATGCATAGCGCATACAAAAAAAAAACAACAACACAAATGTTAATTGGACAATTTTATATTGAGCTATTGTCTTAGATAAAGATTTCAAATAGGAATTACAGCAGCTCAAACTACAACCACAAAAGCATAGATATGTAAAGTGATAACGTCAGACTGCATTAAATATTACTGTTTTTGTTATTTTCATTTTAAGCAAATTTTATTGAATTCAAAAGGCTAAAGCGAGACTCATCCGTTCGTATAGCTGAGATTCATTCATTGATTGCAACGTAACGTTGGGGGTGTTTGTTTCTTTGTTTGTGTCTGCTACTAAGTGCTTTGTTTTTAAGGCGCAAATTTGTACTCAGGTCGCTGTCGTGACTGGTTTACTTGCACGATTCTTAGAGCATAATATTTTCATAACATATTTTCGTTTTCTACTTCAACGCGGTCAAACACAATTAACATATTGGCAAATCCGCAAAGTTGAATTGAGGTAATTCACTGTGCTAAACGATGATTTTTCTTGAATTTGAATAGGCAAACTATTCGAAATTCACATATGAAAGTCAATTAATGTTTCTAAAGGCCGAATCATACAAGATTTGTTTAATAAGTTCACGACTTGTGACCACAAAAATTTCATTGAAGAACCTTTTTACTGTAGACATACCAGGAACAAAGTAAAATTCAGTACAGTTTATTTGTGGAGGCGAACTTTCACAAAAGAAGTCGGCCAACAAAATTATGGCTAACGTGTTTTGAGATGCACAAGGTGTACATCGATTTTTGGACTTCGATACTAAACTCAAGCAGAAACCGCGATTAATAAAAGGGTGCGAACTTACGCCTCACCCAGTATTGTCAAACATGAGGTAATGCTTGGGCGGTAAGAGGCCATCACGGAAAAAATGCTTATTTCAAATGAGCAATTTTTGTGTATTTGTTTAGCAATATATTTGTACATCAATATTATGTCAGAAACAGCTTAACTGATTTGGATGAAATTTGGTGTCTAGGTATTGCTACTCAGAATGCTTTTGTGGGGGTGCCATCTATCTGATTTAATGAAATAAGATATGCCAATATGGGTATCAAACGAAAGACACTTTACGTCCTAAGTTTGCCACCTACTCCTGTATATATTTATTTTTTGACATACCCGCTCTTATTTCAGACTTAGCCTATTTGAATGAACCTTTGATCCTAAGTAATATGCTACTTTTCAAGCTCTCCTACTTAAGCGTTGCTACTATGAAGATTTACGGGGTAACCATCTATTGTCAATTTTGTGAGATATGCTAGTATGAGTATCAAACGAAAGCGTAATCAAGCAATCCCATTTCATTTAATTTTTGGGAAAATGTCATAACACATTTCTATGCAATTTTGTAAATAGGTTGGTAAGTTAAACTACGAGTATTTACAAAAACTACCAGAATGTATTTACTTATGAGTATTTACAACCAAATAAACGATATGACAATGCCGAGTAAAGATTTTTCGCCCAGATACTAATAATAACAATAATAATAATTTGGAGCGATATACCTCGATGTGCTGCTTCTAATTTTCCAAACAAATTGCCGGAACCTACATGAAGCTTTTTTATGGCAGAAATACACTCGCCATCCACTACCAAGAGCGAACGCATTTTGAAAAACATTTCCAAACATTTCGATGTTAATTGTCTCGTATCTTGAACCTGAATTATTATAATCATATTTTGAATTTTTCGCAGCAAATTTTTGTCTGAGAAATAAAAGTACAAGCCGATGATATCCATATATTTGACTTAACAAAAGCGCCATAATTTCTACCGTATATCTTTTACGAAAAAAACAACCATTGAAACAACAATGTGAGTGAGTTTTCGAGAGAAAATTTTTCTGAAAGATTTATGGTCCTTTCCATGATGAGGAAATTTAACGATGAACTGTTATAGCTTTACGCAGGGCATAGTGCAGCGAATTCAAGACAAAGGCTTTCGTTGGCTTACACCAGGTTGGAAAAATGTCAGCTGATTGGAATATAGCCAAGAACTTCTCTCAAGTATTTGTTTCTTGATCGGGATTTGGACCTGCAATCCAAGTCTGATGCTCATACCGGAACGGACTCAAAACTGGAACAAAGATTTGAATAGAAACTACAATCGGAATTAGAACCGAAACTGTATTCAAAACCGGAGCTAGACCCGAACTGGAGCCGGTTTTTTTTATCATATAAAGGTATAAACATACTTCAACTGACAAAATTAAAAAATGTATTACTGTTTGTCACTTTGATTTTTCGTTCCTAACGCCAATATGTGATCACCACTAAAAATGTCAATTAAGGTTGAGCAATAATGCATAAATTCACTTTCTTTTCATAGTTATTTTGCAGCCATCAAATATATACAATTTTAACAGCTAAAGGCGAGTCATAAACAAGGTTCAGCACAGCTTAGCCAACTCCGTCATACTAAGCAAATATAATAGTTTATAGCTTAATTTCTCTCTGAAATTACTCGATCAACAAGCAACATTTTTCAATAGCAATGAAAATTGAACTTTGAAAAGACTAAAAAGAGGTTTTATTATTAGAGGGCTTATGTCTTTCGTGGTTTTGAAGCATGCTGGCTTTGATTTAGGGATGGAAATTCATGCTGGTTTATCGCAACATAGTAACAATTGTAACGCATAAAATAAATTGATTAGCTTTATGATAGCTCATTCTTTTATGATTAACCTGATTCAATTTTTCTTGTTGTTTTTTTTGTTTTGTTTTCTTTTTTCATTGAAAAACACGAAGAAAAATTGTTGATGTTTATATTAGATTTAACAATTTTCATTAACATTTTACCTTGGCCGAAATAATAGAAGAAAAATTAACTTGTTATAAATATGTAAACATGTGTGTACAAACGAATTGAAAGCAATTATAATGATAACCTATTTAGATATTTCTCATGCTGCAATACTAAGCTTGTATAGGTAATTTGTTTGTACAGGAAAACCAACACCTTCAACTGTTTTGATGTCTATTTTCTATGCGTGTCTACAATAACAATTAATGTCAAAGTAAGTCACGATCATTCATGTTTTCGGCAAGTAATCACTGAAACAAAAAGTAACTATCTTCAAAGATAAAAAAAAGAAAAGAATGAAAACGAATGCAGACTCAATACTTACATCATGTGCAAGTATTATGAAAATGTAGTTTTTAATTTCTGTAATTTCACTATTCTACAAACAAAGCTAAAAACCAACAAGCATGAGAATGAGTAAAACATGAACAGCAAAAGACTTCATCAACTTGGAAATTTACCCAAACTCACCATCAATGCAGTCGAAGAAATAAACGTTTTGTGTTAAAACAATTGTCCAAATTGTGGGAATCAAAGAAGCAAAATTCACATCCTTAGCAAATCATCACAAAGTACATAAGTACGCATGGGATTTATGTGAACTTTCGTGTTGGATTGCATGTGTGTTTGTATGTAGGCATGTGTGCAGCTATGCATCTATTTGGGTCACGTTAACGAAGTTTAAGTTAGTACCTGAGCAGAATAACCTTCTTTATGCAGATGCAAATTACTCGTATATTTTTGTAGTAATTCAAATATATTTGGAAAAATTCTCTTATGACTTTAGTTATAGTAGTTAGACTATTATTTGTAGAAGCAATAATTCGTTGGCACGCTACAACTATTTTGGGTTTTCTTTTAAGTTACAAGTTGCATAACATTGCACCATTATAGGTATGTAGTGGTATTGAGATTTGCAAATCGTACCAAACAGCATTTATTTAATGCATTAAAAACGAGAGTAGGTGGATAAGCAGGAGTGGCTCCGGCCTCGCTAATACATCGCTCTATTATTCATGCCTTCTACGGTATCCGGCGGATACCTTCCGCAGGGAATGCGAATCGAAAGATATACTATTCTCATAATCGATCGGCAAAGCAGCTCGTGAATATAAATACGTGGATAAAGCAGCTTGTGGATTCACTGCATTATCATAGCCGCAACCGAATCTTAAGAGCTGTCAAGTGATTTTAGATTAGACCTAAAATGAGCTCATATTTTTATTTAATCGAAACTGCCTAACGAACCTTTGGAGCAAAAGATTTGCGAATTTCACTTGTATTGTTACTTTACATCGGCAAGCTGGACAACGTTAGTTGCTCTATTCCTCAAAAATGGTCTGACACATGCTGCATTATTTTCCGTTCCATTTAAGTTGAAATAAATTTCAATTGGGTCCATTTTCCTCCAATAAATTTTTTCCAAACATAAATGAATCGAAACTCACAATGCAGTCAAATGTCAAACATCTTTTGACACAATCCGCTGGGTGAGTCGGTAAAGCAGGTATGCGATGGTTATGGTAATAGCGTAACCTTCGCCAAGCGAGGGGACTGCGAATGGGATGGCATTCGCGAGATTGGCATTCGTCGGTACCCGTAATAGGCATGATTGTAACTTTAAGGGTAGACCTACTAAGGGATATCTTAAAATTCAAGTTTGGCATCTAATAATCCAGCGGTGAAAGCTTATTGTATTCATCGGGTTTTTGAGTCATACGCGCCCAAATATACAAACAGACAGATAGTAAAAAATTCAAAAAAAAAAAACTGATGCTTTGGTTTCTATTGGCTCAAAATAATGATCTTTCCTATTAATTTTTCCCGAATATCTGCAATGGACAGGCATCGGCCTGCAGAGATTAATATTATTGTGATTTAATAATTTTAATAAAAGTCATAAGTGTTACGAACTCCGTTGTTCAATTCAAAATGCAGTCAACCAACGTTTTTTCTGAAGTTTGCCCAGCCTCTCTCCTCCCCGGTTTGTAGATCTTTGAGGATTTGAGGTATGTAAGTGTGGGAGTTTTAGATGCCACAAAGTTCTCATCAAAATATGGTTAATTTTATTTTAAAAGAATTAAATTGCGCTAAGTCGTCAAATGCTGCATTTTTTGTTGTTGGCATTGTCTGATATTATACTACACTGTCTAACTGCAAATGCTTGATAATTTGTTTGCCGCATTGACTTATGAGGTCATTTATATGTATGTACGAGCATGCCACAACCGTATTAATATACCCGAAATAAACTTACTTCTATGGGAGTGCATATACAAAAACTCGGTGTACATCTGCTTTGGCAGGCACGCCAACTGTATTTTCCAACTAAGGTAAGGTTCAACTTTTCGCAGCTCGGGTATCGAGATCTGAAAAATATGACCGTTGGACTGCACTAGGATCATATCTGCCCTTACAAGTCGTCGTTAAACGTCCAAAGAACCTAACATCTTCCGAAGATCTTTTCTCCCGAGGAAGATCCCCTCAACTTCTTTCGACACCATCCATAATTCCGAGCAATACTTCGGGAAAGGTATGATAAGAGATTTATGTACCGTGAAGTTTGTTGGTGGGGAGACGAATTTACTTCTTAACTGCCTGCTCGGTCCGAAGTTAAACTCGTTGAAGATTCATTCTCCGTTGAATCTATCGGTCGGCATTGTTTCTGCTGTGAACGCTGATTCCCAAATAGATGAAGTCCTTCATTGTTTGAAATTGTACCTGTCAGCAATACCGTTGCTGCCAAGGAGCAAGTGGGAGACTCAGAGGAATTAGTTGGGGCGGTATCCTCAATCTTGTGGGTAAGCCAGGGCACATTCAATTTCCAATTTGCGGAACAACAAAAAAGGCAGATAGCATAGTTTTGCCAAGTGCCACGGCAGTGACCCCTAGCAGCTTGGTTAGACGCGTTTCGTACATACTCCGTGGCACTTTCCGGGTAACCAAAGAGTATGAGGTAATTTTTTTGAATAGGTCAGCGGTGAACATTCGTTAGATTATTCTGCCAACTCATTAAGATGTTTCGAATACATCAGGCTTTGTTTTAAATTTCCTTTCATATAAATTCATGTGGATAACAGTTAGGATTCCTAATACTTCTTACCAAACCGCTCTTTCCCCTTTCTCATTCCAGATACAACATTTTGCGTATCTGCAAGACATCAGTCGCAATCATCCAAAATCATCGGCCAGCGCTTCTGAGTTAACGGCTAAGCCTCACCAATCGAAAAAGTCTTCAAAATCAGGACGTGCACACTCATCGCCTCCTCAACAGTACCGCAACAATGCAGAGGAGGCCGAACAGCGTTATGCAATTGCTATTCAAGCGCCAAATCCAACATCGGCCCAAGCGCCACACTATTCGGCACCACCACCGCAACAGATTGCTCAACGTTATCACCTGGCTGCGCCACAACATCAACAACAATATCTACCACCTGTCGGGCAACCAGGCACACCACAGCAACCTTATCAGATAATACCAGAAGATGAGTTTCTTAAGCTTTTGGAAGAAGAACTGCGTGCACGTGCTTACCACGAAGCTCAATATCGTCAGGAACAAGCGGCTCCAGTCCCGCATCCTACAGAACGTGTCGGTCAAGGTTTAGCCCGCTACCGTCAACAAGCGCAAGCACCACAACCACAAGTGCTCGCAGGACAGCCAGCACCCCAATATGTACAATATGTACCACGCCATCGCGGTGGCCCCAGATATTTGCCACAACCACAACAACAAGTGCAGCAACAAGTTGAACCGCAAACTGCCGAACCATCACAAGAAACACCGCCACCACCACCACCACCGCCACATATACCGCCACAGCTAGCTTATTACCAACCACAAGTAAACTATAAAAGTTTACAAAATCATCCGCTAGCCAAGTCTTCGCTAGAGAACGAAATCGAAAAGCTGCTAGCCGCCAATAAACCATCAATCTCTCATTTGACGGATAATTCGAATGAACCCTCTGGTGTGACACATCATCATGCGCCACAACAGGAACTACAGCCACAGCAAATCCCACGCTCACGTCCATATGCCCTCCAACAGAAAGCTTATACATCACAGCCCACTCCCACACCGTTAGTGGATGCCAACAATCAGCCATTTATACCTTCTTTATTCAAGTTCAGCAACTCTCAGCAACCGCAGCCTATTTACCCAACTCAAATACCACAACACATTGTCGAATCAAAGAAATTGGGTCCGGTTGTATATCCACCGACCCAAGCTCCAAATCCCGCACAACAGCAACAGCCAACACAGTATTTCTATCAAGAGCTTACACCTACGGCAAGACCTAAAACACAGCGTTCAAAGCAATATGGCTCAAAGTCAGCAACATCCTCGCCTAAGTTGCGCGAAAAAGAACCACCAAATTATCCCAATGTACCAGCCGCCGCTAAATATCTGCATCCACATTTATATTATGAGCAGTCCAATGGTCAGAACTCACAACAACACCAACAACCCATACAATTCCATCCCAGTCCTCCAGATCCAAATAATCCATCTCACGAACAGCACCAACAACAACTGCAGCAACAATTACAGCCACAAGCGCAAGCTCATCATTATGAAGCCCCTTCACAGTTACCACAGCAACGACAGCACACACGACAATATGTTCCCCCCGCTCCATCACAATCAAGTATTTTTGTATCGCAGGGCACAGGTATTACCACACCATCGCGTAGCACTTCAGTGAAACCATCAAAATCCATTGAAGATGTACGTCAACTACAATTACCACAACCTGGCGGTAAGCCTTTAACTCAGCGCGAATTCCAGGCATTGATTGATGCGGGTTACCCCGTGACAGCAGTGCCTGTACCAGTACCCGTACCTTATGAGCAATACATTAAAGAACATCCTGAGTTACGCAATCAACCCTTGGACTATGCGCAACTAATGCAACGTATAGCCCAGCAGTATGGTCCACGTAGAGGATTACAAGCTCAACCATCAGAGCAGTCTCCAAATATTGCGCCTAATGATGGACAAACTGCGACCGCAACGGGTGGTGGAAGTGTCACATACCTACGACCTGTGTCGGAACAAAAGCGGAATCCACGTGACGAGAACGATACCGCAGTGACTGGAAAGACGGAGGAACCCAAACAGTAATGTGCGAACAGTATATAGTATACATAGATAATTTAGTACCGTTAGTTTTTAGTGTAACTTTATTTGTATTTTTTCTTTTTTTTTGTAGAGAAAACGAAATATGTTTTAGTGATCCCGGATCACCACAATACGAAGCAAATCGATATTTGGAAACAAGTGGGTATCTTTGAAATAAGAGTTGTGAAGTAACTGTGGCTTAAAAGGCAATTCTATTGGATAACGGTACTTATTAAATAGTAATTGCGAACAAGCGGCATACATTTTTCATCCGTCTTATGTTCCATTCAGACACGGTGTCCAGCATAATAAATAGCCAAGAAACCTATGATTTTGTATTGTGCTCGTTTGACTCCTTGGTTTTCCTAAATTCCCTCCTTAACTTCTGCCTTTCTTCTTTCTTTATATGGCTCTTAGTGGTGTAGCCCATTTTTAACGTGTCCCAATTTGGGCTACTGGCGACAGTTATAATCATCAAGAAAGGCCAAGGCTTTCTCCACTTGATTATCTCTGGTGTTGGTCTATACTATCTCGAAGGGAACCTGTTTTTCCAAGTGGACCTGCGGTATATTTGTTTACTGAACTAAGATAATGTGAAAACTCACCAAGCTTATCATTAAATCTCCCTCGATTACTAGCGCCAGTACCGCGCACATCTCAATAAATCATCACAAGAACTTTTCTCTCGAATACTCGCGTACGAGCTATGTTGTATTTGTCACCAATCTTACCATAAATTTCAGAAAAGGTTTTTGAAATCTAGGTTGGTTTAGAAGGTTTGAGTAGCCTTTCGACTTCGTCTGATATCGTTGAGTAGCTTATGAATGTTTGTGGTGTTAAGTGATGGGGTCGTTCTTTGTGTTCTCACTCTACCACTTGGAGATACAATGCACTTGGCTAGTTTGTCGGAAGTCTATAGCTTTTGCGAATAGAACGCCAGAGAAAGACTAGTCGAACTTAGTTTGTGGAGCCCTCGGTTGATTCAAGATCTTAAGGTTCTCCAAAGCCCACAAACTACCAGTCAAAGGGTTTTACTCGTAAACGATTTAAAAAATCTGCACCTTCAGAGTTTTCAAGTAAATTATTCTTCGCCCTATTTAAATTTGCAATCCAACTCTTGTCCTAAACTTGAAATCTAGGGAAGTTACGGGGGCTATTTTTGTTCTTTTAAAGTGAATGTGCTTGCCAGTTCCATTTTTGATTGAAAAGATAGGTAACATAACGTAAATGTGGGAATATGGTTCCTAAGGAGTGCGTGGCACTTGCTAAATCTATCAAAACTTAAAGAACACTAACAAGTCCTCAATCGCAGTACATTCGCAAACCGATTTGGTGAGAACAGATATTAAATGCGAACTTTTTGACTTTTCGTAATAAAATTAAATATTTAAGCTTTCCTATGCTATTATCAGCCAGACTTGTAATTGTGTAAAAAGTAGGTTTGAGTGAAGCATGAAATTAGTAACAGCACGATTGCTATTTGCCGATTTCTAGTAAATTATACCTCACATTTTTAGCTTGTCCGTTGCCGCCACTGTCGTCGAATTCTAATAACTTTGAAGTAGTTATTTTTGGGCCGGCCTACCACACCGAAGGTCCATGGTTCGAGCCCTGGTACAGGTAACATCAAAAGTGATTTGAAAAAAGTTTTTCAAAACGGGGTCGCCCCTCGGCAGTGGTTTGGCAAACTCTCCGAGTGTATTTCTGCCATGACAGGCTTCTCAGCAAAAATCCGTCTCCTTTGTAGATGCCGTTCGGAGTCGGCAAAAAACTGTAGGTCCCACCAATTTGTAGGGAAAATTCAAATCGGCACACCACAAATTGGAAGAGAAGCTTGGCGCAAAAATCTCTTAGGAGGTTTATGATGATATACCTGTTGTATATCGCGCCATAGAGAGAGAGAGTTATTTTTGGGAATAATACTTTTAAGTTATTTGCCAAAAAAAAAACATTCATCCTCATTAAAAAATAAATAAAATTTTATCCATTTAGTATACTGAATGCTTTATGTTTAATAAAATATGGCACCTGAGTGCCTTTCCTTGCACATTGTACGCTATTTGAAACGTATTAAAATTAAAAATCAATTTTCCACCTTCATATCACCAATATATTTGACAGTAAAATTGTGATTGAACAAAAATGTTTATTGAGTACTAGCTGACCCGCCGAACTTTGTTCCGCCTTAAAAGCACAAATCATACAGTCACCCTGGGTCCACATTTAGGTCAATAAATTGGGACCCGGGTAAAATATCGAGGTGAAAGATATCTTAAATTTTAGGAGAGACGTCTAGAGAATGATTATTGAAAGTTTCATTCATTTCTATGCAGTCGTTTTTGTGTGACGCGGGCGTTATGGTAAAAAAAACCACATTTTTGGTCACATTTTTCCCACATTTTGGTCAATAACTCGGGAACTGGATGAGATATCCAAATGAAAGTTGTCCTAAATTTTAAGTTAGACGTTAAGTGATAGAATGGTGAAAGTTTCATGCAATTATATTCAGTAGTTTTTGCGTGATACGCGCACAATCATACAGACAGACAGACAAAAATTCTAAAAATTGTAGATTTGAGTTCCGCTGGTCCAATAACGACCTCTCCTATCAGTTTTTCTTGAATATCTTCAATGTACAGACATCGACCTGTTACAATTTTATTATATGTAAAGATTACCAATATATGTATATATTTTGGCACTGATGTATGTATGTAATAAACTGTTGTTACTTTTTTGCCAGAATACTTTTCAGTATGATTTCATAGTTCATAACAAATTGTTGAATGGTATTTCGAAGTACGCAAATTCGGTTAAAAACGAGAATGTTGGCTAAAAATGCTAAGAAAACGCTTTTATTTAATGAATTCAATGAAATTTAGGAAGTTTTACGCATTGTAAATAATTTGTAATAAATATGAAACTAAATATGAATATAAATGTTTGCCAAATTTTGACCGTTTTTGAAGAGCAAAAATTAAATGACGACTCGCCCGTAGGCTGTTGATTCAGTATGACCTTGTTTAATCCGCATTCATGAGTGCACATCTGTGTACTGTTACTACCTTAACAACAACATAGACAACATTCGCGAAAGCCTCAGTTACTTTCTTTATTTTAGTTGACACTGTACTGCCACATTTATTTAGAAATAATTACATGTATGTTATACTTAATTTTAAATATATCACATTTTTTAATGTAAACAGATGTAAAGACCACCAATAAAAGTATTAGCTATTCCTAAATCCTGTTATAAAAAAATGAAAGTCATAGCCACGGACCATTCTCCAACAGCGAGCATAATCTGCTCAGTCGATTATTTTGGTGGATCATAAAATGCCGAATAACGTAAATTTGGAATTACTTCCCTTTACAATAAAACTTGCGATATTGTATGTTTGTATAGTAATGTATGTTTCATATTAAACGAAATAAAACTACGTGCGGTAAAAGAAATCTACAGTTGCATTGAATTTTTTTTTTGAAATACACGTGTAAAAATAATACATATTTATCAAAACATTTTTTGCAAATCATTTGCAATTAAAATTTTACACAGCAAACACCTCTTTAAGCTATTAAAAAATAAACATACATACTTTTAGTATGAAGTTTTAGCAAGTTACTGTTAAAAGAAGTATAATGTAAAAAAATTCTCAATCTCTTATTTTTATGGGAAATTAATTGCGGGTGGATTACTATTTGAATTACTGCTATCTGCTGAGCTTAGGGTTTCAGGTGTGGCTGCTTCTTTTGCCTGAATACGTGATATGTTTGGGTCTCTTTTTTCTTTGCGCTCACGTTCCTTTTCTTTGCTATGTTTGTGTTTATGCTTATGTTTATGTTTCTTCTTGTCTTTTTTTTTCTTTTTCTGTGTGAAAATAAAAATAATTAAGAATATGTTTTATTAGCCTAAAAATTAGTTAGCTGTACCTTGGCTGAATTCTCAGCTTTGTGTTTACTTTCAGCATCCGTTTTACTTGCTTCAAAACTGCTGTCGCCTTTCATTAATGTACTCTCACTAATATCGATTATGGTTACCGAGTTATCATCATCTTCTAACACATCGTTCTTTGAACGTTTTGGTTCAGGTGTATGTACAGTTGTTTCTCTTGGCTCTTTTGGTTCAGGCTCTTGCTCAATATTAACAGCTTTACTCATCATAGTTTCATTTTCAAATATGTCCGCCAATTTTTGTACGTTGTTGTCAACCAATGTTATCTCCTCCTTTTTTTCTTCTGATTTTATCATCTCATTGTCTACTTCAAATGCCTCGCTAGCTTTTCGCTTTACCGCCGTTATAGTGGGTGTGGTGATATTTTCTTCAGCAATATCTATAACTTCATTTTTTATTTCTGTAATGAGAGGTGTTTCATTTCCAGCAATTGCTTCATTTTTGGTGGATATGGTCTCAATTGGCGGTGTCGACTTTTTAGTGCCTTCCTTCAAGATTTCTTTGTACATATTACTGACATCAGCAGATTGTAAGCATAGCGGCCGTTTCGTGCCATATAAAGCGTGATATAAATCTACCATATCGCAGCGTAATTTAGTATCGCAGGCCAATTTATTACTGTAAAATATTTGAAAGAAAAAAGTTTTGAAATCTTTTAAATATACAATCTTAATGGGGTGAAATTTGGCCACTTTTGAGTGAAAGGCCATTACAATGGAAAATAAAACCAAACAAAATTTCTATATTATGCATAGAGAATTTAAATATTTCGCGCACTCACTTAATATTTGACCAAAGTCTTTCTACTAATTCTGGCCGATCCAATCGGCTGGTTTTCGTTTCACGAGTAAAAGGTGGATTATCGATTAGTAATAAGGCAAGCGCATGGCGAGCTGCAGGATCAGGATCCGTCTCGAGGAGCGTGATTAAATGATCCAAATCCTCCCAACGGCCATCGACTTTAACAAAGTCGACTAAACATTCCATTGCGGCAACACGCAAGTCAAGATATTGCCCATAAGCAGCATAGCAACGGTATATTTTTGGTAGTGAAGGCAAATGACCACATTTTTGCAATTTACGTATAACCTTGAGGCACGATACAGATACCATATATTTATAGGATGGTAAATTCTTCTCCATATTAAGCAGGCGTGTAATTTCTTCAAGTACAAGCCTGGAAGCATTTTTGAAATTAGTTAGTAATAATAAAAAAACAATTTTAGTCGAATATACTTAGCATCGGCGGAAAGACTATCCGATGTAATGGGTGTACCACGCAGTGCAACTGAGACCACAGGCGTTATTGAATTACCCAAAGCGGTAACTAAGGCGGCACGGTAATACACATCGGAGTAATGATTACGCGTATTATCGTTATATTTGAAGAGATCCAATAGAAAACGTATGACTTCAGGTGGACAAATGCCATGAGATGTGCGTAAACCTGGGAGAAAGTTGAGATACCAAAAATATATGCAATAGCAACAACAAAATTTGTTAGATAATTAATATACATACATAACTTATTTGTGACTTGCAAAGTAAAAAATAAATATAAAAATTTTAAAGCATAATCAACCGTTTTAACGAAGTATACTCACCAGCCATTGCCACAGGTATAACTTTTTGCAAAAAATACAATTGAAAGTTGGCAAAATTATTTTGTTTTATTATATGCGGCGCACTAAATGAGCCAAAAAATTTGCGAAATATATTCAGCATTGCAGGTGGACCGCTCCACTGTGTTACCATTTGATTAGCCACCTTCGTAAGGCAATGCGCCGCTTCACAGCGCACTTTATAAAAGCAACGCTCATTCTCAATTGTATCGGTGAGCGCAGAGCGTGTTGCATTTGTTGGATATTTCTCCAAAGCTTTTATAGCTTCGAATTGCGCCGTCACATCACGCTCATGACGTAGTTGATATTGCCATTGGAAATCTGGTTGTTCTATATTCAAATCGCGTATTAATATCATTTCAGGGTCTAAACGTATCCAGAGCACAGGGGAATCACTGTAAGTATAAACATTGATGAGTTTAATACACACTTTAATGGGTGTCTTGGAATGCGGTTACTTACTCCATTGCCGACAAATCCATATCCACTTCCTCTCCTGTGCAAAGTGGAATTTTCTTCTTCTTATTACGTCGACTTTTCGAGTGACATGTGATATCGGCCTTCACAACAGTGTTTTCAATTTGTAGCATATGTTTGAAAGTGCCATCCAATTCTTGCAATTGTACCAGTAAAGGTCCATTATACTTTCGAACGCCACGTTGATTTACGAAATCTTGTCGTATCTCCAATTCAATTGTGTTTCTCTTGCGGTTGAAAACCGATGTGAAAGAAAATTTTGCATGTCCCCCCGTACGGACCCATTGATCCATGAAGACAGACATATCTTTTCCCGTGACGGTGAAGATAGCTTTGATAAAAATGTTAGTGGAAATGAGTAAATGATGCCATAAGCCAGAACCAATTTTTGTTACCGCTGCATTGGTAGCCAGCACCAACTGCTTATTAAAAACCTGTTGGAAAAGTTGTTTGGAATTACTATTATATAATATGAAAACAGCATTGATGTCTCCAACTATTTCTTAATCAAAAAAAAACTATTACTAATACTAAAATACAGGCACTCGGGTTCGCATCCCTGCGGGGTTATATGCCCGAGATAGGTATGCCTGTCCCAAGAGACGACTAAAAACTTCATTTCGCTACCAGGTGCTCGTACCAGAGTATACCGTTTTTATATCTCTAAAAGAACTATCAACACCAGAGTAACCCTGTTTGATGCGTCCGTAATAATAATAATAATAACAAACAACATCCAAGACGATAAATGAGCTCAATGATAAGTTGGCATATGCTGACGATATTGATATCATTGGCCTTAACAACCGCGCCGTAACTTCTGCTTACTCCAAATTAGAAAAAGAAGCGGAGAAAATGGGATTGGTGGTGAACGAGGGCAAAACGAAGTACCTTCTGTCATCATGCAAAGAGTCAGCGCATTCGCGCCTTGGCAACCAAGCCACTGTTGGCAGCAATTATTTCGAAATAGTAAAGGACTTCGTTTACCTGGGAACCAGCATTAATACCAACAATAATGTTAGCCTAGAAATCCGACGAAGAATCACTCTTGCAAACAAATGCTACTTCGGACTGAGTAGGCAATTGAAAAGTAAAGTCCTCTCTCGACGAACGAAAATAACACTCTACAAGTCACTCATCGCACCCGTCGTGCTATATGGTGCAGAAGCGTGGACACTAACAACATCTGATGAGGCGGCTCTGGGAGTATTCGAGGGAAAGGTTCTTCGAAAGATTTGTGGACCTCTACGCGTTGGCGACGGCGAGTACCGAAGAAGATTTAATGATCAGCTGTATGAACTTTACGCAGACGCCGACATAGTTCAGCGAATTAAAACACAGCGGCTTCGCTGGCTAGGCCACGTAGTGCGAATGAGCGAAGATGCTCCAGCCCAGAAGGTATTCTTATCGGCACCCGCCGGTGGAAGCAGAGGAAGAGGGAGACCACCACTCCGATGGAAGGACCAAGTGGAGACCGATTTGCGGTCCCGCGGTGTTTCCAATTGGCGCCAGTTGGCGCAACGAAGAAACGACTGGCGAGCTATGTTGGACGGTCAAAATCGCCCAGGCGGTTAGATGACCATTTAAAGAAGAAGAAGATAAGATCATTTATTGTCTTGGATACCTAGAAATGTAAAGGCCGTAAAAAACAAACAATGTTGTTGGTACACAAAATAAATAATAATAATAATAAAACTAAAATATTAATAATAATAATAATAATAATAAAACTAAAATATTAATAATAATAATAATAAAACTAAAATATTAATAATAATAATAACAATGTTCTTTCAACCCAAAAATCGATGTGCAAAGTTTTGCAATTTTTCTATGACATCCACTATTGCTCTATATTTCACTTACTTGTATTAGTAGTTCTTGTCCTATGCGATGCTCTAACATTCTTATTACCAAATGGGCTTTACGACGCATTGCCTCCACATATTTAGGCGAAACAGTGTGTAAACTTTTGATGGGAAAATAATGCACGATTTCAGTTTGTTTACTAGTCGCACTTGCTGGATTCGTACTGGACACCGGTAACGGGGCCGGTGGTTGACTACAATCAAGTATGATACCGCCGTATTGTTCCTCATAACGTACAACACGCGCCAACTCAGTTTGAATCCATTCACGATACTCATTGTTACCAAAACATTTCCTCGAATACAAGCCACACAAATACTCAGCAATACCTTTGGCTAGCCAAGTGTCCGACCAATGATGCGAGGTGATAAAACAACCAAAAAACTGTTCGGCGATAGCACGTGACATTAGGGTGCGCGTTACATATGTCTGATCGATGATAGCAATAGAATGCATGAGGTGGACCGAAGCTATACTTAATGTAGCATAAGCGCTAATATCTGTATCAAGTTCATCAACAAATACTTGCTTGTAGCAGGAAAAAGGGTAGCGTGTTGAAAGCGTCTCTTCAAAAAATTCAAAAGCTTCATGCAAATAACGTACAGTGTTCTTTAGAAGTGGTAGCAGTTGTGGTAAACAAAAGTGTGTAACCTCATGCATATGCGGATCAACGTAGATCTCGAAAGGACCGACAGCAAGAGCAATATTTGGCGCACATACGGGGGTAGTTAGCGAGTAATGGAATGTTTTACGCCTCAAGTCGGGTGTCATAACAACTTCAACTAATTCACCACAGGAGACGGCCGTCAAATGTTTGTCCACGGTGAATTCAAGTTTCCAGGTGCATGGATCTGCAAAACTATCAACACATGGAAACCACAACCGTGTTGAATTTTCATATGCATAAGTGAACATATGTGAGCTGTTGGGATGAGCATCATCCTCACTAGTTGGTGGTATTACAAAATGTATACCACCTTGGGGGTCTTCCATGGAGAATTCTATACCAATACGTAGGCCACGTCCTTCTTGAATCATATGATAACCCTCTGGTGGAATTTGTATGAACAATTCACCGGAATTGACATCAGGATCGGTTATTTGTGCAGCTTCTAAGTGTTTCTTTGAATATGTTTCCAGGGAACGCCTAATAGGGGTTAAAAAAAATAGATTAATAGAAATGTATGTACAGGGTGGCGCAAAAGTAATCCTCCTATCAGAAAATGCTATAAATTTTGCGATTGTCCCCTAAAGTCAGTTCTGTTTTGACATTTGTGTAGTAAACACATGCGAAATACACGGTAATAAACAATGTTACGCTACACTGCTCCAGAACGCGGAATATTGCTGACTATTTATTTGACCAATAATCGGTCGGTGAAAAACGGTTACTGCGCAAAAGTAATCCTCCCATCAGAAAATGCTATAAATTTTGCGATTGGCCCCTAAAGTCAGTTCTGTTTTGACATTTGTGTAGTAAACACATGCGAAATACACGTTAATAAACAATGTTACGCTACACTGCTCCAGAACGCGGAATATTGCTGACTATTTATTTGACCAATAATCGGTCGGGGCCAAACGGTTACTGTGAATGGTGAGCGCTACAGAGCAATGATCAACGAGTTCTTTTTGCCGCAACTTGATGAATTGGGATTGGAAAACATGTGGTTCCAACAAGACGGTGCAACAGCACACACTGCACGTGCCACAACCGATATTCTGAACATCGGAAGCTTACTTTTGCGCCACCTTGTATGTATCCGTTAGCATAATATATGAAATAAAAAACCTAGCCTAGGAACGACAATTGACTTATTTTCCCAGTAGCTCATGACGCAAACTACGGGTAGGTTGTTGTTGTTGTATCGACTACTTAACCTGCCTAGGATGTCACCCCTCATCCAACACTGTCATCAGGCTCTTCTAACGGAAGTCCAAGAAACCTCGCGGCTTCAACAGGAGTGGACCAGAGTGAAATTGGTGTTAGAAGAGTGGGCTCAGTTGAGCAGATTTTTAGTATCGTGGGGAGACAGGCCGCATGCCGGGCAGACATTTGGCATGTCAGGGTTCAGTCTGGATAGGTAAGAGTTTAGTCTGTTACAGTATCCAGAACGAAGTTGAGCCAGCGTGACTCTTGTGAATGCAGTCCTACAGGCACAAGCCCCACCTGTTGCCGACGAGGAACGCGAACTGCCCAGGGAGACAAGAGTCCCACAACAGCCGGTTATATCGCACCGGAATGACCCGGGGTTTTTCACCCGGCCAAGGGCTGTTATTTCAGTGTAACCCTGTCCAATCTGGGGCAGGGCGAAGCACTGTTAACAACAACAACAACAACAACCATATTGGCGTCGCGTAGCTCAGAACCGGCTGGCCGATTGCCTTGTACGTTGCCAGTAACGTTTTTTTGTCTTTCCCCCAAGTACTGCCAGCTAGTGGCTTGAGGATTTTGTTACGGCTTTGTACTTTGGTGGCAATCGCGGCTACATGAGCACCGTATTTGAACATGTTATCAAAAGTGACCCCTAAGATTTTGGAGTGTGTGACAGTCGGAAGCTTAATGCCGTCGACGTAGACTTCTAATTCCATGTTCGACTGCGCTGCCCACGTCGTAAATAAGGTGGCCGAGGATTTGGTCGGTGACAATGTCAGGTCCCGTGCAGCGAAGAAACTGGAAAGAGTTGGAAGGTAGGAATTAATTCTAGAGCAGAGCTCATCAACGGAGGGTCCAGTCGCCAGGATCGTGCAGTCATCGGCGTAGGAGACGATCGAGACGCCTTCTGGTGGGGAAGGGAGCCTCGATATGTAGTAATTAACAGAAGCGGGGATAGGACACCACCCTGTGGCACCCCCTGCTTAATTATACGTGGTTTTGATCTTTCGCCTCTAAATTCAACCGATGACTGCCGACCACTCAGATAGTAGGCGGTCCAACGCTTTAGACAGAGGGGATGGTTTGAATCCTCCAGGTCATTAATGAGTTGTGCATGATTAACAGTGTCAAAAGCTTTCGACAGATCAAGCGCAACTAGCACGGTCCTGTCATTTGGGCGAGATTGGTTGAGACCGACACCTATCTGTGTGGTGATGGCGTTTAGCGCGGTGGTAGTGCTATGCATTTTGTGGAATCCATGCTGATGTTCGGCTAATCGCAGGTTAGCGGTATAATAAGGGAGCAAGACCGTATCCAGGGTCTTCACTACTGGCGAGAGGAGTGATATCGGTCGATATGACTCCCCCACGTTGGCCGGCTTGCCGGGCTTTAGTAGTGGCACCACCTTTGCCTGTTTCCATCTTTCTAGAATGACAAAGGTGGTCATGGACAGATTGAAGACGGTTGTTAGGTACCTTACTCCCTCATCACCGAGATGTTTTAGCATCAGCATGGATATACCGTCTGGGCCAAAAGATTTGGAGTTTTTGGACCCCCGTATGGCCTCCCGAACCTCTGTAGTGGTGATGGCAATGGGCGTTTGGTTGTTTTTGCGTTTGTGCGATTCCCTGATGGCGCGCCTGATTTCCTTGTCAACCGAAGGATGCAGTACAAATTGCCGGCAGAAAGCGCTCGCGCATCTCTTTGGTTTCGACTGTACCTTATCACCGAAGGTGATAGATATTTTGTCGTTAGGTTTGGTCGGATTAGACAAGGATTTAACAGGACTATCGGCAAATGGTCAGATGCAAGAGTAAGCATTGGTCGCCATTCAACGCAGTTTATGAGAACTGCGCTGACAATTGTGAGGTCTGGCGAACTGGAACAATTTACCGCAACTCTCGTGGGGTCGTCCCCGTTCACAGTGCAAAACGTCGAATCGTCTATTTGTTCAGCCAATTCCTGTCCCCTACCATCGACCTGTAGGTACCATCTTGCGGGTAGGTGGTCATCCTTTGATGCCCCACTGGGACGAATTTGACGAATTTGAAAACGGCGCGTTGTTATTCCAGCAACTCTTTATCTTGATTAGGTGGTATCTAGCCATACACCTGCTGGTCGCTACTTCCAAAGCCTAATCTAGAAAATATGTGTAATTACACTTTCATATGGATTGTTGTTTCTGTAGAGATACTTCGCCCTACCTAATCGGCACGTTCTTCACTGAGGGGGACAACACCACCAGCTGGAAAACATTCCGCATATCTGCGTTGTCTTTATAAATATGGCTGTAGTCTATTATAGTATCCAGAATTAGCCTGTGAAATTATCACAGCGGTTTAGGAGCTTAGCGTATACCCTTGGTAGAGCGGCAGTCAGGCTATTACCAAAGGTTGCTTGTACCGAAACGTACAGGATACATACCCGTTATTCTTCAAGTAATTTCTACTAGTTAGTATATTGCGGTTCGCAACAGTTTACCAAGAATTGCCTTTTCAGCATATCATTATACTCTCAAACACTGAACCGTTTTGCGTAAATGTGCAAATGATGTTCTGGCGTAATAAAAGACATCCCGTTGTTTTTGATGTAACAGTACTTCGCCCTGTCGAATCCATTAAGGGAATGGTACGTTATGGACCAAATAGGGTTATACTGGTGTTGGCAGTCCTTTGCCGGGAATCCGGTACGGTCCCGTGGGGAGCACCATGCGGTTGTATGTTGCCAACAGAGTTTCTATAGTCTTCCCCAAACACTGCCACCAGCCAATCACTTGAGGGTTTTATATTTAGGTAGTGATCGCGGTAAAATGAGCTGCGAAAATAAACATATTAGCGAGATGTTTTTGTTATTGTAGCAGTATTGATCCCAGCCATATACAGGCAAGTGCTACGTTTCACTTTCAAACGAATTTTCTAGCTTCAACCGGCAAATTTACAGAGGCGCAACACGAAGTTTTACTCGATCTCAGACACATCCTGACAATTCTCAATCATCAATCCGACAGCAGGGGTCTTGCTACTAGTTTTGTCAATACAACAGTCAATAGCATCCGGAGAGTTGTATGGGCTCACGATCATATTAAAATAAATATCAACTATGTACTTACACTGTTGTATCTCCCTGCAATATATCCAAGAACGGATCGAAATAGAAGAACTCCGCTTCGCAAACATCGTTCAACAATATTCGATAAATTCGGCACTGCTTTGCATTCAGTCTTATAAGGCGTAAGTTTTCTTGAGTTGGAACTATAGTTAGCTCAACAGCACCCTGAAAAATAGAAAAAAGATATCAATGCATTTAAGTGGTAATGCAATAACAAGACGACCAAACAACGAATACACGGCTTGGGAAACTCACAATTATGCTTTTTCGCTCGAAACTGATTCCTGTTAAACTAACGATTTGATGGGCCGTGCAATCATGAAATAGATAATAAACACAATAATAAATTAATTAAGTTGTTACAAAGGACGTTATTTGGTTATGCATGTCTACGCCAGCATTCTCCCAGCTATTTCGACATCACGTTTCTACGTCTATTGGATTAATACTCATAATTTAAAGGGACGCGCTGGCACATCTTTTATTTCTGGTTTTGGTTCACTATCCATTTTCACATTATTTTTCGGAAAATCCTTTAAAAATCCAACATTTTTGTTTAATATAAATCGTACACACAAATGCTATGTTCTTTTGCATGTCGCAGGCGACAAGAAATTTGCAAGGAATCAACAAACCATCTCATATCATCAGCTGTTAATTTTTTTATTACCTGGTGTGTAGACTGTCAAAAGCAGATGCAAGCAACAATAGGTTTCTCCAGATTCCTGTTCGGCTGAAACTTTTTAATTTTTGCGTTTTTAGGGAGTTTTACGTCGTTCTCACTTCAGCAACAACGAATGTAATAACAGCGAATGGCACATCTTTCAATGTATCAGCTGTCTACAGTGCTGGAAAGATAGAAACAATAGGCGTGTTCAATCAGGAGTGATCCAGATCCAGATAGAAATTTTGCATGTACAAGGTGGCGCAAAAGTAATCCTCCTATCAGAAAATGCTATACATTTTTGCGACTGGCCCCTAAAGTCAGTTCTGTTTTGACATTTGTGTAGTAAACACATGCGAAATACACGTTAATAAACAATGTTACGCTACACTGGTCCAGAACGCGGAATATTGCTGACTATTTATTTGACCAATAATCGGTCGGTGAAAAACGGTTACTGCGCAAAAGTAATCCTCCTATCAGAAAATGCTATAAATTTTGCGATTGGCCCCTAAAGTCAGTTCTGTTTTGACATTTGTGTAGTAAACACATGCGAAATACACGTTAATAAACAATGTTATGCCACACTGCTCCAGATCGCGGAATATTGCTGACTATTTATTTGACCAATAATCGGTCGGGGCAAAACGGTTACTGTGAATGGTGAGCGCTACAGAGCAATGATCAACGAGTTCTTTTTGCCGCAACTTGATGAATTGGGATTGGAAAACATGTGGTTCCAACAAGACGGTGCAACAGCACACACTGCACCTGCCACAACCGATATGCTGAACATCGGAAGCTTACTTTTGCGCCACCTTGTAGATGCAACAACAACGTTGTGATCTTTTTTTTTTGAACTTTAAATTCAATGGCAGAGAAACTTAGTCTCCAAACGCCAAATATATTCTTTAAATTATAATTGAAATCCAAAAACAGAAAATTATCCAAGTATGACATATTCAAGTAAGTAAGTTCTTCTCGAGGTAGGTTACATTCCCATGTGATTGTATATTAATAGTTTGATTATATGCAGTCAAATATAGACCAAGAACTTAAACCCACAACCACCCAACTGGAAAAGGCTAGGGCTCAATGGAAACGTTTTAAATAATCAACAAGTAAAAAGGATACAATCCTTTATATCAAACGAATTAAAATTAAAAAACAAAAAGGGAATGGCTGCTGAAAAAAAAAAAATAAAATTTAAATTTAATTAATTAAAATTGGAATAGTAGATACATTAATTAAAATTTAATAATAGTATTTCTATAAAATTGTGCAAGCTGAGTGATCTTGGTAATGTTTTTGTTAAGAAAAATTGATTTGAAATCCATGTCCTTAGTGAAAATACTGAAATTTTCTCTAATATTTGCAAAATTTATACATTCAAACGTTTTATGAAAATAATTGTCTTGTTGCCCACAACTACATCTAGACGAGTTGTAGGCTTTGATTCTGTGCAGGTAGGCTTTATCATAAGTATGACCTGTTAAAATTCTGTTAAGCATTTTAACCTCTGTCGTCGAAAAACAAAGATTTTTACACCATAAAGAATTTTTCCAATATGGCAAAACTGAAGCAAAAAGTTTAGGTAGATCAAGAGAATACTCAAGAAAACTAGTATATCATCTATTATAAATCTCCGCTTTAATTTGATTTTGCGCTTCCTTAATAGATAACTTAACATTTCCAGTTTGCCCACTAACAATAGCCCTCTTCGCTATCTCATCAGCTTATTCATTCCCTAAAATGTTACAATGTTCGAAACTATTCTGCTTAACAAGATGATGAATTCTGCACGCTACACTATTTAGAGCAGTGGTTTTCAAACTTTTTGAGGTCGCGACCCAAAAATGTCGTCCAAAAAATCTCGCGACCCACCAAAATTTCGAAAATGACTGATATTGGGCGGTTAAACTCGGGTTAACTCGACATGAAAATTGAAAATCAAGAGTGAAAATGGTCCTTAGAGGCAAATAAACGCAGAAAAATGTTTTCACTTTTTATTTTTCCCACATTGTGACATTCTAATACATAGTACCTCGGTATCACCGCAATTACGCAACGCTACGCAGAGTTACACAGAAATGTAGCCAATAACTAACGGTACTCAACTCCCGCAAAATTCTTGTTTATCTTGCATTTGAATTATTATTTGCAACTGCCTAGTTGTGATAGTTAGTTGTAAATAGTTATTACTTTTCACTACGTTGTGGACAGTTGTGTTTTAAAATCTGTGCACAGAACTTTTCTATTTAAATAGTACAGATACCACGTCATACAGTCAATAACTGTCACACAAAAGTAATAAATAGTATTTATTACAAATTATCAAATGGATAAGTTTCTCAAAAGATCTGTTGAGGCATCTACATCAAAAGCAGGGGGTTCAAAAGGAAAAGTGAATAGAAATTACGACGATGAATATTTGAAATATGGTTTTACTTGTTAAAGTTATCTTATTTAGCTCGCGACCCACCAGAGAGGGCTCCGCGACCCACCAGTGGGTCGCGACCCACAGATTGAAAACCAATGATTTAGAGTATTAGTACTTTTAAGAGTTTGACATGAAACTAAACTATCAGTAAAAATAACCAACTTATTATTATTATTATTAATTGCCAACTTAACAGCTTCTTAAATAGCTAAAATCTCACCAAAAGAAGACGAAGCCTTAAAAGGTAACTTGAAAAGAAATTCTTCATCATTTATTAAATTATAAATACCACAACCAGTACTATCTTCTGACAAAGAGGAATCCGTGAATAGAATCAAATAATTTCTGTTAACATAACTATGAAAAATCTCCTTATATTTTGCTATAATCACTTCTTTATGTGTGCAATCTTTTTTAGAATTCAAAGTCTCAGTTAAAATCACAATATTAGAATCCAAAGCCCCATTAGGAATCACATCAAGGTTGTCAAAAATATCCTGAAAACGTAAATAAATACTTGAATATGGAGAACTAATAAAAATATTATCAACTACAGATCGAACAATAGAAACTTTAAGAAGCCATAAGCCACTGTGACCTTTCAATCAGAGGTAATTCATTAGCAATTGCATATAAAGTAGGGATAGGAGTTGAAGGAGTCAATCCTAGACATCTTCTCAAAAACTTATTCTGCAAAGTCATAATCTTCTTCAAAGAATTAGAAGACGCTTTTGCCGACGCAGTAATTCCATACCCAATTTTAGACCTAACTAAAGATTTATACAAATTTAATGCAATTTTTGGATGAAGACCCGATCTAATATTTGTAAGACATTTTAATAAATTAATTTGAGAAGAAGCTTCATTTAAAATTTTCGAATGATGATCATTTGCATTCATAAGATTATTTATCACTCTACCTAAAATTTTAACCTGAGTGATTTGCTCAACTCTCTGATTAATCATAAAAATAGACGCCTTATTACTTGTACCTTTACCAAAATACAAAATATTGGTTTTAGCAGTATTAAAAACAAAATTTAACATAGAACACTTTAAACTGAAATTTTCAAGCTGACATTGCAGATTACGATTTGCATTCTCAAAAACTTTGTCAAAAAACAAATGAAGAAATCATCTGCAAACTGATAAACCAAAGTATTAGAATTATTAATTTCATGCAAACTAGCAGTATATAAATTAAACAACAACGGAGATAAACAACATCCCTGTGGAAGTCCATTAAAAATATTCGTAGAGCAATCGCCAAGTTTAAGCATTCTTAAAGCAAGAAAATTAATAATCCATTCAATATAATTACAATGTACTTCAAATTTTGCCAAAACTGATTTCAAAATCTTAATGTCAACACAATTATAAGCATTACTAATATCAGTAGAACAAAGTAAAACATGATACTTTTTGCTTTTTAAAAGATTCACTTGATGCATGATATTATTTAAACAAGTAGTAGCTGACATATTCTTCCTATATGCAAAAGTATTATAAGGCAAACAATTAGAAACTTCCAAAAAATCATAAATCCCATCCTTAATACAATTATTAATTATCTTTAATAAAACAGATATAACAGAAATCGGTCTAAAGTTAGTAAAAACTGAGAGATCACTATAGCTGCCTGGCGACACGCAAGCATATGCTGCTGGTAGCCATAGCAACGGGTGGTTACCATAGCAATCGGCGCGAACGACGGGTAGTCGTGCTCACACGTACTTGTTGTCGGCTTTCGTTGATGAAAATCAAAAATTTTAGATTTTTTCGCTTGACAGCTGGTCTATTTGATCGTTGCCAAAGTGTTTGACAAGCATTAGTGTGTTAGTTTTGTGAGAACGTGAAATGAGCAAGCTCGAGGAAGAAAAAGATTTTACGTTGCGGTTTATTGAAACCTACGAGTGCATGATGCTTTTAACTCTTTTAAGAGGTTCTCATGCGTAAACTGTTTACGTTTTGCATGGAAACTTTTCATCCAGAATTTTTTTTTTTTAATTTTTTTCCGCCAAAACAACTGCAGTTACAAGCAATAAAAAATCGTCATCCGATGACATGTTTACGTCTGCACGCTACGAATTTTCAATACAAATGGCGCTTGATGCTTTATGCTTGTATGGTGGCCGGGCAAACGACAATCACCCGATTACGCACACAACCACCCGTTGCTATGGCTACCAGCAGCATATGCTTGCGTGTCGCCAGGCAGCTTATCACGTTTAGGAATCGGAACAATTTTATTTATTCTCCAATTATCAGGAATTTGATTGGAAAGAAAAATATCATTGAGACTAGTACGTAAAGTATTTAAAGTAATATCAGGAAGCGCCTTAATCATTTTATATGTTATCCTATCACATCCAGCTGCAGAATCGCGAGTTTTATTACTCAAAACACTAACAATTTCTTCATAAGTCAATTCTAAATCTAAATCACAGTTAACAACCTGATTAATGGAAAAAACTTCACCCTGATTAGGTACCTGATTTTGTAGCATTTCCAAAAAAAGTTCAACCTTGATCAATCCTTAAATCATTTTGAAACGTGTAATTACCATCATTTAGCAAAATAAAATTAGACAAATTAACCACATCATAAAGATGATTACCTCTAGATGAGTTAACAGAATCACCCCAACGAACACTTCTAGCATTAAAGTCACCAAGTGTTGTCGCAGCTGGTCTTGTGTTTATTAGTTTAGGTTAAGTTGTTATTTTGTCAAGTAGAATGTTTTGTGTCATAACTAGAATCGATAAATGTAACTACAATTGTGAACTTCATCGCCAAGTAGACGCACAAAAGCGTAAGTCTGATTTTAATTAGAATGTAACTTTGAGTTTTATATGGTAACCTTTCGTTCTCATAGGAAATAAAGCAAACGCATTTTCAACGTGAAAGAGCAAGCTTTTATTTTGCAGGCACCCACCACCGAGGAATTTAACAGCCTTTATTTCGCTTTTTATTGAAAAAGCAAAACAACTTGTGGAGTTGGAAGGTGCGCTCTGGCGCAGGCAAAAGCGTGGCAATTATCGAACGTGTTCGCTGCTGCATTTGCAAACACAATTTATGCGTATTAAATCCGAGTGATCGTTGGTATATATATGAACACACAATTTATGGAATTGCGTATTGGAGTAAAGTGATTGCTGGTACATAGGCGCATTACGGAAATTACGTCCCTAGGTTGAGTGGAGCCATCAATTAGAAAGGAATCGGTGAGTACCCTGGGAGATTGTTTAGGGGGAATAATTGGTGGTCAGAAGGTAGCATAAATAAATGTGTTGGACTGAAACTAAATATATATATATTGTAGCCTAAAATAATAAAGAAAAATGAACGGGAAAAACGGTATTGAAGAAAAATAGCGGAACGACTTTCGACGTTAGCGCAAATTACATACATACAGTAGCATGAGAAAAACACGTGCGGGTACAAGTCTAGATATGAATGAATGAAGAATTTTCAGAAACAGAGGTGCAGCAACCAATGATGAATATACCTGGCAATCAATCGCTAGAATTAAAGTTAGCGGAAATCCTTCAGCAAGTGCAAAGCATTCAAGAAGAACTTAGGCAAGCTAGACAAACTCCAGTGAATACGAGTATTCCCGATGGAATTATAACAGGAGCATCTAGCGTCGTTAGTCGTTCACAAACTAATTCTAATATCGCGCCAGCACGTAAGCTATATGATTTACCAGAGTTTGATGGTCGTCCAGAGGATTGGCCAATGTTTAGGGAGAATTTTATAGCTACAACTGCAGAGTTTCAGTACAGCGACACGCAAAACATGATGCGACTTCAAAAAGCGCTCAAAGGTAAAGCTAGGGAGACAGTTGAATGTTTACTAATACATAGTCGAAATGTGAGTCAAATAATGAAGGTTTTACAGGAACGTTTCGGAAAGCCGGAACTTCTGGTAAAAAGCCAAATAAATAAAATTCGTAATTTTACACCTATATCCGAGCATCGAATTGAGCAATTGGTAGTATTCGCAACTAAGGTACAAAATTTGTCTTCCTTCCTCCAAGCAGCTGACTGCGACCACCACCTATCGAATCAAACATTGATGGAAGAGCTGTTGTTGAAGCTGCCCATACAAAGGCGCATCGAGTGGGCACGACACGCTGTGTCGATCGTGCCACGTCCAACCATCTGCCATTTCAGCGATTGGCTGCAGGAATTATCCGAGGTCGTTAATACAGCTTGTGCATATTCAAACGTTGAGTCGCGCCAAAACAGAACTGAAGGGCGCTCGAGGTTTTTTCACGTAAATGAGGGTAATAACGAAAATTCTAGAATTGTATGCGCAGTTTGCGGAGATAAGCATGCTACTAGCAAGTGTGATAGGTTTATTCGTATGGATGTTCCCGATAGGTGGAAGTAATCTGTGTGGTGAACAACATGCATGTGGAGATAGGCGCTGCACAAAGAAGCTGCACGCCCTTTTGCACCAATCTAGTTCGAGAAGTAGAGATGGAGATTCGACACGTTCACGATACGCGTCACAACCACCAGCAGTTCCGGGTATTCAGCAACCATTGCCATCGACTTCAAGACAGGCAGTTCAGCAGCAGCAGGTATCCGATGAAGCAGTTTCAGTTTTCACCAATACGGTAGTCCCTCAACATACACCGCAGTTGTTCTTTAACATTTTGCCCGTGTTTTTGTATGCCAATGGGAAAGAGATCAAAACCTACGCATTCTTCGACGAAGGGTCAGCGATTTCCCTAATGAATCGTGGTCTAGCAGCTCGTCTTGGGCTTGAAGGAAAGAGCGATAATTTAACATTACAGTGGTTCGGAAGCACAACCGTAACGGAACGGTCACTCAGAGTGGACGTCGAAATATCCGGAGCTGGGCGTATTCGTAGGAAATTTAAATTGCAAGGCGTTCGCACGGTTGAAAACCTTCAGCTACCAATGCAGTCTCTTAGCTTATCGGAGGTGCATTATAGACACCGACATTTGCCTATTATGCAATACAGCGATGCGACACCAGAGTTGCTGATTGGTTTGGACAACGCTTACCTTGGTATCTCACGTCGAATATCGTATGATGGTAGTAGCGGACCTGCTGTGATTTTAACCCAACTAGGATGGGTGATTTACGGTACGGGAAGTGCCTCAAGCGCGAACGTTCGTTTTCATTCTTTATTCGCACGGGTAGCCGATACATATGAGAAGACGGAAGAGTTGGAGAAATTAGTAAGCGAGTACATTGTCAATGAGAACATGGGAGTAAATATGATGAAGCGGCCGGTTGAAGCTGAAGACATGCTGAGAGCTAAGAACATGATGGAAGAGAATACGAAGCGCGTTGGTCGTCGTTACGAAACATGTCTACTGTGGAAGCAAGAAGGAGTATCGTTGCATTAAAGTCACCAAGTGTTGTCGCAGCTGGTCTTGTGTTTATTAGTTTAGGTTAAGTTGTTATTTTGTCAAGTAGAATGTTTTGTGTCATAACTAGAATCGATAAATGTAACTACAATTGTGAACTTCATCGCCAAGTAGACGCACAAAAGCGTAAGTCTGATTTTATTTAGAATGTAACTTTGAGTTTTATATGGTAACCTTTCGTTCTCATAGGAAATAAAGCAAACGCATTTTCAACGTGAAAGAGCAAGCTTTTATTTTGCAGGCACCCACCACCGAGGAATTTAACAGCCTTTATTTCGCTTTTTATTGAAAAAGCAAAACAACTTGTGGAGTTGGAAGGTGCGCTCTGGCGCAGGCAAAAGCGTGGCAATTATCGAACGTGTTCGCTGCTGCATTTGCAAACACAATTTATGCGTACTAAATCCGAGTGATCGTTGGTATATATATGAACACACAATTTATGGAATTGCGTATTGGAGTAACGTGATTGCTGGTACATAGGCGCATTACGGAAATTACGTCCCTAGGTTGAGTGGAGCCATCAATTAGAAAGGAATCGGTGAGTACCCTGGGAGATTGTTTAGGGGGAATAATTGGTGGTCAGAAGGTAGCATAAATAAATGTGTTGGACTGAAACTAAATATATATATATTGTAGCCTAAAATAATAAAGAAAAATGAACGGGAAAAACGGTATTGAAGAAAAATAGCGGAACGACTTTCGACGTTAGCGCAAATTACATACATACAGTAGCATGAGAAAAACACGTGCGGGTACAAGTCTAGATATGAATGAATGAAGAATTTTCAGAAACAGAGGTGCAGCAACCAATGATGAATATACCTGGCAATCAATCGCTAGAATTAAAGTTAGCGGAAATCCTTCAGCAAGTGCAAAGCATTCAAGAAGAACTTAGGCAAGCTAGACAAACTCCAGTGAATACGAGTATTCCCGATGGAATTATAACAGGAGCATCTAGCGTCGTTAGTCGTTCACAAACTAATTCTAATATCGCGCCAGCACGTAAGCTATATGATTTACCAGAGTTTGATGGTCGTCCAGAGGATTGGCCAATGTTTAGGGAGAATTTTATAGCTACAACTGCAGAGTTTCAGTACAGCGACACGCAAAACATGATGCGACTTCAAAAAGCGCTCAAAGGTAAAGCTAGGGAGACAGTTGAATGTTTACTAATACATAGTCGAAATGTGAGTCAAATAATGAAGGTTTTACAGGAACGTTTCGGAAAGCCGGAACTTCTGGTAAAAAGCCAAATAAATAAAATTCGTAATTTTACACCTATATCCGAGCATCGAATTGAGCAATTGGTAGTATTCGCAACTAAGGTACAAAATTTGTCTTCCTTCCTCCAAGCAGCTGACTGCGACCACCACCTATCGAATCAAACATTGATGGAAGAGCTGTTGTTGAAGCTGCCCATACAAAGGCGCATCGAGTGGGCACGACACGCTGTGTCGATCGTGCCACGTCCAACCATCTGCCATTTCAGCGATTGGCTGCAGGAATTATCCGAGGTCGTTAATACAGCTTGTGCATATTCAAACGTTGAGTCGCGCCAAAACAGAACTGAAGGGCGCTCGAGGTTTTTTCACGTAAATGAGGGTAATAACGAAAATTCTAGAATTGTATGCGCAGTTTGCGGAGATAAGCATGCTACTAGCAAGTGTGATAGGTTTATTCGTATGGATGTTCCCGATAGGTGGAAGTAATCTGTGTGGTGAACAACATGCATGTGGAGATAGGCGCTGCACAAAGAAGCTGCACGCCCTTTTGCACCAATCTAGTTCGAGAAGTAGAGATGGAGATTCGACACGTTCACGATACGCGTCACAACCACCAGCAGTTCCGGGTATTCAGCAACCATTGCCATCGACTTCAAGACAGGCAGTTCAGCAGCAGCAGGTATCCGATGAAGCAGTTTCAGTTTTCACCAATACGGTAGTCCCTCAACATACACCGCAGTTGTTCTTTAACATTTTGCCCGTGTTTTTGTATGCCAATGGGAAAGAGATCAAAACCTACGCATTCTTCGACGAAGGGTCAGCGATTTCCCTAATGAATCGTGGTCTAGCAGCTCGTCTTGGGCTTGAAGGAAAGAGCGATAATTTAACATTACAGTGGTTCGGAAGCACAACCGTAACGGAACGGTCACTCAGAGTGGACGTCGAAATATCCGGAGCTGGGCGCATTCGTAGGAAATTTAAATTGCAAGGCGTTCGCACGGTTGAAAACCTTCAGCTACCAATGCAGTCTCTTAGCTTATCGGAGGTGCATTATAGACACCGACATTTGCCTATTATGCAATACAGCGATGCGACACCAGAGTTGCTGATTGGTTTGGACAACGCTTACCTTGGTATCTCACGTCGAATATCGTATGATGGTTGTAGCGGACCTGCTGTGATTTTAACCCAACTAGGATGGGTGATTTACGGTACGGGAAGTGCCTCAAGCGCGAACGTTCGTTTTCATTCTTTATTCGCACGGGTAGCCGATACATATGAGAAGACGGAAGAGTTGGAGAAATTAGTAAGCGAGTACATTGTCAATGAGAACATGGGAGTAAATATGATGAAGCGGCCGGTTGAAGCTGAAGACATGCTGAGAGCTAAGAACATGATGGAAGAGAATACGAAGCGCGTTGGTCGTCGTTACGAAACATGTCTACTGTGGAAGCAAGAAGGAGTATCGTTGCCGGAGAGTCGGCAAATGGCCGAGAAAAGGTTTTATTCGTTAGAGAGAAAATTTAAAGGCAATGATGCATTTAGAACTGCGTATTCAGCTATCATTTCTAAATACATACGCAAGGGCTATTGTCGTAAGCTGAGCCGTAAAGAAGTGGAAGAAAAGAACGGGCGAACGTGGTACCTGCCCCACTTTGGCGTGTATAATCCCAACAAGCCGGGAAAGCTGAGATTGGTCTTCGATGCGGCGGCTGAGTCTCACGGCATATCACTAAACTTCATGCTGCTAAGTGGACCAGATCTATCGCAGCCTTTGACGGTGGTTCTAATGAAATTCCGACAGAAGCCAGTGGGTTTTTGTGCGGACATTGTGGAAATGTTCCACCAGATAAGAATTCGTCGTGAAGATTTGACAGCGCAGCGTTTTTTGTGGAGAAGTGATCCTGGGGCGCCTGTCGAAGAATATGTCATGAATGTTATGACATTTGGAGCCACGTGCTCGCCATGCTCAGCGCAATTCGTAAAGAATAAAAACGCAGAACGGTTTAAAGATAAATTTCCTGAAGCAACGGCAGCCATCATATACAACCACTATGTAGACGATTTTGTTCATAGCTATTCAAGCACAGAGGAGGCCCTAAAGGTGACAAAACAGGTAATTTGGATACATAAAAATGGAAGCTTCGATCTAAAGAGATTCGTATCGAATTCGAGCTCCATTTGCGATTTAAATAAGGAAAGGTTATCTGTGCCCGCGATGAATCTAGATAAAGAAAGCACCGAGCTGTTCCCAAAAGTACTTGGAATGTTTTGGGTGACGAAAAGCGATGTACTGAAATTTACCTTATCGTTTGGGAAAGTTAGTCAAGACGTGCTCTTGATGAAACGTAAGCCAACCAAACGCGAGGTTCTCGGCATGACCATGTCGGTGTTTGATCCTTTCGGATTCGCAGCAGAGTACACATTGGAGGCTAAGCTGATCCTACAGACAATATGGAGAGAGCAGAAAGAATGGGATGTAGAGGTTTCCGATACAGTTTGTGAACGATGGAAGAAATGGCTACGAGCGTTACACGATTTGGAGAGGATAAGTGTACCACGTTGCTATGGAACGAATTTTATGTCATCATCGGTGGAACTACACGTGTTCGCAGACGCGAGTGAATCGGCGTATGCTGCAGTGGCCTACTGGAGATTTACAGGCGACAATGGCATTATACAATCATCATTCATTGCTGGAAAAACTAAATGCGCCCCAACTAAGCTCGTATCCGTTCCTCGACTCGAGCTGCAATCGGCAGTGCTCGCCACGCGTTTAAGGAGAACCATCCTAGAGAGTCACGATAAGTCTCCAAATCGTATAATTATGTGGTCTGATTCACAAACGGTCTTATCCTGGATTAGATCGGATCATCGTCGATACAAACCTTATGTAGCGCATCGTGTCAACGAAATTTTAGATGGCAGTAACATCGACGATTGGCAATGGTTGCCCAGTGTGAATTGCGTAAAAGATTTACTATTTTACTAATTAACGTTAACACTTCATTGTTTAATAGGTTTTCGTCATTTACAAGACTTAAAAGAGTAGTTGGTTGGATAATGCGGTTTAGAGGAAATTGTCACCAATTGAAGGATTCACGCGTCTGTGGTAACTTGACCACTGCTGAGCTCAGGCGAGCTGAAACGGTCATCATCCGAGCAGTACAAATGGAATCGTTTCCTGACGAATATCATTCATTGATCGGCGAGCAACTTAAAAAGGGGAGCGCACTGTGGACACTCAGCCCTATAATGGATGACGAAGGTGTAATTAGGATTGGAGGGCGAATAGACGCTGCAGTTTCTGTTCCGTAGGTTGGCCACCTCACGCAGATTATCATAGACTACTACCACCGTGTTTGGAAACACCAAAACGACTCCATAATAATTGCCGAAATACGACGTAGGTACTGGATACCACATATCAGAGCGGAGGTTCGGCGGGCTACAAGAAGGTGTACGTTTTGTATCAAAGAAAGAGCTACTCCACGTCAGCCATTGATGGGCCAGCTGCCAATAGATAGGCTGTCACCGTTCGTCAGGCCCTTTACGTACGTTGGCTTGGACTACATGGGACCGTTCATAACTGTCATTGGTAGGCGGAGCGAAAAACGCTGGATCGCCCTTTTCACATGTTTAACTACGCGTGCAGTTCATTTGGAGGTGGCGAAGGATCTTTCCACCGATACGTGTCTGACTTGTATTAAAAATTTTATGTGCAGACGCGGAACGCCCGTACGTATTCGCTCCGATAATGGGACGAATTTCATCGGTGCTGACAAGGAGTTAAAACGCCAGTTGAGGGAATTCGAGAACGGCTTGATAGCAGATGCTCTGTCGAACATGAATATAGAGTGGGTTTTCAACTGTCCACTTAATCCACATGCCGGAGGTTGCTGGGAGCGGTTGGTGCGCAGCGTCAAAAGAGCGATGGGACATGCAGTTCAGGGCGAGAACCTTCATGAGCACACTCTGTACAGTATGATGTGCGAGGCTGAAAATATCGTCAACTCCCGACCGTTAACGCACATTGCACTGGACGAACCGACTGACTAACCTCTAACCCCTAATCACTTTCTCCTAGGTACACCGAATTGCGAACAAACACCACACCCTAGAGAAGAGAAGTTCCGTGTTACCCGGAAACATTGGCGGAAAGTGCAGCAAATGCAGTATCGTTTTTGGAAAAAAATGGAACGACGAATACCTTCCCGATCTGACGCGACGAACCAAATGGTGCCAGCCGGAAACTCCACTAGCCGTAGGAGATGTTGTTTTGGTATGCGAGCGTGGCATGCACCAGTCAAGTTGGCCCATGGGACGGGTAGTGGAGGTATTTCCTGGCAAAGACAACCAAGTAAGGGCTGCACGGATCCGAACGAAGGCGGGCATCTATAAGCGACCAGCCTGTATCCTTGCCAAAATGGACATTGGTGAATCTGGTTAGATTCACGGAGGCGGGGATGTTGCCGCAGCTGGTCTTGTGTTTATTAGTTTAGGTTAAGTTGTTATTTTGTCAAGTAGAATGTTTTGTGTCATAACTAGAATCGATAAATGTAACGACAATTGTGAACTTCATCGCCAAGTTGACATATCTATTTTCACATAAAAGTTAAATCGAATATTGGCGGTGGAGTGCGTAGACGCACAAAAGCGTAAGTCTGATTTTATTTAGAATGTAACTTTGAGTTTTATATGGTAACCTTTCGTTCTCATAGGAAATAAAGCAAACGCATTTTCAACGTGAAAGAGCAAGCTTTTATTTTGCAGGCACCCACCACCGAGGAATTTAACACCAAGAATAAAACAGTTTGGAAAACTCTCCAAAAATTTTTTGCATCTCATTATCAAAATCATTAATACAAACACTAGCCGGAAAATAACAAGAACAAATTGTCAAATTAGGATTAAAATTTTTTGTTTGTATTATAACCACATCAAAATTAGTAACAAAAGGAACTCTTCTAAAATTAATAGTATTTTTGACAGCAATTGCAACTCCTCCATAACCATCACTTTGTAAACTCCTTTATATGTGAACAGACTCTAATTGTAATAACTAAGATCCTTTATATCTGAACACACTCTAATTGTAATCCATAAGATTGTTTATCGATTGTAAGTTTTTTTGTTATCGATTACTATATAAGCATGTACACACATCATTAACTTTATTTTTTTTTAAATAAATCGTTTGCTAACGCATGAGTTTAACTCGTGTATTTATTAATCAGTAAAAAACCAAGCCATCCGGCCTTTTTAGCTTCAGGTGTGGGGTTAATCCCAAAACGCGTTATTTAAAGTACAATATTAATAAAAAAATAATGGTCAATACAAAGCAGGACTATGAAAAAATGCTGCTAGAAGCTGGGGTGGGTTTTCCGCCAACTGCTACGCTGTTGCAACTAAATAAAATGGTTGCCAAAGTCGTGGGAGACAATAATATGGATGCTAATTCTGCTGACTGTGGTGATGCTGCCGATATTTTGGATACAAATGTGTCAAATGCTGTACCTGAAGATGCCGCTAATGCCGTAACAAATGCTGATTCTGCCGCTGTCAATGCCGAAACTGTAGTTGCCGTAAATTCTGCCGAAAATGTTCATAATGATGCCTATAACAACTATAATGACGAAGCCTACAATGCTGCTGAAGCTGATTTGGAACGCGAATTGCGTATTTTGACCAAGCACCGCCAAGTTCTTGAGTTGAAGCGCCAAATAAATGAACTAAGCTTAACTACTCAGCCACAGCGCTCAGGCCAGTATGTCGACATTGAGCATGCACTGCCTAAATTTAGTGGCGATGACGCTAGTCAACCAGTTCGCAATTTTTTAAGAAATTTTGAAGATGTAATGGATGCAGTGAACGCTGATGGCCGCTTACGATTTTTGAGTCTACGACGTTCTTTAGAAGGGACTGCAAAAGTTTTCCTTCAAACAACCACAAGCTTGAGATATGATGATCTAGTACGTGCTTTGCTATCTGAGTTTGACATCGGTGTAAGTCCCCATGATGTTTATAGGATGCTTACGCAACGCCATTGGAATCAAAAAGAGGAAACTCTTCATTGCTATATTTTGCACATGCAAGCTCTGTCCCGACGAGCTGATATTAGCGAGGAAGAGGTAATTAGTTTCATACTGGATGGGCTCCAGAAGAGAGTGGCCAACATACAATTGCTGATGAGCGCACGTTCCATCAGTGAGCTGAAAACCCTTGTTAATCGATACGAACGAAAATACTTATTGCCTGTTGCTGTTACGAAATCGTCTCCTGCTGCCGTACCTGCAGGAAAAGGTGTTGGAAAAACTAAATCTACTTCGGAAGCTGCAGAGCAAACAGGTTCTCGGTGCTACAATTGTTCATCATTTGGTCATTTGAAATTGAATTGCCCATATCCAAATCGTCCCGATGGGTCGTGTTTCCGCTGTTGGAAAATGGGCCACGATCATCGGTCTTGCCCGAATCCGAGGAAGATATTAACAAAACCCAGTAAAGAAATTAAGCAAGTTGCAGGAGTTTCGGCTGAGGATGACGAATTCAGTGGAGCCTTGGGTGCATTTAATTTAGTGAGTATTAATTTTAAAACTAAAAGTGGTGACGTTACTAAAGATTTTGTTTGTCTTTTTGACACCGGTAGTCCGACTAATTTTATCAGATGTTCTTGCGTTCCTGAAGATCTAATTGACAGACTAGAATCGTCTTACATCTCACGATATGCTGGTGTTGGAGGGAAAAAGTTACGTATTATAAATGAATTTGAATGCCATGTAAAATTTGATTCTAAGTTTAAGAAAGTAAATTTTCATGTCATATCCGACGACTGTATGGTCATACCAGTTATTTTAGGACGCAGTTTTTTGTATTCGATTGGTATATTTTTAAGAAAAATGAAGTTACGTTATAGGAAAGACACTTTGTTGTCAATGAATAAAAATAGTTTGAGTTTGAATAATAAGAAAGTTATGCGTTCACTTCATAAATTTGGAATTAGTCATAATACTGAAAACACGCTAGAACGATTTGGCACAAAGGTAAATTCATTGTCAGACTGTAGTGACTTTTTCTCTCCACCCGAAATATTTAATATTAATATTCCGAACACATCTAAAGAACTAGGTATTAATTGTAAACTAAGCTATAAAGAACAAAAGGAATTGGAAAAGATTGTTGATGAAAATTATTTTAATGCTGATCGCTCGATAGCAGAACCTTTAGAGTATGAGATGAAGATTCACTTAACCACTGACGTACCCTTTCACTCTTCTCCGCGCCGTCTCTCGTATGCAGAACGGAATAAAGTACAAGTAATTATAGATGAACTGCAAGCAAATGGGATAATACAACCTAGTAATTCCCCATATGCTTCGCCGATTGTACTAGGGAAGAAGAAGAATGGCGATACACGTATGCGCGTTGATTATCGTACATTAAATAAAATAACAATCAGAGATAGTTATCCCTTGCCACTGATTGAAGATTGTATAGAGTATTTGGAGGGTAAACAGTTCTTTTCCATACTTGACCTCAAGAGTGGTTTTCACCAAGTTCGTATGTCTGCTGAATCTATTCCGTATACAGCCTTTGTAACCCCTTCCGGTCAATATGAATATCTTAAGATGCCCTTTGGACTAAAGAATGCCCCTGCCGTATTTCAAAGATTTGTTAATAATATATTCCGTGACTTAGTGGACGTGCGTAAGGTAATCATTTACATGGACGACATTTTGATTGCTACATCGACTATGGAAGAACATATGTGCTTATTAAAAGATGTACTAGGGAGGGTCTCCAAGCAAAAATTGCAGTTAAACCTATCCAAATGTAAATTTTGTCACTCCGAAGTTGAGTACTTAGGTTATTTGGTTTCTTCCGCCGGAATATCTCTCAGTGAATCTCACATTACTAGTATTAAAAATTATCCAGTGCCTAGGAACCCCAAGGAACTGCACTCATGCATCGGACTGTTCTCTTATTTTAGACGATTCGTTCCGTCTTTCTCCAAAACCGCGAAACCACTTCAAGACTTGTTGAAGAAAAATGTCAGTTATGATTTTGATGATAGGTGTATGGACGCTTTTAACCAGTTAAAGTCCAGGCTCACGAGTAGGCCTGTTTTAGTAATATATAATCCAAATAGAGAAACGGAGCTTCATTGCGATGCTAGCTCGCACGGGTTTGGAGCTGTTCTGCTTCAATGCCAGGAAGATGGTAAGCTCCATTCCGTATCTTACTTTTCAAAAACGGCCTCTGCCGCAGAAACTCGATACCATAGCTTCGAACTTGAAACTTTGGCTATAATTTATGCTTTGCGGCGGTTTCGGGTGTATTTAGAGGGGATTCCTTTTAAGATTGTTACTGATTGTAACTCTTTAATGATGACTTTAGAGCGCAAGCAAGTAAATGCCAGAATTGCTCGTTGGACGTTGGAACTTGAAAATTATAATTATACCATCCAACATCGCAAGGGATCATCTATGGGTAACGTTGATGCCCGTAGTCGATGTCATCTTGCCGCAATTGACGTTGATGGAGTAGAATTTATGATTCAAATTGCACAAGAGCGGGATGATAGCATAAAATCTATACGATCTCGTATTGAAGTAGCCGAAGTTGAGGGTTTTGATTTGAATGACGGTCCACTATATAAAATTGGTGCGAATTCCGAAAGGCTCTTGTATGTCCCAAGTGAAATGGAAGATAATGTTATTAGATTGATGCATGCAAAGGTGGGTCATCAGGCTTTAGACAAAACTTACCAGAAAATTAAGACGTATTATTGGTTCCCTAATCTGAAACAAAAGGTAGAAAAATTTATTCGAAATTGTTTGAAATGCATAATGTATGCAGTGCCTATCCGCTCAAAGGAAAGAAAGTTATACAGCATTCCAAAGAATCCTATACCATTCCACACGATTCACATAGACCATTTTGGTCCTTTGCCGTCGCTTAAGTCTAAGAGGAAGCACATCTTAGTTGTTGTTGATGCTTTTACGAAATTCGTAAAACTATATCCTACAAACTCTACCAGTAGTCGTGAAGTAATATGTGCTCTTGAGAAGTATTTTTCTTATTACAGCCGTCCTGCCCGCATTATTAGTGATCGTGGTACTTGCTTTAGTTCTATGGAGTTTCAAAACTTCACCTTAATGAAAAATATCAGTCATGTGAAGGTGGCGACCGCTTCACCACAAGCAAATGGACAGGTGGAGCGTGTCAACCGAACTTTGAAGGCAATGCTATGAACAGACTCTAATTGTAATAACTAAGATCCTTTATATCTGAACACACTCTAATTGTAATCCATAAGATTGCTTATCGATTGTAAGTTTTTTTGTTATCGATTACTATATAAGCATGTACACACATCATTAACTTTATTTTTTTTAAAATAAATCGTTTGCTAACGCATGAGTTTAACTCGTGTATTTATTAATCAGTAAAAAACCAAGCCATCCGGCCATTTTAACTTCTATATTTCTTAACCAATTTATATTTATTAATTTTTCTATGCACATTTGCTGAAGAATAAAAAATCTAAACACGCAAAATCCACATTATATTTGTTAAAATAATATTCTATAGAATCTAAATTTGCCTTTAAAGATTGAATATTATATTGAACAATCATCATCATTAAAAGTTCTATTAATTAAATCTAAATCATCCTTGGCTTTAATATTATCAAGCTTTCCCTTGATCACCTGCACCTCTTTCCCTACGCGGCACCAAACGCTGCTGCCTCTCATCACCTCTTTTGGCAATATCACAATACGATTTCTTCTGAGTAAAACTTCTATTTATATACTCCTCCTTATCAGGAGTAATTTCAATATTATTACTTAACAAGGGAAATTCATCCTTATCCGCCATAAAAACTTCAAACCTATTATTACTGTTGGGATAATATTTATCCAAAACTTCCTTTCGAGAAAGTTTCTTGACAGCCTTGATGCGATTAATATTACACTCCTTATCCCATTGTGGGCATGATCTAATATTTTTCGCAGAATGATTAACACTACCGTACAAAATGCATCTCTTAACCTGACAATTACCATCTTTGCATTCCTGCTTGCCACAAGACAAACACCTAGAATTACCCTTACATGAAAAAACAGTATGACCTAATCTCCCACACTTACTGCACTGCCTCAAAGGAGGAACATAAATGGAAACTTTGAGTCTAGTATTTTCAAAGATAATTTCCTTACATATTTCACTATCTTTTAATCCAACCTTCAAAGTAGTCAAAGGAATCTCAACACCATCATCACTTTTTTTAATAAAACGCCTAACCGATGACAAGGGAATAGCTGACTCCGCATTATTTAAAATCTCCATTTCTGCAAAACATAGAGGCACACCCCTAATAACACCATAAGTCTCAATGGCAGTCCTTGGAATAAATGCACGAAAGCCTCGTTTCAAAAGTTTATCATTAAGCACAAAATTATTGGCAGCATAAATGTTCTTGAACCCAACCTTATATAACGATCTACCAATCGCATCAATCAATCCTAAATCTTTTACCCTAAGATCCTTAATCTGACACCAAAGAGTAAGCCCCGTTGTAATTTTCTCATTATTAATTTTTGTAGAAGCCGAAGTATCAACTAAAACAAAAACATCACCCCTAAAATTACCTGGATACACAACAATATTTTCTTTCTCATCAATTTTTTTATCTTCATTTTTTTTAACATCATTTTTAATTTCACCAGATCTAACGCCATTTTGTGAAAGCTGAAAATTTTCATTACCAGCAGCCAATTTCAAACTACTAACCTCAAAATCCATATTCATATTCATATTCATATTTTTTCAGAACTAACCTTAGAATCATCAATTCTAACCAAACCCTCCCCCGATCTCAACTCAAAAAAACCAGAAACTTCCTCATTACTAATTATCTTTACTTTTTTAGCCCCATCCTCCCCAGAATCAATAGACGACGCCACCGGCATAGTTGCGACGCCTTTTAAAAAATTTTATCCTAGCCGCACGCGGCAGCTTTTCAGCAATTTTCACTAATGAAGATTAAAAATCCACAAAAAACACGAAACAATCTGAAAAACAACACCAAAATCACTCACCCGTGATGCAGCCACTCCAAAAAAGGAACAAGAAAATCCTTGGAATATTTCTTCCAACTAATACAAAAAATCACAATCAAAAGTGTATCAATCAAAATTATTTTAAAATTACGGATAAATTTATTTGATTGGTAGCACAGACACACATATATAAACACACTTATGTACACAAACAACTCTCCCGTGAGATCTTGATATGGATAGTTGATTGGAACGCAACTAATAAGTCGGTAATAGTTAACCGGAGTTTAATGTCCGTAGTTTGCATGATTAGCTGTCAAATAAGCCCCCGATTAGGCTTAACCGGCTTTTATGAAAGTGTTCCTAAACTGCTCAGCGAGAGATTAATATGCTGTTCATGCTGAGCCTGCATTTTGCATTTACCTCGCATCTTAGCATTTATCCCAAAATGAAGCATTTATTTTCGCATTGACCATACAAATTTTGAGACCTAAATGCAACTTTATTTTTGCATTAGATTATAAATGCTGAAATCAACCCTGCAATCTTCGAAGGAAATCGCGATTCGAATTCAAAAGAGTCGCAATATTGGCATTTTTTCGTGGCATTAGTTGCGTTCCAATCAGCTATCCGGATCAGTATCACGATCAAGATCTCACGGCAACGATACCGATCAGTTTTTTGAGAGTTGTTTGTGTATATATGGGCGTTTATATATGTATAGCTGTGCTACCAAGCAAATAAGGATTGGCTGTCAAAAAATCTACTACAAAAAACTAAACGAATAGAGCTTCTATACGGATCCGAAATTGATCCACATAAATATCAAGACCACAACGTTGTTGTTGCATTTACATGCAAAATTTCTATCTGGATCTGAATCACTCCTGATCGGAACATGCATATTGTGTCAATATCTGGATCACTGTCAACTGGAACACATTAATTGGCTCAAAGTAACTGAACTCATTGTCCGTGTTCAAACAGAGAAACTCGGAGTTGCTTTTATCGGCAATTCTCTTTTGGTGTTGCTCAAGCGTTTCCGATGTTGTTCAAACACGGGAACGAATTGCTTTGGTTGATTATGTTTTGTACTGACATTCTCGCAATACATACATATGTACTAAGAATTTTTTTACTGCGTTGTATGAATATTTTGAATGAAAAAATGTGTTTTCGCTCAAATTAATATAATTGTATTATTTTCTTGGAAATAAACTTTGAAAATCTGTTGATACAATTACTTTTATGTCGTTTATTAATATGTGCGCATGCGAATGTAAAAAAAGGTATGAAGGAAAATGTCAAAATTAATCTGCGGCCAACATAACGTAATTGAGACGAACGGCAACACAAAGCGTGTTTCGCGAGCACAAGCAACTCGGTACCCGTCCCCTTCCATCGTCGCCCTCTCTCCCACAAAAAGCAAAAACGCAACTAATTGACGTCAATTTGTATCTGTGTTTGAACACGGACATTAGTGCCTGGACAAGTTTCATTTTTATGTTAACAGGTATACAGGACCAAGCAAGCTACAAAATAAAGTAACTTTCGAAATAACGTTACTTTAATTAGCCAGGAGTTCATTTTAAAATTGAGGTTGTTCACAACCGCGTGAAATTGATTGCCGTTTCATCCTGATATATATATGGCAATTCATTAAACCTGCAATTTGGCTAAGTTGAATCTAAAAACGTTTGAATTGGCATAACTAGATCTGCCAATATGCAAATTAAATTCGAATCTTTTCTTTCCTGTGTGTTTTTAATATTGCCAAAATGATATTTGCCCTGTTTTTTTTTACACGTATATGCGTTTGGGATTAATAGTTGTATGGACTGCTAAGCGCACAACTTTATCTGTTACTATGAAATACTGGCGGATAAAATCAGTTCTTTCAAGTAGGTTTCTCTACATTTTGCAAACTGTTTTACATATTTCAGCAACCTGTTTTATCATCCCTTAATAATAGCCCTAAAAAAAACGGTCAACGGCAATTGCGCATAATCCGTAACACTATTTGTAAGCACTGCTCCTCAAATGCCAGACAAACCGATATTTGTTTATGAAGTAGAGCAACGCGCATACATACATACATTTCCTCTGTTGTCATTCCGCTAATTATTAGGGGATGATAAAGCAGATGCTGAAAGTTGATAAAGTAGTTTGCAAAATGTAGAGAAAACTAGTTGGAAGTACTGATTTTGTCCGCCACTGTTTAATAGTAGCAGATAAAGTTGTGCGCTTAGCAGTCCATTCAACTATTAAGCGCAAACACATATGCGTGTGAAAAAAAAACATGGCAAATAAGCGGATTGACAATAGAGGAAATGTATATATGTATGCCTGTTGCTCTACTTCATAAACAAATATCTGTTTGGCTGATATTTGAAGAGCAGTGCTGACAAATAATTTTATGGATTATGCGCAATTGCCGAGTACTCGTTCAGTTTGATTTCTTTCCTTTCCTTTCCCTTATATTCCTTTCTTTTCCTTTTCTTTCCTTTCCTTTCCTTTCCTTTTCTTTCCTTTACTTTCCTTTCCTTTCCTTCCCGGTATCATAGTTCCTTTTAATTTATTTTATTTTGTTCTTTTTTATTTTTATTTTATTTTTATATTATTATATGTTATTTTAGTTAATTTTTATGCATTTCATTCCATAAGTATAACCACAAAGAGGACACAAACAAAACAAATGAACTACCGTCTTGAGTATTCTTAGCTAAAATAAATTTAACATGAATAATCACTTATTTTGTTTTTGTAAACATTGTGTATATTTATGATAAACGCAGTTGCCTTTGCCTTTTGCTGATTGATAGCATTCATCGTGCTTAGATTTCCGATTACCGAATTATAACAATTCGGAAAGCACTGGCATACACACACATCCCCATACGCAGAGCGTCACATACCTATCAGCAAAGCAGACAAAACAAGATTTCTATACACGAAGCACAGGCAGAAGCACGATTACAAGTAGCGACAGAGGCACGTTTACAGGCAGCTACGCGTAACTTTTCTGGACAACCCCTACCGAGCCCAAACATGTTTACACATGAAAAACAGAGCTATTATCAACAGCGTTACATGTTTCTACAATTGCTCTGATGGTTTTCGTATGCCCGTGTGCTTTTATTGATGTATTTCTAAAGTCATTTGGCTTATTGGGTTGGCCACCGCCGTACATCGCACATGACTCGTAAGCTGCCTGGCGACACGCATGGCGAAATTATATATGGTGGTAGCGAGCGAATTCAATTCGGCATACACACAAACTTCACATATTTTGTTTTTGTTTTCTCGCACTGGGAATGTCAAACAAAGTATCATATTAACGAAGGGCGAATTCATTGGGAATGTCAAAGCAAGACAAACTGATATAAGAAACCAGAGTAAATGCTATAAATGTCAAAACGCATTTCAGTTAAAATCAACTTTCTGACCAAAACAATGACAATTGTGAAAAAATTGCTTGTGCCAGTGAAAAGTTATTATAAAATACTAAAAATTTACTGTGGTCGAATGATTTATGTGAAGTATATCGTTGTGCGTTGGTGGCCTTCTGACGCGAACCAAAAAAGTGTGTGCATATGGCATATTACGAATAACTTTTTACTGAAACAAAAAATCGAATATCCGCTTTCGGATTGTTGATACCGAGGTCAAAACGCGTTGTTTGATATCTCTCCCGGCATTTTTGGACGTGTTTTAGGAGTTGTCTTCTAAAGGAAACAATTACCGAACAATGTGTTTACTTTGAATGTTTGTGAATAGACATATGTAAACAAACAATGAAACAAATTTGACATCCCCAGTGCGTACAAGGCGAATTTATAATTTCGCCATGCACCATGTATAATTTCGCCATGGCAACGATCAAATAGACCAGCTGTCAAGCGAAAAAATCTAAAATTTTTGATTTTCATCAACGAAAGCCGACAACAAGTACGTGTGAGCACGACTACCCGTCGTTCGCGCCGATTGCTATGGTAACCACCCGTTGCTATGGCTACCAGCAGCATATGCTTGCGTGTCGCCAGGCAGCTGTAGTAGTTTTAGGCGCCGCCCTTTGTTGGATTGTTTCCGTACTTGGCATTTTTTACTCCAAACTAGTATTGAAAAACCATCGATGTAATATCGGTACATAGATGTTCTTTCATTCATTTTGATCACCTATGCTAGCATTTCGATCTTCTTTTATTTGATACCATTAATGTTTTAAGAACAATACAATTTGCTGGGCTCATTCAAAGTAGAAATTGAACCCATTAACGATTAAAGGACACCAAAAGCATCTGCCATTTAACCCAAAAAGTCGAACTGACGAGTGGATATTTTAGTTTTTAGCTCTTACAAAACATGCTTTAGGATTGCGACTAAGATACTTTCTATCCATGACGAAACATTTCCCTAAAACTCTTTTAGTTTAAATTTGTTTAAAGAATATTTGTTGCAACGAAACAACATACACGCCACGATGATTTTTGTGAATCTTAGCGGGATGGGGAGTGGCCTTCTCCCTCTGGCCGTATACCTCTTTCTTCGACGGAACCACCACCTAGAATTCAAATTCGTTTTATGTTCTAAATTTTTTAAAGTAAATTGGTCTTAATTTTTTTATCGTTTCTTTTTTATTAAAGAATGTTGGAATTAAATAACTATTTCCTTCATATTAAACGACAATTTTGGATTTTTTTTCTAAAATTTATTTCTACCTAAAAACAAAACCAATATAGTACAATACTTTTCACCGCACATTAAACGGAAGTGTTTTAAATCCATATCACACTTTCAAAACATATCACAATTTTGTTTCACCTAACTGTGTCCGTTTACTTGTGTCATACTCCGTCACGTAAACTTTACTCATCCCCAACATACAAACCATGTTATTGCTCTTTCAGTTCAGCTCCGGCATTTACATATCCTTCTCTTCCAACACCATTCACATTAATTGCATGCTGTTTCTGCTCTGCTTCTTTGATTTTTTGCTCTGAGGACTTGGCCCATTCTTGTAGTTCTCCTGAAGCCCAGAACCAATAAACTAGGCAGCCAATGAGGTAGATACCAGCGGAAATGAAAAACACGGCTTTCCACTCTTCGGAAGTTTGATTTGTTACTAAATAGCCCGTCAGCATAGGACTGACTATACCGGGAATAGTGGCAAATGTATTACCGAGACCCATTAAAACACTAGCATGTTGAGGCGCAACATCAAGATGGTTTACCCTATAGGTTAATGCAAGAAAATATTTATTGACTTAAGAAAAGAAAAATGGCATGCATCTACTTACGCGAAACCGGACCACGCGAAGGCGCCTAAGCCTACCGCAATAGTAAGGCAAACCACAGACCAAGTGGGGTCTAGCAAGTAAGCGGTCAAAATCATAAATGTTGTCTGAGACAGAAAGGCGCCACAATTGAAGTAGCGACGGACTTGTGTTGTGTTTAATATTTTTTTCATCTGCAACCAGTCAGCTAAATAACCGGAAACACCCATCAGGATACCCATGGCAAGATATGGTACTGCAGAAACAAACCCAGTTTTATCCAAGTTGAAGTTCAGAGTATCTACAAGAGAAAACAAAGAATATTTACAATTTATTCCTCATATATATGTACATAAATGGCCTTAGGTAGACTTGTTTACCTCTCAGAAATGTTGGTAATTGAGTCAGCAGGGTATAGAATCCCCAGTTTTCGGAGAAATGCGATACCACGATTGCATAGAAAGGTTTTGAGGTGAATATATCTTTCCATGGATGTTTGATTTGCATACTTCCACTATATCCAATTGTCTTTTGTATATATTCACGTTCGTCATCTGAACAGTAACGATCAAGTTCTGGACCTGGACGCACCGCCAACATCCATATCACAAACCATATCAAACCAATAACTCCAAACACATAGAAAACACTCTCCCAACCATAAGCCGATGCTAAAAGACCAGATGAGGGCATTGCAATAACGGTTCCTGCATAATTTCCGGCAAACGCAATCGAAGCCATACGTGAACGTTCTAGTGGTGGAGCCCAACGCGCCCACACAGCATGAATGCATGGAAAAGTGACACCCTGTAAAAATATGAATAAAAACGAAATTCTGTGTGGTTTCTATAGAATTATTCTGTTTAGGGATGACAATCGAGCTTTGCGTTGGCGGCGGCGTGTACCGAAGAAGATTTATTAAAGAGCTGCATGAGGCTCACGCTCCCCGTCTAATAGCTGAACGAATTAAAACCCAGTGGCTATGATAGTTGACCGAGAAGGTATCGGCACCCACGTGTGGAAACAAAAACAGAGATAGTCGTTGTTGTTGCATTAGCGATACGTGCCCTGCCTAATCATAATTTTTTTACCTAGCATTGGCAGAAGCTCTTATAACGGAAACCTCGCGGCTTCAATAAGGTTGGACCATAGTGAAATTGCTGTTAGAAGAGTCGGCTCTGTTGAGCAAGTGAATAGATGGTTCGTGTAGTGGGAAGTCACGCCGTATGCCTGCCAGACATTTGGCATGTCCGGGTACAGTCTGGATAGGTTAGAGTTTAACCTATTACAGTATCTAGAACGAAGTTGGGCCAGCATGATTCTTGTCGTCTCAGGCAGTTCGCGTTCCTCTTCGACAACAGGTGGAGCTTGTGCCTGTTGGGCGATAGCTGACAAAGAAGTTTACCGACTCTGTATGGAAGAGTTTGAGAGCCCGCTGATGCATCTTGGATCAAACGGCGAAAAAATATGATGCCGGATTTCATCATAGTACTTACGGAGATAAGTCCTTAAACTCCCGGGAGGTGGATTTTCGTTCTGTTCGGGTGTTGCGGGTTGCATCAGTTGAACAGGAATTGTCACTATGCTCTTTAACTCCGAGCATTTTTGCCTCGCTTTGTAGCTGGTGTTCAGGTGACATAAGGAGGCATCCCGGTGGCAGTTCTGAGTGCGGAGTTTTGACAGGCCTGCAACCTCCTCCAGTGTGTGTCTGCTAGCCCCGGCGACCATATAGGTGTCGCGCAGCTCAGAACCGGCTTGCCAATTGCCTTGTACGTTGCCAGTAACGTTTCTTTATCTTTTCCCCAAGTGCTGCCAGCTAATGACTTGAGGATTTTGTTGCGGCTTTGTACTTTGGTGGCAAAAGCGGCTACGTGAGCACCGTAGCTGAACATGTTATCAAACGTGATCCCTAAGATTTTGAGATGTGTGACAGTCGGAAGCTTAATTCCGTCGACGTAGACGTCTAACCATGTTCACCTGCGCTGTCCACATCGTGAATAAGGTGGCCGAGGCCTTGGTAGTCAGTCCCCTGCAATGGTCTTTCGTCTTTTGTTCTAAAACCTTTGTACCCAGAGGATTATAGTTTTGGTCATATAACTTTGATTTGTAACGATACAAAATAATGGATATAGAGTTAGATATATAGTTCCACATATCAAAGTTCTTAGAATGAACAGAGGAATCCATTCAGACAAGTCCGTCGGTGCGTCCGTCGGTCCATCCGTCCATCCGTGGACACGATAACTTAAGTAAAAATTTAGATATTTGAATCCACCCTGTATGTGCTTCTGGCCAAGGTAGGTTGCTATTTAAAATGGGCGAAATCGAACAATAACCACGCCCCTTTTTTCGTTATTGAAAATTTCAATAAACGCTTAAAATGAGATAATTCAATAATAAAAGCAGCTACAATAATGAAATTTGGTAGATTCAATGAGTTGGTTGTCCTATTCACGATTTTCCCAAATTTTTAGAAAAGGGGTGTGCCACGTCCCACATATGAGCGAACAAATTTTCAAACTTCTACTGTTAATAACTACAGAACCGTTTATGCTAGATTATCGAAATTTGGTAGGATTAATACTATGGTTGTGGTAAATACACCCTTTGAAAATAAGAGTAATCGCTTTACGACCGCGCCTACTTTTTCATGAAAGTTATCTGAAAAAGAGGTGGAAATACTGAACTGCCCATATCTCATTGACTGATACAGGTATAATGATATAATTTGGCAGTTACTTAAATTTTCTTATTCTTTATACGATGTTTGCACAATTTGGGAAAATGGGCGTGGCGCCGCCCACTTTTGAGTCAAACAAAATTTCTAATTCGACTGTTAACAACTTCAGAACGGTATAAGATAGAATTACGAAACATGATACGAAGAAAACTATAGACATGTAGAGTACAACCAGGGAAAGTAAGCAAAATCGGTGGACGACCACGCACCCTTTTGGACCAAAGTTTTCTATGAGAGAGGTAGGAAACCGGAACATGCCATATCTCATTCACTGATGCAGATAAAGGGTGTTTTTTTTACAGGTTTGTTTTTCGAATAGAGATAAAACTGGCATTTTGTGGTCAAATCTGGCAACTCTAATGTCATTTATGTTCAGTTTGGTTTGCCATTTCATCATGAACAGGTTGACAAAAGAACAACGCTTGCAAATCGTGCAAATTTATTTCGAAAATAATGGTTCAGTTCGCGAAGTTTACCGTGAGCTCCGTCCATTTTATGGTCGACATAATCGTCCATCAGAGCAATTAATTCGGTTAACCATGGATCGTTTTCGCACTACGTTTACTCTATGTGATAATACGCATCCGCAGAGACGTCGAACAGTGCGCACCGAAGAAACAATTGCCGCTGTAGAGCAAAGTGTTGAAGAGGACCCGAATGAATCGATTCGCCACCGTGCACAGCAATTGGAGCTTTGTCCATCAACTTTATGGAAGATTTTGCGCAAAGATCTTGGCTTGCGACCTTACAAGATCCAGCTTGTGCAAGAATTAAAGCCGCGAGACCATGCAATGCGTCGTGATTTTGGTGTATGGGCCGAAAATGAGATTGATTTCGATGCTGATTTTCATCGCAAAATTTTGTTCAGTGATGAGGCTCATTTTTGGTTGAATGGCTACGTCAACAAGCAAAATTGCCGCATTTGGAGTGAAGAGAATCCACATGAGACCCTTGAAACGCCATTACATCCACAAAAACTGACTGTTTGGTGTGCTCTATGGGCTGGTGGAGTCATTGGGCCATACTTCTTCCGCAATAATGCTGGAGAGGCAGCTACCGTTAATGGAGACCGGTATAGAGCCATGATAACTGACTATTTTGTTTCCGAATTGGATGGCATGAATGTGGATGAGTTGTGGTTCCAACAAGACGGCGCTACATGCCACACAGCGCACGTCACAATCGATTTATTGAAGGAAACATTCGATGAGCGCATAATTTCGCGGAATGGACCTGTCAATTGGCCACCAAGGTCGTGTGATTTGACACCATTGGATTATTTTCTTTGGGGATATGTGAAGTCGCTCGTCTACACCAACAAACCAGAAACGTTAGGGGAATTGGAAGCCAACATTCGTGGCGTTATTGCCGACATACGGCCCCATATGCTCGAAAAAGTGGTTGAAAATTGGACCTGTAGAATTGGCTTTATTCGAGCCAGCCGCGGCGGCCACATGCCCGAAATCATATTTAGACATTAATGGCATAAAATTATCCTTCCAATAAAGCCAAATTGATGGACCTTAAAACGATTTTCTTGTCTTTTATTTCAATTCAAAGTTCTATACCCCTAAAAAAACACCCTTTAGAATGCTAGAATTTCGTAGTTACAATAACCTGATGATGATTTTTTTTTTAATTTTGGAAAATGGTTGTGGCACCGCCCACATATGCACGAACAAAATGTCAAATTTCAGCTATTATTAACTTCAGAACCGTGTTATATAAAATTACGAAACTTGATACGAGGTATACTATCTACGTTTTCCAAAATTATATATAGCCTATGCTGCAACCACGGAATCCAAGAATCTTCTGAGCAAATTTAATAAACTCGGTTGAGTACTTTGGATGCCAGACACTTGCCCACATGGTGGTAGAAAAAGTTTAAAACCTCTATATGTCATAACTCCACAACAATCTACCAATTTACCACGACCGCTTTTACACAGCTGGTTATTAATGTTCGGTTCCACCCAAACTTAGACTTCCTTATTCAAACTCAGAGTTGAATAAATTTTTGTTGACATACCATAAATTCAATTCAATAACCGTGCTATAATCAATTAATGGTGCATTACTATAGACACACCATGCCATAAATACAAAGCTATAAACGTTCTTTAATCTAAATATGAGTACTTTAATCAGAATCCGATTTTATCTCAAAGACATTTTTTCTTCTCAACGCTAAAGTTCACAACTAATTTACCTCAAATACACCTTCAATGATGCGCACCGCGAGAAACATTTCAAGACTGTGCTTAGCCGCCCATGGTGTGAGTAATGTAAGCAGAGCAGTTGTACCAATACCCAAACCGAAAACCTAAAAATAATGAAAACAAAGATAAACATAGGTAATTGCATTCAAAGAAGTAAGTGGATCAGCTCACAATGTTACCACCAATTTTCCCGCCAATAAAACCGCCAATGAACTGTGTAGTTATGTAACCATAGAAGAATGAACTCAATATGAGACCTTTTTGTTTTGTATCCCATGGAAAATCTTTTTCATATGAAATATTACCAGCATCATCGATTACTGTGCGATTCTCAGTCATAGCAACAATGGCAACGCTCAGATTAACGCGCAACGAGTAGACGTTGCAGAATCCTAGAAACGCCAATAGTACAACAACGTAACGACGTTTCTTCCAAAATTTCCAAGATAGTGGCTCAGCTTCAACAAAAACATTTCTGCTAGCAAATAAAAAAAAAAAATTTAATTAAGTGGATGTTCAATATTTTAAGAAAAATTATCTTAAAAAGTTTTTAAACAACATAACCTATTAACATTTTTCTTTCGGTTATTTCATATGCCCTGCCTACTTGCTTAATTACCAACTGGCCTATGAAATATTTTAAAGACAGTTTATGTCTGAAATCCCTAATGAGGGGTTTTTACGTTACAAAAATGAGTTGGCCAATGCCACTGCGAATACCGCAAGACAAAAAGCGGTTTATCCCAATAAATACATACAAGGTTTAACAGGCGAGTCGCCCCCTTCTCTCTGAACAAACAACTTATAACTTACAACCACGATACGGCTCCTGTATATCATTTGGCTGCTGCCAATTGGAAACACCAAGGAAGACCACGTTATCCATCACCACCATAAATTTTTTCTCAATTCATTACGCTCCAGAGGACTTTGAAAAATTCCTCGCATTCCTCATTTACTGGAATATCGGTTTTTTAAGCAGGTCATAGGAGGCAGAACTAAAGGAAGATTAAGAGATCGCATGATATGGAAATTCCATTTTCTGAGGCCTCGTTTGGTTTTGCAAGGCTCGGGAGGGTCATTTCCAATTCTGACGAGACTGCTGACGTTACTTACCGTTAATTTGGCCAGTCGTATAAGTTTTTGGGGAAACTGAACGCAGACATAGCGGCATAAGGGTAGCTCTCCTTGGTGCTTATGAAGGCTTGGGTCTTTTGCATGGTACGCTAGATAGAACCTTATATGAGATATTCAGAAGAATGATTAAGCGATAGTTGTTGCAGTTTTGAAGATCTCTCTTCGTGTGGATTGAGCAGAGAACAATTAGGCTGCAATTATTCACCAGCTCCTTAGCACTTGAATAGCTTACCAGGCAATCCCCCTCCGCCCAGCTTCTGGTACAATCTCCCCGACTGCCCCGGGAACGGTTTGATTGACCATTTAAACCTTCGGATGCTGGATTTTAGTACATTCTTTCGACAAGCAAACTGAAACGGGTGTATTTCCGCTGAGGAAGTGGCATATGGTGCGCCATCTTCTCTGGGTTCTTGCCCAGAGCCTCCGTTTAAGAGACCGTACAGAATGTTCCCGATATAATAATCATTGTTTAACTATTGCCTATGAGCTAATGAACTATAGTAAGTTGATTAGTTGTAGACGCAAAATTTTCTAAAATTATGGAGACATGACTCAAAACTCTTAGATTTATTATGGCAAAATTTGGAATGAAAATTATATTTTTTATAATGAATGGACACCTTTTTGTTAGTTAAGTTTGCAGCGCGATATGAAAATTCTCAGAGTACAAAACCACAATGAAATGGTCAACTGGCAATTCCCACTTGTTGTTGTTAATTCCCACTTGTTGTTGCTTGAATCTGAGCAACCTCCAAGGAAAATAAGGAGCCATCTCCGAAAGCTCTTCGACGAGATCAATCATTGTCATTCAAAAGCACGCCGGAGGCCCTCCAACATCCACACAGAGTCAGTAAACTTTTTTGTCAGCTGCAGCTCTAACACAAGGCTGCTTTGCAAAAAATGCTACTCACCCTAGGAGACGCCTTTTAACCCTCTAAGGCCCGGTTTTTCAGTACAAGTTCAACTCAATTTGTCAGTTAAACTAGGCTTAAACTTGTTACGCAGTTTTTCAGTTAACTTTAAACGAAGTTTAAACGTAGTTTAAGCGGCCAATTTGGCAGGGTTAAACTCTAGTTAATCTGTCAGCGGTTTTTGGCATATTTGATGGTTTTGGTTGTGAAACAATAAACTGAACGCAATTAAAAAACGACGATATTTTTATATTTAATTAAATACTGGATTTATCATCTGACGAAAGTGATTATAGTGATGCAGAAATTAGCGAAATCCTAACTATTACAATACTGAGGAGAAGCAATGGCGTTGAATATGTAAACAAATGTCATCTGTTGCCGATAAAAAAAAACCAGTGTTGCCGTATAAAAAGCAAATCTTAAAAGCGGCCTTAAACTCTCACTGAAAAACCGCTCTGCAGTTTAACTGGAGTTTAAATTTATGCCGAGTTTAAGCAAACTTAGTTTAAACTGAGCTTAACCAAGGACTGAAAAACCGGGCCTAACAGGCAAATTTTTGTTGCAAACTCATATTTTGTAATTCCAGTGCAATAAATTCGGATTTTAATTTAATTAAGGGCTCTTAATTTTACTTCCGGGGCTGAAACGCCCCACCCCGCTTTTAACCGGACTTGCCTGTTAACTGCCCACTCCGCATTTAGGCGGGGTATAATTTTTGGCCAATAATTCTATGAATTTATCTATAAATCCACATCTTCTTCATAACTTCTAATTATTAAAAATTATTTCACTAAATAACAATTTTGTTTTTTAATACGAAAATCCTTTTTATACATTTTTTGTAGTTACCAAAAACAATTCTCTCAAAACTAATTTTTTTTTACAAATTCCACTCAATTTTTCAATGACAATGATCATAATGGGACTCTGCCACCACTTAAAACTACAAAATCAAGCTTACAACATGGATAAAATATTTGGCGACGATTATGTGTCAATAATTATAGAAGAAAAGTAGAGGTATGCGGGTTATGTCTGTTTACCTTAACCCCGCCTAAAGGCGGTCCTACCGGTTAGAGGGTTAATATGTTAGCATGCTGGATAGTGGAAATACTTAGAGGTCGCTTTCCAAGTGGCAAAAATATCAGGAAAAATTTATAAATGGCGACCATTAGGAAAATCATAAAAAAAGTAGTTTTTTCGGTACACTGTAATGTACATACAGGGTGTTTTTTTTACAGGTTTGTTTTTCGAATAGAGATAAAACTGGCATTTTGTGGTCAAATCTGGCAACTCTAATGTCATTTATGTTCAGTTTGGTTTGCCATTTCATCATGAACAGGTTGACAAAAGAACAACGCTTGCAAATCGTGCAAATTTATTTCGAAAATAATGGTTCAGTTCGCGAAGTTTACCGTGAGCTTACAACATGGATAAAATATTTGGCGACGATTATGTGTCAATAATTATAGAAGAAAAGTAGAGGTATGCGGGTTATGTCTGTTTACCTTAACCCCGCCTAAAGGCGGTCCTACCGGTTAGAGGGTTAATATGTTAGCATGCTGGATAGTGGAAATACTTAGAGGTCGCTTTCCAAGTGGCAAAAATATCAGGAAAAATTTATAAATGGCGACCATTAGGAAAATCATAAAAAAAGTAGTTTTTTCGGTACACTGTAATGTACATACAGGGTGTTTTTTTTACAGGTTTGTTTTTCGAATAGAGATAAAACTGGCATTTTGTGGTCAAATCTGGCAACTCTAATGTCATTTATGTTCAGTTTGGTTTGCCATTTCATCATGAACAGGTTGACAAAAGAACAACGCTTGCAAATCGTGCAAATTTATTTCGAAAATAATGGTTCAGTTCGCGAAGTTTACCGTGAGCTCCGTCCATTTTATGGTCGACATAATCGTCCATCAGAGCAATTAATTCGGTTAACCATGGATCGTTTTCGCACTACGTTTACTCTATGTGATAATACGCATCCGCAGAGGCGTCGAACAGTGCGCACCGAAGAAACAATTGCCGCTGTAGAGCAAAGTGTTGAAGAGGACCCGAATGAATCGATTCGCCACCGTGCACAGCAATTGGAGCTTTGTCCATCAACTTTATGGAAGATTTTGCGCAAAGATCTTGGCTTGCGACCTTACAAGATCCAGCTTGTGCAAGAATTAAAGCCGCGAGACCATGCAATGCGTCGTGATTTTGGTGTATGGGCCGAAAATGAGATTGATTTCGATGCTGATTTTCATCGCAAAATTTTGTTCAGTGATGAGGCTCATTTTTGGTTGAATGGCTACGTCAACAAGCAAAATTGCCGCATTTGGAGTGAAGAGAATCCACATGAGACCCTTGAAACGCCATTACATCCACAAAAACTGACTGTTTGGTGTGCTCTATGGGCTGGTGGAGTCATTGGGCCATACTTCTTCCGCAATAATGCTGGAGAGGCAGCTACCGTTAATGGAGACCGGTATAGAGCCATGATAACCGACTATTTTGTTCCCGAATTTGATGGCATGAATGTGGGTGAGTTGTGGTTCCAACAAGACGGCGCTACATGCCACACAGCGCACGTCACAATCGATTTATTGAAGGAAACATTCGATGAGCGCATAATTTCGCGGAATGGACCTGTGAATTGGCCACCAAGGTCGTGTGATTTGACACCATTGGATTATTTTCTTTGGGGATATGTGAAGTCGCTCGTCTACACCAACAAACCAGAAACGTTAGGGGAATTGGAAGCCAACATTCGTGGCGTTATTGCCGACATACGGCCCCATATGCTCGAAAAAGTGGTTGAAAATTGGACCTGTAGAATTGGCTTTATTCGAGCCTGCCGCGGCGGCCACATGCCCGAAATCATATTTAAACATTAATGGCATAAAATTATCCTTCCAATAAAGCCAAATTGATGGACCTTAAAACGATTTTATTGTGTTTTATTTCAATTCGAAGTTCTATACCCCTAAAAAAAACACCCTTTATAAAAGGCTGGGAGTAAAAAGTAAACTTATTTTTCATGTAAGTAAAAGGAAAACTTATAAAATGTTTAATAAAAAGGGGTACAAACAAAATTGTTCAGTAAAATATAGGCAAATCGTTTTTCCCATTAAAAAGTAGAAATATCGTTTACTTTTTAGCAATATATTTCTACCTTTTAATGGGAAAAAACGATTTGTCTACCTTTTATTGAACTATTATTTTGTACCCCTTTTTATTAAACATGTTATAAGTTTCCTTTTTACTCCCTTTTTACGCCTTTCATATGTACCTGTGGATAATCAGATCAATCTTTATTGAAATAAATAACTTAGCTATGGTCGCACAATTAGGCCTTTTATTTTTTCACCAGGCCTAATTGCTGGAATGTCCGGTCCCTTAATGGGGAAGGTGCCGCTGCCCGGCTGGTTGAGGTCCTGAGAAAAGCAAAAGCTGACATCACCGCCATACAAGAGATGCGATGGACGGGGCGAGGAAACACGATCAGAACACCTTGCAACATCTACTGGAGTGGGCATGAAGACAAGCGCAGATTCGCCGTGGGATTTGTGGTGGGAGAGAGACTCCGTCACCGAGTACTGTCGTTCACACCCGTGAACGAGCGTCTCGCTGCAATCCGCATAAAAGTACGATTTTTCACCGTATCGTTTATCTGCGCTCATCCACCGACGGAAGAGAAGGACGACGTGGAAAAGGATGCATTCTACGAGCGCCTGGAAGAAGCATACGAGCGCTGCCCCCGTCATGATATCAAAGTCGTGCTTGGCGACTTTAACGCCAGGGTGGGTAAGGAGGGTGTATTTGGCCCCACTGTCGGGAAGTTCAGTCTCCACGATCAGACTTCGCCAAATGGATTCAGGCTGATCGACTTCGCCGGTGCCCGAAACATGGTCATATCCAGCACTAGGTTCATGCACAAGAAGATCCATCAAGCTACATGGCTGTCCCCCGATCGAAAAACACGCAACCAGATCGACCACGTTGTGATAGACGGACGGCATGCTTCCAGCGTTTTAGATGTTCGCACAATACGAGGACCTAACATCGACTCTGATCACTACCTAGTAGCAGCCAAGATTCGTACCCGCCTCTGTACGACAAAACAGGTGCAACAAAAAACGCAGGGAAAGCTGGACGTCGAAAAGCTGCAATCGCAACAGACCGCCAATTATTTCGCAGATCGCCTCTCACACCTGCTCTCCGAGAGCACAATTCAACCTAGTGGAATGCATGAGCAGTGGGATGAGATGCTGGCCAACGGGAATAATGCCCGAAAATTCTATCAAAAAATTCGGCGAATGACAGAAGGTTTTAAACCCGGGGCAAACTCCTGTAAGAATGAGAACGGCGACCTGGTGGCCGATGTTCAGAGAGCACTCAGAATATGGAGGGATCACTTCTCTGCCCTTTTAAATGGAGAAACTGAGCAAGAAACCAGAGAAGATGCCGAACCCGAGCCCACAATCGAAGATGATGGAATTGACGTTCCACAACCCGACTATAATGAGGTGCGAATAGCAATATCCCGATTGAAAAACAATAAAGCAGCTGGCGCTGATGGTTTGCCTGCTGAGCTATTCAAACACGGAGGCGAGGAGCTGGTAAGGCGCATGCATCAGCTTCTATGCAGAATATGGTCCGATGAATGCATGCCTGAAGATTGGAATCTAAGTGTTCTCTGCCCAATCCACAAGACGGCCGATCCTGCAAACTGCGCCAATTATCGCGGAAGCAGCCTTTTGAATACCGCATATTGTGCGAAAGACTGAAGCCTGATGTGAACAGACTGATTGGACCTTATCAGTGTGGCTTCAGACCTGGTAAATTTACCATCGACCAGATTTTCACAATACGGAAAAAACCCGTGAAAAAAGAATCAACACACATCATCTCTTTGTTGATTTTAAAGCTGCTTTCAATAGCACGAAAAGGAGCTGCCTATATGCCGCTATGTCTGAATTTGGTTTCCCCGCAAAACTTATACGGCTATGCAAAATGACCTTGCGCAACACCGCCAGCTCGGTCAGAATTGGGAAGTACCTCTCCGAGCCGTTCGAAACTAAACGAGGTTTCAGACAGGGTGATCGCCTATCGTGCGATTTCTTTAATTTAATGCTGGAGAAAATAATACAAGCTGCAGAACTTAACCGCGCTGGAACAATATTTTATAAAAGCGCGCAACTGTTGGCATATGCTGACGATATTGATACCATTGGCCTTAACAACCGCGCCGTAACTTCTGCTTACTCCAAATTAGAAAAAGAAGCGGAGAAAATGGGATTGGTGGTGAACGAGGGCAAAACGAAGTACCTTCTGTCATCATGCAAAGAGTCAGCGCATTCGCGCCTTGGCAACCAAGCCACTGTTGGCAGCAATAATTTTGAAATAGTAAAGGACTTCGTTTACCTGGGAACCAGCATTAATACCAACAATAATGTTAGCCTAGAAATCCGACGAAGAATCACTCTTGCAAACAAATGCTACTTCGGACTGAGTAGGCAATTGAAAAGTAAAGTCCTCTCTCGACGAACGAAAATAACACACCCGTCCTGCTATATGGTGCAGAAGCGTGGACACTAACAACATCTGATGAGGTGGCTCTGGGAGTATTCGAGAGAAAGGTTTAATGATGAGCTGTATGAACTTTACGCAGACGCCGACATAGTTCAGCGAATTAAAACACAGCGGCTTCGCTGGCTAGGCCACGTAGTGCGAATGAGCGAAGATGCTCCAGCCCAGAAGGTATTCTTATCGGCACCCGCCGGTGGAAGCAGAGGAAGAGGGAGACCACCACTCCGATGGAAGGACCAAGTGGAGACCGATTTGCGATCCCGCGGTGTTTCCAATTGGCGTCAGTTGGCGCAACGAAGAAACGACTGGCGAGCTATGTTGGACGGTCAAAATCGCCCAGGCGGTTAGATGACCATTTAAAGAAGAAAGAAGAATTGCTGTCTTACATCAAAACATTTTCAAAAGTTGCAATATACGTAGATAAAACATTACGCAAAACTAAATGTTGGCCAATAGCTAATATTCAGCTGTGGGGCGTTTATGTAAAAGGCATAAATGCGGAATATTTTCCATTATGAGGCGGTTAAAAGTAAGTTTTACTTGTCAAACCACTTTTTACGATAAAAATTATGCAGTCAAGTAGATACTTGTCCAGGTTGCGGAATTCAAACATGCAGATTTTAAGTAATCTCCAAAAATTTAACTCAAGTTACGTAATCAATGAAAAAAGATAAGATTTTGACATCGCGATGTACATTGAGGAAGGCTAAACCGTTCAGACGATCTTCAGACATTGTTGATCTCAAATATGTTTTTAGTCGTCGCAAAGTTGAAAAGGATCGTTCATTCGTCGCTGTTGTCACATCTTCATTACAAATATCGAGTGCTTCAAGTGAGTTTTTTATTTCCTTTCCGGCAATGAGCTTCCGCCAAAGTTTTACTTCGTTCACCCAGATCTCACGGGAATCGTCGTGCAAAATTGAACAGTATGATTGGAATAGTTCAGCGCAGGACTCTTCTTCGAAAATTTTAATTTTGTTGGGAAAAAGGCAAGCGGTGATTTAAGAATCGATCTTGCAATTGTGAAAGAAACGAATCAATGTACGGTACGTAGATTATTATACGGAAATAATATTCAACTGTATCAGTTTGTACGTTGCAACGTTGGGTCTGTTTCGACGCAATCCTTGGCTTTCGCAATTCATTTCGTATTGCTCGCTAATTTCGCTCACGGTTTTGAAAATTTCTCTGAAGTCTCCCTTGGCGTTTTCTCTTCTTCTTTACATCAAAATTTGTTTCGCAGCATCAGCGAATTTGATAGCCTCTCCCAGATCTTGATTTTCTCCTTGAAGTACTCGACAATGTGAGAGAATGCACCAAGCTCAAAATATGCATGGATATCTGGAAATTTGCGGTTTTTATAGCTGAAAGCAGTTGGAAAGCTCCAGACGAAGTCGTTGGGTCTTTCCAGTTGGTGGAAATCACTTCAAGAGCGCGAATTACTGCTGGTTGCAAATGGAGATATGTTGCCACGGACTCATGCTGTTCTACCCATTTGGTTTTACAACATTTTTTCAATTTCTTCACTAGAGTTTCCGATAGATGTTCATTTTCATTTATCGCATCCTGAAGGGCATTTTGGCGTTTCGGATAAATGAAGAAGGAATGGACAAACAACGGATATAAGAAAGTACTAGTACATAAACTCAGGATAAATCTTAGAGAACCAAAAAGAAACAATGGAGAAGAAAGTACACAAACCTGGACGACAATGACACATACTGGAAGAGCAACACATAAATTAGCAAATTTCCTTAGAAAATACAACATCAACACAGCGTTCAAAACATCGAACAATTTAGGACGGAAGCTAAGAACCAAAACCAACTCAGAAGATCCTTTTAGCATCCATGGTGTATACAAACTCACTTGTGAATGCCAGCACAGTTACATAGGACAAACAGGACGACAAGTAAGAACGAGGTTCAGAGAACACATTAGAGATTACAGCAAAAAGACACGGAATCCAACCATCATACCAGAGTCCAACTTTGCGAATCACATAGTGGAGAATAAATGCCCCCCCGGAAACATCAAAAAACCAGTCAAGGTCAGTACATGTACAAGCAAAAGGCCGACGTCTGAACGTGCTCGAAAACATGGAAATCTACAAACAAAAAGCATTCGACGGTAGAATAATAAACGAACAGACAAACACTGTTTCCGACACAATATTCGAACCTTTAATTAAAATTAGTTTACAAAAAACAAAGCAATCACACAGGTACAACAAACACACCCGCAACGACAAATAAACACAAAGCAACAAACGAGCAAAAAAGGTCAAACAACAAAAATCACCAACTTTTACCTGCCTCAGTCAACCACACAAAAACCGATCGGTGCAAACCAACCCCCGTTTCTGAATGTACACACAAAACACATACACACACGTACATAAACAGACACCCATGCTGACATTACCTGCTACCTACTATAAATACAAGGTGGCGCAAAAGTAAGCTTCCGATGTTCAGCATATCGGTTGTGGCACGTGCAGTGTGTGCTGTTGCACCGTCTTGTTGGAACCACATGTTTTCCAATCCCAATTCATCAAGTTGCGGCAAAAAGAACTCGTTGATCATTGCTCTGTAGCGCTCACCATTCACAGTAACCGTTTGGCCCCGACCGATTATTGGTCAAATAAATAGTCAGCAATATTCCGCGTTCTGGAGTAGTGTAGCGTAACATTGTTTATTAACGTGTATTTCGCGTGTGTTTACTACACAAATGTCAAAACAGAACTGACTTTAGGGGCCAATCGCAAAATTTATAGCATTTTCTGATAGGAGGATTACTTTTGCGCCACCCTGTACAAGACAAACGACAACAACAGATCAGAACGAAAATCGACACTGATGATGGCACAACGCCGAAACCGGTTTGTCTGAAAACCAAATTTGACAAGGGATGACGGAAAATCGTTCCAATATACATCAAGGAAAGGATATTCTCTAAAACTCCCAGACAATTTTTGATTCCCGTTATATTGCACGCAGAGCTTACCGCCAAATTCAAGCTGTGAGCAGCACAAGGGGAGTAGAGCGCGAGTGGATAAGTTTTTCTGACAACACCTTGAGCCCCTTCGAACTCTCCGCTAACCGCTCTCGCACCGTCATATCCTTACCCGAAGAAATACCTGCAATCCAGTCCGGAAGATTTTAGGAAATCAAGGTAAGCAGTTCCTATTCCCTTTCCAGTGAAATTGGTGATAGGAATAAAACACAAAAAATCTTCCTGAATGATGAACTTTTCGCCGCATTTATCCAAGTAGCGAATGCAAATTGAACTTTGTTCTATTCCTGCAATGTCTGGGGTCAAATGTCACTCGATCGATGTTGTAACTCATGATGAGGTGGTGACAAATGTTGAATTTTGGACACGGTTGCTTATGTACATAGCATTCTTTGGTGAATCACTCAGGTGTTTTTTCAACTGCTCATCAGTTTTGGCTCTATATCTTAAGAGAGCTCTAAAGTTTCCACCATTCGTCAACGTTTGTCTTCAGAAATTCTTCCCGTATCATTGGAACCTCTGAAAGCAAGTCCTTGTCGGCCACACAGGATAACTGTTTCAATAATTGGAATCATGCGTAGTTTGCTTTCATTCAAAAAGTCAAATTTTTGTTTCTACAGTTACAAATCATGGGTAAAGCATTTTCTTCTTCGATTCCCATTCTCAAAGCCGCATTGCGGCTCAGTTATAAGTAATAAGGCAAATTCAAACCACTTTACACGTACAAGTGAATGCACGAACGTAAGTGACAATTAGAATACATATGCCCACCAAAAAATTTTAACCTGATCTAATGCTGTAAGTAGTATCAGTTGGAATGGAATTTAGCCATTTGGAATATAAATGTATGCTGAAAAATCGTCTGGCGGGGGGGGGGGGGGGGGGTTTGAACCCCTAGGAGTATACAACATACTATTGAGAAGTAGGTGACAAATTTTCATTGAAATATCTAGTTCAAACTATAAGCAATCGCCTTTAAAAAAAGGCAGAACTTTTATGCTGAAAAGTGGGCGGCGCCATGCCTACTTCCCCATAGTCCATAAGATTTTTCTGCGGTCGAATTTTGCTTAAAAAGCTCATATGTGTACAAGATCTTATTGAGATAGCTTGCATATTTATAGAAATATCGCGTTTTAAATCTTACAAATAAATTTTTCAGAGCTATGTTGAAAAACTGGCCGTGGCCCTAAACCAATTTTGCCCATTTTTACAATAATCAGTTACCTTTATATATTCAACATTTTCGCCAAATTTCATTTCGACAAATAAATTTTTGGCGGAGTTATGGCATAAAAAGTTTTGTGAAATAATTCACTATAAAAGGGGCGGTGTCACACCCATATTAGAAACTTTATATTTTTCGAATTGATTCTTCACGGACACTTTGAAAGTGAAATAGAAATGATATACTCGTATATGTGCCAAATTTCGTTTCGATATCTTGAACGGTTTATGATTTATGATTAATAATATTTTTAAATTTGACTAAATCAAAAGTAGGCGGTGCCACTCCCATTTTCAAACATTAAAAAAAAATGTATTTTCTGTATTATGTACCGAATAATCACTTTTTTTGTATTTTCGAAAATATTCTATATATAAAAAATGGGCGTGGCTACCATCCGATTTCGCCCCTTTTTAAATAGCGCTCGGAAATGAGTGCCAAGGAACTTGCATGCCAAATTTCATTAAGATATCTCAAAATTAACTCAAGCCATCTTGTTAACAGACGGACTGTCGGACGGACGGACGGACGGATGGACGGACATGGCTTAATCAATTTATTTTTTCCTACTGCCGTTAGGCGAATAAAGTTAATAAACCTTGTGTGCGTAGCACTAACTACTAGGTATAAAAAGTGACCAAACTGACTTTTGTGAGAGAAGTACAGATCGAAGATGTTCCAAATTTTAGGAACCAGCTTATATAAATGCATTTAAATGATTATACAATTTGAACTAAAGCAAGGACATAAGGACCAGTACCGAGAATTCGCGAAACGATGTTGAATTTACATGGTGCGATTTACTTTTAACTTTTATTTGATTTTAATTGCTATTAGAGCCCAAATCGGAAACGTAGCTAAAACGTTTGGAATTTGTTCTAAAAGGCCTAAAAACTTTCTTAAATAGATGAAAGGTTTTCAATTGTAGCACAAATTTTTAACCGCGTATCTAATTTACTTGTGAGCCGAAACATTTGCTAGATTTAAGAAAGATTTTTAAATCGAATAATACACATTTTCTTGAAAATCGGAACAAGGCTGATAGCTTAAAAAAAAACTTTGATATTGAAATTTCAAGAATATCTCTTGTAAACAATTTACGAGACTGAAAACGATAGAAACTTAGGCAACCAATTACTTAAAGCGTAGCTCAATTTGGAAACATCGCAGTGTACAAGACAATGAACGTAAATTAGTTAGAATATTTCTGATGGTTGCATGACCATTTATTTATAACATCTTCGCCTTTTTGTATATTTTTCCCAATATATAATAATAAAATATTGTAATTTTCCTTTCTGGATACAACGGGAAAAATGACCGTAACTTTTTTTAAAATATAGATTGGCTAAGTTATCACGGAATTATTTGTGGGTTTCATTTGTGATTTGAAGACATTTATAGCATCCCCAAAATACTGGGCTTATTTCAGTTTATTTGAGTTCAAAATGAGAAAACGGAATTTTTTTCTAGCCTTTTCGGTTAAAATGCGCCATTTCTACTCGTCCGTAACCTCTGAACAAAAACTAACTACTCCATGGCTTTAAGCGCTAAATTTTGTTCAAGAAACCATATTTTTAATTTTTTTCATGGCGATTATTTTGTACTAGGAATGTACGTACATATGTAGGTTACACGATAAGAAAAAAATGTTGTTTATTTCCAAGATGACAACCGTAAATAATTTTTTTTTTTCATTCTGATATGTGACTCCTTAAGTTAATAAACATTCATCATCAGCTCCTCCATGCATACCAACAGTTTGCAATTTAGGGGCAGTCAAAATGGTGATTTTGGAGATCATCCTCATTGGCTGACCCTTAAAACTTATTTCTTCTACGAATTAGGAGTTGGAGTGTTTGATTTGAAAATATTTTGATATTTTATCATGCCTTGCAGCTCAACCATATATACACGCACAGCCTTTGTCAACGCACAAAAATTTTGAATTGGCTTGAAAAGCACAATTTCAATTTCGGTTGTTCTCATACAAATTCTATTAGCATGAGACATTTTTGACATAAAATTCACGCTGTGCGTTTACATATGGATGAGGTGTTATCCAGGAGAAAATTTTTGCAAGTGAAATCTAGCATGGGATATGAAACGTTTATCCGCTCAAAAATTGCATTATTCATTATCATTGTTATCTGTGGGACCAAACAAAAACTAACAAAAACACATACTTTTCATAAAAAGGTATTTTAGCTTTTCTGTTACGGGGATGCAATTAGTAATAACAGAAACAAAATACTTTGTTTGAAACATCTAACCTAAACTAACCTTAATTGCAATAACAACAATTTACTTAAGATTTACTTACGGATCATGGTGCGCTATCTCCATATTATGTCCATTGAACTTTTCACTTTTTGTTCCATCCTCCATCACTACTAATGTTCTATTTCAAATACCAATAGAAGTTAATATCTTCTAGGAATACAATATACTACGAGTATGTTTTCTTCAGTTAAGTTGATTTCTGATTATTTTCCATGGAAAGCATTTCCTGTAAAAAATAAAATGAAATAATATGTCAAAACTAACCAAAAAGCCCATCTTTGGACTCCGCTGCAAAGCGCATGAGCCTATTCAAAATACCGTTGAGCAACATCAAGCGAAGTTTCCGGCATGCGATTTCTTTAACGTGATACTGGAGAAGACAACTAGAGTAGCAGAAATAAACATCGATGGCATCATCTATTACGAAGAAAGTGTGTAGTTTCGGAAGATTGTTAATTAAGTCTTTTTGGAGCTATATAAAGAGATAGGTTTGGAAATCACAGCAGAATGATCTCCCTGAAAATCCATTGAAGAATTACGCTTCACTGATGAGGATGAAGTCCTGATGTACGTGGAAGGTGATCAAAGGTGGAATAGCCCATGGAATATAAGGGGGTTAAATTTACTGTAATGACCTCGGTGGTGTGGTGGCTGGCCTACCTCACCAAGGGTTCCAGGTTGTGCCGGGACAGTGAACATAAAATGTTGAGAAACAGGAAAAAATACAAATTATAAGTAGAACTCCACAAACTGGAACAGAAGCCTTTGCCCTATATAATCGTTACGTTCTCTGTGGGGTTTAATTCCTAATGCGGATACCGAATGAAATTAAGTGTTGGGCATTATGAGCTTTACGTAAATGAGAGCATACTGCATACATAAAAAACCCAATGGTTTCGCTTATAGGTCTTGCTATGCAAGTGGTCAGAAAGTATTCCTACCGGCACTGGATCGTGGCAGCGGATTAAGGGGGAAGCACGTTTAGAAGAACCTGTAACAACACATGGTTAGGGAGCTTAGAATACATCCGAGGTAGGGTTGCCTCTTTATTTTACGAGATGTATGACCCAAAGGTTAAAGAGGTCACGCAAATCGCACCGGAACTAAGCAACAAAAAAAAAAGACCCGGTAAAGAGTGACTTCACGATATAAGTCTTGACTTGAAATCACCATGTTACAAGAAGTGCATTCAATAGTATATAAACCAGTCGTCCTGTAAGACAATTTATATTTAAGGCCCTGCATTACATGGCCGCGTGGTCGCCATCAAAAACAGCTGATCTCAGGCTGCATATGGGAAATGAGCTTTTTGTCGGGAGTTCTAACCCAGCTTGCAACCTGGACTACGGGTTTGCCGATCTGAAGATATCTCGAAATCACCACAGTGAAGCTGTCTCTATTTTTTCAGTTACACAGACTTCGCCATGGGTTGGTTACCACATTTCGTACATGGGTTATTCACAACCTACTCGAACAAGGAGTCACATTTTTATCTGCCAATGAAGTCTATTGGAAGAAGGGCTTGGTGTACTAGAGATCTTTTCCAGAGGTCTATACACCGCTATGCTTTGTTGGCTTTTTTGCGCGCGGAGAACACGTTTTTATGGCTAAATATAGTTTTTTGCAGCAGCAGTTCTGACGTCTCACTCTTCGCAGCTGTGACTCAAAATTTTCCGTTCAGCATTTTGTTTTACTAATTTATTAATTAAGCTTTGCTTATCAACCATCCAAAGAACTTTATCAGCTTTTCTACATACAAAAAAATGTGTTTATTACGAAGACACGAAATGGAGTTGCATGTTTTTAAAAATTATATCCTAACATTACTAACATTTCGCTAGTAAATGACACAATATTTAAATGCACATATGTATGTAAATACATTAGGGTGTTCCAAAAAAGTGAGTAAAAAATTGTTTGCTATCAAACATTTAGTTTGTTCAATTTCATAATAAACGATTGTGTTTCTTAACAATTGACAAACACGCTTCAGAAAACTACAAGTAAGTTTACTAGGAAAAGTGGTTTATTTTGCCATACCCTGCAGCATATTCTACTAGTTTTATACTAATCGAATACTAGTTTGCCAAACTGGCTCAACTAGTTCGAGTTCTGTAATTTTTCCATATTAGCAACTGGTATTTATAACACGGCGATGTCCTACAAGGTGGCAATTGTCCCCTTCTGCATCAGCACCATACCAATTGACATACTAGTCAGTCTCTGCATCAGCAATATACCAGTTGACATACTAGTCATCATATACACCAATATCATACCATTCGAAATACTTGCCTGTATATACATCAGGATCATACCAGTTTACATACTAGTCAGTACATGCACCAGAATCACAGCAGTTACTGCACCGCTTCATAGCAGGTTAGCTCATTTTTGTTTGAAAAATACACGAAAATTGCAAAATTACATTACAAATCACTTTATTGAAAATTCGGTAATCAGATATAAAATATATGTCATCAGATATAAAAATATATCTATCACTATATTAAAGAAATGAAACCAATTTCAATAAAAATATGGTCGCTATTCATAGCAATTTTACCCTTTGGAAAACATTTATAAAAAGTAATTTTCTTATTTTTTAACAATACTCCTTTTTTGATTGAATTTTATAATTGATTTCCAGGCAAAAATCTTAAAATTTTCTGGAAACATTTTATGGAAAATTTAAATAATAATCTTAGATAGAATCTAATCCATACTTGTAAAAATATCTTTACATAAAATTAAAGAATTTATGGTGAACATTTTAAGTTTTGGAGTTCTTTCGTTTCATTTGAACATTTCTTATTCGTTGTTGCCTCACTGCTGCGCCGTTATTACAGTAGCGACGTGGCAAAAATAAGGGTGATTTTTTTTGACATGAAATGTACTTTTTAAACTACGAAATTCTCAAAAGGATTATGATTTTACTATTAGAACAATTATTTACAAGAAAGTTTTATGTTTAATTTAATTAAATGAATATTTAAAAACTCAGAATATTAGTTGAATAGAAAACTGAAATGTAGGAAGGCGTTGTTAACTGAACGATTGCGGCCCGAATACTGAATTGTTTTCTCTTTCGCTCGTGTATGCATGTATCGACAATTTTAAAGGGTTGTTTCTGTTGATAGCGGAAACGTTGCAGTCGCTCAAACTGGTATGAATAAGCCCACGAAATTGTAGTTAATGAACTAGAATGTTTACTAACCAGTTTGTCAGTTGACTGCAGGGTAATTACATAAAAACCATTTGAAGCTTAATGTAGCCTCTAAATATTTTTGATTTTACAAAAAAAATTCCCATTAGTGCTATTGAAAAATCGTAGAGCGCAACAGTATTAAAATTTCTCTAGCTTACTCTTTAGGATTACCCTAGTACTCATATAAATAGTTAGATAAAATTATATACGAATAATGATGAGAATCATTAAGCAACTGCAATCAGTTCATTTTACGATTAGGCGCACGCTCACTCGAACAGCAAGAACAATTTATTTACATGTCCAATAAAAAAAGCAACGTGCTTAAATGTCACTTAAAATGTGTACGTACTAAATATTTATTCATACAAATTTATATGAGTGTAGGAATGTGATTTATTCACAAGTAAGAGAATAATTTGTTTTTGGAAGCACTTTTCACTTAATCTGCTATTTCCCGACTTTGTGCAATTTTTTCTACATTGCAGGCATGCAATGTCAAAAATAAAAGCAACAAGTAAGGAAGTATATGTTTGGTTAAAAACAACCTTTATATATTCAGCTGTGAACTTTATTAACAGATATTGAGTATTTTTTTTCGTGCTTCAGAGATATCGATTTTCGAATTTGCTGGATAGTTTTTTTGACACTATATTCCAAACCCGGGCATGGTCATCAGCCGACTGAGCTCTTTTTTACCTAAATTGTTTCTAGTTGGAAGTGAAATAAAATTCCGCAGAGATATTTCTTTTCAAAATTCTTTTATATAAAATTCTGTGTAGGCCTAAGCCGCATATTTTTCAAGGGTGCATCCCTCGTCATAAAGGTATTCTAAGCGATGAACTTTTTTATGGCACCCTACACGAAAAAAAATATTAGTTTATGCCATTCGCACACTCCGAATACGGAGTGTAAAGGGAGTCCTAAGTGGCACAGTACTGCAATGTAAACAGATTACATTTTGCCACTTAATTCACAATTTACGCTTTTTAGCCGTTGAGTAATTATTTTCTGATTAATTAATAAGATCCTGACTAACCACTGTTTTGTCAAGTTCGGATACTTTTTGTTATGCCTTCGGTTTCAAAATAAAAAAAAACAAGCACGAGCTTGTGGACAAAAAATGTGTTAAGTTTATTACTTAGATACAAAATTCAAGAGGTTTAAAATAGCTACCTTAGAATTTTTCCTGCGGGTGTCATGGATTTTCTTCAATGTAATAATAAATATTGTCTATGAGTAAAATTTAGAAAAAAAAATGTAAACAATTAAAATATTTTTTATTAGAAAAGTGTTTGAGTTTCTTACGGTACATGTATTCAGCCCATTCTAAAGATATGTATCCATCCGTCATGAAAATTTCATCGAATTTGATCTTAGGCAGTGTTCAAAGCGAAGAAAAATAAGTAAGGAAGTCTAAGTTCGGGTGGAACCGAACATTATATACCTAGTAGTGATCTATTACGGCATTTCAATTTACGCAGGTCTATTTTAATACTCAGACAGACAGACAGACAGATAGACGAATCGAGAGACGGACATGGCTACATCGACTCAGCTCATCCTCCTGATCATTTCAGTATACGTACAAACATTTCATGTTCATGAAAGGAATGAATATCATAAAAGATATACAACTTCGCTTTTGCAGTGAGGTATTAACTACTTGCACGGATATTTTACTTTTCATCCTGAAGGTTTTGATATACATTAATAAATATATATCTCGATTGGTTTATGCCGAATGAAGTAATATACCTTGTGTGCGTAACAAAAATAAATATAAAAAAGGGTGTATTTTATAGGCGCCAAAGAACTCAACCGATCTATTTGAAATTTTCACAATATATACTTGGGTTCACTGGGTGCAGCATAGACAATATATAGTATTGGAAAAGTAGGCGTAGCCACGCCCCCAGGCTATATAAAGTTTCAATTCACCATAATTCCGACGTTTTTTGGTCTAAATTAATGAAAATTATCAAAATAATGAAATTTGGATATATTTTGTGTTTTGTTTTGCTCTTGAACTTTCACGATAAGTTCAGGAGTTCGCTGGGCACGACACAGTCTGTATATAGCTTTTGGAAAATCCCCAGGTCATATAAAGCTGCAGTTCGGTATAGTTAGGAGTTTATTTGGTTCAAGTGAATGAAATTTTATATACGAGTATAGATGTGTTCTATATATCAAAACGTCAAAACAACGTCTTCTGGGTTTGCTAGTATATTATAAAATGGCGAAAGCAAACAACAAATTTCAGCATTCTTTTGCAAAACTGAGAGAAAAGTTTGCATTCAAATAGACATACGGACAGACAGACAGACGGACGGAGAAACGCGCATGGCTAAAGCGACTCGGCTCATCGTGCTGATCATTTTAGCGACCTTTTATCTTCTTGTTCTCATACTTACATACATTTAATGTTTATGAAAGGTATGAAAATCAAAAAAGGTATATAACTTCGCTATTGCAGTGGGCTATTAACTACGTGCCCGAATATTTTGCTTGTGTGTTTCCCGATTTGGCTAATTCTTGGCAGGAGTATAACACATACTACTGAGCAGCAGCTGACCAATTTTCATTGAAAAATCAAGATTGAATTATAAGCGATTGCTTTTGAAAATAGCAGAAGTTTTATGCTGAAAAGTGGGCGGCGCCACGCCTACTTTTTCAAAATTGACAAAATATTTATGCGCCCGAGTTTTTTTTTAAAAAGCTTATTATGTGTGCAAAATCTGATTGATATAACTTGCTTAGTTGTAGAAATATCGCTTTTAAAATAAAAAAAAAAAATTTTTCAGAACTATGTTAAAAACTGGGCGCGGACATTAACCGATTTTTACAACAAACATTTACCTTTATATGTAGAACATTATCACCAAATTTCGTTCCTACAAATAAATTTTTGGCGGAGTTATGGCATAAAAAGTTTTGTGGAATAGTCCACTATAAAAGGGGCGGGACCACGCCCATTTTCGAACATTTTAAGTTTTTGGATTTCTTTGTTTACGGAAACTTTAAAAGTGAAATATGTATGATGTAAAGCTATTTTACTATATCTACGATCTTCTTCAAAATCTTTCATATAAAAGTGGGCGTACCCCTTAACCGATACCGCCCATTTTTCCTGGAACATTCCTTGCATACCTGGAAACCTGCGTACTGAATTTCGATTCGATACTTTGAACGGGTTTTGATTTATGATTAATATTATTTCTAAATTTGACTTAATCTAAAGTGCGCGGTGCCACGCCCATTTTCAAAAATTTCTTGAAAATTTTATTTTATGCGTCAGTATTAATGTATACACCAAATTTGATCCTTATAGGTGTATTATGTGCTGAGTAATCAATTTTTTTGTATTTTCGAAAATATTCTATATATAAAAAGTGGGGGTGGCTATCATCCGATTTTGCCCATTTTAAATAGCGCTCGGAGATGAGTGCCAAGGAACGTGCATACCAAATTTCATTAAGTTATCTCAAAATTTACTCAAGTTATCGTTTCTCTTTTCGTCCTGAACATTTTGATATACATGAAAAATGTGTTATATAGGGGCTATACGATATATTAGCCCAATATGAATGATTTTCACTAAACACATTATCTATATATATAAAAGAAAGTGACGTTAGTTCCAACGCTCATAACTCCAGAACGCTTGCACCGATTTGGATGATTGACACTAATTTAGATTGTTCTCTGACCAGAATAGGAGAATACTCAATAAAATTTCCGAAAAAATTTTATTTTCCCATACATTTTGTATGGTGCGAATTTTTATAATTTTTTTTTTGTTAGAAAAGCTCAATAATGGATCGATCGATGGTGAAGTGGAATTGTGTGTGTGTGAAATAGTTACATCTATAGGGATAGGGATAGGAATGGGGATAGGGATAGAGATGTGGGTAGTGATAGAGATAATGATATGGATAGGAAAAGCCGATATTTCTAGATCCACTCAGGTAAATATCTGGGCAGGAAAAAGTCTGCCGGTCCCTCCAGTATATGTAAAAAATACTGTAGCTGCCAAATTTTGTGTTCCTCGCTATTAAATTGCCATAGTTATAGCCCAAACAATCGATTGTATGGGAGCTATATGTTATGTAGGTCCGATCTGGCTGATTTTCGTTTGTCACATTACGTATATAACATGTCCCAAGTCTGCAAAATTTTACGCCCCTAGCTTTTTAATTACAATAGTTATAGGTCAAAACCCGTTTATCGGAACAATCGATTGTATGGGAGCTATGTGTTGTGTTGGTCCGATCTTGTTGGTTCCGAAAAATGATTAATGTATTACAAAATGGTTACCCCATACCAAATTTCATCGAGATATCTCAAAAACTGAGGGACTGGTTTGCGTACAAACAGACAGACGGACATGTCTAAATCGAATCAGCTCATCGCCCTGATCATTTCGGTATACTTATTAGTGCATCTATCTATAATAGAATTGGCCTCTCTCTTGCATTGTGCTTTACAGGTAGATTGAAAGTAAGTTCACTCGCTAAGTCTCTAATATTGGTAAAATTTTACAAGCCATTGCTTAATCGCGTTTTTGACTTTGATATAAATGATCCGAAAACGGACACAAATTTTTTTTTTTTTGGAAATAGTTTTTGGCAAAAACAGTGAATCGGTCCAACATTTAAAATAGTCAAAACCGTTTGGAACCGGTTCCGCCTTTTTAACCCGTTTTGGTTTCTTTCTTTTTCAGATCAAAATAACCGTTACACTTTCGAAAAAGAATCGGTTTTAATCGGTTACGGTTTCGCTGTGAGTCCCTGCTTAGAAGCAAATCAATGAATAAAGAATGAGCAGGTGTTTCTTAACTGATAAAGCATTTAAATTTTCTGATTTATCAAGTTGTGATTACTCAGTTTTCTGATTAATCAAATTAGCTAAATTTTAATTAATGAAAATATGATAAATGGGGATATTGATAATTTTGACTAATAATAATTATTATTGGGGTCTATCAGCAATTTCGATGGAACTGGCGACGGAATCGAATCAATCGGAAATTGGCAGTGAATTTCGATAAAGAGATAGAGATAACAAAACTCTATTACAATTATTGCCGCCGGCAGTTCTACCGGAATAGCTGATAGACCACATTATCTGATTAGCGAATAAAGTTTAGGTCATTTGGCTTATTTGATTAATTGTTAACACGCTCACCCCTAGTTTATGTTTAAAAACCCACGTTTTGTGTACAAAATTTTAATACCCTGACTCAAAGAGTAGAGCGAAAACTTCAAAATACATAACTACCCAGTGGGAAAAGGTAATGTTAAGGAATGCATAAAGTAATGTATAACCCCTATAAACTAATCATGAAAACATGCATGCATTTTTCTACAGCGATGTCATAGGAAAAGCCATGTGTGGCTCTCAACAAACTGTAGGGGCAAAGTATACATTACTTTTTATATTACATTATATAAATGAAAAGATGCAGTACTTTCTATGAGAGTAAAGATGCATGAACTGCGTTACTTTTTATACAGGAATATTCAAAATACAAACTAAGAGATGCCGCCTCTTAGTCCAGGAGGCGACACCGGGCCTTTGCACTATGCTGGCAGCCAGGAGCTGCACTGCACCATCTATACATATTTTGAAGGCACATCTAGCCTCGGGCAACTTTGAGGAGTATCAGGGGATTTCCCGCGTCATTGAGCTCTGCTGCGGGGGACGAGATAAGTGCTAGCATTTGTTCACTCATCTCGCCATTTCGAGCAGCTGGGATATAAAGCAACTAAAACACAAGAAATCTAAGTTCGGGTGGAACCGAACATTATATACCTAGTAGTGATCTACTATGGCATACCAATTTACGCAGGTCTATTTTAATACTTCTTACTTCGTATTATAAAGCCAGCTGATCATACTATTGAGAAGCAGCTGACCAATTTTTATTGAAATGTCTATTTCAAACTACAAGCAATCGCCTTTGAAAATAGCAGAATTTTTATGCTGAAAAGTGGGTGACGCCACGCCTACTTCAACAAAATCCACAACATTTTTTTGCGGTCGAGTTTTTCTTAAAAAGCTTATTATGTGTGCAACATCTTATTGATATAGTTTGCATGGTTATAGAAATATCGCTTTTTACATTTTACAAACAAAATTTTCTGAACTATGTTACAAACTGGGCATGGTCGTTGATCGATGTCGCCCGTTTTTACAACAAACATTTACCTTTATATATTCAACATTTTCACCAAATATCGTTTCGATAAACCAATTTTTGTTGGAGTTATGGCATAAAAAGTTTTGTGGAATAATCCACTATAAAAGGGGCGGGGCCACGCCCATTTTAGAAAAGTTATATTTTTACACTTTCTTTGTCCACGGACACTTAAAAGTGAAATAGAAATGATATAAAGCTATTTTACGCAAAGTTATTGCCTATTAAATATATCTATGATCCTTTTCAAAATCTTTCGTATAAAAGTGGGCGTGGACCTTAACCGATGAGGCCCATTTTTTTCGGAACATTCCTTGTATTAATATAAATATGTGTGCTAAATTTCGTTTTAACGGTTTTCGATTTATGATTAATAATATTTGATGTATATTGGAACGATTTTTCGTCATCCCTTGTCAAATTTTGTTTTGAGACAAACCGGTTTCGGCGTTGTGCCATCATCAGTGTCGATTTTCGTTCTGATCTGTTGTGGTCGTTTGTCTTGTATTTATAGTAGGTAGTAGGTAACGTCAGCATGGGTGTCTGTTTGTGTACGTGTGTGCATGTGTTGTGTGTGTACATTCAGAAACGGGGGTGGTTTGCATCGATCGGTTTTTTTGTGCTTGACTGAGGCAGGTAAAAGTTGGTGATTTTTGTTGTTTGACCTTTTTTGCTTGTTTGTTGTTTTTGATCTTTTGCTGTTTTGTGCTTATTTTATTTGTCGGTGCGTGTGTGTTTGTTGTACCTGAGTGGTTGCTTTGTTTTTTGTAAACCAATTTTAAAGGTTCGAATATTGTGTCGGAAACAGTGTTTGCCTGTTCGTTTATTATTCTACCGTCTAATGTTTTTTGTTTGTAGATTTCCATGTTTTCGAGTACGTTCAGACGTCTGCCTTTTGCTTGTACATGTAGGACCTTGACTGTTTTTTTGATGTTTCCGGGGGGGCATTTATTCTCCGCCATGTGATTCGCAAAGTTGGACTCTGGTATGATGGTTGGATTCCGTATCTTTTTGTTGTAATCTCTAATGTGTTCTCTGAACCTCGTTCTTACTTGTCGTCCGGTTTGTCCTATGTAACTGTGCTGGCATTCACAAGTGAGTTTGTATACACCATGGCTGCTAAATGGATCTTCTGAGTTAGTTTTGGTTCTTAGCTTCCGTCCTAAATTGTTCGATGTTTTGAACGCTGTGTTGATGTTGTATTTTCTAAGGAAATTTGCTAATTTATATGTTGCCCTTCCAGTATATGTCATTGTCGTCCAGGTTCGTGTACTTTCTTCTCCATTGTTTCTTTTTTATTCTCTAAGGTCTCTCCTGAGTTTATCTACTAGTGCTTTTTTATATCCGTTGTTTGTAGCGATGTTATATATTATTCCAAGCTCTCTTCTATATGCTTCTTGTGTAAGAAGTGTTGTTTCCAGTCTTTTGACTAAGTGCCTTAGCGCTGCATTTTTATGTTGTTGTGGGTGGTTAGAGGTATTATGTATTATTGTGTCGGTGGCCGTTGGTTTCCTATATATGTCGTAGTTGAATTTATTGCTAGCTTTATCAATACTTATTGTGAGGTCCAGATAATTGATTGCTCCGTCGTTTTCGGTTTCCATTGTGAATTTTATGTTCCCGTGCTGCTTGTTGAGGTACTCCAGTACTTGCTCTTCGTTGTTGGTAGTGAAAAAAAAAAAAAAAAAAAAAAAAAAAACGGAACAGGCGATCGTAGACACAGAGGTCGCAATATCATTAATACCAGTTGAGGAACAAGAGCACGCAAGACACATGTGCAGAGAAATAATAAACAAGGAAGTGAAAGCAAAGGAAGGACAGGACATGCACACACGTACACAAACAGACACCCATGCTGACGTTACCTGCTACCTACTATAAATACAAGACAAACGACCACAACAGATCAGAACGAAAATCGACACTGATGATGGCACAACGCCGAAACCGGTTTGTCTCAAAACAAAATTTGACAAGGGATGACGAAAAATCGTTCCAATATACATCAGTAATGCATTCCCCATTTTCGCACTGGGTTGCTCTAAAAATATGTGTAATTGGTAAACGTACCATATAGTATATTCGTTCTAAAAACTATGCAAAGCTGATGGCCTAAGTCGCTCTAGCTTACCTAAATATTGTTAAGATATAATTGCATTATTATTACCAATAAATAATAATAACAATAATAATAATAATAATAATAATAATAAAAACTAAGCAAATTGTTATTTGATAAATGCCAAGAGGGGCTGTAAGTTTATTGGTTTGTGAAAAATTTTGAGAAATCGCAATTTTAGTTTTACAGCCAAGAATTCTTTCTTGAAATGATTTCTTTAATTGGATTTTACTATATGAAATCGAAGTCGAGGTATAAGTTTTGTGATACTTGTACTTTATCTTTTAAAAACTTTCCTACTTGTACTTTTTTGGGCCTAGTGCAATCACATACACAGGTCTTTATAGGTCGATTCACCCGAACTTAGACTTGCTAATTTGTTTCTAGTAATATTTATTCCTTATACGAATATAATAAAGGAAGGGCGTTCTATTACAAAATAAATGAAATTTTTAAGCAACAACATTAATTGGTACTCTTTATTTAGTTGCGTCAACTAACTTTTTTGGAAACCTGATGTGATTTAACTTCACTCTTCCTTTATGCAATACAATGACCTTTATCTGTCCGACGTTCACATCATTACTCTTTGTATACCTAGTAGTGCTTTGCACACAAGGTATATTAACTTTAGTAGCCTAACGGCAGTACGTAACGGCATAAACGGATCGAGATAGATATTGACTTATAGATATGAAAATGTTTAGGACGAAAAGAGAAATTGATTAGGCAATGTCCATCCGTTCGTCCGTCTGTGAACACGATCACTTGAGTAAAGTTTGAGATATCTTAATGAAATTTGGTATGCAGATTCCTTGGCACTCAATTCCAAACGCTATTTAGAATGGGCGAAATCGGATGATAGCCACGCCCACTTTTTATATATAGAATATTTTTGAAAACACAGAAAAAGTAATTACTCAAAAAAGTTCGGAGTTATGACGAATTGAAACTTTATATAGCTTGGGGGCGTGGCTCCCCCTACTTTCCCAAAACTATATATTATCTATGTTGTACCCAGTGAACCCAAGTATATATTGTGAAAATTTCATAAAGATCGGTTGAGTTCTTTGGCGCCTATAAAATACATCCTTTTTTATATCTATTTTTGTTACGCACACAAGGTATATTACTTCATTCGACATAAACGAATCGAGATATATATTTATTAATGTATATCAAAACGTTCAGGATGAAAAGTAAAATATCCGCGCAAGTAGTTAATACCCCAAAAGCGAAGTTGTATATCTTTTCTGATTTTCATACCTTTCATGAACATGAAATGTTTGTACGTATGAGAAGAAAAAGAGATAGTTCCATCAAAAAGTATACTGAAATGATCCGAAAGATGAGCTGAGTCGATGTAGCCATGTCCGTCTCTCGACACATCTATCTGTCTGTCCGTCTGTCTATTTGAACGCAAATACGAACTGAAAGTATTAAAATAGATCTGCGTAAATTGTAATGCCATAATAGATCACTACTAGGTATATAATATTCGGTTCCAACCAAACTTAGACTTCCTTACTTCTTAATTTATTTTTTGCTACAAATCTTAAAATAGAAATCTTTCATATGGGCTTTAAGTATTTGCTTTTTAATTGCTAATTAGCATAATAAAGAATAGTACGAGTAATAATAATAATTTTACACGATATACCTTCGAGGAGATTAAGGCCCAACTTTTCCTCAGATTTGTGGTGTGATACTAGAGCTTTTGGGCGGCCTGCGACACTTTCATATTATCAGTTGTCAAAATACAGACTTTATGACTTTTGTAAATTTAAGGCATTTGGGTAATCGTTTCGGAAACATTTGCTTATCTACTTATCTAGGAGAATTTGTTTTATGTCAAATGAACATATAGAAATGAATAAACAGTCTTATAAATAAACACTTATGCTGCCGTATCAAGATATTGTCGATTTATGACACAGTTGTGGGAAAAGTAGGGATTAGCGAATGGTAGTCGCTACAAAGATATGGGATTTTGAACATAATATATCTTCTTAGCACATAGCGGAACTTATACTATATAGATTGTAATAAAATATATCTTAATATCTTTGCAAACAAAGATACGAGCACCTACTCCTTTAATCAAAACAAAAAAGTTTAGCGGGGGTGTTTTTTACTAACAGTACCCATTGAAAGATATCAATGAATGATACCAAACCGTATCCTTTTACGTTTGCATTTCTGGAATCGAAACTGTTACTTTGAGTTGAAAAAAATGTAGTACTTGCTACGGTTGAGACGTTTCACGAGACCAATAGTTCATAAAAGAGTATCGCCTTGGCCACTTAACATCGAGTAATTGGACTGACCCGCAAAAGTGAAAAGAATTATACTCCCATCGCCATAACCGACACGAGCGTCAAGGAGGGCATAATATAGATAAAATACTCATAATACATAGGTCAGCTTGACTATAAAACTCTGTTAAATTGCAAGATTAGCCGAAAAATCTTCCACCATAGAACGGTTCTCGAAAGTTGCAAGGCTCCTTCAAATCCCAGACGAAAAGCGTTTCCTCTGATTTATAATGTGTATCCCTATTCAGACTCCTGTGAGTAACGACTTGACCAATCTAGAAAGATGCTAGTGGCAAGTTCGGTCTGAATATTTTAATAGGCTAAGCTCTTCCCTATCCAAATCAACCCACGACACAACACAATGGAGACTGTAAAGGATGCGGCTTGAACTTTCTGGACCTAACGATAAGGATTGACAAAGTTACAGATAAGTTCAACTATGACATTTATAGCAAACCAACAGCCACTGACACCATTATACATTATACGTCAAACCATCCGCAACAGCACAAAGAGGCAGCATTAAGGCAATTAGTGGAGAGACTCCAAAGGACATCTTTTACATAGAAGGCATACAGGAGAAACCTGAATACAATACATACCGTAGCCACAAACAATGGATACAAAAATGGCATGGCGCATATTCTCCGAAGGCACCAGGGACCCCCAAAAAAAAGGCAACGTAGAAGAAAATACAAAGATTTGGACGGCAATGACATATACGGGAAAACGACGTACAAATTTGCCAACTGTTTCAGAAACCATAAGATTAACAGAGCTTTCAGACATCGAACAACGTAGGACAAAACCTAAAGAAAACACTTACTCGGAGGAGCGGTTTAGCAAACACGGAGTACCCAAACTTACCTGCGAATGCCAATACAGCTACAAAGAACAAACAGGGTGAGAAATCAGTACATGATTCCGTGAGCATATCAGGGTCTCCAACAAAAAACAGAAACCCACTACCGTCTTCATCTCTCTCTCTCTCTATGGCGCGATATACAACAGGTATATCATCATAAACCTCCTAAGAGATTTTTGCGCCAAGCTTCTCTTCCAATTTGTGGTGTGCCGATTTGAATTTTTCCCTACAAATTGGTGGGACCTACAGTTTTTTGCCGACTCCGAACGGCATCTACAAAGGAGACGAATTTTTTGCTGAGAAGCCTGTCATGGCAGAAATACACTCGGAGAGTTTGCCAAACCACTGCCGAGGGGCGACCCCGTTTTGAAAAACTTTTTTCAAATCACTTTTGATGTTACCTGTACCAGGGCTCGAACCATGGACCTTCGGTGTGGTAGGCCGGCAACACTACCTTCACACCACGGCGGCCGTCTTCATCGAACTTCGCGAATTATATGTTCGAAGAAAAATGTATCCCAGCAAACATCAAAGAAATGGCTCGAATACTTCACATACAAGGAAAAGGTCGGCGCCTCAATGCACTTGAAAACATGGAAATATACAAACTGAAAAGAGTTGACGGGAAAATAATAAACGAACAAACAAACACCAACTCTGACGATACATTTGAACCTCTAAAGCTGATTTACGAAAACCGAAGCAATACCGCAGGTACAACCACAAAACAAGCAGCAATAAACAAACGAGCACATAAAATAGACCAAAAGGAGAAAATCACCGTTTTCTGCCTGCCTCAACTGTCACTTAGCTAACAAGCGTGTAAAAACAACCCTCATCATTACATGAACTCATATTGACATTACATGCTCCAGCGCATGCACACAAATATTAACATTACCTGATTCAGCATCCCCAGACTATAAATACAAGGCAAACTGAACACTGAGGATGGCGGAATGCCGAAACCGGCTTGTTACAAAAACAAATTTGACTAGGGATGACTGAAAATCGGTCCAATATACATACATTAACTTTCTACCCTGTTGAAAAATCTACAACCCATCTGTTCGACTGTAGATGGTCAACAGACAATTCCCGGAATGAAAGTGTTGGCTAGGAAAGGCAAAGATTTATTGTAACAACATTGTAAACTGATCGTAGGTTGTATTTATTACAGACGTGATAACAGCAATAAATTTCCTTTGTTATCAAATAAGAAGCACAATATGATTGAAATTTTTTATAACCCTAATATCTGTTTAGGTTGTATGCCAAAACCAAACAAAAATTGCATTTCTTCTATAGAGTGATATTTCAGTTATAAACCCCTTATTTTATACTAGAAAAAGCGGCCACGCTTCGGATCTCAGACCTTATAATAGACTGAGTCTTGTTTTAATTTTGCTGGAAGGATTTTTCGTCATCCCTTGTCAATTTTGGTTTGGAGACAAACCGGGTTCGGTCTTTCTGATAAAATAAGGGGTTTATAACTTAAATATCACTCTATAAAAGAAATGCAATTTTTGTTTGGTTTTGGTATACAACCTAAACAGATATTAGGGTTATAAAAAATTTCAATCATATTGTGCTACTTTTTTGATAACAAAGGAAATTTATTGCTGTTATCACGTCTGTCAACGTCAGATGGCAATCCTACCATCGAATGAGAGTGTGGCAAGGCGAACGACTGAGAGGGGAGTGGAACGAGAGCTGCGAATGTGGTCGCAAGCAAAATATATTCACTTTACATTTTCGTATTAATTAATTTGTATTTCTTTTAAAATTCAATAAACATTAAATTTATTATTAAACATAAATCGCTCAGCTTACACGTCTGTAAAAAATACAACCTACGATCAGTTTACAATGTTGTTACAATAAATCTTCGCCTTTCCTAGCCACCACTTTAATTCCGGGAATTTTCTGTTGATCTCCACAGTCGAACATATGGATTGTTGATTTTCCGACAGGGTAGAAAGTTAATGTATGTATATTGGACCGATTTTCAGTCATCCCTTGTCAAATTTGTTTTTGTAACAAACCGGTTTCGGCATTCCGCCATCCTCAGTGTTCAGTTTGCTTGTATTTATAGTCTGTGGATGCTGAATCAGGTAATGTTAATATGACAAGGGATGACGGAAAAGCGTTCCAGAAAAATTCATATTTCTACCCTGTCGGAAACAGCAATAATAAAAAGGAAGATCTTATTTTAATCGCTGTGTCTCCGTAACCAGTTGAGAACTTAATAACATCGCTTTTGCAGTACTCATTAGCAAATTTTGTTTGATATCCATATAGTACTAACACAATTTTAGTCACCCCTGCAGCGGAATTCCAGACGTCGCCATTGCCTAAATGCTAAAATATGCCAAAATGCCAAAGCAAATGAACTCTCTGAATCTCAGGAGGTTTCGCTTATTTGCGATTCTGGAACGCAAACCGCCTAGCTAAAATTCGTTACGTTATCTTTTCGATGGGGTGCGCTGAGTTAGCACTGCCAGCTGTGAATTTAGTTGTGATTCCTTGCGAGCCAGAAATTGGCAAACGTATTTAGAAATAGACAGCGGTTACTAAAAGTCAACCACATACTTTTTGGTGAAACTATAAAAATTTTAATATTTATGTGTTGAGAATACCGACAAAATGGAGTTACTGACAAATTAAGAGAACTAAAACTCTAGCACACTAAACGGTTTAATTTACGTATGCGCTTGCAATTTAGTGTAGGAAGTTCGAGGATCTTGAGCATGTCCTTCGCATTTTCTTCCTAATTATCACAAAAGCGTCACAAATTGCTAAATTTGTTCAAATGAGGATCCTAAGATTTATCTCTGATATACCGATTATTGTATCTTTCCTTGCCTTAGTCTCAGTTCGACCGTTGGACTCCTTAGCTACAGCTGTTCCGCCTGGCTCATAAGATTTTTGTTGCCCTCTACACACACTAGTTGGCATTTTGTGTCACACAAGAACATATGTCCCTCAGTATGGTGATATTCTCGTTACACAGGCTTATAAGAACCACCGCAGCCAGAAATGTGAAAACGCTATGGACATATTGATGCGGGATCCAGATATTATAGCTCTAATCCTTTCTGGGGCTTTGGAGTTATCAGTATATCGCAGTACCCTATTCTGATGGAATCATTTAACTTTGGACGCATCCTTGGTAACTTTGTCTCCCAGTTTTATTTTGGATATCTTTTTAAAGCTGATGATCTCAGCTATGTCGTCCCTTGGACGTTGGTAGATTGGAAAACATTTTTAAGTTTTTCTGCGCAAAGGAAGGTTAATACCTTTCTTCTAACGAAGTGAGTAAGTCACGAAGTAGCGTGAGAAAATGGTTTCTAGAAGTTTCCAACATTATGGACAAATATTTGTTGTTAAATATGTAAAATTTCCATTTTCGCACAAATTACATATATTTTACGTATTTGAGTGTTTTTATGATCTAATACAACATAATTATAACCTTTTATCATATAGAGATAAAATAGAGATTTTTGGAGATGGCTAAAATTCCAGAATCGCAATTTCGGCTGAATTGGTTGCCAAAAACAGCTGATTAATTTATCTGGTTCATTTGTGTTCATCGATATTATGTGCCAAAAAAATGAACCAAAGTATAGAGATTTTAAGAGATTGTCATTCACTGGAATCGCAAAAGTCGCCAAGTGTTGCTAAAATGCATTTAGAGATTTTTGGCGATCGAGATTAAGCTTTAGCGATTTCCAGAATTCCGCTGCTGGTCCACACATTAATCGATAACTCCGAAACCGGTCAAGTTATTAAAATAAGGGATATATTGAACTTGGAAAGTTCCATTCAATTCTATTTAGCTGTTTTTGAGTGTTCATTTGGATTCTATTCTATATTCTATACTTAATAATTGTCCCCCTATACATTTTTCTTGAATTTTTGCATTGTACAGATGTCGACATGCTTTTTTATATGTAGAGATCAGAGCCAAGTACTCTACTTACTCAACTACGAAACAAGACAAAATTATTTGAAAAACATTTTTAAACCAAATATACACTTAAATTTTTTACCGTGTAAATATACACCTTTGGAGATTTAGAGAAAAACAGTTGTTAAAACAATTATCCCGCTTTGAGCTGGGAATCTTAATAAAAACAAAGAAACCCGTTATTGCGATTAAGGTTTGTCTACCGACGCGTCGGTATACAAAAAGGCAAATGTAAAGTGGCTAGATTTCTTTTTTGCAATCAATGGGTTGTGCAGCTCAATACATGGCTTATGTCAACCTCACCAAGATTATCTTGTAAATAATTTTCAAATTTGTATAGTAGGTTGATGTGGTCACTGGGTACAGCATAGGCTATAGTCTTAGCAAAGTGACCGGAGCTCTCCTCCTAGTAGAATAGAGGTAAATTTGCTATATTACCGCAGTTATGTTTACCAGCTTTATAATGCTTGATATGGAGTTCCTTAATGTGAATAGAGAGGACAGGGAGAGGAAGAAGAAAAAGAGGTGGAGGATGAATGAGAGTAAGCGGAATAGAAAAATTAACAGTAATATGAATATTAATATGAATACCGGAAAGGAAAGAAAATACAAGATCAAGAGTAAAGAAGAGTAAGAGAGCGAGAAAGAGTAAAATAAGAAAAAGCGGATCTGGCATTTGCAGCGGCAGAGAGAGAAATAAGGTAGTAAATATTCGGCCAAAACAACGTCTGCCGCGCCTGCTGGTTATACGTATAAATAGGGACGTTCGCCTATTCAGCACACGAAGATTTCTCGACCCTAATTTTCTTACGGTAAAAAGTGTGTTTCGCGAAAGTTTTTTTCACCGCAGGGTCAGCGTGGTCAGATCTGTTAAAACAATAACACCAACATTACTTTTTCGCACTATACATGGCCCCGCATAAAACTTTGTCATAACAACATCAGTTGGCAGATTACTTTCAAATGAAGTGTCACTGTGGCTAATGTGTAAACACTTGTGTAAACTTAGGTTGTTGGTGTGGTAACGACAAAAACACTCCCCCTACCCCGCAGGGGCGAACTTAGGTTGTTGATAGTGCCTAATTAAGAAAATAGTGCTAATGAACCGTTATAAAATTAGCTTTTCAGTTAAGTCATACTCACAATCTTAAAAAAAGTACGCATTAAAATTTTCACAAAAAGTTTTAAATTTTTTGTTGTTATAACAGTACTTCGCTGCAATAAATGTATATTTTTTGAATCGATTCATGGAATGGGACCTGAGAGACTAAACAGGATTATACTGATGTTGGCAGTCCTTTGCCGCCTTTTGGTAAAGCACGACTGCCTTGGGGACGATTTATTTGACGCCGTAACCGCGGTCGATGTAGAGTTTAATTGCGTCTTACGACGAGCACATCTACCGGGGGCCTATTCTCCTTACTTGAGTCGTTGTTAATCCAAAATAGTTCACTAAAAGCCCGACTCTTTTACCAGAATTCTTATAATTAAACTATGGGAGACAGTGAGGTTTTTTTATTATTGCTAATAGCTGATTGATATTATGAGAGACAGTGATGTTTTTTTATTATTGCTTATAGCTGATTGATACAAGTTACTTACCACTGCCCATAAACTTATAGCATAGGACAAGCGCCATGTTCGAAATGCAAGTTATTGTCATGCAAAACAAGCGTTAGTTGGATAGTTGGGCTGAGTGTTAATACAAGTTTCGAAGTCCTTTGCTTGACTGCAGAGCAACTGGAAAAAAGGAGCAATGGGGGAAGAGGTATAGGTAAAAGTAGTGATGTAGCTAGCGGATAGGGGAGAGGCCAATTCTCCTTCCTCGAAGGAGATACATTGAGTGAGATAGCTGGACATTAGGGAAATGGAAGAGGAAAAGTAATAGTTATGAACTTCTTGAAACATATTTTCTAAATTTATAAAAATATTTAATGAAAGGCATCTAACGGTTATTTAGAGATTTGAAGGCTTACTGTCGGGCGTTCATCATTATCATAACTTATAGGCCCTTGACCGCCTAGGTGATTTTGGCCGCTGTGTATCAAAGCACGCCAGCCATCAATTTCAACGATAATTGACAAACGTTCGAAACACCAAGGGTCCCCCATCTTCTTCTGCCTAATTATTTTGTCGATAGGAAGCTCTTACAGCTAAACGTTTAGTTTTCTTTTATATTTATTGTGGGCATCGCATATTTTTCTGGGTATTATAAGCCAAAGAGCTGTGGTTTGTACGAGATAGGCTTATGATTTCGTACATCAAAATAGATGCGAGAAGTTGATTTTGGAGAATGGGTGTCTCACGATTCACATTTCTTGTTTAAAACTATAATAGTATTTGCTGTTTAACTGTCGGTTCCACCGGAACTTAGACTTTCTCACATGTGAACTTTCTCTGCTTCAGCATGACAAAATATCTTTTTCTATGACTACTTTGATATCTTTAAAAACACCTTTATGAACACCACCAACATAATTTCAATACTCCTTTTATTTATTAAAATTGTTGCTATTTAAATAGCTATGGATTAATAACCTTCACTTGAATATTTTTCCTTTGTTTCAAACACGTTTCTTGGTCTTTATTAAAAAAAAAATGCAACAAAAAAAAAACAGTTTATTACCGTAAAATCTGTTTTGCGCTGGATATCCGACACCAAACTATTTCTTATTTGTTTTAATTTCGTTTTCAACCGCGAACGCTTAGCTCGATATACGTTAGACGCGGCTCAGCTATGCGAATGCACTGATTGCTTAAAACTCACTTTTGCCATCGGCCAAGCTACGCTCGCAATAAAGTGGATAAGTAAGTTGAGTGTCAAAAAGCTGCTGGCAATTCAAGCTTAGCGAGCTCAATCTGTAGCAAATAATATAAACGCACCTGGGTGGATGAGGGTGTTTAAAAAAATTAAGACTTGGCTTTAAAAAAAACGAAGTAAATCGCCAAAAAAGTATAGTTATTATTATTTTCAATATCACGAATTAGCGACAGTATCGAAAAAAGAGACGTGAATGCTAAAGCCGAGAGCAACTAGAGATATTGGCGTACAGGAATAATGGCCGAAAATTTTACCATAGGACACTGCATATTTCGTAAGGTATTAAGAGCGGGGCGAATTCCCTACTTAAGTCGTGCAAGGATTACTTCCACTCATTTCAAAATTGTAAAGGGGGTGAGTAATCACCCGATTGTGATCGTAATATCCCGGCTGAAAAATAATACATCGAAGAGTTGTAGAAAAGCATGCACCAACTCTTATGTAAAATAAAAGTGGACTACCAACCAGATCTTCGCGATACGACCAGTCCAGCACCAATAATGAGCGATGCTTAAGTATATGCATATGGCACCGAACCGTGGAAATGATTAAGACGGTGTTACTGTAGCACAATCTTAATGGTTATTTATTGAAAACTTCCACTTTACTTGTTTTGACTACCCTAATCATCAAATAAATACCCAATTTCGCATATGTACTTATTTACATGTACACTTCATGCATATTTGCTTATAAAAACTATCTGCGCTTTGAATGGTTTCAGTGACGTTGCGAGTATTATTTTGGTTTGAAATTCCGGTTGTGTCCACTTTCTTACCAACGTACAAACATTGAGATTGAATTTTACCAACTGGTCTTGCTAACTATAATTAAGTCAAGAAATAAACTCATAAATAATCTACTACCGCTACCCACTGTCTTTTACACTCGAGTTTTGAAAATAGACTAAAGTGCAAATCATACTTTAGCCGCTAACTTTCTTTTCTTGTTGTTAGCCTGTTCATTTACCTTAAATTCTTCGTGTTTACTTTTATTAATATAACTACATAGATGTGCAGATAGCAGTTAATAAATAATCTTTTCTGAGTTGTTTTATAATAGAGAGGTTGTAAAACAATATTTCCCCCAGAATAAAACTTATCATAATGAACTCTTTTACTGTTGCAAACAAACGCAAGTGGGCCATGGCATTTGAGATGCTTTACAGTGTAACGTTTCCCTAAAAGCAGTATCCAAATCTAAATTGTTCTACTAAAATTTCAATAAAATTGGGAGTAAACTTAATTTTTCTTTGGAAAACCACACTTATTTCCCCAAAAAAACGTATATTTGAGAAGTAGAACGCTTACCAACTGTAGCCAATTATCCGGAGATAATAACGAGACCGAGATATTTATACGCCGTATGGGTCTCGCTTGGGCAAGACTCTTGTAACACATCAGTCATCATAGAGATATGATTCAATGAATTTAATAAATTCGGCTCAACTATTGGCGTCAAAAACTGGAAAGATACCGACTCCTACGTCGGCTTAGAAAAAACTCTGTCTAAGGTGTGCCTATCTTGAAGGGCGATTAAAATAAACTAGCTTAGGACTTACTGGGTCAAACAAACCGCTTCAGTTGATGTGAGACTAGTACCAAATTCCAAAGTTCTTACTGCGACCGCTCTGGCCAAGAGACAGTTACCATGGATGTTGTTATATAGTGTCACCGAAATAAGCTTGATGCAATCACGAACGACCACACTGCAAAAGTTGCAAAATTTGACCTCAGATACATAGAATTATTAGATTGTCGGTTCCCTAAAACTGAGGGATAGTTTGCTTTCACATGGAATAAATCAGCTCAGCTCACCGTGCTGATAATTAAGGGGAGACAAAGCAGTTTGATAACACATTATTGAATGCAATATGAATGATTACTGTAATACTCCAACACATACTAATTTTTCCTATAACAGAGTTGCATTATTGCTCCTACCTCTTTATTGTTGGTCGCCTTGACGTGGCGAAGGGGCTTAAGTTTTGCATTGGAATCTCTCCTAGAGTGGGAGGTCCTAATGTGAGACGAACTAAGAGGAAAACCTCATATTTTCTACAGTCTCGGGAGGGGTAAGCACATTGGGTACGAACCCCTCTCTGCTGCAGGAAACGTGAAGGTCGCCGCATCAACATCACCTAAGCCAAGGTGTTAAGGTATTCGTGCCGAGGGCTGAATGGTCGGCGGGCGGTTATTGAATAGCTGACTGCGAACGGTCCCCTCCGATGCACGGGCAACGTTGGAGGTATAAGTGCCTTCTCTACGCATGCCGGCTTTGCGGACGAGTTACCAACCCTTTCCCTACTCGCGGGACCAAAATATGAACATAAACACAAAGAAAAAATAAGAAAAGGAAAACAAAAAAAAAACAAGGAAGTGAGGAGGACCTCGGAAACCGGACTATCGGGAGCGAGTGGTCGACAGGGACAACACCACGGACAGAAACAGGCCGAGGGATGGGTAGTAAACAGACAGACGGACATCGGCTGTGGGATAAGGAAAATTCTTCGGATGAGGATTTCCTTTCCTCCAGCCAAGATACTGTAGGGGCAAATGGCGGCGCAGGTACTGCGGCAACAGTACTCCCCCAAGAGGTCAACAATTTGCGAAGGCTGTTAGGAAGCGGCCTGACAGTAAGAATGCGCGGTCCAACGCATTTCAAGGGAGACGACGATACCGACTTGTTCTGTCTATCCTGGATAGGCTAGAACGTAAAAGGGCAAACGGTACCGTTCATCCCAAGGATGCAGCAGACCGCATACTTTACTAGGCTGTGGTAGATGAGTACCGGGTGTACTTAAATACCACAGAAAGAATTTCCGCCGGTAAAAGGAATAGGTCTCTGGAAGAGGCCCCAGCACCTCTAAGAGGAACAGGTCGGCGAGGATGCCTCCACATTAGCTGGAGCGCGGATGGGGGCAAACTCTTATGCGGAAACGGTCAGGAGTAACCTTCAGGTTGTTCTTGTGACCACCAACAGCGGCACGCCCGTCCTGGAAAAGGGGGGGAGGGGAAGGATCGAGGCAAGGTTGTTCAAAATGGTCATCCAGTGATGGGCAACCCAGCCGAATCAGCAAAAAGCCGATTTCACCTTACAATTCGGCCAAGGTGTAAATCCTGCGGTTTCCTCATGAGGACGATGACCACCCGAATGTGGTCGACGACAGAAACAGGCGCCTGGAGGGTCTGCAGCTCGTCGACCAGGAGCCAGGACCCCCATGGGGTTAATGGGTGCTCGGGTTGTCCAGATAAACCTCCGTCTTCCTGGTGGAGGAAGCTTTGGGTGCGGAACACCGATGTAAAGGGCCTCTCTATAAAGGGCTTCACTGTTTTATAAGCGCGAGGATGGTAAGCCTAGGACATGCGTTTTGGTAAAATATAACTACAATGCTTTTCTTGTTTCCTCTCACAGTTGTGCAGATCTGACTACAACTTCATTGGAGGCAGCTGATGGGGTCAGCATGGTGATTTTTTCTTCCTATATGCCGTATGACAGGGAGGCTCCACCGGAGGAGGTCCGTAGGTTGATGCAAGAAGAAAAATCGAAAAATATACTTATTGGTAGGCACGCTAACTCCAGGCAATCCCCATGGGGGAGTACGGAAATCAGCATCAGGGGTGAGTCACTTTTCGATTTTATTATTAGTACTACCTTTGTTTTCCCTAGCACTGACACCTTTAGTGGGTGGGAAGAGGTGCTGGACGTTAAGCTACTAAGCGGAAACAGCAATATTCGGGTAGATAATTAGAGGGCATCAAATAGACAGTCCTTTTCTGACCACGGGTTGATCATATTTGATATCGTCCTTAAATAAGATACATTTCACAGGCTGTGGTCCTAGCCGAATGGAAGCAAAAGAGTGCACTGGTGTACTACCCTCCCTTTGCGAACTTATACCACCTAAAAAGATTGATTTAGCAATTAATAGTTTCTCACCCTATGAATCCGCGGGTCGGACGGAATTTTTCCAGCTATGCTACAAAAACCAGCTTGCTGGTAATACCTTGGCTGGTATTCGGCTAAATCATGATCCATTAAATTGGTCAAGGACGAGGGTGGTTTTCATCCTAAAGGCGGGTAAGAGAGATTATGAAAAGCCCAAGGACTCCATTAGTCTTTCGTCGTTCGTTTTAAAGACCTTCGAAAGACTTCTGGATGTTCATATTCGTAAGAATTTGGATAATTCAGGGCTGTCAACAGACCAGCATGCATATCTCAAGGGCCGCTCAACGGAGACAGCTCTACATGAGGTAGTGCAGAAGGTGGAAGCAACCCTTGAGATTAAACAGTTCGCCTTCAAGAATTTTAGACTGGGGGTGATAGAAGACTCCTTCTCTGTCCTTGGTATCGAGGACCCTAAAGTAAACGGGATAGGGAGGGCACTGCGGTTAAGAGTTATAAGCTCCAAGGTGGGAGCCAGTGAGGTCACAGCACACCCGCTTAGAGGGACTCCTCAGGGTGGTGTCCTGTCTCCACTGCTCGGCTTTGTATTATAGACAGCTTACTTCGTAAACTCAATAGGAATGGAGTTAAAGTTGTTGCCTACGCGGACGACGTAGTGCTACTAATATCGGGCTTATGCCCTAACGTAATCAGTGGGATCATGCAGGGAGCACTAAGGACGCTGAGTGGCTGGGCGGGACGCTGGGCTCAACGTCAATCCCTCGAAGACGCAGCTAGTGCTATTCATGGGACGAAAATACCAAATTTCAATCTACCTTCTCTCAATGGTCAAGAGTTGCATCTATCTGATAGTGCGAAATACCTAGGCGTTCTTTTGGCACCTAAGTTGAACTGGAAGCCTATAGAGTCATATCGAACACAGAGACTCTGAACGTAATATGTAACATGCCACCGATCGATCGCTTTATCAAGGAAACAGCATCCAAGGGTGCACTTAGGCTTCGGGAGTTGGGACTCTGGGCCACAGCCGTATTTTGCTGAATATTAATGACTCCTATATCAAAACCAAAACTGACTACATCTGTCTCAGCACAGTTTTTGACACAAACTTTAATGTTATATTCCCTTCCAGAAAGGACTGGAAAGAAGTGGGAATCACTCAGAAATTCGACATTGTTGTTTGCACGCGGAGTAGGAGCAGGTATTTTCGCAACACTCCCGGACTTGGCCCTATCTATGCGTCTCCCAGACTCTGCGAGTTTATTTCAATCAGAAATCTACGCTATCCAGGAGGCATGCAGGGCATTACTGTGTGAGGGCATCACCGGTAAGCGGATAGCAAATTTCTCCGCCAACCAGGTGGCTCTTCGGGCTCTCGGGTCAGCAACGATTATATCGAGCCTAGTTGGTGAGTGCAGGGAGTGGGCCATGAGCCTGGCAAGTCGACATATCGTTTCTCTAATATGGGTGCCGGGGCATCGCAACATACAAGGAAACGCGACTGCCGATAAGCTGGCACGGCGTGGATCGGCTCTTGATGTCTCAGAGGCGAAGGAGGTCCTTGCACCCCTGGGACTCCTTAAGGGTCGGATCTCTCAGCACTATCTAAGTGAGACTAAGGATAGGTGGAAGCGATTGCAGTTCTGCAGAGTGTCCTGGAGTCTGTGGCCTTCCTACAACGGAACACGATCTTCGACCCTTCTGAGGGTGAATAGAATACCTTTTGCCGCACGTGCACCCTTCCGGTAGCGGAAGAGACTGTGGAGCACCTGCTGTGCGTTTGTCCAGCGCACTGCCGGAGTAGAATAAAATTTCTAGGGAAACCCCTGTTTGGGACCCTTTCCGAGCTTAGCGATATGAAGCCCGGGGAGCTTCTAAAATTTTTGAACTCGACGGCATGGATATAGAGGGACGGGAGTCCCATCACGCTAGCTTTCCGTAATAGGTTTCATTGGTTAATTCAAGAGATGTGGTATCAAAACCGCGCATAAGCCCTAATTGGAGTCATATGGGACTCGGCACTTCAACCAACCAACCACCACCATATGGGTTCATGAGAAATCGGAAGGAAGGAAGCAAAAGCCCACAATAGGCAGAAAATAAATAAGAAGGAAAAAACAATGAAAGAACTACAACGAGAGATCAAAAGAAACAAAATGTTTTCAACAAAAGCGAAGTATATAACAAAGAAAGAAAAATTCATCGAAGAAATTAAGTGTTGTATAATTATAGGGAAACCCAAGCATAAATACCAAGCTGAAATTAAAGGGGCTATAAAGAACGCCAGAAAAATAATAGATGTCATTGCACTATCGAAAATCCACAATCCAGATATTCCCATCAGACCCATAGTATATTTATAAACTGTCCAAACACCTGAAAACGATTTTAAAGGACACACTGAAACTAGACGACGAACACACTATAAATAATACGTCCGAACTATCAACTTCTCATCAAGCATTCTTGCAAGGCCATTTATATCTGCAAAGCTCAAGTTTTCAAGGCAATTTTACTTAAGAAGATTTTCTATGTTTAATATGATACCTTTTTTAACTGTCTGTAAAAAAGATATCTTTACCGTTTCATCTGTACCTTCCTCGAATTTCAACAGTTTTTCGAATTGTCAAGGAAGCCCGAACGAAAACATATTTCAGAAAACTTAATTAAAATATTTTCGCAGAATCATCAAAATATTTATAACATTTACAGATAGAACAACTCACCATGGCTGCTGGTATAGATATGCCACGTTTTACGAAACTTGATGATGACTATTTGTCCAATATCCACCTCGACCAACCGCAACCAACTGCACCCGTTAAAAAGAAAAACAAGAAATTAACCAAAGCTGAGAAAAGGGAGTTAAAATTAAAAAGGCAGATTGAGTTTAAAAAATTGGAGCTAACGGTAAGTATTTTCAATTAGCTAACATAATCCGTAGGGGTCGTTGGCGCCCATATAAGTTCGCCACCAATTTCTCATTAAGGAACATCTCAAACGAGAACTAGAGCTGTCTAAGCAGTCAGCAAAGCGTGGCAAAGAAGACTGGGAGGAAATTTGTCGTGAAATTAAAATAAAGGAATTGAGAACTGAAGTGCAGGTATGTATGTTGTAACAGATTGTAGGCTCTAGAGCTCTACAGTTAGTTTTTCGAATCCTTTTTAATTTGCATCTCAAAGGAATGGGAGAAAAAGACGCAGCGTGTAATGGAACAAAAGGACGAAAAAATCAAAAGCCTTCTAGCAGATATGGAATCAACACAAGAAATGCATAGGCGGAATTTCGAGCGTCATCTTCAGGTTTTGGATTTCGCCACAAGTAAGTTACAAACAGGAAGACTATTGAAGACGATAAAGATAATGTTGGGTTAGGTTGAAAAGGCGTAAAGAATTTTTGGGTTGCTTAAAGACTTGTTAAGATTACCAGCGACTAGATCATCAAAGTACGCCAAGTCTTGGTGAGGACATATGATAAGAGAATGGATACACTCTCTGTCGATTTCAAAGCAGCGTTTCATAGCTCGCAAGAAGTTGCTTGTTTGAATAAATGTTGCTTCCTGCAAAGCTTATACGGCTATGCCAAATAACGTTCAGCAATACCAACAGCTTGGGAACCAGCATTACACGGAAAATAATGTTAGCCGATAAATTCCTAATAGAGTCACTTTTGTAAACAAGTTCTACTTTAGACTGAGTAAACAACTGGTGAGATCATGCTCGATAAGTCTCCCACCATACCTGTCCTAGTGTACTGCTCGGAATTATGGATATTGTCGAACGAAGATGAGATGAGCCTTTAAGTACGCCACAGAAAAGTTCTCCGAAAGAAAATTTGATAAAGTGGTTCTGGTTCAGAAGACCTTCCTATCGATATCCAAAATTGGCAACAGAGGAAGTAGGAGGCCTCGACTGAGATGGAACATTCGGTGCGAGATGACTTTGCCTTTCTTGGTGTTTCCAATCGCTAAAAAGGTATGACTGGAGTGCTTTGATAGGGAACGACCAAAATCGCCCAGCCGTTTAAGCGCCAATAAATGATGAGGTTGCGAGGGCGTGCATGCTATTTCCCGCGCTTCCACTGGGAGGCATTTGTGTACCTCCCACCAGTTATTTCGTACTTAATCCCATTGAACTGCGTACCCTACAAATGAGCTTGAGTGGGAGTGTAAGGCGTACTACCCATACTTCCTAAAGTCTATTGAAAGAATGTGTCAACAGAAATCTTAGTAGCTGTGCCTGCAGTCTACGATATCGAGGAAGGTAGTGATACAACTGAACATCTTCCCTGGCTTTCTGACATCGCCTGCAAAAGGCATTTGTTGGTATATGCCATTGTTGCATTATCTGTGCAGTAGCACAGTATCGAGTATATAACGCCAGTAAGTACTTTTACAGCAGTTTAGTTTCTCGTTCTTCTCCTTTTCAAATATGGCCATGAGGAACTTGAAATTTCGCAACCGCAACGTTTGGTCCATATCAAGGTCGTTGCCAAAATAAATTTTTTTTTTTAATTTGACTGGAACCTGGAACCTAGTAAATAGAAATGTTGACATGTGTTCACGAAGAGACGTTAAGTAAGGTCGATGTTTTGGCATATATTATAGCTGATATCAGCCAAAAACTGGGTTTCTTTTTTATCGTAAGGGACAACTAACTTTTTTCTGAGCTCGAAATTTTGTCGCCCATATAAACATGTTTGGAACATAGCTAGTAAGTAAATTGATGTACCATTTCTTGTTCAACCTAAAGTACGATATCAAGGGGATTGCTAACTTAATGTAACCATCGCTAAAGGTTTGTATTTGTATTATATCATAACTTTAAACGAGCTATTCTTGTAATTATAGTCGTATATTAGTTTATTTATATATTTCTATATCCACTACTATTTCGGGAACAACTAAACCGATCTGGGCGAAGTTCGTTCTACACAAAAGTACGGTCCCTTTTAAGACATTCCACCCAGGTGTTGCCAGGTTTTTTGAACTAAAAAAGTGAGATGTTAATATGGGTATCAAATCAAAGTTATTTTACTATGAATTTTGACTAATAAAAGCTATAAAATAGAAAATAAATAAAACTAATACGGAACATTTAGTTATAATCTAAAATATTTTGGTGGGGTTTCTGATATATTCAGAGGGGAGTCTCTGTTGCAAGTTTTCGAAAGTCTGATATAGTAAACCAGGAACCACGACAAACGTTGCTCTGCCGGGCCAAAGGCTCAATAATTTAAAATTGTTATTTTTGTTCGACCTGTCACAAGAGTCTCCCTCCCTTTTTCAAACGCCGATTTACCAACTACCTGCGTAGTCGACAATCATCTGTTGTTTTGAGAAATACCAGATCAAAGCCCCGAAGGACTTAGCAAGGGGTGCAACAGGGTGGTATCCTATCCTCACTTCAGGTTAATTACTACTACAGTTTTAAGCTCACTCTTCCACCCTTAGGGGTCTTTCCGGCGATGAGCTGTGCTTCAGAATAAATAGTTATCCCCCGACACTTTTTGTTTTTTTTCGCCCCACGGAACATGGTATTGTCACCGACTAAATCTTCAGCCGCCGCGTTTGCCACTAAAGTACTAAAGTACAAAACCCCAACAAAATCCTCAAGGGACTAGCTGGCAGGGAAAGGCAATCAGGCAGCCGGTGCTGAGCTACGCGTCGCCGATATGGTGGCCGGTGCTAGGAGACATACACTGTAAGACCTGCCACATAGGCGCTCTCTGTGCTGCTGCGGGAACATCATTTACTTAGCGAAGCAAAAATGATTAATGTAAAATAGCACCATGGCATAGTAAAACAGGTAGTAGCACGGCGCCCATGTTGAAAATCGCTCTCCTGAAACGTCAAAACAGCACAGTTAAGTTAAAGTGTAAACAAACCGAATGAGAGCAAGTTTGACAGCTTAGAGAACATTAAAGTGAAAAAAATGGAATCAGCTGTTGAGTTTATATTACCTGTATTGGTATGCCATGAATAACACAATGAGCCGGCAGTTCCTGTTAAATTGCTGCAAACGGCATCCTTATAGGCAATTGTTTGAGGCAGCGCTACCCCCGGTCGATAAGCACACATCTCCGTAAACGCTTCAATGAGGTATAACAACTCAGCAAAAGCTGCACAGGCTGCGCCTCAACAATATTCATTCAGAAGGAGACAAAAGTCACTCTGACTCAAATGCTATCTGGGTACTGTAATAGGTAAAGCCCTTACCTATCCAAATTGATCGCATGTATACCCGCCATGCAGATCGTCCCAATCTCACTCGAATTCAATGTATTTTTACTTTTGATGTTATCTGCCAGAAATCGAACTTGGAAAGATGAGTACACTACTCAGTATATTATCGCGACCACGTCATTAAAATTTAATTAAAATTATGTATATAACACTTGCATTTGTCATATAAATATTTTTGTTAAACTATCGTAAGGGACATTTTTATTCAAACACACTCATGAAACATTGAGAGCGAAATTATCGAAAGGGACACATTTGGGATTTTTTCGCAAACTGCCAATTTTTTCAAGAAAAAAGTTAAGAGGTTTAGTATATTAATTAACTATCTAACAACGTGCTCAATTTTGTTTCAATAAATAAAAAGTGAAAAAAAAAACAAAAAAAAAGCTTTCCTGTAAAATTTTTCTCTGTCCCTCACGATAATTTCGAGCATAGGGGTCGATGTGTCTCAAATCGAGGCAACATTGTGAACGAAAACTACCGCCATCATCATGCTGCCACACACTGACCAACTTATTTATATTCAAATATTGTTTTCATATACATTCTCCAAAAGTCGGATGGAAAGGTGTAATGTTGGTTGTAGAAGCATCCTAATCTTGACGTAAAATAAAACGTGTCGGATAAAATGTTAATTAACGATGTGGTCTCAGTTGTCCTCAATCCGGTCCGGACCCCCCCCCCCCCCCCCGCGAAATGTCCAAATTAGTGACATTTTTTTATATGTCTACATAATAAAAACAAAGGAATTTTAGGTCATGAAATTATACGGATTTTGAGTCAGGGATGGATAAGGGGGGGTGCAAACTCCCTGAGGCGTCAAATAAGAGAAAAAATAACATTAATAAGTGTTAAAATAAAGGCATTTTAGGTCATAAAACTATATGGATTTTGCGTCAGGGATGGATAAGGGAGGGTCCAAACTTTCTGGACTGTTAGAGTAAAAAAAGTCAACATAATAAAATTAAAAAAAAGAAATAAGTGGCACGAATCATTTTTTGGTCCAATCAGACTAAAGTGGCAACCGTGGTTACGTGATGCAGCGCCAATGCTTGTAATTGACACAGTACATTTGTTTGTTGTTTGTTGGAAAAGCCTTTTATGTATATAATATTAAACTGTAACTTTATCATTTCCATTTTATGCTTGGTATTGTGGGTTTCAGGTGAAAATGTCTCAAGTCGCCTAGAAACTATTTGAGACGACACTTTAACCCTCTTTTATAAATCAAAAATAAAATAGGTTTATTAATTGAAAATTTGTATGGAAATCTCATTTAAAAAAGCTTTATAAACGGGGTAAATGTTTTGAACATAGAATATCTTCCTGGCATCGTTTCCCATTAGATTCAGGTCTTTTCATGCCTTGAACATGTTTTTAAACAGTAGGGGGGGATTAAAATGTCGAGGCAGGTAAAATGACAGAGCCTAAGAAGACTATTTTTCGAAAAACGGGCTCGCGATTCGGAAATGACCGGCACCGAGTGTATTTCTGGCATGAAACGCTTTTCAACAAAATTCTTTGCTTTGGAAGATACCGTTTCGAGATGGCATAACAAAATTTAGGTCTTGCCAAGTCGTTAGAAAAACTGAGAAGAGAACCTAGGCCCGAAAGACCCTGGGGGTAAATCTTGTCCAACTTATTATTATTATTTGCAAGGAGGCTAGTACATTGCTTCGGGCGGATGATGAATATTAAATTAATGGTAAACTTCTACTCCTGAAGATTGCTACAACACCCTCATACAAGCATCGAAGCGCCTTTATGAGTCCGAGGCCCAACATCTAATCGTTGAGTTTAAACAAGAACTTAACACCCGCAAGGAGATCGAGGACGGTTTTCGCCTCAATTGTGAAAATATAATGCACGCCACAAATTTGGTGGTGGAACATCAAATGCTCACCGACTATGAAATATACGTGGAGAAGCACGATCATGAAGTGAATACTGAAATAGAGAAACGCTTCGTTGTACGAGACGCCATCATAGCCAAAATGAAGACGCTTCACCAACAACTCGACAATTTCATTAATTCACTTGTTAACACATCACTGGATGCAAAAAAGTACGAACACATACATATGTTAATGGATCGGCAACGTAATTTCCTGCAAGAATCAAGAAAGCTGAATGATATCGAATTTCGTCTGACGCGCAGCCATGGCGAATTACAACGGGAATTGGTGCACATCGAATTGGACGCACAGCGGCGGTTTTCCGACTTACGTTTGGAGCAAGAGTACTTTATGCAAGTTCGGAAAGGAATCGAAAGCACTATACACCATGATATACGCGTAACATTTCAAAAATTGCAGACGCTATCCGGAGAGTGCTATGGCATGTTGAAGGTGGGTATGTGTTGGATTTATTATTTGGAAAGCGCTTTATCAGCTATTTGTTTAATATTTTTTTTTGAACAGGATTATCAAAAGCTATTGAAGTATGGTGAATTATTACTCTCACTTTCCGTGATGTGTCGTAAATTGCAGACAGAATCGGAAAAGATTGTTGCGCCGAATGAGGAGAATACAACATCCGAGGAGGAAATGATATTAAGTTTAGAAGCATTGAATTTGGAAAATCATGTTGATATGTCCGAAGCGGTAAGTATGTTTTAAGGCAGGTGGATTAAGATAAAAGTTATCTAATAGTTGGCGCTGTGATACATTTTGATGTACATATTCGAACAAATGTGTGGGAGTATGCCGTCTCCAGCCGGTATCTGCGTACGAAGTTCAATTATTCGCAGAGATGATTTCATGACAGGTATAAACTATAAGGGTTTTCCAAAGTAGTTCCGAAGGTCAACCAGGTTTTTGTAAAAGTAAAAGCTTAGTTAAACGAAGGTCATTATGTGTTGTCCGAACACGGCCGACTTGGTGTCCTTTTCTCTTCTTAGACGTTCTGTAAAGCGCGATCGTTGTACGAGATTAGCAGACTATAAACCAGCGCAACACTTTCTCTAAGAAAAAGCTTCAAAAAGATTTTGGGAGATTGGTGCAGTTATGGCAGCCTAAGGCAGTCCTCTCTTCTCCTCTGTGCCTAGTGCTAGTGTATTGCACACTACTGGCCTTTCAATGTTATTGGGTGCTTCAATGAAACCAGATGTGAGGAAATCAGGTAGTGTGCTCCAAAACCATTTGCCATTACTAGGAAGTTTCATCTCTCATGATTTCGAGAGAGAAATTTCTTTTTCCCAACAACTATCGCCAATTTTGTAGTCTGAGCGTTATCATCATTGTTTATCCCGTGACATTTGTCGTAGGCAACTCGCGAACATCCAAACAAAATTCTGAAAGACCTTTTCCTCGAATGAAAGAAGGGAAGGATTTTTAAGGTAATACTTGTATGATTTTTCCCCGGTCGTAGAGCAAGGCGATGAGAGATAAGTTGTTGCATTGGATTTTTTGTCGCCGAAAGAGTCTAAAGTAGCACTTGTTTGCAAGACGTTATATTCCGTTTGGATGCTGTTGATTATTTAAGAGTTTGATAAAGAACCAATATTTTATATTTTGCAGGAGCTTGTGAGACAAATGGAGCTTATGAAATACTTTTGGCAACGACAAGCACTCGCCACTACTCAAAATCTGTTAATGGCAAGAGAGAAACGTGAGTTATTGGAAGAAAACCAAAAGTACAAAGACTTTATAAAACTAATGAGCAAACGCGAAAACATTGAGGATATGTTGAAAACCTTAACAGTTACCCTTTTATTACCAGAACAGAAGCCAGACTGTTACTAAATTCTTTGCAAGATGACTTGAAAATCTTTTGTGAAAAACTTGTTATTTATTTGTTACGCTTAATTATTTAGTGATTCTTCAAAAACTTTGCAAATATACATCGTAATTTTGTGGCATTTTATAATTAAATTTAAGTTTTATTGCACTACAATTTTTCAGCTCTTTCGCATTCAATGCTTAGGATCATAGTTCAATACATCGAAAGTTAAAATTTTGTAGAAAGATACCGACCAGTCTTTGTTCTCATATTTATGCGTTGAGTTATCGCTGGGCAATGTGTAGTCACGTCGGAATCGCATGAAAATTTCGGCAAAAACAATACGATGAGGCACTGATATTATCTCGACGGGTGCACGCATGTCCGCATCGAGTTTACGCAGCACTTCATTAATTTCGATTAATTCCTCGGGTGATTCAAAATCTTTTGTATTTCTTAGACCAACAAAGAGCATGTCAATGAAACAATAACGGCGTCCTATAAAACAGGATGTATCAAAGAATGGTGATATTGGACTAGAATTAGTTCACAGGGAGCTGAGGTTAAAACTTCTGTTAGTCTTACATAGCATAGCATCCCGAATCCTTGATACTTTTCACCGAAGTTAAGAAAAAGAGTTAAATAAGTGTGTTTTACTATCAGCCCTATTCTAAATATTCTCACGGAATAATTTTCTCTCGGATTTTTTTGTTCCCTCGGAAAAATTCCTGTTCTCCTAGGGAGAAGAATAATTGGGGAAGAGGAATTTCGAATTTTCGAAATCAGCTGTTTTGGCAATTGGCATGGTATACACGGATTTCTAAACTGGCTAACGAAATTTAAAAATGTAAATATTGTGAAGAATTCGTTTTGAAAAAAGAAAAAAAATGTAAAACAACGTTTAACAACGTTGGCAGAGATTAAGCGAATAAGAGCCACAGGAAAATAAACACAGGATTATGAGATAGTACCTATACGCTTGAGTTGCCGCAAATGTTATCTACAATTCTTGTTTGTATATTTAATTTGCTTTCTGCTGTTTGCAGATTTAAAAAGTATTATAGAATAAACAAGCCTGGAACTCCCTCCTTACATCCATACTCAGCAACTCAAAAATACAATTTCATGATGGCCTTGCATCAAGTTTAAAAACAGCCATATCTGTTGTACATTTGTACTTTTCGATCTAAAATACATCGTATTCTAATATAACATTATTTTAGTTTAGTATATACTTACACAAGGTAATAGTTATCCTATAAAAATACAAGAAACATTAAATTTTATCCCGCGCTCCTTTCAGTTTAGGTGGCGAAAAAATGCCTTAAAAATGACAGCGAAATTTACATATCCCAACAGTATGCAAATTTGAGGGAATCTTATGCCCGTAGAGTGCACGCAGAAATTAGCTCTTTTCTCATAAATTACAAATTAATTTTTTCATTTAATACAATGAAGCACTTACAAGGCAACGTTGTCGTCAGGGAAAACATTTAAATTTGTTTAATTTCTATGGAACTTTCTTCGTAAACTACGGTAATCGGTTACATGCTAAATTTATTTCACAGTCTATGCTCTGTAAGTATAACAGCAGCTTAAATCTTACCGAAATTTTTGCGTGTAGCCACTTTCATTGGTATCGCCTTGCGTATATGTTCGTTTTGGAATTTTACCAATTTCAGACGCGAGTCATTTCGTGAGAGTAGCATATCACGCGTGATTTGTTGAAACCCCACGGGCGTTGTGAATTTACTAATTTGTCCAGTACTTTGATTGCGTATGATATCCGTAATGACGATGGCTGCCTACAAAATGCAGGAAAAAGTTATAACATGTGTTGTACGTCAATATTCGGTTACTAGATTATTCAAGACATATAGGTAGACTAAAATTATGATACCCTTCCTTAAAATATAATAAATACACCCTTAGACAATCGATTTTCCCTTGATATGAAATTAGGAAGAAGCAAGCAGTTCCTTCTAATTTTATCTTAGCCACAAAATTCTAGAAGGCAATTGTTTTCAGCCGTACTACTTTCACTGCCAATAAGATACGATATCTGGAGGATTACTAGGACATCCAATACCGACATCAGTTGTCAGTTCCTGCCCGCTGCACGTCATAATACAAGCATAGCACTGCCTATAGCTGCATAGGTTAGGTTAGGGGCTTAGAATGTTCCCGAGGTAGGCAAGAGGCTACTAAACTGTGCAAAGGTAATGACGTGCAACTCGATAGTTGACCTACGGATATGATGCCTCTCACCTCTTATTACCCATCTTCTCCTCCCTTACGGAAAGAGGGCTAACATGACCTAGAAGGTTGCACTGGTCATACGAAATCGCTCCCGCGACAGTCGGGTGTGTACCGAAAGGGAGTACTGGAGCATACCGGGTTCATGTTCGGCAAATGACTGTCACTTTCGACAACACTCGCCAAAACCCTCTTCTAACACCAATTGAATGAATTAAACTAGTTTTCAAAACGTCGGTTAGTATAATTTGATGTCAGTTCGAAGTACCGATTAAGCACGTGCAAGTACTATTACAACTACAAGAACAGCCCGGTATCTCATAAACAACTTTAAGTTAACCATTTCTGTATAACTAGGGAGATGTCAAGTATACTATCGGGAAGATCAGCATGATAGGCAAAATCCTTTTCGCCACTGTATGCTGATATGTCTAAATTTGAACTTGCCACTTGAACTACTACGTTGCAGTTGGTGCAGAAATAAAAGTGGTAAGTTTCCAGAGGCCCCCAGTGTAGTGAGGTGAATTGACTTTACAATATGTGGGATATTATCGGTGTTACCAGCCTGGTAGATTTCTACCAATATTGGTACAAAAAATCTCATTTGCTAGAAAGGTAATTTGTTTTTTTCATTTTGGCAAATCTTTGGAAATGTTTTCAGCAAAAGAAAAACGGAAGTGGTCTTTGACCTTTTGCTGTCAACATGCCTGATGCATCAAAGTCGATTTCAACAGCTTCCTAAACAATGTATTTAATTAGTTTTCGAAAGCTTAATGTTTTTTTTATAGATATAATGACAGTCTTTATTCCGATATGGATTCTACTATATTTGGGAGGAAGTCTCATTACAAAAATAGGCGAGTGGTGCTTCAAAAATCTGACAAGCTTCGCTTTTAAAGTAGATGCAATGATGTTATCGAAATAATTGATTTACGATAAAGCAGGATTTTCGTTTCCAAACGAATTTTTGCACTAATTATATATGCTTAAACAAAAGTTTATATGAACATGTGTATGTAATAAGTTTTTACCTTGTTTTGGTACTCGGGATATGAATTATTAACTCGAGATGTTTTTATAGTTTATTTATGACTTTGTCAATTATATCATTCTTTAAACTGAATGTTCCTTATTAAAAATTATTGCTTTTTTGTGAAATTAATTTCCATGTTTGGTAAATTTTCTTCGCATGACTTTTAGATACATTTTTTCCTTACTGGCATCTCTGCATATAACGTCCTTTACATAGTGTTGCCGGCGTTTTGATTTCACGTAGCGCGAGTAATACAAAAATTTTCATAAAGCGACTCTAAGCATCTACATAAGCATCTGCATAACCCTACATTGATGAGATTCACCATGAAATTTGACTGCTCACCAGAGTTGAAAAAATTGTGTTCTCTGCAAGATACTCAAACAACATACATAATTTCATTCGAAGAATTTTTTTTAATAAAAAGCAAATGAAGCTTGAAAGCTCAATTCTGTATGTAACTAAATGTGTTATGTAGTAGACCATGAGAGAACATATAACAAAATTACACAGCAAATTTGATCAATGCTTTATGCCAATTATCGAACTTGAAGAAACAGATGCCGTTTTGCAGGCCGCTGCAAGAGGTCGTTGCAATTTGTCTCGAAGTAATCATATTAAATAAAAGTATATCATTGCAGATGTAAATAAAATTCAAAACAGTTTCAAAAAACATGGTCATTGTTGTTGCAGCAAAGCTCGAATTTTTTTTTTGTTTGTTTGTTAATTGATATTAGAGGAAAAATTACAACGATATGCACAGCGATGGTATGGGAGGACATGTTTCGAAGTGCCCAACTTCTCATCAGACCCCTTCTCGGACACTGGGATACGAACCCAAGTGTCTGCACCAAAGCCGCTGTTAGAGTACTCTAACAACTAAGCTATGATGCCCTGTAGCGTCACGATGCTATTTTCCTCTAATGTGCCATTTGCTTATTCCTTTTATACATTCTTTGGTACATATATTTTATATGTCAAGTCAAGGAAAGTGGAATATTTTTAGGCGCGTTCATAGAACAGTTTTAGATACAGAAGGGCTTTTTTGCATACCACCACTTCCGTGTTATTTGTTATGCACCCGCACTGTACCTGTATCAATTATAGTTATGGTGATTGTTGTTGGAGCAAAGCTCGAATTTTTTATGTTTGTTTGTTAATTGATATTAGAGGAAAAATTACAACGATATGCACAAAACCATTTTTTTTTCAAATCTTGTTTCTTCGAACAAATTAATTTCTTTTTTAAAAACCACTAAGCTTTGGGTGGAAGTCATTAAGCTGGCATCACTATGTTTTTAAGCATCTGAAACCCACCACGATGATTTGTGTCTTAGGTAAATGTGGTGACGCGAGCCAGTATTGTCAACGCTTTGTAATGAAAAAATCCTAGCTTATTCAAACGAAATTCCCTTACACACAGAGCGTAGAAAAAAAACATAATTCTAAGTCGACTAGAAAAGATTTGATAAATTGGCTTATAACTAACAGCTAGAAGAAGATTTCGAACGGTATATAAAGCGATAAGAAAGAGGTATATCTTTTACAAAGCATAATAAGTTATACCTTATTAGTGGCAAACTTGAACATAATTACCGTTCTTGTCGATTTCCATTCGCACTTCGGTGGAGGCGTGGAATTGTTTTTTCCTCGGCAAGAACTATGTTATCGGGTTCGTCATTTCCCTCGCTATTTCGAAACGAGGAGAAACTTTCCCTCCATAACTTAAGTACGTTCGTTACGTAGTAGTTCGTTCGCCAGGACTGCCCTACAGAATTCCATCCAGTTTTAAAAGCTTCTGTCATCTGTAGAATCTTCACTCTTCGTCTCACGATAGCTCCCTTAAACCACAATTACGTCTTCTGCACAGGTACTGCAAATGAATATGAGTGGAGGTCGGCCTAATTTATTTCTGCAGTTATGTGGGGTTTAAGTTATAGAAGAGTTCAATAAGTTTAAATTAAATCATTTCACCAAAAATAGCAAGAGACAAGACTAAAGACTTCTTATAGAATAATTTTCCTGATATTCTGCCAGCACATTTTTTTGACGTCAAGGATAATTCGCGGTGCTAGGGACCTCTATCTAAACTATTTAATTACCTGTTTCGATCCACGTATAAATTCTGTTTCTTTAAAACTTCGATCCCATAACAAACGTAACTTCCACAAATTTATTTTTGTAACTAAATATTTCCATGGGTTATGTAAGTAGACTAATTTGGGTATTGTTTTTCGCTGTTCATTGTCACGACGCATATTATTTTGCCAGTTGTTGGAATTTGATCTGTTACTGTTGCACCAAGCAGGCGATCTAACCCGAGCCAAGCGATCATGTTTGAATAGAATTTTGCGCATTGAAGTGAAAGTGTTAAGAGAACGCCATGATGAATGCTGCAAACCCGAGGTCAATTTATAATTAAGTCCAGCACGGGGGTCCAAAAAAATCCGATAGAAAATCACTACCAATTTTGTTGACATTTTTTTGTATGAATTTTTGTTTATTTGACTTAAGTGGAATCGAAATTTATTTGACATTATTGAAAGAAATTTGAGTAGATAATATTGAGTTAAGTTGAAAGTTTAGGGTTGCAACGCTTTGCATATTTATAAGCCTGTAGTACAAGCTTAGTACAAGCTTAGTATAACGAAAGACTCAAGACACAAACTTGCTAAAATACACAGCATAGGTTTCGCTCAAATGTTTGGCGCTTCTAAAGTATTCGCGGACCATGACTTATCAAAGTGGCTTTGAGTGCGACGAAATGTGAGAAATGTCAAACAAAACGAATTTTTTATTAAATTCTGAATCAAACATGGGGAATGTGAATATATATGTGTGGGTGTAGTAGTAAACATTGAGGAGATAAAGGCTGAAAGCAACTGGAACCAGTTTTTGCAAGCAACAAAAAGGGACATTCTTACCTTTATTCTATTACTTATAACTCCAGAGTGTGTATATTTATGTATTTGTATGTATTGGCAGCTTTAGTGCCTTCAAGACTTGTTGCTCTTTTATCAGTAAAATCGATTCGGAAACACCAATGTTTCTCATAAGAGCCAGACATGAGCGAGCGTTCAAAATGCTAATTCGATTTGATTATTTGCGGAGTTTTGCATATCTTCTTCTTTACTATCAACTCCGCGTTTGAGTACTCTTTAATTTTGAATTGTAGGGATTTGTCCAAATTAACAGCAGTATCGCCTGGTCAAAGGCTTATTGTGATACCTCATATCATAACACATTGCATTTTTTAAGGAAATCATCTGAGAAATAAAGAATGTTAGGTCTAGATAGCGCGGCAGGTATTTTTATTCCACGAGGCAGACATAGTGGGACAAGGTTCCCACTCCAGCCTTTTTGGCAGCATCATAGTTCGAATTGATGTCCGGAAAAGAATCATTATTTCATCACAACTTTCCGAAACATTCGCACTTACAAGGATAAGTCTTTTAGCACATCGTCCTCCTTCTCTGTCTATAGTCATGGTGAGACGTATTTGGCAATAAAGACTCTCTCAACACAAAACCGACAACGGGACTGCGCATTTCCACATTATCACTCCAGTAGGCGTCACAAACTACAGGGTGGCGCAAAAGTAATCCTCCTATCAGAAAATGCTTTAAATTTTGCGATTGGCCCCTAAAGTCAGTTCTGTTTTGACATTTGTGTAGTAAACACATGCGAAATACACGTTAATAAACAATGTTACGCTACACTGCTCCAGAACGCGGAATATTGCTGACTATTTATTTGACCAATAATCGGTCGGGGCCAAACGGTTACTGTGAATGGTGAGCGCTACAGAGCAATGCTCAACGAGTTCTTTTTGCCGCAACTTGATGAATTGGGATTGGAAAACATTTGGTTCCAACAAGACGGTACAACAGCACACACTGCACGTGCCACAACCGATATGCTGAACATCGGAAGCTTACTTTTGCGCCACCTTGTATAATGGGCATATTTCCTCAGACCTTGCCTTCACGTTCGAAGGCACTGCCCTAAGACAGAACTAGTGGAATGTAACCGTAGATCGAGCTAAAAAAAAATGCATAATTCTGGCTATGTATCATTTTTGATACATACTGAAATCTATAGAGAAAAAGTATTTTATTATTTTTATTAAATCTTTTATTGAAAATATTTTTTTAAATTTTGACAAGTTTAAATATTATTAGAGCATTCGACGTAAACATTTTTGTTATATTTATCATTAGAACCTGGTTTTTTGCACAAGTAGGAGAATGATAATGTCCATTTATTTTTATTCTCTCCGGAATAATAACAACTTTGACATCTTGCACGGTTTGTTTTCGGCGAATCAATTTTTCGTTTCTTGGATGGACCTGCTTCGCTATCATCATTATTGAGGAGGTTTTTGGATTGAATTTTCGAAAGTAACGTAGCAGATAATTCGTCTCTAGGGCCTCTCTTTCGTTTTTCTATGTATGGCATTGCCAATGACATTGCTAGTTCATGCAAATAGCATTTACATTCAAAGCAGATATATCGATTATGTTAGAAAATACAGCGATATTCCATCGATTATTTTTGCGTTTGCAGCTGTAGCAGCCGAGCATTTTATCAACAGTATCTACACCTCTCTTCGTTGAGTTATAATAAGAGATTGTTTCAGGCAACTTTTTGGAGTCATTCGCAACATTAGGTGTGTGATGCATTGTGCTCATAACAATTGTACATTTATTTTTGGGACTCATGCATGAAACGGGACTGGTATCAGGCGTAAATGCAAAAGTTGATTCATAAAGCGCCATGTTTTTACAGAGCAAAAGTTTTGGAGGATAGACCAAATGAAATCCAAGCAATTGCTCATCTACAGTGACATTGTCGCCTGGATTGTAGAATGTGGTAAGCCTCTCAGACCACTTTTCCCAAAGGTTTCGAATTGGTGAAAATTTGTCATCGCTTCTATGACTGCGTCGTGTAAGCACATCATCGAAACGAATAATTTTGTGAATATATAAAAATGTTCTTTCAGACATGATTGATCGAAATAATGATCGGCCAATATTTTCATCAAATAAATCGTGCAAAGTTTCATTTCTGGATCTGAAACCACAAGGTAGATATACACGAACTTCATTTCAAAATTTTTTCCACTACCATACTCACTAGTATACACCGGCCAACAATAATACGCATGAAATACAGGGTGGCTGATGAATTTTGCTACATTAAGAAACTCAAATATTTTTTTTTTCGGTGTATGGAATTCATTTTTCTTTTATTCATGTTAAAGCTCATTAAATTTTAAATATAGCTTAATTAGTTTTAAAAATAATGGAATTTAAATGCCCCCCCTGCTTGTCGATGCATGTGCGGCATCTTACCAAAAAGTTGTTCATTACTGCTTGGAGAGTTGAGACAGGAATAGCCGCAATTGTTTCTCGAATGGATTGCCTTAGTTCATTCAAATTTGTTGGTTTTGCTTTGAAGACTTCCTGTTTGCAATAACCCCACAAGAAAAAGTCAGGTGCAGTAAGGTCAGGCGACCTGGGTGGACAACGGAATGTGGAGTTTCTGGATATCAGCTTATTGGGAAATTTTCGTCGCAATTCTGTCATAACAGGTTGGGCTATATGAGGAGCTGCATCATCTTGCTGAAACCACACAGAGTTGAAAGAAATTCTCATTCGGCGTAATTCTGGATAGAAAAACTCTCTCAACATGCTCAAGTAACGGTCTCCAGTAACCGTAACGGTGTGACCGTTTTCTTCGAAGAAGTAGGGCCCGACAATGCAGCGTGATGAAACTGCACACCACACTGTGACACGAAGTGGATGCAATTCCGTCTCATGGAGTATCTGTGGGTTGGAAGCACTCCATATTCGACAATTTTGTTTGTTTATGTTGCCGTTTAAATCGAAATGGGCCTCGTCAGACATGAAAAGACAGTTCAACATGTTTCCATCCTCTTCCACCATTTGAAGCATCTTCTGGCAAAATTCCAAGCGAATCGGCAAGTCTGCAGCGTTCAGTTTGTTGGCCATTTGAATTTTATATGGGAATAAGTCCAAATCTTTGTGCATAATTGACTGTAATGACTGTCTGCTTACACCCATTTGAGCAGATAAGCTTCTTGTCGAAACACGTGGATTGTTTTGTATGGCAGCAGCTACAGCAGCGATTGTTTCCTCCGTTCGAACTGAAGGGTTTCAATGGTAAGGTCTTCTGTTGACTGTCCCATGCTCGGCAAAATTGTTAACAAGTCTTATTATGGTCCATCTGCTCGGAGGATTGCCGCCAAACGTGCGCCTATACTCTCTTTGAACCGAAACTACGGATAGCGGCGGACAATCCAAATTCTTGTTTCAGTGTCCCAGTTATCCATTTTTGTTAAATGTAAAAGTCAATCTGCAAAATAAAAAAAAATTAACCAGATTCATTAAATAGAAAAAAAGTTATTTAATTTTTTTTGGTAGCGGCTTTCATTAGCCACCCTGTAGTTCCTCATTAATTTCGATATGGTTGGTGCCATGAAAATGTCTTCCATAGTTGTTAGAACTGTCAATTATAATTGTCGATAGCGTCGAAGGAAAAAGTAATAAGAATAAATCGCGGATGTGTTTCACTCTGCTTGATATATATCTGGTTACACCTAAAAACCAACAGACTTCATTTCATATCATCAAACAAAAATGCACTACCACCCAATCTACGAGTGATGTAGGGCTCACTGCGCCAATTAATTCCATCTTTCGAAACATACAATGGATCACCATCACAGTTATTGTCAAAACTATCATCCAACTCCGATAAACCGCTTTCGGAAGAACTGCTTTCTATCTCTGCACCAGATCCAGAAACATCGTCATCTTCTTCGCTTTTATCTAGTACCTCACTTACTAGTTCTTCGAGAGTTAAAAAATTTGCACGTGACATTATTTTTATTGATGACCACTAATTATTATGCATAAACTGTGAAAACACCACAATAACTGAAGAACAAATAAATTTTCACAAATCGCGGTCCGAACGGTAAGCAACGTAGCAAAAACACATACGAAATATCTCATGTATCAAAAATGATACATAGCTTGAATTATGAATTTTTTGATTTTCTCATGGCCTAATTGTTCAATTTATGTTTCAAAATAACAGCAGCAGCAAGATAAAAAAGTAACGAAGAATAGGGTAGATAAACTTCATATAACGAAAGTTATGACCTCACAAAAAATTAAATGTATCATATTTGATACAAAGCTTGATTAACGGTTAATGTACTCACGTGCTCATACGCCCTACTTCAGAGGTATATTCAGTTCGTTGAAGCTGAGGAGGAATGCGCTCGCTAAAATTGGAGCTGTATTAGAGTTGATGATTACACTCTACCAACTCTTCACTTTAATATTTAGTAGTGGCTCAGGGTTCCTTCCCAAAAATATATCGGTTAATTCCACACTCTATCTTGTAGTCTTACGAATATAAGCCGATGCAGTCGCATTAACAAATCTGCGTTCAGCGACTATATTTTGTTATTGTATGTAGTAAAGTGCCTGAACTTTTAACGTTTGTGTGTGTATATGTGGGTACTTGCGTTAAACGTGCTGCTTATAATATGGCATATCTGAGACCATTTAATCGATTGCCTATTGATGGCTTTAAGTGAAAATATGTTTTTTGTTATTGTAGTAAATACAAACCAACATTTGGCCGAAGCACAGAGTGCGCCTGCGCAAAGCGAGTGCCCATTAAATAGTGCAGCAATAAAGCAATAACAAATATTTACATGCAACAAATAGCCGAAAGCTCGGCAGAAAATATTAGCATATATGGAAAAATTAAAGAAATAACTGTATGGCCCAATCGAATTAACTGAAATATTAAAAGAAATCTTGACTTGAGGCGCTTCTGTTGAGATTTATATATTCCTTAATTTGCTAGTTTCTTTGTCATTATTTTTTTGTTTTTACATACAATAAGTAATGCTTTCTCAAAATAATATTTACGGTTTGGGAATGTTGCAATCAAGTTTGGCACACAAATTTATTAGTTATGTACATATGTGTGTACGTAGACGTTCCAGAACCGCCGACTGTTCACTTAAGTACACAGAAACTTTTTACTGTCAAAAATCCATATATAGAAGTATCCCTAAATTTAGGCCTAGAATCTCTTAGAATTCATGGGAATTTAATGCAAGCGATTAGATAGTGAAATACATTATAAAACTTTCTACTTAAATGTTGTCGCTTAGGATGTATTACGGTGTTGGCAACTATCTAAGAAATGGTTACAAATTAACTAGGAAATGTCACACTAGTATCAAATGAAAGATATTGTGCTTGTGACGTCAGCAATAATATTTATAGATAGGTCCTTTGCTGTCCATAGAACAAACTGTAGATAAATGGTGCAGTTTTTATACCTTACATGAACATGAGATGATGTTATAATTTATGTCCGATGTTTGTAAGTACGGAAAGAAGAAAGTATAAGTATAACGAAATGATCAGGACAACGAGCTGAGTCGATTTAGCTATGTCCTTCCGTCTGTCTGTTTGAAAGCAATATAGTCCCTCAGTTTTTGAGATAGCTCGATGAAATTTGGTTTGGGGCAGCCATTTTGTAATATATTAATCATTTGTCGGAACCAACAAGATCGGACCAATACAACACATGGCTACCATACAATCGATTGCTCCGATAAACGGGTTTTAACCTATAAATCTTGTAATTACAAAGATAGGAGCGTAAAATTTTGAAAATTTGGTACATGTTATATACGTAATGTGACAAATGAAAATCAGCCAGATCGGACTAACATAACATATAGCTCCCATACAATCGATAGTTCCGATAAATGGGGGTTAGTCTATAACGATTGCAAATTTAATAGCGAGGAACACAAAATTTGGCAGCTAGAGTACTTATTACATGTATAATGTGTTTGGCGAAAACCATCAAGATTGAACAAATATATCATGTAGCCCCTATACAACACATTTTTCCGATAAACAGGGTTTGGGCTATGTATCTTTAAATAACCAGGGTTAGACCATAAAATTTGCAGAGTTCGTACTTATTGTGAGTAAGGATCGGACATTTGAACCCGTGATGCTTAATCATGAAAGGTATAAAGACAGCGCTTTCCTTGCTTGTTTGATTTCAAAATAAAACACACACGTTTTTTGTTTGGATATTTTTATTAAAAAAAAATCAAATAATTTATAATATTTTTCTAATGGTAATCCGAATGCAGATATAATTTAAGGGAGAAAGTCCAGAAACTAAAAGTAAAATTACTGATAATCTGTTTCTTAAAAGATGACTGGATTGAGAGGTGGAGACCTAAAAGATAAAAAATGAATAGTGGGAGGTGGGCAAGGATGTATCTGTAGAAAACCCACCGAGACCACACTACGTGTCCAAATAATCTGAACACAAGTCACACACCTGAGAGTGTGAATAAATATTTTGACTCAAAAAGTTAACTTCTTCTTTCTTTAAATGGTCATCTAACTGCCTGGGCGATTTTGACCGTCCAACATAGCTCGGCAGTCGTTTCTTCGTTGCGCCAACTGGCGCCAATGGGAAATACCGCGGGATCGCAAATCGGTCTCCACTTTGTCCTTCCATCGGAGTGGTGGTCTCCCTCTTCCTCTGCTTCCACCGGTGGGTGCCGATAAGAATACCTTCTGGGCTGGAGCATCTTCGCTCATTCGCACTACGTGGCCTAGCCAGCGAAGCCGCTGTGTTTTAATTGGCTGAACTATGTCGGCGTCTGCGTAAAGTTCATACAGCTCATCATTAAATCTTCTTCGGTACTCGCCGTCGCCAACGCGTAGAGGTCCAAAGATCTTTCGAAGAACCTTTCTCTCGAATACTCCCAGAGCCGCCTCATCAGATGTTGTTAGTGTCCACGCTTCTGCACCACATAGCAGGACGGGTGCGATGAGTGACTTTTAGAGTGTTATTTTCGTTCGTCGAGAGAGGACTTTACTTTTCAATTGCCTACTTAGACCGAAGTAGCATTTATTTGCAAGAGTAATTCTTCGTCGGATTTCTAGGCTTACATTATTGTTGGTGTTAATGCTGGTTCCCAGGTAAACGAAGTCCTTTACTATTTCGAAATTATTGCTGCCAACAGTGGCTTGGTTGCCAAGGGGCGAATGCGCTGACTCTTTGCATGATGACAGAAGGTACTTCGTTTTGCCCTCGTTCACCACCAATCCCATTTTCTCCGCTTCTTTTTCTAATTTGGAGTAAGCAGAAGTTACGGCGCGGTTGTTAAGGCCAATGGTATCAATATCGTCAGCATATGCCAACAGTTGCGCGCTTTTATAAAATATTGTTCCAGCGCGGTTAAGTTCTGCAGCTTGTATTATTTTCTCCAGCATTAAATTAAAGAAATCGCACGATAGGGGATCACCCTGTCTGAAACCTCGTTTAGTTTCGAACGGCGCGGAGAGGTACTTCCCAATTCTGACCGAGCTGGCGGTGTTGCGCAAGGTCATTTTGCATAGCCGTATAAGTTTTGCGGGGAAACCAAATTCAGACATAGCGGCATATAGGCAGCTCCTTTTCGTGCTATCGAAAGCAGCTTTAAAATCAACAAAGAGATGATGTGTGTTGATTCTTTTTTCACGTCTTTCGCACACTATGCGATATTCAAAAGGCTGATTCCGCGATAGTTGGCGCAGTTTGCAGGATCGCCCTTCTTGTGGATTGGGCAGAGAACACTTAGATTCCAATCTTCAGGCATGCATTCATCCGACCAAATTCTGCATAGAAGCTGATGCATGCGCCTTACCAGCTCCTCGCCTCCGTGTTTGAATAGCTCAGCAGGCAAACCATCAGCGCCAGCTGCTTTATTGTTTTTCAATCGGGATATTGCTATTCGTACCTCATTATAGTCGGGTTGTGGAACGTCAATTCCATCATCTTCGATTGTGGGCTCGGGTTCGGCATCTTCTCTGGTTTCTTGCTCAGTTTCTCCATTTACAAGGGCAGAGAAGTGATCCCTCCATATTCTGAGTGTTCTCTGAACATCGGTCACCAGGTCGCTGTTCTCATTCTTACAGGAGTTTGCCCCGGGTTTGAAACCTTCTGTCATTCGCCGAATTTTTTGATAGAATTTTCGGGCATTCGAGCCAGCATCTCAAGCTCCTTTATTTCACGCTTTTCTGCCTCTCGTTTTTTCGCCCGGAAAAGCCGCCTCGCTTCCCTCTTCAACTCGCGGTAGTGTTCACACGCACTCCTCTTTGCATTCGATCTCAGCGTTGCCTTGTAGGCTTCGTCCTTTCTTTTCGTTGCAGCGCGGCACTCTTCATCATCATACCAGTTGTTTCTTCGCGTTCGCCGGAATCCAATTACTTCTTCGGCTGCGGTACGGAGTGCTCCTGAGAAATGATCCCACTGCTCATGCATTCCACTAGGTTGAATTGTGCTCTCGGAGAGCAGGTGTGAGAGGCGATCTGCGAAATAATTGCCGGTCTGTTGCGATTGCAGCTTTTCGACGTCCAGCTTTCCCTGCGTTTTTTGTTGCACCTGTTTTGTCGTACAGAGGCGGGTACGAATGTTGGCTGCTACTAGGTAGTGATCAGAGTCGATGTTAGGTCAGCCATGTAGCCTGATGGATCTTCTTGTGCATAAACCTAGTGCGGGATATGACCATGTTTCGGGCACCGGCGAAGTCGATCAGCCTGAATCCATTTGGCGAAGTCTGATAGTGAAGACTGAACTTCTCGACAGTGGGGCCAAATACACCCTCCTTACCCACCCGGGCGTTAAAGTCGCCAAGCACGACTTTGATATCATGACGGGGGCAGCGCTCGTATGCTTCTTCCAGGCGCTCGTAGAATGCATCCTTTTCCACGTCGTCCTTCTCTTCCGTCGGTGCATGAGCGCAGATAACCGATATGGTGAAAAATCGTACTTCTATGCGGATTGCAGCGAGACCCTCGTTCACGGGTGTGAACGACAGTACCCGGTGACGGAGTCTCTCTCCCACCACAAATCCCACGCCGAATCTGCACTTGTCTTCGTGCCCACTCCAGTAGATGTTGCAAGGTGTTTTGACCGTGTTTCCTCGCCCCGTCCATCGCATCTCTTGTATGGCGGTGATGTCAGCTTTTGCTTTTCTCAGGACCTCAACCAGCCGGGCAGCGGCACCTTCCCCATTAAGGGACCGGACATTCCAGGTACATGCCCTTATCTCATAATCCTTATATCGTTTGCAGGTGTTGTCATCTAAAAAAGGGGTTCTCATATCCGAGGCTTTGTTGTTGAATTTCATTGGAACGTTGTTTTATGTGGTGGGTCCCAAACCCAACGCACAACCCGTTTCACGGGAGGTTGAATTCTATTACACGTTTGTATAGGGAGCCGCTTGATCCAAGACAGACGCCCGCTTGCAGGCGCACCACATGGTGATCAGACGCTGCCGTTTGAACCCCCCAGCAAGCCCTTAAACCGATTATGTCGGAGTGGCCTTACCAGGTTGTCGCCTTCTCACGTTTAGCTCACCACCAAATGGGTGTTCGGTGGTTACCCAGAGGATACTTGGGCGCAAAGCCCGGAAGTAGTGAGCTGCTTGAACCGCATGCAAAAGAATCGGTCTGGCCATTCCCAGGTGAATGGCAATCAGAAACTTTCCCCACTTGCGTGGACTTCTGCACACGGCCCCATCCTCCCAAAAAGTAAACCCGTGTCTTTATTTCAGTTGCCACATACTTGAATTGTGCGCTTGAAATTTTCTTAGGTTTACACAGCACACGTGCAACAGGATGAATGCAGTGAGCATTTATTTTTCGTATATGTACAGGTTATGTATGTATACCCCATATTCGTGGCGTTGTATTTCAAGAAAATAGTCCTATTATATTTTATTTGTTCTTTTGTATATCTACTATTATCTGGAAAACGGCATACCCAATTTGGATGAACTTTTGAAGATCGGTTGAATGCTTCATTTCAAGGTCTTCCAATAAAGCGCTGGCACTTACTATGTTCTTTACTCAAAGTACCACAAAACCGAAATTACAATACGGAAATAGATTACGTGATTGATCGTACGCATGACAATATTGGTAATACATGGTACATTCAGTCGCGTATCGTAATTTTGGGCAGATTAGGTTTATTCGCAGTGGAAATAATTGATACAAACTGTTGCGAGTAAGAGAAGCAAAAGGATGTAAGTGAATTTTTTTTTAAATTTGAGTTATACCCATATTTGTATAAGTAACTATAGTGTCTATTTGTTGACAAAGAGATCCAAGTCATTTCGGACATCGAAGTGCCATATTTAGCCCGAAACAACGTCAGACCTATTTACTTAGCCCTCCGCGACTGTGAGCGTCTGGCTTATGTTGTATCCAATGACTACATGAACCTGTATTTCGAAAATATTCAGTCAAGGACTTTGGACATCTATAAAAACCCAGACAAGCACATTCATTTCAGAATACTGGCCAACAAAAGCAAACTTCTTACCATATCTCTACGTTGGCCAATTTACCCGTAAGAAGATAATTATTTATTTTTTTATCTAATATAATCTCTTCGCGTGTGGCGGTAGTGTTGCTGGCCTACCACACCGAAAGCTCAAGATTCGAGTCCTTGGACAGGTAACATCAAAAGTGTTTTGAATAAGTTTTTCAAAACTAAGTCGCCCCTTGGTAGTGGTTTGGCAAATTATCCGAGTGTATTTCTGCCATGGAAGGCTTCTCAGCAAGAATTTATCTGCTTTCGAGATGCCGTTGGCAGTCGGCAAAAAACTGTAGGTCTCTGCAACTTGTAGGAAAATTTAGAAGCAGCACACCACAAATTGGTAGAGAACCTCGGCCTTAATCTCCTCGGAGGTATATAGAGCCAAATATTTATTTTATTTTTATAATATCTTCCGGAAAATTGGTTTTAGAGACTTCAAACTTTATTCGCCATCTCTAATGTGAATATTTAAGCTGGATTGGCTGATTTTTTTGTGCAAGATGTTCATATCTGGAACACCTTATCATTGGATACTAGCCGTTGGAAGGAACTTAAACATTCTACAGAAATTTTCCGAACAAAATATTGGGGAAATGTTCTTTCAGCAACAGAACCCTAGTAGAAATGTATGTACAAAGCAGCAAATAGCTCATTTAGAATAAAGAAAAATAAATTCAAGTAGGCCGCCGTGGTGTGAAGGTAGTGTTGCCGGCCTACCACATCGAAGGTCCATGGTTCGAGCCCTGGTACAGGTAACATCAAAAGTGATTTGAAAAAAAGTTTTTCAAAACGGGGTCGCCCTCGGCAGTGGTTTGGCAAACTCTCCGAGTGTATTTCTGCCATGACAGGCTTCTCAGCAAAAATTCGTCTCCTTTGTAGATGCCGTTCGGAGTCGGCAAAAAACTGTAGGTCCCACCAATTTGTAGGGAAAATTCAAATCGGCACACCACAAATTGGAAGAGAAGCTTGGCGCAAAAATCTCTTAGGAGGTTTATGATGATATACCTGTTGTATATCGCGCCATAGAGAGAGATACATACGTATTCAGATATGTATAAATAAATGTACTACTGCCCTTGAAATAGAGAATTTATCATTGAGCAGATATGCGACTTGCCAATTTAGGGGTATTTATTAGTGTGTCCAATCCCGCGCTACAAATTTTTACCAAATCGTGATTCAGAATAACTTCTTGTGATTGCTTTAAAATATGTTGCGCTTGTTTATAGGTAAGATAAACCCATGTTAGGGTAAGTTAGATATGTCCAGGTTAGGGGTAGAAATAGTTCCTTATGACATCCCATTTTTCAACTGTAACAACCTAAGCTTAAGGTTAGATTTGACTTTATTTCGGTTGTCCAAACACCAACATCGGAAATTTCACTAAACTCGATACTAGGATAGAAGGCTCTAACCAAACAACACCTGGACCATATATGCAAGAACTGGATTCAGGCTGTGTAAACATTGTTCAAATGTTTTTCGATGACTACCACAGCAACAATAAACTCCTATAGTTTCTGCAAAAACCTTTAGTTTAAGATTATATAAATGGCAGCAGTAGAAAGCAATGTACGTTTATAAGCTCTGACCACTTCATTGAATTTCCAGCATAACTGCCCATGTAGACTATACCAGCATACTTTGCCTTGAATTCCAGAGTTATGTATAAATTCCTTCGTTCCCGGGTTCGGTATAATGAATATTCTCTCATATCCCTCTTTCAAGAAATAGTTAGGTACGAATAAAAATGTAAAAAAATATTTTACTTGAGATTGCCGTGAAAGAAGAGATAAATACAATCTTCCAGTTCACGCTCATCACTTGTAGATAGCTTTATTATTGTAGTTGCACTTCGCCCTGCTGATGTTGATAGTCCTTTGGCAGATATGACGCCGGTGAGCTCCGCTCATATCACATTGCCGCACCAGCCCGACTGCCGTGGTAGCGATTTCGTGTATATTAGTCGCTTCTTACTAAATGTGTAGCTCACTCGGGCATATTCTAACCCCCTAACCTGCAGGGATAGCTTTCTAGAAGCTTGCTAGGAAAAAGTTATCTCTTATCTATCAAACCATGCAATATATGTAGATGTGAACAATGCACCAGTTCTGAAATGGCGAGCAGCTCACAGGCATTTCAAATTATTAGCAAAAGAATGAGTTCCGAAATACCGGGATTATATCGGGATGCAAATTTACTGCTTTAACACATCACAGGCATCCAAATTTTGACAATTCGCCAAATATTTAACCAACAACGCATTGTAGGACTATCTCAACGCATATCAACATCGAACTCATCATTACGCGAAGTGAGTTTACAATAGATTTATCAACAACAGCACACCACAATTGCCTAGCTAACCACCCTCTGGGTCACAAAAAGAAAAATAAAAGCAAACCCGTCGTCCTAATGTGGTGTGGCGCTAGCAAAGACATGGGACTGACAGACCTGTAGCGCGGCCACCCCAAAACAACACAAAGCAAACAATGACAATCATATGATATGATATATATCATAAAGGTGCGAGTATAATAGCAGTAGTATAGAAAGTAAATGAACAATGGAAACGAAAACGAAAAGCAGCTGACGAGCAACGGTAAAACACCGGCTACGCGTTAAAACCAAAACGAACACAGCCACACACACTCCCATTTGCACGTGAGTAGTTAAGACACATGCGCCGCAGCACTGATAGCAACAATAACAAATGTGATGAAAACAAAATGAAAAGCCGGTAACATATTGCAAAAATCAGCTGAACAACAATAAATAAAATGGAATATACAAACAAACAAAAAACCTCTCATAAATACACCTAGCAAATGGCGAGAGAAAAGAGAATAGTCGTAACCGGGTGAGAGCGGAAAATGTTGCATAGAAATTCATTTTCCGCATGTGTACATTTTCACGCTCATCAGTAAAGTTCCACATCAAATAAATTCCACAAAATCTGTTGAGTGAGCGCTACACAAGTTAAGCATGCTCAACTGACGTGTCCGTTTATAAAATGCCATCGAGATTTACTAACGGTATTCTTCCGAGTGCAACTGAAGTTCGTGTTAGATGATATATCCAGGCCAAGGGTTTGCCAAGGTCTAAAGTAAATTAACAAGAACTTGGTATATAACAGTAGGTATATAATGAATAATAATAATAATAAATGAATCTATCTTGCAACTTCGGCCCATGAAAATAGCGTTGCCGGTTGCCTTGTATTTTAGACCCACGTGTCTTTCTTCTTTCTCCAGGGGCTTCCAGGAAATAAGAATTTTATTGCAGTTATTTTATTGCAATCGCTTGCAATAGTCACTATCGTCGAAGGCATGCGAAATATATGGTGGCTGTGAGCTTTGTCGGTGAGTTTTGTCGGTGAGTTTTGTCGGTGGAAGTCGGGTTCGGTGGGACGATGACGAGCTGAACCACTGAGGATTAGGGGCCTCTATTATACTCGAGGTAGCTATGCCAGTCGTAAGTGGCGACTTATATCAAAGGACTCTAAATTCAGTATAACCCTTCACGTCTCGTTCGATGAAGTACCTGCTGCTACTACAACAACAACATTCACATAAGTTGCACTGTTATCTTAAAACCTCTTTTGAAGAACAGCTAGGAAGGTTAGTCGACCCGAAGGTTCGGGGTTGTACATAAGGGTTTATAACTGTCCTTATCGGAGGCAACTTACCTAAACCTTGCGATAGTGGCAAGTACAAACATCTCCAACAACAAGACGAGTTTATGCAATCTACGCATCATAAGTAGAGTTTATTTAATTGAAGTTTCGGTGCCTTAAAATATTGGACCATAATCTTTTAACCTGCCTAAACAGCGCACTTGCTGCATTAATCCACACTCCACAATTCATTCAATTCGTCGTTACCAACGGCCCAGGCGACGTGCAACGCCAACGTCAGTACTGGCGTTCCAATTGGACTGCTGCTGCATTTGTGCATATGCTGACTGCTTTTAACCAGCGCAGCAGTGACTAGTTGAAATATGTAGCCGATGCGTTGCGGTTGTAAAAGCGGACGTGGAGCGAGTTAACGATTTTTTGTGATGAATTTGTAGCTAGGGCGTGCGTATGAGTAACAGATAATGTGTGAAACTGTGCTAATTGGGGGAATAATGCTAAAAGTTATGGTTCGCAATTTTTGAAAATAAAAAAAATAAAAATTTGTTGTAACTGCCATATAACGGTTTAACTATAAGTTAATATTTGCATATGCAGAAATCGGCCATGTTCAGTGCTTCCTGTCATAGACAGCCTCCACTTGCTGTTGTTCCGGTCAGTGATTTTCGCTGATGATGCCAATTAATCAAAAAATAATTTCATAATGCAAAAACGTAAAGTGTGTATGTATGTATGTGTGCTGGACGTATAAAGCTGGACATGTTAAAAATAAAGATTAAATAGATAGATAGATCTTAGAAAATATTTTTAATTGGAGATGACATGAAATTTCTGTGAATTCAAACTATTTTGAATGCTGATGAGCATTGACATAACCTTTTATTTAACAAATCAAATACCTATCAAACAAAAAATTATCCTCAATTAGATAAGCAATTTTCAGAAAAATACCAAAAATAACAAACATACATTTATGTTCGAAATTAGATTAAGAAAAGTGTTCATGCTCTTGTACTTTTAAAGAACGCAGATTTGATCCATTATGAATCGCTTAGAAATCGCACAAAAGCGTGACCAACCTACCCCATGCGATTGAGATGACGCTCAAGTAAAAGCAACAAATACATAAACCAGCACGCCATTTAAAGCAAAATACAAAAAAATTGCAACAATTGCACAAGAATAAAAATTAAAGAAAAGAGCAACAACACTAAGCAGTTTAACACACGAACGGAAACAGCAGAGGTGAGTAGTATCTTAGTAGCTTCTCCTCTACGTTGCCAACCTCTGCAACCTCTTTCCGGCGCACCATGTTTGGCTTGTGATAGTGTACAAAGTGCAGACGTGTGTGAGGCAGTGTGAGCTGTCGAACGCACATGTGTTAAATGCTGCATTGCCCGGTTAGTTAGTTATTCAGCAAAATAAACAAAAAGATGATAAAAAAAATTTAAAGACTACCTTTATACCATCATATATGTCCTTAAACTAAGATATGGTATCTGTGAGTTCTAGTTTTAAAATTTTAATCATACCAATTGCAATCAATTTCTGAGATTTGAAAATATAGAGGTGGAGTGCAATTAATAGAATTGAAATGTTTGGCAATTGCCGAACTTCCATTTGGGATTCTGATTGTCTAGTTTGGAAACGTACACTCCACCTTTATAGTTTCAAATCTCAGAAATTGATTGCAATTGGTAAGATTAAAATTTTAAAACTAGAACTCACAGATACCATGGCTTTGTTTGAGGACATATTTGCTTGTATAAAGGTAGTCTTTAAAATTTTTGTATCATCTTTTTATTTACTACTTTTTAGTGCTACCTACAAAAAGGCAATTGCAATTGGGATTATTTTAGTTTTAAGTACATATGCAGTACATATTTGACAGCCTACTACACATTCATATATGCTAAGCTTCAAGTCCTTAAGTCGACGAGAAATTAGTTAAAGCCCGATGGCCAGATTCCACCCATATTTCAGCGATTCTTAGTTATCACGATAAGCGCACCACCTATCGGAAGTTTGTTTTCTAAAAATTATATTGTCATAGCGTCCTGACTTATGTGCTAAGTTTCAAGTCCCCAAGTCAAGAGGAAGTTAGTTAAAAATCGATCGCAAGATCCCCAATTTCAAAGGAATTTTCAAAATATGTACATCCGTGCGCCAATTAGCGAATTTTTTTGGATGAAATATTGCATTGTCACTGGGTTCCCAACTATGTGACAAGTTTCGAGGTTCTAGCTGACTGAGAAGTTACTCGGAAATCGATCGCAAGAATCTCCCTGTTTTTCAACGATTTTCCGTTTTATTTTGAAGCGCGCCATCTAGCAGAATTTTGTGTACAAGGTATTGCATGCCATTTCATTGTTGATCTATGTGTCAAGTTTTAATGGTCTAGCGTACTAGGAAGTTACTTAAAAATCAATCGCAAAATACCAAATTTTAAATAAATTTTCCCTATATCTCGATCCGTGCGTCACCTATCGGATATTTTTTTCATCCACATTGCATTGTCACGGAGTTCGGAACTATGTTAAAAGTTTCAAGCGTCTGGCTCAACGAGAAGGTCCCTAAAAAGACTTTGCGAGATTCCGAAAATTCGTATGGAAATGAGCAGACAAACAAGAAAGTGACTTAATATAAAGGTAGTAATAAAGATAGTAAAAAAAGGCCATTCAAACAAAGCAAACAAACAGAAAAAGAAATTGGTAAACAAGAAAAAACAGGGGATATAGGTATATGTTTAAGAGCTTTTGGTTTTCATTGCATTTTTACTTTGATAGATAAGTTTAATATATGCTACAAATAGGGTCTTGCCAAACAGAGTTTGTGGAAGGTAAAGCGAAGCAGAAGTTCAGTCATTCTTAATATATAAAGCTCGTATCTGCCAAAGTTAAAATTAAAGTTGTAGAGTTCTAGGTAAATCAGACCTTATGTACTATATACATGGGCATAGTTAGGAGAAGCACGCCTCGGCTCCGCAAAACATCACTCTACCAATTTACCAATTTTTAGTGTGCGGCAATAAAATATTTGTGAAATAATTGACTATAAATATGGCGATGCCACGCCTATTTTCGAAAATTTATACTTTTCGAATTTCTTCGCACACGGACACTTAGGAAGTGTTATAAATTTATTTTTCGCAGAGATTATGCCTATTCCATCCGTCTATGTACCTTTTAGAAATCTTTTATATAATAGTGAGCGTGGTCTTCAGGCGATTTTGTACACTTTTCTGGGACATTATGCTATCTTCAACAGTTTTTAGGTCACTGTTAATAATATTCGTAAAATTAACTTAATTGAAAGTGCTTGGTAGATTGGATGCATTTGCACCATCTGACATACAAAAGTGGCCAACTTTCGGCTTCTGCTGCATAAGAAAAAGACTTTGGCGATTGCTTTGTTGCCTTTTATGGGATGACTATAGTCTGACTACCGTTTGATTCGTTAGCAGATAAGAAAGCGGTGTCCGCCGTTGTATAGTGGTAGTGTGCTGGCATACGATACCGAAATGCCCCTGGTTCAAATACCTGGACAGGTGATATCCAAAGTGGTTAGGAAAATCCTCCCAGAGTCCGCCAAATTTGTAACAAAGATTAGAAGCAGATCACCACAAAGCTCGGTCCTAATCTCCTTGGAGATATATCTGGCCAAACTATTGCTATTAATAGTATTAAGGATAAAAAAACCTGAATCCTAAGTCCTTGAAAATCAGTAGTGGAGTTCTATCTTATGAATAAAAATTAATGTGTGTCCTTTGTAGGCGTCCAAAATACTCAACCGATCTTCATGAAATTTTCACAGCACATTCCTGGGTTCACTGGTTACAGCATAGGCCATTATAATTTTGGAAAAGTGGGTGGTGCCACGCCCTCAGGCCATATAAAATTTCATTTCATCATAAATCTGAACGTATTTGGTCTAAATTAATGATATTTAGATGTTGGATATTTGGATATGTGCCACTTGGTAACGATTTACATAATTTTGGAAAAGTGGGCAGTGCCACGCCCGCACATTTTGTGTTCTGTGTGTGCTTCATTATTATCCACAGTTTATTGACGATGTATATAAAACTTTTACGACAGGTTCACGAGTTCGCTGGCTACGACACAGGCTGTATATAGCCCGAAGTTTATATAAAGCTGCAATACCGTATAGTTAGGAATTAATTTGGTTCAAGTTAATGATGTTTTATACATCGTGCTCGATACATGAATACATATTTATATATATGGTTCTAAAGCCACGATGAGAAGTTCTAATCAGTTTGTCAGTTTTTCAGTTTCTCGTACAATACACTAGAAGCATCCTTATGTCGGTCATTTCACGAAACGCTGTTAAATTTGAGACGGAATATTGGCATTATCATTACTTCATAGTCAGGTGGCGGTTCAGACGGGCCTATGATATAGCTTTCCTTCCAGTTCGTTTGTTGTTTAATGTTGGGTCAGTACTAATTTTTATGCATCCGTACATTCATATTTTCCTTCAGTTGTCATCTCAAAATTAACACATGTTCCTTTCCATTCACTTTTAAGATCTTATGTTTTGGTATTAAAACTTTTACTACAACATTTAATATTATTTAAACATTTATACACACATCCCTACCTACATATATATTTATGCATAAATGCATTTATAAAAATATAACATACTTTTAAATATATAACTATCGCTTCTCTTTGCATGAAATGACTATAGAAAACCATTATTGTCTTACATTAAGCTACCTATTGATATTCGTCCACTTGTCATAAGTGCGCTCGCCAAAGTGTAGCCTTAAAAGGAAAAGTAGTCTAACAACCTGACAATTATCATAGAAACAAACTGCATGCCTACTAGGGATGATGCGGATATTCGCATGAGCAGAACTTCCGGATTACCGCAATACTCGAACGTGCTTAATGCGACTTCGAAGTTTAGTGAATTTTGTTTTACAACTAAGTGCTATTTGACGTTTACATTTTGGTATGACATGCGCTTATTTTTTTTTAACGTATGGACAATCATATTAAGTCTGAAACATTTCTCAGCTGGCTTTCTTGGTTAGTTTCGGGAAAAGGTTATTATGATGGAAGATTGCACGTATTTAAATCTCGTCTCTTACCTTGCAGTCCTATTTAAAAATGTGCGTATCTATATTTTTCTTCGAAAATTTGTTATTTACGTAGCTCATCCCTTCTTGAAAATGCGAGTTCATTCATGCAAAAATATTCTGTAAATTGCAAATGAATGTAAAGTTATTCTTGTTTTAAATTCATACTTTTGCAGTATTTACATACATTTTCTCCAATTCCACAAACACGTTTTGTTCAATATTTCGATTGAACTAAGAATTCAGATACCCACATTTAAATTAGGACGGCAATTCTCTCACTGCTATTTACTTAATAGCCTTTTAAGAGAGTTAAAAAAATTAAAATGCAGAAAACAAAGCTAAATCCTAAGAAAAGGCAGCAACACCCCTAGGCATATAGTCACATGTATGTACATTAGACTGGGTCGATTTATTAACCGATATCGCGCCATCGATTTTTCGATAGGTTTTGGGCTCAGGAAAAAAAAGTTCCATCACGCATACCAAAAAAATAATTTTCGAGCCTGCGAAATTTAATTTTTTTGACTTTTTTCGACTTTGATTTTTAAGATTTTTTTCATGACCTACTAAAAAAATTTTCATTTGATTTAAAAATTTTCATGTATACCCTGTCGGCGATATCGGTTAACTTTCGTCCATACAAATCGACCCACCCTAATGTACATACCCTACAGGGAACTCGGTAACTAGTGACACAAATTTCTTATTCGAAACTAGATCTAAAGTGCCAATAAGAACTAGTTTTGTGACAACAAGATTTTCACTAATTCAAAACCGGGATTTGAGTAGCCATCGCAAGGCACTTAGAATTGTATTTGAAATAATTATTTTTCTTGCAAAGACCTTTAGTACTTTTTCAATTTGAGGTTTTTTTTTAGGTAACGCATTCTGGCCAATTCTCCAGTTGATTCCATGTACGGAGATTAGGGACGAACTAGAAGTGGTATTTTGTATGCTCCCATATAAACCAACATTATAAGTTGTTTTAAATGAGATCCTTTGGGTTAAACATACATAAAGTTATACAAATAGATTGCGCTCAATACTCCGTTTAAAGTTAGAAGAAAACTTGCCAACCAAGTCTTTACAACATACTCAGAGTTCGAGAACGGATATTGTGCTCATTCAGGTTACTCGTTGCTCTAGCTTTATGACTTCTAGTCTGTAACCTATTTGATTAAGTCAGTCTCTTAATATATTGACATCACTGCAAGAAGCCTAGAGTATTGCTCACTGCACATTATCTAATCAAAAATAGAGAATGCCAAAAAACTTAAAATAGCACAATGAATATATACAAGAAGACACCAAATGTAGTACAAAACTTAAAAGTTCCTCTAGCTGAATTGAAAACCCATCATTTGCAGTTGGGCTAAGGCAATAAAAACTCAAAAAATTATGTTAAAACAAAAACACTTTCTTAGAAGATCTTAAGTAAACTTAACAATGCTAAGTGGCAGATGTGTATATGAGTTGGACATTAGGGCGATCCATTTTTATATCACCGACCCCACTAATCGTAAACTATTTTTAAGCGATTTGTTGAGTAATACCATGGCTAGAGCACGAATCATCCAATCACGCGGTTCCTTTAGCCTAATGCTGGCGAAGGAAACTCGAGCAAAGCCTCAGGTATTATATTTTCCAAAAGCGTTGTATTGATATCATTGGCTTTAACAACCCCGCCATTCTACCTTTTCTGTCCTCCATAGAAGAGAGAAAAGGAAAAGAAAATAGTTGAGCTGTTTGAGCGGTATGAGCGATACGCAGATATACATAGTGACGATTCGTTGGCGAAGAATTGACAGTACAGATTGTTAGGGGTTTACCTGCCGTAAGAGGCTATTAAAATGTACAAAGATAATGATGTCTCTCACCTCTCATTACCCCAAATTTCTTTCCTTGTGGAAGGACGGGTGACATGACCTAGAAGGTTCCGCTGGTCATACCAGTCGGGCGTGTACCGGAAGGAAGTACTGGAGCGTCACTTTTGACAACGAGCCCCAATACCTTCGTAGTTAAAAAACAACAACAAGAATATTATAGTAGGCTTTACTGACTTGATAACGGTTTGTAATGACTTTGTCTTTTTGGCTGCCAGTTATTGCTAAAAGGGTATGCTTTGTTACCCCAACAATCCAAAGCTTTATTAAAAGCGACTCAATTCCACGACCTGTACAAGGAGTCAAACAAATCATTCAATCAGCAGTTGAGCGCTTGTACCGGAGGTACATGTTTCATTCCGGCAAAGGACTGCTCATATCCGAAACAATTCCCAAACCTGGGAGACAGTGTGAAGCATAAACTGACTGCTGCAAAAGAACCCTCGCTTTAAAGTTTTGGCTATCTAAACTTAAATTAAAATATGATAATTGAGGATAGGTTTGTGCTTTGAGTATTTGTATGGTAGAACACTTCCATAGAGTTGTCAACTAACACTAAAGTATGACCGCTGTGTAAATGTGCCCTAGTCTGACGCATATACGGCGAGGAAATAACACATTATTTCCCGGTAAATATTTTGTTTGTAAGCGCTCTAAGGTCGCCTCTCCAGTAGGCTTAGAACTTCTCCCAAAAACCAAATATGCTAGGAACAGCGCCAAATTCATCCGCCCTAATGTGCATACATACATGCATAAACAACCATAAAAGTAAATTGAAGAAAAGTGATACTGAAAAACTTATAAGAAAAAGAACGAAAAAATCTGAAAAACTTGTTGGTTAGTAAGTTAGGCCAATGCCTTGGTTCGTTAACTGCTTTGAGTGTGTTGTGCGTAATTTTATTTGTCTACTTTTGCAATTAAAATATTTACTTACGCTATTAACGAGTAAGCGCCGCTAAGTGAGTGAATGACCGTTTGACAGTTGTTCGTAGCTTTGCTGTCACTAGTGGACAGCCTCCAACTTCAAACACAAAATCTCCCATGTAAACACATTCATATCTATATATTTATATACATTCTACTGGAAAGTAGTGAAAATGTTCGCTAGAAAAACACTCACGCACCCGGCCGTGGCCAAGAAATGATTCAACCGCACGTAGATTGGTTCATGTGCAAGATGGCGGTTCGTTATCGTTCGAAAGGATCACATTGACTTTGAGCCGACTTTGGCTACCGTTAATTTAAGGGAAGTCAGCTTCAAGACACCAAATTTTATAGCTTAAAACAGAAAATTAAAAGGTGAACATGGTGATAAATTACGTTTATTCATACACTTGCGTATGTGCAAAATGGGCGAAATCGGACGATAACCGTGTTTTCGATAACGAAAGTTTCGAAAAACGTATAAAACTAGAAGATTTATTAGCAAAAGCAGCTACAATTATAAAATTTGGTACCTCTATTAACTTGATCCTTCTTTTTTAAATTTCGAAGCACCCACATATGAGTGAACAAATTTTCAAACTTCGAAAATTGGCTCGAGGCATACTATTGTTGAGACAAATACACCCACTGGAATTAAGGAAAATCGCTTTTTTACCACGCCCACTTTCTCATAAAAGCTTTCTAAAATGTAGATACGAAGCCATATCTGCTGATGCTGATGCTATATTGACCTGTTCAACCTATTAATGATTTTTGCAAAATTTTGGAAGATGGGCGTGACACTGCTCAAAAAAATTTGACCAAAAATACATTCGGAGAGTTCCCGCCCACTGCCGAGGGGTGACGCTTATTCGCATGTGTAAATGTACCTATATTGCCCGCAAGCAATCAAAATGACTGCATTGTGAAATAGTAACCAACATGTAAAGAAATTTTATTAAAATAAAGTTGGGCACTTCGAAACATGTCATCCCATACCATCGCTGTGCATATCGTTGTAATTTTTCCTCTAATATCAATTAACAAATTTTTCATATTATTTACATATTTTTAATAGTATTTATTTTCTCTTTGGGCAATAATTTTGTCCCGAGTGACACTCTAGTTAAAGAGTTGCTGTCGTTATATTCCTTCCACTGAGAAGTTATTGCTCATTTCTCTCTAAGTAAAGAAAACCATTCAAAACGAGCCGAACTGGTTCACAAAAAATCAATTCAATAATAAAAGTTGTTTGATTATATACAATTTCTCGAGTAGGCAAAATTACTGCTTTCGGACAATATAGGTATACCGCATATACATATATGTAACGAAAACGGAGGAGGAGGGAGGGGCTACACTTATTATTAAATAATGTTGTAAAAAAGTCACAAAATTTCAGGTGGTTGTGTGTTTTTACACATAACATTTTTCGAATTGAAAATGAAAATCAGTCAAAACTACTTCTTTGGACAATGAGATAAATAGTTTTGTGAAAAAATAATCGATTTTTGTGCAATAACTAAATAGAGAAGGTTCAGATCTTATTAACTCAGATTCGAATCATCAATACTCTTAAATATTTTATTACAGTAAAAATAATACTAAACAATGAGAGAAAAAATACAAGAATTTTTTGGGATTTAAAACTAAAATAAAAATACGCCACTAAATGAATTTTTAAACTCTTAGCTTAAATTATAAACCTAAATTAATAAGTCCTAAAAATGTTCAGTACTACCCAACACTTGACTAGAATCAATATCGACTAAAAGTGATTTATGATATTTGTTCGCATCCGTCGCATGTATACCTTTAATAAAATCGATAATTAACAAAATGATCGATTAAATTCAAAATCGATTATTTATTCAGAACCCCACTGAAAAGTCTTAGACTCTTTCTGAAATAAGTAAATTGCTAGCTGTTTGTATATAATCAAGATTAAATACGATTAGCTTATTCTTGTCATTTGTCTTCACACAGCTAATTTACATACCACAACGTCATGCGCACGCGCAATAGAAGAAAACTTCACTACTTTTTAATACTAGGCATAAATGCACTTCTGCATATATACGTAATATAATGGAAAGTATACTCGTATATATAGACGAGACACTAATAAGTTTTGGCACTTTGTAAAGAATTAATTATACTTAGTCACCTGACCTTAAAAACCCGACGCAATCGGCCTAAAATTGTTGTCTAGATCAGCGAATCAAATTGGACAACAACAAGTAAGGAAGTCTAAGTTCAGGTGGAACCGGACATTAAATACCCAGCTGTGTAAAAGTGGTCGTGGTAAATTGCTAAATTGTTGTGGAGTTATGACCTCTAGAGGTCTTAAACTTTTTCTACTACCATGTGGGCAATATTATAAATAAAAATGAGTATGTGTATGTGTCTGGCGTCCAAAGTACTTCACCGATCTTTATGACATTTCCCCAGTAGATTCCTGGGTTCACTAGTTACAGTGTATGCTATAGATAATTTTGGAAAAGTGGGGTGTGCCACGCCCCCATGCTATATAAAATTTTAATCTTGTATAGGCGTCTAAAGTGCTCTACCGATATTTATGAAATTTTCATTTCCTGGATTCACTGGTTACAGCATAGGCTATATATAATTTTGAGAAACGTAGATAGTATATCTCGTATCATGTTTCTTAATTTTATTTAACACGGTTCTGAAGTTAATAATAGCTGAAATTTGATAATTCGTTCATTTATATGTGGGCGTTACCACACCCATTTTCCAAAATTTACCAAAAATCAATAATAAGATCATCAGGTCATTGTAACTACGAAACTCTAGCATTCTATCTGCATCAGTTAATGAGATATGGCATGTTCCGAGTTCCTACCTCTCTTTTAGAAAACTTTGGTCCAAAAGTGTGCGTGGTCCCTAACCGATTTTGTTTATTTTCCGTGGGCGTACTCTACATGTCTATAGTTTCGTAATTTTATCTTACAAAGTTCTGAAGTTATTAACAGTCGAATTTGAAATTTGCTCGACTCATAAGTGGGCGGTGCCACACCTACCTTCCAAAATTTTGCAAAAATCATATAAAGGATAAGAAAATTTATGTAACTATCAAATTATATTATTATACCTGTATCAGTTAATTAGATATGGGCAGTTCAATATTTCTACCTCCTTTCCATATAACTTTTATGAAAAAGGAGGCGTGGTGGAAAAGCGATTTCGCTTATTTTCTATGGATGCATTCACAACAATAGTATGCCTCCTACGAAATTTCGTTACACTAGCGTAAACGGCTCTGAAGTTATTAACAGTCGAAGTTTGAAAATTTCTTCACTCATATGTGGGCGGTGCCACGCCCCTTTTCCAACAATTTCATAAAATTGTCAATGGGACAACCAAATTAATAAATCTAGCAGCTTTCATCATTGTAGCTGCTTCTATTATTCAATTAGCCCATTTCAAATAGCAACCTACCTTGGCCGGAAAGCAACCTGTGTGCCAAATTTTATTTCTCTCTCTCTCTCTTTATGGCGCGATATACAACAGGTATATCATCATAAACCTCCTAAGAGATTTTTGCGCCAAGCTTCTCTTCCAATTTGTGGTGTGCCGATTTGAATTTTCCCTACAAATTGGTGGGACCTACAGTTTTTTGCCGACTCCGAACGGCATCTACAAAGGAGACGAATTCTTGCTGAGAAGCCTGTCATGGCAGAAATACACTCGGAGAGTTTGCCAAACCACTGCCGAGGGGCAACCCCGTTTTGAAACACTTTTTTTTTCAAATCACTTTTGATGTTACCTGTACCAGGGCTCGAACCATGGACCTTCGGTGTGGTAGGCCGGCAACACTACCTTCACACCACGGCGGCCGCCAAATTTTATTTAAATATTTCAATTTTTACTCAAGTTATCGTGTCCACGGACGGACGGACAGGTCTTAATGGATTCTTCTGTTCATTCTAAAAACTTTGATATATGGAACTCTATATCTATCTCTATTATTTTGTACCGTTACAAACCATAATACCCTGTGTACTAGTACACTCTGGGTATAAAAAAGAAATTGAAATTGTAAAAACTTCAGACTACCACTTTTTAGTTAGATCGGTTAGTTTCGCAACATTTTCTAATTCTCAAGATATTACAAGGCGGCGTAAAAGTCATCCTCCTATCAGAAAATGCTATAAATTTTGCGATTGGCCCCTAAAGTCAGTTCTGTTTTGACATTTGTGTAGTAAACACATGCGAAATACACGTTAATAAACAATGTTACGCTACACTGCTCCAGAACGCGGAATATTGCTGACTATTTATTTGACCAATAATCGGTCGGGGCCAAACGGTTACTGTGAATGGTGAGCGCTACAGAGCAATGCTCAACGAGTTCTTTTTGCCGCAACTTGATGAATTGGGATTGGAAAACATGTGGTTCCAACAAGACGGTACAACAGCACACACTGCACGTGCCACAATCGATATGCTGAACATCGGAATCTTACTTTTGCGCCACCTTGTACATTATGTCCAGAAAACGCTGAAATTTCCACACTGTACAGCGGTACACAAGGTTGAGCGGTAAGAAGAAGGAAAAGAGTATAACCAACCATTTAAGCTACTGTCTAAATGTCGTTTATTTCTTTTAGTTTAGAGATAAAGTGGTTTAATCACTAAACGGGGAGCGTTATTAAGTTTGGTTATTATTTGGTATTCCAAAGCGAATTGGAAGCATTTTGTGAGAAGCCCGCAGTTAGATGTGCATTTATCTGAAATTGTTTGCATTTTCCCACATTATCGTTCATTGCGTATAAATGTTGTTTGTATATCGATTATCTAATCGAGATAATAGTACGTAAGTCATGTGATACATTTTTTTATCACCATCGAAAATAAATTTTTATTTTAAGCAAAAAGGTTTTGATGGCAATTAATTGTTGGACTTTAATAAACACAGGGTGACATCAAAACAAAGCAGGTAAAATGTTGTTATCTTTCAGCTTGCCTATTACATAGAACAGCGGCTGATTTTCTATGGTGGTGAGATTATTACAAACCTAAATACCTCATTCCGATTTACAAAAACGGAAATCCAGAATTTATGATAGCACCTTAAGAAGTTCGGCTTTCAAACCCATCAAAGATAAAAGAGTTTGGTTTTTTTTTAAAGAAAGATAAGCCATGCATTGATCTCATGGATCAATAAACAGGTCGTCTCATTAGAACAGCTCAGCAGCGGCGTCTTGTGTCAAGGTAAACAATTTCTATACAATCTGACAGAAAATGCCGCCACAGCAGAAACAAAACACACGAAGTGTTTGTGTCTATACAGCAATGAATTCGGCTTCACTCGATCTTATTATTACGCCATGTTTGATTTAAATTGAAAAAGTAAAGAACTGCAATTAAATATTATATTTAAAATATATTTCGTAGCTTAAAATTAACTTAAACTAAGAAAATGTAAAACAATTAATTTAAATCTAGCAGAACTAAATACTAAATTTTGAAAAATAAACTGTTATTTGTGTCAACCGAGAAATACATTGTGGCTAAAAATACGCCTTTAATTGGTATTTTCCGGCGATAACGCATAGCAGCGATATTTCGTAGAGCAGTCAAACAATCCGCAGTAGTCAGCTTCCAAACTGCCTTACCGACCTTGTCTTATTGGGCAACACTGCTGTCAGCATGGATATAATACTTATGCAGCCCTGTAAAAAGTAATGTAAATCTTTTACAATTTTTTTTTGTGAAACCCATAAAGTTTTCTCCAACCAAGTTGCCCGATGACATATTTTAGCTCGGTCATTTTTCATCCAGCTTTGGAAAGAGTAACTTAGCACTAGCTCTCTACAGTGACCTTGCGTATTTTACAAGTAGTAAAAGAAGTTATTTTAATAAAATTTTTCTGTGCACTAATCGGCACGAATCTAAGCAAAACCTTATTTCATTATCAAATTAAATAAAAAGAAAAATAGTCTAGAAAGTAACTAGTTTCCTTCTGCATCATATATCAGAATGTTAAGGATGTGTGCGTTCATAGAGTGTGCATTTCTTTCGGTGAAAGATGGCTTCACTTTTCACTTATGTAATAAATGCGAAGTAGCGTGTGTTGTATTTTTACCTATAGTTGCAAAATTCAGTCCAGATTTTGTAACATTTTACAATGAAGAAGCTGATTGATATCGCAGCAACCCTTAAATTGTCATCGGCGAAAAAAGGGCTCTAGTATGAGTAGATACAACAACCTCTAGGCGAGTAGTGATGTGCAACTCGAAGCGTGATCTAGGCCTTTCACCTGTCACTAGGAATATGCTCTTTTCCAATTCTTTAGGTGACACTATTAACTCAAAGCTCAAACATACACTTGTGCTCATATAATTAAGCCATACGATCGGGAAAGTAAACAAGTTCTTTTTTCGCAATTTTTATTAGAAATCTGAATTAAAGTTTACAAAAATATTAACGGAAATGCATTTCAATTCAATTTTCCTACTTATTTCAGGAGTTAAAATTAAAATGTTGGAACATAAAAAGATTTAACCTTCGTAGGTACGAAATTTGTGCTCATATAATTTAGCCATCTGTGAAAAAACCCGATTAATGCCAAAAAATTTACGTATTTTTCTCAAACTATATCTTATTTCGTTATCTTATTGGAAAATCAAAGAAACAGATAGATTTCCAGAGTAATTTCCTTTTGAGTGGTCCGCTATAATATCTCCATACATTTCGCCCGTAGTTTTCCCCTCAATTGTTACAATGGGACCTACCCCAGATGGGGTGAAGCATCCCCATGCCATCACGGATGAGCCACCATGTTTAACGGTTTTTTTTTTGTGTACATGGGGTTCAGTTCCTGTAACGGCGGACGTCTGACATAAGGTAGCAAAAGAAGCAACTTACTCGATACGATTAAATTTAATAATTTTTAATCTTTTCGGTAATACTGTCTAACTGAGAACAGTTTAATTGATTAAACTAAATTTTTTTTGGAGTTAGTGACCTCATCTTGTCTGCGGATCACAGTATTTTCTAAAATGGCTTTATTATGTGAGCACGGAAAAACCATTGAAGAGCGAAAAAACTTCAAACTTTTCGCAAACGACAAAGATAATAAAATATTTTTGCACGTAAGAGATTAAAATTGCAAAATAACTTGAATGATTTTCTCTTTGAAATATTATTTTTCAGTACAGTGGCTTAATTGTCTAGTACCAGAAATTGTTAGTACTGGAACATACTGGCAAACGAATGTCCATTTTGGTAACACTTCAGTAACTCCACGACCTCACTTTTATGAAATAAAGCAATGAACGCACTCTTCAAGCAACCGATAGCTTATATATAGTCCTGTTCTAACACCTGCTTGTGATTTTATTAAAGACGTCTTTTACGTGGCAGGTAACAAGATCAGCGTCCCATCTGCAAATATTTGAAAAACTCGATTTGGATCCCTTTTAAACTCTTAACTGTTCCATAATTTTTAAGTAAAAATATTTAAACATTACGCTTTTTACGCCACCTTGTACATTTGAATCTATGCTACTTTATGCTGTCACAAAACACTGTCACATGCACAGCTACTGGACCAGCTGGGTACAGTACCAATCAGAAAAGTTAATAAATATACTGCTCTTATCTGCAAACTGTAAATCACCAAATCGACACCAATTTGAATGTATTCATGTGTTTGTATGCGCATATTTTAAAGATATACCAATCGTCCAGCTGATTGGTGTAGATAGACCGTATGAACGATCGCCAACCAATTAAGGCCAATTTAAAGTAAATTTTTATTTATAAAACCACATAAGTGGGCTACGAGTGCCGTCAGGCCTAACAAATTTAGTGTTTGCTTGTTGCAGTGGGACAACTATGAGACAACTACAACAATATCAGCAAACAGGATAAGTAGGAACAATAATGCTATCAGCGACAACAACAAGAGCAATAACTAAAAACCAGCGTAACAACTAAAGTAACAATTTTTTACATATGTACAAGTGTATGTATGTTTGCAACACTCGCCAGCAGCCGTTGTAGTAATAACAGCAACAATCCAATTCGAGCATGACGCTATTGATAATTGCTGCCGCTTCGAATCAGACGCGTTGTCATTCGAACACAAAAAACAGTTCGCAAATAGCTTAAAGTGTATTACAAGTTTTGCAAACTAAATACTAAACTATGCGAAAAACTTAGTCCATTATGTATTACATTATTGCATCCAAAAAACTTTAATTGATTGTGTTAAAAAAATGTTTTCTTGCCGTTGACAAGCAATTTCCGTTATCGTTTTGTAGCCATTTTTTATTTCAGGCTAATTTTAGCACAAAAATCAGGTGTTATTTTTCTTTACTTCGCTATGAAATTTTATTGGTTTACAATATGGATTGAATTTGCAATAAGCAATCTCTGAACTCAAGAATTTCTATATAGTTGAATTAAATTACAGTTGATCGTCGTTCTGTGATGAGGTTTTAAGTACCAAAATAGTTAAGATTTGACCCGACCAAACAATATTCTGGGAAAGGCCTATGATAACAGAATCAACAAACACCATCTCTTAGTGGATTTCAAAGCAGCATTTGACGGCTCAAAAAGAAGTTGCCTTTATAGTGTAATGTCTTAATTTGACTTTTTTGCAAAGCTTATATTATGTCCAGGTATCGAAACTTTTATAAAGTGGCCCCCACTGTAAAATCACAAAGCCTATAGCTCATAATATCTCCAATCTTATAAGTAATTTATTTCCAAAACAATATAGGAAGTATTGTGCCACTTCTAAACATAACGCGCGAAGCATACCGATCAAAATGGCCTTAGTCACAACTAATCCTGGCCACCTTTGGCTGTTATGAAGTTCGAGAATAAAACATCAAGAGCAGTGATCGGCACATGTATGCAATAAAAAAACAAGTAAGGAAGTCTAAGTTCGGGTGGAACCGAACATTATATACCTAGTAGTGATGTATTATGTCATCCCAATCTACGCAGGTCTATTTTAATACTTTCAGTTCGTATTTGCCTTCAAATAGACAGACGGACAGACAGATAGACGTATCAAGAGACGGACATGCCTACATCGACTCAGCTCATCCTCCTGATCATTTCAGTATACGTACAAACATTTCATGTTCATGAAAGAATGAATATCATAAAAGATATACAACTTCGCTTTTGCAGTGAGGTATTAACTACTTGCACGGATATTTTACTTTTCATCCTGAAGGTTTTGATATACATTAATAAATATATATCTCGATTGGTTTATGCCGAATGAAGTAATATACCTTGTGTGCGTAACAAAAATAGATATAAAACGGTGTCTTTAATAGGCGCCAAAGAACTCAACCGATCTTTATGAAATTTTCACAATATATACTTGGGTTCACTGGGTACAGCATAGACAATATATAGTATTGGAAAAGTAGGCGGAGCCACGCCCCCAGGCTATATAAAGTTTCAATTCGTCATAATTCCGAAGTTTTTTGGCCTAAATTAATGAAATTGGGATATATGTGTCACTTAGTCAATATCTACATCAATTTTCGAAAGTGGGCGGTGCCACGCGCACATATTTTGTGTTTTGTTTTGCTCTTGGACTTTCACGATAGGTTCAGGAGTTCGCTGGGCACGACACAGTCTGTATATAGCTTTTGGAAAATCCCCCAGGTCATATAAAGTTAGGAGTTTATTTGGTTCAAGTGAATGAAATTTTATATATAGATGTGTTCTAAAGGGTGTTTTTTTTAGGGGTATAGAACTTCGAATTGAAATAAAACACAAGAAAATCGTTTCAAGGTCCATCAATTTGGCTTTATTGGAAGGATAATTTTATGCCATTAATGTTTAAATATGATTTCGGGCATGTGGCCGCCGCGGCTGGCTCGAATAAAGCCAATTCTACAGGTCCAATTTTCAACCACTTTTTCGAGCATATGGGGCCGTATGTCGGCAATAACGCCACGAATGTTGGCTTCCAATTCCCCTAACGTTTCTGGTTTGTTGGTGTAGACGAGCGACTTCACATATCCCCAAAGAAAATAATCCAATGGTGTCAAATCACACGACCTTGGTGGCCAATTGACAGGTCCATTCCGCGAAATTATGCGCTCATCGAATGTTTCCTTCAATAAATCGATTGTGACGTGCGCTGTGTGGCATGTAGCGCCGTCTTGTTGGAACCACAACTCATCCACATTCATGCCATCCAATTCGGGAACAAAATAGTCGGTTATCATGGCTCTATACCGGTCTCCATTAACGGTAGCTACCTCTCCAGCATTATTGCGGAAGAAGTATGGCCCAATGACTCCACCAGCCCATAGAGCACACCAAACAGTCAGTTTTTGTGGATGTAATGGCGTTTCAAGGGTCTCATGTGGATTCTCTTCACTCCAAATGCGGCAATTTTGCTTGTTGACGTAGCCATTCAACCAAAAATGAGCCTCATCACTGAACAAAATTTTGCGATGAAAATCAGCATCGAAATCAATCTCATTTTCGGCCCATACACCAAAATCACGACGCATTGCATGGTCTCGCGGCTTTAATTCTTGCACAAGCTGGATCTTGTAAGGTCGCAAGCCAAGATCTTTGCGCAAAATCTTCCATAAAGTTGATGGACAAAGCTCCAATTGCTGTGCACGGTGGCGAATCGATTCATTCGGGTCCTCTTCAACACTTTGCTCTACAGCGGCAATTGTTTCTTCGGTGCGCACTGTTCGACGTCTCTGCGGATGCGTATTATCACATAGAGTAAACGTAGTGCGAAAACGATCCATGGTTAACCGAATTAATTGCTCTGATGGACGATTATGTCGACCATAAAATGGACGGAGCTCACGGTAAACTTCGCGAACTGAACCATTATTTTCGAAATAAATTTGCACGATTTGCAAGCGTTGTTCTTTTGTCAACCTGTTCATGATGAAATGGCAAACCAAACTGAACATAAATGACATTAGAGTTGCCAGATTTGACCACAAAATGCCAGTTTTATCTCTATTCGAAAAACAAACCTGTAAAAAAACACCCTGTATATATCAAAACGTCAAAACAACGTCTATCGGGTTTGCTAGTATATTATAAAACGGCCAAAGCAAACCACGAATTTCAGCATTCTTTTGTAAAACTGATAGACTAGTTTGCGTTCAAATAGACAGAAGGACAGACAGACAGACAGACGGACGGAGAGACGGGCATGGCTAAATCGACTCCGCTCATCGTGCTGATCATTTTAGTGAACTTTTCTCTTCTTGTTCTCATACTTACATACATTTAATGTTTATGAAAGGTATGAAAACCAAAAAAGATATATAACTTCGCTATTGCAGTGGGCTATTAACTACGTGCCCGAATATTTCGTTTGTGTGTTTCCCGATTTGGCTAATTTTTGGCAGGAGTATAATACATACTACTTAGAAGCAGCTGACCAATTTTCATTGAAATATGAAAATCGAATTATAAGCGATTGCCTTTGAAAATAGCAGAAATTTTATGCTGAAAAGTGGGCGGCGCCACGCCCACTTCTTCGAAATTGAAAAAATTTTTTTGCGGCCGAGTTTTTCTTAAAAAAATTTTCAGAACTATGTTAAAAAACTGGGCGTGGACATTAACCGATTTTTACAACAAACATTTACCTTTATATTCAGAACATTATCACCAAATTTCGTTTCGACAAGTCAATTTTTGGCGGAGTCATGGCATAAAAAGTTTTGTGGAATAGTCCACTATAAAAGGGGCGGGGCCACGCCCATTTTCGAAAATTTACAGTTTTTGGATTTCTTTGTTTACGGAAACTTTAAAACTGAAATATAAATGATGTAAAGCTATTTTACGCAAAGTTATTGCCTATTTAATATATCTACGATCCTTTTGAAAATCTTTCATATAAAAGTGGCCGTAGACCTTAACCGATCTCGCCCATTTTTTCCTGGAAAATTCCTTGCATACCTGAAAACCTGCGTGCTGAATTTCGTTTCGATATCTTGAACGGTTTTTGATTTATGATTAATATTATTTCTAAATTTGGCTAAATCAAAAGTGGGCGGTGCCACTCCCATTTTCAAACATTTCTTGAAAATTTTATTTTATGCGTCAGTATTAATGTATACACCAAATTTGAGCCTTATAGGTGTATTATGTGCTGAGTAATCACTTTTTTGTATTTTCGAAAATATTCTATATATAAAAAGTGGGCGTGGATATCATCCGATTTCGCTCATTTTAAATAGGCGGACGGACGGACGGACATGGCTTAATCAGTTTCCCTTTTCGTCCTGAACATTGTGATATATATAAGTCAATATCTATCTCGATCCGTTTATGCCGTTACGCACTGGCGTTATAAGACTAAAGTTAATATACCTTGTGTGCGTAGCACTACTAGGTATAACAATCAAATTTAAGTACTGCAACTATTGAACGTGAATACATAACACTCCCAAATTGTTGAATATGATGCAGTTATAAAACCTTATAAGTTCCTGCAAAATGTAAATTTAAGCTTAAGTTGAAGTTTTGAGTTGTAATTTTTACTTGAAAACAAATCTGAACGCGATTTCCTTCATTCCACTTACTCGGAGTAGTAGTAGGAGTAAACAATGGTATTGGATATGTTTAAATCGATTTCCCACTCTGCTTGCCATCCCTTCAACGTGTCAAACTATATGTTTTCTGCTCTCGAAAAGTAAAATACATACATAAGTATATCAATTCAGATACAATATGTTGAATAGCATTATTATTCTCCAATTAAATTAATAATATATAAAACAAAAACGTTTTCAAAACAAAAGTTATTTCTCAATAACGGGATTTGTATTGTAAAATAAATGTCTGACTTTTCAAACTTTGACCATAGGCTATCAAACTTTCATTTGCCAAAATTGGCCAGTAGCGAGAACCAATTAGATTAATCCGATGAATGGCATATTATTTAGCTACGTGTTCATAAATACATGCCACTTTTATATAATTATAAATGATATTACTTTATTTAGTGCATGCATCTCTCGAAGTCAATAATTAATACTGTTGTTGTTAATAATACCCACATTTAAGCTACATGTCTGAATACATATATGTTAGGGATGAACGAACACTTGATGTTTTATGGCAAACTCTCGATTAGATATAAAAAAAAAATTATCAATGATCGGCAAATACTTTCCTTTCAGGCGAATTATATGCGACCTTCACGCATATCCAGGGTGGCTGATGAAAGCCGCTACCAAAAAAAAATTAAATAACTTTTTTTCTATTTTTATTCTGGTTAATTTTTTTTTTATTTTGCAGATTGACTTTTACGTTTAACGAAAATGGATAACTGGGACACTGAAACAAGAATTTGGGTTGTCCGCCGCTATCACGCACTGGAGTCCGTAGTTTCGGTTCAAAGAGAGTATAGGCGCACGTTTGGCGGCAATCCTCCGAGCAGATGGACCATAATAAGACTTGTAAACAATTTTGCCGAGCATGGGACAGTCAACAGAAGACCTTACCATCGAAACCCTTCAGTTCGAACGGAGGAAACAATCGCTGCTGTAGCTGCTGCCATACAAAACAATCCACGTGTTTCGACAAGAAGCTTATCTGCTCAAATGGGTGTAAGCAGACAGTCATTACAGTCAATTATGCACAAAGATTTGGACTTATTCCCATATAAAATTCAAATGGCCAACAAACTGAACGCTGCAGACTTGCCGATTCGCTTGGAATTTTGCCAGAAGATGCTTCAAATGGTGGAAGAGGATGGAAACATGTTGAACTGTCTTTTCATGTCTGACGAGGCCCATTTCGATTTAAACGGCAACATAAACAAACAAAATTGTCGAATATGGAGTGCTTCCAACCCACAGATACTCCATGAGACGGAATTGCATCCACTTCGTGTCACAGTGTGGTGTGCAGTTTCATCACGCTGCATTGTCGGGCCCTACTTCTTCGAAGAAAACGGTCACACCGTTACGGTTACTGGAGACCGTTACTTGAGCATGTTGAGAGAGTTTTTCTATCCAGAATTACGCCGAATGAGAATTTCTTTCAACTCTGTGTGGTTTCAGCAAGATGGTGCAGCTCCTCATATAGCCCAACCTGTTATGACAGAATTGAGACGAAAATTTCCCAATAAGCTGATATCCAGAAACTCCACATTCCGTTGGCCACCCAGGTCGCCTGACCTTACTGCACCTGACTTTTTCTTGTGGGGTTATTGCAAACAGGAAGTCTTCAAAGGAAAACCAACAAATTTGAATGAACTAAGGCAATCCATTCGAGAAACAATTGCGGCTATTCCTGTCTCAACTCTCCAAGCAGTAATGAACAACTTTTTGGTAAGATGCCGCACATGCATCGACGAGCAGGGGGGGCATTTAAATTCCATTATTTTTAAAACTAATTAAGCTATATTTAATAAAATTTAATGAGCTTTAACATGAATAAAAGAAAAATGAATTCCATACACTGAAAAAAAAAATTATTTGAGTTTCTTAATGTAGCAAAATTCATCAGCCACCCTGTACATTGCGACCTCATCAGAAGGAGCACAACAGAATGAAATTAAGTTAATCAAACGAAGTGTTGCAAAACTATTTAGATACTCTAAGACTTATTTTCAAAATAATTCTGAATCCGACACGTCGGAACAAAATGGAGGAACTTTTTCATTTCGGAGCGATCACCAGAAATTGATGAATAGACACTGGAGATGACAAAGATCTTGGAATTCTTTAACGATGTTTTATTGGAGAACATCCGTGGGCTACCTTCAGGAAAATCTGTTCGCATTCTTGAACTTGTATCAAACCGCGACTAAATTGTTGACAGTGATCGGCACATCTCTTTTCTTCAGGAGAAAATGACAGCAGGACACATAATATTACTGAGAGACTTTTTATTGGCAGAAATGCACTCGGAGGGCTGATGATCACTGCCTAGAAGCGAACTTGGTTTAAAAATACTGTGTGGTAGCCCAGCACACTACCAGCACACCACGTTGGCCATTGAAGAGAAAAAAAGGCTTAAAATGTATCGGAATGAGCGGGTCTATCTGTTTGAAGATAAACTCGACTCCAAATTTTAGGATATCTGGACGAAACTTTTTAACCGGATGTATTCTTACCGACTATTAATCATTTGTCGGAACCGACCGGAGCTTCAATCACCATTTCCTGAGATAATTTTAATAATATTTTTTAGATGCTAAAGCTCTCACATAATTGACTCTTCAGATTTGCAGTTTTTTGTCCTAAGCATGGAGAGAAAATAAATATCTTTACGTATCTTATGTTCCTGCATATTCATATGTCTTGTCTACCAAATTGGTGGTACTCGTCAATAAATATCTATATATCAATGTTTATTTTATAGGAAAACACCGAAGAACGCTTATTCATACAAATTAACAAACTCATTTTCAGAAAGAAATTCAAAAGCAATATCAAATATATCCTAAAATACCGTATATGGACAAAATATAGGTAAAATCGCCCAGGCAGTTAGATGACCATTTAAGAAGAAGAAGACAAAATATAGGAGTGATTTACAATTTATGTACAAAAACACTCCCCGAAGGTTTTAGGGAGTGTTGACGAATTAACAGTCCTTGGACGGATTTGAACCCGGTACGCTCCGGTACTCCCTTGCGGTACTGCCCGACCAGTAGCAGATTTGAGGGGGGGCGAAGGGGCGATCAGACTAGATTTTTTTTTTTTTTTCAAAATTTATTCGGAACAAAATTTTTTTCACGAATTGCTAAAAAGCAAATACATCGAGCGAATTACACTTCATCAGACGCTGAAGAGTATTATCGTAAAGCAATTTATATACCTCTTCTTGATCATATCATTCTTGATTTACTCGTACAAGGTAGATTACCTAAAGATACATTGCAAGTTTTTAATCTTACTTTGCTACTCCCATCACGTATCATCAAAGATAATACACTGCAAAAAAAGAATTTGTCTAAAGAGCTTGTCCAAGAGCTTGGTAAAAGATACGGATCTCTTATTGGAGGAAATAAAGTCAATCTAGATGGAGAGTACGAAGTGTGGTCAGAACGCTGGTCTGATAAGCAACACAAACAACCAATTCCACTATCAGCTGAGAAAGTTTTAAATGATTGCAATGAATATACGTTTCCATCAATAAATGCTCTTATCAAAATTCTGGCCACGCTTACAGCTAACAATGCTTGTGCTGAAAGGAGTTTTTCGACACTTCGCCGGTTGAAAACGTGGTTACGGTCCACAATGTCCCAGGACAGACTCACTGGTCTTGCACTTTTACATACCCATTTCGATATTGAGATTGATATTGATCATATAATTGAAAGATATGTAAAAAAAGGGAAGCATAAAATTTAAATTTACTGTGTGAATATTAACTATGCAGAAGATAAAAATGATGTCGAAAAATTGGATGTACTATTGTTAATTTGAATAACTAAATGAAAAATATGTGTATGAAATTATTAAATAATCTAAAAAAAACTAATAAATTTACCCCTAAAAAATAACGGTCTGTCACGTTTCCCTTGTTGTTTTGTCTTGCATTTTCACGTATAAAGTATCTTGATATGAACTTTGGGAGACACAATTACTGACTGAAATCGCCCCCCCCCCAAATCAGCCTAGATCCGCCACTGTGCCCGACTGTCGTGGTAGCGATTTATGACCAGTGAAACCTTCTAAGTCATGTTACCCCTCCTTCCGTTAGGAAGGATAAGATGGGTAATGAAAGGTGAGAGGCATCATATCAGCCATCGAGTTGCACGTCATTACCTTTGTGCATATAAGTCGCCTCTTACGACCGGTATGCCTACCTCGGGCATATTCTAAACCCCTAACGCGCAGGGGATTGTTGATTCCATAACAGAAATCACTTAAAAAAAAGTTCCAAATATTGCACAAAACTATCAAAGTTATTTCAAACTTTTGTCAATACAATTTTGAAAATTTAGTCAAAGGCCTATTCAATTTAAGGTGGAAGCAAGGCGCATTACAAACATACTTACATACATGTTCAATGTATTGTGTTTTTATACTTAGTAATGTTACGCACACAAGGTATATTAACTTCATTCGCCTAACGGTAGTATGTAACAGCATAAACGAATCGAGATAAATATTGACTTATATATAACAAAATGTTCAGGAGGAAAAGAGAAATTGATTAAGCCATGTCCGTTCGTCTGTCCGTCTGTGAACACGATAACTTGAGTAAATTTTTAGATTTCTCAATGAAATTTGGTATGCAGGTTTCTTGGTACTCATCTCCGAGCGATATTTAAACTGGGCGAAATCGGATGATAGCCACGCCCACTTTTTATACAGGGTGGCTGATGAATTTTGCTACATTAAGAAACTCAAATAATTTTTTTTTCAGTGCATGGAATTCATTTTTCTTTTATTCGTGTTAAAGCTCATTAAATTTTATTAAATATAGCTTAATTAGTTTTAAAAATAATGGAATTTAAATGCCCCCCCTGCTCGTCGATGCATGTGCGGCATCTTACCAAAAAGTTGTTCATTACTGCTTGGAGAGTTGAGACAGGAATAGCCGCAATTATTTCTCGAATGGATTGCCTTAGTTCATTCAAATTTATTGGTTTTGCTTTGAAGACTTCCTGTTTGCAATAACCCCACAAGAAAAAGTCAGGTGCAGTAAGGTCAGGCGACCTGGGTGGCCAACGGAATGTGGAGTTTCTGGCTATCAGCTTATTGGGAAATTTTCGTCGCAATTCTGTCATAACAGGTTGGGCTATATGAGGAGCTGCACCATCTTGCTGAAACCACACAGAGTTGAAAGAAATTCTGATTCGGCGTAATTCTGGATAGAAAAACTCTCTTAACATGCTCAAGTAACGGTCTCCAGTAACCGTAACGGTGTGACCGTTTTCTTCAAAGAAGTAGGGCCCGACAATGCAGTGTGATGAAACTGCACACCACACTGTGACACGAAGTGGATGCAATTCCGTCTCATGGAGTATCTGTGGGTTGGAAGCACTCCATATTCGACAATTTTGTTTGTTTATGTTGCCGTTTAAATCGAAATGGGCCTCGTCAGACATGAAAAGACAGTTCAACATGTTTCCATCCTCTTCCACCATTTGAAGCATCTTCTTGCAAAATTCCAAGCGAATCGGCAAGTCTGCAGCGTTCAGTTTGTTGGCCATTTGAATTTTATATAGGAATAAGTCCAAATCTTTGTGCATAATTGACTGTAATGACTGTCTGCTTACACCCATTTGAGCAGATAAGCTTCTTGTCGAAACACGTGGATTGTTTTGTATGGCAGCAGCTACAGCAGCGATTGTTTCCTCCGTTCGAACTGAAGGGTTTCGATGGTAAGGTCTTCTGTTGACTGTCCCATGCTCGGCAAAATTGCTTACAAGTCTTATTATGGTCCATCTGCTCGGAGGATTGCCGCCAAACGTGCGCCTATACTCTCTTTGAACCGAAACTACGGACTCCAGTGCGTGATAGCGGCGGACAATCCAAATTCTTGTTTCAGTGTCCCAGTTATCCATTTTTGTTAAATGTAAAAGTCAATCTGCAAAATAAAAAAAAAATTAACCAGATTCATTAAATAGAAAAAAAGTTATTTAATTTTTTTTTGGTAGCGGCTTTCATTAGCCACCCTGTATATAGAATATTTTTGAAAGAACAAAAAAGTGATTATTCAGTACATAATACCCCTAAGAGGATACAATTTATTGTGTAGATTAACATTAATGCAGAAAACAAATTTTTGCATAAATTTTTGAAAATGGGAGTGGCACCGCCCCCTTTTGATTAAGGCAAATTTAGAAATATTATTAACCATAAATCAAAAACCGTTCAAGATATTGAAACGAAATTTGGCACACAGATTTTCATGAACACAAGGAATGTTCCGCCAAAAAATGAGCGGAATCTGTTAAGGTCCACCCCCACTTTTATATGAAAGATTTTGAAAAGGATCATAGATATATTTAATAGGCAATCATTTTGTATTATTTCTATTTTACTTTCAAAGTGTACGTGAACGAAAAAAGTCGAAAAATATATATATTTGTGAAAATGGACGTGGCCCGCCGCTTTCATAGTGGATTATTCCACAAAACTTTTTTGCTGCTCTAGTCACAAAACAATATATTGTATCGTCACAAATATATGCATTTTAATAATGTCCACCCCTAATACATACAGCCTTAATAACATCGCCATTGGTTTATTTCTCATTTTCATTTTAGCAACCTTTACAGCTTACTGCTTTTTTCATTGCTGTAGAGGCAGGTATATATTAATATTTTTAAAATATTGTTTTACTCCAAAATAGGCGTTTTGCTCGTGAAATTAATTAATTTGTTTTATTGCCACACATATTTTCTTTGCAATAAAACTACCTTAAATATTTTAATTTATTTGCTTTCCATTACAGCATAAAAACAAAAGCCCTAACAGGGGGGCTCAATGCGGGCTATAGCAATGCAAAATGTGGCTTAGATAAAATCTGCGGGTGTTAGAGCTGTAAAATGGGTAAAAAACGGAAATAAAGTAATTAATGTGGAAACGGAATTGGCTTTTTCTTCCAACAATTCCACTCATTTATTTTACTCAATTGTCTGTGGATAGTTTTTGCTTTCGACTAGACTGAAATGTTTTTATGCGCACTCTTTTTCCGCCTCTTCACATTGATTTCGAAGATATATTTCATGTAAAGCTAAGTTTCGCGAACACAAAGTATGATTAGATAACCTTTATTCTCCGCAGGTGAAATATTTGTGATTTTTATTTTTTTATTTGTAGGCAATTTATGTTAATGATTATCTTGAATTTTTAATTTGATAAATGTGTGTTAATTGATGCCCCAGGAAATCATGTTATCATCAATCCGTTTTATGTTAATTACCGAGTGTATGGTTATGATATTAAAGAAATTACGGAAAGAAAAAAACTAAGTGAGGAAGTTTAAGAGCGGTTGAAGTCGAGCATTATGTACCCAGCGCTCATGGGTTGTGGCATCGCACCTACTATATACGAGGTAAAATTGGATAAAACTATAGTTGTCATGGGGGCTTTCACCAAACTTTGATAATGGAGGTCAAGATCGTTCTTTTCTATGCGTTATTTGTCTCTTGTGTCTGGCTTGAAAGTCATGCTAGAAACATGTTACCTATATCATATTATAGAAAGCCTGTCGTCAAGGTATTAGTGGAAGAAAAGTTTATATTGTGTAGTGACCTGATGAACTTTTATAAATAGTGGTCTTGAAGGGTATATATTTAATCAAACAATTCCCCTTGGCCTTCTATTCTTAGACGTATGGTTCTCGCGAAAGCTATAGCACTTCTGAACTTTACGAAGGCACATTTACCACTTTATTTTGGAGACAGTAGATATAGCTTTAGCATTTTAAATTTATGCACTCAAAGACGGTGTAACCAGGCATTGAGAAGTACGTTTGAGTAACTACGTACTGCAGCTGAAGACACTATAGAGTTCCAGCTAGCCCGGAAGAACAATTGCTGGAAATGAGCGACGCTGCCTAAAGGCACCTTTGCGAATGGGCGCCACCGCGGTGCAAGTGGCGAAAAATGAAAAAGGACTCATATCTAGAACAAAGAAATATGAAACTGAAAGGCGTTAATGTGAGCAGCTAGAGACATTAGCTAAAGCAGTTGAGAAACTGAATGAACCATAGCTGCGTGGCTTACGGCATGGTAAGTATACCGTCGACCACTTGTAGTCACACGAGCTTCCTCATAATAGGGAAGTACCTTTGCAAGCCATTCGTAACCAAGCGACCCTCGAGACAAGGAGGCTCCTATCGTATGAATTTTCTCACCTGATGGTGGAGTACATAATACGAACAACAAAACTAAATCGAGCAGAATCTTTATACATACATCTGACCCTAATATTTGCGCCAAAATCCCAGGGTCTTGTGTTGAATAAAGGTTGGGTAGAGTAGGCCAGTTAGTCCCGTGCGCACGGGGGGTTTTGGGGTTGAAAACTGGTTTTCGGGTTTTAATATTGTGTACACTCGTCTTAAAGTGCGCGTGCGTGAAATTTCCTAATTGTGGGAGGGGCCTAAAGTGGAATAATGCAGTTACACTCCAACTCCGGCATAAGCAGGCAGCTACAGGCTGCGACTTGTATCATTCTCTCCTTGAAAGATTTTTCTACTGGCGACATGTAGTCATTTTCCTCCCGGACCTCGCGTTTAGACTCAGATCATAATATTCTCTGAGCATCCAAAAGTTCAAACCCCCCCCAAAGACAGTCCCCTGCGCACGGCCCTAACCAAAGTACAGCTCCATTATACCTGTCCTTATGTCAGTCTAGAGATAACAGTTTTATGGTCCTTGCAGTGAATACAATAGCGTGTTTCGAAGGATATGTAATGCTGAGCTCTAAGGGCTTTAGGCATATACTTGGTGCTGCCATAAGTTCTGTTACAATTTGAAAACAGTTGAGAAAATTAATGAAGGAATCTTTTGACTTTATTGCAGTTTGTCTTTATTGACTGAACGTTAATATTATTTATTACAAGAAAAATGATTTAAAATGATCGCCTTTTGCCTGTGCAGTGCTATAGACGAAGCTGCCGCAACCAGTGCTTGCTTGAGCCATGTGCTCTAATTTCGACCATATTTTGCAATCGGGAGGATTTGAGTCGGGACTGCCTCACGGCCAATCTTTAGCAGTAATAAAAGCAGGAATATTACACCGTAACCACTCTTAGATTGTTTTAGCTTTATGCGCCAGTGCAGCCCGGGTATATGAGCAACGAGTACTCGCACACCTGCTCATTGCTCAATACCCAAAAATTTTCGAGCTTGAAGTCGAGCATATCGCGCTTTTTCAGGCTCCACAGTTTCTGGATACACAATGCCAACTTTGTTGAAAAGCAAAATAAGTACATTAAGTGAGCAGTCACCTCACATTCCCAGAACAGCTGGTTCTATCGTATCGTCTATTCATCGCTTTTTTACTCGGCCAAGGGCTGTTTAGTGTAACACTGCCCAATTTGTCACGTCCCAGCAGTTACCTTAATTTACAAAGGCCGTGACCATTCTCACAATATGCGTAAATAACGTAGAGTAGCTTCCTATTCCTTCGCTGTAGAAGATGATGCTTTTGCAGGGAACCCGGGGCAGAGAGGTCCTTGAAAACTAGACATGAATTTTGGTTCCGTCCAGTTCAGTCTAAACTGACAAGGCTTTGCATTTAAAAATACGATCAGAGCTATTGGCACTTATATCATTCGAATTCTTCTTTTGCAATTTCACCCGCAAAACCGTTGCATTGCCGACAGAGCAGCTAGTTTGTCCGGACCCTACACTTTCTAGCATAACGCCACATCCAACTTTTTTGTCGGTACATTGTACCACAGAATTTATTTGTAGAAAAAATTTTCAATTGCTGATAAATACATTTTAATAATTTTTTTGTCAGCTCGAATTGTTCACGGGCTCGAGAGTTTTGAGCAATCAATTGAGCAGTTGAGCAACGAGTTTCAAACGAGTATCGAGCTACTCGAAGTGCTCGATACCCGGGTATCTAGAGCCCTTGTGCAGAGTCTTGCTGAAAAACTCAGCGCTCTCCGTTAAAGAGTGTTGTTGTCAAATTTTTCTCGAAGCCTTCCAAAACGTCTTGTTGTTGTTTGTAAGGACAAAAACAGTCCCCGAAGATTTTGGGGAGTGTTGTCGAAAGTGACAGTCCTTTGACGGATATGAACCCGGTACGCTCCGGTACTCCCTTGCGGTATGTCCCGATTGTCGTGGTAGCGATTTGGTATGACCAGTGGAACCTTCTAGGTCAAGGAAGGTGAAGATGGGTAATGAGAGGTGAGAGGCATCATATCCGTAGATCAACCATCGAGTTGCACGTCATTACCTTTGTGCATATTAATCGCCTCTTACGACCGGTATGCCTACCTCGGACATATTCTAAACCCCTAACCCGCAGTAGGAGAAAACGTCTTGTTAATAGACTTTTGCTCCAGTTTTCGCAAAAATGCTAGCAAGTTACGCCTTTATGAGACACTCCCTACCAAACCAGGACGTATGCTGGATGATGACATCGCTGAACCTCTGGTAGCATATCTTTTGCTTCTTGGGACGTTTAAGCATACATCTTATCATTTTGCTTCTTAAAAACTTTCACCACGGTAAACGTTTTTTTTTTTATCTGAGATGTTTTCATGACCGTTGCGTTCGTACCACTGCAAAAGCTTCTTACATCTTTCCAGTCTTATTTTTTTTAACTGCGGAGTTAAGATATGGTCAGTGTTCCTTCGAATAGCCCTTATGTGGAAGTCATCACGGATCGGCCTAGACATTTATCTGAATGGCATATCCAGCTCTCTCAGCACGAATTTTATGGCTGCACTCGTACGAACAACACGCGGACTCTCACTTCTGGGCCTGGCCACAACTTAAGAAGTTTCTCAGAATCGATCGATAGTACGATAAACGAATATCTTGGATATACCGAGTTTTATTAACGACGTGAATATCTGATTCGCGCTATTTCCACATCCGCATCAGTTATTGATGACTGAAGTGGTTTGTTCTGCAGTTGCGGATGTATGCGGCGTGGGACTGAGTTGGCTTTTCATAAAAGCTTCACTCAACTAAATCGATGTTGCTAAATAAGTCGATCATTATACCATTACCGTACTTACGTCGCGAAGACTCAAGAGGATATGGACTTGGGGACATGCAGGATGACGTACCGAGAACTTGTAAGTCTAGGGATTGGCAGGGCAACACGTGCAGATACATTTTTTCTATTTATGTATTTACTTCATACATTTACCTTGGCGATTTCAATGGTCAGGCAGAATTAAGTATGCCCCATCTATGTGGCTATTAAAACTACATAATATTGATGCGCACTTAAATACATAAAGGCACAAATTACATAATTTAAAAATAAATTTTTATAGTCCGTTTTGATGCAAAAAATAACTGGCCAGTTATAAATAGGCAAATGTGAACAACAGTAACCCAATTACACAGTCTCTAAGTGGGTGTGTGCGGCGCTCATTAGTGTGTGTGTGTCTGCGTTTCACTGTGCCATCACTTAATTAACTTCATTAAATTCATCTCAATAATTTTTAATTAAGTTGTTAACAAAATGTACAACCAAAGCAATTATTATTTGTATGTGCGTCTGTGTGTATGTTTGTATGTATTTATGCAGGTAGGTGCACTTACATATACATATGTATACACCATTGTGGTTGTTTGTGCATCGGTGCCTTTGCATTGATTTATGTATTTATGAATATCACGAGTTGTGGCTAGTTGTTGTTATTTCAAAAGAAACATTTTGTATGCTTTGTTAGATTTAAAATTAGTTTTGAATGTTTACTTCATTTAAAGAGGTTTTTGTCCATTAATCATGATTGTAATAGAACTTCTCAAGGCTGATATTCTCTTTGAATGGTTTGGAATGGGATGTTCTTCAAAGAGCTACGAATCACAAATGCGGGCTAACTACGTGCTTTGGTGTTTGTTTATATATTAGAAAAAATCAAAAATCCTTGCAAAAATGTTTTTAAATCTTTTTTTTACAATTTTATGAAGTTTATAAAATCTAAAAAATATTAAAGTCCTCTTTCTTTTAGTGTATGTATTTAAAAAAAAACTTGTGTACTATCCGGGTTTTAGATATTATTTTGGTCCGTCTGTTCCTCTATCTCTACCGGACGTTGACGATAAACCACACCCTTTATCTACAACATAATAGCCAGGATTTAATTCGCTGTACTATGTCGAGGGCTTAAATTCTCTTCGGTACTCGCTATCGTCAAAACGTGAGCATTCGTAATAAAAATCACCCATTATAATAGTTTTAATTCCATTTTAATAATTTTAATTCCCATATTATACAGAAAAAGTTTAGTGCTGTTTAACATAGTTCGAATTAAAAATATATGGTTTGGGGTTGATAAGTGTACCATGATCTTTGTTCGTCGGTCTAGGACTTTACTTGACTACTGACAGTGTTAAAATCTGCTCTGAAACCTACAAAGATGTAGTGTGTGTCGACTCTCTTATCAAGGCCTTTTTCAGGATTTGATGTGAAGATCTGAAGACGTTCTGACAAAGTACAATCAACTTTCTTGTGTTTCTTGTATATAGTGTAGTGTACAATGAAGTTACATTCAGGACATGCTCCCGTCTGACCATATTTTGTATAAGAGTCAGGCGCCCAAACCTGAACTCTGTGTCTAGCCTTTTGGGTATTTCAAGCGTTCTCGGCTTCACATAATTTTTTAGCTATATCATTTACGAGGTGTGTTCAAAAAGTATCGCGAATTTTGTGTTTTTTCAAAAATTATTTATTTATTCATGAATATCTATTTTGTCCCCTTCAAAGTAATCCCCATGAGATATTATACACTTGTGCCAACGGGTTTTCCAATCTTCGAAGCACTTCAAAAAATCATTTTTTTGTATCTTGTTCAGCTCCTCCTTCGATGCCGTCTTTATCTCGTCAAGAGAAGCGTAACGTCGTCCTTTCATGGGCCTCTTCAGTTTAGGGAACAAGAAAAAGTCACAGGGGGCCAGATCTGGGGAAAGGAAAGTATATATTTAAGACAATATGCTCTCATAAATTTTCATTCGTTTTAAGTGCTATAGCTATGTGTGATTTTGACTTTTTTTCATACTTGCTTTTAGCAAAGTGCAGTGATAATTTCTAAATTTCTAAATTGAGATAGTGACTCTAATAAATATCTTTAATAATCTCTATAAAGTAATTTAAAGAATATAAATTACTAATAGTTATATCATGCCGTGTGTGTGTGGAATTCGTGTGGAACGAGGCCAGCCGAGGGTGGAGTGCGCAAAGTGCGGCGGCTTTTTTCACATACATTGTGTTGGTATCCGACCTGAAGATGTCGAATTTCTAAAAAATTCTCAGCAAAGTTTTTTTTGCACCTCTTGCGCTGCTCAGCGTCGCAATTCTCTCGGTTCGCCTCCCCCTCAACTCGTAATCGAGGAGATGACGAATTCGATCTCTAACGAATCTACAGACAGCACCACTAATGCTTCGAGTTTTCCTGCTCCGAAGAATGATGACAACAATAATCTCGCGCTAAAATCATTATCCAGTGCGTTTGTCTCTATTCATGTTGAAAATGCCAAAATGCATAATTTGCTTATTGCCCTTAAAGAGGACAACAACAAGTTAGTGTCGAAATTTGATAATATGCACTCAATCCTACTCTCCATGCAGTCCGTTCTAGCTGAGAAAGATAAAAAGATTGACGCTCTTACAACTGAGGTTAACGGCCTGCGTGACTTATTTGCCTCTGCTTCTGCTAGTTTTGTCAGCAACAAAACCGCATCAAAAATTAATAGCAAAGCTAAGAGCTCATCTCAAAATTCTACGACAACAGTCAAACGTACTCTCACTCACACCCCTTCGCCTGCAGGTGCTGTTGGTACTCACAAAACAGATGCTGCTAGTACTCCAATCCCTAACTCAACGACGTTGTGCGCTGTGACGTCGCCGTCAGTAGGCGTTAGCACTGCCGCTGCTCATTCTCTCAGCGAAGTTACTGCTAATGGTTCTCTGCCTACTTCTTCTCGTCAGCCTACTGTTGAAAATGAAAATGGAAATGACAATGATCACAATAACAACAACAATAATTTGTCTAGTGAATCTATTGTTAAAGTTGGCGAAACTACTGAAATTGATAATGGACAGTGGACAGAGGTGGTGCGTAAAGGCCGCAAAAATATTAACAATAACATTAATAATAATAATAATGGCAAACCGGCTCGAATTATTGGCACAAATGATTGCACTGAGCTTGATGTTGCCGATCGTTATAAATGGCTTCATATATCCTCTTTTTCGCCATCTGTGTTTGAGGATAATATTAAGGATTATGTTGCTAAGCAAGCTAAGATAGAAGCAAAACTGCTCTCATGTGTTAAACTGGTGAAAAAAGATATTTCACTATCTGATCTGACTAGAGTCAGTTTCAAATTGGGTGTTCCTGAGTCGTCGTACGAGAAGTTGCTATGCTCGGATCTTTGGCCAGCAAACGTCATGGTTAAGCCTTTTAAGTTTTTTCGAAGGGCTCAACGGAAACCACTACGGAGGTAGTAAGGCGTGACAACCGCCTTATTAAAAGTAGCAGTGGATTAAACATTTATTTTCAAAACTTGTCTGGCATGCGGACCAAAGCAGACTTGGTATACAAATTTAGCGCGCAGTTAGATTATGACATCTTCGTATTCGTTGAAACTTGGCTGAATGTAAAGTTTTTTGATTCTGAGTTTTTTGACTCAATGCTTTTTAACGTATTTCGCAAGGATCGTGATGTAGAAAAAACTGGTTGCAATCGAGGTGGTGGTGTTTTAATTGCCGTCAGACGTGAATTTCGTGCTTCTTTAGTGCAATTAAGTAATGATGATTCCTTGCTGGACCAGATCTGCGTCCGTATTAGTGGTACCGCCTCCCAAGGTTCTCTGTATGTTATGGCATCTTATATACCGCCTTTAAGCTCACTCGAGTTATACAAGGCTCATGCGGATAATATTGTTTCCCTAACTTTAAGTGATTTTAGTGATAACCATGTTTGTGTGCTGGGTGATTTTAACCTTTGTAATGTCTACTGGTCGCCCAGCTTATCTAATAATGGCCTTACGCCTTCTAATCTTTCGGCAAATCATGAATTGTACCTTATTGATAATATGCTGAGCCTGAATTTATCTCAAATTAACAATAATTCTAATTCTCTAAATAGACTTTTAGATCTTGTATTTATAAGTGACAATATTAATTGCGAAGTAAAGGAGTGCATGAATCCTATTACGCCTAGTGACAGGCATCATCTGCCTCTGATTATTACAATTAATTTCTATTGTTTTGCCTCGGAGAATTTTGATAGCAGTGTTTCTTTTAATTTCAATTCATTTGATTTTACACTCTTTAATGACTGTTTATTTCAAATTAACTGGGAGGAGCTATTTGATGGGCTTGATACCGCTAGTAGTTTCTGCACTTTTAAAACTATTTTGTACAATCACTGCTTGGATTGGATTCCGGTTCGAAGAAAAAGGCCCTACAAATTACCATGGTACTCAAGGGACCTAAAGAAACTGAAGAATCTGAGAAACAAATACTTCAAAAAATTCAAAAACACAAAGAATCATTTGTTCTTTATTAAATACAAGCTTTATCTTAGAAGTTTCAATAATTTGGATAAGTATCTTTATACCAATTACATTCGTAACATTGAGTCAAACATTAAATCGAACCCGAAATCATTCTGGAATTATATTAAGTCAAAAAAATGCTGTGCCAGTGTACCAACTGGTGTTTTTCTTGACGACAATTCTGCGAATTCTCCAACTGAAACAGCCAACTTATTTGCGGAGTTCTTCAAGTCGAATTTCTACGCTGAAGACAGTAGTAATCAAACATTTGAATTTCCTAGGAGTCAGGACTGTGCTGTCAACTTTGGATCGCTTTGTCTCTCTTCAGAAGATATTAGTAATGCCATCCTCAAGTTGAAATCTTCCTATCGGTCTGATGTTGATGGTTTGTGTCCAGTAGTGCTAAAGGGCTGTCCGGCTCTAATAATTCCATTAAGATTGATCTTCAATAAATCCTTGTCTTCAGGGACGTTCATTAGTGATTGGAAGATCACTTCTATTACCCCTGTCTTTAAAAGTGGAAACAAGAATGATGTCCGCAACTACAGGCCTATATCCAAACTGTCTACTATATCCAAGATTTTTGAGCATGCTGTCAATGCAAAGCTAAATTTTGCTGTTAAATCATTAATTTCTCCCTATCAACATGGATTTGTTGCCGGCAGATCAACAGTTTCTAACCTGGCGGTCTTTAGTGAATACTGTGTTGAGTCATTTTCTGCACATATTCAAGTGGATTGCATCTACACAGATTTCTCTAAAGCTTTTGACAGAGTTTCACACAGAGTTTTAATTGAAAAGCTGGCTTTTCTGGGCTTTCATTCCTCATTTCTGCGTTGGATTGCCTCTTATTTATTTAATAGGCAATGTGTAGTTAATATTGATGGTGTATCCTCCAGGCCCTTTGTTGCAACTTCCGGTGTACCCCAAGGTAGTATATTAGGACCGTTATTTTTTATTTTGTTTATCAATGACATTAGTAGTTGCTTCTCGTTTGCCAACTGCTTGCTTTACGCTGATGACTTAAAGCTATTCCCATCAATTAAGGGGCCAGAAGATGCCTCAAGACTGCAAAACGACATTGACAAACTCTATCGATGGTGCGAAAAATATCATCTTTCCTTGAATCCGGCCAAATGCTTCCACATAACTTATGCGAAAGCCACTAATATAATACATACGACTTACAAAATTTCAAATTGTGAGCTTCAGTCCGTTAGTGAGATTAAAGATCTCGGTATTATCTTTGATAGTAAATTTTCTTTTAGCAACCATGTAAACTATGTTACTGTTAAATCGTATTCGATGCTTGGCTTTGTTAGGCGTAATACCATCAAATTCTCAGACCCCTATACGTTCAAGCTATTATTCACGTCCTTTGTTCGGTCGCATCTGGAATATGGAGTTTTTATTTGGAGGCCAAGTCAATTGACAGCAGTAAATAGAATCGAGCGTATACAGAAGATCTTTCTTAAATATGCTCTTCGACCACTGAACTTTTCTGAACCTATGCCTTCCTATTCTGCACGTCTGATGCTATTAAATCTTAAGTCCTTGGTGAATCGTAGATCAATTATCTGTTTAAGTTTTGCTTATAACATTATTAATGGGTCTATTGACTGCCCATACTTGCTGGAGCGGTTTCGATTTAATGTTCCTCAACGTTCTCTCAGGAATTTCTACCCCTTTTATGGAGATAATCTTAGAACTAACTATGCCTGTAACGCTCCTATTGCCCGTGCTATTCGGGAGTTTAACTCACTGAGCTTCATGGTTTCCTTGGATTTTTCACTACCAAGGTCTGAATTTTTAATTATTTTAAACTCTGCATTTTAAGTTCTCCGGTCCTTATATGTACATAAGTTTCATACGTTAAGCTCTACACCTAATTTAAGTACTATTTAATATTTTTTAGTCTGTAAGGATTTATTCCATTGACTGCAAATAAATGAAATGAAATGAAATGAAATGAAATGAAATGAATACGGTGGCTGCGGCATCATTAGTGTGTTGTTTTTGGCCAAAAGTCGCGCACAAGCAACAATGCGTGAGCAGGGGCGTTATCGTGGTGCAAAAGCCAATTTTTGTTCTTCCACAAATCCGGGCGTTTCTGGCGGATTGCTTCGCGCAAATTGCGCATAACTTGCAGGTAATATTCCTTATTGACCGTTCTTCCCTGTGGCAAGAACTCATGATGCACCACGCCCCTGCAATCGAAGAAAACTGTCAGCAAAACTTTCACATTCGACCGAACTTGGCGCGCTTTTTTCGGTCTTGGTTCGTGCGGCAGCTTCCATTGAGATGATTGAGCTTTGGTTTCCACGTCATAACCATAAACCCACGATTCGTCACCAGTTATGACCCTCTGGAGCAAATTTGGGTCGTCCCGGACAGAGTTTAACATCTCATTAGCAATGTTCATGCGATGCTGTTTTTGGTCACAATTGAGCAATTTTGGTAAAAAAATAGGTAAAAATCGAAGACGATCCAAAACACGTGCAAGCAAAGCAGCTGTCAACAATTAACTGAACATTCAAAATGGCCGAGCTTGTCGGCATAAGTGAGAGACATGAGTACCAACATAACGCCACAAAAAATTCGAAATTCGAATATACGTAACCAGCGAAAATTCAAAATTCGCGATACACCTCGTACAAAGCCGAAAACGAGGTGAGCTCTAGAACGCCTGCTACGCCTAAGAAGCTCGTCATAAAGTTTTACCTTTAGACCGCTATTTCCTGAAGCATTATTATTTTTGAGCCGTAATATTATCATCCTAATTTAACCATCGTCAGTTAGGTATCTTTTTCCTCACCTTTCTCCCTTCCTCCTTAACTTGAGCACGTTCTACATAATACTCGAAATATACTCGCCTTACTCTTGAAACCTTCTCCTTAGCTGCAAAGTATTGAATTCAAGTTTAAGTAGGGCATCTATAAAAACCATTCTAAGCTAGGGTGTGTTTAAAAAAACTTGAAATAGGACGTTTTCAATCTCAGCCGTCGATATAGGACAATATACATTATCATACATTTTTTTTTTAGTTTGAAGACCTTTTGTGATCTTTGTTCAAGTTCATTTAAAAGAAAAATTTTTCAAAACGAAGAAATTAATATAATTTGCCAATAATTTCAATTTTGTAGTTATATTTTTAGTGCCTGCATGCGGCAGTGCAACCATTGATATTTGTTTTTAAAAATATAACAAAACAAACAAAATTTTAACAACGTTCTTACTTCCGCTTGTTAAAGCTTTAAGCAACGCTACTTGAGTCTTTAAATTACAACTTCTTGCCACATAATTGGCGACTATGAACAGCCACTCTATCTATGATTACTTTAACACAAAAATATATATATGTAGTGCATTCACTTGCGTTTTTTTCTAGCCTATTTTAAAAAAATGTTTGAAAAGTAAAATTAACAACAAGAAAATTACTGAAATTATCATTGATAGAGTAAGACTTTCGGTTTGTCGAACATTATTTCGCATAACTCAAGAACGTGCTACGCGCCAAAGAAGTAAGACAATGGACCAAAATAATAAAAACTTAGGAATTATGCTTATTTACAACTTGCGTTTGCATAGCAAAGATATAGTTAGCCATACATAAATACATTTTGCCGCAGCTGCAGTGGGCGCTTTCTGGGGCACCAACACAACTTCAACAAGTGCCACAAATAGACGCATTAAGTGAAGAAAAAAACAACAAAGAAACTAGTTAAGTGTAACACAAAGTAAACAGTGTACTAAGTTGGTTATTATGCAAGGCATCACCCAAATCGCACTAAGGACAAGGCTTCGCTGAGTGCTACAAGTTTAAGTTTGAGAAGTGTGGAGTATCGAAAGGGATCCGTACGATAAGTCGAAAACAAAAATGAGGAAATTTTAAACTGCGAAGGACCTCATCTATTTTCGAAACAAAGTTAACACCGAAGAAAATGTCAACCGAAAAATTCAACGAAGATTCACTCTTGCTACCAATTGCTGCTTTGGACTGAGTAGGCAACTGAGACATGGAAAAAACAGATGGGGGCATGTCTTGACCTCTCTTGGTGTTTCCAATTGGCGTCAGTTATCGCTAAAAAGGGATTGTGGTTTGATACGCAACAGCTGGAATTGCCTAGTCGATTACGACCACAACTCATTTTAATACCTTTTATCTTTCTCAGACAGGGTGGAAAGTTAATGAATGATTGAAACAATTTCCGGCATCTCTTCTATAACTTTGTATATCAATGTAAATTTTCCTTCTGATGTGTCGCTATAAACTGTCTTGTATCTATAGTTTGAGGGTACTGAAACAGGTTATCTCTATATGCGTGTGTTCGTCGTGAATGTATCTAATGACTTGATAGCGGTTTGCTTTTTTGGGCATACGTCTTGATAGCACACTCAAGAAACCTCTTTGCATACAAGAAATGTGATTTAATCCTAAAACGGATTGATAATACTAAACTGACAGAAAATTTTAATGTTTATTGGGTTATTACACGCGCTGTTCATCTGTATATATGTATGTATATATGTGCGTGTGCCTCAAAGCACTCGATTCAATTGACTTAAAGACCCATATTAGGCAACAAAACAAATGCAGGTGGCAGTAGCCAAATTTTGGCTTTAGCAGTTTTGAATTTTTCCCTTATTTGTAATAGCTTTTGCTTAGTTTGTGACTTTGAAGTCGTTATCCAGTGCTGTTCAAACCAAACAAAGTTACGGGCGCACAGTTGTACCCAATACAGTACAATGTACAGATTATAATTATTACTGGAGATTTTTTTAATAAATAGAAGTTTTTAAATTGAAACTTTTTTTTTGAATTTAGGTTTAACCTTTGTATTTGTATTTATTTAATCTTTATGCATCATCAGTCCATGTTGGATGCAAGCCAATGCAGTATGCATCGTCGCAATAGTACCGTTATGTAGTTCATTGGGAGTTTGTTTGACCACTGGATTCAACGTTAGCCCAATGTTCTGGTTCTCTTATGTTTTGTTCAGTGATGTTACCAAGAATGACCAGCGTACTTCTAAGATTCAAACATACATTATATCAAAATATCCGACCCGAAAATGTATGTAGACTTTGCAAGGGCCTGGCTAGACTTCCTACTCCGTTAATACTATCTAGAGCTGGTCCCAGGTAGTGGTGTCTTTCTAGCCACTGCATATTTTTCGTTAGGTTGGCCTTGATCAAAAGAGCCTGGCTTCACCCATAATAGTTTATTACTGCTCAATTGAAATAAGCCCCTGCTAGCTAAGCATTTGCAAGCAGTAGCCATATTTTTTAAAGCTGCCTTTTGAGAAAACCAAGGCTCTGACCTTATTGCCGCAGGACGGGCGGTTATAACGAGGGGAACGCATTTCTATTTGCTAAAGCCTCTACGGTGTCTAAAAAAATATTTTCTCCAGGAAGCGTCGATATTTTTATACTGCTAGCATCTGGAATAAAGTAGTCAGGCTGCATCTGGCTCCAAACAACTAGAATGTTAATGATAGACTTATAATAGACTGTGTCCCATACCAGATATCTCCGAAACTGGTCGAGTTAGCGAAATAAGTGATATCTTAAAGTTTACGTTAGACGTCTAGTAATACAACATTCAATTTCATTCAGCAGCATACAAAAATACAGACAGACAAAAATTCTGCACTGCGAAAGGGTTAAGAATATGCCCGAGGTAGGCATACTGCTTGTAAGAGGCGACTAAAATGCATAAAGGTAATGACGTGCAACTTGCTGGTTGATCTCCAGATATGATACCTATTATTATCCATCTTCTCCTTGCTTACGGAAGAAGATGTAATATGACCTAGAAGGTTGCACTGGTCATACCAAGGGGCGCCCGCCACAGTCGGTCATGTAAAGCAAGAAATTACCGGAGCGTACCGGGTTCATATCCGGCGAAGGACTGGCACTTTCTGTTTTTGTCGTTAAAAACAACAACAACATCAAAAACAAAAATTCCCAAAACTGTTATTTTGGCTTCTATTGGCTTAATAATGATCCCTCAATTTTCTTGAATATCTGCAATGTACAGATATCGACCTATTACAATTTGATTATATGCATTCTTTCCATTGTTTCAATTTAAGAGTCGGGCTTGACGGGAAAGCTGTAGTACGTTATACTACACAACTACTATCAAGTGGCGTCCCAAAAAGCCTTAGGTGTAGCATGACGTATATGGTGAAGGATATTCGCCCATCTATCTTAATGAATGAGTGGCTGGAAAGTTTTCTATATGTGCCACCATTTCCTAGGAACATTTTTACTTGAACAACTATAAAAAAATAAATAAAAATTACCGATATACTTATGGCAAATTCCTAGCTTTTGTGCTGTGTTCAGGCAGAAATACCAGGCCAGAATCCCCATTCTCGAATATCTAGATAATTCAAAAATCACAGCGTTCCGTCAAAAATGTTTCCTAAATCTCAAATCGAGCGAATTATAGTTTTTTCAATAGAATTCTAAGATCCTTTCCAACGGTATTCTAATGTGAATTTAATTTACAAACACTCTCATATTAGCTTTGAACCGATTATTAGTGTGGCGCTCTAGCTACTAGTTATCTAATTTCAAAATGTTACTTACATTAGAACCTGTGCTCTCTGAGATTTAATTACGGATTCAAAGAGAAAGTACTCTGCTCGCATATATATTTTTTTGATATCTATATTAAAATCTGTTATGGGAAATATAATCTTTTTCTTACCTTATTTTCAATATCGTGCAAGCTAAAACTACCTTAGACACCATTCAAACATCCTAAGATCTCACTTATGTGGCAGTACCATTTTGCCACAGGGGCACGATGCCAGACACACAGGCAGTGCACTGCCGCTGTGTTAGTCACTCACAATCACGCACACAGCCAGCACCAATTATAGATTGTTATACCCAGATGTAGAAGCATGCATTCTATTATATTTTGTACACTTATGAGTGTGTGGCGGCACAAAGGAAACGAGTGAATAGATTAAGATTTTCATATAACAAAGATATTATAATAATTAGAGAAATCGATCGCCATGTATGCAGGCCCGTCCGTCTATCTCTATAACTTGATTGAATGTTGAATGAAATTTGGTATACAGACTAATTTGGGGCATGAACGTATGGAAAATGGACTATAACAATTCCCTATTTTTGGTATCGAAAATGGTGTAATGACATAATTGAATGAGACACCTAAAATGGTAAAACTTGGTCGCTATATTGATTGGACATCTTCAAATGATTTCTGCAAAACTTATGAATATGGGCGTGGCACCGCCTGCACATGAGTGAAGATATTTGATTGCTACTAACTTCAGCGCTATTCACCATAGAATAATGAAACTTGTTACAAAAAGTATCACGGCTGTAAAAAGTACATCCCGTATATACATATAAGCTAAGTCGCCATCAAGCCCACTTTTACGTAAGTTTTTTAGAAAGTAAACACAATAACAACCGGGTATTTTATATTCGGTGCCACAAGAAATTAGACAACCGTACTTGTTTTAAACATAGTTATATTGGAACTTTAGACGGCGGCTGCACAGTTCTAGGTCAACGAAATGAAATTACAAGCCTTTGAAGTATTTTTTCCGCTTCGTTCTGTGAGTGTGTAGCATGCTGACGGCAAATATGTAAATCACTATGAAGTTTCTAATACATAATTTTGCCTTTTCATTCAGTCTCTATTAATCTGAGTTTACAGTTTATGATTTCAGTTATTTGTTGTTGGTTCTCTCGCTTTTCTGCTGTTTAAGCAATTCCAGAAAATTGCTGCGAATGTCAATGATCTTGTTTGTTCAACTTTGTCCTACATTATTTTTAAGTTCGTTTCCACTGTTGGCTAAGTATCAGTCCTTACAATTTTTAATAATCTCCACTTGATTTTCTGGGCCATTCTCATAAAATGGTTTAGCCAACGGAACCATTTGGTATTTATCCACTGCATGAAGTCGATGTCTGCTTTACGGAGCTTAACTTTGAATTATACCTCTCCGTCACTAGCTTTTGGCCAAAGCAAAGGTCTATTATTTCATATTGCGACGGTGGACTTTAGTGGTTTATGGTGTTGTTGTTGTAACGATGACTTAGCCTACCTAGTCGTCACTCTCCTACCCATCATTGTCATTAACATTTTTTAACGGAAGTCCCAGGAACCTAGGGTTTTCAATAGGGTTGGGCCAGAGTAAAATAGGTCTTAGAAGAGTCTGCTTCTTTGAGTAGGTGAACAAATGGTTGGTCATGGAGAGACATATCATATGTGGGGCAAACATTTGGCATGTCTGAGTTCTGTCCAGATTGATAAGAGTTTACTCAATATCCAGATAGTGACCCTGAGTAATATCTTTCGATATATCCCGCCAAGCACATTTACTCTCCACTACCCAAGGTTCCTAGAGTCAAACAAATCGTTCGCGTAGCAGTCGGGCATATATCAGAAGGTTATCCTATATCAGAATTCTTCACATTAAGAGATTGCCAGTTAATTTAGTGTTCGTATTCTTAGATGAAGAGATAGCCAGTTAATTTGGTGAATATTTTGTGAAGGTTCCGATGTTGACCAGCGCCCTTTAATTGTTAGAGGTCACGTTGCGCAGGCTGGCCTTTCTGTGTGTCAGGAAAGAGAAGGGAAACACACTGTCCTTTATCAAAATTGCTTAAAAGTCGCAAATCACAACTTTAACGTCTTCAGGAAGCCCATAAGCTGATTATGTGATAAATACACGAAGAATCATGGCTCTATGCTATCCACGTTGCACTGACTGCACGATCGGGGACTCAAGAGTTGAGATTGGGCGTTGTGGAGTGTTACCGGAGTGACAGTGCTAAGTCGGAAAGTAGCCCGATTGTCGGACAGTTTGATTTGACCATGTAAAATCTTCTAGATACTCTACCTTGCTCAGTAAGACAAGATGCTGCATCGTAATTATGACAATCTCACATCGATCTTAACAAGCCAACAGAAGCAAGCAACCCACTACACCACAGAGGTTCTATTTTATTACGGTTTATGTTGCCATTAATCTTAGTATTATTATTGTTATTAGTGGTAACCGAAGTGTTGAGTGCTGTTGTTTGCGTTATACAAATCTCTTGACAATGGAGTTGGGCTCTTAGCTTTGGTTTGGAAGTCAACGACAAAGTCATCCATCGTGAACTTGTGTGAACTGACTTTCACTTTAATAAAATTTGTTTGTATCTTTTGGTTTATGTTGTTTGTCTTCGCACAGCTTCTACAAATACTTCTACAGCAACTTCAAACGCTCTATTGTTGTCATAAGTTGTTGTTGTTGTTGCGAGTCTTTTTTTTTTTTAATATCGATATGCGCTCGCGTGTTTTTGATTTTCCATTCCTCTGCTGCTACCTTCAGCACCTTTCATTGTCATCTTCATTGGAAGAGGCAGCATCAGCGCCAGCAGCAGAGGCAGCAATGCTACTTCAAAGGTCTCATAAAATCTATTCCACACTCCGCGCTCACCTTCTGTTTGTTTGTTGCATTTGGCATATCTTTTGTGTTCATAAATTAGGAGCACGTCTGTTTGGTGTAATTTATTTTCTTATTGTTTAATAGGAATGAACAAGCACACTTTAGAAATTGAAAAAAAAAAACTGAATCTTTTATTTGCTGATAACCACGACCGCACCTCCCACTCAATAAAAAGGCTTCAGCAACCTTGCCGCTTACCTTTCTTGCATACATACATACATAATTACATGGATTCATTCATATTCACATTAATATGTATGTACATATTTACATATATATTTTTTTGTATAACCGGGATACAACAATAGCCCCAATTGCAATAACAACTACTACTTAGGCGCCATAGCATTTGTTACACTTGTTATTGTGTTTTCGCCTTCATGAATAGCCCTCACCCCCTCTCCGTCTACAAATCTATACCACTTTTCATAGTTTAACATATTTTACCAATTTGTTTACATCCTTCCATACAATTTGTATACCCAGCTGCACTAGTATTCGTTATAAAAAATAAAGCAAAAATTTTAGTTTGAGCAAAACAGACAATCTATTGGGAGGAGTTCTCCAAATAACATTTTAAAATATCATATTTCTGACACACAAGCGCATAGCGGTATATATGAATATTGAAATGTTATAAACAAATATGTTTAATTGAAGTTTATAATATAAATTAATATAATAATTGATAGACCGTTAACCATTCAAAGATTTGTGCTTGGAGAGCAGCAACAATTCACTCATTCGTTTAGAGGAAGACACAGCGGGGGGGGGGGGGAAGAACAGGGATAGGAAGAAGAAGACGAACAGGGAGAGTAAGGTAAAGGAAAGATTAAGAGGTAGATAGAGAGGAAAAGGTACAAACACATAGCAAGTGGTAGATAAGCAGGAGAGAGAACACAATTTTGCCTGAACGGCGTTGCCGGATCTTTCGTCTAACATATATACGAGGTGTGTTCAAAAAGTATCGCGAATTTTGTGTTTTTTCAAAAATTATTTATTTATTCATGAATATCTATTTTGTCCCCTTCAAAGTAATCCCCATGAGATATTATACACTTGTGCCAACGGTTTTTCCAATCTTCGAAGCACTTCAAAAAATCATTTTTTTGTATCTTGTTCAGCTCCTCCTTCGATGCCGTCTTTATCTCGTCAAGAGAAGCGTAACATCGTCCTTACATGGGCCTCTTCAGTTTAGGGAATAAGAAAAAGTCACAGGGGGCCAGATCTGGGGAATACGGTGGCTGCGGCATCATTAGTGTGTTGTTTTTGGCCAAAAAGTCGCGCACAAGCAACGATGCGTGAGCAGGGGCGTTATCGTGGTGCAAAAGCCAATTTTTGTTCTTCTTTGCACATCTTCTCGGCCTTCTGAGAACATTTTGTACCACCGATAAACGTTGCTTCGGTCCAAGGTAGCTTCTCCGTATGCCACAGTCAACATTCGGAATGCATCTGCGCACTTAATTTCGGTTTTCACACAAAATTTGATACAGGTTCTTTGATCCATTTTTTTGAATAGGTAAAAATCGAAGACGATCCAAAACACGTGCAAGCAAAGCAGCTGTCAACAATTAACTGAACATTCAAAATGGCCGAGCTTGTCGGCATAAGTGAGAGACATGAGTACCAACATAACGCCACAAAAAATTCGAAATTCGAATATACGTAACCAGCGAAAATTCAAATTTCGCGATACGTTTTGAACACACCTCGTATATATATGACGGTAGATTCTATGTAACAGAGTGACTTAGGTTAACCCGACTAAAGGCTGATACTATGGTATAAATATGCCGAATTAAAAAAACCAGTGCTATGTCTTCCTTACGAGGTCCTCGCTTTATAAAGTTCAGTGATTCGGTACTAGTTAATACCCTCTGATGGCGATTTGTTTGAAGACTTTCCAGCTTCCGGAATTAATGCCGGACATTCATAAAGGTCAAATCAAAGGTAACGCCACACGAATTAGAGGAGAAATTGTTCAAAGGTATATCTTGGGAAATCATTTAATGGAATAATTGTGATATAGGGCATTATTCAGGCGTAGTACGAGAAGAGCGCATTCTGAGCAGGCAGCACGGCATTCGGCGAGCCAACAAAATATACCTTATGGGAAAATGTTTAAGCAATGTGGTGTCAGACTTTGATTGTTGTTAAATCCCACAGCTGGGTATACAATATTGTTGTTTGTTTTATGTTTGTTGTCCTTGCTTTATTAGTCTTTTGTCGATACATACTGTCTGCAAATTTTTGGCTGGATCTACTGCTGCCTTAAACCCACCAACCAAAACTGTATGATCTTCAACTATCGTGTTGAAAGAAATCATTTAACGGTATATTTGTTGTTTATTTTCCTGCAACATTAGTGGCATCTGCTGTAATTAGTTGCAATCCATCTTCTTTAGCCGCTTTTATTGTTTCTAGTACTGCAGTAAAAGGTGCTGCAAATGTCGCTAGTCGTTGGTGGCGTTGAAGTTAGCGTTGTGTTACAATTACTGTTTCTCAACTATTTTTGTTGTCAATGCACTTATTTGTTGGCAGCAAGTAGCCAGCGCGCTGTGCCAGTGAAAACATGCAAACACCCAAAATGAACTTAAATAAATCACTGCTCCTTCTGAGGTGCAATCGTGCGGTGGAAACCAAACACACTAAAAATACATATTTTTACCTTTTTTTGCACGGCTGCAACGGTTTAAGTGCACGTTGTTGTTGGAAATGCATTATGTTTGTTGCTGTCGTTTATAATTTTACGGCTGGCGGGTTGTGTTGGTTTGACAGTGATTGACATAAGACCTTGCCAAGCGCCACAAACGAGTCCGCTCTCGTCGCATTCATAACGCTTTTTAACTCAAGTGAATCAGTAGCTGCAGCTTATTAGACGAGGTATATGAAAAGGAAATTTTTGTGGTTTCAAGTTGGTCATGCAATAAGGGCATTCGCTAATGTGAGCTAGTTGCCTTATGGGCTATACGATATACTTACTGAAACCTAATTCAGGAAGCTCTAAGCTGCATTTACATTCTAAGTGATATCTGGCCCAACTGGAAACATTGACGGAGTCTAAGTCATGCGACAGCCGCTCTTTAGTCTGCTACCAATGTTTAGACTGAAACGTTTTCATACATTTGAATAACATGGATCATCCAGGAAACATGGATCAGCCGGGTGAGCCGACGAGCTTGCCTTACCAGCCACCACAAACATAAACATCATTTCGTTGGTTCAATATTATACCCAACTTGTAGTATATATTTAGTACTGCGAGCTATTGAGGATGTGAAGAATCTGTAGCACAAAGTTCCAACACTCACGGAACACTTCACTTCCTTTTTGTCCTCTCATTTTTCAAAAAACTTTAAAGTCCAACTCCTTTGCCTTTTTAGTATTACAAACAACTTTCATTTTTTTACGAAAACTGAAAGATACATAAACCAGATATTGAAATTCGATTTGCTACATTACCCGAGTAATCGAAGCTCGGTCACTATTCAAATAGCACTAACCGATTAGTAAGTAATCGGGTAATCGAATAATTTTACGAGCCCCAATTTTTGAAGCTGCGAGCCGCGCCAACGGTGAGTAACAAAGCAGACTTAGATCCACTTTCATAAAAGCCGGTTAAGCCTAATCGGTGATAAATTTGACAGCCAACCGTGCAAAATACGTCAATTAAACTCCGGTCAGCAGTTACCGGCTTTTATGAAAACGGCCCTTAAGTAGTGAAGAAGTTTCGCTTCCCTGTGGTTGTCAGCAGACTCTCTTACCCAGCGCCGAAAACTTGTTAGCAGACTCTCTTACCCAGCGCCGAAAACTCACATTACAAAATGCAAGACTTCTCCAACACTTTGCAGACAGTTTCCCTTCAAGAATCAGTTACAACCGATATTACTTTCCCATAAGCATGTCCATTTTGTAGACAAAGCCGATTACATACCTCTTTACTAGTAATGGAATAATTGTGTGAATGTACGGCAATAGAGCAAAGACGAACTCTCACACTTTACGAAGCAGAAATCATAGAAATTATTTCATTACATGTCAGCATATAATGTAATAGATGGTAATAAAGTAATTGTACGGGTTTCGTAATGCATAATGTGGAAGGACGCCAACTCACTTCGCCGCTGGGTATTGACACTTCTATTTTTCGAAATCATGCGAGAGAGCTTTAATTAAATAAAAAGAATAACATACCTTTATTAAAGAATTTCAACCCTTGCTTTTGATTACTTTTTGTATTAATAAAAGTATGAAGGTGATAACACTATAGCTATAAATTTCTTGGAAGATCATGTATCGATGTAACCGAACAATTGTGACAAGCCAAACCACAAATGGAACTGCAACCACAACAATAACATCGCTAAATGAGATCAACTGTGAACAAGAAATAAAAAGAGTTAGGAGCGAGATTAATTTGTATCAGAGGAAATGTGTTAAATTTTGTGTTAGATCTAAAATAAAGGTCCGGGTATTTTCGCCATGAAAGGCTTTTCAGTAAAAAACTCAGCCTGCTACTCTTCCGTATAGTTGATAAATGAAAGTATTGCCAATTTGTAAGTAAATTCAAAATATATTTGGCGTCAAGTTATTGTATTGTACTTTTGTATATCTCTGTCGTATCTGTGAGTTTTTAGGCTAGAGCAAATTAAATCGATTTTTAAGTCGTAAATCAATTGAAGGTATCACATCAGTCTGGTCATCGACTTACCTGGTTAGAAATTGTTTCTTTCTGGTGCATTTTGTTTTTGTATGCAGCGTAAAATCAAACCACATAACCAGTAAAGAGCCCCACGTAAATTCCCCAAATAACTTTCAGCAATCTGACTTCTCGAAAGATGATCCGCGCATTTTTGTTTTCCAAAAGTGCACTCCTTACAGTTTTGAGGTTTGAGAAGGTAAAATTGTATGTTAATTAATTATGTAAAAATATTATATTACATTTACTTGAAAACAGTTTGCAGTGGCGGATCTTGAACATATTTAGTTTTTATATTATATTTTTTAAACCTCATATACATATGTGTATATTAGTCTCTATTTCTGTGAAGAGAAGGCTGGTATGAACAAAATAACAAGAAAGTTGACAGACAAATGAGACATTTTTTAAATGCTAAGGAGTAATTTTTTGGACAGGACAAGAAGGGCCGGATCCATTTTTAATTTATAAAATCACTAGGGAAATTGATGTGCACAATTCTTTTTTTTTCAAAGGATTAAGCACAATATTAATTTAATAGAGGAAAGAAAACCTTCACCAATTTTCAGCTCCTATTATTAATTCTAACTACTACAGTTTTTTGGAAAAATAACAAGGTCTACAAGCCCGATTCACAAAAGGCGACTAAGCGTTCGAAATAGGAAAAAAGGTTTTTAAATTTTAAAATTAAAATTGCAAGTTAATATTAAGCACTAAAAATTGGTGAGAATTTCTTTTCTGAATGTAGATCAACATTTTGAGTGAGAACCAAAAAAAACTTTACGGAAATGAATCACCTTTACTGATGCAATCTCGTGCTAAAACTGTAATATTTTTGAATAATGGCATTTTCTTTGTTGATTGTGTTACTTAAAGAAAAATGAGCCTTCGAAGCACCTACAAAAAACTGGGGTTCACCACCGCACACACTATCTACATTTTTTCTGTTTTTTTTTTGATTTATGCAAAATCAACTTTTTTTTTTATTAAAAGTCACCTCTTCTATGACAAAATGAGCCAACAAGTATTTTAAACTTAACAAAAGTCCAGTTTCAGTTTTAAATTTATCGGCCCGATAAACACAATTTTATTTCTTCCAAATCATAAATAGATATTCTTTCCATTTGAACCTTGAAAGAACTTAATAACAATTCGAAAATTTTGCTTAAGAAATAAAAAATTTTGAATAAAAAACTTGAGCTCATAATTCTGTGGCAATAAACGAAAAAGCCAAACTCAAAATTCTTTGAAAATGAGATAGTTCCTGCATTGTGTTCTCCGTACACAAATCTCTTATCACGGCTTTTGCTCAAAAATTGTGGATTTTGTGGACAAAAAACCATATCTTAATTCCAGGGTTGGGTCACTTTGAATAAAAAACTTTTAAAATAAAAAATAAAATGTTATTATGTTATTTGAGTGATGAGTGAAATATTATTGGTTATTCAAAAAAATTGGAATAAAAAATAAAATTTCAATTTTTATTCAAGCTTTTGGAAATGAGAAATAACACATCGAAATACAGCAAAATTATACCCATATGTGCATATAGACCTAATGTGTATTTATAAAGACTTCTTTTGTTATTTCTGTATAAATTGAGATGCACTGAGTTTATTTGATTCAATTTCGGGATAATTGATGCACAAAATAAGGCTACATAGCGACTTGGTGGTTTTCAGGGTGATTTCGGGAAAGTTTTAGAGATAATTTTAGGAATTTTTCAGCACCATTTTGTAATTGATTGATGGATTATATTAAGCCTTTTTTGGGTCCATATTTGAATTATTTTAGGGATCTTTGTGGGAATTTTTCAGAAAAATTACTCCAAAAAAGTTTCGTTACGATTCCAAAATAGTCCCGAAAACAACACCAAAATGACCCGTTAAAGCCGAAATTACCCTGAAAAAGTCAAAAATGGTTCCGAAAACTATCCCGAAAACATCGAAAGAATTCCGTCAAAAGCCTTATTTTGTCCAGCAATGGTCCCAAAATTTAATCAAATAAACTCAGTGCATCTCAATTTATACAGAAATAACTACAAATCTTCATAAATATACATTATGTCTATATGCACATATGGGTATAATTTTGCTGTATCCCGATGTGTTATTTTTCATTTCCAAAAGCTTGAATAAAAATTAAAATTTTATTTTTTATTCAAATTTGTTTGAATAACCAATAATATTTCACTCATCACTCAAATTTTTTTGATTAAAAAATTAATTTTTGTTTGTTAGTTTTTCGTCACTCCAATTTATGGAAATGTCCATTCGCAAAATTAATAATCGAAAAATTAAAAAAAAAAAAATACTTTGTTTTTTTCCTTATAACTTTGTTTTCAAATCAAAAAAAAAAAAATTTTTTAAAACACTGTTTTCGTTTTTAAACTAAACTAATACACACATTAACGCATAAATGTATTCCTAATATGTCTTGTTCACCTTGCATTGCTCTTCTAAATTTTCCAGCACAACGTATATCAAATACATTCTGCTAAATACCCACTCGCTGTTTACTATAATCGTCAATCAATTCGCAATATATTGTTGCCGCAATAGGCAATGTGGCAATGTAGCGCACAAAGATTGCCGCCTGGCTTACTGGATAGATTTCAGCCAAAAAGTCAAAAGCAGTCAACAAGAGTGTTGTAATAACCCTCATAAGCTTCCATTTCCATGTTCATTCGTTCAGCCGTTTACTTGACATCGCGCTTGTCGCGTCGTAGGTGCTCGTGTACCTGCACCAATCATACCCTTAGTAAATACTTTTGGTTTTTATAGTCACTTCTCATAATTCTTCCGCGCACGGCGCAACTTAAACGCTGTATTCATTGCTCCCAAACTCCTTTGATGCCTCTAACCTTTGATTTCTTGCCGCATACCACACGTACGTAGCTCTCCATCATCACAACGTATTTACGTACCTCAAAGCGGTGCACCACCGAATGGCACTTTGGCACTCTGACTGTTGGTTGTTAGCTGCTGCCTGATCGCTGTTAACTTCCACGTTCATCATGGAGGACGTTGTATGAGCTGTATGTATGTAAGTTTATACTGGTACCAAGATGGCCACTGTTAAGTGGTGAGCAGCGACCTGCACAACTTGCCACACAAGCTATATAGCCTTCACAGCGGCGGCCAATGTTGGCTGGCATTGTCTACGGATTATGATCGCGTCGTAGTCGTCTTTTGGGAGTAGTTGACTGTTGTTTCTCACATAAGTCTTCCGCCACATTACACACACACACACATACGTATGTTCATAAACATTGCACGAAAAGATATTTTCGGGATATTATTGTCTGGCGCTTCTTCTTGACTCTGACATTTGGTTGTGTGACTTTTTTTGTTTTTGGCTTATTGCTTCGAAAAAAGCTTTGCACTAACGTTACCTTTCGCTGTTTTTGGTTGGAGTTTGTGTTTTATTTAAAGTTTTTCTACTGGAAATTGTTTATGCAACTCATCACACTTCTTACTCCTTCCAACCATTTCGTTCAGTATATCTTTAATCTTTTACTTCAGCAGATATTTATGCAAGTACATTTATGAGCCATTGTGTGTCCTAGGAGAACAATCAATGCCATTGCGTTTGGCGCCTAACTCTTCTGCCTATCGCTAACTTGCCATAAATTGTTGTTGTGAAGCATAGCCTTAATATAATTCATAGTCAAGGCGTAAAGCTTGATGAGCTTCATGGATTAATTTTTCTTTGCTGCACTTGGCAAGAACTAAATTGCACAACAATTGGGTTGATGCTTTTTAGGTATAAGATTATCAGAATTAAGAAGCTTATTCCAAGCAAGTTGTCTGACTGTTTTCTCATCCTATTCCAACGGGCATAAATATTCACAAAACCGTAGTTAGCTTCTTAAGTGCTTAAGTAAGTAGAATAGGTGATTCACCCAAACCGATTTGACAACTTTCATTCAAGCATCTAAGTAAGCGCTCTCTTAGTTAGACCAAACTAATTTCAATTAAATTTATCGGAAAAGGAATATTAAGAAGAAAGGATATGGATCCAGTTGACCTTAAATATTTGAGAAGCAGCCCATGCTTAATATCTTTAATGTCGAAATTAAACCGAGTATGTCAGTTCTATTCGTTTTAATAATGGCTTGGGTCCGTATTTTGTTACATGGATGCCACAAACTTCTAGAAAATCTGCAGTACTGCAATGGTTTTCACATACTTTTAGTCGCTTTAATCCAGCGCTGAGACTTGGTGAGACCCAAGCGTACAAGAACCCTTACCACTCAAAGTATCAAGAACATCGTTTTTTGGTAATACGATCATATGGCTATCCATTCCATTGATTCCTCTACGGCTCACTTCTTACTTACTTACTGCACTACACATTTCTGGCTAGCCGTAAGGTTTCCGTAGATTACATATCACTGTACCTATTTACTTAATGGTTGTAACACTCAAATGAGTTACAATCTTAATCAAGTGGAACATTCCTGCAACGAAAAGAATAAACAGGAGGCACTGCTAGAGTAATGGTAATGGGGGATGAAATCAGGCTAAGGACGGGTCATATCCCCAACTCTATCCAGATCTATATCTTAACATGCTTAAATTCCTATAAAATGTATATGGATGGGTCAGGGGATATATTCGTATGGGACAGTATTTGACAGCATCGTTGCACATATAGCAGTAGCGCAGGTGATAAGCTTCTCGGGAAGGACGCTTGAGTAAAGAAAACACTTTATTTTAATTTATATATATATATATTTAAGTAGATGAAATTTTATTTCGCGCAAAAAGCTAGAGGTGTCCTAGCATTCGTTAAACGATGGTCTAAAGAATTTAGCGACCCTTATGTAACTAAAGCCCTCTTCACTACATTAGTCAGACCGATACTTGAATACGGTTCTATAATTTGGAACCCGCGTTACCAGGTTGTTGTTGTTACCAGGTTCATGAAGATCGCCTAGAATCAGTTCAAAAACAATTTTTACTATTTGCCTTAAGAGATTTTCATTGGGATCCCTTGTATAATCTGCCACTTTAAACGAATCGTTTAAAACTCATTAATCTACACCTACTTTCTAGTCGGAGGGGAATGCTTGGAATTGTTTTTATAATTAAATTGCTAAATAGTTCACTCTCCAGCCCATTTCTTCTAAGTGAAGTGAACTTCAATGTACCGTCTCGTCCTTCAAGGCATTTTAAACCTCTAGTCTTAAAACAGTGCCGAACCAATTTTCAGTTAAATGAGCCTTTTCGCTGTTTGTGTCAAAATTATAACTCTCTTTCTGGTAAATTTGATATTTCAGACTCGCTTTTCAGCATAAAAAAGTCAATTCTTTCAATCCTAAATACATAGCTACTAATTGTTTCTTATTCTTTGACTTCTATATTAACTTCTAACAATAATTTTATTTTGTTAACTAATTATTTCTTAATCTATAATCTATCTTATATCTACTTTACTTAGCTGATGAGGGTTTCTCTGTAGCTGAGCAGTTTTAGATCTCGACGATTAACAAACCAAAGCCTTTCAACGACTCGGCACGAACGAATAATCCGCGCGTTATGCGCCGGTCGGGCGGGATATGGTGGGTAATCCGTTTGGAAATTTTATTATTATTAATAAAAAAGTTATACGACTGTTTGCTTTTAAGTCGAAAGTAAAGTAAAGTAGTCCTACTGGTACAAGTAAATTAGAAGTTGGGAGTGGTTTTGCTTAAAAGGGTATTTGAAAGTCAAATACTACTGCTATGAAGGACTTTTTTTGAATTTATTAAATTTTTAAGTCAATATTTTTCTGTTAAGCTCAAAGTTTAAAATTTTTTTTTAAATTAACAGTATATCACCAACTGCGTCGGAACGGGAAACTCGATAGAAACTCCGAATTTGTCGGAGTGCTCTAGATAATTTCGATGATTTTCGTTATTTCTATCGGGTTTCTCGTTGAGACGGATTTGTTGATAGACCCCATATTTAAAATACCAAAACCGAAAACACAGTTTGTAGCTCCTTCAATTTTATATCAAGGAAGTGGTTAGAAATCACGTTATATTTTACTGAAGACATCAACTATTTTCCTCTTCATATATTTTAATTTGTAAAAGGCCAGATATATAACCTGCACCTTAAACAGATGTAGACTAAATTTGACCAGCAAAGAGGAAACTTCCTGAAAAATAAATATAACAAGTCTTTTTTGAATTTGTAATTTTCTACCGATAAGTGGATTTCAAAAAACCAGATCTGGCAGGAAAAATTCTAAATTGACGGCACTGCCTGTAGATCCAATTTGGTACATATCATTTTATGTAACCATTATATGTACATATATATTATAAGTATAACTTTGTGGTTGGTATATCTCCATCATCTTTTTTATTATACGTAAATTTACAAAATTCAGGCAACACTGATATAGTTCAATATTTTATTTCATCTATTAACTATCAAAATTTTTGAAAATTTATTTTGTTCTTATTTCGACCTAAGGCGATTTTTAGGGTATAAATTTAAGTTCGTCACGTAAGCTTTAAAAATATTTATCACTTAGGCTTTTGAACATGTCTAAATAGCTTACCTATATTAAATGCCAGTAACAAAAACTTCTCAATTATTAAGGCTTTTAGGCAGTCCTAAAAACAAGACAGAACCTTGTAAAAAAACTATTAAAGAGACGAAACTTCATTTCTGCTGAAATTGTTCCCAGAAACACATAAATGTAGAAACATAATTAGAAACCGAATGACTGGAGCCGTTCTCAATTAGTAACATAAGTGTAACGAAACTGTACGTTACAAAACTGCCAGAACCCTAAGCTGTCACGAAGCACTGGGCACAGAAACGAAACATGAAACGCTACCTCTGTATAGAAACAAAACCAGGAAATGTTTCCCTCAATCGAAACTGTTTAGAAACCTTAGGTAAAGAAACAATACTGTAGGGTTTCTTGCGTACCGAAACTGTAACAAAACCCTATGCGGTTGCTGCTAGGGAGTTGTTGTTTATAACATTTTGAACTATTAAGTAGATACATTTTTTTAATCACGTAAAGTTTTGTGAAACATTTTGAAACAAGACGCTACTCAAATATTTTTTCAAAAAATCAACTCTTTCGCCGCTAAAATATTTATTGATGGTGATGTTAGTGTAAATGTGTCACAAACCGGTGACCTATGTATATATATATGGATTAAAAATTTTATTTCCTATCCCCATCGCCTTTTTCTTTATACAAATCAGAATTTGTATTTTTCCATCCCCCCTCCGCCTGAAACACTATATATGCATATGTACTGCATGTCACTATTAAAGTTTTGATTACGTTCCTTGGGTTTCGTTACACGTTTTGTTTCTATACCTAGCGTTTCTGTTACAGTTCTGTTATTGTGATCAAATCTGTAGGTGGTTTCGTTACAGGTTTTGTTTGTGCTGGAATCGCTCCAGGGAAATTGTAACTAGTTTTGCCACAAAGGAGTGTCGTTTCTCACAGTTTCGTTACACGTTTTGTTATAGCATGTAACGGTACTGTTTTCTTTCGTACTTAACTGTGGAACAATAACGAAACAGAAACGCGTTACAAGTCACTGGAAAAAGATGAACAGAAACTTTAACAAGTTCAATCAATTTTAGTTGGGTGAATTTCGACTACTTGCGATACTAGTACTATTTGGTGTTTATTAATTCGTTTCTATATTTAACTTTTTAGTTTAATTTATTGTTATTATTTTCAAACTAGGTATATTTGTTTCCCACCTTTAGATTCGATTTACTATTAAGCATGTTTCCCAGTTTTTAGATTATAATTTATTTTGTATATTTGTTGAGGTATATTCGTATGGCATAAGCTAATTTGACAAGACTTTAAAGTACTTATGTACTTATTTTACCATTCATGAACTAGTGCTCGTTTTGTTAATGCGGGCCTAAGTTGAGTTTGACGAAATTGGATTATGTAATAAAGCGAATCAAAATATTTTTGTAGTACTTTGTTATAAGTACCGCACCATGCGAAATTTTTTTCTGCTTCACTTACTTCCTGCATTGCGTTAACCCATTCACAACAGCCGTTCACATTGTTGCAAGCACGCACTATCCGCAATGCAGCGGCAGTATACCGAAGTGTGTGAGGCCGTAACTGACTATCGCGATACCACGGTATGCTCGATTTCTGTCCGCCACCGCCATCAAATTCTATGGCCGCCCATTTGCTTCTCTTGCCTCGTAAAACCTAAGAATTTATTACCAACAGCGATTGCGCAACTTCCTTTTTATCTGGTGGAACCAACAAACCATTCTTGAAACTGTAAAGCCACCGCGATTTGCAAGTGCAAAATTGCCAAAAGTTGAAATACGACTACACAAATATATCTTCGCATGTTGTTTTGTATGTAGTTTTATGGACTGGGAACCTGTGACAGCTGTACAGCCGGCCAATGCGTGCGAATTTTCCATTTCGTGCAATCGAGTGCCATAAATTATTCAGAGCAAGTCAAAGTGTATGGCCGTTGCAGATATTGAATTTCAAACGAAATACTTTAAAGCTCTAACAAGCCAGAGCTCATACTACAAACACGCTACAACAAATGGACATAAGTCAATGGTGATAGCAAATGTTGTGCCCTAGCTGGAGTTGAGCTAATTGCATGCATACCTCATACACCACACATTCAAACATAAACAACTATTGTTAGATTTAATTTCAAAATTTTATTGTTCAACACCTTCTTGGGATTAGTTGTTAAAGAATTCTATTTCATGTTTTTTTTTACTTGTTTTTTTTTTCAGATTTATTTATTGCTTTTGCTCGTTTGGTTGGTTGGTACTTGCATTTGCATTAACTGTTAACTGGCGTGACGTGCCACCAGACGTGTTAGAGCCAATGACTTCATGCCCCAGCATCAACAAGCCGGACATTATTTCGACCCACTGACTTACAATAAATCTTTGCAGACCATTGTCACCGATATAAAATGTAAGCCTACATACAGAGGTGGGAAAAGTGATAGAACCACTGGGCATAGTCTAGGCTTTGAAGAAATGTGTTTCGAAACTATGCTTGTTGTACGGATTTACCACCGAGCTACCCATTCAGAGTACCAACGCTGGACTTCATACAAATCCCTTCTATATCTGCTGATGATGTGTTAACACTAGTAGTGGGATTATTTTCGAATAAATACTATTCGAATAAACGAATAAAAATATTTGTATTGAAATGCGAGAGATGTCGGAAGCGTAATTCACTGTCTTCATCGCTTGTACCTATGAGCATGCACTCACGTTTTGTATGTGAATTCTATTCGTCGAGATACGATTCCACTTCTAGAGTGAATACTCAATGCAAAGTAGCAGTTGTTGGCAATAGTAAACCTCCGTTAAGTTTCGAGGACAACGCACGGTGCGCTTTTTGAGTGTGGTTTCGGTTTGCCGCTAAAATAATTTTTCCTAGCAACAAGATAAAGAAATCGCCCAATCAGGAGTCTCCTAACATGAAGAGTAGTTTTGCTTAGAATGGCTCAGAGAAGTCAACATCAATCCTCGTATTGCGCAACATCATTTGACACAGCAGAATAAAGGAGATAGATACAGCTATACTTGGAGATTGGGATACCTTGCAGAAGTTCAGCCAGTTTTGTCCTCCAAAGAATCTTATGTTAAAATTTTTGGGATTTATTTCTATCAACCACCATCTCAAGATCCTTGCACACGTTTGTCTAAATAGGCAGCTCTCTTCCTTCTTCGCCTTATTTAGGCCCTGTGGGCACCGTACTTCTTTTCGAAGGCGTTTAAACTTTAAGCATCGTATTTGTTGTTCTTCGGGGCTCGCTGCAAGCCTTGAGTGTCCTTACCCGTTGCAGGTAGTGACTGAGAAATGCTCCTACTGCTTAGGTAAATAGTTAGGTCGAGGAAGGCTTTCAGAGAAATCATTAATATAAGCCGTCGATGATGGTGGATCTTTTTGTGATGGAACCTTGACCTACATTTGGGCATATTTCAAACCGCGGGAAAGTCAAGCCGCCTAGTCAACTTAGGAAATGTAACGTTGCAGGCATTGAATTTTCCCAACAGTTCCTACCCAATTTGTTACACTCCCGTGAACTGTAGCTTTAGAGTATAGACACTATTCCATGTGAGTTTCTTATTCATTCGAGCGTGATCCAATGTTAGCAAGCTCTAGGCTTTGGTCTCCAGAATATTTAAACTTCATGTTTGTAGTGGATTTTAGGTCGGAAGCCTATTGGAACAATATTGAAGATAAAATCCCTTTTAATTATGGGGAGGGATATCGCTCTGTTATAATCATTGAAGCTGACCATACCTTTTCGGTGACCTTCGGGGTGGCTTCTTTATCGAATGTCTACGATGAAGTCCTAGAGTCAATGACGTAAACCTAGGAATGTTATGGAAGTGACTATACCAGAATCATAACAGAATATTTTAAAGTTGAATTACAGGAACTATTATCGGAACCGAGCTCGGAAGTCGAAGCTTATACTTTCAGATATAAACTTTCGATAAAAATCATTTACGTCCGCTAAAACTGCTTAATAAGTAATGTGAAGAGGCCGTAGAGAAGTTGTGAGTTTAATATGCTTGATACCCTGCCACACAAAATTGCTCTATTATAATGCCCACCACTGTATGCCCGACTGTATGCGTGAAATAGTATTTATTGTTTATGCATTTGTCAATCAAGCAACCAGTTAAACGCCCATATTTAAATACATACCTACATTAAGTAGTATCTGCAGTAGTCATTAAATTAAGCACTTTTTTCGGTTGTACGCCAAATCTGGTTTAGAAGTGCAATTGGCGTACGGTGCGCAGCCAACCAGGTAGGCAATCAGTAAGTTACTCGTACACTTTCGCAGATACTCAAGCCACCTACATTGTTTGCCACAGCCTTTGAAAAACACATTACCAACCATAAAGATATTACAAGTGGTGGCAAATGTTGGCTCAACTTCCCGATCTCCCACACAGTTTGCCACAAAGCCGTTCGCAAAGTGCATGAGAAGTGGGTTTATGACTTCATTTGTTATTAAGAAAAAATTTGTTGAGTTCATAAAATAAAATAAAAAGTGTTTGCAACTGCAGTTTTTTAAAATACAGACATACACACAAATGTATGTATGTTTGTAAGCACTTGAAGTGCCCAAATTTTAACGAAATGAAAATACTTAACTTTTGCTTATGCGAGTGTGATTTATTGCGGGACATGCTCTACAGCCCACTCACCTAAATTCTTTTCGTAGATGCATTTATAAATACGATTAATGTTACTTATATCAAATTCAAAATGTACTTCTTAGTTCCACAGTTGCAATAATTTTAAATTCGAAAGTTGGTCGCCCTAGAATTTCTGTCTGACTAAGACTTTAATTCGCGATTCGTTTCAGTGGTTCGAGCCACTTGGAATGAATGGTGTACCGCTACAACCTAAAGCTGAAGATTTCAATGCAAGTAGTATAGTATTTATTGTTTATGTATTTTTCAAACCGCACGGGTGAAGTCATATTGCATTCAGGACAGCTGTGTCTATGTCATCATCATTTACTGATGCCTAAGCGCCTAGGCGATTTATCGTATGAAAGCACGCCAGTCATCCCTCTTAAGCGATAACTGATGCCAACTGGAAACGCGATGGAGTTCAAGTCGTCGTCCACCTCTATTTTTCATCCCTTCCTCTGCTGCCGAATTCGGGCGTTAATAAGAAAACCTGCTGGGCCGGAGCTCTGTATCCATTCACATAACATGACTTTAATGGATGTTTTGCGTTTTCTCCATTTAGAAGGGGTGTTGACAAGGCGGAAATTTACAAACAACCGCAAAATGCTATAAGAAAAATATTTTGCAACAACCATAGTGGCCACACTGATTCACAATTGAGAGACAAAGCGCTCACTGCCCCCCAACGAACTAAATGGCACCAATTACCGGATATGAACTCGATACGCTCCGGTACTCCCTTGCGGTTATTTGTTTCCGATTGTTGCGGAAGCGATTTGGTGTGATCAGTAGAACGTTCTAGGTCATCTCACCCACTCCTTTGGTAATGACAGTTGAGGAGCATCATATCCGCACATAAATCATCAAGTTGCACGTCACTACCCCTTGTGGATTCTAATCGTCTCTTACGACAGGCATACCTCTTAACCCGCAGGAGCTGACTAGTCTTCGTTTTCACCCGAACTTAGATTACCTTACTTGTTCTCTTTATTTGTTCTCCTTATTTTTCTTATTACTGTTATGGAAATAATTGGCTTTAACACGAGCTCGTGTGTGTCTGTTTTTTTATTCCGCTAACGTGTTCGACCTCAGACGTACAATGGACCGGCAATTAATTCTAAAGTGGTTCACTTTGAGCTCATACATTGACTTGTGTAGATTTACATACTTACATATATTTATTGACTTGTTAAGTTTTTAGTTCTATTCACGCCAGCAGAGTGTACTGTGTACCACACTAAACCGTTTAAAAAAAAAAACTAAAAGGGTTTCCCTTGGCTATAGCATTTTATGTTGCCAGTAAAGTCTATTGGTTTCTTTTCCAACCTTTTCCGGCGCAGTATTATTTTGAAAGACGGACCTGGACCAGTTGCCGTGCCTCCGACGCTATATGGTTCTAAAATCGTTCCCCAGACAGTCTTTAACGACATAGGTATGACACTGTTTGTTCCGTCACACTCCATTCCATGGTTGGATGCGCCGACTTAGCAAGGTGAAGTACCGCTACTACAACAACAACACATTGACTACGACCCTAGGGTAGCGTGTGTTTCGAGATAATGACATACCGTTGTTGCCAATTCAATAGAAATCTAGGCACAGAATTTTGTTGGGTTAGATAGGAATTGCACGGTTGACCATGCCTTAATAATATCGACAGAAGTGCGTTAGGTCATTTGGTGCTCTTCGCGTTCTTCACGGTAATATCAATCGACCGGGGTACACATCGTCAGGGTTGTACAGTCGCACTAAAGGAGATACGTCTTACAAGTTACTCTTGCACACCATATAGAAACAACCTTTTTTTGGGCATTTTTCCTATCAACCAGCACCTGAAGCTCGTCGCACTCACGGGTTTCGGCTTTGGTTTACTTCTCTTTTAAAAAAATGGAGAAGACCACTAAAAAAATTAAATATTATAAATTTGAAGAGATATTATCTCAGGTTTGAATGAGATTATCCAAGTTAATCAACAGCCTTTGATAGACGAAAACTTAGTTTGTTCCTTTAGAAAAAACTCAGCGAAGAAAGCCTTCTCAACTCAAACGCATATTCGAAGAAAAGCTAAATCAAAAACTGTTTCGGTGCCTTTTTTAGACCACTCAATTCCCATAAAAAGGTGTAACTTAATGACAGTTCATTCAAATGTTATAAAAGTCCCAAACGCAGATTGTAAGCCTGTTTGGAACAAAAAAGAAACAGCAACTTCTGTATTTGAAACGGTCTAATATAAATATTCGTGTGTGCGAATGTGGTTTTTGCAATGAAATCATTGTGATTTTGCTGTCTGGCATTGACATTAGTCAGTGACACGAATTAGCAAAATGCTACATAGATCGTGCGTACGCCTTCATTGTAATATTTCAGTTAATACTACTAATAAAAACTCTACAAAGTGAAGTGATCTGTGTTTTATGCTGGGCTGACATGCAATGTTTCTAATTACAGAATATCACAATAAAACGTGAGACTGATTTGAGTTTTTTCTTTTTGTAAATTCCAAGTATCACTAAACTTTATTTGATTTTGAAGTTAATGTTTCAATGTTTTTAGACACGTAATGGCTCATGTTTGCCTCAATTAATATGGTATGAGAGTATTGGAAAACTAACCTTGAAGATTTATGACCAAAGGAAGGCGAAAGTAGATCATAAACTGTGAGAAACTTTTAGATATCTTATATGCTCCGTTTAACGTTCGAATTGGCATTTTCTAATTAAGTTTAAGGCAAGTGCAGAAAAAAGACAAGGTGTGGGTTTTGTGCTGGAAAAGAGAATGCGGAACCAGTTACCGGTCGCACGGTGGTCATGGTTCGAAATTTAGTAGTTTATAATGATAGATTCCAAGACAAAAGTATAATGCAAGCTCCCTCTTCCGATAAAAAAGCGCAACTCTATAATATGCATAGCTTCTCTAATATAGACTCTGAGCAGTAATAGTATATTTTTACGATTTATTTACTCGGTTAACATAGTCTAGATAAATAGATTTCAGGCCAAAGAAGACTAAAGATTTTACTGGCGGAAAATCCTGGTTCTATTCGGTGGTTTACCCTGGTGCCTAAAAAAGCAAGCAAGCCGGCGCAAATTGGAAGTACCAAGGGGATCCAGTCATTGTCCGTTTTTTCCATCTCATATCTGGCTAAGGCTCCTAAAGCTCATCTTTCAATTTCCTTCGGGGACCGCTGTTGGTACGCGTGAAGTACCTACCATATATTTTCCGTAGAACTTTCCTCTCGGACATCCAAGGGCCATCTCATAATCTTTCGACACCGCTCATAATTCCAAGCCATACAGGAGGTATAAACAGAAACTTATAAAAACTGATTTTTGTTTATCAAGAGCGGACTTTATTAATCGATTTCCTACTCAGTTCAAAGTAGCACTTGGTGGCACGCTTGCCGATGAATTCCTTGCATGAGATTATTTTCGATTTTGACGTTGGCTCTGAAATATAAGAAAATCTTCGCATGTTAAAATTCTTATTAATCAAAAGTAACGTAAAGTAAAAATCAAAGCTCAGGCAGTGAATACTCCGAAGAAGGCAGAACTTACAGCGCTTTTGTTAAAACCAATGAAATCATGAGCTTACGACACAGATATTGTGTGTGTCAATTCCCTTATCATGGGTCTTATTCAGGATTTAGCGTATCGAGACGGCGTATTCAATAGTCTGAAAACGCAATGATAACGTGTAATAAGCTTGTCAACGATGGATTTAATAAAAATTAATAAGTAAAAATTTATATATAAGTTACTCGATTCTTAACCATCCATCCATTAGCTGGTCACAAATACTCTCTTCAATAATTACCATCAAGTTTTTGCCGAAATCGAACTGAAATTCATTGACTTACAGGCTTGCGTTCAATGACGGTCAGTTAGAGTGCAATGCACTCAACGCACACAAATGCCAGTAAAGGCAAAAGTATTTGTGACCGCTGAAACTTAAATGCCAACTTAACCTGCTATTAAAAGACGACAGCGAAGAATTAAAATGAAAACAAAACAAAAAATTAAAAAAAAGACAGTAAGAAGGCCGCAAAAATCTTAAAAAGTAAAGAAAGCGCAAGCAAAAAGTAAAAAGTTGCACAACAACATGATCTTTTCTAAAGGCAATGAAGATAGGTGAGGGATGGAGGGGGAGTTCGAATGAGTCTGCAAGAACTGAGAAATGTTGCAAGTCTTTTTCTTACTTCTGGCTAATGTCATGATGTAGTTCTTGTGCCACAAAGTTATAACAAATCATGGCAGCAGAAGCGAGTTCAAAGAGAGAGAGGAGGTGTATAGAAGTTGCGCAGTCAAAAACTGGAAGAATCAGTTTATATTTGTAATGCATACTAAGAAAACGTCTGTAGATATGGAAGAAAAAGAGATGGAGGGAATATAGAAAGAGCGACGAAGAAGGGCTGGCATAGATGTGTCAAGAACGTAAAGGAGTTAGAGAGGAGCAGCAATACAAATACAAAAATAAATACATTGGGCCTAAGCAAAAACTTTAAATACCAGTTTCAGTGACTCTGATCTTTTGGTTTGGTTTGGTACAAAGCTCGTGTGGCTAGCTAGAAATCAGAAGACTTGGATATATGTATATGTGTGTGTGGGAATATGTCGTACAATACACATATGCAATCATGTTTTCCTCAGTTCGTATTCGCATGACAATGGATTTCGCACGAATATTACTGCTGTCTGTGTAAAGGGGCAACTTGGGGGAAACGTTACTTCCTGGAAATCAATGTGAATCAAGTTTCATAAATTTTTATTTTTTTTCTGCATTCTTACATCGATAGTTTCTTATTCGAGCATGATTTGTAGCTTGTTGCTACCATTGTTCAGCATGACTCATGCATTGTTACCACAGCAAAAAATAAAAAATAAAAAACTTGTTGCATGTTGCACTGGTTTTGATTGATATGCAAAATATGTGGAGTATAAGGTCTCTGCTCACAGACGTACTTCATAATTTTTTATTGTATCAACGGTTGTTTTCTACAAGCATACAGTGTCTGCCGTTCTCATATTTGTTAATGGTTTTATTATCTGAAAATATCCTTTAACGCTTTCGAACTGAAAAGTTCTTCAAGTAGGTATATATAACCAATTAGATATGATCAATTCTGAAAATAGTCAAAGTATGTAAAACATGTAAAATAATTAGGCAATTCACAAGATCTGTTATTCGTCGTATGTGCTGTGATTTTACGACCATCATATTGTCTCTATTGTCATTTCTCATATAAGATTTTAATAGCACAATACAATTGAGCAGCCTATGTATATCAAGTGCGCTATTTTACTTTTCAAACTTTATTTTTATTTTTCTATCAACAAATGACAGGTTTTCAATAAAATTCAACTTGATATATGTATGTGAATATGACATACAACTAAATGTAGTGTTCACAAGAGTTGTATTAAAAGAAATACTAGATAAGTTTATAAGAGACCTTGTGAATTAGACATTTTGCATGCAACTTAATGTATTGGAAAATATGGAAAATACAAAGAGGAGAGGCACAGCAAAACACTCGCGCGCCTTTGCTCAATATTCTTGGAGAGCCTTAGAATTTTTTAATGTATAGGTCGATGTTCGACTGATTATTGATGAATTGTCAACAGGACCCAATGCAGTGGGTTTCAAAATTTTGTGGAATAATTTTTATGCGAATTGTATGGAGAATACCGGGATTAAATCAAAGCGCCAGATAATGATTATCCCTCCTGCTTTTGACTAGCTTAACTTAAAGACGAGGAAAGCCTCCTCTAGAATTATATCGGTGCAAGACAAAAATTACCTAGGTAATCGAAAGCTGTTATGATCTTTGGCAAATGCTCCCTAATTCTTAGGTATCTGATTGAACTTAAGCTCTATTTTAAACCCCTGGACGGATATTGATGACATTTTTCTTGTATACTCAAGTGGGCTCGAGGATGGTTTAGATTCACAATCCGGACCACTGGATGATGTGGGCGTGGTACCTCCCATACAAATAAGATTTTCCGTACTGTATATCTCTGAAAGTATTTATGGTAGAATATTGAAAATTGGTAAAGAGCTAAATAAGTCTGCCAATACAAATAAAAATTTTCATAGGGATAGGGAAAGGGATATTGATAGGGATAGGCAACACTTCTTGATCCGTTCAGGTGAATTTATGGGCAGGACAAAGTCTGCCGGGCCCTCTATTATTGCATATTTGTCTTTCCAAGACACTGCAAAATCAATATAAAACTCAGAATATAGGTTACGATTTGGTATGAAATAGTTATAGACGGTTGTAGTTTCAATTCTTGATATTTCTATGAATTTTTGTTATGATAAATATTGACATTTTTTCAGGCTGCGTTTTCTATGAAGTAATACACTATTTTGGGACTATTTTCCGAACATTTTTTGTATCTCCTTGGCATGGATTCGGGATATTCTGTTAATGATTTCCGAAGTATATCAAAATAATCACCCCTATTATGGTTGTCAATATTAACCAAAACAATATTGATATGCACAAATTGGCAATGCTAATTCAATTGCTGGTTCGTAAGTATCAATATTGTTTTTGTCAATATTGACAACCATAATAGGGGTGAATATTTCGTATGGTATCTCTATTATTTGTTGATGATTTTCGATATCATCTTTGGGTTGATCTGAAAATAATTTAAAAATTTTCCAGCATTTCATGATGTTGAACAGTTCTCACAAAAATCCTGAACAGAATGAAGAAATGATCTAAAAGTTGTTATTTTACCATTAATATGAACTTTGTTTAAGATATTTCCATGGAAAAATGTAATTAGCAAACATTGTAATGATTTGACGATTTCCAGAAAAAAATTTGAAGCATACAATTTTTTCCCCTTGGCAAGTTAAAATCAACATCTACACTGTACACGCATTTGGGTATAACAATTTTCGTATATAATTTTTTATGGAAAAATGCATAAAAAATTCATACTAAACAAAGTCTTTGTGGCCACATTTCCTCATACCCATATGTGCAATGTCCAGCTGTTGGTGAAACACAATGCGACATTTGCAATGAAGTGATTAGCATTTTTCATTCCACTTCTGCCCCATGACCAATTGCCGTTGGTGTACGTGTTGGCGGGAAAAGCGCTTGTTAACATTACCACATTACGCTGTCATAAACAATTTATACTATACATAAATCAATGCAATTTACGGGAGTGTGTGCCTAAAAATATATATATATATATGCGTCCATATTTGTTGGCCAAAAACAAAAAAATACTATGAAAAGTTAAAATGTCATACGCATTTAGTTTTGCAGTTTTTATGCTAAAACTTACTAACAACAAAACTATTGCAAAAACGTTTTCTGGGCAATAAGGACCAGCTCTAAATAGCTACCAACTACTAGTGTCACTGGTAAGTGGCTAGTAATATAAAATAGGTTCAAAGAAATAACATTGCTTCAATAGATCAATTAAAATTGAAAATTTCATTGAAAAATTGCAAGCTAGGCATACTTAGTCCTGATAGAAAAATTACTCTCTTGATTCATTTTCTTTCTTTTATTGTAATCTCTGCATCAATTAAATCCTTGTTGTTGTTGTTGTTGTTGTTAACAGTGCTTCGCCCTGCCTAATGGGCACGATCACTCTAAATTGTCATCAGACTTTTCTAACGGAAGTCCGAGGAAACGCGCAGTTTCCACAGGGTTGGACCAGAGTGATGTAGGTGTTAGAAGAGTAGGTTCTATTGAACAGGAGAATATATGTATGGTATCATGAGGGGACATACCACATGCAGGGCATGTTTTTGGTATGGTGAGGTTCAGTCTGAATAAGTAAGAGTTTAACCTATTATAATATCCAGAACGAAGTTGTGCTAGCATGGCTCTAGTCTCCCTCGGAAGTACACGCTCCTCTTCAGCCAACTCAGGTGGTTAGATATTGATAACGGGATTCACAGGCCGGGATCTGTCTACCGACTCAGTGTGGATGTCATTTAGAGCCCTCCTATGGTTCCGCAGATTAAACGGCAAAGAAATGTGGTGCCGGATCTCATCGTAGTGCTTGCGGAGATGTCTCCTTATGTCCTTGGGGGGCGGAGCTTCATCCAATAGATGTCGATTTGTATGACTGGGTTTATGGCAGTTCAGAAGAAACTGTCTACTCAAGAGTTCCGCTCGCTCTTGAACATTGAGCAATTTAGCCTCATGATGGAGGTGAGACTCAGATGATATAAGCAGACATCCCGTAGCAGTTCTTATGGCAGTGACTAGAAATTTCCTCCAATTGGTGTCAGCAAGGTTGGGCGACCATATGGGCGCAGCGTAGTCAATAGCCGGTCGGCCAATAGCCTTATATGTACTCGTAGAAAGCAATTTTTATTTATCTTTCCCCCAAGTACTGCCGGCCAGTGACTTGAGGATCTTATTGCGGCTCTGTACCTTTAAAGCTATTGCAAAGGCATGACCAGCGAAGGTGAGGCCGTTGTGAAACGTCACACCCAAGATTTTAGGGTGGTTGACAGTAGGTAGAGAAACTCCGTCTACGTGGAAATTTAACTTTTGCCCCATCTGCGCATTCCATGTCGTAAACAGGGTCGCCGTCGATTTAGTCGGAGATAGGGTCAGGTTTCGCTCGGTGAAAGAGCTGGAAAGGTCTCGAAGGTAACTGTAATCCTTCATATATAGGACCTCTGCGTAAATCGCCAAAATGACAGGTTTTAACTCAATTCGACTTTACTGCAGTTTACAGTAGCACTGAAATATAGACCTAAGTAAGGTCTGAAATTAAGGTATTTGCACCAGTAGAAATCTTTTAAAGATCAATTGGTTTGTTTTGGAGATTTGCTCGTCAAACAAACAAAACTTACAGCGGTAATAGTATATGGTCCAGTAGTGTAGGTCACTAACTTTTAACGATGCGATTTATCCAATTAACTGATTTTTATACCTTTCATGGACATCAAATGGTATTATAACTTTGGTACGATGTCTGTAAGTATGAGAAGAAGAAGAGATAGACCCACCAATAAGTATACCGAAATTATCAGGCGATGAGCTGAGCCGATTTAGCCATGTCCGTTAGTTTGTCCATCTGATTTTTAGATATCTCGCTGAAATTCGCTAAGGGGCCGCTATTTTGTAAAACATTAATCATTTATCGGAACCAGCCAGATCGGACCTACATAACATATAGCTCCCATACAGTCGATTGTTCGGATAAATGGGTTTTGGGCTATGTATCTTTAAATTCACAGTTTTGCAGAGTTGGTACTAATTGTAAGTAAGGATCGGACACTTAAAACCGTGATGCGTATTTATGAAAAGTATAAAATCTTCGGCACAGTCGTAGACTGCCCTTTCCTTACTTGTTTCTTTTTTTTTTTGCTTACAGTTTTGAGTACGTTAATAAGGTGGCATTTTCAGTACATTCGAATAGAATAATGGTAGCATCACATCTAATGGTCAACAGCTGACCAAAGTTAAACGAATATGGTAACTGAATTCCAAAATCTATAAAAATATCGCTGGATAAAATAAATTAGAAAGATATACTACGTTTCATGCATTATCCTAACAAGATAAATCTCAGACACGATTTTCTATATTTTTATTATAGCACCGGTAGACCGACCCGGCAGCTCTTGTGCCGAAAACTTAACTGCCTTCATATGCAAAATTGTACTTCCTCCCCATCCTCCTTCTTCTTTCTCTTCTTCTTACTCTCCGTAGTTAGACTCAATCTCGCCTTCTCCCTCGTCTGTATACGTCTCCTCTACCTTTTCCTATTCTAATTAATATTCCTATTCCCTTTTCTTCTAATTACATTCCTATCCCTGTCCCTCTCGCTCTTCCTTTACCACAAGTTTTGAATAATGTGAAGATATTTAATTTAAATTAAATACAAAAAAATTAGATCCCAGTTATAGAAAACAGAAGCAAAATATAAAATTAAATGTCAAAATTCAGGGATGTCACAACGTAAAGTTCAACTTACGAACTATGGTGACAGTAGTTTATAAAATTTTTGGTATTCTGATACAATACACTTTGGAGTTTACACATTTCGCACCTCAAAAATTTTAATTCGATACCTTAGCAAAGCAACACAGCTTTTTTCATGAATATCATTGCCGTGGTGTGACGGTAGTATTGTTTGACAAACTCCCCCAGTGAAAAAGTTTATCTGCTTTGCCGTTCGGAATCGGCAAAAAACTGTAGGTACCGCCAATTTGTAGAAAAAATTAAAAGCAGCACACCACAAATTGGTAAAGAAGCTCGGCCTTAATCTGCTCGGCGGTATATATTCACGCCAATAATTTATTGTTATTTATTTAGTTATCCGAAAAAGCAAAAGAAACATAAGAATTGGACCGTTCTTGCTATCATGGTGTAACTAACACGCCTTACTTCTATATGTTTAGATAGAGAATTGTATTAATTTCTAAATAAAATAATTTTTTCATTAAAAATTTGTTTGCATTCATTCCAGAAAACTGCCGAAACAATTACCGGTAAGTTAAAGCTTGGATACCATTTTTTGTAGTATTAACTGATTTGTTAAACTAAGAATTTTGGTGAATAATAGTTAATAATAGTGATACTGTTAATTATTTGTATGTATTCATTACATATACGCATATGCATAAAAACTACCATATCTCCATAAGCTTAAATAGTCAGTTGCCACCAAGTTACATTGTCTCGATGAATTTAGCCACAAATAGGAAAGAAATACAAATAATTTTAGTTCAGTGACCTTTTGAGTGTTTCATTTTTATTTACTACTTCGCGGGCTTCCCTTCGTAAAATTCACATATAATTCACAAGAAATCAAGTAATTTGGAAATGTCGGAAGCCAAGAGACGGATTGTTGCTCACAAAAATTCAAGTGCTAATACATCATACATTTGTATTAATATAAGTTGATATGACTGCTCGTGAATATGTTTGTAATTGTATCTGGATAAACAATTGTTGCAACTACCCTCTAAAGCTTATCTTTATGCACTAGTCTTTCTGTGATATATTTAAAAAATAATAAAAATTTTAGCAGTAGAAGCTATACATACATTTTTCTGTGTTTTCTGTTTCGATAAGATTAATGGTAAAAGTAATTAATAAATATAATAAAAAGTGGCCCTTAAACTTTAGATTCGTGTGAGCTTTGGTATTTATCTCACATGAATTTTGGAGTTTAGACAAGAAAACGGCCCATAGATTTTTTCTTGTAAATATAGGTGACATTGCCCACTCTTCCAAAATTTAATAAAACTTAATCTACATATATACAGTGTGCGACAAAACTTATGCACCGAAATTTCCTTTAAAACATTTTACTCAAATATAGTCTTCTTTAGAATTTAGTCCTTTATATTCAGAGAGAATACATATTAGGTATTATAAGTTTGAATAAATAATCCGATGAACTTAAAATGTGGAGCGACAAAACTGAAACACCATCAAATATTGAGTGGCATATCCGTGGCTCTTTATAGCAGGCTCACATCGTGTTGCCATTGAGAATATTATTTAAGTAAAATATCTTAGGCAATAATTATGCACGCCTGCTCAACTTATCAGAATAGAGTGTCTTTGTTGCTGCCATTTTTCTTAGGATTTTTTGGATCGGTTAAATAGCACGGGGCACGACAATACGTCAACATTATTAGCTCTAAACAATTTTTGGAAGCAAATCGCTACACATTTCGGCAGAATGTCTTCCTGATAGATTCACCTTAAGGACATTCCCTTCCCATCCAGAAATATGATGAAGATTTTATAAATATCTTTGTACGTGAAACGATCCAATACCAGTTCTATCGTATGAATTGGACTCACTCCATGATTGGAGAAAATCTACAAACCCCTACACTGCCTCAAACGTGTTTCATCGATCAAAAAGTATAGTAAAAATTAGTAAGCGTTGTTCTTTGGCCTGAGAATAAGCTTTAGAGCGTCCTAATATTTCAGAAAACTTATAATTGACAGAAAAAAAGATTTCTGGTCATATTGTACTACTCCAATTTAGGTGGAATCTTGCAACCCGTATTTCGCTTCTATCTAAAAGCAAAAGGGTTTCAAAGCTGCTTAGTAAAGTAATCGGCCTTAAAGAGCACGTCTTTAAATAGTCCTGCATGGGGTAGATATCACAAATTATTTCATAAAACTTATTTTGGCAACAAGAAGACCTATTTATAGTCCACGAAAGATTGCCTGATGTTTACTATTCGGTATTTTTCGTGCACTAGCACCTTCCTGTTCAGTGCTAAGGGAGCCAGTTGAATGGAAAAACATTTAGAACGCTAGGGCTAAATAAAATAGGTAACCGTTGTTTGAAATATTTTGAAATATATCGGCGTATTTATTGTGGCTCACATTTACTTCGATTTTATGGTTTTTACAACACTTTTAAGGAAAAACAAGACCTTCTCTGATTTGGTGCTTTAGTTTTGTCGAACACATTTTTTAGTTAACCAGAAAAGCGCAATTAATGACCAATAACCATGATAACCATGATAACTTATATGTGGTCGTCATCAATAAAAACAAATGCAAAATTTGAAACCTGCACATAGAGTTTTATTTAATCTTGTTTAGCAGAGGGACTTTTGGTGCATGAGTTTTGTCGTACACTGTATATTTAATGAGGTGCAAACAGCTTCGCTTTACAAATACTATTTACTGAGATACGAAGGCTACTTCAAATCCCCGAACTTTTCTCTTCTAACTTATGTTTGGCCAGTCAGTACACATTCACTTGAGACTAGTCCCCTATTTATTCGACAAAAATCACATTTACATTCTAGTCGTACATGGGGTTTAGCACTATAAACTTAATTGACGACTGCAACATGCAACGGGAATCAGCAAAATATCCTCAATGTAAGCTTTTGATAAACTGCGTGCAAAGTGGCAGAAAATATATAGAGACTGAAAAAAGCAAGTTGTCATTGTTCATTCAGAAAAGTGTGACACATTAGCTTTCAAATATTACGAACATACGTCTTACCCTTCACACGTAAACCTTCAAACATCCAAACCGTTGGTGTCTGTCAGCGTCAAAGTGCGAATAAAAAAGGTTTCCAAATTTAATAAGCGCAGACGGTCTGACATGAAAATGAGATTTTCACTAGAAGCAATACATAAGTTTTTTAATTCGCAGAAAAACGTATTTCTAGCTTTATTGCTCCTTAATTAAAATAATTCAACAGACGTAATATCGTACTATGACTTCTTTATGGTGTGTTTCTTTATTGAAACACCAATTTCCAGCATTGTTTGTAAGTTTTTTTTTTCATTTGTGGGATTATTGAACTGAGAACTTGCGTCGTATTAATTTATTTAATTTTTACGACCAACTTAAGTATGTTTTGTCATGCGATGTGAATGACTAACTGACTCAAGAAAAGTTTATCAAACTTCTCTGCCGCCTAAGTCGCAAAGAACAAGACGATTTCTTCACTTTTACTTTCATGTTTCATGAGAACTGAATAATATTCCAACTTGTACCTACTCACGAATAAACGTATGTAACTTGTATTAATGTTCGAACGAGAATTGAAAAGTAAATTTGGCGAAAGAAAATCACATCAACAAGCAACTTATTGTGGCAGATCTGGTAACAGCAAGTACCGAAGAAGATTTAGCGCTGAACTCTATGAGCTGTACACAGCCATCGATATCGTTAAGCGAAACAAACAGCGACTTGAGCACATGAGGTGTGAGTTTTCTCAAACTTTTTGTTACAAACTTTTAAAAAGCACAAACGTTATAAAAGTCAAGCTTGGGAGCTTAATTAAAATAAACTACTTTCGCCGCACCTGAACGTTAATGTCAAAAACCACAAACCATTGTTAGTAAAAAATGTTTAATTTAACAACTTTGCCCCAACATTATTAACTTGAGCTTTGGTATTTTATTAATTTTCATTCTTTCTACCCGCACTTAACAAAAAAAAATGGCACACATTTACAGATATGCTTTAGACGAACATTGAAAACGTATGCGAATACTAACATACTGGTAACCAGGGTACGGAGCTTCTCATTTATGAATATTCAAGTATGTGCTTTTACGAGTTTATACAGGGTGTTTTTTTTACAGGTTTGTTTTTTGAATAGAGATAAAACTGGCATTTTGTGGTCAAATCTGGCAACTCTAATGTCATTTATGTTCAGTTTGGTTTGCCATTTCATCATGAACAGGTTGACAAAAGAACAACGCTTGCAAATCGTGCAAATTTATTTCGAAAATAATGGTTCAGTTCGCGAAGTTTACCGTGAGCTCCGTCCATTTTATGGTCGACATAATCGTCCATCAGAGCAATTAATTCGGTTAACCATGGATCGTTTTCGCACTACGTTTACTCTATGTGATAATACGCATCCGCAGAGACGTCGAACAGTGCGCACCGAAGAAACAATTGCCGCTGTAGAGCAAAGTGTTGAAGAGGACCCGAATGAATCGATTCGCCACCGTGCACAGCAATTGGAGCTTTGTCCATCAACTTTATGGAAGATTTTGCGCAAAGATCTTGGCTTGCGACCTTACAAGATCCAGCTTGTGCAAGAATTAAAGCCGCGAGACCATGCAATGCGTCGTGATTTTGGTGTATGGGCCGAAAATGAGATTGATTTCGATGCTGATTTTCATCGCAAAATTTTGTTCAGTGATGAGGCTCATTTTTGGTTGAATGGCTATGTCAACAAGCAAAATTGCCGCATTTGGAGTGAAGAGAATCCACATGAGACCCTTGAAACGCCATTACATCCACAAAAACTGACTGTTTGGTGTGCTCTATGGGCTGGTGGAGTCATTGGGCCATACTTCTTCCGCAATAATGCTGGAGAGGCAGCTACCGTTAATGGAGACCGGTATAGAGCCATGATAACCGACTATTTTGTTCCCGAATTGGATGGCATGAATTTGGATGAGTTGTGGTTCCAACAAGACGGCGCTACATGCCACACAGCGCACGTCACAATCGATTTATTGAAGGAAACATTCGATGAGCGCATAATTTCGCGGAATGGACCTGTCAATTGGCCACCAAGGTCGTGTGATTTGACACCATTGGATTATTTTCTTTGGGGATATGTGAAGTCGCTCGTCTACACTAACAAACCAGAAACGTTAGGGGAATTGGAAGCCAACATTCGTGGCGTTATTGCCGACATATGGCCCCATATGCTCGAAAAAGTGGTTGAAAATTGGACCTGTAGAATTGGCTTTATTCGAGCCAGCCGCGGCGGCCACATGCCCGAAATCATATTTAAACATTAATGGCATAGAATTACTCTTCCAATAAAGCCAAATTGATGGACCTTAAAACGATTTTCTTGTGTTTTATTTCAATTCGAAGTTCTATACCCCTAAAAAAAACACCCTTTACATGAACATGAAAAAGTTTGCATTTACATTCGCGAGCGAGAATGTAAAAAGAATCCACGTTGTCAGCGTTGGCGAATGATAGGAGCGAAAAATTGTATCATTATACTTTCGGGAATACATTCGCGTTGCAATGTTCTTACATGAAGCTACAAATTGATTCGCTACGTTCTCGAACGTTCATCTTCAAAAATTAACTTGCAACCTATCATTTGCGAACGCGAACAATGTCGACTCTTTCATATGTTTTCGTTTACGAATATAAATGCCAAAATTGATTTTCTGTGTTCACTTTTTGAGCAAGAGTGAATGTTTCCGTACCCTGCTCGTAACCCAATGGCAAAATAGTTTAATAGGATAATCAGCACCAATCATTTTAACGGTGATTGTGACGGCCTCTTTAACATCGGTAGTAAATCGCGTAGCTTTGTTGTGGTCTTTGACTTTCCATCAACATTACCACAAAACTTTCCTTTATGTGTGTTTCTTCATGCCTTCTGATTGTTTTTGCTTTTGCATACTTTGGCGGTTGCTGCTATTTAAAATATTGTTGTTGGCTATTATGTTCTTTTGTTGGCACTGATGTTTGTTTCCTGTGTTGTGTATTTGTAATTATTATCTATTGTACTCATACATTGCGATTATCTCTGTGATGAAACTGGGTCAACCCAATCCAAATGAGCATTCAATTACATGCTAAAATACGTTCGCACAAATTTAATTGCATGAATTCAATCGAAGTAGTAGCAAAAAAGCCCACGTACAACTAGTCTTCGAACTGTTCTTTTTCCTGAGCGCCTCTCCTTGTAGGACTCTTAGGCGGAAAGAAATGATGTCTTTACGTTCCATTCAGACAGAAATCGACGCTTGAAAAGCCAGCTTAGGGCACTGTGCCACGCGATACCAAAGTATGAGTACTAGGGTGAGATAACTTTGCCTATGGCTGCCGAAAATAATTTCGTAACCATCGGGTACTGTTTGATGCAAACCATTTCTAATTTTAGTCGGTCGGAATCAGAAGTCTAAATCAACTGAAACCGAGTCTCCTTAAAATTCCAGTCATCTACACTACACGTGAACCCACTATAATAAGCGATCAGCAAGAAGATCCAAGATACAGACGTTTTGTCCCCACTTATATTTTGGTATATTCGTGGATCAACCATCAAGTTGCACGTCATTACCTTTAGGTATTTTAGTAGCCGCTTACGACAAGCTTACCCACCACAGGCATATTCTAACCCCCTAACCCGGAGGGTCATGAAAGCGAGAGTCTGACAGGACAGCTCAGCACTATATAATCATAAGCATACCGGCAAACCTTTTTATGTGGAGACACTACACTCTCATCCCCCAATACACAAGATGAGTTCGCTGTTACCATATCGATCCCTTCCAGACCAAGTGGGGTTTCCCAGAACAATGTCATTTATTTGCATAAAAATGCCTAAATCGTGTTTTTTTACATGATTTATACAGGGTGGCGCAAAAGTCATCCTCCTATCAGAAAATGCTATAAATTTTGCGATTGGCCCCTAAAGTCAGTTCTGTTTTGACATTGGTGTAGTAAACACATGCAAAATACACGATAATAAACAATGTTACGCTACACTGCTCCAGAACGCGGAATATTGCTGACTATTTATTTCGGTCGGTGAAAAACGGTTACTGCGCAAAAGTAATCCTCCTATCAGAAAATGCTATAAATTTTGCGATTGGCCCCTAAAGTCAGTTCTGTTTTGACATTTGTGTAGTAAACACATGCGAAATACACGTTAATAAACAATGTTACGCTACACTGCTCCAGAACGCGGAATATTGCTGACTATTTATTTGACCAATAATCGGTCGGGGCCAAACGGTTACTGTGAATGGTGAGCGCTACAGAGCAATGATCAACGAGTTCTTTTTGCCGCAACTTGATGAATTGGGATTGGAAAACATGTGGTTCCAACAAGACGGTGCAACAGCACACACTGCACGTGCCACAACCGATATGCTGAACATCGGAAGCTTACTTTTGCGCCACCTTGTATTTGCTGATAGTACCACAGCCGACAGTGCACCAAACTTACATTTTCTAAAAAATGGATCCTGTGATTTTCCTGCAAAATCTTTATTAAATATCGTCGAAGAAAAAGATGTTGTTATGCACTCATTTATGCAACTCAATTAGAGCAGACACATCATACACCACAAATATTGTTTTTCCTAAACAAATGACTTCAATGAATTTAGCATTGACGTACTCTATGAATATCCGCCTTCTCTGTTGACCAAACTCACTTCAGCCTATTGCATGTGTGCTCTTACGTCGACATTAGCATTCTTCAGGCCACTTGACATTCCGCCGTCTCTACCTCTCGCGCCTAACTGCACTCCCCACAAATTAGCACACCCGGAAACATTCCACTCTTTACTTAGCTTGAACTTAATTGAGAATTATGCATTATTAGCATTAAATATCTGCTCGTCTATGTTGGGCTGCGTCTATGCGTATTTGTTTTTGCTTGGTTTGCCTTTGTGTACTTAATTGAGAAATGACTTTGAATAATGGGAACACAATGCAGCAATTGCTTAAGATTGAACGCATAGTTTAAATTTAGAAACAAGAATTTGAGATGAAGACCCTCTAAGCAAAACTTGAACGAGAAAAAAAAACTGACGGTTTCAAATGGAAGTTAGCTTTATTGTTTACACTAACGGGTCGATTCTGTGCGTAGCCGGTAATTTTGTACCTGAAAGATTATCTAACCGAAAATCGTAACCGTTGACAGTTCATGTAACTCCGATTCTAGCGTACATGTCAACGCTGTCAAAAACAAACAATGTGCAGTTGAGAATAAATGCAAACGCGAACGAAAATTCGTGTAAAAAAGAGCTTATATTAGTGTTCGGCAAAACTTGCAAACACTTGCAAAGAACTGTCAGTAAAGTGAGACTAACGTAAAACACTCTCGAAACGCAAAAAGTAAAAAGTTGTCGCCGAACAGGAGTCAGTAAAAACTTGCAAGCAAACTTTTTTGATTGGTTAATAGTTCAAATTTTTTAAGTTTTGTTGTTGCTTTCCTATGTCACGATCAGCTGTTTTCCACTTACAAGTTTTACTGAGTAAAATCCCCCCAGCAGAAACTTGCAACTCTCTCTCTCAATGAATTTGTCAAAATGCGCTCTCTCGCTGCAAATGTTTCGTGTCACCGAACACTTTCCCACCAGTTAATTCTTGTGAACTAGTATGTGTACAGAATTTGCGGTATTTTCTGTCCACAAAAATATTTACAAAACACTTGCAATTTTTGCGAAATTGAACTGAACTTAAGCCGGCAGAATAGTGAAAGGGTGTAAAAGTTTCCAAACTGTTTGTTTGCCGATAAAACGAATGTTGTTAGAGTTAGGGCTTAAAACAAGAATTTAATTATTGAAAAAATGATAGAAATAACCGTTATACAGATACTTTTTTTTAGTTGGTGAATGTTTTGGTGTGACCTTTTGGCAAGAGCGAACATACCTTCATTTGCAGGTATATGAAGTGAAAAAATGCGTGTTTTAGTTAAAACCATAAACTTGTACTTCGACGAAAGAAAGAATAAACCCGTGAACACATGTTTTTTGGGAGACTTTTTTTTTATAAAAAAATTAATTTTTATTGACATTTGGTCAACAATTTGTTTTAATCGCAACTACCCGTGTTTTCATCACACGTTTCTTTATAAATATGAATGGTTAAATAAAATAAACTTTTGGATTTGTTGTTATACAAGTATATTAGCGAGTATAAATAAATTAGGCTTTCCTTGCGACATTTCTGAAGTGGGCAACGTATAATTAGGCATGGATGAAATATGACCTGGTGAGTTTGAATACTGCCACTGCTAACGACAGTTTTGATATGCTTCTTTCACTTTCCTGGAGGTGTTAAAGATAACTGTCATATAACTCCTTACAGAATTCCATTTTTTTAGCAAGAGCACTTCCAAAGATATGCAGAATAGAGTTGGGCGATTTCGTTTAATTGCCTGATTGAACGAACCAGTTTTTTTTTAAATAGGAAATTTTCTTTTGAATCAGTTTGTATATCAATGAATATAGGAAACACAAGAAAAAGCGTGAACATAAGCTACAGTAGGGAACTCGGCTAAGAATTGTAAGTACAATTTATTGTGGTGATAAGAGCCAATTTCAATTTTAGGAGAGCAATTTGTTTTGAATAATTTGAGCTCTTTTACCAAAGAAATATTGAGTTTGGTTGTTATTGATTGTTGCCACAAGAGCACTGAAAGTACTAACGCTAGCGTGCAACGTTGTAATTCTCTTAACGAGGTCGAAAACCTTTGAACGAAGTAGTTTGTGCGCTGCAGAACATTTTTACTAGCTGAAAACTATCCCTAAGCTAAACTGTTTGACGACACCACAAGCTCTAGCTTAATACCCAAGCAATGCTTTCAACGGCCCACTTTTACATGGCGATGCCATTGGCGGTGGCAATTGTCGCTAGTGCATTACTTTGCAACTCGTTCTTAATCGGTTTCCATTTCGCCAGTTCTAAGATAGTTTGGCTTTGGCTAGTAGTTTTGGTTGTGGATGAGTGATTATCGATATCCGATGTTTGAAACTGTCTTTAAACTATCACTTTTGTATCCGGCACAGGACGACTCCAAAGCGTGTAGCTCAAGACTGTCTCTTTTGGAGATTGGTTCGCTTTTTTACTGCAGGGTTCGTTCAGTGAACTGAGTCGTTTAATCGAACTAGCTCGTTCGCGAGCTACACAACTATTATTCAAAATGAAAAGTCTCCTTTCCGTGATTCATAGTTTTTCTGGAGTTGTTGAAAACTTACTTAATAAAATCGTTATGCTCAATGTCCCTCGATAACAGTCACAATGCTTCACAAAGTTCTTGTAACAAACGATTCGATCAGCTGGGTCAACACAGTTTCTGCATCAAAAATTCAACTCAACGTTATTTTTTTGTCTAGAAGTGCTTTTGGTATCTATTTTTCAAAGTAATTTCCTAGAGGGGGGTGCTCTTTTCAGAGAACTTTTCCTATAAATATAATTATGCAAAAGGGTAAATAAGTAGGTAATTAAAGCTTTTGTATTCAGATCAACTTTTTCCCTTTATGCATTTCAAATCACGCGAGAAAAAGTTATCTGAATCAAACTTTTGTGAAATTTATTGAAAGTGTAAGTGCAAGCGGCGGCCGCCGTGGTGTGAAGGTAGTGTTGCCGGCCTACCACACCGAAGGTCATGGTTCGAGCCCTGGTACAGGTAACATCAAAAGTGATCTGAAAGAAGTTTTTCAAAACGGGGTCGCCCCTCGGCAGTGGTTTGGCAAACTCTCCGAGTGTATTTCTGCCATGACAGGCTTCTCAGCAAAAATTCGTCTCCTTTGTAGATGCCGTTCGGAGTCGGCAAAAAACTGTAGGTCCCACCAATTTGTAGGGAAAATTCAAATCGGCACACCACAAATTGGAAGAGAAGCTTGGCGCAAAAATCTCTTAGGAGGTTAATGATGATATACCTGTTGTATATCGCGCCATAGAGAGAGAAGTGCAAGCTGCAGGGATATGAAAAGTAAATAAAAAAAATTTTACACTTTCGATAAAAGACGTTGCAAGCAATACTCTATAGATATTTTGAGAGCTTCAGAATTCATACGATTTTTACCTTTGTTTTGAGTTTTTAGCAAACAATTGAATTGCAAATTTCCATATATTTTATCGTACATTTCGAATTCATTACTCAAAACTTCCTTCTTGTCGATTTAAAAGCATCTTCCTGCTGGCGTGATAAATATGTTGATACATTAGGGAGGAGCTATTCGGTAAACGTCGAACGAAAACATAACCAAAATCCGTATAAGTGCAGCTAATGTTAACAATCTCTTGAGCTTTTTCACATACTCTTTACTTGGTCGGGTCTGGGAGATATAACAGTCATGAATTCTTCCGACCATATGTCGTTCCGGAGCATATTTTTCATCGTTAGGGATTAGCAATGAGGAGAAGTGTTCCCTAAGTATGATGTTTACGTTGCTTACCAGGTCGATATTATTGTAGCTGTAGGAATTCGCCAAAATTTCAAATTTCCCTGAGGGCGCCAGAGCTTTGCCTGTTTTCAATCACGAATTGATCTTTTTTTCATTTTTGTTCAAAAGACAGTCAGGTTAATTTATACCAGACCTGTTAAATAATGATTACTAGTTGTAATGATTACCGGTTTGATTGACTACTTTCTTGAGTATAAATTTAATGATTGATTAACAATTAAAAAAATCATATTTTTTACGAGTATTAAAAAAAATTTAAAATAATCCAAAAAGTTGTTTTGGTTATTTTGGATTTTTATTTGATTTGTTTTTTATTATTTTTGATTTTTTTCAGTATTGTTGAAGAAGCACATAAATATACACATCACCCATACTGAAAAACACCAAAAATAGTCAAAAAAAATATTTCAAAAAAAATCAAATAATAGCAAAAATTATTAAAAGTAATCAAAAACACTTTTTTTTGGTTTTTTTTTTATAATTTTTTCTAATCGTAATTAATTAATAATTCCCTTTTCTTGAAAAATAATTATTTATTTATTTATTTATTTACTGTAATTTGGGTAATGACAAATTACAAAATCAGTCTAGAGTAAAAATACTTACAGACTACGTATGAATAGATATAATACAAACTAATTTACTATAAAAATGTATTAGCAAGTATAGATTTAAAAATCGGTTTAGAAACTGAAAAATCGATTGCTAAAGAATTTGAGCAAAGATTAAACTCCGTTAATGTTCTAAAAATGGGAGCATTAGAGGCATAGAGGGTTCGAGCAAGGCCCGTATAAAACGAATCAATATTTCTGAGCGCCTGTTTGGAACATGGAACTGGATACTCTCGAGGAAAGCTAGAGCATCAATTGAACCATTGATAATGTCGAATACGAAAGTCATCGACAGTATGGTCCTTCTGCATTAGAGAGATTGAAGTTTGATAAGTGCACACCTAGCTTCATGGAAGGGGATCGGTTCTGAAAAGTTCCATGAGCGCAGAGCAAAGCGCAGAAAGGTTTTTTGGACACGTTCGAGCCTTTTGATGTGGCAGTCATGATATGGCCTCCAAATAAAGCATGCATATTCCAGCTTAGAGCGTACAAGTGAATTGTACAATAGCTTAAGAGTATAGGGATCCGTGAAGTCTGAACTAAAATGTCTGATAAAAGTTAAAGCAGAGTAAGACTTTGCAGTGGTAGAGTTTAAATGAGTCACGAATGAAAGTTTTGAGTCGAAAATTAGCCCTAAATAATTCACTTCGCACAGAGTAGAGAGGCGAGAGCCGCCAATGGCATAAGAACTGGGAATGGAAAATCGCGACATGGAAAAGGTTACATGAAAGCATTTACCAACGTTTAGCGGCAAATTATTTGTATTAGACCAAACATCAACATTGTTCAGGTCAGACTGAATCTGATCATGGTCAGAAGTATTAGAGATGGTAGAAAAAACATTTAAATCATCAGCGTATAGCAAAAAGTTTGAGTGTTGGAAACAAGACGAAATGTCATTTATAAAACTTATAAAGAGTAGAGGCCCAAGGATGCTGCCTTGTGGCACGCCATAGGTGGCAACAAAGGAATTTGAATGTGGATTGTCTATCACAACTACACAGTTTCGCTGGGCAAGATAACATGTTATCCAAGATAGAAATATTGAATGGGAACCCACGTTGGCCAGTTTCGAAATCAATAATGACTTTGTCAAACGCTTTGGAGAAGTCAGTATAGACTACATCAACTTGAAGACGACTGTTGAAAGCTGATAGGCAGAATTCAGTGAAAATCGACAAGTTAGTCCCGGTGGATCTACTAGACATAAAACCATGCTGATTCTCTATGATAAGACGTCTAACTGCAAAATGCATTTTCTGTCTAACAATATACTCGAATAGTTTAGAAATAGTAGACAGCTTGGCAATGGGCCTATAGTTGGCAATATTGTTTTTATTACCACTTTTGAAAGCATTGCTAATAAAAGATATCTTCCATGCAGCTAAAAACTCACCACTCGCGAAAAATTTGTTGAAAATTAGAAGGAGTGGGGATGGCAATGCCAAACAGTTTTTAAAAAGATAAGACGATAAGCCGTCAATATCCGTCTGGGTAGATAATTTTATATCCCCAATCCCATTAGGAATATCATCTAGCGTTAACGTCAGGACACCAAAGTTTATAGGATTATCTACTACTCAGGGAAATTCGGTGGGAGATCAGACTGGGCCACGAAGTTGGAGCGGAAGAAGTCTGCGAATAAGTTAGATGCCTCAAAAGGAGTAGAGGCACGCTGCATATTGTAAAACACAGGCGAAGGAATAATCGAGCATAGTTTTTTAGCTTTCACATAGTTCCAGAATGCCTTTGGATTTTCTTTTATGTCAAATTCAAAGTTTCAAACAAAGGACCTGTATATGGAGGTGGTCCATATATTTAATTTAAATAATTACATTTCAATTTTATTTTTAAAAAAATATTTGTAGATGCAATACCGAATGTTTAAAAACTTTCATTTTCATTTGAAACTTATAACACACATATTTAGTTATTTTCATATTTTATAAAAATACAGGGTGTTTTTTTTACGGGTTGGTTTTTTGAATAGAGATAAAACTGGCATTTTGTGATCAAATCTGGCAACTCTAATGTCATTTATGTTCAGTTTGGTTTGCCATTTCATCATGAACAGGTTGACAAAAGAACAACGCTTGCAAATCGTGCAAATTTATTTCGAAAATAATGGTTCAGTTCGCGAAGTTTACCGTGAGCTCCGTCCATTTTATGGTCGACATAATCGTCCATCAGAGCAATTAATTCGGTTAACCATGGATCGTTTTCGCACTACGTTTACTCTATGTGATAATACGCATCCGCAGAGACGTCGAACAGTGCGCACCGAAGAAACAATTGCCGCTGTAGAGCAAAGTGTTGAAGAGGACCCGAATGAATCGATTCGCCACCGTGCACAGCAATTGGAGCTTTGTCCATCAACTTTAGGGAAGATTTTGCGCAAAGATCTTGGCTTGCGACCTTACAAGATCCAGCTTGTGCAAGAATTAAAGCCGCGAGACCATGCAATGCGTCGTGATTTTGGTGTATGGGCCGAAAATGAGATTGATTTCGATGCTGATTTTCATCGCAAAATTTTGTTCAGTGATGAGGCTCATTTTTGGTTGAATGGCTACGTCAACAAGCAAAATTGCCGCATTTGGAGTGAAGAGAATCCACATGAGACCCTTGAAACGCCATTACATCCACAAAAACTGACTGTTTGGTGTGCTCTATGGGCTGGTGGAGTCATTGGGCCATACTTCTTCCGCAATAATGCTGGAGAGGCAGCTACCGTTAATGGAGACCGGTATAGAGCAATGATAACCGACTATTTTGTTCCCGAATTGGATGGCATGAATGTGGATGAGTTGTGGTTCCAACAAGACGGCGCTACATGCCACACAGCGCACGTCACAATCGATTTATTGAAGGAAACATTCCATGAGCGCATAATTTCGCGGAATGGACCTGTCAATTGGCCACCAAGATCGTGTGATTTGACACCATTGGATTATTTTCTTTGGGGATATGTGAAGTCGCTCGTCTACACCAACAAACCAGAAACGTTAGGGGAATTGGAAGCCAACATTCGTGGCGTTATTGCCGACATACGGCCCCATATGCTCGAAAAAGTGGTTGAAAATTGGACCTGTAGAATTGGCTTTATTCGAGCCAGCCGCGGCGGCCACATGCCCGAAATCATATTTAAACATTAATGGCATACAATTATCCTTCCAATAAAGCCAAATTGATGGACCTTAAAACGATTTTCTTGTGTTTTATTTCAATTTGAAGTTCTATACCCCTAAAAAAAACACCCTTTACAAAGTAATTAAAAACAAAGTGGAATACCCTACATTTACTCCCCCTCCAGTGAAACGGTCAATGTAATATTGGTAGTAGATTACATTTGGAGTGGCCGTTTATTGACTTGAATATAGTTACTATATTGGGGCGTTGCAATTGCAATACCTTTAGCCGTCGACAGCTGTTGTTTTGTTGGTTGTAAACCATCCATGAATTTTGATTAAAAATGTAGTTGGGCTTATGGTTAAATTCTTTCCACAGGATCGGGAGTTTAGATTGCAGATTGTAGATGTTATGTTCGTTCGTAGGTTTGAAAATTATAGAATTATCAGAAGTTGTTGGCTATGTTTACTAGGTTTTGCAGGATATAAAGATTGCTGATTGTAGGAAAAATGGCTCGCACCATCGGAAGTTTGTGGATTGAAGGTTCTCAGGATCGCCAAATATATGGAGGTGGTCCATATATATTTAATTTAAATAATTACATTTTAATTTTATTTATCAAAAAATATTTGTAGATGCAATACCGAATGTTTAAAAACATAAATTTTCATTTGAAACTTATGACACACATATTTAGTTATTTTCATATTTTATAAAAATACAAAGTAATTAAAAACAAAGTAGAATACCCTACACTGTACAGCCTGTTGCCTAACGCTTTGAATTTAGTGGAATAGTGAAGGTACTTTAATTTATGTCCATGGACTTCGTTATCTTGAATTTTTTAAAATGTTTGTTCCTCAAATTCTTTAGCCGCTTTCGTTTCTTAGTATACCAAGGGATTTTAAAACACCTCTTTTTTTTCCGCGGTATGTTATTAATACAAATTGGGTTTACGGTATTTTTAAAAACGTTGAAGCAATAAGTAAGATCGTATCCCAGAAAAAGAGCATCCCAATCAATGAGGGAGACCTCCTGAAAAACCAGATCAAGATTGCCGCGTCTAAAAGAAAAACTGAGAGTTTCATTATCGGTGATGATGCTATCAAATATGTAAAACTCAAAATAAACATTACCAATTAAAAAACGTGTAAATTAATTGATTACTAATTACTAATCAAATTTAACAGGTATGATTTATACAAGGTGGCGCAAAAGTAATCCTCCTATCAGAAAATGCTATACATTTTGCGATTGGCCCCTAAAGTCAGTTCTGTTTTGACATTTGTGTAGTAAACACATGCGAAATACACGTTAATAAACAATGTTACGCTACACTGCTCCAGAACGCGGAATATTGCTGACTATTTATTTGACCAATAATCGGTCGGGGCCAAACGGTTACTGTGAATGGTGAGCGCTACAGAGCAATGATCAACGAGTTCTTTTTGCCGCAACTTGATGAATTGGGATTGGAAAACATGTGGTTCCAACAAGACGGTGCAACAGCACACACTGCACGTGCCACAACCGATATGCTGAACATCGGAAGCTTACTTTTGCGCCACCTTGTACATAATTTTTACTGTGTTACTACAGCCCGCCATATTTCGCTTAAACTTAACATCATTCTATAATTGTTGTTAAAACCATTTCTCCAACCTTCAAAGGGATTTTGGACCCATGTCATTGGAAAAATTTTGGTTTATACCAACTAGAGGAATTATAAATTCGTTCTTCGTAATGTAGATAAATTTTATGGGCCCCGCCCTAATATTTACACATACATGCTTATGTGCGTACACACCAACTGACTATCTGCGTTATACGTGTTCCTTTGAATCTATGAAATATCGCCAACGAGAAATCTTGTTATGCATTTCCGGTGCAAAATCAATGCAAAACTGTGAATTTTCTTGAGAAATACAATAACAAAACCATTAATAGTAGCAAACAGCATGAAAACACATGAAAATGTAAGTAAATTTTTAAAGGCTGCAATTTTTTTCTCAATATTTCTAAAAGTTGGATATGAATACATCATTTCTAACGGCGTTTAGCTCAGTGCCGTGCATAATTCTTTTGACCACCGTCTGCTTCTTTCTACATCAAAATAGTTTTCAAATAGCGTTTCAATATCAATTGCTTTACCAGTGAAGTAATAAAAGCTTATTAATTTTAAAAAATATGGAACTAAAAAGTTCATAAAATTTCTAATTAAAATGTTTACTTCACAAGTGCTAATTTAACTTTTAAGTGGAACGGGGCTAGTGATAAAGTCGTAAATTTGCATATAGTTGAACGAAGTGTGAATAAAGCGTGCTTCAAAAACTCTAGAGGTTCGGTCTCAGATGCACGCTTGTAATAACAGGCAAGTAAATCAGTTTATAATTTACGAAAAGCTTTATACCTCATCGTGGCAAGTTCGAAGTAAAGGTGCACTTCCACTCAGCCTTTTCAAGGTATAAAGTCATCTACTAAACAAACTTAAAAGATACACAGCTGGATATTCCGATGTCATAAGCAGCATGAGCTTAACCCATTCTTTCCCAAACAACAGTCGCGAGCCTGGAAAATGTTTACACAATTTCTTATTGTGGCTTAGCTAGACGACAGTTTCTGTCCTAAATCTTGGTTGAATATTATTATGATCAACACAACTAAATTTCTTCCACGTGTTTGTGTTTGGTTTCGGAGAATAACCTGGTCGGTGATTATTCATGCTGTTGAATACTAATATAACTCAAACTACTTTTCACCCAAACAACATGGCAGTTTTCTCTGCAAAGTTACTATTATTGTCGTCCCTGAAAGCACCTGGTGCAGAGCGACCTCTCGCGACAGAATTTTTTGTGAGTCAACTCAAAATATGTGCGAATGTCTGCGAAACTCGACCTGTCAGGAATTTAATGGTCTTATAAACAAAAACCTATCAACTAACTAAATTGTAATTTGTGACATAACCAGCGCGTTTTTAAGTCAACCTTCAGATGCATTCGACCGCAACAAAGACTTATTTTAACTATAGGATAAACTATGGAAGCTGCCATGAAACCAACCATAGCGGCCTAACTTTCAAGATGGGTAGTATTTAAAGTAAGATCAACGTCGAAGCAACTCTCTTTTTTGAAGCTTTAGGCATAACAAAGCTCAGCTTCAATCTTATCGTAGTTATATCGTACAAACTCTTTCCGAACCTTAAAATTGAGTTCCGTGAATGCATTACTTATGAACTCTGAAGTATCTCTTGCAACACCCTTTATGGCTGCACATATAGATCCGGTCCATATATGAAGCATGTTTTTAATCAGCATATATCGTTAAGTCGTCTATGCACACACCACTCTTAGTTGTTATTGTTTTTATATATTTTTCTTGTTACTATTACACTCTTTGTTGGCTATTACATTAGTGCCGCAATGCCGGCAGTTGTTCCCTCGATTAGCCAACGTCCGCCTGCTCGTTCGATCTGTCATTTCATTAGCGCTGGCCATTCCATTTTTGGCGTGTTGCAGTAATTTGCGGAATTTCAAGATTTCAACTTTAATTAAGAAAAGCAAAAGTGCGGAAAGATATTTGCTGATGCTGCTCACATTCCAAATAGCCTAAGAGCAACACCAAATCTACTTAAAAACCGCATGCAATAAAAATGTACCAGCACAAATTGGGTTTGTCTTTTATAAAGCGTTGCAATTTTCAATAACAATAGTAACCCAAAATGAAAACTGAAATACCCAAAAATATAATATAGAAAAAGCCATGAAGCCTGCATATAAAAAATATACTATTTTATTTCCCATTTTCTTTGGGACAAGCGGTTTAGTAATCCTGGAATATACACTTTCGAGTTTGGAGACCGTCACCTTCCAAATGAGTGCCAACAGAGGGTAGTGACAGACAACTCTATGGTTTATCTACGGATATGACTATTTACACCTGTGCACAGGGCCGCGGAGAGGGGGGGGCAGTCAGGGAAATTTACCTGGGGCCCGGAAGGGTTTCGGGGGCCCGGCAAGGCAAAGCAGTATTGACAGTACTCTAATCAGGATTTCAAAGAGAAAGAAACGCGAAATCCTCGGGGCCCGGATCGGCTCTTTTCGGCCCTGCCTGTGCATACTACGCTTTAATATCATTCTTTCATGCGTGTAATTAGACGGATTTTTTAATTGGTAATGATTATTTTAATTGTTTTTTAAGAAAAGACAATTATTAATTGATTACGATTAGAAAAATAAATAAAATAAAAAACTATCATAAATACTTTTTATATTTTTTTTAGATTATTTTTTTAGTATTCTTGATGTGAATACTGAAAAAAAAAAATTAAAAATAATCAAGTCATCAAAACAACTTTTTTTTAATTATTTTTGACTTTTTTTAATAATCGTAAAAATTTAGAAAATAATCATTAAAAATTTAAATTAAATCAATCATGAAATGAATTCTCACGAAAATAATTAATCAAACCGTTAATCTTTACGATTAGTAATCATTATTTAACAGGTCTGAATAAAACTAAGTAACTGTTCTAAATAAAACGTTACTTTGGTCGTACGCAGGTGCCAGTTTCGGAACATTTGTAAGAAAGTCTCCAACGAAATCGCAACAATAGAACCTACATACACATTTAATAAGTACTTAAGATAATAAATGCAAACGCCTGATTTTCAGAAAAAAAAAACAATTGTTTTCCAATTTTTAAATAGACAATCGACAAATGCATTATATTTAATTGATTGATTGATATAAGTATATGACAACTGACAACAGCAAGTATATAAATACATATTATCATATATAAGTACAAAACAACATGGACACGTAGCAAATTTTACAAAAGTTGCAGTCAAAGTCCTTAGCCTAACTCGTGAAAACAGCGCTGCGGACTGTACGTAAGTGACACTGATTGAAATCGGCAAATTTACATAAAATTAACACCTCGTAAATTGTGATGAATGGGTGTGTAAGTATATTTTAAAACCCCACCAAAGAATGTATTCCTTACATAACTCTTATGCTCCTTGAACATAAACCTTATGCTTTTAGGCCTAGAAGCTGCAAGAGAATATTAGTAGCAAGGTAAATTGCGTAAACTGCAGTTGAGTGAACTCGCTTCATCTCTCTTAGAAACACCTTATATGTAAAAGATCTTACTAGACATTTGTGTTGTTATTATAACTCATTTTATTACTATTACATCCTCTATATTAGGCCCCTTTCTTTTTTGTTCACTTATTTCCATAGGAAATTTACCACTTTTTAAATAACTTATCGTTGAGCTAGAGCTTGGAACATAGTCCTGAAACCCGAGACACTGCAATACCAGTGAAAAAAAAATCCCCTGGTGGAGCGCTGATATAATTTAAAATTCTTTAAATGATAGCAACTTGAAACTGTAGGCTTAGTTTAGAACTCCATGGAAATGCAATCGTTGATTGAAAAGTTCTGCGAGGTGGTGCACGGATCGTGCTACATAGGAAATACTTTTGGAAATAGAAATCTTTTGATCGATCTTAATTACGTTCTCCGTGGCCTAGGCCGTGAAACTTAGCACATAGATTAGGACTTAATGCTATTCCCATATAAACTTTGTATATAGTAGAACATTTAAGCTCTACTTTGATTGAGTTCATGTTTGTTCCAGAGCCTTATTACTAGAACTGTATATAGGACATGGGTGAAGTTTTCAACCGACTAACTTCGTTTTTGGTAGCTTAATTTTTACAAGCAATGAAATCACGTCAACCGATTTACATGGATGTGGGATATATAACTAAAGGAAGCTTAAGTCTCAATCGTGCAAGCCATTTGATTTAGATATCGCTCCCTTTTTTTACTGAGTAACTTTTTACATAAAAGTGGTCCCTGTGCCCGGGAAGAAATGTCTCTATATGTAATAAAGTTATGTCAGGTGGATGTCTGTACCTTGCAGATATTAACAAAAATGTATAGGATGGTTCATTATTGAGCCAAAAGATTTCAACTCAACAATTTTTAGAATTTTTTTCCATCCGTCTGAATGTTTTGGTGACATTTCAAATTTAAGATATCTCAACGTAAGTTAGTAAATACAATATGCGTATCAAACGAAGGGTGCTAATGAGTGCTGCATAACGCTATGTGATTAAGTTCTATATCTGACTGGCTTCGGAGATGGAATGATCAAAATCGAAGTCAGTCTATTATAAGTTCTGATAATCAGCTAAGCTTGGACGGGTTTTCTAGTAGAAAATAAAGATAGAAAGTATTATACCGTTTGCAATCCGTATTGAACATAGAACCTTTTAAGAAAGTTTTCAAAGAAACTCTTTCTTTTTTAGATGCGCCTAACCGTCTAAACCATTTATGCCTGTCGTTTCTTCTCTCTGTCAATTGGGAACACCACGGGATCGCAGATCGGTCTGCACTTAGTCCTTTCATCTTAGTGGTGGTCTCTCCCTTTCTAAACTTAATAAACTATGTAAGCTGAGCATTAAAAGTCCTTAAAATCTCAAAATTTTTTCTACTCTTGAGTCTTCTGCTTCTTACTTTTGATTTTTCCATCGCTTGACATGGTTGACTCTCTCTCCGTTGTCAGGAAATACTTTTTACTGTCCATGTTAACATCGAGACTAATTTTTTGTTCCTGTAACTATCTCCACCATTTTTTTAGGGTATTTATTCAATCCGGCACATACATGAATACTTATGTGTTCAATATACATATTTACATAGAGTGTTTTTAATCATTAATGCAGGCGTAAGTACGTGAGTATGTGATTTTGTCGACATTGAAAAATTATAATTTCTTATCGTGCAATTACAATCAAAAACAAACAAATTGCATGCAACAAATACACAAAAACTCAATTGAATACATGAACGCAGTGGATGCATGAATGAAATGACGATTGTTGCTAACAATTACCGCATCACTGTTGTTCTTGTTGCTGTTGTTATCTCATATGCAATTTGTATGCAAAACGCATTCGCCTTTGACTCTCAGACTAAGCCACATAAAATTACATAAATTGCTTACAAATATACAAATGCACTCATACATACAAACTGCCATATGTGGGTTGAGATGAAATCAAAGGAAAATCGAAGCAAAGCCTTTCTTTTCATTGCAATGTGAATGTTGTAAAAATGAAAATTTTTGACATTTTACATCAGTTGGCTGCAAGTGACAATATGCAGCAGGTGCGGGCCGGCAGCTGAATGAAGAAGAAAATTAAATTGCAAATGAAGACTGTCGCAGCAATAAATGTTTGATACATACGAGTATCTACGAGGTGTGTTCAAAACGTATCGCGAATTTTGAATTTTCGCTGGTTACGTATATTCGAATTTCGAATTTTTTGTGGCGTTATGTTGGTACTCATGTCTCTCACTTATGCCGACAAGCTCGGCCATTTTGAATGTTCAGTTAATTGTTGACAGCTGCTTTGCTTGCACGTGTTTTGGATCGTCTTCGATTTTTACCTATTCAAAAACATGGATCAAAGAACCTGTATCAAATTTTGTGTGGAAAACGAAATTAAGTGCGCGGATGCATTCCGAATGTTGACTGTGGCATACGGAGAAGCTACCTTGGACCGAAGCAACGTTTATCGGTGGTACAAAATGTTCTCAGAAGGCTGAGAAGATGTGCAAAGAAGAACAAAAATTGGCTTTTGCACCACGATAACGCCCCTGCTCACGCATCGTTGCTTGTGCGCGACTTTTTGGCCAAAAACAACACACTAATGATGCCGCAGCCACCGTATTCCCCAGATCTGGCCCCCTGTGACTTTTTCTTGTTCCCTAAACTGAAGAGGCCCATGAAAGGACGACGTTACGCTTCTCTTGACGAGATAAAGACGGCATCGAAGGAGGAGCTGAACAAGATACAAAAAAATGATTTTTTGAAGTGCTTCGAAGATTGGAAAAACCGTTGGCACAAGTGTATAATATCTCATGGGGATTACTTTGAAGGGGACAAAATAGATATTCATGAATAAATAAATAATTTTTGAAAAAACACAAAATTCGCGATACTTTTTGAACACACCTCGTATGTGGTTTGCATGAACGTACAGTGGTTCCAGAACAAAAAAACTCTTCAAAGTATATATAAGAATAGTACACGTTGTCTCATTTAAAAATTTGCTTGCCGAACTGTAAGAAATTGTACCTTCTGTTCATCTCATCTCTCAGTTCCTTCTCTCCTCTCTTTTACCTCTTCATCTACTTCTCGTTCTCCCTTTTAATTTTATTCTTTGACCACTTTCTATTCTTTTTGTTCCTATTTGGCTTTCTCATCCTATTCATATTAATATCCCTATCCCTTTTCCTGTTCTTATTATTATACGTATTCATATTTCCTTTAGACAGCGCCTCCTGGTGATCGACTTAATTACGTAGTGTTATGAGATATTCCTCGGAACAATGGAGATAACATTGAAAACCGTACAACTACTCTGTCATATCTTTGTTCGATGTCTATACATTACAGACACATTTCTGGCCTGGTCCAAATTTAAGTGATTATATCCAAGCCGATTTCAGATATCATACTCGTAAAATCATGCCATAACAACATCTTTCATTTAATACCTATATTGCACAAAGCGTTCTAGTCTTACCTGGGCCTATTATTGGGTCGGTATCTCCAGAGCCCATTCTCAATCCAACTTGTATACACACAAACAAATTTATCAAAATCAGTGTAGCCCTTTAGGAGGAGCTCAGTCGCATGCATAGACACGAAAGGATTATATATGGTAGAGATCGCCCAGTGGCTGAAATTCAATCACAAGACTTTGTTTTAATTAATTATCTTCTTTAATTAATTTCACTTCTTTCCCCATTCCTTTCTTCCTGGTTCCTTTCTTTTTTTCTCTTCGTGCCTTTATCTTTTTTCGGTACCTCACATCCATTTTTTTGCCCTATATGTATCACTCTGTCCTAAGTATCACTTGTTGGCATCCTGGTTCACAGATAAACTAAGTCCTTGTCAAGACAAAAATATGCCCACTCTTTACCTCAAATCAATTTGTTCACTTTCTCACTGATAAGCTCAAATAAGCAAGTCAACACTGGGCTTCAGTCTTTCGCACGATATACATGATGGAATCTTATGAGTTATATTAAGATTCCCAGATAGTTGGGGCAGTTTTTAAGATCTACCCTCTTGTGTATTCCGCAAAGGCCACTTACGAACACTTTCTTACGTCTTAGTAACAAAAAATGAGGATCAAAAAAGAATTTTCTCACAAATCAGCATGTGCTCTGACCCACTGTGCATATTTATGTATATACCGAAGTAATATGAACTTATCTTCAACCGCAACCACAAAATGACCAATTGAAGATGCTACAACACGTTTCGCTTTTTGAAATGCAAAATTAAATTAAAGTAGCTATTTGAAACTATTTACGAGCAACGTTGTAGAAATGCAGCGGAGGCGAGGGCGGTTGGTTTGCATTTGCTGGTATTTGACAGATAAATAAATATGAGGACGCGACTGGAAAGCAATTTTAGAGAAATCCTCTATGTTCCAGCTAAATTTGTCGTAGTTGCAACATTGTTATATTTGTTGTATGCAGTTGTAGTTGCCTGCAAAGAAGTCGTCTCACTGCTGCGAATGGCAGCTTCTTCGTGCGCTAACAACACGTACCATGCGCAACGCAAACAAAAATCACAAACAACCAACAGCTGGAACGTGCCTGGCATTTACGACCAAAGTGCAAATCTGGCAATTGAAGTTTTCAGTTAAATAAATGTGTTGAGGAGGCTTTTCATAGGTTGGGTTGGGAATTTTCAAAAGAGATTAAAAAACTTACAATAAAAAACTCCACAGTGGGTAAGGGGCTTAGAATAAACCCGCGGCGAGGTATGCCTGTTGTAAAGGGTAGCTTTGTTGTCTCAGGTTATGGTAAGCGAGGACAATGAAAGTCAACTCGGCATGACCCAGCAAAACATTATCTACCCGAAGCTCCAATATATCGAAAAAAAATGCATGGTTGGCAAGAGTAAATAGAGCTTTTAAGGAACTTATAGAAAATTCCAAATGCAACAGGGGTAGGCTTATCAGCAATATCACATCATATACTCGTACATACGAGTATATAGTTCAATTTTCCAATGGTTTACAAAAACTGGAATCTGATATTTTAAAGAAACTTCTCTCAAACTCAAATACATTGATAAAACTTCGTTAAAGCTCAAAATTGGAGTTGGCAACTTTCCAGCTAAGCAATTTTTAATGTAGCACAGTGCATTTTTAAAAACCGATAGAGTTGCCAGATTATTTGTAATATATTTACTACTAAAGGAACCGGCAGAGTTTGTCCTGCCCAGATATTTATCTGAATGGATCTAGAAATATTGGCTTTTCCTATCCGTATCATTATCTCTATCACTATCCCTATCCCCATTCCTATCGCTATCCCTATCCCTATAGATGTAACTATTTCACACACACACAATTCGCACCATACAAAATGTATGGGAAAATACATTTTTTTTTCAGGAATTTTTCGAAAATTTTACTGGGTATTCTCCTATTCTGGTCAGAGAACAATCTAAATTTGTGTCAATCATCCAAATCGGTGCAGGCGTTCTTGAGTTATGAGCGTTGGAACTAACGTCACTTTCTTTTATATACTCGTATATAAAGGGTGTTTTTTTTAGGGGTATAGAACTTTGAATTGAAATAAAACACAATAAAATCGTTTCAAGGTCCATCAATTTGGCTTTATTGGAAGGATAATTTTATGCCATTAATGTTTAAATATGATTTCGGGCATGTTCGGCAATAACGCCACGAATGTTGGCTTCCAATTCCCCTAACGTTTCTGGTTTGTTGGTGTAGACGAGCGACTTCACATATCCCCAAAGAAAATAATCCAATGGTGTCAAATCACACGACCTTGGTGGCCAATTGACAGGTCCATTCCGCGAAATTATGCGCTCATCGAATGTTTCCTTCAATAAATCGATTGTGACGTGCGCTGTGTGGCATGTAGCGCCGTCTTGATGGAACCACAACTCATCCACATTCATGCCATCCAATTCGGGAACAAAATAGTCGGTTATCATGGCTCTATACCGGTCTCCATTAACGGTAGCTGCCTCTCCAGCATTATTGCGGAAGAAGTATGGCCCAATGACTCCACCAGCCCATAGAGCACACCAAACAGTCAGTTTTTGTGGATGTAATGGCGTTTCAAGGGTCTCATGTGGATTCTCTTCACTCCAAATGCGGCAATTTTGCTTGTTGACGTAGCCATTCAACCAAAAATGAGCCTCATCACTGAACAAAATTTTGCGATGAAAATCAGCATCGAAATCAATCTCATTTTCGGCCCATACACCAAAATCACGACGCATTGCATGGTCTCGCGGCTTTAATTCTTGCACAAGCTGGATCTTGTAAGGTCGCAAGCCAAGATCTTTGCGCAAAATCTTCCATAAAGTTGATGGACAAAGCTCCAATTGCTGTGCACGGTGGCGAATCGATTCATTCGGGTCCTCTTCAACACTTTGCTCTACAGCGGCAATTGTTTCTTCGGTGCGCACTGTTCGACGTCTCTGCGGATGCGTATTATCACATAGAGTAAACGTAGTGCGAAAACGATCCATGGTTAATCGAATTAATTGCTCTGATGGACGATTATGTCGACCATAAAATGGACGGAGCTCACGGTAAACTTCGCGAACTGAACCATTATTTTTGAAATAAATTTGCACGATTTGCAAGCGTTGTTCTTTTGTCAATGTCATGATGAAATGGCAAACCAAACTGAACATAAATGACATTAGAGTTGCCAGATTTGACCACAAAATGCCAGTTTTATCTCTATTCGAAAAACAAACCTGTAAAAAAAACACCCTGTAGATTATTCGTTTCTAATTATTTTCTGATTTTTTTATTGAGCTGGTAAAGCACATTATGATAGGTTAGGTTAGGTCCTGTTGTGATACCCTATACGGCCTAAATAAACCCCTTTCATGCCTAAAACGGAGGGTCGAACCACTTCGTGGAATAATTAAATTTCGCTAAAGTCTTGAATTCACATCTTGAGACCTCAGTGACGTCGTGTAAAAAGGGTTTACCCAGAATGGCCAACCGCCATCTGCTGAGTGCTGAACACTGACAAAGGAGGTGCTGGATGCTCTCCTCCTCTTGGGTACATCTGCAGCTGCGACAATAATCGAAGGTCGTTGCCCCTATCTAGCACAGTGAGTGCCTATTAAACAGTGTAACGTTATGATAAGAAAGTTTTAAAAATTAGTACACCTTTGTGATTTAGTATTTTAATGTAGACAGACAGACGTAATTTGGGTCACCCTTTGTACGTGATTCCTTCTTTAGTTCTGTATTGTGTTACAGCCGCGATAGTAGGCTTTTTCATGTATATTTCGTTACCTTTGAATATCCACATGTCCTTGCGTGTGAGTATTAGAGCTCTTGATAATCGACTAATCTAATAGTCGATTAATCGCTTGGAAGTAGTTGTTTGAAAAAGTAATCGATTATTACTAATCGACTGGTCGACTAGTGGTTTGCATTCGACTAGTTGCGTTTTTTATTGACAATGGATGCTCTATTCGCATGGAACTGAGTTCCATCACCTTAATAAACATGCGTTGCAACTATAGAAAATGTTGAATTTTTTATTTTTATTTACAAATTTTATTTATCAACCGGCAGTATTCGATTCGTGGAAATTGAAAATTTCCTATTCGATTTTCAAACAGCTCAGTAGTTGCTATTCGACTAATCGATTAGTCGGATAATCAATTGTAAACAAGAGCCCTAGGGAGTACACAGTTTTGTGCTCATAAATTCATGCGTTTTCCTATTACATTTATATAAATAAGTTGTCAAAACTATAGATAAAAGGAACAATTGAAGGCTTGGTTGTTCAGCCTATACCGGCTATAGTCCACCATCTTCAACATACATTTATCCTGCTACCACGATTATTAAAGAAAGAAATGGAAATATGCAAAACTTCGCTTTGAAATGACAAGCTGTCATGTCTCGCCATTTCTTAATAAGGTGTACAAATTTATTTTTAAATTTACATACCCACCAACAACTTACACAAAACCTCACAATGATGCAATTATGCAGAAGTAAATCCACTGCCTTGCATTTGTAACCGTAGCGCAGCTGCATTCGTCTTCCTGCCGGTCAATTCAAACTATTTATAAATGCCCATTGACTGCTTTCCATCATTTATTCATTCCATTCAATGACTAATGCAACGGTAAAGGCTTAAACCAATCGTCGTGGTGTGCGTTGTGCCGAAAGCTTTCAAACTCTTTCCATCTTCGACTCATTGTCATTAAATCTGTTGCTACTGGTTATTAGTGTGTTCCGTGGCGGGATTTTGTTTTGCAACTGCCAGATGCCCACCACTTCACATATGTACAATTTTTTTTGCTTCCAGTGCACAGGGTAACCCATTTATTGTTTTTAGTAATAATAGTAGAATTTTAGAAGTATAACTCCATGAAATACTTGAGCAATGTTTGTCGAAATAATCCGAATAAAAAGGTTATTCCAAGGAAGCATTGTACGCGGATTTGTGCAGGACGATCCAATTCGCTGTACTGGCCCAATGAGTTTTGGAGCACCGATTTGAACATATTGCAGACCAAGAAGGGGCATTTACATATACAGGTGGACGCAGTGCGACATACATAAGTATGTACACCCACTGTTACATGTTCCACATGTTATGCCTAGTCGTGCTATATAACGGCATAAGCGAACCGAGAAGATATTGACTTATATGTATATAACAAAATGTTCAGGAGGAAAAGATAAATTGATTAAGCCATGTCCGTCCGTCTGTGAACACGATAACTTGAGTAAATTTTGAGATATCTTAATGAAATTTGGTATGCAGGTTCCTTGGCACTTATCTCCAAGCGCTACTTAAAATGGGCGCAATCTAATGATAGCCACGCCCATTTTTAATATATAGAATATATTCGAAAATACAAAAAAAGTGATTATTCAGTACATAATAAACCTATAAGGATAAAAGTTGGTGTGTACATTAACATTAAGGCAGAAAATAAAATTTTCAAGAAATTTTGGAAAACGGGCGTGCCACCGCCCACTTTTGATTAAGTCAAATTTAGAAATATTATTAGTCATAAATCAAAAACCGTTCAAGATATCGGAACGAAATCTAGCACACAGATTTTCATGAACACAGAGAATTTCCAGCGCCCATTTTTACATAAAATATTTTTGAAAGGATCATAGATATACGAGGTGTGTTCAAAACGTATCGCGAATTTTGAATTTTCGCTGGTTACGTATATTCGAATTTCGAATTTTTTGTGGCGTTATGTTGGTACTCATGTCTCACACTTATGCCGACAAGCTCGGCCATTTTGAATGTTCAGTTAATTGTTGACAGCTGCTTTGCTTGCACGTGTTTTGGATCGTCTTCGATTTTTACCTATTCAAAAAAATGGATCAAAGAACCTGTATTAAATTTTGTGTGAAAAACGAAATTAAGTGCGCGGATGCATTCCGAATGTTGACTGTGGCATACGGAGAAGCTACCTTGGACCGAAGCAACGTTTATCGGTGGCACAAAATGTTCTCAGAAGGCCGAGAAGATGTGCAAAGAAGAACAAAAATTGGCTTTTGCACCACGATAACGCCCCTGCTCACGCATCGTTGCTTGTGCGCGACTTTTTGGCCAAAAACAACACACTAATGATGCCGCAGCCACCGTATTCCCCAGATCTGGCCCCCTGTGACTTTTTCTTGTTCCCTAAACTGAAGAGGCCCATGAAAGGACGACGTTACGCTTCTCTTGACGAGATAAAGACGGCATCGAAGGAGGAGCTGAACAAGATACAAACAAATGATTTTTTGAAGTGCTTCGAAGATTGGAAAAACCGTTGGCACAAGTTTATAATATCTCATGGGGATTACTTTGAAGGGGACAAAAGAGATATTCATGAATAAATAAATAATTTTTGAAAAAACACAAAATTCGCGATACTTTTTGAACACACTTCGTATTTCAAATAACTTTTGCGAAAAATAGCTTTATACCATTTCTATCTCACTTTCAAAGTGTCCGTGAACGAAGAAGTTCGGAAAATATAAATTTTGGAAAATGGGCGTAGCCCCCCCTTTATAGTACATTATTCCACAAAAGCTTTTTATGCCATAACTCCGGCAAAAATTGATTTGTCGAAACTAAATTTGGGGAAAATGTTGAATATATAAAGGTATATGTTTATTGCAAAAATGGGCGAAATCGGTTAAGTGCCAAGCCCAGTTTTGTAACATAGTTCTGAACATTTTTTTTGTAAAATTTAAAATCCGATGTTTGAATATATAGATATTTCAATAAAAATTGGTTAGCTGCTTCTCAATAGTATTTAGTATACTCCTGCCAAAAAATAAGGCAAATCGGATAACAAACAAACAAAATATCCGGGCAAGTAGTTAATACCCCACTGCAATAGGGAAGTTATATATCTTTTTTGATTTTTATATCTTTCATGAACATGAAATGTTTGTAAGTGTGAGAAGAAGAAGAGATAGGTCCATTAATAAGTATACTGAAATGATCAGGACGATGAGCTGGGTTGATTTAGCCATGCCCGCCTCTCCGCCCGTCTGTCTGTCTATTTTCAAACATAAAATGTATTTTGAAAAAATTGTGGTTAGCAGTGGTTGGTAATGAAGCTATTTATATACAAATAAATTAATTTACCACTCAAAACTCATAACGGAAGTGTTTTTATTAAAAACAATCAGCTGGCTTTGTGATACGAACTAAAAGGTATTAAAATAGACCTGCATGAATTGGGATGCCAATTCGGTTCCACCCGACTTCCTTACATGTTTTTTTTTTTTGTAAATCATAGGCTGATTGTAAAAATTACACTGCGAAAAGTCCGTACTGCAAAATTCCATAAAAAAGTTGCATTGAGCTTAGCTAGTGCTTCTACCTGATATGGTTCCTCCATGTTGCGATTAGCCTAAACGATTTACATACAAACGACCAATCATTGCATTCTTCCAAGGGCTGTAGATCAGCCTGAAACTAAGAAAAATTAATAATTTTAAATTATATGTGAGACATCGAATATACTTAATGTAACAAACTAGGACTAGTTAAATGCATTACTCTCAAATAGTGCTAGCACATCCCTTGGATAAAAACATTGCGGAATCATGTCAAGGTGGAAGCACTACGAATTAAGCAAACAAAGCACATAGAAAATGTGAGTAAATATGTGTTTATGTTGCTCTGCGTCCACCTGTTCAGTTCCGAGATGGGATAGCATATGCGAAAATTATCCTCGCTCGGAGAGCGCTGTCAAAATGGACATTTTTTTAACATCACATAACTGATGCTTCACCCGAAAAACTAGAATTGGGTCATTTTAAACTATAGTTGGGAATCCAGGCAGTTTCTACACCACAGCGCGTTACCGTAGTTATTTCTAGGGTGCTCGGCAGGCTTGCCAGTATTGGCGACTTTTTACAAACTTTGGCGACAAAATTATAAAAATTGGCGTTGGCGGCTTCTGTGGCGACTATCCTAATATTATGAAGCTTGAGTAAATTTTTAAGTATATTGACAATGGCTTACGTACTTTCTCCGTGAGGAAGCAAATTTTGGCATACTATATTATAAAGGGAAAAGTTTATCGTTTAAGATTTCCTAAGGTGATGAAATTGTCCTTGAGATAAAAGCTTGTGAGTATATTAAAACCCTTTACAGAGAAATTGATGAACGGTTGCCAACAAGTTTGAAAACTTTAAAGAAAATTCAAATTTTTTGTTTGTTTGGTCATATTGGCGATTTTGGCGACATTTAAGGGATAATCTGGCGACATCTTTTAAAAAAAAACTGGCAACCCTGGTGCTCGGTGCCAAACAGGCATATATCATACATGGATACATAGATATACAAGCATTTAAGTAAAATCAGTATGAAAAAACAAATTGTTGTTAAGCAAAAATGGAGAAGACAAATAAAATTTGGTCAAAGTAAAACTTCATTTTCTGTAATTTAAAAGTGGGTATGAGGTAACAGCAATAAAAATAACCCTAATCCGTGTTAAGATAAAAATTTAATTTAACAGAAGGTAAAAAATACCAAATGTACTAAAAAGGCAGGTCAAACACAAAAGAAAACCAGTAAGGAAGTCTAAGTTCGCGTGGAACCGAACATTATGTACCTAGTAGTGATCTATTATGGCATACCAAATCACGCAAGTCTATTTTAATACTTTTCAGTTCGTATTATAAAGCCAGCTGATTGTTTTCAATAAAAACACTTCTGTTATGAGTTTTGACGGGTAAATTAATTTAAAAAAAACCATAAATGTATGGCGCGATATACAACAGGTATATCATCATAAACCTCCTAAGAGATTTTTGCGCCCAGCTTCCCTTCCAATTTGAATTTTTTCCTACAAATTAGCGGGACCTACAGTTTTTTGCCGACTTCGAACGGCATCTACAAAGCAGATGAATTTTTGCTGAGAAGCCTTCCATGGCAGAAAGACATTTGGAGAGTTTGCCAAACCAATGACGAGGGGCGACCCCGTTTTGAAAAACTTTTTCAAACTACTTTTGATGTTACTGATCCCAGGACTCGAACCTTGGTCCTTCGGTGTGGTAGGCTGTGAACACTACCGCCACACCATGGCGGCCACCATTAATTTATTTGTATATAAATAGATTCCCTACCAACAACTGCTAACCACATTTTTTCAAAATACCAATACATGCACGCTTTACGTTTGAAAAATTTGCGTTCAAATAGACAGACAGACGGAGAGACGGACATTGCTAAATCGACTCAGCTCATCGTCCTTATTATTTCAGTTTACTTATTGATGGGCCCACCTTTTTTTCTTCTCATACTTACAAACATTTCATGTTCATTAAAGGCATGAAAATCAAAAAAGATATATAACTCCCTTGCCCCGATATTTTGTTTGTGTGTTATCCCATAAAAATTTTTCAGAACTATGTTAAAAAAATGGGCGAGGCCGTTAACCGATTTCATCCATTTTAACAACAAACATTTATGGCAAGAAAAGTTTTGAAAGTGAAATATAAATGATGCAAAGCTTTTGTAAGCAAAGTTATTGCCTATTAAACATATCTATGATCCTTTTTAAAATCTTTCGTATAGAAGTAGGCGTGGACCTTAACCGATTCAGCCAATTTTCATTAAGATATCTCAAAGTTTACTCAATTTATTGTGTTAACAGACGGACGGACGGACATGGCTTAATCAATTTCTTTTTTCCTCCTGAAAATTTTGATGTGTATAAGTCAATATCACACCTTTACGTGACTAAAGTTAATATCTCTGTGTGCGTAGCGCTAGTAGGTATAATAAAAAGGATGAATATAACTTAAATTTTGATGCAACAGCTTTTTAAAAAACAGAAACAAGCATAAATCGCATGACGTGAATGAACAAAATAAAGTTATGTAACATGATAACATAAAACAAATAAAAATTTAAAAAAAAATAATATAACAAAAACAATAAATTTCGTATGCTATATTTAAATTTTATGAAAATAAAAACAGTAAGCACGAAATTAGTTATTACTTATGAATAAAATAAAAAAATCTATGGCAAATCTACCCCTTGTATTATAACTTTCCTTTTATAGGGCCGGTTTCACAAGCTCGACTTAACTAAGTTAAGTCGAGTTTTTCACTTTTTCGGTTTCACCATCTAACTTAACTAAGTCACAACTTAGTCAGCCTGTTAGCTGACTTATTCTCGACTAAGTCAGTGTTGCTGTCGTTCAAAACCTAAATGTCAGTAATGCTCCAATTTGTTTTGTACAATGGCCCAGCCGGAAAAATCGTCAAGCATGACTTTAACGGCGTATGCGTAGATGCATGTAAACGCTTGTTTTCTAGCATGCAATCATTACGAAACTATTGTTTTTAATTAAGCGCTAAATTTAGTACCTTCCAACTAAACAGAAATGGGTGTAAAATCAATACATTCCTTCGTGTATGGCCATACATGTCCATTTCGCACGGGGGTATTGGGATGCGCAGAGTTGTCTGGTATGAAAAAATACTACTATGCATAAAACAGCTGATCGGGTTGTTGTGTTCAAAATTATTTAAGTCGCTCAGTTGGTGAAACCCAAAATTAAGTTAGTCTCGAATCTGTGCTAACTTAAGTCACGACTTAGTTTTAGTCTTAGTCGCGTTGGTGAAACCGGGCCATAATCTTTCTCTTCCTTTAGAGTACACTTATTTCTGATTTCCGGAATTATTTTCTGAAGAACACTGTTACTACACAATTTATTAGTACAAAATATCACTTCCGTACTAATTCCAACATTTCGCTTCTTTTTAAGAAGTTGTTGCAGAGCAATCTTCATGTTGCAAATTGTAGAAAAAAAAACAAAACACTAGAAGCGGATTTCATATTTAAAATAAATTATTATACATATATCTAGTCTCAAAACTTTAAGGGAGCTATTTATACATAGGGTTGCCACATATGGTTGTCACCTGAGCTGTTTGCGTAGGTGCTTACCGTCGCCTCGTAGCAACCGTCTTCGTGTTATGGTGTTGAAATATCAACAATGCTTTCTGAAATGAAAAGTTCAATTAGCTGTTCAAATTGGGGAATTGAAATTTCGACATTTAACTGGTATACGTTAAACAGTAAAATACTATTGTTATTTGAAAAATTTATAAATCGGTGATATTTAAGAAAAAAGTGAACTCTTAAAAGTGGATACAGCGAAGTGGAGCTAAGTTCATCGATGTTCATGCATGGTATTTTATATGTGGGGTTTTCAAGATTTAAGCGACCAAATACGTTAAAAGTATTGCTTCCGAAAGAAAATCAGAGACGTACTCGGAACATGGGATAGAAAGAAGTGTCGGCTTAGATTTCATATGTATGAAATATAAAAATTATGGTTAATTCTATTTTGGAAAAAAAGAGAAAAAATCAAAAAATGTTGACCGCTACATAGAGCCCTAACCGCAAAACACAAAAGAAAACCAGTAAGGAAGTCTAAGTTCGCGTGGAACCGAACATTATGTAGCTAGTAGTGATCTATCATGGCATACCAAATCACGCAAGTCTATTTTAATACTTTTCAGTTCGTATTATAAAGCCAGCTGATTGTTTTCAATAGAAACACTTCTGTTATGAGTTTTGACGGGTAAATTAATTTAAAGAAAACTATAAATGTATGGCGCGATATACAACAGGCATATAATTTTTGTGTAACCAAAAAAAAATAAAAATTCGGTTTTTGACAGATATCGGTAATTTTGTTGGTTTTAAACCATCTCACAAAGTCTCAACCGTAATAAGTTCTGTTACAAAGATAAACCAAAAGCAATTATGATGTACTGACATTTTGCATTTAAATATTTTAAAAATTTATCTAAAAAACCTTCTCCTGTAAAATTTTATTTTTGTTGGTTACACTAAAATTGCTGTTAAGGCTCGATATAGAGCACTAAAAGACAAATATACCCATGTGACCCCATTCTTTTTCGATTATTTGATAACAATCGACAACCTCTGACCATACAATTCAGCAAGAAATCTTGAAAAGACTTGTCTAAAATGTGGTAAAAATTTGTTGGCCAGTCACCAAGGAGTAATTATGTGTACTTAAACTTTGTTAGCAATAAAAACAAATATTAGACATCTTTATATTTTCACAATATGTTTTTAAAATCTATTGTTAAAAGTTCCATTGCTGCTAAGTAAAATTATCCATACATACAAAGAGAATATCTTTACTGTTAAATGTCTAAACTTTAGATTCTAAAGCAACCTAATTGTATAGTAACCTATGAAAACGCCGAACAAAACTCGGTTTCCCAGGTACTCTATTTATAATCTGGCAATTTGCCGCTGTGGTAGAAAATATTTCAGATCCATACAGCAAAGGCATACATTTACAAATTAGCTTTTCATATTTATATTTTTACAAGCCTTACTGTGATATTCAGTTCACAAAATAGAGTGTTTGACTTGACAGACTGGCTTGCGTTTGTTTGTGGCTATCTCTTTTAAAACTACAGTTTTGATACATTTTTCAAACATATTCTCAAAATTCTTCATGACTTACCAAAATATATTAATTTTTGGCGGCATCATTGACCCGTTTCTATTTCAAAATGTTTCTAAAGACAGCACTATATTGACTACCCTTTGCTTGTATGAAGATATTAGACATTTATTATTGACAATTTCCGTCAACTAAATCAAATAGGGTAAGGACCAAAGCGCACCTACAGTACATTCTATTTTCAATTTAATTAGATGAGCTGGAGGATGAAGATAGAGGCTTTGCTAAAATGCCAACTGAATTTTACTATACGAGTATGCATGTTACAATGGCTTTGCCTCTCTCGCTATGACGATAAGTTCATATTGAGTGTGCATAATAACAACGCTGAATAGCCACCTATTCGAGAGGCAATTTATGTAGAAGCTGAAAATTTACACCACTGATATGAAATGAAGGGGGCTCGCCTCGACCTACTTATCATAGCGACTCTATTGAATTCAAATGAGCAATAGAATGTTAAGTGGGTTATCATTTCATGCGTCGAGTTATATCGCCCCCTAAAGGTGAAGAGAACTGCTTTATCGACACCTTTATTAAACCAATCAACCTTATTCCACCACCAGAATGAGTTCCTATTTCAGACTGTTCTGATATAACCGCAGGCAGTTAACAACACCTCCGAAAGGAAAGTCCTTCTACACTTGAGCTTGCCAACGTAGCGAAGGTTCGGCTGACATCCTCTTCATATAGTAGAGATGCACGGCTTGGCAATAGGATGCAATGTGATATAGCTGATATGATACTAGAGCCGGTTTCAGTTCCGGAGCAACTGGAGGTTTCATTTCCTAAAATAATAATACAACGCCATGAGTGGAGGAAGCATTGTTGCAACAACAACAACCCCTTACACCTTCAAAAAATTCATCCAGTGTTTACTCAGGTCAAAACAGGGTCCTGGCATAGTTTCAATAGCTGCATTGTGCCTGCAGGAACACAGAAGTCATTCCTTGGTATCCTGTGCGTCATGTCCTTCCAGGAGACAATACACCATTACCCCAACTAGCTTTCCTATTTGGAGCTTCGAAGGCGTAGTTCATAGAAATCCACTGTGTCCTAGAGCCCATAACACATTAATGTGGCACAGCTTATTACCCTTTAAAGAGGTATATGAAGCGATTTGATCGAGGCTTTTCGTGGAGAATCTTGCATCTTTTTAATTAAAACTTCTTCGAGCATATTACTCCGTCGTCGTAAGAGTTGACTCTTGTATTTTTCAGATCGTTTGTCTGGGTCAACATTTGCTGCAGCCGTTCATTCACAAAATTACCTCAGGATGCGTAACAAAAGTGTGATGCTTATTTGTTTGAGTATTTTAATCATACATAACGACAATTCATTTAAAGTCTGCCCGTGTATTCGACCCACCGGCCCCCCTCCAATCGACTGGGATGCACATTCCTTTAGTGACATGAAACACAACAAATTGCTGAAGTACACGAAATCAACAAAGTGTGAAATTAATGCGTCCACAAACACTTGACAGCCACATTAGTTTTCAAGAGAAACATGCCCACGCAATCACAGTAGCAGGCGGCTGCAAGTTTCACTCAACATTTGTCTGGAGGTACATGGAGATATATGGTACGTGCGTCCAGCTTCCCGATAAGTAACAGAGTTCTTTTAAAGTAAAACAAAGAAATACGCAAACGTACATACTTGCGAACTAGGGATGCCAATGTGTTCGAATTTTATAATCACGTGATCCCGGGATAGGGGTATTGGGAATTCTACAACAGTTAACAAATGTTATTGTTTGAGAAACTAACCAACTTTAATATAGTTAAAAAATAATATACTTTTCAACTCGATTCCCAGCACTTTCATTTTGGCACAGACATGCTTTGTTTATGTAGTAAAAAAACAAATATCAAGTAAATAAAGGAAAACTGGCGAAAAGTAAAAAAAGAAAAGGCTCACGTTATTTTAAGTAGCGCACTCAATAAATATTTAGAAGTAAATTATTCAAACAGGTAAACTAACACATGATTCTTGAAAATGTACACATATTTAGTCCTGAGCAGACCTGTTAGATAATGATAACTGATCGTAATGATTACCGGTTTGATTTACTATTTTCTTGAGAATCCATTCAATGATTGATCACCATTACTTTCAATTTTTAATTATTATTTTCTATTTAATTAGAAAACTAATCAAAAAAGTCATAATTTTTTACGATTATTAAAAAAAATCAAAAAAAAAAATAATAAAAAAGTGGTTTTGCTTACTTTTGATTTTTTTCTTGATTTTCTTTTCATGATTTGATTTTTTTCATGTTTTTGTAGAAGCACATAAATATACACATCAACAATACTCATAAAAATAAAAAAAAATAATAATAAGTAATCAAAAAAAAATTTTAAGTAATCAAAACAATTTTTTTTTTTGATTATTTTGAATTCGTTTTGATTTTTTCTAATCGTAATCAATTAATAATTAAAAAGTCCGTCTAATTAATTAATAACTAATCAAATTAAACAGGTCTGGTCCTGAGTAACATATGTCAAATGAGGGATTTTCGGGACTTAGGAAAGCACGGAACCTACGGATTAGCATCCCTAAATTGAATGCATTTCAGAACAAATGAAAAATTTACTGGAACCTGGCCAGGAAAAATCTAGCCAAAGTTTAAGCGCCCACACTGAGAAATCACACATACCTAAGTAAATATATCCCAGCAGTATTTTCGAACAATTTCGCAATTTCAGCCAGTTCGACAAAAAACCGGGACGATGAGGAATACTGCACTGCATGGTAAGGACGCACGGTGTAGAGTAAAATTAGCTTTTCGCGAATCGAAAAGAAGAGAAAGACGAATTTTTAACCCTAGAAAGCTAACCTTAGCTTACTCCCTATAAAACCTAACCATTCGTCGATTCGACGAACATTCTTTAAAATACTTATTTCTAATATAGCTATTTAATTTTTGGTTAAATTTTTTGTACGCATATGTGTACCAGCTTTTAATCCTCGAAATAAAACACTTTTTATTATTTTGGAACACTTCTGATATATTCTTTTAAAGTCTTTTAGAAAAGCAGTCTGAAAAAGAGACAACAAATTCTCAATAGCGTATTCGTCGAATCGACGAAGGTTACATGTCTTGGCTTAAGAAAGGGTGACGTGAGGGCGTGGAGTACAAAGTGGCAGAACGTGCTTGTTTTTATGCCGAATGAGTATGTGCCTATTCCAAGGCACATGACTTCTTTCAGAAAAGTTCTTTCGTGACCGGAATACATCTGGAAAGAATTATTGATGGTACCTGTCTCGGTACTGTAACCCCTTTAGTACGTAGGGCAAACACATTACCTTCATACAAGCATTAACTCTATAATAAAGATACACTTTTGGTTTACGAGAGTCCAGATTTTAAAGGGTTTTCTAATACAAACATAGTTTCGAAAGTCCTGCTACACCCCGCACCCATCTCTCACACGGAGTGTTCTACTCTACTACATCTTCCCCTATATTTAAAAACTGCTGTGATAAGTATTTCTGTGTAGGTATGTTAGCCATATTTTTTATAAAGTGAATTGTGACTAATTAATATTTCTTGCTGGTATCTTCCTGGTATTTCATGTGATATGTCTACATATTTATTTATAACGGAACAGTAAAAATGCTGAATTGCCACTGAATGAAACAGACAATCACTTAGTAGCCTTTGACTTCCCGTGAGCTTCCTTCGTTGTTGGTTTGTTCATTCACTGTCACCATTCAACCAACCGTACTATTTACAACGGCTGCGACATGTTTTTTCCTTAGTTGCTTATTTTCTTGTAATTCATTTTGCTGTTGATGATGACGTCGGCAAACATAAAGTGGCTATGAAGCCGAAAAAATACAAATTTAATGCAAGCATTAACACGAATGCCAGCCTAGAACTCCAACGAAGAATTACACTTGTGAACAAATGCTACCACGGACTGAATAGTCAAATGAGAAGTAAAGTCCTCCCCCGATTAACGAAGATATATAATACTAGTAAACCCGGCCCGGTTCGCTTCGTTTCAAAACTAATAATAGACTGAATTCGATTTTAATTGTAATATCCCATACCAGATAAGATATAAAGCTTAATTACAATTATCGCACTCATTATCACCTTTCGTTTGATATCCGTATTGTACTAAACACATTTTGGATCACCTTGGTCCACATATCGGTCGATATCTCCGAAACTCGTAAAGATATCGAAGCAAATGATATTTTAAATATTAAGTTAAACGTCTAGTAATGCAGGGGGGACTAGGTGGAGGTCGCTTTGAGATCGAGTGGTGTTTCCAATTGGCATCAATAAGTTAGTTGAGAGACGTGTTGGAGGGCCAAGCCCGTTAAAACGGCTTAGCACCAATTAATTAAGTAGCAAAGTATTACATGGCAAAGCATATAGTGACACAGTCGTTCAAGGAAAATTTGAGATTTGAAATTTCTGATAAATAAGAACCCGATAAATTCTTGCTTTATCACAAGAATTAATTGAAATCCAACCAACTTTATTCTTTGGTTCTAGTACTTTCCTGGACAATTAAATCAATGAATATAGAAAGAGCAAATTGTTTGCTGAACTGATAGCACACGAAGAGCTAAAGTAGCTTTACATTGAAACTTTCTATTGATTAAATAGTGATTACTCACTTTTCTGCATAATTAAACTAGTAATATTGAAATTAAAATTAATTAAAATGTGACTAAGCGTTTTAATTAATCAGTAGTAAGTATTCTTAAATTAATTTTAATGTGCGATTGATTGATTAGTTGCACAAACCTAACTTAATCCCACATCCGCTTTTAAATTCTGAAGTCATACGATTTAATATATTTAGATATATCATAACTTACAATGAAAATTTAGACTGAAAAATCTTGAGAAGGGAAATTATAGTAATAATGAGGTTCGTGGGAAATAACGTCCACTAAAATAGGGAAATAACTCCCCACAAAAAAGGAAATAAAGTCCACGTGTTTTTTTTTTGTTTTGAAATATTACCCGTGAACGTTATTGCACTGCATCATAATCGTAATGATGCTGATAAGGCAAACTCAGTTGTCTGCTAGGGGTATCATCTTGCTAGGTACTGCATGTTTGCCATCTAATTACGCTCTTTAACTCTGAGCGTTTTGTGCTCACGTAATCATTTTACTCATAATGCTCCAGGGTTACAAGCAGATATCCCATATAATCAGTGTGACCAGGTTAGCCTTTTTGAGGCTAGATTTAGCATTTTTTTTGTTTTAGCTTAGTGGTTTTTTTCTAGCCTTTTTTTACTCCAAACCTTTTCTGGTGCCAACATCATATTTTTCATCCAACTTCGAGGAATATATAAAATTTGAGTTGGGTGAAGGTAATATAAATGATAATATAAACTCTTTACAAAAGTAAATTTTTCTTTCGGTTGATAATTCATTTAAAGTTACAAAGCCGGATGTATTTTCTCACTTTCAAAAAGAAAAGTCTAGGTATTCTCCAAGTCAGTAGCATTGATTAAGCTGTAGTGACGAAAGCTAAAAACCGTACAGTGGACAAGTGTGACCTCTACCATTGAATTTTGGACGGAAATCCGAGAACATAAAAATTCATTAAAAGAAGCCGAGTTTTTAGAGATGGTCGTATTCGTATTTAACTTTTTGGTATTACCTTTCAGTAATGCGGAGATTGAAAGAATTTTTAGGGTCATGAACATTTTAAAAACTAATTTAAGGAGCAGATTAAAAAGTAAAATGCTTAACTCGCTAGTTAATATTAAATGTGCGTTAAAACGTTTATGCAAATGTTGCACTAATCTTGAAATTACCGTGATCTCATCTCTATGTTAAATACACAAACTTTGTACGCAGACTCAAGCTCTTCTGATTCATCAGACGAATAAAATATTACAGACTTAATTAGTTTGTTGTGATTTTTCTATAGTATGTGTTTCTTTGAAAAAACTCCTAGTCAAGGAAAATGTGCCTGATATGTGTTGAAGCAAGAATAGTTCCTTTAAGTTATGTCTACAGCCTTATATACAAATAGTTTAAACTAAAATACAAAATTTTAAATGGTTTTCATAAAAAAATTTTTGACTTTTGTTTAGCTTTCTTTTCTTAATTTTAGCCTTTTCTAACCTTTCTTTTTGCCAGTTTAGCCTCTTTTTTATCAGCTGGTCACACTGCATATAAGTCCGGAGTGTAGATTTCTCTGAAGTTTGTAAGTTTCTCTTGAACTCGGAGGCCAATTAGATCGTTAGCGTTAATTTCGTTTTTTGCTTGGAAATTCAAGCTTTTTCTACTTATCTACATTCCTTTTTGTTTCAGATCTTATATTTACCCCTCAGCCCGGATATTTGTTCTACGGCCCTGTGTACAATTAAGTAATACGCACAAATGAAGCTTTATTTGAGCATTAGAAAAGAATTTGCTTGCGTCATGATTTTTTATTCCTTACACCGGCTTTGGCAAAAATAGTTATGAACATTATTTGATGTGCTAGAAAGCAATAATTTTTTATATGTGCTATAAAATATAAAAAAAGAATATTTAGGCTATTTAATTCTGCTCCAAGCAAATGAAAGGAAGTTGAATATTACTATAAGCTATATTAGTGTGACGGTTGAAAGCGGCTTTATATATTTTTATTGTTTTTTGAAGTAGAGATGTGGAAAGGCAAATAAATTGATTTTTAATTAAGTTAATCACGAGCCTTTTCTGGGAGATTCGCCGCGAAATCTTACCTTTTGCTACAGTATTTACACACTAGGCTTGCCGTATCTGGCTCTAAACTATGTTACTGTTTCAATACCAAAGGACAATGGGATGACACATGCAAATCATATAATATTTCGAGTTTTTTTAAACATAAATAGAGAAGAAAGCTAATAAAAAATGCAGTGAAAACACTGAAAAGATAAGTCGGGAACTGTCGCACATTTCCCCAGTACTTGAAAGGCCAGAGAACAAGCCAACCTCTGTTGACGGATACATCTTTCCAAAAAGGGCTTATTTGAACTTACCCCTCAAGCTCTTCCCTAACGAACAAATACCACGCTCTGTATGTCTTTACCTGCGGAGATGTATGACTGGAGATGGCACTTAGGGTATGCGAGAGATAAAATCTACTGAAGATATATGCTCCTTACGGCGAGGCTTTTTAGAAACAAAAAAATTTCCCCTAAAAATAGGCGGGTCCTGCAAACGTTATGTCGACTCCGAATGTGATCTGCTAAGACAGATTTGATGTCACCAGCGGGACTGGTGCCTTCCACCTTGTAGCCCAGCTCACTACTCATTGAATCAAGACTGCAATCGGATTTATATAGACGCGACGTTCCAAAAGGTATTTTAATCGGCATCAGCCTTTGGTGGCAAAGTAGAAGAAAGAACATTTGGAGAGGGACTTGGCCTGCCTTTGTGCTTCGAATTGGCGTAAATTATCTCTTAAAAGAGATGGCTAGTGTGCAATGCTAAGTACGGATCAAAACGGCTTGAATGCTTAATAACTTCCCCGTGCTGCTTCTGACCTAGTAAGTGTTATATGTCAGATATTCTCAAAAGCCCATAACCTAAAAAAACCCGCCTTGTTGTTGTTGTTGTTGTAACGACAAAAACACTCCCCGACAGTCCTTGGCCGAAAATGAATGCGGTACGCTCCAGTACTCCCTTGCGGTACTGTCCGACTGTCGTGGTAGCGATTTGGTATGACCAGTGGACCCTTCTAGATCATGTCACACCTCCTTCCGTAAGGAAGAAGAGATGGGCAATGAAAGGTGAGATGCATCATATCCGTAGATCAACCATCGAGTTGCACGTCATTACCTTTGTGCATATTAGTCGCCTCTTACGACCAGTATGCCTATCTCGGGCATGTTCTAAACCCCTAACCCGCCTTAGTTTGGCTTGGCTTCAGCAGTAGCATTTTCAAGCATATGTGCTCTCGATCTACCTTATCTTATCAACTTCAGTCAATTGGCACGTCTCCGCGCCTTTTTCTCTTTTTCATTGTTTTGTTGCATTATTGCTTTCAAAACATTTACGCAATCGTATAAACATCCGGACTACCTTTTGAGTTATTGCATTGGCCAGTCTAGTGGTATTACTGACAAGCTGAAAATGCATTTAACTCTTGGGCAAAGTGAAGCGTTGGCTAAGCCAAACAACAGTCAGCGCCCTATTGCTTGCGGTCAAAGCTTAATGATGGCATTTGAACTGGCTACCATTTTTCGCTTATTCCTCTATGTACACATATGTATGTTTATGCAACCTACGTCAAACGGTAGCAAAACTTTTCATTTCAACCGAAACAACCGAAAAGTGGATGGGAAGTGCGTGTTTCTCTTACAATATAAGAGATAACCGATAATTGAAAATGAAATGAAAAAATGCAGCACAATTTATTAAGCAATTTCAGTCATAAAAACTCAATTGCTACTCATCTCAATTCAAAACCATTTATCTCAACTCAACACATATCCATACAATCATTCGAAGAAAATCAAATATTTATTTACTATTGACATTACTAATTGCAGCAAATGAGTATGTAAGTATGAACACTGGAACCAGGGAGCTACTCGTACTGTCAAAGCAAACAAGATTAACTAATAACATATAAAAAAACGAAAACAACTAATCCAAAGCTAATCGCAGCCGTAAAAACGTACCGACATAACCCCTCAGCTCACCTGCCAGCTGTGTGAAGCTTTCTTCCCCTCTTTTCTTCGGCTACAGGCAATGGAAATTTTGAAAGTAAAAAATAATGAAACGAAGTGCGTCACATTGCGCGTGCGCAAATGTTAAGTTTTAAAAGCGTCGACAAAAACCATGCCCGTTGAATAAAAAAGGAGGAAAATGGATGAACAACGTTTGCGGCAAAATGAAATGAAAATGTTCGTGTCAACTTGGTAATTTATTAATTGCAATGATTGAGTATTTCAGCGGCGCAGTTAAACAAACTAATACATATTTTTACAAATATAAAGTGCATGAAAGCCGATACTATACGCCACCAAACTGGGTGTTAAGTTGGGACTAAGTTTGCTGGCAATTGAGCTTGTGAAAAATTTGCGACTACAATATTTTTGAGGATTGAGATTTCAATCTTCTCATCTTTATCCGAATTTTATTTGCACTATTGTGGATTCACACAGGAGCCGGTTCAAGGTACCCAAATGACTCCGGGTTTGCCCGACTATCCATGCCGACTAAGCAGCACAAAATATGGAAATTTATTAAGAAGGCTCCAAATGCATGGGCCCCGACGGCATCGTGATGGTGCTGAAACAATGGCCATGAGAGTAGCTATCTCCAAAACTGTCTCTGCTAATGGTGTAATTCTACTGTAAGCTGTTAAATCAGCCAATAAAGTGGTGTCGCGAAGGCACTGGGTACAATTCTGATCACTAAATATGTAAATCAATTCACAACTTGAACCGCTCAGTTGAGACTACTACTAGGCATCCTGGACTGTGGCATAGTCTTTGGTTTTGCCTGTACCCATATCTGATGATATGATATGCAATGTTCAGTATAATCAATCAGTTCCTGGTGCACTGTCATCTCCTCAAAACAAGTGGGATGTCCACGCATTGAATAGAAACGGCATCGACGCCTACAAACCGATCGGTAACTGCGCCTATGGACTCGAACTCGAAGAAGAAGACCGCGACCTAGTTGAACTTTGATTTTTATACTATAATAGGGTTAAATCGAATTAAACGCAGACAAACTCAAGATGTACCGTAAATCTACGAACGACTCTTCTCTCTCTAACAGTGGCATAGTTACGTCCAGTCCTAAAAGCTTTCTAGAAATGACAATTCTATCAATGGGCTTGTTGACTAAGCATGACGAAGTACTGCTAAAACAACAACCACTGGTCAACGAACAAACTACATTAATCTAATTAGCCTTATAAAATCACCCTGTATTTAGGTTGTATTTGATGTAAAATCAATATATGAAGAAATCAATATATGAAGAAATGTGAAATAAACATTTCTATATTCTGGTTAAGTAAAAATGTTAAAGCCTTGTTAGTCTACCAGCGACGATCCAGGTGAGTGCGGACCTAAAGCGGGTTTCGTACAAATCTAACTGATAATACCCATTCAGTTCAGAACAAATTTTTTCGCAGTCCTAGGAAAGTTATAGTTAAAACAGGGTTAAACCACAGAGTGATTTCCATTAGAAGGGCTTGTTCTGCGAAACACTTAATATCAATTATGTCTGGCAGAGACTCTCCTCACGCCGCTTCAGGATTGGATTTAAATTAACACTGAGGGGTTCGTGATCGCGTTTAGTTCTCTACAGATTGTAAATAGTTGTTCTACACGCTGAGAAAAATTTCTTTAATTTTTACTACGTCAGCACTTTAAAGTTGGTTCAACTCCAAAGTTTAATAATTTTTGTTATTCCATTTTATATTTTTTCAAGTACGACATAGTAGAAGATTGCTGTACAAATTATTCTAAGTTTTAAAGAAGATTTTTTTTAAAGTAAACAAAAATTAGTAAAACTTAGTAGTTGGTGAATGAAAAGTATGTATTAGAATATATCAAATTTTAATATTTTGGTGTATTAAAAATTAAAGACTATGATATTCTTCAATTTTTAATAAACGTTTAAAATATTTTAGTATTTTACAGTAATGTTTATTATAATTTAATACTTTTTCGATTATTTCTATAAAATTTCATAATTTTTCTTTAATTTCTAATAATAATAATATATTCTTGCTGATATTTCTTTCCGTGTAACAACCTATCGATCCCTAACCGCAATTTTGGTGTAACCAACAAAATAATGAAAATTCGTTTTTTGACAGTTATCGTTAATTTTGTTTGTTTCAAACCATCTCACAAAATCTCACAACCGTAATAAGTTCCATTACAAAGATAATCAAAAAGCAGTTATGATGTAACTGACATTTAACATTAAATTATTTTAAAAATTTTATCTAAAAAACCTTCTCCTGTAAAATTTAATTTCTGTTGGTTACACTAAAATCGCTGTTAAGGCTCGCTATGTTAACAGTTCAATAAACTCCGAAAGTTTCCCCACATTCATAAGCCTATAATTTTAAAATTATACACCTATCGCGTATTTCAATCAAACACCCATATTTCCCACCTGATAACTACAGTTTTTGAAAATTTTAATTGCTAAATGCACATATAGTAGAATCACTGATTGTATACACATATTTTTTAGTCGGTCAAAAGTTCATTTGCTTTTCCATGATTGCATGTCTAAGCATTCTATCTTATAAATCAAACTACTGAATACACCAGCAACTTATTTATTGGTTTTTGGAACCACCTTAAATTGTCTGCCAAATGCGATATTTAAATTAAACTACGATGCCAGGAAATTTGTTTACATTCAATACCTTTCTGGGGCTCTAAGCAAAAACTACAGGAACATACATGCATATACTAAATGTAATAAATATGATTTTACTTCAAGAACACGCAATTAACAAATAAATTTTCGAATTTTGCTTGAATACGACAAGAAAATCAGTCTGAGATTGGGTAAAACTCAGAATGTATACCCAATTGGAGGTTGGAGGAAGAGCGTTCGAGTAAGGGCTCACACACCACCTGTGTGCCAAATTTCATTCAAATATCTCAATTTTTAGTCAAGTTATCGTGTTCACGGACGGACGGACGGACGGACGGACGTGTCTTAATGGATTCCTCTGTTATTTCTAAGAACTTTCATATATGGAACTCTATATCTATCTCCATTATTTCGTACTGTTACAAATCACAGTTATAACTATGACCAAAACTATAATACCCTGTGGACTAGTACACGCTAGGTATAACAAGGTGTGAGTCTAGTTTTATGGCCTCCACCTTATTCGACGAGAAAAAATAGTTTCCCGCTTTGAAAAAGTTCCTAAACTTTAAGTTAGACATATGGCCATACTTCTGTGAAAATGTCAATCAATTCCTTCTTCTCTAGGATTTTGTGTATTTGGCCAAAGCAGATTTGATAGGACTGAAACTGCGCTGTTAAAATCCAAACAATTGTTTGACTCTAGCACAATACGCTAGGTAGAAATATGCGATATTAAGAAGACTGTTTCCGCGGTAGCTGGAGCGATTTGCGGGATTTGGCAGAGCATACTTAAGTTCCAATCTGTAGCCATGCGCCCGTCCGACCGTATTTTGCATTAGACTCGATGTATGCGCTGTTCACCTCAAGCGGATCTACATTCCGCTATGTACCAGTTGGCCTTCCAAATTCGCTGTAACCTTGAAACCAGCAAAATTTATTTGCATTACTGTTAGCTGCACAGAGGCGTTTTCGTATATTTGCTGCCACAAAATCCAAGTCGATATATGGCTCTGGTAGAGTGCACACATCCAGTACCCTGGAGCCATATCTATGACATGATCAATTTAATTTCGGGTTTTTCATCAGGGGATAGCCAGGCACATTGGTGGATATTTTTATGTTAGAACCTAGTACTGCCAATTATCACATTTCGAGCCTCGGCTAGGTCGATCAACCTAGTGTCGTTTGGGGATTTTCCGCCTGCAGGATGAAAGGTCCCTTCTTTCTCAATTTTTGAAAGCTGTGATCACATGTGAGTTCTAGTTTGTCATAGAAAGAGTTCGTATTCGTGTCGTGCGTCTCCATTGCCGGAGATTACTCGTGTATAAAAGATATGCTGAAGGGGCTAGTTTTCATACGGATCGCAGGGGTACGATCGCCATCGAAACGGAACTTCAGTGATTGGCGGTGCAGTCTCTTTCCCCGCACACATCCACTTCTTTTTCCTCTCTTCCTTTTGTGGCCAGTGTAGTACTCGTCGCAAATATTGATTGTGTCTATGCGTTATCCTGTTCTCGCTTTTCCTGTTTCAAATACTAGCAAGGTTGCTTGGAAGAGAAACGTTTGAGATGTGTGAGGTATACATAGGCTCAGGATCTCCTAGATTATTACTATAATATTTTCACACAGTAGAACAAGTTTTCTTTCCACAGTGCAGTTGGCTCCCCTTGACATAGGGCTTAATAAGAAATGCCATGTCATGTGCGCACATTCTGCCCTTAGTAGAATATGGTTATAATACAACTGGGTATACAAATTCAAAAGAACCAAAAAATATATTACACACCATACATTAGTACGTACTTGAGTAAATACTCATATTTATTAGACTCACATAAATTTGGCACCAATTTCAGTAGAAAATCGCATGAGAAGAATTTAATTTTCTGCACCGTAGCATTACGAAGAGCGGGAATCGGTGATTTTTGGCTGAACGAACATTCATATAGAGTCTTACACATGAGTAAAGAATTATGCGAATCAAGACCAAAAGTCATAAAGTGGCTTAAGTGGAGTTTAAGCACCCGCAAGTGCCACAAGTGCCACAAGCGCCACAAACGCCAATTGAAAATCGCTACAACAACGGCAGGGTGGCGTCGATTCCAACGTTGTATGTAAATGCGATTTGTGCATGTGTTGCATGCAAACATGCCACAATTCTGATAGCAATAACAATAAGCGTTTTAAAGAAAAACGGCATCCGTGCTGCTAACAACAAGGCCAACAACAATGCTTTACATTTGTCGACTGCAAAAAGTATGAAAAATCAAAGGAGTTCTACCCAGCTGGAAGCATTTAAATTCTTGCATGTGCATATAACGCCTCACATAATTCTTTTTATTATTTCTTTTAGATTTGTTATTGCTTTGTTCTTTTTTGTTGGTGTAAATATTTTTACGATCGCGTGGCGCTCAAAAATCAATTTGCGACTGTCTAGACTCCGAGGGAGGGACAAGTAACATGACAGACCGCAAAAGGAATAACAACATGCTCTGACAAGTGCACCACCCGCCTCCCATTTCATTTCCCCCTCCTTTGATCCAAATTCAGATTAAATTCTTCATAAATAAAAACAATGCAAATTGTGTTGGTCAAGACTGGCAGCGCCAATGTGAATACCCCCAACGCAAGGAATTTTACCCACTAGAAGGGCGCGCGTTAAATAAAAGGACAAAAAGAAGAGAAAAGCTAGGGAAAATAGGGGAATGAAGGAAAAAGTACTGGTTTTACAAAATTCTTAAATGGAAAATTATAGCGCTAGTGACCGTGAACCTTTTTGTAACTCGTTAAAAGGATATTTACTCGCTGCGGCATTTCAGGGGCGGACATGTCAAGTTCAAGTGCGAATAAATAAAAAGTGTTTGGACTCTTGACGGCATTTCACGCAATTTAATCAAGTGAGGTTTTAAATTATAAAATTGTTCAGTTCTTTTCTTTGCGATGTCGCATTACTTTTGTATTTGTGTTCCTGTTTAGTTTCTATTTACCTTACGACTGCTGATAATGTGGCGACGATTATTTAAAACTGCTTTGGCTCTGAATCTGAATGAAATGCCACGGAAGCTAATAAAATTTGCACGATTAGAAATGCAAATCTACATTTCAAAAACTTCCCCATTTATAACAAAGTCATGAAATGTTCAAAATCGGTATTGCGTGAGAAATATCAGTGTTTCTTAGATATGCATAGGTATGTATGTGAATATGTACTATTGGTAATATTGTACTTACTCTCAGGTTCGTTTCATAAATAAACGCCAGACTACAAAGGTGACTTGGCCTTAAGCTCACTAAATCTCTACATAAAAAAAAATTGTAACAGGTCTATGTCTTCACATTGCAGATATTCAGGAAAAAATTATAGGAAGCATCATTGTTAGGCCAGTAGAATCCGGTTTTTAGAATTTTTGTCTGTCTGTCTGTTAAGATATCCCTTAGTTATCGACCAAATTGTGGACTAGTGTTACCCAAAATATGTCAGTGTAAAATGGGTATTAAACAAGAGGTAATGTCGACGATGAACTTCAGTATTTCACACTCTTAAGTTGCAATTTGAAAACCTGGGATCGTTCGATGTATGCTTTTACTAATTCTTAGGTGGATTAATGATTAATGCAATTAGGTGGATTGATGATTTTTGTTATAACATTCACTCCCTCGCTTTGATACCAATTCATGGCCACGGTAGAGTAGTGAATGCTAACTTATCTAGCCAGAATATAGTAGGAGAGTTGAATGTCTCATGAAAGGATATAATCTTTTCTCAAGGCATTATTTTATATAAATATGCGAGGTCATTGTGGACGATGTTGCAAATGCACGACTTTTAAGGCCACGGGAACATATTGCTTGCCAAATCATAACCTTTTTCGCAAATTTATCTACCTTTTTGTACTTATATTTTGACACGATATTCCACGCTTACTTGCCATGTAAAATTTTTGACCAGGTAGTTGAGTGCAGTCAAGTTTGACATAAGTTTTATCACCCATAATAATACAGCCTTCAAGCTTTGTAAAAACTTGATCATATAGCAATCGCATACGTCTTTTCGCTAAAGTGTTCTGCTTATCTTACCTATTTGGGTATTTTATTGCGCGGTAGGTCTTGAGGCCCGCATCTAATTGTATACGTCTAGCTTTACTTATACTGGTACCAAAGTTTTTCGCTCGATCATTGTCTGACAATTCTGGGTTATTTTTTATTGAGGTATCTTCTTCACTAATTCTGAGTTTCGGGTTCTTCTTGTTAAGTTTTTATTATTAGCTCTTTCTATGCTCAATGTTCTTTTATATATATTAATTACACTACATACAGTGGTTTTTGGCAATTTCCATTTTTTTCGCGATTTTTGAACCCGACCAAGTAGAATTCGATACAAATTTGTTCAGAATTAATTTGCGGTTTTCGTATTCCATCACCCATTAAAACTCTAATTGATAAACAATCTAATTCTGGGTACTAAGCTTATTTAAAACCTTGGACGAGTAGCTATATCACGGCCTATATAGTGCGTACAGATTTAGAGTGAACGATGTTTTAAGGAGTTAAAATTTCGACTTTATTCTCCCTTGAGGAATTTGCTCCTTTCTTGAAATCGTCTGTCTTCCGCCTGATTATTTGGTAGAATACTAAGCCATTTCGGCGGCCGCCGTGGTGTGAAGGTAGTGTTGCCGGCCTACCACACCGAAGGTCCATGGTTCGAGCCCTGGTACAGGTAACATCAAAAGTGATTTGAAAGAAGTTTTTCAAAACGGGGTCGCCCCTCGGCAGTGGTTTGGCAAACTCTCCGAGTGTATTTCTGCCATGACAGGCTTCTCAGCAAAAATCCGTCTCCTTTGTAGATGCCGTTCGGAGTCGGCCAAAAACTGTAGGTCCCACCAATTTGTAGGGAAAAATTCAAATCGGCACACCACAAATTGGAAGAGAAGCTTGGCGCAAAAATCTCTTAGGAGGTTTATGATGATATACCTGTTGTATATCGCGTCAGGTAGTATCCAAAACTCCTCATACACAAGCCGTTCGGTTACATGCTTCGTGTTTGTATGGTAACGCACTTAATGAGATACATTCGTTTACATCGTAAGGTTGAAGATTGGTCTCAGAGAGAAGGTACTGAAGTCGATTTCTATGTAAATGCCATACTGATCACACTTTCTTCTCGGTATAGAGAACTGTGCTTTATTACGCTACCGCAATATATTAGTCTGAATAGAGTGCTCAAATCCAGAGAACTGGAGATATGCCTGCCGTAAATCACGGCAGTATCTTTTTATGCTGGAGCCTGGTACTTAGGATGACCATATTTCCAGCTGAGCTGAACTCAGTTAAGTTTACGACTTCTCCGACTACAGAACCGGAGACTATTTCTTTGTCCAAACTGCTTTAAAGCCGCGTTGATGCGGATGTTGACCAAACAAAACTTGGCGCAGCACATTTTATTGGTATAAATATTTCAGTAGCTGGATATTTTCTTTAGCAACTTTCAACTGCATTAGGTATTACATAACTCCTGTGCTTCTTGATCCCGGTGGTATGGCATCCAAAATATTTAGTTACGCATCCATACGATTGACTCGGGTTATACCCGCCAAAGGTATTTTAATATAACTCTGCTAGGACGAAACAGGACGAAGTACTTTTACAACATCAACTTTTACATAGCAAGCTATCAGCTTGTAGAACTTGCTGGTATCACTTTTATTTTTATTTACAGGGTGGCTGATGAATTTTGCTACATTAAGAAACTCAAATAATTTTTTTTTCAGTGTATGGAATTCATTTTTCTTTTATTCATGTTAAAGCTCATTAAATTTTATTAAATATAGCTTAATTAGTTTTAAAAATAATGGAATTTAAATGCCCCCCTGCTCGTCGATGCATGTGCGGCATCTTACCAAAAAGTTGTTCATTACTGCTTGGAGAGTTGAGACAGGAATAGCCGCAATTGTTTCTCGAATGGATTGCCTTAGTTCATTCAAATTTGTTGGTTTTGCTTTGAAGACTTCCTGTTTGCAATAACCCCACAAGAAAAAGTCAGGTGCAGTAAGGTCAGGCGACCTGGGTGGCCAACGGAATGTGGAGTTTCTGGATATCAGCTTATTGGGAAATTTTCGTCGCAATTCTGTCATAACAGGTTGGGCTATATGAGGAGCTGCACCATCTTGCTGAAACCACACAGAGTTGAAAGAAATTCTCATTCGGCGTAATTCTGGATAGAAAAACTCTCTCAACATGCTCAGGTAACGGTCTCCAGTAACCGTAACGGTGTGACCGTTTTCTTCGAAGAAGTAGGGCCCGACAATGCAGCGTGATGAAACTGCACACCACACTGTGACACGAAGTGGATGCAATTCCGTCTCATGGAGTATCTGTGGGTTGGAAGCACTCCATATTCGACAATTTTGTTTGTTTATGTTGCCGTTTAAATCGAAATGGGCCTCGTCAGACATGAAAAGACAGTTCAACATGTTTCCATCCTCTTCCACCATTTGAAGCATCTTCTGGCAAAATTCCAAGCGAATCGGCAAGTCTGCAGCGTTCAGTTTGTTGGCTATTTGAATTTTATATGGGAATAAGTCCAAATCTTTGTGCATAATTGACTGTAATGACTGTCTGCTTACACCCATTTGAGCAGATAAGCTTCTTGTCGAAACACGTAGATTGTTTTGTATGGCAGCAGCTACAGCAGCGATTGTTTCCTCCGTTCGAACTGAAGGGTTTCGATGGTAAGGTCTTCTGTTGACTGTCCCATGCTCGGCAAAATTGTTTACAAGTCTTATTATGGTCCATCTGCTCGGAGGATTGCCGCCAAACGTGCGCCTATACTCTCTTTGAACCGAAACTACGGACTCCAGTGCGTGATAGCGGCGGAAAATCCAAATTCTTGTTTCAGTGTCCCATTTATCCATTTTTGTTAAATGTAAAAGTCAATCTGCAAAATAAAAAAAAAATTAACCAGATTCATTAAATAGAAAAAAAGTTATTTAATTTTTTTTTAGTAGCGGCTTTCATCAGCCACCCTGTAGTTCGAAAAAACATAAGAACCAGCAAATCCGTAAAAAATAAATAAACGAAACACATCTTGATCAACACTTGCGTATGCTTCTTATATATATTTCTATGTATCAACGAACAAACAACAAAACTTGTATTTGACTAAAATGAAATCGCTGTCACCACTGGCCATCCAATTAAATGCAAATTTTTAGAAATCGCAGGTCTACATACGTTTGATAGCTGTTGATTGGTGTAAGCAAAGCAATGACAACAACGCCGATACTCGCCGATCCAACTTAGCATGTAACCACTGCGCGGTGGCATTTTGTTGTTGGGCTGCATGATGGTCGTACCAGCACAGCGTGTCCACTGGCGACAGTGGAACCAATAAAAGCCACCCACCACGAGATACCTAACAGCACCTCTACCGCGCATACATCCGCAATGGTGGCTCCTGCGAATGTAGACACACGCAGCACTCACTGATTTGTTGTGATTGTCAGACGTAACTAACGATATTGTCACAGTCGGAATGGCAATGTTGGGGAAGGCCGAGAGATACAGAATACATTTGGTCGAGACATTTTACTCGTACGGCGGACGCCAAATTGCCGGCTGTGGCGTAAAATTCAAATTTATGCTTTTCTTAATTCAAATGGAGCGAATTCGACGCGGCGGCGCATGTGTGTGTGTTCATACTTTTATATGCCGGCCGACGACTGATCCGGTTTACATCACATGTTTGTTGCTTATTATACCCAGTGGTATTAAGCGAATGGCTAGACGCAAAATTATAAGCGCAGATAAAGAAATCCATCAAGCCAGGTTCGTCCACAGGCATTAATATAGCAACACGCCCCAAAAAATTCGGGAAATGCTAACTATAAAACCAACTGCCGCAGGTCGAAGCTATAACGACTAGCCAGAAAGCACCTTCAGTTAAGGTTCCGACCCTAATGATGCCCATTCCTCAGCCGGCCACATCTTTTCTCTTTTAGTTTCCCTCTAAAATTAGTACATAATGCGGTGCCACATTGGCATCCTTGGCTTGACGCCTTAGCAACTCTCTGATTTCGCAAAACCATATTAAGGTAGTTTTAAGGTAGTGCACATTAGCTATTAAGGTAGTGCACATAAAACGACTGATCACTAAAATAGTCATCTACAAGATGTGCTGACGCTTTAGAAGTCGACAAACCCCCTTAAGGTGAACCAACTAGAGTTGCTTATAAACTGAAGGATATTTGCAACCCTTTTTCAGGCAACCTTTACAGATTTTGCAAAAATGGACCCAAAAAGTATTTGATACGTGTTCTAGCTAAATGTAGGCATCTATACAGAATATACTCAACGATCTCTGGAAGTGAAGTGATGTGAACTCCTGCAGTTATATTAATGCGGAATACCCTTCTTTTCCGCATGAGTAGCTGCTGGACAATGACTTCCGCTTACTGCTATACGTTTATGGGTACCATCTCTGTATGTTCTCAGCAGGTCAGTAGGCTCTTTACATTGTACAAGTAGTGGGACTCTTTCACTTTCATTGTGCATGTGTTTTCATGCTAATCCCTCGCTTACACTATTGGGTATGTAAGGCTCAGTTTTATCTGAATTTAGTCGTATTCTTCAATAAAAACACGCACTCAATACCGTTTAAAAAACTGAACTGAAAACGCCAAATGATGTTGTTGTGACGAATCAATTCTCAGTTAATAAACACAAATAAATACATACGTATGAATATATGACAGTACATATTTACGTTCGAGTGTATTAGAAATTGCACACGATTTGTTTTTGGATATTTTATTTTTAGCAAAATGAATTCATATTTATGTCTCATTGCGTCGCATACCAGTTTATCTAACACATCATATTCCCCCCAGTGTCCTTGCCGTGATCATGGAATCTATTTTTCTTCCTCTGCTGCCTTTTTAGGCTATGATTTATGAGTGCGCCTGCACTGAATTGAGTGCATTTTCGCCATTGCCATCACCATCAACAGCGCCAATGCCGACGGCATCACAAGATGAAAGCAAAAGTCATAGACATAAATTAAACAAAGTTGCAATGTTGACAAGTGATGCACATAAATTTCATTGCAGGGAGACTTTAAAAAGTATAAAAACAAAACACAAATCTAACATTTACTTAAGACCGAAACACAATACCGATGAACGTTGAATTTTCCACCGCGTATCTTCGCTTGTCATATTAAAGTGCTTAAAACAAGAACAAACAACGAATCCACGAGCGGATTGTTGCCAGTATTGTGTTTCAGCTTTTAGCTTTAATGAACCATTTTGAATATATAGAGGTATGATTTTTCATAAACAGGCATATCTATAGTAAACATTTTTAAAATAATTGAGATTGCTATATGTACTAAATACCTTGCCAATTATAGTCAGTTGTTGCGGTTTGGAGTCGGGAAAAAACATGTAGGTCCCGCCAATTCGTAGGAAAAACAAGTAAAAAAGTCTAAGCTCGGGTGGAACCGAACATTAAATTGTTGTGGAGTTATGACCTATAGTGGTTTTGAACTTTTTCTACTACCATGTGGGCAATCTTATAAATAAATATGAATTGTGTCTGTGTGTCTGGCGTCCAAAGTACTTGACCGATCTTTATAAAATTTTCACAGTAGATTCTTGGGTTCACTGGTTACAGTATAGGCTATATATAATTTTGTTAATGTGGGCGGTTCCACGCCCTCATGCTATATAAAATTTTAATCTTGTATAGGCGTCCAAGGTACTTAACCGATCTTTATGAAATTTGCGCAGTAAATTCATTGATTCACTGGTTCCAGAATAGGCTATATATAATTTTGAAAAACGTAGATAGTATACCACGTATCATGTTTCGTAATTTTATTTAACACGGTTCTGAAGTTAATAATAGCTGAAATTTGATATTTTCTTCATTTATGTGTGGGCGGTACCAAGCCCATTTTCCAAAATTTTACAAAAATCATTAATAAGATCATCAGGTCATTGTAACTAAGAAACTCTAGCATTCTATCTGCATCAGTGAATGAGATATGGCATGTTCCGAGTTCCTACCCCTCTTTTAGAAAACTTTGGTCCAAAAGTGGGCGTGGTCGATTTTGTTTATTTTCCGTGGGCGTACTTTACATGTCTATAGTATACCTCGTAACCATGACATTATATTATTATACCTGTATCAGTTAATTAGATATGGGCAGTTCAATATTTCTTTCCATATAACTTTTATGAAAAAGGAGGCGTGGTCGAAAAGCGATTTCGCTTATTTTCTATGGATGCATTCACAACAATAATATGGCTCCTACGAAAAATTTCATAAAATTGTCAATGGGACAACCAAATTAATAAATCTAGCAACTTTCATCCTTGTAGCTGCTTCTATTATTGAATTAACCCATTTTATACGTTTTTCGGTATCGAAAAAAGGGGCGTGGTTATTGTTCGAATTCACCCATTTCAAATGGCAACCTACCTTGGCTGGAAAGCAACCTGTGTGCCGAATTTCATTAAAATATCTCAATTTTTACTCAAGCTATCGTGTCCACGGATGGATGGACGGACATGTCTTAATGAATTGCTCTGTTCATTCTAAGAACTTTGATATATGGAACTCCATATCTATCTCTATTATTTTGTACCGTTACAAACACCGTTATATGACAAAAACTATAATACTAGTACACGCTGGGTATAATTAGAAGCGGCACACCACAAATTGGAAGAGAAGCTCAGAAACATTTTAAAAAAATAACAAAGAAAAATTAACCAAATAGCTAAGGACCCGATATCGAATGTAAACTATCGATGCTGTACTCATTTAAATTATCGCTGTACAAGTATCGGGTACACGATAGTATCGAAACAAAAAGACCAAAGTATCGATACTAAATTCACAATGTAAATAAGCAGTTCGATAAAGCAATGAAAACGTTGCACCTTAAAATAGGCCTGCTATGTTCCAATTGGGGGTTGGGGCTTACTCTCGAACTCTATGGTATATCGGAGTTAAATAGGTACTTAAGTTTAAATTCAGCTATTTTTAAATAGAGCTCATTGCGAGTTTTATAAAATTAATTTCCCCCTGAACAGTAGCTGGTAACATAAAGTGCTTAATTAATAATTTGTATTCGCGGTTTTCAATTGCATCTCAAAGCTTTTGCTATTTCTTTAAAATGTATTGACTTCTTCCTAAGAAAAAAAGTATCGATATAGTATCGTATTGTATCGAAATTCGTGTCCCTACAAGTAGCCCAAAAACAATAAAAGAAAAAAATGAATAACCTTAGAGGGGATTAAGATGTACACAGTAAAGTATGTGGAATTACAAACTATAACAATTTTTCAGTAAAAGTTTTCATATATAAAATTACTAGCTGACCCGGCAAACTTCTTTCTGCCCAAAATAGATTATTTTTACTGAGTTCATTTCAAAAATTATCGATCACACCCGTATTTTTTTTTTTGATCGAAAATTGTGTATAGATTGAACCCCTGATTTCGTGTTCTTAATAAATTTTCAATATTGATAAGAAGTCAAGAAAACTATATTAGTATGAAGTGTTCTTTTGATTCTGCTTTAGAAATAACATTGATATCCAATACCTCCATACCAATTTTCAGATCCCTACTTTGAATCCTTTAAGAGATATTCAGCTTGAAAAATTAAGTTTGAATGGGAGGTGCCACGCCCTCTTTTCCGATAACTCCACTTTTTCCCCGTGAGTATGGTATTAATAACGAATATCTCCATACCAAGTTTCAGATCCCTACCATGAACCCTTTTGGAGATAGATCCAAGTCTGTAAATCCAAGTTTGTATAGGAGGTGCCACGCCCCCTTAATATTTTCGTCTTCTTTTTTTTCTTAACTTGCTTCTATTAATTACAAACAAACCCCCAAAAGGAAGTTTTCAATATGGTCCAGTCGTTTTCAAGTTTTAGCGTGATGAACAAACCACAATTCATTTTTATATATTTGCAATTATAGATAGTTCATAGTTAATTGAGCCTTCTTATATTTGTTGTTCTGTTATCTTCTTACAGATGATTTCTGAAGTCGTTTGCTTAATGGATGAATTGTAAGTACATTTTTCGACAACATCAACCTAAAAGGAAAGAAAATAAGGAAAAAGTGTGGTGAATTACTCTTAACTAAGCTTAATATGTGCCAAAGAGGGGAACTTAGTTAAATATTCTTGGGAACTACTTTTACGCATGTGAATATTTGTTAAATTAGCGCTTCAGTTATAATAATAACATAATGGTTTGTGCGATATAAATCAAAGGAGATTAAGACTTATACTCATTTACACTGAATGAAATGCCTGATTTTCATAGAAAATCGCATTCACAAAATCACGCAATCAAAATATTCCACAGCAAATGCATTGAATTCATACAAGTTTGTTTCGAACGCGTCAAACTTTTTTGATTAATACTTCATAACCAGCTAGATTCGAGAAAAAAAAACAACAAAAAGCTAAAAAAAAATAGTTAGGGCTAAAACACAGCTTAAAAAGTAAGTCATCTATTCACTTGTTTTATTCGTTTTTTTATTCACAGGTATAGAAAAGTATATAAAAAGTAATATTTTATACAAATAAATAAGGTTGTTTGTACTCCAATTTCATAAAAATAAAAAAGTTTCTTGCACAGATGCTTTTCATAAGAACATGCAGTTTTGAGCATTGGAATTATAATGAACAATTCAAATCTGTATTTTTTAAAATTACGCCAAGCTAAGACTAATATTTCTATTTACTATATAAATTAGTTGTTATTTATATAAAAGGTACAACAAGTAAAATTTAAATTCCAGATCACTGTATTCTTCGATAAAGAGTCCCATTAAGTTATCAATTGGGGCACATATTTAAAAGGAAACATACTTTCATGGCATGCAAAATAACTATATATAATATAAAAGGTAGTAATGTGAGATAATATTAAATAAATACGTTTTAAAATATGTCAGTATCACAATTTTCTTCATCATCAACTGAATTAGCATAAATATTAGAATTGCTCATGAGTTGAATGAGATCTTTTACCACATCGGGGAGAAAAGCTAAAAATAGCTAAAAAATTTCCGGAAAGAGCTAAAAAAAAGCTTAATCTAGCTGGAAAACAGCTAAAATGGCAACACTGTTCATAACAAAGGAGCAAACGCATCCAAAGCCGATATAAACACATTCGAATTACTGGTCTGATCAGTAATAATGGGTTATTAGCTGCTGCTTGAAATTGTCCCATGTTTTTATGCCACCTCCGAACGGCACCTGCCAACGCAGATGCATTTTTTCCGAGGGTTGCGACCCCGTTTTGAAAAAAAAAAAAATTTTAAAGCATTTTGACTGTTCCGCCACTTGAACTAGGGACCCTTCCGTATAATAGGCCAGTACATTCACAAGTGTATCTATAAATTTTATTACTGTAAATATACAATTTATATATTAATTCGAACGGCTCTTAATCTGTGCAAAATCCCACCCAACAACGACACGCCTACTTTTCCGACACGGACACACTTTTAACAAATACAGCAACAATCACATAATAGCATTGTAATAAATATACAACTGATTGCTTTTCTTAAAGTTTTTGATGACGCTCTACTCATCAGATTTCAACCAGACGTGCAGTCCACTTATGAATACAGATTAAAGAGGTTGTTTAAGCGACATAAGCTATAGCTATTTATTTCGTCTAGTTTATTTGCGCTGCACTCTCTTGTAATTCGCAAGCAGCTTATGAAATATCCCAAAACGGGGTTTTTCACAGTGAAAATGAGGAAGCCAATCCCGCGCAATGCCTCACAGCCAATAGTGCTCGCCCCAAATTAATACATACAAGGTGTAACAGGTGCGCCGCACCCCGTTCTATATAGAACAAATAATTTAAATAAATAAAATAATAATTAAATAAATATCAGAAAAGGGCTCCCTATACTAAACATGTGCTCCGCACACCCCCTTTTCCTCTCTAAACAAATAATATAATATAAATAATAAAATAAAATAAAAAATAACTCAAAAAAACTACTCGCCCTCCATAGAGCTTAGACAGAGGGGGAAAAAATTACTTCAAGACTTTTAAAAATCATCTTCTGGTTTTTGTCTTTCATATTTTCACATGATATAACCAGGCAGTAACATGGCGAAGGAATCTTTAGCACTCTTTCTTATTTCCGTTTGTCTTAACTTACCAAAAATAAAACCCTAAGTATTTCACTTCAATTAATTTCTTCATTGTGTGGCAATATCGCAATTTCGCATCGGGTAGAGTTAGACTGATCGTTACTCTGAGAACGTTTCGCTCCCAGTAAGATTTAACAAAAGCTTTAATTTCTTCGAAGTAATAATTTTATTCACATTACCTTTAAATACATACACTTTTGTATACTTAATTGCTACTATCGCAAATGCCCAAGAACGCCAGGGAAACATTCCTAAATCAATAATTCTTCGTCCAACAGAAATAATTATTGTGACGAATTCGATGATTCCTTGATTATCAATCCTGGGTTCGATCACTATAAAGTCGAATAAACACACGCACAGATAATGTAAGTAATAGCTAGTTTTATTTACTAGTAATAAACGCAAAACAATTTTAAGAGTTTGATAGCTTTACAGTAGTTCACTATTGAACGCTTGAAAATAAACTGATCAACCTGCCTTGCTTGGTTACCGCCTTATATAGTCCAACAGGGTACTTGCCTACGCACCGAGAACTTTCTTGGGTTTTCGCTTTTCGTGTTCTGGAAGGGTCGGTGTTATTTATTGGAATCTCCTCTTTGCATCGTATTCGCAAACACTCGCGCCATCTCTCTTCCTCTTCCTAGTTACACGCTTGCATGCATAAGCGTAGCCATCGTTATCTCTGTTGTGGTTTAACTAGTGGTGGGAGTGTTATTGAGTTAGGGATGGTACATGCTTGAGAATAATCGCCACACTGCCCTCCACCTAAGTCTGATCGTCCCGATCAGACACATTTCCCAAACCAAACGCTGCTAGACGCTCAATGGTTGGCACTGCTTTACTAAACCTCATTTCCTCCAGGGATTGAAACTCCGACATCAATCCTCTCCTGCAGAGATTCCCACAACGCATTGCAGTGTCACATATTCCAACCACTTTGTCCGTTCTTAATCTCGAATAGATTTGTGCCTTCACTTTCGTTCCCAATGGTACCCGGCAAACATTCCTGCAACTCGTTTCTTCAGGATTCTGTTCCGTTCTCTCATGCCCATTGCACTGTTTCACATTATCCACTAAGTTGCGTTGCCTCCTCGTAACATGACCACCAGATGTTCGTCTTTTATTCTCAGCACACTCTGCACACTTAGTAATCCATTTCCTCACAGTTTGCTTGCAACCGATCCAATAGAACCGCCGCTTTACCTCTTGCAGCGTTTTCTTTATTCCCACGTGCCTTCCACCTGGGCACCTATGCGACACTTTGATAACATCTGGAATTCTTGCCTTGGGAACAACAATAAGTGATCGATGATTCTGGCCATCTTCACTTTCCCATATCCGATGCAAACAACCAGATATTAGCTTCAAACTACTCCATTGTGCCCAGTATGCTTTTGCAATACGACTCCCTGCTACCATCTCTTCTCTTCCTGGCTGTTTGTTTTTCTTTATTCCTTTCAACACACGTGCCAAATCTGGATCTTCCTCCTGGTCTTGCCGAATCTTCTTCAGGAGGTACTTGTCCGCGAAAGCCTTTGGTCGAGGATCTACCTCTGCCTTACGAGGCTCCTGTTGCTTCATCTTCAAGATCACTCCTTTGGTAGTATAGCCTTTATTGTGTCCAAAAACCAGAGGAACTTCTTGGCCGTTGTAAGTCATAACCCTGTTCCTTACGTTGATGTGAATGTCTCTCTCAGCCAAGAAATCGACGCCAATGATGACTTCGTCGACAATATTCGCTACCAAAAAGTTGTGATACGTGGCCACATTCCCAATCACAACCTTGCATTTCACTTCTCCCAGGACTTGCTTGCTGTCACCAGTTACTGTCCACAACTTAGCTTGCCGCAATGGTCTCACCTTTCCCCTGACCAAGTCAGTCCGAATGATGGAATGTGATGCACCAGTATCGACAGTCAGCAAGCGCTCTTTCCCGTCCACGTAGCCTTCAACAGTAACATTACTCGCTTTCCGTTCGAGTTGTGACACAGAGATTATGGGACATTCATCTTGCTCATCTTCTCCAGTTTTGCGTTTACGTCCACTTAAATTACCAGGATTACTGGACCCAGTGCCGCAATAACGTGCTATATGACCAGATTTTCCACACCTAAAGCATTTAATGGCACCATCACTTTTTTTCTGTACTCCGTTCAACGCTTCCAAAATTTTGTCTACCCAAGCCGGAGTGTCCACTTCTACGCGATGAGCCTTGTATGCAGGTTTACTCGAAAGCGAGGCTGTTTCCTGCGTCAGAGCATGCGATACCGTTTCAGCAAATGTCCTTTTGGGGTTTGCATATGTGGCCCGCTTCGTCTCCACATCGCGTATTCCATTTATGAAACACTGGATTTTCACCCTCTCCGTATATTCTACAGGTGCGTCCGCATTTGCTAGATGGGCCAACCTCTCGATATCCGATGCAAATTCCTGCAATGTCTCATTACCCTTCTGACAGCGATTCTGTAGCTATATTTGGTATATCTGTTTTCGATGTTCGCTACCATAGCGTCTCTCAACTGCACCCATCAATGCTTCATAATTATTGCGTTCACCGTCTGGAATCGTCTCTAAGATTTCGGCTGCAGGACCCTTCAATGCCACGAACAGTGCAGCAACTTTGTCTTCAGTGCCCCAATTATTCACCGCTGCCGTCTTCTCAAACTGTAGCTTGGAACTCCTCCAGAACCATCAAATGACGGGGATTTTACCTTGGGAGTATTCGCTGAAGCAGATGGACGGTTCAGTTGCAACTCCTGGATACGGCCCCTTAACGCATCTACCTCGGTCTCTATTTTATCTTGAAATTGTGCAATTTTTGCATCTTGTGCTTCCAACTGCGATGACATATACGCCTTTTGTTCTTCCAGTTGAGCGGAGAGCTGTGATGAAATATTGGCCGAAATTTGAGACGACATTTCTATAATACGAGTCTCTTGGGCCTCCATTCGACATGCAATGTGTGTTTTCTGTTCTTCCAGCTGAGATGCCATGCAAGTTTTCTGTTCTTCGAGCTGAGATGCCATTCGAGATGTAATACGCGTCTCTTGTTCTTCCATTTTAGTGGACATCTGAGTTAATACAGCCAATATCATGTTTGTGTCCACAGTTGCTCCTGGATTCGGAGACTCCTTTTTTTCTTCCATTTTTGTCGATGCCTCCTCCACAAGCTGAAAAACATGATCATCAACGTTGATTCCTTCTGCTTCCACAGCCTCTCGCAATCGTGACTGTAACTCTGATTTATTGCCTGTGGTGTTTAGTCCGCGTTGTTCCAACTCATTTTTGAGTTGCTGAACCTTTAATTCATTCAGCTTCGCCATGTCCTTGTTATCCTTGAAATCACTGGTATTTATTCAACAATACCGCTTCTGACACCAATTGTGACGAATTCGATGATTCCTTGATTATCAATCCTGGGTTCGATCACTATAAAGTCGAATAAACACACGCACAGATAATGTAAGTAATAGCTAGTTTTATTTACTAGTAATAAACGCAAAACAATTTTAAGAGTTTGATAACTTTACAGTAGTTCACTATTGAACGCTTGAAAATAAACTGATCAACCTGCCTTGCTTGGTCACCGCCTTATATAGTCCAACAGGGTACTTGCCTACGCACCGAGAACTTTCTTGGTTATTCGCTTTTCGTGTTCTGGAAGGGTCGGTGTTATTTATTGGAATCTCCTCTTTGCATCGTATTCGCAAACACTCGCGCCATCTCTCTTCCTCTTCCTAGTTACACGCTTGCATGCATAAGCGTAGCCATCGTTATCTCTGTTGTGGTTTAACTAGTGGTGGGAGTGTTATTGAGTTAGGGATGGTACATGCTTGAGAATAATCGCCACATTATGAATTCAAATTAAATTAGCATTCGAAGACATCTATAGAACAAAAGAAAATACATTCTTTAGTAAATTTGTTGACGCTATCTTGCATCGCCAGCGGATAATAGCAAAAGTACAATGGCCATGTAACAGTATAAGTAAATGAAAAGACAACATCAAATTACCGACAGTTAAGTGAATTACGACTACTATCCCAAGTAAGTGCTGTATTAAGATCTCAACGTTGAATTGTTTGAATTTTTGTTTTGTTTGAAATTTTGTTGAGTTTTTTCGCAATAAACAATCGGTATTAAACTATCGTCGCTAGACAATGAAAACATCTTTTTGGATACCGTCTAATGCACATCTACTGGCTCATCATTGTTTTATGTCTTTCTTACAAGCAATTACATAATAACTGTCGTAATTAATTTTTCTCGGCATACTAGAACCTCTTACAAAGTTTAAAAAGGCATTATTTTACAACAAAGCGTTTTTTTTGTGGTGAAATATGTCTGAGGCTCTACGGGCGAAAGGTGCCAAACGGGCGAAAGACAACAATTCTGACAAAGCCAAAGAAAATTATGATATTTATGGTGCTGAACATGAACGTCAGAGTTTTGCCTAACTCATGGTGCTAGAGAAAATTTTGACAACTTAGAATGTGTACACACACATGCACGTGATATTGACAACGCCTTATACGGCGGTAGGGTTGGTCGCCGTGGTGTGGCGGAAAGTTGCTGGCCTACCACACTGAAGGCCCAATGTTCGAGTACCGGGAGCATTACGCACAGCAAAATGAAAATAATATAACACCATCGAAAATTGGCTCACCTCATTTTTCCTCTGAGTAAAATGTATGCGATTGGCACACAGCCTTAGTCGAAGTATGGTAGACCATGCAAGGCTTTTTGTAGGTATGATTTTCGCTACGAAAAGAAAGAAATAGAAATCAGTTTTTATGAGATCTGTATCTTCGAGACTTAAATGAATTTTCAGGAAAATTTTTATGATTCATGGTTACATTTTAAAACCTTTTCCAAGTGCACTTCAGAAAGCATAAAGTGTTCTTCAGATTGTACTTCATAAACTGTAAAATGTATTTCGGAATAGTCAAATGCGCTTCAAAAGCCTTAAAATATAGTATAAAACACATATCTGTATATAAAATAACATTCACTTAAACCAAATAAATTCTTAGCTATACCGAATTGCTACTTTAAATAGCCTGGGGGTTTTGCCAAAAACTAAATATGGCCTGTGCCGTTTCACAGAGATCGCCAATAAATGTTGGACATTAATGAAGCACAAACAAAACACGACAAATGTGGGCATGGCACAGCCCACTTTTCCAAAACTATGTAAATCTTGACCAAATTACATATACTAGCTGGACCCGTGCGCTCCTTGCGCAAAAAAAAAACACCAAAATGGTTTGAAACCTTTTGTTAGTCCAGGTTCAGGATTTTTCAAACCTTTTTCTCAAATCATAAAAAAAGATTTTCAGCTACACTTGTTGTGAGACCACAAAAAATGGTAATTCTATACGACAGCACGTAACTGCTAATATAGGTCCAAAAATCTCGTGAAAGGTATCAATAATCCGAAAGCGGAAATTAAATAATTTGTTTCAGTGAAAAGTTATTAGTAAAAAACCCAAAAATTGCCTAGGTCCGATCTCAAATAGGGGACTTGATCCAAGGTATTTATGTGCACAACACCTTTCTGCGTAGGCTTCAAAAAAATAACCTTAGCCGGTCCAACACCGGCTACGCGGTCCACAATATTTCTGCACAGAACACATTTCTGCACTTTTCGGTATACCCTAATCTGTGATTACAACAACCACATGAAAATGACAGAAAAATTTCAACTTTAATTGCAAATATCTCTGAACAGACATAAAATATCGAATTTCCGCTTTCGGATTATTGATACGAAGGTTAAAACCCGTCGTTTGATACCTTTCCCGATATTTTTGGACCTATATTAGCAGTTACGTGCTGTCGTATGGAATTACCCAAAAAATTATACAAATATGCGCAAACAGCTATTTGAAATTCCACCACTTATATTACATTCACATTGAGCCATAAACTTGAGTTGATTGCGAACATCAATATGAATTAACTCAAAAAATGACCCTTTAACTCGAGTTTTTGACCCAGTGTGAACGCAGTCTTATTCACTTAGTTTAGCAATGTTCAAGTGTAGATGGCGCGCTCGCCTTTAATTATTCTAGCACTGTTCAGTCTTACTATTCAACTGTAGATGTCGCGAGGTATATGAATGTCACAGTCACAATAGCGTTGCAGTACAAATTAATTTTTTTGTGCATCCACAATCGTTTATTTTAAAGAATTTATTTTTATAAAATACGCTTAAACAAAAGCACTCCGCTAATTAAAACATGGTTTCGCATGTAGAGCTAACCCCCACCTTTAAAACGATACCTTATTTATTAATATTGGTTCCAAATGAGAGCAGAAAATTAGGAAATAACACAAAAAGACCTTACAGAAATAATATATATGATATCCAAATATCATTAATTTAGACCAAATAAGGTCAAAGTTATGACCAATTGGAGTTATTATGTATCGCCTTAGGGAGTGGCACTCCCCACTTTTCCAAAACTATGTCAATCTTGACTAAAGGACACGTATATCCAAATATCATTGATTTAGATCCAAGTAAGTTCAGAGTTATGACGAATTGAAATTGTATATAGCCTGGGGGCGCCGCACCGGCCACTTTTCCCAAACTATATATAGCCTATGCTCTTACCTGTGGTCCCAAGAATATACTATGAAAATTTCATAAAAATCGGTGCAGTACTTTGGACACCTATAAAAAACACACCGACACACAGACATGCAGACACACATTCATTTTTATTTATAAGATACTGAACTTTGAACACAAGATTTTCTCCATCACCAAGTGCTTTCTAGCAGTACCTACAAAATGTACCTATGAAAATCTTAGCAGCTTTTATCGCACGGACGACGCATTGCAAATTCAGTACAGAATAACATTAGAATTCTAATCTCATCGATTAGAGGATTATGTAATTTTTTGCATTAGATAACTATTACAGTGTTTCTCTGACGTTACATATAAGAGAATCAGGCTAGTGCTCCGATCCTGAATAAAATATAGTTAAATTAAAAAATCGAATATGGAATTGTCACCTGGCAACCCTACCATGCATTGACACTTACCTACTCAAAATAATCTATCTATGTACTTTGAAGAGGGAGTACTATTCGGGTCGTCAACGAAGCAACATGAAATTATCAACTTCAATTAATTAATAATCAAACCAATATATTTCAATATACTTTTAAACTATCAATAGATAAATTGGAATTAAATGTATAAACTAATTCTAATCGTAATATATATATTTATTTACTCGGAAGAACCTCTCGCAAGTAACGCCAGCCCCTTGACACAATAAACAAATAGAACATGTTCGATACTGGGAGCGGTAGACCCACAGTTTCTTGTTCGTTGCTAGAAAGGCTTATGTTAATTGAAGTAACAGAATCAACAAAGAAAGTTAAAATATTCAAAAATATTTCATATCTAAAAAAAAAATGTAGATAAATTTCATAAACAAATCACATATATTTAGTTTTTAGTTACATATTCCCCATCCAGAAAATTTCGGGACTATAGCCTAATAAAGGGCGGGATCCAGGGTTGTGCATCCCTAATATCATCCGGCTGCCAACGACAGTGTTTGCAATTTTCTCAAATCGAGTACCAATAGTCCAAAATAAATGATGGCAGCGCCAAATTTTGAATTCAATGATTTTTGCTTTCACAATGCATACTTTCAAATTGAAATTAAAAGTAAAATTTCTTCCGCGAATGATTACAAGTTTGTACATATGTATTTGTTTACAGTAAACCATATTTCATACAAATTATAATTTTTATCTATCATTAAAGCGAACTTCCGTTAAATCAAATTTATATAAATCTCTTCACTCATTTTTATTAAAGCATGTTTGGTCACGATAAGACTTTTGTTCAATTTTATGAGTGCATTTTTATAGAAAGGTGCTTTTGGTGTTACGACCAAGAAAGGAAACATATCACCATCAGGAATAGCGCACAGTAGTCAAATCCATTAAGCGGCAAGGTGACGATCAATGCTACCACTACAGCAATTTTGAGTAAATCATAGTGGTCAATATTCAATTTGGTTAGTTTTATACATAGTTTGGCTCCATAACGGTGTGAATCATTAAAACGTTTTCATTCACTTTTAAAATTGCATATTGCATTGTTTAACTGTAAAAGCCTATGAAAAATTCATGAAACTGTCAAGTGCGTGACCATAAATAGCCATCAAATAATAACTAACACTCGCACTAAATGGCAGCCATAAAAAATGGCAAGAAAAAATTTATAAAAAATGGCAGTTGAAGCAATTAGAAATTGAAATTGCACTGCCAGTTGGATTACTAAGATGGAAGCGCATGGGAATTGCGGACACAACTTTAACTAGTGGTTGTTGCAACTGAACAAATGAATGATGCTGATGCTGTTGCTACTTTTGCTGTGGCAGCTGCTAAATTATGCCTACTTTTGTTGTTTACCTTACACTTCTGCTCCTGACAAACTAGCCGTTTTTCTTTTACGTAGAGTGGGGTATCTTTGGAATTGCTGTAACGGCTGTTTTGGCGCATCCAAAACTGATGCGAAATCGTTAAATGAAGTGGTGTACCTACAGAACTCGTTTATCGAAAGTGAGGCATTGAAAAAAAAAATAGTAACGTTGAGCAACGTATTTCAGGCTTTCATTACTACCATAGACTTGAACTTCCCCACCCTCTAAAAGGAATATCAAGCGAACCCATTTTTTTCACGAAAATTTAAGGCGGAACCAGAAACAGAACCATTTTTTAAATACCAATGTTCGTTTCGAATAAGTATTAATTTTATACTTCGTGCTTCAGACTTGCTATAGCCGAAGCATTGTTATAAGATAATTTTCGAATCAGTTAACAATGTTACTCATTTAACCAATGTGAGAGCTTGGCGTGTTTTACTTATTCAATTATAATACATGAAAGGCTAGGAGTGAAAAACAAACTTATTTTTCGTTTAAGTAAAAGAGACATTTATAAAATAGTTAATAAAAACGGGTAAAAAAAATAGTTCAGTAAAACGTAGACAAATCGTTTTGTTTAAAAGTTTGAGCCTAAATTTAAAAGTTTAAAAAAAAAGTAAAGTGTCCAAACCAAATTTGGTTTCGAATTTAAATTGTGCCAGTTTTTGAGAAAATGAGCGTGAAGAAAATTCATTTTAAGCCAGAAATGTCTTAAAAATTAAAAAAAACATAAAAAACATTTTGTATCAGTTGGCAGGATTCGAACCGACTTACCCCGCACCAGAATCGTCTGCTCTACTCACTGAGCTACGGCACACACAAAAATGTAATGAGAAAGATTCAATGACTTGAAAAGCTTTCAGAAATAAATGAAAAGAAATAAAACAAATTTTTGACGTTTTTTCAGTTCAGTTTTAAATCCAAACAGCAAGAAAATGAAAATTGGTGTAGATAATTGAAAGGTTTGGAATTTATTACAAAATACTTTAAAAAATTGCTTAACCCGCCGTTACTCGCGCACTTATTTTAGGACGTCGTTACTCGCTAAAATGTATTATTTCTTGGAATTTTGAAAACTTACGGATCGATAACTAATACATGTTGTATATAAGGTCACGAAAATATGAATTAATATGTTTTTAATAAATAAGTATTGATTTTTATTGAACAATTTTAGACATAAAACAAGGTACAAAAAATTAAGAAATAAGACTTCATTTTATAAAAACCCTCAACTGAGTGAAAAATTAACTGATTTTCGCCTTCTTAGCAAGTAATAAATGTATGACGGTAATTAATAGTGTTGGGGTGCATTTTACACCACGCGCGAGTAACGGCGGGTTAAACCGACGAATGGTTTAAAATTTATGCTGAAATTTTTAGCCGTGTAAAAAAAACTTTAGTTTTTACCCCCAGCCTTTCATATACGAGGCGTGTTCAAAAAGTATCGCGAATTTTGTGTTTTTTCAAAAATTATTTATTTATTCATGAATATCTATTTTGTCCCCTTCAAAGTAATCCCCATGAGATATTATACACTTGTGCCAACGGTTTTTCCAATCTTCGAAGCACTTCAAAAAATCATTTTTTTGTATCTTGTTCAGCTCCTGCTTCGATGCCGTCTTTATCTCGTCAAGAGAAGCGTAACGTCGTCCTTTCATGGGCCTCTTCAGTTTAGGGAACAAGAAAAAGTCACAGGGGGCCAGATCTGGGGAATACGGTGGCTGCGGCATCATTAGTGTGTTGTTTTTGGCCACAAAGTCGCGCACAAGCAACGATGCGTGAGCAGGGGCGTTATCGTGGTGCAAAAGCCAATTTTTGTTCTTCTTTGCACATCTTCTCGGCCTTCTGAGAACATTTTGTACCACCGATAAACGTTGCTTCGGTCCAAGGTAGCTTCTCCGTATGCCACAGTCAACATTCGGAATGCATCCGCGCACTCAATTTCGTTTTTCACACAAAATTTGATACAGGTTCTTTGATCCATTTTTTTGAATAGGTAAAAATCGAAGACGATCCAAAACACGTGCAAGCAAAGCAGCTGTCAACAATTAACTGAACATTCAAAATGGCCGAGCTTGTCGGCATAGGTGAGAGACATGAGTACCAACATAACGCCACAAAAAATTCGAAATTCGAATATACGTAACCAGCGAAAATTCAAAATTCGCGATACGTTTTGAGCACACCTCGTATAATCCAAACCATGTTTATTGGAACAATCGATCGTATGGTGGCTATATTTTATGTTGGTCCGATTTTGTTAGTTCTGACAAAGGATTTATGTATGATAAAGTGGTGGCTTCATACCAAATTTTAGCCAGATATATCTAAAGCTTAGCGACTAGATTTCTTTAAAATATACACACAGTCGAACAGACAGGTCATCATCCTTATAATTTCGGCAAACTTATTGATAGGTCCATCTTTGCTTCTTCCCAAACTTAAAAACATCGCACTAAATACATTGCTCCACTGTTTAGTATGTATAAAGATGCTTTTGTTTGGATATTTCAACTAATTTTCGGGATAACAATACGAATACGGTAGCAAAGGTTTCAACGTAGTAATAACTTTTGTAATAGAAATCGGTTTTTAGAGTCGATATAGTGATCAAAAAATTTCAAAATATTTCCATATGGTTTGATGGAAAGTAGAAATAACTTCAAATGCTTTTTTGAAAAGATCTTTAAGCTTGAGCTCACTCCTGCTAAAACGCTTAGCAGATAAATAACGAACACTAATACTTAGTGAATTTTCGAACACACACGCAGTGAAAGGAAAACGTCCGTTTAGTTCTTGCACTCATCATTTAATGTCTAACGACTCGTAAGTCTACACAAAAAGTGCTTACAATCTAATCCTTGCCATCTCGCATATGGTAACACTAGCAATAACCTTTGCAACTACTACAGTATATACGCAAATATCTATAATATAAATGCGCAAGTTGGGGGGAAATTGTCCCACTTTATGGCCAAACTATACATTTAAGGTATTAAAAATTGTATATGTATGGATAAGTATGGCCGAACCGCAGTACCGTCAATCAAAAAAAATTTCAAAAAAAAAAATTAATAAAAGTATAAAAAAACTAGTTTAATGACACCAACACAAATGCCAAACATGTATTCTCACTATAGAGCCGCTGTTGTGTGAGTAAACGTGTCATGCATTTTTGCTTTAGTTGTTTTTATTGCATTGATCACTGACTACGATGCCCAGTGTCAGCGGCTCTCCTGAGAGCACGAAAAGTTCCTTCGATGGACACATTAAACAAGCATTGTAAAATATGAGCAAATACGTAAACTTCATTGCTGATACCTACAAACCTACAAAAAAATAATTATGCATAAAAAGTATTCAACACCGGAGTTTGTTTTGTATTTGTGGTTGGGTTTGTGTGAATGAAATAAAATTAAAAAAATATAATAAAATAAAATAAAACAAAATACAATAAAATAAAATAAAAAAGAATAAAATGCAATAAAATAAAATAGAACAAAACAAAGTTTATTAAAAGAAAGTGAAAGGAAGGACAGGAAAGGTAAGGAAAGGGAAAAGAAGGAAAGGAAAGGAAAGAAAAGGAAAAGGAAGGAAAGGAAGGGAATGGAAAGGAAAGTAAAGAAACGAAAAGTAAAGGAAAGGAAAAGAAGGGAATGGAAAGGTAAGTTAACGGAAGGGAAAAAGGCGAATGAAGACCATAGCAAATATTTAAAATAAAATAAAGTTTTGTATTGAATTTCAACCACTGGGCGATCTCTAGTGTACTTTATTATATACTAGTGAACAGTTAAATCAAATAATTTACTAAACTATTAAACTTCGATTTCTTAGTACTGGAGCGCTTCAAAAACACACACAAAATATCACGTACAATACCCAAATTCACACGCTCATTTATAATTATTTGTTGTCTGACTGAGGAGCGATCACAATTGTTTGCTTATTCTAATTAGCAAATGCTTTTACAAAACTACAAATATGACACAGATGTCTTGAAATTGTAAAGTGTACCATCTTTGCCTTGTATTGTATTTACCTGCATACTTCCGAGCTGAATTTATAAAAGAATACTTATAGGAATACTTGTCTTTTAGCATTTTCAAATTATATGTTTCGTAAGCTTTGTGCTTTAGTCATATATATATCTCGTTAATAGAACCGCCCTTATATGCCTCAGAGTATGTCGCATGTATCGGACTCTTCAGCTAAATGTCAGGTGGTCTGTATTTGATTTGTTAAGTGTTTTCAAATTTGTTTGTTTATTTAAATCAATCACATCTTCAGTGCGTACTCTGATAGAGCATTGTGCAGTGCGTGTGTTTCTATGCCAATGTTATCCAATGGTCAATCTATGGTAGCGAAGTGTTGTTTCAGGTAAAACTGACCTTGTCATATAAATAAATGTATTTCTTGTGAAACTTGCAGTATGCTCAATATTGTGATGTGAAATTGCACAGATTAGTTTTTGCTTGGCGGGCGAATATTAAAAACCAACCAACTCACTTATTGATAGTCAGCGAAAATAATAAAGGTCGTGTCTAGGAAATTCTAAGATGTATAAAGTATTATCGTTAACCTTTTTCTTCATTCATTTAACTAATTGAATATTATTGAAGACTTTGATGAGCTTTGAAGTTTTATTTGCAAAATAATACTCTTTACCCTATATCAGCCAAAGATTCAAAACTCTCTTTGTACGAATAAACGTAAATTCAACACATCTGACACAGGTCGTGTTTAAACAAATTACGAGGTTATTTTTTATTCAACCAAAACGAGAGATAATTAGCTGTATTCGAACATGTGATCTTCCATTCCGACGTTAATATAGTCCAAAAGAATTGAACACTAAACTGGTTTGTTACAAACCAAGTTGGACAAAGATGACGGAAAATCGTTCCAATTAATTGCCATTTGCAAACACCGCTGTAAATCATATTTGGGTATATATATGAGGGCTCCTACATTATTTAAATCTGTTATCCAATTACTCGGTTTCTAACAGTAAGCATGTTTACTAGTCGCTTAGTGGTATTCGAGTAGGACTCAGTTTCGGTTAAGCGATTAGTTGCTTTACTTCGAATAGTCGACTATTATATAATAGAAGTATGATCGAAATTAAACGCGCACAAGAATTATCTGAATTTGGGAATGAAAAAATGCGATTAGGTCAGGGTTGGGTCCCTTTGAATAAAAAACTACAAAAATGAAAAATAAATTTTTATTCATTATTCAATAAAATTTGAGTGATGAGTTATTGGTTATTCAAAAAATTTTGAATAAAGAATAAAATTTAAATTTTTATTCAAGCTTTTGAAAATAAAAGGTAAGCACATCGATAACCAGGAAAATTATACCCATATGTGCATATAGACATAATGTGTATTTATAAAGATTTTTTTGGTTATTTCTGTATAAATTAAGATTCACTGAGGTGATTTGATTGAAGTTCGGGATGATTGGTGGATCAAATAAGGCTTTTGGCTGAACTACTTGGTTCTTTTCGTGGTAATTTCAGGATTGCTTAAGGGATTATTTTGGGATTTTTACAAGACTATTTCGGAATTGTTTAGGGCTTATATTAGGACTTTTTTTTAATCATTTTGGAATTTGTTGTAGGAACCATTCTGGGACTTCAGGGAAATTACCCCGAAAAATCCTAGAAATGATTCCAAAATAGTCCCGAAAACACTATCGAAAAGCAATTTACAAAATATCCCAAAATGACTGAAAAAGTCCCACAATGATCTCTAAACAACTCCAAAATGGCCCAAAAAAAGTCCTAATATAATCCCTAAAACCACTCCAAAATAGTTCTGTAAAAATCCCAATATAATCAATAAAACTATTCTGAAATTACCACGAAAAGAACTAAGTAGTTCCGCCAAAAGCCTTATTTGATCCAGCAATCATCCCGAACTTCAATCAAATCAACTCAGTGAATCTCAATTTATACAGAAATAATCAAATAAATCTTTATAAATACACATTATGTCTATATGCACATATGGGTATAATTTTGCTGTATCTCGATGTGCTTATTTTTTATTTTCAAAAGCTTGAACAAAAATTTAAATTTGATTCTTTATTCAAAATTGTTCGAATAACCAATAACATTTCACTCATCACTCAAATTATTTTGAATAATAAATAAAATTTTATTTGTTATTTTTTCGTCACTCGTCACTCAAATTTTTTAAAACGCCCATACCTGAATTATGTAGAGGAATTTTGGTAAGAATTTCTGAAACGGATTACATAAAATATTGAAAATTTATTTTGGAAAAATTTTGTGTCAGTTTTCTTTCAAAGTTGAATAACATAAGAAAAACGCCACATACGTAATTTTAGAGTCTAAAATATTCCGCTTAAAAAAAAGTCCGCCATATTTCTGGCAAATTTAAAACTTTACCACTTTCCTCTGCAAGATTTTAAAACAAAATACCTGTTTTCAAATCCGAACTATTTCATCAGTAATGGAGTTTCCCTCAACAATATTCGTGATCTTATTATCGTTGTCCTGGTAGCACTGAGATCAATCAACGGTCTTTATAATACAAAACTCCTGGCAAAGTTTGGTTAGTACATCACATTCATATCTCAAACCCCGCTACAACATTTCGTTGATTCCTTAATTCAGTACAGCTTGATCTGTGTCATTGATTCAAAAATAGGCCCACTTCAGTCCGAGAAAATGCTGAACGAAACCTAAAATGTCTTTGGTGCATATGGGAAAATATGATGTAAACCAATCGAAATGTGAATAATCGACTAACCGAAAACGCGTTTACCAATTAATCGAAAGTGATCAGTTAGCCGATTGGTCGATAATTATCGACTACTCGAATGTTGAGAGTCGAATACTGCCATAACCGAATAACTCCATAAGCCAGTTAGCTCGAGCTCTAATATACATATCTTCTCATACATATCTTCATTGAATCAGTATGACTACTATACTTATACTTTATTGCATGGCTGGGATTATAAATTTGTAAAAATTACTACATACACTGAAGTTTTAATAACATAGAATAGTATTTTTAAAATACAAAAATATTTCACTGCAGCAAAAATAAGTAGCTGATATTTCAGTTATTGATTAACTTATTGTGGCAATGCTCACTTTGCTTAAGATCTCGATCTAAAAAGGAATACTAAAAAGGCGTGAGTACCCAGTACTCTCGGAGTTTGATGTGTAAATATGTGTATGCTGTAAAAATTTTTATTTGTTTCCTTTCCTTTCCTTACCGTTATTATAGTTCCTTTGAGTTAATTTAATTTCATTTAATTTAATTTTATTTTTATTAAAGTTTTTTTATTTTATGTTATTTTAGTTATTTTTTTGCATTTCATTCCATAACAACAAATTACACAAACAAAACCAATTAACTACCGTCTTGAGTAGTTTGAGCTAAAATAAATTTAACATGAATAATCACTTATTTTGTTTTTGTAAACACTGTGTATATTTTTGAGAACCGCAGTTGGCTTCGTCTTTTGCCGATTGCTAGCATTGATCGTGTTTAGATTCACGATAACTGAAAAATAACCCTGCAAAAAATCGTGACTGATCGCTAAAGAGAGAGATCCGTGCTCAATACCTTTCGTCTACAGTGGGCTACAACGGATCCCAACTATTCCGTATAGGCATAGTTGGGATAAGTCGATTTTAATTTATGTAGCCTACTTTTAGGCGTTGGAAGTAAACTTGTCCGACCGTACCCGTAGGACTAAAGGAATCTGTCCTACACTACCCATTTGAGCATAAAGGGAGCAATTAGTCTCTTCATAGGGCATGCTCAAACATAAGGGATCACTTCAACCCATACAAAGAGATCAAAACTGGCACTGGTCGCATGCTCCTCTGCGACTCTTCCCGTATTCATCCTAGACTAATCCCTTTTTTTGCAGGGAACATCCACACACACCCCCATAAGCATAGCCTCACATACATATCAGCAAAGCAGTCAAACAACGCTGCAGTCAAACCAACTAGTTGCAAACTACTTTACAACTAGTATATACACCAAGCCCAACTAGTAAGCCAACTGTCATATTTCCAAAAAAGCAACTGGTATTTTTAACGACGCGATGTCCTACGAGGTCTAAATTCTCAGATTTGGACTAGAACATACTCGTCATCTACTACTCATGAAACAGTTTGTATTTAGTGGAAATATACTAGTATCATACTGTTCGTAAAATACCAGTTTCATAGTAGTTCATAAAGGAAGGAAATGTACTAGTAAAATTGCAGTCTAATCATACCAGTATCATATTAGTTCGAAAAAGATAAAAGAATACTAGTCCAAATGTGGACCAAAACCTCTAGTAGGAATAAAATAAGAAAATGGACTCATCAATACATCATTTTCATTTTTCATCATTTTCGCTGTGAAACCCCCCGATTTGGGATTGCAAAACAAAAACTATATCTTTGGAATATTTCATAAGCTGGTTGCGAATTACAGTAGCAAGAAACGTAAATGAAATAAACGAAAGAAATAATTGCAGCTTATGTCGCTTAAACACATACTATGAAAATTGTAGGCGTATGCTGGAATGGATTGAATTTTTTCAGACTGCAATGATTTCAACCAGAAAATTATAGTTGGATACTAGTATGTTTACTGACTAGTTTGATATTTCACTGCAGGGAAGATTTCTATACACAAGGCACAGACAGAAGCACGAATACAAGCAGCGTCAGAGGCATGCTTACAGGCAGCGACGCTTAACTCTTCTGAACAGCCCCTACCGAGCCCAAAGATATTTCCACATTCAAAATTACGAGCAATGCAATAACATGCAAGACATGTCTACTCACACAACTACGGTATTGTGAATACATGTTTGGCGTTTGTGTTGGTGTAATTTTCAAACTATTTTTTTATATTATAATACATTTTTTTAAGGTTTTTTGATGGACGGTACTGCAGTTTGACCATACCTATCCATACGTATGTAATTGTTAATACCTTAGATGTATAGTTTGGCCATAAAGTGGGACAACTTGCGCATTTACATTACAGATGCTTATGAATACCAATGTACCAAATTATAATAAAATCGCACCATAAGTAGTACTTTTCTTAATAGGTCGGTACCTGCTCAACTTTCCAGTTGTCATAATGCCTCCAACATTCATGATAATCGGTTAAGTAGTCCTCGCTTGAGAAGGTAACACCCATAAAATTCCAAGGTCGCTATATCTGCGCAACTATGTCTGTAGCTGCTCCAGCTATACAATATTCGTTATAGAGATCCTTTATATGGCAAAGTGAAGAGGAAAGAAAGAAGAAAACAATAGGAATAAGATGAGGAAAAAAGGAATAGAAAGGAGAAGAGGAAAATAAACGAAGATACATATAGCGGTAAATGAGACGAAGCGATAAGAGGGAAGGGGGAAGGAGAGAGAGTACAGTTTGCCAGTTGTAGGAAAATGTGTTTAGTCGTGAGAAATCTAATTAAATTTATCCCCAAATGCGGGGTAAATAAAGGAGTCCAATTTAAATATTAAACGTTTGGAATAACAATAATTGTTAACAAAAAAATGGTTGAAGAAACTTATGAGTTTTCAAACACATAAAACAAACATATTAAAATCCAAACATATCGCCTTTGGCTTGTCGGGCAGTTGCAGGGAAAAAGCTCCATGAAAAAACAAAGATAATTATGAAAACAACCTCACAACCAGCCCCAATCGCAATAAATGTCAAAGAAATATTGGCGGTCAATAAATTCACCTAACAAAATTTTATAAAAAGCTAAAAAAAAACATTAACACAAACTTAATTCACTAAAATGCAATAAATCGAAAGGTATGACATGTCGAGTATCTTAATAGCTATGTACGCATGCACATTTCATATTCGAAAATGACGGCATTCAAATCGCCTTAATGTGTGCAATACTGGTTTACAATGCAAATAACTCTCCATTTATTAAAAAAAGAAACACAAAAACATTGTTCAAAATTTATAAGCTCATGTAGTTTTGGATGAAAATGAAAATAAAAGCACAAAAAGTCAGTTTATTTGAAAACATGCCGCCAAAGTGCATGTAAATAAAAATGTAAGATAATTTACAAAAATTAAAACTCGCTCAATCACCACTCATTCATTTAATGTTAGCTGCAGCACATAGAAATTGCTGGCATAGGGTGTGGGGGCAGGTTGATGATAAATGAACAATTTGATCGAGTTATAATCGCTTGATGGAAAATGCAACGGATGAATGTATGTTATGAGTATTGTTAATATTTTGTATGTACTTGTTGTTGTTGTGGTTGTTAACATTGCTTGTTGCCAACATGCAATATATTACGGTTACTGCATGTTGGCATTCAAAAGTTAAAAACAACAACTACACCAAGCACTACAAACCCGTCAACGCAACTTTAAAAACTGTTTAAAGAGCTTATCCGTAATATTTATTTATTTGCTTTACAATTTGTGTTGAAATTTTAATTTAACCATTCGACTATAACATGATAATGTCACTGCGTACAAATGCAACCCCATAAACATAAGAAAACAAATTTCCGCAACTTTTTTCGTTGGAGGCAAAAAGAGAAAGGTTCACTAAATATTTGTTATCTTAAAATTTAAATAGCTTAGGTTAGGTTAGATTTTCTTTAATTATTACCAACTTTAGTTATCGGTTGGAGAACGAGTTGAGAAATATTTGAAAAATATTTTTCATTCCAAATATTAAGTTATTAAAAGTTATGAACTAGACTACACCTATTTATGTACTACATAGACGTTTTCCTTCGGAAAAACTTCGTTTTCTATCCTTTTTTTCTTCCTATGTGACCATAATTGCCCTTTGTTGTATATCTCTGAATTAGTTGCAGTTATTTTAATAAAAGTTACCATATTTAAAGTTCATACCAAGAGCTTTCATTTGATGGCCATTTTGTGCAAACACTTTCTATGTTACGCGGTTCCACATTTCGCTCGATATCTGTAGTCATCGATGAAATGTAATTGTTGAAATTTTCCCATACCTATCTAATACACAAAAGGAGTTTCATCGAAATCGGTGGAGCCAATTCGGAGCAGTACGTACACCAAGACCAATTAGTTGAGAATGCGATTAAAGAATTTTAGATTTGAGAGAAATTAAAGGGAAATGTTTACTGGGAAATATCAAGCAGCATACGTACAGCTGTGTTCAATATAATAGTAGTGAAATTGAATTGGATATCGTTCGGCGAAATAAACAGAAGCTTTGTTTTTAATATTTTTCATTAAAACTATAGCGAATTCCATAACAAAAACTACATAAAAAGAAAGAAACTAAGTTATTTCGTCATGTGTTGAGTGATTTCTTCAATACAAAGCATGAAGGAAAATTAGTTTTGTATGGAAAAAAATACCCAAATCCTTGACAGAAAAAATTAAAAAAATTCACGAGAAAAAATTTTCTAAAAATTCTGCCCAAAAATATTGAAATGTTGATGCTAATTTTGAAAGGTTTAATTAACTTTCCTGAACTTTGTGTGAACTTTAAAATTGCTTTTTATGTTGTTTCTGTTATGGAATTCGCTATGTTTTAAATGAAAATTATTAAAATCACAGCTTCTTCTTATTTCTTCAAACGATATCCATTTTGATTTCACTACTATAATATTGAACACAGCTGTACATCACATCTCAAAATGTGTTGATTGTTGGTACTTTACCAATGAAAATTTAATAGTTTTTTCTTAAAATTGAAAGTGATTAAACGGTATTCTTGAACTCAGCTATGTACTAATAGCTGTTTGAAAATAAAACGAAAATTACCGGTTGATATGGCAAAGAACGGGGTACTGGATTTATGAAAGCATTTAGTAGGGATTAAATGCGAGGCCACGAAGAGCTTGAGATGATAAGTTATAAGAGTGGCTCATGACCATAGTTTTCAATAATGGAGAAGGAGATGACGACGTATTAAAAATCGGGGGGGTGACGTAAAGCTTCAATGCCGGTGCAAGCTCCTGTCAGTACGAAAATTATGACCTTTAAAACAGAGAAAAATAGGGAATATCCTGTAAAGATGAGCCAAACAACGCAACCAAGGATTATGGAATTAATATGCGCTCACCGGACTATAACGAGATATGAATAACAATATCGGCGAGCAGTTAAGTAATCGAATACGGGTGCTTCCCTAACTGAAATAACAGATCTGTTATGCGTAAAGGCCTCACGAGCTCTGCACACGAAGCTTACGAGGACACCGCTGCACTACCAACTGACCAAAATAGACATCTACCGAATTGAGAGTGGTAGTAAATAGTAGTGTGCAATTCTCTCAATGAGAGTCTCTCATAGTTTGTAAGTTCAAAAGAAGTCTCAAGTTTCGCAATGATGGGCTGCTTAGAAATCTCAGATTAGAACTAAATTGATATCCAAAGTTATTGATGGGCCTATTACTTCGTATCTCCTTTAAAACTCTAACAATTGTAAACCGAATACATTTAGAAATTATATACGAAAACCTTTTTAATGATTCACACACGCATCACACACCATTTGACCGCAAGTGATTACATACATATAAACATACAGGGTGGCTAATGAAAGCCGCTACCAAAAAAAAATTAAATAACTTTTTTTCTATTTAATGAATCTGGTTAATTTTTTTTTTATTTTGCAGATTGACTTTTACATTTAACAAAAATGGATAACTGGGACACTGAAACAAGAATTTGGATTGTCCGCCGCTATCACGCACTGGAGTCCGTAGTTTCGGTTCAAAGAGAGTATAGGCGCACGTTTGGCGGCAATCCTCCGAGCAGATGGACCATAATAAGACTTGTAAACAATTTTGCCGAGCATGGGACAGTCAACAGAAGACCTTACCATCGAAACCCTTCAGTTCGAACGGAGGAAACAATCGCTGCTGTAGCTGCTGCCATACAAAACAATCCACGTGTTTCGACAAGAAGCTTATCTGCTCAAATGGGTGTAAGCAGACAGTCATTACAGTCAATTATGCACAAAGATTTGGACTTATTCCCATATAAAATTCAAATGGCCAACAAACTGAACGCTGCAGACTTGCCGATTCGCTTGGAATTTTGCAAGAAGATGCTTCAAATGGTGGAAGAGGATGGAAACATGTTGAACTGTCTTTTCATGTCTGACGAGGCCCATTTCGATTTAAACGGCAACATAAACAAACAAAATTGTCGAATATGGAGTGCTTCCAACCCACAGATACTCCATGAGACGGAATTGCATCCACTTCGTGTCACAGTGTGGTGTGCAGTTTCATCACGCTGCATTGTCGGGCCCTACTTCTTCGAAGAAAACGGTCACACCGTTACGGTTATTGGAGACCGTTACTTGAGCATGTAGAGAGTTTTTCTATCCAGAATTACGCCGAATGAGAATTTATTTCAACTCTGTGTGGTTTCAGTAAGATGGTGCAGCTCCTCATATAGCCCAACCTGTTATGACAGAATTGCGACGAAAATTTCCCAATAAGCTGATATCCAGAAACTCCACATTCCGTTGGCCACCCAGGTCGCCTGACCTTACTGCACCTGACTTTTTCTTGTGGGGTTATTGCAAACAGGAAGTCTTCAAAGCAAAACCAACAAATTTGAATGAACTAAGGCAATCCATTCGAGAAACAATTGCGGCTATTCCTGTCTCAACTCTCCAAGCAGTAATGAACAACTTTTTGGTAAGATGCCGCACATGCATCGACGAGCAGGGGGGGCATTTAAATTCCATTATTTTTAAAACTAATTAAGCTTTATTTAATAAAATTTAATGAGCTTTAACATGAATAAAAGAAAAATGAATTCCATACACTGAAAAAAAAATTATTTGAGTTTCTTAATGTAGCAAAATTCATCAGCCACCCTGTATAAACAAACATACATACTCGTACATACATGAGTAGAAATTAATCGCCGACTGCTAGTTAATCGTTGGTAATCAGGGAATAATCAAATTGCTATAAAAATCAATAACTATTATACGCACACAAAAGTGCAACCTGCGGCGTTGTAAACAAGCGACCAACAGCAAGTCAAAGACACACCAACAACACCATCGCATCAAAACAATGCAATAAAATCTTCAAATTGCCACCAGCGAAACAGCTTTCAGCTTCGCGTACTTAAGAAACTTGTGCATGGCATGCAATCCCATATGAGCCGTAAGTTACAAGTGCCCAATGATAAGATCACCAGCACGCTGGTAAACACTTTTGCATTCGACTCTCGATGAATTTGGTTTTTTTTCTTGATCAATGCTATTCAGTTTCCATCGGCCATTTGTTGCGTTGGCAATACGCGATTGTGTAAACCTACTTTGTTGTGCAAGTAAACAAACCTAGGGTACAGACCAATGTTTGAACTCCGGTGATCTTTCAGTTGCAGAAAAGCTTAGTTAGAGCTGGAAACAGAGCATTTTTGTTCTCGTTGAGCTTGTACATCAGTTTCAGCCACACTGCCTCAAAACCAGTAGAATAAAGAATGACAGATAACAAGGTCAACGGAAATAACGTCAATTGACTATATTTAGCGCCACAAATCGAAATAACTCAAAAGTCACTGGCGTTATTTCATAATTAAAATAGAAAAATCGTCAACACTGCCTATAACATTTCGACGAGAATTTACCCGATTTTTAATTCCAGATTTTAGTTTTATAATATGATATGAATTTAGAATATTCAATGCATAAATTATTTAAAAAGCGCATGAGGGAAATTTTTTTTTAATTCCAAAGTCAATTGACATTATTTCCGTTGCAGTTGTTACCTGTCATCCTTTATTCTACTGGTTTTGAGGCAGTGTGGCTGACACTGTGCTGTTCTGTAGCAGACTAACCGATAGTTTTTTGGCGTTAAATGTTGTTTGTAAGACACGGCATGACTCCAAAAAACGACATAACTCCAGATGCTTCGAGTATAGTCTAGTTCTTGTTATTGTTGTAATAGTTGCAAAAAATATCCACGAAAGTTTGAGTGGAGTGCTACCGGTGTGGACGGTCTTTGTCGGAACTTTGATCTTTTGAGTTGACAGAGTCACCTGACTGTCTAAGTTCTCAACACATTATTTCCTTGGCATTCGTTAGCAGCTAAGCTGCATTGTACTTATGTATATACATACATTGTGATAGTTGTGAATTGTTCTCGAAGGTTCTGTTCTGTAGGTAAGTTGAGCAGCCAGATCTATCTTTGATCGCTTTTCTAAATTTTGAACCCGAGACTCAAACCCAGGTGCTTGGCAGGACAAGCTCCGTTTTAGTGAGATTCGCCTTAGCCTTGTCCAATGTTATTTCAGTGAGATCGCAGAGTATTTAGCTCCATTTCATACAAGAGCCCTTGAGACGACCTCCTTCTTATCCTATTGGAGTCACTTTTAATGTCCAGGAGGTCTCGACTGCCGCGGAAACTATTTCTCTCCAGGGATATCTTCTAGGAGTCATAGCTCGCTGGGACAAAGCATCCTCACTACAAGTTTATGGTGCATATTCATCTCCCGTTTATCCAGGGGAACATCTTATTAGATTTAGTAATAATCTCTGTGTCGCAAACCGTGTGTCCCTATTGGGACCACCGACTTTTCTTCGCTAGAAAAGGTGCATTTAGTAGTGTGTGCAATATTTAATCTGAATAACAACAATCCGTTTAACAGCAATAGTTATGATCGTCCAATACCCACACCATATAGAAAAAAATTTTACAAATTTTGCTGCTTCTATTTTTAACTTTTATTTCGACCTTCATGCATGACACAAACTAGTTGACTCTCTTCATTCATATAAGTATTATGGGTCTATAAAAAACCGTTATTGTATACTAGAAATGAACCTATGCCTGAATGTAACTATCCATAAATTTTATGACAGCTTAATCAATAAAAAATTTAAATATCGAAAGTTGAAGGCGAATGAGAAAAATCATAATGGTTCGTAAAAAATTGCTTTCAATAACAACTTCAGCATGAATAAAATAAATACATATTTTATAAAAATTTTTAATGTCTTATTTATTTATTCTTTTTTTTTTTTTTGGTGGATTTTCATTTATTTATCTTTTATCTACGTAGCTAGATGTGTGTATAATTATTTTTCTGGTTCGAGAGTTATGAAAGTGAAAAACCTTTTTTATGATTTAGCTAAGAAATAGTACTAAGAATCTCCACTCTCTACATCTCTTCGATTTTCGCTGTTTTTATAGTAAGCTAGTTTTAAGCACATAAAACTTTCTTAGTCAGCAGAGAAAAGCTTTCATTAAAGTAAGAAATTTAATAGAATTTTTTACGTTGCAAAAAACTGTTTCACTTTTTCATATATCTCTTCTGGTATTGCTGCTTGAGTTTAGCAAAGGCCAGTTGGCTTGGTTGTAATAGATGAAAGATATTTAGATACGAAAACTAGTTAAAAAAACAAAATACGGATGCAATCAAAGGCTATTGATTTTCCAGAAGCATACTCCAATCAGACTTATGGTGTAGTAAATAAAACTAATTCTTTTGTTGTATGTCTAAATGTTTTATGTCGAACCTGAATGCTGATAACATTTTAAAGGCCGGATTCGAAACTAAAGTTGAGCGATGACTTTATTATTTTAAAGTTTCTTTCATTTTATTATCTGATTTTTACAGAATTGAACAAAATTGCTTATATTTACGATTTTATACAATGTTTAACTCCAGCTCGTACTAAAGCATAAATTTACATAGAAATACAAATACCTCAAAAAATCTGTATGACCAGTATTACGTTATGAGAATGTTTCTCTTTATCTTAGGAAGGAAGAAAAGAGTGTATAGGCGCACCCCCTTTCATACACCGGTTTACCAGGTTTCACTTCAGCTCTTATAAGAACATGGTCAAATGGTGAATGTTCGACTTCATCTAAACGTAGACATCAATACCTGTTCTATCTTGGAGTTAATGGTGTAAAGAGGGGTCGCTGAGGCTATGCGTTTTGTGTATGTATCCTGAGAATGGGTGAGGTTATGGCAATGTAAATTATTATTCACTTGGTCCAAGTCACAGTATACAGTAGACCAGATAGTCAAAACAAAAAAATGTAAACATGCTTATTTGACAAATTTGTTTCATTTCTGTCTAAAAAGTGTCATTGGCCTTAACCAAAAATAAATACATTTTTATGAACTTTTCGTGAATGTTATAAACTTGTAATTTCTTCCCGATAAATAGTATGGAAATACACAAATGCTAAATAATTTGTATTTTTTGTATAAGAATGCTAAATGCTCTGACTCTGTTATTGGTATACCGCAAGACGAATATATGAAAATCCAGTGAAAAGTCGCATGAGGAACATCATTAATACCCACATCACAAATTTGTGAAAACAATTTTAATCCAAACGATTTCTCTTCATCAAACGTGAAGTGGAAACGCCTACGTCTTGATGCAGTACCAAGAGCACCCCATGTGTGACACTTGGCACAACTCTGGCGATCAGTAGGTGAAATAACTTTTATTAAAATTTAAGTATTTTTCCTAGCTGTCAAATAGTATCGAAAAACATTTGAAAGTATCTCCTTACCTATTTGCTCTCTGTTGCATATCCCTAGATTTTTATATGTACATATGTGTGTGAATACAGTATATGCGTATTCGGATATTCCGAAGAGTCTGGATTTCTGAATACTTGTAATGCTATCAACCATGAGAAGCATCTTTAAGTAACTACTTACAAACAATCGATTAATTTATATAAATTCATTAAAATTCATATAAACCATTTTTTTTTATCTTTTGTACCGCCCGGTTCAAATGGGTTACTGACTTAAAGCACCAATACATACATATTTTTTATGTATTAATTCTCCTGGTCTACTGTATACTGTCGTCCCAGTAGTAGTAATTATAAACATCTTCCTTTCTTTAGATCTCTGGTTTTAATCATCAACAAAATATCGAAGACAAGTACCATACTCTTACTTAGATAAAATATTTTTACAAAACATTAAACGCAACATAACTTTTAAAATGTTGCTCATACGTCGTGTAGCACCATTATCCTTTTAACTATTTAGTAACTAGCTTTCACCCGCGGCTCCGTCCGCACGAATAAAATAAGCAAAATAATGAAAGTTTTTTTTTCGATATTAAACATGTAGGTCCCGCTAATTTTTAGTGTCAAATTAAAAGCAGTACGCTACAAAATTGGAAACGAAGCTCGGACTAAATCTCTTCGTAGGTATATCACAACAAAATATTATTATCTATTAGAAACTTATATCATATATCAAAGAACATATACATCATATAAAAGTGAACATATATATGATATGAGAGTGAACGGAATATAAGTGAATATATTTAAATATATTGAACACGTCTAACATTCGTTGGTTTTCACAGTAACCTTTTCATTCTAATGCTTACATAATTTGAAAATCATGGGCTTTTGTTCGAGTCCTTCGCCGAACAGCTAACGGTGGATGTAATATGCGCTTCCATTTGAATTTAAACTATATTGCTTACTGTTCAAGTAACAGTGTATCTAAGCTTTTATGTTTTGGAGGGCGAATAGTTTATTAAAGTCTTTTTTTCATATTTTATTATTTGTTCAGGGAGTAGAACGGGGGTGCGGACCACGTGTCGTATAGGGGCAACCTTCGAATAATATTACATTATTTTTTTTTTATTTAAGTTATTTGTTCTCTACAAAACGGAGCGTGCGGGCACCTGTTACACCTTGTATGTATTAATTGGGCACCGAGCACTTGTGGGTCTGAGCTATAAGCGTGGAATTTCCTTCCTCATTTTCGATTTGGAATCCTCTATTTGGGATTGCAAACATAAACATATCTTTGGAATATTTCATAAGCTGATTTACGAATTACAATAGTATGAAATGCAAATGAAATAAAGAAATAAACGATGAAAAAATATTACAGCTTATGTCGCTTAAACACAGTGTCTTACGCTGATGCTCTTAATATATGAAAGTATATATCAGTTTTGATACGTTTGCGCCTCTTAAACTAACGGTTAAGCAAACGAAATTATACTAGCTTTTATGTTAAGCAAACTAGCTATAAACCGATATGCTGACCTTTATAATCCCATATCAAGGCCCAAAAAACAATTATAATATTACCAGAAAATTTTCCGTTTTTGGTTAAAAGGTTCACGAAAATAAAAGGATTAATAAACTTTCCTCAAAATCAAACAAAAGGACAGTTTGTTATATTAATTTCTATTTACCTATTTTCGCACGTGCACCTGTTTGCTTTATAAATATGTACCTTTGCATATATGCACATATATTCCTATAAAATTCACGTCAGTACATCTAAGTACATAAATAGTTGTCTATTTAGTTTATCTGCGTGGCCGACTGACGACTGGTGAATACTTAACCCAGTTGTAGGGATACGCTTCAGCTAAGTGCTACTAACTTTATTTTCCACGCTTTTGTAACGGCATTGCAATCGTAAGTAGCCCACAAGAAAAACTGTAAACGATGCTCGATCAGATGACATATAAATCTTTAAATTATAAAATGATTGGAATAGAAGGTTGAATCTTCTTTTATTACTTACCTTAATGCTAATGTTGTTTTTGCTATTGTAACGCAAAAAAAAGAGTATTTGGGTGAGTATTTCTGGAGTGAACCGTCCTATGACGGATATGGATCGAACGAAAGCGATTTGTTAATAATTCAGGTTAAGGATTTCTTAGCACTTCTAGGCACCCGTAATAAAAGCCTTTTGTTCAAATCTGAGTAGTTTTATAAACGGTGCACTTTTTTGTCGGGTAAATAAATATGATCTAATATAATGTACATTAAATTAACAGCATGTTGTATAATTGTTCGTATTTAATTATAACAATTAAAGTAGCGCCGGTGAACACAACAACAACAACATGTGCATACTAACAAAAGCAACAACAATCGAAATTGTATAATACGAGCAACACAGTTTGAAAAATAAAAATAAAATACTAAAAATACGCAAGGGAAATGTTTGTGGCTACATTAAACTGAGTCTCATACACACATATCTCCTACATATGTACATCGATATATATGCGTATATATGTTAATATTAATATACTTTTCACCACTTAAGCCCATGCAATGTATGCAGTCGCATGATTTAATATAAAGTAAAATAAGGAGCGAGGCGTGTGGGCGCATCCACGAGTACTTATGAGCAGCCATCAAATTATGTTGCACATACCTACATTAATAGCTGTTAGTGCCCGATCGAATCTGCGGTTTTTACCGAAGCCAAACATTGAAATTAAATTACGCTTTTCAAACATGGGATACGATATTATTTTTATATGTAACTAGTTTTGCTTAGCGCACAAGATATTATAATTATGCTGTCATAAATGTTTTCTTGCAACGCCTCGAATGGAGCGAAATATGTAGATATACAGGGTGGATGATGAAAGCCGCTACCAAAAAAAAATTAAATAACTTTTTTTCTATTTAATGAATCTGGTTAATTTTTTTTTTATTTTGCAGATTGACTTTTACATTTAACAAAAATGGATAACTGGGACACTGAAACAAGAATTTGGATTGTCCGCCGCTATCACACACTGGAGTCCGTAGTTTCGGTTCAAAGAGAGTATAGGCGCACGTTTGGCGGCAATCCTCCGAGCAGATGGACCATAATAAGACTTGTAAACAATTTTGCCGAGCATGGGACAGTCAACAGAAGACCTTACCATCGAAACCCTTCAGTTCGAACGGAGGAAACAATCGCTGCTGTAGCTGCTGCCATACAAAACAATCCACGTGTTTCGACAAGAAGCTTATCTGCTCAAAGCGGTGTAAGCAGACAGTCATTACAGTCAATTATGCACAAAGATTTGGACTTATTCCCATATAAAATTCAAATGGCCAACAAACTGAACGCTGCAGACTTGCCGATTCGCTTGGAATTTTGCCAGAAGATGCTTCAAATGGTGGAAGAGGATGGAAACATGTTGAACTGTCTTTTCATGTCTGACGAGGCCCATTTCGATTTAAACGGCAACATAAACAAACAAAATTGTCGAATATGGAGTGCTTCCAACCCACAGATACTCCATGAGACGGAATTGCATCCACTTCGTGTCACAGTGTGGTGTGCAGTTTCATCACGCTGCATTGTCGGGCCCTACTTCTTCGAAGAAAACGGTCACACCGTTACGGTTACTGGAGACCGTTACTTGAGCATGTTGAGAGAGTTTTTCTATCCAGAATTACGCCGAATGAGAATTTCTTTCAACTCTGTGTGGTTTCAGCAAGATGGTGCAGCTCCTCATATAGCCCAACCTGTTATGACAGAATTGCGACGAAAATTTCCCAATAAGCTGATATCCAGAAACTCCACATTCCGTTGGCCACCCAGGTCGCCTGACCTTACTGCACCTGCCTTTTTCTTGTGGGGTTATTGCAAACAGGAAGTCTTCGAAGCAAAACCAACAAATTTGAATGAACTAAGGCAATCCATTCGAGAAACAATTGCGGCTATTCCTGTCTCAACTCTCCAAGCAGTAATGAACAACTTTTTGGTAAGATGCCGCACATGCATCGACGAGCAGGGGGGGGCATTTAAATTCCATTATTTTTAAAACTAATTAAGCTATATTTAATAAAATTTAATGAGCTTTAACATGAATAAAAGAAAAACGAATTCCATACACTGAAAAAAAAATTATTTGAGTTTCTTAATGTAGCAAAATTCATCAGCCACCCTGTACTAGACTTCAAGATTAAAATTATCAGCATCAGAAAAAAATTTACTAAGCCATACCCATCCGTCCGTTCCTCTATCCTTTCGGACGATAACATAAGCCGCAACTAATACATTAACCAAATTAACTATATATACGAGTATGTTTTATTTAGAGATGGTGTTATAGAGTTCATTTCAAAAATTCACGATTACACCCATACTTTTTTATCGAATTTATTTATTTTGGCTATTTATCACCAAAAAAATAATTTAACTCCGTAACAATTTTTGCATTGATTTCGTGTATTATCCATCAAGCTTTGATATTCAGCGACATATACCTTTAGCAACATGGAGTAAGAAAATTTCTGTTTGTATAGCGAATGCCATGCCCCTTTTCCGATAACTCCCACTTTTTCCCCGTGAGTATGGTATTGATATCATATATCTCTATAGCAATTTTAATGTCTTTACCATAAACCATTTTAGAGATTGAAAATTAATAGAGTCTGTGAACTATGCTATGCTAAGTACGAAAGTAGTCGAGGACAAACTTTCGGTCGAATACTATTCCTTGCATGAAAATACTTGTAAATTAAGCATTTATGTACATCACAAACTACAGCATAAAATAATTTAAAAGAAGTAGGAAGATTTCGCTTGCAGCGGTGGTGGGTCGGTAGCAGCAGGCGCTGCACATAAAAGTGAAATGCTGCTAACGCGTACGCCAACGCTACAAAGCAAACACTGCACTGACGTTCGGAAAATAAATGAAAAGACTTGTATGTGGGGAAAAATTATGTGAATGAAAATGAAATGAACGTGCAGGTAGCAGCAACATGAAATGGAAAGTTTTATTGTTCACGTGAATACGTTTCCCTACAACGACAATGAAAACAACAACAGCTGTACAAGCACCAAATTGAAGTTGACGGAGAATTTCTAAATAAAATATCACATGTTTTTGGTTTTCTCATCCCGAAACACTGAGGAATATGCGCATATTTTTAGCTTTGACGGCATATATATCATGTCAAAAGATTTTTTTTATTCCAAAAATTTATTTATTTTAAACGCTACTAATTTTACGAGACGACTTTGCTTTGTTATTCCTAAATTATATTCCGTATAGAAAATATAGGCAGTATTGAGTTTGCTGGGCCTTAATGGGGCACCACCTGCTGCCGCACAGGAAACTGTACTTTCGAGGGAGACAAGGTCACTCTGGACCTATTTCTAACTGGATATTAAAACAGATTAAACTCTTACCTATCCAGACTGAATACCGACATGAAAAATGGTTGTCCTGCATTTGGTGTGTCATCCCATGACACTAACCATCTGTACACCTGATGTGGTAAAGGATGTGTGGTGGGCCAAAGCCTTAACCAGATAATAATATCGTTCACTGTTCTCCAGCATGTCGTTCATCAGTGTCTTCGGACGACATGGATGAGGAGGCAATGCACCAGAAGTTCCTCAGAAAAGCCATTCATAGGAGCACTACCCTTGCTCGCTTCCATGGTGTTCAATCTCTCAATGGAAAGAGAGCCCTCTAAGAGCAATATTATACTCAATTAGCATCCCAACGCCGAGTTCTTACTGTGAGGATTGTCACGGTGTTTCAAAACGGAATTACTTGCCTAGACGTCAGTGCTACCAGCCTGAGATGCTGGCTTACAGCGACATGGCTCACTTCTTAGGCAGATGCAATTTTGCTGAGAAACACTTAGAGGACTTGCCAAACATTGCTAAAAGGGGATTTTGTTCAGGTAATAGAAATTCAGCTAGCTCTCATTCAGAAAAGTTCTTGTTGCAGTTTTCGGTTAATTTTAAATAGAGTCGTGTTTGTCTCGTATTTTTTTTTTCTAATATAATTTTATCGGATAAATTTTATATTGTTGCTGTAATATATAATGTGCTTCCGCACAGCGTAGCTATGTATTGAGACGACACTTAACTTCACCAATTCAACTAAGCGCCTTTCCATCGACAATGGCATCAGTGGTGTTTGCAGTTAATTGTCTCTAACATAAAAATTATTTTATTAACTGCATTGCAACATTTTTTAAATTAATAAATACAGCACATACCCAATGTATTTCATTTTATGAATTTTATAGCTATTTTAGTGCAGTCGTGTAAATTTCAAAAAGCGTGATTTGTGCGCCAATAAATTTAGACAAGTCCAATGCGATGAGCATAATTTAGTAGAAGATGAAGATGCATGGGCAGCTACCCGTTAGGAAAACCACAAACTGACTGAACACTTTTTCTTTGGATAATACTGGAGAAACCGTCGTCTGCTCAAAACTGCTTCCAAGTCTTACAACGACTCAACAGTCATTTTATATTCCACGTTTTAGTCTAGTTATTGTTGTTGCAAAAGCAATCCTCTTCCCCAGGCTTGGTAACTCACGCTAGTTGAGACTATAAAAAGCAATTCACAACACATGAAAGAAATCAATTTAATTCAACGCTAGTGTGATATTTTCAAATTTAACTGAGTCTTAGAGCTTCGGAATTGTACTAATCGTGGAGTAGTTTACAACCAGCTGATTTGGTTAAAGGGTACATGTACAGTTGTGTTCAATATAAAAGTAGTGAAATTAAATTGGATATCGTTCTACGAAATAAAAAGAAGATGTGTTTTTAATAATTTTCATTTAACATATTTTTGTAAGTCCATTATATTTATATTTATTATATTTAAAATGAAAATTTTTTTTGTTGGTTTTATGGTCGGTTTATTTTTACATATTTTTGTAAGTTTAACAAGCTCAAGACCAGTTGATAATAATTCTTAGTTAATTATTATTATTTTTGATTAGAGGACAAATTGAAAGCAACTAACATGTACAGGCTATAGTTATAGTACTATCAACAGCTCGTTAAACTTACAAAAATATGTAAAAATGAACGGACCACAAAACCAACAAAAAAAAATTTGCATTCTAATTACAATGAATTCCTTTACAGAAACCACGTAAAAATAATTATCAAAGTCTACACAAAGTTCAGGAAAGTTAATTAAACTTCGAAAAATTTACATCAAAATTTCAATTTCTTTGGGTAGAATTTTTAGAGAGTTTTGAGTACGCAGTTTTATAGCTCATTCAATTTAAGCACAATAATACGCAAGTTAGAAGTATCTTAAAATTTTACCTGAATTTTTAGAATTTTTTTGTTAAGGATGTTGGGTAACACCCTTGACAAAAAAAATTTAAAAATTCAGGGAAATTTTTGAGCGATTTCTTACTTGCCCAAATTAATTGGTCTATAAAACTTTCTAGAAACTCTGCCAAAAAATGTTTTTAAAGTTTAATTAATTTTCCTTAACTTTGTGTAAACCTTGAAATTCCTTTGTGTGTGGTTTCTCTTATGAAATTCGCTATTTTGTAAATGTAAATTATTAAAATCACAGCTTCTTCTTATTTCGTGGAACGATTTCCATTTTAATTTGACTACTATTATATTGAACACAGCTCTATGTATACCTTACACTTTGGTGACTCATGCCCCGCAGGGAAACGCCTAACTAGTCGGAAGATAAACTAGTTAACAACTAGACTTTTTTTGAGTAATTATGCACCGGTTTGAAAAAGACCAAACGTGAACCAAAAAAAATTCAATTAAAATAACCAGAGAGCCCGCTATACGTTTTTCCGCGCAAAAATTTACTTGCATGGATCTAAAATTTGACTGTCCCTCTTCATCTATTATTTCCTATTCTTATGCTCCATCTCTTCCTTCTACCTTGATCTGAGTCTAACTCTCTCTTCCCCCTTTTTTTATATAAGGATCTCTATACCAGAAAATGAGTCCGATTAAGTTTTTTGTGAAAATACTTTTCTAAGAGTGGTGGATATTAACGTCATACATATATCTCATTCAGCATTCTATCATGAGTACTTCCAGAGATATGTATAATTCCATGGTTTTCTTGAGGCGTTATAGAATAAAGCAGCTGAAAATTTTTACATATCTGTAATGCTGTTTAATTGCAGAAGTAATATCACAAAAGCTGTTTATTGAAAAAATCGATCGCAGCCGCATACCAAATTTCAGGCAGATATCTCTAAAAATAACGGACTAGTTTCCGTTGAAACAAACAGATGGGCGGCCGAATCGACTCAGCTCATCAGCCTAATCATCTCGATATACTTATTGGCGCGCCTGTCTCCTCTTCTTCTCATACCTCCAAACATTGGACCAAAGTTATTATATCATTTCATGCTCATGAAAGGTATAAAAAGACGATTGGCTGACTACCTAGTTGGAGATTTATTTCAAGTAGTTATAAGCTTGTTTACAACTAGTTGGATTGACTGCAGGCTGCTTATTCGCCCACTCTATCTGAATAAATTGCTTTGTCTGATTCAAGATACTAAAATTTTCTCAAAAATTACTTAATAAACTTTACAGCATTTAACTTAATATTTTATGCTTCTAATCACGTCTGTGTGGCGGTGTGTTATGTGGTTCAGCTGGTGTGCTCGACACATATATTTCCTCTTTACAAAGATGTAACCTAAGTGTGGAGCTCATGCAGACAAAACAAATTAATTACTTTTTAAATCATCGTATAGCTTAACAAATACTAAATTTAGATCTCTCAAGATTTTTTGTGAAGAAATTTCGAACCCGGTATTAAAGTTTTCGGTGAAAATTCAGTAATGAAGGGCTTAGTCAGATTATTACTTCGTAATATTACTGCTGGGATCTTGAAACATACCCACCGTCATAGTTCTAAAAAAATTAAAAACCTTTATTAGTTAGATACCCTGAAACCTAACAACTGACTGCCTTAACGTATCCAAATACAAATTATATTATAATTACGGAAGCAAACAAATAGAAGATACACGAAAGTGTTGGGGTCAAAAAACTCAAAACACAATTTTAGAGTATTAAAAGTTTAATAAAAAAGTAAATAGCCGACTAATTTAAACTGAGAAACATAAATAATTAACACCTTTAGTATAGTTAATAGCACAACGTATAATTTTAAATATTTATGTCTTAGGCTCACTGCAGAGTACCTTCAAAATTTATTCAATTAATAAAAGCTGCTCGATCCATGAATCACGATAGACCCGCCTTGGTGTCAATCAACAAAAAGTACTAAGCTGGAAACTTTTTACCTTGAGCATAGTAAAATTTTGTTGTAGAATATAAAACAATATTGAAGATTTTCAGCTTTGTTAAAATATAGAGCGTCAGGAAATCCCATCAAAGCATTTAATTTCAGGACGAAAAGAGAAATTGATTTAGCCATATCCGTCCGTCCGTCCGTCTGTGAACACGATAACTTGAGTAAATTTTGAGATATCTTAATGAAATTTGGTATGTATGTTCCTTGGCACTCATCTCTGAACGCTATTTAAAATGGGCGAAATCGGATGATAGCCACGCCTACTTTTTATGTATAGAATATTTCGAATATAGAATTGTCCGAAAAAAAAAAATTCCAGAAGTAACATTTTCTTCGGACTTTTATTTTAAAAGGAATAAAAGTCCCGGTCGCTGGTTGAAACTAACGTTGTATGTTAGTACCAAATGGCATTTAACAATATCGAACCCTTGTGTCATATACCACCATGCCAGAAATTCCATTAGAATGGCGGAGAAAATTAAAAGATCAAATAATTTAAACTTTACAGGTTCCATTTGCAAATTAGTAGTTTTGAAGCCTATGATTAAATACTTACTATCAATAAGAATATATATTTCGAACATTTCACCAAACAGGAAACATGCAAGATCGAACTAGTCCGAAAAGGAGCAAACCTATACTAACTGCAAATCAAAAGTTGGTTGTAGAAAACGAGAATGATAAGTGTTGGAAAACACCTAATACAAGTTTATAGTCGAATTTATAAAGCGGTTTTCTGTAATAAACTTATCAGAATTAAAACACAATTTGCTTTTCTCTATTTTGATCTAGTATCGTAATGTGGTAGTCGCCAACTCTTAGGAGATCTCCATGTTAAAAAACAACTACTTGTATGAGGAAAGTCAGTTTCCTTTTTCCTTACCCTTCTTACTAGTTCAGAAGTAGTATGCAATTAGTACCTTTGACTGCTGTGTTTATACCAGCACAACTGCGTACTATTTATTTATTTACACAAAATATTATTAAGTATACTAAGGCTATCGGCCTAACAGTGTAATAAAAAACCACGCCGGCAGCGTAATTAAGTATTAACTGCGTGAGAACTGCGCTAATCATTTGAAACGCTGTTTGTTGCCAATTTGACCTATAGAAAAAATATAGACCCAACCGCAGCAGCTCCGATGAGCTATAACGCCAAAGTGTATGAACAAAAGAAAAAAATATAAATGTAAATTTGCTAATAGCCTCAGTGTGATATTAATTTTCAAATTCTAAAGTCCACCATAAAGTGGCGATTACTTGTTTTGATGTTAATTACAGTCTTTGCCCAACAAAGTTGATGAATTTTGAGCAAACGTAGTCATGCATAAAAACTTGAAGTAACGATACAAATAAATGTGGTAACGACTAATTGAATAACTTGTGCACATACGTACCTACATTAGACTATATACAAAAATCGCTTTCTTTAAATTCTATACGTAATTCTATACAAAATTAAATCCATGCAAGCCACTCGAGGCTAATTAACTATTACAAGCTTGGCTGCACATAAGATAGTTTTACTTCAGTTAGCATATGATATAGGATATTTAATAATGAGTACCTTATGCTAAGTTAAGTCTTTGTGTCATGTTCTGTCGTTTGATGTCGTATGTCGCTACTTTGTGACACATAAACTTATGTTGAGCGAAATGTTCAAAATTCTTTGTTAGCTATTGGCAAAACATGGTCAAGGCCAAGATCACAGTTGTGGTCACTACTATGGTTAACGGTCACTGTTCCGACCAGTGCCATGGGTACGGCCAAGATTAAAAATCCGAAAGAGTCATAGAAAGAAGCCCTGATCTTGCACTTGCTATGCATATACTATTTCTGGAAAATGAAATCTTTATACTAAAACTAGTGCTCGTCCTCTAATTTATAATTGTTTTTATTTTCATAGATATAGTTGTGAAATCGGAGCAAAATATGTACATATATTTTCTAATTCCAAAATTTTAGTCTGTTACACCTTGTACATATTAATTGGGAGCGAGCGCTATTGGCTCTGAGGCATTGCGCGGGGTTGTTTGTTTGTTTATTATTAGAGATATTCATCTTAGCACAGCAATTTAGAAAATTATACAAGGTGGCGCAAAAGTAATCCTCCTATCAGAAAATGCTATAAATTTTGCGATTGGCCCTTAAAGTCAGTTCTGTTTTAACATTTGTGTAGTAAACACATGCGAAATACACGTTAATAAACAATGTCACGCTACTCTGCTCCAGAACGCGGAATATTGCTGACTATTTATTTGACCAATAATCGGTCGGGGCCAAACGGTTACTGTGAATGGTGAGCGCTACAGAGCAATGATCAACTAGTTCTTTTTGCCGCAACTTGATGAATTGGGATTGGAAAACATGTGGTTCCAACAAGACGGTGCAACAGCACACACTGCACGTGCCACAACCGATATGCTGAACATCGGAAGCTTACTTTTGCGCCACCTTGTATTTTAGTGCTAGTTACAGTATACGCACATTCATGATTAAATCTTAGAATAAAGAACAGAGAGAAATTATAGATTGGGATGACAGTAAAAAGTTATTAAAAGATTACAATAATCGACTGGATATGAACTTATTTAGTAATTTATAATTAATTTTCTACGAATAAACTACACATTGTTGTAAAAATTGGATAGTTCCTTCCTAAACTGCTTTGCATTTCTTATTAGGCCTAGCCTGACAGGAAGGGAGTTCCAAAGACGTATGGCGTAAATAAAGAACTGACGCTCAGATGTGAGTATACGATGTTTAGGGTGTACCGCACGTACGGACCTCGAAGACTGAAGACATTTTAGCATTTCAAATAGGTATGCAGGTTCCTTATTTTGGATTATTTTGTGTAAGGCTAAAAGTGTTCTAACTTTTAGTAGGTTTCCAAATGAAATGTGGAGGATTTTTTCAGCATGAACTGAAACGTGATCACGTCTATTTAGCCCAAACACATACCTGGCAATGTTATTGTTAACAACATTTAGTTTTTGCATACATACAGAATCACAATTTGCAAAGATTTCACAACCGTATACAAGCGTAGGTATTAGGTAAGTTTTAGCTAAAAGCAATCTAACGTTTAATGGTGTGAAATATTGAGTTAGCCAGAGTGTACGAAGCATTCCATACACTTGGCCAACAATTCTAAATACATGATCCTTCCATGTCAGTGTTTTATTAAATATAATACCGAGGTTTTTAGCCGAGTCCACATATCTAATGACTGAATTGTCCAGGAGTATATTGTCGAACTCACTAGTGTCAAGACATTTTCTACTAAGAACAATAGAACTGGATTTTTCGGGATTCAAACACAGTCCATTGGAGGAAGCCCACTCACTTACACGCCTAACGTCAGAGCTTAAATCTACGATACATTTACCAAGACATTCAGGACGACAGGAGACATAAAATTGCACATCATCAGCATACATATGGACAGTGCAATACTCAAGAACACTGGGTAAGTCATTAATATACAAGACGAATAATAAAGGCCCCAATATTGAGCCTTGGGGTACACCAGTCTCGACAGGTGGGAAGCGAGATGTTCTGTTTTCAATGCAAACCGCCTGGGTTCTTTCATCAAGGCAGGTTTTAATTAGGGCAGTTGCATGGTTAGGGAAATTAAATAGGTTCTCTAGCTTGCATAATAGTAAGCTATGACCGACTGAGTCGAGGGCCTTGGAATGATCGAGAAGAGTAAGAAAGGCAATGTTACCAGTATCTATATGCACAGGAAGACTTTCAATCACGTTCAAGTGACCAGTAGAGCAGCTCCTATTGGACTTAAAACCGGACTGTCGTTCCGTCAAGAGGCTATGGTGTTGCACATAAGAGGTCATCTGTCAGTATACGCTTAACTACTTTTGACAGAAATGGCAAGATAGCTATCGGTCTGTGATCATTGTTTTTCTTACGTACAATACTTTGGAAGAATGCAAGTCGTGAGGATACAGTTTATCAAGTACGTCACATATGGCAAGATCATAGGAAGTATGATTTTCAAAAATTTCGCATTTACAGCATCGAATCCTATAGCATTAGACTTTACAAAAAGTATTGCTTGCACGACATCACATTCATCAACACAAACAAATTCAAAAGGACTGTAACTGGCATTTACATGATTACTATATTTGGCAAAATTAACATTGGACGAGGTAGCATGCGTTTTGGCAAAAGTTCTCGTTTAACTCGTCAACATTCAAGGGATTACTTGTGTTTCCTTTAGACTGCATTATACCGATTTCCTTTATAGTATTCCATTTTTGTTTAGAAGTTATAGCAGAACTGAATTTAGACCTATAAAATGAAGTTTTAGCCGTTCTCACAGTCTTATTTACGGCGAGTCGAGCAAATTTATATAAACTGAGCAGTTCGGGAGTTCTGTACCTCTTCCACCGCAAGTAAGCGAGATTACGGGCTTTAATCAGGCGCTCGATAGAAGCGTCGAACCAGGGTCTGACGCTTTTGACTACATTGCTTCGGGTGGGCACATAATTGTCGAAAAGGCGGTTTATGATGTCCTGGAGAAACTTTGTTTGATCATCAGTCGAAGTCAAATGTCGAATTTCGAAGTGTAGAGTGTGTCGAAGTGCACAGTAATCGATATTTTCGAAGTCATCATAAGAAAAAGTTACCGGAACATCAGAGGCTTCCTCATTTTCGCTGGTATAAACCCCACTTTGGGATTACAAAACAAGAACTATATCTTCGATATATTTCATAAGCTGGTTGCGAATTACAAAAGAAAGCAGCGCAAATGAAATAAACAAAAGAAATAATTATAGCTTATGTCGCTTAAACAAATTTGAAAGCAGCAATGTTGACACTCGCAATTGCTTGAGAATCTCTGAAACGTATCACGTAAATTTATAAAACCTTATATATAATCAATATTTGTATTGTTTAAAGTTGGATAACAACCGATTTTGAAAATTCGAATACAAATTTCATGGGTTTTAAAATAAAATAAAAAATATTTGGCGCGATATACCTACGAGGAGATTAAGGTCGATCTTCTCTACCAATTTGTGATTTGCTGCTCTGAATTTTTTTCTAGAATTTGACGGATTTACGGTTTTTTTAATTTATAACACTGTTGTCGACTTTTTTTCCGACAGACGGGCGTTAGGTCTATTCCATATAATTTGGGTACGCTGAATTCAATGGTGTAAACCATTTTGCAAAGTTAGCGCATCACCCCATAAAAACTTTAAAAATATTATCATATGTCCAGGAAAATGTGCGTTGGATATTTTAAGCAGTATTTTGCCAATTCTTTTGCAAGGCAGAATCTTTTTATTTTTGGTTTTTTTCCTCAATATCATAATTACTGTATTTTATAAACATTAAAGACAAAAGCATTTAATCAGTATTTTAATTTGGCTGAAGGGTCCAGCATAGGTCGGCCAACAGCGAATTCAACTTTTTCCACTATACCAGTGTTCAAGCTGCGATTAAACTTGATGAAACCGTTCGCCATGTTGATCAGATTCACTGGGCATTTGGTTATTAAATTTGTCCTGATAGTGATGCATAAAATGCACCTTTTAAGACTGTTTCATGACTGCAGCATGTTTTCAACCAACATTCTCCAGCCATCTTCGCGATGAATCCCAAAAACACCATTGGTTACTGATTTGAAGGCACCCCATGCAATTGCTTCCAAGGGGTCTAGTGCTGTTTGAAATACCTCATCCAGCATCAGCCGTCGAACGTCGTCAGGCCAGTGTAGCATGCCTTCAATAATGGCAAATCAAAAAGGATTTTATGTGTAAAAACAATATATAATCGACTGAATATGCTTTCTAAATGGAGATATGCTAACCTGTTTTCTCGTTGAACTATAGCTTTAACGAAATTTTTTACAAGGCCCAATTTAATGTGCAATTGAGGAAACAATATTTTTGAAACATCATGTGCCAGGGGGCATTTTGATGGCCAATTCCTGATACTTTCCTTGGCAACCAGTCGCGTTTTTCATACTGGTTTCCATGCTAAAAATATCTTGTACCCCATTGGCAAAGGAAACACATATTTGTTGTGGAACCCAACTGGAGTCCACGCAGCCACGAGATCACTTTCAAATCAGCGTATATTTTCCACAAATGTTGCTCGTATTTGATGGATTCGACGATTTTCTTCATTGAAGTGTAATTTTCGTGTGTATCTGTGCTAATTGCAATTGGAATTGAACTTTTGGTATTATCAGTAAACAAAAGAACTGCCTTCAAGCTGCTTTTCGAAGAATCAATAAACAGCTTCCAGTCGATTGGATCGTATTCTTAATTTCGAAACATTGGGAGCATTATTGCCGCAAAATCGTCGCAATATGCAAATGTGTTTGCCTCATTCCGGTGGAAATACTCTCGGCGGCAATATATTAACAGCTTTAAGTTGATTCGCTGATTGTCGTGCTTGTTACAATTTTAGTTCACGGGTCCTCATATCCAAACGATTTTGTGTTATCTCGGTATGGGGACATGATTGAGTTATAATGGACGGCTGATAAAGTGTAAAGGCAGACTCAGGCACAGACCCCCAAAATGATGGTATATGCTGCTCAATATGGCTTGCTTTTATCGGGATAGGAATTTCAGAGTGCAGTAAGGGTGTTTTTGCACTTCGAAATGCATAAGAATTTGCTTTCTTTCGGTTCATTTCGGCAAAAATGTGATTCACACACAAACAGCCATTTAATGGATCATGATCTCCAGGATTTGTCCACAGCATCGGAACACCGAAAGGCAGAGATTTACGTTTATCTTGCCCCCAAAGTTTCAGCGCATCAATGCAAGTTCTGCACAGGAAAACTAAAATATTTCTCGTAAAGTGCTTCTGTTTCACCAGTAAGTTTTCTTCGGCTAAGCATATTCACAAATTTGACGCAAACGTAACAAACAAAATCAAAATTTATGTGATTATAACTCATTTTCTAGGAAAAAATATGTATGTATGCTGTTAAAAATACTGCGAACGCGAAAATTATTTAAAGCTTATGATTTAATGATAGATAACTCACCGGTGTTCCTTTTTGAAAATATTTATAATTACAACTAAATGAAAAACCAGTACTTTTATATGAAAGTTTTGATTTGCAAATTTTTTATGGAATCAAGAGCTAATTTTGCAAAACTGTTAACACTATTGAATTCAGCGTCTTCAAATTATCTAGAAATTACATATATCATGTCTGTCGGATTTTTCAACTACAACAGTGTAATTTTTGCTGACAAGTCTTCCATGGCTGAAATACACTCGGAGAGTTTGTTTTAAAAAAACTTTTTCAAACCACTTTTGACTCGAACCTTGGACCTTCGGTGTTATAGGCTAGTAATACTACGCCACTTCACGGCGGCCGCCATGGGTTGAAAGCTCGACATAATCACAATGGCAACTTTATTTAAATGTACGAGTATGTGCTTGTGATTTGCAAAAACTGCGGAAAAAAATTTCCAGATAACGTTTTTGCACAGTAAAAAATCAATAAGTAAACTTTTATTCTCTGAAATATTCCGTTGAGAAAAAAATGGCCAGCCTTATGGATGCCATGTAATACAGTTTGAATACTTCCCACTCTAATATTTTGAATTAAAAAGTTAAATTTTCTTGAAAAATCTTAGAGAGCGATTTGTTCAAGCTATAATATCCATCCATTTGGAGGGTTTTTTTATCCTCAATGGAATATTTTAGAGATTACAATTTTACGTATCTGATTTTTTTTGTGCGAAAAAACGTGCTTTGAAACATATTTTTTCACGGTTTTAGCAATGATTTGACAACAAAAAATTTTAAAATCTAAGTAAAAAGTATCGTAAATTTTGGGTTGGACATCTAGCAATTCATTGTTGAAAGCTTCATTCAGTCTTATATGGCTGTTTTTGGGTGATGCCCGAACAAATATAAAGACATTGAAACGAAAATTTTACCAACTGTCAATAAAGACCCACCTTAATCCTTTTTGCTTCACTATTTAGTATAATGCACAGGCCTACAAAAATTATATTAGTTGTGAAGATGCTTGATAACAACGACAAAGTCAAAAGTAAAACAAGTAAGGACGGCGCTGTCTTCGGCTGTGCCGAAGGCTTTATACCCTTCATGAATACGTGCAAACTTAAATACTCATTGTTTAAAGTTCTCTAAAACTTTGCCAGCAATACATTTAATTTTCTTTTACCATCTATAAGCAAATATCTCACCAAGTTTCAAGTTTTAATATATCAAAATGAGGGATAAATGGCCATAATCCTCTTATCTGAACGATCGGTTGCATGGGATATATACTATATATAGCTCCGATCTTGCTGACTTTTTTACGAAATCTTTTACTATCCATAAGAAAATATCTCACCAAGTTTCAAGTTTTAATCTTTTAAAATGAGGGAGAAATGGATAAATACTCTTATTTGAACGATCGGTTGTATGGTATATATACTATATATAGCTCCGATCCTAGCGATTTTTTTACCAAATTTTTTATTATCTTTAAGCAAATATCTCACCAAGTTTCAAGTTTTAATCTTTCAAAATGAGGGATAAATGGCCATAATCCTGTTATCTGAACGATCGGTTGTATGGGATATATACTATATATAGCTCCGATCTTGCTGACTTTATTACGAAATCTTTGACTATCCATAAGAAAATATCTCATCAAGTTTCAAGTTTTAATCTTTTAAAATGAGGGAGAAATGGCCATAATCCTGTTATCTGAACGATCGGTTGTATGGGATATATACTATATATAGCTCCGATCTTAGCGATTTTTTTTCCAAATTTTTTATTATTTGTAAGCAATTGTCTCACCAAGTTTCAAGTTTTAATCTTTAAAAATGAGGGAGAAATGGTCATAATCCTCTTATTTGAACGACCGGTTGTATGGGAGATATATACTATAGTGACCCGATTATACCGGATCCGACAAATGTCTAATATAATACAAAAATACACCCGTGTGCCAAATTTCATCGAGATATCTCAAAAATTGAGGGACTAGTTTGCGTTCAAACAGACGGACAGACGGACATGGCTGTATCAACTCAGTTCATCGTCCTGATCAATTTGGTATACTTAATGGTGGGTCTATCTCTTATATTTCTAAACGTTACAAACATCGGACCAAAGTTAATATACAATTTCATGTTCATGAAAGGTATAATAATCGACCTTTAACGGCGAATTATTGTGGAATGTTCCCACACAAATTGCTTGACGGCTTGCACATGAGAGCAGCCCATAATTTATTAAACTAGTTATGCTATTTTCGTTTAGTACGCCATCACCAATAACAATGTACATGTGTATATTAGTTTCGGATTAATTGGGGACCGCCCAGCATCTAGTATTATTGTTATTGAGTATAGTATTTTGTGAAATTTTTTAATTTGACAAGATTTAAAAAAAAAATTCCAACAATAACTATCTGAAGTTTTTGTTAACTAAAGTTTTCATTACTTGCAGATCCATGCGAAATTCGAAGCTGCGTTCATAAACGTAAGTAAATTTTTAAAGTTAGTGTCAAACCTTTCGAAATAAAATTTACTAGAATTTTGTAGGAATTTACTTTTCCCTTAAGACTCGTAATAATATCTGGTTTAAAAAAATTGTGTATGCTTTCTATCAATTTTCCTAAATATTAAACAAAAAAGGAAATATTAACAAGGCAGCTCTGGTTACCAAAGAACACATGACGATTACCTCATTCATTGGTGAAAAAGAACGAAGAGATAAAAGCAAATTTTACTTTTTGCCCATCACTGTTTCACATAGGTAAAATATTAAATTATAAGGCTTACATAGTAGTGTAGATAGTATTGCATGTTCTTTCCTGCATTCTTTAAAAAAAAACGTGTAGGTAAAAGGGCGTGGTTGCCAGGCGGTTTTGTTCATTGGTGCTGATGAATAACATACGAATTTAACCATTTTCAAAAGATAACGTTATTTACCGGAAAGAAGCATGTACACTTAATTGAATTTAAATATATCTAGTAATAATGCATGTGTACATTTGCAGTTGGGTATAAAAATTAAGGCATATTCAAAGACAAAATTTACTTAAAGTAAGTTGGAACTTCATTTTCGATAGTCTATCTCTCATATATTTCGTATGTATGTATTTATTGTAATTGCGTTCACTACTTCGTACTTGGAATTTAGCTGATTTTAAGTGAATCAGCAAACTCATCTCAAGGTCAAATTCAAATTATAGAAAAGTTTCAATGACTTCCAAGCATCAGGAAGTCAAATCTGCCAAGTGCTAGACATGCAGAGCGTGGTACTTGGATCGTGACCAATTTGGACTTGACTTAAGTGAGTGTTTACCCACAATTGACAATTATTTGCAAATTATTCAATGAATGCCATTTTAGCAATATACTTTTTTTTACTATTTTGCGGTTGTGGCTGATTGGATGTTACTTTATTTCACCTTCATATTTGATGCTACCAACTATCGCCTTCTGTTTTTATACCTTTCATGAACATGAAATGGTATTATAACTTCGGTCCGATGTTTATAAGTATGAGAAGAAGAAGAGATAGACCCACCAATAAGTATACCGAAATGATCAGGGCGATGAGCTGAGTCGATGTAGCCATGTCCGTCTGCCCGTCTGTCTGTTTGTACGAAAACTAGTCCCTCAGTTTTTAAGATATCTTGATGAAATTTGGTATGGGGCCGCCTTTTTGCATGACATTAATCATTTGTCGGAATCAGCAAGATCGGAGCAATACAACGCATAGCTCCCATACAATCGATAGCTTCGATAAATGGGTTTTGGGTTATAAATATTGCAATTAAAACTAGGAACGTAAAATTTTGCAGGTTTAGTACTTTTTAGATATGTTAAGTGTGTAGTAAAAATCACTCAGATCGGACCAACATAACATATAGCTCCCATACAATCAATTTTCCGATAAATGGGGTTTGGGCAGAGTTTTTACTAATTGTACACTTAAAATCGTGATGCGTATTCATGAAAGGTATAAAGTCTACGGCACAGTCGAAGACAGCCCTTTCCTTACTTGGTTTTTTTTTAACTTTTCCTCATGTCATTCCTACACTTGTTTTTGTGTTCAAAAATGATTGATCTTCGCATAACGGACTTCAACAAATTAATTTTTGCTATCGGCTAACGGTTTAGTTGGTCAATTTAGTGTCAAGTAAGAGTAAAAGTTTGAAAAAAATTGGGTCGTTCTACGAATTTGTTTTTAATTGATTGGGCTGAAGGCCGCTAAACTTCAACATGGATTACGTGATATCGTGAAGCCCATGTTGCCTTTTAATATTAAGTAATATGGGTATATTTGTTTCAATTCTTCAACAAAAATTCTTCCACCTTCGGAGATGCCCGTTTGAAGTTGGCAATAAACACGAAGATCCCAGGTATTTGTAGGTTAAAACTTCGAAACAACAACAAATTTTGAAACGAAGCGAGCTCTTAATTTTATCGGAGATATATCGCAAACAATTATGATAATTATGGAATCCTTTTCGAATTTATGAAACTATCTTTGGGGGGTGGTATAACCTCTGTATAAATACGTGATGGCAACATCACACTCTAGTACCACAAAGCAACATGAGAGGCAATTTGAGAATACAGAAGAGAGAAATCCAGGAGTTTAAGTAAAATAAGAGCACGAGACGGCTGGCTGTTATTAAATACAAATCAAATATCCATTTCCACTTCGTAATTTACAAATCAAGTCATTAAATTAAACGGTCTATTTTGTTATTGGTTTTTATGGTCGGTCCATTTTACTTATTTTGTAAGTTTTGCGAGCTCCAGACCAGTTGATAATAATTACACTGTTTGAGTTTTTTAAACTTTTATATAATTCGGATGCTCTGAATCCAATGGTGATAATTGTTTTGCAAAGTTAGCCAAAGCAAGTAAAGAAGTCTAAGTTCGGGTGGAACCGAACATTAAATACCCAGCTGTGTAAATGTAAATTGTTGTGGTGTTATACCCTAAAGGGGTTTTAAACTTTTTCTACTACCATGTGGGCAATCTTATAAATAAAAATGAATTGTGTATGTGTGTCTGGCGTCCAAAGTACTCAACCGATCTTTATAAAATTTTCACGGTAGATTCTTAGATTCACTGGTTGAAAAACGTAGATAGTATACCTCGTATCAGTTTTCGTAGTTTTATTTAACACGGTTCTGAAATTAATAATAGCTGAAATTTGACATTTTGTTCATTTATATGAGGGCGGTGCCAAGCATATTTTCCAAAATTAAAAAAAAAATTTTTTAATAAGATCATTAGGTCATTTTAGCTACGAGAATCTAGCATTCTATCTGCATCAGTGAACAAGATTTTGCGTGTTCCGGTTTCTTACCTCTCTTTTAGAACACTTTGGTCCAAAAATCGTATAAAGAATAAGAAAATGTAGGTAACTGCCAAATTATATCATTCTACCTGTATCAGTCAATGAGATATTGGCAGTTTAGTATTTCTACCTCTTTTACAGATGAATTTTATGATAAAGTAGGCGTGGTCGAAAAGCGGTTTCGCTTATTTTCTGTGGGTGTTTGTACCACAACCATAGTAGGAGATACTTACCAAATCTCGTTATTCTAGTATAAACGGTTCTGTAGCTATTAACAGTCGAAGTTTGAAAACTTATTCACTCATATGTGGGCGGTACCACCCCCATTTTCCAAAAATTTGGTCAAATTGTTAATAAGACGACCAACTCAATAAATCTACCAAGTTTCATTATCGTAGCTGCTTTTATTATTGAATAATCGATATCAAAAAAAGGGGCGTGGTTATGGTTCGATTTCGACCATTTTAAATAGTAACCTACCTTGGCCAGAAAGCAACCTGTGTGCGAAATTTCATTTAAATATCTAAATTTTTACTCAAGTTATCGTGTCGACGGGCGGGTGGATGGACAGACGGACATGTCTTGTTGGATAGGGTTTTCAAAGAAAAAGATTATTATTTGAAGCTAACTTTGCAAAACGGTTAACACGATTGAATTTAGCGTATCCGAATTACCTAGAAATAACCTATTGTTCGTCTGTCGGATCAAAAAAGTTTAAAAAACTACAACAGTGTTATTATTCAATTATAATTTTTGGATTTTGAAAGAAAAAATTGAAAGCAACAAACATATACTAGCTATAGTTATAGTACTATTTGGAAAACCTCCACGATTTCTCCACAGAATGTCTGCAAAATTGTGTACACTGTTGGCAGATAACAACAACAATCAGAGAAAAAATTGATTCAAGCAAAATCAGAACTGCGCCGGTTCGATTAATCGCAAGATGTTCTAAAATAGCGAAACTATGCGAATTAGTCTTCAGCCCATTTTGATACTATTGTTATGTCTTTTTCATATTTTAGGTTCTTCCCTACGAGCATCGCCTTAGTAAGTTTTCCAGATGAAATACAAAGACAGGAGTTTAAGTACAGATATCTGTTGGGAGTTATTGCAGTGCTCTAAGTATAAGCGGATATTTTCTATTTTACTACTCGTTTCAATTTATAGGTTTCGAAAAACTTTAATACAGAACTAGAAAAAGGCTTCCGTCCCGTAAAAATGTTTAAAAACAAAAAATTTTAACATTTATGATAATCTTTTCTAGAATTTAAATTACTTTTTAGCACCACAGTTGAAGAAATAAAATGTTTGGCCCTTGATATTCATAACAGATATCTACAGCATGTTGCACTAGGGACTGAAGTCGAATCGAAAATATTACACCTTCAGCACAGCCGAACAAAGCAGGCTATTGTCGAGGTTATATTTAAGAAATCATGTATCACTAAGGATTGCGGAACATAGATGACGAGTAAACATCCCTTGTATTTCTAGTGCTGCTTAGGGATAATGCTTTTTCTATTATCATTATTACTCAAGATTTTATTGAAGCGAAACTACGCCTCCAATCTCATACGTTGATTTTGAGTGGCGTTTCACTTTCATCCGTTAAAACAAGTGTATCCGTTTTCATTAATTGTAGTGAATAAAGATTTGCACTGAATATGAAGTTCCATTATTTTTTTATGCCAATGATATGGAACAAAATGTCAAATTCAATGTTAAATTATAATGGATTTGACTGAATTTCACTACTTTAATGGTTGCTGAAGTGTTTACTTCATACAGATTTTCATACAGTATTCCGCTGTCTGTAGGCGAAGTGTTGTTCTCGTAACAGTTCTGGATATGACTCTATCACGTGCGTTACTAACCCGACTAATGGGCGAACAATTCGATTTGAAGCTGTCAAACTTTCGAGGTCGTCTCACTTGCTTTATTCGTTCCATAAATATATGAAGGAAAACAGGAGATTAGTTCCAACAGTTCATATTTTGTTGCTGTTTTAGCAGCAGTCTCTCTAGGAATATGACGTTCATCTGCAGCTTCCCCTGCACAATGTGAAAATTGACTCTTTACTTGACAAAATCTAAAATTTATAGAGGGAAAAGCGATAAAGAAACAAAACTACTTATTTTGAAAATTTCGATATAGACTATTCAGAAAATTATTTTGAATGAGGAATAACTCTTGGCTAAAAGTTCTTTAACTGTCCGTCGCATTTAATTTAACAAACTAAATCTCGTTAAAATTTTGGAAATCGGTTGAGGTTAAAGTTCTGTAGTTCCCCACACACAGTAAACATTCTATGTAAAAAACCTATTAAATGAAATTAAAATTCATTAAATTTATCAAAAATGTAGAAAGACAAATGGCAAACGCGAAACAAAGGCACTTCCTTCGGTAACAACCGCCAAACAGCAGGTCATATGTTACTGACAACCTTTGTGCCTCCACATTCGTATTACCACAAGTATACGTACATATACATCCACATTCATTTAAATTTTCCGTCTACCATTCTAATGCTGCTTCTCATATTTGCTCCGCAGTAACTTGGCGATGCTTAGTTGCTTCGTTGCCACACTGACCTCAAAAATCGCTATATGAAGCGCTACAGCATAAGCATCGTTGACTTGTTTGCTGCAGAAAAAAGTAAAAAAGAATTAAAAATAGAAACAAACAAAACAAGCCATAATAAAAATAAGAAGAAACTGGATGAAGATGACGATCATCGCATGCATGAAAGTGGAATTTCTCGTTGAACACGCAACACGACACCTTCCAACATGCCACATGCGGCAGCTAGCAAATATATCATTGACGAGATACTGCCAGATATGTTGGATGACAGAAATCACACACACGCACGCACACACATCCAAATTTAAATATTTTATGTATGAAAATGCAATATGACGAGGCATGAATAAAGTCATAGAAGTCGAAGAGCGTGGAAAGCGTATTTTGTCGTTAGACTTTAAGTCATGCAGACGTGATTGAAAACAAATTCTAATTATAGCCCACAAGTACATCGCAAAAGAAAAAGGCAAAAACTGGTAGCATCAGACATGCGAGACTTCTGTTGCCTATTTTTTTAAGTAAATAATGTAGAGGCGACGGCGACATATGCTTTGTATTAATCCCGTTGAAAGAAGGCAAAAATTAGAAATTGTGGCGTAAGCAACAAAAACTTCTTAGTGGAAAAACTTTTAATATATCTCTGAAAAAAAACCAAAAATTGAAAATATATTTTCAACGCCATTTATCGTTAGGAGTGACCTAAATATATTTTTAGATACCTATCACTCACAATTTCAATTTCAACCCAAATTATCGCATGCCGCACACAGTTTCGTAATATTGAATAAACCAGGAAGCTAGAATATGGGCTATGTGATGGAAAAGTGACATATTTAACAATTTCCGGTAGTTTTCTGCTACAAAAGAGGCAGAGAGAATATTTTTCTTACACTGAGAGGATATGCTATACCATGCTATGCCCAAAAAGTTGTGAAGAAAAGCAGAGAGATTCCATCAAAGCTTGCACAGTGCTCTCTGACAGTCATCTTCCCAAATATTTTTCAAAGAACTCGACGGGAACAGAAGCTTTCAAGACTTAAGGGACAATAAAGACAAATTGGCTTTATACTTCAAATGGGTCGCCGGCTTATCATAGCTAAGGTGCCCGGTTCCAGCATCAGGACATTTTATATCAATAATATTTTCAAAAGTTTTCCCAGGGTATTCCTGTCATGAAAATTCTTTTCAATAAAAATTTATCTGAGGGGCATGGATGTCGTAAGAGGCGCCTAAGATGCCAAAAGTAATGACGTGCAACTTGGTGGGTGATATCCCAAAACTTTCGGAGAGTGTTTTTTCTCTAAAAGCAACAATAGCCAACTACTAAACTCGAGGATGATACAATCTAAAAAAGCAAAGTACTGGGAGCTATTTAAGAATGAATATGAGAAATTTGAATATCAATTCATACCTGTCGATTGTGACTTTAGTGGATATCAATAAAGTTTAATCTAGAGTATCATGAGGAAGCCACATTCTGCAATGTCAACGAGCCTTGCCAGTACGCTATCGAATCTGTTAAGCGGGTCAGATTTTAAAAAATTTGGCAATCCCTAATATATACGAAGGACATCGTCAACTGAAAACCAAGGGCATTAACTGTCCGATAACCTCAGAAGTAGAACTAAGCACCTCTCAGACTGATGAAGAAATAGGAAAAAAATAAGTTGCAACTATTAGATCAGCCGATTTATCAGCCCCAAAAGATATTAATTTTATAAATAAAAAATAATGTGTGTCTGTGTGCCACGCTCACGTAATTTGTGTTTTCTTTGTGTTTCATTAAAGTCCACAGTTTATTGTCGATGTCTCTTAAACTATACCGCTTCAGGAGTTTGTTGGGCACGACACAGGCTGTATATAGTTTTTGGAAAAGTCCCCAGGTTATATAAAGCTACAATTCGGTATAGCTAGGAATTTATTTGGTTCAGGTTAATGATATTATATATATATATATATGTTATATACATCAAAGAAACCTTTGAAAAAGCAAACGGTACCAAGACCAGAAAAAAAGTTAAGCCGCTATATCTTCGAAACTATGTACATATCAGTAACCGCAGATAAATTGGCAGAAGAAGGGGAGTGGGAATAGAAAATTTGAGAATTAGAGGAGGTGTTAGAGGAAAATGAAGAGGGTAAAATAAACTAACGGGATATGGGAGTTGAGGACAAGCAAAAGTTTAAAGAAAAATTAAGATATATGAATAAATTACAACGAAGCGCCAAGTGGGGAGGAAAGAGATTAAAATTTTTTTAATTTAGGCAAATCAAGTTTTAGGCAGGACAACATCTGCTGGGTCTGCTGGTATTAAATAAAGTTAAACAAAAATGTATGCATATTTCCTAATATTGCTCCTGCAGACTCTGTAAATGAAATTAAAGTATTTGTATAGATGTGTTAATCTAGCTCTTGGCAAGGCTTCAGCAGTACCGCATATACAAGTTAGCAAGTAGTGCTGTAAAAAGCCAGAAAATACTATTCACCTTTTTTTACTATTACTTTTCATATTAACTACAAAGCTCATAAGCGGTGAGTGAGGAGATGAAGGTAACGTCTATCGATGAAAAAGTGAAACGAAAAAGTAAAATGAGTTGCCTTGCTACGCACATTCCAAAACAGTTCCCTATCAATAATTGCAAATTACTCTTCGTCTTTAACAACCACACGTGCCCGCTCTTAACAAGTCCATTTTAAAAACCTAAATTTTCCTCATTTTTATGAGCATCCAGGAAAAGTGAAAAATGTTTTAAAAGCAAACCAAAGCCAGCTACTTCGATTACTGTTTTGCATAATATTTTGTTTTTGTGCTAGGACCCATTAAATCCTTTTATTGCTTTTGAAAGTATCTTTTCAAGTGCTTTTTAAAACACTTTGAGTCAATTGCAATTAAAGTGCAACATTTCAGAAGTAAATTTTTTGTAAAGTGAAGTGCAAAATTTCATTAACTTTGATTTTAACATTTTTGAGGGCATGTGTTATAGATAACATTTAAAAAATGGTGTGCGTAGTTATACGAAATAAGGATTAAGCCGCGCATGGGCTATCTAATTAGTTGAAAAATTTAACTATGCTTCTATTTGTTGTTGTTGTTGTTGTTATTAACAGTCCTTCCATTCATTAGTACACAGTGACAGCTCAACCAAAAACTTTATGACAGCACTTGTAGCAGCTACCAGCCGGTTGTTTTTTTCCAACACAATAAGAATCTGGAGTTCGATAACAGCCGCTATCAGGAGTATGTTAAACAAAAGCAATTTCAAGAATATCATAGTTTCATATTTCTCTACCTCATCACATAATTCAGACCTCCCATCAACAGTTACCTAATAAAGTCTTTAATACAATCTTGTTAATTTTAAGTACTTACTTATTAATTGTTTTTTTTTTTCTTTTGTTTATTGTTATTTGATTGTGTTTTTTTATTTGTACTACAAAAGATGTAAACCCTTTTTTTATGGAGTACTAATCCCGACTTCTATAATTCCGACAAGACATAATCCAGACAATGCTTCAACTTATTTTTCTTTAAAATAAAAAAAAAAAACGGACAGCGGATAGATATTTTTATATTATTATATTCATAGATTAATATATTAACATTTCATACTTTTTTTAACAAAAATAAGCATTAACATAAAGAGTTAAATGAAATATACTTCAGTAAATGTTTAAGAAAAATACATAATATATAATTAAGGGACAAATGGTTTACACTAATCCTAACTGCGCAGCGATATATTTTAAAAAGCCTTCTTTGTAATAGTTATCTTTTTCAGAATTGTTTTAATGCTGTTGTCTTTCTTTTCATAACATCGCCTTTTCGTCTGTTTTCCCCCTGCGTTAACTTTGTCAATTTTCGTTTTAACTGTTGTTTGTTCCCTTATTAAATTTTCTATTAAATGATAAACATTAGTATGCATTTGACTGATTAAACAACTTAACCGCCTATGCCAGGCCTCGAGTTTGTTTTGAGTTCGAGGAAGATTAAATAAAACATTGTCGTAAACTAAACAAAGTTTTGGATTATATAACGGCGAATGATCCTTTTTACCTCGTTTAGATTTTTTCCCGTATATATAATTATCTTCCAAAAATGTAGCTATTTTCAAAAAGTCTTAAACTCTTAAATTTTGCTTAGGGAAAATAGGATTTCAAAACTTTAACACTCACTCTCTCAAAATCAGAAAGAATTAGGTTAGGATTAAGGGGAATATTATGTGTACATGATATGTTACAGAGTTCATATACGAACTCGTTATAGCACCTTTCGATTTTTTCTGACATTAAACAATAAACTAAAGAAACTCTGTCGTTGCAGCTGTCAGTTCCTACGCGACCTTGTATCGTGAATAGTTGTCTTAATAGTAAGGGAACTACTTCAAAAGTACCATCTATGATCCATATATTAGATTTTGACAGCAATCGTAAGTTATGAAGTGTGACCATTACAATTATGCATTGTTCTTCAACTTCTTAAAAGGTAATACAAATTAATTTCCTTCCACATATTGCAAATAGTTAGGTAAATCAAATTCCTCAATAGATTTAGGCTGTTTTAGTTGCATTTTTTGTCTTGCTCTATATATCTTTTGCTGTTGGGCCGGTGCTGAAGGCAAATATTTTCTACAATGCTGATTGCAATCGGCGGTGACAGATGAAATTATTTGGCACGGTTTTGCAAACAAATCTGATGCCTTTCTCTTAATAGAATTATTAGCTTTACTAATTTCGACATCAGCAGCCATTGGATCATGATTATGCTCCGACGGTGAGTTAACTAAAGCATGTTCCGCAGTATCTTTTATTAAAGTTGTGACTCCTCCTTTGCAAAAGTTAGCTTTTCGTTTTTCACAGATCCAATGTATCCTTAAATCTCTTCTTTTATCCACGTGATAAAGATATCCATTAAAGTCGAGTTTGATTCCCCCTTTATTTGAATTTACGATACGTATTTCATCCATTTTAATTTATAGAATTTGCCCGAATAATATTAAAATAAATAAGGAAACATGTAACTAAATATGTACATATTTGACGAAGAAATGTAATATGACATTTCTTTCAAAGGTAAATTGTTTAGATATAAATTTCATGTAGTCAAGTAGTTTTATGCCGCGTAGTTTAATGCAAAGTTTGAGTGCGACAACAGCAACATGCATATCGTTTAATAGTTTCAATACAATTTTAAATCGTCTCTCTATATTTCTGACGAAGAAGATGATTATGACGATAAAAATGAAGAAGAAGAATAACAAGAAAATTTTGAAGAAGAGGAAGAATAAGAAGACGATTTGGAAGAAGATGAAAAAGAAGACGAGTAAGAAAAAATTCTGAAGACGAAGGATAAGAAGAAGATTATCACGTAGAAGAAGTAAACAAAAAAGAATTAGAGAAGGAAGAAGAAAAAAACAATGAACTTGAAGATGAAGAACAAGAAAGTAAACTATTCCGTTTGTGTGTAAACAAACGACAGTGCATACAAGAAAATCCAGATAAGAGATAAAAATAATTTTTCAAAAATCGCGCATTGGATTGTTTGGATTTCTTGTCTGGATTGTGTATAATAGGGATTTTGAAGGGTCGGAATTTGGTCCTGTCAGGATTATGATTAGTCGGGATTTGGTCATGTCGGAATTATGATTGATCGGGATTTAATCGTGTCGGGACTATGTGTTTCGGGATTTTGTGGGTCGGGATTTTGTTTTCGGGATTAAATTATACACCCTTTTAAAATAAATTTAATGAAAACAAGTAAGGAAAGGGCTGTCTTCGACTGCGCCGAAGACTTTATACTTTTCATGAATACGCATCACGGTTTTAAGTGTCCGATCCTTACTCACAATTAGTAAGAACTCTGCAAAACTGACAATTGAAAGGTACAAGGTGGCGCTAAAGTAAGCTTCCGGTGTTTTTTGGCTGTAATTAAAAAAAAAATGAAAAACTTTGATTCTTCTTGTGGATTATTTTTATCTGGTCTTTTAGTTTTTTTTACATCAAGTCGAGAATATGATGTCATGATGAGTTGATTGTCATTTGAGCCCTTTTTATGGCATTTTCCATCACTTTGGCCAAAACTTCCGGCGATAGGTCCTCACATTCTTGACGAATATTGTCTTTAAGAGCTGCAAGAGTCTGAGGCTTGTTGACATAAGCCCGCGACTTCAAAAAGCCCCACAAAAAGAAGTCTGGAGCGGTCAAATCAGGCGATCTTGCTGGCCAGTGCAAATCGCTAAAAAGGGAGATTAGGCGCCCGGGAAAAGCATCCTTCAGCATATCGGTTGTGGCACGTGCAGTGTGTGCTGTTGCACCGTCTTGTTGGAACCACATGTTTTCCAATCCCAATTCATCAAGTTGCGGCAAAAAGAACTCGTTGATCATTGCTCTGTAGCGCTCACCATTCACAGAAACCGTTTGGCCCCGACCGATTATTGGTCAAATAAATAGTCAGCAATATTCCGCGTTCTGGAGCAGTGCAGCGTAACATTGTTTATTAACGTGTATTTCGCATGTGTTTACTACACAAATGTCAAAACAGAACTGACTTTAGGGGCCAATCGCAAAATTTATAGCATTTTCTGATAGGAGGATTACTTTTGCGCCACCTTGTACATAGCCCAAACCCCATTTATCGGAACAATCGATTGTATGGAAGCTATATGTTATGTTGGTCCGATCTGGCTGATTTTCAATACACGTATTACATGTATAGTAGCTACCAAACGTTCAAAGTTGTACGTTCCTAGCTTTTTAATTGCAAAACTTATAGCCCAAAACCCATTTGTCGAAACTATCGATTGTATGGGAGCTATGCGTTGTATTGCTCCGATCTTGCTGATTCCGACGAATGATTAATCTCATGCAAAATGGCGCCTCCATACCAAATTTCATCAAGATATCTCAAAAACTGCGGAACTAGTTTGCGTATAAACAGACAGACGGACAGACGGGCATGGCTAAATCGACTCAGCTCATCGCCCTGATCATTTCGGTATACTTATTGGTGTGTCTATCTCTTCTTCTTCTCATACTTACAAACATCGGACCAAAGTTATAATACCATTTCATGTTCATGAAAGGTATAATTATTATTTTTCCCAGTATTCTTGCCTGTTGTTTGGAGGTGCTGTCAACTACACAAGCAATTGCTTTGAAGATAAATATCTGAATGTTTGTACGCGCATCATTCAAGAACTGTTGCCTTGAATTAAAATTTCAATCTAGGTTAAAACATAAGATTTGACTTACTGCTCTGGTATACTCACTACTTGTTATTCAGGCTTTGATTTAGTTGCATGACAAAGCTCTCCAAGAACCCGGTGTTCTAGACTGGAATAAAAATAATACGACTTACAGATGGCAGATGCAATTATAAGCTTTATCATAGAATTATATAAGCCTCATATAAGGTGTAAGTAAGTTAGTTTATATATTATACAAGTCTACTTATTCGCAAGCCTGGTTGGCCCTCTGATGTCGCATATTTCTGCTTTGAAAAGCTTCTCAGCAAAAAACGCAATAGTAACCATCCTTCAAAATATTAAAAAAGTGTTCAATTGATTATACGACTAGCCGCGTTAATTAGCCAGGAGACGATGATGATCTCTAATGCCTTTTTCCGTATACACAAGGTGGCGCAAAAGTAATCCTCCTATCAGAAAATGCTATAAACGCGGAATATTGCTGACTATTTATTTGACCAATAATCGGTCGGTGAAAAACGGTTACTGCGCAAAAGTAATCCTCCTATCACAAAATACTATACATTTTGCGATTGGCCCCTAAAGTCAGTTCTGTTTTGACATTTGTGTAGTAAACACATGCGAAATACACGTTAATAAACAATGTCACGCTACTCTGCTCCAGAACGCGGAATATTGCTGACTATTTATTTGACCAATAATCGGTCGGGGCCAAACGGTTTCTGTGAATGGTGAGCGCTACAGAGCAATGATCAACGAGTTCTTTTTGCCGCAACTTGATGAATTGGGATTGGAAAACATGTGGTTCCAACAAGACGGTGCAACAGCACACACTGCACGTGCCACAACCCATATGCTGAACATCGGAAGCTTACTTTTGCGCCACCTTGTAGTTGTCGTAAGAAACGCGTAAGCCACGCAAACCTCACACAACAGTTTAAAGCAGCGAAAAATATTCTTACAACAGTTCGAATTTGGAAGTAAGTTGTGTTACCTAAAAGTTTTGATTCGAAATAAGCAGTTCAAAGCCATTGGTGGTATCATTTGATTTTAACAACAACAGCCCGATGTAACTTTCGAAATAACCCTATTGTTGTTGTTGTTGTTGTAAAGACAAAAACACCACCCGAAGATTTTGGGGAGTGCTGTCGAACTGACATTCCTTGGCCGGATATGATTCCGGTACGCTCCGGTACTCCCTTGCGGTACTGTCCGTCTGTCGTGGTAGCGATTTGTTATGACGAGTGGAACCTTCTAGGTCATGACACACCATGAGATGGGTAATGAGAGGTAAGAGGCATCATATCCATAGATCAACCATCGAGTTGCACATCATTACCTTCGTGCATATTAGTCGGCTCTTGCGACCGGTATGCCTATCTCAGGCATATTCTTAACCCCTAACCCGCAGGGGAATCGAAACAACCCTCGCACCCTTTAATTTCTAGCTGTTAGACCTGTCGAGATATTCCTATTCATACATAATTATGATTACTAAATCCCACAAACTGGTGTTTGTAACGGAAGGAAGGAATCGATACGGATATATATGTAGTTCTAGCGATGCATAGAGAAATCGTTTGAATAAATTGGAGTTAACATCTAGATATTTGAATGTACGAGTAGTTTGTTATTGGGAATGGATGATATGGAAAATTTGGAAAACTTAACTAATGTTATAACTCATTGTCTGAAGCAGCTAAAAATTATAATTTGGAATGTATATTGACTTTTATTCTATGAATGAGCCCACGTATGTTCGCGCATTTTCCAGAAGCATGAATGTGTAAACTTTCCGATTTTTCGTTCCGCTCCCCGTATGACCCGTTGAATTTTCTACATTTGACGAAAAAACGTAGGCGCACTAGTTCAAGGAACTCAGACCAATTTGCAATCTAAGTTACCTCAATCAGCAAATATATACTGATTTTTCTAAAGCAATAAATTTTTAAACTTGATTTCCAAATATTTTAATTTTAGCACATTCACGCTCTTCGCAAGAGGGTCACAATATGATAAAGCAAATTTTAAAATTCCAACTCTTGATAACTTCGAAAAAGTTTTCGATAGAATGACAAAACCTGCTAGAGGGCATATCACAAAAAATGAAACCTGGCTTGCAGGTCCACCACTACATAAAAGTTTATCAATTTTTTAAGTTCAAGACCGGTTTCTGTTATTTTTGTAGAATGATTATTTTTAAATTTTATTTGAATGTTATATTTCACTCATTACGGACTTCTGACGCCGAGCAATTGTGCCCAGTTTTGCACCTCTCAACTGCAGCTGGGTATATAATGGTTGCTCCCGCTCGAACTTGGACTTTTTTACTTCGCTTTATATTGTTCGTTTGCTGTATGAAGCACTCCAGCCTTCATATCATCGCAACAACACCCAAAAACAACACTTATAGTCATCATAATAGATCTTTCATAAAACTAAAGTTACATATAAGAATAATACATTTTAAAACACAATGATCCGTTGTCTAATAGGGGACAACTGTAAAAGTGAGCGCTACGAACTCATTCCCATGATGATTGTTAAAACGAAGAAAACGTTTGTGGGTGAATTTGTATGGCGTTAAGTGATAAAACAAAGACAAAAAAGTTCTCAGAAATAAAAAGAAAATTGTATTTATTTTTGATGCTTTGCTATTGAAACTAAAATGGGAAATTCTATTATAGTACACACTTTTAAAAGATCTATTTTTTATAAAGAAAATAAACAATTGCAGTCTGCATACACGGTTAAAAATGTGTGGTTAAATTGTGTTACCATTCATAGGATTGAGATAATATTTCAATTTTTTGAACTGCCCTGCAAACGAAGTCGGGGTAGATACCTGCTGGTGGATCATACACTTAAAAATTATTTAAATTTGAAACCTAGTTCAGTGCACTCATTTTGACATAAGCCAGAGAATTTCAAATTTTTAGCCAAATTTTTCTTTGGTCATATGCATATGTGGGCAGCACCAACAAATTTCAGTTATGGGCCACAATTTGTAACCATGTGATAAAATTATTCATACATAAAAAGTTGGAGCAGACCTCTTTGTAATTGCCTTTTCTTTATTTATTCCCACAATTATTTCAAATGCATACTAACATTTTCTTCTTTGTCATTTTCTTAGCTGAATTTGAAGCTTAAAAAAGTTGCCCTAATACTTGGAGTTGATTGAACTTTGACACAGCGGAAATGATTTGTTTTTTTTTTTAATCCAAGCTTCTCACTTACCTTAAACTGGGCCACAGAAAAAATAATTACAGATGCTACATGAAATTGAATGTCCTAAAAAATATGTCAAGAAATTTGTTTGAAATGTTATCTTTAAAATGCACTATTGGAGTTTAATGAAATGAAAATTCTTGTTTTTCGTGAAATCAAAAAACAATGCCAACAGTTAAATGATATTAGAGAAAAATTGCAGCGATATGCACAGCGATGCTATGGGATGGCATGTTTCGAAACCCCCAGCTTTTCATCAGACCCCTTCTCGGACACTGGGATACGAACCCAAGGGCCTGCACCAAAGACGCTGTTAGAGTAGTCTAACAAGCTTTGGTGCCATGTACCAATTAAGAAAATAATCAATTAATTTCCAACTCTTAATCAAATCTGACCACTAAAAGCGCTACTTTAAATATTTTTTTTTATGTCTTTGCTTTGTATGGAAAATATTATCTCCAAATATAAAAAAACTCTTACCTTAATTTAGCATTTCCTATAGTTTTCGATCCGCATAACACTTAGTGAAAGTGATTCCTTTATACCTTATTGTCATCGGGCTTTGAATTGTGCTCCAGTTTTCAAGTCTCTAATTTTGTTCAGACTTTTGGGTTCTTATCATTTTCCTTTTTGTTTATTCGTCTTCCTCTTCGTCTTGTTCTTCTCCACTCTCTTCTTCTCCCCTTGTTTTCTATTTTATACACTTTAGTTGACGCTTTCAAAAGACTTAAGAAACAAAGCTCGGTTTATTTTTTTTATGGTGAAACTTTAATTTAATTATATAATTAATTTGTTGGAATATAAAATTTCTATTTATGTTAATGCCGCATGAATGTCGAAACACAGAGTACATAAATTTAATAAAGAGTTCATGTTCTGAATGAACAAAATCTGCTACGACACTGACTGGTTGGTTGAAAAGGACCTACTGCCTAGCGACCCCCTGGATAATTGCACTTAGTACTTGAAGTTCTTACTCAAACTATGAGAGTGCTAATTTAGTGTGCCTAAATGAAGTTACTGAATTACGATCCCGCTGTAATGAAAATGTAGAGGTGGATAAGTACACGATTCTTAGAGAATTTATAGAGAGACAGAAAGGTTGCATATTGCGTTGAACCAATAGATGTGTCGACTTCATTACCTAAGGATGCTATGTGGAAAAAAAAGCACACTTTGCACTTAGTAGTTTAGCGAAATATGAGAATGTGCATGTGTCATACTTATGAGGGTTGGCAAATAACACAGCAAGCGAAAAGCAAACATTTTTCTGGTCCTATTCGAGGTTGTCCTATTCCAAATCAAACTTAACCCACTTCAGCAATTTTTCCATATGAGGTTACAAGTCGATTTAAGAGTAACTTGTAAAATCTTAGTCAATGACGTTGATCATCTTAACCATTTAGGCATATCGACCGAAGTATGGTCATCAAAAACATACATTTTTGTGACCTTTATAGCTACCAACTTAAGAGCAGAAGATACTAAAGTGAGTTTTGCGAAATATTAAAACTGTGAGGTATTGAAGAGATATGGCTTCTGCTGTATTTTCAACCAAAATATATAGCGTCGAAACCTTAAACAATATTATTATGAAACTGGAATCTCACTAAATGAGGCTATAAGATACTAACCCGTTGTCTAAAATATCGACCACCGAAAACTTGAATTTTTGTTCCCGGGAAATAAAATAGTGTCTGTAGCAGATTCTACATATGTGACCTGGTCTACGGAAAGGGGGCTTAGGTGTCAAAAAATCAATTTTCACTTTTTAGTTGATTCGGATGGAAGATGAGATGCTTTTTCACGTGGTAGAATCCAAAAAGTAAAAACTTGTTTGAAATTTCCCTCCGGAAAGAGAGACGAATGAAAACAAGACAACAGCAGCTGCGCAGTATTAGAGTAAACGTCACTTCTTCAGTGTTACTTTTTTAAATGTTCCACACTAGCAACTTACACGATGAACTATAATAATATTCCGACCAAAAACAAAACTTACTGGACGTCCTTGAAGCCTCTGGAAAGGAGAACAATTAATGAGATAACGAGAAACTGACGAAACGAGTTTTTTATTTTTAATAGCTGTTTCCCAGAAAACTAGTTTTCGCACGTTCGCTCCCTTTTCGTAGACCAGGCCACATATAAACATTTATCAATTTTTGTCTCTTTTTATACCTTTCATGAACATAAAATGCTATTATAACTTTGGTCCGATATTTGTAAGTTCGAGAAGAAGAAGAGATAGACCCACCAATAAGTATACCGAAATTATTAGGGTGATGTGCTGAGTCGAGTTAGCCATGTCCGTCTTTCCGAACGTCCGTTCGTTTGAACGCAAAGAAGTTGCTCAGTTTTTGAGATACCTCGATGAAATTTGGTTTGGGGCAGCCATTTTGTAATATATTAATTATTTGTTGGAACCAACAAGATCGGACCAATACAACACATAGCCCACATACAATCGATTTTGCCGATAAACGGGTTTTGGCCTATAACTCTTGTAATTAAAAAGCTAGGGACGTAAAACTTTGCCAGTTTTATAAATCTTATGTACATAATGTGACTAGTGAAACTCAGTCAGATCGGACCTACATTACATATTGCTCCCATACAATCGATTGTTCCGATAAATTTCGTTAGGTCTATAACTATTGCAATTTATTAGCGAGGAACACACAATTTTGTAGCTATAGTACTTATTACATGTGTAATATGTGTAGTGAAAATCTTCAAGATTGGACCAATACATCGTATATCCTCCATACAACACATTTTTCCGATAAACGTGGTATGGGATATGTATCTTCAAATTAACAAGGTAAGACAATCAAATTTTGCAGAGTTTGTACTTATTGTAAGTAAGAATCGGACAATTAAAACCGTAATGCGTATTCCTTACTTGTTATAGTATAAGTTTGATGATATGTGAGCTACCTTGATATATTTTCCTCACGTACCTAGCATGTTAAAATATACACAAATTAATGGGTTTCGTGTAATTGAAATTGAAAAGAGTCAACGTTGTTGCGATTCCATTGATTTCTACACACTCCACATTAGCTAAATCTGCAAAAAACCATCAAAATCGGATAAAGCGACGAAAACAAATAAGGCAACAAACAATAAAGCATTTCACCACCCACCAACAACTAGTCAACCAACGAACAGCCAGATACAATTGCATTGGCATTGTCAGTTGCTCCTACCAAAACCAACTTGTCTATTAATTGCCTTAAAAAATTGCAATTGCTAATAGCAATGGGCCAACCACATACATACATACAACGAGTGATACATACTGTAAATGTCATGCATATTCGTAGGCACATTCGCGATACATACATCCATAGTATGTACATATGTACATATATCACACAAATGATTTACAAAGTCCACACTAGTGATTTGCGCGGTGTATTCGGACCAGCGGGACGCAAAGCAATTACAGGGTGGCGCAAAAGTAATCCTCCTATCAGAAAATGCTATAAATTTTGCGATTGGCCCGTAAAGTCAGTTCTGTTTTGACATTTTTTGTAGTAAACACATGCGAAATACACGTTAATAAACAATGTTACGCTACACTGCTCCAGAACGCGGAATATTGCTGACTATTTATTTGACCAATAATCGGTCGGGGCCAAACGGTTACTGTGAATGGTGAGCGGTACAGAGCAATGATCAACGAGTTCTTTTTGGCGCAACTTGATGAATTGGGATTGGAAAACATGTGGTTCCAACAAGACGGTGCAACAGCACACACTGCACGTGCCACAACCGATATGCTGAACATCGGAAGCTTACTTTTGCGCCACCTTGTATTTGAAAATAAACGGTTAAAGCACGGGATTGAATCAAGTAATTTCTGAACATAAATAGCTTCTCTTCCTTTGGTTAACTTCTTTATTCAACCAGCTCGCTGGCTTTCAGGTCATCATGGACCGAACCAAAACTACATACAAACTTTATAGTATCAAAGGTTTTATCAGGAGGTGCATTATCAGATTGTACGAGATTATGTAGAGTAAGTTAGGGTATTGTGATATGGGTTGGTAATGGGTTCATATTTGAAAAAACATTTTCCATCGTGCGGTCGTCAATAATTTTGAGCACTCTTTAAACAAGGAAAAATTCTTAAGTTGTCAACTTCTTATATTTTATTTTCGTTTTTGGTTGGTATAGGCACCAATATTTCAAGTGATTACTTAATATTTTTAAATTAATTTTTGGTGAAAAAATTGTTCGATCCTTTAAAGCTCTAATTTGGGTAATGTGATATGGTAGAAGTAGTTCAATATGGAACAGGAGTATGAAAAGTATAAATTTCCTCCAACTAGGATTTGAAACGTGAATGACACAGGGGTGTCTACTCGTATCACGCCATGTAAGCTTTCGAAAATGTTAGCCACAACACATCTTTCATAGGAGAGCCAAGTTTGTGGTATAGTATATCACATTACCCCCCTATTTTGACAAAACGACTTTCTTGACTTTTTATGGGTTTGAATAAATATCTTCCGGAATACTTAAGATAAATCGATCTCGTCTTGGAATGTGCTTCGCAATACTGGAATCTATCCAATTGTATGATTTTCAACCTGTCTACTTAATAAAATGTTGAGTAGCAGACGAAAAAGGTGTACCTATATCACAACACCCTAACTTACTCTAAACCATAAAGGTCTTCACAGTTTCTTTAACGAGCCACCTCGGATATGTTTAAAGCTCCGTAACTCCCGGGGGTTCTTCGGATAAAGAACGGTCCTTCTTCATGAAAAATGCTTTAAGAGACTAACACATACAAACTATTACTTAAGAAACAAACATCGCCGATGTTGCTGCTGAATATGGACTATAACTAAAAGTCACTCTTCTTTTGCTTCTTTGTTGTAAAGGCAAACCCTTTCCGCTACTAGCAAGCAGCTAACCTTGGGGTTGCGGGTTTTTTCTGGCCTTTTACGACAGGAGTGCCTACCGCTTCGGTACAAGGCCGGCTGCAGTCTTAGCCTCTTTGAATAAACTCCGCTTTCCGTCAACTTTGGATAAGCTGCTAGTGTGTCAACGAGTAGGAATCAATATTATCCCAGCTTTATGGAGGGCGAGTAGTTTTTTAAAATTAATGTTTGTATACTATATTATTATTTGTTCAGATAGTAGAACGGGGGGGGGTGCGAAGCACATGTTGAATAGGGTAACCTTTAAGAAATATTAAATTATTTTTTCTATATGAAATAAATGAATAGAACCTTATGTCGCTTATGTAGATTTTTTAATTAAAGTTGTTATACAAGCTACTTTTCGTCTATTAAAACTTGGCGAAGTAGCTAATGTTGTCAAACTTTGTATTTCATAGTTGTTTTCATTGTATCAGGTAGGGTGGCTGGGCTTCTGAACTCAAAATTGAAAGACGAGTGAAACGTGGTTGAAAGTAAAAAATTGGTTTCTCATCCGTGCGGCCTCGGTATTAAATACTAAGTTCAGCCGCTATGCCATCTCTACTAAAAGCTGTTATTTGTTCAAATTGATGGGAAAACGTTGAAACGGAATTCAAAAAGGAAAAACAACCAAACTTTTTTCTTTTTTTTTTGTAGAGCAATGTTTGTATCGCTCTGTGTGGCACTTGTTTCAGACTGCCTTCATTTGTTGTCACAATTCTTTTTGCCTTATGCTCCATTTGTATATTGCTCGCTTTTTACGGTGTCAATGAACGGCCTTCCGCAGCATCATGCTTTAGCTTTTCACATCCAACTGGCAGAGTTGAGCTCAGTGCAATTCAGCTTCAGGGCGCCCCAGTCAAGTAAATTCATTTAAGTGAAACGTTTGTAAAAGTCACCAACAGCAATATAGCAGCCACCTTAGCCGCCAGTGACACCAACGCTATCAACTGGCTGTTATAAAAACACTACATTACATACCTACAGCTATAACAGTAACAGTAACAATTACAATAACAAATGTAATCAACAGCAAGCGGCAACTGTCATCATCAGCTGCATTTTGTGCCTTACTTTTTGCTTTTGAAGCTTCACGTTTGCTGTTTGTTGGTTGTTGTTGTCATTGCTGGTTGTCACTCTTGCTCTGCCCACACAAAACCGCAAGCAACATCGATTGGCAACGGTAATATAGCATCGGTTGTTGCAACAACTTTTCAAAGTCGCAAAACTTTGCTTTTATGCCCGTCGCTTCCTTCTTTTTGTGGATACTTTATTGCCTTCTACTACATTGCCAAGTTACTTGTTTTAGTGTTGTTGTTGTTGCTGATGCTGTTGTTATGTGCAATTAAAAATGCCATCTGCACACGTTGTAATGTTGTATGCTTTGTTGTTTTGTTTTAGTGCTGCTGAACTTGTGGTGTATCGACATCCCTATTCTGTGACTCTGGCTTTACTAATGGCTTTTCCTTTTTGTTTTTGTATTTGCTGTCGCAATCTCTGAGAATATGAGAATGCATTGTCGCAAATATTTTATTGTTAGTTTTTCGTGTTTTTTTTATTGCCAGCGGTTAAATGTTCATTGATAAAGCAGAACTGTCATTTGGTATTAAAATTTATGTTTATGGGCAATTGAAATCTGGGGGGTCAGTTAATAATTTTAGAATATTAAATTTAATATCTGCTTTGATTATAGATTTTCAAGCTAATTTGCTTGGTGCCTTTGGTGGCCATTTTCACACATTTTAAATGCTCAATGTGAGAGTATGATCTAATAAAAATCCTAAGACAGATTAACTCAGTGGCAGTGGCAGCATGAATATTTTATTTACATAGAAAACCACTTTTTTAATACTTCAGATTTTTCAGCTTTACTTCTCGCGGAGAAAATATTTTTTAAATTATGATTTATTCTTTTTGGTTAGAAAGTGAGGCTAATAAAAAGGGGATCTCCAAGCTGAAAATAATTTTGGAGTCACTGGATTTTCACTTCACTGTTTATGGTTACAAATTAGAAACTGCTAACGACTTCATACATGTAAGAATAACTGTTAAAAACGAAAGTATTGACAGGCTATAAATTCAGGAAAGAACTAGTGATATTCCTATACTGTGCTAAAGGGCCGGTTTTTGTGCAGTCCATTACCTCGTACCTAGGGACACGATATCGAATGCAAAGTATCGATGGTGTACTCATTTTAAGTATCGCTGCACAATTATCGGGTACACGATAGTATCGACACAACACCACTCGGTACTCAAAGTATCGATTTTAAATATACTGATAACAAGCAGTTCAATAACGAAATGCAAAATTTTTACCTTAAAATAGGTATGCTATGTTCCAATTGGAAGCTGTCGCTTATTCTGGAATTCTAGGTATCCTAACGATAGATAAATTATTTATATGTATTTATTTATATATACAGATATGTACCTTAAGTGTTTGTTTACAATGGCTTGAATCTACATACACTAGACAGAATAAGTTTTTTTGCCATGTTCACCAATTTGGCTTCAGTGAAATAATTTAAAATAATAGGTTTCTCCAAACATATAGGTCGAAATTAAATACGAAAAATGTAAATTATAGTTTAAAATAAATTTCCATCAAAATTGTCAGGTTTTTTCGGAATATTTAGATTTTTTGGAGTATGCAGCCCATTCAATTTCAGTATAGAAAAAATTTCGCGTTTTATTTCCTTTTTCTTTTTTCGCAGCATAAAGGCAAAACAAAATCAGTACATGTTGTAATGATCATCGATCAACGGCAACTATTTAATTTGCAGGCGACTGCCTATTCCGACTAAATTGACTGTAAATACTTTGGCGCTGATTTTCTTTGATTCGCGGAACAAGTTAGAGAGAGACAAACCACCAGAGCAGAGTTTTTGATCTGTTAGTACTTTTTATTGTATATTGCCACATTTTTCTAAAAATTCGATACGATACCGGGGTCTAAATACTCGATGCCAAAAAGTATCGCTATAAAAGTATCGAGTACAAAATATCGGTATCGAAGGGCAAAAGTATCGATATGGTATCGCATCGTATCGAAATTCGTTTCCCTACTCGTACCACTACAAGTAGAGGTATCGATTTTTTGCTTTGTTAAGTTTGTGCCTAAATTTGACCATTTTGCCTACCTCTTATTGGCGAATGGTCATGAATACTACGTTCCGCTCATGAAATTTAACAAAACATTATCCAATTTTAATTCACCATTTCTCTGCTTCTATTTCTTATCATCGTCTTTTAGTGATTTCGTGGAGTGATTTATCTAACCCCAATGAACCTTTGGGTCTTGGCAATCCTGCCTCGGTCCTATTCTGATCTCTTAACCAGTAGGAACGAGCACCTGCTGTAAGTGAGCTATGAGCAACTTTGCCACTAAAGCAATATAATATTCAGTTATACCCGAACTGAGACCTTATTACTTGTTGATGGGATGAAGTGGAATTATTTTCGAGATAAATCATCTTCTCTACTATTCATGGAATGAGCTCAAGGCCAAGAATAATAATTTTTCACATTTCAATTTTTATGAAAATTATTATTGTTTTTATTAATTTTTTAATTCGTTATTAAAAGTTGCTTTAATTGAATTGAGTAGGAAAAATTGTTAGAGACAACCACCATAGCTTTTCTTATAGAACTATTTCGGAAGCTGCTAGGCTTCTTCATCAGAGAAATTTTGGCACGCATTGCTAACCACTAAGCTAACAATACGCTGGTTTTGATGTCATCTAAACTTCTAATTCTATTCTTCTTTACAATACACATGAACCACTTCCGCCATCTGACAGTTAGTAGTGTGATCATGATGGATTTTTTTGGCAGATCTGTTTTATAATCATCAGCAGAACTGTCTTAACGCGTACTCTCGGTTTTTTTTTATTGCTTTTTTGTACCAACAATTTTTGTTGGCATTGAGCTCGTTTCATGAATACTTCAAAATGTACAGGCCGCAAAATCAACAAAAATTGTCGGTACAAAAAGCAATATCTTCCCTACACTTATGACTTGTTTCATCCTTCTTTATGTTCAAACCGAGTTTATAACTGCTTAAGTTGTCCAAAAATGATTTTTAGTGCAAATAACTAGAATTGTTTTTTTTGACTTAAAATACCTGTATAAAACCTAATATCTGCCTAAACGTTAATATTTCTATGGTTGAAAAAATAAATAAATTCCTGCCACAGCTGATAACCTCAAATAAGAGTTATGCCATGTAAAATTGGTTTGGTAATTTGCATTTTTCCACCACCCAACATTAATAAAAATGTGAACCTACGCCGCTTCGAGACATGTGTTGTTGATAATTTCATATCGTACAGACACATGCACGTGCTCATATCTAAGTACGTAAGTCGAGTATCTAAAGATCTAAGCTAATGCATATTCGCGATACAAATATTATTACTTTTCGGCTACTTTAACAAATAAAACGATTTGATCGTGTCGCGTATCGTTTCGCCAATTATTTTCTAACGCTCCCAATAGGCGATTTGTCGCCCAGTGGCCAACTTCTCGAAACCAATTTTATTTCGTATTATTACACGCTTGTCGATTTGAAAGTCAATTTGTGTTGGCAGTTTTGTCCGATTTTTTCATAGAGTTATATATGTTTGTGCGAATATGCACGTTAAGGTGGTTCTTATTTTTCAAGTTTTATTTTTCCTTAGTGCTAGAAACATCTTAGTTCTTTAGTATGTACCAGTAAAGACAGGGCTGTCTGTATGTTCAATATCATACTGGACACGATACTTAATTATTTTCTCGGAATGCCATGTTTTATAAGAGAATTTATAGTCACGAGAACAGCCACATATAGCTCTGGTCTAGATAGTTCTTTAGTTAGTTTGTCTGCCGATTTTAATAATTCTAGTGGCCTTAATGTTTGAGCCAGACCTGGGTAATATCAAGTACCAGTACGACTTGTGACAAGTACATTTTAAAAGAATTGTACTGGTACTGGTACTGGCATTCCCAAAATTTTCAAGTACAAGTACAAGTACGAGTACAAGTAATTGCAAAATAATTTAAGTTTTAGCAAATACTTCAAAGTATTTGAAAAGAATTGAAAGTACTTGAAAAGAATTGAAAAATGTACTTGAATCGACTTTTTAATTCTTTTCAAGTACTTTCAATTACTTACAATCTTGAAACCAATATTTAAAAAAAAAATACAAAAATAAACGATATTTTTATATTTTTTACATGTCGCTTGTAGTCCATATTATGTTTATTTAATAAAATGCAATTCATTGTTCACATTTAAAAATAAATATTGCATGATCATTTGAAATTTAACGCAAATATATAATTAAATTTAATTTACAACTCTCTCTCTCTCTCTCTATGGCGCGATATACAACAGGTATATCATCATAAACCTCCTAAGAGATTTTTGCGCCAAGCTTCTCTTCCAATTTGTGGTGTGCCGATTTGAATTTTTCCCTACAAATTGGTGGGACCTACAGTTTTTTGCCGACTCCGAACGGCATCTACAAAGGAGACGAATTTTTGCTGATAAGCCTGTCATGGCAGAAATACACTCGGAGAGTTTGCCAAACCACTGCCGAGGGGCGACCCCGTTTTGAAAAACTTTTTTCAAATCACTTTTGATGTTACCTTACCAGGGCTCGAACCATGTCCCTTCGGTGTGGTAGGCCGGCAACACTACCTTCACACCACGGCGGCTGCCAATTAATTTACAACTAAAAAAAATAATTCAAAATAAAAAAATATATAAAATAGCAGGAATTCAACAAAAAACACGCACGTTTTACTTTGAAACCATACATATGTTTGCATACAAACATGTGTACGTAAATGCACACAACCATGCTCATATCTGACCTGGTATTGTTGAATCATGCTTCACTGCATACAATTTTGTTGTCAAAATTTAGCAAAGAAAGTTACAACTCTAACATTTACTTACTTGTACAAGGTGGCGCAAAAGTAATCCTCCTATCAGAAAATGCTATAAATTTTGCGATTGGCCCCTAAAGTCAGTTCTGTTTTGACATTTGTGTAGTAAACACATGCGAAATACACGTTAATAAACAATGTTACGCTACACTGCTCCACAACGCGGAATATTGCTGACTATTTATTTGACCAATAATCGGTCGGGGCCAAACGGTTACTGTGAATGGTGAGCGCTACAGAGCAATGATCAACGAGTTCTTTTTGCCGCAACTTGATGAATTGGGATTGGAAAACATGTGGTTCCAACAAGACGGTGCAACAGCACACACTGCACGTAATATGGACTTACTTACTATTGTTAGTAATTGAAAGTACTTGAAAAGAATTAAAAATCGATTCAAGTACATTTTTCAATTCTTTTCAAGTACTTTCAACTCTTTTCAAATACTTTGAAGTATTTGCTAAAACTTCAATTATTTTGCAATTCCTTGTACTTGTACTTGTACTTGTACTTGAATATTCTGAAAGTACTTAGTACGGACTAATTACTTCAAGATCAAAATATAAAGTATTTAAGTACGTAATAGTCCAATTACTACTCAGTATTATCCAGGTCTGGTTTGAGCTATCAATTATACGAAAGCTATACCATTTTGAGAACGAAGTAATTTGCTCAAAAACCCTGTAAGTACACATCCAAACTAAAGTTTGAAAATTGCAAAGTTATTCTAAAAACTCCAATTTTCAGAGCAATCAATTTGTTTCGAATATATGCAATCTGTTCTCGCCGGTTTCAGAAAATATTCTATGAAATAAAATCCATTCAGATCGGACCAAATATCGAATAAATATTCACATTACGAGAATAAAGAAAACGTAGACAGCGCAGTAAACAAACAGTTCGGCCAGCTGCACATGCATCTAGACATTTCTTATTAAGTCGCTTGATTGACGCCTTACCGTTTAAACAAGTTCCCTTTTTTGTCACTTCGTTCCCATCGGAATAATGGTTTCCCTCTTAGTCGCCTTTACCATTTTGTGTATAAGAGAACAACATCTAGGCCAGAGCATCTTCATTTACTCACATAACATGGCATAACCAACAGAGCCACTGCATTTAAATTCGTTGAACTATACCGATGTATACCTAGAGCCCATATAGCTCATTACTAAATCTTCTCGGTGCTCGTTACCCCCTACTTATTTAGGTCCACAAATCTTATATGTCTCTAATACTCCCAGTCCAATGCCTCTAAATAACATGCAATCTCTTCGGGTCGATTAAAAGAACAGAGCCAATGTAAATGTTACCAGGTGTAAGAAAACGAATTCAGTTTTCCGAAAAGAGCTGAACCAACTAGTAAAAGAGGCTTAGTGGAATTGAAAATAAATATATTTCCCTCCTGCTGGCTCAAGGCAATCTTTGATGGGTGCATAAGGCTGAATTATGCACCGCACTCTTGGAGAATGGCCCGGGTAGCCTTCCTCCCAAAGGCGGGTAAAACCAGTCATGTGCACCCCAAACACTATACGCCTGTCAGCTTAGCGTCATTCCTACTCAAAAGTGTTGAGAGGCTCATAGACATGTACATAAAGTCTAAGATGAACGAAAGACTGGATTCCCTAGTACAACATGCGTACACCGAAGACAAGTCGGTAGATACCGCACTGCATAGGGTGGTCATCAACATAGAAAAGGCTCTGGAATACAAAAAATACGCCTTAGGTGTTTTCTTGGATATTGCCTGGGCTTTCAACAACGTCTAAAATTGGGCAATAATGGTTGGTCTCAATTCTATTGGGGTGGATCCTGCTCTGATAAGGTCGATCGGCTGTTTGTTAAGACGTTACTTCTCGATGGGGTCTATATGAGGCCACGAAAGCAGTAAAAAAGAGGCACGCCACAGGAGGGGTAGTATCCCCACTACTTTGGACACTGGTCATTAACCTACTGCACAGGCGGTTCAATGATGCACCGGGCAAACTTACGGCGTACGCAGATGACGTTTCAGTCATCATAAGTGGTAAATGTCTGCAAACAATTACCTCTCTGATGGACCGGGCGCTTCGAGAGATGCATGCCTGGTCGTCGGACATTGGGTTGACCACAAATGTGGAAAATACGGACATGGTATTTTTCACTAGGAGGTATAAGGTCCCGAACTGGACTAGGTCTAAGCTAGGAGGGGTAACCCAGCTGGAGAAACACAGTACAAAATATCTGGGAACAATTTTGGGCAGCAAGTTGTCGTGGAAACCAAATGTAGAAGAGAGAGTGAAGAAGTGATTCACAGCACTCCACGCATGCAATAGAATGCTGGGGTGCAAATGGGGACTCTCGCTCGCCCTTTCTCATTGGGTGTTCACGACAATTGTGAAACCAATCCTTTATTACGGAGTCTTAGTTTGGTGGGCAGCCGCACAAAAGAGAACGTATGCCAATAATCTAGAGAGAGTGTGCAGATTGCCAATGATTAGTATAGCGGGAGCTTAGAAAACCACCCCGACAGCAGCATTAAATGCTACTCTGCATATCCCGCCCGTAGACCTAGTGCCCAAGAATATGGCATTAACAACTGCAAATAGGCTAAATGCCTCGGGCAGCTTGAACGCAGACCGTACGGCCACAGTAGTATATCGTCATCTAACATTGTAGGTGCAGACTACATGCTACCCTTTCTGCACTTCGAAAAGGGTCCTGAAGCTACAATAGACTTATATGGCTGACGTAAAGGTTCGGAAATGACGGCCAGCACCGCACACGTGTACACCGATGTTTCCAAATTAACAGAAGGTATGGGGTCTGCTGTGTACTGTGCTGATCCGCAAATAAACAGATTCTACGAGCTGCCAAAACACTGTAGTGTCTTTCAGGCGAAAAGCAGCGGAAATACTGGAAAAAGCCTCCCTACAAAGCAGCCACGTCAGTTTCTACATTGACAGCCAGGCGGCTATTAAGGCAATAATCTCGCACACCACAACAACTAATAGTGTCCTAGAGTGCAAAGAGGCGCTGAGAAGGATTGCGAGGAACTTACATCTACATCTACTGGGACCCCAGTCATATGGGCATAGATGGAAATGAAAAGGCGAACGATTTGGCCAAGAGGGGGGCGGCCTTCGAGGAGTATACCGTAGATGACCCGAACAGACTGGGAAAGTTAAAACACAGGCAAGAGTTGCAAATGATGGACCAGGAAAAAAAGGCGGGGAATCATGCGCGGGGTTGCAAAGTCTCCAAGATCAATTGCAGTGCATATGACATGAGGTCAACTAAACTACTCTTATCCCTAAAAAGGGAGGACTGTAGGCTCATAATGGGCGTACTTACTGGGTACTGCCTTTTTGCTTCGCATGCGTATTAATTAGGTCTCGTCGAAGACAACATATGCAGGAAGTGCGGGCTGCAGGAGGAAATGTTTGAGCATATTTTCTGCTCGTGTCCTGAGCTCGCTAGATTAAGACTTCGACTACTACAACAGCGCCACAACTAGTAGCAAGTAGGATGGGACCTAGAAAAGACGGAGGTGTTCTTTAACGTGGATCCTGGTTTTTGATAGGGTTTTCGTTTCTGGTCTAAGAAACTTCTGGTAGCACCATGGACCGGCCAGCTAAAGCTAACCTAACTCTCCTCCTTAGTCCGACATAAAGGTTCACATAAAGGTCCCATATACTAACTAACTACGGAACTTTCTACTACAAAAGTCAGCATACTCAAACGCTATCAATAGCTGCAATACACCAAAGCTTCAACACTGATTTAGTCTAAGAATCCCTTAATCCCAGCTACTGACTCCACAGACCATTTTATTTTCATAGACCGGATCTAAGGTGCAGGGTTTGCTTCGAAAAATAGTCCGCCATTTCAAAATTTCTAGCACAAGGGTCACCCCAATGTACATATTATGTATTTCGCAGCTGTGATATTCCTACTTACTTGTTGGTGGCTTGGAATGCTGTTTGTTATGCTGTTGTTTATAAAAAGTTAAAAAAACAAAAAAGTTTGTTCAACATTTGGTGGCATGTCTCTAAACACTGTGTTCCACAAACTGAAATGCCGTCGGCAAACAGTAGTTTCCTGTTTTTGTTACATATTCTTGTAACAATTTTGTGTGGTTAATGAATATACTTTTAATTTATTTCAGTCATTTATTATAATTGATATTAACTTACCTCCTAAGTTAAGTTTGTTCATTATTCACTTTTTTTTTTTTGTGATCTGCACAAATCACTCAGGTGTTAAATGTTGATTGACCAACTGACTGACTGATAAAACTCATTCAGTTGTGTGCGGTAGCAGCCACTGCCAAGTAACCCGCTCTTGGCCAACAAATGCGAATAATTAGACAACAACAATTCGATGTGTGCAGCTACTTGGCTTTGTTGATGCCTTTAAATAAATATATGTATGACTGGGTGTGTAATCCATCTTGCAGATACCACTTATAATTTCGATGTTTGTGTGTTCGTGTGCATGATGGCTCTCTGCAAGTGTCCAAACTGTCTGGCCTGTTTGTTCAGAAAAGATCGTCTTGTCTACGAAAATCTATAAGTTTTCTGCAGCCACGTTGAGGCTTGGCTGGTCGATTAACAAACGTCTGTCATGCCTGTAACTGTTGCTTTTATTCTCTCCTCTTTGATCTAATGTATGTATTACCATTTAAATGGTTAGTGGAAACACAATATTTATATACTACTCAGTTACAGTTGTGGACAGATAAATGTTACAAAAAATCGTTTGCTTAGTGGAAAAACTCAAAAAAGGTGTTTGTGCGACATGGCGTCTGCGTATTATCTGTGTATTCTTGATTGTTATTCTCTAAGGCTGTGATACATATTGTTCTTCCGATCACGCTGCAACTCTAAAGTTTTCGCAACATAGACTTCCTCTTTGCCCAGGCCCATGGCACAGGTCTTTTCTAGTTTATCGTACAAGCAGTCCAAGACGCTGGTCCAGAGTAGCGAACATCAGTACTTGGTGGTGAGTTTTTTTCAATCCACAAATAAAACAACAATAGTTCCAGCTGTCTCTTCTTTGTCTCACCACTGTAACAGACGTCGCCAAGCTCGATTATTTCATATCAGCCTTTGTTGGTCCTCACATTCTAGGAACATGTCCTTATTCCGTATGTCTTATTCCATAGCCCTTAAACGTTTCCGAGCCCAATGGGCAGAACGGTAGCACTTGGAAGGGGAGGAAACAGTATTGATCTGACCCTAAGTTAATTCAATGACACAAAATATCTTTTAATGAGGTAAGAGGTAAGGTCGAATAACCTCTCAAAAAGGGGATCTGACCCTTGGGCCAAAATATTCGATACTCTAGTTTAGGACAAAGAATGTGTTCGCTTCACTGCTTTATCCTATCTCACTGAAATTATATGACAATTTTTATGACTTTGATTTAAAATTTTTGAATTCAGTGTACCCGAAAAATATGGTAGTGAGCTATTGGGCGACTGCCAGAATAAACTTTAACCCTTTCACCCCTGAGTTTTTTTTCGAAACCTGGAGGGTTTTTCATCATAACGACAGCAAATACTGTAATATGACAAAAATATAAGATGTTTGGCATACCTTAAAAGTACGAGATCCTTACTATTATCCTGGGATATATAATCCCAATAATGTTTTTAAGTGGGATGTATACGTCCCAATACTGCTGAAAGGACTAAGGAAATTAATTAACAACTTTCAATAAAAAACTAAAAAAATTCACATTGTATTGATTTTTCTTTCACAAATTTAATTAACATATTTAGTCCCGATTTCCTTATTTGGTGAGGTACAATGTACGCATCGACGACGAGAAGGCCTTTCAATAGGGAGATGATCGCCTATATTACGACGTTCCGCTCGTGATCGCTTTGCGGGTCTTCCACCACATTGACGTGTTGTGAGCATTTTGTATTTTATACCTTCAGCTATCATCGACTCGGCTAAGGGCACAAAAAAATTAATGAGGGAATTTTACGGTGCGTGAATATTATCCAGGCGCTAACCACAGCTATCATATGAATTTAAAAAAATAGTTTTTCCCAACATTTTCACATTAAAATACAACGCGTGACTGTTTAGTATTTGAATCCTGCACTACGTCTAAGTAGGCTTTTTGGGAATATTTTCCGAAAAACGTCGAGCTCTGTAGCGCAATGAGGGAATCCAATAAGAACTTCAGCATCTTTTTCGATGTGCATTTTATACCTTGGTTCAGAAATGACTCCGTTGTTAAAAGTTGTCCAACTACATTTATTGCCGATTGGTTGATCCTCAATATTCTCCAGCGAATCAAGGCGAAGATTCACCATTGTATATAGCTTGTGCTAGAGGATCTTCCACATCTTCGTTATCATCATTTGATGATACATAGCTAAACTCGGATGCACTAAAGTCATCGCTCATATCATTCCTCTCGTCATCTACAAAATATTTCTCAATTTCATGCTCATCAAATTTCCTCCTCCTGGACCTCTCCAAGTATAAACCAATATTGGGATGTTATTATCCCACTCAAATATGTTATTGGGGTTATATGTTCCAATGTAGTTATAAATATAAAAAAATTACATTTATCACCTCAATTTCTTAATAATTTTGGATCAATAATCTTTAGCCACACTCGAAGTTTCAAGCACGAAGAATTTCCTGAAAAAAAAAATGCTACTAGTTGGACGTTTCACATTGAAATACAACGCGTGGCTGATTAAAGTTTGCGACTTGTCTTTGCCAAACATTCGATTAGCAGGAAATTTATTTTAATACTAACGAGATCGATTTACTACTCAACAAAGAAAACTGTGCGCTTTAATTGGGAATATTTCAATGCGTAATTGGAAGAAAAATAAAAGTTATACACAAGTTTGAAGTTATCTGGGGCATATTGTCCCAGTAGGGGCGAAAGGGTTAAGAAACTACAACGCTTTTACCAATAACTGTAACGTTTACCTTACCACCACTGTACATATGGTATGTAGATATATAAATACTCGTACAAGCATTTAGAAATAAGCTTTTGTTTACCAAGGTGTGTAATTTGTTAATCTGGCGGTTACTGTTTATTTCTCTATTAACCACTTAATTATATGATCACAGTAATTTAGCTGAGCTATTTGCAATAGCTGCGAATTAATTGTATGAAGGAACAAGACAATGCAGCGACCACCCGCAAGTCAGTTTGAATTAATTTGTAAATTCTAGCATGGCGGTTTGAGATAAACTAAATATCTGACACAGTGGTAATCTATTGATATTCATTGAATATGTTGAGATATTAGTAAAGAAAGGCAAGCAAAATTTGTGAATGACCACCAGTGATGCCATGCTCTTGCGAGTTAAAAACACCAATGACAGCCTAGTCCTGAGCTTGCTTAATTTCCGGGGAGCATTATTTTCAGTCTACATGAGTGGTCCTTTAAGATCCTGACAGATCGATAGTGAACTTACCAGGTCTCACGATGCACTGATAAGTGTGCAATTAGAAGGTATGAGGACTGTAGTTTTGCACAAGGGTCCAGCAACTCGTCATTCACATGGGTAATCCGTATACACCTGGCTGTTTTTTTGATCCTGAGCCAAATTATTACCATCCGCACATCATCATAGTGTCGTGGATGAAAAGTAATGCCATTTACTTGATTGAGGTTTCGAGTTTATCTCACGTCTTTAGGCCCTAGTTTTCTTTTTTCTGAACAATTGACACTCCCCCTCTCCCGAATGCCACGTGGCTCTTTTGGCGGATTTCTTTCTTTCTGAGAGAGCGTTGAATTCTTTATCGTACCTATTATGTCAGAGACGTCGGTATGAGCAGCAAACTACTAATCCTCAGTTTATCACTTCGTTGGAGACTTTGCTCAGAGAGCCGATATCTAAGCGCAATGGAGCTTTTTCTGATGTCTATCACGGCGATTATGGAACCTTCTACCTTGACAGGGTAAAATTCGAGTAATTCCAGTACGTCGAACCAGCCGCCGTTTGAGCCCAACTAAGATTTCGCTGTTTTTTATTAGAAATAATTTCTATGTGGTGTATGTCAGAAATCCTAGCAATCTTATGCCACTTTTTATTTGTGCTTCTTGAGATATCTGATTGACAACAAACCGTGTTGACAGACAACAGATTTTGTAAATTCCTCAACGCGCAACATTGCTATGCTAATAAGGCGCACACAATACAAAAACAAATAACTTCGTCAAGTAAACATGGCCATCAGGTAAATGAAATTAAATGTCCCGTAAGATTTTACCGCTCAATTGTTGACAAACAAAATAATGTGGATGGACATGACTTAACACAAACTAAGCCTTCACAGATTTCACTTTTGCTTAATGCTCAGTGACAAAAGAATTCTCCGAAGTATAAACATTAAAATATTTGCAAATCGAACGTGCAACATCAACACCAATAATTGTTTTTAGCCAAAAATGTCAACAATAATACGAAGCCGCCTCAAATTTGACAATTACCAACAATAGCAATGACCAGTGTGACCAGGTTAGCCTTTTCGAGGCTAGATTTAGCCTTTTTTTTTGTCCTTTAGCATCATAATTTTGGTTTTAGCTTCGTGGCTTTTTTCTAGCCTTTTTGTGCTCCAAACCTTTTCTGGTCTGGACACCATATTTTTCATACAACTTCGAGAAATATATAAAACTAAAGTTGAATAAAGGTAGTATTGATGACGAAATACAGAAAATTATTCGTAAAAGTTGTGAACTATTTTTATGGAGTTATAAGAGAGATAATATGAACTCTTTACAAAAGATAATTTTTTTTTCAGTTGATAATTCTTTGAAAGTTACAAAGCCGGATGTATTTTCTCACTTTCAAAAAGAGAAGTCTAGGTACTCTCCAAGTCAAGTAGCATTGATTGAGCTGAAGTGGCGAAAGCTAATAGCCGTACAGTGGACCAGTACGACCCCTACCATGGAATTTTGGGCGGTAGTCCGAGAACATAAAAGTTCATTAAACGAACCCCCTTTTTAAGAGCTGGTCGAATTCGTATTTAACCTTTTGGTATTAAATTTCAGTAATGCGGAGGCTGAAAGAATTTTTAGTGCCATGAATATTTTAAAAACTAAGTTAAGAAACAGATTAAAAATTAAAATGCTTAACTCGCTGCTTAATATTAGATGTTCATTAAAACGCTTATCCAAATGTTGCACTAATTTTGAAATTACCGTGATCTCATCTCTATTATAAATACCCACACTTTGTACGCAGACTCAAGCTCTTCTGATTCATCAGACGAAGAAAACATTATAAAATTAATTTGTTTGTAGTGATTTTGCTATAGTATGCATTTCTTTGAAAAAATTTCTAGTCAAGGAAAATGTGCCTGATATGTGTTGAAACAAGAATAGTTCCTTTAAGTTATGTCTACAGCCTTATATACAAATAGTTTAAACTAAAATAAAAAATTTGAAATGGATTTCGTAAAAAAATTTCTGACTTTTTTTTAGCTTCTTTTTTTCTTAATTTCAGCCTTTTCTAACCATTTTTTTTTGCCGATTTAGCTTTTTTTTTTTCTAACACCTGGTCACACTGGCAATGACAGCAAAACCACAACATCCAATATGGCCTTCGTTGCCTATTTGCTGCCACACGGGGCAAAACTCAATTTGTGCGAGTGGAGAAAATGAAAACATTACGAGCGGCAGCAGTCAAAAGTCCGATTTCTAAGCGCAGCCGTGTGTATTTATGTGAATAAATAAATTGTAGACCCAGCCAACGACTAATGTCATAATAAAGCGACAACAGTTAGGAAAAACTTTCCTCAAAATAAATACATTTTTTAAAGTTTTTGCTAACAAGCAAAGGTGGCAACAATATCAATGGCGCCACACCGCACTATGGGACGTTTTATAGGAACTTGTCTCAAAATTAAATATCTGAATAAGAATATGAACCAGACTTTGTATCTGAAAACGGTTTTAAAGCTGTAATACATGTGTTAGTCATAATACGTGGGTGTTTCCGAAAATGTGTCAACTAAAGAGAAAAATTTTAAAATGCACCTAGGCCAAACTTAACAAAAGCTTATAAATCAGCCTGTCCCCTCAGGAAACCCAGGAACAAAACCAAACCACCATGGTGGAGTAAAGAGCTGGGTGCCCTAAGGAGCCAGACTAGAGACTTATTCAAGCTAGCAAAGCTAGCGGACTCAGCTGAGTGCTGGGACGAGTACAGAGATCTGCTAAAGATGTACAAGAAAGAAATTCGTACAGCAAAAAGAATCTCTTGGCAAAAGTTCTGTGGTGACATGGAAAGTTCCAATGAGACTGCGAGATTGAGAAAGGTTCTTTCGAAGGGCGTACAAGTTCAGGGCCTTATTAAAAAGGAAAATGGGGAATGGGCGCGTAATGGTGCAGAATCCCTCGAAGCACTCATCAATGCTCACTTAACATCAGAAGAAGGCATTGACGGACAAATAAATAGCATAGGCTCATCAATACAGGAGCGTGATATTGAAGGACTGATAACACATTCCAAAATTAAGTGGGCACTAAACTCGTTTTCCAAGTTTAAGTCGCCAGGCCCAGATGGGATCTTCCCCGCCATGCTCCAAATGGCCGGAAAGAGAACCATAGAATGGCTTAGTGTAATATTCGAAAGTTGCATAAGACTGAGGCACGTGCCGGAAGTATGGAGAACTGCCCGTGTGGTGTTCATACCGAAGGCAGGCAAGAGCAGTCACATGTACACTGGAGACTACAGGCCGATTAGTCTGACGTCATTTATACTAAAAACCCTCGAGAGGCTAATAGACACTCACATTAAATTAAATGTGAAGGAGGATTTAATTTCCAATACACAACACGCATACACCAAGGGCAGGTCTGTGGACACAGCTCTGCATAGGGTCGTTATGCACATAGAGAAAGCCCTAGACCATGGGGAATTTGCAATAGGTGTCTTCCTAGACATAGCAGGAGCATTCAACAATCTTTCAAAGCGAGCCATAATGGACGGACTACGACACATTGAGGTGGATCCCGCCTTGGAAAATTGGATCGGCTGCATGCTGGGGTGCAGGAAGATCACTTCCAGTTGGGGCGGTTACGAAACCACAAAAGTAGTACATAGAGGCACCCCGCAGGGTGGAGTACTATCGCCGCTGCTGTGGAACCTGGCCCTTAACAAACTGCTCAAGCAGTTCGAAGGGGGGCCAGTAAAACTGACAGCATATGCAGATGACGTCTCAGTCATAATAAGCGGGAAATGTCTATCGACGCTCAGCTCGCTGATGAACCAGGCGCTTAGGGTCATCCATGACTGGGCCTGCGAGGTTGGGCTGAGCACAAATGCTGATAAGACAGACCTAATATTATTTACCAGAAAATACAAAGTACCAAGTTGGGTAAAGCCAAAACTAGGAGATGTGGTATTAGAACCGAAGGTTAGTACCAAATATTTAGGTATTATACTGGATAGCAAGTTGAGTTGGAAACTCAACGTACAAGAACGGTCGAAAAAGGCCTCAGCAGCTCTGTATACCTGTAAGAGGATGCTGGGCTGCACTTGGGGTCTTTCGCCTGCCTTGTCTTATTGGGTTTTCAATGCGATTGTTAGACCAATTTTATTCCATGGGGTCCTGGTTTGGTGGACCGCCTTAACGAAGAAAACGTATATGAAGTCAATAGAGAGAGTGTATAGAACATCTATGATAAGCATAACGGGTGCGCTTAAAACCACACCGACAGCAGCGTTACACGCCATTTTGCATCTACCGCCCGCAAACATAACGGCAAAGAACATAGCGTTAACAACTGCAAACAGGCTATATGCCACGGGGCAGTTTGAGTGCAGATCATTTGGCCATAGTAGTATAGCGTCTTCCTTGATAAGACATGTAGACTACACGGTCCCTTGCCTGCGCTTCGAAGAGGTTCTGGAAGCCACTATAGAGGAGGAGGGCTGGAGGAGAGGTGCAGAAATGACGGAAAACACGGTACACATATATACAGATGGTTCCAAAATGACGGAAGGAGTAGGAGCCGCAGTGTACTGTAATGACTTGGGGATCACTAAATCATTGAAATTGCCAGATCATTGCAGTATATTCCAGGCGGAAGTCATAGCCATTAAAGTGGGAGCAGAAATAGCTGTAGAAAGTCTAGCGCTCGGAGAGTCAGGCGGCTATCAAGGCCATAATCTCAAATAGTAGCACTTCTTTGAGCGTACTAGAGTGCAAAAGAAGTCTTGAAAAACTTAGTATAGAACATAGAGTACATATCTTTTGGACCCCAGGCCACAAAGGTATAGAGGGAAACGAGAAAGCTGATGAGCTAGCAAAGAGTGGAGTGGCACTAGATGCGAGCAACAGTATTAACGTACCCATCCCGCTCAGGGAATTAAAGCGTAGGTGCGATTTACACATGGTTAAACAAGCAGATAAGGCATGGGAAGAAGTGCAAGGCTGTAAAATCTCCAAAATCCTGTGCAAATCGTACGACATGAAACTTACAAAAACAATTGTATCCCTCAAAAGGGAAGACTGTAGACTGCTAATTGGTATCCTTACAGGGCACTGCCTTCTGGCAGGCCATGCCCACAACATCGGTCTTGTTTCCGACAGCATGTGTAGGAAATGCAAAGCGGAGACGGAGACTGTGGAGCATGTCATGTGCACATGCCCCGCTCTATCCAGACGGCGGCTTCAAACATTTGGAAAGGGACAATTGCCCAACCTAGCTTCACTGACAGAAATAGGCCCAAGTAGGCTTCTGGTTTTTGCGAAGAAAACATTACTGTTTTGTAAAATAGACACTGAAGTGTCAACTGTATAACAAGAGGTCGTCAAAGTTTTTCTGGTAACACTACGGACGCTATGCGTCTATGTGAGGCCACTGCGTTGGCCTGCCAGCACAACCTAACCTAACCTAGGCCAAACTTTTTGATACCATTATATAGATACGTCGCAAAATTTGATAGACATTGGAACACCGGTTCTTACAAAACTTACGTGCTTCCCACTACCATCTAACATTTTTTTTAGCTGAGTACTTATGATTTCCGAAATACATCTGCGAATTTGCTACAAAAGCGAGTGGACAAAAATGACGTTAACAAGTACCTCTAGCCCAAAGTCAGTCCTGTGCGGCTTGTAATAGATACATTTGCAAAGTACTTCAAATCATGTATAAGGTGAATGCAAAAGTAGTGCTTTTTTTCAAGTGTTCGGACGCAAAATATACTTTGTAGTAAAAAAAGAAAACATACATACCTTTTTGATTTTTTTCAAATTTTTTTTTTTACAAAACACCTTATTTGGTGCCCTTGTGGGTAGCGTAAAATTTTTTTTTCAAAGTCAGAAGGATTCCCGGTATGAAATAATGGACGTCTATACTGTTTCTCGTGCGAAAATGGACATCATATTGCTGCCGAACGTACGGCGACATCTAAGCAACGCAATATGTTAAATGCCCTTAATTATTCTCATTCAGTTTTATAATTACCCAGCCAGCAAAATTTCCGTAAAAGCATCCGAAAAGTTGAGAAAATGCTGACAAAAAACTTACTTTTTATCCTTTTTCATATTCCGTTCACAGTGCGTTTGCCGATCCATTTTCCCACTAAAGTGCGCGAGGAAAACGCATGTCTGCAAAAATACTGAAACCGCTCTATAACCCGGCGCCTTTTCGTCCATATTTTCATACTTTTTTTAAAATAATTTCGGATACGTTTTCTTACACTTTTCCGGTACATTTTCTGAAGCAAATTTTCCACTTTTTAGAACCCATTCCTCATCCGTTTTCGAACATATTTTGGGCTTGATTTCCTACTTTTTACAATAATTAAAGAAATCCATTTTTTTGTTATGTACTCGTACATACATATATACACATTTCTAAATTTTCTTTGTATATTTAAGCCATGGGCTTACATAAATCAGTACACTATTTAACTTAAACGCAATTACATCAACTTATCTATAAAACATAAGCCTAAATACAAATTAAGAAATTTAACATTTAATAACATTAGGAGTTGCTAAAACATGTATTTCTATTTTTCATTGCTGAAATATGTACCTAGATACATATGAACATAAACAATAAGTTAGTATTTCAAGTTTATTTAATATAAAAGATTTTTACTGCCAAGAAACAGAAATCTGTTTTAGTGAATCCATGCAATGTATGGAATCCCTTGGGTAAATTTTTTTCCGTTTTTTACATATTTTTTTATTTCAAAATTTTATATATGAAAAATAATTTTTTGACTCTGACTTGACATAACAAAAGTTGCCTTTGATTATTTTTTCGGAGCAAATTAAACAAAGCATTACACTCCGGCAAGAAATCCGCTAATTAGGACAGTTTGCGGACGTTTTTCGGATATGGAAAACGGCAGAAAAATGTGCCATCGGTAAAACATACGATTCTCTGCTGGCTCGGTATTTACATCAGTTTTTTCTTTATGTACTTCACTACTTTACTTTATAAAGTATCGTTTTAGTGTTCAGAATGTGCAAGTATTGTAAATTTCTACTTAAATAAGTTAATTGCAATAAAATATGTGATCAATATTTGTTTTGTTGGGAAAAAGTTTATGTTTTCTTTCAGAGAAAAAGCTGTAACGTCCGAATGGAACGTCCGAACCAAATTAAAACCGATATAAACCCAATAAGAAACGTCTCTAGATAGATAATGCTAATGAAGTACTTGTTTATTCCTCTATTAATCGTATATACACAATTTTTTTGTAACATCAACCAATTCGCAGAATTTTAAGGAAATCATAAATCACCTCAAATACGAGTTACGTTTGCGGAGCGTCCTAACGGCAACTTTAAACTCTTCCACAGTGGTCACATGTCATCTCTGGAAAATTGGTTTGATCGTGTTAGATAGATGAGTACAAAGGCTACGAGTATATATGACAAAAAACAATGTGTGATCCAAATCCTACTATAGCCCACCCGACCAACGCTAACGAGAATGCTTAAGTTTTCGAAGCTTTAGCAATATTTTTTCTGACAAAAGTATCGAGAACGGAATCCGTATAACTATCGTAAAAGTATTACCTTTCGCTCAGTTTGAGGTAGCAGAGCACACTTTCTGGATATCCGTTTCCGATTCAGTTTACGACCCTTTCTCGTTGTTAAAGATGGGTCGAAAACGGACGTATTTTCGATGCGGTTTACTATCGAAAAAGTGTCTAAAAAGGTTTCGACAACGGGTTGATAATGTTTTCATCAATTATTGGTTCCAACTCGTTCCACATTCAAGATTTAAAATTTTTTTAATTTCTATGACTAGAACATATTTTTAATATCCGTATCAGATTGAAAGAATAATAATTCTATTAATAGTTACTGTAAAGTATTCATAAACTGGTTAATTTAGCTTGAATCTTTTGAGGGAACTTCACCCTATAGTTAGAGCTGCTAGGTAAATGTATCAGCTGTACCGTTTATGTTTCCTTTCCGACAGTTAGTAGTGTGACATGAGCGAATCCTCTTTTTCCTCCTCGCTATTTCAAATCGCAAAGTCTTAATAAACAGTTGTTCTTTTAAATTCGGATATTGAATATTCTAAAGCCATGAATCACTTACTTCTATTCGCCAATGACGTAATACGTCCATTACACACTACATTGCAGAGTTCTTAAAAAAAACTCTGGAGCTCCTGACCAAAAATACGATTTTTTCATATATAATTCAATATTTTCTCTATTCATTTGGCATAAAACATGCAGTTTTAAAAAAAACCATAAACATACGATTGAAACTCTAGACTCTTATATGTAGCGAACTTTTAAGTTACGAAAAACTATCGCAATTCTTTTGAGCTTGCTTACATACGTTTCTTGGTCGGGTGCGAGGTTTTATACTGAAAATAGTGTGCCAGCACGAAACGTCCGTAACGCTGGAAACAGTTAAAATATTAGTCAAAACTTGAAACTGAGTATTGAAAGAATGTTTTACAATATTTTAGAATCTTGACTGTGTACGTGCTTAGAAGTCCTCAACTGACCTTTCAAAGTATATTCATGTGGTACCTGGGACAACATGGGCTTGATATATCGGAATACTGAACTCCACGACTCCCCGAAGGTTTTGGAGAGTGCTGTCGAATTGACAATTCTTGAGGCATTTAGCTCTTATCCGACCTTATTCCATATGAATTAGTGAAAGCAATGGACTTTGTAAGGGTATTATACACATTTTCGAATTTGAATTTGATTAAAGTCGCGAAATTCATTTGTTTGTTTTTAATTTTGCAAGCTTCGTTTATAATGGACTAAATCCGTTCTTTTCGGTCCTTTATAAGCGCAGTCCATATTAAACACTGTCAATTTTACCCGAGTTTTTTTTCATATGTTTGCGAGGCAAAATACATGGAAATGCATGTACTATTACTTTGGCTCAGAGTTAAAGTAAAATGAAGTTAAGTTACTATATATAGTTTGGTGCCACGCCCCTAGCCAAAATAAAGTTTACTTTTATCATACCGGCAGCATCTATTTGTACGAGTTATCGCATAGGAAAGGAATACTAAGTAGTTTCACAGGAAAGAGAGAGAGAAGGAAGAAAACGGTGGGAATGTGAATAGCAAGAAGAAGTAGAGAAAGAAGCGATAAAAAAGAAATAACATCATTAATCAAATAGGACTATGGATAGGAATAATAATAAGGAGAGGAATGGGAACAAAACTGGGAATAAGAATAGAGGTAGAAGTGGAGAAATATAAAAGTCAAATTTGGTGAAGAAGACAAAATTGGTATGAGAGAGGAAAAAAAGAAAGAAACGAGTGAGATAGACATCGACATAGAGTGGTTTAGAGAAGGGAAGCGAGAGATGAATAGCGAGAGATGAATAGTGGAGATAGTCCAAATGTTTCTCAAATCATTTGAAACGAAAAGTAAAATTAAATTAATTAAAAATAACGTTTTTTAATGCTGAATTTGAAATGTTCACTAATATCCGAATTTCCTTTTATAGCAAGTTTTGACGAGACAAGTTGCTTCACAGTGCCCCACATTGCGTCGCCTACCACTACACAACTGCCACATCCGCTTAAACTGTTATTAGCTCTGAAGCAAACGAATATCCGATCGGTCTGTCGTCTGTTAGTTGGGAGCAATCATCAGCTCTAAAGGTGTTAACCACGAATAACTGCAACTGCGCAAATGCCAAAAGTGGTTGACGCACAGGCGGTGCGTTACTTTTCGCACATTTGTTGACACTAACAAGCCGAGTACCGACTAACCAACCGACTTACTGGCCCATCAAACAATTTATAAAAAAAGAAAGAAAAAATATAACCACCAATGGAAATGATTAATGAAGCGTTTAAAAGTCCAAATACGTTTGAGTGTGTGTGCAACTGTGCAGCCAACTGTCTCAACTCACTTTAGGAAAATGTGCTACTAGTAAATTACCGCCATGGAACAGCGAGTTGCTAAATGGTCTGAAGTAAAATATGCGAAATTGATACATGTCGAACTAAATTGTGATACATAAATTGTTAGTTTTACTTGAGAAAGTTTTGTAAACAAACGCAGTAAGTTTACGACTTGGAATTTAAATTGTGTATACCAAACACAGGTTTGGTTCGTAAACAATTTCGCTTTCGTTGATGGTTATACCCACTTATTAACTTAGGTACTAGTCTAACTTACACGAGCCTTCGCTTTTCTTTCTCATCACTCTTTCTTTGCTTCTTTTCATCTCTTACTACCGCTACTTACTACTTCTTATTATATACTTCCTTCTCTTCAATGCTTTTATTATAAACTTGCAGACCCTGCAAACGTTATCTTGTCTCGAGTATACATTCACTTATTTGAATAATTGGGGTCCCGCCTCTCCTCATCTGCGGTTTGTTCTTCATCTCTCAATATCACACACCCTCTTTTTCCTATTTCTCTTTCATCTGCCTTTCCCCGTTACCGTTTCCTAATTTTGTTCGTCCTCCTCTACCTCGTGCACCCTCCTCCGCCTCGCTGTCTTATTCTACGTAGTGTCTTTCCCCTTCTTGCCACATTCATCTTTCTATTCCTATCGTTCTTCTGAGTCCACTTCTTCCCTTTTTCCATATTGATGACTATTTCGTGTACATACAAAAAAAAAACAATTCTATGAACATCAAAACTATTATATATTAAACCACAGCTACCCTTAACATCTACCCTTAACATAGTTGTGAGTCGGAAAACTTAAGTGCAAACCTTGAGGAACTTAGATCGTAGAAGTCGTACATCTCATGAAAAGAAGAAAAATAACAGTATTCATCCGCTGTGACCTTCATTTCACTGGACACCTAAACAGCCTTTTCACTTTCCTTTTCATATTTTCTATAAACTTTCTTTTCAAGAAATATTTTCAAAAGCTGGAGTCAAGTACTTCTATTTCTACATACATACATATGTTTGTGTAGTATACGTTCCCCTTATTTCAACAACTAATCCTATTCCTCAACTCAAGTGCTTACAAACACAAGAATGTAAGTGTCTCTTCTTCCGGGGTTTTTGTCATTTGTACTTTTGCTTATGTATGTTGTCATGTTGTTGTTGCTTGTTTGCCGCTTTGTTAAAACAAGTTGTCCTATTTGTTAATGCATTGTTCCCCAGATTGTCGTCTTCAGTTTCATGCTTTTGTTGCTGTAACTCGTACTCGTTGTTATTATACCAAATGGCACTTTCGGTTTAGCTCACACACGTTTCCTTGAACCGGCACCTCGTTTAGAGCCAATAACACTGCTCTACACACATTCTGTCCTATGAACCAAATGGACTTTTTCGGAAAGGGGACAAAAAATAAAAATACACGTGTATCGGCGATTTTCATGTACACGTCAGAATTTTTTTTTTGTAGGTATAAAGTATAAAATTCGTAGTGTCCATTTGCCGCCTGTGTGAAAGACTTTGGATCGATTTTTACCCCTTCTTCTAATCGAGCTGAATTTTTGCAGGCAGACTCATGGAAATGTCTCTATCACGTCAAATTAAAAAAATTCTCAAATTTTCCTGAATTAAAAAAAAAAAAAAAAAAAAATTCCCATTTTTCAGCGAGACAGAGAGTTTAAATTGTCGAACAGTGTTTTAAACAGCTGTTATATATTATATTATTATCAAAAATTGTTACATTAAAAATTCCAATGCTTTTTAAGAAACTTAGCGCTTTTATTTTTGCGTTTGTAAGCATTTGTGTCAGTATCGCGACAAATAGACCAACAGTATTCGCCAAGCATATGCGTAATGTCTCCTCCTTTAAAGCGCCTTTCAATAGCCGCAATGTCCTGATGGAACCTTTCGCCATGCTCATCGCTACAAGTTCCTAGATCATCAGGGAAAAAATCTAAATGGTTGTGAAGGAAATGGATCTTTAGCGACATTAATATGCCCATTTCGCCATATGCCGAAATCATTTCTGCAACAATATCTTTATAATTGGCAGCTCGTTTGTTGCCAAGAAACTGCTCAATAACGGCAACTGTGCCTTTCCATGCACGTTGTTCGATAGGACTCAATTTTGATGAAAATTCATTACTTGCAACTATTTGTTTTATCTGCGGACCATTGAAAACACCTTAAATCATACACGTTGTTAAAAAAAATAAACTTACAGAATGCTTTCTTAAAAAAATACCTGCATGAATCTTTGCGTCGCTCAGTTTCGGAAAAATTTTGCGCAAACTTGCAATCGCCTCGCCCTCACGATCCAGTTTTTCAACAAAATTTGATACGAGACCGAGCTTAATGTGTAGTGGGGGCAAAATAATTTGAGATGCCTGCACCAATGGTACATTTTTAATGCTTTCTACTTTCTTTTTTTAATTCAGGAAAATTTGAGAATTTTTTTAATTTGACGTGATACAGACATTTCCATGAGTCTGCCTGCAAAAATTCAGCTCGATTGGATCACGGAAGAAGGGGTAAAAATCGATCCAAAGTCTTTCACACAGGCGGCAAATGGACACTACGAATTTTATACTTTATACCTAAAAAAAAAAATTCTGACGTGTACATGAAAATCGCCGATACACGTGTATTTTTATTTTTTGTCCCCTTTCCGAAAAAGTCTATTTGGTTCATAGGACAGAAAAAAAGTTCGCTTTTGTACCACAGTGTAATGATATTTTGCCACATTAGCTGTCAAGGTTTACAGTTTTCTTATATTTGTACTACAGCTTTTAGTTTGTCACTGCAAAATCTTTGATTTGCAATCACTGGTCCTTTGACACTTTGCGATCGCTTTAATTTTCTACAGCGGTTGTTTATTTATCTAGTAACTCCCTTTATTTTATTGGTTATGTTTACCAATTTCTATCCAATTCACATAAATTTTTTGTAATTATATAGATAGTTCAGATTTTTGTGATTGATCTCATATTAGCTTTAAAACTGTCAAACCAATGAAGCAAAAAAATTTTGCCGATGTTAAGATCCAACCAAAAAAGTTCTGAATAAAATTGTTTCTTCAGGCGAGCTTAGGACGGTCCTTAAATGTAGGGAGATAATATTTGCACGAGATTTCCCAAGCTTCCACCCCTACGTAGGCACTAATACTCTACCGATCAGCGACAGTGGCGCTCAGGAGTTAAAGTTAAGAATATCAAACCGAGTGCCGACTAAGCAACCGACTTACTGGCCTATCAAACAACTCATAAAAAGACTAGCCAAATTAAAATTAATTTTTGTTTAATCTAATACCCAAAATCGGTAAAGCTATAGTTAAATATGTCAGATTATTCGCGATTGATAAAGTACGCTTTATAAAAAATCATTATTTTTTATCTAATAACACTGGTTTACAGCCAAAATGCACCAGAGACGCCATAGTGAAATTCCTATGTAAAATCACCTCCTAATTCCGAAAACCAAGGTTATTTTTACTTGAATGGTACCGTTTTTGAGATATTTACGATTTACCGTTATTTCAAAAAACAAAAAAGATGGCTCCACTTAATCGTGTATATCTCAAGAACAAACTGAGCTCTTCCAAGACGGTTTGAAAAATTTGAAAGCTTATAAAATTTACTATAATCAGTACATACAACACTTTTTGCTAGGTCCTGCAGATTCAAACATATTGAACAATCATTACGGATTTTTAAAATTTTTTTTGTAAAAATATAAAAAAATTTTTACTTTGCGAGGAAGCATCTCGAAAACTTTTTGTTTTTTTGCAGATATTTTTCCCCCCCTCTAAGCTCTGTTTTATTACAAAAAAAATAAGCTATCAGTGAACAAAATCGATGAACTAATACAAAAGTTATAAGCATTCAAGTAAATATATCCATTTAATACTTAAGTACCCTACAAATAATAGCATATGTACATATGGTTCTGTCTTAACTCTATGATCTTATTTTATAATTGAAAAAGTTATGTGTCTTGTTTTGACGCTTATTTAGATTAGGATCGGTTTCTCTTATGAGAAACCAACAGTAGTCGCCCATCATAGCGACATCCCAGAATCCTTGATACCGACTTTCAATCACTTTCAATTGCTGGTGAAACCTTTCGCCATGCTCGTCACTTTCGTCGCCAAGATTTTGCGGGAAAAAATTTAAGTGGGAGTGTAAGAAATGAATTTTTAAAGACATATTTACTCCTGAAAGAAAATAAAAAAGTAAATTAGATAAATACATAAGTGACACATTAGTATATAATTTTCTTAGGCTGGATTTATCTTTCAATTCAGAACAAATTTTTTGTTTATATTTTTCCCGTTCTTGTTTGTTCGGAACTGGACGATGAATTCAGATTTATGGCTATATATTCTCATGTAAATTTATGTAATATATAATTTATTATAATATGTTTTTTTATTTACCCATTTCCGCATAGTTTTTGATTAAGTCGTTCACTATCATCTCGTAGTTAGGACTTTTGTGTTTGCCTAAAAAAGAAGTAACGACCTTTTCAAAAGAATCCCACGCTGCTGCCTCCACTGGTGACAATAGTTCTTTGAAATGGTTATTGGTCATCATTTTCCTTATTTGCGGTCCCACAAAAATCCCGAGAGATGAATAGTGGAGATAGTCCAAATGTTTCTCAAATCATTTGAAACGAAAAGTAAAATTAAATTAATTAAAAATAACGTTTTTTAATGCTGAATTTGAAATGTTCACTAATATCCGAATTTCCTTTTATAGCAAGTTTTGACGAGACAAGTTGCTTCACAGTGCCCCACATTGCGTCGCCTACCACTACACAACTGCCACATCCGCTTAAACTGTTATTAGCTCTGAAGCAAACGAATATCCGATCGGTCTGTCGTCTGTTAGTTGGGAGCAATCATCAGCTCTAAAGGTGTTAACCACGAATAACTGCAACTGCGCAAATGCCAAAAGTGGTTGACGCACAGGCGGTGCGTTACTTTTCGCACATTTGTTGACACTAACAAGCCGAGTACCGACTAACCAACCGACTTACTGGCCCATCAAACAATTTATAAAAAAAGAAAGAAAAAATATAACCACCAATGGAAATGATTAATGAAGCGTTTAAAAGTCCAAATACGTTTGAGTGTGTGTGCAACTGTGCAGCCAACTGTCTCAACTCACTTTAGGAAAATGTGCTACTAGTAAATTACCGCCATGGAACAGCGAGTTGCTAAATGGTCTGAAGTAAAATATGCGAAATTGATACATGTCGAACTAAATTGTGATACATAAATTGTTAGTTTTACTTGAGAAAGTTTTGTAAACAAACGCAGTAAGTTTACGACTTGGAATTTAAATTGTGTATACCAAACACAGGTTTGGTTCGTAAACAATTTCGCTTTCGTTGATGGTTATACCCACTTATTAACTTAGGTACTAGTCTAACTTACACGAGCCTTCGCTTTTCTTTCTCATCACTCTTTCTTTGCTTCTTTTCATCTCTTACTACCGCTACTTACTACTTCTTATTATATACTTCCTTCTCTTCAATGCTTTTATTATAAACTTGCAGACCCTGCAAACGTTATCTTGTCTCGAGTATACATTCACTTATTTGAATAATTGGGGTCCCGCCTCTCCTCATCTGCGGTTTGTTCTTCATCTCTCAATATCACACACCCTCTTTTTCCTATTTCTCTTTCATCTGCCTTTCCCCGTTACCGTTTCCTAATTTTGTTCGTCCTCCTCTACCTCGTGCACCCTCCTCCGCCTCGCTGTCTTATTCTACGTAGTGTCTTTCCCCTTCTTGCCACATTCATCTTTCTATTCCTATCGTTCTTCTGAGTCCACTTCTTCCCTTTTTCCATATTGATGACTATTTCGTGTACATACAAAAAAAAAACAATTCTATGAACATCAAAACTATTATATATTAAACCACAGCTACCCTTAACATCTACCCTTAACATAGTTGTGAGTCGGAAAACTTAAGTGCAAACCTTGAGGAACTTAGATCGTAGAAGTCGTACATCTCATGAAAAGAAGAAAAATAACAGTATTCATCCGCTGTGACCTTCATTTCACTGGACACCTAAACAGCCTTTTCACTTTCCTTTTCATATTTTCTATAAACTTTCTTTTCAAGAAATATTTTCAAAAGCTGGAGTCAAGTACTTCTATTTCTACATACATACATATGTTTGTGTAGTATACGTTCCCCTTATTTCAACAACTAATCCTATTCCTCAACTCAAGTGCTTACAAACACAAGAATGTAAGTGTCTCTTCTTCCGGGGTTTTTGTCATTTGTACTTTTGCTTATGTATGTTGTCATGTTGTTGTTGCTTGTTTGCCGCTTTGTTAAAACAAGTTGTCCTATTTGTTAATGCATTGTTCCCCAGATTGTCGTCTTCAGTTTCATGCTTTTGTTGCTGTAACTCGTACTCGTTGTTATTATACCAAATGGCACTTTCGGTTTAGCTCACACACGTTTCCTTGAACCGGCACCTCGTTTAGAGCCAATAACACTGCTCTACACACATTCTGTCCTATGAACCAAATGGACTTTTTCGGAAAGGGGACAAAAAATAAAAATACACGTGTATCGGCGATTTTCATGTACACGTCAGAATTTTTTTTTTGTAGGTATAAAGTATAAAATTCGTAGTGTCCATTTGCCGCCTGTGTGAAAGACTTTGGATCGATTTTTACCCCTTCTTCTAATCGAGCTGAATTTTTGCAGGCAGACTCATGGAAATGTCTCTATCACGTCAAATTAAAAAAATTCTCAAATTTTCCTGAATTAAAAAAAAAAAAAAAAAAAATTCCCATTTTTCAGCGAGACAGAGAGTTTAAATTGTCGAACAGTGTTTTAAACAGCTGTTATATATTATATTATTATCAAAAATTGTTACATTAAAAATTCCAATGCTTTTTAAGAAACTTAGCGCTTTTATTTTTGCGTTTGTAAGCATTTGTGTCAGTATCGCGACAAATAGACCAACAGTATTCGCCAAGCATATGCGTAATGTCTCCTCCTTTAAAGCGCCTTTCAATAGCCGCAATGTCCTGATGGAACCTTTCGCCATGCTCATCGCTACAAGTTCCTAGATCATCAGGGAAAAAATCTAAATGGTTGTGAAGGAAATGGATCTTTAGCGACATTAATATGCCCATTTCGCCATATGCCGAAATCATTTCTGCAACAATATCTTTATAATTGGCAGCTCGTTTGTTGCCAAGAAACTGCTCAATAACGGCAACTGTGCCTTTCCATGCACGTTGTTCGATAGGACTCAATTTTGATGAAAATTCATTACTTGCAACTATTTGTTTTATCTGCGGACCATTGAAAACACCTTAAATCATACACGTTGTTAAAAAAAATAAACTTACAGAATGCTTTCTTAAAAAAATACCTGCATGAATCTTTGCGTCGCTCAGTTTCGGAAAAATTTTGCGCAAACTTGCAATCGCCTCGCCCTCACGATCCAGTTTTTCAACAAAATTTGATACGAGACCGAGCTTAATGTGTAGTGGGGGCAAAATAATTTGAGATGCCTGCACCAATGGTACATTTTTAATGCTTTCTACTTTCTTTTTTTAATTCAGGAAAATTTGAGAATTTTTTTAATTTGACGTGATACAGACATTTCCATGAGTCTGCCTGCAAAAATTCAGCTCGATTGGATCACGGAAGAAGGGGTAAAAATCGATCCAAAGTCTTTCACACAGGCGGCAAATGGACACTACGAATTTTATACTTTATACCTAAAAAAAAAAATTCTGACGTGTACATGAAAATCGCCGATACACGTGTATTTTTATTTTTTGTCCCCTTTCCGAAAAAGTCTATTTGGTTCATAGGACAGAAAAAAAGTTCGCTTTTGTACCACAGTGTAATGATATTTTGCCACATTAGCTGTCAAGGTTTACAGTTTTCTTATATTTGTACTACAGCTTTTAGTTTGTCACTGCAAAATCTTTGATTTGCAATCACTGGTCCTTTGACACTTTGCGATCGCTTTAATTTTCTACAGCGGTTGTTTATTTATCTAGTAACTCCCTTTATTTTATTGGTTATGTTTACCAATTTCTATCCAATTCACATAAATTTTTTGTAATTATATAGATAGTTCAGATTTTTGTGATTGATCTCATATTAGCTTTAAAACTGTCAAACCAATGAAGCAAAAAAATTTTGCCGATGTTAAGATCCAACCAAAAAAGTTCTGAATAAAATTGTTTCTTCAGGCGAGCTTAGGACGGTCCTTAAATGTAGGGAGATAATATTTGCACGAGATTTCCCAAGCTTCCACCCCTACGTAGGCACTAATACTCTACCGATCAGCGACAGTGGCGCTCAGGAGTTAAAGTTAAGAATATCAAACCGAGTGCCGACTAAGCAACCGACTTACTGGCCTATCAAACAACTCATAAAAAGACTAGCCAAATTAAAATTAATTTTTGTTTAATCTAATACCCAAAATCGGTAAAGCTATAGTTAAATATGTCAGATTATTCGCGATTGATAAAGTACGCTTTATAAAAAATCATTATTTTTTATCTAATAACACTGGTTTACAGCCAAAATGCACCAGAGACGCCATAGTGAAATTCCTATGTAAAATCACCTCCTAATTCCGAAAACCAAGGTTATTTTTACTTGAATGGTACCGTTTTTGAGATATTTACGATTTACCGTTATTTCAAAAAACAAAAAAGATGGCTCCACTTAATCGTGTATATCTCAAGAACAAACTGAGCTCTTCCAAGACGGTTTGAAAAATTTGAAAGCTTATAAAATTTACTATAATCAGTACATACAACACTTTTTGCTAGGTCCTGCAGATTCAAACATATTGAACAATCATTACGGATTTTTAAAATTTTTTTTGTAAAAATATAAAAAAATTTTTACTTTGCGAGGAAGCATCTCGAAAACTTTTTGTTTTTTTGCAGATATTTTTCCCCCCCTCTAAGCTCTGTTTTATTACAAAAAAAATAAGCTATCAGTGAACAAAATCGATGAACTAATACAAAAGTTATAAGCATTCAAGTAAATATATCCATTTAATACTTAAGTACCCTACAAATAATAGCATATGTACATATGGTTCTGTCTTAACTCTATGATCTTATTTTATAATTGAAAAAGTTATGTGTCTTGTTTTGACGCTTATTTAGATTAGGATCGGTTTCTCTTATGAGAAACCAACAGTAGTCGCCCATCATAGCGACATCCCAGAATCCTTGATACCGACTTTCAATCACTTTCAATTGCTGGTGAAACCTTTCGCCATGCTCGTCACTTTCGTCGCCAAGATTTTGCGGGAAAAAATTTAAGTGGGAGTGTAAGAAATGAATTTTTAAAGACATATTTACTCCTGAAAGAAAATAAAAAAGTAAATTAGATAAATACATAAGTGACACATTAGTATATAATTTTCTTAGGCTGGATTTATCTTTCAATTCAGAACAAATTTTTTGTTTATATTTTTCCCGTTCTTGTTTGTTCGGAACTGGACGATGAATTCAGATTTATGGCTATATATTCTCATGTAAATTTATGTAATATATAATTTATTATAATATGTTTTTTTATTTACCCATTTCCGCATAGTTTTTGATTAAGTCGTTCACTATCATCTCGTAGTTAGGACTTTTGTGTTTGCCTAAAAAAGAAGTAACGACCTTTTCAAAAGAATCCCACGCTGCTGCCTCCACTGGTGACAATAGTTCTTTGAAATGGTTATTGGTCATCATTTTCCTTATTTGCGGTCCCACAAAAATCCCTTCCTTTATTTTTGCTTCTGAAATCTCTGGGAAGATTGTCTTCAAATGATGAAAAGCTTCGCCTTCTTTGTCCAAAGCCTTCACAAAGTTTTTGATAAGGCCGAGCTTGATGTGGAGCGGAGGTAGAATTATTTTTTCCTTCTTTATAAGTGGAGAGTATTTTATGTTATCTACCCCAACTTGAAACTCGATTCGTTCTGGCCAATCCTTTATGATGTAGTGGTCTTGACGAGCTCGGCTATCCCATTTGCATAGAAAGCAACAGTATTTTGTGTATCCACTTTGTAGACCACATAGCATTCCAACGACTTTAAGATCGGCACATATTTTCCAATCATGTTCTTCGTATTTGATTAACTTGAGCAATTTTTGCATTATCTCATATGTTTCCTTCGTATTTACTGCATGCGCGATCGGGATAGATGGCTTTTGGTTGCCAATATGCAATAATACGGCCTTTAAACTTAATTTATTGCCGTCTATGAACAATCGCCACTCTTTTGAATCATATGGTTCACCAAATTGTTTGAATAGACCAGCAATGTCCTTGTAGTAACAAACACTGTCCTCCTTCGCATAGTACTTGGAAAATTCTTCGTGACGAGTTCTATAATATGTTACCTTAACATCGGATGAAACAAATTTAAATTGTTGCATTCGAGAGGCGTGTAGTTCGGCCTTTTCCTTTGACAATTCCAAATCCCTTATCCAATCATTGAGTTGTGGTTGTGACAAAGAATTTCTTTCGTTTTTCGTTTGAAATTCAGTACAACATGATGCCGCGTAATCAGATACTACTGTTGACAATGAAACTGGAGCCGGAACTAAAGTTAAATTTGATTCTGGCAATGTCGCTTCTGTTGAAATTAGTTCTGGTAATGACACTGTAGATACGCTCGCATAGGTTACTTTTCTGGACTTTCCAACCCCAAGTACTTTTGTAGTACAAATATAGCAGTCCGTTGAATGGCAAGTTGGTTCCCTCCACTTCATTGGTGTAATAAATTTCACACGTCGCCTAAATAGATTAAATGGATATATTTACTTGAATGCTTATAACTTTTGTATTAGTTCATCGATTTTGTTCACTGATAGCTTATTTTTTTTGTAATAAAACAGAGCTTAGAGGGGGGAAAAATATCTGCAAAAAAACAAAAAGTTTTCGAGATGCTTCCTCGCAAAGTACAAATTTTTTTATATTTTTACAAAAAAAATTTAAAAAATCCGTAATGATTGTTCAATATGTTTGAATCTGCAGGACCTAGCAAAAAGTGTTGTATGTACTGATTATAGTAAATTTTATAAGCTTTCAAATTTTTCAAACCGTTTTGGAAGAGCTCAGTTTGTTCTTGAGATATACACGATTAAGTGGAGCCATCTTTTTTGTTTTTTGAAATAACGGTAAATCGTAAATATCTCAAAAACGGTACCATTCAAGTAAAAATAACCTTGATTTTCGGAATTAGGAGGTGATTTTACATAGGAATTTCACTATGGCGTCTCTGGTGCAGAAAAAAAGTTGGAATTTGTGATCCAGTGTAATCTAACGTTTGACTCATGTGCGCTTGCCTTAATCCAATGGAGCCCAAAGCTCACCTCGTGAAGCTGGCTCTTGGATTGGCAAAGCTTTAGTTGGTAGGCAGCGTCAGTATTATTGGCGATATATCCCTAACAAGTTTGTGCAGTGCAGAACAGCCTTGAAACCGTGTTTAAGTTCTTTTCGACAATAACGGCCAATGCCCCTGCACGGTCACTATCACGAGGTAGTCACTGTTGCAGTTCCGTTCATAGTCTTTGTTCCGGTCGCTTTTTCAGACAGTCATCATATTCAGTACATAATACACTTGTAAGGATACAATTTAGTGTGTACATTAACGTTAAGGAAAAAAATAAATTTTTTAGGAAATTTTTGAAAATGGGCTTGGCACCGGCCCCTTTTGAATAAGTCAACTTTAGAAATATTATTAATCATAAATCAAAAGCCGTTGAAGATATCGAAACGAAATTCAGCACACATATTTATATTAATACGAGGTAGGTTCCGGAAATCGGTTAAGGTCCACGCCCACTTTTCTAAGAAAGATTTTGTAAAGGATCATAGATATGTTTAATAGGCAATAACTTTGCGTACAAAAGCTTTATATCATTTCTATTTCACTTTCAAAGTGTCCGTGAAAGTCGAAATATATTGTGGCGATTATTCTCAAGCATGTACCATCCCTAACTCAATAACACTCCCACCACTAGTTAAACACATACTCGTAAGAGATAAAGATGGCTACGCTTATGCATGCAAGCATGTACCAAGCACGAGGAAAAGAGATCGCACAAGCTCTTGCGAATAAGATGCAAAGAGGAGATGCCAATAAGTAACACCGACCCTTCGAGAACACGAAAAGCGAATAACCAAGAAAGTTCTCGGTGCGTAGGCAAGCATCCTGTCGGACTATATAAGGCAGTAACCAAGCAAGGCAGGTTGATCAGTTTATTTTCATGCGTTGAACAGTGAACTACTGTGAAGTTACCAAGCTCTTAAATTTGTATTGCGTTTGTTACTAGTAAATAAAACTAGCTATTAGTTACAATATCTGTGCGTGTGCTTATTTGATTTTATAGTGATCGAACACAGGATTAATAATCAAGGAGTCATCGAATTCGTCACAATATAAATTTTCGAAAATGGGCGTGGACCCGCCCTTTTTATAGTGGATTATTCCACAAAACTTTTTATGCCATAACTCCGGCGAAAATTGATTTATAGAAACGATATTTGGCGAAAATGTTTAAATATAAAGATAACTATTTGTTGGAAAAAAGGTCATAATCGGTGTTCCGCCAATTTTCAGCATAAAAGCTGTGCTTTTTTCAAAGGCTATTGCTTGTAATTTCAACTAGATATTTCAATGATTCAATTCAATTTCAGTGATATCAATTGGTCAGCTGCTTCTCAATATTATGTCAGATAATACACAAGCAAAATATCCGGCAAGTAGTTAATACCCCACTGCAATAGATAAGTTATATACCTTTTTTGATTTTCATACCTTTAATGAACATGAAATGTTTGTAAATGTAAAAGGAAGAAGAGATGGGCCCATCAATAAGTAAACCGAAATAATCAGGAAAATGACCTGAGTCGATTTGGCCATGTCCGTCTCTCCGTCTGTCTGTGTGTTCGTCTATCTATTTGAACGCAAATTTTTCAAACATAAAATGTGCATGTATTGGTATTTTGAGAAAATATGACAAGCAGCAGCTGGTATCGAACATATTTATATACAAATAAATTAATTTATCACTCAGAAGTCATAACAGAAGTGTTTTTATTGAAAACAATCAGCTGGCTTTATAATACGAACTAAAAAGTATTAAAATAGACCTGCTTAAATTGGGATGTCATAATAGATTACTACTAGGTATATAATGTTCGGTTCCACCCGAACTTTGACTTCCTTACTTGTTTTTCCTTGTCCTTTTCCTTATTCTCCGGTTATGTTGTGCTGATTTGGTTTATGTTTATTCCGAGAATCTTTAAAACGGCATCTAATTGCAATCCAGTGAACGCCAAGAGCAAATACTTACGTTTAATTCACTGGGTTCAACTATAAAACGACCAAAGTTTAATTGATTTTCTAAAACCTCTGCATTTAACTTCCACTGTATCAAACTTAAAAAAGATGTTTCGACGTTTTTGATTTGTTTTCTTGTAATGATGTTGATTTCGTTTGAAAACACTCGTATAACTTCAATTACTCACAACACGAATTCGTCAAATGAAATTCGTTGTTCGCAGCTCAAGGTTGCTTAAATCAATTTCGCTATTATACGGAGTGGGCGGTTTGCAAAAGCATCAATGATGTACACATATGCTATGGATAATCCAAACCAAGGCCTTTCAGCTCTGACGAAATCACTTAAAATATTGAAACTAAATAATATTAATTTTCTTTTAACTGCAATATGTAGATTGCTACAGCTAAACCCTAAAATTATCCGTTAAAGGTTAATTTAATTATCTTTAATTGGGTGTTGCTAACCAGCGCGCTAACAAAAAACCAAAATTAATTACTCAACGAACAAAGTAAAACCGCAAATTAAATTTTTGCAACAACTGCCATCCTACTTAAATTTCTCACAACTGATAATAAAAAGGCAGCTCATAGCAGCATATAATTGAAGATTACGTTCCGATTTCTTGTTTGCTGTGGTATTTTTATTGTTTATGATCTCATTGCTTGGTCGGATGTTTTGGGGGCCTATTGGAAACTATTGCAAAATTTATAGTTTTGATTTTTTTCTTAACAAGTTCCACTTAAAACTTAACTCATAGAATTTGTAATTTGCTGGTTGTATGGAGCACATGCTAATTTGAACGAATTGCTTTATTATAAAAAAAAAGGGATATTTCCTTTTTGAATGCCTATGTGTCCCAAAGGGTTGCAATTCGAAATGATTTAGCACTAACATACGATTAATGGTTTCGACATTCATTGTGTGATCTTCAGCAAGGTAAACTTTTTAAAGAAGGTTCTAAATCTGTATGCGTTCACTCTTCTTACTTTAGAAATATGAAAACATACAGGTTTTTCAAACCGAGGTTACCCTTTAAAAGACCCTATCAGCCTAAGTATATGACATTCCGACTCAATCAATCAGGTATAAGCAAGCAAGTGTATACCCGTTTTAAGATAATTTTCGATACTGAGGGAAAAAAAATCGATTACTTGTTAACTAAAATAGATATCGGTAAACGCAGAGTTGTGAGAAACAGAGAGGGATAGTGAAATCTTCAAATCTTATCAAAAAAATGTATGCGTGTATGTGCCCTTTATAGGCGGCCAAAGTCCTCAACCGATCTTTCACAGTATATTTTTGGGTTAACTGGTTGAAGCATAGGCTATATATAGTTTTGGAAAATCATAATTCATCATAACTCTTAACGTATTTGGTCTAACTAAATGATATTTGGACCTATGTACGAGTAAGACTTAGTTAAGGTTTACATACTTTTGAAAAAGTGGTCTTTGCCACGCCCACATATTTTGAGTTTTGCTTGTGCTTCTTGAATATCCACATTTTATTGTAGATGTCTGTGAAACCTTCACGATAGGTTCAGAAGCTCGCTGTGTAGATTAAAGTCTATATATAGTTCTGGAAAAGTGGGCCACGCGCCCAGACTGTTTAAAATTTCGATTCGTCATAACTCTAATAGCATTTGATCTAAATTAATGATATTTGGAAATATGTGTCCTTTAGTCACGCCCACATATTTTGTATTGTGTTTGTGTTTCAATAATGTCCTTAGTTTATAGGTTCAGGACTTCGCTGGGTACCACACAGGCTGTACATAGTTTTAGGAAAAGCCACAGGCTATTTTATGTATCGCAAAAAAAAACGTTGGGAAAAGAAAGTGGCGTCAAGTTAGGTCGCTATATAATCCCGCAGAGGAAAGGGAGAAGGGGAGTAGGAATAGAAAATTTGAGATGTAGAATCGGTGTTAGAGGAAAATGAAGAGAGTAAAAAAAAACTAACAGGCTAAGGGGATGTGAGAAAGAAAAAGTAAAAAAAGGAAGATATGGGAAGTGAGTACAACTTGTTAAATGTAGGCAATTCAAATTGTAGGCAGGACAACGTCTGCCAGATCTGTAAATAAGCGAAGATATGTAACGTTTTTGTTTCTGATGACTAAATCTTTTTTTTTTGTTGCTTTTATTTTAATATTACTACACCTTTTCCTACCACCTCGCCTATGTTTGCGATAGGATAGATTGAGGTTTTAAAGACGTGGTTGGATAGTCTACATGTCTCATTACTCTCAGTCTCCGAACATTATTGATATGGAATAACAAATTCTAAAATAATAATTTTTTTGTAAAAATATGAGCAACTATGTATGTATATCACTGAAAACACCTGTTTACACCAATGTTGAAATCTCAATCAAATATGATACAAGTGATTTTTTTGCAAGCTCTGTTTCCGCTGTCTTGTATGTACATATATACATTTGTTTAACGTGAATGCATCCAAATACAATCAAATCAACTAAACATATATTTAACAACAATAAGCTCATGTACCTGACCTACTCCACGGTACGCAAATAAACAAAAACGTTCAAAAGTAATAAATGCAAACGCTTGCAAAGCAGCGCACACCCCTTACAAAACAACCTGCCGGAGGCGTCTCTTTGCCACTAAATATTTACATATTGCAAAATGAGCATTTGCCATAGTTTCTGCACACATTTCATTGCATTTATATGTATCTAAATAAGTATGTCAAATTGTAGGATCTTTAATGCGATTTAACTATTTTTTCTGCCTGCGTCACTGAAGCTGCTAACTGATTGTGATTTATGGAAAACTTTTAATTTGGCATTTCATACTATGAAAATGAAATCATCTATCTGGTTGTGTGGAGATATAAAGGGAGAGATCTAAAAATCTGAGGCGGATCAAATAAGAGAATCACTTTGGTATCTCTAACTTTTCCGCTTACGTGGACAAATCTATGGTAAACCATAAAGGGACAGTCCAACGCTACCAAGCACAAACAAATTATATCTTGCCTAGTTCAGCGAGCAATACCCGAGATTTTTAGGTAAAAAAAGGACTAAATTTTTTTTGAATTCACTCTTGTTATTCCAGCAAAATTTCGAAACATTGAAGAACGAATAAGGCCAGTGAAGATGGCTCAGCGCGAAAATCGATTTAACCCTAAACAAAAAGAAAAAATTATAACCTTACTGAAGATTTTGAAACCATCGAAACGAACGTGCTATAACACTCCTTACCCCAGTCGTGAAGACAGAAAGCGTAGAGTTAATCTCAACCATGGCAGCTAAGCCAAGAAAAGTTAATCAACGTGGTCTATAAGGCACCCACTTCTGTTTAACGGCTATAAATATCCTTCCCAACCACAGTGATCAACATAATCTCATATACAAACATCGGCATATAACAGCTGATTGGTCTACCAACTCACCAGCTTGCATTTAGCGACATTTAATAAGGGCTGTCATATTCTTCATTAACTTTGGTTCCTTAACGGTCCAACCTAATATAAACGCACTCCGGCAATTTTCTGTCAAAAATTTCTTATGCACAAACAAATTGTATGAGAGCAACTCAATTTCCTATTTCGTTACATAAGGTTGGGATGTAAGTGTATCAATTAGAGGTCGACCACCACCAGCCAAAGGAGACCCGCGTTACTCTGGGAGAAACTAGCTCTGTATTTTGTTGCCAACTTAGCTCTCGGTTATCCCAATTCGGAGGCACACAGTTTTATATTTTCGTTATTGCTTTGTATACGACTTTGTGTGTATAAATAAAGTACAAAAGAAGTTGTTCCATTATTTATTACTGCTAAATGTTATTTGCTATTTTCTTCTTCCCCTTAATTTCTATTCACTTTAATTCGACTTAACTATCGTCTCATACTGCTTGGTGTTTCTAATACGTTAGGTGCGGATATTGTTTCACATTTAACGAATCAACATTTTTTCCCATTCACACGGCCTCCTCTTCATTAAGGTCTGGCCAAGAGGCTTGTCAGAAATTTCGATGATGCCAATTAATTGTTACAAACTAATAATAGCATTAGTGGCAGCGGTGATTACACAATAGTGCAAAAAACTCACACTCATACATGCGCACATACATATGAAAGTATAAGCGAGTCTAAGAGCATAGCTTAATCGGCAATTTTCACTAATTTGTTACGGCTAAAAGTAACAAGATTTGAATAAAATTAGTTAAGCCACTTTCATAGAAATGAAGTCAAAATTAGTTTTCAACTTCACTTGAGACATGACGGCATGAAGGGAAAATTTTTGATTTCTTATTTTTATTTTAAACATACATATATTATACATAAAAGTACTATATATACAATTTGAAGTCATTTATATAGAGCCTATAAAAAAATGGTTTCAACGCACGTTAAACTTTCGTCGAATGGTTAAATGATTTCACCAGAGCATTGAGTTCGATTACATCTATGTCTTGGATGTGCCATTTTAGGGTGCTTCCCTAGAAGCTCGGTTGTTTTTCTTAGTGTAAAAGCCCAACCCGAACCGAATGTTTTTAGGTGCCTTCTTTCATATAAAAGCCCTGTATTCTCGAGTGCTAAAACATTCGTTCAATATGGTTTGACCGCATCGCACTTCCTGCTTCATCTCTTCTGTTGCTGGGTTATATTGAGTCAGCATTGATTGGAAAGGCTTACCTGGAAAATATAAAGTACAATTGTGATAGCACATGAAACCAAAGCGGAATATTTCTTAATTTAAGATTTGCTGTGTGCCAGCCATAAAATTACTAGCCGAATCGAAAACAAGGATGGAATACCTCCTCTTAGTGACGCCAAAAACTACACAGTTTAGCATAAAGTGACTGGACAATTAAACCTAATGATGTTTATTGAGGGCATCGAAAGAGATGGCAGGAGACGTCTCCTTTGTAGATGCCGTTCGGAGTCGGCAAAAAACTGTAGGTCCCACCAATTTGTAGGGAAAAATTCAAATCGGCACACCACAAATTGGAAGAGAAGCTTGGCGCAAAAATCTCTTAGGAGGTTTATGATGATATACCTGTTGTATATCGCGCCATAGATAGATAGAAAGAGATGGCAGGCATTCCCAGACCACCCCCGACCGCACCACTGTCTAGAAGTTTTGGGCAGTGTTACGGACAAGTTAAAACATTTTGCGAAATTAATCCAATACTATTGACTGACCCCGAGCCCTCACGTCGCGGATTTTAGTAGTCTCTCCTTTTCAAATATTTTTTCAGACAGGAGGCTCCGTAATACTTGGTAACCCTATTGTATTCGGCAATGTATGTAAATGTATTTAAACGCTCATCTTAATTAAACCTGTTCCAAATTTGTTAAAAATGTTTTACTTACTTTACTTACTTATTCACCTTTTTTCGCTAATTTCACATATCGAATGTAGAGCCACTAATTAAAGTTGTTGTTAAAAAGTGACTCTAAAATTCTTATTTGCATATCACACATACAAATAAGCATACAAATTTTTTTCAAGATGGCACGAATAATCGCTCTTTCTTATTTGAGGCCGAATTTCTCGCCACAGTTTGATATTTTTTCTTAAAATATTTGACTATGAACAAAGTAGACCAACATTTTACAATGGTAATTGCTTTTTTACAAAGAAATCGTTTTACGATTTCACACTCGAACTTGCGACCCTTGGCATGTGAGTCAGGCAGCGCTAACCTTTGCATATTCTAAAACAGTCTCAGTCAAGTATTTTGCACGAATAAGAACGAGCAACCTCACGGGCAATCAAACAATGCCGCGAAAGGCCGTCACTCATTCACATAAATCACAGCAAAACATGTGTTAATGCACATACCTACATACATATGAACAAATGTATGTCGGTTATATGCAATTGTCACGCTTGAAAGATCAGCGACAATGGATAATGTGTTTTTGTTTTAAGGTTTTTATTTGACTCTCGTTTTTTAAATGACTCATTTATAGAGTACTGAACGAGATGTGTCTCACTCTGGTTTTTTGTTTTGAAGTTCGAAATTTGCATTTATTTCACGTTGGCGTTAATGCTAGAAGCATTTTATGCATTTTTCACTCTGCTGGAAGTTTCCAAATTTTTTAGATATTTATATAGATTTTATTTTTTTTAGTCTAGCAAGTAGTGTTGTTTTTGTAATAACAGATAATTAATTAATTACACGAATAAGAGGTCACGTAGTTTTAAGCACATTAATTCTGTCACGCTGGAGGTAATATAATTAAAACCAGTAAGGAAGTCTAAGTTCGGGTTCGAACATTATATACCAAGAAGTGATCTATTATGGCATCCCAATTTAAGCAGGTCCATTTTAATACTTTTCAGTTCCTATTATAAAGCCAGCTGATTGTTTTCAATAAAAACACTTCTGTTATCTTCTATCTACCCCTCAAGATTAATTTAAAAAAAATATAAATGTATGGCGCGATATACAACATGTATGTATATCATTATAAACCTCCTAAGAGATTTTTTCGCCAAGCTTCCCATCCAATAGCAGAAAGAGACTCGGCAAGTTTGCCAAACCACTTCCGGGGGGCGACCCCGTTTTGTAAAACTTTTTGATGTTACCAGTCCCAGGGCTCGCACCTTGGACCTTCGGTGTGTTAGGCCGGCAACACTTCCTCCACACCACGGCGGCCGCCATTTATTTATTTGTATATAAATAGCTTCCCTACAACAACTGTTAACCAAATTTTTTCAAAACACCAATGTATGCACATTTTATGTTTGAAAAATTTGCCTTCAAATAGACAGACGGACAGACAGACAGACGGACGGAGAGCCGGACATTGCTAAATCGACTCAGTGGGCGTCGCCACGCCTACTTCCCCAAAATCCACAAAATTTTTGTACGATCAAGTTTTGCTTAAAAAGCTTATTATACGTGCAAGATCTTATTTATATAGCTTGCATGGTTATAGAAATATCGCGTTTTACATTTGACAAACAAATTTTCCAGAACTATGTTAAAAACTGGGCGTGGCCGTTGACCGATTTCGCCCATTTTTATAACAAACATTTATCTTTACAGGTACAACATTGTCGCCAAATATCGTTCCGAAAAATCAATTTTTACCGTAGGTATGGCATACAAAATTTTCTGGAATAATCCACTATAAAAGAGGCGGGGCCACGCCCATTTTTTTAAATTTATAGTTTTCGACTTTCTCCGTTCACATAGACTTTTGCAAGTGAAATAGAAATGATATAAAGATTTTGAACGCAAATTTATTGCCTATTAAATATATCTATGATCCTTTTCAAAATCTTTCATGTAAAAGTGGGCGTGGGCCTTAACCGATTTCGCCCATTTTTTTCGGAACATACCTTGTATAAATATAAATTTGTGTGCTGAGTTTCGTTTTGATATCTTGAATGGCTTTTGATTCATGATTAATATTATTTGTAAATTTGACTTAATCAAAAGTGGGAGGTGCCGCATCCTTTTTCAAAAATTTCTTGCAAAATTAATTTTGTGCCTTAAAGTTAATGTACACCCCAAATTTTATCCTTATAAGTGTATTATGTACTGAATAATCACTTTTTTTGTATTTTCGATAATGTTCTATATATAAAAAGTGGGCGTGGCTAACATCCGATTTCGCCCATTTTAAATAGCGCACGGACATGAGTTCCACTCGTACTAAATTTCATCAAGATATCTCAAAATTTACTCAAGCTATCATGTTAACAGACGGACCGACGAACGGACATGGCTTAATCAATTTCATTTTTCCTCCTGAATATTTTGGTATATATAAGTCAATATATATCTCGATCCGTATATGCCGTTACATACCACCGTTACGTGACTAAAATTAATATACCTTGTGTGCGTAGCACTACTAGGTATAAAAAGGTGTGAGTATCAAGTACTCGTGAAATTTGTCGTGTAAACATGTGTATCCTATACATAAATTTATTTAAATTAGACCTGACCCAGTGGTTGAATTTCAACTACAAAACTTTACTTCATTTTAGTTAATTAGCTATTCCTTTCTTGGCTTTCTTTCCAATGCTGTTCCTTTACTTTAATATATTTATTTCAACAGTTTCTATTTTTAATTTATTTTTTGTATCCTTTTCTTGCTGATCCTTACATTCCCTTTCTTTTTCTATCCTTTCCTTTCCTTTCCTTTCATTCCCGTTATCATAGTTCCTTTTAAATAATTTAATATTATTTTATTTTGTTTTAGTTTATTATATTTTATAGTAGTTAATTTTCTTGCATTTCATTCCATAAGTATAACCATAAAGATTATACAAACAAAACAAATTAGCTACCGTGTTTAGTTTTCTGAGCTAAAATAAATTTAACATGAATAATCACTTATGATTGACACAGTCCCGTTAGTCTTTTGGCGATTTATAGCATTCTTCGTGTTTAGGCACGATTACCGAATAATAACATTGAGCAAAGCACTTGCACACACACAACCCTAGGCCGAGCGTCATATACTTATCAACGAAGCAGTCGACCAAGATTATATACACGCATACTAAGCCAAATTTTACTTACAATCAGATATGCATAGCATCAACAGCAGCAACAAGGCACAGGCAGAGATACAAGCAGATGTTACACGTTGTAACTTTACATCAACAGGACACAGGCAAAATTACAAACAGCGGCAGCGGCACGGTTACAGGCAGCGACGCTTAAAGTTTCTGGACAGCCCCTACCGATCCCAAAGATGTTATCCTTTTTTAAATGGTCATCTAACCGTCTGGGCGATTTTTACCGTCCAACAAAGCTCGCCAGTCATTTCTTGGTTGCGCCAAATGGCGCTAATTGGAAACACCGCGGGATCGCAAATCGGTCTCCACTTGGTCTTTCCAGCGGGGTAGTGGTCTCCCTCTTCCTCTGCTTCCTCGGGCGGGTGCCGATAAAAATACTTTCTGGGCTGGAGCGTCTTCGCTCATTCGCACAACGTGGCCTAGCCAGCGAAGCCTCTGTACTTTAATTCGCTGAGCTATGTCAGCGTCTGCGTAAAGCTCATCATTAAATCTTCTTCCCGCCGTCGCTAACGCGTAGAGGTCCACAAATCTTTGGGAAACCCTTTCTCTCGAATACTCCCAGGTCCGCCTCATCAGATGGTGTTAGTGGCGATGCTCCTGCACCATATAACAGGACGGGTGCGATGAGTGACTTTTAGAGTGTTATTTTCGTTCGTCGAGAGAGGACTATACTTTTCAATTGCCTACTCAGTCCGAAGTACCATTTGTTTGCAAGAGGAATTCTTCCAAGATTTTCGTATAGTAAAAATCTGGTCGATGGTAAATTTACCAGGTCTGAAACCAGGTCTGAAGCCATACTAATAAAGTCCAATCAGTCTGTTCACGTCAGGCTTCAGTCATAGCTCAGCCAGGCGGGATATTGCTATTCACACCTCATTATAGTCGGGTTGTGGAACATCAATTCCATCATCTTCGATTGTGAGCTAAGGCTCAGCATCATCTCTGGTTTCTTGCTCAGTATAAAATGGCAGGGAAGTGATCCCTCTATATTTTGAGCACTCTCTGAACATCGGCCACCAGGTCGCCGTTCTCATTTTTACAGGAGTTTGCCCCGGGCTTAAAACCTTCCATCATTCGCCGAATTTTTTGATAGAATTTTATTACTTAACGGGTGTTATTCCCGCTGGCCAGCATCTCAAGCTCCTTGATTTCATGCTTTTCTGCCTCTCTTTTTTCGCCCGGAAAAGCCGCCTAGCTTCCCTCTTCAACTCGCGGTAGTATTCACACACACTCCTCGTTGCATTCGATCTCAGCGTTGCCTTGCAGGCTTCGTCCTTTCTTTTCGTTGCAGCGCGGAAGTCTTCATCATCATACCAGTTGCTTCTTCGTGTTCGCCGGATTTCAATTACTTCTTTGGCTGAGATATCATCCTACTGCTCATGCATTCCACTACGTTGAATTGTGCTCTCGGAGAGGAGATTTGAGAAGCGAACTGCGAAGTAATTGCCGGTTTGTTGCTATTGCAGCTTTTCGACGTCCAGCTTTCCCTGCGTTTTTTGTTGCACCTGTTTTGTCGTACAGACGCGGGTACGAATGTTGATTGCTACTAGGTAGTGATGAGAGTCGATGTAAGTCCTCGTATTGTACGAACATCTAAAATGCTGGAAGCATGCCGTCCGTCTATCACAACGTGGTAGATCTGGGTGCGTGTTTTTCGATCTGGGGACAGCCATTTAGCCTGATGGATCTTCTTGTGCATAAACCTAGTGCAGGATATGACCATGTTCCGGGCGCCGAAGTTGATCAGCCTGTATCCATTTGGCGAAGTCTGATAGTGGAGACTGAACTACCCGACAGTGGGGCCAAATACACCCTCCTTACCCACCCTGGCGTTAAAGTCGCCAATCACGACTTTGATATCATGACCGGGACAGTGCTCGTATGCTGCTTCCAGGCGCTCGTAGAGTGCATCCTTTTCCACGTCGTTCTTCTCTTCCGTCATTGCATAAGCGTAGATAAACGTTATGGTGAAAAATAGTACTTTTATGCGGATTGCGGCCAGAGTCTCTCTCCCACCACAAATCCACTCCTGTAGATTTTGCAAGGTGTTTTGTTCGGGTTTCCTCGCCTCATCCATCGCATCTGTTGTATGGCGGTGATGTCAGCTTTCCAGGTGTATGCCCTTATTTCATTATCCTTATTTCGTTTGCGGGGTTCTCATATCCGAGACTTTGTTAGATTTAATGGGAACGTTGTATTATGTGGTGGATCCCAAGCCAAACACAAAGATGCTTACACATCAAAAATAAAGGAATCGATACCTATGTAGTGAAAAATGCGTTACAGTGGTTGGAGTTCGTACTGCTGCCACTAAATTCCTTTCGGCTCATACCGTTGAACTCCCTAAAAAACTAAAATTGCTACACATAAAAACTTCTAGCAGTACTACTCAAATCAGTCCTTTTTCAGATATGAATCCCACAAGCTGATTTCGCTGGCCCCTGAAATGGGGTCGATGTGGATTTAGTCGCCTCTTAAGACATGCATACCTAGCCCCTAACCCGCAGGGGTTTCATGATTCTACCTCATCATCCAAGCAGGTTTTCCAATATATCGAGTTGCACTGACTTTTATAAGGTAACGGCGGCAACGCGCTTCCTCGGGTCAATAGTGACGCCTCTCTGCAAAAGCAGAGCAGTAAACAACAGTGGCCGTACAAGGCATAAAGTAAAGCGAAGCCGTGGTGGGAATAAGCCGTGCCCTCATAATTACCGCAATCCTGACTATTATAAGGGGCATAATTGTGGACAAATAAGGCGTTTTTGGGTATACCCGGAAGAAATTCGCAGCCGCTCGAACTATAATCACCTTCAGTACCAGGACCAGGAGAAGCAACTGCGGCGTACATAGCGTGCTTAGGTTACGGAGATAGCACTTCTCCTTATTGCTGTTTTACGAGGGAGAAGATATACCCGATACTCAATACCTGACGATGAAGATCACCCGACTATGACAACGTGAAAATGTAGCGTCTCATGAATCTTCGCTAAGTTGTACAGTTTACGTTTGCAATTTTCACAGCGATGTAGTTCATTCGTTGCTGTTGCTGCTGCAATTTTATTTCTTCACAAATTCATATTGCGCTCCGATCATTACAGCACACTCAGCACACTTTTTGTATACATTTCCATCCAAAAAAAGTTAACAGTACAATGGTTTCTTACAAACACACAACAATGATAGCATCTACTTACTTGCCAAACAAACTTGCCACCTTCGCACATTTGCTATCAAGTTCGTTGCTTAAATCTTTCGGTATTCATCAACACAATCAGCATAACAATCGCTTTTGCTATTTGCAGCGATAATTTTTCATTTGAGGAAGTGAAAATTTGCATAGAAAAATGGAAATTAACAAGATTTGCGCATGCACTTTTCAACGTTTACACATTTTCGCAGCATTTTTTGGCATTTCTGGTATACCAACAACGAAAGTGTACTGGCAGCGCAATTATAACCAACAAGTAGCACTCAAAATGCTGCATTTTTGTTGTACTTTTATATGTAATTTTCTAGGAAAACATTTCCCATTATGACAATTTTAAGGTGACGTAATTTCCATGATGGCTGTCCGTCAAATTTCGGTGTGAGCATTGCGTTTTCAATGACTTTCCTTAAAGACCTGCTTCTCTGTGACTTTGCACAATCGAATCAACAACGAAAACAACAAACGCAAGCGAATAAAAGGGAAATGCAAAGTAATTACAGCACAAACTTAAGCTTGAACTGTAATTGAATAGTTGGGAAAATATTGACTGTTTTGTTTTTGATTTGAACTTTTTGGTGGTTTGGTAACCCCATTGATTCCCTTTTGAAATATTGGCATACAAATAAAAACAACAACACTTACAATTTTAGGCTTTGATCAATGCCGATTTACAACAGATCACAAGCTGAGCAGTAGGTTAGAGTGTCAATATTTTCGCTTCTCCTTGCTAAAATTAATATTATGTCTTTATTGCCGTCGTCGGTGTTACTTAAATGTTCCGGAATTAAATTCCAATGAATTCGGTCAAATGCGAAAGAGTTGAATTTTCTTATACGCTTTGGTATTTTTATTCTTCTTTTGTTAAATTAATGAGTCAAAAAGATTTAGCTGATTTGCTTATATTGTTGTTGTTTTATTTCGAAGCAAGAAAAAATATGAAAATTATTCCACAAGATTGAGGTCGCGCTTCGAAATGTGTTTCCTGAAAATATTTTTTTCGTTGCTAAAGCAGTATTAGACAAACTTTTTCAACTGGAATGTGGGTGATGTGAATATTTAAATTATTCAGAGCAGAGCAGAGGGTAGGAGCATCTGTTACACCTTATATGTGTTCATTTTTAGCTCTGAGGCATTGACAACAGGATAGGCCTCATAATTTTCGTTTATATTTGAACGATATGAATTTAGAATATTTCATAAGCAGCTGGACATTTAAGCAATTGAAATAAGTGAAAGTGTTGTGTGTTGCTTTTAATTTATCCTATAAATTGGCAGTTTTATGCCGACTACAAACAGCGTCTGCCAAAGAAGATGACTATTTGCTGAGAAGCTTTTTCATGGCAGAACTACAAGAAGGGTTGCCGACCACTGCCTACATGAGAACTTGCATAAGCGATGTGTCGGTGTTACAAAGGGAAGTTTCTCCCGACTCTCTGAAGAGTATTCTATCCCCTCAATAACCCAATTTTAAGATAACTCTGAAAATGTTCTATATTATTTTTTCAACATGTCATCCGTACTAGTACAAGACTTCGATTAGCAAAATAAAGGATGGTTCGAAAAATTTTCAAAAAAACCAATCTTGAATGGACTATCATTTTATTTGACACAAAAAAAAAGATGTTGATTTGTGCAAATAAATGGAAAGTATTGTAACCTTATATGCTCAGCGCCCCATGGTTAGAACGTCTTGTATTTGTCAGTGATTTCAAAACATGGTTGTTTCTCATCGGAAAAGAGTTTAGATCTTGTAGAAACGTGTATTTAATTTTCAATATAATATTGGCTTATTATAGGGAAAAGGGGGGAAAAATTTATTATTTTGCCCTTTTGAATGTTTTTTGAAGTAAGTTTCCACCTACTTTTCTAATTGTTAACGCAATTCCTGCAGCATTTTAGCATTGGGGTCTTAAGTAAACAAGCGTTGTTTTACTCACTGGAATTAAGATGCAGCGAAACGATAACTTAGTTTTGCCAAGCTCTTTTTCTATACATTTCATGAACATAAAATTGTATAATAATTATGGTCCGGTGTTTGCAAATTTTAAGGGAAGAATATATGGACCTAAGTATAAGTAAGAAGAAAATAATACAAGCTGCAGAACTTAACCGCGCTGGAACAATATTTTATAAAAGCGTGCAACTGTTGCCACATGGTGACGATATTGATATCATTGGCCTTAACAACCGCGCCGTAACTTCTGCTTACTCCAAATTAGAAAAAGAAGCGGAGAAAATGGGATTGGTGGTGAACGAGGGCAAAACGAAGTACCTTCTGTCATCATGCAAAGAGTCAGCGCATTCGCGCCTTGGCAACCAAGCCACTGTTGGCAGCAATAATTTCGAAATAGTAAAGGACTTCGTTTACCTGGGAACCAGCATTAACACCAACAATAATGTTAGCCTAGAAATCCGACGAAGAATTACTCTTGCAAACAAATGCTACTTCGGACTGAGTAGGCAATTGAAAAGTAAAGTCCTCTCTCGACGAACGAAAATAACACTCTACAAGTCACTCATCGCACCCGTCCTGCTATATGGTGCAGAAGCGTGGACACTAACAACATCTGATGAGGCGGCTCTGGGAGTATTCGAGAGAAAGGTTCTTCGAAAGATTTGTGGACCTCTACGCGTTGGCGACGACGAGTACCGAAGAAGATTTAATGATGAGCTGTATGAACTTTACGCAGACGCCGACATAGTTCAGCGAATTAAAACACAGCGGCTTCGCTGGCTAGGCCACGTAGTGCGAATGAGCGAAGATGCTCCAGCCCAGAAGGTATTCTTATCGGCACCCGCCGGTGGAAGAAGAGGAAGAGGGAGACCACCACTCCGATGGAAGGACCAAGTGGAGACCGATTTGCGATCCCGCGGTGTTTCCAATTGGCGCCAGTTGGCGCAACGAAGAAACGACAGGCGAGCTATGTTGGACGGTCAAAATCGCCCAGGCGGTTAGATGACCATTTAAAGAAGAAGAAGTATAAGTATACGGAAAGTACCAAGACGATATCCTGAGCCAATTTAGTTATGTCCGTCAGTTCGTGCCTCCGTCCGTCTGCATGTTTTAGCGCAAAAGAGTTTTATGGATAAATGGGGGCTGAATTTTATAATATAGTAATCATTTGTCGGAATAACAAACAATATTTTTTTGTGCCTAGTAATATTGAGTAAGGCTTGTTCTATAAATGGGCTAAAAATCAAGGTATAATTGACTTGCCTATTTATTAATATTGAAAATTTATCAAGAACATCAGAATTGCGGGTTTAATCTATACACAATTGAAATTGTGAACAATCGCTTATTTTCGATTTAAAAAATACGGGTTTAATCAAGAATTTTTGAAATTAAATCAATAAAAAATCTATTTTAGACTTTTGCCGGTCAGCTAGTTTATTTACATTATCTAGCTGGGAAAATTCTAAAAGCGTCTTAGTTGGCTTTACCCCACAACAAATCTGTAATACTCATGACTTAACTATTCTTTTGTCTTGCCTTGCAATTTTTAAACTACCAGTAGATATGTATGAATATATGTCTATATTTGTTTACATATGATCAGTCAGTAAAAGCATTATTTATTTTAGCACACAATGAATGAGGAAAATTAAGTTAAAGAGTCAAAATACCACCTGCCACACCTTAAATACTAGCGCACTTGCTACAACCGTTGTAGCGCATTCAAAGTCGTAGCACTTGTTGCATGATGCGGCTGCAGCAGTGACACTGTTGGCGCTGGCGGAGGCGGAGGCCACAGCATTGTTGGTGTTTAACATGCATCTTACATTTATCTATTCGCTCGACTTTACCCATCGAGTGGCGCCCCATTGCTTGCATGTTTTGTTGGCATTTGCGTTTGCTGCTGCGCTGCACTCAAAGTAGTTGTTGTTGCATCGTTGCATTGCTGTGTAGCGCTTTGCTTGTACGTTCGATCGTTTGTTTGTTTGTCTGTTTGTTAGTTATGATTGTTGTCTCTGCTGCAATTACTAATTAGTTTATATTATTATGATTATTTCGTTTGCTTCTTGGCTGCCTGATTGGCTGAACGGTTGAATGTCTGTTTAGCTGACTCCCCGGCTGATTCGACTGACACGAAAGCCATTATTAGTTGGCGTTTGTGCACTTTGTCCGCCCAATGTTGTTGGTGCACTGAACGCGTTTCTCATTGCTCGGTGTGATTGCGATAATTTATTGGCGAGGAGTGGTAATTTGCCCCGACGGGCTTCAATGCTTGGCCCCCACCACACATACACATGCTTGTGATATGATCGCTGTGCACACACACGAAGAAACTCTTGCGCTAATTTTGGATTTCTGTCGCCTCTGATATTTTAAATATTTTTTTTTATTGTCTTTAATGTTGTTGTTGGCTGCGTGGGACACTGCTTCGACGGCGCTGCAGGCATTTGATGAATTTGTGTGAGTGGGAAAATTAAAATAAAGTTTTTTGCTGACATTTTTTTGTTTGTTGGAATGACTTATTACTTGGCGTGGCATAATATTCTATTTAATTGAGTTGTTAATTAAAATGTGCGAAAACGTAATGCAAACAAAATGCATAGTCGTGTGCTAAAAATTGTAGTGAAAGAGAAAAGCGCAAGCAATAAAATTAATAATGCGCAGTGCTACAAACATCGAAATTAATTTTGTCTGCAACATTTACAACCGTATTGCACTCATGCATACATACATAACCAATAACACCGCCTTCCAACGCACACATAAAAGTCTCAATGTGACTGTCACGGAAGAAATGCCCGAACGTCAGCCAGCGTGACAAGCCCAAGAGATCTTCATTCTCACACTCGGCCAAAGTAGCTGCACCATTAAGAAATGTGAATGAATAGAAATGCCACTTTGAATGGATGACTGAAAGTACCAGTGACTTGTCGAATAGTTTTCTTTTGTTTATTTGCCGTTCGTCATCGTGTCACTCCTTTATGGGTGGTATTCAATGTTGCATTCTGTTGCACATCTTTCCCTCTTATGCCACATAAAAACTTTAACTGTCACATTTATGTATGGAGAAATCCATAAAAACTTCGATAACCACGTCTGGGCATCTTAATTTAAAAAAAACTACCCATGAGTAATTATTCAATTCACTCCATGTATTTATATACCGAAGTGTATTAGCAGATCCTGTGTTACTACTTCGATTTCGGAGTACCATAAACAAAACTTCCCAAGTTAAAAACCTTTGTTTTAAATTATTCTTGATGTTTCTACGTTCCCAGGGATTGGATTTTTGAAACATCGGTATGGCAGGCCAGCATATCCACTATACCAGTGCGTGTCCACTATACAAGTGTTAAAAGTGCGAAAATTTGGGCGGGAATATCCCGTAATTTGCCTGCGAGGCGACTCTGCATCGAACAGATGTGTGCTGGTAGCCCCTGTAGGGTTGAGTAAGTTCGGGCTCATTGTGGAATAGTGCCGTAATAGTTCTGAACTTTTCGGGAAAGCCTGAACTTCTTCCAATTTCTATCTAATAAATCTACTAATGGCTCCCTGCCTGTTTTGTAAAGTGTTGCCGGTAGTTTCTTTGAGGTTTTTCTTGCGGCTCTGTGTCTTAGTGAAACTCGTAGCTTCATGCGCCACCTTTAAAAGCTTCCCCATCTTTTGACTTAAAAAGTAACGGAACTTAAGAGGAATTGAACCCTAATCCAACTTATGCTAGATTTAAAAAGTTTTCAAAAAGCTTTTAATAAATCAATACTTACTTTAGGTTAGGTGAAAAGGGCTAATCTGCTCCCTGCAGTCAAAACCCAAACTATGCAGCAAACATATTACTTCATTAACTAAACATTTTATGGGCTTATTCATACTAGTTCATTGCGGTCTAGTTTTAAACCATTTGCAGAAATACTAGTGTAAACAAAAGTCTTTATTTCAAAGTGGTTACATTTGCAATGGAAGTTATGTATATACACTTCCCCTGATTTCCCCCCGTGAACAAAGACTTATATGATTGAGCAGTCGTTTTTAGGCGAGAGGAGTGGTTCTAGCTTCAAAACACTCCCGCACAACTAAGATCGGAAATGTACAGCAGATTAAACTCTATATTGCCTTAACTGTAATAGAGGCAAGAGCTCTGTCTACGAAGACTTTTTAGAGTTGTGTAACGTACGTAGCTTTTATGAGTACAGGTCACTAGAGCAGAATTCGATGAACAATGCCTGTATAGATCTAGTGCACTACGTTAGAAGAACCCGTCCCCCCCCAACCGAAACACCACTTGCTTAGATTTGGTCAGACTCGTTAAATAATGATTACCGGTTTGATTAATTACCTTCTTGAAAATTCATTTACCAATTACTTTCCATTTTTAACCCAGATAACCCTAAAAGTTATGCAGTGGATATTTTTCCACTTTTTCCCTTCCACACTTCTTAAAACAGATATAAAAACGCATTTATATGCTTTAAGCAAAAATTAATAAACGATTTTTATGTTTTTGGAGGGGTCCTATTTATAGTAAAATAAAATTTTTTCATTGAAATTCGCCATAAAAAACTAAAAATAGTTTATGTCAGTGAATGTATTCGATAACACACTTATTTTACTCTGCTTTCCAATATAAAACATTAACAAAATTTTAATTTTAGCCCCCTTAAATTAACTTACCTTTCAAAGCGTATGTTATAGTAATTTTGCATTTTCCAAATTTCACAAACTACAAAATCAAATATCTTACACTTCTATAGCAAAAGAGCAAATTACAACTATTAATGCAGTTGCGCAATCCCTGGTGCGTATAACAGCGCGTTCCCGTTATTTGTTAACGTCCGCGCGTGTGAGTTATAATACATAAACTTGCCGTCCTATATATAGGACATTAGGGTTATCTGGGTTAAAGATTATTTTCCAATTAATTAAGAAGTACCTTGGCGACCGCATTTTCATAGGTTGTCATACAATTTAGTTTATTTAGATAATCATCAGTAAAGATATTTTGGTTGTTTGTATGAATAATTTTACTTAGGGGGGCGTTCTAAAGACATATGTATCTTGATAAGAAAAATATGTTTGAAATTTTTTATTGGTAACAAAGTTTGAATAAAAATAATTACTCCTTGGTGGCTGCTCAAACAAATTTTCGACAAGTCTTTAAAAGATTTCTGGCTGAATTGTATGGTTAACAGCTGTCGATTGTTATCAAAGAAGAAAGAAAGATTCGGGTCACGTGGGTATATTTGTCGGTTAGAGCTCCATATCGGTCAACATTCTGTGATTTCTTCTTTATTTTTAAAGATAGAATTATCCAAAACTTTTTCTATTTAATACATATGAAATCTCAGCCAACACTTCCTTCCATACCATGTTCCGAGTACGTTTCTTTCTTCCAGAAACATTACTTTAAATGTATTTGGTCACTCTTGAAACGCCACATTAACTCTTGAAACGCCACATATAACATACCACGCATGAACATCGATGAATTTAGCTCCACTCCGACAAGATCAAAAGTTTTTCCGTGATCTTTATGCGCAGGAATGGCAAACGTTGGCCTTAATGGAAGTTGCACCTTAGCGGCTCCTTGGATGAGTGCGATTCTCGGAATATGAACTTCTTTGCCTGATTTTTCTTGTCGAACAAAAGTGGTAACCCTACTTAGAAATATTTTTTTTTTTCAATACGCAGGAAAATACCTTTCGTTTGATACCCATGTTGGCATATTTCATTTCTTTTAAAAAAATCTAATAGGTAGCAACTCCGTAAAAGCTCGTATAAGGCAACACCTAGATAGGAATTCTCAGAATGTGGTAACCTATGTACATACTAAATTTCATCCAAATCGGTTAAGCCATTATCGAGATTTTCGAATATACAAATATATAAGAATAGCTCGTTAAAAGTTCAAAGATATAATAAGCTCAAATGGCAACAATAAGTGGCAATCCTACTTAGAAATGTATTTTTATTTTTTTTCAAACCGCAGGAAACACCCTTACTTTCGATACCCATATTGGCATATTTTATTTTATATAAAATAAAATTCAAATAGACGGCAACCCCAAAAAATAGCCTATGTGGCAGCACCTAGGTAAAAACTCTTAGAATGTGGTACACTATCTACATACCAAATTTCATCGAAATCGGTTGAGCCGTTTTCAAGATAGTCTGGAACCACAAATATACAAGAATAGCTCGTTTAAAGTAATAATAACACTGTGCAACAAATTCAGGTTAGCAATAGGGGAAGACAAAGATGAAATTCCAGAATATCAGTTGGACGAATTTATCGATCTTTCTGATGATGATGACGATGACCAAGATATTAGAGAGAGCAGTGATGTTGATCCACAGCAGCATGCTAAACGGGAACTGGCCAAATCATTAATTTAATTTATTTAATTTTTTTACTTAAAACTTTTCATTACTAACATTTCAAAATTATATTTTTTCCGTATTTTTATAACTTCTTTTTCAATGTTTCTACAAAACCAACACTGAAAAAATCGAGAAGCATATTATAGATCAAACAGAAAGAAAAAAGACTTAGTTTTGTGGAAAATATGTTCAAAAAGCATGAAAAAAAAATTTCCAATATTTTGCTTTATAAGCACTACAAAAATTCTATAAATCAATTTTTTTTTTTAATTTTAATTGTTGCAATCATTTGGCTTTAACAGATTGAAAAAATATCAATTAGTCGACGAGTCATAGCCAAAAACCATACAAACAATATGCTGAAAATCGGCATTTGACTGCAAAGTTCGAAGGTCGATTAAAAAAAACATCGAACTAACATAAACAAACGCCTCGATACGGGTCTTCTAATTTAGCCTCTATTTTCACCCCTCACTCTCAGAATCGACCTAACTTTTGCTAACCTGAATTTGATCCACAGTGTTATTATACCTAGTAGTGCTACGAACACAAGGTATATTACTTTATTCGGCATAAACGAATCGAGATATATATTCATTAATGTATATCAAAAAGTTCAGGATGAAAAGTAAAATATCCAGGCAAGTAGTTAATACCCCAATCTTTTTTGATTTTCATACCTTTCATGAACAGGAAATGTTTGTACGTATGAGAAGAAAAAGAGATAATCCCATCAAAAAGTATACTGAAATGATCAGGAGGATGAGCTGAGTCGATGTAGCCATGTCCGTCTCGCGATACGTCTACCTGTCTGTCCGTCTTTCTATTTGAACACAAATACCAACTGAAAGTATTAAAATAGACCTGCGTAAATTGGGGTGCCATAATAGATAACTACTAGATTTATAATGTTCGGTTCCACCCGAACTTAGACTTCCTTACTTGTTTTTAATTTTTTTTTTTTATTTCTTTTTATTATTATTTTTGTTTATTTTTGGTTGTAGAAGCACATAAATATCAAGGCGAATTCGCCTTAATAAATATACACATCAGCAGTACTGAAAAAAAATCCAAAATAATCAAAAGCAATCAAAACAACTATTTTTGATTTTTTTTTTTGATTATTTTTGATTTTAGTTTGATTGTTTCTTGTCGTTATCATCAATAAGTGCCCTTTCTTGAAAAACAATTAAAATAATCATTGCTAATTAAAAAGGCCGTCTAATTAATTGATTACTAGTTACTAATCAAATTTAACAGATCTGTATTTGGTCAGCCTTGTAAAGCAAACGGTATACGAGTTTACCTCTAAATCAATTACTACGCTACAGTCCCTAGAATTGTCCGAGCGCGTCAATGGCGAGCTTTGTATCAAAAGTCACGCACAAGATTTTATATCTGTAATGCTGTTGACGTGGATTTTTACTTGGTTCCTATATGCGGACCGAAATTCAGAAAGCGGCTAAAATACTTGAAAATAAGTCAAGTGGTTTTTATTCAATTTTCTGAGTTATCAAATGAATTACTTTAGGTTTAATTAATGAGCTTCAAGTAAATCATGAATATAGATTGATTATTCTCTGATTAATTGATTAATCGTGTAAAACCTTGTTACTGCATCACTTAATTCATTTGATTCGAAACCCAACCTTTTCAACAAAGAAAAAGGGAGAGGGAGAGGCTGCCGAAACAGTATTTACATGAGCTGTATTGCTCTCGTTTGAGTTAATGTAATTCGATGAATATGGAACAGATGGTACAACCTTTGATGCAGCATGCATGACAATTAGATTTTACTACCATCTGAAGATCTGAGTAGTTTGAGTTTCCTCTTATTTGTGAAGATATTTGTAGCTTGCAATAAAGTACATAAACACAATATTTGATTAACCAAGCAAAGGCAATATCGGGAGTTTAACCAAACTCTAGACACTCGATTTCCGCATCAACATTTCAAAAGCGAAATTTCCCAACATCAACATACAAACATACATAGGACTTACATATGTGTTAAATTACGAACATGTTGTTTCTATTCATATATGCAAATTACTTTATAAAACTATGCGCAACACTAAGTCGACGGCAGCAGAAATAAAAGCAACAACAAAAGTTATATTAATATATCTTCACTTCTGTAAAGGTGTGCAACCGAAATTGAAACCGCAAACTTATGAAACAGTTTATTTTATCTTCGAAAAAATCTTTCGGGAGTTGGATGATATTCTGAGTTATGATGATATCCAAAACCACATAGAAACGTCGCTTGAGCCTTGACGGTAAATGCCGTCAATCAGACACAAGCACACCGGATGTGTGCCAGGCCACGAACCCAACCACCTGCTCCAGGGAGTAGACGCTTCTGACACCAACTTCACTCAAGTGCAATCCTGTTGAAACTGCGAGTGTCATGTGACCACCACCTTTATTGCCATAACAACAGATTGGGATTCTGTAGTCTAATCTAAAGAATTAGTGTGACGTCTGATGCGGGTGTTGCTCTTTCATACTTGGCAGAACGGACATTCCAACGTCCTGGTTGCCCGAACGCACGTTGAATTACAATTCAGCTGTTTATGGTTTTGGTCACAGACCACATTGTCAGGCACAACAACACATGGTCTATCTCTCAGTCAATTCACCTCACATTTACTGTTCCCTTTTTTTTTCAGAAATTTTCAATATTCCGTTTTTTTCCACAAACTCAAGTTTTTTGTCTTCAAATTAGTTAATTAAGCACTATTCTCGTCGTTCCCTTGTGGGGAGCACAAAAGCTGCACCTGATACCAGCTCAAGCAAGCATTATCCCTCCCAAGTTCACGAAAAAGGCGCGCAAGAGCTGACCAAATCCGTTTTTGAAGCCCAACAAACACAAAGTCTATTTATAAAGTTGGCTGGGCCATAAGTCAACCTTGCACGTCCTTATCTGCCAACGAAACAACCGGAACTGGTATAGTTTCTTCGTACTCCCTAGCACTAGTGGCGATTTTATCGCAAAAGAAAATGTCACTTATCTTATCCCTTGAAAGTTAGCCGATCACAGGCTAATTTTGGGTCCTTTCAAGCGAAAGCACGAGATGATTTTTTCTCTATTAACGTTCTCTATCGATAACTTCAGTAATGTTCGTTTCTCTACCTGTTACACTACTATACACAAAAGGGTAAGATCGAGCAACGCTTCCATTGTTCAATACCATGTCAACCACCAAATGTTAAAGCTAAATGCTTCACTCGCTAGTTGAACCAACGCTCACATTTTCGGTCGGAGCTGGATCACTTACCCAAGTAAATACACTATTACTCTACTTTGAAAACGGTAACGATATCAGATGAAGTATTCGAGCCTGTTAGATTTTTTTTTCACATCTCGCCTAAACATTGTCTAACATGAAGCAGATGGGCATGCACTGCTTAGCAACTTATAGTTAGCGAGACATTTAGACCAATAGGCTACACAAAAGTATCATTATGACCATCGATCGCTTCCAGCAATCAACTGACATGGAAATTAGGAAAATCGCAGTTTCCTCTTTAGCATTCCCCAAAGACATTTAGCCCTAAAGGAAGTTTCTACTTTATCCAATTTCATTTTCTATTTCAAATTCGAAACAAATTTTAAGGCACAAGCCAAACTCGAAACTGAAACTCTTTAATACCGCCACTAAAACCGAAAAGTTATTTTGAATCGGTTTCAATACATGATTTCTATTAAACGGGATGGTTGAATGAATGAGTGAAGAAGCGGCACAACTGCAGACGACAGACTATAGCTATGCAAGTACCAGACGATAGACAGACTCAGCAACATTAAAGCATTGTTAGTTATGGAGCAATTTGAGGAGTATGAGATGCCAGCAATACCGCAAATACCACAAAGATGTGGCAACAGCAAAAAAGCTGGCATCTAATGCAAGCATCAACTTTCGCAGCAACAGCTACACAAACAAAAAGAGATGGCAGCAACAACAACAAAACGAGAGCAATAAGAGCAGTCCATTCATACAAACATACATACATCTATCTTGAGTTGAATGAAAATTGTATGCTGTAAATTCAATAAAGTGAATGCAGCAAAACAATCAAATCCCATTGAAGTGTACACCAACGCCAACAACAACGCTGCAAAAGATGCAACAATGAAAATGTATGTAACATGCAGTTAGTTGTGAGCAAAGAAAATAAAAGTGTTTAGAGGAAGCGATTAAAATGCAAAGAAATTTAGTTTTGAAGAGTGTTGGCAGCGGGTGGCGGTGGCATCGAAGTTAAGATTGAGATTCCAAAGGGTGGAATATTTCGCTTCATAAATGTATGTAAGTATGTGAAGATACACAAAGTCAATGGAGCATCTACGTGCATACTTTTTCTTAAAAGCTGAATATGTGCCACAAATAGCACCATTCCACACATGAGTGCTTACAATTTACTTTGCTGGGACTTACGTCCATTGCTGTAATCTGCATATGACGGCCTAAGAGCAAAAGCGACACTAGTCAGAGTATATACGAGTGATTCCACATACACGAAAATACTTTTCTGGTTTACTTTTTCGCTGCCGCCAAACTGAAACAAAACTGCATTGGTGGTGCACCAACAAGGCTAGCACACCTAGCCTTTTTGCTTGTCTCCCAATAACACAATTCCAGGGTAGTATTTAGATTAATTTAGACATGACGAGATTTCTTGGGATCTCTTTTTGGCCGGGAAAGCAAAACATCCAAGATCCTGGAGTCGGTAGATCTGACCACTTAGCACCAGCCTGCACGTGGCGAAGGATATACCTAAGCGGTCTTTGTCAGGAAGAACCTTCTTGATAGTACCCTGACTAGCAAGTTCACCTGCCCTACAATTTCCCTCAATGTTCGTTCGAGGTTCACACAATTCTGTTTGGCCATCTCTTGAATAGATTGGCGACAGATTAGTGTCAGCTTGGAATTGCATGAGTAAGAGCCAAGGGATTTGATCAGGTATCGGCTACAGGCATCCCATACCCCTACGGGTTAGGGGTTTAGAATATGTCCGAGGTAGGCATACCGGTCGTAAGAGGCGACTAATATGCACAAAGGTAATGACGTGCAGCTCGATGGTTGATCTACGGATATGATGCCTCTCACCTCTCATTCCCATCTCCCTTCCTTAGGGGAGGAGGGATGACATGACCTTGAAGGTTCCACTGGTCATACCAAATCGCTACCACGATAGTCGGGGCTCGGCTGTTTACTAAAAACAAAGACTTTCTTCCCATGGCTTGGTTGGCATGATTGCTGACACTTCAGATTGGCAGAACCTAAAATAGTACGGTAGTCTGAAAGGAAGTTCTGTGTACCGGTACAATAAAAACAACCCTCCTCCAACTCTAGCGTTCAATTTAGAATAATTTAGAATGGTGCTTATCAGACTAGACCTGTGAACTTTACCTAGGAAGTCAAGGTAATTCTCTCCTTCCAGCTCAGCCTCTAAGGCCCCAGAGGACCTACTTAATCCATTAAATCTGGCTCATCAAATGTACTAGTGTACATTAAGCCTCTTTTTATGGGAACGAGTCTTAGGGTAGTTTCCTGGCCTATGCGGTTCAAGCCCAAATGCGGGGAGAATATCCACTTTATGTCAATGCAATCGTACGTGTATCCGCCGTGGTGTGGTGATAGTGTTGCTAGCCTATCACACCTAGTGGTCGAGAGGAGAAGCTGCTCGAAGTCGGCATAAAACAAGTAAGTCGCGCCAACTTCTAGGAGCAATTGCGAATAGAACAGAGGGTATAGAACAAATTTATACTGAACTAGCCTGCCCGTGACTGCTTCACAAGTCATTCCGCAGTACAAAAGAAATCGTAAAATTTGTGTTTTTGTTAAAATTTGGTAGCCTGTGTTCGTGAAAAATCAAAAGAAATAACTTACAAAGCAAGAAAGTTAATTAATATTAAATATTTTTAAAGATTTATTCATGTAATCTATGCATATTACAGTCTAAAAGTCTAAACTTCTGCAAATAAGTGTTCTCGTGTGATAAAGAAATGATTGGAATTCAACTTTTTTAGGAATAATCTGTACATTTGGCTTATTATAGGTACTCAAATTAAAAATTAGCTTATTTATTTCTTAAGTAATTAAGGACTTTCGGTCATTAAAGCAATGAATTGCGTTAAAGATACAGAGTGGCTGATGAATTTTGCTACATTAAGAAACTCAAATAATTTTTTTTTTCAGTTATGGAATTCATTTTTCTTTAATTCATGTTAAAGCTCATTAAATTTTATTAAATATAGCTTAATTAGTTTTAAAAATAATGGAATTTAAATGCCCCCCCTGCTCGTCGATGCATGTGCGGGATCTTACCAAAAAGTTGTTCATTACTGCTTGGAGAGTTGAGACAGGAATAGCCGCAATTGTTTCTCGAATGGATTGCCTTAGTTCATTCAAATTTGTTGGTTTTGCTTTGAAGACTTCCTGTTTGCAATAACCCCACAAGAAAAAGTCAGGTGCAGTAAGGTCAGGCGACCTGGGTGGCCAACGGAATGTGGAGTTTCTGGATATCAGCTTATTGGGAAATTTTCGTCGCAATTCTGTCATAACAGGTTGGGCTATATGAGGAGCTGCACCATCTTGCTGAAACCACACAGAGTTGAAAGAAATTCTCATTCGGCGTAATTCTGGATAGAAAAACTCTCTCAACATGCTCAAGTAACGGTCTCCAGTAACCGTAACGGTGTGACCGTTTTCTTCGAAGAAGTAGGGCCCGACAATGCAGCGTGATGAAACTGCACACCCATTTGAGCAGATAAGCTTCTTGTCGAAACACGTGGATTGTTTTGTATGGCAGCAGCTACAGCAGCGATTGTTTCCTCCGTTCGAACTGAAGGGTTTCGATGGTAAGGTCTTCTGTTGACTGTCCCATGCTCGGCAAAATTGTTTACAAGTCTTATTATGGTCCATCTGCTCGGAGGATTGCCGCCAAACGTGCGCCTATACTCTCTTTGAACCGAAACTACGGACTCCAGTGCGTGATAGCGGCGGACAATCCAAATTCTTGTTTCAGTGTGCCAGTTATCCATTTTTGTTAAACGTAAAAGTCAATCTGCAAAATAAAAAAAAAAATTTACCAGATTCATTAAATAGAAAAAAAGTTATTTAATTTTTTTTTGGTAGCGGCTTTCATTTCTTAATGTAGCAAAATTCATCAGCCACCCTGTATATAGATTAACCATACCCATACATTTAAAATGCAAGTAAGTTTGTAGGTGGGAATAATAAGTAAGCTAGTTAAGACGAAAGTACATAAATTTTGAGAGCAAAAGAGCGTAGCTAAGTAGGTAACAACTCGTTTAGTAAATAATTAAACTATTATTGATGTATGTATGTTAATATGAAAACGTATAGTCCGCTGACTAAGTGGGATGAATCTGACCAAACAAATGGGTTTTTGGTGTGTCTTTCAAAATAATTTCACAATACATTGAGCGCTTTTCAGCGCCTTCAGGTAAAAAGATTATATTGTTATGTGATTGAATATACCATTTTAACTGGTTGTAGTACATAAGAATGCTATCTCTTAACCTGAAGGCGTAGTTCCAATTGGTCTATATCTCGACTCCTTAGTTACCCAGCGAAAAGAAAAGTCCTCTTTTCATTAGCATTTATCAACAACTTACAATGGATACTCATGTAGTTCAAACACATCCTAGGGTTATCCGGGTCCACGTTTTGGTTCATATCGCGAGACCCTAGTCTCGGAGGGGCGTGAAAAATACTCTACACTATAGCATTCATCAACAGCTTCCATTTGATACCCATATTGTACAAACACATCCTAGGGTTACCCGGGTCCACGTTTTGGCCTATATCTCGAGACCCTGCCATCCGATTCTTAAAATTTCAAAACACAAACCATCTACTGAATAGTCCGAACAAAGCATAAGAAGTTGGTTTGGCTAGGTGAGCCTGTTCTTGAGTTATAAAATCACAACGAAAAATGGCATTCATTTTTATATATATAGATTAAGAGCCCTAGATAAAATAAAATCCAAAACATTTCAGGATGTAGCCCAGCTGTCATAGGAATGAGTAGGCTAGCTCAATGTTGAATTACTTTCAAAAGGGTGCCGGAACAATATTAAGGCAGAGTGTTAGACACGCCATGATCATGATCAAGGTAACTTGTGACTCCGGCACGAATATCGTTGATACCATAGGGATCGCCTGTTGTGACTGCTTGATAGTCCCATTGAAAACTTTAAGCTTGGAAACACCATGGGTTTAAGCTGATGTCGACTGGTACGCACCCAAAGCTTAATAATTGTCGCTTTCATTAATTATATTTCTGAAGTTCCTGAAGAATATTTTGGAAACACCAACAAAAAAATTATGCCGATATTTTCAGCCATTCAATATATTTTCCATTAAAATACTTTTTTAGCCTAAGATTTTTGAGATAATGTCACGTCTACTCAGAGTTTTTTGTCGTTATAATAAGCTCAAAGCAAAAAACTGTAATTATTTTAACTTAGCATCATCGTCGCTATTGTGTGTCTCTTGCTGTATAACCATCAGCACTATCCAACTCAAAGTGGCTACTCACACCTTCGGCGACAGTTAAGCGACGTTTGACTGGCAGCGAGCTGTCACTGAACAGCCTTATTTGCGCCTGATTACCACACTTGTATCAAGTATAGTTTTCCATTAAGAAGAAAAGAAACTACAAACTACTTACATTTAATGAAAAAAGAAACAAATATGTACCAACATATGAGGTCGGTACTAACAAAGCTTCATTGCTTCTATCGAACTTATAAATAATTCATAGAAAGATGCGCCTACAACCATTGTGGTCACTTACCAAGCAAAAAAAAAGTCAAAAACCAAAAAACCGCTATTTATAATTCAAATTAAGACGCCTACAGCTTTTGCCTCTTGGGTTTCTCATAAATACTTTCTTTTTTCACTATATTAGCGCATTTGTACAACCATATTAATATGTATGAATGTTGTTGTTGGAGCTGTATTTACTGCGTTAACGCATAATCAACGCTTGTGAAACAAGATGGATTATGGTTTTACAAGATTTTTGTTCAATTGAAAAAGGCGTACAAATGGGCTGCATTGTTGTTTGCTAGCATTGTCATAATATGTCATACTATACTTTTACTAATTGTCCATATAAATACCCTGCAGTCAAACAAACTTGTTTCAAGCTACTTTACAACTAGTATATGCACCAAGCCCAACTAGCCAGCCAACTGTCATATTTCCATATAAGCAACTGGTATTTTTAACATGGCGATGTCCTACGAGATGTCCATTGTCAGATTTCGACCAGAATATACCCGTCATCTACTACTCATGAAATACTAGTTTGTATATAGTGGAAATATACTAGTATCATACTGTTCGTAAAATACCAGGTTCATAGTAGTTCATAATGGAAGGAAATGTACTAGTAAAATTGCAGTCTAATCATACCAGTATCATATTAGTTCGAAAAAGATAAAAGAATACTAGTCCAAATGTGGACCAAAACCTCAGTAGGAATAAAATAAGAAAATGGACTCATCAATACATCATTTTCATTTTTCATCATCTTCGCTGTGAAAAACCCCGATTTGCGATTGCAAAACATAAAGTATATCTTTGGAATATTTCATAAGCTCGTTGCGAATTACAATAGCACGCAATGCAAATGAAATGAACAAAAAAAATAATTACAGCTTATGTCGCTTAAACACATATCTACTATGAAAATTGTAGTCGTATACTGGAATGGACTGAACTTTTTCTGACTAGTATGATTTCAACTATGTTTACTGACTAGTTTGATATTTCACTGCAGGGTATGGATGTACTTTGTGTTACATGGCGTATGAGCGATTGGAATAATGAATATGAAGGAAAAAAATTTCAAATATTACTGCGGGAATAATTTGCTATGAAGGAAAAGCAATCGCAAAAGGGAGTGAGAGAAACCGACATTCCGAGAGAAGAACCAGGTGAAGACCGATTTGTGGTCCCGTGGCAGTTGGCGGAGAGAACGAACGGGCTTGCGTTATGTTGCGCGGCCAAAACCGTTTACACTGTTAAGCCCCATTTAGTTAAGAAAGATATTGATTCGAACCACGTAAACTGTGTCAACCATTTTTTCCAATTTTTTCGGATAGTAATAAAGACCACAACAATTTTTAGCTAAGGACGAAACAAAAAAACGCTTTGAACGTTTTTCCGAAACCCCGCATAGTTTTCATTTTTTTCAATAATAAAGAATTTTTAAACATTTAGAAAAAAAATTGATAGCCCACGACTTGTTTGACATATAAGCACGGCATTTTTTTTTGGTATTTGCGAAACCTTTTCTCTTCACAATAGAGGAATTTTAAAAATAATTTTTGCAAAATTAACTTGGGTTTTAATAACAATTTCCCTCAGATTGCCGATAAAAATACATTGAGGGCCGGAACATCTTCATTCATCGCCTAGCCAACAAAGCCACAGTGTTTAATTTCTGTTTCCATACCGCTCATCATTGAACCTTTTTAGACGTTGTTAGCTGGTAGAGATCAATAAATCTTTCGAATCACATTTCTCTACAATACTCCCAGTACCCTATCAACAGATGTTGTCAGTGTCCAGCTTTCAGCACTAGGCAACAGGCAAGAGCACTTAGTACTATGAATTCAATCTACCATATTCTGTATAGAAGCTAATGCCTGCATTTTGTCGCCGTGCTTAACTAGCTCCATCAGTACCCCCTGCTTTTTACATATGTGAGGACAAATAATTTCAAATAACGAAAGAAAAGTGCAGAAAACCAACTTTTGTTAAAGAAAATTTTTGACGTAACAGCCAAATTATCAAAAAGTAGGCTGACATGGTCAGGGCAAAAAAGGCGCATTCGCCAAAAATTATGCTTATATTACGTATATTAAATTAAAATTGATTGCATTGTATAGGTTGGCCTAAAGAAAGGCTAATACATAAACTGAATGCCAAATTATTTGAAATCAAAATCAGACCCACTCCAATGTGCACACAAAACTTTATCTGTGATTTTTAAAAAAATATGGTCGTATCTATTATTATAAAATGAATATTTTTCCACTATGGCATAGAAAAATATGTATGTAAATACATTTCAATGTATTAGTTTATACCACATCAAGTGCTTTGCATCATATTAAATTTTCCCAGTCAAAAATTCAAGCCAAGAGTCAAACCAATTCGACACGGCAACACAATTTATACAATTTTATACACCCTCTTTTCATCATCCATACATAGCTAGCCCAGCTATATACCAAACCTAACTCTGCCTAAGGTGAAGTAGACTTCAACACTGGCGTCACATCACCAATAGCTGCAACATAACGCGAAGCATCACTCATTAACCGGTCTACATAGCCCACTCGGCCCTTCACTTTCAACACTTCCCAATCAACCAACGAAAGTCAATGTGTTCGTAAATGTCGTCTGGTTGCTATGCCCAACAGCGTGACGAACGTCTGTAGTACATCATCATTTGATGGCTGACGTTGCCGTCATTGTTGCATGCAACATGACTGCAGCAACAATTGGTGGTAATAAATGCAGACATGCTGCTGGCAAACAGCAACAAAAACCACTCGTTTTTGAATACCAACGAAGACGTCTCATTAATATTTTGAAAAATCTGATATCCAATTTGAATGAGTACAACATACTAAATTGTATGTTCACATACTGATATAGACAGATATGTTAAAAAGTTTACTTACATACACACGAAAGACCTTATACTTTCGATTATCATGCAGACGATTTTTGCCTCAAACAATGAAATCGCTTTAACATTAGCTATGCGTTGCATGCAACAAGTGGTATGACAAGCAAGTATGCACCTACAACATATCCATCAGATAAGACATGCACATGTTTGTATGTATGTATGAATTTGGTTGAGGCTGGGAATTTTGATGGAACCATATCTGTGCCTTCCGTTACCGTGCGCCATTTTTTTCAAACGTTTACATATTTATCTAATTTTTGGCAATTCGCCTCTAGCTTGCTGCACAAAGCGTTGAGACGAAGCACCTTTTCGTCGGCGCTGCCAACAAAGTAATTCATCATCAAAGGCATACTTCACAACAACCAGTATGCCGTTGTAACACGTTAGTGCAGCGGCAAAAAAGACGCCACCGGCATTGCAATCATCTACTTTGGTCATCCCAGCTACGACTTCGAAAGTAGAGATTCGTCTTTGCACAATCTTGGATCTCCACCAAACACAACCTGCGTGTGATATAACTTCAATATTGACCGTATTTTAATTTTTCTTATCTTTCAAGGCGGCAGAAGTTTTCATTTTACAATGCTTCTTTCTTTCCTCGTCTGTCTTCGTCTGTCCCACAGCGAGTCAAATTAGAAATTAGTTAATAGAGGCATCAAGTTCAAAGTCATAAAATAAAATTAATTTGGGCAACCTACCTAAGAGTTGCCACATCCACTTCACTCAAAATTCATTCAAAACATAAGAAACGGGAGTGGCTTTTTGCCTGTGCTCCGTATTTGAGTTGTGTCCTGTTTGTTCAGAGTAAAAACTTCAAAAAAACAAGTAGATTTCTCTTATTATTGGAAAATTCATATGGCGGCCGACGTGATGTGGCGGTATTGTTGATGGCCTTTTGGAATTTTCTTCACTCTATCGTAAACGGTTCTCAAGTTATTAACAGTCGAAATTCGAAATTTTTTCAGGCATATGTGGGCCCATTTTCCAAAATTTTCAAAGATCGTTAATAGAATGATAATGTCAATGTAGCTATTAAGTATTACTATTTGAGCTGCTTCGGGCAATGAAATATGTCATTTTAAAATTTTTTTTTAATTTTTATACTTTCATGAACATGAAAAGATATTATTACTTTGGTCCGATGTTTGTAAGTATGAGAAGAAGAAGAGTATACAGAAATAATCAGGGCGATGAGCTGAGTTGATTTAGCCATGTCCGTCTGTTTGAACCCAACTAGTCCCTCAGTTTTAGAGATAGCTCGATCAAATTTGGTAAGATACAGCCATTTTGTAAAGCATTAATCATTTGTCGAAACCAGCATGATCGGACCAATACAACGCTTACCTCCCATGCAATCGATTGTTCCGAAAAACGGGTTTTGGCCTATAACTGTCGCAATTAAAACGCTAGGAACGTAATATTTTAACATACGAGGTGTGTTCAAAACGTATCGCGAATTTTGAATTTTCGCTGGTTACGTATATTCGAATTTCGAATTTTTGTGGCGTTACGTTGGTACTCATGTCTCTCACTTATGCCGCCAAGCTCGGCCATTTTGAATGTTCGAGTAAATTGTTGACAGCTGCTTTGCTTGCACGTGTTTTGGATCGTCTTCGATTTTTACCTATTCAAAAAAATGGATCAAAGAACCTGTATCAAATTTTGTGTGAAAAACGAAATTAAGTGCGCGGATGCATTCCGAATGTTGACTGTGGCATACGGAGAAGCTACCTTGGACCGAAGCAACGTTTATCGGTGGTACAAAATGTTCTCAGAAGGCCGAGAAGATGTGCAAAGAAGAACAAAAATTGGCTTTTGCACCACGATAACGCCCCTGCTCACGCATCGTTGCTTGTGCGCGACTTTTTGGCCAAAAACAACACACTAATGATGCCGCAGCCACCGTATTCCCCAGATCTGGCCCCTTGTGACTTTTTCTTGTTCCCTAAACTGAAGAGGCCCATGAAAGGACGACGTTACGCTTCTCTTGACGAGATAAAGAAGGCATCGAAGGAGGAGCTGAACAAGGTACAAAAAAATGATTTTTTGAAGTGCTTCGAAGATTGGAAAAACCGTTGGCACAAGTGTATAATATCTCATGGGGATTACTTTGAAGGGGACAAAATAGATATTCATGAAAAAATAAATAATTTTTGAAAAAACACAAAATTCGCGATACTTTTTGAACACACCTCGTATAGCACCCATACAATATATTGTTCCGATAAATGGAGTTTAGGCTATGTATCTTTAAATTAACAGTTTTTCAAGGTTTGTACTAATTATGAGTAAGGATCGGACATTTAAAACTTCGATTTCGCCCCTTTTCAATAGCAAAACTACGTTGCCCGGAAAGAAAACTTTGAACCCATTTGTTCAATTGTTTCTTAATTTATCATGTGCGTGGATGGACGGACATGGCTCAATCGATTCCTCCATTGATTCTAAGAACTTTGATGTAAGGAGCTATATGCCGCCCGTTATGTGCGCTAAGCTACCCTGTGTACGAGGACAGGCGGGTATAAAAATTATACGCAGATAAAGAAACTTCAATCTAGGGAGACCAGACCACAGCACTGTCCTAGTGGCGCTGGATAAACCCTGCGACACTCCTTTAAGGTATTTCGGAAAAATTTCCTCCCTCGAGTCTAAAGAGGTTGAGGGAAAATTCCTGGAACTCAGCACCAAACAGCCAAATTCCAGCAGTTATACGTGGGGTATCATAGGGTGGTGACCTACGTAGTTATTATCGATTTCTAAAAATAAAAAATGCCTAGTGACACCACTAATCTTTTTAACTGTGCATCTGTTCTGGCGTTTAGGGCGATATTGGTGGTGTAAGAAAGCTCGCCAAGAAACTTTTAATAGTTAAACTGACGTCAATTGGAAATATCCTGTCATGCCTACATATCCTACTGCTCAAGCTATCCACTTGATAGGCCTTTGAAAGTGCTGGCTCTACTTTTAGACTACCTCTATGTAAAGCAGGTAAGATTTCCTTGTTTAACAACCATATAAATTTATCAAGCAATCATGGCAAAATCCACAACGCATTAACCTACACACATATGGTATGTTATCATCACTAATCGATCTTTTTATATCTTCAAACTCGCCAATTTTGTAACTCATTAACGCCTGCCTTATCGGGAATGATCACTTACCAAACAAACGATCAAAACAAGGTGTGTCGGCATCGTTAACAGTGGATTTGTGATCCTAATTGCGAAAGACTGAAGCCTGATGTGAACAGACTGATTGGCCCTTATCAGTGTGGCTTCAGACCTGGTAAATCTACCATCGACCAAATTTTTACAATACGCCAAATCTTGGAAAAAACTCGTGAAAAGAGAATCGACACACATCATCTCTTTGTTGATTTTAAAGCCGCTTTCGATAGCACGAAAAGGAGCGGCCTATATGCCGCTATGTCTGATTTTGGTTTCCCCGCAAAACTTATACGGCTATGCAAAATGACCTTGAGCAACACCGCCAGCTCGGTCAGAATTGGGAAGTACCTCTCCGAGCCGTTCGAAACTAAACGAGGTTTCAGACAGGGTGACCCCCTATCGTGCGATTTCTTTAACTTAATGCTGGAGAAAATAATACAAGCTGCAGAACTTAACGCTGGAACAATATTTTATAAAAGCGTCCAACTGTTGGCATATGCTGACGATATTGATATCATTGGCCTTAACAACCGCGCCGTAGGAGAAAATGGGATTGGTGGTGAACGAGGGTAAAACGAAGTACCTTCTGTCATCATGCAAAGAGTCAGCGCATTCGCGCCTTGGCAACCAAGCCACTGTTGACAGCAATAATTTTGAAATAGTAAAGGACTTCGTTTGCCTGGGAACCAGCATTAACACCAACAATAATGTTAGCCTAGAAATCCGACGAAGAATTACTCTTGCAAACAAATGCTACTTCGGACTGAGTAGGCAATTGAAAAGTAAAGTCCTCTCTCGACGAACGAAAATAACACTCTACAAGTCACTCATCGCACCCGTCCTGCTATATGGTGCAGAAGCGTGGACACTAACAACATCTGATGAGGCGGCTCTGGGAGTATTCGAGAGAAAGATTCTTCGAAAGATTTGTGGACCTCTACGCGTTGGCGACGACGAGTACCGAAGAAGATTTAATGATGAGCTGTATGAACTTAACGCAGACGCCGACATAGTTCAGCGAATTAAAACACAGCGGCTTCGCTGGCTAGGCCACGTAGTGCGAATGAGCGAAGATGCTCCAGCCCAGAAGGTATTCTTATCGGCACCCGCCGGTGGAAGCAGAGGAAGAGGGAGACCACCACTCCGATGGAAGGACCAAGTGGAGACCGATTTGCGATCCCGCGGTGTTTCCAATTGGCGCCAGTTGGCGCAACGAAGAAACGACTGGCGGGCTATGTTGGACGGTCAAAATCGCCCAGGCGGTTAGATGACCATTTAAAGAAGAAGAATATGTTTAATGACTATTTCTGCAATTGAGTTTCAATCAATATGTATCTATACATATTTATATATAAATTCGTAACAATTATGCAAGATGTGCGAGACTTAGGGCTTGTCTTTGGCTTGAGTTTAAATATCTTATCACAATAAAATTGTAACAGGTCGATGTCTGTACATTACAGATATTCACGAAAAATTGATAGGAGGGATCATTATTAAGCCAAATCAACAGTTCTTAGAATTTTTGTCTGTCTGTATATTTTGGCGCGCATCACTCAAAAGCTGCTGAAAGGAATTGTATGGAAGTTCATTTGTAGACGTTTACCTTAAAATTTAAGATAGCCCTTATTTCGAGATATATACCAGGGTGACAATGTTTAAAAAAAAGGTGATAATGAGTGCTGCAATAAGTGATGTAATTAAGTTCCATATCTTGTCTTGTATGGGAGATATAATGATTAAAACCGGACTCAGTCTATTATAAGTTCTGAGACGCAGCGAAGCAGGGTCCGGTTTACTTGTTATGATCAAATTCGATCGACGACTGAAATAAAAAACATTATTAACCCATTATGTTTAAAAATTGTTATTTCAATCAAGAGTGAGAAGAAATAACAAATTCAATATGAATACATATGGTATATACATTTGTTAAAAGACTTTAATTTTATGTTAGCAAGAAATGTCGAGAAACTAAGTGGAGAAGGAAATTTTGAAACGGCTGTAACATATTAAGGTAGGGGGAATAGGTGCGATATTTTCAGAAATGAAATAAGGCCGATTCGTTATCGATGTACCCTTAAATAAAATGAAATGGACTACATTGATTGATATACATATAATCGGAAATCATCAGAGGTTGTACATGTAAGACGACAGTTTTTTATGACTACATCAACTTAAAATTATTAACAAAATGTGAATTTAATTAAACCTAAAATTAGCATTGCTTACTTATCTATGTAAAATTGTATAGAAGATAGAAAGGTTAAGTTAAGAAAGACAGATGAAAGATAGAAAATAGTTACTCATAATCATACTCACTACCATGACTTAAGGTAGTTAAGTATGGCTGTCTTGTAGTTATTCCTATTAAGAACAGACTTAACTGTCTCGGGAATGCTATTCCAGAGCCTCAGAGCGTTGACGAAGAACATCCTATGAGGAAGAAAATTCAGTTGGATAAACAAGGGAAAATATGTAAGTCTTGGTAAGATTAAGCATTAATTTTGAAATTAAATAAAATCTATAGAAATGGTATTCACCAAATACCATGGCCAAGAAATTTCCCACCATACAAATTTAGTTCCCAAACTTTTAAAGCTTTTTAAAGCCATGTGTATGTATTCGAAATCGTTTATTAGAGAAGGGATATTTCATGGAATGAAACACTTAAGCGAAAAATCTACAAAGGTCATTATATAAATAAAGTTTTTCAGTCACTTATGCCGATAAAAAAACTTTAGCAGAAACCATATCCTTATACACCAGTTTTTTCAACACAGTGGGGATCTCTAATATTCTATACTCGCTATTGTCATAATGCAATAGTCCTTAAATACTTAGATGCCAAAGTAGCATTTGGTGGCATACGAAACTTAAACGTAAAAATTGTTTGGAAGCCAAATATTGGGCTAGGGCCACACAGTGTTAATACGATTGTTTAAATTTTTTTGAAGTAATAATTCCTACAAAATCAAAATATTTCAGTTGTCAATTCTACCTTGTTTGATTTGCCTTGCTATAATGTAGCAAAAAAGTGGAAGCTAATTTGTTGACAGCTAAATCCGATTCGATTCAAAATTCAATATCAAAAAACAATTTGGACACCTGTGCTGCTCATAACACGAATTTGAAAGATTAACAATTTATTTTATAGCGACCCCTTTGTACCTAGCTGTGTCTGATAAATACATACATTATTTGATTTCGCTGAAAAAATAAAGCTTAAAAAGCAATGATTTCTAGAATCTGTACTATATATCTCTTTCTGCAACCATAGATTATTAAACATGCACTGGTGTCAGAAAAATACTCTACTGGTGAAATCACAAATGATCGAATTGAATTTTTTAAATTGCGACAAATAATTCTATTTCTTATCGAAGTGAATTCATAAACGCGAGAAAGCAGAAACAGTAGGAAATCAGTTAAATCTCTTCTCACAATTTGCAAATCTATTTATAGTTCATTGCTACTACAACGTAGGGTCGCAGCGTTGAATAGTTCTTTGCTAAAAAAAAAACAAAAAAAATTGTAATCCAATCATCCACGGATCTTTTGATTTTTGTCTAAGTCTTCTTGTCGTAAAACAAGATACATTCCTCTGTGTATATATTAAGTTAGAAAGGAACATAAAAAAGGTTATAATGTACACAATTAAATACCGCTCCGAGGCAAAATCTGCAAAAAATACCGAAGCGAACGGCATAAATCTTAAATTTAACTTCACAAAAACACAAAAAAGTAAAAAGAAGCCTTAACTTCGTTCATATGATATTTTAAGAACGACAATCCTCAAGTGGCAACAGTCAAAAACAAACAGCAAACCATAAAAAAAGAAACTTAATGAAAAGCAAACAACCAAAATTTGGAACAACAATAATGAATGTGGACAGTGAAATATAACGTGGGCGATGAGATCATAAGGCAATTTTTGAGGTTGACACGTTGCTTTGTGCTTTACATAGATTTTTTTTGGACAGGCCAAGCAATCAAGTGATCTACGGACTGTGTATTGGATTGGCATGCTTGAACTCTAATGTATGCATATAGTTATTGTATGCTTTTTCCAATCGAGCATAAATCAACAAAACGAAGTGAGCTTAAGTAAAGTTTGGCGAAGAAACAATCAAATGATAATTTTTTGACAACATATTGACAATGCTAAGTGCTTTAGAGATAAACATTTAATATGTGTAAGTGTGGCTTCATGGTTCGAACGGGTTTTAGCACACAGAATAATGCGCCAAAACAATAGCTTTATTTTAATAATATGTGCTAAGTTATCTTTTAATACCCGTAAAAGCTAGTCTTGAAGTTTAAGTATTATTAATTCTAGATGTTAATAAGTCTTAGAAATGCAAAGCGCGCCTATAAATAACTATTTACAATATAAGGTATCTTTATCGGTTCTAGGAAATGGCTGACATCATATTTAAACACGGAAGTTGTCAAATGTGACAATGACAGAAAAGGAATCAAAGTAATGATATTTTTTATGCGCCACTTAGATGAAATGTTGTGTGCTTGGATAAACCCTTTTGGAATTGAAAGCACATGGGTCTGCAATGTAAAAGTATTTGGGTGGAAAGCAGGAAGGCGCCGAGGCCCACTGTAACGTAATAAAGCGACAAAGCAACATATATTACTGTCTTCTTGATAGCGCATACTCTATATTCGAAGTTGGTTTCACCGTCACTTTTATAGCAGTGAATATTTAGTTAAATATTCCAAAAAAAAAACAGTGCGGCAGATGATGGTTATTACAGTGGTTCTTACATAGCGGCCGATTTTTAGCTTTCCGAAAATAAACAGGCTTAACTAGCAAGTAGTCGCTTGCCTCTAAATTTCAACTTGTTATTTTATTTATATCTTGCTAAATTCTTACGAATAAAATCGGTTTTGCAAACAACAACAAATCTGTTTGATCGAGCCATTATATCTTTTTGATTTAGTTAACCGGTTTATTATTACACGGTTAAAAATTTTTTACTAAACTTTAAACTTTTTTGGGCTACATATATGTCCAAACCAAATTTAGATTAGAATTTAAAATATGCCAGTTTTAGAGAAAATGAGCATGAAGAAAGGAGCTTCAATTTTAAACCAGAAATGTTTAACAATAAAAAAAAAACATGAAAATCATTTGTGTCAGTTGACAGGGTTCCAACTGACGCACCCCGCATCACAATCGTCTGCTCTATCCACGGAGCTACGACGCACACAAAAATGTTTCGATAAAAATTCAATGACTTGAAAAAACTTTCAGAAATAAACTAAAAGAAATTAAAAAATTGTAGACGTTGTTTTCAGTTAAGTTTTAAATCTAAACCGCAATAAATTGAAAATTGGTGTAGGTAATTAAAGGTTTGGAATTTATTACAAAAACGTTTCAAAAATTGCTGAAACCGAAGAATGCTTTAAAATTTAAGCGTACATTTTTAGCCGTGTTGAGTTGACCGATTTTGGTTCCGAGCTCACCAGTTTTTGTGTTGGTGAAGTTGCCCAAAGTTTTTGAAAATTAGCTTCTCTGGATAAGTAGAAGGTATTCCTATCTACAACCAATTTTAGCAGCAAAGGAAAATGAAGCCCCCCTGATTTTCAAAACCAGGTGAAATATGCTTCTAAATTTGCAAAAGTAAAGCAAAATAGGTTCGATGTTGAAGAACATCAAGTAAAGATCCAAAAACACAACGAAGAATTGGTCGTGCCAACAAATGTTAATTCGAACTGGGTAGACAATAGAGACAAGTTCTATCTAGCGTATTTCAAAACGGCACCAGTCATCGCTAAAAAGGAGTATTTTAATTGATGAATAAATGTACTATATTTGCTTTGCCATCTTGAGGAGATCCCTTTATAGGCAATTTTTTTTGCACGATAAAATACTAATGTGCAAAAGGAGCCTCTATACTAAAGTAAATTAGCCATATCTGAAACACTACACAACAAATCTTAGAAATCTATATGCGAGTTTATCAAAAGCAAAAACAAAACGTTCTGTATTTTACGAAAAAGATTTAAAAACCAATTAAAGCTGGTTTTGTTAAAAATTGGTCATTTATAACCGTAAAAGTTGATAACCTAAATTAACCGAAAATTAATTAATTTACTGACAATTGCAAGCATTAAATGTGAACGATTTGCGCTGTATGAACAACAAATTCGTCGTTTGAGTTGCCGTTTTAACATTTTGTTTTTCAATTACACTTGTATATTATATTGGGGAAGCAGTTTAGTGAATATAATTTACACAAAAACATAACTAATGTAAAAATTATTTGAAATTTTAACAAACAAAAAATATCATACAACAATAACTTAAGCCTCCCAAAGAAGCAATTAAAAAATAACTCTAACTAATGACTTTTTCGAAGGTATTCGCATGAAAACTATAAACATTTTATTATGCCTTTATAAGTAAAAAAAAAACAAAGTTTCAAATACATACCTAAATAAATGTGCCTACCTATATATGTGTGTTCACAAAATACAAACTAAAAGAGTAACAAGTAAGAAAAGGGCTGTCTCCGACTGTGCCGAAGACTTTATACCTTTCATGAATACGCATCATGGTTTTAAGTGTTCTATCCTTACTCACAATTAGTAAAAACTCTTCAAAACTGATATTTTAATCATTTATCGGAACAATCGATTGTATGGGTGCTAAATGTTATGTAGGTCCAATCTGGCTGATTTTTACAACACACATTACACATATAATAAGAACCAAACCTGAAAAAAATTTACTTTCCTAGCTTTTTAATTGCAAAATTTATAGCCCAAAACCCATTTATCGAAATTATCGATTGTATTTTATTGCTCCGATCTTGCCGATTCCGGCAAATGATTCTCTCTCTATGGCGCGATATACAACAGGTATATCATCATAAACCTCCTAAGAGATTTTTGCGCCAAGCTTCTCTTCCAATTTGTGGTGTGCCGATTTGAATTTTTCCCACGGCGGCTGCCGTGGTGTGAAGGTAGTGTTGCCGGCCTACCACACCGAAGGTCCATGGTTCGAGCCCTGGTACAGGTAACATCAAAAGTGATTTGAAAAAAGTTTTTCAAAACGGGGTCGCCCCTCGGCAGTGGTTTGGCAAACTCTCCGAGTGTATTTCTGCCATGACAGGCTTCTCAGCAAAAATTCCGGCAAATGATTAATCCCATGCAAAATGGCGGCTCCGTACCAAATTTCATCAAGATATCTCAAAAACTGAGGGACTAGTTTGCGTACAAACAGACAGACGGACATGGCTAAATCGACTCACCTCATCGACCGGATCATTTCGGTAGGCTTATTGGTGAGTATATCTCTTCTTCTTCTCATACTTACAAACATCGGACCAAAGTTATAATAGCATTTCATGTTCATGAAAGTTATAACAAGTGGGTATACCCTCCATGAACCAAGTGGTTGATTCCAATATCTATTTCCGGAAATATCGTTAATGTGGGAGCTTCTATCACCACATACTTCAACAATAAACTTCGTTATAGGAAAATTATTTGACATGAAAATTCGAAAAGATTTCGAAGTTTTATTTTGTGGATCTATTATTCAACTTGAGCTAAAATCGTGGATAATGCTGGATAGCGTAATTAAAATAACTTTACTTTGCTCTTCTAGCGAAGGTTTCACTGGCATTATACCATTAATGAAATTAACATAAAACACGGAATCACACAGTTTTATAGATTCAAGAAAGTCAAACCATACAATACACGTTCAAAAATTTCAGTTTTAATTTGAAGCCACATCATGGTATGAAGGTGATACATATGTGGTATAATCGTGGTATTAATACTATACAGTGAAACCTCCCTTGGGCAGACATTCAACGGCAGTCAATTTTTGTCCACCCAAAAAAATCTTTTAATGCTCACCATTTTTTAATTTAAATAAAAAATTTTTTGTTTTTTAAAAGAAAACTATTTTGCATATGATTCTCCAATTTTTGCAACAATCCGAACGCAATAAGGTCTTCGCTGCAGAATCATTTCAAATTAGAAACAGCCGTCAAAGCACTTTCACCGCAAATGTACCGAAAAGTTATGTTATGTCTAATACGCCATTTTTGTAGCCAGCCGTTAGAAGCCTCAAAATCATTGACACCGAGTTTTAAAGCAATTTCTTTAGCCTCTTCTTGTATTATTGGCCCAGATATGCGAATATTTTGGCTTTGCGCCTTGTAAAACCACTCGAAACACATTTCGTCAATTTTTTTTTCTATCTGCTTCCATAAAAGACCTTTTACTTTCAACATTGCTTCCAGACATCCACTTCGCTCGGATATCTTCTTTATTTTTAAAAATGAGCGCGGCCTTGGTTTTCCCAATTTTAAACCTGATAACAGAAACCGGATTAATTTTCCCTAAACCTTACATACATAATTAAGTCCATTTTTATTCGCTAGAAAATGATTTAACACACGGAAAATAAATTTAAGTTACATATGTTTCACGATTACCTTTCGGTAATTTTATCTTCCAAGTTCAGATTTGACCTCGCCATCGTTTTATGTGTTTCCACTATCACTCAACATAATTCACTGAGCAAACCAAATTAGGCATGCACTTTAAAAAAATATTTTAAAGAAACACGGGGAATCCCCTTTTTCATTTATAAACAGAGTATGTACACAACCGTCTTTATAAATGTAACGAACGTTTCGTTGGCTCGTTTTATATTGTTATATAAACCTATATCTTGTCCGCCTATGAGGAGTTTCCGTCCGCCTAAGAGAGGTTTTTGTTTGATTTGTTATGAAATGAAATATCTTTGTCCATTGACAAGAGGTTCGCATCCGCTCAATAGAGGTTTTTGGTTCAGTTTTATAGCAAATGACTGTCCGGGTCCGTCCAAGAGAGAATCCTCCTAAGGGAGGGAAATTTGTTATAAAAATTGTATTTTAAACTTGGTGCATAAGAAAATGTCCGCCCAAAAGAGGTGTCTAATAGAGGTGTCCGTTAGGAGAGGTTTCTCTGTACTTCCAATCTACTAATTTCATTCGGTTTAGATTTTAAACCTAACTAAATATGAAGTCTAAAATATCAAAATGTTTTCAAATTACTAGTATGTTTTTCGAAATATTTGATTGTGTTGTTGTTGTTGTTGTAACGACAAAAACACTCCCCGAAGGTTTTGGGGAGTGTTGTCGAACTGACAGTCCTTGCTCGGATATAAATCCGGTACGCTCCGGTACTCCCTTGCGGTACTGCCCGACTGTCGTGGTAGCGATTTGGTATGACCAGTGGAACCTTCTAGGTCATGTCACCCCTCCTTCCTTAAGGAAGGAGAGATGGGTAATGAGAGGTGAGAGGCATCATATCCATAGATCAACCATCGAGTTGCACGTCATTACCTTTGAGCAAATTAGTCGTGTGTCTTACCTTAGTAGGTAGATAACTCAACTCTTATGTATTTGTCAGCCATCAACTCACACAAAAAGCTTGTGTCGAGCTCTGCAATTCAGATTTAGAACATATATGTAGTACAACAAAAGCTTCAGATTTATCCCAAATTTTTAACCGTGTATATATAAAAATAGAACAATCGCAATTACTTTGTATTCTTGCTTAGGTTTATTTGCATTCTTCTGAGTAATTAAGACAGACTTTCTTCAGCAAGACTCATCATTGCGTAAAATCTTAGTTGAGCTCGAGTTGCTTCTTCTTTCCGACTTACACATATTTATTAATCGCTTCGCACTTCTTCTCGGGTTAAATTTGACATAAAACACATACATAAACATGTATTCGAAAAACAGATACAAAGTAAATGCCAAAAGTTACATAGCAAACGGTTAAGAAATCAAATGAAAGCAGCAAAACTCGGTTGTAGTTGTTAAGATTAAATCAAAGAAAAGGGAAAAAATCGTATTTTTGCAATATTTTAAGGTGAGCTTGGAGTTGTCGCCTATCGCACATTAAGTGTTTGTGTATGTGAACTCGATCTGCTACTTTTTACACAATTCGAATTCACAATGGAATGCGAATGCGACGACTATGCTCCAAGTGCTGTTGAAGCAAGAGCAGCACGAGCAACAAAACGAGTCCAACGATTTTATTATACCCAACGTGTGCTAGTACACAGAGTATTATAGTTTGATCATATAACGGTGGTTTGTAACGGTACAAAATAATAGAGATAGATATGGAGTTCCATATATCAAACATCTAGGAATGAACAGAGGAACCCATTGAGACATGTCCGTCCTTCCGTTCGTCCTTGGACACGATAACTTGAGTAAAAACTGAGATATTTGAATGAACTTTGGCACACACGTTGCCTTCCGGCCAGGTAGGTTGTTGTTTGAAATGGGCGAAATCGAGCCATAACCACGCCCCTTTTTTCGATATCGAAAATTTCGAAAATCGTATAAAATCTGTTAATTCAATAATAAAAGGAGCTACAATGATGAAATTTGCTAGATTTATTAATTTGGTTGTCCCATTGACGATTTTATCAAATTTGGGAAATGGGTCATGGCACCGCCCACATATGAGTGAAGAAATTTTTAAATTTTAACTGTTAATAACTTCATAACGGTTTACGCTAGTATAACGAAATTTTGTAGGAGGCATACTATTGTTGTGATAAATACACCAATCGCTTTTCGACCACGCCTACTTTTCATAAAAGTTATATGGAAAGGAGGTAGAAATATTGACCTTCCCATATCTAAATTAATGATACACGTATAATAATAAAATTTCCTACATCAATTTTCTTATTATTTATATGATTTTTGCAAAATTTTGGAAAGTGGGTGTGGCACCGCCCACTTATAAGTCAAGGTGTAAGATAGAATTACGAAACTTAATACGAGGTATACTACAGACATGTAGAGTACGTCCACAGAAAACAAGCCAAATCGGTTGACGACCACGCCCACTTTTGGACCAAAGTTTTCTAAAAGAGAGGTAGGAAAACGGAACATGCCATATCTCTTTCACTGATACAGATAGAATGCTAGAATTTCGTAGTTACAATGACCTGATGATCTTATTAATGATTTTTTTTTTTTAATTTTATAAAATGGGTGTGGTGCCGCCCACATATAAATGAACAAAATGTAAAATTTCAGCTATTATTAACTTCAGAACCGTGTCAAATAAAATTGCGATACATGAAACGAGGTATACTATCTACGCTTTTAAAAATTATATATAGCCTATGCTGGAACCAGTGAATCCAAGAATCTACTGTGAAAATTTCATAAAGATCGGTTAAGTACTTTGGTGTCTGGCACACCTCTTAGGTCATAACTGCACAACAATTTACCAATTCACCACGACCACTTTTACACAGCTTGGTATTTAATGTTCGTTTCCACCCGAACTTAGACTTCCTTACTTGTTTTTATTTTTGTTTTTATTATGAGTGAGAAAAGCAATGTGCCGGACGTAACGATCTCCGCAGTCAGCACCTAGACGTTAACGCTGGTGTCAGCAACAAATTCTTGAGAACTCATACTGACTTCTGTACACCTTTACTGCTCAGCGCTGACCTGCTCAATCGTGTGCTCTCTGTCCCAATGAAACAAATTGTTGTTAAATAGGCACATTTTTGCAATAAAATTCACTTTCAACAAAAACACTCACCATATCTTTCAGCTACTCTCATGTGCTCTTTCTATCTCTCATTTCAGTTTGGGCAACCAAGTGCACAAAAATTATCCAACAAACAACAGCGCAGTCATTAACGCCACCACCTTCATACAACATCTCCAAAACCGCCAGCGCCACCATCACCGCCTCCATCAACCATTAACTCATAGATGGCATCCAAAGTGCTATCCGAAAATACTCGTTCGTGGCGCGATCGGTGATCAACTTCGCGCGGCATCGTCAACTTCATCGTCATCGTTGCTAAAGTAACTTAACAGTTCGTCGCTGCTAGTGTTTGGTTGCTGCCAACTGTGTTGCGCTGTGGGTTGTGGGCTGAATGCCGTGTTTGGTTGGAGCACCAAAGCAATTTGATATTGTTGTTGTTCGCTCTTCGGCTTTTTTCAAATTGCGGCATTTGTTAGCTTTAGCTCCAACATTCAGCAGAAGTCAACAATAAAAGTTTTAGAGCCGACTTTGTCAACAGCAACAGCGCTCCGATGGCGCTAGTATGAATTTATCTACCAAGGCGCGTTGACCGGTGTTGCGGTGTACTGAAGTATGAGTGTTGATTGTGTTAAAAACGAACGTAAAATATGTTTTTTTCACGCTTGCAAAACAAGTCAGTTAAAGAGGCTTATTTAAGTGTGCCGCGCATGCGTTAAAGAAAAATAGAAGTGAAAAATGTGAAAAGCAATTAAAACGAATCCATAAAAATAATAAAAACAAGCTACTGATTAAAGTAGCTAGTTAGTGTCATTGCTGCAAGTGTGTGACGGTGTAAAAAATTGTATTAAGCAGCGTAAAAGCTACGAGCGGAAAGTTGGTGCTCCTCCTCCTTCTGGAAAAGCATTTTGTAACAACGGAAATTTCACCAAGTGGATTTTAAAATCGCACATTAATACATTTTTTTAAATCGCAACAATTTTAGCGTAAGACTACAATAAGCTCACAACGAGCTATGTAATTATATAACGTAAAGTGCTTACTTACTTACACAGCGCGTATGTAATTAAAATCCAGTAACAAGTATACGACTAACGAATATATTTGGCGAAAATAAAATTTAATAAAAAAATATTTTAAAAAAATGTCAGTTTGAAGAAAGTGAAATTTTCGCTTGTAAGAAAGTGCAAACTTCAACAACAACTACAACAAGTGTGCGCATATACCTATCTATAAATATATTCTTAACAGTGTTTAAAATTCAAATCGACAATATTTTCAACATCAAAAACAACAACAGCACCAGTAACACCAACGCAATGGGTACGAAATCGCCTGGTGGACCGCAACGTTGCCGTCTGATATTACAACGCTGCTTGGCCATACAGCTGAGTAAGCCCGGTCATACGCCAGAGGATTTTTGGATGTACGATTCGGGTTATATGATTTTTCAGGTGAGTGGCTACAAACAAAATTTACATTTCCATGCATGCACGAAGCTATGTGTGTGTGCTGATATGGCTGAAAATTTTCTTCAGTAAACATGTTTTAGCGTAAAAAGCAAGTACGAGTATTTTATTTGGCTTTCTTAAACATTTTTAACGATTTAATTGTACGCCGCTAACTGTGTGTGTTCGTTGCTTAGTTGTCCAGACAGCCGCCAACTGGCTTTCGATTTGTGTCACGCAAAAGAGATATTATTTATATGCGGCCTTGGCCCTTTTAACTCGCTACCAACAAGAGTTCAACTTCACTCAGATTTGCAATTAAAATGCATTAAAAAAGTGAACTAGTAATAATAAAGCGCTTGATATTATTGTTGTACGATAAAAATCAGAAACTTAATGGTCGCCGAGACACTGAACGTTTCTTGAAACTTTGTTCGCAACAATGTTGAGATTTTAGTGTGCCTTGGAAATTGATTTTTTTTATACAGTGTGCAACAAAGCTTAAGCACCGAAATTCCCTTTAAAACATTTTACTCAAAAAAATCGTAAGTGCAAGTTTTATAATGTTTAGTGGCCGCCGTGGTGTGAAGGTAGTGTTGCCGGCCTACCACACCGAAAGTCCATGGTTCGAGCCCTGGTACAGGTAACATCAAAAGTGATTTGAAAAAAGTTTTTCAAAAACGGGGTCGCCCCTCGGCAGTGGTTTGGCAAACTCTCCGAGTGTATTTCTGCCATGACAGGCTTCTCAGCAAAAATTCGTCTCCTTTGTAGATGCCGTTCGGAGTCGGCAAAAAACTGTAGGTCCCCCAATTTGTAGGGAAAATTCAAATCGGCACACCACAAATGGGAAGAGAAGCTTGGCGCAAAAATCTCTTAGGAGGTTTATGATGATATACCTGTTGTATATCGCGCCATAGAGAGAGAGTTCTTTTTATTCAGAGAGAATACATATTAGGCATTATAAATTTAAATAAATAGAAGTGGTGTACCAGCTCATTCAAACCATTTTGTACAAGTGGAGCGACAAAACTAAAGCACCATCAAATATCTATAGGACAAACCCATAATTTTTTTTTTTCGTTATTTCGTGAAATATCCTTGGCTCTTTATGGCAGTTGCACCTCGTGTTGGCATTGAGTATATTATTTAAGTAAATTATCTCAGGAAATAATTTTCCACGCCTGCTCAACTTGTCCAAATAGCGTGTCATTGTTGCTGCAATTTACTTCTGGATTTTTAGGATCCATCATATTCTACAGATTCTCGGTTCGGTTGAATAGCGCGGGGCACTACAATACGTGAACATTATTAGCCTGAACTATTTTTTGAAGCAGAATGTCTTACTGATCGATCCTCCTTAAAGACTGAAGATTTTATAAATATCTTTGTATATGAAACGATCCAATACCAGTGCAGTCTTATGAGTTGGACCCACTTCATGGCCGGAGAAACATCTACAAACCCCTACACTGCCTCAACCGTGTTTCACCGATCAAAAAGTATCAAAAAAGTGAGTAAGCTTTGTTCTTTAGGCCTGGGAATAAGCTTCAGAGCGTCCTAATATTTCAGAAGACTTTTATTTGACAAAATATAAGATTTCTCGTCGTATTGTACTACCCCGATTAAGGTGGAATCTTGAAAACCCTTATTTCTCTTCTATCTGAAACCAAAAATGTGTGAAAGCTCCGAAGTGAAGTAATCGGTATTTAAGAGCACGTCCTGAAATGGTCCTACATGGGGTGGATCCTACATGGGATGGATATCATGATTGCCCGATTGTTACTATTCGGGCTTTTTCGTGCACTGGCACCTCCCTGTACAGTGCTAAGGGAGCCAGTTGAATGGAAAAACGTTTGTATTATGTTAAAACATTTTGAAATAGTATTTCCCGATGTCCTTTGATTAAATTTGAGTAAAATAATTTCGCGAAGTGCCACGAAATAATTATTTCCAACAAATCTTTTAGGCTTCTACAGACCATCCAACCTTGTTTAACGGTTAAATAAAAGAAGAGAACCGTTGGTTGTTTTTGCTCAAGTGTTATGCGATTTCGTGGTTTCTACAACACATTTAAGGAAAATCAAAATCTACCTTTATTTGGTGCTTTAGTTTTGTCGCAAACATTTTTTAGTTAGCCTGAAAAGTGCAATTAATGGACCATGAAAACAGTTTTGTTGTTACATATTTGTGGCGTATTGCCTTCATCGATAAAAACAAATACGGGGCGGAATTACGACACACGTTCCGTGATCGTAAACTTTTTTTAAGTCAAAGTAACTTTTAAACTTTCCAACTTTTTAAAAGAGTAATACTGCATAATTGAACCGAAGGAGACTTCCAGCCAATTACTCACGAATGACGTCATTCCGAAACACGTGTTTAGAGCTGTTGTGATTTAAAAATTCGCTTTTGATTACGGAACGTATAATGTAATTCCACCCCAGAATTTAAAACCAGCGCATGGAATTATATTTAATCATGTATAGCAGAGGGACTTTTGGTGCTTTAGTTTTGTTGTACACTGTACATATGTACTTTGTTTTCATGTATGTAGGTTTGTAGCAGATACTACACTCCATAGACTTTTCAATCGGTAACAACTAACAAGATTAATGAAAATAATGTCAATTGATGTTGTTTCGAATACAATGGGAAATAAAACCAATTTACTTTATATTATTTTTGAAACAGAAATATGGTCAACAGCTATTTGGAAGTAAAGTTAATGGGGTATTTCCCGTGACTTGTAATAATGTCAACGGAGTTAATATTATGTGTGTGTGCAGTACAACCCTGCAGTAAAATTGCCAACCAGTCTTCAAAAGACACAGTCTTGAGCTACACGCTTTGTGAATCGTCCTGTGCCAGTTACAAAAGTGATAGTTTAAAGACAGTTTGAAATATCGGATATCGATAAGCAATCATCCACAACCAAACTGCCCCTAAACTTTTCGAAATTGCACAGGTTGAGAACGAGTTGCAAAGTAATGCACTGGCGACAATTGCTACCGCCAATGACAACACCATGTAAAAGTGGACAGTTGAAAGCATTGATTGAGCTAGAACTGGTGGTGTGTCAAACGGTTTAGCTCAGGGATAGTTCTGAACTAGTCCAATTTTCTGCAGGGAAACTACCCTACCAACCATGGCTAACCGTGGTCTAACTCTGATACCACAAATTCACACATTTTTACTAGCACCAACGCATATTTTTGGAATTTTTATGGAAAACAACTAGGGGCTAAAAGTATGCACTCACACGTACACTGAAAAACATTTTCAACATAGTTAAAAAGTGAACCTCGCCGAATAAAATTGCCCACTTTTTTATCCAGTTGTTTGGTACACGCGACTCACTGTTTATCCAGATTTTTATCCATTGCTGGTTGGCAGGGTATATGTCATTGACATTGAATCGCCTTGGCATTGATGCACGGAACCAAACAGTAATGTGTTCTGCAGACAAGAACTCGACTATGTAGCCAATGCAACAGTCGAAAATTTGGAATAAAAAATCCCGAGACGTTACTTTGTTTATTTCATGAATTTGAGATTTATACAACAAATGCCTTGTTTATAATCGATTATATTAATAATTAATTAACCGAATACCAACTGTTTGAAAATCGAAGAGCTTGCCGTGTTATCGACTAGCTTTCATTATGGGAATTAGAAATAAGTGGCAAAAAGTAAAGTTTAAAATACGTGAGCTAAAGATGACGCAGTAAAACTCCAACACGTCTTTATCAATCCCAAATCTTTATTTTGTTCTCCCACCTATTCTTCAAACAACCTTCTATGTTTCTCCCTGTTCCACGTTTTTTCTCTTGATGGTCCTATTATCCTTCCGTGTTCTGGAAGTCCAATTCATTCTCTATTTTATCCTTCCCACAAGGTAGGTGCGGGATTGCATAATTTGCTTTGGCGTTTGTGTGGTACCTTTTGTCACACATGCTAGCCTTCAGCACTCGCTCGATTTCTGTGAAACAGATATCTAGCATAAAAGAAACATTCAACTATTCCAAAAGATTGTCAAGGAAAAAATTGTTCGAATATTTGAAACTGTCAGCTGGTCGCACGCAAACAACTAGTAGATTAGTTTAGATTAGAATCAAGAACTCTAATCACAACACAAACTGCAAACTTTGAATATAAAATAGTGCGATTTTTAATTCCTTCAATGAGAAAGCATTTTAGTCTTGAACTAGTATCAAAAAACAAACGATAAGACAAAAAAAACATTTTACTCGTTGACATCTGGTTTAAAAAGACAACTTTTACAGAAAAGGAAGTCTGAAATTTGGTAACAAAGTTTTATCCCATTGAATTTTAGTACAAGGTTCTACATTAGACAATGTAAATTTTTGATTTTTTTTTTCTTTTTGGCTTTCGTTGGAGTGCTTCCACTATATGTATCGATTAGAGGCAGATTAGATAAGTACCCCGTTTCCTCCAACATTACAGAGCGGCTAAAGACACACTGGGGAAATATAGTTTTCTCAAACAAAATGGGACAGCAAGGAAAGCATAGTTTTCTAATTGAATTCTTGATGTTTTTAATGTGGTTTGAATATCCATTAGTTCTCCACATTATCCAGTCAATAACTAGTGTAGTTCTCGAACATCGTACTCGACTCGAGTCGGCTCCTTATCAGATCTTTCTCACCAATTTCGTGTCGCAAAAGCTGTATTTATAAGAACCACCAATCTATGGATGTGACATCAATATTTTAGTTGGCAGTATTCGATTTTGTAGGGCGATTTTGCGTTGCTATAATTATTTATTGCATATTTTTTGCACAACTCTTAGAATTTTAAAATAAATAAAGCACTTCAACAATATAATCGGAGTGAGGTTCAACAGTTTGATTTCAAACATTCCCTTTTGTTGTTTTTGATTAACAAGCACTGCCATTTATCACGGTTTTGAAATATACCTGATTGCAACTATTCGAATCCCACAATCCCTATATTTCCTCAAATTAAAGCCTTATGGTAACCCATATATTACCTAAAGTGGTTGGTTGGTTGAACAATTTTTTATATTTCAAGTATACAAGTTTGCCTTAGAATTTGAGCTTTTGATAAAACGTGTCACTCTCAACTATTTCAGTATTCTTTAGTCAGTGACATTAATAAACATTTCAAAAGCGAATTAATGTCAATGACGTTCATTCTCATAAGAATTTGACATTAATTCACTTTCTTAAAGAAAATGAATGTCAGAAACGATAAATATCACAAATGCTTTACTAATTTCTATAATAACAACGCAATTGCTATTTGAGATGCAGTAACATAGATAATGGACTAAGCAGGTTTTACTCCAAATTCTCATTTTATACCTTATATGTATATGAAATAAAAAAATTTTATTGAATGAATTTTGATAATTTTCAGAAAAGCGTAGCAGGCGAAAATTTGAAATAAAACAAGTAAGGAAGTCTAAGTTTTGGTGGAACCGAACATTATATACCTAGTAGTGATCTACTATGGCATACCAATTTACGCAGGTATATTGTAATACTTTTGTGGAATAATCCACCATAAAAGGAGCGGGGCCAAGCCCATCTTCAAAAATGTATATCTTTCGACTTACTTCGTTCATGGGCACTTTGGAAGTGAAATAGAAATGATATAAAGCTTTTGTACGCAAAGTTATTACCTATTATATATATCTAGAATCCTTTTCAAAATCTTTCGTATAAAAGTTGGCGTGGACCGTAACCGATTTCGCCCTTTTTTTCCGGAACATACCTTGTATTAATATAAATATCTTGAACAGTTTTTGATTTATGATTAATATTATTTCTAAATTTGACTTAATCAAAAGTGGGCGGTGCCACTCCCATTTTCAAAAATTTCTTGAAAAATTTATTTTCAGCCTTAACATTAATGTACACACCAAATTTTATCTTTATAAGAGTATTATGTACTGAATAATCACTTTTTTTGTATTTTCGAAAATATTCTATATATTAAAAGGGGGCGTGGCTATCATCCGATTTGGCCCATTTTAAATAGCGCCCGGAGATCAGTGCCAAGTAACCTGCATACCAAATTTCATAAAGATATCTCAAAGTTTACTCAAGTTATGGTGCTATCAGATGCTATGAGAAGAAGAAGAGAAAAGTTCACTAAAATGATCAGCACGATGAGCGGAGTCGATTTAGCCATGTCCGTCTCTCCTTCCGTTTGTCTGTCTGTACGTCTGTCTATTTGAACTCAAACCAGTCTCTCAGTTTTACAAAGGAATGCTGAAATTCGTTGTTTACTTTCGCCATTTTATAATATACTAGCAAACCCGGTAGACGTTGTTTTGACGTTTTGATACATTGAACACATCTATATATAAAATGTCATTAACTTGAACCAAATAAACTCCTAGCTATACCGAACTGCAGCTTTACATAACCTGGGGGCTTTTCCAAAAGCTATATACAGACTGTGTCGTGCCCAGCGAACTCCTGAACATATATTAGGTATAAAATGAAAATTTTGCAATAAAAAATCGCGCGATATGTATGTATATGAAATAAATCAAGTAAGGAAGTCTAAGTTCGGGTGGAACCGAACATTATATACCTAGTAGTGATCTATTATGGCATCCCAATTTAAGCAGGTCTATTTTAATACTTTCAGTTCGTATTTGCGTTCAAATAGACCGACGAACAGACAGACAGACGTATCGGAAGACGGATGGCTACATCGACTCAGCTCATCCTCCTGATCATTTCAGTATACGTACAAACATTTCATGTTCATGAAAGGAATGAATATCAAAAAAGATATACAACTTCGCTTTTGCAGTGGGTATTAACTACTTGCACGGATATTTTACTTTTCATCCTGAAGGTTTTGAAATACATTAATAAATATATATCTCGATTCGTTTATGCCGAATGAAGTAATATAGCTTGTGTGCGTTACAAAAATAGATATAAAAAAGGATGTCCTTTATAGGCGCCAAAGTACTCAATCGATCTTATGAAATTTTCACAATATATACTTGAGTTCACTGAGTACCGCATAGACAATATATAGTTTTGGAAAAGTGGGCGGAGCCACACGCCGGCTATATACAGTTTCAATTCGTTATAACTCTGAACTTTTTTGGTCTAAATTAATGAAATTTGGATATATGTGTCACTTAGTCAAAAGTGGGCGGTGCCACGCCTGAATATTTTGTGTTTTGTTTTGCTCTTGAGCTTTCACGATAGGTTCAGGAGTTCGCTGGGCACGACACAGTCTGTATATAGCTTTTGGAAAAGCCCCCAGGTTATGTAAAGCTGCAGTTCGGTATAGCTAGGAGTTTATTTGGTTCAAGTTAATGACATTTTATATATAGATGTGTTCAATGTATCAAAACGTCAAAACAACGTCTACCGGGTTTGCTAGTATATTATAAAATGGCGAAAGCAAACAACGAATTTCAGCATTCCTTTGTAAAACTGAGAGACTGGTTTGAGTTCAAATAGACAGACGTACAGACAGACAAACGGAAGGAGAGACGGACATGGCTAAATCGACTCCGCTCATCGTGCTGATCATTTTAGTGAACTTTTCTCTTCTTCTTCTCATAGCATCTGATAGCACCATAACTTGAGTAAACTTAGAGATATCTTTATGAAATTTGGTATGCAGGTTACTTGGCACTGATCTCCGGGCGTTATTTAAAATGGGCCAAATCGGATGATAGCCACGCCCCCTTTTAATATATAGAATATTTTCGAAAATACAAAAAAAGTGATTATTCAGTACATAATACTCTTATAAAGATAAAATTTGGTGTGTACATTAATGTTAAGGCAGAAAATAAATTTTTCAAGAAATTTTTGAAAATGGGAGTGGCACCGCCCACTTTTGATTAAGTCAAATTTAGAAATAATATTAATCATAAATCAAAAACTGTTCAAGATATTTATATTAATACAAGGTATGTTCCGGAAAAAAGGGCGAAATCGGTTACGGTCCACGCCAACTTTTATACGAAAGATTTTGAAAAGGATTCTAGATATATATAATAGGTAATAACTTTGCGTACAAAAGCTTTATATCATTTCTATTTCACTTCCAAAGTGCCCATGAACGAAGTAAGTCGAAAGATATACATTTTTGAAGATGGGCTTGGCCCCGCTCCTTTTATGGTGGATTATTCCACAAAAGTATTACAATACACCTGCGTAAATTGGTATGCCATAGTAGATCACTACTAGGTATATAATGTTCGGTTCCACCAAAACTTAGACTTCCTTACTTGTTTTATTTCAAATTTTCGCCTGCTACGCTTCTCTGAAAATTATCAAAATTCATTCAATAAAATTTTTTTATTTCATATACATATAAGGTATAAAATGAGAATTTGGAGTAAAACCTGCTTAGTCCATTATCTATGTTACTGCATCTCAAATAGCAATTGCGTTGTTATTATAGAGATTAGTAAAGCATTTGTGATATTTATCGTTTCTGACATTCATTTTCTTTATGAAAGTGAATTAATGTCAAATTCTTATGAGAATGAACGTCATTGACATTAATTCGCTTTTGAAATGTTTATTAATGTCACTGACTAAAGAATACTGAAATAGTTGAGAGTGACACGTTTTATCAAAAGCTCAAATTCTAAGGCAAACTTGTATACTTGAAATATAAAAAATTGTTCAACCAACCAACCACTTTAGGTAATATATGGGTTACCATAAGGCTTTAATTTGAGGAAATATAGGGATTGTGGGATTCGAATAGTTGCAATCAGGTATATTTCAAAACCGTGATAAATGGCAGTGCTTGTTAATCAAAAACAACAAAAGGGAATGTTTGAAATCAAACTGTTGAACCTCACTCCGATTATATTGTTGAAGTGCTTTATTTATTTTAAAATTCTAAGAGTTGTGCAAAAAATATGCAATAAATAATTATAGCAACGCAAAATCGCCCTACAAAATCGAATACTGCCAACTAAAATATTGATGTCACATCCATAGATTGGTGGTTCTTATAAATACAGCTTTTGCGACACGAAATTGGTGAGAAAGATCTGATAAGGAGCCGACTCGAGTCGAGTACGATGTTCGAGAACTACACTAGTTATTGACTGGATAATGTGGAGAACTAATGGATATTCAAACCACATTAAAAACATCAAGAATTCAATTAGAAAACTATGCTTTCCTTGCTGTCCCATTTTGTTTGAGAAAACTATATTTCCCCAGTGTGTCTTTAGCCGCTCTGTAATGTTGGAGGAAACGGGGTACTTATCTAATCTGCCTCTAATCGATACATATAGTGGAAGCACTCCAACGAAAGCCAAAAAGAAAAAAAAAATCAAAAATTTACATTGTCTAATGTAGAATCTTGTACTAAAATTCAATGGGATAAAACTTTGTTACCAAATTTCAGACTTCCTTTTCTGTAAAAGTTGTCTTTTTAAACCAGATGTCAACGAGTAAAATGTTTTTTTGTCTTATCGTTTGTTTTTTGATACTAGTTCAAGACTAAAATGCTTTCTCATTGAAGGAATTAAAAATCGCACTATTTTATATTCAAAGTTTGCAGTTTGTGTTGTGATTAGAGTTCTTGATTCTAATCTAAACTAATCTACTAGTTGTTTGCGTGCGACCAGCTGACAGTTTCAAATATTCGAACAATTTTTTCCTTGACAATCTTTTGGAATAGTTGAATGTTTCTTTTATGCTAGATATCTGTTTCACAGAAATCGAGCGAGTGCTGAAGGCTAGCATGTGTGACAAAAGGTACCACACAAACGCCAAAGCAAATTATGCAATCCCGCACCTACCTTGTGGGAAGGATAAAATAGAGAATGAATTGGACTTCCAGAACACGGAAGGATAATAGGACCATCAAGAGAAAAAACGTGGAACAGGGAGAAACATAGAAGGTTGTTTGAAGAATAGGTGGGAGAACAAAATAAAGATTTGGGATTGATAAAGACGTGTTGGAGTTTTACTGCGTCATCTTTAGCTCACGTATTTTAAACTTTACTTTTTGCCACTTATTTCTAATTCCCATAATGAAAGCTAGTCGATAACACGGCAAGCTCTTCGATTTTCAAACAGTTGGTATTCGGTTAATTAATTATTAATATAATCGATTATAAACAAGGCATTTGTTGTATAAATCCCAAATTCATGAAATAAACAAAGTAACGTCTCGGGATTTTTTATTCCAAATTTTCGACTGTTGCATTGGCTACATAGTCGAGTTCTTGTCTGCAGAACACATTACTGTTTGGTTCCGTGCATCAATGCCAAGGCGATTCAATGTCAATGACATATACCCTGCCAACCAGCAATGGATAAAAATCTGGATAAACAGTGAGTCGCGTGTACCAAACAACTGGATAAAAAAGTGGGCAATTTTATTCGGCGAGGTTCACTTTTTAACTATGTTGAAAATGTTTTTCAGTGTACGTGTGAGTGCATACTTTTAGCCCCTAGTTGTTTTCCATAAAAATTCCAAAAATATGCGTTGGTGCTAGTAAAAATGTGTGAATTTGTGGTATCAGAGTTAGACCACGGTTAGCCATGGTTGGTAGGGTAGTTTCCCTGCAGAAAATTGGACTTGTTCAGAACTATCCCTGAGCTAAACCGTTTGACACACCACCAGTTCTAGCTCAATCAATGCTTTCAACTGTCCACTTTTACATGGTGTTGTCATTGGCGGTAGCAATTGTCGCCAGTGCATTACTTTGCAACTCGTTCTCAACCTGTGCAATTTCGAAATGTTTAGGGGCAGTTTGGTTGTGGATGATTGCTTATCGATATCCGATATTTCAAACTGTCTTTAAACTATCACTTTTGTAACTGGCACAGGACGATTCACAAAGCGTGTAGCTCAAGACTGCGTCTTTTGAAGACTGGTTGGCAATTTTACTGCAGGGTTGTACTGCACACACACATAATATTAACTCCGTTGACATTATTACAAGTCACGGGAAATACCCCATTAACTTTACTTCCAAATAGCTGTTGACCATATTTCTGTTTCAAAAATAATATAAAGTCAATTGGTTTTATTTCCCATTGGATTCGAAACAACATCAATTGACATTATTTTCATTGATCTTGTTAGTTGTTACCGATTGAAAAGTCTATGGAGTGTAGTATCTGCTACAAACCTACATACATGAAAACAAAGTACATATGTACAGTGTACAACAAAACTAAAGCACCAAAAGTCCCTCTGCTATACATGATTAAATATAATTCCATGCGCTGGTTTTAAATTCTGGGGTGGAATTACATTATACGTTCCGTAATCAAAAGCGAATTTTTAAATCACAACAGCTCTAAACACGTGTTTCGGAATGACGTCATTCGTGAGTAATTGGCTGGAAGTCTCCTTCGGTTCAATTATGCAGTATTACTCTTTTAAAAAGTTGGAAAGTTTAAAAGTTACTTTGACTTAAAAAAAGTTTACGATCACGGAACGTGTGTCGTAATTCCGCCCCGTATTTGTTTTTATCGATGAAGGCAATACGCCACAAATATGTAACAACAAAACTGTTTTCATGGTCCATTAATTGCACTTTTCAGGCTAACTAAAAAATGTTTGCGACAAAACTAAAGCACCAACTAAAGGTAGATTTTGATTTTCCTTAAATGTGTTGTAGAAACCACGAAATCGCATAAAACTTGAGCAAAAACAACCAACGGTTCTCTTCTTTTATTTAACCGTTAAACAAGGTTGGATGGTCTGTAGAAGCCTAAAAGATTTGTTGGAAATAATTATTTCGTGGCACTTCGCGAAATTATTTTACTCAAATTTAATCAAAGGACATCGGGAAATACTATTTCGAAATGTTTTAACATAATACAAACGTTTTTCCATTCAACTGGCTCTCTTAGCACTGTACAGGGAGGTGCCAGTGCACGAAAAAGCCCGAATAGTAACAATCGGGCAATCATGATATCCATCCCATGTAGGATCCACCCCATGTAGGACCATTTCAGGACGTGCTCTTAAATACCGATTACTTCACTTCGGAGCTTTCACACATTTTTGGTTTCAGATAGAAGAGAAATAAGGGTTTTCAAGATTCCACCTTAATCGGGGTAGTACAATACGACGAGAAATCTTATTTTTTGTCCAAATTTTCGCCTGCGCCGCTTTTCTGAAAATTATCAAACTTCATTAAATACAATTTTTTTTATTTCATATACACACATACATATATCTTCTATATATTTAAAATTCAAATTATGTATGTATGTTAGGGTGGGTCGATTTGTATGGACGAAAGTTAACAGACATCGCGCCATCAATTTTTCGATAGGTTTTGGGCTCAGAAAAAAAGGTTTTTGGCGATAACACTTTTTGAAAAAAAAGATTTTTTGGGTTTTGGAGAGTGGTTTGGTCAAAAAATTTACCCTTTCGCCATTTTTTTAAGGGGGTTTTCAGCATACATGCAAAAATGTTTTCGATGAAAACGAATTTGTCTCATATTTCCTGTTGTCCCACTTAAAATTGTGCGCTAAAAACGTTGGCGATAACAGTTTTTTGAAAAAAAAAATTTATTTTCGGAAAAGTGGATTTTTCGACCAAAACAAGTCCCCGCATTTGGAAATTTCAAATGAGTGATTTCAAACCCATTTACATTAGCTCGTTTGGATTTTGTTTGACATTTTCCTTTAGGCAAAACTTCAAACGCAATTTCCACAAAAATGTAATGTTGTTGCGGCCCAAATGCGATGAAATCAGTTATTTGGGAAATGCGATTTGTATGGGGAAACGGGACGCATTTGGATTTTTTCGCCAAACGACGTATTTGGTGCAGGGTAAATGATTGTTTACCCCTACTAGTTTGGCATCTTCTTTTGCGAATCGGTGTTGAAGGTAGTGGATTAAGGTACTCCGAGAAAGTGTAATGAAGGAAATCGCGTTCAGAGTTGCCTTCAAGTAAAAACTACAACTAAAAACTTCAATTTGAACTGAAATTTAGATTCTGCAGGGACTGATAAGGTGTTATAACCGTTTTTTTTTTTTTTCAATAATTTGGGAGTTTTAAGTCTTCGCGTTCAATATTGCATAGTTTAAAGTTGATTGTTTTACTATTGTATACAACGCACCCTGTGTGGTTTGCGTGTGTGTGCAGATTTGGAGTAAGTTCCCTGCAGTCAAACCAACTAGTTGCAAACTACTTTACAACTAGTATATGCACTAAGCCCAGCTAATCAGCCAAATGTCATATTTCCATATAAGCAACTGGTATTTTTAGCAAGACGATGTCCTACGAGATGGCAATTGTCAGATTTCGACCAGAATATACCCGTCATCTACTACTCCTGAAATAGTTTGTATATAGTGGAATTATTCTAGTATTATACTGGTCGTAAAATACCAGTTTCATAGTAGTTCATAATGGAAGGAAATGTAGTTCGAAAAAGATAAAAGAATACTTGTCCAAATCAATACATCATTTTCATTTTTCATAATTTTCGCTGTGAAAACCCGGATTTGGGAGTGCAAAACATAAACTATATCTTTCATAAGATAATTGCGAATTACAATAGCATAATGCAAATGAAATAAACGAAAGAAATAATTACAGCTTACGTCGCTTGAACAAATACTATGAAAATTGTAGCCGTATAATAGTATGGCGGCCGCCGTGGTGTGAAGGTAGTGTTGCCGGCCTACCACATCGAAGGTCCATGGTTCGAGCCCTGGTACAGGTAACATCAAAAGTGATTTGAAAAAAGTTTTTCAAAACGGGGTCGCCCCTCGGCAGTGGTTTGGCAAACTCTCCGAGTGTATTTCTGCCATGACAGGCTTCTCAGCAAAAATTCGTCTCCTTTGTAGATGCCGTTCGGAGTCGGCAAAAAACTGTAGGTCCCACCAATTTGTAGGGAAAATTCAAATCGGCACACCACAAATTGGAAGAGAAGATTGGCGCAAAAATCTCTTAGGAGGTTTATGATGATATACCTGTTGTATATCGCGCCATAGAGATAGAGATACTAGTATGGATTGAACTTTTTCTGACTAGTATGATTTCAATCAGAAAATTATAGTTGTATTCTAGTACCGACTGGACCTTTTCTGACTAGTAGGATTTCAACCAGAAAATTATAGTTGGATACTAGTATGTTTATTGACTAGTTCACTGCAGGGTTGCGCTACTAGTAGGCATATACTATGGTGTAAATGTAGTATAATACTCATCACAAAGCTGCCCAAAAATACACCAAATTATCTTTTGAAAATACAGTCGAATCTGGAGAGAGTGAACTAATTTTTGCAAGGCCTGTTCAGAGTATCCAGACTGGTCACTATATTAAAGTTGACATTTTTTATACAAAAACTTGTTTTATCTACTCAAAATCCATGCTTGTGGATGTAAGCTCAACAGATCATTGGAATAAATTTATACTTCGGAAAATACCACTGTAATAATGAATGTTTATTGAAAGAATTTGGGAATAGATGTTTGCTTATTGCCTTCGGAAATTGACTTTTGGACCGACTTTTCGCGTAGTCTTGTCAATACTATTATGTCAGCGTAGTCCGTAGTGTTGGTTTTAGCCATTGCGCAAGATTTATCGAATATAGAATAGCTTCTGTAGTTTTCATAGGATCTCCGATCTGTCTTTCCACCATCATCCCCAGATTCTCTAACTAAATAAATTGGTTCGCCACTATCGATTGTACTCCACTTCTCAATATCATTATCAGTGTAGGTTTCCTGGAGCAAATAAAATACATAAAAATTAAATGAACAGAAGAATGTCAATAGGGTGAAAATAACCCCTTGATAACAAGTTGCAGCAGACCGTGTATATCATGGGGGATACTCGCCTTTTGATAAGAGTCTTCCGTTTGGATGCTCCTATCATGTGGTGGGATATGATATTTTTTTTTATTCCCGAAATCGTTAATTTAGCTACACCATAAATTTTTTGCCACGGATGAAACACCAGCGCCTTTTCCGATTTTTTCAACAATTTCAGATTTTTGCTTTGACAAAAGTAATTTCCTCGCAGACATGATAACACTAAATTTATTAGCACACAAAAATGTTTAAAAACACATAAAACAGGGCACATTCACTCATACCCGACTTCATTTCTACTTAATTTTGGTTTTTCTTTGTCAACATATTCTTGCGGTCGCGTTTAAAATTTTGTTCACCATTTCAAGGCTTTCGATTGTTCCCTATTTAGAGTTCTCCATTTAAAAATGTTGATGTTTACCATATCGAGGTGTTCATTATAGCGGTGGTCCACTATATCCAGATTCGACTGTAACTACACCTACTACTTTTTTTGATAAATCAGTTGCAGTCAGAAAAACTTTTAAACGACCATGCTAACTGCAGCTGCAAAAAATTGTTGATGCAACTAAAAAGCTTCTCCAAGCATTGGCACTTTTTGCACATTTTCTAATGCCCACCATGTCTTTGCACTGCGTAAACCACTAAAAGTAAAGGATTATAAATACTTCTAATATGTGTAGGACGAGGCGTCACGAGGACTAGACAAACCGCAACTGCACAACGCTGCAGCTAACTTCTGCCAATAGATTGCATCTGTAAACAATTTTCGGGCGTTAAACTGCATTTGATATTATATTTTGCTGCAATTTGTTGTTGTTTCTAAAAATGATAGTCAACCGGAAATTTGGCTGTACGCCCTAAAAGCATAGAACGTGAAGTTTAGAAAATGGCAAAGTGGAAACCCTTTTTTGTGTGGCCTTGCATTTAAATGTTGGCATTGCTGTCATGCAAGGATAGGCAACAACATGTTTGATACGGTTTATTGATGACTTTGAAAAGTGATTGCACTGCAATTTCCGTTATTCTTTGGTGTGGGAGAATTCGCTGCCAATTTTGCATGCAAAAAAACTTAATACAAATAGTAGGTGTATATGCACAGGTAGACGATCGTATACAATAAGTTTAAGTAATAATTTTAGTCCAAAACTAAAATGGAAACACAATGGAAATGTGTGGGTTGCCATTTCATAGCAGGGAGCGTGTTTTACTCACATAACCTAGGTTCACGTTTCATGGATATTTCAAAACTCCATCTGCCACGCATGTCCCCTTCAGGGTGTGTTGCATTAAAACATGGCATGGCACCGCCTTCATATAAGTATACAACTTGTAAATTTTTGTAGATTTACAAAATCTGACGGACTATAAAACTACATATGGGTCATTCCATAAAATTTTTACAACCCAAAACATAGATTTGCCCGAAACAATTTTTTTTATGATCTGGATGAAAAACAAATCGACACGTATTTTTTTATTTTATCGTATTATGCGAAATTTTCGAGTAATAATTTTTCAAACTTTTCGAAAGCGAAAAAATACGGCAGTTAGAACATATTTTAAAGGGTTGCTGTTTTAAAACAAGTTGTCCTACAAAAACGAAATTTACAGGTTATCTTAATAATCGTTCACACTTTTTAAATATAAATAAATACAATTTTTTTTTTTTTTTTCATACAAAATAAATTAAATTTTTTTTTTTAAATAAAGAAAAGTCAATAGCGAAAAAAAGCCATGCTTAAGGTTGTTTATTTTTAAACCAAAATAAGTGTACGGTTTGTAGAACATGTCATTAAAATTTCAGAGTGGGTAGCGAAATAGTTTTTTTGCAAAAACTATTTGTTTACAGCCACCTCAGCTCTAAGCATGCAATATATCATACAAGGCCGATGGCGGGCACTATTTTTGTATAACAATTTATATGAGTTGATATTTTTTTCAACATATTCGAATGCACTATTTCAACCTCTATAACGAATAAAAGCTGTAAGTAAAAAACATTAATTTGTTTAACTAAAAACCGAACAAAATTTAAAAGTTTTATTTTTTTAGAAAAGGTTTGGTTTGTGTGAGGTGGGCAAATTTCGACTGATAGAATTTGAGCTAATTAAAATCTGAAAACAAACACTTTAAGCAAAATTATTTGAGAAAGATAAACATACCACATTCTATTTTTATATACGTCAGAGCATTATTTGCAGTACTGCTCGCCCACGCTATGCGCTTTTATGTTGTTGTTGTATTAACACGCATTACGACGCATTAAATTTAGCAATTCAAAAATATTGCTACTGCGCAATTTATTACTAATTTAGTGCAAATCTTTTTCTGAGCAGGACTGGGGAACTTAATTAAATTTGCAGATTTTGGAATTGTAGTTACGAGTTATAACTTTAATAGCGCAGTAATTTTTTTAATTTTGCTTTGGAAAATGTCAGCAAGTAAATTCAATACTCGTTGCAGTAACCCTTTCAAAAAAAATTCGCATACTTCAAAAGCACATAGAACTTACTTGCGTCGGGCATCAAAATATATGTGTGAACAATTCAAATGCTTGTGCCCAACAGATCTCCTGTGCCGTTCTTGCAGACGTGTTTTCAGCAAATTTACTCATACTTACAAATAACAAGGACACCACATTTAAAAATTATTATTTATTTATAAGATATTATGCTATTTGAAATATTTTTTAAATTGAAATATTATTATTTTGTTGTATGTTAAACTTACCTGTTTATCGATAAGTATTAAAAAATAAAATTTATGGGTTTTGTTCGGTGTTTAGTTAAACAAATTAATGTTTTTTACTTACAGCTTTTATTCGTTATAGAGGTTGAAATAGTGCATTCGAATATGTTGAAAAAAATATCAACTCATATAAATTGTTATACAAAAATAGTGCCCGCCATCGGCCTTGTATGATATATTGCATGCTTAGAGCTGAGGTGGCTGTAAACAAATAGTTTTTGCAAAAAAACTATTTCGCTACCCACTCTGAAATTTTAATGACATGTTCTACAAACCGTACACTTATTTTGGTTTAAAAATAAACAACCTTAAGCATGGCTTTTTTTCGCTATTGACTTTTCTTTATTTAAAAAAAAAAATTTAATTTATTTTGTATGAAAAAAAAAAAAAAAAAATTGTATTTATTTATATTTAAAAAGTGTGAACGATTATTAAGATAACCTGTAAATTTCGTTTTTGTAGGACAACTTGTTTTAAAACAGCAACCCTTTAAAATATGTTCTAACTGCCGTATTTTTTCGCTTTCGAAAAGTTTGAAAAATTATTACTCGAAAATTTCGCATAATACGATAAAATAAAAAAATACGTGTCGATTTGTTTTTCATCCAGATCATAAAAAAAATTGTTTCGGGCAAATCTATGTTTTGGGTTGTAAAAATTTTATGGAATGACCCATATATATTTTCCAAGGCGGATTGATACCAGGTGATATCACGGCGAATTCATTGCTGTAAACACACACCTACTTCATGTGTTTTGTTTTTGCGTTCGCGGCTCATATGTTCTTACGATATCACCCAAGGCGAATTCAGTACAAGGTGGCATTATTCAATCAGCTGATAGCTACTTTTTTCTCGAATTTTGACACTACAAATTATTTAATCGCAGCACGATTTTGACATTACATCCATTAATTACAAAAACAAAATACATGGAAAATGTGTGTCTGTATGTTTGTAATTCGCCTTGATATCACCTGCAGTTGAGTTCGCCTTGATATTTTTGGTTTTTCTAATTTAAAATTTGTTAACTTTGTTTAAAAGTTTTTTGAAATTTAGAGAGTTCAAAGTTTTGTATATCTTTTCAAATAACGCATAAAATTATATGCTTTAATATTATAAGCACTAGGAATTACTTACAGACATACATATATAGGTCAACAGCTCTTAATAGCTGTTTGTTTAACCGTCTAAACTATTTTGACCTTCCAACAAAGCGCACCACCTGACTCTATCCTTTGCCAGTTAACGCCAATTAGAAATGCCAAGGGATCGCAGATCGTTCTCCACTTGGTATTTCCAACGGATTGGGGCCTCCCTCATCCTCTGCTTCCATAGGTGGGTTCCGACCTTCCGGGCCGGATTATCTTCTTTCATTCGCATTACATGGCCAAGCCAACGTAGTCGCTGGGTTTTAATTCATTGGACATTGTCGATGTCTGTGTAGAGCTCATGCAACTCATCATTATATCTTCTTCGGTAAACACCGTCGGCATCGCGTAGGGGCCCATAAATCCTTTGAAGAACCTTTCTCTCGAATATTCCAAGGGCCGACTTATCTGCTTCTATCATCGTCCATGCTTCTGCTCCATATTGCAGGACGGGTATTATGAGCGATCTGTAGAGCGTGGTTTTTGTTCGTGGAGAGAGGACTTTGCTTCTCAATTGTCTACTCAGTCCAAAGTAACATTTATTGGCAAGGGTAATTCTTCGCTGGATTTCTAAGCTGACATTATTGTTGGTGTTAATGCTGGTTCTCAGGTAAACGAAGTCCTTTTCTATTTCAAACGTAAGGCTACCAACAGTGGCGTTGGTGCCAAGGCGCGAATGCGCAGACTCTTTGCATGATGACAGAAGATACTTCGTTTTGCCCTCGTTCCCCCCAACCCTGGCTAAACCGATTGGCATAGAACCGTGAACATAACACAAAAATGATGATCTCTATGTGACATCAGCACTGGTACAATGTTAACTTTCATACAATGAAAGTATTTTATTACTAACAACTTTCGTTTGTAAAGAAATGCATTAGTAATTAAAGTTTATTTATTTATTGTGTAGAATTTCATAATTCGGGCAAGCTAACCCAAGGCAGACCTTTATAACGTCAATCGTAAAATTTGTATATGCTTTTTTAATTAATTGTTATTAACTCTATTTACTACTAGTTGATAACTCGTATATAGTATTCGCGCTTCAACGAATGTAATTTGAATAAGTATAATAGGTATCTACCAACAAAACTAAATACAACACATTCGACATTGCACTTGACACCAGTTCACTGAAAATGTTTACAATTCAACACCTTTTTCATATCGTAATTGTGTCTATTTGTATTTTCCAATGTTATACCTTTAATAAATTAAATAAACTCATTTTCGGGAGCAAAGTGTTAATGGTTCCTTCGTATGCATCAGTGAACAAGTCATCATAATACGAACGTTTTTGTAGAACTTTATGAAGTGAAATACAGGGTGGCTGATGAAAGCCGCTACCAAAAAAAAATTAAATAACTTTTTTTCTATTTAATGAATCTGGTAAATTTTTTTTTTATTTTGCAGATTGACTTTTACATTTAACAAAAATGGATAACTGGGACACTGAAACAAGAATTTGGATTGTCCGCCGCTATCACGCACTGGAGTCCGTAGTTTCGGTTCAAAGAGAGTATAGGCGCACGTTTGGCGGCAATCCTCCGAGCAGATGGACCATAATAAGACTTGTAAACAATTTTGCCGAGCATGGGACAGTCAACAGAAGACCTTACCATCGAAACCCTTCAGTTCGAACGGAGGAAACAATCGCTGCTGTAGCTGCTGCCATACAAAACAATCCACGTGTTTCGACAAGAAGCTTATCTGCTCAAATGGGTGTAAGCAGACAGTCATTACAGTCAATTATGCACAAAGATTTGGACTTATTCCCATATAAAATTCAAATGGCCAACAAACTGAACGCTGCAGACTTGCCGATTCGCTTGGAATTTTGCCAGAAGATGCTTCAAATGGTGGAAGAGGATGGAAACATATTTTTCATGTCTGACGAGGCCCATTTCGATTTAAACGGCAACATAAACAAACAAAATTTTCGAATATGGAGTGCTTCCAACCCACAGATACTCCATGAGACGGAATTGCATCCACTTCGTGTCACAGTGTGGTGTGCAGTTTCATCACGCTGCATTGTCGGGCCCTACTTCTTCGAAGAAAACGGTCACACCGTTACGGTTACTGGAGACCGTTACTTGAGCATGTTGAGAGAGTTTTTCTATCCAGAATTACGCCCTTGTCGTTTGCATATTTTTCACAAGTTCTGAAAAATGTTTCAAAGTAATGTGCGTCGGAATGAATACGTCTCAACTCCGCCACTAAGTCATTTGCGAAATCCACCGCAAGCGCTTGAACTATCTTTATTTTTTGGAGTTTATTACACAAGGCAGAACGCACCGTTCTTGAGTGAGGGATTTTTATTTTTGGTTTAGCAAAAATGAAAAAAGACTGCGTTAATTATTAAAAAAAAATTGTTTTTAATGTTGACCTAAGAATTTTATAATACAAAGCAATAGAGAAAATGTTCAAATTTCATAAATTTTACGCATTTAGCATAAAAAACTCCCACCATAAATTAATCAATAAAATCCAAGTTTAATGGGTCATAAAACTGCATATGGGCATTTCCACAGCGGACAACAAAAAAAACCTAAAATTTTGTTTGCTTGGTTTTGATTTGTATTATATGCGGTATAATAAAAACAGCCAATTTTCATGGCAATGTGTTACTTTGGCCAAATTAAGAGCTTAACTACAGTAAATGCCCCTTTAAAATTAGTCAACACATTAAAAAATAAAAATTTTATTTTTACCTTTTTTTTGAAAGGACGCCAATGCCATGGTTTTTAACTCACATCATTCCACCAAACATAGTAATCACTGCTGATATCTCGATTAAACATTTGCTAAGTTTTATCAGCAGCCTACCTATAGTTCCGAAGATATTAATCAAAATATAAAGTAATTTTCGGTATGTAACGCGAGTGACGAAAATGCACATCTTCCCTCTTCGAAGATCTTCATCCGAATTTGATGAAAGTCCATATTCTCTAATTGACGGGTCGGCCCTTTCGTCTCAATGTTTTACTTTTACTCTAACTACTTTGGTAACATTTTTGTTAACGTTTTTTGCGTGTAACGCGAGTGACGATTTTTAAACAAGTGTACTGAAATAAAATTATAATAACAAATTTTCATAAATACTTCCCTTAATTAATAGTTATATACCCTTAAAAGCGCTAAACTTGTGCCAAAAAGCTTAAAAAACGTCTTTGGTCAGTAATAATAAAAACCATAATTTTGCAAATCGTATATTTAAACATAATTTATACTGATAAAGATCGATGTCTGGAGGTCGGAATTAACCAATCTAAACTTATATGGCTGAAAATATGGTATTTTTTCCAAAATAGTGTAAAACAGTTAAAAATATTAAATGAAATGTATTGTTAAAATAAGACAAATTTGTCTAGTTTAAGGTGGTAAATACATAAAAAAAAAAAATATGTACCTAAGTGCTAAAGTTTTTATATTCTCTAGTAGCCCGTACTTATTGATCATTTCATTAATCTTATAAGAATATTTAACGGTTCGCTACTACTCGCATATACATTTATTCATTAATTTAACTCAAAAAAGTCTCTTTAATAAGACTATTATTAAAACTCCTAGTAGCTATTTAACGGGTAAGTCCTTCACCGTAAGTTACATATGTACATAAGTATGTATATTCACATTTAACATACACAGTTATTTATTTTTAGCTATAATGGCTTTAACATCGACTGAGAGAATGAGGCGCAGGAGAGAAAAACTAAAGTAATATAATGATTACAAAAATAAGCAAAAGGAAGCATGCAAAAAAAGCAGAGAAAAAAAGAAAAATACTTTGCAAAAAATGGCATATAGTGCAAGAAATTTAGTACTAAAGCAAAAAAAGATAAAGGTGCTCCGGAGAGTTCAAAGCTGGAGGTCCAAGCACGAGTCCGAGTCCAATACACAACAAAATATGATGCATTCTTCCTTCGCCAACCCCCAAGCCTTGGGGAAAGCAGTTGCAAGAGCGCGTAAAATACTTCCGAAATGCGTTCTAAAAAGAAAAGAAGTTCTCTGGAAGCTGCTAAAAGAATGTCAAATTGAAGCCGAGGTAACATCTCAGGTAACAAAGAAATCGTCGGTGAATGTAAACTTAGATGACCAAATTTTGCACTTTTACGAACATGACGATATAAGCAGATTGGCTCCAGGCATAAAAGACTTTGTTATTATTGAAACACACTCCTTGTTTGTAAAGGAGTTCGGTGAGATTGTGGGAAAAAGCAAATTTGCCTCTTTACGCCCAAATCATGTGTTTTTGTCAAATAAGTTACCTCACAACGTACGTCTATGCAAGTACCACGAAAATTATATTTTAGCATTGAGTGCATTGCATTCGGTGACTAAGGGTCCTTTGTATTTATAACTCCAATCTCGTTTTATCAATGATATGTGAAAATCAAAAGGAAAAATTCTGGCAATACACCTGCAAAAATTGTGAGAATATATTACCGAATATTTTGAATTGGTTATAAATTGTTAGTGAATACTACCGGAAAATACATATTATGTGATTAACCAGGCAACTATGTAAGAGACAGTTAAAATTGTATATAATAAAGAGTAAAAAGAATAAATAAAAAAAATTACGAAAAATACATATTTTGAACAGTTTAATGTATAAATAATAAAAATTAACAAAAACTTTGTGCTAAAGACAGAATATTAGGCAGTTTTATTCAACCCACCAGCCAAATATCAACTTTAGAAAGTTAAAATTTTTCATAATTCGGATGTAACGCGAGTGACGAAATTCTTGTAACGCGAGTGACGGTACTTTTTTTTAATAACTTTAAAAATAATTAAGGTAGACTTTCAATTTTTTTGGCATGTTACACTTACATCAATTCTTAACAAAGCCTCATTTACAGAAATTAGTTCAAGGAAGCGAATTCAGAGAGTTTGAGATACGAAAAATGCTCTACAAGCTCTGAGCAAAAAATTGTAACGCGAGTGACGGAAAGTTTTTCTTAATTTTTTCTGTTAATTATTAATTTAATTAAAAAAAGTTTGGCATTTCTAATAAGGCTCCTCAAGCTGGATATAACGATATTGCCATATTGTTTGCAAATGTTACATATAAAGCATAAAGTGACCTTAACTAGTAAAATATTGTTTCTGATGTAACGCGAGTTACGATGGAAGTGCCCATATCCACATTTTTTATGAAAATTCTGATTGAAAAGTGTGGAATTTTGATGCAAATTGGTTAAATTTTCTTAGGTTTTGTACAACATTAGAAATTTGTTCTTGTACTTTTATAAATAACTAGCTTCTACCCGTGGATTTCACCCCACATTGCTATAAAAAATATTCCAGTTGTATGGGAGGTGCCACGCCCTCCTTTTCGCTATCCCGAGTTTTTTGGAGGTGGTAGGGATTAATCTCATATAACCCCTCACCAAATTTCCGTGGTCTAACCTAAATACTTCCAGAGATACGGACTATGAAAAATTCCACCTGTATGGGAGGTGCCACGCTCCCTTTTTCGTTATCCCCAGTTTTTTTTGGAGGTGGTAGGGATTAATCTCATACAACCCCTCACCAAATTTCCGTGCTCTAGCCCAAATACTTCCAGAGATTCGGACTTTGGAAAATTCCCCCTGTTTGGGAGGTGCTGCGCCCGCTTTTTCGGTCTAGCCTAAATACTTCCAGAGATATGGACTATAAAACATTCCAGTTGTATGGGAGGTGCCACACCCCCTATATATATCAAAATATTTTTTAGCCCATGACCATCCCGGTAAGGTATCCAGTTCGTGTTTCAAATTTGGTTACGATCGGTTTATACGTTTAGGACGCAAGTCGATCTATAGATACATATATATATATTTACATACATAATTTGAATTTTATATACATATATAGATATGTACAAAATTCTCGCCGCTATCTATTTTACCTCCATTGTGTGCTCTGATTAAATTAATGAGCCTGCACACACATTCGGATTTTTAAAGACTTGAAAGATAAGGGAGTATAGTTTTAGCTCAGCAATTTCAGACCTCTAAAATTACGGTATTAATTCTGTCTGTTTTTTTATTACTACCAGAACCAATGTGTACGCATACCTCGAAACCGGTTTTATTGTCTTAAAAGACTAGTGAATTTCGTAGAAGGTCTGAAGAGACTAGTATATGTATATAGGCGGCCGCCATGGTGTGGAGGTAGTGTTGCCGGCCTACCACACCGAAGGTCCAAAGTTCGAGCCCTGGTACAGGTAACATCAAAGGTGGTTTGAAAAAGTTTTTTCATAACGGGGTCGCCCCTCGGCAGTGGTTTGGTAAACTCTCCAAATGCATTTCTGCCATGGAAGGCTTCTTCATCTACTTTTTAGATGCCGTTCGGAGTCGACAAAAACCTGTAAGTCCCACCAATTTGTAGGGAAAATTCAAATCGGCACACCACAAATTGGAGGAGAAGCTTGGCGCAAAAATCTCTTAGGAGGCTTATGATGATATACCTGTTGTATATCGCACAATGGATTTTGTTTTTTTTTTTTTTTATTTATATAGGCTTTATATTCAAACGCATAAGCTACTAACCGAGAAAATTATAAATCGGAAGCATAAAATGGTATTATGTGGCTACGCCACTGGGTCACAGAAACATGCACAATAGTTGACAACTATGGCCAGCTGTTAAGAACTCTGTTCGACGACCTTAATTCTTTCACTAAATTTTTGTTAATCAAACTTTTTTCAACTTCCTTTACACGTTTGATTAAAAGACTGCTTAAACTATATTTATTTACTACCTTTCTTGAAACGTAGCCGCTTTTTCAATGAGGGCGATTAGGTCATAATAAAGTAGAATATTTTTCACTTATAGATATTCACAATGGTTTTAACCCACCTCTTTAAATCAATTTTGTAAAAAGGTTTGGGCTTATTGCCGCCGTGAAAAGCTTTACCCAAAGGATAATATCTTTGTTAATTGATATTAGAGAAAAATTACAACGATATGCACAGCGATGGTATGAGATCACATGTTTGGAAGTTACCAACTTCTCATTAGAGGGGTCTGGGACACTTCAATTTTCCGATAATATGGTATTTTTTTCTTTTAATGAATTTATAATAATTTAATACCATTTAAAACTAGTTTTGTTATGTTTAATTTTTATATCTGCATGGAAATATTCTTCATATTAAAACTCACGCATCTTGAATCTTGGTAAGTCCTTAATGCGATCCAAATTTAACCTAAGCATACGGCAATACTCAGCTTTTCTTAAAGCTGACATCGAACCAGCCAGCAAAATATTCTAATGGCTGAACTAGAACTTAATATCAATATTGACAGTGAAAGGAACAGCACATTTAACAAGCATTGAAAATATTGAATATAGTTCTGTTCAATATAATAGTAGTGAAATTTAATTGGCTATCATTCGACGAAATAAAAAGAAACTGTGTTTTTAATAATTTTAATTTAAAATATAAGGAATTCCATAACAGAAACCACATAAAAAAAAAATTTCAAAGTTCATATAAACATTGGTAAAAAAGGCTGTTTTTTCGGGTATTTGAAACTGGGTTGATTTCTACCGCTGGTTGGCTTGAGCGATGTGTTAGCGTAGGTAGAAATCAGTAGTTTTAGGGCCGGTTTCACCAACGTGACTAAGACTAAAACTTAGTCGTGACTTAAGTTAGCACAGATTCGAGACTAACTTAATTTTGGGTTTCACCAACTGAGCGACTTAAATAATTTTGAGCACAACAACCCGATCAGCTGTTTTATGCATAGTAGTATTTTTTCATACCAGACAACTCTGCGCATCCCAATATCCCAGTGCGAAATGGGCATGTATGACTATACACGAAGGAATGTATTGATCTTACACCCATTTCTCTTTAGCTGGAAGGTACTAAAATTAGCGCTTAATTGAAAAAGATAGTTTCGTAATGGTTGCATGCTTGAAAACTAGCGTTTACATGCATCTACGCTTACCCCGTTAAAGTCAAGCATGATCAAGTTTCCGACTGGGGCGTTGCACAAAACAAATTAGCAACATTACTGACATTTAGGTTTTGAACCACAGCAACACTGCTTAGTCGAGAATAAGTCAGCAGGCAAGTTGACTAAGTTGTGACTTAGCTAAGTTAGGTGGTGAAACTGAAAAAGTGAAAATCGCGACTTAACTAAGTTAAGTCGAGTTGGTGAAACCGGGCCTTAGTCTTTTGGTTTCTTTTTTTCCTTTTAAAAATTTCGAATCAACCACAAAACTATTTGTATGAGTTCGTGTACACTATTGTAGCAAAGCTTATGTTAAAAGCTTTTAGTAACATTTAATTATTTTAAATTAATTAGTTAAAAACTTCAAATCACATTTCTTGTTATTTTAAAAATAAAGTCCTTATTCAACTTTTTTATATAGCTTTACACTAAGAATGTCATCTCGAAGTAAAACATTTACCATATTAATTACACGCGGTGAATTGTAATTATTGAACTACATCTAAGTCATTTTAAGACTAAAAATTAACAACAAAATCAATCTAATTTCGAATCACGTTGATTTTACTACTTTTCACAATAAGTTAAATAAGTAAAAATATATGCGTAAGCGTTCGGACTTCAATATTCATAAATTTAAAAAATCTGTTTATACTGAATTTACAAGCTTAGAGCGTAACAAAATGCCCTGGCGGCGCTTATTCATCTTTTCAACGCGCCTTTTTCTTTTCAACAAAAAATTTGCATAAACTTTCGATATTTGTTTTGAGCTGAGATCATCTTACATAAAATACTTGTAAGTATGTACATATGTAGCTATTACTTCAATCATTGGTTACATTTATGTACATAAATAACAATATATTGAAGCATACAATTTATATGTGCCTAGCTATCTAGCTCTGCAAGGCCTTATTTGCATTTGTAAAATTATGCAATGTAAAAAACTGTCCGATGAACTAAGAATATTGATGATTTACGTAACAGCTGAACAAATATTGATTTACGAATTTAGAAAAATTATCATGAGAATAAGGTTTCTTACATGGCGTTGGACATAAAATTGTGTAGTTAAATATTGCCCGTGGCGGAAATGGGCCATATCAGTGGCGGAAACATTCACATATGTGTTATTCCAAAGTTTGTTTAAATAAGTGAGTTTTTCGAACCGCATAATTAAAAAAAACAAAAACAAAATTTTGTCTTTTCCACTTTCTACTTCTCTACTGTATATACAGGGTGTTTTTTTTACAGGTTTGTTTTTCGAATAGAGATAAAACTGGCATTTTGTGGTCAAATCTGGCAACTCTAATGTCATTTATGTTCAGTTTGGTTTGCCATTTCATCATGAACAGGTTGACAAAGGAACAACGCTTGCAAATCGTGCAAATTTATTTCGAAAATAATGGTTCAGTTCGCGAAGTTTACCGTGAGCTCCGTCCATTTTATGGTCGACATAATCGTCCATCAGAGCAATTAATTCGGTTAACCATGGATCGTTTTCGCACTACGTTTACTCTATGTGATAATACGCATCCGCAGAGACGTCGAACAGTGCGCACCGAAGAAACAATTGCCGCTGTAGAGCAAAGTGTTGAAGAGGACCCGAATGAATCGATTCGCCACCGTGCACAGCAATTGGAGCTTTGTCCATCAACTTTATGGAAGATTTTGCGCAAAGATCTTGGCTTGCGACCTTACAAGATCCAGCTTGTGCAAGAATTAAAGCCGCGAGACCATGCAATGCGTCGTTATTTTGGTGTATGGGCCGAAAATGAGATTGATTTCGATGCTGATTTTCATCGCAAAATTTTGTTCAGTGATGAGGCTCATTTTTGGTTGAATGGCTACGTCAACAAGCAAAATTGCCGCATTTGGAGTGAAGAGAATCCACATGAGACCCTTGAAACGCCATTACATCCACAAAAACTGACTGTTTGGTGTGCTCTATGGGCTGGTGGAGTCATTGGGCCATACTTCTTCCGCAATAACGCTGGAGAGGCAGCTACCGTTAATGGAGACCGGTATAGAGCCATGATAACCGACTATTTTGTTCCCGAATTGGATGGCATGAATGTGGATGAGTTGTGGTTCCAACAAGACGGCGCTACATGCCACACAGCGCACGTCACAATCGATTTATTGAAGGAAACATTCGATGAGCGCATAATTTCGCGGAATGGACCTGTCAATTGGCCACCAAGGTCGTGTGATTTGACACCATTGGATTATTTTCTTTGGGGATATGTGAAGTCGCTCGTCTACACCAACAAACCAGAAACGTTAGGGGAATTGGAAGCCAACATTCGTGGCGTTATTGCCGACATACGGCCCCATATGCTCGAAAAAGTGGTTGAAAATTGGACCTGTAGAATTGGCTTTATTCGAGCCAGCCGCGGCGGCCACATGCCCGAAATCATATTTAAACATTAATGGCATAAAGTTATCCTTCCAATAAAGCCAAATTGATGGACCTTAAAACGATTTTCTTGTGTTTTATTTCAATTCGAAGTTCTATACCCCTAAAAAAACACCCTTTATATGTAGGTATCACTGTTACTTCTAAGCTTTTACTTTTAAGATATACTGTACTCAATTTGAGAAGCATTTCCACACAGAATAAATTTAGCCTTGTAGCTCTTTCCAGTAGTTACGACTTCTTGTACTTAACTGAGGATTTAGTTATCTTGAGTTTGCATTTAAAGGCATGTTTACGTACATATGTACTTGTTACCGTATTCTTGCTGTCTTGATGCAAATATATCCATTGTTAAAAAAAGGTTTAGTGCTTTGCACAGCTCAACACAGTTTTGCGAAGTTATTGGTAATCCTTGGAACTCTACGGTTAAAGAATTGGAGACATTGACACGTTTTAGCGATGTAACACTTGCTTTAAGCAAGTCTTATTCGATTACATATTGAGGAGCATCGGCCTATCTTATAGATTCCACAAAGTTTCTATTTGTTTGGGCGCTATTTCCATAGGTTTAAGCTTTAAAGCAATGCGCCCAAAGTGCTTGCATTTTAGATAAAGTTATTTTTATAACCAGGGTGACCAAAATATATAGAGATTAAGTATTGCTTCAAACCACTACAGCAGTGTCTTTTAAATCTAAATATCCTGAATTATTATAAACTAGCAGAACCAGCAGACGTTGTCCTGCCTAAAATTCGACTTGTGTACATTTAACCTTCTTTTCTTTTTACAAGTGCTTTCCCTTCTTAATTTTCCTCTAACACCTCCTCTTCATATCGAATTTCTATTCCTACTAACCTTCTTCTCCCATTTCCTCTGCGGGAAGATATAGCGATTTAACTTTAATTTGATACCGGTACCATTAATTTTTTCCAAGGCTGTTTTTAATATATAGAACACATATCTATATATAAAATATAATTAACTTGAACCAAATAAATTCCTAGCTATGACGAACTGTAACTTTATATAACCTGGGGGCTTTTCCAAAAACTATATATGGCCTTAGTTATTTCACAGAGATCGACAATAAACTATGCGCATTAATGAAGCACAAACAAAACACAAAAATGTGAGGGCATAGCACGGACCACTTTTCCAAATTATTTATAGCCTATACTGTAGCCAGCGAATTCAAGAATCTACTGTGAAAATTTCATAAAGATCCGTTGGGACGCCTATAAAAGACACACATACATTTTTTTTATAAGACCAGCAGGGTACCCGGCGTCGCTCGTGTGCAGACGTTGTCGGATATGATTTTCAATTAAGGTGAAATTGACAAAAAAGTAAACAAGAACTTTACAGGGGCACGATTTCATATTTTTTGAGAAACATTTTGCATTTTGCTTCAAATCAATCATTTGAATTGAAATATTTTCACTAGGTACCTCACTTTAAATATGTATAAGTTTTGCACACGTCCTAAGTTACAGGCAGTGAATGTCTCCTAAAAATTAATTTCTTAGTTTCCGAAATCCTTGAGTTCAAACAGACAGACAGACAAAAATTCTAGAAGTGGTTCAGATGAACTCTACAACATTTTCTAATCCACCTTCTGTAATTTTTTGAAAGAAATATTCAATGTACAGACACAACTTTTCTAGAGTTTTATTATAGTATAGATAACAAGCTTTCAAAAAAAAAGTAATTTCGATTTACGATTCTTGAAAGAATGCGTAGATTCTAGGGGAAGAAATTCTATCTTTCAAAGTCAGTCCATATATAGCATGGAAATTTCCGTCAACCTCTGGAACCAATTTTTTCCCCATTTCGAAACTTTAAATAAAATGCACTCCTCATCGACTGCAATTTTTAGTTGTGATTCCGTACAACTCAGACATAATCAGAAGCAGTGAAAAAAAGTCCGAAGCTACTAAAAATTCATTCCATACTAGGTTCACTGACTTCTGAGAGCAAATAAGGTTCTCTCGCAATTAAAAGTCGGAAGTTTCAGTCAGAAGATTTTTTGCTAAATACTTAAGGATTTATTGTAAATCAGTGAAATGATCAGCTGTTCTGCTTTTGACAGTGCAATTGTAAAGAGAGGAAAACTATATTGTTAGGAAATAATAAACCACATTGAAGTAAGGTATTCCATTAAGTACGGGATTAGACTTGTTTTTTGGAGACAACAAAAAATTGTTAAACATTATAAAAAAATATTTTTTACCTTTCATGAACATAAAATGGTATTATAACCTATGTCCGATGTTTGTAAGTATGAGAAATAGAGATGAACCCAGCAATAAGTATACCGACATTTTCAGAATGATGAGCTAAGTCGATTTAGTCATGTCCGTTTCTCTGCTTTAATGCAACTAGTCCCTCAGGTTTGGGGATATTTGGATACAATTGGGTAATAGATTAATTATTTGGCGGAACCAACAAGATCGCATCAACATAACATATAGCTAGCATATAAACGGGTTTGTGACTAACTCCTGCAATTAAACTGCTAAATTTTGCAGCTTTTGTACCTATTGTACATACTTTGACACATGTAATGTGGGTAGTGAAAATCAGTATGATGGGAATAATATAACATAGCCTACAACCGATTTTTCCGATAAACGATTTTCGGGCTATATATTATATTCAAAAAAGTTCTCTTCATGCTTGTAAAGTTATGTTGCATACATCTTCCATCTTCTCATCTCCCCTCTAAATTGTAATTTCCTGAATTTGAAATGAAGAGTATCTTGTATTTAGCTAATATATCACTGTAAGAAAAAGTCAAACTAACAGTTCATAATCAAGTTAATTTGCCCTTAACGGTGATTATCATAGGCTATTAATAGTAAATCACTGCTTATTAATAATTTTGTCTAGCATTTTATTTCTTTATTTGGTTTACACTAAACCGCAATTTCAACAACGTTTTTATTTAATACTTACTACCGTTATATTAACTATTTTTATATTATAAACCATAATTATAAAAGCCATCCATAAAGCAAAAATATAAAAACTGTAGCTGATTGTCATTAATGTTGTAATGCATCGCTAACAAAAATATATGTACATGTATCGCTTTTAAAAATAAAATAAGCCCGTATTGTATAACAAAATTCAAACAGTAGCTGCATTTAATTTGCATACATCAAATTGAAGAGCTGTTGAATATTTACTGGGATAATATACAAATTTATAATTAATTAATCTATGTAATTGCGTGTCTATTAAAACAATTTTTCTATCTTGAGTTGTCGGAGCTGATTTGGGTTCAAACATTTTAGGGCTGCAAGATTTATTATTATGAGCTTAAGTTTATGCATTTGTTGAAAATAATAAAAACATTACAACAAATTAATAACATAAGCATAATTTTATATAACATCGATTGCAGTTACTGCTTGGTGAATTGAGAATATGACTCCAGTTCCCGGTTTAGTTAAGGTTTCGATTTATAATTACAATTTCAATTAAAATTTACACTTTCATTTTGGTGCCTCAATCAGTAGTTGGCATTGGCCTAAGTTATCGATAAGAAGTGATGCCTGTCGTGCTTTGTTACCGAACGGCCAAAGTCGCTTGAGTAGATTAATGATGCTGATTATGTGTTTACGAGTATTATGACTTAACTAAAAGCTTACACTCTTCTTCAAGACCCTGTGGGTAAGGGGTTAAGAGGCTATGAGGTAGGCATACCGGGCGTAAGAGATCTACGGATATGATGCATCTCACCTCTCATTACCCATCTTCTTCTTACGAAAGGAGGGATGACATGATCTAGAAGCAGAGCTCTTGATATTCGAGTACTCGAACTATTCGAATAAGGCAGTATTCGAATACCGAAACTCGAATATCAATATTCGAATAATCGTGCGTAGTCGAATATTCGTTTTTGTTCGATTATTCGAATACTAGCCGGGTACACAGTTTTTAATAGCAAACAAAAACAATTTTTGTAACATATTTTATTTCTTAACTAACAAACGCATGGACGTAGAGAAATACATACATAAATACGTAGATGTGTACGAATATTGAAGATTGAATGATGATGAGTGGGTACGGCTGTAGTGGACTTGTGCTAATATAAAATTGTACCACAAATAAAACACGTGGCTTGTATACCATTCGAGCTCTTTCGAAAATATCCCGAGACCCAACTCATCTTTTATCAGCTCGTTTTGAAATATGAAAAGTAAATGTGATAAGTGTTCCCAACCAAAGCAACGGTCGAACTTTGAAAACATAACAAGCATTCGAATAATCGTACTCCATCGAATATTCGGGTATTATATATATATGTATATCGAATAATATTAGCTCACCAAATCTTCGAATAGTAACATTTGATTTTCAGTAGCAATAAAATCGACAATGGAAGCTTCGAGCTATTCGAATAATTTTACGAGCCCTATCTAGCGCGTTTAGTTTTACCTATGTATATTTTGTCACATTTTTCGTTGCTGTTTACTTCGCTTTAGGCACACGACTAGCAAAACACGAAGCCGACATTAGAAAACAAAAACACAGCACAGCACTCTCCAACATGCAATAACAAACAATCATAGGGCTGACTTTGCAAACGCAAAAATAATAGACAAAGAAGCGCGAACAAAAACAAGATACACACTAGAGAGTTTACGAATCATGCAAAACAGGGACAAAACAATAAACAAGAAAGAGGACACAGATGATATTGCGGCTGCTTATCTTTTATGTTTATGAGCTCCTCATTTTTGTTTATATTTAGTTTGACAAGCTTACCACATAAGATGGTATCACTTATTTTACAACTAAGCAGTAATTTGTTTCTATTTCGAACCACCTTTTAAATGTAAGTTATAAAGTTCTTTTTTAATATTTTGTTCAATGTTATATGTAGTAATGTTTCTTGGTTTTTGTAATTCATATTGTTCCGTTTTAAATTATTGTATTTTCCAAATATATAGAATCGCCCTTGAAGAAGCCAAGGAAAATTGGCGAAACGTCGGCTGTAAGGTGAAACAAACTAGTTTTATTTGCACCACAGTAGGTTAGATCGGAAAAGCTTAACAAATCGCATCACAAATAAAGAACCGATCGGAAGAATTCAATTTGAAATGTTTTATATATTGTGCATGTTTTATGCACAATATGTAATAAATCAATGCAGAATAGTGGTTTTTTGCTGTTAAGGAGATACCCAGCGTGCAATTTACCTGCTCCTGTTAGCTATTTGAAATATATTATTTTAATAAAATATTTTAATTTTAATGGCGCTGTCAAATTTCGACCTATTACCACTTTATTTATACCCACATTATCCCATATGCACACATGTAATTTATTTTCTTATAAATATACTTAATAACCATAAGCAAGCTGTTTTTAGGTTCTGAAGTAGGAAGTTGCGGAAATAAATTAAGATAAATGTATATGCACATCACAAATAAAATTAAATAAATATAGTTTTATAATTTCAAAAATGCATAATTGGTGCTACGTGATTATAACGTCCGTTAAACGTAGCCGGATAGCATGCAGAAACGTCGCTATATTTCGGCTATTCTCCATTTTGGTAGGTGGGACGTAATGAAAATGTGTCTGATACGTGCCTATGAGTAGTAGCAAATCACTTTAAAGTCACAACATTAGTCGAGGCTTCGTTTCTGCTCCTAATTGTGCTAGTTGGGTATGCTGACAGGTCATCTAAAATCGGTCCAAGTACCTCTTTGAATGCTGCCTTGTTTGAGTTTCAAACTCATTTCGCTTCATTCAAACTTCGTTATTCAAGGGACTAAAGAACAAACTTTGCACCAAAGTGTATGTGTGTATGTATGTATGTTTATTTAATATTTTCTTAATTCATAAAAATGTGCAATAAAACAAATACATAATCTTAAAATAACAAATTCAGTAAGAAAATAGTTAATGACGTAGTATGCTACAATAAAGAGCAGTGGAAATGTCATTTTATAATTGTTACATTAATGTGGGGGGCATGAGTACAAAACAAAATGTAGTTGCAAATATAATTAGCAAAAGTTAAAAATCATTAAATTAAATATATGTATACAAATGTATGCATAAAAATTTAGGCAAAGCATTCGATGCAATTTCAGAACCTACATCAATATGTATTATGTTAAACCTTCAGCGGTAATGCATTATACACTAAATAACAGGTCGCAGCAAAACTTCGATTTTTTCATGATAGAAGCCAAAAAGCCATATTTTCACCTCTTTGAGGAACACTGAAAGTGATCTTATAAGCTGTATATCGTCGGGTAATTTGAGAAATAATTTACAAGGCACTGTGGCGTAGAAGTTACGAAAGAGTGTGATGCGAAAGCTCGGAATTGCTATGTGAAATAACGATCTACTTCTCAGATTGTATGGATTGTATATAGGACTTTGAGTATATCCGCTCCTTATGAAAAAATTTTTCAAAACTTTAAAGTAGTACAAATGACGCAAAGGAAGAATATTTAACTTTTTGAAGAGATCCATGGAATGTGTCATGCGCCCAACGCTACATATTCTTCGAATAAGACACTTCTGCATGACTAAAGGCGGACGAACCTTATTAGCGTATGCACCACCCCAGCAACTGGTTCCGTATTGTAATTTAGAGTGGATTAACCCATGGCAATAAATTGTTAGAGCACAGTTTTTTCATGGGTTAAGCTTGTGCTGATTGACATAAAGTATTACCAAATCTGGAAGACTTGTTTAAAGACAACAATACGCCGAAAGTGACTGTCATATTGCAGCAACATTTAACAAACCCTTCGGGGAGTTCTCTATGAACCTTATCGGTCTCATTACGCCGAAATGATTTCTAACTTTATGACTTCAATGTCAGAAAAAGGGACGCATTATTTCAATATCATGTGTGGAAAACTGTCATCTGTAAAACAAAATCAATCAAAGCTATTTCTAGCTAATATCATAATTTTTTATTTTTTTTTTTGGTGTTGCAGGGTTTTTTCTTCTTTTTCGGCTAATGCGATTACAGTACTCCCAATGAAGCAGAATTGCGAAATTGCTCGACTGCATTGCAATTTGCAATATGATGCGCTAAAATGGTTGACGTTTTGACAGTTTTGATGCGGCAATTTGTATGGCGTCATATTGCCTTGAATTTTGTAGTTTTTTTTTTTTAATTTTTGTTGTATCCTAAAAGCCGTGGCACATAATAACTTTAGCGGTAACTTGCGGTTGCAAATTGCAGTCAGTTGCAAAATGTGATTGTCACTCGATTAGCATTCGCATTTGGTCGCAACCTCATCGTCATTACCGTGTGTCGGTATGTAGGTGCCGCATTGCGAATTGTCATTCGACAAAAAGTTTTTAATTGCCAAATTAATGGGAGCAATGAACTGCAATGATTTAGTGACTTTGCATGCAATTGACTTTGGCAAGGTGGGTGACTTTGTGGTTGTAGGCGAATTTGGATGTTTCATGGTTACAAGTTTTTTCCATTAAGATTAAATGTTTAGATTTTGACGCAAATTCTACTTTGTGCAAAAGTGTTGAGAATCAAAAGCTGTTTGGCTTTGGACAAATGATTTTTTTTTTTTTGTGAAATTGTAGTATTTCATCGGTAATTTTACAACATATTCTATGAGTAAATTACTTTTATGTATTGACCTTCAATGACTTAGTGTAATCTTAGTGTAATCACCTAGTGCCAATTTTGTTATTCAATGCCTTCATTTACGCCTTTATTCTGTCATGGTACAAATATTCTTGCTCTGGAGTTCCTAGCCACCAATTATTTGTGTGACGATCAAATCCGGCAAACTTTTTATTCGCATATAAAACTTAAGCTTTTACGTTTGAAGGTTTTTAAAGTTAAGGCTGAACTATTTTTGGCATTTTTGTTTTGTTTCAAACGATTTCATTCCCTTGACTTTATTATAAAATATAAGAATTAGTGCAATATGAATTTTCCCCTTTTTAGCTCAAGTCTGTCATTTAATACAGAAATAATTACAGATATACTAAAGTAGTTTTAGGATGGTAGAAGAAGTGAGAAAACAACAAAAACAAACAAACATTGTACCTAGTTTAAGGCAATAATTTATCTCTGTAAACTAATTTAGTGTTGATGGTCGCTTAAGTTATTTGAAAATAATATAAAGCTTGTTGGACGTTACTTTTATTAAAAGAGCCCCTAGTTACTGGGGGGTATAGAATTCCAGATTCTTACAGCCTAGTCGATGTTACATTTTATTAGCTATGTATAGATTGAAAGCTTTACAGAGTTTTTACCAAAGCCAAAGTCAAACTAAATTAAATCAAGTAAACAGTACAATTTCAATGGGTTTTCGTCAAAAGCACCCTGATATCAATAAGAATTTTGTGCATGGCCATTGAATAGCTGTATTTTGTGCCATACCCAGATGCCAAGGAGAAATTAGGTTATGCCTGTAAATATGTGCAACAATTTGATCAGCTGGTAGTAATCCTTGAAGTGCAATGGTCCAATGCTTATATCAACAGGAAGCACACAAGCGAGTTAGATCCTAATACTCTGTAATGTCATTACATTATACATTTAAGACACATCTCAGCACATTATACTGGGAGGCAGAAATAAATATATCCCGATAATGGGGACCTGTATGCTTTCGATATTGGGTTGGTTAATTTTTTCGAAATGGAAAAGGTAAGCTTATTCCACTTTGTAACACCGATCTAGTTTGAGGACAGAATAATCCGAATACAGCTTAAGCAAGCAAGCTTATTTCCGAAGTTTGGTTTCTACTCATAATCTTAAGAGCTTTACTGAGAGCACGATATTCCGCACCAGGGCCCCCGAGAGGAAATCCGGGCCCAGTGGTAAAAAGGTGGGGCCTCCTTTCTACATAAAAGTTTCGAATACTGCATCAATTTCATCAACTATCTTTCTACTTACTACTTCAATGTTTTTAAAGAATAAGTCAAATACGACGTTTTTTGCTCTCATTAGTTCATCACATCTGTATTGAATTTGCTTTATAGTTGATGTTGGGTGAAACAAATGGTTTTTTATACGATTTCGAAAATCAATAGAATGTATTAATCAGTTCATATATAAAGACTTTGCTCAGAAATATTTATTCAGATTATATCGGAATATACGAATATAGGGGTAGCAGGACTTGACAGTTAATAAGAAGAACGAAACATCTTGATCAAACATTTATTTAGTGATCTGATTAATTAAAAAACCGTTCTTCCGAAGTCTGTTGACTATCATGATTAAGTTTTTGAACATGCAGTTTAAAATTTTCCAATCTTCAATTATTTAGAAGTTAGAAGTGAGCATTTCGAGCTTTGGCGGCAGCGAATGCGTCGATAATAATCTGGAAATCCAAATGTTTGAATTAATCGACTCTCAAAAGCATTCTAATTCAACTATTCACTCAATTTGTTGAAAAATACGTACCCCTTCGAGAACTCCGGGCCCGGGAGGATCACCATTAAATTAAAAAGTAATCAAAAAAACTCATGATTTTTCACGATTATTAAAAAAAAATCAAAAATAATTTTAAAAAAAGTTGTTTTGATTACTTTTGATTTTTTTGATTCTTTTCACTGTTGTAGAATCACATAAATATACACATCAGCAGTACTGAGAAAAATAAAAAAAGTTTAAAAATATTCAAAAGTAATCAAAACAACTTTTTTTAATTAATTTTAATTTTATTTTATTTTTTTTTTACTTCTTATCGTAAACAATTAATAATTACATTTTCTTGAAAACCAATTAAAACAATTATTACCAATTAAAAAAAGCCGTCTAATTAATTCACTACTAATTACTAACCAAATTTAACAGGTCTGCTTTCAGATTATTAATTAATTGTTCTACAGTATCTCAAAAACATTTATATCACATTATTTGCTTAGTGGGATCTTTAAAACTACATATTGTCATTTCTCAGAGTCAAACTCCCTAAGTTCCAAGTGATAAATGTTGCCATATTTCTACGCTTTTAGAACTATTAATAAAATTCGAGAGTACGAAATTGTCTTCCATTTCATATGCAACAATTTTAATTGTCACGTACTTATTGCAAACAACGACATTTGTAGATATGTATATAGTTATTGTAAAATCCATTTTTAATGTTTAAATTCGAATGCGCAGAGTCCCTGCAGAAAATTCAGGACTAGTCTATAGCTAAACCATTTGACGGCAATAATAGTTTAAGCTCCATACCGAAGCAAAGGTTTCATTATCCACTTTTATGTGGCGATGTGATTGACGCTGGCAATTGTCTCACATTGCATTACCGTTCGGTTTCAAGGTAGCTTCGCGTTGGCTGGTCCTCAAACGGTTCCATATTGGAAAGTTTACAGGTAGTTTTATTTGTGGACTTTATTATTATCGCTTTTGTAACTGGTACATAACCACATACAAAATATGTAGCTTTAGAAGTGTCTTTTTTATAGCTGATTTGCAATTTTTTTGGAGGGATACTATATAAATATTAATTTATGTTTATTTAAATTACTCACGCATGCTCAGAAGCACGCAAAACAGCATGTCTGTATGTAAATTGGCTGTCGAATTGACGTGCTTAATATCAGTGATATTTTATTGTTGTTTTTCGCTGTTTTTTTTTTATTGTATATTTTATTTCAATTTTCAACCCACCTTGCCATTGGCTATAACAGTTACAACAACATTAGCAGCTTTAACAAGCAACAGTCGATCTGTCTGTCAGAAGTTTAAATATACTGCAAATGCAAATGATTCAAGACAAGTCACACAACACACTCGTGCTCAACACCAACACTCAACACACACACACTCACACGAGCACCTGCAATTGCTTTGGCTTTTCATGTTTCACAGATTTGTATAAGCTTCTTGAAGTTGTGGGTGCATATCCCTGTAAAAAACGTTGGAGCATCAGAGTACTCCAACACTTATCCTCATTCATATAAAAAAGGTGGTCCAATTTACATAGCGATGTCCGGTGATTGGATCACCTAATCCTATTCGGAGTACCATTTACTTTGCTTCTGAATAGTCTATAGAGCACCTACGTTGGAGTACTTTGAAAATGCTGCCAAAAGATTACTCTATAGAGTACTCTAGACAAAAGCGAGAATGGGAGTATGTGTTCTTCTGAGGACCACATACTCCCGCTCTCGCTTTGCTGTTGAATACTCTATAGAGTAATCCCATGGGAGTATTTTGAGAGTACTCTCACGTAGGTGGTCTATAGAGTATTCAAAAGCAAAGAAACGGAGTACTCCGAGATGGATTAGGTGATCCAATCACCGGACATTGCCATGTAAATTGGACCACCTTTTTTATATGAATGAGGATATGTGTTGGAGTACTCTGATACTCCTATAGGAGTATTCTATGGAGTATGAAACGGAGTATTTCCGTTTTTTGCAGGGTATGATTCAACAGACTTGTTCACACCTGCATGCGCATAAAATAGCCGACATTTATCCAGACACCACATAAATATTACATCACAATGGCGGCATCACATACAGTTTTTATCTCTATAAATCAACTTTAATTAAAAGTAGTAGCCTTAGTAAAGGCTTATATGTACTCGTATACGAGTATGTACATCACCACAAACAAAATCAATTATTACAAATATTGCCATATTGTGCATCGGTAGAACTGTAGAGCTTTAGAAATACATATGTTTCTAAATTTAATTATAGTTAGAGAAGTTAAAACCCAAATGCATTTGGAAGATAACTTTAATATAAATCACCTTAGTGAGTCTTCCTCGATCACTTTGGGTGATTAAAAATTGATTAACCAGTTACACAATTAAAAAAGGCTCGGAAACGATTTATTGAAAATATAATACCAAAATGTAGTGCAAACAGAAATTGATCATCCTGGGGATTGAAAAGTGATGGCACTTTGATTCTAACGACATAATTTTAAAAATAATTATAAATAAATTATAAATAAATATATATCAAGCCTTCTGCTTCTGTTTAAGTATTCGTTATGAAAAACGGTCGAGTTTCTGTGTGACGTGCGTAGTATTAAATATTGTACATAAAATTTCAAAAACTCATTTTCTTACACGATGGAGACCTAAGCCATTTTCGTTTACTTAAATGAAATTCGGTGTTTGTATCGTTGATCTTTACTTGAAAGATGGTAGCTAGAGGCGCTTTTCTCACTATCATTTGAAATACGACTGAAAATGACTAGAATCGCGTAGAAGACTCGAAAAAGACTCGAATATAATAAATAATTTCATAAAATGCTGGTTGAAAAGCTCCTGCGCTGGTTGCCAACAAGCATTTCTGTAAGTGTTTTGAAAAATAAATTAAGTAAGTTTACTATTCTAAGTGTGCGTAAGCGTTTTCAGGGTTTATTTATTAGAAGGTATAAGGTAAACTTTTATAAATCTCCAGTAGTAGGAAGTAGAAAAATAGAACATTATATATGTTTGAGGACATCAAAGAGAACACACGAATAACATAATTTTGGTTTTAACGTGAACATTTTTTCATCTTTCCATGTCTATATCGGCACTGAGTGGGAAATCCTCCTACTTTCGAATATTTTCCAAGAACGCCCTATCAAGGATTTTTCTTCAAAAACTCTCCATTCCACAACTTTCGGAGAACATCGCCCTCTCTGATATTTTGATTGAAAAGCGTGCTATCGCTGAAAACGTTTTGAATTTACGTCGACCCATAATTCCGAAATAGGGTGTTATTGCAAAAAAACCTGTGATGTGCCCAGTGCTTGCACCTCCCAACTACAGCTGAATACTCAATGTGGCGTGCCCACCAAACTCAGGCTTTCATACTTGTTATACCTAGTGAGTTGAGTATCATGACAAAACTCGAAAGTGTTTCTTGGAAAGATGGGACCCAACTACTCGCACCATTTAAAAATAAAAAAATTGTGTTTCGGAAAAATGGATAAGGTATGTTAGTGGAACTGAATGGGCTTGAAGATTTTACAGGTGTGAATTTCTTTCAAAAATTTGTGAATTCGATGGTCTAATAGGCTTAGTGGCAGAAACTTATAACGGCAAACTGGAGAAATAATACATACATAAATTAAGAATGGCAAATATCACCTCTTTATTAAATGTCTTACAAGGTTATGGACCTGATACCTCAATCGAATATGATAAAGTCTACCATACGACTATGACGATGTGAGAATATTCCGGCTAACCAACCACTTCAAAGGAAGCACCTTGAAATAAAATCCCTGTTCAAGCATGGGGGTGGAAGTACCAGCCGGATTAAGTCTTCTGCACAACTGAACAAGCTAATGGATGCTATTGGTGCGGCTTCACTATCCACCACCTCCCGGGAAGGTCTGTACAACTACACCTTATCCAGATTGAAATCAGAAAACTCCAACTGTGTTTCACAAAATGTTAATTAAATTTCGGAATAGCTAATTGGATTTCGGAATTTGTCATTTGGATTTAAGAAACGATAATTGGATTTCAGAAGACTAAAAATGGATTTTTTGAATTTAATGGAATTCACAATGTGTAAATTGGAATTCAGAAAATATCGTTGGGACTGTTTTTAACATGTAAATAGTTGAATACCATAGAATATGCAAAAATTACTTGCTATGAAATTAATCAATTCCTAACTTTTATGCCGTTCAGCTCAAATTGAGTTGCCTACTTTTGAAATCCATTACATCTTCCGAAATCCAGATAACTATTCTTAAATCCAAATGGCAAATTCTGAAATCCAATTACCTATTCTGAAATTCAATTGACGTTTTCTAATTTCAATATGGAAAAGGTGTAGAATTGCTAAAGTTAAAGTAAGTTTTGGTGTTTATTCGCCTTCAGTTTTTGTGTAAATAAAAAATCGGTTGTTCGCTATTAACAAAAACATTTAGGCTTACGTGAGTACTTGGTAGGTCCTTACAACCATGTACTATAAAACGAACGGCAATTATGTTAAACAAATAAATCAAATTTTATCAACAAAAAATGCCCTCCAATCAATTTAATTAAAATTTCATTCAAATATGCGCCCCTGCAGGAAATCAACCCCATTTAAATGCTTCTTCTAGCGTTTACCAATTTTTATCGTCCAAAAAACCCAAGCACTTTTCAACACATGGTTTAGTATTAAACATATTCGAATGAAGTAGGTATAGAATTCATCAATAATCATCATCAGGAAACAGAGCGGTTGAGCAGTTTCCTTCCATTGATTCACTCGATTACTTGAGCGAAAATTGTTGCACATACATACGTTTATCTTAACCAAATTTGGTATATATCTGGATGTGTATCTAGATTCGTTTGGTATTCGTGCTCGAAACAGGACTTGTAACCCACTTCAACAAGCAACGCACCATAGAAACAACAAGCACGCCTCGTTTTATAAATAACAAAGATCGCCTCCTACGTTTTCTCGCGGAAATTACGGTTTTTTCGTAGGCTACTACTCCTTACTTTAAAGATGTACTTTAATGAAAAGAGATTATCATAATACCACTATTCGTGCTAAAAATTGGGCGGATCGGTCGACTGTCATTTAAATCATTACCATGACGGTAAAAGCTGCTAACTCCTCTCAGCAAAATTTTTAAGTAGAACGAAAAACTTAATTGAATGAAGACTACAGTCAAACTTCAAATTTATTATTTGCATTTTAAATATGTAAATTTTTGACACCCTCTGCTTTTTCCGACAGGGATGTTACATTTGCATGAATATATATAGGCAGATGGGCATTACTGTGCTATCGTAGTATGTAAATCAATACTTCCACTAAAAATCATCACAATTTAAATTATTGTGCTTTAGAAATTTTTAGTAAGCTCACAAATTAATTGAAACTGATAGAAAGTGGCGTCAAAAATGCATAAATCAATAAAATGTAATGGGAGTTTAATTAAGAGTGAAGGACCACAATACGAAATTGGTTGTAAAAAATCAATGTAAAATAAAACCGATAGAATTAAAATGAATAACGAAGGGGAGTGAGCAAGCAACTGAGTGGTTAATGGTTTTTCTTCATTAATTTTGTCTATTTAAAATTCAGTTTCAAAATTGTAAAGCAGTTTATAAGATAGAGCTCAACGTATTGGTCAACTGCTATATATGTAGATACTATGACATATTATAAATTATTCAGATTATTGAAATTGTGAAAAATAGTAACCTGTTTCCTTTTTTTGGTTTCACATGCCATCCGGGATTTTAGTACAAGCCTTGACTCAAAATCGAAAAGTTCACTTCGGTCACGGGGCAAACGATGTGCCCAAATTTCTTATTTTTAATAAGGATTGACAAAAAGTCACGCAATAAATCATCCGCTCTAAGATTTTAATTAATACTTTTCTACATTCTTTCTTTTAGTCCACGAAATTAATGGTTTGTTGTCCGAAATTTCAATCAATCATCATTATGTAGCTAATTTTCTTAACCAAAGTATGACAAATTATTTGTATTTTAATTAGCAAATATAAGTTCTTAATTAATTTTGCTAAATATGTAGAACAGAGTATTCCAAGTCGTTCGGAAGTGGTTTTCGAGTTTTTGTTTAATGGTAATTCATGCTAAAAAGCTATAAAAGACATGGACCCAGCAAACATTCAGAGATTTAAAACGGAGTATTTTCACTTATTATGAGCTTATTTGGAAGTCCGAAATCTTATTTTTCTCCAATGGTCTTCCGATGTTAGCATAATTTCATTCATGGACTTGAATATGATTGTTTTGTCCTTACCAACGGGTCCAACACCAAAATAATTTCTTTGCATGGTTTGTACAATATTTTTAAAAATAAATATACCCTACCAACCATGGCTATCCACTTTTCATCAATTTTCTATCGATTTCCAAAACCATCTCTATTTTTTTCTCCGTCATACCAACACCAACGCATTTTTTAGGGATATTTTTCAGGGTTGTAAAAAAATTGAATGAGTGCGAATGAGACAGTAAGATGCTCATTACTGAAGTGAAAAAAAAATTACTTTCGGCGCCATTTGAAAAAGAAATTCGAAGAGTTTTGCGCGAGTTTTGGAGTATTTCAGAGATTTTAAGTTTTTAATAATCAAAACGATTGAGAAGAATATTTCATTTGGTAAGTATAAATTTTTTATAAGTTGGAAGTGAAACATATGTATTTACATTCATTTTGTAACGTATTTGGCTGTAGCCATAAAATTCAAATGTACATGCGCTTGTGCATTTGCCTATTGTGGCTATTAGCAAAGTGAGTCGAAAGCTAGGTACCCGACCAAGATCAGGCCAATGTTATGGTGTCACCATAATATACAAATGTACATGCGCATGTACATTTGTTTGCTATGGCTGTTGCCAAAGTGAGTTTAGTGTACCTGACCAAGATCAGGAAAATGTTATAGTGCCACCACAATATACAAATGTACATGCGCATGTGCATTTGTTGATTATAGTTGTGGCCAAAGTGAGTTCAGTGTAGTGTACCTGACCAAGATCAGGATATAGTTATGGTGTCACCATAATATGCAATTGTACAAGCGCTTGTACATTTGTTTGTTATAGTTGTGGGCAAAGTGAGTTCAGTGTATTGTACCTGACCAAGATCCGGATATAGTTATGGTGTCACCATAATATGCAATTGTACAAGCGCTTGTACATTTGTTTGTTATAGTTGTGGGCAAAGTGAGTTCAGTGTAGTGTACCTGACCAAGATCAGGATATAGTTATGGTGTCACCATAATATGCAATTGTACAAGCGCTTGTACATTTGTTTGTTATAGTTGTGCCCAAAGTGAGTTTAGTTCAGTGTACCTGAAAATTAAATTAAAAAATAGGGAACAAATAATTGATAGGAATATTATTAGTTTGTCCATAAGTTAGGTAAAAACTTGGATAAATGTTTCCTTTCGGAGACAACTGCTAAAACACATCCGAAGCTATCGGGAAAGGTATCAAAAGACGCGTTTTGAGCTCGGTTACAAGATTCCGGAAGCGGATTTTCCAGTTTTTGTTTCAATGAGGAGATATTGGCAACCAAAGTTAAAAAGTGTTTTGTGCGGAGAAATACTGTGGACCGCGTACCCGGTGTTGGACCGGCTAAGGGTTATTTTTTTGAAGCGCGGCCCAAGGCCGCCTAGGTAATTTTTGGGTTTTTTGCGAATAACTTTTCACTGAAAAAAAAAATTTTAAATCCGCTTCCGGATTATAGTTACCGAGGTCAAAACGCGTCTTTTGATACCCCTCCCGACATTTTTGGGCGTGTTTTAGCAGTTGTCACCTAAAGGAAACAATTACCAAAACTTGTAAAGAAATTGCTGTCTTCGGCTGTGTCGAAGGCTTTATACCTTTCATGAATATGCATCATGGTTTTAACTGTTCAGTCCTTATGTACGATGATGCAAACTTAAGTAATTTGTTTTTACCTTGTTGAATAAATGATATCTAGCCAAATCCCATATTGCCGGAACAATCGTTTATTTGTAGGGAGTGTTGAGCAAATTATAATTGTTAAAACAATTAATAATTAAAAAATTAACAATTAATTTTTAGTTGCAACTTCTAAAATAAACAATTTTGAATTTAATTTGTTAAAAGTTAAAATTAACTTAATCTAATGAATTGATTTAATTGCAGTTAATTTCTTAATTAATTAATAAGTTAATTAAAAATTTAATTATTTAGCGCCCAGCACCCCGAGTAAACTTAAGTTCAAATATATGTAATGAAACACGATTTTAATTTCAGATGCCTGAACGTAGTGAGATACTGGCCCAAGGCGTATTATGAGAGAGTGTAAGGTGCTGTTTTTCATATTTTTACTTTGAGTGATTAATTAATTATTTATTCGTATTTTACAGGTATCCATTCTTTGGGAAACGCAAAGCCTGCGAATATATGTATTTAAAAATTTGTCTTTTGTAAATATTAATAATATTTGTAGTATTAATTTATTGCAAATTTTGTGAATTTTGTAAACATATATGTGTAGTAAGAAAACAATCCATGGACTTTTTTTAAAGTGTAAGAAAGATAAAATTTTCCTGTACATATAACTTAAAATTCAATCGTTGTTTAGCATCAAAAGAAACGTTATTAAATTACCTTTCATTTGATGCTAATTGCGTTAAAATCGCTTAATAATGTATTGTAAATATTTTCAATTTTGTAAACACATATATGTGATCAGAACGAATGTCATGTATTTTGTAAATTTCAATAAAAATAACTAATTTTGTATTTATTTACATATAATAACTTTTAAAAAATTGTATATCGTTTTTTTTTCAAATATGTATCCTTATTTTGATTAAACAGATTTAAAAACCGAAGTTGTCTTGAATTATTTGGATATTTATTTCTGAATTTAGGCGATTTTTTGCCTTTTTCTTTGGGTATTTTTTGGGTATACCATGTTTCAGATCTGGCAACCCTGCGAAAATTGCAACCCTTTGTTTTCGGAAATTTTCTTACTTAGAACGGCGTAGATATATTTTTTCTTACGGCGTTTATGAATGTGTGCGAGGGTGATGCAAGGTCACACGTACACGAAATGTACATGGGGAAAGTGGATAATATCTGCACGCCGCCCATACAAAACTATGCATTTTTTTATCTTCATTTGTGGATAGCGCGACCTATGTTTTATCCACTTTTTTATCTGCGTATGGTTGGTAGGGTACATGCCCAATAAGTAAAAGTACCATAAACTTACTTTAGCAAGCTTTTCGTTTGGAAAACGTTTACTGTAATCATTGTTAAACGTTTGGAAAAAATTGTCGAATCAACGAAAGTGATCCCTTTTTAAACAATCGCAAATGAGGTTTGGAAAACCATTTTTAAATAACGTTTTATTCAACGTACAGTAAGGGTTTGTTGAAAACTGACTCATAATACTCCAATTTAGGCAACGGGCAAGTAGATTAATGGATATGTACTAAACCTTTGCTCCGAAGGTTTCTGGTTCGAATCCCGACAATTTTGCTTAACTTTTTTTTATTAAATAAATTATTATAATTATTCTAAAATATGTTTTATAGTTATTTCAGTTCCATTTTCAATTTTTTTTTTACAATTCAAGTATTATAAAAGAAAATTTTTTAAATTTGTGCGCGAGCGTGCTGATTCCAATTTTTTAAACAAATTCGCGGGAGCTACTGTTTTTTGCCGACTCCGAACGGCATCTGCAAAGCAAAGCATGCAGTTTTGCATAGAAGCCTTCCATGGCAGAAATTTCCTCGGAACCCGTTTTGAAAACCCTTTTCAAGCCACTTTTGATGTTACGTGTCCCAGGACTCGAACCTTGGACCTTTCGTTGTGGTAGGCCGGCAGCACTACTGCTACACCACGTCGGCCATATAATAATGTTCATATAAATCAAGTAGGTAAATTATTTAGCATTATTTTTGAAAACTGCCAAACAATTTTGAAAACATATTTAAACGTTTGTGATTTTTTTTAATCACAAACTCGTTTGGAAAACATTGATTTCAACGTTTGGAAAATTTTGTTTAATAAACTAGCTTACATATTTTTGTAATTTAACGAGCTCAAGACCAGATCATTGTTTTTTGGGTATCTTAAATTTGAATTTCAGAAAATTTAAATTGTAATCTTGAAGTGTATTAAAAATCTATGAAATTGGAATATGGATTGTCAAAATCGCTAAAGTATATTGGCTAATATTCAACTTTAAACAGTACCATTATTGATCAAAAATATAATAGAAATTGACTCCAAATCAAAATTGAAACAAAATTCCAATCGGTCTCCACATGGTCTTTCCATCGGAGTAGTGGTCTCCCTTTTCCTTTGCTTCCACCGGCGCGCGCCGATAAGAATACCTTCTGAGCCGGAGCACTTCATTCATTCGCACAACATCGCCTAGCCAACAAAGTCGCTGGGCTTTAATTGATTGAACTATGTCGGCTTCTGCATTTCTTAGTATTTAACCGACATAAGCTGTAATTATTTCTTTCGTTTAATTCACTTGCATTGCATGCTATTTTAATTCGCAACCAGGTTATGAAATATGCCAAAGACATAGTTTAGGTTTTCCAATCGCAAATCGGGGTTTTTCACAGCAAAAATTATGAGGCCAATAACGAGCTAATATCTCAGAGCCACAAGTGCTCGCCCCCAAATAATACATTTAAGGTGTAACAGGTGCCATGCATCCCCCGTTCTATAAGAACAAACAAAACTGACAGCTGAGTAGAATGCGAGTGTTTTTTGCTCTAAATTTTGACGTATGACGGATATGTCAACGGTGACGTACTATATCTGCTTGGCGCATAAACCATTTGCGCAAGACGGTCGTCCAGAGCCTGAGCCAAATACAGTATTCGTTTTCAAATTTTAATTAAAACCAAATCTTTTATTTTATTTCGATACCGGTTGCGAGGACAATGGTGAGTGTAATTGAAAAGTGCAGTGAAGTGTCCCGAATTATATACTTAGTGTGACGGTAAAATAATAAATTACGTATTATTTGAAAGCCAAATACTCGATTGCCAAAATACGTGAAATATTTGGGAAGCGCCAGCCGCATCTTATGGCACATATTTAGGTTATAACGAAAACAACCCAAGCGTTTTAATTCCCAGGAAATTTTGCACGCATAAGCACCAACGTCTTATTAGATGTGTTAAACACTTTGAAAAACGCTAACTTCCCAGCACAGCATCCAAGCAGCTTTCGATATTTTTTAAAAGATTTATGAACTTTGACGCGCCAGCCAAACCGTAAACATTAAAAATATGTCGAAAGTGCTTGTTCAAATACAAATTTTGTATATTAAAAACTATCAAAATATTTGATTATTCTAGCCCGCTGTGAGACGTAAGGGAGGGAGCTTTAGTTTGGGAGTGAAAGCGATTTAGAGTAAGCCAAACCGTTAAAGCGTTCCCCACCGCATGCAATAAGATAAATTTTGTTGTTGTAATAATAAACAAGCACTTTTTAATTTAATTATTTTACTATTACCAAAAATTTCAAACAATTAAAAACACTTTTACTCGATTTATCAAAATTTTGACTCCACAACTTTTCTCACTCGCTGATCAAGCTATGAAGTTATTTAATTAGACCGGCATTTATGACAAGTCATTAAGTTTTATACTGTACTCGTACATATGTACCTCATTTACCGTATCAAATCTGAACCGTAGCAAAACATTAATACCAACATCATCTGGAGTGTTTGAACACAGCCACAAAAAACTATAACTGTAAATAATAGGTTTGGCGCGCTTGAACCATTTATTAACAAAATATTTATGTGCAGTAACAAGTACAAGTTTAATGGTCTTAGCATTATCAATTACATTAAAATCCCATTAACCAGCTGAACGTTGTTAATAATTCACCATTTTATATGAAGTCATGCTAAAGTGTCCAACAATAAATCAAAACAATGCAAAAACAAAATGCAATGAGCAATAAAAGAGCAGAGAGCGGATATGAAAAAATACTTAGCATATCTTCGAAATAGACAATTACCTCAATTTTGGAAACTCTGAAAGAAACTTAATAGCTACATCCGAAAGTGTTTTCACGAAAGCAGCCATTTTATTTACTCTTTACTAGGAATTCAATTTAGTAAAAAACATTGAATTTTTTCAGTATAGCAAAAAGAAAGAGATCAATTAGAATATATTTGTCATTTCCATTTATAAAAATAATTTGAATAAAAATTAGAAATATATTCTAATAAATCACTTTCGGAAGCTGAGAATGGCTACGATCTGTTCAATCATTTGACCATCCGCGCGGCCATTATAGATTAATTGGTATTTTAAACATATTTGCAGAATTGCTTGCTATTCAGTACTTGCATATATTAATCACATCTATTCTGCATTTCGACTACGGCCTTTAACGAAACGAGTAAAATTAAAACAAAACAACGCACATAGAAAAAAATATTGTTTAAATAAAATAAATAAAAGTGAAGGCCTACACTTCTTCCTACGGCCGCAAAGCCAACCTGCTAGCAATACCCATTTTGGTTGCCGTCTATATATAAAAAAATTGTAACAGGACGGTTTCTGCACATTGCAGATCTTCCAGATAAATTTATAGGCGGGATCTCAATTTAGCCAAAGAAGCCAAATCAAGTTCTTAGAATTTTTGTCTGTTGGTCTTTCTTTTCGTCTGTGTGTATGTTTTGGCGTATCATTCAAAAACTGTTGCATGGAATTGAATGGCACTTTCCCGTTGCATTACCAGACGTATATCTTAAATATACTGAGACGCAACGAAGCGTAACCGGGCATAAACATAAAAAACATCATTAAAGCGAAAAACTGAAACCATCATCATACATGCATATGTCCACGATCCCATACGATGAAAAACCAAAGAGTACAGTCATGCCAATTTTCGCTCCTCTGGAGGGAGAAAAAGGGAGAATATAAATAGAAAATGAGTTCACAAAAGCTCAGTGCTCACGAAACATTCCTATCTGTATTTCATTGGCATTTATACATTACTTTCCTACGACATCACCGTGAGGAAAATGTCTGGAATGTCTAGAGCCTTAGATCGATACACTCCATTGTGCATGGCTATACATGATCATTTCCGGCTGGGGTACTGGGAACCATAGAGTTGTTAGGTAGGAAAAAATTTTACTATGTATCTAACAGCTTATCGGATTGTTGTTTACAAAATTATCTGAAATCTGGGCCAACTTAAGTCACAACTTAGCCTTATTCTAAGTCGCGTTAGTGAAACCGGCCCTTGGGTTTTTGTTTGTTTCCATACATATAGAAGCAATTTTTTTTATTTTCGCGGCTACGATGTTCGATAACTTTGATGTTCATGAACTTTGAATATGTACTAGAGTAATTTATGAGCAGGCCGCTACAAATTGTACTCATATGCTTCTTAAACACAACACCAACAAACTATAATGGTGCCAAGGTCGACCATTCTAATTTAAGTCAGTAAAATGCAACCATTTGTTCTTATTGTAGTGAAAGAAAGCAATCTTTTAAGATTTCCCGAGGAAAACGTACAAAGCAGCTTTAGCGAAGTATCAAGTCCCTTCTCGCTAAGCTTGCCACTGTTTATTCGTTGATTTGAAATATTTATTTGTATTGGATTTTCATAGCAACACCTATGAGATCACTTTTCATACAATTTTACAATAAAATACATCAGAACTTTTTTAGTCTGTATATTTATGCACAAATGACGTAATATAAACTTTATTAGCAATAATAATCTAATTTTAGCCGTTTAATGGGGTTATCGCATAGAATAAACCAGTTTTTTATTTAAATTCAAGCGGTTTCAAGTTAATAACTTTTACGAAGCAGCAAATGTTTGTTATTAAATACATACGCTGTGTACATGTATGCATGTATATATGTATATCACGGTGGGTCACCAAACAAAGTTGCGACCTTCCAAATTTAAATCCGTGTAGATTTGACTGGGTTAAGGAAGTGTTCCTTAAATCTAATTATCTGTGAAAAAACCAAACTTCTGTATCAAAATTGCATTGGGAGCTTGCCTGTTTTAAAATTTGTATGAAAATATTTAAAGCTTCAACTCTCTTAGTAACCGAAGGTATATTTCAAATTTTAAAAACTACTTTCGCTAATTTTAAAAGTCAGCCTTTTTTCAAATTGGTTGTTAAAACTTGAAATTTTCTTTAAAGATGCCTTCTTTCTTCCTCTTGATTAAACTAATTCTTGCATTGTATGAGGAATTCTAATGTTTATGTGCACTGGGGCAAATCTATGACTAGAACATCAATTAAAAACAAGGAATGCCACCAATTAAAATACGTTCCGGTTTCGGTATTGTAACAGGTTTCGGTTTCGTTCCGGTTTCGGTTTCAAAATAAAAAGACGAACAAAAGTTTATGAGTTTATTACATAGCTCCAAAACTCAAGTGGTTTAAAATATGTCTGATTTTTTAGATTTTCTCTAATATAATAATAAATATTATCCATGCCATGTATAGATAAAATTTAGCCAAAATAAATTTTCAAAACTAAACAATTTTTTTATTAGAAAAGTATTAGATTATTTTCAATACCTGTATTCAGTCGATTCTATAGATATGTATGTATCTATCTGTTGGGAGAATTTGATCGAATTCGATCTTAGGCTTTTTTAGCAATCGAAATTTAAAAAAGGGGTTGTCATTAAATTCAATAGCCTTTAGGTCACTGAAAAATTAACAAGTGGAAAAATTTATATAAGGCAATAACATTAAAAATCGCTCCAGTTTTACCGACACGACATTCTTTGATGAAAATTAGCCAGGGCACCATCTTGCTAAAGAAAATATGTATGTGTCCACGAAATGAATTTAAAAGAAGTCAAAAGTGTTTGTAGTTCTTTTCAGATCAAAGAACCGGTTACGGTTTCGGTTTTGAAAAATTAATCGCTTTTAATCGTTCACGGTTTCGGTTTCGGCTTCGGTTCAGTTCTTGATTTAAAAATGATAAACCTCTTGGACCTTTAATTATGGATGAACATCTCAGGATAACTACTATTAATACATTCATAAACTAAAATTCGTATATTTCAGTATTTCCCTGAAAAGGCCAAGAACACATTTCACTTTTGCAGGCCTAAAATTTGGTTATATACTGTCTATGTAGCATACATTAACTGTAATTAAATTATACAAATAACTGTTTTAGTAATCGTTATTTTAGGTTGTTATATAAAGATCAGTTCATAACATCCACATTATCTATATAAATGGAAATTTGAGTGCTCATTTAAACAGGATATTCAAAGCATTTCTCCGTGTGTACATATGCTTTTTAAAGAAAAACTTAATTATACTGGTATATTACTGGTCTTGATAACTGTATTTCTTGATATGTGAATATCTGTCTCTATTCATGACCAAAGTTTGATTTAACGAACGATTGAATTCTGTTAAGTTGAAGCTTTGATCAAACTAGTTTATGTACATGCATTCACATATAAATTGAGGGCAAGTCAACGCTTTAATTTACTGAGGGGCGTTAGTAACGCATTGAAAATTAATTGAATTGAGTTCATGAAAACGTCTTAAATTTGAATATTCTTCATGTAATCTGTCAGAGTATGAATTGACTTGCAGACCCGCCAGATGTTATTGTCCGAAAATTTGTTTTTATTATTTTCTCAATTATATTTCAGCAATTTTTCCAGATAACATACAAATGAATGACATATTTAAGGTATCATACAAATAATTTACTAAATTCACTTCGTTCCCGTTGTATCAATATCTGTCTCCCTATGGTCTTTCACTCACAATCACTTTTGCTTTCTCTGAGTGCACGTCTATGATATAGACCCTATATATCTATTATACTATTAGCATTCATTCTATCTCATCCTTTCCCCTGTATTCTTCAAATCCCCCTTGCTCTCTCCCAGCGTCTCTGTGTTCCTCTACCAAGCTATCCTGAGCTATCCTTACCAACTCTAGTGTTTAAATTACACCTAAAGGAGTCCTGTTAACAACCCTATTTTGATTTTAACCAAAAAAATCGGTACAACTGTAGCTTTGTAATATATAAGTTGTATTTTAATTTACTTAAAATAAATGCTGGTATTTAAAATATAAAAAAAAGAAGTTAGGGGCTGTCGTGTACCCTTGAGCACCAGTACTCTCACTTGAGTTGCATATTTTTACTAGTTTTAAATACTTCTCTCGTATTCAACTTCCCTTAAAATATGCTGACTGCCTATTGGGACCGCAGGGCGTATGAGTTACTACAGCCAGACATCAGATCAGAGTATCACCTGCTGTCTGCTTATAAAATCTCACCTTTCATTTAATAAATCATTAATTTAATTATCTGGCTTTTATTTATCCATTCGATGGTCGTCTGACATTTGCCGTTCACAATTTCATATACAGTTATCGCATCACACTTCATTGCCTAAATAGCATGCAACACTTGATGCCACCAAAGTAGTATTAAAGTTGAAGAGGAATCATTAAAGTGATCATATAAACTCACTTCACATTCTACACCAATATTTTATTGCATTACAAAATAGGAATCACTGGCTCCAACTGCACAAAAGCTATGTACGAGTACATATGTATACACTTAAAGTTGTTCTGAAGTGCTTTTTGTTAGTGGCGCTACACTTCATCACTTTGTTGTTCTTGTTGCTATAATTTGTATTGTTCTGCATTTTGCATTTACTGCTTTAGTTGCTATCTGTCATTGTCAACAGCCATTGTTCGTCCTTTGTCACTATGTTATTGCCATTGTTCGGGCTACATTAAAGTGTATATTTCTGATGCTGATGCTCCATGCAAGCATTACAACTCTGACTTCACGAACCTTTATTGACACCAACACCAACCTCTGCTGCTTTGTTATTGAAATTGTTGGTATCAGTGTTATTTGTGTCCTTTTTGTTGTTATTGCAACTGACTTTTGACATGTTCAAGTACGGTTCCCAGTCGATTGCTTGCAGTTCAGCAACAACACGAAATTAAATCACCTTAAAATTTATGCTTTTGATAGCTTGGAACGCAGTAGAGATCCTACTTTGGTTGGATAGTAAGAATGTCTGTAAATTTATAGTGGGAATTATGCCATGGCGGTCGCAGTTTGATTATATTATTATAATATATATATTATATTAACAACAGCATTCTGTACTGCTGCGTTTGCTGCGAGTGGATGGCCGCACGGATGGGCGATGGTGCGGATGGCTGAAATTTAAAATATATTTTGAGTGAGAGTGTGTCAACATCAGCAAACAAGCTTTAAAATATATTTTCGCATTTGTTTGAATTTTTTAATTTAATATTTAACTATGGCTAATTCATTTACACACAATCTCTTCGATGGTATTATTTTGCAAATAAATATTCGCACATAAATAAAAACATTTTTTAAATGGCTTTCAGTTTATATGAACTTAGTAATGCTTTCATTAAAAGTTTATAGCTGACTTTTTTATTTTGTTCAAAGAGAAAAGCCAAGTCCGTAGAACTATTCGCAGTTATTGACAACTTTTATTTTATTTAAGTACCAATTGGTAACTACATACATACTTAATTGGGCCAGACTGTTGTTGGCCAGAGGATGGATTTGTGTACATTTTTTTTGCACGATTTTTCGCTATTTTACGAATTGTGAATTGTGTATCTGGCGGCCGCCGTGGTGTGAAGGTAGTGTTGCCGGCCTACCACACCGAAGGTCCATGGTTCGAGCCCTGGTACAAGTAACATCAAAAGTGATTTGAAAAAGTTTTTCAAAACGGGGTCGCCCCTCGGCAGTGGTTTGGCAAACTCTCCGAGTGTATTTCTGCCATGGCAGGCTTCTCAGCAAAAATTCGTCTCCTTTGTAGATGCCGTTCGGAGTCGGCAAAAAACTGTAGGTCCCACCAATTTGTAGGGAAAATTCAAATCGGCACACCACAAATTGGAAGAGAAGCTTGGCGCAAAAATCTCTTAGGAGGCTTATATACCTGTTGTATATCGCGCAATAGAGAGAGAGAATTGTGTATCTGTTATGGTTGCTGCTAATAAATCAATTCATTTATTCATCAAAATACTAAAGACTATTATTACAATTTAATTTCGAGTCTCTCTCAATTCACGTGTTCAGTAATAGTGACCATCATCTGTCAAAACTCTAATTTCTATATATGCATATGTCATCGTGAAAGGTTGTATTTATATCCAACACCTCCCCTGTTGAATAATGATTCCCTCCTAAAACGTTTCAATTTGGTGAATATCTCTTTACAGGTTTACGTTGACGTGACGTTCTTCTAGGTGTTGCATGTGGTACTGAATCGACCACTCTACCTGGTTGAGGTTGTGGTGAAGGTGCCCTCACAGGACTTCTGGTAGCATCAGTTTCGCCGCCTTCTTTTTGTGGTTCGACTTCATGAAGACCAAATGCTTCGGTTAGTGTGAACTTTTCTTTCGACTCTTCTATCTGAGTGTCTTCCTTGGCCCGTTTGCGGATTTGGTTGGCGTGTGCTCTTATGACTCTTCCGTTGCTCAATCTCAAGTTATACATAACAGATCCGACTTTTTCAATGACTTGCGCCGGTGTCCAGTCAAACTTGTTGTTGTTATATATCGTGACGTAGACCGGTTGCTGTGCTACAAATTCGGATTTCTTCGCGCCATGTTTTTCGTTGTATTGTTTTTCCATATTTTGTTTTTGCTGCTGTGTATTTGTGTCTGCTTTGTTGGAATTTTGTGGTAATATGAGATTTAGCGGAATTCGGATGTTACGTCCAAACAGAGCCTCAGCCGGTGATGTTTGTTTTGGTGTATTTTTGTTTGGAGTAGATCGGTAACATTGTAGGAATGTTTGCAGGTTTTGAACTGTGGTACCCTCTCCTTTTAGTTTCTTTAGCGCTCGTTTAAAAGTGTCAACGAATCGCTCGGCTTGTCCGTTTGACATCGGGTAGTATGGGCTGGATCGGAGATGTTCAATTCCATTTTCTGCCAGGAATGATTCGAATTGCACACTCACAAACTGCGTTCCGTTGTCGGAAACTATGCACTTCGGTATACCAAGTCGACAGAAAATATCGTTTAGCATTTCGATTGTTTTGCTGCTCGAAATACTTGTTGTTGGAATTATTTCGGGCCACTTTGAGTATGCGTCTACAATGATCAAAAAGTAGGTATTATCCAGTGGGCCGGCGTAATCGATATGAAGGCGTTCCCAGGCTTCACTTGGAGTAGGCCATGCCTTTAGAAACGTTTTTGTGGGTAACTTTGCCGCTGATGCGCATTTGTTGCAGTTGCGTACCAGGAAACCAATATCTTCGTCTATATTAGGCCAGTACACAAAACTTCTTGCTACCGATTTTGTACGCTCGATGCCTTGGTGTCCCTTGTGTACCTGCTTTAGCACTCTTTTGCGAAGTTTTGTAGGAATGACTATGCGATTTCCGAACATGAGACATCCTTCAACTACGCTGAGATCATCTTTTCTATTAGCAAACTGTTTTATTTCGTCGGAGCCCGCTATGGAATTTGGCCATCCGCCATTCACATACTGTATAACTTGTTGCAAAGTTGTATCCCGAAGTGATTCATACGAAACCATTTTGTGAGTAATAGGTAGCTCGGCTATGATATCCGAAATTATTTGAAAAATTTCCGCATCGAGCTTTATTGATGCTATGACGTAATCTTCTGATGGTGTGATGTTTTTATTCCTTAAACGTGATAAAAAGTCTGCGTGGCCAAAATTGTTGGTTGAAACGTAGCTTATTTCAAAATCGTAAGCTAGCAGTTTAAGTGCCCAACGCTGTAGTCTGTTTGCTTGATGAACGGCAATACCCTTTTTGTTGCCAAATATAGTAAGCAAGGGCTTGTGGTCCGTTTGTAATGTAAATTTGCGTCCGAACACCATTTTATGGAATTTGGTGAGCGCAAAAACAATTCCTAGTCCTTCTTTTTCAATCTGGCTATAAGCCCTTTCAGCTGGTGTGAGTGAGCGTGATGCGTGGCATATTGCTTTTACCGAGCCGTCGCTGTACTCTTGTAATATGCATGCCCCGAGGCCGTAGTTTGATGCGTCAGCTGCAACAATTATTTTTAATGTAGGATCGAAGTGCGTTAGCATTAAGTCTGAAGATAAAATGTTTTTAAGTTTGTTAAAACATTCGCGATGGTTGTGTGACCATGTAAATTTGACGCTTTTTTTCAGTAGCTCGTCTAGCGGTCCTCGGTATGTACGTAGATCTTTGATGAATTTGCCATAAAAGGTGATTGCTCCCAAAAATTATCGAAGTTCAGATATATCCGTTGGTTCGGGCATTTGTGTAATCGCTGCTACGCGTGCTGGGTCAGGCTGTATACCCTCTTGGTTGATAATGAACCCTAAATACTTGATTTGTTTTGCATAGAACGTGCATTTATTAAATTTAAGTTTGAAACCAAAATCTTGTATGCGTTTCAATACCGCATTTAATTTGTTATCATGGTCCTCTTGACTGGTGCCTGATATGAAAAAATCGTCGATATACGCAGCTACTCCCTTTAGCCCCGACAACATGTTATCCATAATTTGCTGAAGGATTGCGGGAAAAGTTTTTACGCCAAACACCATTCGATTGTACCGAAAAAGTCCCAGGTGCGTATTGATAGTGAGTAGATGTTTTGAGTCGTCATCGACTTCTACTTGGAGAAATGCATCTGCGAGATCGATGTGGCTGAAAAACTTTGCTCTCGCCAGCCGCGAAAAGAGGTCATCAATTAATGGTAATGGGTATTGATGCCCTTCCAATGCGTTGTTTAACCCCGTTGAAAAATCGCCGCATATTCGAACACCTCCCGTAGCTTTCTTTGTTACTACGATAGGCGCCGCCCAGTCTGAATTGTTGACTGGCGTGATGACATTTATGTCCTGAAGACGACGTAGTTCAGCTTCAACTAGACCTTGTATTGCGTAAGCGACTGGTCGCTTTTGTCGGAAGATAGGCTGCTGACTAGCCTTGACTGAAAGGTGAGCTTTTGCTTTAGTACATACCCCCAGGGTATCATCGAAAACATCTGGAAATAAGTTTTTAAGTTGCGCGATACTATTGTCGATCGCAATGTTTTCATCGATGATTTTGTTGCACACAGTATTGATTGGCTCCTTGTCAAGTTCCAGCGCCGTTATCCAATCTAGGCCTAAAACATTTAAGTCTGTGACTGGCGTTACATAGCATGTTGTAATTGTTTGCTTCTTCTTGAATTGAGCTTTACATGTGAATTGTGCTGATAATGGTAGCTTGCCAGTTGCGCTACGTGCTGTATTTCAGGCTTTGTTGAATTTCTAACGTTAAGCTGTCGAAAGGTGCTTTCAGATATTATTGTAATGTCTGAAGCTGTATCGAATTGTAGATCAATCGGAAAATCGTTAATGTGTACGCGTATATACTTGCGTGGTATTACGTGAATTTTGTTTGTAGCAAATATGCTGGTTATTTTTTTTCTTCGCCTTGACTCTTTTTCCTTGCTATGTCCTTGTTTCTGTGGGTTTTGTTGTTTTGAGGTTTTGGTTTTTGTTGCTTGCCGGATTTGCCACATTCACAATAACCTTCCTTGTGACCCACACGGCTGCATTGTTTACATTTGTGTTTGCTGAATGTGCAATCGGATGCGTAATGCATACCGCCACAAAACCAACACGGGGATTTAGGCACTCGTTTGCTATTTGTCTTGGATTGCACTCTGTTAACTGTGCGCATTTCTTTTTTTGTTTCAATTAATGCTGTGTCAACTTTTAGATTTGTTAACCGTTTGCATTCCGCTGATAGCTTTTTGAGTGTAAGAGTCTCGTCGCTGTCTAGGCGCGTTAGCAGTTTGGTTCTAACCTCAAAATCGTCCGATGATTTTAGCCCCATGATAAAAATTAAGCATTTGAACTGGTCTAGGGTTAATTTGTTTAGCTGGAATTTTTCGCATTCCTTATTGACCGTACCTGAATAGGTAGTATAATCTATATTTGTATCTTTAGTTTGCTGTAGGCATTTGAACCGCGTGTTGAAAAGCGATTTTTGAGATCCGAACATCTTTATGAGTGTATCCACGGTTTCTGTGAACGTTACATCTCGCGGATGCTTTGGCAATATAAAATTTACGTATTTTGTGTGATCTATTTTGCTGAGCTTGCGTAGGAGGAGACGAACTTTTGCTGCATCATCGAGGTTTGCTGCGTCGACTGCAAATAAGTCTTCATACCTTGCATACCATATGTCAAATGTGAGGTTATCCTCAAGGTTGAAGGAAAATTCCTGTATGCTTGTAGATAACGCCTCTATGCGAAATTCGATTGAGTTCTCGGATTTCTTGGGTGGAGTTGATGCTCCAAGAAGTTGTTTAATTAAAGTTTGCATCGCTGCACTTTCCTGCTCTAGCTGTTTTTGCATTTGCGCGAAAAATGTTTTCATCTCCGCCTCCATTGTGTGTGTATATTCGTATTATTGCAAAGTTTAATTAGTTTCTGTTTGCAAACGAATATTTAATGGAGTTACTTTACCTCGTCGCCACTTGTTATGGTTGCTGCTAATAAATTAATTCATTTATTCATCAAATCATTACAGACTTACTAAGTTTGAAGCTGCAACTCGGTTTATGAAAGTATTTCCGATATGGACAGTCTTTTTGGCGACCTTGATCCGGCACTAGCTTCCTCTGGTACTTGCCCAACAAGAGAGGGAGCTAATTCTTACACACCATCAAGCATCCAAGCATATTTTACAGCGTGTATATTCCATGCCCGCAAACACTCTGGGACAACTAGTCATGTCTCGGAGAAAGTTAGTTTTATCTGCTTCGACTTTGGGTTCATTCTTTTAGACTCTTTTCTAAAGGTCCTTTCGTTCACGCCTTTCCGCCTCTACTTTTTCATCGCCCTGCGCCTTGTCTGCCTGTTAACATTCCTCTATCATTCACACACTCTTCTCCTTACACTTGCTCTACTTCAATTGCAACGCGTTAATATTCAAAGGGTCTTTCGCAGTCCCCACTATCTATTTATTTCGTCATCGGCGGTGGGGAATGTCCACGAGAAATGCTTTATACACCTAGGCATTAAATCCCTCAAACTTTACTTTATCAAGTAAGGTGGAACCCATCGTTATATACCTAGTAGTGAAATATTATGGCATCCCAATTTACGCAGGTCTATTTTAATACTTTCAGTTCGTATTTGCGGTCAAATAGATAGACGGACAGACAGATAGACTTATCGAGAGACGGACATGGCTACATCGACTCAGCTCATCCTACTGATCATTTCAGTATACTTTTTGATGGGCCCATCTCTTCTTCTTCTCATAATTACAAACATTTCATGTTGATGAAAAGTATTAAAATCAAAAAAGATATATAACTTCCCTATTGCAGTGGGGTATTAACTACTTGCCCGGAAAAATTGCTTGTGTGTTATCCGATTTGCCTATATGGAGTATACTACATACTATTGAGAAGCAGCTGACCAATTTTCAGTTGAAACTACAAGCAATCGCCTTTGAAAATAGCAGCACTTCCCCTAAATCCACTAAGTTTTTTTGCGGCCGAATTTTTCTTAAAAAGCTTATTATAAGTGCAAGATCTTATTGATATAGCTTGTATAGTTATAGAAATTTCACGTTTTAAATTTTACAAACAAATTTTTAAGAACTATGGTAAACCTTCAACCGATTTCGCCCATGTTTAGAATAAACAGTTACCTTTAGATATTCAACATCATTTTCGCCAAACTTCGTTTCGACAAATCAATTTTCGCCGGAGTTATTGCATAAAAATATTTGAAGAATAATCCACTATAAAAGGGGCGGGACCACGCCCATTTGCGAAAATTTATATTTTTCGAATTTCTTCATTCGCGGACACTTTGAAAGTGAAATAGAAATGATGTAAAGTGATTTCCTAATAAATAAACCTTTTCAAAATCTTTCATATAAAAGTGGGCGTGGACCTTAACCGACTCAGCCCATTGTTTTTCGGAACATCCCTGGCATTCATGGAAATCTGTGTGTCAAATTTCGTTTCGATATCTTGAACGGTTTTTGATGTATGATTAATAATTTTTCTAAACTTACTTAATCAAAAGTGGGCGGTGCCATACCCATTTTCAAAAAATTCTTGAAAAATGTATTTTCTGCCTTAACATTATTGCGCACACCTAATTTTATCCTTATAAGTGTATTACGTGCTGAATAATCACTTTTTTTGTATTTTCGAAAATATTCTATGTATAAAAAGTGGGTGTGTCTATCAAAATTTACTCAAGTTATGGTGTTAACAGACGGACGGACGGACGGATATGGCTTGATCAATTTCTCTTTTCCTCCTGAACATTTTGATATGTATAAGTCAATCTATATCTCAATTCGTTTATGCCGTTACATACTACCGTTAGGCGAATGAAGTTTGTGTGGGTAGCACTATTAGGTATAAAAAGTGTGTCAACAATATATTTGCAACATCTCGGTCAACAACCGTTTATATATTTTGAAAATTATTCAGATGCTATTATATATTTTCTTGTAGTGGTTAGCTTATTTTAAGGACATATGATAGTTTTTTTAATTAAGTTCAATTTGTTCCATATATAAATGCTAACTTCATACTTTTTTCTTCCAGGTAAGATCGGGGTATTAATTTTTATGGACGGCTCGAAAGGTAAGTTGCATTGTCAACAAATATCACGAAGACACAGTTTTAAGTGGGGTCTACTTTGCACTACTTCTAAATGATGTGGATTGCGCGATTGACCGTTGTGAATACGCAACAAATTAAAAAATCAGTAACTAAGCAAACAGAATTATTACGATAACAATCAGCTCGAAATAAGAAAATAATTTTAGGGAATCATATTTCGTTACGGGGGATTATTTTAAATTGGAAAATAATTAAGAAATACAAAATCTTGACCTTCTACTTTTCGATGACATCAAAAATATAAAAAATACAATTCATTTGAAGTACAATAAATTCGAAATGCGCCTTACAATTTGAACAACATTTTTGCATAGCATTGAATTTGTTTTCGTTAAATAGAACGCGCGAAAAATCCTTTTCACAAACATTTAAAACTTATTTCACTCATAAATTAATGCAACGACATATGCTACCGCTCAACCGTGCCACAAAAGCTGTTTACAACTGTGGGAAACTGTGCTAGACACAGTAGCATATGTGGCAACATGCCACAAAACGGAAGCGGAAATGGGCTGTAAAAGCGTATGGGAGGCGGAAGATAGAAAAACAAAAAAACTTACGTAAAGTTGATTTTATTAAAAGGGCGCCAGGACCGTATGAATGTCCATGCTTCGGTACACAAGCATAGAAGTACATTTAGCTGTTAGATAAAAGGGCGTAGTATGTTACTGGAAGATTTAATGTGTATGTTGGTATGGATTCATTCGTACATATATGGCCATCGTTTTTTATGTAAATAATTTACTAAAGATTTTAAAATACTAAATTCAAAGTTGCGTGATTAATAAATCAAAGTACCCTTTGGTCAATGTTTTGGGTGTTATTAGAGCAACAACAACATAAAATTCAGTTAACAACATTCCTCACAATAATTTGGAGATAATAAATACAATACAAAAATACCGCAAATATAAAATAATAATCAGACCGACGACTAAGGTAATCATCCGTTTGCCTGTTTGGACACAAAGTAATCTCTCAATTTTTTAGGTATCACGTTGAAATGTGTTACTCTGATGTACTTCGATGCTCCATTAATCATTTGTGGGAACCGATGGTATTAAAGCACTAAAGTATATATTTATATTTCATACAATCGTTTGTACAAATAAGTGGATTCTTGTTGCAAATCTGAATAAGGCGGCGTAGACAGTAAAATTTTCTTAAAAATCTTTAAAGGCCCTTGGTAGGCAGATCGGGGTTTTAGACAATCCCAACATGCTTATTTTGATAGTATTTGTTGAATTCTTTTTCTTCTATTGTTCTTCCCATACATCCCCAAACCTAACTGAATCAAGGGACTATAATTTTCGAATCACCAAACCCTGCCAATGTAAAGTTTTACATACAAGGTGGCGCAAAAGTAAGCTTCCGATGTTCAGCATATCGGTTGTGGCACGTGCAGTGTGTGCTGTTGCACCGTCTTTTTGGAACCACATGTTTTCCAATCCCAATTCATCAAGTTGCGGCAAAAAGAACTCGTTGATCATTGCTCTGTAGCGCTCACCATTCACAGTAACCGTTTGGCCCCGACCGATTATTGGTCAAATAAATAGTCAGCAATATTCCACGTTCTAGAGCAGTGTAGCGTAACATTGTTTATTAACGTGTATTTCGCATGTGTTTACTACACAAATGTCAAAACAGAACTGACTTTAGGGGCCAATTGCAAAATTTATAGCATTTTCTGATGGGAGGATTACTTTTGCGCAGTAACCGTTTTTCACCGACCGAAATAAATAGTCAGCAATATTCCGCGTTCTGGAGCAGTGTAGCATAACATTGTTTATTAGCGTGTATTTCGCATGTGTTTACTACACAAATGTCAAAACAGAACTGACTTTAGGGGCCAATCGCAAAATTTATAGCATTTTCTGATAGGAGGATTACTTTTGCGCCACCCTGTACATTTGTATGTATATGCATACTAAGCTTGCCAAATTGGAAAGAGCAAAACAGCTAAGCACTCAACAAACGCCAATTGTATATGTACCATTTTATCGATGCGCAGCGCAACCGGCAACTGATCTGTCATACAACGCGACTACAAAAGAAACACAAAAACAATCAAAAAAAGGGTCCGTAACTGCTATAACTTTTATAACAAACTTCAAATATAACAGAATTTACACACACCTATAAATGAGCTTAAGTCTAAAAATAACAATTTTTATAAAAATTATTGTTTTTATATCTCAATAATTTTTATTTAATATTTAAAAGTTTTTGTTTAAATAGAAAAGAACTCTTTTAACCATTTGGCTATTATTAGAACGATGATTTTTTGGTTGCATGAGAGTGGAAACCCCCCTTTAGTTAGGACTATGTCCTATTATTTGGAATCAACATTTTTTTTTTATTCTTTCTAAATTGCAGCTAAATACGTTGCTGTTTTCGGTCTCTGTTATGAACAAGTAAGTTGCTGCATTATCGAGGCCAATATCAGTTGAGGCAGGTTAGTCAAGGCAAATATGAGTTTTAAACTGCGTATGTGGTACAGACATATACCATGTGTACATATGTGTTTATATGTTTTTATTCCTCGACCCAGACGGTATGAAATAACATGTACTAAAATACATAACACCAATTATTGCACAACATCTATTCGACATAATTCAGAAAACTGACAACGAAAATTGCCAAAGCCCCATGAGATGGTCAATGAAAAAGAATAGGCAAATGCAAGGCACTTGTTTTATAGTATTTTTGTTATTGTTTTTTACAACATTACATTGTCTGCAAGGATAAAACATGAGTAACACAGCAGACTTTGACCTTTCGTTTTTTGATACTCAAGCCTATACCCCGACCTCTTTTTATCAAAAATAAAGTATATAGATAAATAAATAAGTCTAAACCGAAGCATGTGTATGTATGTTTGCTAATAACACTTGCAAAATTAGTCCATACACACTTACCATCATTTGGGTACCATATAGTCAAACCAGCTAGATGTGAATACTACACAACTACATTCCCACAACAGCCGGTTCTATCGCACCGGAATGACCCGGGTTTTTTCACCCGGCCAAGGGCTGTTATTTCAGTGTAACCCTGTCCAATCTGGGGCAGGGCGAAGCACTGTTAACAACAACAACAACAACAACAACTACACAACTAGTACAAATCATACACCAATTGTCTCTTTTCTATATAAGCTACTGGAATTTTAACTATGGGATGTTCCACAAGATCTCAATAGTCAATTGCTTCGGACAAAAATGTATCAACCACAAGCTAGAATACAATAAAGCAAACAAATCTAACTGGAATCGTGGTAAGTGGCAATTAATAAAAATGCCTTCGAGCACGCACTCGGCTCACATGGGAAATTTCCCTATTTCCATTATTCTCTCAAATGTTAAATTGCTGGTTCTAGTTTAGTACTTTTCTGACTAGTTTGCATGAAGCCAAATAGTTCCAGTAGTAAATTAGTATTTTCGCTGACTAATTTGTTGTATCACTTCAAGTTATATATGCATATGTCGCTGTGCCACTTACCAACTGCATTTGAACGAGTTATACCAACCTCATTGGCCTTATCAACTACTTCTAAGCCACATAGCTATTATAGCTCTTTATTCAGTTGTTAGTTTTTTCAACCTTACGGTAGCTCTACCGGAAACGGAACTGGGTTGCATTATGTCACCTCCGTTTTACATTTATTGCTACATTGCACTGTGGTGAGACTTACAATAAGTGTTTTTGCTGCAGCTAATGGATCGCACTTTTGTTGCATTGTTTTTAAACAAGCATGGATACATACTTACTTACGTACTTAGTAAACAAAATAGGCATACGGCACTTTTAGCTCAGGTCACTGCCTTATTGAAGTACATATAAGTATATCTAAGTAACTATATATATTTCTACATAATGCTGGGCTAAGACAAGGTGTGAGTGTCCAAACTATACTTTTGCGGTCATTGTCAGTTTTGTGGCATTGACATTATTAAAATGCGGCATAACATAAAATTTTAATGCAGGCGGGAAACGAAGCAAAAGAAAATAAGTACAAAAATGCATCTAACTTTGAACCAGAAAATATATCATACACCTAAGAAACAAAGTTTTTCTGCCCTATTCGTTTTGTTTCGTGGAACTTTTGTCTGTCTGTTTTTGTTCGTATTAGGTGTTGATATGTAGGTTAGAAATGGGGAGCACGGAAAGGAAAAGAGAAAGGGAGGGAAAAGGGAAAGGAAAAGAGAAAGGAAGGGAAAAGGGAAAGGAAAAGGTACAAATAGATTGAAAGGAGATCCTAAAGGAAAAGGGAAGTGGAAGGAAAGGGAAAAGGCAACGCAAATTAAAAACGGAATGGAACAAGAAAGAGAAAGTTGAGAAATCTAAAAAATGGTAAGAAATATTTGTTGGGGTAAGGAATTAAAATATTTTAAATATGGTAAACAAAATAGTTTGCCCTTTCCCCGTGAGAGCTTGTAGATCATCCCTTTATAAGGTAATTAGTTCGGACAATGCTCTCTTGGCAGTATAAACAGCTAGGACGGCTTTTATCCTACATAGTTCCTAACCTATTTTGCTTCCTCATGTGCGCATTTTTAAGCATATGACAAGACTTCGGGCCTTAAAGTACTAAAAACGTACCCTTTATCGCTAGGTAGGCTGCCCGTTCGTTGCCTGCAGGTTACTCATGCCGGGAAACCAACTTCAATAAACCTATGATTTAGCTTATACTTAAAGACTGTAAGGCAATCACGAACAAGCTTTGATTTTGTTGGGCAAGACTGCAAAGCTCGAAGGGCTGTCCGACGAAATGAGAATCCGTCTCGAGGAGAAGGCATTTCTTACAGCAATTGTATTGTATGGATTGCCTGTTCTTGAAGCCCGTTCCACAGATACTGGGTACGGTTTTTCATTATCCAGCTTTCATCCATCCGAATTTGAGATCTCCGAACCAGGGCCAGTATATGGATTCAATAGATACCCCGGAGGGCTATATTCTTACGCTGCAAATACCATCTATGGCAGTCTCCGTGGAGATTGTAAAGTCGATAATGCCAATTATTGTTTTCCAACTCGAACTCTTGTCAACGTACATCTACAAATATATCAACCAGTTTTAGTTAATTAATATTTATTTAAGTCATAACAAAGAATACGGAATCGTCAACTTAAAAAATAATGTAAATACACCGATACATATACATAGTTATTGTTTAATACAAATTTATTTTATTTTATGATTTATGTACATATGTATTTCGCTTCCGTGTGTCTGAGCATATCTATCAAAACGAAAATTGACAATTCTTGACAGCCAGACAGACATGCGAGTGCCGTACGAGCGCAATTCCTAATGACAATGTGCATATGCGCCGCTTCCTTCATTGCTTATGGATACCAACTTTGTTGTACTAAAATAAAAGTTTCACACGAACGCCCTGACAAGGTATGCACTTTTATAGAAACTATGTGTATGTATGTGCATATGTATGTAGCTAAGTGTGGAACTACATATATTGCAAGTGAACTGAAACAACTGTCTGAAACCACATGAAATGTAAAGGGAATATCTACTCAAATAACGCTGACAACTAACTGACAGACTCACTAACTGAGAAACTGGCAGAGATTGCTGGTTAAACAGACAGTTGAATAGACAGACAGAAAGAAGTAGAAACAGATGAAATGTAAAGATAGACCGACAGGAAGACAGTCAGCGGTAAGGATATGTTCTGCTGCTTTTAGTACGGCTAAAAAGGAGCTGATAGCAATATAGTTCATAGCTAAGGATTAGAAAGTAAGTATATATATGGTAGTAAATGCTCTTACTGTCAGCACGGATGTAAACTTTATTTAGAGAAAATCCGACAGGAGTGAAACCTTCAATGAACTTTCAAAGGGATGAAAGGACTTCTATATATACACTTAGAAATTATTGCAATGATTGAACAAAATCAATTTGATGTGGACATCTACTTAGCCACATATGTACGACGTTTATTGTGCGTATATATGTACATTAGATGGTATAGGAAAAAAATTTCAAATTGAAACACTTTGCTCACCCTGTAGCTCCTGAGCACCCTTTAGCTCACATTTCCAGTTCCTAAGCAGCTTAATTTGGTTTTCCATATATTTTTTCCATTTAATATTCGCCCAGAGCAGGGCGTGTCACTTTTGCCATACTTCACCTCACGTTTAAGTAGCGTAAAAGATAACGAACACAATACTCGTACCGCAATATCTAACGGTAGCACTTACGTTCCACCACTCGTATAGGATGAAGCGAAAATGACACCACCTTAGCTCAAAAAAGGCTAAGAGGCGGGAAATAACTACCTACCCAACTGTAAATACGTACCTAAAGTGTTGGTTGGAAGTATGCATGAACTCGTAAGTGAACAGAGGCCAAATACAAAGGAAGGGCGATCGGCGTAAAGTGACAACAACTACCTAATCATTCTTCTCATGCGAAAGACTATAGCACAGCGTCGACATGCTAATTGGAACTTATCGGTCCAGGGGCGACCGGTTGAGGATGACTGGGCCTCCCATGGTGTTCCTAGTTATCGATCTCTTTCTTACGAGTACGATCAAAGACAGCAAGCTCCTAAGTGCCAAATAATGATAATAAACTGGATATGTGAGTAAATAACTTTAAACGAGCTATTCTTGTATGTTTCTATATATACGGACTATCCCGAAAACATCTCAACCGATTTGGATCAAATTTGGTATGTACATAGTGTACCACATTCTAAGAATTAATACCTATTTGTTGACAAATAGGATGTCTTTACGGGGTTGCCACTTATCTGAATTTCTTTTAAAATGAAATGAAATGTGCCAGTAAGGGTATCAAACGAATGATATTTTCCTGCGTGTTAAAAAAAAAATATTTCTAACAAGGGTGCCCCTTTTTTTCGACAAGAAAAATCCGGCAAAGAAGTACATATACCGAGAATCACCCTTATTCAACGGGCCGTTAGGGTGCAATTACCAGTAAGGCCAACATTTGCCATGACTGCGCATAAAGCTCTGGGATAAACTTTTGAGTTCGTCGGAGTGGAGCTAAATTCATCGATGTTCATGCATGGTATGTTATATGTGGCGTTTTAAAGAGTTAAGCGACCAAATACGTTAAAAGTAGTGCTTCCGAAAGAAAGAGACGTACTCAGAACATGGTATAGAAGCAGGTGTTGGCTTAGATTTATAAAAAGTTATGCATAATTATATCTTTAAAAACAAAGAAGAAATCAAAGAGTGTTTACCAATATATGGAGCACTAACCTCCAAATATACCTATGTGACCCTATTCTTTTTCGAATTCAGCCAGAAATCTTGTAAAGACTTGTCGAAAATTTGGGGAACAATTTTTTGAGTAGTCACCAAGGTATAATTATGTGTAATCAAACTTTGCTACCAATAAAAAAAATATAAAATATATTTTTACTCTCAAGATATGTGTTTTTTTTTTTTTTTTTTGAAAAGCTCCACTGCTGGTAAGTAAACTTATTCATACACACAACAAACTAAATTGTATGGAAACTCATAAAAATGCAGAGGAAAGCTCGGTCGCCCAGGTACTGAGTAATATATTCTACATACGGGACTATCAATTCGCATACCAATTTACCTGCGCTTACAGCGTACCGCTCGCAAAATTATAGTGGATGTACAGCTTGATGGCTAATCTACAAGCATAACGGCTTTCACCCATCCCTAACAATCTCTTGCAATCTTTCACGTTATTTGGCAATGTTACCTCCAAGCTTCTTTCGATAGAAACGAAACGAAAAACTTTTTTCATCTTCACACTACCCTTAACCTTGCAAAAGTGTACAACAGCAAAACCAAAATTTTTATTTACCATTTTTAACATATTTTCCAGACAAGTATTCAATCCGCGGAGGAATATTTCCACTCTGTACATCTTGATACGCCCTAATACACATTCTAGCTACTAGATCAAATAAACTAGGAACTTGAAATACGTATTGAGTTGCAATGGAAAAAAGTGTTTTATGGCACATTTGTTGTGTGGGTGGAACTAAAGGACAACTTCATGAGCAATGCGAGCTGAAAGTGCATCGTTTCATCCCCATTTTTACTTTCAATGGGCTGTTCTAGGAAAACAGCAACTCTCGATTGCTAGAATTACTAAGCGGTCACGGAAGGAGGATTTGGAACTATTTCCATTTATTCCGATATGTATGTATATGTGTATGTATGTAAAGCACAAGTCAGAATAGTGAGTGCTGCTGTCAGAACAATTACCGCTTTAACGGTCTATTTTATCTTTTGAAGAGTTTGCACACTTCAATTTCTATAGATGTGATTAAATATACACTAACATCCATGTTATGCCCATAGTGTAAATGTTCTCAAAATAAGCAAACGATAAAGGAAAGAATCTGGTGATTCAACTGGTTTATTTCAGCCTGATATTTTGGGAGTTCTAAAGCCGAGGCCAGCTACAGTGGGCGTTTTGACAAGTCTTCCTAGGAGAGATGGATGTATTCAAAAGTTGAAAGTTTTACAAAAAATGCTTCCTAGACGGCAGAAAAGGGTCCGCAAAAGTAACACTCAAAATGTAATGAAAACGAAATTGACTCGACGACAAAAACCCAGTGACTTTTTAACACAAAAATTCTAAATATATCAAAAAAGGATTTAGTTACATTTACAAAAACGTTAGTTGAAAGCTATTGGTTCGGTTCTGAGAAAATAAATGAAATGAAAATCTACAATTATATCATATTTCTGCACTTTTACTTTGAAATGTATTTAATTCATTCTGAACTACAGAAGCGCGAAAAAAATTTTAAAATTTCTGCCTTTAGAACATAAAAATATCTTATGAATATGTTCTCTTGTTTCAGCGCCAATTTTTTATTACTTCGGAAATTGTCACCATTTCAAGATTAAATTCAAATTTTTTTTTAATTAATTCGAAATTATTTAAGGATGTTCATGGACTATTCCAGAGTGCTTTCAAGAATATTTAATTATGTGTCCGCGCCATTTTTCAGAATTCGGTTGAAAAATTCGCTATCTCAGGTGTGTTTCAAAACATCGTATGTAGTGAAATTAAAACAAATTCTGGGGTAGAGCGATTGAAAGTCATTTATCGATATAGAGCTATATTTTATTCAACCTTTTTGAATATTGGGTACATTGAACTACAAATCTCCTCCCCATTTTAAGTTTGCGCTTTGAAATTGCTCTCATACCATGCCCCATAAATGCAGCGTGCATTTCTAATGGTTGCACGTTCACCCTAAGTCATGTGTGCTTTGTACAATTGGACGAAGTGTTTATTTATTTATTTTAAGCACCATGTCGGATTTGTTTGCTCATCACATTTTGTGTGCAAAAACAGTAATATTTACTCGAGTAGGTAACATAAATACACGAAAATAAATATATACTACAATTTGTGCAAACAAATATGTACATGTGTATGTCTGTTTGATTACGAATATTTTATGGTGGTTATTATTGCATACTCCCCTTGAAAGTTCTAAAGCAACCGGCTTGTTAAGTGACAAAATGTATCTTTATTGGTGGAATTTGTTGTAGATTTTATTGCGAAAAATTATATTGAAGAACAAATTATTAGCTCCCTTAACAACTGCTAAAACGCTTCAAACATGTCGGGAGGGGGGTCAAAAGACGCGGTAAGAGAAGGAACTATAGTCCGGAATGGGGAAAGTGATACTATTAATCGTTTAAAAGTTATAAAGGTGTTTTTTCTTAGCGGTTATTTTTCCGAAGCGCGACCATAGGCTGTCAACGCAGAAAAATGTTTTGCACATTTGTAATGCAAAATATTGCATTATATGATTACTTGGTATATTTTCACAACTGAAAAAGTGTGACGCATATGAGCTTTGGGATTATTACAAAATATAAATGGAGCGGTAGCACTGTTCGTCATTTTTTGCATTCAATAAATTAGGTTGAGAACAAATTTAATTACACTATATAAACGTTAAATCAATGACTTAGCTAGTTTTTGACCGTGAAATGGTTTAAAGAAAACAACAAAATTTTGCTAAAGTGATAATATAACTTTTCCACACTGGGCTATGATTCCTGGAACCGAGACTCGTCTTTTGACACTCCTCCCTACGCGATTTAGCAGTCAACGTAGGATAGAAAAACTACCTAAAATTTTAACAAAAAAACATAGACAAATTTGCCAAGCCCTGTATTAGAATAACGTTTTGCAAATCATTCCCTAACTCCACAAAAGGAAATGTACAAAGTTTTCATTATCTTCGTATGTTTTTTTTTTCTTTTCTTTCACATGGTCACTCTAATTAAAAATCAAAATAAAAAATAAATAAAAATGTAAAAAAAATGTCGCTCCCTTTGTTATTGTGTTCAATAGTTGAGCGCGATTTGAGAAATTACAGCGCCGGGCGATTATTCTCAGCGTTTTCCCCGAGGCGTTTCGGTACTGTGTTTCAAGCTTTATTTACTATTGTTATATTTATGTACTTCACTCGGGTTCCTTATATTGTATGCCAGATATGTGTGGTATTTCTATGACTTTGGTCCAGTGAAAAAAAGAGATGCAGTAATGTCCGTAACACCCGTTGTTTGGCGACAACCTCGAAACCATCATAACGACTGCTACTTATGCGCTGTAAAAATTTAATTGAATCAACCCTGATAATCGAGATAAGTGGTCATATTCGAATCTTATCTTCGGGTCAGTGCCCTTAATTAAAACCACGAAAGTTAAAACCCAGCACATGCAAATAAATCTTTCAGAATCCAAATCCCACTGAACCCGAACTAAATACACCAAGTGAAAACTATGATTAAAACTGCAAATTTAGCTAAAAACCACATTAATTTAGAAAGAACTAAATAACTTCAAAATATTTTAACCTTAGAAAGAATCTTCTGAAATTTTAGCATCTCCTTTAGAAGGAAAAAAAAATTGTTTACAGTATTTTTCTCAGTTTTCTTTTTTTTTTGTTTAATCCGGAGAGATTTTTTCCCATTCCTCTACCAAAGCAGTCTTGAGGTCCTTAATATTGAATATGGCTAGTTTTCGAAATTCAACTGCCAATTTTCGCCATTAATTCTCAATAGCATTCAAATCGGGAGATTGTAGAGATGCTTTAAAACTTTCGGATGCATGCAGCGGGTTTTGGATCGTTGTCCTGATACGAGGTGAAACATGTTCTCTTATGCCAATTTTAACCACACTTTGCTTTAAATTTTCTCTCAAAATTATGATGTATTGAAACTTGTCCATGTTCCTCTCCGCAAAACATTGTGTCCCGACTCTCACCGTGTTTTACTAAGGGTCTCAAATGCTTTGGGTCCAGTCATTTATTTGCTTTTTGTCATATCTAACCTTTCCATCTGACCTAAATAAGTTAGATTTCTCTAACAGCTTGCGGGTATTCTAAACGATTTTTTCACACAGATTAAGCAACTAATTAAAGATTCGAACTTTGCCGAATGAATGACTGAAATTGAATGCAAAGCTTGAAATTAATTTGCTTTGAGTATGTGTTATTTTCTAGGCAAAACAAAATCTGACAACCACCTGAGCTTGTTGAGTTCATGCTATCGAACTCGTTAGCGTACAACATGAGCATAGACCGATTTAAAATCAATATTGGTGAGGCTAGTGAGAAGCAGGGTGAAAGATTCCATCAGAATCTTCGGACAATGTAAAAGCGTTATCAGGGGCTATGTGACTCGCAATAACCGGAACAATACAGCATAAGAGAATCGAAATTATTAAAATTTTATTTATATCAAAGCTATTATTTATATCAAATCGATTTAGCCGCTGATATATTCTAGTACCCACATACTCGTATACTATGTACAAGTCGCGGATTTTTGTGCCGGGCCTGCAAATGTTTATTTAATCTTCGGTTACACCAAAACTTAGATTTTCTTACCTTTATTTTTAGTCCACTAGTGTTTCTCGTTAAGGAACTAGATTTTTAAGTTTATTAAAATTTGTTTACAGATAGGCCATTGAAATATCTTTCAGAGTAGGGTAGACATTATTTTGATACTTTGCTAACAAAAGCGAAGTATTAGCGTTGCAGTAGGCTTACAATGGATAACAACAAGAAACGAAATATTTCAATTAATACAAAGTTAATTTAATCCGGACACCTGTCAATAAACAACCTCTTCAATTGTCAAAACTGTCAAAAAAATTTACTTTTTTACCTGAATATGCTGACATGTACTGTTCGCCTTTAATTCTCTACAATCAACCTTAATATGCGCACGAAGAGTTTTCGATTGCTGTGAAGCGGAAATGACAACAAAATATTTTATTAATAAAAGACAAAACTGTCTGTGTTTGCGCATTATGATTGAGTGACTGAGCTGACTAAGAGTGTAATATTCGCGTTATTTGCAGTGACAGCAAAAATGACAATGACGCCACTTACCGAACCATTCTTGTTAACGACAACATTTAACAGCTCGCTTTGTGTATCGTATATGAAGCTATGTACCTTTAGTTGTTTAACCCAGTCAGCATTTAGACCAACTTGTGTCACCGTAATCTCTCTCATGTCAACTGTTGCAAGACGACTTCATCGAAATCATTTCGACGTTTTTACTTGTGAACTACAACTCGATTAAGAAAGACAAATACAAAATGAAACAAACAATTTTAGCCATTTTTTGGAAATGCTCTCTTCAAAAATTGGAAAATATTACTTAATATCGTTGTCGAAAGCAAATTGATTGGACAGTGTAGCGGCACGTACAACAGATACAAAACCGACATATTTGCACATTATGTACATATTCATTCAAATACATACAATGTGTAAGTATGTATTTAGAAACCAGAGCTCGAACTTAATAATTCTCAGTAGATTCAAGGAAAATCTAAACAAACTGAACTAGTTGGCAGTAGATTTGCATCCCTAATCTGGCTCCCAGTGACTGACTACTGTTCCTATAACCTATAATGGCGATGTTAAAACTGGAATATTCTAATTGTCAGTTGTGACCCAGAATAGAGGTGTTAAAACGACATAATAACAATAATTTGGAGCGATATACCTTCGAAGAGATTAGGGCCGAAGCTTCTCTTCCCATTTGTGCTGGGCTGTTGCTACTTTTTCCTAAAAATTTATGTTTTATGTCGACTCCGAAAGGCATCTGCCATGGCAGATGAATATTTTCTCAGAAGTTTGTCATGACAAAAATTAACTCGGATTGTTGCCGACCACTGCAGGGAGTGACACCGGTTTTTGTACACACTCCGAAATTGGGCTACAGTATTATTGTACTACAGTCTGTGTATGTTTGTTGCTTTTAAAATTTTGACCCAAATTAAAATAATATTTGTATAATAACTATTGTTGTAGTTTTATTACACCAGCGCCAATAACGAGGAATAAACATTAGTTTTGGTGTGAATTGGGGTATTGAAGCAATTTCATGCAATTAATAATTGTTCATTACTATTACCAACTGGTTTTGAACTCTTAAACTTAAAGATATTTTCAACCCACTTTTAGAAGTTACCTGTCCCGGCAATTGAACCAGCTGCCATTCGGTATGGTACCATACCACGGCTGTCGCCAAATGAAGGCGCACTTAGCATTTTATCAGTCTAGTCGATCAATTTCATTATCATTTGAATTAGCATAAACCAAACTTCTTTTTGGTGACGAGTAATAATGTCAGTGACATCATTTCGGGAATTAACATCAAAATATGTTGAGAATCAACGCCATTTACATTAACTCTCTGTGGAAAAAAAGAATTTAAGGCGGAGTTTTTTTGTTGTAATAATAACATAATTGCTATCCTATTACAATTACAAAGATAATAGGCCTAAACAGATCGGGCAATTTTATAAATTCCAAATTTTCATTTTATGATTAGGAAAATAAAATTGTCGGCGATTTTTTATGCGCATTTTCGAATAACTCCCATATTTATGAAATACAATTTTTCTTGGCGACCATGGGCTACATTATTATACTTGACATTTTATTTAGTAAGAGAAAAGGCCGCTTTGGTTCTCATTTTGGCATTTTAAGGAAGCTTAAAATATTCTAAAAAAATTTACTCTGTAAAATTTCACTATACCAGAGGAATTCCGTAATCGTAATCATATTAGATTTTATAAAAAGAACTAATTTTACCAAAATTTTTTATCGATACTCAATGACACTGATACAAAATGACATATTAACAGCAATTATTATTCCAAAAATCAAATATCTGCATCCCCAAAAAGTCCCCAACTGTGTAAAATTGTGCACCGAGATAACGACGGAATGCAACCGTATCCGGAATTCAGAACTCGTACATGCTACGTAAAACGTGAAACTCTGACCGACTCAAAAGTCCTTAAAAATCTCCAAGAATCTCATTCTACACTGCCAATAACATATTTCATCGTTCTTGTCTCTAACAGTTTTTGGCAAAGTTACTTATTTTTAGACCAAGCTACATTTTTTTTTACATTTAAATGTATGTATGTGCATATATTGCATTTGTATAGTAAAAAATTTCTTGTCGTTTTTTGTTGTGTGATTCTCTCTTATCTTATTAGCCCATTGTAAATGAAATTAAAAACAAGTAATTGAAAACGTTCAAAACGAGAATAATATCTCCCACAAACTTGTTACTATATTCATCACAGATTAGAAACATAATCTTTTGGAAATTTATCGTCTTGTATGTAACAAAATAAAACTATTCGATTTTCGCTTCACCACGTTCAACCTACCACTCATATAAGAAAAACTAACAATTCCAACTATATAATCATTTTTTTGCTTTTTTAATATTTACTGAGATATTTTATTGCTTTTATGATTTCAACGCTTCGTTTGCAACAAAAGTGGTATCAGAGTAAGATTTGTTTGTTCCCTGACACCTTTGGCTACATTGTAAGCAAATATTGCATTTTTCGAAATATCGATAGCCAACTCATAAACCTGAAGCAAGAATTTAGTTTATATGCAAATGAATATGTATGAAGTGCACACAAGCCCAGTACGGAACGTTTACAACTACAGAAACTTCAGTTATCCCTTCAACGCGATAGCTGACTTTAGTTAAAACACCAAGGAGGTCGAATTAAGAGCTACCCTATTTGCGAACTCACATCGATGACGACAAAAACTTAGCCTTGCGCTCATCCCTGGCCAGGGAGGTTTTCGACAATATAGCTCCTGAGCGGTTCGAACAATGTTCTCTAGCATTGAATTTATAGTTCCACTGTCCGAACCCTTGTTTCGACGTTTAATAAAGGTCATTTTCAATTCTTATAGACCTATTGTTGCGCAACGTCATGTGGCCTAGGTGACCATATCCTGCATAACAATTTGTTCACTCAGCAGTTCATCCCTCACTTCCAGGTGTTTATGTGCTTTGAGCCGGATTTTGTTATTTTCACTTCGTCTTAGTTAGTGGTGTAGGTAAATGAATATAAACAAATAAGGAAGTCCAAGTTCGGGTGCAACCGAGCATTAAATACCTAGTAGTGATATATTATGACATCCCAATTTATGCAGGTCTATTTTAATACTTTTTAGTTCGTATTATAGATCCAGCTGATTGTTTTCAATAAAAACACTCCTATTATGAGTTTTTAGGGGTAAAATAATTTATTTGTATAAAAATAGCTACCCTACCAAACACTGCTAACCACATTTTTTTTTTTTTTTTTCAAAATACCAATGCATGCACAATTTATTTAGCGGTCGAATTTTGCTTAAAAAGCTTATTATAAGTACGGGATCTTATTGATATTGAACTATGCTAAAAAGCTGGGCGTGGTCCTTAACCGATTTCGCCCATTTTTACAATAAACAATTACTTTATATATTCAAAATTTTCGCCAAATATCGTTTCGATAAATCAATTTTTGCCGGAGTTATGGCATAAAGACTTTTGTGCACAAATCCATTATAAAAGGGGCCACTCCCTTTTTCGAAAATTTATATTTTTCGGATTTCTCCGTTCACGGATACTTTGGAAGTAAAATAGAAATGATGTAAATCTATTTTACGCAAAGTTATTGCCTATTAAATATATCTATGATCCTTTTCAAAATCTTTTATATAAAAGTGGGCGTGGCTTTGAGATGAATGCCAAGGAACCTGCATACCAAATTTCATTAAGATATCTCAAAATTTACTCAAGTTATCGTGTTCACAGACGGGCGGACGGACAGACGGACCGACGGACGGATATGGCTTAAGTAATTTCTCTTTTCCTCCTGAACATTTAGATATATACAAGTCAATATCTAGCTCGATTCGTTTATGCCGTTATATAAATACTACCGTTAGGCGAATGGAGTTAATATACCGTGCGTGCGTAGCACTACTAGGTATAAAAAAAATGGGAATGGAGAAATAAAAACTGTTGATACGTGCAGCTTAGGAGGTCTGTACGATTACACAAAACTAGCAAAAAACCGGTCCTTAAAGATAGGCTGTGAACAATAATTGTTTATATACTATTATTTATTAACTTTCATACAACCATGCACGATTCAAACCATCTCGTAGACACATACATGAGAAATTTTATTAAATCACATGTCTGATGTTGGAAAATATATCTATCCTTTTATTTTATAAGATCTTCGAGCCTGACTTGACTATGTTTACATGCACTTTGCATATCTAGTATATTTCCTACGGGGACGCTTTTAAATAGATTTGTAAATTTTGCTGTTACAATGCATTATTCTCTAGCACATGACCTTATCGCTCTATGTTGTTCAATTCTTATAGCCACTTTATGGCCTTTCGCAAAATGGCAAAAATAAGTAGACTTCAACAAAAACTCAAAGCGCCTGTATGCATTTATGTATGTAGGTGGCATGAAAAATGCCTGTGGCATATAAATGCAATAACTTTTAAAATATATTGCAAATTGTAAAAATGTGGCCAAAATCAGTAAACTGCGAATTGAGATAAGCAAAATCAAATTTGGTTTGTTTGTCCTTTCGTCCTTCGGAATTTAGCCTGCTGGTGAATTAGATTGGAGTCTACATTACTTAGCAGACTTGTTGGCATTGCGTAAATAAATATGATGTCATATGAGACAGTGTAATGGATAGAACTATTTAGGCCCACGCAAACAAGCTTCATATTTTTATATTACACCAAGCAGTGAAAATAGTTAGCAGACAAATTGAATCTAGAGATGTAGAGGGGAGGAAAAATCTAAATATACTAAATCATAGAATACTTTAGTCTTTGCTTTAAATTTAATTTGGTTCTCGCGCATATCGACATTCGACTAAAAAATTTAAATTTCAATGTGGCAACCAAAATCTAACTGCATTTAGAAAAAAATAATTCACGAAAATATGCAAATATAGTGACTTTTTGCAGCTAACCCTCTGTGTTCGTCACTGCTATTAAACACAATTGCAGTTCCGCTAAGCACTTGAATATTAATTTGGTAGATAAGAATGCTATTTACGTTGGCGCAGGTGGGAACGAAAAAAACAAAAAGATAACAATATTAATGACAGCAACAAGGTACATAATGGTTGTGGCTTCTGTTTCTTCCCGCAGCTAAAATAAAGCCAGCAGCACTTCCAACTATATTATGCGGATTGACGATATTATATTCAAACAAGTAAGAAAGTCTAAGTTCAGGTGGAACCGAACATTGTATACCTAGTAGGGATCTATTATGTCATCCCAATTTACTCAGGTCGATTTTAATACTTTCAGTTCGTATTTGCGTTCAAATAGACCGACGAACAGACAGACAGACGTATCGGAAGACGGATGGCTACATCGACTCAGCTCATCCTCCTGATCATTTCAGTATACTCGTACGTACAAACATTTCATGTTCATGAAAGGAATGAATATCAAAAAAGATATACAACTTCGCTTTTGCAGTGGGGTATTAACTACTTGCACGGATATTTTACTTTTCATCCTGAAGGTTTTGAAACACATTAATAAATATATATCCCGATTCGTTTATGCCGAATGAAGTAATATACCTTGTGTGTGTAACAAAAATAAATATAAAAAAGGGTGTATTTTATAGGCGCCAAAGAACTCAACCGATCTATTTGAAATTTTCACAATATATACTTGGGTTCACTGGGTACAGCATAGACAATATATAGTATTGGAAAAGTAGGCGGAGCCACGCCCCAGGCTATATAAAGTTTCAATTCGTCATATTTCCGAAGTTTTTGGTCTAAATTAATGAAATTTGGATATATGTGTCACTTAGTCAATATCTACATCATTTTTCAAAAGTGGGCGGTGCCACGTTCACATATTTTGTGTTTTGTTCTACTCTTGAACTTTCACGATAAGTTCAGGAGTTCGCTGGGCACGACAAAGTCTGTATATAGCTTTTGGAAAATCCCCCCGGTCACATATAGTTAGGAGTTTATTTGGTTCAAGTGAATGAAATTTTATATATACAAGGTGGCGCAAAAGTAAGCTTCCGATGTTCAGGATATCAGTTGTGGCACGCGCAGTGTGTGCTGTTGCACCGTCTTGTTGGAACCACATGTTTTCCAATCCCAATTCATCAAGTTGCGGCAAAAAGAACTCGTTGATCATTGCTCTGTAGCGCTCACCATTCACAGTAACCGTTTGGCCCCGACCGATTATTGTTCAAATAAATAGTCAGCAATATTCCGCTTTCTGGAGCAGTATAGCGTAACATTGTTTATTAACGTGTATTTCGCATGTGTTTACTACACAAATGTCAAAACAGAACTGACTGTAGGGGCCAATCGCAAAATTTATAGCATTTTCTGATAGGAGAATTACTTTTGCGCCACCCTGTAGATGTGTTCTATATATCAAAACGTCAAAACAACGTCTATCGGGTTTGCTAGTATATTATAAAACGGCCAAAGCAAACCACGAATTTCAGCATTCTTTTGTGAAACTGAGAGACTAGTTTGCGTTCAAATAGACAGACGGACAGACAGACAGACGGACGTAGAGACGGACACGGCTAAATCGACTCCGCTCATCGTGCTGATAATTTTAGTGAACTTTTCTCTTGTTCTTCTCATACTTACATACATTTAATGTTTATGAAAGGTGTGAAAATAAAAAAAGGTATATAACTTCGCTATTGCAGTGGACTATTAACTACGGGCCCGAATATTTCGCATGTGTGTTTCCTGATTTGGCTAATTTTTGCCAGGAGTATAATACATACTACTGAGAATCAGCTGACCAATTTTCATTGAAATATCAAAATCGAATTATAAGCGATTGCCTTTGAAAATAGCAGAAATTTTATGCTGAAAAGTGGGCGGCGCCACGCCTACTTCTTCGAAATTGAAAAAGTTTTTTCGCGGCCGAGTTTTTCTTAAAAAGCTTATTATGTGTGCAAAATCTAATTGATATAACTTGCTTAGTTGTAGAAATATCACTCTTTAAATTTTACAAAAAAAATTTTCAGAACTATGTTAAAAACTGGGCGAGGACATTAACCGATTTCGCCCAATTTTACAGCAAACAGTTGCCTTTATATATAGAACATTATCACCAAATTTCGTTTCCACAAATAAATTTGTGGCGGAGTTAGGGCATAAAAAGTTTTGAGGAATAGTCTACTATAAAAAGGGTGGTGAAACACCCATTTTAAAAAATTTCTTGAAAAATTTATTTTATGCATCAATCTCAATGTATTCACCAAATTTTATCCTTATAGGTGTATTATGTACTGAGTAATCACTTTTTTTGTGTTTTCGAAAATATTATATATATAAAAAGTGGGCGTGGCTAGCATCCGATTTCGCCCATTTTAAATAGCGCTCGGAGATGAGTGACAAGGAACCCGCATACCAAATTTCATTAAGATATCTCAAAATTTACTTAAGTTATCGTGTTCACAGACGGACGGACGGACATGGCTTAATCAATTTCTCTTTTCGTCCTGAACATTTTGATATCTATAAGTCAATATCTATCTCGATCCGTTAATGCCGTAACGTACTGCCGTTACGCGACTAAAGTTAATATACCTTGTGTGCGAAGCACTACTAGGTATAAAAAGACTACGTAACTATCATTCAGTCAGCAGCTGAAAAAGTATAGAAAACTAATGCCAACCAACAACAATGCCGACAATGCCGACTGTAAACAAAGCTTTAACTGCAGCAAATGGCTAACAAACAATCTTTAAACTTCAAGTGCTTGGGTTGTCTTATATTTTAGTTTTTGTTTTACTTTTTGTTGGTGCAGCGGTAAATTTCCCAATCTAGTGTGTGTCCCGCATTTGTTCTGCTTGGCATAATACAATTGCACAAATGCAAAGTGCACTTCAAACAATGAGCAGCAATCAATGTTGCCAGATATTGAAAAATTAAAATTCCACCAAAAAACTTTAATTTAATCTAAAATACTGTGGTTTTAATATGTAAAAAGTTTTGAGCATATTTTTTTAATTATAAATTTTCGGGAACTTTTCTTAGCTTGAGCAATTTCTTTTTTCGTATATACGATTTTTAGAGTAAATTGAATGATTATCTCCCAGCTGTAATTAATTTCTTTATGAAACATACTTTTCAGCGCTCAGAACAAGCATTCGTCTATAAGTTTTAAAAATATGTTCTCAGAACTACCAATTTTACTCTATGTTCCAACTTTTTAAAATAATTCTTCAAAGATGGTTTGAAACAAAATCCAATAATTTCAAACAAATTTCAAATAAATTATATATCTTCGAAAAAATTATTTAAACCGTGTATCCAATATTTGTTCTCATTGCGAGATGTATGAGCAGTCAAAAAATAAATCTTGATCAGGCCAAGCGATTATAAGTCGGAAAGCAGCTTGTACGATGTCTGCGATTAGGCGGTATTGAAAACGATATATACGAGTATACTCACCCGTTTTGGCTAGAAAAAATCGGGTTGAATTTGCTAGGTCGGATCTAAAATTATCGTGTTTAAACAAATTCACAATTTCGTTTTCAAAATTATAAATTTATTTTTAAACCTTTGCTGTATACATAGTATGATCTGAAAATAAAGTTACCTCTAAATTTGGAAAAAAAATTAGGTTTGTTTGGAATAGAATTTTTTAGTTTTAATTTTAACATGATATTTTGTATATATTAAATTCAGTGTTACCAGTTTAAAGGACTTCCTTTGTAATTATCAAAAAGGGAGGTTTAGGCTAACTTTAGGGTATAGTGTATTTATTTATACTTAAAAACTAGTTTATTTCAGCACTAATAGCTTGAACATTCGAAATAACAGGAGAAACAAGTAAGGAAGTCTAAGTTCGGGTGGAACCGACCTTTAAATAACCAGCTGTGTAAAAGTGGTCGTGGTAAATTGGTAAATTGTTGTGAAGTTATGACCTATAGAGGTTTTAAACTTTTTCTATTACCATGTGGGCAATCTTATAAATAAAAATGAGTGTGTGTATGTGTGTATGGTGTCCAAAGTACTTAACCCATCTTTATGAAATTTTCATAATATATAATTTTGAAAAAGTGGGCGGTGCCACGCCCCCATGCTATATAAAATTTTAATCTTGTTTAGGCGTCCAAGTTACTCAACCGATCTTTATGAAATTTTCACGGTATATTGTTGGATTCCAGCATAGGCTGCATATAATTTTGAAAAGCGTAGATAGTTTATCTCGTATCATGTTGCGCAATTTTATTTATTTTATTGAAGTTAATAATAGCTGAAATTTGATATTTTTTTCATTTATATATGGGCTGTGCCACGCCCATTTTCCAAAACTTAAAACAAAACATTAATAAGATCATCAGGTAATTGTAACTACGAAATTCTAGCATTCTATGTGCATCAGTGAAGAAGATATGACATGTTCCGGTTTCCTACCTCTCTTTTAGAAAACTTTGGTCCAAAAGTGGACGTGGTCGTCCACCGATTTTGCTTATTATCCGTGGGCGTACTCTACATGTATATGGTATTAAGTCTTTGTATTAAGTTTCATAATTCTATCTTACACCGTTCTAAAGTTATTAACAGTCGGATTTGAAATTTGCTTGCGGTGCCACGCCCACTTTCCAACATTTTGTAAAATCATATAAAGAATAAGAAAATTAAGGTAACTGCCAAATAATATTTTTATACCTGTATCACTTAATAAATATGTACAGTTCAATTTTCTACCTCCTTTCCATATAACTTTTATGAAAAAGTAGGCGTGGTCGAAAAGCGATTTCTCTTATTTTCTTTGGGTGTATTTACCACAACATTAGTATGCCTCCTACAAAATTTCGTTATATTAGCGTAAACGGTTCTGAAGTTATAAACAGTCAAAGTTTGAAAATTTCTTCACATATGTGGTCGGTGCCACGGCCTTTTTCCAAAATTTTATAAAATCGCCAATGGGACAACCAAGTTAATAAAGCTAGCAAATTGCATCATTGTATCTCCTTTTGTTATTGAATTAACCCATTTAATACGTTTTTCGAAATTTTCGATATCGAAAAAAGGGGCGTGGTTATGGTTCGATTTCGCCCATTTCAAATAACAACCTACCTTGGCCGGAAGGCAACCTGTGTGCCAAAGTTCATTCAAATATCTCAATTTTTACTCAAGTTATCGTGTCCACGGACGGACAGACGGACATGTCTTAATGAATTCCTCTCTTCGTTCCTCTCTTCATTCTAAGAACTTTGATACATGGAACTCCATATCTATCTCCATTATTTTGTACCGTTACAAACCACCGGTATATAACCAAAACTATAATACCCTGTGTACTAGTACATGCAAATTCGTCAATATATAAGAAAACCTCCTAGCATTAGAAAAATATGGGTCTGTGTAATCTTTAAAATGTGTACGTATGAAGACCTAAATCGCTTTACATCAAATTTTATTGAGTTTAAGCAGGGGGTATTGACATACGTTTTGGGTGAAACTGTTTCAAAAGATAGTAAAACAGACTTTAAAAATCTGAGAACAATTTTGAAACTAGATAACTCGAGAGACGTTGCCTGAATGCAGGCTTGAATGCGAAAAAAGCAAAATCTCTCTCTTTGCCTCGGTCTTGCTTTAATAAGCTCAAAAACATTTGCCGAAGATTTAATCAAGTGATGATAGGGTGACAATCGTTTTCGTAAGTTGTTGTTGATTCCTAGTAAATCGCGCTATCCTTTAAAACCCAAATAAAATCTGTAATTTGGTAATAAAAAAATCAATATGGCAGCACTTCTCTCAATGCACAAAAACATTTGCATGCACACATTTAAGCCAGCGCATGTTATATTTAGTCACACACCATATCTCAACAATGACCTGCCTTTGAGCGGCAGTAATGCTTATGAAGATACCATCTTTAATGGCCAAAAACTGCCAGCAATTTACAAAATGTTGTTGTTGAGTGGCAGCCACACATCTGAAGTGATCATTGCGTTGGCTCTGTGACCCGACAGCTGTGAGTACTTGTTAATGCAGCTTCGCTTGGGTGCTTAACAAACACATCCCATCCATTCTAAGATCCGTTGTTGTATTCAAATTTCCACATTTTTCGTGACGCAATCGTAATGGGCACATAGTATTCTTAAACTAGAGATGTACTCGCAGTTGTACTAAATGAATTAAATTACATCGTATTTTTTAATTAAGTCAGCACGCTTTCAACATACAGTTGCCTACTCAGCTACATATTTGACGGGCTAGAAAGGAGTGTTGTTGTCATTAGGTAGGATCCAACTATTGCTCTTAGCTCCCTGCTTCTTTGCTTAAAAGATCTGAAAATAAGGTCAACGATCTGTCTGCATATCTATTAATCTGCGTAAAAAGTTACGCCGTGTGAATGGAGTACACAACGCCACTATGGTATGGTAACAAAGCAGTGGTCTTTGTTTCCTGAGCATTACGTAGTATAATATAATCATTTGGGTGCTTCATAGTAGTTGCACGCAAGGCCGTATCAAGGATAAAAAACTGTAAAGCCTTTGAATAGCGCAAACTTCTCTTTCTGGAGGGTAGGAGGGTAGCCGTTAATATTTATTTCCTTCTGATTACTCTCCTTTGTGTAGTCTTAGGCCACCGGCCTTAGAGCCACGTTTCAACTCAACGTGAAACACAGAAGAATAAAGCCTTTGATGGCATTCATAACCAATTTCGATACAACTACGATTTTAAGTAATAAAATTTACAATTTAGTTCTAAAATTTAATCAAAAAGTAGCTCAACCTGAATAAGTGGTCTTAGGTAGGATTGACAACCTTCTTTCAACTTCCTTTGCGGTGACAGCAATAGGAAAAGTAAGAGAAAAATGTTAAGCTCAGACTCAACCAAAATATACAATCTATATTTATCCTCTTGGTCAGTTTTGATGAGCTTCATCCCCTTGTCCATCATCCTGAAATCTTTGAGTTGTTCGCCTCTTTGATTCATGTATTCTCGGGTCCTGTATCAGCTCGTCTAGCATGGCGTTATTCAGCAAAAAATTTATTGAGTTTAGATGGGGCAGTTTTGGAAAACAAATTTTGATAGAGCTTTCTTCATCCTAATTTTGAGACATGGCGTTTTCAGTATTTTCCTGAGGTAAGGTTGTATGCAAATATTTCTATTAATATATTATTTAAAAAATTATATACAAAGACAATAAATAATACTAAACTGTATTGTAAGGAAGCAAAACGCTTCCTCTAAAAAAACCAATTTGTTACATTTACACAGGAAAATAAAGTTTACACGCCATACTCGTACCTACAAGTTGTGTACATTTAAACATACAAATAAGTGCATATAAAACAAACATATAGTACAACACGTTAAGCCTGTCCGAGACATTTTGCCTTTTTTATTGGTTCGTGCAACGCCCACAAAAACGCAAAACCACGATCTGCTTTGGTATCAAAAAAACACTTCATTTGACTAACCAACCGCGAAAATAACAATAATTTGCCTTTTGTTGGAAATAAATATCTTGCCACTTAACTGCAGCAAAACACGCCAGTCCAATGTAAATGCAACAAATACATAGCAAATAAAATGCAACAAATGCAAATTCAATAGATTACTTACTGACAAAAGTACGACGTGTTGCACGTTCATTGTGGACAGAAGTGAATACACCAAGTTAAGCACAACAACAGAAATTTCCAAAACACAGTGCAAACCTCACCCCAGTGCTCAGAGTGGCAACAATGCCCAAAAAAGTTAGCAATTAGTACGCGTGTCATGTTCACTGTCATACGATCTCACTTTGCATTATTGTTTTGCTATTTACTAAATACGTATATTTCTTGTACCGAGTAATCAAATATCGAAAAAAACGGCAATAAATGAAATTGCCTGCAGGGCCACGTTGAGATCGAATGCAACAACAAGCGTGTGAGAACGCTACAGTGAGCTAGAGAGTGAAGCCATACACTTCTTCTAGATGAAGAAGTAGATGCACAATTCCTTGAAGACGAAGTGCTTGAGCTTACTAAACCCGCATCCGAAGATTTTACAAAAATTTATTAGACGAATGGCGGACGGTTTCAAGTCCTCGGCGAACACTTGTAAGAACGAAAAGTCGACCTGTACTTAGTTTATTAAGGATGTACGTCGTACAGATGAAGATTGTGCTATTATTGCTCTCACACCTAAATATGATTAGGTACCAATAATTGAAGTACAGTAGTTATTAGTCGACAGGGAGCATATATCGAATTCTTCGAGCTGCCTATTTTAACTACAGTCAGGCAGAACCAAAATTAAACGAGGATTCAGACATAGTGACCACCAATAAAACAACCTTAGGTGCCCCAGCTTTGCTAGTTCCTTCATTTATCTTTGCTAATAAACTTCCTGTGGGCAGGAACCCATATTTGCACTATGGCTGCAGAGCTCAAGTGGTAGCTCCTTCCGTTACTCTCCTTCTCTCGCTCCCCTACGTATCCTCCTCTTTCATTCTTGACATTCTCCTTCATATCCCTCTCCCTAACAATCACACTCCCACTATCCAGCTGCATCTAGGTCTCCCTATGGGAATCTCCAGATACGATCTACATACGTTGTCAAGCGGAGTAATCATTTATCAAAGTTTCGCTGCTTTTCCAGTAGGTATACTTTTGAAGGCCACTTACACCCTCTCTCGCTTTAGTGTTGAATACTCCATTGCGTAATCCTTTGGGAGCATTTCGAGAGTATTCTAACGTAAGTGCTTCATGGAGTATTCAAAAGCAAAGAAATACAGTACTCCGAGATGGATTAGGTGATTCAATCAGCGGACATCGCCATGTAAATTGGACCACCTTTTTTATATGAATGAGGATAAGTGTTGGAGTACTCTGATACTCGCACGAAGTATTTCTCTTTTTTCAAGGATTAAGCAAGCAAAAACTTGAGCAAATATGTAAACTTCGTAGATGATACAAAGAAAATAAAATAGAATACAATAAGGAAAGGAAAGGAAAGGAAAGGAAAGGCAATAAAGGAAAGGAAAGTTAAGAAAAGGAACGGAACGGAAAGGAAAGACAAGGAAAGGAAAGGAAAGTAAAAGGAAAGGAAAGGAAAGAAAAGGAAGGGAACGGATAAGAAAAGGAAACAATAAAATAGAAAACAACAAAAAAATATATATGGACTCTAGAGAGAAGAGTACATAAAAAAACGAAAATAGGCTAAAGGAGAGGAACAGCAGAGAAAGGAAAGGAAAGGAGACGAATGAACTTAGTAGAAAGTAGTTAAAATGAAATAAAGTTTGTGGTTGATTTTCAACCACTGGGCGGTCGCTAGTCTTTTTAATGAAACCATTTACTGAAACCCTTTCGGTACGTATTTTTGCCATGGTCCAAGTTTTTTTTGTGTGCGGCAGACTTTTGCGCAAGGCATCACACCACAAGTTTGTGTTAAGGGCGCGCCAACAGCAAAAACGATGTCGTGCATCTTGTCATCACATGGCGCTTAAACGCGCACATAAATAGCAAAATATTTTCTCCTATTGTTTACGCTCACCCGTCCGTTAACCAAGATGCTAACATTTGTAGTTGATCAACATTTTACGTTGTTTCACAATCATTTACTATATTTTATTACTACCTTTATATTAAATTCCTTTCTAGTTTGCCTGCTCCATTCCATCTGAAATTTCGGAATCTTCCAAAATAGTCTTTTCAGGATACTTCCCTTTGAGCTCTGAAACTGTACACATAGTTCCGAACTCCGTGACAATACGGAAAATTCATTTAAAATTTGGAATCTTCCGATTCATTTTTAAGTAAATTCCCGGAGCATGGGGGATTTGAAACTTGAGTCATATTACAGAAATCGGTGACAATGCAATACTCCATAAAAAAATGACGCTAGGTGACGTATCCAAACATAGACAATCAATTTCTTAAAGCACAAATGGATCTCCGGCACAAAACTTCTACTGTTTTTTATTACATCGATATAAAGGTAGTGTGTACAATTTTTTATCGTGTTTTTATTTTATTTGTAAAGTGCCAATTTCGGTAACCACGATATCTTGGGCTGTCTTGCTAGAAATATTGAGGTCCAATATTTGGACGTATTCTTATGTACTCGCAGTTTTCCCTGCTGCAGTGCAACTTCTATTTGACGCGTTGCAGTATTGGTTGCAATGTGGTACATGTGGCATGGCCATAGATATTGCGCCACAAGTACATTATTCGTGTATTTATGACATTTGGATGTCATGTCGTATAGAGAGTTTCTATAACTGAGCTAATGTTGGGCTTGTTTTTGTTTGGCTGGCTTGTATGACGTGACATTTCTCCCACTTAGGTTCATTAGTGCGCCGGTAAAAACATCGGAGCCGCATGACTGTAAACAACAATAATAAAATGATGTAAATATGGAGTTTTGCTTTCCATTTCAATGGTCTACAAGTATTTTCGTGTTGAAAAGTGAAAATAGCTATTAAATACTTATAGACAGATATGCACGTACGACTCCCTCCGTCGCACAATCAACGTCTTTCAAAATATGTTGCAAATATGTAGATATGTACGTTTATATGCCGCCTTAAGTTGCACGCACATGCTCGTACATAAATGGTGCTCATTTGGCTTCATTTTTGTTATTGTTCCAACGCATAATTATTGCTACCAACTGCCTTATTCCGTAGCGCCATTATTGGTAACCCGCATTGATCGTTGACTTTTATTGACAACAACAATTGCTGTGTTGTGGGCAGACGGCTCTATATCGGGTTGTTCGTTGTCACTCAGGTTGGCGTGTGAAAAATGCAAAATACATAAACTTAATTAGTTGTAATGAAATGGCAACCATGCGAACGTTGTAAATTAGCAAATGTCATGTGCATGGCTTAATTAAGATCCGTTAATTAGCGCCTTTTATGTAGGAGAGAAACCAGTTGGACATGAATGCAAGATACTTATTTGTATTGTATTACGTCTTAACCGTCAAAACCGAATCTAGGAGATCCAAATTCGTTTACCCATAGCAATAGCTACTATAAAAGCGTATTCACGTTGACGGGCACAAGCAGGTCATTGTTCCATCTATGGAGTGGGAAGGGGGAGGAATTTGACATTACAAGTTTTCTCGGGCGGATGCAAAGTTGTCTCTGGAGTAGGAGCGGTAATCTTTGCAACACTCCTTACACATTCGTCACCCGAAGTCAGCCACTGTATTTCAGCACGAGAACTACGCTACGCATAAGACATACAGCGCATTACTGTGGGCTGACATCACCGGTAATAGAGTAGCAATCTTCTCTGACAGCAAGGCTGCAATGACAACATCGAGTATGGTGCAGAGAGTTGATATGAACCTGCCAAGTTGAGATATCGCTTCTATAATATAGGTGTCGGGTAACATATATGGAATCAAGATGGGCGATGAGCTGACTAGGTCTGACCGGCTCTTGTTTCAGAGTCTAATAATCCCTGGGTGTTAGAATATGCTCGAGGTAGGTATGCCTGTCGTAAGAGGCGACTAAAATCCACATCGACCCCGTTGCTGGCAAGGTGCTTTTACCGGAGCGTACCGTATTAATATCTGGCAAAGGACTGACTTTGCGGCCGCCGTGGTGTGGAGGTAGTGTTGCCGGCCTACCACACCGAAGGTCCATGGTTCGAGCCCTGGTACAGGTAACATCAAAAGTGATTTGAAAAAAGTTTTTCAAAACGGGGTCGCCCCTCGGCAGTGGTTTGGCAAACTCTCCGAGTGTATTTCTGCCATGACAGGCTTCTCAGCAAAAATTCGTCTCCTTTGTAGATGCCGTTCGGAGTCGGCAAAAAACCGTAGGTCCCACCAATTTGTAGGGAAAATTCAAATCGGCACACCACAAATTGGAAGAGAAGCTTGGCGCAAAAATCTCTTAGGAGGTTTATGATGATATACCTGTTGTATATCGCGCCATAAGGAGAAAGAGAAAGGACTGACTTTTATGAATTGCGCGATGTATATTTTGCTCAGTTATCTTATAACTCTAAACGAGCTATTCTTGTATATTTGTATATCCAGACTATCTCGAAAAAGGCTCAAACCGATTTGGATGAAATTTGGTATGTACATACGATACCATATTCTCAGAATTTTTACCTAGGCGTTGGCACATAGGGTGTTCTTACGGGGGTGTCACCTATCTGCATTTTTTTTAAATTAAATTTAATATGCCAATATGGGTATCAAACGAAAGGTATTTCTGCGTATTACAAAAAAAAAAAAACATTTCTAAGTAGAGTTGCTAAAAAAATTCGAGTGAAGATGGCTCGAAAGTATACCTAAGCCAATAAGTGTCGCATAATTTAAATGTAGCTCGACAACAAAGCCATTTGCCTGCAGAACAACTTTTAGGAAACGAATCTTGCGACTAACGCACACAGCGTTTCAACGTAACGTAGGTTAGGTTAGGTTGCGAGGGCTAAGCTGAAACCCTAAGGTAACAGCTCGACACTTAGGCCACGAATGGGCCCGTTGTGATACCCTATGCGGTCTCAAAAAGGACCCCTTCCATGCCTAGAGCGGAGGGTCAAACCACTTCGTGGAATTAATAAATTTCGCTAAAGCCTTAACTTCACATCTTGAGACCTCAGAAAGGTCATAAAGAAACGGTTCGCCTAGAGTGGCCAACCGCCGCCTGCTAAGTGCTGGACACTGACACAGGAGGTGCTGGACGCTCTCCTCCTCTTCGGTGCATCTGCAGCTGCGACAATAATCAAAGGTCGTTAGCCCCATTCTGGCTCCGTGACCGCCTATTAAACAGTGTCCTGTTAGAACCCTTATCAAGGAAGCTAAAACCGATTTGTGCAGAGTCGCCCTTGTACGCCCCTTATCCTATGAAGGCCAGGTTAGCCTGGATGTCTCACATGTTGAGATGGCTGACCATCTTCCATTAGTATTTCTTATAGAGCTTGTGTTCACACGAAGCCTGAAGGTAGCCATGGGTATACCAACCGAATAATTTCCCTTCAATATCCCTGTGTCCAGGTACTCATATAAGGCTGATACTGAAGTGCTGTGCCATCTCGTTAGGGGATCTGCGGCATTCAGTGACCGACTTTGTACTGTCGACGGATGAGTCCAAGGCCTTTAGTGCGGCCTGGCTATCTGAGAAAATAAAGACCCGTTTGCCATCATTAGGTATAGACACCAGATGGCTCACAGCTCTGTGTATCGCCAGCATTTCCGCTTGGTATACACTACAGTGATCAGAAAGGTGGAAAGAGACCTCTAGACCCAAATCCGGCGAAAAGGTGCCCGCTTCCACCCTCCCATCAATCTTGGAGTCATCGGTGAAAATATTGAGGGCACCCGGGACCGTATGCTGCCTGAAAAACCAGTCTTGCCGTAGTGGTATGACCACTACGTAGTTCTTAATGAACACGTTTTTGACGTGCAGTGGTCAGTGCATGCTGGTATTAGGACTGGGGCGTTGGCGCCCATGATTGTGGCATGCCCACTAGTTCCATTTGACCAGAGAACTGCTTCCCTAATGCGTAGGGCAGCGTTGACAAATGCTTTCTTCGCCACCAGGTCAAGAGGTGGTAGATATAATATTGTGTTGAGTGCTTCGGTCGGAGTAGAACAAAGGGCCCCGGTTATACGGAGCTCTGAGCTTCTTTGGACTTTTTGTAGCATTTTAAGGTAGGTATTTTTAGTTATTGCAGGCCACCAGACCAATTCATATATCCAGTATACGACCGTAGGGGAGAACCCCCAGGAGATACCAATTGCCCTCTTGCAGGTGAACAGTGCTGCTGCGACCTTCTTGGCTTGCTCCATTATATTGTCACTCCAGAGCAGCTTCCTATCTAGAATGACTCCTAAGTACTTGACTTTCTCACTAAATGTTAAAAATGTACCCCCAAGTCTTGGCGGTGTGAGGCTTGGTAATTTGTACTTCCTCGTGAAGAGAATAAGCTCAGTTTTATCAGGGTTTATTTCCAAACCTGAGGCTTTGGCCCAGCGTGATATTTTGGATAGTGCCCCTTCCATTAAATTGCAAAGAGTTTGCGGGAATTTTCCCCGCATAATAACACAGATGTCATCAGCATAGACGATCACTTGGTGACCTTCTGTTTCCATTAGGCTTAATAGTTGGTTGACGGTAACCACCCATAGTAGTGGAGAGAGAACGCCTCCCTGCGGGGTACCTCTGTTAACGCGTCTGGGAATCGTGCTACCACCCAGCTCTGCGTTCAACGTAAAGGAGCACTTGAATTTGAAACGGAATTTCTAAATACAATAAACATTTTAGAATTGCCATCACACGAATCAAAACTAAAATAAATGCATTAATAATGTTGTTGCGTAAATTGATGTAACCTAAGGTGTATACGAGGTGTGTTCAAAACGTATCGCGAATTTTGAATTTTCGCTGGTTACGTATATTCGAATTTCGAATTTTTTGTGGCGTTATGTTGGTACTCATGTCTCTCACTTATGCCGACAAGTTTGGCCATTTTGAATGTTCAGTTAATTGTTGACAGCTGCTTTGCTTGCACGTGTTTTGGATCGTCTTCGATTTTTACCTATTCAAAAAAATGGATCAAAGAACCTGTATCAAATTTTGTGTGAAAAACGAAATTAAGTGCGCGGTTGCATTCCGAATGTTGACTGTGGCATACGGAGAAGCTACCTTGGACCGAAGCAACGTTTATCGGTGGTACAAAATGTTCTCAGAAGATGTGCAAAGAAGAACAAAAATTGGCTTTTGCACCACGATAACGCCCCTGCTCAAGCATCGTTGCTTGTGCGCGACTTTTTGGCCAAAAACAACAGACTAATGATGCCGCAGCCACCGTATTCCCCAGATCTGGCCCCCTGTGACTTTTTCTTGTTCCCTAAACTGAAGAGGCCCATGAAAGGACGACGTTACGCTTCTCTTGACGAGATAAAGACGGCATCGAAGGAGGAGCTGAACAAGATACAAAAAAATGATTTTTTGAAGTGCTTCGAAGATTGGAAAAACCGTTGGCACAAGTGTATAATATCTCATGGGAATTACTTTGAAGGGGACAAAATAGATATTCATGAATAAATAAATAATTTTTGAAAAAACACAAAATTCGCGATACTTTTTGAACACACCTCGTATAACGGAGTAAGGCTTATTGTCAGGGGATTTTGTAATAATACAAGGTGGCGCAAAAGTAAGCTTCCAATGTTCAGCATATCGGTTGTGGCACGTGCAGTGTGTGCTGCTGCACCGTCTTGTTGGAACCACATGTTTTCCAATCCCAATTCATCAAGTTGCGGCAAAAAGCATTCGTTGATCATTGCTCTGTAGCGCTCACCATTCACAGTAACCGTTTGGCCCCGACCGATTATTGGTCAAATAAATAGTCAGCAATATTCCGCGTTCTGGAGCAGTGTAGCGTAACATTGTTTATTAACGCGTATTTCGCATGTGTTTACTACACAAATGTCAAAACGGAACTGACTTTAGGGGCCAATCGCAAAATTTATAGCATTTTCTGATAGGAGGATTACTTTTGCGCCACCCTGTATAATAAAAGCTAAAGTAGTTACTGGCGAACAATCCGACAAAGAATTACATATACCGAGAATCACAGTTATTCAAGTGGACGCTGGGACTTACATGCAAAGGAATCCATTTCCAGTGTGTAGAACATTTGCCATGACTGCGCACAAAGCTGAGGGACAAACTTTTGATTTTGTCGAAGTGAAGCTAAATTTATCGATGTTCATGCATGGTATGGTATAGATTTGGTTTAGATTAAATATGCATTAAACATAACAAGTCATGGATATTTCTATCTTGAAAAATAAAGCAGAAATCAAAAAAAAGTACAACAAAAACATATTAAACATATTATACGAGCACCCAGAATATCTTCACTGATGATTATCTAAAGCGAACTAAATTGTATGGCAACCTATGAAAATGCCGAGCAAAGCTTAGTCGCCCAGGTACTTATATCTGTGCCAATAAAGGAAAACTAACAAAGTTATTTTTCTTCAATTTTTCAGCAGAGCGCTTTGAAAGTGGAAATTGTAGGGCAAATGCATAGAATTGAGATATGGCTTTTTGACCATAAAATCCAAAATTTTCTAGCAAAAGCCTTCAAAATTTGTGTAATATCTCATTTTTGTTCTATCTTGAGTTTTGCTTTTCTCGCTTATTGCCACAGATATATAGTATGCCCCCAAAGCACTTAAAATCACTAGGAGTCAAACGAATTAAAATTTTTTGGCGTGTATTCCCATTGCAGAATTTAGAATTCGACAAAGAAATGCCTGCATTAGACTGACTTGGGAAAATTGCGTATCCTTATCGCTAGCAGAAGCTTTCGATGGACAGCTATTTTTTATAAATGGCACACTTTGCGAGGTAAGATAAGGATATCCCGATGAAATGTCGTTTTCAACATAAAAGGAATCGGCCAGGCTATCTCAATTCTGCGCTTTCTTAACTTAAGTACAGGGTTGCGTGATTTTGATTTGGATGAATCACGAATCCAAAAATAAATTTTTTTTTTTTTTTTTTTGAAAATGGTTTCAAATCAAAGATACTTTTTATTTGTGATTTGAAACGTCGACTCTTAAACCAATTGATTCGTTCAAAGTAAGAGGCCGCCGTTGTGGATAAGAATACCTTCTGGTCCGGAGCATCTTCGTTCATTCGCACAAGTGACTGGGTTTTAATTCGCTGCACCCTGTCGGTGTCTGCGTACAGCTCAACATTAAATATTCTGCGGTACTCGCTGTCGTCAACGAGTTTTTTGGTTCACCTGCAATATTTTGGTATACCGCAGTAGCATTTTTCAAATTTACTACTCCAACCTTCTGCGAATATTCCACGCAATATGCACATTCGTTTCTAAATTTGATGAATGAATAGAAGGCGATTCGCGAATGCATTCTGGAAAAAGCGTTCTGCTTTGATTCGAGAATACATATGCGAATGATGACGTAAACGATGTCGATTTTTTATGCGTTCTTATTCTCGAATGGGAATTCAAATTTTTTTCAAATTTCACGTTACGAGCGAATTAGAGTGAATGTTGCTTTGAATAAAAATATGTCTTATATTTTTTTTTTTTATTTAATTATTTTTTATTTTGTTATTGCTTTTTTATACCAACAATTTTTGTTGATTTACGGCCTGCACATTTTCAAGTATTCATGAAACGAGCTCAAGGCCAAGAATAATAATTTTTCACTTTTTGAATTTTTATATTATTGCTTTTATTTTTTAATAATAGTTTTTTAATTTTTTTTTTTTTAATTAATTATTGAAAGTTTATTTTTAATTGAATAGAGTCCATTTCGGAAGCTGCTAAGCCTCTTCATCAGAGAAATTTTGGCACGCATTGCTAACCATTAAGCTAACAATACGCTGGTTTTGATGTCATCTAAACTCCTAGTTCTATTCTTCTTTACCATATGCATGAACCACTTCCGAATACGCCTTACCGCGTGCTCTCGGTTTTGTTATTGCTTTTTTATACCAACAATTTTTGTTGATTCACGGTCTGTACATTTTCAAGTATTCATGAAACAAGCTCATGGGCAAGAATACTAACTTTTCAGTTTTTGAATTTTTATGAAAATTATTATTGCTTTTATTTTTTAATAATATTTTTTTTTTTAATTAATTATTAAAAGTTTTGACGATTCAAATCACAAATTAAATGGATTTCTTATTTGAAACTGGATTTTAAATCAAAAAGGATTCGAAATCACGCAACCCGGCTTGAGTATTTTTTTGTATGAATTCAAATTTTTTTTACATTATTACATTAATTTTTTAATAGTAATATATTCTTATATTATACATACGAATGTTTACAGCTTGATTACTATGGAATGCCCCACTGGACAAACATTTTAATTGGCACTGTGTGGGGAACTCAAATTGCTACAAAACTGTATGCAGATTAATTTTTTTTTACTTGAATAATTGAGCAACTTTAAAGCATTTTTCCACCATTCTGAAGAATATCAATACAATTCTCAAAAGAAGAGTTTTTGAGCGCAGTCTAATGTACATTTACTAAGTATGTGTATATCACGACATTCACGTTTCGAAGGATAACCCCAGGAATAATGTTTAAGCTCTGTTTATGTAACACTCATATTCACATCGCACTTAGGGCACAGCTCAAGGGCTTTAAAGTCGTATGCAGAGTGTAATCAATCGTTTGACTAACACCAAAGCCCTCTCACAAGCAATCTGCTGAGTTGGGCAATCAATAACTCAGTGTTGCATGCCACACGAATAAACGTACAAAAACTGAAAAGCGGGAAGTTTGAACTGAAGTTTGCTTTCGACACACATTCATAAGCTGGCCAAAAGCAAATCATGTGTTGCATGGATTTAAAAAATCTTGTTTTTTTATTGTTGGCATTACTCATGGACTTCATGTTGCATGAACATAGTGACGTTTGTGGGTCAATTCGGCGCGTAATACACTTCTGTCAGCGCTTTACTGCACCAAAGTCAAGGCAAATCGACAAAGAATGCTTAATAATAGGATATGTCTATGGTTATATTTGATGATAGACAAACAAGCTACATGATGTTGCATGTCTTGCATGTGGCACTCATGCACTTATTGAACATACATTCGAAGTACGAAATCATTAGACGATGATGAATCGTGAGAAAGTCCAAGGTGCTTGCTATGCGTCATACTTAAATCAATTTGGTATTATTGGTAAATTCAACCTACTGACCCCGCATAAGTATCATGCGCTTGTTTAGACATTATGGATCATACACTATCATTAATTTCGTATCCTCCACAGACAGATTTCCCTTTTAATTTGGCACTTATTTAATGACCGAAATTTTTTTGTCAGACTTTCTCTTATTTTTTTTTGGTATATTCTTTTGCACATTATGGAAGATGTTTGCTTGTGTTTTCTAAAACTAATATCAAGCTTTAAGGCAGTATCAGATCGTACCAATCCGCTAAAAGTTTCTCTCGGATAGAAACCTATAATTATTCACAATAGTACGGCAGCTTGAATAAAAAATAATTGTTTCTTGGTAGGATATTTCAAGAGGGTCGATATTTTTCGATATTTATGATTGATTGATCGATATTGTTCGCTATTTATGATTGCCAAATAAATTTATTCCCCTAACCCTCCGTCAAAACTCTAGTTTAATACACCCTAAAGTATACTTCACATGTCAAAACGGCGGCGAAACTACTCATAATAGTATTGATAGATGTACACCTTTTGTCTGTTTAACGAATCTTTTGGTATCATTGAACTGATACGTTTTCTTGCTGGGCAAACCATTGTATGGTGGGAGGTGTCTAAAATTGGCAGATATGGAGTCAGAATATTAGAAGCAATACACAAACGGAACGGTAAAGCATGGATGTTTAAACATTATGATAAACCCAATTGTTTTTGTTATCAACACAAGCCTGCATGGAGCGCTAAGCTATATATCGAGAACTCTTCTTTTTGATTTACTATATTATCGTTTGGAATGCAATATTTTTCTCAAAGAAATGCCTTTTAAGAGCCATATAAAAATCTTAAAAAATTTAAAAAAATAATTTTGACAACTTCTAAAACAACCACTTATTTTAAATCACCAACTTGATAATACGGTTTCGTAGCTCATCGATTTCTAGTGTCACAGCATGCGACGAATAAACAGGGGGGTCTATCAGCAATTCTGGAGGAGTTCCGCTGGGATCACGAAATTCTCCCGAAAATTCGAATATTGGTAACTTGGAATCACTTACTCTGAATCACATTCAGAAATCAATTTTAATATCTGCATTTACGGGTCGCTTTAATAAAATCATGTTCGCACTAGCCGGTGGTTAATTTGGTAGCTAGCCGAACGATGTACGTCAATTGGAATGTAGGAAGCACTTAGTACGAAAATGTCGTAATTGCTGATAGCATTTTCCGGCGGGAGGTCCGCCAAAATAGCTGATAGATCCCATATATTTTTACTAGAGTTTGCCTAGTGCTTGAATTTTAACCAGATAACTTTATTATATTTTATTTCTATGCTTTTCTTTCTTTCTTTTCCTTTCTTTCCTTTTATTTTATTTTATTTTATTTAATTTTATTTTATCTTATATCTCCGTTTCCTTTGATTTCTGTATCTTCTTTCTTTTGGTTTAGCTTCCTTTCCTTCCCCTCATTTCCCTCCTCTTTCTTTTAGTTTATCTTATTTTATTTTATGGGGCCGCCATTTTATAATATTGTCGGAACCAGCAGATCGGACCAATACAAGACATATCCCCCATACAATCGATAATTCCGATAAATGGGGTTTTGGCTATAACTATTTTAATTTAATGGCGAGGAACCCAACATTTTGCAGGTACAGTACTTATTACATTGGAGGATGGGGCCGTGTGCAGAAGTCCACGCAAGTGGGGAAAGTTTCTGATCGCCATTCACCTGGGAATGGCCAGAGCCATTCTTTTGCATGCGGTTCAAGCAGCTCACTACTTCCGGGTTTTGCGCCCAAGTATCCTCTGGGTAACCACCCAACACCCGTTTGTTGGTCAGCTAAACGTGAGAAGGCGACAACCTGGTAAGGCCACTCCGATCGGTTTAAGGGCTTGCTGGGGGGTTCAAACAGCAGCGTCTGATCACCATGTGGTGCGGCTGCAAGCGGGCGTCTGTTTTGGATCAAGCGGCTCGCTATACAAACGTGTAATTGAATTCAACCTCCCGTGAAACGGGTTGTGCGTTGGGTTTGGGACCCACCACATAAAACAACGTTCCAATGAAATTCAACAACAAAGCCTCGTGAGAACCCCTTTTTTAGATGACAACACCCGCCAACGAAATAAGGATTACGAGATAAGGGCATGTACCTGGAATGTCCGGTCCCTTAATGGGGAAGGTGCCGCTGCCCGGCTGGTTGAGGTCCTTAGGAAAGCAAAAGCTGACATCACCGCCATACAAGAGATGCGATGGACGGGGCGAGGAAACACGATCAAAACACCTTGCAACATCTACTGGAGTGGGCATGAAGACAAGCGCAGATTCGGCGTGGGATTTGTGGTGGGAGAGAGACTCCGTCACCGAGTTCTGTCGTTCACACCCTTGAACGAGCGTCTCGCCGCAATCCACATAAAAGTGCGATTTTTCACCATATCGTTTATCGGCGCTCATGCACCGACGGAAGAGAAGGACGACGAGCGCCTGGAAGAAGCATTCGAGCGCTGCCCCCGTCATGATATCAAAGTCGTGCTTGGCGACTTTAACGCCAGGGTGGGTAAGGAGGGTGTATTCGGCCCCACTGTCGGGAAGTTCAGTCTCCACGACCAGACTTCGCCAAATGGATTCAGGCTGATCGATTTCGCCTGTGCCCGAAAGATGGTCATATCCAGCACAAGAAGATCCATCAGGCTACATGGCTATCCCCCGATCGAAAAACACGCAACCAGATCGACCACGTTGTGATAGACGGACGGCATGCTTCCAGTGTTCTAGATGTTCGCACAATACCAGGACCTAACATCGACTCTGATCACTACCTAGTAGCACCCAAAATTCGTACCCGCCTCTGTACGACAAAACAGGCGACCAAAAAACGAAGGGAAATCTGGACGTCGAAAAGCTGCAATCGCAACAGACCGCCAATTATTTCGCAGATCGCCTCTCACACCTGCTCTCCGAGAGCACCATTCAACCAATTGGAATGCATGAGCAGTGGGATTATATCTCAGGAGCACTCCGTAACGCAGCCGAAGAATTAATTGGATTCCGGCGAACGCGAAGAAACAATTGGTATGATGATGAAGAGTGCCGCGCTGCAACGAAAAGAAAGGACGAGGCCTACAAGGCAACGCTGAGATCGAATGCAACGAGGAGTGTGTGTGAACACTACCGCGAGTTGAAGAGGGAAGCGAGGCGGCTTTTCCCGGCGAAAAAAAGAGAGGCAGAAAAGCGTGAAATAAAGTAACTTGAGATGCTCGCCAACGGGAATAATTCGGGCATTATTCTATCAAAAAAATTCGGCGAATGAAGGAAGGTTTTAAATGCGGGGCAAACTCCTGTAAGAATGAGAACGGCGACCTGGTGACCGATGTTCAGATAGCACTCAGAATATGGAGCGATCACTTCTCTGCCCTTTTAAATGGAGAAACTGAGCAAGAAACCAGAGAAGATGCCGAACCCGAGCCCACAATCGAAGATGATGGAATTGACGTTCCACAACCCGACTATAATGAGGTACGAATAGCAATATCCCGATTGAAAAACAATAAATCAGCTGGCGCTGATGGTTGGCCTGCTGAACTATTCAAACACGGAGGTGAAAAGCTGGTAAGGCGCATGCATCAGCTTCTATGCAGAATATGATTGGATGAATGCATGCCTGAAGATTGGAATCTAATTGTTCTCTGCCCAATCCACAAGATGGGCGATCCTGCAAACTGCGCCAACTATCGCGGATTCAGCCTTTTGAATATCGCATATAAGGTCCTATCAAGCGTATTGTGCGAAAGACTGAAGCCTGATGTGAACAGACTGATTGGACCTTATCAGTGTGGCTTCAGACCTGGTAAATCTACCAGCGACCAGATTTTTACAATACGCCAAATCTTGGGAAAAACCCGTGAAAAAAGAATCGACACACATCATCTCTTTGTTGATTTTAAAGCCGCTTTCGATAGCACGAAAAGGAGCTGCCTATATGCCGCTATGTCTTAATTTGGTTTCCCCGCAAAACTTATACGGCTATGCAAAATTACCTTGAGCAACACCGCCAGCTCGGTCAGAATTGGGAAGTACCTCTCCGAGCCGTTCGAAACTAAACGAGGTTTCAGACAGGGTGACCCCCTATCGTGCGATTTCTTTAATTTAATGCTGGAGAAAATAATACAAGCTGCAGAACTTAACCGCGCTGGAACAATATTTTATAAAAGCGTGCAACTGTTGGCATATGCTGACGATATTGATATCGTTGGCCTTAACAACCGCGCCGTAACTTCTGCTTACTCCAAATTAGAAAAAGAAGCGAAGAAAATGGGATTGGTGGTGAACGAGGGCAAAACGAAGTACCTTCTGTCATCATGCAAAGAGTCAGCGCATTCGCGCCTTGGCAACCAAGCCACTGTTGGCAGCAATAATTTCGAAATAGTCAAGGACTTCGTTTACGTGGGAACCAGCATTAACACCAACAATAATGTTAGCCTAGAAATCCGACGAAGAATTACTCTTGCAAACAAATGCTACTTCGGACTGAGTAGGCAGTTGAAAAGTAAAGTCCTCTCCCGACGAACCAAAATAACACTCTACAAGTCACTCATCGCACCCGTCCTGCTATATGGCGCAGAAGCGTGGACACTAACAACATCTGATGAGGCTGCTCTGGGAGTATTCGAGAGAAAGGTTCTTCGAAAGATTTGCGGACCTCTACGCGTTGGCGAGTACCGAAGAAGATTTAATGATGAGCTGTATGAACTTTACGCAGACGCCGACATAGTTCAGCGAATTAAAACACAGCGGCTTCGCTGGCTAGGCCACGTAGTGCGAATGAGCGAAGATGCTCCAGCCCAGAAGGTATTCTTATCGGCACCCGCCGGTGGAAGCAGAGGAAGAGGGAGACCACCACTCCGATGGAAGGACCAAGTGGAGACCGATTTGCGATCCCGCGGTGTTTCCAATTGGCGCCAGTTGGCGCAACGAAGAAACGACTGGCGAGCTATGTTGGACGGTCAAAATCGCCCAGGCGGTTAGATGACCATTTAAAGAAGAGAAGTACTTATTACATATGTAATGTGTGTAGTGAAAATCATCAAGATTGGACAAATATATCGTATATCCCCCATACAACATATTTTTCCTATAAACGGGGGTGGGGCTATGTATCTTTAAATTAACAGGGTAAGACCATCAAATTTTGCAGAGCTTATACTTATTGTAAGTAAGGATCGCACACTTAATGCCGTGATGCGTATTCAGGAAAGGTATAAAGCCTTCGGCACAGCAGAAGACAGCGATTTCCCTACTTGTTAACTTTTTTTCTTTAATTTACTTTGCTTTTCTTTCTTTCCTTTCCTTACTAATGTGGACTCTATGTTAATTTATTGTTTGTTGTCTTTTATTTTTTTTAATTTTATTTTATTTCACAAAAATATATCACAAGGTGTACAAAGATAAAATTAACTCCGCTGTTGAATACTCTCAGCTTCAATGACTTACACTCTATGTATCATATATATAATGTATCCTATCAGCGAATCATATGTACAATAACATCAACTCAAGCAAGCACAACTACATAGACAGCGTTTAAAAATTATGAATACGTGGTCGACAGTTTCAAACGCCGACCTATCAATACAAATATTTGAGTTAATAGGCCCACTGGATTAACCATTGGATGTTCTATGTTTGACGAAAAGTCCATGCACCATACGTACAAGGAAGCCATTGTATTTTGGAATCTAAGCTACTTGAATGAGCGAATATATACTGAGTTTTTAAAAACAATAAACTTTGAAACTTGATTTCCCAACATTTTCATATTGACACCTTCATGCTTCTGGCAAAGATGACTACGATATAAATTTTTATAACCTAGACGTAAAGGGGTCAACTTGGGCACTTGTCTATAATATATATAGACAACCGAAAGATGTATGCAGAAAGAAAAAGTCGACTAAGAGAAAGCAATTTCTAGAGCACTTAAAACTTTTACTCTCTTATATTAAAATTTGATGATATACAAACCTGTATTTACGGTTATCTGAAAATATTTCAAAGTTTCCCAACTTTTAAAAGCTGTGCACAAAGACCACCGATTTATTAGACTCTAACATAAGATTTCTATGAGGAAAGTACTGAAATTCAAATGAGGTTTTAGGAATGATTAAAACATGTTCCTATTCTGCTTTCGCTTTGAAGCGCTTTGTAAGATACTCATTTACATAATATTGGAAAGATCATATTTTTTAAGCCAATGTGTACTTTTAGAAAAAAAATATAAATTTTGTTCAAGCCTTTATTTCACTATTTGCCTACTAAAAGGCTAAAGTGTCAAATTTGTATATCCCGTTTGGTGTTACACTTTCATTTCAAGTTGTGCTTAATTTGACAATTTGGTGCCGGAAATTAGGTGACAGAAAGTAGCAACATGCATCCATGGCATTAGATTTGACAAATATATGTGACTATTGCCTTAAATCAGTGCGCAGGCACAGTAGCGTGTCATTCAGTCTGCCTGAAATAACAGGAAATGTCATTACATAATTTTCGACAAATTGACTGATTGATTGTAACTACCAACAAATTCAGTAAATTTGCATTAAAACGACGCTAGCATAACGTAGGCTCTATGCTCTGACGGAAAGCAGATAAATTAATGTCAATTCATTTGATTAATCACATGATGAAGCAAACAATGAACATGAACTGCAATGTCTACTTATTGACTTTTTGCACTGCTGATGATGCACAGAAAGCATTTCGACGCTTTTAATATAATTCAGTCTATAAATTTACGGTTAAACCTTCCTTTAACTTGGACTAGATGGCTGCGATCTCATATACAATTTTAAAATGTACTAATGCCATTCTCTCTCTCAAAGCCATCAAAACTTGACCTCTCAGTCATTGGCCTTCACGGCCGTTGATGCCACCATCAACTGCCATTCTAATGCATTTCAACCTTCAAAAAGTGTAATAAATCAGTTGGTTTTAAAATTTTTTCATTTTGATTTTTATTTGTTATTTAATGTTTCCGCATTTGTAAATGCATAGCGAATGCGGCAACACCCGCCAGCGCAGCAAGCGCCAGTAGATGGGCGTAAAACAGCAAAGAGACTCAGCAGTAGGTCCAACTTCAGAAAAGTTGTTCACTTACACACACATACAACTCCGACAAGCACCAATCAATGCTTGAAAGAATAGCTGGAAAGAAATTAGCAACAACAAAGCTTTGTTCCTCGCAACACCAGAATAGCGATGAGCATGCAACATACAACACAATACTCGAATATTAGCAACTCATAAGCAATTATACTCATAGAGTGCTTATTGTTTATACGCGTAAACATTGTATACAAAAATTCAGTGCACCTTTCAATCCCGAAATCCCGGTGCTACAGAATGGCATTCCGTTTTATATGTCAGTAACAATAATACAATTTTTTTTTAACGAGAATCGATTCTTTTGTCTGGTCTGATCAACACGTTTCTGCCAAAGCTCAAACCGAAGGGATCATAGCTTCCCAACTCTCTCAAACGAATGACTCGAAGTGAAGAGGGCCACATCTCTGAGTGCTGCCCTTTCTTCTGGTCCGGGCAGTAATGATCGAAGCCATAAGTATTGCATGAATTAACTCAGTTGTGTATTGTGGGAGTGAAGCTCCATATCCTGAAACCATTTACGCTGAAAAAGAATGTAAACCATCATGTTAGACGATAGCTTATTGTTCCGATATAAATGGTGTGTTTAGTATGTTACTCGGCGAATTTAGTGAACACCTCGATGTATGGCCATTCACTGACATCGGCAACAAAAGAACCCTTTTAACCAGATTCAGTTTGCTGCTTGTTTCCTAGGACACCCGCTAGTGGAGATTAACAATAATTCCTACAATTACAACAACGGCCACACCAGAACGATGAAAACTAAAGCAGTTTTCCTGATATCACAGTCGAAGAACGTCCACCGCAAAATCCAGGTCAACTTCAACAAAGCTGACTAAGTCCGGTTCCTAGAATCCACAGCGAAGTCTGTTGATATTTCCAAACAGAGGAGGTAGCTACCTACTCTACTGATATGAGCGAGTTATGGTCAATTAAACAGCTGTTTTATAAGGGGGGGTAGGGTTTTAAAGTCGAAAAATCATGAATAATATAATTTCATTAAATTTAATTACATATTATTGTACAACTTTTAATGTATGTCAGAACAAATTTTCAATAAAAAATATTGATGAATAAGCCGGTGACGGTGGTTTTGCGGTGAACATTATAACTCAGAAAGAGTTTTTGCAACACTTCGAAGTGAAAAACGTAATTTAAGTTAAAAAAATCGGGGTTAATTTGTTATTAAAAAATAGGAAAAAAAATTAAAAAAATAAAAACTCTTCCTGATTACCTGTTCAAATTTTCAAAAGGATTGGTTCATTAGATTTTGAGTTCTAATGTTCGCGAACTTCAAAAATTACGTTTTCGGGAAAATCGATTTAAAGTTTCAGGTATCACGGCCGGTCGTTTGAAACGCTGTAACTCCGTTAGTTTTACTCGGATTGACTTAAAATGTGTACACAATATTCTCACATATTGTTCATTCGGAAATGAAAAAAAAAAGACCCTACCCCCCTTCCTCCCCCCTAACCCCCCCTAAAGCAATAAAACTCTCAAAGTCTTTCCTATCCATACTCCTACCCAATATATTTCTGGCAATTGAAGAGACCCCGCACGAGGAGAACCATCACAATCCCTATGAATCGGGAGCGTCAACAAACGCTACTGCTCCAAAGATTATGTAATCGGGTTCGAAACCTCCTCGGGATTAACAAGTTCTAACATTTATGGCATCCCTGATTCATTCATAAGGTGATTTTCGCATTCAAAGATGCATGCACATGGTGAATTACTCATACATATACATATCTTCATTCACCCAGTATCCAAAGTCACTAGCTCTGAACTGCAAAGCTCCTAGTACAAGCAATCAACTGACCTATTCAATATATTTAGGTCCTTGACAAATTTCCGCACTGCATTACCGTTTCAATAGCTAAGTGATACAACATAATTTGGTTAAAGTTCTTTTTTTGATGCTATTTCGTTCCTGTCCAACAAGACCAAGATTGTATTATAAAAGGACTTTTTTCTTTTACAATAAAAAAGTAGCTCAATTGCCGTTCTTTCAGCTGGTAAAGATCAAATTACAATCGAACTAGTTCCGATTTGGCACTGCAGCTCTAGTTTTAAACCACACAATTCAATCACAAGTTATACATTTCCCCGCAGGGTACATATGGATGTGTGTATGTGCCTCTGTAATGTTGTCAATAATTTAAGCCACGACACCCCAAAGAACACGACAGCTCATTTGTTGCGAATGCTGTCGAGGTTGAAAGGAAATGTCTAAATGATGCAAAACACGCCAAACAGACAAAGAGAATAAAATTACCAGGCGGGCTCAGACTTTGACGGATAAATTAATAGATGAGTTGCTTATGTTACAATGAGGACGTTGTCAGCCAAAGAATAAAACTGCTTATTACATGCTAAAGATAAAAATTTTAAAATGTATACACTAGTGCATAGCTTTGTTGGGCATTCAAAGCATTTATATTCAGAAGGAGGCCATAAAAAAGGTTTGGAAAAATTTGGATTGGCAAAGCTCTACGGAGATCATTATGAAATTTTGACTCTCCCATGGGCTGCGTCCTTAGCTAGAGCCAAATAAAGCTATTAGATACTTAGAGTGCGGACTGACAAGGACAAAGAAAAGTTTTGTTGACCAAAAGAATCAATACCAATATGCCAAAGAGATCGTAAGTGATTCCCGTATATGTTTTTCCGACCTCTTTGTGAAAAGTTTCGTTAATGCGGGAACTCTAAGGCTTTTGCAAGCTTATAAAATTTATCGCGAATCCTGCTTTCAAGAAAAATGTTTTAAAATAAGGGCACTCTAAATTCTAATCAGGTTTGCTTTTTAATGAAAAATCAGCAAGGTCCCGATCCCATTTGAACTTCACTAGCAGAGATTGCAAAAATGTATGTAACCCCTAAAATAGCAAAGAATTGGCGCCGATGTCTCTCTTCATTTGTCTAATTCATATTGACTTTGACAAGCTCAGTACTTTTGGAATTGAAACGATCAATCTGAACGCCACCAAAGTCGCTCAAAAGCATAAAGGTTTAAAGAAATAACATTTTCGTCACGTTAGCACTGTTCGTTTGCTGTATTTGTTGAAGTTTTAGCATTAGCTGGTTGATCTGGTTACGGCTGATGATTGAGCAGGCGCAGCCAGTTTGTCCTCACAATAAGTACTAGTCACGCCACGCTTTGATGGCACAAATCTGTATGTCAGTGTATGTAGTGAAAAGCGTTACGGTTCATAAATTTTGCAACAGAAGAAGCCCTTTTCGATTTCTTATAAGCTTTCAAATTTAATATAAATGTACAATGGCGCAGCAAAGTGTCTAGAGAGCATAGTAAATTTAAAAACCTAATATCTGTAGCAACAAGCAATAAACAGCATTTTACACTCCAATCATTTCTTATCTATTACCGACATGGCTTTTGCTCAGTGCGCCGACGAAGAATATTTACTTTTAATAATAAATATATGGTTGAAAAGTGTTAAAAGAGCATTTTCGGAGCCATAAAATGCTACTTCGGATAATCGACGAACGAATCAGAGAACGAAACTAAACACTGAAGATGGCGCAACGTCTAAACCGGTTTGTTACAAAACGAAATTAAAAGTTTTCAAATAATATAATAGGAAAATCCATAACACCTCCCTGCGGGGCTCATTAGGTGTTCCGGGAGTCGCTTTTCGCTCCCACCATTCGCTCAAAAATTCGTCGAATATTTAGCAATGGTAATGAAAGTTTTCTTCGGTTAGCAGGTCGTCTGTATTTTGCTTGGATTAATTCGCCCCTTTAAAATATTTGCAGTGCCATTGGTTAATATTTATAATGCTATTAATCTTCAAACTCAATACCAAACAAAATTCTAGTATAAAGCTTGCTGTGTTAGAGTTAACTACAATTTCATGAGACCAACTTTATAAGTCCCTAATTAACATTTTATTTTGCAAGACTAGGTAAAATGGGATTTTAGCCAATGTCAATCGGCTTTGAATATTAGCCATGGACTGCAGTACTTTAACTAATACAGGGCTACTCTTTTTGTGTAAGGGACTAATTGAATTGAAAGTGTAGAAAGTTCGTTATTCCAGAAAACTTCAGCTTTTGAATTGATTTCGCGTTTTAATCAAGAGGCGTCCTTTTTTGTATTCTAGAACCTGGTATTCCAGATGACCATATTACTGGTAGCGGGGAAGCAACTCATTTTCTTCTTATTTGTTACCTCGCAGAGGCTTCATGTTCTGACTAAGTACTTCTTCCTGGCGCATCCTGTCATTTCACCAAGCACTATTTCGCTGTTACTCGAAGAAGGAGTTCCTCGACCTTTCAGACGTAAGTAGTTAATCGATATGATCACCGCTTTGATGGGGACGTCGGCGTAGTTTCTTTCTCGCGGTAGGTTCCTTACAGCACACACAGCACTCTGCAATCTCGAAACGTATAACCCTGTTAAAAGCGACATGTCCGACGTGGTATATACCAAAGGCACAAGAGCGAGTAGGAGCACAGGAATATCGGTGCATTGTGTTTCCTATTCGCAGTAATTAGCGCAACCTTTAATGGCAGCAGATTATAAAATGTTATTTATGTGCTGGTATCATAAATTAAGCCCAACAACAGAGTGGATAATGAATAGTATGTGGCTGCGGCAAAGACAAAAGCAAAATTGTAATTTTGCATGCAACGCGCTTTAACGAATGCAACTGCAACACTGCCGACTAAATTCTAAGTGACTGACTATAGCAAACTGTCCACTTGTTGTTGGTGCAATTGTACATTGCTGCAGCACTTTAAGCGACGCGAACTAAGCACAAAGCTAAAGCCAAAAAAAGTAAACATAACAAATGAGAAAAACAGTGGCATCAACAAAGTAGATATATACATTAGACTCGGGCAAAAAAATGGTTTATTGCTGTAAATGTTTCATACTTTAATATTTATTTTTAGAGATCTCTCATTGCTAGATTCAAGTTTTCAGAACTGATCTCATGTTTGAAAACTATTACACCACAGCAGTAAAAATTGCGAGAAAGAAAAAAATGGGTGCAGCAAGTATGCTCTGCATATTTATACCTTTCATGAACATGAAATGGTATTATAACTTTGCTCCGATGTTTGTAAGTATGAGAAGAAGAAGAGATATACCCACCAATAAGCCTACCGAAATGATCAAAGCGATGAGCTGAGTTGATTTAGAAATGTCCGTCCGTCCGTCCGTCTGTCCGTCTGTCTGTTTGAACGTAAACTTGTCCCTCAGTTTTAGAGATATCTCAATAAAATTTGGTAAAAGGCAGCCACTTTGTAAAGCATTACTCATTTGTCGGAATTGGCATGATGGGACCAATACAACGCATAGCTCCCATACAATCGATTGTTCCGATAAACGGGTTTTGGCCTATAACTGTTGCAATTAAAACGCTACGAACGTCGAATTTTGCAGTTTTAGCACATATGATATATGTAATGTGTGTACGGAAAATCACCCAGATCGGACCAACATACCAATAACAATCGATAAATTGGGTTTGGGATATGTATCTTTAAATCAACAGTTTTGTACTAATTGTGAGTAAGGATCGGACACTTAAAACCATGATGCGTATTCATGAAAGGTATAAAGTCTTTGGCACAGTCGAAGACAGCCCTTACTTGTTTTTGATTTTTTTTCAACATTTCATCCTTACTAGTAGTAGACTTAGATACGCAAAAAGAACGGAAGGACCACTTCTTTAAGCCATTGATTTTTCGTCTATCTGAGCTAGACGATTATATTATAAATCGTATAAAATTGTTAAGAAAAAACTGTACATATGAGTTCCACTTAATACTTAACCTCAACGGCTAGTGGAATGTAAAAACAAATTTAAATTTTTTTTTTACATTCCATTTACAATTCACTTTACGTTTAAGCAACCTTTTGTTTTCAGTGCTCAAAGTTGAGTAATTTTATGTTTAACTAATTCAAATCGACTAGAAACTTCAAGAAATTAAAAAATATTGTTTGCTTAAATTCAAAAATTCATATTTAAAAAACAAACAACACCCTTCTGAAAGTTTTCAGGATATCTTTAGATGCACCGTACAAAAAATGTTGAGTCCAACATTTAATGGCGAACGAAAATTTTCTATAATTAGAAATTAAAATTTTTTTGTACCCCTGAGTACCCCCTTTGAATGTGCCAAAGTTTATTTTTTTAAGAAATCAAACGAATACCCTCATTGTTTAATTATACAAGGTTTGTCAGCCATTGGCGTTTTTGACAGTTGACGATTTGAAGCTCCCTTATTAAATGTCATCTGATTGGCATTCATCGACTGTGTTGCTTCTTTACAATAACGTTTGAAAATTGTACTAAAAACCCAAAATCTCACTACAAAAAACGTTACAGCAACACTGGTTCTTGTTTTGCTTTCATTCTGATAATTTGAATTTTCTGATAGCGTTGAATTTGGTAAGTTTGTTGGAAAATTATAAAAATTTAACAAAATTATAACGATCACTTCATTGCACATATTTTCGAACATAAAGGCTCTGGACACACGTCCAAGTAGGTTTACAATAAATATAAGCAATGTATTTCTTATGTAAACATGAATTCATTTAACTATATTTCCATTTTTACAGGTTTTGGCATATCTATCTATATATAAATCCGCTACAATAAAAGCTTTCAATTCCTTTTTTGGCTGAACCATTTGATCCATTTTAATGAGGAAATAAAAATCTTTCGGGCATAGGGGTATCTCTTATATAAAGGAGGCGTGGCATCCAACATATAGCATAAAATGTGAAAATTTTAATATCTCCAAAAGCAATACAACCAGAGTAATAATCTTTGACAGGAAGATGCACAACATCAATATAGGTTCAGCTGTGAAATATCGATGATTTTGGAATAGGGGGCGAGGCACCTCCAGTACAAACGCAGACTTTCGTATCGTATATATCCGTAACCACTTAAGCTATATCAGTAAAATTTATTACCAGCGATTATATAGCTTATATCATACTTTTAACAAAAATTGGCAAATATTGGAAAAAGGGGCATGTAACCGCCCATACAAACCCATTTTTTATATCGTATGTATCCGTAACCACATAAGCTACATCAATGAGATTCAGTAGCAGTGGTTATAAAGCTTATATCACACTTTTACCAAAAATTGGCATGTATTAAAAAAGGGGCGTGTCGCCTCCTATACAAACCCACACCTTCATATCATATATCTCCGTAACTACTTAAGCTTTTTTGAAAGAACTCCATAGAACAAGCATATATTGCTAATATCAACCGTTTTACGAAATGCGAAACAGAGAATGTATCCTTCCCCTTTGTAAGCTGGAACCTTGGTCACTCATACGTATAGGTGAGTATATCTATAAATACGCCACCTGAAAAATTTCTCTCCTTCTTTTTTTTCTATTCGGTTGGGCGATCTGTTCGGTCGGCTGTTAGATATTTTGCGATAGGGGTGAATTCCCTCCCTTAACAGCTGATATTTTATAATAAAAATATGACCGACTTAAGGTAAAACTTGGACTGTGGAAAGGAGGACGTTAACGAAACCATCTAGTGGATTTTTGCACACTATTAAAAGGCTGGAAATGGTATATCGCAAAATTTTAACCCTTCTTAGAATACCTATGAAAACTCGCCAAAATTCGATCTATCAAAGAATGACAAACCTTGTATAATTCGACAATGGAATACCCTGATTAAAAAACTAAACTTTACAAAACAAGAAACAAAGAAACAAGGAAAAAAGTAAAATTTTGAATAGCTTGAAAAATTAAATTCAAATTAAAATTTTTTTCTTTTGCATAACTTCTTTTTATGATAAAAGGAAACCCCCACCTAATTTCATCCAAATCGGAAGGGGTCGATACCAACTATCTGACGATTTGACATGGAAAGAACCATACGAGTATATCTAAACAAATATCATTGATCTGAGTCAAATAACTTGGAAGTTTAAAATATAGCAGCTTTACATATATAGCTTGGGGGCATGGAACCAGCCCTCTACAAAACTTTATATAGCCTTAAAACTGCTTTGAAAACTTCTAAAAAATCGGTTCAGTGTTTTGCAAGGAAGCGGAAGTAGTTGCTTTGCCCAAAAAGGACACTCATTAAATTTTATTTATAGCCCAACAAACATTTCTGTAAATGTTTTTAAAAATAGCTTAAAATAAGCTTGTTATTCAAAATGTTTTCAGTATTAAACTTAAATTTTTTAAGTATACTTTTTATAAGCATTAAATCATTTAACTTTGAAAGGGAAAAGCAAAAAACCTGGTGGCTTTACGAAAATTTTCATTCAAAGCTGTTTAGTGTAATGAAACAGCATTTTTCTTGTCCAGTCTTATGTACATATGTTTGTGTGTAAAATGCATTTGCCATACAGCAGCCACATAATAGCTATCACAGTAGCAATGTGCAGCATTCAACACGCGCGCCACAAAACGCTACTTGCATTTAATGCGCTGCTAAGTGTTGCTATTAAGTACTGACTGTTGTGGCTGCTGCAAGTGATGTTTTACAAAAACAATAAAGCAGACACCAACATCAACAACTACTACGTGCAGACAATGCTTAGAAGAGCGAGCGAAAATTTGCATTTGCCACTGCAATGGCACAATCATGCAACATCGATGATTTATCAGTTTCACTAGCGCTTTATCGGACGTTGATTGTGGCAAACAAGTGGAGGGGTAGACAACCAAGCAGGCAGGCGCAGCCAAAAGCAGCAACCAAATGGTATTCAAAAGAAGTATTTGAAACTTAATGGCATGTTGCTGCCACCAATTTTTAAATTCGGCCATTGCCATATCGATTGAGCGTAGATATGAATAAAGAAATTGTGCATTAAATCACTTTGAGGTGGCAGCAAATAGTAACACAAACTCCTTAAAGTAGCTAGACCTAAGCATGCACGCGTACCTTTCGCAACACGTGCAACACTACGAGAGTCGCCGCCGCCTAAAATAGTAGCTGCTACTGAGGTGCAATTGTCAATTGTGTGAGGCTGCCAGTTGACAGCCGTTTAGGACCTTACCTAACATATACTTAAGTAGGCGTGGTTTGGCGTTTGGTTATTTTTTATTCAAAGCTTCGGGTGTCACTTTCCATTCAACAACCTTCCAAAACGATGGCAGTTGCAGCGCGCAAAGCTGACTAAAGGTGTGAATCAGATAATTTACAGCTATCAATGTTGATTTGAAAACGTTTCAGGGTCATTTAATTTATCCCTTTTGGCTGCAGATTGGATTGAAATTGCCAAAAGTATCTACTCAATGTCAGTAATAGCACTTGAAAAGCAGTTACGTTTTGTTATTTTCCAATTATAAAATTTACCGTGGCTGTAGTGATATCTTGGTCCATGTGTATGTATGCAGTAGAGAATAGCTGGAGTCTAAATATTCCACTTGTCCCAAAATTCAACTTTTAAGTCCGACTCTGCCACTCACGCCATTTGAACGAAATGTCAGATTCATTAATTTACAAATATTTGGGTTTTACTACACGGTTGAAAATTTCAGCTTAAATTTTACACCATTCCAAAAAATTTCAAACCTTTCAATTAAAACTGAACTGAAAAAAACGTCTAAAATTTTATTAATGATTTCTGAACGCTTTTTCAAGTCAATGCATTTTTCTCATTACAATTTTGTGTGCACCGTAGCACAGTGGGTAGAGCAGACGACTCTGATGCGGGGAGAGTCGGTTCGAGTCCTGCCAACTGATACAAATGTTTTTTTATGTTTTTTAATTGCTAAGACATTTCTAGTTTAAAGTTTAAACTCTTTTTTTCAAGCAAATTTTCTCGAAAACTGGCATAAAATAAATTCTAAACCAAATTTGGTTTGAACATGTTTGTAGCCCAAAAAAGTTTTAAATTGTCTCAAATTTTTAGTCGTGTATGATTTTTTTATTTAAAGCAAAAGTTATTTCGGAGCGTTGCCGACTACTGTCGAGGTATGACACCGGTTTCAAAAAACTTGCAGGAAGGGAATATTTTCATCTGATTTAGTCCACCGGTTGACTCTTAATTTTGTGATCAAGGGTTCAAACAAGATTTTTGTTAGGCTTTGTCAAAACTTCCTGGTTTCCAGTTTATGCCCTTTGAGAACTGGAGTACAGTTTTGTAAAGGGGCTGACCCCTGGAAAAGTAATTTTTTTCTATTTTACTTTGGCCAAATTTGACTAACAATTATAGTAATGCTGCTAATCTAATTATTTGTTTTGTTAAACATTCTCAATTCTGATCATTAATCACGTTTCTCTTAATATTTTTCTAGAACTTCCTCGCCGCCAATGCGCAATGTTGGTGGAATGCTCCACTTACCGCTGCAACGCGTGCGCTCAAGTATGCCGGTCATGTGGCGCCTGGAATGTTATTGGTAACAGCGGAGCCATGTGCTCTGGAAGTGCTGCGCGGAGCCTATGCGCGTAGTGTTTTGAAACCACCTGCGACTTATGTCATCAGCTCAGTCGGTAAGTGATTGAAAAGGATGTAAGATACTCAATAAGAATGTATAATGGACGGAAGTAAATAACAAAGAATGCCGATAACCCCAGGATTGAAAGAAAAAATCAAGGAAGTTTCCACATCAAAAAAAATACCGCGATCATTTGAAAATTGCAGATGAATATTTGCTGAGAAGCTTTCTCATGGCAGAAATACGCTGGACGGATTGCCGACCACTTCCGAAGGGCGACCCCGTTTTGAACAAAAATGTTTCCCTAACATTTTTAAAGTTACCTGTCCCGTCACTTGAATCTGCCAATAACTTATTATAATTATCTCTACAGTTTATGGTTTATCCTAGTACCCGTAAAAGTGTACCTTTCTCCCGCTTTATATCTACGCAGCGTAAGCTCTTGATTCCAAAATTAGATGCCATTGAAAGTGTCAAAATAGCAATGTTAGAAAACAATTAAGGTCTGGACCGTCTGTGGGTGTGCCAATGCCTTTTACCATTCATGAATTATGAATATAAGAAAACTAGAATCTCATGACATGCTAGATGAGTAAGTAAGAACTTAGATAGAACGTGCAGAACCTTATATCATACACGTATATCATAAAACACCAAATTCTCTCATTATACCTATCCTTATGTACGGCATCATAGACAGTGTCGAGAGAAGATGAGATGACCCTTGGTGTATTCGAAAAAAAATGTATCCGGAAAATGTATCTTGCTTTGTGTGATGCCAACGGCGATTATCGAAGGAAATTTACGATAAGCTGTTCGAGCTTTTCGATATGACTATAGTGCAGTGAATAAAAGCCCAAAGAATGGATAAGAAGGTCCAGCCCAGAAGGATTTCCTACGGACACCCGAATTCGGCAGCAGAGGAACGGGTGGCCTGGACTGAGTTGAAAAACAGGTGGAGGGTGAGTGATTCCTTTGATATTTCGAATTGGCGTCAGTTTTCAATGAAAAGGGATGACTGGCATGTCTTGATACGCAACGGCCAAAATCGCCTAAGCGGTCAAGCGCCAAAAAATAATGATGATAACCAAGTTTTAATATTTGAGCCTAGTTCGTCGGTTTTTGAGGCCCAAACGGAATATTTCAAGCTGGCAGTCAGTTCTACGAGATCTTCGATGTTGATGTATTTTTCATTTATTTACTTTATTATATCTCAAAAATTTAAATAGCAGATCGCTTCTCTCAGTCTTCTTTCTATCTATCTTTCTTCTTAGAAACATCGGAACAAAGTCATTATACGGCTTCATGCTCATGGAAGGTATACGAAAAACGGAAATGTAAACAAACCAAATTCGGACTCTGCAATCGATCTTTTATTGCAACAAGCCACTTCGCTTGAATCCATCATGTCTTGTAATCTAAAATTGGATAATGTAAAATAACAACAAACAAGGGTTGTTAACAATTTATTAAGAAAACAGTAATCGGCTGCAGGTAACATTTAGCAGCTCGATTAAAACATCACCATCCGTTGTTGAAGATTTCAGCAGTGGCAACAACACCCAATTACAACTTCAACCATAAACAAGCACAACAACAAGCCTTTAGCTCTACAATTCGTATTTATTTGAACACAGCACTGTGCCTTCCATTTTATTCCACCGTTTGTGGCCATGAACTTGTCCATGAGTCTTCTATCCATTTTACAGCTAGCCAATTGCAATCATAATTAAATTCAAGCAATAAATGTTGCCACCATTATAAACCTGCGACGATACGGGTACGATACGGCCGGTGTGGCAATGGGCATTGCCTTTGTCATTGCCAGCGTTTCTAGGCTTTGGCTGTCAATTGCGGGCAGCGAGTTAATTAAGTCTCTGCACTTTTACAAGTTTTTTTTATTGCTTTCAACATATTTCTAAGGCTTTACGTGTCCATAATCTACTTCTGGCTCGATTTTCATTTGTTTATATTGAAAATAAAATGAGGCTTATATACATTAGCCACGGTCAGATGGTTTATGTACCTGAAAGATGTAGAGTAGAAAACAACCTGGAAGAAGAAAACCACATACAAAGTTTATACCTAAAGAATCAGTGTCAGGCGAGTCTGCCCAGAAAAGTCGAAACTATATTTTGTAAGTAACTTACACCTGCGTTTTAGATTTGGTGGTCGAGTTTCAGTCTGGTTTAACCGATCTTTTAGGTAACAAGTAAGGAAGTCTAAGTTCCGAACATTATGTACCTAGTAGTTATCTATTATGGCATACCAATTTACGTAGGTCTATTTTAATACTTCTTAGTTCGTATTATAAAGCCAGCTGATTGTTTCCAATAAAAACACTTCTGTTATAAGTTTTGAGGGATAAATTAATTTATTTGTATATAAATAGCTTCCCTACCAAACACCGCTAACCACATTTTCTGAAAATACCAATACATGCGCATATTGTATTTCAAAAAATTGCGTTCAAATAGACAGACGGGCAGACGGACGGAGAGACGGACAGTGCTAAATTGACTGAGCTCATCGTCCTGATTATTTCAGTACACTTATTGATGGGCCCATCTCTTCTTCTTCTCATACTTACAAATATTTCATGTTCATTAAGGGTATGAAAATAAAAAAAGAAATAGAACTTCCATATTGCAGTGGGGTTTAACTATTTTCCCAGATATTTTGCTTGTGTGTTATCCGATTTGCCTAATTTTTGGCAGGAGTATACTACATACTATTGAGAATCAGCTGACTAATTTTCATTGCCATATCTAGTTGAAACTACAAGCAATCGCCTTTGAAAATAGCAGCACTTCTCTTAAATCCACTAAATTTTTTTGCGGTCGATTTTGCGCAAAAAGCTTATTATGTGTGCAATATTGATATATATATTGCATAGTTATAGAAATATCGCGTTTTAAATTTTACAAACAAATTTTTCATAAATATGTTAAGAGAGTGGGTGTGGCCCTTAACCGATTTAGCCTATTTTTAAAACAAACAGTAACCTATATATAATCAAAATTTTAGTCAAATATCTTCTTTCTTCTTTAAATGGTCATCTAACCGCCTGGGCGATTTTGACCGTCCAACATAGCTCGCCAGTCGTTTCTTCGTTGAGCCAACTGGCGCCAATTGGAAACACCGCGGGATCGCAAATCGGTCTCTACTTGGTCCTTCCATCGGAGTGGTGGTCTCCCTCTTCCTCTGCTTCCACCGGCGGGTGCCGAAAAGAATACCTTCTGGGCTGGAGCATCTTCGCTCATTCGCACTACGTGGCCTAGCCAGCGAAGCCGCTGTGTTTTAATTCGCTGAACTATGTCGGCGTCTGCGTAAAGTTCATACAGCTCATCATTAAATCTTCTTCGGTACTCGCCGTCGCCAACGCGTAGAGGTCCACAAATCTTTCGAAGAACTTTTCTCTCGAATACTCCCAAAGCCGCCTCATCAGATGTCGTTAGTGTCCACGCTTCTGCACCATATAACAGGACGGGTGCGATGAGTGACTTGTAGAGTGTTATTTTCGTTCGTCGAGAGAGGACTTTACTTTTCAATTGCCTACTCAGCCCGAAGTAGCATTTGTTTGAAAGAGTAATTCTTCGTCGGATTTCTAAGCTAACATTATTGTTGGTGTTAATGCTGGTTCCCAGGTAAACGAAGTCCTTGACTATTTCGAAATTATTGCTGCCAACAGTGGCTTGGTTGCCAAGGCGCGAATGCGCTGACTCTTTGCATGATGACAGAAGGTACTTCGTTTTGCCCTCGTTCACCACCAATCCCATTTTCTCCGCTTCTTTTTCTAATTTGGAGTGAGCAGAAGTTACGGCGCGGTTGTTAAGGCCAACGATATCAATATCGTCAGCATATGCCAACAGTTGCACGCTTTTATGAAATATTGTTCCAGCGCGGTTAAGTTCTGCAGCTTGTATTATTTTCTCCAGCATTAAATTAAAGAAATCGCACGATAGGGGGTCTGAAACCTCGTTTAGTTTCGAACGAGCTGGCGGTGTTGCTCAAGGTCATTTTGCATAGCCGTATAAGTTTTGCGGGGAAACCAAATTCAGACATAGCGGCATATAGGCAGCTCCTTTTCGTGCTATCAAAAGCGGCTTTAAAATCAACAAAGAGATGATGTGTGTCGATTCTCTTTTCACGGGTTTTTTCCAAGATTTGGCGTATTGTAAAAATTTGGTCGATGGTAGATTTACCAGGTCTGAAGCCGCACTGATAAGGTCCAATCAGTCTGTTCACATCAGGCTTCAGTCTTTCGCACAATACGCTTGATAGGACCTTATATGCGATATTCAAAAGGCTGATTCCGCGATAGTTGGCGCAGTTTGCAGGATCGCCCTTCTTGTGGATTGGGCAGAGAACACTTAGATTCCAATCTTCAGGCATGCATTCATCCGACCATATTCTGCATAGAAGCTGATGCATGCGCTTTACCAGCTCCTCGCCTCCGTGTTTGAATAGCTCAGCAGGCCAACCATCAGCGCCAGCTGCTTTATTGTTTTTCAATCGGGATATTGCTATTCGCACCTCATTACAGTCGGGTTGTGGAACGTCAATTCCATCATCTTCGATTGTGGGCTCGGGTCAAATATCGTTTCGATAAATCAATTTTTGCCAGAGTTATGGCATAAAAAGTTTTGTGGAATAATCCACTATAAAAGTGGCGGGGCCACGCTTATTTTCGAAAATTTGTATTTCTCGACTTTCTTCGTTCACGGACACTTTGAAAGTGAAATAGAAATGATATAAAGCTTTTGTACGCAAAGTTATTGCCTATTAAATATGTCTATGATCCTTTTTAAAATCTTTCATATAAAAGTGGGCGTGGACCTTCCCGATGTCGTCCGTTTTTTTTCCAGAACATTCCTTGTATTAACATAAATTTTTGTGCTGAATTTCGTTTCGAGATCTTGAACGGTTTTTGATTTATGATTAATGTTATTTCTAAATCTGAATTGATCAAAAGTGGGCGTTGCCACACTTATTTTCAAACATTCCTTGAAAAATTTATTTTATTTCTTAATTAGTTTCTCTTTCCCTCCTAAACATTTTGATGTATATAAGTCAATATCTGTCTCGATTCGTTTATGCAGTTACATACTACCGTTACCGTTAGGCGACTAAAGTTAATATACCTTGTGTGCGTAGCACTTCTGGGTATAAAAAACACCGACACAAAAAAAAAAGCCAAACCAATCGATTTCTTTCTCCACTCTATGATTGAAATTGCTTGCGGTACATGCCCGACTGTCTTGGTAGCGATTTGGTATGATCAGTGCAACCTTCTAGGTGATGCCATTCTTACGACCGATTTGACTTAATCGCGCATATTCTAAACCCCTAATACTAAATTGATTTGAGCTTGGCTTTCCAGAGAACACTCTCCTTCTCAGGCGTTTCATTCCATATTTGAAAGAAATAGAAAGGTGTCTGATAAAATGTACAGTTCCAACTGAAAAAATCTAGAAAACTGTGTATTCGTAAAGCGTAGCCCCATACGGCCATGAAAAAATAATTTTTGCTCCAAATATTCCATCTATACCTTGTTCTCTTCTTCCGGGCCCCGGTGATATGATGTTAAAATTTGTATCCTTACACATATCAGACCGCGGAAAGGCGGTCCTTATGCAATGGAAGACTCGAACTCGATTAAACTCCCCTTGAAATAAAACCACAAATAAAGACAGGTAAATTCGATGTTTTTATATTGGAACGATTTTGCGTCATCCCTTGTCAAATTTGGTTTGGAAACAAACCGGTCTCGGCGATGTGCCATTTTCAATGCCAAATTCTTTAACTCGAATCCATTTTAATACATATCGAATCTCTACACAAAATTTCAACAACATAAGTTAAAATGAATATGTACATATTCACGTTTTTGAACACTATCGCAAATTTCAATTCCGTAGTTTTGTTTTGTTTAAACTTTCAGAGCGCATAAACATTTCATAATCTCTAAAAGTCAGACTTAATTCACTTTCATATAAAAATATAAATAATCCAAATTTAGAGTGCAACCAAAAGGCTTAAATAAATTTACAGTTATCAAACCAACAACAAAAAGTTGCAAAATTCTTTACCTAAATAGACGCAGGCAAGACATGACAGCATCTACCGATGCTTCGACTAGTACCAACAACCCGAATCCGTTGCATGATGACGATCTTTCCGAGCTGACCAAAAAAGAGATACTCTTTTGGTCACGTAAACTCAAGTTATCACCATCAGAACTGTTTACCCTATCCAAGCAAGAACTCGAGCGGCATCTTGAAAGGGTGCAGCGGGAAGAGCTGTATGATGAGCAGCGTAAAAGTCAATATGAAAAGTGGGAGCGGATTTTAGAGATGAAACGTTTTTTGCTTGAGGAGGAACGCAAGGAACGTCTTAAAGGCGGCGGAACGCCGAACCGTCGCACCATTTGGGAGATTCTATGCGCAGCCGCCAATGAAATAGAGTATATGTATGGGGAACGTCAGGAATACGCAGGTAATAGTGGTGTTGGCAGTTCAACTCCTTACTCAGACTCCGGTGATTCAAACTATTCTTCCTCATGGTTTGGTGGTTTCAAAACGCCGCCGGTGCCAAATATGTGTTCGACCATGCATAAAATGCATCCTGATGATTCGCAGTACACACAGCCAGACTTCCCCTCTACACTTTCGGCCACACCCATCAGCTATGGTTCATCACAGCGTAAAAATGCCATGACTTGTCCAGCGCATAATGCTTCCTACAATGTGGGTGCAGAGGACGCAACTTACGGCGCGTGTGGTCGAGGTAATGCAACATACAGGGCACAACAGAGGTCGGTCGCTGCAAATGCTAATCCAACGTACAATGCCTGCGCATCGCGAAATGCCACATTTGATGTGCCACGCGCAGGTAACGCCACCTACAATGTTTGTCCGTCCCAAAATGCCACATACAATGTGCCAAGGAGGGCAAAGGCAACATATGATGTATGCAACCAACCCAAAAACACAACCTACAAAGTGCCGCAAAGTAATGCAAATTTGACTTTTAATGTACCACAACAGCATGCCACAAATGCCACCTATAAAGTTTGTCCCAATGCCACGTATAATGTATCGAGTGGGCGCAATCAAAGCTTTAATGGGGCATCGCCCCGAGCACGGGGTAACGTAACTTTTGACGTGTGTCCGCCATCATCTGCCAACGCATCTTCAAGCTTTCGTCCTAATGCTGCTATGGCCTCTACTCCAAAGACTTGCCCACGAACCGATGGTAAGGCATACTTTCGGAACTATACCGATTACTGTATGACACTCTCTGGTAAAGACATCGCCGAGTCATCTCAAAGTGTTTCATACGATGTCTTTAGTGATAAGAAAAGCATGGTACGTGCTGCGGCGCGTACATATTCGATTCCTAATCGCAGTAAATCGTGTCCTCCGAGTGGACGACGCTCACACAATAGCACTGACCCTTTGAGGTACGGCAATAGTATACCATGTCCACGTGGTGCTTCACGTAATCGCTTTCCTACACCTACACCAGTTCAGGCTATTGCTGCGGCTGGTTACGGATACTCACCAATCGCGCGACCACCTTGCGATCGTTCTAACGGTGGGAAAATACGTCTGTGTAAAAGTAAAATGGGTGGCACTTGTGATTGTGAAGAACGTTCTCGCAGTGAACCGTCGCGTTGCTAACGAGCATCGGAATTTGTAGAAATGCGTTCGAGTTTCTAAGCTTTCAGTGTCTAAAAGGTGTTGTTTGTGTAGAGTTAAGTCAACCATTGCTTTTGGATTCAATGAGGCAAAAATAACTTATACAGAAAGTTTCAAGCACTAATGTTTCCTGCGAAAAGAAAAGAGAAAAAGAATTACATTGTATTTCATAATAATTTTTAACTTATAAAGCCATGTCTAAAATTTTAATAATAATTTTTAACTTATAAAGCTATGACTAAAATTTTAAGTGTGGGCAAATATACTTTATAATCTATCGAAGTGCATGACAATATAACTACTAAACTAATTCATTCATTTATTGAAACTTCGCTAGCTTAACAATTTGGGCGGGCTCGTAACAAAAGTAGTCTCGTTTGTGCCATAATTTGTGATCAAATAAAACAAAATTGGTGTCTTTGGACCCACCATCTTTTTCGCACAAATCAGTTGAAACCAATACGAAACCATCTGGGCCGGAGCGTTTATTCATTCCATTACATGTCCTAGCCAAGGGATCCTTTGGTATTTAATTTACTGCACTATGTCATATCTAAGTACAAATCGATTAGCTCATCATTAAATTTACTTCGATACTCAACGTTAATTCTTCCGTGGAACTTTCTCGAATACAGCAGCGTTGAGTTATATGCTTTTGACAGAATCTATTGCTCCGAGCGAATTTTTCCCACCATTGAAAGCTGTTGAATTTTCTACTGCAGGACAAGAGACCACTTTCTTTCTCGACATTGTGGTTAAGTCGGGGGCTCGATTCGTATGCCAATGCGGTGCAGCCCCCGTATATAATTCAAACTTTCTGAACGCCATTACTTGGCATCTCACTTTCATTTCCACCACAAACCCATCGCCGACTTCATACTTCTCCTTGTTTTACTAGGTTAACACAGTAGACAATAATGTAAGCCTTTGTTTTACCGACGATATCAACCATCACTTTCTCCTATGAGGGCCGTAAAAAAACACCTGGGGGTTAGTGGGTTGGAATATGGCCGAGGTAGGCATACCGGTCGTAAGGAGCGACTAATATGCACAAAGGTAATGACTTGAAACTCGATGGTTGATCTACGGATATGATTTCTCTCCATCCCACTACCCATCTTCTCCATCCTTCCTTACGGACATGACCTAGAAGGTTCCACTGGTCATACCAAATCGCTACCACAACAGTCGGGCAGTACCGCAAGGGAGTACCGGAGCGTACCGGGTTAATATCCGACAAAAGACTGTCACTTCCTACAACACGTCCAAAAACCTTCGGGGAGTGTTTTTGTCGCTAAAAACAAAACAATGAGGGCCTTCAAAAAAATATTTGCAATGAACGCTCGTAGAAACGTGAGAGTTGTGAATTTATTTATACTGCCAGGGGTTTTTACGTGGCTGGCCCCATGTATGCCCTATATATGTTTGGCTTTGTTTTGTAATTATCGTTTATGCCACAACTGTCAATGGGAGCAAATCGACGAATGAGTGGAAGATCACCCCATTTTAAAATATATTGTTTAAGAACACCATACCTTAGCAATTGATTCAAAAACGTCCTACCTCTGCTGAAAATATATTTAACATCATTGAAATAGGAGGATTTTTAAACTCATTCTGGGCTAGAGCGTTTGTGAAAATAATTCGGAGATATGGTGTTTTTTAACCAAATCCTGAGACACAGCTTTTTTAAAAAATATTTTTAAATAGGGCGATGCTCAACTCAACCGTTGAAATAAACTCGTTCATAGCATTTTTCACTCGAAAATTGTGTGCTTTGAATCAGACGTGTTAAATTAATTAATTAATTACTAATTATTAATCAATTAATTAGACGACTTTTTAAATTGGTAATGGGTATTTTAATTATTTTTCAAGAAAAGATAATTACCCAGCCAGCAGAAAAGCGCACGTTTTACCGATAGTACAATTTTTCATCGTTTTTCTTATCCGAAAATTGTCCGCAAACCGTCTTGTTAGGTTATTTTGTTTCCTTAGAAAAAGTTTTTATTCGAACTAAAGGAATACTGGCAACTCGGTATTGCTCCTATAAAGAAGTGTCAAAAATAAATATTTTTTGATTCGAAACTGAAAAAGTTAAACCGCAAAATATGTTAGAAAATATTTTGTTTGATTCGCCAAGGGATTTTGCGGACTCTGTTGGTTGGTAAGTATTGGAAAATTGGATATTGAATAATGCTAAAGTTATTAAATGTGTATTTCTCTCCAATATATTACAGGATACCTTTGTATAACGAATAATGTATATTAAGAAGAATACCACTATCAAGAAGAACCTCGTATCAACCAACTTCTGGTAAGATGACACGTCGTCCTTTGTCTACCAGTGATTTCTCTGAGGCCGAAGGACATATTAGTTGTGAAATTTGACAATATAGATGTGTTCAAGTTAGAATGTTTAAGTAACACTAGGATATCGCTTTTGAATCGCTTAAAAATATACTAGACTCTATGCAAAAGTTAATTTTTCTGTTTATTTGGCTTGGAATATGTTAGAAGATAAGACTGGAATGAATGGAAAATCGGATGTGAATTTGGTAAAAAACTTGCACGAAAATGCATCAGAAAATATGCGAAACCGTAGACGAGATTGTATAGAAAACGTATCCGGAAATGTGAAGAAAAGTATATAAAAATATATCTGAAAATGCATCAGTTTTTGAACAGTTTTATGTACTTCTACAGACATACGTTTCTGCCGCACACTTTAGTGGGAAAAAGGATCTACAAAAGTACTGTAACTTGAACATGTAAACGGATAAAGTGTCAGAATTTTGTAAGACTTATTTTCCGTATTCGGATACGTTTTTGGATTTTTTGCTGGCTGGGTATTAATTGATAACGATTAGAAAAAATCAAAAATTATCAAAAAGAATCAAAAATAACCAAAAAAGGAGTTTTGGTTACTTTTGATTATTTTTGATCTTTTTGATTTTAAAAATTTTTTTTTGTGATAATTTTTGACTTTTTTTCCAGTATTGTATATATTTATGTATGTTTATTTGTTTAATAATCGTAAAAAATCATGATTTTTTAAATCAATTGGAAAATAATCATTATACATTTGAAGTAATGGCAATCAATAATTAAATGGATTCTCAAGAAAATAATTAATCAAATCATTAGAATTTGTAATCATTATTTAACAGGTCTGCTTTGAATATTGTAGTCCCAGCTAAGTTCACTTTTCACTCAACACGATTTTTTTATACTACTGGAGGGCATAGTAGAGAGTAATAATGATATAAAGTGATGCCATAAACAGCCCCAAAATGCTGCTGAAGTGATCCCGATATGATCCACTAGAGAAAGAGATCCCAATTTGGTCCCACAATATGTAACTGTATATTAAAACAAGTAAGGAAGTCTAAGTTCGGGTAGAACCGAACATTAAATACCCAGCTGTGTAAAAGTGGTCGTGGTAAATTGTTGTGAAGTTATGACCTATAGAGGTTTTAAACTTTTTCTACTACCATGTGGGCAATCTTTTAAATAAAAAAATGAATGCCCGTCTGTGTGTCTGGCATCCAGAGTGCTTAACCGATCCTTATGAAATTTTCATAGTAGATTCTTGGGTTCACTGGTTACAGCATAGGCTATGTATAATTTTGAAAAGCGTAAAGAGTATACCTCATTTCATGCTTCGCAATTTTATTTAACACGGTTCTGAAATTAATAATAGCTGTAATTTGACATTTTGTTCATTTATATGTGGGCGGTACCACGCCCATTTTCCAAAATTTAAGAAAAAATGATATATAAGATCAACAGGTTGTTGCAACTACAAAATTCTAGAATTCTATCTGGATCACTGAAGGAGATATGGCATGTTCCGGTTTCCTACCTGTCTTTTAGAGAACTTTGGTCCAAAAGTGGGCGTGGTCGTAAACCGATTTTGCTTATTTTCTGTGTGTGTACTCTGCATATCTATAGTATACCTAGTATTAAGTTTCGTAATTCTATCTTACACCGTTATGAAGTTATAACAGTCGAATTTGAAATTTGCTTGACTCATAAGTGGGCGGTGCCAAGCCCACTTTAAAAAATTTTACAAAAATCGCATAAAGAATAAGAAAATTGATGTAAGTACTAAATTATATAATTATAGCTGTATCAGTTAATTAGATATGGGTAGTTCAATATTTATACCCCCTTTCCATATAACTTTTATGAAAAAGTAGGCGTGGTCGAAAAGCGATGTCATGTTTCTCTGGGTGCATTTATCACAACAATAGTATGCATCCTACGAAATTTCGCTATACTAGCGTAAACGGTTCTGAAGTTATTAAGAGTCAAAATTTGAAAATTTCTTCACTCATATGTGGCGGTGCCAAGCACCTTTTCCAAAAAATTGATAAAATCATCAATGGGACAACCAAGTTAATAAATTTAGCAAATTTCATCTTTGTAGCTGCTTTTATTATTGAATTAACCCATTTTATACGTTTTTCGAAATTTTCGATATCGAAAAAAGAGGCGTGGTTATGGTTCGATTTCGCCCATTTCAAATAACAACCTACCTTGGCCCGAAAGCAACCTGTGTGCCAAATTTGATTAAAATACTAAATTTTTACTCAAGTTATTGTGTCCACGGACGGACGGGCATGTCTTAATGAATTCCTCAGTTCATTCTAAGAACTTTGATATATGGAACTCCATATCTATCTCTATTATTTTGTACCGTTACAAACCACCGTTATATGGCCAAAACTATAATACCCTGTGTACTAGTACACGCTGGGTATAAAAAACGATTTGAACCCGAAAAAAATGTTTGGGTTTCCCAATGGACCCCAAGTCGTTCCAGAAAAACTAACCCTGAATAATTTCCGAACCATCCCTTAGTAATCTCAAATTTGTCACTTAATAGTCTAGAAAATCTTCAGGTATGCACACGGAATATATAATATAATTAAATGTCACCGTAACATAGACGTCTAACTTAAATTTTAAGGTATCTCTTTCGATAACTTGACCGGTTTCGGAGTTATGGACCAAAATGTGGACCAGGGTGATCCAAAATATGTTAGTACAGTCTGGGTTTCAAACGAAAGGTGCTAATGAAATTCAGTTCCACTTGCTTTGGAGATATAATCATTGAAATCGAACTAAGTTCATTAGAATTTCTTAGATGCCCCGCAGCGTGACCGTGCTTTCTAGTTTAAAGTAAATAAAAACTAAATAATAACTAATTATTTTAGTCTGAAAATCAAATAACAAACTGATATACTACTTATTTACTCACATTGAGTATGAAAGATTCATGCTCATATTGAATGTCAGATTTCAGGCAACGATTTGAACTTTCCAAACCTTCTCCTGGAAAGTTTCAAAAATTTACTCTGGATTTTATTAACAATTGCCACAGAAACCTTAATAACAACTATATTTGTCATAAAATCGAATAACTGTTACAAGATTTTCAAATTTGCTTGAGTAAATAATAAGCATTCTTATAATCCCACCATAGTTTTAAGTTTTACCCAATTTTGAAGATTTTGTATCACCTGTGATGTGCTATTTTGAGCAATATTTACTGGATGCGAAATACTGATCTTAAATTAGTATCAACAAAACAATGCATTCCTTGCTGAATTTTAGCACATACATATGTGTGTACATTACATATTGGGCTCAGTGTTGGCGTTTTGGTTATTTTTAACCGAAACTGGTAATTTTTTCTCACTTTAAAACATTTTTGGTAATTTGGCAATTTTTTTTTAGTTTTAATTTAGTTAATTAGTTTTAGGTAAAATTTCACGCAAATGCTGGAAGAATAGCATTTCAGAAAAAGTAGATTAAGTAATAACAGAAAAATTAAAGGTTTTTTTTTTTGTAGTGTATTTAATTAAACGGATGCAAAGAGGTTTTGTTGATTTTTGTTTTCACATTTCCATCTAAGTTGATATATTTTTATATTATTGGATTTTCGTATGTACGTGCCTGTAATTTCAAGTAAACCTGTATTTGTGTTTTTTTATAAAATAGTAGTTTCTTGGGAATCTATTTTTTAATTATTGGTTACTTCTTTTTTATTGCTGTGGCAACACTGATTTGGCTGCAAACTGCACAGCAACCAAATTTCAGAATTGTATTATGTTGTTGTTGCACAGTTCCGCATCGTCTCGTGCATTAGTTGCGCCTCGTCGAATATTCTGTTGCAGCAAATGCCAAAGGGGTACATGGTCTGTTGCAAAGGAATTTCATGGCTTCTTATTTATTTATTACTGCACATTTTACTAGATCGAATTGGTTAACACTGCAACATTGTTTTGGTAGTTCTGAAGAATCTGAAGAATGCGTTGCTGCATAAAAGTGATAATTTGTTTAAATCAACTAGGAACTTGTTAGTTACCATAGCGCCTAGGGAAATTTATGCACAATCTTTGACATAATAAATACAATGCTTGTCAGCACAAGCTGTGATGCATGGCGTTGTTGGCCTTCTCGTACAATTGCCCAGATATGATTTTTATTTGAATTCTGTTTTTCCAGATGTTGTTAACCAGCAAAGACACACCGCGAAGGGTTAGAGGAGTGTTACGGAAGTGGCAATCGTTTGCCGTTTCTTGACGAACTAGCCCCACCACGTATTTTATTGAAATTGCGCTTAACCGTTTAAACGGGCAAAAGTAATTTTGCGTCGGCAAAAGATGCTGCGTAGTAGTTCACTGTTTCGAAATAATGGCGGCCAACAGTGAGTGGTTGTCAAGAAGAAAATGTTTCTACAGGGTGGCTAATGAAAGCCGCTACCAAAAAAAAATTTAATAACTTTTTTTCTATTTAATGAATCTGGTAAATTTTTTTTTTATTTTGCAGATTGACTTTTACATTTAACAAAAATGGATAACTGGGACACTGAAACAAGAACTTGGATTGTCCGCCGCTATCACGCACTGGAGTCCGTAGTTTCGGTTCAAAGAGAGTATAGGCGCACGTTTGGCGGCAATCCTTCGAGCAGATGGACCATAATAAGACTTGTAAACAATTTTGCCGAGCATGGAACAGTCAACAGAAGACCTTACCATCGAAACCCTCCAGTTCGAACGGAGGAAACAATCGCTGCTGTAGCTGCTGCCATACAAAACAATCCACGTGTTTCGACAAGAAGCTTATCTGCTCAAATGGGTGTAAGCAGACAGTCATTACAGTCAATTATGCACAAAGATTTGGACTTATTCCCATATAAAATTCAAATGGCCAACAAACTGAACGCTGCAGACTTGCCGATTCGCTTGGAATTTTGCCAGAAGATGCTTCAAATGGTGGAAGAGGATGGAAACATATTTTTCATGTCTGACGAGGCCCATTTCGATTTAAACGGCAACATAAACAAACAAAATTGTCGAATATGGAGTGCTTCCAACCCACAGATACTCCATGAGACGGAATTGCATCCACTTCGTGTCACAGTGTGGTGTGCAGTTTCATCACGTTGCATTGTCGGGCCCTACTTCTTCGAAGAAAACGGTCACACCGTTACGGTTACTGGAGACCGTTACTTGAGCATGTTGAGAGAGTTTTTCTATCCAGAATTACGCCGAATGAGAATTTCTTTCAATTCTGTGTGGTTTCAGCAAGATGGTGCAGCTCGTCATATAGCCCAACCTGTTATGACAGAATTGCGACGAAAATTTCCCAATAAGCTGATATCCAGAAACTCCACATTCCGTTGGCCACCCAGGTCGCCTGACCTTACTGCACCTGACTTTTTCTTGTGGGGTTATTGCAAACAGGAAGTCTTCAAAGCAAAACCAACAAATTTGAATGAACTAAGGCAATCCATTCGAGAAACAATTGCGGCTATTCCTGTCTCAACTCTCCAAGCAGTAATGAACAACTTTTTGGTAAGATGCAGCACATGCATCGACGAGCAGGGGGGCATTTAAATTCCATTAGTTTTAAAACTAATTAAGCTATATTTAATAAAATTTAATGAGCTTTAACATGAATAAAAGAAAAATGAATTCCATACACTGAAAAAAAAAATTATTTGAGTTTTTTAATGTAGCAAAATTCATCAGCCACCCTGTATGTTTAGCTTGACGACAGCATGTACTTCGCCTAATCCTCGTTCACCATCAAACCCATTTTATCTACTTGTTGGCCCTGTTTGGACGCTTTTATAAAGTACTAGCAGACCCGACAGGCGTTGACCTGCTCGAAAATTTACTTGCCCACATTTGATAAATTGTACTTTGTCCGTCACCTTCTCCCTCTGGACCACCCTTTTACCTTTCCTATTATTTTCTCTCTTTCCTGAACCATTGGTGAAAGTTTCATAAAGATCGTTTAGGAAGTCAGGAGGTCAAACAGCACAGAAAAATATCTGGCATTGTGTAAATCTTGATTGAAGGAGACATATGTATGTCAAAGTGAAACTACGAAAATTAGTAAACAAATTTTCTTATTTAATAATTCATTGTGATACATTTAATGCGAGAAAATCAAAAAAATCAGCAGTTTCGAGGGGCCACTTATGAGTGACTGTTGATCACACAGAGTGTCTTTGCGGCGACTCCTTTAAATATATTAAATCTGGCTATGTTTCTGTAGTTAGCCCGCCGCACAGTGCCGTATGAGTGGCAAAAATGATAAAAATCATTGTCGCGAATGTCAACGTGTTTGGTATTGTTGGCAAGGTTATTTATCCAAGATAAAGGACCTGGTCATAATTTTTTGTTTTCGTTGTAGAAAACTTCAGAAATGCTTAAGTTTACAATGGTATAACTAAAAAGTGTGTTTTTTTTTTATTCTTTAAGATAGAAGAATTAACATTAACAACATTTTTTTGCGGTGGAGTTTTGCTTAGAAAGCTTATCATGTGTGCAAGATCTTATTGATATAGCTTGCCTCGTTATAGAAATATCGCGTTTGACCAATTTCGCCCATTTTTACAACAAACTTTCACCTTTATATATTCAACATTTTCGCCAAATATCGTTTCGGTAAATCAATTTTTGGCGAAGTTATGGCATAAAAAGTTTTGTGGAATAATCCACTATAAAAGTGGCGGGGCCACGCCCATTTTCGAACATTTATATTTTTCGACTTTCTTCGTTCACGGACACTTTAAAAGTGAAATAGAAATGATATAAAGCTCTTGTACGCAAAGTTATTGCCTATTTAATATATTTATGATCCTTTTCAAAATCTTTCGTATAAAAGTGGGAGTGCACCCTAACCAATTCCGCCCATTTTTGTCTGAAACATTACTTCTATTAATATAAATATATGTGCTGAATTTCGTTTTGATATCTTGAACGGTTTTTGATTCATGATTAATATTATTTGTAAATTTGACTTAATCAAAAGTGGGCGGTGCCACACCCTTTTTCAAACATTTCTTGAAAAATTAATTTTGTGCCTTAAAGTTAATGTACACACCAAATGTTATCCTTAGAAGTGTTGTATGTACTGAATAATTACTTTTTTTGTATTTTCGAAAATTTTTTATATATAAAAAGTGGGCGTGGCTATTCTCCGATTTCGCCCATTTTAAATAGCGCTTGGAGATGAGTTCCAAGGAACCTGCATAACAAATTTCATTTCTCTCTATGGCGCGATATACAACAGGTATATCATCATAAACCTCCTAAGAGATTTTTGCGCCAAGCTTCTCTTCCAATTTGTGGTGTGCCGATTTGAATTTTCCCTACAAATTGGTGGGACCTACAGTTTTTTGCCGACTCCGAACGGCATCTACAAAGGAGACGAATTTTTTGCTGAGAAGCCTGTCATGGCAGAAATACACTCGGAGAGTTTGCCAAACCAAATTTCAATTAGATATCTTAAAATTTACGCAAGTTATCGTGTCAACAGACGCACGGACGGACATGGCTTAATCAATTTCTTTTTTCCTCCTGAACATTTTGATATATATAAGTAAATATCTCTCTCGATCCGTTTATGCCGTTACAAATCTTCCAAATGCCTAAATTGGACAATAATTTCTCTTAAGATTTGCAAATAGGGATGTGTCAGGTCGATGTCTAAAGGGAACATGTTAAAGAGTCAAACCACGTCAACTGTGTCAACGGATGTTTCCCTAATTTTTCATATAGTAATAAAAATCGTAAAAATTTGTAGCTAACAACAAAACAAAAAAACACTTTGAACCTTTTTTTTAAACCCCGCATTGTTTTCATTATTTTCAATAATAAAGAATTTTGAAACATTTCGAAGAAAAATTGATAACTCACGACTCGTTTGACATATACGGACGAAATTTTTTTTTATATTTACGAAACGGCAGAAATACACTCTTCATACCGCTTTTGATATTACCTGTACCAGGGCTCGAACCTTAGACCTTCGTTGTGGTAGGCCAACAAAACTATTGCCACATCACGGCTGCCGCCTCTTTATAGATAACTGTAAATTATTTTAAATGATAACTTGTTGATTAAATTTGTATATCATCAGCAACGTTATCAAAATTTCAGCAAATAAGCATACATGATATAATAGGATATTTAATCACTGCACTTCCGACTACTCAGAAGTGAAGTTATATTTGCACTGCTGCCAATACTTTGTTTCTACTCTCAAAAAGATAGTCCCAAAACTGCACAGCGACCAAAAGCAGGTCAAAAAAACAATTGCATTCATAGCTATGCCGAATGGGCCGGGGGTGTGGATCTTTTTTGAACTCGACTGTTATTCCTTGTTGTCACGTAGATCCTGAAATTGTACGTAGTAAAATTAATATTCATTAAGTGGTCAATAAAATCCTTAACTAACACGCTGTGGTGTCTTCAAGCCTTGCATGACACTTTGCATAGCAATCCTCCCACATGTGTGGCATGCAACATTATGTTGCATGGTTTAGCAAAGCAAATTAGGGGCATTGAAATAACGCCCGAGAAAACAACATCCTTTCGGAAAGGAAATAAAACCCACATGCCTTATTTCATTTTGTCTTTTCAAAAAGGAAATAACGCCCGCTTGCCTCATTTCCTTTAAAAAAAAGGAATTAACGTCCATCGAGAAAAGGAAATAACACCCGCGGGCCTAATTTCCATTTTGAAAAGGATATAACGCCTCGGGCTTTATTTAAACAAAATATTTATATAAAGCCGGCACAAGTTATCGTCATGGGCGATTCTGTGCAGAAAAACTGTGGATCGAGAAGCCGGTGTTGGATCGGCTAAGGGTTATTTTTTATAAGCGCGGCCCAAGGGCCTACACAGAAGGAGATTCTGTGCAGAAAAACTGTGGATCGCGAAGGCGGTGTTGGATCGGCTAAGGGTTATTTTTTATAAGCGCGGCCCAAGGCCGCCTACACATAAAGGGATGGTGCAGAAAAACTGGGGATCGCGAAGCTGGTGTTGGATCGGCTAAGGGTTATTTTTTATAAGCGTGGCCCAAGGCCGCCTACACAGAAAGGGATTCTGTGCAGGAAAACTGTGGATCGCGAAGGCGGTGTTGGATCGGCTAAGGGTTATTTTTTATAAGCGCGGCCCAAGGCCGCCTACACAGAAAGGGATTCTGTGCAGAAAAACTGTGGATCGCGAAGCCGGAGCTGGATCTGCTTAGGGTTATTTTTTATAAGGGTTATTTTTTCAAAGGGAAATAACGCGGGCGTTATTTCACTGCACCAGCAAATTAATTTTTACTGCTGCTCGTAATTTATGTGCATATTTCATAATCATGACATGTTTTCAAAATGCAGATGAATTCAACGAAAATTTATTAAGCACTCGATGCGCTTACAAAATGTCGCATTATTTATAGTGCAGACGCTGAGCATGCAAACGTTAACAACAACAATAGTAATTCAACAATTGCTGCCACAACTGATTTGCGTATTGCAGCAGACACAGAACATTTGAATTGACAGCACTTCACATTAGAGTAACGGTTTTCGCTTTGCACCTTAATTTATGGCAACGCAATCAAAACAGAAACTAAATAAAAATCAAAAAACAACAATAACAAATGGCATCATAAATTTGTGTGTCACGAATGAAAATTTTAAATAAAATTATGCAATGCCAATAGCAAAAACAGCAACACTTCTGCTCTCAGTTAAATAGTAAATAATGGACCGTCTTCGTATTGATGGCACCGACAAGTGTTTGCCTCATTGCGCGGGAGTAAGGACCTCCATGACGTTTATGTTTTTTAAATTTTATAGGTGTTTGTTTTTGCAACATCAACATCGATTTATCTGCAACTTCAAAGGAAAGTGAAATTCGACTTCTTTCTTGTTGCGAACGTTTGATGCTAGCACGTGGCATGACGAATTCCGTGTGCCGACTCTTTTTTGTTATTGCCGTACAGTGTACATCAATCCGACCATTAATATGTAGCAACAACAAATATAACAAATATAAAAGTGGCAATGTTGCAAATAGGGAGTCTCATTTAAAGGGCCTCATCGTCAATTGCTTCTGTTACAGCTGGCAACGCAATGTTGCCACTAACAAGACGGCATTTTTAGTTGGTCTTTACGTGACGACGTGCGCCATGCACTCTGTTACAAAAGTTCCGCGTTCGACCAATAAGCTTTCAATCAATTTTGAGAGGTTTCTTGGCTAGGTCAGGTTGGAGTTCCCAGCATTAACTTTTGTAGATCCATTTACAACTTATTTATGAATCTCTTCATCTGTAAAACATGTGGAGAAACAATTGTTTAGTGTACGTTATCGTCACAACATCGAAGCGGAGCATCTGTCGTGGGTTCTATTTAAACAACCAAATGATTTCTCAAAGATTTTCGGTATAATGCCAGCTTATTTCGAGCGATTCTTATGCTTATTACCTGTTATGGTGGGAGCGATGCAAACCTACCCGCATTATGAAAGGCTTCTTTTTCGCACTGCAGATTTACTGCACCCCCTTGAAACTCCTCAATGTAAGTTCTGCTTACTCCAAATTCGAAAAGGAATTTGTTTGGTGATAAACTATCACAAAACAAAGTATTCTGTCAGCAGGCAAAGGATCAGGGTATTTTATTTTTGGGAAGCATTTCACGTTTGTTGGCAGTAATACGAAACAGTGAATGCGAACCGGGTATTTTAACCTCAGTTATGTCAGCTTAGAAATTCGCAACAGAGTTCCTCTTGCCAACAAATCTAATTTTGGACTGAGTAGGCGATTGAGAAGTAACCCCCTTAAAAAGTGATCCATACGCACCTGGTCAATTCAGGGATGAATCGTCCAAGGCAAAATGAATCAAACTTACTACCTAAAAGGAGTGTCTCCTCCCCACTATTGTTTAGTTCTTACCAAACCTTATACCCAAATAACCGCCTTCTAAGATAAAGCACGTGTATACTTATGAACTCTACTAAAAAATCAAGGGGTTTCTGTGCTGTGTCCCCTCAATGAAACTGACCCTATTCCCGAAGTGACAATACAGATGGGATTTCCTTAAGAGGCCATGGTACTAAGGTGCCGACTGTTACTAACACAAAAATCTTGCGCAGGACATTTGTCAAAATCGCCCGGGCGGTTAGATGCCCATTTAAAGAAGAAGATAATTGCAAATCAAATCCGTCAATCAAATAGCCGTTTTGGTACTTAGGCGTACTCAATTCATAACCGGAAAAATACAATCACATCCGTTAATCTCCTTAAATCAAAAAAAAAAGTAACTACAACAACAACAATATGTTAAATTATATTTATTACATAAAAGTTAAAAGATAAGCCAACCCAAAGTCCACTCAGAAATAAAATAATATTCAGGAACTAGCTGGAAACATTTTGAAAACTTCGGTCAAGGTCGAATATGCTACTCAATCAAATTGTTCAAATATTTATCAATATTGCATAACTTTTATTTTTCAAGCATTAAATTTTGTAAGTACCGTAACTTATTTGACAGAATATACTTACGTCGAATATGAATTTTCCATTGCTGAAGTAACCCACCGGGCACAGCATGATAGAGCCAACAACGGCAGTTAAACAAAACAAAAACAACAACAATCTCATTGATCTATTGCTTGCAATGTCAATTGCTTATTGTTGGTTTGAATGTTGTTGTTGCCTCTGTTATTGCCAATGTTGCTGCTGTGGTTGCTGCTCGCTCTTAAAAACAATCAATCAGCAACGATTTTTCGCTCAATTAGACATCATCATTCAATCGGTGATCCGTGAGCTGTTGTGACGAGTTGAAAAGAAGAGTTGCCAACAAAATAAACAAACAATGACAAAACACAATGCAGCAACCGTAACCGATAACAACACGATAGACAACCATCAATCGTCACTGTAACAACAAAATCAGTGGCAGCAGCGACAAAAGCTATAATCTGTTAACCGAGCTAAAACGAATTACAAAACCAAATCGCAGTCAAGACGAAACGCGTTTTCATTCAAGTTTCAGCAAAGCAAAAAAATAATCGAGCCGTAACGAATCGAAGTAGAAACAAATCGTAATTTGTTTATATGAAAAATAAGTTTGTAGGTAGATATGTTTCGTTTTATTGTTTCTGCGATGAAATGCAATGCCAAATGAAATTGAAAACGAAAATTAAAATGAAAATGGAAATTGAAACGAAAACAAATGATGGCCAACAGCCCAGTTAATGGTAGCAAGCATTGCAGCATTCGTTGACTACAACAATAATCATTGCAGATATTGCAACAAACAACAATTTCATCACGATTTTCAATGTAATGCAAAATAAAATGTTGTCAATGCGCCTGCCCCACACACATGCACATATTTCAAAATTGGCTGTTATATTGCTAGATGATGACTTTCACATTAGACGGTCAACAATGCGGAAAATCGTCGATCGGCAAAAGCAAAGCCAAAGGCAGTCAAGTTATGTTTGTGAGCGCGTGTGTGGCATGCACCGTTATTACCTTTTTTTGCGTTTGTATGTGTGATCGTTATACGGTTGGCGAATTTGCCAGAAGAATTTGATTTTTTTTATTCAATGGTGGAGCACGTTCTTTGCTAATGAAGAAGTCCTGCTGAAATAATAAATAGCTACACTGAGAGAAATTATCTTGCTTGAACCTGAACGATTTTAAAAATATGTGTTTCCTTATAAGGGGAATAAGTACCATGTTACGCAGCGATGTTAACCCTCGAGTACACATGTAGCTTTGGATACGTGCGTTCGAGGAACACTGTCTCAGTCCAAATTCTTTTAGTTTTTTTAAGTACGTAGGGTAAACGCACCAGTTTCCGGACACTTAACGTTTTCCTCAACTTTGACTTCGACTCATTTTCTCACTATAAACGCTACCGCGAAAGGATATACTGTTTATAATAGCATAAATATTGCTCAAAAATATGACGTCTGTATAATTTAAAACTATAATGTTGTTAATATTATTAAAGTAAAAACTCAAAAAAGTTCGATTTGCTCTAGTTTCTGGACAGTAAAATTTAGTTTCCGGACACTTTGGTTTTAGTTTTCGGACACTCGAAATTTCTATGAAATTTGTATATACACTATATTTTTGTAAAGTATTTCTGAAACATGAAGAAGAACTTTGAATACAATAAATAAATCTTTATTATATTCACATCTCTCTGGATGGGCATCTCACTGATTTGGACACTGGTCATAAGCCAACTTTCCCATCGGTGGTTCGAGGGATCAGCCAAACTTACGGCGTACGCAGTTGATGTTTTATTTGTCATAATTGGTAGAGTTTTTCCAACAATTAGCTATATGAAGGTCCGGGAACTTCAGGAGGTCCTTGTCTGGGCGTCCGACGTTGGGTTAATCGCAAACTTCGGGTTTACATAGTCATGGCGGGGTGCACGTGAGTCTTCTCACCCTCTTTCTGATTGGGTATTCACCGCGATTGTGAAACGAATAGTCATTATGGAGTCGTCGTTTGGTTACCAGGCACACAAAAAAAAAACTTTTGTTAACAAACTGGAGAGAGTATGCACATAATCAATAATTAGTATAATGGGGGGCTTAAATGCCATTCTGAACATCGCACCCGTAGAATTAGCACCCGTACCTCGTGGCAGTAGTCTCTACCAGCGCCATCAAAAACGGGGCCGACAGACTGTATGGTCCCGCCCGCACTTCGAAATGGGTGTTGAAGCTACAATAGTTGGGATTGATGTGAAGGGTTGGCGTAAGGTTCGGTAAATACCATACACATTTACACCGATTGCTCCAAATCTGCTTTATACTGTGCTTATCCGAACAAATCCTACAAGGAGGTAAATTACAACAACTAAAAGTGTCTTGAAGTGTAACAGGCGCTAGAAAAAATTTACAAGGAGGGAACGTACATCTATACTTGGTCATGGGTCATATGGGAATAGATGGAAGCGAAAGGGATGATATCTTCACCTAGAAGGGGAAGACTCTTGAAAAGTATACCTTAGATCTCCTCATCAGATTGAGAGTATTGAAAAGCAGTCAAGAGCTGAAAACGATCTACCAAGAAAAAACGGCTTAGAAGTAACATGGTAACAGTGTATGGGTTAACAACCTAGCTCTTGTCCGTAAAACGGCAAGACTGCAATATCATGTTTTTATAGGTTGTACAAGTAATCCTTGAACATATTTTGTGATCCTGTCGCTCGCCAGATCAAGGCTCCAACTATTAGGAGTTCCACAGCTATCCTAAGCTGCCGCTTGTCTGATGCTTGTTTGGTTTGACCTTATAACCTCGAAGGGCTGAGGTAAAAGTCTGCATTCATTCTTTATAATATCGATAAAAACAACAAAGTTTGTACAAAATGCTAACTGTCCGAACATTGAAACTTATTTTCTCATTATCCGGACAGCAATATTTGTACTTGAAAAAACGTGTCCGAAGACTGAAAACATAGGAGAAAATTATGTTTTTCTTTTTGTAATGCATGTACGAGTATAATATAAAAAACTATCATTTAGAAGCATTAAAATGGTAATTTGTAATTTTCGACTTCTTTTCAGTGTCCGGACGGCCTGTCCTGAAATTGAAAATCACCTCAAATCTCGGTACTGATATCCGTACAGTAATCATTTAGGCTGAACATTTGAGTAAATTTCTTTTTTATTTATAAAATGAAAGTTTATTATATTTTAAACAAATATTTTTAACTTTTATTGTAGTATGTTAATTAATACTTGTTTCGGTCCTTACTTTTATAAAATGCTCCCACTATTTTGCCGCATGCTCAGACTTCTGACACTAAAATTACGTGTAACTTTTAAACTATGCTTTTCATTCATGTTAAATTTTGCCCGTACACTCAGTAAACATGTACATTTCCATTGGTGTTGTTATTTGAGACTATTTGTCAGTGAGTTGCCTATTAATCGCAAAACATGGAAATAGTGTCCGGACACTAAGGCTGTCCGGAAACTAGTGCAGTTACCCTACAATGTTAGCAGCCACAAAGTCGGTCGCTGTGGTTTGATGAGAGTTCAACATTGCTCGCCAGCCGTTTCTTCTTTCTGCCAACTGGCGCCAATTGAAAACAACAAGCGAGTCGGGTTTCACTTAGTCCTGATACAAGGAAAATGGGTGTCATGGCCTGCTGGCGTAATGAAAATCAGGCGATCTGTGCTATTATTACACAATATTTCGATTCTTTTCATGGTTCAAATACGCTTAAAGCCATACTGTTCTCATACTGAACAGGTATTTCACATCCTCAATCAAGACAAACTCTATGTCTGTGCAAAATGTGACACTATCAAATGCTTTTGAAGCAGCAAGTTACTCGCCACTTTTAGTGTATATTAAAAGCCCCAACCCACTATCAAAACTTAAAATATGGACCTTGAACTAACCTACCTACAGGGTGTTTTTTTTACAGGTTTGTTTTTCGAATAGAGATAAAACTGGCATTTTGTGGTCAAATCTGGCAACTCTAATGTCATTTATGTTCAGTTTGGTTTGCCATTTCATCATGAACAGGTTGACAAAAGAACAACGCTTGCAAATCGTGCAAATTTATTTCGAAAATAATGGTTCAGTTCGCGAAGTTTACCGTGAGCTCCGTCCATTTTATGGTCGACATAATCGTCCATCAGAGCAATTAATTCGGTTAACCATGGATCGTTTTCGCACTACGTTTACTCTATGTGATAATACGCATCCGCAGAGACGTCGAACAGTGCGCACCGAAGAAACAATTGCCGCTGTAGAGCAAAGTGTTGAAGAGGACCCGAATGAATCGATTCGCCACCGTGCACAGCAATTGGAGCTTTGTCCATCAACTTTATGGAAGATTTTGCGCAAAGATCTTGGCTTGCGACCTTACAAGATCCAGCTTGTGCAAGAATTAAAGCCGCGAGACCATGCAATGCGTCGTGATTTTGGTGTATGGGCCGAAAATGAGATTGATTTCGATGCTGATTTTCATCGCAAAATTTTGTTCAGTGATGAGGCTCATTTTTGGTTGAATGGCTACGTCAACAAGCAAAATTGCCGCATTTGGAGTGAAGAGAATCCACATGAGACCCTTGAAACGCCATTACATCCACAAAAACTGACTGTTTGGTGTGCTCTATGGGCTGGTGGAGTCATTGGGCCATACTTCTTCCGCAATAATGCTGGAGAGGCAGCTACCGTTAATGGAGACCGGTATAGAGCCATGATAACCGACTATTTTGTTCCCGAATTGGATGGCATGAATGTGGATGAGTTGTGGTTCCAACAAGACGGCGCTACATGCCACACAGCGCACGTCACAATCGATTTATTGAAGGAAACATTCGATGAGCGCATAATTTCGCGGAATGGACCTGTCAATTGGCCACCAAGGTCGTGTGATTTGACACCATTGGATTATTTTCTTTGGGGATATGTGAAGTCGCTCGTCTACACCAACAAACCAGAAACGTTAGGGGAATTGGAAGCCAACATTCGTGGCGTTATTGCCGACATACGGCCCCATATGCTCGAAAAAGTGGTTGAAAATTGGACCTGTAGAATTGGCTTTATTCGAGCCAGCCGCGGCGGCCACATGCCCGAAATCATATTTAAACATTAATGGCATAAAATTATCCTTCCAATAAAGCCAAATTGATGGACCTTAAAATGATTTTCTTGTGTTTTATTTCAATTCGAAGTTCTATACCCCTAAAAAAAACACCCTATACTTTAGTATTCGGCAGGTCGGTTATATTTCGTGATCAGGAATCTAATGAAAATATGTAAGAGATCCCTCAGGATAGTGTCCTTCAAGAGTTCTGACCTCGAAATATCATAAAGGGCCTAAGCATTTCATACATCGTCGGAGACACTGCAAAACCACGTAACGCATAAATGCAAAACCGCGTAAGTGATATCTCAGTTTGGCTGTTTTTCTACTTCAAATGTCTTATTTTTTAGAAGAATATTGACTTTATGGGAAAAGTTCCCATCAAGATTGATTCTTTTAATTATTTTCCAAACCAACATGTAGTTTTCTTGAGAATAAATGAATAGATCTTGATAGCAGGGGCCCATAAAAGCATGACTAGTGTTTCTCAGTGAGCAAGCAAACAAGCAAATGCTTTTACTTGCTAGCCGACGCGCTGGTTGTTGTTTATGACACTAATTGTTAGCAAACTCTTCTGACGCTAGTCCTAGAAAACTAGCGGTATCAGTAGGTTTACACCACTCTGAGTTTACCTTTAGAAAGGTAGCCTTCGTGTATTGGGTAGTTTACTTTCCTTCCATACTAAAGGTCCTAGGCTCGATTCACATTAGACTTAAGACCAAAAATACTGTAGAAACAAGTAAGAAAGCGCTGTCTTCGGTTTTGCCGAAAGCTGTATACCTTTCATGAATGAATACGCATCACGGTTTTAAATGTCCGATCCTTACTTACAATAAGTAGAAACTCTGCAAAATTTGAGGGTCTTAGCCCAAACCCCATATATCGGGAAAATGTGTTGTATGCGGGCTATACGATACATTGGTCCAATCTTGATGATTTTCAGCTGCTAAATTTCGGGGTCCTCGCTATTAAATTGCAAGAGTTATAGCCCAAACCGCATTTATCGGAACAATCGATTGTATGGGAGCTATGTGTTGTATTAGTCCGATCTTGTTGGTTCAGACAAATGAATAATATATTACAAAATCTCAAAAACTGAGGGACTAGTTTGCGTTCAGACAGACAGGCGGACAGATAGACGGACATGGCTAAATCGACTCAGCTCATCACCCTGATCATTACGGTATACATATTGGTGGGTCTATCTCTTCTTCTTCTCATACTTACAAACATCGGACATAAGTTATAATACCATGCTTTACTTTTTATGCATGATTTCAATGTAAAGAATTTTCTCAGTGTATTTAAAGTAACAAAAGAATTGCAGATCATATTTTGTTCGTAATTGAATTGCATGTTCATAGGCATTGCATGCATGCAACGTTTTTCCACTCAGTGAATATGTAATTGAGCAAAATACTGCAAATGAGCAAGTGCACGCACAACAAAAACGATCGGCTGCAGGAGAAGTGATCCTCAACTGTCATGGTTTTAAGATCAGAAGATCAAAGTGATTGCGTGGAAGTGCTGCTGACACATTGTGCAACTACGGATCGACGTATAGTTTCGACTCTTGCATACGAATTTTACCAATAATGGTATAAAATGGGATATGAAATTGTGCGATCGGCATCACCAACACTGATCGCCTTTGATATTTTTATTGATTAAATCATGTCAATAAAGTTTTTGTGTTACTTTACATTCAAACAAACATACATACAGACGTATATATTTAGTTTGCATGAGGCGTATGGAATTTAGGCGCTGAATTTGACCACCTGACACTCGTGTGCCACAACTTTTGCCATAGAGGCATGGAGAGCATCATTATATTTGTATGGTGAACACTGACAGCGTAAATATGTAGCAAACTGAAAATGATTGATGTTAAGTGAATGGGGAAAGTGCAATAAATCTGTGAAAATTCCACTTAAGCGACAAAGCAGATCAAACACTTAATGATCGATCGATAGTGATCACACACATGTGCTCACCTTGTTTGTGGATTTTCTTTTCTTGTCATTATTTTCATATCACCCACTGCATCCATCCAGACGTCCATACATCATTTTCACCGATCTCGTTGAAGGATCACTGATCATTAGGCTGCAAAAAGGTGCATACTCTTTTGCATACTAATGCAAAAGTAAAAGCAAATTTAAACAAGTCCATAACAAGCATTGCATATTAAATTATTGAAACATGAACTCGACTGTTTTGGTTGACTGTCATGGCATATGTTTGAATTATGAAAACTTGCAATTTGTAAAAGGCACATTGTCTTATTTAAAGCATATACTTAGCAGTGTATTACGGGAAAAACGAAATCCCTTATAAACGTCCAATAAAAACATATATTGATCTTATAAGCCCAAGCAGCGCCAGTGGACAACCCAACCAGGCTTATGTCAACATTTTAAACTGTTCAGGGCTCACGCTAATGGTGTGATGACACAATTATTTGTGGCTTTCCGCAAAACAAAACAAAATGAAAAGTGAACACCAACTAACTAACTAACAATCGAAGTGATCGAGTTATGTTAACCCAGGATCAAAGTTCATAAGTTCACTTCAAGTTCCTAAATAAAAAAAAATGCTACACTTTGTATACTCGTACAATAAAAACGAAGTTTTACTGTGGTTATAAAATTTGACAAAACAAAAAAGAGAACAAATTGTGTTCGACTTTTTATAGGTGTTATTTGTACATGTGGTTGTGATCGTGGCAAATGCTACCACTTTTTTGGTAGCTACTAATTATAAAGCAAAACTCATCGTCTGCACGTCTGCATAGTGAAATGCATTTCCCTTTTATGGCGAGCTTAAAACAAATTTACTATGGGATAAACCAAGTGTTCCACAGTCACGGAAGTTCAGTGAGTGAAAATTCAAGTGATCATGCAAAGCAGATCACATCAAACACACTGGCAAACCAGTAAACTTGAAGACTTATGGGATTAAGAAAAGGTGCGCCTTTGCAAGAGTAAAGGGTAAGAAGTTATAGCCCAGTAAGAAATCAATGTGGCAGTTTTTGTATCATATTTATACCTCCATTTGCATAAAAAATAATTATAACCAAAACTTCAATAAAAATAAATAAAAAATAAAAATAATAATAAAAGTATTAAATTTAAAGTAAACTAGTTTTTAATAAGCATAGCCGCTTCGAGGGAAAAAACTAATTATATACCTTCGTATATTACAGTTTTGCACACTTTTCTGAGATTGTTATCGAAATAATAGGTCTGTCCACAATACGATACATGGATTTTAAAAGGGTAAGGTATCTTATAACGCAGTTACTCTACTACTTACTTCATTCACTGGTTATCGAAGAAGTAAACCATGCTCAAAACAATCGAGGCTAGAGGAATGGGAAGGAGGAGAGAAAGCAGAGATAAAGAAAAGTGAAAGAGCGTTAGAGAAAGAATTATTGAAGAAAGAAGAAGTGCGGAAAGAGAAATAGGGGCAGATAACCGTGAGAAATTAAAAGGGCAGGAGTACAATTTTTGAGGCAGTAAAACTTCTGCCCGGTCTGCTAATAGAGTTATTTACTTAGTTTAATGTAGTCATAGCAAAATCAAAGTTATGTTTCGAAAAGTTGAACATGGTTTTAAAATAAACAAATCACACATTCTATATTAACATAATTCTCTCGCTACAGGTAATTTAATCGATGTTTGAAAAGTAGCTTTCAATTTTCCGCAATTTAAGACCCATTTCGAAACTATCTACCATTTCTAAGCTTTCTAAGTGCATTGTAAAAGATGAATTCGCACACCTAGATCTAAACAGCGATAAACTCAAAAAATCACTTTTTTCAGAAAGCGTAACAAACTGATTACCACAACCTGCAGTCGATTCCTCGATCAAAGAAGGATTTTTCACTGGACTTTTTTTTCAACCCTACAGTTTGGTTAAAATATAGATTTTTGTAGTTATCTCTCTATTGTTTTACATACTCCTATATATTTTGGGGAATATTTGACATTTTTGATGGGTTTCTTTTTAATTTGCATCTTTTTTGTGGAGTTAGAGTCGGCTTTTTTTTTTTTATTCAAACTCTAAATGAGAATTAGAAGGATAATAGATATATTACGTGACAAAGCTCTATTTGTTGTAACATATTTATAATGCTGATTTTTGTTGGAACGATGTCAAGTTTGACAAGGGATGACGGAAAATCGTTCCAACAAAAATCAGCTTACTACCCTGTCGGAAGATCAAAACAACAAAATAAATATTTATAATGCGTTACAAAAATAAAAAACATATTTTGAGATACACTAATATTGTTCAACATATTGTAAATAGTAATGATTTACAGATTATAAAAAATACTTAATTTGTTTTATCTCCCAAGCATATTTAAACAAATTTTTAGGTATGATATTCTCCTCAACCAATTACTGCATGTCTTTTTTTGTTTGCAACAGGCAATGTAATTTTTTTGTGTCAAACCAATTGAAAACAGCTTATGATCTGTAGCGGATCCAGATCACTTCCTCTTTCTTAAGGGGAACTTTCTCCACACATTTCAAAAGGCACTTTTCTTGGATACGCTCCGTTGGGAGTATTTTAAGCAGACCTGACCAGAAAGAGAAGCGCACTTGCCTGGGAGCACCTTGCGGACTACTCTGATTAGCTGGGGGGAAAATTGTAGGAAATATTTTACACGTGTATTTTTTTTGTTGCACTTACAAACCTTTTGACGGCACCATGGACATTTTCAACGTTTTCTTCAATTTCTAGACTCAAAGAAAAGCTACTTCGACTTAAAAAAAGTATGCTTGTACCAACTAAAGAGTGCTAAATAAAAAAACTCCGATAACGTGGGTGTAAACTCTGTAACTACTTTAAAGCAAGGCAATTATGCTTTAACTCGAACATTCTCCATTCTGAACTACAAAACAAAAGAATTTGGGCTCATTTTACCAACAAAAAGGACAAAGGGCACCACCAAGTGGATATGTAGGTTTTGGGCTCAGGAAAAAAAGTTCCACTACGCATACCCAAAAAAATAATTTTCGAGCCTGCCAAATTTCATTTTTTTTCGACTTTGATTTTTAAGGTTTTTTTCATGACCTACCAAAAAAAATTTCATTTGATTTTAAAATTTTCATGTATACCCTGTCCGACCCAAAAATGTCCGCTAAAACGTTGACAATAACAGTTTTTTGAAAAAAAAAAATATTTTTTGGGTTTTGGGGAGTGTTTTGGTCAAAAAATGTATCCTTTCGCCATTTTTTTAAGGGTTTTTTCAGCATGCATGCAAAAATTTTTTCGATGAAAACGAATTTATCTCATATTTCCTGTCACACTTAAAATTATGCGCTAAAAACGTTGGCAATAACAGTTTTTTGAAAAAAAATGTATTTTCGGGTTTTGGAAAAGTCGATTTTCCGACGAAAACAAGTCCCAAGTTATCTCTTCTTCTTCTCATACTTACGAAACATTGGACCAAAGTTATTATACCATTTCATGTTCAAAGGTATAATAGTTATTATTGAAGTTTTATTTTTTATTTTAATTTAAAAGTAGGAATTTTTCGAAAATACTACCAAAAAGTATCCGTGTCTATCAGCAATCATTAAATTTAGGTTCCTTTTTAAGCACAAAAGCTACCAATCCTTACATTTCAGCAAACGGCAATTGACAAAAAACTTTATTCTCCAAATACGCGAAGAAGTATTCTCGATTAGACAAAGAATAACCAGTATTTACTACCTTTACCCTAACAATAACTTGGAGTGATATGTCTGTTATGTTACTTCCGACTATTGTCGGGAATATGTCGTCAATTTTTCTTAGAAACACTACCACCAACCAACGAAACATTACAGAAACGGGCTACGGTTACGCTTAACATAAACCAAACATTTATTTATACCTGCGATTTTCTTAGTATTCAGTTAAGCACTTTATCAAATATCTTTTCAATTAAATTAAAATTACTCTGCACAATGTTAGGACAACTCCAGTGCTTTTGTAATGATGAATGTAATCACTAAATTTCTCGCAGGGTTGCTTAGGCATATCCGCGCCTGTAAATCGAACACAAAATTGTTCTCCGCTAAAGGGCATGAGATAAAGCTACTGCCTATTTACTTGCCAAATATTGCGGTTGCTGGTCAAAACGTGGCTCCACGATCACTTTTTTTTCTTAAAGAAAAGCTAACTCTACAACACAGTTCTGATTTTATTGACTGCATTTGTTGGACAAATAGGTCTTTCTCATGCTTTGTTTACAGCGTAGTTTGATTTTTATTGGCGTTTTTTTGACAATAACTTCTTTTTAAATATAAGATAGGCAAAAAAAAAAAATCAACAAAAAAATAACAAAACAGTGGACACAATTTGGGGTAAAAATGGGCAAGAGGAACAACTTAAACTGCTTGGGAAAGTGTTACAGCGACAAATTTTCTCTCAACTCGAATGCGCTAATTCATGTCAGTAATTGGGAGAAATGTTTAATGGTAGCGGAACATAGAAATGGTAACGGTGAACTGTGACCTCAAATTTGTTAATTCAATGGAAAACAATAAAACGGAACTGTATTTTGTTTAGGTCAAAATTATTTATAGTTTGCTTTTGGTTTCCTTTTCCCCAACTCTATTCGATTTCATTTTTTTCAAAGCTGCAAACCACTTCGCAATATTAACACTTCGGTGTAAACTTTTAGCGGTACAAGAGGCTTCGGTTCTAGACTAAACAAGGTTCCAAAGCTATTTAAAAAGTGAAGGCCCTGAAGGCGCTCCCTTGGCCTCACTTATCGCAGAGCTTAGCATTTTTGAACTAGATCAAAATCGCTTAGAAGGCTCAGTGCATTTTAAGAAAGAGGAAGAAGTTTTATATTCAGGGCAGTTGCGCATTAAGAAACTTGTAAAAGCTTTTATGAATGTGCTTTAATACCTCACCGCACCACTTTTCGGTTTTTTTTTTTTGGATTTTAAGTTTTTAAATAGCCACAGTTCAGAACGGTTTGCATCCCTGATGTGTTTTTCCATTTCTCATTTGTGTAGCGAAACCCTGGTGCTTTGTGCTAAAATGTAATGACATTTAATTTGACTTACCGCTCCATTGTCTTAAGTGGAGTCGTTGATTGACGCACCCACCCATTACGAAGCACAAAAGCAGAACCTTTTTACTACTTTTATTATAATAATTACAATATTTATTTATGTAAACATGTGCCTAACAAAATATGAAGGTACTTAAGTCGCTAGAAACAAAATTCTTGTGAACGAGGCTAATGCCCTTCTTGCCAATGCTCTCGGCGAGCATACAATGGTTGTAATCTGACAATTCTTGAGACAATCGCGCAGTTCTTTAATGTGATTGCGATCTTTTGCTGCTGCTTTTGCTGTTTTGCGTATTCTACGACACGCATCCAAGACTTGCAACATCATTTTCCATTCATTCACTGAATATATGTACATAATTAATCGCGGCGTATTCTATTCTGCATTCTTTATCGCTTTGTCATTTAATCTTCTACTTAGATACTCATTGTAAAGTTTTGTTTGTGCTTTTCTTTTCTGATGTTCATGACCCAAGGCGATTGTTTGTAACACTTGTATTAATGTTGTTGAGGCGAGCATTGGAGTCTGTGCATGTGTAATGCCTTCGAGTCTATTGACTCCACTATAATGACAAATATAAAAGATTTCAATGCAGCATTAATAGTGTTTATTGTACCTAAGATACTCTATTCATCTTTTTAGTAAAATTGCTTTTTATGGAATTTTTAAAGGTGTAAGCTTGCACTTACATTGCCCATATTTACCATTATATGTACGCTCAAAAATTCACCAGGGAATATTCCAATAGCTTACATATGAGTATGACTCACTCTTTCGGTAAATAAGATCCCCTACAGAGTGGGTCGCTAGCTCAAATAATGTACTTAACACTGTTGATTTGGCTTCTATTGGCTAAACTATGATCCTTCTTATACAATTTTCTGAAATATCTGCAATGTATAGACATCCACCTGTTACAATTTTATTATATGTAGAGATGTAGAGATATGTAAGAATCTGATGATAAAGCTTTCTGAGTTATCGACCAGAATGTGGACCCGGGTATTCTCAGAATTTCTATATGTCCACCAGTTTCAAGCAAAACATATAGATGAGGGTATTAAGATGAGATGGTTTTTCAAAAGCTTATATTGTTTTTGACTAAGGCGTGCAAGAGATGGTAATGTGGTCTAGATTTTTTTTTTAAATCGTATTTACCTTTTATTTTTTTTTTATTTGAAATATTTACCTAGTTAAGGAGGTAAACTTTGATTAACTAAAGTTGGGTTGCAAGTCTGCCAATATCCCCTATGACCCTGGAACATAACTTACATATTGAGTAAGAAATGATTAGTGTCAACGAGTGCAAGCCAATACTAAGCAAGCCGTTCTTCATCACAGAGATCGAGGCAAGAAGTAGGTGGAGAGTTAGAAAAAAGGAGGTAGGGGAGGGAAGGAGGTAGACGCCTTAATATAAGAAAAGGAGCTGAGCGAATGGAGTGGGAGGGCAGGAGGTTGAGGAAATAGAAAGGGGGAAATATATTTCTTTTAATAGTTAAAAGTCTGCCGGGTCGGCCCAAAAAGAGTTAGAAGCGACCAAGTCTACTTTTTACCCAAGGTTACTTTTTGATACTGACGGAAAGACGGTAGAAACTTGCATATAATTATAGGGTTTCTATTTTGACAAGGCGCAGTTCGGTGCGGTTATTTTGGCGCTTTTCGGTTTTGTTTTTGAAACATTAGAGGCCTTAACCGCGTTGGTGGATATTATAAATTACTCAAATGATGGATTATTCAAATAAATAGGTCGAAAAAAGGGGTACCAATCACTCGTGACGTTTAATGTGTGAACATGCCTTTCCTTTCCTTTCCTTTCATTTCATTAATTAATTTAACCTCATTTAATTTAATTTTATTTTTACGAACAATCAGGGTTCAGATCAAAACACTCCGGTGAAACCGCTCTAAACTTGGTTATAGCCGAATGGAAGGAAGGAATGTCAAACAAGTTAGTGACAGTCTCAGTGTTCCTAGACCTAAAAAGGGCATTTGAAACTATTGACAGGGTAATACTACTGAGGAAACTACACAGCATAGGAGTACGAAATAAAGCCCTGGAGTGGTTTAAAAGCTACCTTACTGGAAGGAAGCAGAAAACCATAATTAGAAATCAAATCTGCCCTGAAATCGATATTGAAATAGACCTACCACAAGGATCAGTACTTGCAGCAATATTGTTGATCATACATATAAATGATATAAAAAACTGTCTAAGCCATTGTAAGATTAGGCTTTTTGCGGATGATGCACTATTGACTATAAGCTGTCCATCAGAGAGAGAAGCTATGTCCAAGATGCAAGAGGACTTAGATGGCGTATATAAATGGTTGTATAAAAACAGGCTTAAAACAAATATTGAGAAAACAAAATTTATGATCTTAAAGAGGAAATCTTCCGTAGAAGGAAATACGTCTCTGAAAATAGCAAAAACTACGATACATAAAGTAAATGAAATGAAATACCTCGGAATAATAATTGATGAAAAACTAAAGTTCAACGAGCACCTCAAATATACAGAAGCAAAAATATCAAATAAAATCGGATTCATGTTTCGAACCTGTAAACATGTGAGCAAATATTATAAAATAATGGTATATAGGTCCATCATAGAACCTCACTTTATATATTGCCCTACAATTTTATTCACATTAGCCGACTCAAATATCTCAAAACTTCAGGTGAAGCAAAATAAAGCAATGCGGTTTATCCTTAAGAAACGACTAAATTGGCTAAGTGTTAAGCAACTCATCGTATACTACACATTGAAGTTTATACATAACATAAAAATAGGAAATCTGCCGAAATATCTAAACGACCGACTGTTATACAACAACGATTTTCATGATTACCAGACAAGAAACAGAAACAACTTTCGTCTGCCAGCAGTACGATCGGAGGCCGACAAGAAAAATATATACTACGAAGGACTGAGAGAATACAATGATCTTCCCAGCGAAATAAAACAATGCCAAAATATAAACAAATTTAATAAATTATTATATAATTATTTGAAAAGCGCTACCATTTAGATAATAATCTCATAGATATTTAGATAATGATCTCATAGATATACAAATAATCTAGGTCTACAAGACTGTATAAAATGAATAAATAAATAAATAAACAGTTGCCTTCGTCTTATGCCTATTGGTAGCATTCATCGTGTTTCAATTCACGCTTACCGAATAATAACATTCACTTGCATACACACACCCACATAAGCAGACCGTCACATACAGGGTGGCGCAAAAGTAATCCTCCTATCAGAAAATGGTATAAATTTTGCGATTGACCCCTAAAGTCAGTTCTGTTTTGACATTCGTGTAGTAAACACATGCGAAATACACGTTAATAAACAATGTTACGCTACACTGCTCCAGAACGCGGAATATTGCTGACTATTTATTTGACCAATAATCGGTCGGGGCCAAACGGTTACTGTGAATGGTTAGCGCTACAGAGCAATGATCAACGAGTTCTTTTTGCCGCAACTTGATGAATTGGGATTGGAAAACATGTGGTTCCAACAAGACGTTGCAACAGCACCCACTGCACGTGCCACAACCGATATGCTGAACATCGGAAGCTTACTTTTGCGCCACCTTGTACATATCAGCAAAGCAGTCATAAAGATTTCTATACACAAGGCACAGCAAGAATCACGATTACCGGCAGAGGCAAGCTTACAGGCAGCGAAGAGTAGCTTTTCTAGACAGCCCCTACCGCGGCAAGACCCCGAACCATATCTAAAAAACTTCGCGATACAAATAGCATGACAAGGAGTACAGGTTTGAAAAGTGAACAGAAAAATTAGAATTTCGGAATGCCGCGGTTGACGCTTCCACTCGAATCTTCAGTTGCTACAGTCCATAGTCTTTCACAAGCGCATGCAATGTACTAAGCCACGAAGGCAACTGATCTACTTGTTTCGATCGTGCCACTAATGATCACATGATTGTGTTATAAACATCACACCCACAGACGCCTCTTCTCAACTCTTCTTCTTTATATTGAGATTTGTCCTTCAAACAAGCGTAGAGTAAGTACCCTGCTGCTTGTAGCATGGTTCGGATGCTGCTCAAGAGGCGGTAAAAATTAAACAGGGTTACATTGAATGACTGTTAACAACAACAAGCCAAAAAAATTACTCAAGTATGGTTGCAAGGGGGACAAGCCATATTCCTAATGTTTTTCTTCAACTTCTACTACTTCTCTCATTGGTTCTAAAATCGATTGACCATTCCTAGAACATGACCTAGCTAGCAATATCTGGTTAATGTTGATAATTATTATCTACGTTTGATGCACTTATGTGGTACAACTCTCTCTCTCTATGGCGCGATATACAACAGGTATATCATCATAAGGCTCCTAAGGGATTTTTGCGCCAAGCTTCTCTTCCAATTTGTGGTGTGCCGATTTGAATTTTTCCCTACAAATTGGTGGGACCTACAGTTTTTTGCCGACTCCGAACGGCATCTACAAAGGAGACGAATTTTTGCTGAGAAGCCTGCCATGGCAGAAATACACTCGGAGAGTTTGCCAAACCACTGCCGAGGGGCGACCCCGTTTTGAAAAACTTTTTCAAATCACTTTTGATGTTACCTGTACCAGGGCTCGAACCATGGACCTTCGGTGTGGTAGGCCGGCAACACTACCTTCACACCACGGCGGCCGCCGTACAACTAGAAGGACTATAAATATTGTCTTAGTTCGAGGCGCTCGCTATTCTGCGGTTTAAATTCAAGAGTCGCGTTCTCTTTTGGTTGCTTTATCAATTTTGGTAAGCAAATCCTATTATATATATCAATCGATTGAGAATACATTCATAAATACAAATACAACGAATAGCGATCATCTTTTGTGATTTTGTAACAAATTTGAATCGGATGGCAAAAATGGCGATTTGACTAAGAAGCTTTAGATTTTACTTAACAATTGCCAATAATAATGTTGCAACAACTAAAAAAAAACAATCAACTACTATAACAGCAACAGCCAAGATAGTTAATGTCTGTAACGGATTTTGCAAATGCCGCGAAATATGGCGCGCATTTGCACGATTTTCGTTTCGACGCTTATGACTGACATTTATCAGATGAAATGGCCAGACGCGCTAACAACAACAACAACGACAATGGCCAAAATAACAACCGTGATCCCAAAAATATGTTGGATAGCAACGCAATCAGCCACAGTGGCCAGCAGGAAAAAATCGCTCAAAAAATAGATAACCAAATTTGGCAACACAATAATCATCACAAAACACCAAAAGCAACAACAATAACAGTTGCTTGTTGTTCAAATAAATGACTTCATTGCAACATGTTGCAGGAACACACATTAAAAGCGTTCACATGCCGCATGAAATGAATGTACATACGTAAGGCAAGTGAGTGTTATGGCGTGTTTGATGGTTGTGGCATGTTTATAAATACATACTGCACATTAGGGTGTGTGGAAATTTCATGGACCCTGGAACCTTCCTCGATGTGATTCTAAGCTCCCAACTCACAGGTGCTTTAAAATGAGCTGCCTCTCTTTTGGGGAGTATGTAGTATGTTTTGAAAGATATGTGTTTTGTCACTTTATTTTAAAATTTTTATTTTGCTGCTGTGTTTTTTTATTTAACATTCGGCCTTAAAAAACAATCCAAATAATCATCACATTCAAAGACTGAGGCTAGCGGACTAGAAAATTGAATTCTTGGCAGTTGAGATTGATGATGAATTTCTTATAAATAAATAACACTATCCCCAAACTCCCCGTTTTCGCCTATCTTCGAATGAATCTGGGAGTTCTTTTATAAAATTTGTTAATGAATAGAGGGTGACGTGTCATAATGTCAATGGAATTAATGTCACTGACATTAACTCGCTTTTGAAATGCGAATTAATAGTTGCGGTCACTATCATGGTCAGTATCACGATCAAGATCTCACGGGAACGATACGGATCAGTTGTATGAGAGTTATTTGTGAATAAATGTGTATTTATATATGAATGTCTGTGCTACCAAGCAAATAAGGATTGGCTGTCAAAAAATCTACTACAAAAAAAATTTTACGAACAGAGTTTTTATACGGATACGAAATTGATCCAGATAAATATCAAGATCACAACGTTGTTTTTGCATTTACATGCAAAATTTCTCTCTGGATCTGGATCACTCCTGATTGGAACACGCCTAATGTCAATGGCGTTAATTCTTAAAATAATTTGAGATAAGTAATTGAATTAATATCGACTTACTTGTTCCTTCCTGTGGTGCGCTAGTTTTAAATTTTCCGAAAATCGACGGGTCCACGCCTAATGTCTTCTAAGACAGATGCAGTTTTTCTGAGAAACATTTTCAAAGCAAACCTAAAGCCGAAAGGCTTGACAGTTACTGCAGGGGCAACCACATATTTTTCTGGAGTATGCTTATGTTACCTGCGCCAAAACTTTAATATAGGCCCTTCGCTATAGTAGATAAGCACTCTACCCAGTATACCAGTTGCGGTTCTAACAGCTCCAAATTTCTTATGGAAAGGTAGGGTCCAAAGTGGGCAAATAAATCGTTCGTACTACAGTCGGAGTTTTACATACAGATGCTATTACCCGACCCGATTTTTATCCCGCATATCTATCGCTTGAAGACAGCCATTGAAAATGCGTTGGCTAGCTCCCTAACGACTTCATAATTTCTGAATGTTTCCACACACAACGCTCTTGTTCTACTCGATGTGCAGGGTCACAACGGCGTTCTAAACAATGCGACGGCTTATGATTTGGGCAGAGTACACTTTAAGCAGTCATTCCCTGGAAGGAAAGCAACGAAGTCGGTCAAGATATCCTTACATGACAACCAAGTTGGCTCTTTTTGTCTTTCAGAGGTTATTAATCTTAGCATTTACTGTGCAACTACCAGACTTGCAGTGAGATGAAGTGTGAATCTTTCGATAGATATGTAAGCAAACGGCCACCGAATTTTTTTTTGGTTAAATATGCGTACATCAAGTGCATCCAATATTGGTTGAAACCAACTGCGTCACACCCTAGTATTTACTTTACCCAGAGCATTTCATTGTATTTTTCACATTCGCTTTCAAAAGTGTTATTATTGTTATTTTTGCGTTTTATTATCGAAACTTTTGTAATGCAAAGCTCGCGGCCTAAACGGTCGTGATTGCAACCAGCGCCAGCCCCAGCTCAAGCTTAGTGTCCACCCGCTTAACTTCACAAACGTTTGACTCTTGGCAGTTGGCTTGAACTTTAACATTGAGTAATTGTCACTTACACACGTACATATGTATGTATGTATGTCCATATTACACTTACACGTTGTGTCACATAACATAAATATGCGTTCAAGCGTCAACCAACAACATACTCCTGGCGCTCGAAATTAAACGCTGCCATAAAAATAAGATGCATGCAATTTCGAATAGAGGAATTTGCATTTTTGTGCATCAAACTGGTGGCAGAAACAAAAACAAGCTATTAACTGAGTCAGCAAAAGAAAAAAAAGAAAATTATTTTCGCCTTTTAACGCTTCGCATTCGATTCGAACGATTTTGCTGGATATTTGTTGAAATATAAGCTGACGGAAGCAATTAATGTGTGTCGCCGAAAAATGCGCTGCAACACTATGAATAAGCGCCACCAAGCGAAGTGTAGTGCTTGCACCACGCATTTACAAAACATACAAACAAACACACAAAACTACATACATATTTGAAAATGTGCAAATATCTATTTTTCTGTACATACTTAATTGTGTATCTAATCACTTCATGGCGGTCCATCCATAACCTCCTACCCTACCCTACCATTCCATCCCAGCACAAGTTGCTTATCCATTTTTGTCCGTTTCACCGCCTATAGGCAAGAGTGACGCACGACGCTTTCTGATTATTGCGCACATAAGCCTATTGTGCAAATGCCCGTTCATGATGCCTGCCTATTCCATTTGCCGCTTCTGCATTTTCGCTTCTGTCATTAAAACTGTGAAATCGTGACGATCTTTCAATGAGTTTAGCCGATTTGCATTGCGATACCTGTTTATATTGCTGTCAGAGTGTGGATTGTGTTGTTGGTGGCATGATGACTGCCACAAGGTTTCGAGATCTTCTCTTGTCTTTGGCGCCAACTTTAAAATGATCCAATCACCGCTGGCTAAATTGAATCTTATTAAAATGTAACCTAAGCCGCAAACGTCCACTGTCATCTACAGAGATGAAATCGAAATTGAAAAACTTTTTTGGTATGTATAAATATATATATACTCGTATGTATGTATGTAGAAACTTCGTACATCCATATGTAGCTGGGTTATTTACACAAAAAAATTATTTCGATGTTCGGCATGTTGTGGCTAGAGTTATTAGATTACTTAATTAATATGTATCATTAAAAAATTTCTTCACTACTATTTAATGCCTCTACCCTCGTATTTGGCAAGAACTAAGATTAGTCTGCCCATTTCTTAATCTTAATATATAAAAATCTTCTGTGCGTCTGTCCGTTGTCACTAAACTCCTTCTAAACGCCTGGACCGATATTGATGCATTTTTTTTGTATACTCAAGTGGGCTCGAGGATGGTTTAGATTCACAATCCGGACTAGTGGATGATGTGGGCGTAGCACCTCCCATACAAACCAGATTTTCCGTACCGCATATTTCTGTAAGTATTTATGTTAGGACATTAAAAATGGGTAAGGAGTTAAAAGAGACCAATCGCTAACAGCTGAAGAAAAAATGGGTGGAAGAGAGACGTAGGCATGGCACCTACCATACAAATGAGATTTTCCGCACTGCATAAAAACAAACAATTTAAACTTACATAGGACATACAAGTAGATACAGTAAAAGGTAAGACATTTTATATGCTAAATTTAACATAGTGTCAAATGCCATTTCTAGGCTGTTAAATAACAAGATTAAACTATAGATAATTGTTTAATGCCATAAATTAATTAATTATATGTGACCTGGTCTACGGAAAGGGGGCTTAGGTGTCAAAAAATCAATTTTCACTTTTTAGTTGATTCGGATGGAAGATGAGATGCTTTTCACGTGGTAGAATCCAAAAAGTCAAAACTTGTTTGAAAGTTCCCTAAAAATGTAGAGAAAGAAGATTTCCCGTGGTATCAGTGTATGGCATTTATTATTTTTTACAGCTGTTTCCCAGAAAACTAGTTTCCGCACGTTAGCTCCCTTTTCGTAGACCAGGTCACTTATAGAGCAGAAATTTCTTGAACGGCTCATTTTAAACTACGAAAAATTTATTTTTGATCAATAATGGTTATATTTCGTGGCTATTGGCGCAAAACGTTGTTGCTGTTGCCATTGCCAATAGAAAATGTTTGCCCTTTTTGTTATTCCAATACGAATTTCGCTGCTTTTAAAAACTCTCCAAAATCACTATTTTTATTATACCTTTCCGATGCTTTTAACAATGAGAAGAAAAAGTATACCGAAATGATCAGTCCCTCAGTTTTAGAGATTTTTGGCTAAAATTTGGTATGCGGTGCCTCAGACGGCACAAACAGGGCTATCCTCACTTGTTTTTTTTTTATTCAACTTATTAATTAATTAATTTTAATAAATTATTTATTTTAATTTCTGAAAAACCGTCCAAAAAAATTTTTTCGGGCACAAAAAAAATATATCATGACCCCACGCCAACAGAATTAAGTTGATTTCGGTGGAATGATTTCGTAAATTGCATTACTGTCTATAAGATATTGCTTCTGCTTCTTCATAATTCCAAATGACATACAAATTTATCATAATTTTAATATAATTTCAGGAAATTTAGAAGAAAACCGCACTTCGTTTGACAATTTTTACAAGAAACTAAGAATCTGTCGAAATTAACTTGATTGTGGTGCCGTTGAACCATGAGATTAGTCATCTCGAATTACTGGTTTTGAACCTTGAACTACAAATTCTACATGATATCGAAAAAAAAAAGTTTGTAATATAGGTGTTAAGTTGAGTTTACAACTGTTGGCAGGCTTCATGATATAAGTTACAGGTTTGTGAAAGATGTGACAAATTATATCCCGGTTCAGACTAATTGCAGTGTGCCGATGACTACTCCATGCTAGTTTTAGTACCATCATTCCCTCGATAAAGGAACGAGGCGATGTACGCAGTGGACAGGTGAATTGATTCGCGGATGGATGGAAAGACATATGGAAATAGTTTGATGTACACCGCGGTCTGACCATTGTTGTTGTTGTTGTTTGTAACGAAAAAAAAACACTCCTCGAAGGTTTTGGAGGTGTTGCCGAATTTACAGTCCTTGGCCGGATATGAACCCGGTTCGCTCCGGTACTCCCTTGCGTTACTGCCCTACTGTCGGCGTAGCGATTTGGTATGACCAGTGCAACCTTATAGGTCAGATGGGTAATGAGAGGTGAGAGGCATCATGTCCGTCGATCAACCATCGAGTTGCACTTAATTACCTACCTCGGGCATATTCTAAAACACTAACCCGCAGGATTGGACGTCGTTGCAATCACGGATGCAAAGGATAGGATGCTATCCAATGCTACTACGATAAGGAATTAAATGTTTACTCAGACAGTCAAGTGACTATTATCTAAGGCGCTGAGTTCTGATCTCGATCTTGATTGCCTTGAAATATTTTAGAATAAGCATTATTGAACACTCGCAGATAATTTAAGGTTAAGCTGCCCTCTTCTTGAAAGCATGGGCCACAAGTGAGCTCAAAAAATGGTTGGCTAACGTCTTTACTGCTTGCTGCGATTCTTCTGGTCTAGGGTGGCAGGCTTTCGATTTACGGATCTAATCGGAATCTAGCGGACACTGTCTATTTCGAATAGGTTCAACATTTTGAAACACATTCTATACTGCAGTTATAATCGAGTCAGTTCATTCTTAGCTGCCTTATTAGAAACCACAAACAGTTATGTTCAACATAATAGTAGTGAAATTAAATTAGATATCATTCGACGAAATAAGAAGAAGCTGTGTTTTTAATAGTTTGCATTTAAAATATAGCAAATTCTATAACAGAAAACACATAAAAAGAAATTTAAATAAGCTCAGGAAAGTTAATTAAACTTTTAAAAAGTTATATCAAAATTTCAGTATTTTAAGAAGAATTCATAGAAAATTTTTGGGTACGCAGTTCTATAGCTCATTCATTTAAGTTTAATTTGCAACTTAGAAGTAAAATTGGAAACACGACTTTGGCATTCAGTGACAAAGTCAAATATTTAGGAGTTACCCTAGACAGGAAACTACTCTGGGGTGACAATATAACAGAACGAGTGAAAAAAGCAACGTGCGCGTTGTTTACTTGCAAGAGAGCAATTGGTGTTTCGTGGGGCGTTTCTTCCAGGGTGGTACACTGGATCTACACAGCCATTGTTGGCCCGATTCTACTCTACGGAGTGCTGGTCTGGTGGCCTGCACTAACTAAGAATACGTACCTCAAGCAGCTACAAAAAGTCCAAAGGAGTTCAGAGCTCTGCATAACTGGGGCCCTTGGGTCCACCCCGACAGAAGCACTCAACACTATGCTGCATCTACCACCGCTTGATTTGGTGGCGAATAAGCTTTGCGAATAAGGGAGACTGGCTTCTGGATAAATGGACAAAGTGGGCACGCCACAATCTTGGGCAACCACGCGCCTGTTAACATACCACCACACACCGGCTACTGCGTGTCCAATAACGTGTTCGTCAGGAACTACTAGGTAATAATACCGACAAGACAAGAATGGGACAACAGACCACATACGATTCGGGGCGCCATTAACATCTTCACTGATGGCTCCAAGCTTGAGGGGAAGGTGGGGTGAGGGATCTTTTCACCGGACCTGGGAGTAGAGATCTCCTTCCGTCTTCCCGACCACTGCAGCGTGTACCAAGCGGTATACAGATTTATATCTTCTCAGACAGTCAAGCCGCACTTAAAGCCTTGAACTTATATGTCGACAATGCAAAGTCGTTAACTGAACGTCGCAGATCTCTCAACGAGATGGCTCAGCACTTCAGTATTAGCCTTATTTGGGTACCTGGGCACAGGGATATTGAAGTAACTGCAGAGCGGATGAGCTGGCCAGACGAGGTACCACCACCCATCTCCTTCCAGGAAATAGTTCGGTAGGCATACCCATGGCCTCCTGTAAATTTAGTGAGCACAAACACAATGAAAATAGCAAATATGCTCTGGTCGGGGCTCTCGACGTGCGAGATATCCAGGCCTTCTTACAACAAAAAACGTACAAATTCCCTGCTGTCCCTTGATAAATCGGGCATTTCATCCCTGGAAAGGGTTCTAACAGGGCACTGTTTAATAGGCACTCACGGCGCCAGAATGGGCGCAATGTCTAATGATTACTGTCGCAGCTGCAGATGTATTGAGGAGGAGGAAAGTGCTCAGCATCTGATGTGTCAATGCCCTGCACTTAGCAGGCGACGGTTGGCTATCCTGGGCCAACCGTTTCTCGATGACCTCGCTGAGGTATCAAAAATTGAAATAAAAGCGTTATCCAAATTTATTGACTCCACGAAGTGGTTCGATCCCCTGCCCTGGGTGTGAGTTGGTTTCCCCTGGCGTCGACGGTAGCGCGACCGTGTGAGTCGGCTGGTCCTTTTCAGCCTTCTGGAGATCGTTGAACACGATTACTCTAGGGTTGTTGGATCGGCTGACTGTAAAGCGGCTGAGCTGCTGTCGGCGTCAGGGATGACTTGCTCGCATCTCTGGGGCATAGAGGTGGGTAGAGACCGTATAGGGTATCACAATAGGCCTATTTAGTGGCCTAAGTGTCGGGCAGAGTCCACGTACTCTGTCCTGCCCTTTCAACCTAACCTAACCTAACTTAGAAGTAGCTCAAAATTTACCCAGAATTTTTTGAATTTTTTTGTCAAGAATGTTGAGTATTTTTTTTTTCATACAAAATTTTTTTTTCTTCATACGTTGTATGGAGGAAAGCCCTCAACACCCTTGACGAAAACCATTCTGAAAATTCAGGGAATTTTTTAGGCGAGTTCTAACTTGCAAAACTACAAAACTGCGTACTCGAAAATTTCTATTAACTCTGCCAAAAAATTTTAAGATTTTTATGGCCATTTTTTTAATTTTAATTAACTTTCCGGAACTTTACGTAAATTTTTAAATTTCTCTTTATGTGGTTTCTGTTATGGAATACGCTATATTTTAAGAGAATATTATTAAAATCACAACGCCTTCTTATTTCGTCGAACGATATCCATTTTAATTTCACTACCATTATATTGAACACAGCTGTATAGCATGGTATCACAAGGGACTTTTATTTAATTATTGATAGTTCCGGTCGGTTTTTAATATTTTCTTGTATATGTTGTTGAAGTCAGATTATTTATGGGGGGGACTGACACTAAATCTAATCTAAACTAACCTCTAGCTGAGATGTGAAGTATGCGGTGCGGCACATGCTTTGTATTCGTATATATTGTGTTCAATCAAGCATAAAGATATCCTAAAGTTTATTTGCCATACGTCTTTTAAGACCTTACCAAGCCTCATCAGACCTTATCCAAAAAAGAAGGATCTAAATTCGTCGTTTTGTAGTGAATCCACTGTACCGATAACATCCAAATTGGTTTCGAAACAGTTTTCCAAAAAGGTTCCTCCACTGTCGCACGCAACCCACGGAGCTTCTCAGAAAAATTCATTTGCCGTGACGTATGTTTTTCGTTTAATCGATTTTTTCGGTAGGACTCAATTCCGTGCCATTCTCCAATTTTAGGTAACGGCTAGAAATCGCTTGTCGTCCACGTGCTCTTTTAACCCATAAACAATGACAATTCCTCACAACAATGAGACAAATTGCCACAAAGGAAAAGCATTTCGCTCACATGCGGCAAATGTTATAGGAAGGAAGGATTTACTTTCAACCGCATTTAATTGCTTTTTGAGCATAAGTAATAGTTCATTAATATCAAATTTGAACACTTATTAAACAAGCGATAAGCTGCCAGTTGCTAGTTGCTGGTGGCATGCAACGCAAGTAATCAACGCGAATTAATCAATGCGTTTATGGTCTTACACTTTTGTTACTGCGCATACTTCGGTCCTTATGTATGTATGTATAATTGTACATGCATATTTTTATGTTTGTATGTACTGAGTTTTGTTTATTTTGGGCTTTATCTCAAATTTACCTACAACGCTTTGAAGCACTTCCTCGAACGATAAGGAAAACGCACAAAATTTATGATCAAAGTGAGTGTTAGCGCCATTAAATAACTGAAGCGGTGGCATGCAGCAGCAGCAGCAGTCGATCGGTCAGTGCGACATGGCAAATATGGCGATAGTTGCATTTGTATTTTCGTTTTAAATAATAAAACTCGCAATTTGTAATTGATAATAAACACTTTGTTATTAGTTAGTTGCTTTCTGGTTGATTTACGCGTTTCTTTCTTGTTGTTATTGTTTTTGTTTTTGTTGTAGCTTTTATCGTCGCTATTTATTTCTTCCAGGTTTTCGGCATCGAGTAGGCAGCAAGCTAATAAAAATGTATGAGCCAAAGAAAACAATCAAAATTTAGTAAATAACTAAACCAACAACAATGTTTACGTGGCTTTCACGTTCGCCATTCGTTGGTTCATAACAATTTCCAAAAATTATTAAACAGTTAAGAGTTAAATAATATTTACAGCAAATTTGTTAAAAAGTACGCTTTGCAGTGGGCTGGCAATTTCTCTATTCTTCACTTGTAAGCGTGTGCGGCACTGTGTAGCATTTGCAGACTTTATCGATTCGAATGGACACTACAATTTCGTTTAGATACACCAAGGCAGTTCAAATCATCCTCAGTCGTTTCCCCTATAGGAAAACCTTCTGGGCTTAAGCTTCCTTGTCTATTCGCATAACATGACCCAGCCAGCAGAGTCTTTGGGCTTTTATGCGTTGCACTATGGTTAGATCTGCGTAAAGCTCATCGTTAAATTTCCTTCGATAATCGCCGTTGGCATCGCTGGAAGGACCCTAAATTTTCAGGAGAAATTTTCTCTCGAATATTCCAAGGACTATCTCATCTTCTCTCTACACTGACCACGATTCCGAGCCGTATGATGAGAGACTTTACTCCTAGCGAAAGGACTTCACTTCTCAGTTGCCTACTCGCTTCAAAGTAGCACTTGTTGTCAAAAGTGATTGTCCGTTGAATTTCTCGACTGATGTTATTTTCGGTGTTAACAATTTTTCCCAAATTTGTAACTATCAATATTGACGTGGCTGCCAAGGCGCAGGTGCGCCGATTCCTTCTTTAAGAACAGCAAATACTTCGTCTTGGACTATACCTATACTATGTGAATTTGTTTAAGCATAATATTTGAATACCTCACAATTCTCAACCGGCTTATGAACTATTCGAAAGGCATAGTAATTTTTTGCAGTACGGAATCGGAGTTTTCGGAACACCCCAGTTTATAAGAAGATCAATTTAATAAAGAAGCGGGAATCCGCTTTAAAAAGGCTTTACATGCCCTCCCCCCTTAACTTTCCAACTACACCATTTCCCAACTGGTGAGATGTACCTCATGAGTTTAAAGGATGACCCCAGCTGGTTAGGCTCTTAGATAATACCCGCCTCAGATATGTCATAAAAGGAGCTTAAATCCACGACCCGAAGGTTCATTTGGGTTGCTCCCACGGCAGTCAGGCTGGTATCAAAAGGTGCACACTATTCACTATTCCACAGTCATATGCTTTAGGTTTCTTTAGATGATCTGAATTTTCAAAATAATATATTGCTGGTCTTTAACTCGAGATTAATGTCGTACTCCTAGGAACTTCTGCTTAAATATTTTTGGCCTCATTCATGATCGCCAATACTTAATACTAGAAGAAAGCTTTCGAAAAAGGGTTTAGGAATAGATCCCAACCCCAAAAGTATTATCTACACACATTTTCGAGCGTTTCCGCAACACTGTACGTCGGCTGCATAATAATAACCAACAAAGTCATCCAATGCTAATAACAACAACAACTTTTTGCTATAAACGCTCCGCATTTATTTTTATCTTTATGAGTGCACTAAGCAAATAATTTTTTACAGCATCGTCCGAAACCCTCGTGCCACACCACATGACCACCAATATTTTGCCACCGCTTACACGATTGCTTCCCCCCCCAGCGTGCAGTCGGCATAGCGTGTTATATTTGAACTTTTTTGCAATTTGTTAAATTTGCAGCTAATTTTTTGCACTTGCACACACACACACATAGCTAAAGCAAACTCAACATTCAAAAGCATGCGGATCACTTTAGCCATACAATACGAGGCGGAAGAAGCGCCTCATTGCTACTGCGTGAAGCATATTGAATTTAAGAAATTGAAAGCACCATCAGCCTTATTTCGAAGCAAGCAGTCGGATGGACACACCCGCTGCGGCGGTGGCGTTGGTGCATTTTTCGGGCGAATAGGTAATTCAATCAATTGTTGGCGCGTACCTTAACACACACACATTCATACCAATGTGTGTGCACCTTTAGCAACATGTTGCCCGTCACTTGGCTTTTGTAGCTTGCTGTTGTTGCAATAGTTGGGTGGTGGCGCATGTACATACAGACAAACATAAATATGTACAAGTGTCAGAGCGCTGGTGGCAATCTGACGTTTATAAATACTTATAGCACTCACTATCGGCGTGGATGCAACGGGAACTTTAGTACAGGGATTGCGCCACCATTTCGCAGTTTAGGCTTTGTCTCTGACAATTTGCCTGCTTTAAAGCAGCTGTGACGGCTGAAATCAGCTGACAATGATCGGTTAACTCCTTCCTTATTAGGAGGAGTTGTGCCGTAAGGTAACAATACATACTCGTATCTGCACATGTGTATGGATGTGTACAAGCAGAAACCCACCAAAAAATCATGTTTGTGCTTATAGGAAATGATTTGAAGAACGATAAATCTTACAATCAGGTTGTTCGTGAAGCATCTTTTTTGGTCAAATCAAAGTGGGGCATCATGAACAGTTCCAAAAAATGTACTCCAAAAGCACAAATGTGCAAACGGTGGACAAAATTCTGCTAACTTATTAATAATTGTGAGAAATGAGTGTGAAAATCTCGCTTTTATTCTAACACTGGCCTAGTTGTTGTTGTTGTTAACAGTGCTTCGCCCTGGCTAATGGGCTCGATCACTCTAAATTGTCATCAGGCTCTTCTAACGGAAGTCCACACTGGACTAGTCTCTATGTTCATAGTTCAGTAGAACCGACGCAGGTCGCTTTCGATCGCATTGCCAAAAAAAATGAAAACACTTAAAATTCTGGTAAGTCAGTCATATTAGGGTAAGATTTTAGCTCAAATCAACCGAAACAGGGCATCCTTATAGAAAAGGAAACTGGTTGGTTCTGTGAAGAGATTTCAATTGTTTCAAAAGCTCACCCTGAGCCAACTATTTTATTCACAAAGACAATAATAGAGAAATCAGCCATTTTTGATTTTCTTATTTTATTCTATTTAACTCACTTATATGTAAATGGAGCAGCAAAAAGTAAGGTAAAAATAAAAAAGATGGGTTATTTAAAGCAGCCTGCTGACTGAAATTGAAAGTGTCCTGTTTTTTATAGGATTCTCAAAAATATTTATTAAATATAAAAAAAAGTTGGCTTCCTGTAAACTTTTGCGTTCCCGGTGGGGATTGTATCATCTACAATCTCAAAAGGCAGAAAAGTTTATTAATTTCTGTCCAAAAGGCAGAAAAGTTGATAATTTCTGTCCTCTCTTTGACTTTTTCCTTATATTTCTTTTTTGATACATTTTTCGTGTTCTCGCATATATTCCCAACAATATTTCAATTTAAGATGAGATTTTAATATTTTGAAATTACATTTTCGCCTTTTTAGAGGCATAAAACTTATTTTAAGTTGACCATCACTCCCACTTTTCTTTCACAGTGCCGCTTACAGTAACTTGTAATAACTAACTGTACTCTGAGAGCTTTGCTAATAGCTGGAAACTTCAGTTTCTGCTTTTTCAATAGAATAATAAAAAAAGAAGATAATATAAAAGAATTATTTACGGAGTTGTATACCGACCTCGAAGCTCTCGCCTTTTTCGAAACTTTTTTAAATTAACAAGTTGGTTTCTTGGTTTTTCCAAATTAATCGAGTGTTGCAAACTTATCTACTTTTACTAAGTATTGCATTTTCTAACAAAAATAAGAATTTAATACCATTTATACAGTCTTATCTAAGCGATTAGACAAACACAACTCTGTTCTCTGGTGTTCAATAGCGAATAATTCTTGGATCTATGATCTCGGGTTTTACTTTTTATTAGTAACTATCAGCACCTTGCATTACTTGCATTACTCCATCTCCTTTTCATCTCTTGCTTTCTCTTAATCTGTCCATTTAGCTTAATCTGTTCCTTTTTCTTCTTCTTTCTTATTCATATTCCTATTCATTTTATTATTTCAGTTCGCCTTCTCTACTTTCTCCCCTACCTCTTCCTAATATTTTTGCTCATGCACTTTCTCTCCCTCATCTCTACATACGAGTATAATAAAATTGTAAAAGGTCGATGTCTGTACATTGCAGATATTTAAGAAAAATCGTTAGCAGGGATCATTATTAAGCCAATAGAAGCCATATCAGCTGTTTTTAGAATTTTTTCCTGTCTGTGTATCTGTATGTTTGGTCGCGTATCACTCAAAACACTGCTGTATGGAATTGAATGGAACTTTTACCGTTGCTTTATTAGACGTTTAGCTTAAAATTTAAGATACCATTTGTTCCGATGGCTTGACCAGTTTCGAAAATATCGACCGATATGTGGACCAAGGTGACCCAAAAATAGTTCAGTACAATATGGGTATCAAACGCAAAAAGATAATGAGTGCTGCAATAAGCGACTTAATTAAGTTCCATATCCTATCTGGTACGGGATATAATGATGAAAATCGGACTCTGTCTATTTTTAGTTTTGAGATGCAGCAAAGCGGGCAGATTTTACTATCTATGTAAATAAAAGAAAGTTGTGTTAGTTACACTATTTATAACTCAGGAACGGCTGAACCGATTTGGCTAAAATTGGTGGGGAGGTAGCTTGCAACCAGAAAACGGGCATAGAATACTTTTTTCCGACCTATTCCAACTTTTTTTTTTTAAATTTATGGTGCGACAAAAAAAAAATTGCAGGGAGAGAGCGCATTTTGACATTTCATTGGGAGAAAGAGTTGCTGGGGGAAATTCACGCAGTAAAATTGCAAGTGAAAACCAAATGGTCGTGACATAAGAAAGCAACAACAAAATCTTAAAAATTTAAGCTATTAACCAATAAAAATCCTAAATCAGTTTTGCTTGCAAACATTTACTGATTCTGTTAGGTGGAAACTTTTTGCGTTTCGAGAGTTTTTCGTCATTCTTATTTTACTGACACTTACGTTGCGAATGAAAGGACTGAAGAAGAGGAAGAAATTGCAAGTGAAGAGCGCCGCGTTAGTATGGCTCAACTTCGTGCTTCTCAATTACAAGAGCAAAGATAGACAGCCGTAGAAACGGATTGGTTGGCAATGCGAAATCGTCGATCAAACCTCAGAAATCAACAACTAGATAATTTTCGACGCACAGGAAGAAATTTCTCCGGTACTGTTTTCAATCGAGCAGCGTTTCGATACGTTTGCAGCACTGATTACTTCTTGCATTCTAGCGTTCGCATTGGGCAAATGGACGTTGTTTGCCTTGACCATTAACAAATCAAAAGGCCAATCCTTGAAAGTTTGTGGTCTGAATCTAGAACATCCATGTTTTTCTTATGGTCAATTATATGTGGCATGTGCACGGGTCGAAATACCGTCTGCGTCATGCACCAAAATACATGAGCAATAAAAAATCGATAAAATAATTGACTTTTTATTTACATTTATCATTCTAATAAAAATAAAATCCAAATTCTGCTCATTTATTGCATCTATGGCGGAACTAAGTTCGGCTGGTCTGCTAGTGGTTTATATAATTATGGAAATCCATCACGATTAGTATCGAATCAATAGTAATAAACTGTTTTATATTGTGAGTGGATGGTTCCAATAATCTCCACATTAAAAAAGTATTATATTTTATTTGTTATTTGATTGCTGAATACTTCTTGTATGCTTGTACTCGCAATTATTAATAACGTACGAGACTGTGAGGAGCTGGAATCTCACATCCATATTATTCAAATTGGTGCTATAGGGACAAACACCTCTCAGAATAATTTTTAAGAACACCTTATTTTAGAATTTTATCCAAAATTACCTTGCCTGAAAAATTGTTTCAAAAAAGCGCAATCTCAGCTGAAAATGCATAGAATTTACATGGAAATATGAAAATCTAAGGATTTTGAAAAAAAAAATTCTGAGATATATATTTCTGGAAAACAGTTTTAAGATAGGCCGTTTTTTTTAAGTAATATGCATTTAAAGGCCAGAAACTGCATGTGTCTGTACAATGTGATAATTATCAAAAGGCCTAGCTACCTCTATGAAAAGCTAACGCTACTTACTAGATCAGCTCGACTAAGTGATCTTATTGTTCCTCGATTTAGCTCTTTGGCTTCAACGAGACTATTTTTTTGTTAATGGATATTAGAGGAAAAATTACAACGTTATGCACAGCGATGGTATGGGATGACATGTTTCGAAGTGCCCAGCTTCTCATCATACCCCTTCTCGGACACTGAGATACGAACCCAAAACAAACATAAAAATTCGAGCTTTGCTCCAACAACAATCACCATAACTATAATTGATACAGGTACAGTGCGGGTGCATAACAAATAACACAGAAGTGTTGATATGCAAAAAAGCCCTTATGTATCTAAAACTGTTCTATGAACGCGCCTAAAAAATATTCCACTTTCCTTGAGTTGACATATAAAATATATGTACCAAAGAATGTATAAAAGGAATAAGCAAATGGCACATTAGAGGAAAAATGCATCGTGACGCTACAGGGCATCATAGCTTAGTTGTTAGAGTACTCTAACAGCGGCTTTGGTGCAGACACTTGGGTTCGTATCTCAGTGTCCGAGAAGGGGTCTGATGAGAAGCTGGGCACTTCGAAACATGTCATCCCATACCATCGCTGTGCATAACGTTGTAATTTTTCCTCTAATATCAATTAACAAAACAAACATAAAAATTCGAGCTTTGCTCCAACAACAATCACCATAGACAATTTTTCATCAACGCTGTTCGTATTTGGAATTCTATTCCTGCGAGTGTAAGACTCAGTTTAAACAAAAGCAACTTCGAAGAATCTATCTATGCATATTTTCAAAATAATCCTTAGAGGAATATCCAACTACATGTTAACTCAGTCAATTATACAGTATTTAAAAAAAAAATGTCTACTTTTCTTGGATTGTCTAGTCTATTGTTGTGTAATATTTTAAATTCTCAAATGTTTATTTTGTACCTTTTGTACTAAAAGGTTTGTGTATCTCTTGTACTAATGTGCTATATCGACTGAACCTAAAGCTTTTTCACACAAAGTTTCATTACATTTTCATTGTAGTCGCTATTACTCACTTCTATTTCGTAGCTAAAATATTTTGTAATGAAATTTGCAGGCTTTAATACTCTGTGTACAGGAAACCAACTCCTATTTAAATAAAATTTGGCGCTTTGAGGTAGCCACACATTTTTTCTGATGGTGGGGTTATGTTGCCTTCCACAGATATCAGTTGCAAAGTTAAGCCTCACTTTGTAAGCCTTTTGATTCAATAACATAAGCTCCCATATAAGATACTCACTTTTGGGCGCGTATTTCCATCGGTATGTTTGTATGCGTGTGGTATGTTCGCCGCATTTGGTATGTGTATGCAGCTCGCAGCACCACAATCGCTGCTACCTTTAATTAAAAGCATTCACCATTATAAATAGCATTTTACTACAAATATCGATTTTTCTTCTGCTTTGTTGATATTTTCCTCGTTTTTTTACAGCATCAGCTATTTTTATTTCAAATACTCAGGGTGTTTTGATGCCTTTACTATCGTATTGCATATTCGTCGTTGGTCGGTTGGTGGTTGGTTGTTGGGTGGGCGTTCCGGGCGTTGCTCTCTTGATAAATCCATAATAAAATTGAATTTTCCGATTTATTTAGGTGCTATCGACGACCGCCTGAAAGCGTTTACTACTATTTATGATAGGACGTGTTGTTGTTATTGTATTTCTGCATTCAAAATATTTCCTTGAATGTGTACATACATATATTATATGTTTACATATTTAATTTAGACTTAGTTTAGCTTATCCAAATGTTTGTAAAAACATATCCTCATACGCTGAAAATATCTGATATTTTGCTCGAAATATGAAGCAGGTGACAAAAACATGGCGTGTACAATATGGGCAAAAACCACAAACCCCATTTTATCAGCTACTTAATTCACTACACTAACTGCAGTAACCCACCTCCTATATACTTAGCCAAAGAAGGTAGAGATACGCTTATATATAAAAATTAATATGGTGCCGAAACTTATAAGTGCAAGGAGGTTAATCGAAAGACAGCAGGTTTTAAAACCAGGGCGAATTCCCACAAGTGACCTGTTAACCGAAAAGAGCCTACTTAGGTTATTAAGGGAACACTTCTGGTGAGTCCCATACCCTTAACCCATACGGTGGATTAAAGATACTAAAAAAAATATGCCATCGGTAAATGGCGAACTAACCGCCGAGCGCGACGGCGAAAAGTTAGTTCCGCCCGAGGCTTCATCCTTCGTTCGTCCCAGCTTTTGGAGGTTTTTATTCTATGGATTATGTTCATATCGGGGTAATCTTTGAATCTCCTTCCATACTCGCTGTTGGCTATTCCGGGAAGGACCATAAATCAACGCTAGAACTTTTCTCTCGAATACTCCAAGATCCATTATTACCACTGTCTATGGTATGATAAAAGACTTATAGAGCGCACTTTATTTCTCACTTACCTACTCAATCCAAAGCAGCACTTGCTATTAAGAATTCCGTTGAATTGCACCCTCTCAGGTTAAAGTTGATTCTCGTAAAGTTTTTGGTGAATTGCTTATGCGGGCGTACAGTTTCCATCTAAAATTTAATTTATGTCGGTCAAAAATTTACATCTTTTTACAAAGATTATTCTCACGAATATAAAACTAGCAAAGAAGATAGAATTGCAACAAAAAAAAATTGTGTAAACGGAAGTGCTTAATTTGTAGCTAACAATAAAATCAAGACATCTAAGGCAAGCGGGCAACAAATTAAAATTGGCAAATTACAAATCGCATGCAGCACATCTCACCGTTGTCACGCAGCCATCAAACATGCATGTTGCATTGCATAAATATGTTTTCATATATGTACATATGTACTTGTATAATGGTCGTATGTGACCAAACTAGCTGCCAAAAAAATATATATCGCGAAGAAAAGTTTACGGTTTCCATACATTTCTATTTGCTGCTAATAAATATTGCTGTGACAAAGCTTTTGAGTGCAATTGTTGTTAAACTTCGTAAACTGAAAATGGCTAAAAATTGTGAATGTGTGTATGTGAGTTCGTTGAAGTGGTAGCACACACTAAGGTAGCAGTGATTTGTCTTTCTTTAAGCGCATGCGCAGCGTGATTGTTGAAATGCCCAATTTTTTGTCTGACTTGCGCGCTTCTAAATGGCTTTGTGTGAATCTGTCCATTTTTCTCAGCTCGTATATTGTCTGTTCATTTTTCCCCCAGTCCTTTCAATTATATTTATTGTTTCGGTGGTGTTGTTGCTGCTGATTGCAAGTGACATTTGCGAGCTCTACAATGCATTTCGCCAAAGTCGTTAGAAAATTGTCGGGCATGGCACTATTTTTGTCACTGGTTACTGTTGCTGACAACAATTTGACGTTGTTTGTTGCTAATTAAACGATTTTTCGTATTGGCCAAAAATATTTATGTTCACTTTGCTAGAATTTAATCAACTAAATTTCAATTTTTGTTTAACTGTTTGCTTAAATTACACGCATAGACACATATTAGGGGAGTTTTATAATTTTTATCTCCAACTTTCCCTCTACGTCACCTCCTTCATAAAACTGGTGGATCCGATGTATATGTATACCTTGGAACCAGTGTGCTTTATATACGTCATTTCTAGCAAAGGATGAAACTCTTTTCTTTCTTTATATGGCGCGATATACAACAGGTATATCATCATAAACCTCCTAAGAGATTTTTGCGCCAAGCTTCTCTTCCAATTTGTGGTGTGCCGATTTGAATTTTCCCTACAAATTGGTGGGACCTACAGTTTTTTGCCGACTCCGAACGGCATCTACAAAGGAGACGAATTTTTGCTGAGAAGCCTGTCATGGCAGAAATACACTCGGAGAGTTTGCCAAACCACTGCCGAGGGGCGACCCCGTTTTGAAAAACTTTTTTCAAATCACTTTTGATGTTACCTGTACCAGGGCTCGAACCATGGACCTTCGGTGTGGTAGGCCGGCAACACTACCTTCACACGCCGCCCAAAGGATGAAACACATCGTCGAAAAGCTAATTGGTCGACCAGAAAGAGCGCACGATAGGAGAGTCGCACTTACCAACACTCGGCCGATTTCTAAACAGCTTTCGACAAGCCGAAAAGTAGCTGCGTATAAGCTGCTCTGTCTGAATTTGACTTCAAAATGACTTTGAGCAATAGCAATAACCCGAGGTTAGGAAATAACTCTCCGAAACTAGAATTCGGACAAGGCGACTCGCTATCGTGAATTTCTTTAACTTGATGCTTCAGAATGTTTTTCGAACAAAAGCACCGCATTGAAAAATACAATATCTTATGTTGTTGTTGTTGCTGCATACATGTTACGACATTTTTATTAGTTTCAAATTAATATGAATACCTTCGACACATGTCTTCAAAACACATAATCAAAATGTAATACCGAGTCTCGTCGGTATGCTTCCTCCAGGCAGATCGCTCGGATTCAAGCAATTGTCTACTAGGATGTTGTGGTTTTGAACAACATTTTCATTCTATTTTGCTCCTGCTTTTTGAGCATTTTAGGCTCCCGGGAAGTCCTAAGTGATGTATTCTAGCAGTCCTGCAAATTCTTCCAAAGTGTGTCTACTAGGCTGGACGACCATATTGTCGACGCATAACTTAGAGCTGCCTAGCCGATTGCCTCGGGTATTGCCTGCCAGTGATTTGAAGATTTTGTAGTGCCATTGTATTTGGCAGGGAGTCGTCTCAACAGACATCTGTCGCCGACTCATATAAGAGTGTCACGTGGTTGGCCGTGTGTAAGGCTTTTGCCAAGTCACGTTTAGATTACGATGCCTTCGTGCTTGTGGAAACTTGGCTCAATGAGGACTTTTTCGATGAGGAATACTTCGATCCTAATGTATTTCATACCTTTAGGAAAGATAGAGATCCCGTGAAGACTGGTCTCCGTAAGGGAGGTGGGGTTTTAATAGCTCTGAAGAAAAGTTTGCGTTTTACGGCACATCAATTGCTGCATGAGGATTCTCTGATTGATCAACTGTGTGTTCGCATTTTTGGACCGTCTGGCTCTATTTTTGTCTGTGTTTCGTATATACCACCGAACAGTTGTGAAAGTTTATATAATCTACATATCGAAAATATCTCTAAAATTTATGAGAGTAATGCTCAGGCTCATTTTTGTATTCTCGGGGATTTTAACCTACCTGATATAGTGTGGTTAGACCTTCAGAATAACGGTATTCTAACACCTACCAATGTTTCGCGATCAACGGAAATAAATCTTATAGATAGTATTTTAAGTTGCAATGTTATTCAAATCAATAACATTTTTAACTCACTTTCTAGATTGCTTGATCTAGTTTTTGTTGATGAGAATTTTATAGTGGGTCTCTTTGAGAGTACTTTTCCATTATGTGCGTCTGATAGACATCATGTTCCTCTTGCTATCTATTTACAAAATTTTGATGCTATTCCTACCTCAGCTGTGATGGGGAATACTTCTTTCAACTTTCGGAGTGCTAATTTTGATGAGCTGAACAATACATTAATTGAATTGGACTGGGAAAATATATTTTCTTCCGGTGAAGTCAGTGTCTGTTATGATATTTTTTTATCGAGGTTGATTGAGGTTTTCAACGCTCAGATTCCTCTTTTTGGGCCTAGGGTGCATAAACTCCCCTAGTATAACAAAACGCTTAAGAAATTAAAAAATAAACGTAACAAATTTCATAAATTATATAAAGCTGACGCATCTAATACCTTTCTTAGAGAACAATACACTCTCAGGGTGAAACAATTTAATATTCTTGATAAATTTCTTTACAATCAATATGTGAGAAAGCTCGAAAATGACTTAAAAGAAAATCCAAAAGCTTTTTGGAATTTTATTCGCTCTAAGCGTGGGTCCTCAAATATTCCAATTTGCATGAATTACAATGGCAAATGCTCCCAGTCTCTCAATGAAACTGTCGAACTTTTCGCTGAATTTTTTAAATCTAATTTTGATGATGACACTGCCTTTCCGACTTGCAGGCAAACGCCTACAGCTGTCCATGAATCTGTAGATTTCGGCTCTCTTATAATTTCTGACGAAGACGTTAGCAATGCATTGTGCACACTTAAGCCATCGTTAAAATGTGACAGTGATGGCCTTTGTGCTTTTGTTTTGAAACATTGTAGTTTATCGTTAATTTTCCCTCTTTGCCATATTTTCAATCTGTCTCTGACTTCGGGTACATTTATTACTAGATGGAAGAAGACCTCAATATCTCCTATTTTCAAATCCGGTTCCAAAAATAATGTGTCTTATTACAGACCCATAGCTAAACTCACAGTATGTTCTAAGCTATTCGAGATAATTATAAAAGAGAAACTAACTTTTGTGACCAAGAGCATTGTTGAGTCACGCCAACATGGCTTTGTAGCTGGCCGCTCTACAGTCACTAATCTGGTTTCTTTCTCCGATTTCTGCATCTCTGCATTTAGAGATGGTTATCAGGTAGATACCATCTACACAGATTTTTCGAAAGCCTTCGATAAAGTCTCCCACAAAATATTATTAAACAAACTTGAGTGCATTGGATTTCACTCTGTCTTTTTGAATTGGCTGAAATCTTATTTGTCAAATAGGTCACTGTCTGTTGAAATTGAGAACTGTAGCTCTCTCCCTTTTGTCGCAACGTCAGGGGTACCTCAAGGTAGTATTCTTGGCCCTCTTATGTTTGTTCTCTTCATTAATGATATCGGGTCCTGCTTTACTTCGTCTAAGTTCCTTTTATACGTCGACGATCTTAAGATATTTCGTAGAATTAATGATCCCTCGGATGGCTTGCTTCTACAACATGACCTAAATAAACTTGTCGACTGGTGTATTGCCAACAAACTCTATCTTAACGTTAAGAAATGCTTTCATATGTCGTTCACCAAGGCTTCTAGAGTCCTTTCTACTTTCTATGATATCTCAGGTGACCCGTTGGCCTCTGTCAAAGAATTTGTTGACCTAGGTGTTGTTTTTGACACTTCTTTCTCATTTGTTAATCATATTTGCTTTGTGCTTCCAAAGGCATACCGAAACCTTGCTTTCCTTCGTCGATATGCAAAGGACTTTCAAGATCCATATACTAGGAAGTCTTTATATATCCTTAGTGCGTTCAAAGTTAGAGTACGCCTCGATTGTGTGGAATCCAATATACAGCTGCCACTCAGCTAGAATCGAAAGGGTACAAAGGAAATTTATCCGGTTCTGTCTTATATCGTTAAATTTTGATGACCCGATTCCCTCTTACACTTCGCGCTGTAAGCTTATTAATTTGCAACCCCTCGAATCCAGGCGGGTAATGCAATTACTTATGTTCGTCTATGACCTCATTACTGGCTCTTTGAATTGTTCAGCTCTTCTTGAGAAGGTATCATTTAATGTGCCAAATAGGTGCTTAAGATCATTCTTGCCTTTTTATTTGTATGCTACCAGGGCCAATTATTACTATTTCGACCCTATTTTTTCGCGCCCTCAAAGAATTTAATAAACTCTCAAGGACTCTTTCTATTGATTTTTCTCTCTCGAGAACTACTTTCAAGTCAACTCTTGATATTTATTTTTAATGATAAAGAAATAATTTAACTTTTGCTTAATACTTTATCGTACTTGTCGTTGTAAGATTTTTTATCATAGACGAAATAAATAAATAAAGTCCAGAGTCATGAAAGTATTCCTTTGGTGCGGTTTTCCATGATTTAGCCCGTCACCTATCTCAGTGTTTATGGCAGTCACTGTCTTGTTCATGTCTTGGCTACTAGCGATGGGAGAAATATCGGCGGTAACAGCGGTGCCACCACGCTTAATTGTTGACTTTTCTCAAGTATAGCAAAGGCCGAGATGTTTTAGCATCAGCAGGACTATGTCATCCGGGCCAAGAAATTTCGAGCCCTTAGCCTTCCTGATGACATCCTCAACCTCCGTCATTTTGATAAAAAGGCTGACCTAAAGTTAGGGTAGCATTACCGATGTGGACAGTTCTTTGCTGGTTGCAAGGCTATAGGATCACCTCGCCTTTGGCGTGTTTGGTCTACTCCCGTCCATATTGCTGTACTGCTTAACTAGTGATTATTTGAATGAGTTAGGACCGGAAAAATATTTAAATCAAGTCAACTGCTGTTCCTTCAAAGATTTTTTGAGAATTTTTTCCTTTAATTCCTTTCAAATCAATCAAGGCATATAAACTTCTATCGAAATATTTTCATGCGGTAGATTAACTTGAAGAGTGCCAAGTGTTAAGGGGATAACTTTTTGAGAAAAAGAGTACTATTGTTGTTGTTGGGGAAGTAAGTGGGACCCATATTGAAATTTATATTAGATGAGTCTGATCTGTTTTACAGTAAAAGTTATGATTTATGTCATGGGAAAATGCTGGGCACACATTTAATAAGTCAATGCTTCATTCTGCACTAAGATTCCTCGGCAGGCTCCAGTTCCAGGACTGTGAATAAGCTTAAATGGCCTTAGTACCACAGCTGACTTCTTCACTCTAGATACAATTTTCATTTGCGTCAAAAATACCCCGCAACATAGCAAAGTGCTTGTAAGCGTTTAATTACAACAACAAAGATGTTAAATTGTAGTTAGTTTTCCTGGGCTCTGATTGTTTTCGTTTTCATCATCAGCGCCAGCACCAGCAGCAACACCAGCAACATGCTGATTTGCATATTTTGATAAAATTTCCAAATATTTTGCCTTATTTGCCAATTTCCGACGATCTCATGTTTGCAACAGCAAAAGCCTACATAGCGACGTACATACTTCATTTACATGCTATCTAGTCACATTACATTTCACTACAATTTTCATTGCCTTGCACCGATGTTGTTGCTATTGGTATTGCTGCCAGTGTTGCTACAAATCGTCGAGCTTTTGGCACATGGATATCACATACCAACGGTCTTGAATATTTATGATATGTTGCAGCCAAAGGCAGGACAACAACAAAGTAGCTCTTATCGTGGTTCGCAATCGCTTTGGCCGTTTGTTGTTGCTGCTGTTGCTATTGCTTTGATGGAACAACGACATGTGTCCGCCTAAAGTGTACAGCAACACTGACAGCCATCGAGCGTACAACATTGGCATTGGACGGAGCACAAACGGCAACAATTAGACGCAACGCTCGCTGCACTAGCAAATGCCACCAACGCAACGCAATAAAAACAGCGATTGATAAGGCAATGGTGGTGGTCGTAAATCAACAACAACAATAATAAATAAAACATTCAGGAAAAATGTAGCAAGAAAAGAGAAGTAAGGCGCCAACAACACTTTCACTTCACCGGCAGCACTGAAACTGAAAAATGCAACAAACGCGTAGGCAACAATGACAACAACAAAACAACAGTAAATTTAAAATTAAAAAATGTTAAACATATTACGCTCGTAACAGGAGCATTTCCAATAACAACAAAAAAGTTGTTACGCTGCTGTTGTTGTCGCATTTTACAAGTGTGTTGGCGGCAATTGTTTATACCTAGTTGTGTTTAGCACTTAAGGTTTTCTAACTTGTTTTGCTTGAGGGAACAAGCATTTGACGAGATAGATTTTCTTTGTAAATGCCCGGCACTAACCAAAACTCGTCTAAAATCCATTAGGTTTCTATTTATGGGATATTTCAACTCTGCAAAGTGCGAATTTGATATACAAAAATGTTTTTTTATATTTAAAGTTGAGAAATGGCCATGCTCTTGTGGGAACTTAGTGAAATTTTCTACAAGTAATATTCTTTTCAAAAAAACTATTAAAATGCAGTGGTACATCACAACTAGTTAGATAAAGTTCGGTTCCACCCGAACTTACACCACCTTAAGTGTTTCTAACTGCATTTGTCGTTGTTTACAAGCCTATGAATATTTAAGAGTTTCCATAATTTATTTCAGTTTCTCACAAAAATTCATTTGTCGCGTTTTAATGTTACAATTTCACCTATACATTGACACTTTGAAAATGTTGCGCGAACGCGTTGCTTGCTGCAACACCAGCAACACAAAAAATGCATCAACACTTTTTCTTATGCTTCTACAACAATTTTGTGTTTATTTGTTATTTACTCTTTGTTGGCTTTCATTGTCACTTCGCATGTTGTTGTTAATTTTATAGTTTGTGGCATTAAAAGAAAAATCGTTCATAAACACATTACATCATCAGGCCGCTGTTGCATGCAGCTTGGTGGCGTGTTTCACATTGGCTTACGCCAATTTCGCAAGCTCAACTTATTTATTATCGTTGTGTAGTGCACGCTCATATTTTTCGTTTTATAATTTTTTCTTTTTAACATTTTTTTATTGCAATGATTTGGTTGCAACAAGTTGCGGCTGCAACGGCAGCAAACCTAGTGTTGCTTTTTTTTTTGTTGTCTTGTCTACGATTGCGTTGACACACATTTTTGCCACTCAAATCTTGTTACAAAATAAGTCACATTTTTCATGTTTCTTAGGAGCTATGAACAGTACTAAAATTTTATTGATATTTAGGAACGTCATTAGCTGAGAGCATCGCTTACAAGGTTGTGAGTTCCTTTTGGATCAATTTGCAGAAACCAAATAGAAAAAACACATCATAAATTGGAAGACAATCGCGGCCTCGTATTAAGTTGTCGGCCCTTTAATCGTATTATCCAAAATATCTATGCTGCCTTGTGAATAGTAGTAGTAGCGGTCATCGTAAATTAGAATTTTAACCCCAGCTGATATATCATTTATGGTGATGAGCCACAGCAGAGGTGGGAGCACCCAACCCTGTTGTGTGGCTAATCATATATGCTTACTAGTTTTCGCTCTCCAATAATTAGTGTTTAGAATAAATTTACTTTTTATTATTTTGATTTTTTTTATTTTGTTTTATTTCATTTATTTATTTTATTTATTTTATGTTGGTTTCTTTTATTTTATTTTATCTTATATTATTTTTTTTAATTTTATTTTATTTTATTTTAATGGTGATTGTTGTTGGAGCAAAGCTCGAATTTTTATGTTTGTTTGTTAATTGATATTAGAGGAAAAATTACAACGTTATGCACAGCGATGGTATGGGATGACATGTTTCGAAGTGCCCAACTTCTCATCAGACCCCTTCTCGGACACTGAGATATGAACCCAAGTGTCTGCACCAATATCTCCGTGTCCGAGAAGGGGTCTGATGAGAAGTTGGGCACTTCGAAACATGTCATCCCATACCATCGCTGTGCATAACGTTGTAATTTTTCCTCTAATATCAATTAACAAACAAACATAAAAATTCGAGCTTTGCTCCAACAACAATCACCATAACTATAATTGTTACAGGTACAGTGCGGGTGCATAACAAATAACACGGAAGTGTTGATATGCATAAAAGCCCTTCTGTATCTAAAACCGTTCTATGAACGCGCCTAAAAATATTCCACTTTCCTTGAGTTGACATATAAAATATATGTACCAAAGAATGTATAAAAAAAAGGAATAAGCAAATGGCACGTTAGAGGAAAAATGCATCGTGACGCTACAGGGCATCATAGCTTAGTTGTTAGAGTACTCTAACAGCGGCTTTGGTGCAGACACTTGGGTTCATATCTCAGTGTCCGAGAAGGGGTCTGATGAGAAGTTGGGCACTTCGAAACATGTCATCCCATACCATCGCTGTGTATAACGTTGTAATTTTTCCTCTAATATCAATTATTTTATTTTATTTATTTAATTAAATTTTTTGAATTTTATTTTATTTTATTTTATTTCATTTTATTTTGTTTTATTTTATTTTGTTTTATTTTATTTATTTTTATTCTATTTTATTTTTGTTTACTTTATTTTATTTTGTTTTATTTTATTTCATTTTATTTATTTTTTGAATTTTCCAAATCAAGTGTTTTGTTTTTGTAAGCACTTTTTGTGTTATCATTGAAGTGTACACATTCGCTTATATTTAACTTAATATTTCCAATAAAACTTCGTGCTAACAGACTATCTATTACCGATGAGGCTTATTGTAGAATAACATCAACTCAAGCAAGCATGTCTACACACACGCCGCTGCATATTTAATTTGAATACGGTTTTTGGCTTTTGTAGTGGTGTCTCTTCTAAACTGGATTCATATTCTATTTAATTGTTATATAACATTTATAAGGGAGCTTGAGCAGGCCTATCTAAACATATGTATATAATTTTTTATACCCTATATCTATAGTTTGTTACTTAAAGGAGCTCAACCAAGACGGCTAATATTCGTGAAAGGCAAAACTGTAGTAGGGCTGGTATATGTAGGTAATTGGAAGGATACACTTTTGGTACAATTTTCAGTAGTTTAATTGTCTGTTTTTGCGGTCAGTTCAATAGTAGCACATTTTCACGCTTTCTCATTGTCATTGAGCTAAGTATTTAATCATGTGAATTTATGTGTGTGGGTGAACGAAGAGAACGATTCATAATCTTAGTAACATACAACCCACCATATAAGAACTATTTTTGAAAGCTTTCAATACGCAAAGCCAAGCAAACAATTGTATATTTTTGAAAGAGAAGTGAAGAATGGCAATGGAGCAACGAAGGACGAGCATACTAGCCAGTGAATAGTTCTATTGCATAGATCTGACGCGTCAAATGTATGTATGTATCTCCATATTTACGTCGCTGCTGGTGGGAGAATGAAAGCGTCCAAAAGATGTAAAGTTTTCACTCGACTCAAGAGTGCGTTGTTTGCAAAAAAATTTCAATTTACAATTCATAATTTTCGTTCTCATAGATAAAGAGGTAGATAAATCTAAAACACGCCAGTAAACGATAAAATGAAATCGTGGGAGTTTCGCATATTTCCAACTCAAGCAGCAAAAAAAGAAACTGCATAATGCAATCAAAAACAAGTAAATGGCCCAACACATAAAGAGTTTCCATAACGCAAGCGTACGCATCAGCTTTCAGAGCATTAAAATCAGCGGCTAGAAGAACGAAGTGTTTGGCTGTTAGCAAGCGAATACGGGAGGTTAAGGTCAAGAGCCTAAAGCGTTTTTACTTGTCATTACTATCTGGTATTTGCTCATACTAATATACGTAAGTGCATATGTACTTGGCTATGGAAGCCATTATTCATTCATATAATGGGTGGATATGTTCAACAGCAGTTTTGAAGTGGTGCTAACCCAGCCAACCAAGAGAGTCCGCACGGTGATCCATTAGGAGTCCCTAAATTGAGCGCTCACCCTCCTAAAGAGGCTCCGAAAAAGCTCCCAATTGGGCGTATCCGACGGAGAAAAGTGATTTTTAAAATGTATGAAAAAATTGCTCCTCTTTGACTCCTAAAATGTTCATTTTCGGAGCCCTAAAACGCTCCTTAAGATAATCCACAAAGACTCATATAATTTTTAAAAATAGGAAGGCCTTAAATGAGTGATTTCGGAGACCCAGGGGGCTCCCTAAGATAACTTTTAAAGGCTCCGTGCGGACTCCTCAAATGAGTGATTGAGGATAACCAAAAATGGCTTCTTTAGGACTTCTCAAAAGATGCTATGGGACTCCGTACGGATTCGGCTACTTACGTCCAAATCATCCCAAGATAACGGCAGATTTAATTGTTTGTATTATATTTAGTTAAATTAGTAGCTTATACAAGTTAGACAAAGTTATTTAAAGTAATTGAAGGTATTAGTTTCGTTAAAATGTGTTATGTTTGCAACAACTTGAAATAATGACAGAATGATAAAAATCACATTGTTCGGAAGCTTATACATATGTTATATATGTAAAAGTTAAATGACCGCAAAACTAAATAAAAAAATTGTGTTTAAAAATTATTGCTTATTTTTCTTCGCAATTCGTTCCTTTGCTGTTTGGAACCATATTGCACTTGCGCGACTGAATTCTTTATTTGCCCCAACAAACTTTCTATTGAAAGCGCCTTTGAATGCGTTCGTTATCCCCATTACGTCCATCGCTTTTTTTTGTGGGGTACCCTTCCACGAATATTGTGAAGCGAGGTCATCGGCCTTTATTTTTCGCCATACTGATATTATAAATTTAGAAGGATCACTCCCTTCTTCGCTAAAAATTTCGGTTTCCTGAAAAATAATTAAAACACAGTAAATAAAAAATATGCATATTTATCAGTTATACACACGCCATAATTCTTTACAGGTATTTTTTTTGCATATTTTTTCACCTTTATCTTTAGCAATATTATTTTAACTAATTTTTCATAAAATACTACAATTTAAAAATGTATGAAAAATTCTTGAGATTTCAAAAGAATTTTCATCAAAGATACCTGCCCTCCGTGTAAATAATATTTCAACAGAGTGTTGAATGGACCTGGAAATCGACCCATGTGAAGCAGCCCTTATTCTGGGTCTGAAAACAAATGATGTAACTAACAAGCTTTTGTTTTAATATATGTAAATAGATTAAGGAAACTAGTTTGCGTATAATCACATTTACTTACTAGTTTCTCGCTTAGTTCTGGAAATTTTTTAATATCATCTTAGAGTTTTTCAAACTACTGCATACAGTTAAATGGGCTTTTTAAAACTGGCATTTGTTTTTACGGCTTAATTAACTTTTGTGTCATTATAAACTCTGTTAGTTGGCACGAATTTAATTTTTTCTTGTTCTCTTCGAGGTCCTCAACTCGCTTAGCTAAGTCTTAACGAAATTAGATGCATATATTTATAGGTAAACGTTTCATTAAAATACCCTTAGTGGGCATATTTTCCACTCCCCATCACGACACTAGGTACTTGTCTTGGACTTTTTCTTAGGGTTCACGCATCTTTATTTAAATTATTTCCGTGGTAACGCAAAATTTTTAATAGACTGGTAAGGGCTTCTGCTGATATATTGAAGATCAGTGACCACTCGACCAAATCATCACTTAAATCGGTTGAAGATCTGTTTTCCTGAAAATAATTTTCATCTTCCTCCGAAACAAAAGAATTTTCACAACTTTCAACTTCACTTTCAGAATCACTTACTACTTCACTGTTTGACCTATAGTCGTTAACGAGTGCTGAACAATTTGCGGTGTTTATATTTTCTTTTTTAAAGAACATTTTTCCGTTGACGAAGCTATAATTCTTTCGGCTTGTTTTTCTACGAGCTTTCGTTTTGGCATTTTATAGATTATAATATTTACCTATTATACAGCGGTATTAAGCAAATTGACTGCGGGATTAATTATAATTACTTTTTTATACTAAATTGAAGAAATTCTTTATTCCTTTTGAAGATAAAAAACATTTGTGACTTAGAAAATTGTAAGTTCCTAACTGAGTAAAAAATGCATCATCCTCAAACACTCCTTTTGGGAGCTTTTCCTGACTCCTTTTACACCCAGCTTTCGGAGCGCACGGTTGAGGGTGTATTTTGGGAGTCCCTTTTCGCTCCAAGCTCGGAGAACTCCGCACTAGATTGAATGGGTAAGAATGGTATGCAGTATGACATTAGTCATAGAAATCAATATTTTCTCTGATATTTACAGCTAGATTGATGCTTTGAAACTGCATATGAAGAGGTTGAAAGCAGTTAGTGACTGTTTCATCTGACTCTTAATTGACTGTCACCTTTTGTATAGTTGTTAAGTGCTTCTGTCAAAGCTCTGACCTCAGAAGGATATTGGTTTCTTTCTAATGAGAACCTGTTTGTTGGTGAATATTTTCCAAGGTTTTCGGAACATCACCACTACGGCTGCATGGAATGTTTTCTCCAGCTGGTTGTATCAGCTTACCTTACACTTATTTTCCTAGGTTGGTAAAGTTTGTAAGACAATACACCATTTGACTGATAGTTGGAGCTGCTATGATCTAATCTGCGTCAGCAACAGTTTAAATGGCTACTATACCAAAGATGTTCCAGAGTAGCGGCAGTTCTACGGTTCAGATAACACAGCACTTCTCCTATAGCCTATTCAAATGTATAAAGGCATTCAACCCTCGGGAATAACTTGGGCCCAAAGACACGTCTCGAAGATGAACAGCAAGCTGCGGATGGAGTATCGGAACCAATAGATTCAGTAGATGAAAGAATAGATCCTTGATTTTATGAACCAGCAATGACACTGTATACAGAAACTCAGCAGCGCCACGCATCAACATGAACTCGAATGAAAAAGTGATGCGTGATGCCAACTGGGACGGTTTTGCATCGCTCACAATGATTTACTAAAAACTTTGACCACCCTGTATGAATACATTTGAATTGAGTTACTATTTACGGCATGGTGCATGCCACATGCAACAAATGCCCGCTGATTGCTTTGTATAAACACGCATTTTTATTAGTTACGTGGACCGTTCGAAAAACCGTTTTGTGTGAAAACTTATTTATGCAGCAAAAACAAAAACAATTCGTTTTTCACTGTAATCTAATCTTATAGTTGTTGTTGTTGTTGTTGTTAACAGTGCTTCGCCCTGCCCCAGATTGGACAGGGTTACACTGAAATAACAGCCCTTGGCCGGGTGAAAAAACCCGGGTCATTCCGGTGCGATAGAACCGGCTGTTGTGGGAATGTATCTTATAGTTCGATACATTTAATTCAGCGTTTTCCGATTTTGTATTTTTTCCAAACATGATTTTCAATGACAGGTGTGGAAACATGAAATAATCGAAAGTCGTTAAATCTCGGATTGCGGCTGAACATCGCCAAATGTTGCTTTGAAGTTGTCACACGGTTACGGTTATGAAACGATGTGATAACTTTTTCATTCGCTCAGTTAAGATGCCTGCGGTCTCAGCTAAACGCACTTTCATTCTTTTATCCCACAATATCATTCCATGGGTTTTATTGACCATTTCTGCGAACACTACTCCGAGGTCGATCTCTGACAGCATTTCGGTAGCAGATAGAAACCAATTATTTAAAGCACAGTTATACAAAAAACTCCCTGCCATAGTTAATACATAGTTTACAAAGGAATGTGAAGGAATGCGGAATGCATTCCTTTCGGTGTACAACCCAAGAAATGCAATCCAGTTAACGAAAAGGAATGAAAAATAGGAATAATTATTCCGGAATACAAAAAGGAATAATAACTTGAATCAAAAATGTTGCAATCCAAGGAATAATTATTCCAAAATAAATGCATTCTTTAACAACTCTGCCTTATAGTATTTATCAAAGATTTTCTTGATTAGGCTGCTGGAAAATAATATTTAAGAATAATAATGTGAAGACTTTTATTTTTGTCAAAAGTTACGATGGTTGCAGGCTGTTGGTCAAACTTGTACAGTCGTCTTGTGGAAGTTGGTAGTTGACGGAATCAGTTTAAAATTACAGGTCGTGAAACTCAAAACGTCTCCTAATTTTAAAACCGCCCTGGTAACTTTCTAGTTGTGTGATTTTTTATTATAGTTTCCTGTTGAAGAGAAAGGGTGAAGGGTGATTGATTAAAAAATAACTTAACATTTTATTTTGCCTTACTTGATTATGCACACATACATTAACCCGCCAAAAAATATGCACAATATATAAGGCTGATTTCGTTTGATCAAGTGGTTCACAAAATGGATGCTGAAGTTTGTAAGGAGCTAAGTACCTACTTTATAAAACAGCTATTTTTGTTTTTACTCTCTGTCTTACTCTATCTACGAGACAATATTTAAGGTCTTATTAAAATACGTTAAGGTGGGGATAACGTAATTATCACGGGTTTGAATAGGATACTACATGGATCGTAGTTCCGTTATTATATAGTTTATCCGTTCCGTTATTATATAGTTTATCGCTCGACCCCCACGTTCCTTATTTCTTATGTTCGCTTATGGGGTTTTTTTTTCTGGAGTACTATATTTATGTGTAATAATTTTCACCCAACTTTTTATTTTTCTCATATATTCAAAGGAAATTGCACGCAACATTCAAATGCGTAAATTTATGAAAGCAAAAGTGCATTGCCAAAGGCGAAAATATTAAAATAAGAAAAGCAAAAGCAAAACCAAATACATTTAGTAAGTCGGCTAACAGTTTTGTATACCAAATGTCGAAAGTCAAAATGCATTTACATACACTTTACACAGTTAATTTGTTGTTGGTGGTGTTGCCTGTGGACATGGGAAGCTTACACGAAGCAAGTAAATATTGTATCAGTGGAGTTATCTGATACAAAGCGCCATTGGCGATGAAATCATGACGCGCTCAGGAAATTGATTTTTTCGAATGAATAAAAACGTGCCATACAAATATCCTTAAAAATTATTTATTAAATGATTTATATAGCTTACGGCTCTGTAAAATAGTGCAGTCGTTCCCGTTTTCAATTAATTTTAGGTATGTATGTTATTGTGTAAATATAGGCACGAGTGTTGAATCCAAAGTTTGGCTTTCATGTTTGAAGTTAAGCATTCATAACGAAACCAAAACGCTTAATACTTAAGAGGTCCATACCGATTTTACAAAATAAAGTTCTTCCAGCGACGCCAAAAACACTCTTGAAGTAACAGTCCTTAGCCAGGTAGAATCCGGATCGTCACAGCGCTTAGACTCTACTGTAGTCTGCTCCTGTTCACGGGAGAGAGCGATTCAAGTTATTTTCACATTTGCTAGCACACTCAGCATTGACCGCCTCCTGAAATTTCATATTTATTTAATAGTCTACAAATTGATTAAATTTTACAGACTAAATTCGAAAATGTACATAAAGACAGCATGAGGGTACTGTAAAGAAGAAAGTATATGTCTGAAGTGTACAATCAATTAGTTACAGCTTACGAATTAAAATGAAGAAATAAATATTACAAATATATGAAGTAAAAATCATACAAATTTAACTTTCTTAGCATAGTAGTTTACAAACAGGTGTATAAGTGTACTATACTTATGTTTATTATATGCAAGCTCAGGAAGGAGCTGATGCATAATGCCGAGAAGGGGCGCATGAGCTAGGAAGAACTCTGTAGAATAAGCTCAGTAGGGAGCTGACGCGTAGTCCCCAGGAGGAGGCATGTGAGCCAGGAAGGGCTCATCAGAATCAGCGAACACGGAGGTTGAGACAAAGAATTTGAATCTCATTACATGTATGTATAAAAATAGATGTTGTGTTGTTGATGTGGTCGGAATTGACGCGATTCCGAGCAACACGCGTTTCCAATCCTCCGACTCTTGCTTGCCAGCTTGTAGTTTAATGGTATACATATTTAAACATGGTATTGTTGAGGTGTTTATTATAATTGTGGTTTTATGGGTTGGACGCGATTCCGAGCAGCATAGTAGATATGTTGCTTATAGCTAGCATTTGGCACTGCGCTAAGGTGTGGTTGGAAAGGACGTGTTTCCAAGCCACTACTTATTTGAAATAGTAATCAGATATCTCTTAATAAAAAAAAGCGAATCAGAGGTATCAAAAATCGTGTAGGTATTATTGTCGTCCTGGCACAAGGATCGAATAGGTTCATGCAGCTCAAAATTCGTTCTGCAAGTGCTTAGAAAAATCGGCTAGGTAATGCCAAGTTGGCCTAGTAGGGATATTAAACATAATTTCACCAAGCAGATATGGGCACTCACAAGCCCTCTTAATAGTTTTACCATAAATAAAACACCGAGCATTTTACGACGACTTTTCAACGTAGGCAGTTGAATAAGTTTTAGACGACTACAGTAGGGAGGAAGATTCCTTACCAGATCCCATTGCAAGTCACGTAATGCGAAAAGCAAGAACCGTTTTTAAACCGATTCCAATTTATCATAGTGAATCTGATAACGCGGTCTAACAAGCGAAGTATAAAGCGTTTTGGTTATATAAGGGTCATTGAATTCTTTGGACCACCGCTTAATGAAAGCTAACACCCCTTTTGTTCTATTCTCAATATTAGTCTTGAAATCAATTTTAGGGTCCATTGTAACCCCTAAGTCAATGAAGCTAGTTACCTGCTCAATTGGGTATCCACCAATGATGTAACTATGCACAGGTATTGATTTTCTGGTAAAACACATATATTTACAAGGTGGCGCAAAAGTAAGCTTCCGATGTTCAGCATATCGGTTGTGGCACGTGCAGTGTGTGCTGTTGCACCGTCTTGTTGGAACCACATGTTTTCCAATCCCAATTCATCAAGTTGCGGCAAAAAGAACTCGTTGATCATTGCTCTGTAGCGCTAACCATTCACAGTAACCGTTTGGCCCCGACCGATTATTGGTCAAATAAATAGTCAGCAATATTCCGCGTTCTGGAGCAGTGTAGCGTAACATTGTTTATTAACGTGTATTTCGCATGTGTTTACTACACAAATGTCAAAACAGAACTGACTTTAGCGGCCAATCGCAAAATTTATAGCATTTTCTGATAGGAGGATTACTTTTGCGCAGTAACCGTTTTTCACCGACCGAAATAAATAGTCAGCAATATTCCGCGTTCTGGAGCAGTGTAGCGTAACATTGTTTATTAACGTGTATTTCGCATGTGTTTACTACACAAATGTCAAAACAGAACTGACTTTAGGGGCCAATCGCAAAATTTATAGCATTTTCTGATAAGAGGATTACTTTTGCGCAGTAACCGTTTTTCACCGACCGAAATAAATAGTCAGCAATATTCCGCGTTCTGGAGCAGTGTAGCGTAACATTGTTTATTAACGTGTATTTCGCATGTGTTTACTACACAAATGTCGAAACAGAACTGACTTTAGGGGCCAATCGCAAAATTTATAGCATTTTCTGATAGGAGGATTACTTTTGCGCCACCCTGTATTTGCATTTCTTCAGGTTGAGTGCCATGTAGTTCACATCACACCATCTCACTAAGTTAATAATATCTTCTTGAATACATGCCCTGTCTTCTGCGGTTTTGACGGGCATAAAAAGTTTAACAGCATCAGCATACATTAACGACTCGCAGTGCCTATACTTCCTAGTTCTTACTTAGTAGAATAGTCACATTTATAAGGAAGTAGGTTATATGGCCAAATTATGGAGTTAGCAAACAAGTCCATCGAATTGATCAAGTATCTCATTTTCGGAAACCCTTAGTCTGCCGATGATCGATGTCATAAATTTGGGAGCTCTTAATATGTAAAATAAACCAAAAGTCAAAACAGTCACGACTTTGACCGTCAGTGAAGTTTTGAGAAAGCAATATTATTGATGGTCCTTTATGAATCATAAAAATCATAAATTATGATAAATTGCTCACTTACATGTGTACGCCAAGTAGAAAATTTACTAATTTTACGATTAGTTTTTGACTTACTTCTTGGTGTGCTAGATACCTGAAACGTGGCAAGAGAACCCGATGACAAACAATGTAAATGAAAAATAGTGACTTACATTGTGATTACGTAAAACGCAATGCGACGCAGCAAGTCACTTTTTCTCTTATTATATAAATGCGTTCACTTCGAATTGGTTTGGTATTACATAAGGGTAAAAGTAAATGTGAGTGACTGCATAATCAGCCCCCTTATTTATAGTCCGATTTAACTAATTTTTGGCTTATATTCACGAAAAGAGTGGGGTGTCGCTGAAGTTGATTCATTTAAATAAATCAAATTTATGGTTATGCATCCATTTGGACTCCGACTTTTATAAGCCAATAAAACTACGAAGTTGACCTTATACATTTTTTATACTCTTTTTATACCTAGTAGTGCTTCGCACACAAGGTACAAGGTGGCGCGAAAGTAATCCTCCTATCAGAAAATGGTATAAATTTTGCGATTGGCCCCTAAAGTCAGTTCTGTTTTGACATTTGTGTAGTAAACACATGCGAAATACACGTTAATAAACAATGTTACGCTACACTGCTCCAGAACGCGGAATATTGCTGACTATTTATTTGACCAATAATCGGTCGGTGACTTTGGCACAACGTGAATTTCGTCGCAGATTTCCTGGCCGTCCAACGCCTACTGGTGAAACACTGCGACGTTTAGCCGCTCGCCTCAAAGAGACTGGCACACCACGAGATTCTGTCAGGCGTGGCAGACCCCGGAGTAGCCGTTCTGCAGAGAATATTGCTGCTGTAGCCGAGGATGGCATGGAAGCGCCGTCGACATCGACCAGACGACGTGCCACGCAAATGGGTATCAGTCGACGGTCTTTACAGCGAATTTTGGTACAAGATTTGAAGATGTTTCCGTACAAAGTCCAGACGGTGCATCAGCTGTTAGCTGCTGACCGCCAATCGCGTCTAACATACGCTCAAGCCATCCTTAATCACCACCAAGAGGAAGATGATTTTTCATCAAAAATAATCATGAGTTATGAGGCCCATTTCCATCTTAACGGGTACGTAAATAAGCAAAATTTTCGCTTCTGGGGCACTGAAAATCCGCGTGTAACCCACGAAGAGCCATTACACCCGCTCAAAGTCACTGTATGGTGTGCTGTTTTCGCTGGAGGAGTCATCGGACCTTTTTTCTTCGAAGACGTCGCGGGCCAAACGGTTACTGTGAATGGTGAGCGCTACAGAGCAATGATCAACGAGTTCTTTTTGCAGCAACTTGATGAATTGGGATTGGAAAACATGTGGTTCCAACAAGACGGTGCAACAGCACACACTGCACGTGCCACAACCGATATGCTGAAGGATGCATTTCCCGGGCGCCTAATCTCCCGTTTTGGCGATTTGCACTGGCCAGCAAGATCGCCTGATTTGACCGCTCCAGACTTCTTTTTGTGGGGCTTTTTGAAGTCGCGGGTTTATGTCAACAAGCCTCAGACTCTTGCAGCTCTTAAAGACAATATCCGTCAAGAATGTGAGGACCTATCGCCGGAAGTTTTGGCCAAAGTGATGGAAAATGCCATAAAAAGGGCTGAAATGACTATCAACTGTGGCGGCGGCCATTTACATGACATCATATTCTCGAGTTGATGTAAAAAAAATTAAAAGACCAAATAAAAATAATCCACAAGAAGAATCAAAGTTTTTCATTTTTTTTTTAATTACAGCCAAAAACCATCGGAAGCTTACTTTTGCACCACCTTGTATATTAACTTTAGTCGCATAACGGCAGTGCGTAACGGCATTAACGGATCGAGATAGATATTGACTTATGTATATCAAAATGTTCAGGACGAAAAGAGAAATGATGAAAGAAATGAACACGATAACTTGAGTAAATTTTGAGATATCTTAATGAAATTTGGTACGCGGGTTCCTTGGCACTCATCTCCGAGCGCTATTTAAAATGGACGAAATCGGATGATAGCGACGCCCACTTTTTATATATATAATATTTTGGAAAACACAAAAAAAGTGATTACTCAGTACATAATACACCTATGAGGATAAAATTTGGTGAATACATTGAGAATGAGACATAAAATAAATTTTTCAAGAAATTTTTGAAAATGGACGTGGCACCGCCCACTTTTGATCAAGGCAAATTTAGAAATAATATTAATCACAAATCAGAAACCGTTCAAGATATCGAAACGAAATTCAGCATGCAGGCTTGCAGGTATGCAAGAAATGTTCCAGGAAAAAATGGGCGGGATCGGTTAAGGTCTACGCCCACTTTTATATGAAAGATTTTGAAAAGGATCGTAGATATATTAAATAGGCAATAACTTTGCGTAAAATAGCTTTACATCATTTATATTTCAGTTTTAAAGTTTCGGTAGGCAAAGAAATCCAAAAGGTAAAAATTTTCGAAAATGGGCGTGGCCCCGCCCCTTTTATAATGGACTATTCCACAAAACTTTTCATGCCATAACTCCGCCAAAAATTGATTTGTGGAAACGAAATTTGGTGATAATGTTCTCTATATATTAAGGTTACTGTTTGCTGTAAAATTGGGCGAAATCGGTTAATGTCCACGCCCAGTTTTTTAACATAGTTCTGAAAATTTTTTTTGTAAAATTTAAAGAGCGATATTTCTACAACTAAGCAAGTTATGTCAATTAGATTTTGCACACATAATAAGCTTTTTAAGAAAAACTCGGGCGCAAAAAAATTTTTTCAATTTGAAGTAGGCGTGGCTCCGCCCACTTTTCAGCATAAAATTTCTGCTATTTTCAAAGGCAATCGCTTATAATTCGATTTTGATATTTCAATGAAAATTGGCCAGCTGCTTCTCAGTAGTATGTACGAGGTGTGTTCAAAAAGTATCGCGAATTTTGAAATTTCGCTGGTTACGTATATTCGAATTTCGAATTTTTTGTGGCGTTATGTTGGTACTCATGTCTCTCACTTATGCCGACAAGCTCGGCCATTTTGAATGTTCAGTTAATTGTTGACAGCTGCTTTGCTTGCACGTGTTTTGGATCGTCTTCGATTTTTACCAATTTTTTTACCAAAATTGCTCAATTGTGACCAAAAACAGCATCGCATGAACATTGCTAATGAGATGTTAAACTCTGTTCGCGACGACCCAAATTTTCTCCAGAGGGTCATAACTGGTGACGAATCGTGGGTTTATGGTTATGACGTGGAAATCAAAGCTCAATAATCTCAATGGAAGCTGCCGCACGAACCAAGACCGAAAAATGGGCGCCAAGTTCGGTCGAATGTGAAAGTTTTGCTGACAGTTTTCTTCGATTGCAGGGGCGTGGTGCATCATGAGTTCTTGCCACAGGGAAGAACGGTCAATAAGGAATATTACCTGCAAGTTATGCGCAATTTGCGCGAAGCAATCCGCCAGAAACGCCCGGATTTGTGGAAGAACAAAAATTGGCTTTTGCACCACGATAACGCCCCTGCTCAAGCATCGTTGCTTGTGCGCGACTTTTTGGCCAAAAACAACACACTGATGATGCCGCAGCCACCGTATTCCCCAGATCTGGCCCCCTGTGACTTTTTCTTGTTCCCTAAACTGAAGAGGCCCATGAAAGGACGACGTTACTTACGCTTCTCTTGACGAGATAAAGACGGCATCGAAGGAGGAGCTGAACAAGATACAAAAAAATGATTTTTTGAAGTGCTTCGAAGATTGGAAAAACCGTTGGCACAAGTGTATAATATTTCATGGGGATTACTTTGAAGGGGACAAAATAGATATTCATGAATAAATAAATAATTTTTGAAAAAACACAAAATTCGCGATACTTTTTGAACACACCTCGTATTATACTCCTGCCAAAAATGAGCCAAATCGGGAAACACACAAGCAAAATATTCGGGCACGTAGTTAATAGCCCACTGCAATAGCGAAGTTATATATCTTTTTTGATTTTCATACCTTTCATAAACATTAAATGTATGTAAGTGTGAGAACAAGAAGAGAAAAGTTCACTAAAATGATCAGCACGATGAGCGGAGTCGATTTAGCCATGCCCGTCTCTCCGTCCGTCTGTCTGTCTGTCCGTCTGTCTATTTGAACGCAAACTAGTCTCTCAGTTTTACAAAAGAATGCTGAAATTCGTGGTTTGCTTTGGCCGTTTTATAATATACTAGCAAACCCGATAGACGTTGTTTTGACGTTTTGATATATAAAACACATCTATATATAAAATTTCATTCACTTGAACTAAATAAACTCCTAACACAAAATATGTGGGCGTGGCACCGCCCACTTTTGAAAAATGATGTAGATATTGACTAAGTGACACATATATCCAAATTTCATTAATTTAGACCAAAAAACGTCGGAATTATGACGAATTGAAACTTTACATAGCCTGGGGGCGTGGCTCCGCCTACTTTTCCAATGCTATATATTGTCTATGCTGTACCCAGTGAACCCAAGTATATATTGTGAAAATTTCATAAAGATCGGTGGAGTTCTTTGGCGCCTATAAAAGACACTCTTTTTTATATTTATTTTTGTTACACACACAAGGTATATTACTTCATTCGGCATAAACGAATCGAGATATATATTTATAATGTATTTCAAAACCTACAGGATGAAAAGTAAAATATCCGAGCAAGTAGTTAATACCCCACTGCAAAAGCGAAGTTGTATATCTTTTTTGATATTCATTCGTTTCATGAACATAAAATGTTTGTACGTATACTGAAATGATCAGGAGGATGAGCTGAGTCGATGTAGCCATCCGTCTTCCGATACGTCTGTATGTCTGTTCGTCGGTCTATTTAAACGCAAATACGAACTGAAAGTATTAAAATAGACCTGCGTAAATTGGGATGACATAATAGATCACTACTAGGTATATAATGTTCGGTTCCACCCGAATTTAGACTTTCTTACTTGTTTTTAACTATGCTTGAGAGAAGTGAGCTATGCGTATATGAGGTTCGGAAGCTATCACTTTCGAGCACCAGCCCGAGTTTTGTGTATACCCTTTGCTACACAGAAACATAGCTTTATTTTTTGCAGTTATTTTCCTCCCCATTAATCTTCCTCTTCATTTACTTCTCTATCACCTTCTTCGTTTTCTTCCTTTTTTTTAATTTCCCCCCATATCCCTGTTCTCCACCACCTCTTGCATGTTCTTATTCCTCTTCTACCCGTTTTTGTTGGTGTTGTTGTTGTTGTTGTTTTTGTAACGACAAAAACACTCCCCGAAGGTTTTGGGGAGTGTTCTCGAAAGAGACAGTCCTTGGCCGGATATAAACCTGGCACGCTCCGGTACTCCCTTGCGAAACTGCCCGGCTGTCGTGGTAGAGATTTGGTATGACCAGTGTAACCTTCTAGGTCATGTCACCCCTCCTTCCGTGAGGAAGGAGAAGATGAGGTAATGAGAGGTGAGAGGCATCATATCCGTAGATTAGCCATTGACTTTGCGCATATAAGTCGCTTCCTACGACCGGTATGCCTACCTCGGGCATATTCTAAACCCCTAGCCAGCATGGGTTTCTACCTCTTTTTTTCTTCTGTAAGTGCCAATGGTACACTTGTGTTACTAAATATTGATAGCAATTAACGCGAATTGTGTGTTTAACTTCCTTGTAACAAATGCTGTCATAATGACTACTATATTTATATAATTTCCATACTTAAAATGATTGTATCATGTGTACATATGTATTTACATACGTAATTAATGTAACGCCCACAACTGGCACCTGCCGCAGGCTCTTGATTGTTGACTCCAACATTTTGATTATGCCACAATCTGTAAAATGCCATGCCACACTGATAGCGGTAAAACTAATGTGTGTAACGCGGTCGTAAACAACGTTTGGCATCTTAAGACAACAACGGAAAAGCCGGAAATATTCAGATAACTACAAAAAAATTTTACATTGTGTATGCACATATTTTTTGTGTATTAAAATTCATTAGCATCAGGAAAACTTTGGAGGAACATATTTTATACAAAGTCATTTACTAGCTCCGCTTTGAGTTACATTCTTCAATACAAAATATTTTGATTGACTTGTTAGTTTTTCAAAATATTTTTCACAAATTCGGTGCATTTAAGATATATAAATTATTCTTTTCGCTTAGTTATACTTGGATATCAGTGCATCGCATGTGATACAAAGAACTGATTATACTTCAAATAGCATACATAGCCAATAAGTAAAGCAAGTTTCTATCTAAAATACACACAATCACAAACAAGCTCTGAACTGGTGCGCTTTTAGTGCTTTCGGAACCCCTACTACTTCGCCTTCTATCTCTTTTACATGTAGTATTTTGAGAAGCCTTCCGTGGTAGAACTACACTCGGAGACTTTTTGCCAAATGACTGCCTACGGTCGACCCCCGTTTTCAAAAACTTTTTCAAACCACTTTTGATGTTACCTTTCCCAGGTCTCGAACCTTGGACCTTCGGTGTGGTAGTCTGGCAACACTACCGCCACACCACGGCGGCTGCCATCAATTTATTTATATTCCCTACCAACAACTGCTAACTACATTTTTTCAAAACACCAATGCATGCACGTTTTATGTTTGAAAAGTTTGCGTTCAAATAGACAGACGACGGGGAGACAGACATGGCTAAATCGATTCATCTCATCGTCCTTATTATTTCAGTTTGCTTATTGATGGGCCCATCTCTTCTTCTTCTCATACTTACAAACATTTCATGTTCATTAAAGGTATGAAAATCAAAAAGGTATATAACTCCCCTATTGCAGTGGGGTATTAACAACTTGCCCGGATATTTTACTTGTCTGTTACCCGATTTGCCTATTTTTGGCAGGAGCATACTACGTACTATTGAGAAGCAGCCGACCAATTTTGACTGAAATATCTAGTTGAAACTACAAGCAATCGCCTTTGAAAATAGCAGCATTTCTATGCTGAAAAGTGGGCGGCGCCCAGCCTATTCCCCCAAAATCTACCAACTTTTTTTGCGGTCGAGTTTTGCTTAAAAAGTTTATTATGTGTGCAAGATCTTATTGATATAGCTTGCATGGTTATAGGAAATATCGCGTTTTACATTTTACAAAAAAATTTTCAGAACTATGTTAAAAAACTGGGCGTGGCCGTAGACCAATTTCGAACATTTTTCCAACAAACATTTACCTTTATACATACAACATTTTCGCCAAATATCATTTCCATAAATCAAATATTTCCTGAGCTAAGGCATAAAATTTTTGTGAAATAATCCACTATAAAAGAGGCGAGGCCACGCCCATTTTCGAAAATACCAAATTTCGTTAATCAATTTCTTTTTTCGTCCTGCATATGTTGATATATATAAGTCAACTAGAGGGGCCGGAAGACTTTGTCCTGCCCAGATATTTACCTGAATGGATCTAGAAATATTGGCTTTTCCTATCCCTATCATTATCTCTATCACTATCCCTATCCCTATAAATGTAATTATTTCACACACAGACAATTCCACTTCACTATCGATCGATCCATTATTGAGCTTTTCTAACAAAAAAAAATTATAAAAATTCGCACCATATAAAATGTATGGGAAAAAAAATTTTTTTTTTCAGGAATTTTACGGAAATTGTATTGGGTATTCTCCTATTCTGGTCAAAGAACAATCTGAATTAATTAGTGTCAATCATCCAAATCGCTGCAGGCGTTCTTGAGTTATGAGCGTTGGAACTAACGTCACTTTCTTTTATATATATAAGATATATATCTCGATCCGTTTATGCCGTTACATACCACCGTTAGGCGACTGAAGTTAGTATACCCTACGGGTTAGGGGCTTAGAATATGGTAGGCATACCCGTCATAAGAGGCGACTAATATGCACAAAGGTAATGATGTGCAACTCGATGGTTGATCTACGGATATGATGCCTCTCACCTCTCAGTACCTATCTTATCCTTTCTTACGGAAGGAGAGGTGACATGACCTAGAAGGTTTCACTGGTTATAATTCGGCAACACTCCCCAAAACCTTCGGGGAGTGAGTTTGTCGTTACCACCACCACCACCGTTGAGGCGTAAAATTAATTTTTCAAGGAATGGTACCCCCACTTTTGATTAATTCAAATTTAGAAATATTATTAATCATAAATCAAACACCGTTCAAGGTATGGAACCGAAATTCAGCACGCAGGTTTCCAGGTGTGCAAGAAATGTTCGAGGAAAAAATGGGCGAAATCGGTTAAGGTACACGCCCACTTTTATATTAAAGATTTTGAAGAAGATCGTAGATAAATTAAATAGGCAATAACTTTGCGTAAAATAGCTTAACATCATTTATATTTCATTTTTAAAGTTTCCGTAAACTAAGAAATCCAAAGAATAAAAATTTTCGAAAATGGGCGTGGGTCGCCCCTTTTATAGTGGATTATTCCACAAAACTTTTAATGCCATAACTCCGCCAAAAATTGATTTGTCGAAACGAAATTTGGTGATAGTGTTCAATATATAAAGGTAACTGTTTGTTGTAAAAATGGGCGAAATCGGTTAATGTCCACGCCCAGTTTTTTAACATAGTTCTGAAAATTCTTTTGCAAAATTTAAAAAGCGATATTTCTACAACCAAGCAAGTTATATCAATCAGATTTTGCACACATAATAAGCTTTTAAAGAAAAACTCGGCCGCAAAAAAAATTTGTCAGTTTTGAAGAAGTAGGCATGGCGCCGCCCACTTTTCAGCATAAAACTTCTGCTATTTTCAAAGGCAATCGCTTATAATTCAATCTTGATATTTCAATGAAAATTGGTTAGCGGCTTCTCAGTAGTATGTATTATACTCCTGCCAAAAACTAGCCAAATCGGAAAACACACAAGCAAAATATTCGGGATCGTAGTTAATAGCCAACTGCAAAAGCGAAGTCGTATACCTTTTTTGATTTTCATGCCTTTAATGAACATGAAATGTCTGTACGTATGAAAGCAAAAAGAGATAGTTCCATCAAAAAGTATACTGAAATTATTAGGAGGATGAGCTGAGTCAACGTAGCCATGTCCGTCTCTCGATGCGTCTATCTGTCTGTCCGTCTGACTATTTGAACACAAATACGAACTGAAAGTATTAAAATAGACCTGCGTAAATTGGGATACCATAATAGATCACTACTAGGTATATAATGTTCGGTTCCACCCGAACTTAGACTTCCTTACTTGTTCTTTTAATTGTTAATTTTTAAAATTTTCATAAATAAATTTTCTTCATCCAGATAAATAATTCGAGCTTATCTTGCAGTAGGTGAGATAAATGTCTTTATTATATTGGTTGTTCCTTCGCTCATACGTATAAATGACTAATCGCAGTTTATATGTATGTATATAACAGAATACAAAATGAATTATTGTTACAAACAAAAACGTTTGCCCTCCAACATTGCCACTGACCCGCTAACAAATCGTCGGCACTTATGAGTAGCAATGAATTATGAGCAATCCACAGGTATCCACTATGCATGAAAGTTATTGGGTTCCGCTGGTGCACTCAACAACCAAAAAAAAGTTTGATAATAATAAGCTCATTATGAACGGAAGTCAATCACAAGAGTCAATTGGCAGGTGGTAGGTGGTGATTTCCATAAGAGAAAATATGTAGAGGTGAATACCTTCAGCATAACTTTGACAATTACCTTTTCACTACTTGTATCCGTTAGCGTCAAGTGCAGACATCCAAGTGCTACGTTCATTATTATCTTCCTAGCAGACAAATGATTTTATTTTTCTGTCTTTAAGGTGGCAGCTACCATTGCTTTTATTGGTTTCAGCTGTTCGCGAATACGATTAAACGTAGTACAAAAAAATCTAAAAATGCGTAGGAGCTTATTCAAGCAATGCGCAAAGTACCCACCACTCCGATGGAAACACCAAGTGGAGACCGATTTGCGTTAGTTGGCAGAGAGAAAAAACGGCTGGCGCTGCGTTGAAAAGCTTGCCTCTTTTTATACCTAGTAGTAAAGCTATCTGTTTATTGTAAAAATGGTCGTATTCGGTTCAGGGCCACGCCCAATTTTTTAACATAGTTCTAAAAAATTTGTTTGTAAAACTTAAAACGCGATATTTCTAGAACCATGCAAACTATATCTATAAGATCTTGCACACATAATAAGTTTTGCTTGCAATTTCAACTAGATATTTCAATGAAAATAGCTCAGCTGCTTCTCAATAGTAAAAACTCATGACAAAAGTGTTTTTATTGAAAACAATCAGCTGGCTTTATATTACGAACTTATAAGTATTAAAATAGACCTGCGTAAATTGGGATACCATAATAGATCACTACTAGGTATATAATGTTCGGTTCCACCAGAACTTAGACTTCCTTACTCTTTAATTTTCAAATTGTTTAGATTTGCATGCTGGAATGTGGCCGTGGCTCCCGCATTCTGATAAGAAGCACTAAATAGTCGAATCTTATGAATTAAAATGAATGTGTGTTTGGGTTTTATGGGCGTCCAAGGTAGTCACGCGATCTTTATGACAAGTTCACAGTAGATTTTTCGGAACATCAATGATCGATTATAGAATAGAATAAGATGGAAGAAAAAGAAGAGGAAGATATAAATGACGAGAAAGTACCAAATGGGGAGAGAAGAGTGTACAATTTGTCAAATAAAGCCAAGTAGTCGGTAAGAGCAACGTCTGCCGGGTTTGCTAGTTTAGTAAGCTTTATCCTTAATGATAAATCAGATTATCAGATAACTGTACTCTCTGAAGGCGACGAATAAAAGTTTCGACGCTGTCAAAATATCGGAGACAACTAAGCATTTGTTACATACTTTCACAGAAAACAATATATAATACCGTAGGTAGAACTAGTCTGTTTACATTTCTGACAGAACTTTAAGTCCCTGCGTTCCTCTGCTGTCGAATTCGAGTGTCGATAGGAAAACTTCCTGGACCAACGGTTTTTTTCTCATTGGCATAATATGATACAGACAGCGAAGCCAAGGGACCAGTGCTGGGGCATATAGCATCATAATGTTTGCAAAAAGTTTTTTTTTGTTAACGGGGACACCCCTAGGCTGTGGCGACCAACACTCCGAGTGTATTTCTGCCATGAAAAAGCTTCTCAGCAAAAAATGTATCTACATGTAGCTCCCGGCAATTTGTAGGAAAAAATTATAAGCAGCAGACAACAAACTGGAAACGGAGGTATATCACGGCAAACTATAATTATTATCTAGTTATTGTTAGCAGATCAATTGTGAGTTGGTTTTTTCAAAAGTAAACAGGCTAATTATTGACTGTTATAATTATGCTCATATATCCGTACAGCTCGTGCAGTTCATCGTTAAATTTCCTTTGATACTTGTCGTACCATAGCAAGAAGAACCATCAATATTTCGAACAACTTTTTTCTCGAACACTACAAGGCCCATTTAATCTTCTTTCGGCACTTCCCATGATTTGGAGCGGTACCATTGTTAACTTCTACTAGTTTGGCATCTTCATTTACGAATCGAAGTAGAAGGTAGTGGATTAAGGTACTTTCAGGAGTGGAATGAAGTAAATAGGGTTCAGAGTTGTTTTAAATTAAAAACTACAACTAAAAATTTTAATTTAAACTGAAATTTACATTCTGTAGGAACTGATAACGTTTTATAACTGCTTTATATTTAATAATTTGGGTGTTTTATGTCTTCACGTTCAATATTGCAGTATTGAAATCAGATTGTTTTATTATTGAATACAACGCACCCTGTGTGGTTTGGGTGTGCCCAGATTCGGAGTAAGTTGCGCTACTAATAGACATATACTATGACGGTACATCCGGACAGGTATGATAATGATCTCTAGCATGTGCGTGATCTTAGTTCCTCAAGAGAGGAGTTTAATTCTGAGTTGTCCACTCAGTCTGAATCTGGGCTTAGTAGCAACAACTTTTCAATCCATTTATAACATATGGCGCAATGACATCGCTTTTTAAACCAACAATATTTTATTGCGCATTAAATTAAAACAATTGCAAAACTCTTCTTTATACTTGAAGTTACTTATCAGTCCGATTACGTCATAGGTGAGAAAAATGTCATCAGTGAACTAACCGGACTCTACTGTGAAATCACATCAAAAGTCGTAGACAGATTTTTAATAGACAACAGCTGAAAACTAAATCTGAAAATTTTATTAAAAGTCGTATTTGACTCATACCAAACTTGAATAAATTCAGCAACTACCATTCGTAGCAAGATTTTAAAATTTTTTTTTTTTCTGAAAAGAATTAATTGTGACTCTAAATGGAAATGCCAACTTAGTAGCGATGGTCACTCGGTCACAAAACTTAAATATTTGCACAAACTTCTCAAATATAGCATGAGACACACAAACATGTCATATAAAAATCGTATTTCATTTCATTAGTAGTTGAAGCTGTTATTACACTTGTAAGGTCAAATGACATTTATTTGATTGTCAAGAATTAATATTAAATTCATTATGTAATTTGATTACCTTTTATATTACCGGTTATTATTGAAAAGTTGTAAAGTTCTGCAATTCTAATTTTTACTTTCAGGTGACATCGATGACTGTATCGTAACACCGACTGTGCAAGGGCAATTTACCCCACTGCCTGAGGCACTCTGTGATGTCATAATGGACCTTACTGCAGAGGGTCATTCGGCTACGATAGAAAATGTGCGTGTGAAATTGAGTATACGATTTCCGCACATGACACCTCCCGCCACCGAAGTTATCTACGATACTATGGCACAATTAATGCAGGAACAAAAAATATATCAGACCTCGAAGGGTTACTTCATCTTTACGCCTGAGTAAGTATCTTAGTATCTCGCGAGACCGAGCGTTGTTTGTCATTTTTACAGGTTTCCGTATGTTCAGCTTGTTCTAGAATCTAGATACGCATACTACTTAAGTAGGAGATCTTGAAATGTAGCACATTTCCTATCTACAAAGTTCATTCAAATGGGTCAAGTCATTTTCGAGATAAATGCGGATATGCAAAAAAAAATATATAATACGATTAGATGGCAAGCATTAGTGATAGCCCTACCTAGAAATATTGTTGTTGAAATACGACGCAAAATAAATTTCGTCTTATACTTATATTGAATTACCTCAATCAATTTTGACTAGCACTCAATCTTGCAAAAACATGCAAGTGAAATTATGAGCCAGTCTCCAAAAAAAGAACAGCCTTGAGCTACAAACTTCGTGACTCATTTTGTACCGGTTACAAACGTGATAGTTAAAAGACACTTTGTAGTTTCGGATATCGATAGAAGCTCATCCACAACCAAAAGTACACATAAACAAGTTGAAATCCAGCCCGTTGAGAACTAACCAAGGCGAAGCTACCTTAGACCTCTATGGGAACCGGTTAAAAACGAGTTGCCAAGTAATCCACTCAGCGAGAATTGCTACCGCCATGTAAAACTGGACAGTTGAAAGCATTGTTTGGGTATTGAGCTAGAACTAGTAGTGTCGTCAAATGGTTTAGCTCTGCGATAGCTCTGAACTAGTGCAGTTTTCTGTGAGGGTGATTTACCTCTAGGATAGTTCTGAGCTAGTCCAATTATCGGCAGGGCCTTCAAATAGGTACCAAATTTCATCCGAATCTGTTGTACCGTTTCCGAGGCAGCGGCGGAACACTCTGAATCTGTTTGTTTAAACGTCTCAACGATATTCACCTTCCAACAAAGCGCGCCAGCTTACTCCATCCTTTGCCAGTTGACGCCAATTCGCATTACTGGGTCAAGCCAACATAGCCGCTGGGTTTTAATTCGTTGTCGATGTCTGCGTAGAGCCCATACAACTTATCGTTAAATCTTCTTCAATAAACACCGTCGGAATTGCGTAGAGGCTCATAAATGCTTCGAAGAACCTTTCTCTCAAATACTCCAAGGGCCGACTCATCTGCGGCTGTCATCGTCCATGCTTTTTCTCCATATTGCAGGACGGGTATTAGGAGCGACTTATAGAGCTCGTTTAGAGAGGACTTTGCCTCTTAATTGCCTGCTCAGTCCAAAGTAACATTTATTAGCAAGGGTAACTCTTCGCTGAATTTCTAAGCTGACATTATTGTTGGTGTTAATACTGGTTCCCAAGTAAACGAAGCCCTTAAATATCTCAAACTTATGTAAGAGATGGTCCCTGAGTGGTGAAGTTCTGCGGCTTGTATTATTTCCTCTAGCATTTCCTCTGCCTGAAAGCTCGTTTAGTTTCGAACGGCTCGGGGAGGTCTTTGCCGATTCTGAATGTTGTTGTTGTTGTAACGACAAAAACACTCCCCGAAGGCTTTGGGGAGTGCTGTCGAACTGACAGTCCGAGGCCGTATATGAATCCGGTACGCTCCGGTACTCCCTGGCGGTACTGCACGACTGTCGTAGCGATTTGGTATGACCAGTGGAACCTTCTAGGTCATGTCACCCCTCCTTCCGTAAAGAAGGAGAGATAGGTACTGAGAGGTGAGAGGCATCATATCCGTAGATCAACCATCGAGTTGCACGTCATTACCTTTGTGCATATTAGTCGCCTCTTACGACCGGTATGCCTACCTCGGGCATATTCTAAACCCGCAACCCGCAGGGGGTATACCGTTCTGACTGATCTGGTGGTGTTGCTCAACGTCATTTGGCACAGCCTTATAAGTTTTGCTGGGAAACCAAATTCATCCGATCACACGGTAAAAAATACGAGTTTAAATGGTAGCTCTAAAATGTAGAGTCCACATACAGTAAAGTTAGTTTAAAGTTATAAGATAAGAAACTTTCACCGTCGGCGAGTGATTTGCGGTTACAATAACAACAGTGTGTTTCTAGGATGAAAAGATTAACACTCGGGGAAAGAACTATCCCTTGGGGCAGTAATATTCGAACAAGAATTTCTGCTATGGCAGCTTTCCTCTCCACCTGGTGACCTTAACGTCAAGGCGGACATAGATAGTAACTTCGATGTTACTAGGAAGTGAAAGCATATTTCGTACTCACTCGATACCACAGCTCAGGATACTACAATACTAATCCAATTAATACAATACCAGTGCAATTGCAATAGTAACACTGTTGTAGTCGAAAAATCGGACAGATATGATATTGGGGATTTCTGGATAATTTGGATACGCTGAATTCAATAGAGGTTTTGCAAAATAGAAAAAAAAATATTTTTCGTTTAAATGGCCCATGAAACCAGAAAAATCTCAAGAGAAAACTAATTTTTTTAGCCAACTTTTGAAAACGGATAACACCAGTGGATTCAGCTTATCCGAATTATATTGAAATGACCTATCGTCCGTGTGTAGGATAAAAAAGTCGAAGACAGTGTGATTATATCGATCTGGTGATGGACCTATAGCCTACCAGATGTATGAAGGGTACGCTGTGGCATAATAATCATTTCTCAAAGTCTTTTTTCATTTTCGTAATATAGAGCAAGTATAACACTTTGCCTAGTTTCGGAATGACAAAAAAGGCGCAATATAAACCCGAGGAGATCCCGGCCGAGCTTTCCTTTCAATTTTTAGTGTACTACTTTTAATACGTATTTTTCAAAAAAAAAAAAAAACAGCATCCCATAAGGCTTGCGAACCACTGCCTAGGAGCGAGTGGAAGAGATGGACAACGTATATTGTTGTTGTTTGTTACTACAAAAACACTCCCCCGAGGGTTTTGTCAAAAGTGGCAGTCCTTTGGGGGAAGCAACGTTAGAAATCGCCGGTGCGAACTCACGACGGGTTTACAACAAGAAGGAAAGACAGCAATTAGTACGAAAGAATAAGTCGGTTTTTTTTTCTAGAAGTAAGATACATACGCCAAGTGGTATGTATCAATAGACATATATATAAGGGCATATAAGGTACGTAGGTGAGACAAAGTTACTTGTGCGAGAAAAACGATGGTGACTTGAAGCGCAGTGGCTGGTCTGTGTATTTCAACAGATCGTCTGTGTATGCTCACTGAGTAAGCAATTTTTTACAGGTGCTTTTCCCGGCGCGATGTAGCTTTGCAGCCAGCAGCTGCAACGAGAAAAGCCCAAGGGGTTCCCAACTGTAGGATTTCTTATAATTACTTCATATTTTATACTTTATATTTTGTACTTTAATTTTTAAAACTATTTTTTATCATGTTAACATTTTGTAAATGAAAATTTTTGAAAGTTTAACAAATTAAAAAGTCATTAAAAATAATTAAATATAAATTTTATTAAATATATGGAAAATCTCCATACCAACCATTGCAAGCACTTTGACTTCAACACCCGGTACGCTACGGTACTTTCTTGCGGTACATGGCCGACTGTCGCGGGAGGGATTTAGTATGACCAATGCAACCTTCTAGGTCATGTCACCACTCCTTCAGTAAGGAAGGAGAAGATGAGTAGTGAGAGGTGCGAGGTGCGAGGCATCATATCCAACTATCGAGTTGCAAGTCATTACTATTGTGTTGTTGTTCTTGTTGTTGTAACGACCATTGTGCATTTTAGTCCCCTCTTAGGAACGGTATGCCTACCTCGGGCATATTCTAAACTTAGGGGTATGGACAACGTATCATCACGGTTGTTGTTGTTGTTGTTAACAGTGCTTCGCCCTGCCCAATGAGCTCGATAACTCTAAATTGTCATCAGGCTCTTCTAACGGAAGTCCGAGGAAACGCGCAGTTTCCACAGGGTTGGACCAGAGTGATGTAGGTGTTAGAAGAGTGGGTTCAACTGAACAGGAGAAGAGATGTTTGGTATCATGAGGGGACATACCACATGTAGGGTATGTGTTTGGTATGTTGGGGTTCAGTCTGGATAAGTAAGAGTTTAACCTATTACAATATCCAGAGCGAAGTTGTGCTAGCATGACTCTAGTCTCCCTCGGAAGTACACGCTCCTCTTCAGCCAATTCTGGTAGCTGAGTACTGATAATGGGATTAACAGGCCGAGATCTGAGGGATTTATCTGCCGACTCAGTGTGGAGGTCACTTAGAGCCCGCCTATGGTTTCGCAGATCAAACGGCAAAGAGATGTGGTGCCGGATCTCATCGTAGTGCTTACGAAGATGTCTCCTTATTTCTCTGGGGGGCAGGGCTACATCCAATAGATGTCGATTTGGATGACTGGGCTTATAACAGTTCAGAGAAGGAAGTGTCTACTCAAGAGTTCTGCGTGCTCTTGAACATTGAGCAATTTTGCCTCTTGAATGAGATGAGACTCAGGTGGCATAACCAGACATCCCGTAGCAGTTCTGAAGGCCGTATTTTGGCAGACTTGCAATTTCCCCCAATTAGTGTCAGCAAGGTTGGGCGACCATATGGGCGCAGCGTAGTCAATAACCGGTTGGCAAATAGCCTTATATGTAGCAAGCAATGTTTCTTTGTCTTTTCCCCAAGTACTGCCGGCCAGTGACTTGAGGATCCTATTGCGGCTCTGTACCTTTAAAGCTATTGCAGTGGCATGACCAGCGAAGGTGAGGCCGTTGTCAAATGTCACATCCAAGATTTTCGGGTGATAGACAGTAGGTAGAGGTACTCCGTCTACGTGGACATTTAACTCTTGCCCCATCTGCGCATTCCATGTCGTAAACAGGGTCGCCGTCGATTTATAGTCCAATTACCCACCGACGTGTAACGTATGTTTACGTATCCCGTACGTACGTACGTTTGAGGGAGTCTTATGCCCGTGGCGCCAACGGAGAAATCAGCCATTTCTGTTGTTTACATTCAATACAATGTTGCCATTGATCAGTTTTCATGCATGCTAACGCAAACGTGTACTTTTTAAACAATTATTTTTCGTTTTATGAGTGTCCGAAATTAATATTAAATAATTATAGCCAGTCAATTTATTTAAAAGCAACAACTTAATATCGTAATTTCAGGTTATTTCAACATTATTACGAAAACTTAAAAGGTATTTTGAGGTATTTTTATAAAGCAACTGCAAACGATCCATAACCAGCATACACACGTATGAATAGGCAACACTGCATATGAGAGAGCAATCACCTGACACGTTCTTACGGAAAAAATCAAAATTTCTTTGATTTCTACGCTACGTACTACGTATACGGAAAAATTGAACGTCGGTGAGTGTTCGTTTACATGGCACTCTCATACGACAGGTCGTGTCAGCTGACACGTACTACGTACGTGCGTTCTTACGGAAAAAATCAAAATTTCTTTGATTTCTACGCTACGTGTCAGCTGACACGACCTGTCGTATGAGAGTGCCATGTAAACGAACACTCACCGACGTTCAATTTTTCCGTATACGTAGTACGTAGCGTAGAAATCAAAGAAATTTTGATTTTTTCCGTAAGAACGTGTCAGCTGATTGCTCTCTCATATGCAGTGTTGCCTATTCATACGTGTGTATACTGGTTATGGATCGTTTGCAGTTGCTTTATAAAAATACCTCAAAATACCTTTTAAGTTTTCGTAATAATGTTGAAATAACCTGAAATTACGATATTAAGTTATTGCTTTTAAATAAATTGACTGGCTATAATTATTTAATATTAATTTCGGACACTCATAAAACGAAAAATAATTGTTTAAAAAGTACACGTTTGCGTTAGCATGCATGAAAACAGATCAATGGCAACATTGTATTGAATGTAAACAACGGAAATGGCTGATTTCTCCGTTGGCGCCACGGGCATAAGATTCCCTCAAACGTACGTACGTACGGGATACGTAAACGTACGTTACACACGTCGGTGGGTAATTGGACTATTAGTCGGAGATAGGGTCAGATTTTGGAAAGGTCACGGAGGTAACTGTTTATTCTAGTACAAAGTTCGTCAATGGAGGGGACCTTACCCGAAACCATAATCGTAGAGTCGTCAGCGTAGGAAACAATGGATACTCCCTCTGGTGGGGGGGAAGTGTCGAAATATAGAAACTAAACAAAAGGGGAGAGAGAACACCACCTTGCGGCACCCCTGGTTTTATTGTTCGTGACCTAGATTTCTTGTTCCTGAATTTGACTGATTCCTGTCGACCATTGAGGTTATTAGCGGTCCACCTTTTAAGGCCGGCAGGGAGCGGTGTCTCTTACCGTATCAAATGCATTTGATAGGTCAAGTTCCACAATTTATCTGTATTGTAATGGCATTCAAAGCGGATGTAGTGCTGTGAGATTGGCGGAAACCATGCTGCTGATCGGCCAATTTCAGATTTGCAATAAAGTAAGGGAGCAGAATGGTCTCTAGTAATTTCGCAACCGGCAAAAGGAGGGATATCGTATCATCACGGTCACTTCATCCACTCGCTGTATGTCTGTTGGATTTTTTTTGCCAAATTAAAAATAATAAAAGAAACATTTGCCTACACCAACTACAATGAATGTACTTAACTTTGTTCTAAACTACAAATTACTAACTCATTTTTATTTATTTTGTTTTTTTTTTTCTAGACGTCGACGAAGCCGTTCACGGCCGCGTGCCATGCGCAATGGTTACCAGGAGTTTGAAGAAACCGACGAAATACCTCAAGAAGCGCGCACAATGCTAATGACGAATGCGGAAGCACTTCATTCATTGTACGGCGAAATCTCTACCGAACGCGATGGCGACCTAACACATCAATGTATACAAACGAATTTGGCCGATGTTATATGTGGGGGTAAGGGAAGATTATATCAAATGCTCGTAACATTACCACTTGATAGATATATTGACTTAACATTTGCTTTTATAACTCAGGTAATCCAAACGATAAAATACTTTATCCACGTGCTGCCAAAAGACGAAGTGCTTCATTTCCTACACCTCGTAGTCTGGAAAGAAGGCATAGTTTGCGTTTGTTTGGCTCCTCGAAACGATTGCAGCGATGCGCGTCAACACGAAGTCTTTCAAAGACATATGCTCAAACATTAGCCACGGACAGTAGCAGCTCAGAGTACCAAAGCACAGATTCTTCGTCACCAAGTAAGTGGGAAAACTTCCTTAAATATCCAGCCAAATATAACTTCTTCCATTCTGCGCATCAACGGTCGGTCCACCCAGATTTGGCGTATCTACCCAAATCGATCCCTTGATACGAAGATCTAACGGTGGCTTGTTAAATGTTACGTTAATAGCCCCTGCACAAGAGGATCGAATCGCCCTTGTGATCGAAACTCAGACAGATCAGTACGTCACCTCGCCTGTTTCCACTGTGTAGTTGTTGTTTTTCTTTAAACAGCTGAAACATCCACCGAAGGCTTGGGAATGTGTTGCGAATATAGGAATCCATTACGCTTGGATACTAGCACCTTCTCGTACTATGCCGACTGCCGCAGTAACGATTTGTCTGCTAGCTAAAACCAGCGGGTTGACCCATCTTGCTCGTATGCTCTCAAAAAAATATGTGGAGATATGTTACCTAACGTTACGGAAAGTAGGAGTAGTGGGAGGAGAAAGGCGTTCTATCCTTATATTACGTCACTACCCTTTCTGGCCTATGGTCTGTAATTATCCTCCAACTCAGCTTGGGTTTCGAAATGACTCACTGACTACAGTAAAATTCCGTTTCGTCGATAAAATTTTAGGCTATGTTTGTTTTGATTAGAATGTTCCCATATCGCATTAACCTCGACATTCACATAGCAATTTGTGTACCTCAGGAAAGCCAGTGGCAACGTTTTCGTTTCAGTATTTGTTTATCATCACCATATTTCGAAATCTGCTCCACCAAAGAGTTATTATGACTTTAGCTAGAATAAATCTCTGCAAATCACATTTAATAAATTTGTTTCCTTTACTTTTTAGAAAAGGGATCTTTGTTGTCGCGTCTTTTCAGGCGGAGTGGACGCGCCAAACAACGTCAAATTGAAACTTATTCAGCGCAGTTTCCGCCTGCAGAATGGTTCAATTCTCGAGCTGTGCACCTACATAGTGTGGGCACACAAACAGCCGATCACGTAAGTAGTCGTTCTCTTCTGATTTTTAATACAGTAAATTAACTCATTATTATATTTTATCTCCTAAGGATTTGCCGGTGGTACATACGCTTTCGAATTCCACTTTTTACGATGGCTCAGAGTTAAGTCAACGTTCACTTACACTGCCACGACGACATCGACGACATATGTCTAGCGACTCCACTTTCCTCATATCGTCTCGAGATTGTTCACCCATACGGCGACGATCGCCAGTATATTGCAGCAGCTCACTGCCTCGTTCAACACAATCGATACCGGCCACAGCTAGTGGCGCAACAAGTATCACTACTGCATCAGCGCCGCCAAATAAAATTAATCATTCTTCAGCAACGCTATCACGACTTTCTACCCCAAATCACACAACGACTGCAGCGGCCCTCGCAGCAGCCGCACAGAAAAATTCTTCCTCAAAAAGTGTTATCGGTAAACATATTTTTGAACAATCGCCTTCTCGATCCTCTGCCACTTTAAAAACGTCAGCGAAACCCCAAGCAGAGAGTATTATAATGAATGGGTACAACACCAATCTAGACAGCAGTAAAGTATGCTATCGCAGTGTACAAAGCGGACCGTCTAGTTTAGAATCAGGCAAAGCCTCTTCCATGCTTACCTCAGGCCCGTCCAGTATTGATAGTGGCAAAGTGTCGTTCAGTAAAACCAGTGGTCATTCTAGTCTTGACTCGCAGTGTTCGACCAGTACGGCAGTGATACAACCAAGTCCCGCAAGGTCGATACTCGTATTGAATGGTTCGCCGCGCGGTACACCGCGTCATCAAGCCATGCGTGCGCGCGCCGCCGAACAATCGCAGCGTCAACGTTCGTCAACACCCTCGCGCATACTCGAAGAAATCACGAACCAGCAAACATTGCCGAATGGAAGATCAACTAACACGTCGTCGGCGCAATCCTATTTCAATGGCATACCCAATTCGAATTCCAACAATTCAATAACGCTACAGGTAACCACTAACAATGGCAGCCAGAGTAACATACCGAGCACTAAAATTTTCGTGCAGAACTCACCAGCGCGTAGTGTTATAACTCTAGAGAATGGAAAACTTATGGAGAACTCAAATGTCTACATTATCAATAATGAAACTACTACCAATGAAAAGGGCGAGATCATCAAGAAAACCTTATCCAAACAAGAAACAACGCCACTGAGAAACCAACCACAACAACAGAAAAAGAACCATGCCCAAGCGCATACCCAAACACATACTACGCAGGCCATGTCCGCGCATCAACCCACACAGCCGACGACGACAAAACACATCTATAAGGACAACTCGATTAGCGAAAATGATGGCAACTCGGAAACATGTGATTCCATCTCGGTTATCAGTGAAACTTCGCCAGATAACTTGGACACATTGAGCTCAAACGAAATAATCGATATCTCAAAATTCACAAAAAACATCAACAACGATGCGACTATGAATAATAGCCGAAAGCTATGCTTGCAATTGCCCCAAAATGGTTCTAGTAATATTGTCTACAAAAACAATGTGCTTAAAAATGAATCCAATCCAAATTCTCCCAATAGCGAAAAGACTCTCGCAATGGCGGCTCTTGCAGCTAAACAAGATTTCGAAATTGCCGGTTCTGTTGGTAATTTACGTTTCTACGAAAAGAATACAAAGGAGGCAACACAGGCGAAGTTGATGAACTCGAATTGTGATTTGAAGAACCTAAATCGTTACGAGTCATCCGGAAATCTTCAAAAGCCCGGTAATGTGCTAAATTCTAATCCAACTATCAATGGTGATGAACTGGCGAATATTCTACAAAAAAATATTATTGCTGTGGGTAGTGAGCCGAATTTAGCTTTAAAAGACAATAATTGCACGAATGCAAGTGACAAGTCTGTCGAAAAGGAGGGACTCGATCGTCGTTTTAGCTTGTCAAAGGACCCGAATGTTGCAGTCGTCCCGCCAGCCGCAGGCAATGAAGACCTCTATAACTTTCCGAGTTTAACAGATTTATCATTTAATTTTACCTCATTGGCAGCGCAGAAGATTTTGCAAGGTGTCAGCTTAAATAGTATCGATACGTTAGTCGAGCTGAATATGGCTGCTGCTGCAGCAGCCACCAAAGAAAAACCGCAAAATAATCAGCCGACACCGGCATGCACCGATTATGGGATGGTGTAGCGCTGAACGAAAGCTTTTATGAATGATGAAAATATATACTTACTAAAATAATTGAGAGCTTTCCGATAAAAAAGAAGCTTAGGACAATAGGAAAAGGTATTGTGATCTGGAACAATTGCAGAATACAGACTCTTCACCCCGAAAAAAACGAAAAATTGGGAATGGTTCGTATTTTGCTCCTGATTATAACGGTATACTTCTTTTTTGGGGCAAATGAAACTTGTACGAGTTAGAGGGGGGGGAAGTTGGAAATCATGCATTTAAAATCGCATATATGTATATCCCAAACTACTGAATCGATTTTCAAATTTCTTTTTGCGTTGGATAGGTAATTGAATAACCTTTCATTTGAGGTACCATTGGTTTGGGTGCAAAACCGCGTATGTGCAAAATTTTAAAAAATTTTCAAATCAATAGAAAAACCAAACCAGCTACGCGAACTACAGTTATTCTGTACAAAAGACCTTTCTGCATAGGCGGCCTTCGGCCGCGCTTATTTAAATAACCCTGGGCTACGCCATGCCAAGTCCAGGTGGTTGCCCTGATCGGTGGAAACATGCCACCGATCCGACTCTTTTGCGCGTTTTTAAGTACAGCCTAATAATTTCCAACAACCACATGAAAACTTGCGACAAAACAAATAAAATATATACATATGTACATGCCCGCCTACGCAGAAAGGCTTTTTTGTACAGAATAACTGTAGTTCGCGTAGCTGGTTTGGTTTTTCTATTGATTTGAAATTTTTTTAAAATTTTGCACATACGCGGTTTTGCACCCAAAGCAATGGTACCGCAAATGAAAGGTAATTCAATTACCTATCCAACGCAAAAAGAAATTTGAAAATCGATTCAGTAGTTTGGGATATATATGCGATTTTAAATGCATGATTTCCAACTTCCCCCCCCTCTAACTCCTACAATTTTCATTTGCCCCAAAAAAGAAGTATACCGTTATAATCAGGAGCAAAATACGAACCATTCCCAATTTTTCGTTTTTTTCGGGGTGAAGAGTCTGTATTCTGCAATTAAGCCTTGTTATCTTACAAAAGTAGTTTAAAATGAAATATGGTTAAGAGGTTGGGACACAACTTACTTCGAATAGATTATTTTTCAAGCTGAACTTTTCCCCGCATTATTTCAGACGATAAGTGTTGTATATTTCATCAAATAAAATATACTTTATTCGTAATGCTTCTGTTACGAAATGGTTTAAGCGATTATGACTGCTGTAATTACAATTTTAAAACAGTTGGTGTTATGGCACAAAGTAGAAACGGATCTGTTGCCAAAAATAAATTTGACAGGAAATTACGGAAAATATACATTTTTTAAATTTCACCTTTCTGAATTACATATGCCTATTTCTGAAGTACAGTTGACAAATCTTTGTCATTTCTATATTTCATTTGAGCTTTTTTGAAATAGACCTGACCTTTTTTGTAAGACATTTGACCCTTTCTTAGATACTGTTTGGGAAAAACTATTTGGTCCTTTTTACATGACATTAAAACCATTACCGAAAAAAGCTTATTTTTTATGAACACTTGCGCTTGTCAAAATGTAAAAAATTCAAGTTCTGTGCTGAATGCCAACAGGCACCTTGTCAGTTATTTAACTCATATGCCGTCAATGCAAGTAAGGTCATGAAACCAAGGGAAATCTAAGCGGAACATATCTAAAAAAGGCGTTTTGTTATAACTCCGTAGTAGCCTGCACCATCCATTTTCATGCCAAAGTTGTTTCACCCTCATAGGCCCCGTTTAAATTCGTGCTAACTTTTTGGTTAAGGAGAGGCTCTTCGGTAGTGTGTGAATCGAAGTTTAATAGCTAGCGCTCTCGACAGCAGGACAATTGTAGATTGGCTGTAGGACTCCCTATGTGTCCTATATATTATAAAATTTTGGAAAATATTACCTGTACGACGTCCAAAAAAATTTAAATGTACTATATCTTTCCAACTATTGTCAAGGACTAACCGAGTTCGTTTCCAATTAATTTAAAAGGGAAGTATACTAATAATATTTAATGAAAGTTAAGTAATCAAATTTATATTTCACATAGAAAATTACAAGTCAGGTATTTAATTCAATTTATTATTTTTGTGGACACCGCACGCTACCGATTTGATTGAATTCTCGTCAACTCTCGGCTCGTTAAATTCTCTTCTCTCTCTTCTTCATCTCGTCTTAGGTACCCAGGGTTGCATTTTTTACACTATGCACATATCAATATCGACAAAAAAAATTTTAATTGCAGTTATATAACTTTGATGATGATGAGGCACTCTCCGAAGCAATTTTTAATCGTTCTGCGTTTCAAATGCTTTGGGTCGTAAATTTAAAATTAAAGGATAGTTGAGAAAGCGGCATACACAATTAAATCGCAAAGATAATAAAAATTATTTTACAAAGTGCCTCATTTAACTCGTATGTCTCAGATGATACTGATATGTACATACTAAGTTGGAAAGATGTAGCCCTCAGTCTTATTTTTTGTTCAATATTTATTAGAAAATTCAAACAATTTTTACTTTTCCTACTTGGTCGAAATAAAAAGTATGCCTTCTATCAAGATGGACCAAATAACATATAAATGAAAATTTTGATAAAAATCTGTTGAGCTCTTGAAAAGTTCACTAGAAAAATCACCAATCCCCAAGAATTTTATATATCAAGATATTGGAAAAAAAATATTTTCCAAAAATCTAGACGTGATAGAAAAGTCATAGCAAAAAATCTTCATATTCATGTTATAATTGTGTGAACAGGCTAGTGTTATTATAACAGAAGCCAAACCAACAATTGTTAGAATTCAACTTGGTTTGAGAATGTTTTTTTTTTTGGAGTATAGTGCTTTATATACTGTTTTTATTTGGGTGATTGGCTACGCCGCACATAACCGCTGGCATCTAGTTTTAAATAATATTTTTTCATAAACCGGTATACCCTACACGCACTATAGTCGATTGAACCGCATTTTTTTAACTTGAAAGAGATTCAAAAGGGTGCCACACCAATAACACTCACAACCAATGCACAAAAGAAAATCATGGCATGTCAAATTAAAATTTTATTTAAATTTTTTGTAATGAATATTATTATGGTTAGTTTATATTATTATTATTTTCTTTGCAGTGCCAAAATGTTTTAGTTGAAAATAAACAAAACAAAAAAATATAAATGTTGAAAACATATTTTTAATTTTATTTTAAGGTTTAGCTGTTATAAAATTTTTTTTTTAATAAATAAAACACTTTGTGTATGCTAATCGAACTATTTTATTTATTTGGTTCCAATCTTAACAAATGCCGCCCAAGAAATACAATAAATAGTTTAAACAAATACATGCATCTATGGATAAACATAAATAGATACACAAATGTATTTAATAAATATAATTACATGCACACAAACTTACAGACATATATACATTCAAAGCTTTCTATGTTGCATGAGTTTATTTTAATTTGTTAAATAGTTTTTAAAGAATGCATTTCAATAATTTTTAAGTAAATGTACAGCAGGCAATAAAAATTTGTATTTAGTTGTTGGTATATACATATTTCTTACAAGACCGCGTTACAATATTATCTGCATATATATATATATATAATAAATGTATATTCTTTTACACTATTAAGTAATAAATTTTTTTTTCCATTTCTTAAATTTATTAACTAGTTGAATTTGAGTTTTGTGTTTTATTCGCTTAACTATTTGTTTACTTTTAAAAAAGCTAGTTTGCATTTATGTATGTAATGTCCTCTAAAAATAAATAAAACAAAACTACGATAATCTTGCGAGAACGAAAAAAAATATATATACATATGTACTACTATAAATAAAAAGTGAACGTGGAAAAATAAATCATACGATTTGTGTAATATCTAACATTAAGGAAATTAAATAAATTACTGTCAATGAAAATTTATAAATAGCAAGGCCTTAAATCGAATCAAATAAAAACGTAGAATAAAAATGATTCGAATCAAATAATCAAGCAATGTTGAGTGTAGTTTTTAAATTTCTAATCTCGTATTGGCTTACAGGTGAGTAAATTCATAATTCATTTCAGAAAAAGTTGCAGGAAGTTGGTAAGAGTTCAATGGTAAAATTATACATACTACTTGTATGTTGTTGTTCTTGTTGTAACAATGCTTCGCCTTGCCTAGTCGTCACTTTCTTTACCTAGCATTGTCAACAAAATCTTATGAGGGGAGACCCAGGAACCTATCGGCTTCAATAGAGTTCGACCAGAGTGAGATTGATGTTAGAAGAGTCTGCTCTGTCAGGCAGATGAACAGATGGTTGGTGTCATGGGGAGACGCACTTTTGGATAAAACGGCCGTATTAAATAGTGCCAGATTTCAACATTCAATTTAATGCCGGAGAAAATAATACAAGAAACAGAACTTCACCGCTCAGGAAACATCTTTTACAAGATCGAGTAATTGCTGCCGTTTGAATATGATGCCTCTCACCTCTCTTTACCCATCCTCTCCTTCCTTACGGAAGGAAGGTTGACATGACCTAGAAGGTTTCACTGGTCATAACAAATCGCTCTCGCTACAGGTGGGATGTATCGCAAGGGAGTGCCGGAGCGTACCGGGTTAATATCCGGTAAAGGACTGTCATTTTCGACAACACTCCCCAAAACTTTCGGAAAGTGTTTTTGTTGTTACAAACAACAACAACAACAACGAAAGGGCCCGTTGCCAAAATCGTGGAATCATCAAGGGAAGAGTCGATCTAGACATCCTCTGGTGGGGAAGACAGCCTCGATAGGTAGTAATTAGACAACAGCGGAGATAGGGCCACATCCTGTGGCACCCCCCCGTTGAATTATTCCAGGTTTTTATATTCCGCCCCTGAGCTCCACTGATGATTGCCGACCACTCAAGGAACTGGCGGTCCAACGCTTGAGATAGGGGGAAGAATTGAATCCTCCAGAGGGTCAAAAGCTTTTGACAGGTCAAGGGCAACCATCACAGTCTTTAGTTAGCTTACCAGGCTTTAGTAGTGGGACCACCTATGTCTCTTTCTATTTTTCAGGAATGCCGAAGGTGGTCAGAGACAGGTTGAAGATAGCTGGTAGGTATCTCACTCACACATCGCCGAGGTGTTTTAATATCAGCATGGATATTCCGTCTGGGCCTATAGATATGGGGCCTTTAGCCTTCCGAATGACCTCCTTAAGCTCTGTGTTGGTGATGGAAATGGCCGCTTGACTGTTTCCCCCTTTTTGCGCAGCAGGACCTTAGGTGCTCCTCCCACTTGGCGCTTTTGTGTTGACCAACCAGCAGTCTGATTTCCACATTAAGATCCTTGATTTAAGAGTCGAGGCGTAGCACATGATTACGCTCGTTTGCCAGGGCCGCTGCCTCTGCGAGAAAATTAGAACGAATTACTCAATTCTCCCTGATGGAATGTATTAAGTTGAGGCTGAGTCTATCATCTTGCAAAACGCTCTCTCCCCTTTTCGTACGTCAGACTGGGTAGGAAGAGCAGCGAAGGAGGTCTCAGTGAAATTACAGAAACCAACCCAATCAGCTTTATTAAAATTAAGAAAGATTCGGTTTTCCCAGGAGACAAAGATGGTAGGCCAATCGATTGGGCTAAACTAAAATACACATAGGTAATGACTTGAAGTCGGTCAAGGTTAGGAACAAGAAATCTAGACCTCGAAGAATCAAACCAGCCACAGGGTGGTGTCCTATCGCCCCTTTTCTTTAATTTCTATATTTAGAGGCTTCCTCCTCCACCAGAGGGAGTCTTCATTGCTTCCTACGCTGACGACTGTACGCTTATGGTTTCTGGTAAGGGCCCCTCCATTGACAAACTCTGTACTAGAATAAACTGTTGCGCCCGAGACCTTTCTAGCTTCTTCACCGAGGAAATCTGACCCTATTTTTGACTTAATCGACGGCGACTCTTTTTCGACGGGGAATGCGCATATAGGGAAAGAGTTAAACGTCCACGTAGATGGAGTACCTCTACCTACTGTCAACTACCTCAAAATCTTGGGCGTGACGTTTGACAACGCCCTCACTTTCGCTAGTCATGCCACCGCAATAGCCTCAAAGGTACAAAGCCGCAACAGGATCCACAAGTCACTGTCCTGGCACTTGGGGTAAAGAAAACAATTTTTTGCTGGCTACATATAAGGCTGTTGGCCGACCGGTTATTGATTACGCTGCTCCCATATGGAAGCCCAATCTTGCCGACACCAACTGGAGCAAGTTTCAAGTCTGCCAAAACACCGCCATCAGAACTGTCACGGGATATCTTCTTATGTCATCTCAGTCTCACCAACAAGAAAGTAAATGCTCAATGCTGCTGAGCACGCAGAACTGTTGAGCAGACAGTTTCTACTGAACTGCCACAAACCTAGTCATGCAAATGGTTACCTATTGGATGAAGCTCCGCCTCCTTGAGACATAAGGAAACATATCCGTAAGCACTATGATGAGATCCGTCCCCATATTACCTTGCCGATTGATCTACGTAACCATAGGCGGGCTCTAGGCAACCTCCACACCGAGTCGGCAGACAGATCCCTCAGATCTCGGCCTTTGAACCCCGTAAATGATATCCAACCACCTGAAATAGCTGGAGAGAAGCGGGTCCTTCGGAGGGAGACTAGAGTCATGCTAGCACAACTTCGTTCTGGATATTGTAATAGGTTAAACTCTTACTTATCCAGACTTGTCCACCATACCAAATACTTGCCCTGCGTGTGGTATGTCCCCTCGCGATACTAAACTATTATTTACCTTTTCAATAGAACCCACTCTTTCAACACCAGTATCACTCTGGTCCAACCCATTTCCTTGGACTTCCGTTAGAAGAGCTTGATGACTTTTCTCAGAGTGATCGTGCCCATAAGGCATGGCGAAGCAGTGTTAATAACACCACCATAAAGGTCGTGGTGTGCGTTGAAGTCTTCGAGGATTACACGCCTTTGAGTAACCGACGAATTTCAGGGAGAAAATCTGGTTAGAGGAGGTATGTAAATATTAATAACCTCAAGATCGACATCGCCTGATCAGACAACCATACCTTGACGTTTTAAGGTGCTGTCCGTCAGGTCAACGTCAGGTTCAAATAGACGATACTGTATGGATTGATGAGTAATGAAGGCAAGTCCACCCGCAAGTCCTATCGCACGATCACATCGAGGGATATTATAGCCCTCACAGGTCCGAAGATCCGATCGGGCGCCGAGCTTAGTCTCCTATATCGCGCCTATTTTAATGTTATGCAATTTTCATGGAGGTCATCACACTGGAAGTCAAAGACTCCCGCGTGCATGGAAGAATTCATCAAAACAACAAAAACACCTATTGACTTCAATAAAAATGGTGTTCTTTAGTAGATGCTATTGTCGAAATGCAATGCAACAGTAAGTTGAGTTGAGGAGAGGTCGTTGCCCCCCTTACTTCCTTCCTTTGTCGCAGAAATTTGATTTTAAATAGATCTTTTTTTCGTAATAGCCTGCATATAAGTTTTGTGCTCCAGTTACATTTCCAGGAATATTGGACTATAAGCAAGACTTTTTTCGAAAAACGTGAACTTCACTGACAAATTCGTCTTCAACCTTTTTCAATGTTTGAATACTACAGCAACGTGTAAATCATTAAGATCGCACGTAGAAATTCTATCCATATTTAAGATGAGATGCAAGTCCAAAATGGATTGAAAAGTTTTATAATTAGGGTTGATTATTTGATCTCAGTTTGAACTTTTATGAGTGAAGCAAATCATCCTTGCTATATCAAAATGTAAATAGGATATTTGCTTTTACTCGTTTCTTCGATCCTAGAGGTGGTAAATCTTGCTTTTGAATTACGTACTAAGCCGGAATTTCATATTCCTCTACATTTCCCTCCATAGGGATTACTTTGGAGAACGATGTTAGAAGCTAACGGAAAAGAAATCTAACAGGTCGGGTCTATATTTCCTGTAAATACCAATCGTTTGCATACCGGAAAAGAAGGTATAGGATAATTCAGGGTTAGTAGGGTTTAAGAAATCAGAGCGAATACCACTTTCGAATTAAAAACAGTGCTTTTGCAATGATGATGGTCCAAGGATACAATCATTTTACTATTTTCCACATAAGCTTTTATGCTCTTAATGTAGTCAGAAATAATATTATTCTTAATAGCTTTATAAGTTCTCATTACGAGTAATACCCGGGTACCCGCATAAACGGGCATTACCCGATGCGCCCGGGTAAAATCATAAGCGCTTGGTAGAGTCAAACCCGAATCATTCCGGTAGTCGATTTCCGCCAGTTAGTGTTAACTATAGATGATAAAAAGTCCCTTAAGGTCACTTATCGTTCCGGTTCTGCGGTATGGTGCGTGGTGATAACATCTAATTAGATGGCACTGAAAGTACAAGAGAAAAGTTCTTCGAAAGATGTATGGACGTTTAAGCGTTGGTGACTTCAAAAGGGCAAAGAAAACTTAATGAGGGGCTAAGTACCAATTTGTATGTTAGTAACTATAAACTCGACTTTATTTCCAGTCCTTGGATTTATAATTTTAAATTTTTATATGTAATATTTGCAACAAGCAAGCGACATATTTGTATGTACATCTTTATTTACATACTATTCACATTCATAATATATTGGTTCGCCATTCAAAATATGTATATACATACATATGTGCTTAAAACAATATGCGTGTACATTATAACGACGCGCTCCCATACTGTCCTTTTAAATTCGTATTAAAAAATCCATATTATATTGAGACTTAAATAAAGATATTATGAACTATTGTTTAAACAATCGCTATTTTTATTAATATTTATTCTTTAAAATGACTCCGGATGATGGAATGGTAAAAAACTAAGCACAAACCGAGCTACTTGCCGAGCCGATTGCTCTCATACATGGTATATAAACATGAGAAATTTTTGACGTGCGTTTATATATGGTTGAGCTGTTATAGGTAAACTCGTCATATGTACGGCCGGCGTGTAGAGTGTGCAGCTAGACACACATCTAATTGAATGCTTAGTAAAGTTAATTCTTCCAACATCAACTTCACTGCGATCCAGTCCTTCGGAATAAAAAATATTGTTTTAATAATTTATATTAATTATCTACACTGGCAAAATATCTTCTATTATTTTTTTCATAAAAAGCGTTTGATTATTAGAGAGAAATTTTCTTTCAAAAATTTGCTTTTATTTACAAAATATAGACTGTTCCGTCGTTTTTTTGCAGGAGGTAAATTTTATAATACCGATAGGAAAAGGGCTACTTTATTCGGTGAGGCACCCCAAAGTGCATACATACAAATATATATATATATATATATATATAGCACACAGAGATCTATACTCAAATAACAAGTTGTTCAGAAAACGAGTGTCTCTAGTTATCTTTTCTCTGGCTTAACATTTAATACGTATTACGCTGAGTTGTAGGCCCAATTAACAGATCCGCCGTTACTGAAAGAAACTAGTTGTACTACTTTAATAATTCTATTAGGTATAGGTGTGCGACATGCATGTTCAAAAATATATATCCATAAATAAGTTTTTACGTAGTCTTCAAATTTCTCCAAAAATTACTAGAGATAATAACTTATTATAATTGTCTATGCTTAGAAGATACTAAAAATAGTAAAATGTAGTATATATTAATAAGTTGTTGTATAAATAATATGTGGACATTGTGAAACTAAATAAATAATAATAAAGTACAAAGCAGATGTTTAATATTTAATAAAAGTATTTAAGATCGCCAACTGCCGGCACGTTAAAAGTATAGTACAAATTTTCGTAGGGATACTGAAATGGATTTACAAAACTCAGTCGTAATATTCCTTTACCTAACGCAGCTAAATATTTGGTATCCTGAAATGTTATATATTTGTTAAAAATCTGTTTTGTACATACATAAATATGTATTTATTTGGTCTTACCTCCAAAACAAATGGCCGAATTTTTGTTCCTGCAACCATCATTAAGACTGGATTGGTATCACACAATCGTTGTTTTTTAACTTGCTTTGTTTCCAACAAATCTATAGTCTTATAGACCAACCCATCTGTTAGCTGATCACAATGCATCACATTGATATACTTTAAGTTTGGGCAACCCTCTAGTAACGCTAAAACTGCTTCATTCGTAACTGATCGACAGTATCTTAAACTAACAATTTCTATATCTTGTAAAGAGCAAATATATCTTAAACAAGCCACATCAATGTATTTACTGCAATCACATCCAAATACTTTCAATTTTTTAAACTGCGAAAGTGAACTCATCCCATCGTCAACAATAAGACGTGGTGAGAAAATTCGCAAACACTCCAACTGATCACCTTTGTATGCAGCCAATGCGTTGAGCAATAAATTAAAAGATTGTGTTCTAAACATTTCTGCGGATAATTCTAAGCCGATTAGTTTTGGCAGTTGTGCAATAGCATAATATTCAATCGTTTGATTACAGGATATATTCAATGTTTCTAAATTGATACAATACACAGGGAGAGCTGAAATAGCTACATCCGTTAAAGCATCACACCACTGTAGTGTAAGCTTCTTAAGGCCTTTTAGTGATGTGCAGATTTCAACAAAGAAATTATCTTGTATACCGCATTCGACAAATGTTAGCTCCTTCAGGCATTGTAGTTTGCTTAAATATCTACCTGTGATGATTATAAGTTTTGAGATGGCTTTTAATATCAAGTATTTATAGTAAAAATATAAATTGGTATTACCTGTTACATCTTCTTCTCCTTCTAATTTTAGTATTTCCAAAGAGTCCAGTTCCGAAACAGTATGCATTGCATTGTCATCCAGTGAGCACTTTTGTAAATGTAGGCTAGTAAGATGTTTCATATTTATAAGTAACTTTCTTAAACATTTGGATTTAATTTTAGTCATTCCAAAATAAATGCGTCGCACATTTGGGCAATTTTTATGTACTTGTGCAACATATTCGTTACGTTCCTGATCGGTGTATGGAAGATTATTAAGTTCCTCCAGGGAATTCCCAGCCATTTCAAAGAACCGCCTTATTTCTCTTGTACTCATTTCGTTCAAGTCATCTTTAAGCAATACTTTGCAATGACTCTGGCAGTAATATTGAAATATATTCCGCAAACGTGGACAAATCGTGGCCAAACGTACTTGATCGACCAAATCCAGTTGTTTGAATATTTCAAGCAGGCAGTCATCGTTTAATATTAAAATGCTCGTATTTTTATTAGTGGCCTCAGTAGTTGTTAAAGTACTCCTGTGCTTCACGCTCATTCTTTTTATGAATGATTACTTAAAAGTTTCTACAAATTTTGCAGCCGGCATTTACGCCTTGAATTTTGCGGTTTGCAAATATCAGCTGTACAAAGTCAGCTGTTTGTGCAATTACATCCATGTTCGTTACATGGTTCGTTAATTGCAAACTAGGTGCGTTCCAATGGCCAGTGATCCATTTCAAATCAGTATCAAAAAGGTTTGCAAAATTTGGTTTTTCTTTAAAAAATTTTACAGCCAAAAACTCCTCCACTTTTATATAGGGTAATTGTTTCCTTTAAGAGACAACTGCTAAAACACGTCTGAAATTATCGGGTATCGGTAAGGGGTAATTGATTCCTTTAGGAGACAACTGCTAAAACACGTCGGAAATTATCGGGAAAGGTATCAAAAGCCGCGTTTTGACCTCGGTAACAATAATCCGGAAGGGAATTTTCAAGTTTTTGTTTCAGTGAAGAGATATTTGCCATCAAAGTTTGAAATTTTCTGTCATTTTCATGTGGTTGTTGTAATCACAGATTAGGGTGGATCGAAAAGTGCAAAAAGTGTGTTCTGCCCAGAAATACTGTGGACCGCGTAGCCGGTGTTGGACCGGCTAAAGGTTATTTTTTTGAAGCGCGGCCGAAGGCCGCCTATGCAGAAAGGTGTTCTGCACATAGATACCTTAGATCAAGCCCCCTATTTGGGATCGGCCCTATGTAATTTTTGGGTTTTTTGCGAATAACTTTTCACTGAAACAAAAAATTGAAAATCCGCTTTCGGATTGTTGATACCGAAGTCAAAACGCGTTGTTTGATACCTCTCCCGACATTTTTGGACGTGTTTGAGCAGTTGTCTCCTAAAGGAAACAATTACCCGGTAAGGTATCAGAAGACGCGTGTTTACCTCGGTAACAATATTCCGGAAGCGGGTTTTGGAGTTTTTGTTTCAAAGAAGAGAATATCACAGTTGAAAATTTCATGTCCATGTCATGCCATTTCATGTGGTTGTTATAATCACAGATAACGGTGTACCGAAAAGTGCTAAAGTGTGTTCTGCGCAGAAATACTGTGGACCGCGTAGCCGGAGTTGGACCGGCTAAGGGTTATTTTTTTGAAGCGCGGCCGAAGGCAGCCTACGCAGAAAGGTGCTCTGCACATAAATACAAGGTGGCGCAAAAGTAAGCTTCCGATGTTCAGCATATCGGTTGTGGCACGTGCAGTGTGTGCTGTTGCACCGTCTTGTTGGAACCACATGTTTTCCAATCCCAATTCATCAAGTTGCGGCAAAAAGAACTCGTTGATCATTGCTCTGTAGCGCTAACCATTCACAGTAACCGTTTGGCCCCGACCGATTATTGGTCAAATAAATAGTCAGCAATATTCCGCGTTCTGGAGCAGTGTAGCATAACATTGTTTATTAGCGTGTATTTCGCATGTGTTTACTACATAAATGTCAAAACAGAACTGACTTTAGGAGCCAATCGCAAAATTTATAGCATTTTCTGATAGGAGGATTACTTTTGCGCAGTAACCGTTTTTCACCGACCGAAATAAATAGTCAGCAATATTCCGCGTTCTGGAGCAGGTAGCGTAACATTGTTTATTAACGTGTATTTCGCATGTGTTTACTACACAAATGTCAAAACAGAACTGACTTTAGGGGCCAATCGCAAAATTTATAGCATTTTCTGATAGGAGGGATCGAGATTGGGATCGGACCTGGGTCATTTTTGGGTTTTTTGCGAATAACTTTTCAGTGAAATAAAAAATTTGAAATCCGCTTTCGGATTGTTGATACCGAAGTCAAAACGCGTTGTTTGATAGCTCTCCCGATATATTTGGACGTGTTTTAGCAGCTGTGTCCTAAAGGAAACAATTACCTTATATAGTGTAACTAACAACTATGTTTGTTGTTGTTGTTGTTGTTGTTGTTAACAGTGCTTCGCCCTGCCCAATGCGCTCGATCACTCTAAATTGTCATCAGGCTCTTCTAACGGAAGTCCGAGGAAACGCGCAGTTGTCACAGGGTTGGACCAGAGTGATGTAGGTGTTAGAAGAGTGGGTTCGACTGAACAGGAGAAGAGATGTTTGGTATCATGAGAGGACATGCCACATGCAGGGCATGTGTTTGGTATGTTGGGGTTCAATCTGGATAAGTAAGAGTTTAACCTATTACAATGTCCAGAGCGAAGTTGTGCTAGCATGACTCTAGTCTCCCTCGGAAGTGCATGCTCCTCTTTAGCCAATTCAGGTGGCTGAGTATTGAAAACGGGATTCACAGGCCGAGATCTGAGGGATCTGTCTACCGACTCGGTGTGTAGGCCATTTCAAACGGCAAAGAGATGTGGTGCCGGATCTCATCGTAGTGCTTACGAAGATGTCTCCTTATGTCGCAATTTTGCCTCTTGATGGAGGTAAGACTCAGATGACATAAGCAGACATCCCGTAGCAGTTCTGATGGCGATGTTTTGGCAGACTTGCAATTTCCTCCAATTGGTGTCAGCAAGATTGGGCGACCATATGGGGGCAGCGTAGTCAATAACCGTTCGGCCAATATCCTTATATGTAGCAAGCAATGTTTCTTTGTCTTTTCCCTAAGTACTGCCGCCCAGTGACTTGAGGATCTTATTGCGGTTCTGTACCTTTGAAGCTATTGGAGTGGCATCACCAGCGAAGGTGATGCCGTTGTCAAATGGCACACCCAAGATTTTCGGACGGTTGACAGTAGGTAGAGGTACACCGTCTACGTCATTGTAGCAAATTATTGTTTAAAGAGCATAATTTCAAGTAGAACTATTTTTGCAATAGTTTTACTTATTTAAGAACCAGTATTTCATATCTTTGAAATCTTTATAAAAATGTCTGAGCTACCTATAAAAAACAACCATGTAGTTGATGTTGCCATGGCAATTCGCGTGTTCTTCTTTGTTTAGAATAAAATTGCACGTGCTAATTTGGTAATTATCTTCAAATATTTCAAGTTAAGAAGCATATTTCTTATTTATATCGGATCTTAATAAAGTTCCCTACCATTTAAAGTGTGTCTCCTAAAATGCGCACGCTCATTTCTTGTTTTTCTTTTGTGTGTGCATGGTGTGTACCAAGCGTACATATAAGGGTGCACTTATGTGAACTTCCACGTCGCTTGAGCGCTGTAGTTATCGTAGCTTTGCCTTATTTTTTAGAAAAGATTATATAAGTTATATTTGAATTGATATTAGAGAAAAATTAAAAGGTTTTGCACGCGATGGTTGGGGTTTCATGTTAGGAAGTCACCCGCTTCTCATCAAACCCCTTTTAGACACTCTTCTAACCATTGCTTTCCCACACCACCCAGGAGGCTGCAATGTAGGCCCGCTATCTAAATGTTATTGGGTGTACCGTTCCCCTGTAGGCCTATTTTCACCCATATACATAACTGACGCAATATTTACAAATAAAATTAATAAATTCAACCTTTTATTAAAAAAAAATAATTACTAAACAAAACTACTTTAAAAAATAATAGTTGTAACAAAACGTCCCATCTCTAACCTGCCAATATAAGTGTTATCTCTAGTTTATCTATTTATGTCATTCCAATTGTCAACTTGTAAAGAAAATGTCATTCCAATTCGCTTTGTATTATCCTTTGCTATCGCTATTCGCGAACTGCCATTTGGTTGTTCATGCTATCTGCCATTTTTAGTAGTGTCGTGAGCAAGCAAATAGGAAGGGCGCAAATCGCGGTAAGTAAAACTTAAGTCTAATTGTAATTGCATTTGTTAATTTGTAACCTTCTATTCTATAGAAATAAATAGCAGTCACATTTAGCCATCGCTATTTTATTTCATCGCCCCGGCGAAGTTCACTGCGCTACAAGCTTTATTTCGCGATTTACATTTGGGTAAATCTGCTTTTTCGTCATTGTTCATTGGCACGTGTGTGGCAATTTCACACTAATTTCATCACAACGGCCATAAAAGTTTGAACAAATCGTAGCAAGCATAAGTGAAGGAAGTTTACGGGTGGTGGTAAAAAGTATGCAACGCACTCCTAAGAGACGTAGCCCTCGCCTACTTCAGGAAGAATTGTCCAGCAGTTCAAGTAATTTTAGTGCAACGACAGACAACGCCGCCTCTGCCTTACTTGCAATGTCTGTTGCACCAGCCACAACAGCTACGGGAGTCGCATTGAAAACAGCCACAGACACCGCCAGTGTTTATGCAACGCCATCAGTGATTTGCGCTACCACTGCCGCCGCAGCCCAAATCACCACGTCCGCCATAACCACCACCGCATTACTTCCACCATTTATCACAGCTACAGCAACAGAGACCACGATGAATTTAGCCGCCACAACTACGACCACCGCACCAACTATTGCAAGCATTACATCATCTTCGTGCACAGGTACAAATTCTACGAGAAATGAACAAAGTATTCCAGCTGACCAGGTGAGTCTTTTAATTGCAAGAATAAGATCATTAGAAAACGAGGTTAGAGAGCATGTGCGAGGCAGCCAACGGCAATCGCATGGTGTAGGGCCCCAGACTAGTGGACAATCTTCCGAATTTTTGGCGCCAAACAGCTGGTCTTTCCCGCCAAATTCATATACATATAGCGCCATTAGCTCTTCGTTGCCTTCAGCAGGTGCTTCGTCAATGCACACATACACCCATGCCTCTGAGTCGGTAGGAGCAAGTGCTCTGCCAACGTATATATACACACAGGCCTCCGAGGCGGTAGCAACAAGTGCTCTGCCAACGCACTTATGCACGCAAGCCTCGGTAGTAACAAGTGCTCTGCCAACGCACTTATACACACAAGCCTCAGTAGCAACAAGTGCTCTGCCAACGCACTTATACACGCAAGCCTCGGTAGTAACAAGTGCTCTGCCAACGCACTTATACACACATGCCTCTCAACCGATTTCAACAACAACACATTTGCCTAATTTTAATGATACATACAGGTCGAACGAGGGTCTTTCCGCACTGCCTTACCAACCTCCTAATATTATAAATACACATCTACGTGCCAATAACAACTACACCCCACAATCGTTGACTAGCACTAGTTACCAACTCCCTCGAAAGCTACTAGATTTGCCAGAATTTAGTGGAAAGCCGAAAGACTGGCCACTGTTCTCCAATGCTTTTTTTCAATCAACCGCCGTGTATGGTTACACACATCTTGAAAATAATCAGCGCCTTTTGAAATCTTTGAAGGGCGAAGCTAGGGAGGTGGTGAAATCTTTATTAATACATCCAGATAACGTAGGTGAGGTAATGGAGCAGCTGAAATTTCGATTTGGCCGGCCGGAGTGGTTGATACGCAGCCAGCTACAACAACTCAAGGAAATTAGCCCGATTTCTGAATCCGCGATCGAAAAGCTTATCCCTTTCTCAACTAAAGCAAAAAACCTAGCAATTTTTTTACAGTCGGTGAATGGTGTCCAACATCTGTCGAACCCTACGCTATTAGAGGAATTAGTTGGTAAGCTTCCCATTAGCAAACGAATGGATTGGGCCAGATATGCCGCCTCGATTAGGCCCTATCCAACCGTTATAGATTTCAGCAACTGGCTAAGCGAATTAGCAAATTTAGTATGCACGTTGCAACAAAATGATACTCGTCGCCGTGTTGTGTTGCATGCAACCCAAAATGAACCCTGCGAGACCCAACCCTCTGTGAAATGCCTAATTTGTAAGGGACCCCATAAGTTAAATTCCTGTAAAGTTGTTTTGGATTCGAGTGTAACCGACAGGTGGGTTAAGGTTAAGAAAAACCGCCTATGTTTTTCATGCCTTAGGAGTGGTCATTCGTCACGTGATTGTCGTAGCCGCGCATTGTGTTTGGTCAACGGATGCCAACGCAAGCACAACAAGCTTCTCCATGAACCTAGCCCCGCCGCCGGCGCACCCGATACATCACAAAGAAGACAGCAAGCAGTTGGAACCGCTATCGAAATGGAGTCGGCTCTGACTTGTTCTTCGACTACGACAAAGCGACAAGGCCTGTTGTTCCGTGTATTGCCAGTTACACTATATGGACCGCGTAAACGCGTGGACACATTTGCGATGCTGGATGAGGGATCTTCCATTACGATGATGGACGAAAGTATTTTATCCAAGTTGGGAATCCGTGGGGAAGAACGCGACTTAAACATTCAGTGGTTTGGAGGAAGAACAGCCCAGGAAGCTGCCGCCGTAGTCAACATCGAAATTAGTGGCCAGGGAATGAGTAAGCGCCACAAGCTGCGCCGTGTATACGTTTTGCCAAAACTCAACTTGCCATTGCAAACTTTAAATAGGAACGACTTATGTGGGCTTTCTGCTAATGATCTTCCAAGCATGCCGCAGCCATTCGCCAACGTAACCCCAATGATACTCATCGGCTTGGATCATTGCCATCTGGGATTGCCCTCAGTTACCATGCAGCTGAAGGATCGGGGTCCATACGCAGCTAACACAGAACTTAGGTGGGTGGTATTCGGGCCAACCAGTTACAGGGCCGAAGCGAACACAACATGTCTACACGTAAATGGAGCTGGTGATTTGCATAGCCTCGTTGAAAACTATTTTGAAGTTGATAGTTTTGGGGTCCGTCCTGCACCGATATTGAAGAGTAATGATGACATGCGCGCTGAGCGTATCCTTAGGGAAACCACAACACGGGTAAATGGGAAATTCCAAACATGTCTTCTTTGGAAAAACGACCATATCGAGCTGCCTAATAGTTATCGGATGGCTGAGAACAGATTCCTGGGAATAGAGCGAAAGTTTAGGAGAGATCCCAGTTTGGCATCAGCTTATAAGTCGGTGATACGGCAATACATAGAGAAGGGATACGCACGAAAGTTGACATCGGCCGAAAGGAACTTATCCAACGCCAGGCTATGGTACTTGCCTCACTTTGCGGTCGTAAACCCGAATAAACCGGGTAAGTTACGCCTTGTATTTGACGCCGCCGCGTCGGTAAATGGTGTTTCGCTGAATTCATGCTTACTAAAAGGGCCGCAGGAGTACAAGCCAATGCCATCGGTATTATTCAACTTTCGTACAGGGTCTGTCGCCGTATGTGGAGATATAACTGAGATGTTCCACCAAGTATACATTAGGGCTGAGGATAGGTGCTCGCAAAGATTTCTATGGAGAGAGGACGACTGGAAACCATTAGACGTTTATGAAATGCTGGTTATGACTTTCGGTGCAGCCTGCTCCCCGTGTGCAGCCCAATACGTGAAAACAACAAATGCAATGGAGTATGGAGATCGATATCCACGAGCAGTAGAGTCCATAGTGAAGTATCACTACGTGGACGATTTCGTTGATAGCTTCGATTCAGTGGAGCAAGCAGTGAGCGTAGCCCAGCAAGTGTCGAAGATCCATGAAGCAGCCGGGTTCCAAATGCGTGGATATATATCCAATTCCAGTGATGTCATGCAAGCGCTGGGTGGTAACGTCGAAGTCGATGGAATGCGAAGGAGTTATTTTAATGAGAAAAACCCGGCTACTGAAAAGATCCTTGGTATGTTCTGGCAACCATTGGACGACACCTTTCGATATGAGCTGAGATTTCCACGGGTAGCAGTAGAAGTCGTCAATGGGAGTAGGGCGCCAACGAAGCGAGAGGTTCTAAGCTACGTCATGTCCATTTTTGATCCATTAGGATTCATCTGGTTATTGGGGCCAAATTAATCATGAGAGAGGTGTGGAGGCGCAAGATCGATTGGGACGAGCCGCTTCCTGATGATACTGCTGCCGCTTGGAGGAGTTGGCAAATAGAAGTACAAAGGACTACCGCCGTACGAGTTAAACGTTTTTATTTTTTCGATGGTCCGCCGGAGCGCTTGGAGTTGCATGTTTTCGTCGACGCCAGTGAGGATGCCTTCGCCGCAGTGTGCTACTGGCGATATGTAACATATGGAGGAGAAATTAAAGTCTCATTGATATGCGCCAAGTCAAAGTGCGCGCCCATGAAGTTGATGACGATACCAAGGCTTGAGCTCCAAGCGGCAGTACTTGGAACGCGCCTGTCGCAAACCATCCTGGACGAGCATCGCTTTTCAGTACGAGTATTTTGGAGTGATTCGTCAACAGTAATTAATTGGATTAATTCCAAGGACCGACAATACAAGCCATTTGTGGCGCACAGGATAGCGGAGATCTTATCAACTACGTACACCAGTGAATGGAGGTGGATCCCATCTGGAGAAAACGTTGCCGATGCCGCAACACGCCGAACTTGCCAAGTAGATATTTATCCATCATCCCGTTGGTTTGCTGGTCCATGCCGGTTGAATCCTGGCCGCGAAGGTCGGTTCCTGCAGATAGCCGCCTTAATGATGATGCAGAGACTCGTACCAATCAAGTTTTTCTTACCAGCAACGACAGCTTTATAGACTTTAATCGATTTTCGTCATACATAAAGATGAAAAGAACGGTAGCATGGGTTTTAAGGTTCATAGATCGTACTCGAGGTGTAATTTCCGAATCCGTCAGCGATGGGCTAACATCGACAGAATTAAATGCCGCCGAAATAAGTTTATGTTGCCAAGCCCAATCGTCAGTATATAGCCAGGAGTTGAAACATTTGAAGGAGAGAAATCCAATACCAAAGGAAAGCCCAATTTGCGGATTGTTGCCATACTTGGACGCGAACTCGGTCATGAGGGTTGGGGTAGGATACAAGCGGCCAGCTGGTTACCATTCGAGGCCATACACCCTATCGTGCTGCCACCCAAACACCGCGTTACACTACTGATCGTCGCGCATTATCACAGAAAAATGAAGCATCAAAACTTGGCTACGATAGGAGAAATCAGGCAAAGGTTTTGGGTGGTCAACGTTCGACAGGTGTTACGACGGGTAGTAAATAACTGTATGAGATGCAGAATCACGAATTCGACGCCTGGCAGACCGATTATGGGTCCATTACCCGAAGACAGATTAACGCCTTATATCCGGCCGTTCAGCTATACGGGGCTGGACTACTTCGGACCTTTGAAGGTAACTATTGGTCGGCGAACAGAGAAACGGTGGGTGGCCCTTTTTACCTGCCTTACAATTCGTGCTATACATATGGAAGTAGCTTATGATTTGTCTACCGACGCATGCATGCTAGCCATCAGAAATTTTATTAATCGACGTGGCGTTCCTGTGAGACTGAGGAGCGATAATGGCAAGAACTTTGTCGGCGCCGACCAAGAAGCAAAGCGGTTCGACGAAGTCTTCGATTGTGGGCGTGTAGAGGACGAGCTATCAACAAAGGGAGTTGAATGGGTTTTCAATTGCCCATACAATAAATCGGAGGGCGGTATATGGGAGAGGATGGTACGGTGCGTCAAGCGTGTGCTGAACCATACGTTAATGGATGTTGCACCTCGTGAATATACGTTGCAGAGCCTGATCGTTGAAGCGGAAAATATAGTTAACTCGCGGCCTCTCACTCATTTGCCCATCTCAGTCGAGGAAGAAGAGCCGCTTACTCCGAATCATTTTTTGCTAGGCACGGCTAACACCATGCAGACTCCTTGCGTTGGTCAACAGGACGAGAGGTTGTGTGCATTGCGGAAACAATGGCGAATTGCACGACAGCTACGTGATAGATTCTGGAAGCGTTGGGTCCTCGAATATTTGCCCACGCTGACGAGGCGGGCTAAGTGGTGTGCTCCATCGAAAGAATTAAGCGTTGGTAACCTGGTATTCATATGCGATCCGGATATGCCAAGGCGGAAGTGGTGTCGCGGTGTGGTTGAGCGGATTTATCGTGGTGCCGATGGTGAGATGAGGAGAGCTGACGTCAAGACTAGCACAGGAGTGCTTCGTCGTCCTATTTCTAGGCTGGCCGTTTTGAATGTGGATGCTAGTGAATCCGAGGGATCCACGGGGGTGGGGATGTAACAAAACGTCCCATCTCTAACCTGCCAATATAAGTGCTATCTCTAGTTTATCTATTTATGTCATTCCAATTGTCAACTTGTAAAGAAAATGTCATTCCAATTCGCTTTGTATTATCCTTTGCTATCGCTATTCGCGAACTGCCATTTGGTTGTTCATGCCATCTGCCATTTTTAGTAGTGTCGTGAGCAAGCAAATAGGAAGGGCGCAAATCGCGGTAAGTAAAACTTAAGTCTAATTGTAATTGCATTTGTTAATTTGTAACCTTCTATTCTATAGAAATAAATAGCAGTCACATTTAGCCATCGCTATTTTATTTCATCGCCCCGGCGAAGTTCACTGCGCTACAAGCTTTATTTCGCGATTTACATTTGGGTAAATCTGCTTTTTCGTCATTGTTCATTGGCACGTGTGTGGCAATTTCACACTAATTTCATCACAACGGCCATAAAAGTTTGAACAAATCGTAGCAAGCATAAGTGAAGGAAGTTTACGGGTGGTGGTAAAAAGTATGCAACGCACTCCTAAGAGACGTAGCCCTCGCCTACTTCAGGAAGAATTGTCCAGCAGTTCAAGTAATTTTAGTGCAACGACAGACAACGCCGCCTCTGCCTTACTTGCAATGTCTGTTGCACCAGCCACAACAGCTACGGGAGTCGCATTGAAAACAGCCACAGACACCGCCAGTGTTTATGCAACGCCATCAGTGATTTGCGCTACCACTGCCGCCGCAGCCCAAATCACCACGTCCGCCATAACCACCACCGCATTACTTCCACCATTTATCACAGCTACAGCAACAGAGACCACGATGAATTTAGCCGCCACAACTACGACCACCGCACCAACTATTGCAAGCATTACATCATCTTCGTGCACAGGTACAAATTCTACGAGAAATGAACAAAGTATTCCAGCTGACCAGGTGAGTCTTTTAATTGCAAGAATAAGATCATTAGAAAACGAGGTTAGAGAGCATGTGCGAGGCAGCCAACGGCAATCGCATGGTGTAGGGCCCCAGACTAGTGGACAATCTTCCGAATTTTTGGCGCCAAACAGCTGGTCTTTCCCGCCAAATTCATATACATATAGCGCCATTAGCTCTTCGTTGCCTTCAGCAGGTGCTTCGTCAATGCACACATACACCCATGCCTCTGAGTCGGTAGCAGCAAGTGCTCTGCCAACGTATATATACACACAGGCCTCCGAGGCGGTAGCAACAAGTGCTCTGCCAACGCACTTATGCACGCAAGCCTCGGTAGTAACAAGTGCTCTGCCAACGCACTTATACACACAAGCCTCGGTAGTAACAAGTGCTCTGCCAACGCACTTATACACACATGCCTCTCAACCGATTTCAACAACAACACATTTGCCTAATTTTAATGATACATACAGGTCGAACGAGGGTCTTTCCGCACTGCCTTACCAACCTCCTAATATTATAAATACACATCTACGTGCCAATAACAACTACACCCCACAATCGTTGACTAGCACTAGTTACCAACTCCCTCGAAAGCTACTAGATTTGCCAGAATTTAGTGGAAAGCCGAAAGACTGGCCACTGTTCTCCAATGCTTTTTTTCAATCAACCGCCGTGTATGGTTACACACATCTTGAGAATAATCAGCGCCTTTTGAAATCTTTGAAGGGCGAAGCTAGGGAGGTGGTGAAATCTTTATTAATACATCCAGATAACGTAGGTAAGGTAATGGAGCAGCTGAAATTTCGATTTGGCCGGCCGGAGTGGTTGATACGCAGCCAGCTACAACAACTCAAGGAAATTAGCCCGATTTCTGAATCCGCGATCGAAAAGCTTATCCCTTTCTCAACTAAAGCAAAAAACCTAGCAATTTTTTTACAGTCGGTGAATGGTGTCCAACATCTGTCGAACCCTACGCTATTAGAGGAATTAGTTGGTAAGCTTCCCATTAGCAAACGAATGGATTGGGCCAGATATTCCGCCTCGATTAGGCCCTATCCAACCGTTATAGATTTCAGCAACTGGCTAAGCGAATTAGCAAATTTAGTATGCACGTTGCAACAAAATGATACTCGTCGCCGTGTTGTGTTGCATGCAACCCAAAATGAACCCTGCGAGACCCAACCCTCTGTGAAATGCCTAATTTGTAAGGGACCCCATAAGTTAAATTCCTGTAAAGTTGTTTTGGATTCGAGTGTAACCGACAGGTGGGTTAAGGTTAAGAAAAACCGCCTATGTTTTTCATGCCTTAGGAGTGGTCATTCGTCACGTGATTGTCGTAGCCGCGCATTGTGTTTGGTCAACGGATGCCAACGCAAGCACAACAAGCTTCTCCATGAACCTAGCCCCGCCGCCGGCGCACCCGATACATCACAAAGAAGACAGCAAGCAGTTGGAACCGCTATCGAAATGGAGTCGGCTCTGACTTGTTCTTCGACTACGACAAAGCGACAAGGCCTGTTGTTCCGTGTATTGCCAGTTACACTATATGGACCGCGTAAACGCGTGGACACATTTGCGATGCTGGATGAGGGATCTTCCATTACGATGATGGACGAAAGTATTTTATCCAAGTTGGGAATCCGTGGGGAAGAACGCGACTTAAACATTCAGTGGTTTGGAGGAAGAACAGCCCAGGAAGCTGCCGCCGTAGTCAACATCGAGATTAGTGGCCAGGGAATGAGTAAGCGCCACAAGCTGGGCCGTGTATACGTTTTGCCAAAACTCAACTTGCCATTGCAAACTTTAAATAGGAACGACTTATGTGGGCTTTCTGCTAATGATCTTCCAAGCATGCCGCAGCCATTCGCCAACGTAACCCCAATAATACTCATCGGCTTGGATCATTGCCATCTGGGATTGCCCTCAGTTACCATGCAGCTGAAGGATCGGGGTCCATACGCAGCTAACACAGAACTTAGGTGGGTGGTATTCGGGCCAACCAGTTACAGGGCCGAAGCGAACACAACATGTCTACACGTAAATGGAGCTGGTGATTTGCATAGCCTCGTTGAAAACTATTTTGAAGTTGATAGTTTTGGGGTCCGTCCTGCACCGATATTGAAGAGTAATGATGACATGCGCGCTGAGCGTATCCTTAGGGAAACCACAACACGGGTAAATGGGAAATTCCAAACAGGTCTTCTTTGGAAAAACGACCTGCCTAATAGTTATCGGATGGCTGAGAACAGATTCCTGGGAATAGAGCGAAAGTTTAGGAGAGATCCCAGTTTGGCATCAGCTTATAAGTCGGTGATACGGCAATACATAGAGAAGGGATACGCACGAAAGTTGACATCGGCCGAAAGGAACTTATCCAACGCCAGGCTATGGTACTTGCCTCACTTTGCGGTCGTAAACCCGAATAAACCGGGTAAGTTACGCCTTGTATTTGACGCCGCCGCGTCGGTAAATGGTGTTTCGCTGAATTCATGCTTACTAAAAGGGCCGCAGGAGTACAAGCCAATGCCATCGGTATTATTCAACTTTCGTACAGGGTCTGTCGCCGTATGTGGAGATATAACTGAGATGTTCCACCAAGTATACATTAGGCCTGAGGATAGGTGCTCGCAAAGATTTCTATGGAGAGAGGACGACTGGAAACCATTAGACGTTTATGAAATGCTGGTTATGACTTTCGGTGCAGCCTGCTCCCCGTGTGCAGCCCAATACGTGAAAACAACAAATGCAATGGAGTATGGAGATCGATATCCACGAGCAGTAGAGTCCATAGTGAAGTATCACTACGTGGACGATTTCGTTGATAGCTTCGATTCAGTGGAGCAAGCAGTGAGCGTAGCCCAGCAAGTGTCGAAGATCCATGAAGGCAGTACAATAGTTAAGGCGGCTTCACAAGTTCCATTGTTTACCCGTACTAGTTTGGCATCTTCTTTTGCGAATCGGAGTGGAAGGCAGTGGATGAATGTACTCCGAGAGAGTGTAATGAAGGAAATCGCGTTCAGAGTTGCTTTAAAGTAAAAACTACAACTAAAAACTTCAATTTAAACTGAAATATACATTCTATAGTAACTGATAACGTGTTATAACTGCTTTATATTCAATAATTTGGGAGTTTCAAGTCTTCATGCTCAATATTGCAGTATTTAAATTTGATTGTTTTATTACTGTATACAACACACCCTGTGTGGTATGTGTGTGTGTGCAGATTCGGAGTAAGTTGCGCTACTAGTAGACATATACTATGACAAGTTCGCAGTTACTGAACTGTTTTTCCATGGTAAAGATGTCTTTTTCAGGCCCTATGCCAATCGGTTGAAAATTGTAAATTTTGACAGAGCGAAAGAAAATTCCGACATTTATCGCGGTGAGTATGAACGTCAGAATTTACCCTAGCCCATAGGGCTAGGTAAAATTTTGACAACTACGAATGTGTACACATATATGCATTCGGTATTGCCAATCATATTATTTCAAATAAATTTATATACCAACACGTTATTAAACGATAAAATGTACTTTAACGCGAAAAATACGAAACATAATGGCAAAAAAAGTACATTTAAAATTTATTCACAGAGTAGTTGCTTTCGCACGTGATTTTTTCAGATGTCAAAACTTACAACTGTCAAAATTTACCATTTCATTTGGCACAGCGAAATGAAAAATATTTGTACACCATAGAAAATAAGTTCACCTCATTTTTCCTCTGAGTAAAATGTTTCCGATTATCACCTCAGTAATATTACCATAAGAAAAGTAATTGCAAATAATCCAGATATTTCTAATTAGTTAATCATATAATTAGATGGAAATAACTTTATTAACAACGAAAACAACGGTAATTCTGGTAAAACACGTCAAAAAATATCGGGAAAGGTATCAAAAGACGCGTTTTGACCTCGGTATCAATAATCCGAAACCGGAAAATATTTTATTTCCATGAAAAGTTATTGGCAAAAAACCAAAAAATGGCCTAGGCCCGATTCCAAAAAGGGGGCCTGATCGATGGTATTTATATGCAGAACCCCTTTCTGCGTAGGCCACGCTTCAGAAAAATAACCCTTAGCCGGTCCAACACCGGCTACGCTATCCCCAGTATTTCTTGACACACATGAAAATGACAGAAAATGTTCAACTGTGATTGCAAATATCTCTTGATAGAAATATATAATCGAGTTTCCACTTTCGGATTATTATTGATTCCGAGGTCAAAGCGCGTCTTCTGATAATTTTGGACGTGTTTTCGCAGTTACGTACGGTCGTATAAATCAAATCAAATTTATTATCAGTCACCCTAGCACAACAATTTTGGAAAAAATTATTAACAGTGCCAGTCACGTATGATACAATTAAAATTAAAGCTAAATGTTCTAAGAGTTCTAACATATAACATAAAGAGGGGAAGAAAAAAAGGAAATTACAATAATTCAATAACTTAATGACTATAATAAGGAAATGAGGAAATGCATATACAATAGAATTACCCTTTATTTTTATTTAGATAGGGCTTTTTATTAGTTACTTTCCAACTTTATAAACACGTTTTCATACTTAATTCAGTAAAAGAAATTAACTAACACAGCAGCCCAGCTGTAAAATTCAGTCCATTTTTGCACTAAGCCTTTGCATCCCTTCATTGTTAGGTGACCAGCAACCCAGCCACGAGTGAGTGTCAAACGCTGGTTTGACAAGTGAGTGAGTGTCAAACGCCTATGAGCTAGAGAGAGAAGGAAGAGAAAGGGATGCCGACATAACTTACTTGTAGAGTTGTACAATGGTCTACATGGACATTTAACTCTTGCACCATCTGCGCATTCCATGTCGTAAACAGGGTCGCCGTCGATTTAGTGGGAGATGGGGTCAAATTTCGCTCGGTGAAGAAGCTGGAATGGTCACGGAGGTAACTGCTGATTCTAGTACAGAGTTCGTCAATGGAGGGACCCTTTCCCGAGGCCATTATCGTGCAGTCGTCAGCGTAGGAAACAATGGAGACTAACTCGGGGGGGGGGGGGGGGGGGGGGGTCGAGGGGGGGGAGTCTCGAAACATAGAAATGAAACAAAAGGGGAGAGAGAACACCACCTTGCAGCACCCCTTGTTTTATTCTTCGTGGCCTAGATTTCTTGTTCCTGAATTTGACTGATGCCTATCGACCATTGAGGTAATTAGCGGTCCACCTTTTAAGGCCGGCAGGGAGCGGTGTCTCTTCTAGGTCTCGGAGGAGTGTGGCGTGGTTGACCGTGTCAAATGCATTTGATAGGTCAAGTGCCACGAGAACCGTCCTATGGTTTGGTGGGTGTTGATTCAAACCATAATTTATCTGCGTTGTAATGGCATTCAAAGCGGATGTCGTGCTATGAGATTTTCGGAAACCATGCTGGTGACCGGCCAATTTCAGATTTGCAATAAAGTAAGGGAGCAGAATTGTCTCTAGTAATTTCGCAACCGGCGAAAGGAGGGATATCGCACGATAAGAATCTCCTTGGTTCGCCGGGTTCCCCCCAAGGCAAATTAAACAAGGTAGAATTGACAACTCAAGTATTTTTTTTTGTAGGAATTCTTACTTAAAAAAAATATAAACAAGCGGATTAACACTTTGTGCCCGAGCACAATATTTGGGTCCCAAGTGCTGCTTAGAAATCAATCTCTTTAAGGACCTTAGCATTATGACAATACTAGCTGGGCCTGTGCGCTCCTTGCGCAAAAAAAAAAAAAACAAAAATGGTTTGAAACCTTTTATTAGTCCAGGTCCAGGATTTTTCAAACCTTTTTCTCAAATTATAAAAAAAGATTTTCAACTACACTTGTTGTGAGACCCTAAAAAATTATACAAATATGCGCAAACAGCTATTTGAAATTCCACCACTTATATTACATTCACCTTGAGCCATAAACTTGACCCAATGTGAACGCAGTCTTATTCACTTATTTTAGCAATGTTCAAGTGTAGATGGCGCACTGTTCAGTCTTAGCATTCAAATGTAGATGTCGCGAGGCATGTGAATGTCAGTCACAATAGCGTTGCAGTACAAATTGATTTTTTTGTGCATTCACAATCGTTTATTTTAAAGAATTCATTTTTATAAAATACGCTTAAACGAAAGCACTCCGCTAATTAAAACATGGTTTCGCATGTAGATCTAACCCCCACCTTTAAAACGATACCTTATTTATTAATATTGGTTCCAAATGAGAGCAGAAAATTAGGAAATAACACAAAAAGACCTTACAGAAATAATATATATGATTTGGTAGATAAGCACTTGTTTTCTCATAGAGTTTTTTATCGGCGTGAGTAATTGATACCACTTTATTTGTATAATGACCTTTGCTATTTTTTATTTTAAAATGCCGTTTTTTAATTTTGCATACTCAATCTTTTGTTTAAATGCTTAATTCTAAAAAATATTCGGGACATAAAAAAAAAGTGTTTACGTGCTCTTCCAAGTTTATGTCTTTACATAGCTCTAGCAGTTTAGGCAATGGGTAAAATGACCCCAGGCCGATACTAAATCGTGGTCGTGATCAATAGTTTTTATGTGCAGAACACCTTTCTGAGTTGGGGGTCTTCGGCCGCGATTTAAAAAAAATAACCCTTAGCCGGTCCAACATCCAGCTCTTCATACCTATCCCGACATTTTTGTACGTGTTTTAGCACTCGTTGGCGGTCGGAAACAAATACCAAATGTTCTAAAAAGCATTTCTTTGAGTTGGGCAGTGAATAAAATCACTTGATTTAAAGTGTAACTCGCATATACAACTTAGTTCCCACCGTCCACGTCTTTCATCACAATCAGGTTTTTTGAAGCAACGAACAGCTGCTAGATCCCGAACTGCTGCGCAAACAGCACAACGCGTAACTGTTTTTGATCTCTTCATTTTTATTTTTTCAATTAGCAAAGAAGCGACACACGCCCACAAATATATTTCTATAAATTGATAAAAATTACAAAATTGTTAAGCAAAAAGGGTTAATATTTTTTTTTCATTGACGTTAGAATTCCTATAGAAAAGAGAGAACCGTCAAGTTCACTACTACTTTGTCTAATATACTTTGGTCCAGCCCCAGGGGTTCTAGCAATCTTCTTTGCATCTACTTTCGCAAATTGAGTTGCAGTGCATTTTGACTTTCCACTCAACTTTGACGTCTGCAAGACATCTAGCTCAATTTTTTTGTTTTGCTTCATTTGAGTCGAAATAATGACAGATTTTGCACAAAAGGAACTCGCGTGTACAAAAAGAATGTGCATCATTGTTTACCCCTATACTATGATGTGCATAATATGTTTTGTACACAGTTTATGTTAATATATAGTAATATATATAATAAAATATAAACATATATTGTCCGGCAGCCATTGCCAGCATACAAATGTACACCATATATACAAAGAGAGTAATATATATGTGCATAGAAATACAAATCTACACCATATATATGTGCATAGAACTATGCAACTTGAATACATAGGCTTCGACGTTGACACGAGCTAGTGTCGACGTCTTCGGTAGCAATCTGTGGTCAAAGTGTTGCCCTACACAGCATTCAGACACTTCCAAACAAAAACTGTGTAGTATGGGGGAACAATTTTGTAGTAGGAAAATTTACGAAATTCTTGAATTTTTCATGCATAAAGCTATATACATTGGTCAAACTATTTTAAATATTAAGTCTTTACTTCCCATTTCTATTTCGAGTATGAAAATTACAAAAAAGTCTCATATAATACCATAAAGAAGTGAAAAAGTACTACTTTTCAAGTATATTTGTCAATCCATAAAGGTGCCTAAACAGGGTAAAGTTGCATTGCTATATCAGAACTGCAACATGTTAACAGAACAAAACTCAATAGCATGAATAGGGATACAAACACAACCATGCAAAGTGTATCAAACAAAACGTGTTATACAATTATGCAAACTGCTTGCTGAATACCATTAAAAAAGGATAGTTTTCAAAAAATTATTCAAAATATGTAGAAAATTCTTTTCTTAAATATTTTTTCACTATAAATTCGTTCGGCTTTTGGACAACAGCTATATATTTTTTATAAATTTTTTTTTTTAATATACATAGTTACCTAAGCCAACTTGAAATTTTCTTCCAACTTTTGGTCAGAAAAATCCAAAATTTCCGATAAGACAAATTGCGAATAAGTGCATACCCTTCATATGGATTCAAGTTGGATTTTATAAAATCGACAAATATTCAATTTTGTGACATTTGCTGAAAGCTTTGTTGCACCTTTTCATTTTAGCTTTTTGGAAAAATCGACAAAAATTTAATTTTATGATATTTGCTGAAATACTATGTTGCAACTTTTCATTTCAGCTTCGTCCATAAAATATTTTTATGAATCGTAGCAGGAATGAATTTTTTGTTGTTGGATTTTTAGTTTGTGCGTAAGAATAGTTTTTTGTTGTTGGATATCAGTTTTTTGTTGATCAGACATCATGAACAGGGGATTGATTATGATTTTGTTTTTTGTAGGAAAGGATACATACATATATGCCAGCAAAGCATATTTTTGCTTACATTTTGTAGGATGGATATTTGGGTCGATAATATACATATAATATATATATCCTTATAAGACAATGCTTTATAGGATTGTTATTTTGTATTTTGTTGAGGTAGGTCATTGATAATAGATCATGCATATATGGATTTTGTTGCGATAGGTCAGTGACTGTAGGAAAGCATACATATGTACATATACACTGGTGGAAAAAATAATAGAAACAAGGCATTTTTTTTTTCAAATTTTATTTTTGTTGGTAATTTTTCCCAAATATTTTCACGAGCTCTTAATTATAAGCATCACACAAATTTGAAACTGAAAAAAAGAAATAGCCATTCAAACAACTTAAAGAAATATAACTAATTGTTAGTATGCTAGTTCGAAAATATAATAGAAACAAGGAAATTATCCTGAATAACATTTCACTATTATTACAGAAGAAAACAATCGTAATAATGTATTAAAAGTTGGTACTCCCGCCTTTGTATTTTATTACTTCCAAGCATCTCTTATGCATAGAATCGACCAGTTTAGCACAAGTTACCGGAGGTATCGAGTACCACTCTTCCTTAACTTTTTCCCAAAGTTCGTGCTTATTTCGTGCTTTATATCCCCTCATCCTTTTTTTAAGTACTCCCCATAGATGTTCTATAGGGTTAAGGTCCGGGGAATGCGAGGGCCACTCCAAAACCTTAACCCTATTCCGACTCATCCATGTCTTAACAAGCGCTGAAGAATGCTTTGGGTCATTATCGTGCATGAACTCCCACTTTATAGGCATCTCTTCTCTTGCAAATGGAAGCATGCTTGTATTTAAAATATTTATGTAGTCTGTGGCGCACATCTTACCTTCAATCAAAAAAATTGCAGATGCAGAAAAACACCCCCATAACATAATTGATCCACCGCCATGTTTCACTGTTTTTTTTGTGAACTTTGGATGGCATGGCGTATTTTTTGGACGACGTACGTAACATTTCCCATCAGATCCAAACATATTTATCTTGGTTTCATCTGACCAGAGGACGTTTAACCAGTGTTCACGATGCAAATGTCGTTCAGCGAAGGAAAGCCTCTGCTTTATATTTTTATTTAAAAGTAGAGTTACTTTTCTTACAGATCTTGCTGGTAAACTTGCATCTTTTAACCGGTATCTAATCGTTCGACTTGTTACCTCCAGCTGCATACTTTTTTTATTTCCTCAGAAGTGCTAAATGGGTCCTTTTTGACGTGACGAATGATCAATTTGTCCTGATATATTGTGGTCTTCCGTTTTCTGCCCCTAATTTCTTTCTTTTTATGTGCGTGGACTGCTGTGAATACTTTTTTCTTGGAGCATTTCATGATTTCCGCAATTTGGTCCATGGTTTTCCCAGCATTCCATAAGCACTTTACAGTTTTCTGCTCCTCCTGACTTGAATGTTTTCCTCGACCCATTTGAGTAAGTTGTTGATAGTTCTTGTACAAAATTTCACCAAACTAGCGAAAACATTTATATTTATCAAACTAAAACTCAAAATGGATCGCCAGGGTATATGTCAAATGAAATATTTTAAGGCAACTTGATTTGTTTCTGTTATTTTTTCCACATAAGTACGCGTGTGCCACAGTTCACTTTTCGAAATTCGCGAAAAAAACGAACATACAAAAAAATCAATTTGTCACGACATAGCACATTAGACAATGGTCCTTCAACACAAAGGCGGCTCAAATTGAGCTGCCGGTTAAAAAATTAGTGTACTAAAAATATAAGAATCGCTGGGGTTTCTATTATTTCTTCCACCAGTGTATGTGGATATGCTACGATATATTTTCGTGCATATTTATGTGGATATTTATGTGCCTATAACCAATGAATTAATGATTAAAACCAGAAATTTTAAATTTATTTATTATTATTTATTTATTTATTGTTACTTATGCCTAACGGTTAGTATATAAATTTCCACAAGAATTACGAAATTGACACCTTGTTGCATATATTGACAATTTCTCACACAACTTAACCTAAGAAGGTTAAGTATTTGTGTTTCACCTGTATATTGAAAACATTATATTGTTACATTTGTTTATAGAAGGTTTCCGCTTGAATGTTTTCAAAATACTAGGTCAGATGGAGTATAAATAAAAAGTTTAAGGGTCGCTTTCATAAAAGCCGGTAACGGCTAACCGAAGTTTAATTGACGTATTTTGTACGGTTAGCTGTCAAATTAATCGCCGATTAGGCTTAACCGGCCTTTATGAAAGTGGCCTTAAAGTTAGTAGAACTATCTACTACCCGTTTGAAAAAAAAGAAAGAAACCTGAAAAAGAAGAGAAAAGCTGAAAAGAAAAAAACCTGAAAAAGAAGAGAAAAGCTGAAAAGAAAAAGAAGAAAACCCCTAAACAGGAGCCCCCTTAACTCTATGGTTTCGTGGCCAAACTTGCCGACTTACGTTTTTTACCTTCTGCAGCATCTAGCTTCTTGAATTTGGCTTTGTATCTTGCTCGTCTGGTTTCCTGCTCGTCAGCCCTAGCCATCCATTTGGCATTCTTATACAGAAGTACCGTCACCATAAAGTCCAATAATTTAAGTCGATGCTGTGCGCACGGCCCGGTAAACCACTCCGCGTATTTTTCGTGTTATGGTATCGCAACAAAATGGAGCAGTAAGGAAGGCGGTCGGCACGATATGAGGTCGCACTGTGGCTAGTCATTGTCGGCTGGGGTGGGTTCTTGCCAACCTTACCGTCCTGCGCCATAATCAGAGAAAAGGTCAGATCGTGCCTTTTGAAATACGCGGGGAAATGCAAAACCGCGCAAAACAACTTTTAAAATAACATCCGGTTAAAACACCGGATGCCACGGACAGACCGTTGACATCAAATTTCAAATTCAAATAAAAAAAAAAACCGAAAAATCAAATAAATTCAAAAGAAACGGGCAACTAAAATATTTAAAATGAAAATCAAAATTCAAAAATAACCGAAAGCGAAACTAACTCAAATATAAATTTAAAAATAACCGAAAATGAAACGAAATTAAAACTGAAATAACGAACGGAAGAAGAAAACAAAGATAAATTTAAATTAACCGAAAAGAAACCCTGAAATTTTAAACGAACCGGAAATGACCGGTTACCCTGCTGCAAAAGAAAAAAAATTTAAAAAAAAGAGAGGCCGAACATTATAAGGGGGCGCCGCGGGTGTGGTTGCGACGCCCTGGTGCTGACCCACCCTCATCCATGGCCATCGTTGCACCAAACTAATCCCGATGGCCCCTTACCTAAAAAAACCTACATGCCTTCTAAATAATTGAGAAAATCAGCTTTCCCATATTAATTAACGAATTTTATTCAAATCTCATTTTAAACAAATTTTACTTAAGCTAAGGAATTCATTTGCATGGATTAATTTCGTATAAGTTTACCTATATGTATGAAAATCACCGAACACAAAAAAAAAGGAAGCAAAAAAAAAAATATTGCCTGGTTGCTTGCACCATTATTATTTCACTAATCTGATTTCGTTGCCCTTACTTGTACTCCTTTAAACTTATGTTTATTTTCTTATTATTTTATTTATTTTCGTTTATTATTTACTTATTTAAGTAAGTTGCGTTTATGTATTTATCTTATCGTATTAATTTTTATTTATTACGGCCTTTTTTATGTTATGTTAATTTATTATTTGTTAAGATTCGATAACTTCATTTCTTTACATTATGTTAATTTTTCTCTCATTTAACACTATTCTATTTTAATGGTTTTGTCTTATTATTATTATTTTTTTTTTTTCCTATCAAATCTTATTTTATTTATATCGATTTAAATCATTAGTTGTGTTTACCTAAGTTCAAAATTTTAGCTCCTTTAGTTTTGCCTTATTTCTCAAGTATCTCCTTTCCTGTATTTTAATCTAATTTTTATTTTCATTTCATGCCTTCTTATCTACTATTCATTACTTACTTACATCTTAAATTTAAATTTTCTTTAATCCTACCCCTTACGATTTATCTTTTACTTTACTATAATTTATAATCAAAATCAGGAACTTTTAATTTAACGTTGAAATTTTGAATTATTGTTCAGAAAGCATGTTTTATTTGATCCTACGCTATAATCTGCTTTCCGGTTTTCTCTATTTCTAGGTTTAGGTTTTAATATAGTTTACATTTCATTTTTCAATTCTATCAAAAATACTATTACTACTAGAACTACATATATTTTAGATGGATCTCACCCGGTTGTGGTAGGCCGTTGGTAAGGCGCAACTGTTGGGGTTGTCTTTTCTGGTTATGTTGTTGTTGCTGGTGGTGCGACGGGCCTATAATAGGGCGGCCCCCGCTGTTGTCAATGCTGGATGTTGCCGGTTTTGTTGTTGCCGGTTTTGTTGTTACCGGTGGTTACTGTTGTTGTTGCTGGTAGTTGTTGCGGTTGCGCGCTATACCGACGCGTTGATGTGGCGCGATGGGATTAGCGCAATAGTGGCGCGTTGATAAGCGCGATGGGATTAGCGCAATAGTGGCGCGTTGATAAGCGCGATGGGATTAGTGCAATAGTGGCGCGTTAATAAGCGCGATGTTGACGCGTTTACTGTTGCTTGCTTAGTGGCGCGTTGATACACGCGTTGGTGCGGCGCGATGGTGGCGCGTTGATATGCGCTTGATGTGGCGCGATGGGATTAGCGCAATAGTGGCGCGTTTATACACTCGTTGGTGCGGCGCGATGGTGGCGCGTTTATATGCGCTTGATGTGGATTCTGCAACAAAAAGAAAGGTAAACAGAAATTGTTTCATTCATACGTTATAAGCACGATATCTAGGCAAGCATATACAAAGATACGATAATTCTATACGACTGCACGCAACCGCTCAAACATGTGCAAAACTATCGGGAAAGGTATCCAAAGGCGCGTCTCGACCCCGGCACCAGCAACCCGAAAGCGGAAACTCGATTATATATATCTATCAGGAGATATTTGCAATCAAAGTTTAAAAATGTCTGTCATTTTCATGTGGTTGTTGCAATCACACATATTTAGGGTGCCGAACTGTGCAGAAGTATTTTTTTTTTTTTTGGTAGAAATACTGGGGATCGCATAGCCGGTGTTGGATCGGCTATAACACCCATGGAGAAGGCCCCGAAGAACCACCCTTATTTCCAGAAACTGTTGTTTAATTAATTTCAATAACCAAACCATTTTTTTGAAAAGTTCATATATTTTACCACTTATATTAGCACACATATATACTTTAGAGCGTTCGCACTTAGTTCAATAAATTGTGTTAAATTGTTTTCTATAATTTACGAAGAAATCGGGTATTTACATTTTTTTTCTAGTGGCTGACATGTACAAATGTGAAAACGTGATGCCAGACTGGCACATAATATTTTCACTCGAATGTTAAGTGTAATGTTCTTAGTTGTAGCAATTTTCAATTATATGCAAAAAAATATGCTGAATTTACTTCGAACTTCATTTAAATTTACAATAAATTAAGATATGGAAATTTTGAAGAAAAGAATCGCGCGATTCTTTATCAGAATTTTTTTTCGCCTGTCGGGCAAGTTTAATAGATGATATTATCATCACATCAAAAAGCATTAAAAGACATACATTTTCAATTGTAAAATCACGAATATATGTTAAAAACACTAAATATTCATGATATTACCATTTTTTGTAGGCTCATATTTGTTTTATACCGCATAGTTTAAACATTTTCTTCAGTGAATTTTGCAACTTTAATGACAATTTATTAATAACCTATTGGCTTCTTAGACAAATAAGGACCAGTTTTGTGAAGGGCTGACGCCCTAGTCGTAGAGCATTTAGGTAAAATTTTCCCATACTCGCACCAATTAACTACAAATATCAAAACTTACCAATGCTACACCCGTACATGTGTGATGATGATCTGAGTTCCGGTTGAAACTTTTATTTACACTCTTTATAGTCACCCACTGGGCACAGATCGATGAATAATGTTTGTTCCAATTTTTTTTTTTTTTTACATCAGCGTATATATTTTATTTTGTACTGTAAACACAGTTAAACTTCCACCTTGAGATTCTTAACACATTTATAACTCCATATGTAAAATGATATAAAATTTTGCTATAAATTTGCAGAGTACGTCTTGTAATTTTGTTGGTAAAGAAGCTTAACTTCACCAAAAACCGAAAGGAGTTACACACACCGACGTGCACACACGTGTGATCGAACACCTCAAAAGTCGAACAATCTTGCTTTAAATCCGTTTACGTTTTTGTAATTAAAGTGGTACTTTATAAACAAATTTCTTCTGAACTTTTCACTGTGTTCACCACTTAACATTTTCTTGAGTTCAGTTTATGTTTTAATTTTCTTTCTTTTTTTTTTTCCACACTGCGCGGCACGACCGCTCCCGTTTAAATCCGGTATACTTTTTGAATTCGTCGAATGCCGGTGACGCTGCTATGCCCAAAATTATTCATTTAACGCGACTGCGCAATGGAAAAGTTCCGTTACCCGTTGACGTGGCGTGATTATTGCCAAGTGGAACGTTCTGATTGGTCGTTACCATCAGATGATTGCTATGCACGGATTGAACCATTTGGTGCTGCCACCTCAGCAAAAATCACGCACTTTCCCGTAGCTAAACGTCAAACCGGAAGGTGAATCAAAACTGTCACCCAACCAACCGCATTGAACCAAATAACAATTACTATCAATTGAAAGTAAACCATAACAGGCCTGCTTCGCTTCGAAGACCGGTCGATGAAGCGAACAGGAAAAAGGTTTACCTGCAAGGAAGCCATTTCTGGGTAAAACGTGGGGCACGACTCACCCCTAGATAAGAGTCTCTAGTTCTACCACGAGCTAGCCGGGCAAGAAGGTCCGCCAGTAAAGGAAAATTTCTTTTGAAGTATTTTGTTTCATAGTTTAGTAGGCTTTGCGGCAAATGGAAATTGGTTAAGTGGCTTTACCCCCACCGAAATAGGCTTATAAGAAAAACGTGTAATTTAGTTAGACATTTTGATATCGGAGAACGCGTCAAAACTCCGAGGCAAACGGAGAATTTATTTTGGTTTCCTAGTTACAATGCTTCGCGGCTGTAGACATTTTAATAAAGGAGAACTCGTCAAAACTCCGAAAATTTTTGATTCTAGTGGTTTCACCCCCACAAAAAGGTTTAGCAAAAAAAATTAACCGGAGAAGCTTGTTCCATGGTAAAAACTTGTCACCCGGTAGACATTTTAATTAAGGAGAACTCGTCAAAACTCCGAAAGACAATCCGCATAACCGAGGATTGCCAGGTTATCCACTACTTCCGATGGAAGCGTATGTAAATACCCTATTAAGTCAATGCTCGGGGAGGATACTGGGCGAGTTGTCCCCGACCGCCAAAACGCCCAGGTACGGTTCCGAATGTCAAAATGTATATATGTAAAAAAAATCTAAATTGTTATTGCGGGCGAATATCCGAAGCGTGAAAGCGACCTATCAGTTTCCCTGTCAGGTCCTCTAGATCGTACAACGCGTTGCCTACTTTTCGACGCACTCGGCACTTGAGGTATTTCGGCAAGAATTTGGCGTTTATGCCTTGTTTAAAGTTACTCAAAGCAAAATTTTTCCTAAAAACCTCCTGACCTTCCCTATAGTTAACTTGCCTAGAGCGTTTGTTATAAACGTTGTTTCCCCTATCCTTCGCCTGATCTAGATTCCTACGAATTTGCTCGCGAATGGAGGACAACTTATCCGCCCTAGTTACTATTGGAATGTCATCTTCCCTAAGAGTACCGAGTTTATCTAATATATTATAGGCTGAGGCGTGTTGGACCATGTTCTGACCGTATAAGGCAAAGTATGGAGAGCACTGAATTGAGGTATGAAAATCGCTTCTTAACGCCGCTAAAATTTCGGGTATATGCTTGTCCCAGTCGGTATGATCCTGTTTATCTTTAAGGAAAATTCTTATTTTTGAAACAATTTCTCTATTTACGCGTTCCGACGCGTTTGCTTGCGGCGAGTATAACCCCGTCTTTATATGGGTCACCCCATAATTCTCGAGGAATTGTTTCATTTCCTTAGAGATAAACTGTTTACCATTATCGCTATGGATATATTCAGGAACCCCAACCGATGGAAAAATTTCAGAAGTAAAGTAATTCATAACATTAGCAGTTGTTGCTCTCTGCATGGGCTTCAACCAAACATACTTTGCAAAATGGTCTAGAACAATGAAGAGAAACTGATTGCGCCGCTTAGATCGCGGGTAAGGTCCTAGAAAGTCGCAATAGAACCGCTGAAATGGTCTTTCTGAAGCAAAAGTGTTCGCTATAGGTGGTCTTGACTGCTGATTTGTTGACTTAACAGCCTTACAAGTGTCGCATTTCTGTACATAGTCTCTAACGTCTTTAGCTTGCCTAGGCCAGAAGTAATTTTGTCTGACACGCTCTAAAGTTTTCTGCCAACCCCCATGGTAACTCCTATTCGCATCATGTGCAAGGCTTATCGCTTTCTCAGTTAACCCTGTCGGCAACCACACCCGCCATAACGAGTCCTCCTCATCCGCCACACCCTTACGAAATTTAACCCTTTTTAAAACCACGCCATCATTTACACTCAAATCTGGTAGCGCATCTTTGTTTTCCAAAATGGTTCTGCAAAGATCCAAGTATTCCGCGCTTTCAAATTCCGGCGATGCTAAGTCAATTTCGTGAGGTGGGGCGGAGAAGGTTAGCTCGTCTACATCAAAACGCGAGAGGGCATCCGGTACTATATTCAGGGTTCCCTTGCGATGCTCCATGGCAAAATCGTATCTTTGCAGTAGGAGTGACCATCGAGCCAGCCTGCCACTCAAGTCCTTCTGAGTCATCAACCACTTGAGACTTGAATGGTCGGTTATGATTCGGAATGGCAAACCCTCTATGTACGGTCTAAAACGCTTGACACTTATAATGGCGGCGAGGCATTCCAGTTCGGTTACAGTATAATTGCGCTGAGCATTGTTAAGTTTTTTTGAAACAAACGCGATTGGATGTTCATCGCCCTCGTCATCGACCTGGAATAACACGCCCCCTACACCTATTTTTGAAGCATCACACTGAATAACAAATTCCTTCGAGAAATCGGGTTGGGCCAAGACAGGAGCGGAGCTCAAGGCTTCTTTTAACTTTTCGAATGCTTCTACCGCTTCAGGGGTAAGCTTAAATGGGCCTGCTGACTTGCGAAGACAATCAGTCAAAGGACCTGCTAGGTCAGCAAAATTTGTAATAAATGCCCTATACCAATTTGCCATGCCCACAAACCTACGAACCTGTCGCGGAGATTTAGGGATCGGAAAGTTCTGCATTGCCTCTATTTTCCCAGGATCCACCTTCAAGCACCCGCTACCTATCAAGTACCCTAAATACCGAATTTCCTTCTGACAAAATTTGCTCTTCTTCACATTGATTGTGAGGCCTGCGTCCCTCAAACAATTCGCCACTTCCGCCAACAACTTTAGGTGGTCTTCAAAGTTAGTGCTGCATACCATTAGATCATCCAGGTAGACGAAGACATTCTCCCGCAACCGCGAGGGAATTGCCTTGTCCATCAGGCGGCTCATAGTCTGCGGTCCATTGCACAGACCAAAGGGCATCACCTTAAAGTGGTACAGAGGCTTCCCAGGAACTGCGAATGCTGTTTTTTCCTTGGAAGACTCTGTCAGCTTGATCTGAAAGAACGCGTCCTTCAGATCAATGCCACTAATGAAGTGCGTGTCCTTCAGTCTGCTCAATAGGCCGTTGATATGAGGCAACGGGTATGAGTCCTTTTTAGTTACCGCGTTGACCTTCCTGGAATCTATGCAGAGCCTGACTTTCCCTGGCTTCCGAACTAGGACAACTGGACTACACCAAGGCGAGTTTGACTCTTCTATAACTCCCATTTCGAGCAGCCTATCTATTTCGCTAAAAGCTTCGGCTTGCCTCGGTGGCGAAAGAGGAAAATGTTTACTTTTGATTGGGACTGCATCACCAGTATCAATATGATGCTCAACCAATCTCGTTTGCCCCAATCCTAACTTCTCAAACGACGGAAACATATCTACTACCCTCTGCAGTTTGGCCTTCTGGGTTTGTGTCAACTCATGGAAGTTATGTCCCTCCTCCTTTTCATCGATAACCTCTAGACATGCTATGCTCGGAAATATTTCGGGAGCTAACGCAAACGCTCTCCAGAAGTCAACTCCGAAATAGGCTTCTTGAATAAGGGAGGGAACAAGATAAAAACGAATAGTTTTGGTAGTATTTTTAAAAGTTACTGGTAAAGAGATAGAACCTAATATTTTCTGTTTTCCACCGCCCGCCGTATACACGAAAGCCTGCAGTGGGTGGTACTTAAGCCCATTGGCATCCAAAAACTTTTGACAATCTTTTCCGAGAATAGAAACATTCGCACCCGAGTCCAGCAATCCTACCAGAAAACTATCTTCAATTTGCACTCGCACCAGAGGCCTTTCATCCTCGGTGAGCACCAAAGTGGTGCTTTGTAAAAGTTTACGCTCCTTTACTCGGCTGTTATATCTCTTCCTACATTTCAAAATATCTTCCGATACAAATGACTCTGGGTTATGAAAAATTCTCGACCTAACTAGCTCGTAATTGGTTACCCTTTGTTCCAAACTAGGTGGAAATTGCGTCTGACAGGCGACCTCCCTACTCGGGGCTTTCAAAATTTGTATTGGTTTGCAAATTGCCGTTGATGACCTAGGACTATCGGAATCAGAGCTATTGGAGCTATCTGTGCTATCAGGAAAGGTTACTATTATTTTTGGGTATTCTTTCGCCAGAGTGCCACTGCTCCTTGGAAGTTCAACACTGCCTTGTAGCTCTCCGCTCGCGAGGGACCTACCACTTGGTTCAGTACTCGAGGCGACTCCTTGAGCACTGGCTGATATGGGGGCTATGGCGCCGAACGAGTTTCCCCCATCCTCTCGCTCGGATATTGGTTTCCCTGCCGGCGATGGTCCTTTGGACATTTTGGGGTAAGCACGCCTCTGTGCCCGCACTTAAAGCAGAAGGGACTCCTAATGGGTTCCTCACAATAAATATACGAATGCCCCATGGCCTGACAATTCCAACATTGAATTCCGGAATAATCCGGTTTTCTATTGCGCCGGTACTCCAACGCCTCTATCTGCGGGTCAGCTTCGCAATCCTCGCCTTCCATCCTCATGTCCGGTGTTATCGTGCGGGCCTCGTTGACCTGACGTCCATGGTAAGTGGTTCCCAATATTTTGCTTTCTTTCAGAACTTGTTCCCCTCTTCGTGCTATATCGCGTAGATCATGCAATGTCCTGGCATCCGCATTGAAGAGCATTAGCTTAAGGCCACTGTTGACGTTCCGCTTTATTATGTCAATCAGCAGGGCTTCAGACATCGGTTCTCTAAGGCGTGCGTTAAGTGCTACTATGTCAGTGTGGAACACGTCGTATGACTCACTTAGCTTCTGCTTACGCATTGAGATTTCCATCATAATCTCGTGGTCACTTTTCAATGTTCCAAACTCACGCTTCAGGGAATAGCACAAAAAGGGATAATTCGCGGTTGGATTCTGCTTTGTGAACAGCCAATACCATTCTTCCGCCCGTCCTGACAAAAAGAGATGAAAACTCGCCATAAGTTGGTCGCTAGAGCATTGAGTCCGCTCACATAGGGTGTCCAACTTAAACAAAAAATCAGCAACGCTTCCAGTACCATCGAAGGAAACCTTCCAATCCTGTGGTTTCACTGCCACGCTATTCGAAACGATGTTGGCCTGGTTACTAACGAATGTAGGGGCTTGGTTCCTTTCCTCCCTATTGGTGTTCCTGTTATAGGTCGCACTACCCTGCGACGATGTTACTGCGGCGTTGAGTAAGTCCATGTTCTCCCTGATCGTCCTCATTTCGTTCCGCATCTCCTCCTGCGATGTCCTGAACAGCTGATGTAGCACGTTCACCCACGAATCTACAGGAGGGACCTCGGCATTGCTCCTTTGCGTAGTGATCCTATCACCTAAAGTGTCAGGAGGTATACGGTCTTGAACCGAAGCTCTAGCTTCCCCCTGTATACCTGTTAACACGCCAGTTGAAGGGTCAAAAATATTTTGCATTGGATCTGCTGCCATGGACGAGTCAAGGATATTAGTACTAGCTGGTCTATCCATTTTGTGGTTGGAAGCAGGATTCAACACTATCCTGGTCGGATCTCCCCCGCCCGGACTACCTATTGGAGAATGCAGTACCAGAGGTCGATTGGTGGGTTGCTTCGGAAGCGCCCCTCTACCCTGACTTCTAGGCTTGCCCCCACTTCCTCGTACCGAGTTCCTAGTAGTCATGCGTTCAGCCGACCTGTCCATGTTGAATTAAATCTCCGAACCAAATTTAAAAAAAAAGAATTTACAGAAAAGGGTTGGTTACAAGGGGCGGTTGGAAGGTATAAAGTCACGATTCACTCCCCCACCCTATAATACCGACGATTGCAAGGTTTTGAAAAATAAAAATTTAATTAATGCAAATTTTCTTAACCGATATTTGCATCAACTGATTACCGTGAATATGTCAAAAAAAAAATTAAATATATACATATAAATATATATATGCTGAAAGAAATTGATTATTAGTAAATATACGTGTGGAAATGTACTATGTAAAAAGCAAAATCGGTATAAAGTTTGGCAAAAGCTAGTTGTGTATTTATGTATTGAATGGGAATGCTGACATCCCATCATTAGAAGGCATAGGCATAACAAAAAAAAACGAAATAACACTAGACAAGGACATTCTTCCAGGTACACCTACCGCAATGCAGGGGTGGTTATAAGACACCTCGCCCTGAGACATGTTGGTGTACCATGGCGAAAATTGGCAAAATTTTAAATTTATTTGGACTCCAGTACTCCGGACCGCAATGCAGGGGCTGCTAATGGCTGCCTCCCTGAGACTGGTCGGAGCACTGGATACCAGCGATCAAAAACGTCAAAACTTTATTTTTTTTTTTTTTGAAACACCCCTCCTCAACCACGCCGCAATGAAAGGATGCGGTTTGGTACCGCTTTTCCCCAGACTTGCGCAGTTGGAAAGGGGTGGATATGGGGTCCCTACTCCTCCTCCCGCAATGCAGGGGCTGCTAAGGGCTGCCTCCCTGAGACTGGTTGGAGAAGTAAGGATCACTACAAAAAAAAATGCATACAAAAAAAACGAAGACAAAACAAAACATCACGTTCGGCAAAAACATAAATATTAATAATCCCCAAAAGAAAACTAAACCCCACTTAGCGGACATAATATTTTCCCGAAGCCGACATCGGACAACAGACCCGGGACAAAAAAATTGAAACTACAAAAAAACTAAGTGCGTTTAGCACTACCTCACCGGGTGAAATGAAAACTTCCGGTGGACATGACGTTCAGTCTCGTGGAGCCCTCAGCTACTGATCACGAAGACCCATCCGGACAACTTGATCAGTCCCACCATCCCGTCGCAACGCAGGTGGCGGCTCCTGGGCCTGCCTACCTGGGACTTACGGAATGGTGAAACCTCACAAGCTGACCCGAAAGGTCACCGCGATCAGCGCTTCGATTTCCACGTTGGGCGCCATCTGTTTTGGTATCGCAACAAAATGGAGCAGTAAGGAAGGCGGTCGGCACGATATGAGGTCGCACTGTGGCTAGTCATTGTCGGCTGGGGTGGGTTCTTGCCAACCTTACCGTCCTGCGCCATAATCAGAGAAAAGGTCAGATCGTGCCTTTTGAAATACGCGGGGAAATGCAAAACCGCGCAAAACAACTTTTAAAACAACATCCGGTTAAAACACCGGATGCCACGGACAGACCGTTGACATCAAATTTCAAATTCAAATAAAAAAAAAAACCGAAAAATCAAATAAATTCAAAAGAAACGGGCAACTAAAATATTTAAAATGAAAATCAAAATTCAAAAATAACCGAAAGCGAAACTAACTCAAATATAAATTTAAAAATAACCGAAAATGAAACGAAATTAAAACTGAAATAACGAACGGAAGAAGAAAACAAAGATAAATTTAAATTAACCGAAAAGAAACCCTGAAATTTTAAACGAACCGGAAATGACCGGTTACCCTGCTGCAAAAGAAACAAAATTTAAAAAAAAGAGAGGCCGAACATTATAAGGGGGCGCCGCGGGTGTGGTTGCGACGCCCTGGTGCTGACCCACCCTCATCCATGGCCATCGTTGCACCAAACTAATCCCGATGGCCCCTTACCTAAAAAAAACCTACATGCCTTCTAAATAATTGAGAAAATCAGCTTTCCCATATTAATTAACGAATTTTATTCAAATCTCATTTTAAACAAATTTTACTTAAGCTAAGGAATTCATTTGCATGGATTAATTTCGTATAAGTTTACCTATATGTATGAAAATCACCGAACACAAAAAAAAAGGAAGCAAAAAAAAAAATATTGCCTGGTTGCTTGCACCATTATTATTTCACTAATCTGATTTCGTTGCCCTTACTTGTACTCCTTTAAACTTATGTTTATTTTCTTATTATTTTATTTATTTTCGTTTATTATTTACTTATTTAAGTAAGTTGCGTTTATGTATTTATCTTATCGTATTAATTTTTATTTATTACGGCCTTTTTTATGTTATGTTAATTTATTATTTGTTAAGATTCGATAACTTCATTTCTTTACATTATGTTAATTTTTCTCTCATTTAACACTATTCTATTTTAATGGTTTTGTCTTATTATTATTATTTTTTTTTTTTCCTATCAAATCTTATTTTATTTATATCGATTTAAATCATTAGTTGTGTTTACCTAAGTTCAAAATTTTAGCTCCTTTAGTTTTGCCTTATTTCTCAAGTATCTCCTTTCCTGTATTTTAATCTAATTTTTATTTTCATTTCATGCCTTCTTATCTACTATTCATTACTTACTTACATCTTAAATTTAAATTTTCTTTAATCCTACCCCTTACGATTTATCTTTTACTTTACTATAATTTATAATCAAAATCAGGAACTTTTAATTTAACGTTGAAATTTTGAATTATTGTTCAGAAAGCATGTTTTATTTGATCCTACGCTATAATCTGCTTTCCGGTTTTCTCTATTTCTAGGTTTAGGTTTTAATATAGTTTACATTTCATTTTTCAATTCTATCAAAAATACTATTACTACTAGAACTACATATATTTTAGATGGATCTCACCCGGTTGTGGTAGGCCGTTGGTAAGGCGCAACTGTTGGGGTTGTCTTTTCTGGTTATGTTGTTGTTGCTGGTGGTGCGACGGGCCTATAATAGGGCGGCCCCCGCTGTTGTCAATGCTGGATGTTGCCGGTTTTGTTGTTGCCGGTTTTGTTGTTACCGGTGGTTACTGTTGTTGTTGCTGGTAGTTGTTGCGGTTGCGCGCTATACCGACGCGTTGATGTGGCGCGATGGGATTAGCGCAATAGTGGCGCGTTGATAAGCGCGATGGGATTAGCGCAATAGTGGCGCGTTGATAAGCGCGATGGGATTAGTGCAATAGTGGCGCGTTAATAAGCGCGATGTTGACGCGTTTACTGTTGCTTGCTTAGTGGCGCGTTGATACACGCGTTGGTGCGGCGCGATGGTGGCGCGTTGATATGCGCTTGATGTGGCGCGATGGGATTAGCGCAATAGTGGCGCGTTTATACACTCGTTGGTGCGGCGCGATGGTGGCGCGTTTATATGCGCTTGATGTGGATTCTGCAACAAAAAGAAAGGTAAACAGAAATTGTTTCATTCATACGTTATAAGCACGATATCTAGGCAAGCATATACAAAGATACGATAATTCTATACGACTGCACGCAACCGCTCAAACATGTGCAAAACTATCGGGAAAGGTATCCAAAGGCGCGTCTCGACCCCGGCACCAGCAACCCGAAAGCGGAAACTCGATTATATATATCTATCAGGAGATATTTGCAATCAAAGTTTAAAAATGTCTGTCATTTTCATGTGGTTGTTGCAATCACACATATTTAGGGTGCCGAACTGTGCAGAAGTATTTTTTTTTTTTTTGGTAGAAATACTGGGGATCGCATAGCCGGTGTTGGATCGGCTATAACACCCATGGAGAAGGCCCCGAAGAACCACCCTTATTTCCAGAAACTGTTGTTTAATTAATTTCAATAACCAAACCATTTTTTTGAAAAGTTCATATATTTTACCACTTATATTAGCACACATATATACTTTAGAGCGTTCGCACTTAGTTCAATAAATTGTGTTAAATTGTTTTCTATAATTTACGAAGAAATCGGGTATTTACATTTTTTTTCTAGTGGCTGACATGTACAAATGTGAAAACGTGATGCCAGACTGGCACATAATATTTTCACTCGAATGTTAAGTGTAATGTTCTTAGTTGTAGCAATTTTCAATTATATGCAAAAAAATATGCTGAATTTACTTCGAACTTCATTTAAATTTACAATAAATTAAGATATGGAAATTTTGAAGAAAAGAATCGCGCGATTCTTTATCAGAATTTTTTTTCGCCTGTCGGGCAAGTTTAATAGATGATATTATCATCACATCAAAAAGCATTAAAAGACATACATTTTCAATTGTAAAATCACGAATATATGTTAAAAACACTAAATATTCATGATATTACCATTTTTTGTAGGCTCATATTTGTTTTATACCGCATAGTTTAAACATTTTCTTCAGTGAATTTTGCAACTTTAATGACAATTTATTAATAACCTATTGGCTTCTTAGACAAATAAGGACCAGTTTTGTGAAGGGCTGACGCCCTAGTCGTAGAGCATTTAGGTAAAATTTTCCCATACTCGCACCAATTAACTACAAATATCAAAACTTACCAATGCTACACCCGTACATGTGTGATGATGATCTGAGTTCCGGTTGAAACTTTTATTTACACTCTTTATAGTCACCCACTGGGCACAGATCGATGAATAATGTTTGTTCCAATTTTTTTTTTTTTTTACATCAGCGTATATATTTTATTTTGTACTGTAAACACAGTTAAACTTCCACCTTGAGATTCTTAACACATTTATAACTCCATATGTAAAATGATATAAAATTTTGCTATAAATTTGCAGAGTACGTCTTGTAATTTTGTTGGTAAAGAAGCTTAACTTCACCAAAAACCGAAAGGAGTTACACACACCGACGTGCACACACGTGTGATCGAACACCTCAAAAGTCGAACAATCTTGCTTTAAATCCGTTTACGTTTTTGTAATTAAAGTGGTACTTTATAAACAAATTTCTTCTGAACTTTTCACTGTGTTCACCACTTAACATTTTCTTGAGTTCAGTTTATGTTTTAATTTTCTTTCTTTTTTTTTTTCCACACTGCGCGGCACGACCGCTCCCGTTTAAATCCGGTATACTTTTTGAATTCGTCGAATGCCGGTGACGCTGCTATGCCCAAAATTATTCATTTAACGCGACTGCGCAATGGAAAAGTTCCGTTACCCGTTGACGTGGCGTGATTATTGCCAAGTGGAACGTTCTGATTGGTCGTTACCATCAGATGATTGCTATGCACGGATTGAACCATTTGGTGCTGCCACCTCAGCAAAAATCACGCACTTTCCCGTAGCTAAACGTCAAACCGGAAGGTGAATCAAAACTGTCACCCAACCAACCGCATTGAACCAAATAACAATTACTATCAATTGAAAGTAAACCATAACATTCGTCAGTATTTTGACTTATGTTGTCTAGTATAGTCCTTTTAACAGATGGTTCGTGTGCGCAGAACCGGAAAGTCTGGAAGTACCACTTCATATGGTCCGTACTAATTTCAAAAAATCTGTCCGAAGGATTGACCAGTCTTATGTTATCGTACGGTTTGTAATTTTGGGCTACAATAAGCGCTTCTGATAAATTTCCTGGCTCAACAAAGGGCTTACACATGACTTCTGCGCATTTATCACATTTAACTCTCTGCAGTAACTTTTGATAAATGGCATAGCCAGTATAATACCTTTTTATCTGCATCTCCGCATTCCTTATAGGATTTTGGCGTAAGGAGAGCTCGCCAGGAATTGCAGAAATAGGTATTTCATCCCCTGCGTCGCGCCTCAGTACGTCGTCTATGGTTTGGTCAATCAAGTCGCGCTCAGGTACGTCCTTGTCGGTAGTTTTGTGTGGATCTTCCATTACCATGATTACATCCCCGGCTATTTGCTCCGATGGATTGCATGGCAATGTACTTTCATCCACGCAACTGTTCGGATCGACAATAGGGTCCATCCAATCCAAGAACGTGTCACCATCGTCCTCACAGTTGCTGCTCCTGCCTTCAAATGGATGCCTTAATTTTTATTGAAATGAGACGGGGCAACTATGTACTCCATCTCGTTGGCAGTAGGGTGCCTGTTGATGCCTTGGCTCGCATGATGAAATCCAACGATGGGGGCTGCTCAAAAAGGTCTTCCGCCAGTTTGTCCATTGACCTTATGGTCAATATGAATCCATCCAACCAGTGTACTTTGTTCTCGAATTCAATTGTATCCAGGTCGTCTATGTGATCATCAGTCTTAGTTGTTTCTCATCGCTCCCTCTTAGCAATGGCCTCTTTATAGGGTTTTTGTCGCTCAAACTTTTGCAATTCATCTCATCAAACAAATCGTTCATCTGCTTTATGAATATTTGGGTGGGCTTGACCATACTTAAAACTGCAGCTTCTTGTCCAAACAGTTTTAAGTATTCCATCATTTTTAATCCGGCGTACACAGAATTACTTAGTAACTGAGTAGCCCTTGAAACACTAATTTTTTCGAAGTTGTTCGGACGGATGTGGGCCTCAGTTAATTTTGGACTTACTTTGTAATTGCTGTTGGTCCTGTCCAAATCAAATAGTTTCTCGACTATTACCTTATTTACAGTGCCGTCCCTTGTTTCCACACTGTGTTTACCTATAAAATTATTCCGAATATTTTTTATTAGGTGGCAGTAGACGAACATAAAGTGGGTATCTACACTCTTGTATGTAACTACTTGATTTTCCTTGCGTACATTGAAATTCGTGAAAGCCTTTACATTTTGAGGTCCTTGGTCGGATACAGCAGCTTTGACGTGAAGTCCCATACTACGAGCTACCTCCATGTTCCTGTAAATTAGTCCTGTCAGATCCTCCGCGCTCACTCCATTTCTTGCTACGTAGTAGGACATCACGTACTTCCATCTGCTGCAGATTCCTTTCACCATAAAAAGAGGCATTTGTCCCCAATCCGGTTACTGGCATTGTGGCAATCATTTCCTTCAGATTCTTGAGTACCTGCACATCAATGCCTGGACGGACAAACCGGATTGGTCGCTCTCTTAAAAGGGTACTTGCGCACGTCAAATGGAATCCCAAGGAGTCTTTCATGAAATTGTAACATTTTGTGGACATACTATATCTGATATTTTGAGCCAAAATTTCTTCGTTGGGCTTATACCAACTGCGTTTGCTACCAGTTATCATTCTGGCGAAGAACCACTGCCGTCTGCCACATTGGGCGGCGATACTGTTCGCTTCGATGGTACAGGTTTTTGCACTGGCGATATAGTGCATTTTGCCGGTGCTGGTTTCTGCCCAAGCGAAGCACTACCGCTTGCCGCAGTGGATGGCGTTAACGCTTCGCCGGTACAGGTTTCTGCACCAGCGAACCACTACCGCTTGCCACTTTGGTTTTTACCCTGTCCCCGAATATGGTAGGAATAACCCCCTGTTTAAGTCGCATCTTAATTTTGTCGTGCGTTGTAAAATGCCCGTCAAAAATATAAAGCGCTTTATTGGCTGCCTTGTCAATACATGTGACATGCCATTACCCAAGAGTTTCTTAGAGGTCCTGCTTTAGGGAATTCGTGCAAGATGGTACCTCCAGCAACACAGCATTTGCGCTTCATCTTTGGGTTTTCCATAAAAGTATGTGGGGGTGGATTTTCATGGCCTTAAAAAGCAAAAAAAAAAAAGGAAATTTAACTCTTTGGTTAAATATTCATAAAATTCCAATTGTCCAATTGTTGCAAACATCTGAGCTAACCCTCGTACATTTATCATAACAATTGGCAAGGAAACCCCCAAAGACATGACACACAACAATTTTTGTATGGATGCACATAAAAGGGTAGGTAGGTTTGTCTTCTGTTACGGCAAAAGAAGTTTCACTAGGACTAGGTAATTCTGAAAAACTCCCGAAAAACAAAACTAATAATTTTTTTAAAGAATACAAAGAAAAACTCAGAATACTCAACTATGTACGTGAAGTACAACTCAGTAAGGTGTATAGTTTTAAAATTAAATCATTTAGATACAAAGATACAGGATGCCTTTTTCATGCATACACACCATCACACATTTAAACAAATTTATGATATTAAAGAAAAAAATTATTTAAACAGAATTATGGGGATATTTTCTACAGGAAATATTTAAATGAATATTGCGGTAATGTGTGATTACAACAACCACATGATAATGACAGAAAATTTTCAACTTTGATTGGAAATATCTCTTGACTTAACTTAGTTAAGTCGAGCTGGTGAAACCGGCCCTTAGTGTGTAAGCAGCATACGAACACAATGCACTCCCTGCAAAAATCGAATGACTGAAACTACAATTGGTATTCATGTCGATAAAATATCCCGTAATTTTACGTGTTATATACGAGTTAAATGACTAGTAGCTGTGACACCGGTAAGAGCAGTACATCTATATGTTTGTCTTAGGTCAAAAAATAAATGAGAAAGACCGAGATGTAAAACCGCACAACCAGGAACGTGAAAATAGAAACGGTCAAAAAATTACTGATGATTTTAAAAATGTTATGAAAGAAATACGGAAACTTTCAGTATGGCTCCGGGTAAATTGACTTATCATTTTACCAGTACTGTTTTTGCAGTCATGCTTCGTAAAATGAATAACCGCTCATTCGATACGAAGCAGTTAGTGCTCAAATGTCTTACTGAGCAAGTAAGTGAATTGTGTTATAGCGAAACACTATTGGTTAAGTGGAATGACTATAGTGTCTGTTCTTTTTGCTTTATTTAAGAATGTATCTTTTGAAAATATGTTTGAAAATAAACAAGTAAGGAAGTCTAAGTTCGGGTGGAACCGAACATTAAATACCCAGCTGTGAAAAGTGGTCGTGGTAAATTGGTAAATTGTTGTAGAGTTATTCTACATGTGGGCAATCTTATAAATAAAAATGAATATGTGTACTTAACCGATCTTTGTGAAATTTTCACAGTAGATTCTTGGGTTCACTGGTTCCAGCTTAGGCTATATATAATTTTGAAAAACGTTGATAGTATACCTAATATCATGTTTCGGAATTTTATTTAACACTGTTCTGAATTTATTAACAGCTGAAATTTGACATTTTGTTCATTTATATATGGGCGGTACCACTTCCATTTTCCAAAATTTAAAATTAAAATCATTAATAAGATAATAAGGTCAGTGTAACTCCGAAATTCTAGCATTCTTTCTGCATCACTGAAGAAGATATGGCATGTTCCGGTTTCCTACCTCTCTTTTAGAAAACTTTGGTCAAAAAGTGGTCGTCCACAGATATATCTCGTATTAAGCTTCGTCATTCTACCTTACACCGCTCTGAAGTTATTAATTTGAAATTTGATTGACTCATAAGTGGGCCATGCCCACTTTCCAAAATTTTGCAAAAATCATATAAATAATAATAAAATTGATGTGAGTACCAAATTATATTATTATACCTTGTTATGGTAACGCGTCAAAGTGGATCGGTAAGGAAGGCGGTCGGCATGATCTAGGGTCGCACTGTGGCTAGTCATTGTCGGCTGGGGTGGGCTCTTGCCAACCTTACCGTCCTGCGCCATAATCAGAGAAAAGGTCAAATCATGCCTTTTAAACGCGGGGAAATGCACAAAACCGCGCAAAAACAACTATAAAAAAAACAACATCCGGTTAAAACACCGGATGCCACGGACAGACCGTTGACATCCAAATTTCAAACTCAAATAAAAAAAAACCGAAAAATCAAATAAATTCAAAAGAAACGGTCAACCAAAATATTTAAACTAGAAATCAAAATTCAAAAATAACCGAAAGCGAAACTAACTCAAATATAAAAATAACCGAAAACTAAAGCAAAAAGGAAACCAGACTTATTTAAATTAACGACAAAAAAAAACTGAAAATGAAAATGAAAATTGAAAACCGAACCGGAAGTGACCGGTTACCAAATGATGAAAAATCAAAACCATAAAAGGGCCGAACATTAAAAGGGGGCGCCGCAGGTGTTGTTGCGACGCCCTGGTGCTGACCCACCCTCATCCATGGCCATCGATGCACCTGGTTTCGATGGCCCCTTACCTAAATCCTATACGCCTTCTAAATAACTACGGAAGTCAGCATTCCCATTTCAAATTATAACTTTATTTATAAAACATTTAAAGGTAAATCTTAAGGTTAACTATAGTTGGTTGATACTTTATGACTAAGGAACGAACTCATTTAAAACTAATACAAACTCATTGGAACTACTGTCTGAAATTACGCATCTTATATCTGTGTGGTAGGAAAAAAATATAGGAAACTAATCCAAAGGAAATATTGTCTTTCTTTTTCTTTATTTTTGATATGTCATGTTTAGCTGTTGTTAGTTATTTATTTATATATTATTAAGTGGCCATTTTATTCATTATTATTAGGTTTATTAAGTTATGCTATTAGAATTTTATGCCTGATTTGGTTTTAATTTATATGTTATTATTATTTTGATTTATTTTAATGATGTAGCAGTTCATTATCGTTATATGTTATTAAATATAGTTGATTAGTATTTACCTTACCTAAATGTTCATATTGTAATTATTTTCAATACTTATATGTTATTTCGTTGATCTGGCCACTCCTTATTATGACAGTTTCTAAAGTATGTAAATATGTATTGTTGTCCTTTTCTTACATATCGTTCATTTTGTACACTAAGATGATATATAAGAAGGCACAGAAGACAACTGCTTTCATTTGTGTTTGACGATTGGAGGTAAGCAGACTTGTAAAGTATTGCGCACAAGGTAACGTGGTGAGCGATAAGCTCGCCGTTCCAAGTGTTAGCTTTACTTAGCAATGCATTTTTAGCAAGATGGCTGCCATGCTGGGTGAACAGCGATAGCTGGTCCTTGCATTGCAGTTGGCGCTTGTTCTGCTACTTCTAACCGTCACAACCACACACGTTTTAGAAATTGAGAACCCGCTAATTATTATTTTAAATAAAAGAGTTTAATAAAACTACATCAATTAAAATTAAACACTTCAACTGGCGCCCAACATAGTGGCCAATTTCACCAATATATTTTTACGACGTAGCCCAAGACTACAACGCAATATGGCTGTTTCCTTCACCGACGACCAATTCGAGCGATTGATGCGTGCTGTCCACACAACTAACGACCGCGCAGGAACATTTAGCACATGTAATGCGCGTTACAATGGCGAGCGCAATCCATCTAAGGTAGAAGAATTTATTGCCGTTATCTCAACGTTTAAAATGGTAGAGAAAATCAACGACGTCGACACGATCAATGGAATGCCAATGTTGCTTGAGGGTGATGCTGCAGAATGGTGGCGTGGTGTTAAGGACCAGGTTACAGATTTTCCTGATGTCGTACGCAGACTGCGCGAAAGTTTTTCACCCCCAAGACCTGCATGGCGTATTTATGCCGAAATATTCGAACTTAAGCAACATAAGAACGAACCTACGGACACCTTTGTTCGAAAGAAGCGAGCATTATTTTCGCAGCTAGAGAAAGTTCCTGCCGAAGCAGAACAACTAGACATGCTGTTTGGGATGATACATGCTCAAATTCGAGAAAGAGTAAGCCGACAGCGAGCCTCGTCCTATGAGCAGTTGCTTAACGAATGCCGAGAAGCAGAACACTTTTTAAGCGAGCGTAAGAGTGAATATAAGGACCAGGGTGGAAAAACTGCAAATCTTGAAGTTGCACCGCGCTGCAATTTTTGTAGGAAAAAGGGTCACACTATAGAAAGCTGTTTCAAAAAACAAAAAGCTGACGCTGCTGAAGCCCATTCCGCTGTTATTGCGCAGGCGGTTGTGGCAAAACCTAAATTTGCTTGCTATGGGTGCAACACGCCTGGCGTCACTCGCGCAAATTGCCCAACTTGCCGGAATAAAATCAAACCCTGTGAGGGCTCTGTGAATTTCAATTCGGTATCTGTAAATGGTATTGGGAGAGACATTCCCATGGTAAACGCAAAACTTTGTGGTATAACAGGCCAAGCGTTTTTCGATTCAGGTGCACGTACAAGCGTAGCGAGCGCTAATCTGAAGGCTGTGATGGACTATATGGGCTGTAAATACCGCAACGTCAAATGTGAAGTCACTCTAGCCGATGGAAGCATATCTATGCGAGAATGTTTGTCCACCGTGTGCAAAATTGTGATCGGGGGCCGGTGCCTCAACATCGAATTTATGATTTTGCCCAATGCTACCGGTAATCGCACTCTGATTGGCACTGATTTTCTTGAACAGGCTGGTATAGTCTTAAACATGGGCCAAAAGTATTGGTACTTCGAAAGTTGTCCGACGCAGCATTTTGATTTCGCCTCTCCCTTGCCTCTTAAATTAAACATTTTCGAGACCGTAAAAGTGCCAAAGACGCAGCTAAAGCGAATGGCAGCTGAGAAGCTGGAGCCGGAGGTAGAAAAACCGAAAGTTTATGTGTCCGATTTCGAGTCGTATGGTCCGGAGTTTCTGAAAAAGGACTACTCCCCGCATTCTGTTCAAGCTATTTTCAAAGATGCTTTACCAGCTACTGCTGCAACACCAGAGAGAAATTCGCAACCATATCTTTTTAATGGTTCACTTTTTAAGGTAGTCCCCTATGACGACAATGATTTCACGAGATTGTATTCAATAGATTTTAAGGAAGTTAAACCTACCGATGGCAATGGCTTGAGGGAAGATCAGAAGAAACAACTTGACGACGTTCTTCAGAACTATATAGAAGCATTTGGAAATATTGACGAACCAACTCCGTATGCGGAGCACAAAATTGACACTGGTACTCATGAGCCCATCTTCAGCCCACCATACCGCTTATCATTTGCAAAAATGCACGAACTAAAAGCTGAGATAGGAACAATGCTGGAAAATGACATTATCAGGGAGTGTGAGTCTGCATGGGCATCTTCAGTTGTCATGGTGCCGAAAAGAGATGGTGGAGTACGGGTATGCGTTGATTACCGTAAATTGAATGCGGTGACTGAATCAGACCGATATCCTTTGCCCCGCATTGACGATATTTTACATGCAGCAAAAAGTACAAAATTCATGACGACATTGGATCTTCAAAGTGGATACTATCAAATTAAGGTTCGAGACGAAGATCGGGATAAAACATGTCTCATCACACCGTTCGGTACATTTTCTTTTAATAGAATGCCTTTCGGGTTGCGCAACGCTCCTGCAACGTTCCAGCGTCTTATTGACCGTTTCAAAGCAGCAGTCCCGGAAGTGCAGCTCTTTGCATATATCGATGACCTGATTGTTTGTTCACCGTCCTTCGTACAACATCTTGAGGATCTCAATATAGTGCTAAGTAAGCTATGCCAATTTAAACTGCGAATCAATAATTCCAAAAGCCGATTTTGCTGTGAGCACGTGAAATATCTTGGCCATATTCTAACAGCCGATGGTATATATGTTGATCCGGATAAGACGAATGCAATAAGTCAGCGAAAAGCGCCAAAAAAATGTAAAAGAACTCATATCTTTTATACAAACCTGCTCATGGTACAGAAGATTTGTAGAACACTATGCAGAAATTTCTAAACCACTAACGGATTTAACAAAAAAGAATGCAGTATGGGCTTGGTCTGAAAAGCAGGAAACGTCATTTAATTCGTTAAAACGTCTGTTGGTAGCAGCTCCGATTTTGAAACAGGCTCAAGATAACATGCCTTTCGTGGTAAAAGCAGACGCTAGCGCATATGCTGTAGGTGCAGCTTTGCTCCAGGGGGAGGGGCCAAATGAGCACCCAATCGAATATGCGAGCCGACTATTAACTACAGCAGAGCGTAATTATTCTACTACAGAACGAGAAGCCTTAGCCATAATATGGGCGTGCTCCAAATTCCGAGGCTATATCGAAGGAGCTGAAATTACGCTAATGACGGATCACCAGCCCCTGAAATGGTTGCTCTCGATGAAGTCTCCATCAGGACGCCTCGCACGATGGGCTTTACAGATTCAGCAATATAATTTCAAGGTCAAATATACTCCTGGAAAAAGCAGCAAGCTGATCTCCTATCACGCCCACCATGCCAAGCGGACGAGCATTCAAATTCGCAAACCTGTATTTGTGCTTTCCATGTCGATTTACCCACAAGAAGCACGAAAGAGATACGAGATGAGCAGCTCAAAGACAAATACGTTAAAACCATCATTGATTCCTTAGAATCTCAAAACGACGACATCTTGCTTTGGATCAATAGAGGCTATATCCTAAATGACGGTATACTTTATTGCTATAATAGCGACGCGGAAGATGCACAATTAGTTGTTCCTTCTCATGAACGGAAGGCGATCCTCAAGCAATATCACGATGACGATACAGCTGGTCATTACGGTGTAGAGCACACTATCTCGCGTATCGTAAGCCGTTACTTCTGGCCAGGTATAAGGGGAGAGATCGCTAAGTACATAAAAACCTGTATCGAATGTCAGCGATACAAGGCTTCCAATATGAAACCCATGGGCTTGCTGCAAACAACCAGCAGTAAAATGCGATTTGAGGTGTTAGCAGTTGATCTCTTCGGACCATTGCCAAGAGCAGAGGAGGGCTTCCAATGGATATTGATAGCCGAAGATGTGGCGTCACGATGGACAGAAATCTTTCCCTTACGCGAAGCAACTGCAGAAGTATGCGCAAAAACACTCATAGATGAAGTCTTCCTTCGATACGGTATACCTCGACGTCTGAAGTCCGATAATGGCGTCCAGTTTGTGTCGGCAGTCATGCAAAAGGTCGCATATTGTATGGGAATCGAGCAGCAGCTTACACCCGTCTACCACCCAGAGGCTAACCCAGTTGAGCGCAGAAATCGAGACCTCAAAGCACAGTTGGCAATACTTGTTGGCAATGAGCACACTATGTGGAGTCAGTACCTACCTTCCATAAGATTTGCTATGAACACCGCTAAATGCCAAAGTACAAATTTTACCCCAGCGTATCTAACTTTCGGCAGAGAGCTGCGCACAATCGATGATGTCCAACATGATGTCCGCGCCATAGTAGAAAGCGAGAATTTCATTCCACAAATCTCGCCGTACCTTCAAAGCATCAGTAGTAAATTTAAATTGGCGAAAGAAGTTGAGCAGCGCCTCCAAGATAAAAATAAATCTTCTGCTGATAAACACAGACGTCCCCAAGATGATTTCAAGATTGGTTCAGAGGTATTAGTAGCGACACGCGTACTTAGTCAAGCGGCGAAGGGCGTTACAGCGAAATTCGTGCCAAAGAGAGATGGTCCCTACGTAATCCTACGTAAGATTGGGTCTACCTCATATGAAATTGCGGCTCGAGAAAACCTGAACATTCCCTTAGGCACTTATCACGTGTCTGCTCTTACACTATACAAGGGAACCAACAAAGACGAAGCTCCAAATCCTGTCCAGCCTTTGAAAAAGCGTGGCCGCCCAAAGAAGACTCGGGTTGACATGTGCTCGGGACGAAGCTAACATGTCAAAGGGGGAGATTGTAGCAGTTCATTATCGTTATATGTTATTAAATATAGTTGATTAGTATTTACCTTACCTAAATGTTCATATTGTAATTATTTTCAATACTTATATGTTATTTCGTTGATCTGGCCACTCCTTATTATGACAGTTTCTAAAGTATGTAAATATGTATTGTTGTCCTTTTCTTACATATCGTTCATTTTGTACACTAAGATGATATATAAGAAGGCACAGAAGACAACTGCTTTCATTTGTGTTTGACGATTGGAGGTAAGCAGACTTGTAAAGTATTGCGCACAAGGTAACGTGGTGAGCGATAAGCTCGCCGTTCCAAGTGTTAGCTTTACTTAGCAATGCATTTTTAGCAAGATGGCTGCCATGCTAGGTGAACAGCGATAGCTGGTCCTTGCATTGCAGCTGGCGCTTGCTCTGCTACTTCTAACCATCAGAACCACACACGTTTTAGAAATTGAGAACCCGCTAATTATTATTTTAAATAAAAGAGTTTAATAAAACTACATGAATTAAAATTAAACACTTCAATGATTAAATTTTTCTTTGGTTCTCCTTTTTTTTTTCTATACTGTATACTATGTGTTTAAATATGTATATAAATCTTAATTTATTGAAGTGCCCTTAGAAATAATTCTGTCATCATTGACGTATGCAGTAAGGCTGTTAATATTAATTTTTAATGGATTAGCTTAAAACAAAAAAAAACACAAAATGGAGTTTTAAATTAATGTCTCAAAAAAAAATTTTTTTTCCATTTATAATTTATTTGTTTATAGTTTCTCACAATTTAGCAAATTTGCTTAACCGTAGATTTTATCTGACCACATTGTGGCTAGAATTGCGTGCAGTTAAGCATTTTAGAAATTTCGATTTTTCCATATTTGAGTGCACACTCAGGAAATTCGTAGTTTGCACTTTAGTAATACGTTAAGTTGTTAATTGCGCATTTTTGAGGCTGCGAAACCATGCTCGAAAATGCGAAGTTAAGTTCGAAATTTAAAAAAAAAAATTTTTGACTGTCATATAAAATGCTGCAAACTCCAAGGCGAAATTGCATAAAAATTTTATGGAAGATCAATTTACATTAGCAGTATTACAAATTTCGCTTACAATTTTCCTTCATTTGTAGCAGGGCTACCTTCGATACGAGCTACTCTGTTTGATACATAATTTCTATCCATGGTGTCATCGTAAAAAAAAAAGTGGTTAGGAATTTCATTCATTAGCTTCATAAATTTTATAATTTAGTTACACTATTACTTCCAGCTGTTTTTCAAACACATAAAAAATTAATTAAGTATTTATATATGCGTACATGTATATAGCAATTAAGTACACCTAGTCTTGACTTTCTTCTATTTTACTTTAATCAATTTATCATTTACCTAAAAAAACTATGGGGTTTTTTTTTTTCTTTTTTTTTTTTTTTTTTTTTTTGTTTTACTAAGTTTAATTCTATATTCTCTCTCTATGGCGCGATATACAACAGGTATATCATCATAAACCTCCTAAGAGATTTTTGCGCCAAGCTTCTCTTCCAATTTGTGGTGTGCCGATTTTGAATTTTGTTTGCCAAACCACTGCCGAGGGGCGACCCCGGTTTTTGAAAAACTTTTTTCAAATCACTTTTGATGGTTGGGTTCGAACCATGGAACTTCGGTGTGGTAGGCCGGCAACACTACCTTCACACCACGGCGGCCGTATTATTTATTTACATAAAAAAAACTAACTACGGCAGGTTGATCTCACCCACTGTTGCAGTAGGTTATGCAGGTTATGTTGTTGTTGGTAATAGTGCGGCGGGCCTATAATACGGCGGCCCTCGCTGTTGTCACTGCTATGTTACTGTTGTTGTCGTTGCTGGGTTAGTGCGGCGGGCCTATATTACGGCGGCCCTCGCTGATGTTACTGCGGGTGTTGTTGTTGCTGGGTTAGTGCGGCGGGCCTATATTACGGCGGCCCTCGCTGTTGTTACGGCTGTGTTGTTGTGGTCGATCCGGGTGGTTTTGCAGTGGGCCTAGAAGAGGGCGGCCTCTGCTGATGTCAATGCTGGTTGTCTTCCGGTTTTGTTGTTACCGGTGGTTACTGTTGTTGTTGCTGTTAATGCAGTGGGTCTAAAAGAATCGGCCCCTGGTGTTGTCTATGCTGGTGCGGCGGGCCTATGTAAGGGCGGCCCCCGCTAAGGTCACTGCTGGTTGTGTTGTTACCGGGTTTGTTGTTTGTGGTGGTTGTTGTTGCCGGTCTTGTTACAGGTTTACTTGTGGCCGGATAGGTGTTGCCGCGTAGGTGTGTTGCTTTAACTTAATTTTTAGGCGGTAAGCAAGTAACGTCAAGTTTCTCGAGTGCTCGAAAAACGAAAATAAAAGCTTTGTATTTGTAATCGTTGTAGCTCGCTGCTTTTTTCTTTTTTTTTTTTTTTTTTTTGTTTTTATTTATTTTGTTATCTATGTTTATGCTTTACTAGCAAGTCTTTTACAGCACCGCACGCTATGCACTTTTAATTATAAATTTGATTAAGGTGGCAAGCTTTTTGTAGTTCGCTAAGCAAGACAATTTTTGAATGAGCAGAATCGCTTTGCTCTTGGTTAAACATCTTGAGTAGGCATACTGACTTTAAAAATGCATCATAACTTTAGATTTATTTTAATTTCTTAAAGGTTGTTGTTTACGGTTTGAAGACAAGTCGGTTCATAGTTTACAGATTTTTTTTTTAAAATAGGTTTTAGGCCGAATGCTAAAACTATTCAGATTCAATGGCAATTCTATACGACAGCATTCAACCGCCAATATACGTTCAAAAATCTCGGGAAAGGCATCAATCGACGCGTTCCGATCTCTGCACCAACAATCCGAAGGCGGGAATCAAATAATTTGTCTCAGTGAAAAGCCATCAGCAAAAACTCAAAATGCGCTAGGTCCGATCCCAAATAGGCGGCTTCATCCAAGGTATTTATGTGCGCAACACCTTTTCGCGTAGGCGGCCTTTGGCCGCCTTTCAAAAGAATAACCCTTAGCCGGTCCAACCCCGGCTACGCGGTCCACAATATTTTTGAGCAGGACACACTTTTTGCACTTTTTGGTACACCCTAACCTGTGATTACAACAACCACATGAAAATGACGAAAAATTTTCAACTTTGATTGCAAATATCTCTAAACAGACACAAAATATAGAACTTCCGCCCCCGGACCATCGACATGGAGGTCAAAACCCGTCGCCCGATACACCCCCCGAGACTCTCGGACGCACATCAGCAGCACGTGCCGTCGTACAGAATTGCCGATTCAATAGCTCAATTTAAACTTGATTCAGAATGCTTTCATAAAAGTGAGCTGCGTATTTAATTCGAAAAGAAGTAATTTTCTAAACGAGTTACAGTATCAAAAAACTGTACAAACTAGATAACGTTTTTGTGAAATTATTGTTAAAAATACCCCCTTCCCAAGTTCTTAATTGCCAAAATAGCAAGGCCAAATCCATTTAATGAAAAGAGTTCACTTTATATAATAATTTTATAAGTCAGGGCCACTACAAACATTTTTCTCACAGAATTTTTCTCCAACAATTTTTTTTTTGCTGTTGGTTTTTGTGTTTAATTTTATTCTTTTGTTGTGCGCTATTTTTACTTCCTCAATTCTTTTGACCGCAACAACTTGTTGATCACTATCGATCTAAAGTGCAACATCAACAAACACTAATTGAAACAAAACACACACATTTAAATAGAAGTAGATTTAAAATTAAATTTTGTTTCAGGTGCACTTTTTATTTTGTTCTTGTTTAAGTAAAACAACCAGCGCAACTGAACTCATTAACGCGAAAACACCTTCGATCTTACTTGCGTGCGAAACACTACGAAAACACTTTGCGACTATTTTATTTTTATTTGTTTTACGCGCACGACCGCTCGGTTCCGCTGAATTTTTAGTTTGAAATGGTCGAATGCCGGTGACGCTGCTATGCCCAAAATTATTCACTTAACGCGACTGCGCAATGGAAAAGTTCCGTTGCCCGTTGACGTGGCGTGATTATTGCCAGGTGGAACATTCTGATTAGTCGTTACCATCAGATGATTGCTATGAATGGATTGCCATCAGGGTTCGAACTAGTACTTTTATTTTCAATACTTTTTGTACTACTTAATTTGGTAGGAGTACAGTACAGTACAGGAATATAAAACATAAAAACTATTGAAACTAAAGGGAAGATATAATTTTACTTTTTTTTTTCATAGTAGATTTAATGATCATTTGACTGTAGAAATTATTTAGAGCTGAAAGTACGGTTATTATACTTTTATTTTGGGCTTTAAAGAAAAGAAATTAAGTACTTTTACTTTCGCTACTATTTTGCTCATTCGTTATTTGTATTAAGGAAAATTTCTTTGGATAAAGCAAGATTAGATGCAAGAACATGGATGATAATTAACTTTACTTTCTTGGAGGGCTTATAGTTAAAACAAATTGACTTGTAACTATTCAGAGAGAAACACAAAACGTAGTAAATTTGGGCTAAAGTGTAGTGACTATGAAAGTTACTGCAATTTTGGTCAAGTCCGAACCCTGAAGGCACGCTTTCGTTGGCGCGCGACAAAAGGAAGGTTCTAGAACATGCGCTTGGTGTGTTCCCTTGGTGACCCGTGGATCCCCACGTTACTGAGTTTGGAGTAGGAGACACATGGAGCTCCCCATCCGACCTAGCCATTGACAGTACTATTCCGATCTGCTGGTTTCGTTAATAAAGCACATAGCAACAAATCACTGCCGCTTTAAACTCATACAAGTCTAATTATACCATACTTTACAAGTTGACAAATAATGTATTGCCATTTGCTGCTAAAATTTATTCTGTCAATATTCCTAATTTTACTCGCGTTCGTCTGAAAATTTGATGACAGCTGTGTTAAGGTCAGGGATCAGGGCGGGATTCCATGTGTCTCCCACCCTGGACAATTTGGCACTTTTGGAGGCGTATCTTTCACTTTGGTTGTTTTTGGTAATGTATGGGTTTTTGTTTTTGAGATATTGCATTACAAAAACGGCATTGTTTATTCGGTGCATACTTTGTACTCGTGCACTTTTACCAACATAATTACTTTGAATTCACCCTCCAAAGGAAAAACCCTTTTTGATGACAATTGCCCATTTCCCTTTTTTTTCTGACACTTTCGAGCGCCCTGGGTTACCCGCAATTTAACTCTGGGCACACCAAGAACACACCAAACACTTGTTTGTCTGGAAATTAAAAGTTCCGTTATTGGTGCCTTTTCCATTCTTATGGAACCATTTGGTGCTGCCACTTCAGCAAAAATCACGCACTTTCCCGTAGCTAAACGTCAACCCGGAAGGTGAATCAAAACTGTCACCCAACCAACCGCATTGAACCAAATAACAATGACTATCAATTGAAAGTAAACCATAACAACCTGTATCAGTTAATTAGATATGGGCAGTTTAATATTTCGTCCTCCTTTCCATATAACTTTTATGAAAAAGTAGGCGTGGTCTAAAAGTGATTTCGTTTATTTTCTATGGGTGAACTTATCACAACAATAGTATGCCTCCTACTAAATTTCGTTATACTAGCGTAGACGGTTCTAAAGCTATTAAGAGTCAAAGTTTGAAAATTTCTACACTCATATGTGGGCGGTACCAAGCCCTTTTCCCAAAAATTTGATAAAATCGTCAATGGGATAACCAAATTAATAAATCTTGCAAATTTCATCATTGTAGCTGCTTTTATACTCAACCCATTTTATACGTTTTTCGAAATTTTCGATATCGAAAAAAGGACCGTGGTCATGGTTCAATTTCGCCCATTTCAAATAGCAATCTACCTTGGCCGGAAAGCAACCTGTGTGCCAAATTTCATTCAAATATCTCAATTTTTGCTCAAGTTGTCAGGGGTGGGGGTTCCCCACGTTGGGCTGACAAACAATTTTTGTAAAAATTCTAAAATGGACCGCTCTGATTAATGAGCAGACTAAAATGTGGAACGTGACGTCCCACGCCCAAATAAAACCTCTTGCAGTATCACCGACGATTACTTGGTATGGGTGGTTGGGTAGTCATAGACTACACATACTCCCGAATCATGCACATTATATTTACCTTTTTTTTTTGGTTCTGGAGCGCAAACCGGAAGGTTCCCATGGGCTCATATGCTCTTCGGTGGTGGCGGAGTCACTGTAATCCCGATTGCGTCTTCACATTTGACGCAACGCTTATTCTTTTTGGGGATTAACTTTCTAGTTTTTGTTGTGCAGCGTTGTTGGCAGATGTTTTTGTCTGCAATTGCTTTGCGCTGTCTTCGCAAACGTCAGAGAAAATTTGTATGGGTAAAAGCCCTTGGGAAGAAAAGGCGGATTCATTGTGAAATTTTGGAGACATAAAATAGGGTGAGTAGAGTGTGAAGATCAGTGGATGGGGTTTTGTATATAGATATGCATATACGGATCTATGATATATACATATATAGGTGTGGTTTTGGCGCGTTTAAATTTTGTTAATAATTTTTTTTTGCGTTCAATAAATAATTTACAAAATATCCTTTTTCTTTATTTTTCATAAAGTAGCGAAAAAAAAAAAAAAAATGATTAGTATTTTGTAAAATAAATTAAATTCGCCGATTTTAAAATCTACATTAAATCTCGAGTATCGTATGATCATAGTCGTCAATTACAAGTTTTAGTCAAATTTGCAAGTTAGTACCTGACGTTCAGAAATAAATATCGGGTTAGCGGATTTCTATCCGTCGATCGACATAGAGATGTCGTCAAGTCCACATATATGTACGTATATAGATATATATGGATACCTATTCTAATGGAAGTTGAAAAGGGGGTAAATTATAAAGAGGCATAAACCTTTATTATAGGAAGTGACGGTACAGGAGGCCGGCGCGCCTAGACGAAACAGGCCGTGGTATATTTATTTTGTTGGAAATCAGTGCGGCGAGATGTAAGTTTGAAATGTCCCATATTCAAAAGAAAAAAAATTTGAGGTAATGATCCTTTTTCCCTTAGTGTGCACAAAATCAGCGTGGAGGTACATATGTATACATAAAATGCACAACTCGCCGTAAGTTGAAAATTTTCCATCTTTTTATAATCTACTTACATACATACATGTATATACATATTTTGGCGGGTGATCCAGATCCCTTTATGTAATAATCTCGACGACAGGAAAGGCGTTCCAAAATTTGTGGCGAAATTCGTCAAACCTGAACAGCAGCCGTTGTCTTTAAGGTCCGATCCTACACTCGTAATAACGAAGGGAGGAGAGGCGGTAGCCATGTTAATCTATACGTGTACATAATTTTTTTTGTAATTATTTTGTCTAACGCGCACATACATATATATTCGTTCATAATTAGTGATACTTAATAAGGTGTCTATAAAGTTATTTTTTTTTGGACTTAGTCAAATTTTTTTTTTTTAAATACCCCAAAAGTTTAATTTCAGTAATATAATTCCGACAGGGCTTCTCACTTATAAGAAAACTACCATAATCGGTTAGAGCTTTATAGCGACGGGCAAAGCTTTTTATAGCAAGTTCCTTTTGCTTGTCAGGAATAGGGTAAATGAAGCACGGTATCGGATACTCATTAGATCCGTAGAAAAAAATGCGTAAAATTTGTTCAAGTTTTTATTGCTGAAAAGAGGAAGTTAGAGTTTAATACATATGTATAAATATATATAAGAGTATTTTTCCGTTGTCATTAGTATAATTTCCGGTTTTGTATAAAGCGGATCTGCCCACATTTTAAAAATTTAATTCCAATTATGCGAGACGCATATACATAGGTAGGGGTAATACTAATCTAACAGAGCTCTTTTAGGTAGGATTCCCTGAACTGTTTTTGCGATTATAGAGATATATATATTTTTGGGCACATCTTTTCACATACATAATTAAGCGGCAGGGCGCGTTGTCGAAACAAAACAAAAGTTATATAATAAGTCTGCGCTTCAATAATGTTATATTTTTACACATTTTATTTATTATTTCAATATATTTGATGTCATTGAATTTTATAAAATGATGAGATAATTCCTTCTGGGCGGGAGATGAATATGGCATGATGACGAGGTAAGTGGGGAGCGTGGAGCATGGCATTATGGGAGATCGCTGGACAGGATTAGCGAGCGGTCCAAGGTAGGGTGGGATTCCTGGGGTTGAGAAGCAAGTGGTAAGGAAGATGGATGAAGAAGTAGGAGATAATTATGTGTCCGTCCGGCTCCTTGGTGGCGGGTTGAGAACCGCGCCAAAGTGCATCTGAGCTAGCCAGGGAACCACCAGGAGCCAAAGTGTTCGTGTACGTGACAATAATAATTAATGGCGCCCAAACAAAAATACAAGTAACGTCGCTAGTGTACTAAGGTATCTAGCAATAAACATTTTTGAAATTGGAATCAGCGCTCAAAGAAGTTTAAATTGGCGCCCGTAGAGAAGCAGGAAAAACTCTTAACACCGGTGAGGGTTATACAACTTTGATAACATATTAGACCTTGCTTTTAAAAAAATTAGTTAAACTTCTCTTTATAAATACATAAAACCTCCATCGTTAAAGGGCCAGATGTACTGTCAGCCTTGTCGGACTGGGTGACTTGCTTATACAAACAGTTGGGAATAAATTCAATTGCACTAGTTCTGCAGGAGTCAGGCCATCTGTCCCGAGCCAATAGTCATTCGGTGACATAGTCATCTACCAATAGATGATCTATCCGCACCCCCATCATGCAATACAAACTTATCTTTCAATTTTTTTTTATATTAAGTAATTAGTGCAGGCATCTGATATGTATGGAGACCGAAATCTTTAAAGAGTTTTTTTTGATGCTCCATAGATAGAAGTATTTTTCTTGTGTTTTTGAGACCACAACCACTCGGCAACGTACCAAGGTTGTGAAGCCAAACTTTTTTTGTATATAATATTATTTTTTTTTTGAATACTACACTAGCTCACCCAGGAACGTAAACTTAAGCTCCATGTCAACAATCCTCCTCAAATCTCATGCCATCTGAACTCCCGCTTATATTACATAAGTGTCAAGAGTCGATAAATTTTGAGATTGTTTTTGTGATTTTTTTTGAAAGTTTTTTTTGGGAAAATTTTTTTGTGTTTTTGTAGTGCCGAAGTTTTCCTCGAACAAAGCGTTTATATAGTGGAGTTTAGAGTTGAGGCTATACAGTCTATACATGAGGAACTATCCATTTTGATATTTTTGAATTTTATATCGCTTTCGTTGTTTATTTTACATAGAAGGTTTCAAATAGAGGAATCGAAAGGGGCCCTTTTTATACGAATGTTTTTTAATATATTTTTTTGAATACCCAAATATATACCTTTTTTTTATGCAACATACGCCACCCGCTTATAGTACTCGTAGTAGATCGAAAAGTGCAGCCATGGCAACAGGCAACTCCCATGCACAACCATCGGCTGAAGGTGATGCATCCTTCATCGATTTGTCTGACAGGATTGTAGTGTCTAAGGGCAATGGGGATAGAGTTGTAGGAGGTAGGGAACAGGACGGTGCCAGAAACACGCCACCTGCGGCTGGCGGTAACACAGGTACTATGCCTAAACAAAACCAAGGGGGGGTAGTCACCCAATCAGTACTCATACGTCCGCCCTTGTTATCTTATCCTCCCCCTCGACTACAAAACCCTGCTAACAATGCCGCACCTAATCCGCCTAAAACACATGGTATACGCGATGAAGTAGGTCCCGTGCTAAGAGAGATGATGGGCGAAGCGAAAGAGGCGTTATTAGAAGAAATGCGGAGGAACATGCAGGAAATGATGAAATCTATGCAGAGTTTCAAAGGTGAGGTATCGACAGGTGGTCAAAGGTATCGGGAGCGTATGCCTTATAAGAAGAGGAAGCATAACATGAGTAGCGAGTCGCTGGAGTCGAGGCGTTCGGTACCGGACAATGAAGCCATAAGCGAGAACGTCACACATAATGGGGACATCCAACGTCATATCCCTGCAAGGCCGTATACAACCCCTTTCCCTTCGGTGAGTGCGCAACAACAACAGCGGCGCAAAAGAGATGTACCAATGAACAGTCACCAATCGTCTACCCAAAGCATTCCACCCGAGTTTCCGAATAGGAATGCAGTCACCCGATCTGAGATCAATATTGACAAGTGGGGTATCAATTATCAAGGTCACCGTGATGTCATGACCATAGAAGATTTTATCTTTAGGCTTGAATATTTAAAGGAAAAATATGGATGTTCATGGGGGGATATACTAAGAGATTTCCACCGGCTTTTAGGGGGCGAAGCACGCGAATGGTATTGGCTCTTCATCCGCACAAACCGAAACGTAGACTGGCCAACCTTGCAGTTTGCATTACAGCGACAGTTCGCGTGTCAGCTTACTGATTTTGAGTTAATGAGAGAAATTAACGAGCGCAAGCAAAAAACCGGAGAGAGTATCGATGAATACTTCCATGCTATTGGTGTACTTAGGGCTAGGCTTAGAAGCCCAATACCGGAATACGAGATGGTTCGCCTTATCAAAGGAAATCTCCGGGAGTCATTGGCGAAGCTAGTATACCCCATTGCTGTATACTCGGTCGAACAGCTGCGCATGGAATGTAAGGAGGTAGAAAGATGTTTCCCTCGTAGGGACCGGATACAGCATGGTGGATTCGCTGCTCAAGGTCGCTCGTATCAAGTTAACGAAATAACACCGACACAGACTGAAGAGCAGGACTATCCCGGAGATGAGGGTCAAGTCTCTGTGGAAGAGGTCCGCTATCAAAAGGTAACCAAACTCCCGTCAGCTCGTGATCAGGCCAACCGGAAGAGCATAGTATGTTGGAATTGTGGTATCGAGGGTCACTTGTTCACTGACTGCATGTCAGTAAATAGAAGGATTTTTTGTTTCAAATGTGGGAAGGCAGATGTCATCACTCCCAAGTGCCCCGTATGTAACGTGGCGGGAAACGTGAAACGGAACGCGATGGCAGCGGGGGTATCGCGATCCACTCAAGTCCCGCACGAATAGATGCATCAACCAACACACCTTTAAATTAAGATGTCATGAGTCAAGACGAAGAGACTCTGACAAAATCAAAACCCATGGTAGTAATACAAAAACCCGATAATATTAATAAGGTCACCCTACAGCGTCCAGCTACGCTTTCTCATGAGGAAAGAATGAGGAGCTACCGTGAAGCTCGTGAGCGAATTTTTGCCGATAGTGTGCTGCTAGGTCGTCGAATAGTATCACGTAGGATACAAAAGACCCGAGAGAGGTACCAACGAAGAAAGCGTTGGCGTCAACAAGTAGTGGCCACAGTAAAGCAGGCTGAGCGAAACGATCCGCGGGTATACGCGGACATAGAAGTTAAGGGAGTACGAGCACGCGGATTGCTAGATACAGGGGCGTCTATTAGTATTTTGGGTAAAGGATGTCGCGAGTTTATCGAAGATTTGAATGTCCCTATACAAAGATTTATATCGCATGTGACAACTGCAGGAGGCGGTGCACATACGGTTTTAGGAAAAGTTAATTTGCCTGTAAAATACAACAGTTTAGAAAATAATATAACGTTTTATTTATGTCCATACCTCGAGCAAAGCATGTATCTTGGAATAGATTTTTGGCGTAATTTTCAATTAGCTCCAAACGTAGTAGGGGTCGATGAAATTGACTTGTCTCGCTTAGAGCAACCAATGGTGACAGTGGAAGATCGAAATGAACGTCGTGTGTTGCACGATCTTACAGCGGAGCAACAACAACAGTTGCAACAGGTCAAAGATAGTTTCATGACCTTTGAAAAAGATGGACTCGGCCGAACTCATCTCGAAAAGCATTCCATCAAATTAATAAAGGATGCAGTTCCCATAAAAGACCGTCATTATCCTTTGTCTCCAGCGATGCAATCAATCGTTTACACTGAAATAGATAAAATGTTAGAGTTAGGAGTTATAAAAGAAAGCGAAAGTCCATGGAGCAATAGAACCACTGTGGTTCGTAAGCCGGGTAAAACCCGATTTTGTTTAGACGCGAGAAAGTTGAATGCTTTGACTGTTAAGGATGCATATCCGTTACAAAATATAGAGGGTATCATAAGCCGAATCGATGACACACACTATATCAGTAGCGTGGACTTAAAGTTCGCATTCTGGCAGATAGAATTGGAAGACAGCTGCAAACCATACACTGCCTTCACTGTCCCTGGGCGTCCCTTATATGAATTTGATGTTATGCCGTTCGGTTTATGTAATGCGGCTCAAAGATTATGTCGTTTGATGGACCGGGTTATACCGCAGAGATTAAAGTCGAATGTGTTTGTTTATCTAGACGACTTACTTATTATTGCGCCAGATTTCGACGCACATATGCGAACCTTACAAGAAGTCGCCGTTTGCCTCAGAGAAGCAGGTTTGACAATAGGTCTAAAAAAATCCATGTTTTGTTTTAAAGAATTACCCTATCTAGGATATATAGTTGGAGGAGGTATGCTGAAAACCGACCCCGAAAAGGTTAAGGCGATCCTTAACATCCCTTTACCCCAAACAGTAAAACAAGTTAGGAGTTTTCTTGGAACAGCGGGGTGGTATCGTCGATTTATAAAGGATTTCGCCACCTTAGCTGCACCACTGACCGACACTTTAAAAAAATCCACCAAGTTCCAAATGTCACCTCAAGCTATAGAGGCCTTTAATGAGTTGAAAAAAGCGCTTACTAGTGCACCGGTGCTCAAGCATCCCGACTTTAGCAAACGTTTCTGGGTTCAATGTGACGCCTCTGATTATGGAGTTGGCGCGGTGCTGTATCAGAAGGCGGACAATGGTGGCGAACATCCCATAGCGTACTTCTCGCAGAAGCTAAACGACTGTCAACGCAAATATAGTACAACTGAAAAGGAATGCCTGGCGGCAATAAAGGCAGTGCAAAGATTTCGACCATATATCGAACTTATGGCGTTCACAGTGGTGACTGATCACGCCAGTCTGAAATGGCTCATGTCAGTAAAGGATTTGAGCGGAAGATTGGCGAGATGGTCATTGCATCTTCAAGCATTCAACTTCGAAATCGAACATCGAAAAGGGTCTGAAAACATAGTTGCCGACACCTTATCTCGTTGTATAGAGGACATATCCCAATCCCTAGTTGCAGGTATGGACACAATAGAATTCGAGGCGGAAGAGTATCTAGGTCTGATAGGCACAATTGAAGCTAATGCGGAACGATTCCCGGACTTAAAAATAGAAGATGGGTTTGTCTTTAAGAAAATGGTAGTAAAAGATATAGAGCTAGAGGAAAGTGAGTGGAAGCTATGGGTACCCGCCGCGTTAACATCTACATTAATTGAAAACGCGCATTGCTCTGAGACTGCGGCACATGGGGGAATGGCTAAAACGCTACATCGTTTACGACGCATGTACTACTGGCCCAATATGGTAATACAAGTTCGAAATTTTGTTCGTAATTGCCAAGTCTGTAAGGAAAGTAAGCCAAGTAATGCCATTATGAAACCGGGTATAGGGTCTGAAGTAGTCACAGAAAGACCTTTTCAAAAACTTTATATAGATTTTCTTGGCAAATATCCCAGGTCAAAAAGAGGAAATACTTTTATCTTTGTAGTGGTAGATCAGTTTTCCAAATTTACATTTTTGAAAGCCATGCGTGAAGCAACAGCGACAAATGTCGTAAAATTTTTAATAGAGGATATATTTTATAAGTTCGGGGTACCTGAAACAATTCAGTCCGACAATGGAAAGCAGTTCACGTCCAAACAGTTTGCCAAAATGTTAGAGACGTACCGAATCAAGCACCTGAAAACGGCGTCTTACTCTCCGCAATCGAATGCCGCGGAGCGAGTCAACCAATCGGTTTTAGCGGCGATCCGCTCATATTTGGAAAAGGACCACCGAGATTGGGACTTGTATTTGCCTGAGATAGAGTGCGCATTGCGAAGTGCAGTGCATTCTGCGACAGGAGTATCGCCCTACTTTGCCCTATTTGGAATGAACATGTTCACTAGTGGTGCTGATTATGCGTTGGCTCGAAAGCTAAGTGCTTTGAACGACAATGAAATGCTGCTGTTAGCTAACAACGATCGAATGAGGATCATGCGCGAAAAGATTAAGGAAAATATGCATGAGGCATACAACACGAACGCGGCGCGGTACAACAAAAGGATTCGAGAAGTGCGATTCATACCCGGGCAGGAGATTTATAAGCGAAATTTCATACTGAGCGACTGTAAGAATAATATTAACGCGAAATTCTGCAAAAAATTCACAAAGTGTAGGGTAACGAGGCCTTTAGGGAAAAACATGTACTTACTCGAAACAATGTCTGGGCGTAGTTTAGGCGCTTGGCATGCCAAAGACCTAAAACAGTAAGAACTTACGTGATTGTTTGTGTTATTGTTGTCAAAGTGATGCACCTCCGGCGATGAGGGTCAAGTCGTCCGGAGAGGTGTCCAAACGTGCATCGGCAAACCTGAAATAAAGTAAATAACCACAAAGTAAAATCCTTTATACAAATTTTAATGGAATATACTTCCCGTAAACTGCCAAGGTATGCGATATTACGTCTGGTTTTGTGCATATGCCCGGCTTAGCTCCGAAGCAGGAGACTGTGTCAGGGGTGGGGGTTCCCCACGTTGGGCTGACAAACAATTTTTGTAAAAATTATAAAATGGACCGCTCTGATTAATGAGCAGACTAAAATGTGGAACGTGACGTCCCACGCCCAAATAAAACCTCTTGCAGTATCACCGACGATTACTTGGTATGGGTGGTTGGATAGTCATAGACTACACATACTCCCGAATCATGCACATTATATTTACCTTTTTTTTCTGGTTCTGGAGCGCAAACCGGAAGGTTCCCATGGGCTCATATGCTCTTCGGTGGTGGCGGAGTCACTGTAATCCCGATTGCGTCTTCACATTTGACGCAACGCTTATTCTTTTTGGGGACAGAGAACGTCAATGATATAGAGAAGGTCCATGAACGAATTTCAGTGTGAATTGTCAAAACTCGTCAATTCACGGCTAGGGAATTCACCACCGGCTGGCTGGTTGGGCATGTTAATTTAACAGAATGTAATGTGATCAATGTTGATTAACATGAATTAATGTTGCTTAGCATGAATACATTTCTGTAGTATAAATTCAGCACTGTTAATTTCTGATGGCTTTCAGTTTATATTTCAAGAAAGCAATAATGCAGGTCAACATAAAATTGTTATCGTATCTCATATATTTATACCATAAAGAATAAAAAATATTTCCCTTGAACTCCATTCGTTTGATGTTAATAAAAATCACAAAAAATTTTCTAATAATTTTAACATTTAATTTCAATTCAGTAAAAATCCAACATTTGTGGGTATATGAGCAAATTAATGATTTGGGTGTTTAGGCTCAAAACTTTTAGTTTCCTAAATTTTAGTTTTTTTGAAGTCGAAATAATCATATGATATCATACAAAAGGAATTTTGCATGTGTTGTACAAAATCGATTAAATTTTACAAAACGAACAAATTTATGTAATAAACGTTAATAATGTATTATGTAGGTCTCTTTATAAATTTCCAGGTAATATTTTTTATCATCTTATAAAAATATTTCCAAAAATTCATCATATGACATAGTGTTTTGCCGACGGAAATTACACCAAAATCCCAAGAAGTATAAATGAATTATAAAATGAAATTAATGGTTTTTATGATGAAATGTATGTCTTTGTGTAATGACAGAATCTTTTGTAATGTTTTTATGTAATGACTTATAGCGTTTTGCCGACGGCAATTACGCAAAATGTATAAATGAATAAAGTTATAAAATGTAATGAGAGCTGGTTAGTATAAAATGTATATGCTTGAAATGTAACACAATTTCGATAATTTAAAATATTTTAAAATACATACATATAAATAATTAATAAAAACATCTGTCACAATAAATATGTTATGGTATGGAAAAATTAATGAATGTAGAAATGCTTTTAAAAAAATGTATGGAAATGAATGTATACTTCGATACGAATATTAATAAATATTAGAAAACCCATTTTTATTTGTTGAATGTTTTACTTCAGAATGGATTTTTCACCGTCGAAATCGGAAGCAAATAACTTTACTAACTTAATCTCGCAGTTCAAATCCACCCTTAAATTTGACAACCCACTTGCCACATAAAACCCAGTGCATCCTTCTATATACATGTAATGTATGTAACATATGCACATATATTCATATGATCCAAATTCGATCAATGCACATGCACATCTGTTTGTATGACACACAAAATTACATACTTCACGCGCCGTCACAAAATTACAAACACACATCACATACATGCGTGCATCATAAATTATTATTTTATTTATGTATGTACGCATATTCACATACATACATCTACACATGACATGCGCGCGACGAGCTAAATAGCACAAAGTTTGATTCTTTTGCGCCGGTCAATATTAGCAATTGCGGCGGGCGCAGGCCATATTTCTTCAGCACGGCCCGTCAAAACCACAAATTCTCTTCCGAACACACGTACAGTGAAAAAAAGTTTCATGTATCAAAAGAATATATTTTTAACCCAATTTTGGCCAACTTCACATAATTTGGTTGCTCGCATAGTGGCAATACGAGCAGACAAATAAATTGTGATAGGGCCCGATCGGCCCCTACAAAAAGCAAAGCCAAATCCCATCCCCAAATGGCAAATTCTGCCGCGCGATGGCTTCGATCGTCAAAAGTACTGCCTACCCCAAATTTCAGACACTATCACAAGCAAGTTATGTAGTAGGGGGAAAAATTGTGTAGTATGAAAATAATCTAAATTATTACATAATTCTTGAATAAGGGCATGTACTTTGGTCATACGATTCGGGATATTAAGTCACTACTTCTGATGCATGTTTTCATTATAAAAATTTCTAAAAGAAGTACATAATGTTGATTACGAGTGAAAAAATACTATTTTTCAAGGAGATGTGCAAGTGCGCATTTGTGCCTAAAAAGGGCAAAGTTAGCACTTATGTGGTACAACGGCAACATTCCAGCAAAAAAAACATGGCTGACCAAATTTTCGACCGAATTTCAGCAAGAACAAGAAGAAACTAAAGAGTCACTCCAAAGTGTGTTGCAAACGATATCCCTTATACTACAGCTTATGCAAATAAGCAAACTCCTTATGAATAAGGGAATCTTTTATTAAATTATTAAAAATATGTAGAGAAACGTTTTCGTAATTATTTTTTCACAATTGTTTGGGTCTGTTGCTGAGCAATAGCTATGCATTTTTTTTATTTTTTTCTATGACATAAATACTTCCTTGAAACAAACTAAAGTTTTTGTACCAACTTTTGTTCGCAAAGGCGCGCATTTGAAGGAGCGCTATGTGTGGAATACCCCGTATGGATTCAAGTTGGATTTTATAAAATCGACAAAAATTGAATATTTCATATTTCTGATGTTGTTAAAATGCTTTGTTGCAACATTTCATCATAGCTTCCTCGACAAGGTTTTACGTTTTTATGAATGAATGACTTTGTTGTTGGATTCTGAGGTTTGTGCGTAGAAATATGTAGTTTTTGTTGTTGGATATAAGTTTTGGTCAGACATCATGTGCTTGTGGAGGGGTTAGCGCGGTGATGTGAGGAAATGCATGGAATGGGTTTTGTTCTTATAGGTCATTATACATACAGTATACATATGTATGTCGGTACGTTTGCATATTTGTGTTCACATTTATGTGTGTATATTTATTATTTACTTCTTTATAGGCTGTATATTTGGTATTTGGGTTGATGAAGCAGATTTATTTGTTTACGTTGGATATGGGACTGACTTTGTTGTTGTGTTGATAATTTTGTATGCATATCAGCGGGCGTAAATGCTCGTATGAATGTAAATATTTCTACGGCCATTCATGATACGTTTTGTAGTTTCTTTGTAGGGTTATTAAGGAACTAAAACAAAGTAAAAGGGTAATTGTTTCCTTTAGGATACAACTGCTAAAACACGCCTACCCGCGAATTGATGGTCTACTGCTTCACACGAAATTCGTTCATGGACCTTCTCTATATCATTGACATTCTCTGTTGGGGATTAACTTTCTAGTTTTTGTTGTGCAACGTTGTTTGCAGATGTTTTTGTCTGCAATTGCTTTGCGCTGTCTTCGCAAACGTCAAAACGACATACCATAAAGAAAAGAAAGAACTTAACGAAAGAAAGAGCTTTTTGGGGTTGCCGGATATCTTGTGAGCACTTTATAGCAACAAAATCGCTGGGTAACTAGCGGACACGAATATGCGATATGAAATTAACGTTAGGCGAATAATAAAGGGGAAGGAAAAGGCATAAAAGGGCGTATCAGAGGTTCGTACGAGATAGTATCAAACTGTTACCGTCACGGCATACAACTGCCTCCGCGTTGTGTTAAATACAGTGCCAAAATTAAAGTTAAAATTTTTATAGAGTATAGTTGCAGTGAAGTTTTGTTTTGGAGAAAATTTGTATGGGTAAAAGCCCTTGGGAAGAAAAGGCGGATTCATTGTGAAATTTTGGAGACATAAAATAGGGTGAGTAGAGTGTGAAGATCAGTGGATGGGGTTTTGTATATATATAGATATGCATATACGAATCTATGATATATACATATATAGGTGTGGTTTTGGCGCGTTTAAATTTTGTTAATAATTTTTTTTTTGCGTTCAATAAATAATTTACAAAATATCCTTTTTCTTTATTTTTCATAAAGTAGCGAAAAAAAAAAAAAAATGTTTAGTATTTTGTAAAATAAATTAAATTCGCCGATTTTAAAATCTACATTAAATCTCGAATATCGTATGATCATAGTCGTCAATTACAAGTTTTAGTCAAATTTGCAAGCTAGTACCTGACGTTCAGAAATAAATATCGGGTTAGCGGATTTCTATCCGTCGATCGACATAGAGATGTCGTCAAGTCCACATATATGTACGTATATAGATATATATGGATACCTATTCTAATGGAATTTGAAAAGGGGGTAAATTATAAAGAGGCATAAACCTTTATTATAGGAAGTGACGGTACAGGAGGCCGGCGCGCCTAGACGAAACAGGCCGTGGTATATTTATTTTGTTGGAAATCAGTGCGGCGAGATGTAAGTTTGAAATGTCCCATATTCAAAAGAAAAAAAATTTGAGGTAATGATCCTTTTTCCCTTAGTGTGCACAAAATCGGCGTGGAGGTACATATGTATACATAAAATGCACAACTCGCCGTAAGTTGAAAATTTTCCATATTTTTATAATCTACTTACATACATACATGTATATACATATTTTGGCGGGTGATCCAGATCCCTTTTTGTAATAATCTCGACGACAGGAAAGGCGTTCCAAAATTTGTGGCGAAATTCGTCAAACCTGAACAGCAGCCGTTGTCTTTAAGGTCCGATCCTACATAACGAAGGGAGGAGAGGCGGTAGCCATGTTAATCTATACGTGTACATAATTTTTTTTGTAATTATTTTGTCTAACGCGCACATGCATATATATTCGTTCATAATTAGTGATACTTAATAAGGTGTATTTTTTTTTGGACTTAGTCAAATTTTTTTTTTTTAAACACCCCAAAAGTTTAATTTCAGTAATATAATTCCGACAGGGCTTCTCACTTTTAAGAAAACTACCATAATCGGTTAGAGCTTTATAGCGACGGGCAAAGCTTTTTATAGCAAGTTCCTTTTTCTTGTCAGGAATAGGGTAAATGAAGCACGGTATCGGATACTCATTAGATCCGTAGAAAAAAATGCGTAAAATTTGTTCAAGTTTTTATTGCTGAAAAGAGGAAGTTAGAGTTAAATACATATGTATAAATATATATAAGAGTATTTTTCCGTTGTCATTAGTATAATTTCCGGTTTTGTATAAAGCGGATCTGCCCACATTTTAAAAATTTAATTCCAATTGTGCGAGACGCATATACATAGGTAGGGGTAATACTAATCTAACAGAGCTCTTTTAGGTAGGATTCCCTGAACTGTTTTTGCGATTATAGAGATATATATATTTTTGGGCACATCTTTTCACATACATAATTAAGCGGCAGGGCGCGTTGTCAAAACAAAACAAAAGTTATATAATAAGTCTGCGCTTCAATAATGTTATATTTTTACACATTTTATTTATTATTTCAATATATTTGATGTCATTGAATTTTATAAAATGATGAGATAATTCCTTCTGGGCGGGAGATGAATATGGCATGATGACGAGGTAAGTGGGGAGCGTGGAGCATGGCATTATGGGAGATCGCTGGACAGGATTAGCGAGCGGTCCAAGGTAGGGTGGGATTCCTGGGGTTGAGAAGCAAGTGGTAAGGAAGATGGATGAAGAAGTAGGAGATAATTATGTGTCCGTCCGGCTCCTTGGTGGCGGGTTGAGAACCGCGCCCCAGTGCATCTGAGCTAGCCAGGGAACCACCAGGAGCCAAAGTGTTCGTGTACGTGACAAAGTTATCGTGTCCACGGACGGACGGACGGACATGTCTTAATGAATTCCTCTCTTCATTCTAAGAACTTTGATACATGCAACTCCATATCTATCCCTATTATTTTGTACCGTTACAAGCCACCGTTATATGAACAAAACTATAATACCCTGTGTACTAGTAAACCCAACCCTGAATGTATCAACATAAATGTAGAAAATAAGCGGAAAACACGGTTCTATGATTTTTTATTCAAATAAAAGTCAGGTTTATAATGTTATAGTTAATTGATTTGAATAATACAGGGTTTGTTGCATTATATGACATAAATGAAAAATGATTAGTCACTCACTATCTTCTCCGGACCTTCGTTTCTATTAATTTTATAGCAACTGTGTCTCTTAAGATTAGAACTACCCTGCAAAAAACGGAAATACTCCGTTTCGTACTCCAAAGAATAGTCCTAAAGGAGTATCAGAGTACTCCAACACATATCCTCATTCATATAAAAAAGGTGGCCAATTTACATGGCAATGTCCGGTGATTGGATCACCTAATCCATCTCGGAGTACTTCGTTTCTTTGCTTTTGAATACCCTATAGACCACCTACGTGAGAGTACTCTCAAAATACTCCCATGGGATCACTCTATGGAGTATTCAACAGCAAAGCGAGAGTGGGAGTAGGTGGTCCTCAAAAGAACACATACTCCCTCCTCGCTTTCGCTACTCTATAGAGTAATCTTTTGGCAGCATTTTCAAAGTACTCCAACGTAGGTGCTCTATAGACTATTCGGAAGCAAAGTAAATCGTACTCCGAGTAGGATTAGGAGATCCAATCACCGGACATTGCCATGTAAATTTTACCACCTTTTTTATATGAATGAGGATACGTGTTGGAGTAATCTGATGCCCCATCGTTTTTTACAGGGTATTCATCCCACGCAATACTAACACCTTTTTGCAATTGCGGCAACAGACCAAGTCGGAGACAATATTTCCATCGTCTTTAACTATAACCGCCATAGCTTTTCTTATAGATCCATTTCGGAAGCTGCTAGACTTCACTCATCAGAGAAATTTTGGCACGCACTGCTAACCATTGGGCTAACAATACGTGGTTTTTCTGTCCTCTAAACTACTTTTATTCACTTTACCATATACATGACCAACACCGCCATCTGTCAGTCAGTTTTTGATCATGATGGATTTTTTTTTGCAGAGCTGCTTTGTTGTGACAGCCTGCTACCGGGTGCTCACGGGTTTTTTAATTATTGCTTTTTATTCCAACAATTTGTTGGTTTTTACACCTATACATTTTCAAGTATCATGACTATGAATGAGCTCAAGGCCACTAATAATTTTTCTATAGCGAAAATTATTGTTGTTTTTTTTTTCAATAGTTTATTTTTTTTATTATTCAAAGTTTTTAATTGAATAGAAAAGGAAAAAATTTTAGAGACAACTTGAAATTGTATAGGCCGTAAAAACCAACAAATTGTTGGAATAAAAAGCAATAAATAAGACACTTATCCTTTTTTTTAGCTATGGGTAGCACATATGACTTATCGCTATTAAGACATAAGTCATTTTTCATCGCCCATTCATAGGTCGATGCTAAGTCATTATTTAACTTCGTATAGATGTAGGAACGGATAAGGCACGTACCAGAAGTGGACGTACTTACGGTGACATACAACCCTGATAGTGACTAACAACCCAGACGTAAAAACACAACCCAGATGTACAAATACAACCCTGACTTTCAAACCTAAAATAAACGAACGAGTAAAAACCGAAAAGACGACAAGTCAGTTCACGTACGAATTTCAACGAAGTAACTCGCCAGTATACAATTTAATCATCCATCAAATATTTCATTTAATTCATCAACTTATAAATGTAATACCAAATGTACTTTTAATAATCAAATAAATGAATTCACATCCTACAAATTGGGGGCTCAACCGGGATCGTGCCATAAAACGTGTATTGTGCTGTATGAGCGTCGTCAAACGCTGAAAGTTGAAATTGTGAACGTCTTCAAGCGCAAAAGAATTAATAAGCGTCATCAAACGCAGTAAAATATTTGTGCAGGCTTCATATGTACGTGAAAAAGCTCATAAGGAAACAAGCGTCTCCAAGCGCTATATAAATTTTCAACACCGAAAGACACAAAAGCGTCGCCAAACGCTGTGCAGTCGATCGCAGCATACAATTTGCAAAAGTCAGCAAGCGTCATCAAGCGCTCGTGAAAAGTGGCAACGAAGCCAAATAAAATTTTAAACTGCGTAACGTTCAAAACGCGACGAATACAATTGGAGTAGACAAATCGTTGGCACGAAAATAGCGAATTCGTATAGAAGCAGAACCAATATAACGACACCGAACAAAAGAGAACGCAAGAGTTGTCAAGCAGTGTAGAAGAAGACATCAGAGAAAGCAGAGCAGAGAAAATATAAACACTAGCAGCAAGAAAATAAAACGATACGAAGTTGTGCATCATCAAATAAAGTAAAGAAATCAACATCAAAACAAAGCTAAGCAAAGTCAATAGTAAAAAACATCAGAAGGAAAGCAGAGCGGAGAAAACGTAGCAGCAGAAGTAGCGAGAAAATAGAAATACTGACACAAGCAGAAACAAATCAAAGTTGGGCAACATCAAATGAAGTAAAGGAGAAACCAATAATAAAACAAAGTCAAATTGAAGTAAAAGAAGTAAACAAAGCGATACGAAACATTGAATAAATTGAAGCAAAGGCCAGACAACAGATAAGTGGAAATCAATATCACAACAAAGCGAAGAAAAGAACTTACATATATTCATACACACTTATGTATTTCATTTGAAGTAGTTTGTTTAATTGATCTTTTATTTTATTATTTGGATATTTTTTCTTACTGGTAAACATACAATTTCACTCATAACATAATTTCTACTTTAAATACTACAAAGGCGTAGAGTGAAAATGGACAGAGGTGCAGCGTTTACTTCACAAGCTTTTAAAGACTACTGTAGTGAGCAAGGGATACAACATCTCTATATAGCGACAGGAGTTCCGAGGGGTAACGGTCAAGTGGAGCGTATCCACCGAACCGTAATCCCAATGTTGACGAAACTGTCTTTGAACAATCCGGACCAATGGTACAAAAACGTTGGGAATGTACAGCAGTTTTTAAATAATTATCCCAGTCGTAGCACGAAAGTATCCCCATTTAAACTTTTGACAGGGCTTAATATGCGTTTAACAAAGGATATAGATTTAAATGAGTTTATTGTGGATGACGCAATAAAAGAATTGGAGACAGGGCGCGAACGTATTAGGGAAACAGCAAGAGATAGCATTCAGGCAATTCAAGAAGAGAATCGGAAAAGTTTTAATGCTAAGCGAAAAGCCGAACAAACGTATGAAGAAAACGAACTAGTAGCTATAAAGCGAACACAGTACGGTCCCGCTCTGAAGATTAAGAAAAAATTCCTAGGTCCTTATAAAATTGTCCGCAAATTAAATCACGGTCGATATGATGTCGAAAAGGTAGGCGAGCATGAAGGGCCAAACCGGACGACGACAGTAGCGGAATTTATGAAAAAATGGCAAGCTTCGTTCAGGGACGAACGAATGTCAGGACGGCCGATTGTAGGAACGGATAAGGCACGTACCAGAAGTGGACGTACTTACGGTGACATACAACCCTGATAGTGACTAACAACCCAGACGTAAAAACACAACCCAGATGTACAAATACAACCCTGACTTTCAAACCTAAAATAAACGAACGAGTAAAAACCGAAAAGACGACAAGTCAGTTCACGTACGAATTTCAACGAAGTAACTCGCCAGTATACAATTTAATCATCCATCAAATATTTCATTTAATTCATCAACTTATAAATGTAATACCAAATGTACTTTTAATAATCAAATAAATGAATTCACATCCTACATAGATTTCACTTGTCTCTTCGTGGTTTCCGGATAAGTATAACTGGACTTCATCAGCATAGGCGTGCATTTGCACATGTTTACAGACATAAAATATATCATTTATGAACATACTTAATAGTAGGGGGCCCAGTATCGATCCTTGGGGAGCCCCAGAAAGTAGTGGTTTTAGACCAGAAGTTTCGTAGCCAATTTTGACACATTGAGATGTACCCGTTAAATAACTCCGCATAAGACGCGTTGCGGAGTCACCAAAACCAAAGTAATTTTTCAATTTCACGCAAAGCAAGTCACAATTCACAGAGTCAAAGGCTTTCGAGAAGTCAATTAAACATAATAAACTAAGTAGAGCAGCTGCGCTTTGCTCTGAAGCCTGACTGATAAGTGGACAACAAGTCAAATGTATCAATATGATCATGAATTTGCTCGGACAACAACATCTCGAAGACTTGAAAGTGCAGGCAAAAATGCTAATTGGTCGAAAATCACTGGGAATTTTGGCAGACTTGGTTTTCGCGATTGGTCGCACAGTGGCAATTTTTTACATATCAGGGAAGCATGAGGTTGTAATACTGTGATTAAGGACATGTAGCGTAGGTAGACATGAGAGAGTAGGTAGAATGTAGGGTGCTATTAGCGATCAGCTGTGTCGTTAAGTAAACAACTCACAATTTGGGGTTGTTATATGTGTCGTTAAATAAACAACACATAAATTCAAATTTTTAGCGAAAATTAAAATAATATTACTATTATATCAATATTATTATCAAAAAATGGCATTTGAGTACTTAGCGTACGTTTTATCGCGGGATGAGGAATCTTAACCCCAAATCGTTATAGCTAAGTTAATGAATAGCACAGTCGGCAATGCGGGATACAAAATCGTTAAATAAAATCTCGAAAAATCGCATCGTTATAAGTTAGTGAATTCCACCACAGATCATAGCTTGAACCGAAGTGGTGAACCACGGAATGATATAAGTCGACTACGGTAAGTGCGAAGCGGAACATCGGCTGTATATAGATATAGTATGTTTTCATTCAAGAAGCTTAGTTTGTCATGCACTGAACTCAGACCCCAACAGGCAGTCAATTAATTCGGGATATATCACATAAGAGGGTATTTAAGTCCAGAAGACGATAGTCTGGTGAAATAGATGGACTAGCCATCACATTAAGGTCATTAAGCTTAATGTCAAATGAACAAAAAATTAGATCATGATCCGAGATAAACGACATTTGGTCAAACTTTAAAACAATAGACATATCTGGGACTGCAGTTTTGCCCAAACCTTGTGGGTACAGTCACATTAACAACAACAAGACTAACACCGGATACACATTCTAACAGACGGCAAATATACAAGTCACCACATAGCATTGTTTACCTGTACTAGTTTGGCATCTTCTTTTGCCAATCGGAGTGGAAGGCAGTGGATGAATGTACTCCGAGAGAGTGTAATGAAGGAAATCGCGTTCAGAGTTGCTTTAAAGTAAAAACTACAACTAAAAACTTCAATTTAAACTGAAATATACATTCTGCGGGAACTTATAAGGTGTTATAACTGCTTTATATTCAATAATTTGGGTGTTTGAAGTATTCACGTTGAATATTGCAGCATTTAAATTTCATTGTTTTATTATTGCATACAATTCACCCTGTGTGGTTTGTGTGTGTGTGCAGATTCGGAGTAAGTTGCGCTACTAGTAGACATATACTATGCTACATAGCAAGTTCACATTAAAATCTCCACAGTTAATAATATCAGTGTAGTTGACAGATACAGAGGACAACATTGAAAAATATTCATTGACATCACGACACTTATGGGGACTATAAACGCACGACAGAAGGACTTTAGACAATAAGCTAGACACTTCAACTAACAAATGCTCAGTAACGCTACCGGATATTCCTGATACTAACCGAGTTTTAAGGTGCTTTTTACAATAAATTGCTACACCACCACCCTTTTTAACCCTCCTATCCATTCTATAAAGGACATATCCCTCCATATCAAAATGAGCGTCCTTTACCTCTGGCCTAAACCAGGTCTCAGATACACAGATTATATCGACGCCAGGAACCCGATTCTGTAACTTTTAACCACTCGCCGAGCGTTAAGCTTATCGCCAAATTTCGGCGTTTGTTCCTAACGAAAGTGCGATTCTGTAACTCTCCTTTAACGTCGCTAAACAGCTGACTCTTGATGGTGATAAAATATGGCAATACTCGCATCACTATTGTTACCATTAGCTATCAACTACACTGATATTATTATATTAGAATTAAAAGCAATTTTAAGGTACAGAAAATGGTAGTTTAGAAAATAAGCCTGCGCTATCATTAAATATGAGTAAGATACATTAATATAATAATAATAAATAAAAAGCAGATATATCAAATGTAAACGATTTGGACTATCGAAACTTATCCAGGTCCCCTTCGCACTAAATTTTAATTGGCTGTTTCGCCTTATTGTGGTCATTTCTCACATACACGCAACCACGAAGTGTGAATGTTGCCTGCAATTCCAAAAATCGGTTTTTTCGAATGATTCAAAATTTTAATTATAAGTCACAGTCAAATGAAATAAATTATTTGTTTTCAAAATTGTTAGTAGCCAGTATAAGAAATTGAAAATGAGTGAATTTTAAATAAATATTTGAAAAAGAATTTTTCTGAACCCTGATCAAAAGGCGCGTTTCGGCCCCAGTAATGACAATCCACCTCCGCAGTATTACTGCGCAGAACACACTTATGCTTTTTTCGGTACACCCTATATCTGTGTCTAAAACAACCACATGGAAATGACAGAAAATGTTTAACTTTGCTTGCAAATATCTCTTCAGTGAAACTGAAAAACTCGAAAATCCGCTTCCGGATTATTGTTACCGAGGTCAAAGCGCGTCTTTTGATACCTTTCCCGATAATTTCGGACGTGTTTTAGCAGTTGTCTTCTAAAGGAAACAACTACCATAATTTTTTATGTTAAGGAAAAATTTATGGAATTTGCGCCGCAGGTGAAAATTTTTTAGTACTATGAAAATTTTAACATTTTATTACCATAATACCAAAAAAAAAAAATGTTAAAACTCTTTAACTATTTTTGATACTATTTCAAAATGTATGTAATTTCCGCCGCAGGCTATCTTTCGCAGGATATTTTTCGCTTTTGTGTTCTATTTATAATGTATAAGTCTGGCATCACGTTTTCACATATGTACATATTCATCGACTTACACTTTCGGCTATCTTCAAAAGGAATGTCAGTTCCGTTTGTAGCGTTGGCCATTGTTTACCCGTACTAGTTTGGCATCTTCTTTTGCGAATCGGAGTGGAAGGCAGTGGATGAATGTACTCCGAGAGAGTGTAATGAAGGAAATCGCGTTCAGAGTTGCTTTAAAGTAAAAACTACAACTAAAAACTTCAATTTAAACTGAAATTTACATTCTGCGGGAACTTATAAGGTGTTATAACTGCTTTATATTCAATAATTTGGGTGTTTGAAGTATTCACGTTGAATATTACAGCATTTAAATTTCATTGTTTTATTATTGCATACAATTCACCCTGTGTGGTTTGTGTGTGTGTGCGGATTCGGAGTAAGTTGCGCTACTAGTAGACATATACTATGGTTTGTAGCGTTGGCGGAAAAGGACGTGAAAGGTTGAAAGGTCCAACTAACCTTTATAAATAGACTTGGTGTTGGTTGGACCTCAGAAACGGACTTGGTCAGCTTTTGCACGCCTTTTTCGTCAACTTTGGGAAGTCCAATGCTTGCTTGAGCTAGTATCAAGCACAGCTTTTGTGCTCCCCACAAAGGAACCACGAGAATAGAAAAAAATTACCATTAATTTGAAAACAAAAAATTTGAGTTTGTGAAAAAAAAAAAACCGAATATTAAAAATATGTGAAAATAACGGAACTGTAAAGATAACGGAACATATCGAATAACGGAACGATAAATGTGATGTGAATTGACTGAGAGATAGACCATGTGTTTTTGTGCCTGGCAATGTGGTCTGTGACCAAAGCCATAAGCAGCTGAATTATAATTCAGCTGTGAATTAAATACCAAAAAAAAAAAAATACCATCAAAAGGAATGTAGGTGAAAAGTAAACAATATTAAATATGCAATTACTTTCTAAAATGAAGAAAACAAATCAATAAATTTCAGTAAAATCAATGCGAACGGTGTGAAGATTATATATGTGTGCAAATATAAGGGGTGAAATGCATTAATTGGCCAAAGATTTGTGTTGTTAGTGCATATACATAATTTAACAATTTCTGGAATTAATATATTTAAATAACTATTAAAATTAATAAACTCATTGAAAGGACCTCTTCATGAACATTTATGCCAAGTTTCATTGAATAATTCCCAGCGGTTTGCATGTAAAAGGCATAAAAAGTAAAACAGGGTATTTACATAAAGCCCACCCGTCTCCGAAAGGAAGCAATTACCAAAATATGGTTTTCCGGATCCGGATTATGATTTTTGGGACCGATTCGCGTCTCTAGATACCTCTCCCTCAATTTTAGGACGTGTTTTCGCACTCAGTGGCGGTAGTCTGAACCCCATATATGCTTTGCGACAACACAATAGTGCTTCGACTTAACAAATATCGATTGTTGTGAAACAGCTGATTGACAAATTTTTGGCAGTGTAATTGTGAGTTTTTTATGTTTGGACAGACATTCGGAAAAAATTTAGCAAAAGCTTGAATCATTTCAAAGTACCATGGCTGGAGCAGATGTATCTTTAGTTAATTCTAATCAGCACCATTTTGAAAACTGTGAGAGCAATGGCGAAACAAACAGCGGCAGCGCAACATCCGTGCCGAATGCTAGCGCTGTAATGGTGTCATCGCTCACGCCAGCGGAAATACTTGAAGAATATGGAACCAATTTAAAGCTATTGAATTGTAATTCCCAAGTAGCGGAGTTGTTGACCATAATACGTGACAAGTAACGAAAACCTTTATAGGAAAATTAGTTCTAAATGAAACACATTTTGCATTGCAGGAACACAACACGCAGCGATTTTAAATTTTACGCTGATCGCCTGATACGTCTGGTAATTGAAGAATCCCTTAATCAACTACCTTATTCTGATTGTCGAGTAGAAACACCAACAGGCGCAACGTATGACGGACTCAAGTACCGTGCTGGAAATTGTGGTGTATCTATAATACGTTCTGGTGAAGCAATGGAACAAGGATTGCGCGATTGTTGCCGTTCTATACGTATTGGGAAAATATTGGTTGAATCCGATGCAGATACCCATGAGGCACGTGTTGTATATGCCAGATTTCCAGATGATATTGCTAGTAGACAAGTATTGCTCATGTATCCCATTATGTCGACTGGCAATACAGTTTTACAGGTTGGTAAAAAAACGAAGACGAGATTTAACAATTTTTTTTAATGATTTTTATCTGATATACATGTAGGCTGTCAATGTGCTTAAAGAGCACGGTGTCCCCGAAAGCTGCATTATCCTATCTAACCTCTTTTGTACACCAATCGCTGCCAAAACTGTTGTTGGTGCGTTTCCCAAACTTAAAATTTTAACCTCTGAGTTGCATCCCGTTGCACCTAATCATTTTGGTCAGAAATATTTCGGTACTGACTAACATGAAAACTTCTGTTTCCAAATTTTTTTTTAAATAATTATATTTAATAACAGCGTAAGAAAACTTCATTTGTTCTATGTTTCGTTCTCCTAAAGTGAAGAGAAATGCATATGCACATCGTTAATGAACAAACATAAATATATATCGAAAAAAAATGATAATTTAACATAGTTTTATGCAAATATTCCTAAAGTAAACTTCTGTTATTTTATATAGCAAATTCAATTTCAGTATACTCTTTTAAAATGTTTGTTCTTGGTTAAAGTATATTCTTCGAGTAATAAAATTTTCTACTTACATAGTATATGTTATGTAAATTTTGAAATAGCTATTTAATGAAAGTAATCTATTCGTATTTTCTTCATAGAATAGCTTAATTTTTACAGTACTTGGAAAAATTGCTAACAGTAAATCGTTATAGTAATGTTAAAATAGTAATTACTAAATAAAACCTAATTTAAGAAAATACGAGCAGCAAATTTTTTAAATTGATTTACGGCTTTTAAGGGAAGCTTCATATGTATGTATATGTACAATAAATTTAAGAAATTTTACTATATGTATGAAAAATAAGCATTTACATAAGTTTTTTAAATTTCAGTAATCTATATATATAAAAGAAAATGACGTTAGTTCCAACGCTCATAACCCAAGAACGCCTACACCGATTTGGATGATTGACACTAATTTAGATTGTTCTCTGGACAGAATAGGAGAATATCCAATCAAATTTCCGAAAAATTTCTGAAAAAAAATTTTATTTTCCCATACATTTTGTATGCTGCGAAGGGATAGTGTTAGAGATAATGATAGGGATAGGAAAAGCCAAGCAAATGGGCCCGATTGTACTGCACTAAACAAATAATTTGCAGGTTAGGATTTCTTCGTAGATTTCAGGCCTATAAGTCCCGAAATACCATTTTAGACTTCTATTAGTCAAAAAGTTGAACCAGCATGTCTTTTTGTATGTGAAAATATAAAAGCTTAAGAAGATCCCATAATACCCAAGGTCGACCAATTTTTATCCCAATACAAGCAATTGAGAACAGTTTTTTCGATCGTATAGACATTATCAAATCTAACTGTCCAAGTGGTAACACTATTGGGAGAAGTGCTATACATGCATGTTCTGCAAATCACTTTCGAGTGAAATTGTTTAATCTATTTCAAAGGAATGTTTGACCATTTCAAACAAAACTGACCTAGCTCGAGTATACCAAGAAAATCAGCTTTCTGAATAGTCTTGTTTAACGGCAGAAATCGTTTCGCGAAGCTGTTGAGAAGGGATCCATATTCCGCCAAGATTGTGCACTCCAGCAACACTGCACTCAACCTTTTAAAATAACACATTTTTATTTTTGATTATTCTAAATTTATAATTATAAAAGCATTAATGCTTACATAGTAAAAACGCTAGTATAAAAGAGTTACAAATAACCAGAACATCTCTTGAAATTAAACAACAAATATGGACGTGTTAATTCAAAAATACATAACTAGTGCGTCACGTCATCACTTCTTTATTTTTGCAGACGTCACCAACTTGTTTATCTAAATGAGGAGATCCATAACAAAACGTAATACTTTAGTCGAAAATATAAAAAGTAACCTTAGAATGAAATGGACAAATAATTTTTCATGCATTCGTTGTGGATTTTAGTTGGAGAGGTGCCATGACCTAGAAGGTTGCACTGGTTATACCAAATCGCTCCCGCATTTTCAACGTTTTGATATGAAACTCCTCAAATACAAATAAAGGAAATATCTAGTTTTCACAAACATATGCAGAAACATGGCTTTTGAATATAGTTGTGGCAAATTTGATAGGTCCATCTTAATCAATATTAGAAATTCGATACCCCAAAGTTATAAAAAATTAGTTTACATAGTACATACATTTTTGGTGTCAACTTCAGTTTTTATGAAGACATTTTGTAATTAACCACAGTATCAACTTTATGCAGACCCGTCGAAAAAGAGCGTAGTTGTACTGCTTGAGCATTTTGTATAAATACAGCTCCAGTTTCATCCCATTTTTCAGGGATCTCACAATTTTGCAATGTGTATATCATGACATCGAATGTACATATACAATCGAGTAAGGGTAAGTAGCTAACTGTGGCCGAAATCTGCCGCATAACGTCGCGTATTTCATTCTGTATACGTTTCATTTCTTTGCTGGCGGTGACTTTACTTGAATCACTACTATCTCCATCGCCCAATTCAGCTTGCATTTTAAAATCCCAACACTCCAATACCTCTTTGGTATGCGCATTTGTTATAACCATAGAAATCTTTTCAATCATATTCTTAGCAAGCCAATCTGTAATAAATATAATTCAGTTTTGTAATATTTGTTAAATTTTCCAAACCTTCAGCCTGTTTTAAGACATTCGCAAGAAACTCTTCTATCTTTGGGTCCTTTGACATAAGTATTGTAATACCATATTGTTGTGTATTTTCAAAGTTTTCTGGTGGATATATACCGCGTTGAAATAGTATGGAATTAATGCCATATTCTGGTAAATGTAGGAAAAGAAATAAAAATACAGTTTAAACAAATTTGTTTTTGGAATAATGCATTGATTTCGCGCTCACAGCTGTACCTATTCTAACTTATAGCGCCATCACAACTTACTTAGATACTCCACAATAATTTGGGATGAGCCACGCAAGGTGATGCAATTTTTAGTACTTTGAGCAGTCGACATATTTTTTTATTTATATTTTAACAAAACAAAGAAAACGAGATAAAATTGTAAGTTAAATTAAACGCTCCAATAAAGCAAAAATTTATTAAAACACAGGGTTGCTTCTCAAACTGTACAACAGCGCTGCCAACATAACATACTCCCTTCGAAAAAAGCAAGCGCGAAGCTGTGTGTACACACTGACGTGTTTTGGAACTTATTCTAATTTTCGAGGCAGAACATGCTGAAAATCAGCTGTTTTATCCCAAAAAGCACCGAAAACCCCTTCTTCTCGGTGTCGGATCTAAATTTAATTGATAATAGTCAAAAAACATACTGTCACATAACTGTCATTGTTCTTTCTCTGCAAACATAACGCATTCGTTTTCTTGGACCGGTGTGAAAAATCGAGCACAATATGGCTGACTTGCTGAACGTCAGTTGCTCTGTAGAAGTACAAAGTCAAATATTTCTAATGTTATACTACCAGAGCCGCCTCATCAGAGGTTGTTAGTGTTCACGCTTCTGCACTATATGGCAGGACGGGTGCGATGAGTGACTTATAGAGTGTTATTTTCGTTCGTCGAGAGAGAACTTTACTTTTCAATTGCCTACTCAGTCCGAAGTAGCATTTGTTTGCAAAAGTAATTCTTCGTCGGATTTCTAGGCTAGCATTATTGTTGGTGTTAATGCTGGTTCCAGGTAAACGAATTCCCTACTTTCCTTTACACGCCAACAGTGGCGTGGTTGCCAAGGCGCGAATGCGCTGTCTGCACTTTTTCGTGCTATCCAAAGCGGCTTTAAAATCAACAAAGAGATGATGCGTGTCGATTCTTTTTTCACGGGTTTTTTTTCCAAGATTTGGCGTATTGTAAAAATCTTGTCGATGGTAGATTTACCAAGTCTGAAGACACACTGATAAGGTCCAATCAGTCTGTTCACATCAGGCTTCAGTCATTCGCACAATACGCTTGATAGGACCTTATATGCGATATTCAAAAGGCTGATTCCGCGATAGTTGGCGCAGTTTGCAGGATCGCCCTTCTTGTGGATTGGGCGGAGAACACTTAGATTTCAATCTCCGTATTTTGCATAAAAGCTGCTGCATGCGCCTTACCAGCTCCTCGCCAATCTTCGATTGTGGGCTCGGGTTCGACATCTCCGATTTCTTGCTCAGTTTCTCCGTTTAAAAGGGCAGAGAAGTGATCCCTATTACTGCCCTATTCTGGGACAGCTTTTCATTTTGACTGCTGACAATTGTTGTAGCCCAATTCCACTTGTTGGTATAATTTGCAATAGTCATTGCAGCTGTCCCAACTTAGTTTGTAGATGACAAGTAACCTGATAATAGCACCATTAGTCAATCTCACAGTCAACTTCCTGTTGATTCATGCAAGTAGAGTAATGTAAACGGGTCGTGCAATAATTGCATGTAATAAGTTGGTAGCCAGCCAAGTTTGAATCAACATCTTGTGCAACTGATATTGATTCCAATGTCCGTGTTCAAACACAGATACAAATTGACGTCAAGGAGTTGCTTTTTTGCTTTTTGTGGGGAGAGAGCGACGACGGAAGGGGACGGGTACCGAGTTGCCTGTGCTCGCGAAACACGCTTTGTGTTGCCGTTCGTCTCAATTATGTTATGTTGGCCGCAGATTAATTTTGACATTTTCCTTCATACCTCTTTTTACATTCGCATGCACACATATTAATAAACGACATAAAAGTAATTGTATCAACAGATTTTCAAAGTTTATTTCCAAGAAAATAATACAATTATATTAATTTGAGCGAAAACACATTTTTTCATTTAAAATATTCATACAACGCAGTAAAAAAATTCTTAGTACATATGTATGTATTGCGAGAATGTCAGTACAAAACATATTCAACCAAAGCAATTCCTTTCCGTGTTTGAACAACATGGGAAACACTTGAGCAACACCAAAAGAGAATTGCCGATAAAAGCAACTCCGAGTTTCTCTGTTTGAACACGGACAATGTTGACTAATGTAAACACCTTTTTAATTGATTCCCACAGGGCTGTGGCGATGTCCCTATCCTGCCGAAGATTGCGTTGAACGCAAGTGCATGCTAAATTTCATTGTGACGAAGCCTTAATCCTCGGAGACTTCAACGCACACCAATCAAATATACGATGCGAAGTTCTGCGGCGGTTAATTGATACAGGTGGCCTAACGTTACTATCGTCAGGCCTTATAAACTGCGTTCACTGGCGACGAATGCTGACTCTTGTATCGTATCATTTGCAGAATATCCTCAGTGAACCGAATCGGCATAAACTATAACAAAGCTGACTGTTACGGTTTCCGTGGGCAAACACAGACCTCCGTTGCTGCTCTTCCCACCTCGAATGACATACGAGAAGGGGAACGAGTCCAACACGTTCTGTCAAAGGGAATTAAGGAAGTTAGGCCGAATTTCCCCGCAGAGCAAGTGCGTCAAACGAAGTAATGCAACAACCATGTCACAATGAACCACGAAAACATAATTTCCACTGGCATAAAACTTCACTGAAAAATGTCTTATAGTTATTTTGCTTAATATAAGTGTTTTGAAGTGATATTTTTTATTAAGAGTGCGAGAATAGAAATTAACCAAATGTCAAAGTCATAAAAAGTTAAGTTTTCGGAACTTTGACTTCGACTTTGAAGTCGAAGTATTCATTGTGTTCACCTTCACTAAATCCGTATGAAAGGATATGAAAGGAAAATAAACTAAGGTAATGGAAGATAATGAAAGGGAAAGAAATTGAAAGGAAAGAAAAGGAAAGGAAGAGAAAGTAAACTAAAGGAAAGAAAATTAAATAAAAGCAAAGTAAGGGAAGCAGCACAAAAAGTACGGAAATGAAAGTAAAGGAAATGATCAAAAGGAAAAAATAAAAGAGAATACAGTAAAATAAATTACAAACGTATTTAAAAAGTTTGCCACATAAAGAAATTATGAGTTTAAAGTTCTATTCATATGATTGGTAGAATCATAAAAGCCCGGACTCCTATTTCGGTTGCTCAAATACTTGGTTGTATCCTTCTGTGTGTCAGCAAACGTTATACGTTTATATATGATTGAGCTGTTATATTCTCGAATCAAAACAATTGAACGATTTAATCAAAAGGTGCTAATAAACTAATTCACATGTAAATATTTACAAAATCTGGTAGAACGGACGCCTCTTGAAAACTTATGTTCGAAACTACATGTACATAGATTTCAGCATTAACACAGCATTCTAAACGACAGCACTGTGTTATCGCCGACAAAACAGTGCTGCTTCTTTTTCACCCATGTCGGAAAATGACAGAAAATAGAAAAACAAAAATTCTATCATTCGCCGTTGTCCTCCTCGTTCGCTCAGTTTTTGCAGTTTTATTGATGGTAAACGTGTTGGAATATGAAATGCATACTTATTTTATTGAAAAATCAAAAGCAAAATAAGTTTTCTTAATAAATTGTGTAAAGGGTAAATTGTGGGCGCTTATGAGCAATCGAAATGCAGTTTACCGCAAGTGAATAATAATTTCTACAGCTAATTGAAATGAGTCTAGCTAATTTTCGAACTTTCACATCAATTTGATAAAATGGTAAACGAAGCCAACTTTAGAAAAGAAATATTACAATAAATAAACATAGGGTAATTGTTTCCTTTAGGAGACAACTGCTAAAACACGTCCAAAAATATCGGGAGAGGTATCAAACAACGCGTTTTGACTTCGGTATCAACAATCCGAAATTATCGGAAAAGGTATCAAAAGGCGTGTTTTGACCTCGGTAACAATAATCCGGAAGAGGATTTTCGAGTTTTTGTTTCAGTGAAGAGATATTGGCATTCAAAATTGAAAATGTTCTGTGGTTGTTGTAATCACAGATTAGGGTGTACCGAAAAGTATGTTCTGCGCAGAAATACTGTGGACCGCGTAGCCGGTGTTGGACCGGCTAAGGGTTATTTTTTTGAAGCGCGGCCGAAGGCCGCCTACGCAGAAAGGTGTTGTGCACATAAATACCTTGGATCAAACCACCTATTTGGGATCGGACCTGGGTCATTTTTGGGTTTTTTGCGAATACTTTTCACTGAAACCAAAAATTTTAAATCCGCTTTCCGATTGTTGATACCGAAGTCAAAACGCTTTGTTTGGGTAATTCTATACGACAGCACGTAACTGCTAATATAGGTCCAAAAATATCGGGAAAGGTATCAAACGACGCGTTTTAACCTTCGTATCAATAATCCGAAAGCGGAAATTCGATATTTTATGTCTGTTCAGGGATAATGCAATCAAAGTTGAAAATTTTCTGTCATTTTCATGTGGTTGTTGTAATCACAGATAAGGGTGGACCGAAAAGTGCAAAAAGTGTGTTCTGCGCAGAAATACTGTGGACCGCGTAGCCGGTGTTGGACCGGCTAAGGGTTATTTGTTTTAAGCGCGGCCGAAGGCCGCCTACGCAGAAAGGTGTTGTGCCCATAAATACCTTGGATCAAGCCCCCTATTTGGGATCGGACCTAGGCAATTTTTGGGTTTTTCGCTAATAACTTTTCACTGAAACAAATTATTTAATTTCCGCTTTCGGATTATTGATGCAGAGATCAAAACGCGTCGTTTGATGCCTTTCCCGATATTTTTGGACGTATATTAGCAGTTACGTGCTGTCGTATAGAATTACCGTTGTTTGAATACCTCTCCCGATATTTGGACGTTTTTTAGCAGTTGCCTCCTAAAGGAAAAAATTACGCTTTTGCACTTTTGAGAACACCCATATCTTTGTCTACGAAAATGACAGAAAATTGTTAACTTTGCTTGCAAATATCTTGCAAACTACTAAAAATATTGGGTTTCCCCCACCGGATTAGGTTTCCTGGGACCGAAACGCGTCTCTGGGGACCAATATCGACCTCTTTAGTGCAGTTTTTACAGTTGGCGTTGGATGTAAAGTATTACCAAAATGTTTGCTGCTCTAGTTTCAAGAACGCTCACAGCTTGTGTTGCAATTTTAAGAAAAATCGTAAAATAAAAATTTCCAACCTTCACTTACTTTGGAAGAAAAATGCGCAAATTGCTTTTTGTTGCTAATTGCAGCTATGCCACATATTTTGCGGTAATAACGCGCTTACATTTTGTGTCTTACCTATCGTGAGCAGAAAAGAGCATCGATATGAACAAAAATAAAAAGCAAAGTAGCAAAGTTCGAAATTAGGAAATATCGAAAATAAAGTTTGCCGAGCTTGAGGAGTGTTTGACGTTTCTGCAATTTTGTTGTGCTCTTTTATTTGCTTTTCTGGCCTTTGTACTCTTCGATATTTATCCTGATATTCTTTGTTTTTTCCTGTGTCAATATATTTTTTAGCTTTGCCTCAAGTAGAAAATGAATGGCTCATATACGCCCGTTCTCTGATTCATAGTTTTTAAATTTTCGATATGTGAAGAAATTATTTGTGGTTTTCGTAACAACCGCTCACAAAGGCTGTTAAATGCGTAAGCAAATAGCCAGCACCGAATACTGAAATTATTTTAAAGCGCGACGGCAATGAAATCAGTGTTATTAACCAATCTTTATACGCAGCAAACAATAAGGCATAAGCCTAAGTGTGAAAGTAATCATCTAGTTGTAGCATATAAAATTAAAAAAAATCTAATTAAGAAATGTACATAATTAAAAACCATCAAAATAAATCCGCGCAAGGTAAAAATTTATTAGTTTGCCGAAATTGTTAAGGGTTAAGTGCATGCAACCAAAAACTCAACGCAGTTAGGAAGCCTTTCAAATAATGAAAATTCACCTAAGCGATCTATATTGATTAAAATTACTATAATGCATTGTGACAACACGAAAGCATCATCAGAAATCGAACATGTAGATTGGAGCACTGGCACAGGTTCCGGACATCATTATGCCAATGTTAGGTAAGTACCAAAAAAGAAAGGATTAACAATTTAAAAAAAAACATAAGTACATATTTGTATAATTATTGAGAACTAAGTATCGCAATACATGAACAAAATTCACAAGGATTTAATTAGCACCTACATATCGCACAGGAATCAACTAATTTAATTTGGACCCTAAAAGCTAGGTTTTCAGAATATGCTCTTGGTAAGGTACGCGTTTAAAAGTGACTAAAATTCAGAACGCGAACATGCGAATGCTTCCAACCAAATCCCTTTAGGTTAGTAAAAGCGATTGTTAGTAGCGGAGCGGATCAGATCTACTTATGGCAAATGAGTCTATACATCAATAACGCTCCTAAAACTCTGTATAATATTTTGTAACAGCAAAACATTATCTATGAAAACGAAGTGATAACTACTCTGGGAGTACCTCTTATTTTCTTACTTGTGGAGCTTTTGCTGGTTTACGTAGATCTGCGGGCGGGAGTTGAGAAAGAAATTTACATTCTTTCCCATTCCCACAACAGCCGGTTCTATCGTACCGGAATGACCCGGGTTTTTTTACCCGGCCAAGAGCTGTTATTTCAGTGTAACCCTGTCTAATCGGTCTAGTCTCACCCTTAAAATGTCATCCTCGGATATATATAATATAATATATTTTCCCCTGACGTCGATCCCAGGGACTCTACCTTAGTATGCCAAGGCATAGTAGTCCGGTCAGGGCGACGTCGACCAGCAAATTATAAACATCTATATTCCCCCTGCCACGTGTTTGCCGAGAGATTATCATTCCGACATTAGTTCGTTGCTAAGAGGCCTATAACCTTCTAATTCTAGGCGATTTCAACGCACATCACGGTCTCTGGCACTCCAACTTGCCAGCAGACAGTAGAAGGCCCGCAATTGCAGATCAAAAAGACAACTCCGCAATCTGTACAGTCAATGGAGATCCTCCCAACAGGGTGGCAGGTAACTGCCACAGGTCGCCAGACATCTCCATAACGAGCGCGGGCCTAATTAACTTCGTCATCTGGCGACCGATGCTTACATTAGCTTCAGACCACCTACCCGTCCTACTCTCCATTGAACGACTGACCGACTTCATAACGACCCATAAACTGGCATACATTAACTTCACCAAAGCGGACTAGGCCGCTTTACGGACTATACAGAGCGCTCCTTCGCTGCCTTACCCACTCGGACAGACGTACGCAAAGGTGAAAGAGAGTTTCGCAAAAACAAACACAAAAACACTCCCCGAAGGTTTGGAGAGTGTTGTCGAATTAACAGTCCTTGGCCGGATTTGAACCCGGTACCCTCCGGTACTCCCTTGTGGTACTGCCCGCCTGTCGTGGTAGCGATTTATGACCAGTGAAACCTTCTAGGTCATGTCACCCCTCCTTCCGTAAGGAAGGATAAGATGGGTATTGAGAGGTGAGACGCATCATATCCATAGATCAACCATCGAGTTGCACGTCATTACCTTTGTGCATATTAGTCGCCTCTTACGACCGGTATGCTTACCTCGGGTACATTCTAAACCCCTAACTCGAAGGGGCAGTTTCGGAAGGTAATCGATTCAGCCTCAGGCCACTTTATTCCTGCGGGTAGAATACCAGAAATTCGTCCCAATTTTCCTGCAGAAGCTGCGGCGATGGCAAGAGAACGTGACCAAGTGATACTCATCAATCCCGCAGATCCCAGAATCAAAGATCTCAATGCGGAAATTCGTATGATAGTCAACGTACACAAATTGACTAAGTGGAAAGTTATGGTCGACTGTCAAGGGCCTATCCAATCCGACCAAATACAAAGACAAGGCCGCCATTGCATTCGGCGACAGCATCAATTCGGATGCCAAGAAATGCGCGAGCTTCTTTTACCGGCTGTTTATAATGCATCCACCTGCGGATAGGACTAAGAGAAGTGTCATCCGACGTGCGCACAAACGCAAACACTCCACTGCGCCTATTACCGTCTCAGTCGCAGAGGTTAAGGAAGCCATAATGAAGGCCAAACCCTCAAAATCCATCGGACCCGACGGAATCGCCATGAAGATGATCAAACACCTGGGCCACGAGGGGCAGAGTTATTTAGCGGCTCTTTTCAACCACTCTCTAACTACTTTCGTCATACCTGAGATATGGAAACAGGCGATTGTAGTTCCCCTACTAAAACCAGGGAAGCCGGCGAACCAAGGAGATTCTTATCGTCCGATATCCCTCCTTTCGCCGGTTGCGAAATTACTAGAGACCATTCTGCTTCGTTACTTTATTGCAAATTTGGCACATCCGCTTTAAATGCCATTACAACACAGATAAATCATGGTTTGAATCAACACTCACCAAACCATAGGACGGCTGTCGTGGCACTTGACCTATCCAATGCATTTGATACGGTCAACCACGCCTCCTTCGAGACCTGGAAGAGACACCGCTCCCTGCCGTCCTTAAGAGGTGGACCGCTAATTACCTCAATAGTATAAATGGAATAAAACAAGGGGTGCCGACCCTGTTTACGACATGGAATGCGCAGATGGGGCAAGAGTTAAATATTCACGTAGACGGAGTACCTCTACGTACTGCCAACCACCTGAAAATCTTGGGTGTGACGTTCGACAGCGGCCTCACCTTCGCTGGTCATGCCACCGCAATAGCGTCAAATGTACAGAGCCGCAATAAGATCAAGATAAGATAAGAAAGAAACGTTGCTTGCTACATATACGGCTATTGACCGACCGGTTATTGACTACACTGCCCATATGGTCGCCCAATCCTTCTGACACCAATTGGAGGAAATTGCAAGTCTGCCAAAACACCGCCATCAGAACTGCTACGGGATGTCTGCTTATGTCATCTGGCTCCCACCTCCATCAAGAGGCAAAATTGCTCAATGTTCAAGAGCACGCGGAACTCTTGAGTAGACAGTTCCTTCTGAACTGTCATAAACCCAGTCATCCAAATCGACATCTATTGGATGTAGCCCCGCCCCCCAGAGACATAAGGAGACATCTTCGTAAGCACTACGACGATATCCATATCTTTGCTATTTGATCTGCGGGACCATAGACGGGCTCTAAATGACCTCCACTCCGAGTAGGTAGACAGATCCCTCAGAACTGGGGTTGTGAATCCCATTATCAGTACTCAGTCACCAGAATTGGCTGAAGAGGAGCGTGTACTTCCGAGGGAGACTAGAGTCATGCTAGCACAACTTCGCTCTGGATATTGTAATAGGTTAAACTCTTACTTATCCAAACTGAACCCCACCATACCAAACACATGCCCTGCATGTGGTATTTTCCCTCATGATACCAAACATCTCTTCTCCTGTTCAATCGAACCTACTCTTCTAACACCTACATCACTTTGGTCCAACCCTGTGGAAACTGCGCGTTTCCTCGGACTTCCGTTAGAAGAGCCTGATGACAATTCAGAGTGACCGAGCACATTAGGCAGGGCGAAGCACTGTTAACAACAACAAAGAAATTTACCAACGCTGTATAGATTTTGTTGCTGAGCTTACTCGCCTCAATGATTACTTTATCCCGCCTTGAAGGTTCCACTGGTCATACCAAATCGCTACGACAGTCGTGCAGTACCGCCAGGGAGTACCGGAGCGTACCGGATTCATATCCGGCCTCGGACTGTCAGTTTGACAGCACTCCCCAAAGCCTTCGGGGAGTGTTTTTGTCGTTACAACAACAACAACAACAACAGCCCTGGGACAGATAATATTAAAAGTGGGTTGGAAAAGTTTTTTCAAAATGGGGTCGGCCCTCGGCGGTGGTGGCAAAGCCTCTGAGTGTATTTTTGCCATGGAAGGCTTCTCAGCAAAAATTCTTCTGCTTTGCATATGCAGTTTGGAATCGGCAAAAAACTGTAGGTAAAATTTGTAGGAAAGATTAGAAGCAGCACACCATAAATTGGTAGAGAAGCTCGGCCTTAATCTCCTCAGAGGTATATATCACGCTAATTATTTAATTTTATTTTAAAGAAAAGTCATTTTCGACCACACTCCCTAAAACCTTCGGGGAGTGTTTTTGTCGTTACAAGCAACAACAACAAGACATTAACACTATACCGACAACATCCGGCTAACCGATTTGTTTGTTTATTTGAGTAACGACTAAAATACTTCTGCTGGGTTTTGGAGATAGTCCTTCTCATGATATCAATCCGGTACGCTTAGGCACTAGCATCTTAGGTACAAAATCGACTGTTAGACGATTCGAAATGACCATTTGGGCTGCTAAATATTTGTACGTATGCATTCACATTTGTAACAGTTCTGGTGACAGTAAGGTTATGTTGACAATTGGATTGAAGAAATTACGTAGCTAGGCAGATAAGTATTGCGCTTAAAATTGACGATATGTGTGTACATATGTAAAAATACTGATATGGAAAATACGTTAAATACTCGAAATACCTGAGTTTACCATTTTGTGTTGAAATGAAGCTTGTATTGAATGCACAAACAAGTTTTACAATTTGCTATGCATTGATCTAATATGCATTCATTCATATACATAATATGTATGTACACTTTTAGTATCATAAACAATCTGTATAATATACCCTGCCAGTCAATCCAGCATATTGAAATTGTCTCTGCCTTATTTGTTTTGATATTAATATGAATTTATTTTCTTAAATTCTTTAGTTAGATATCGAGTAAAAGAAGATTAAACAAAAAGCACCGTTCTCTCAACTCTAACATTAGCAGAGGAATTGAGAAAATGGCGTTTTCAAAAAAAACCAAATTTTTATAAGTTTGTACGTAAGTATGTTAACATTTGTGGTAAATTTCGTTTTGACTGCTCTTTTTGACAATGTGAATTTTCATTCCCAATTTCAATTCCAAATTCGTGAGTTCGATTTTTTTCTTTTCTAGCTTGACGTTTCGATAGATGTCCTACTTTTGAAGTTAAAAAAAGCTCCTTAAATTTGAGATACAACTAAATTCTTTTTTGGACTGTTGAGCACATAAATAGGACATAGCTACAAGGTGGCGCAAAAGTAATCCTCCTATCAGAAAATGCTATAAATTTTGCGATTGGCCCCTAAAGTCAGTTCTGTTTTGACATTTGTGTAGTAAACACATGCGAAATACACGTTAATAAACAATGTTACGCTACACTGCTCCAGAACGCGGAATATTGCTGACTATTTGACCAATAATCGGTCGGGGCCAAACGGTTACTGTGAATGGTGAGCGCTACAGAGCAATGATCAACGAGGTCTTTTTGCCTCAACTTGATGAATTGGGATTGGAAAACATGTGGTTCCAACAAGACGGTGCAACAGGACACACTGCACGTGCCACAACCGATATGCTGAACATCGGAAGCTTACTTTTGCGCCACCTTGTATTTTCTAATCTAATTGCAGTTCCACCGATTGGGGATTTGGCCCCCCTCTCCCTTGGCCACACACTCAAAATTTCCATATAATAATTTTTATTTGCTTATCCAATTTCAGGTCCGGCGTTTTTTTAAATAACTTTTGAACAAAGGGTGGACAAAGAAAACTTTCTCCTGGACAAACATGGACAAACGGTTTTCAAATGAATGACGTGTCATTTATATAAATATTCACATTTGGAGGTGCCAAATTCACACCGTTTTTTTTTTTTTAAATAACTTTTGAACAAAGGGTGGACAAACAAAACTTTTTCTTGGTCAAACGAATGGTATGTCGTTTTTTTATTTACTCCGATTTGGAGATGCCAACTTCACAAAGCTAAATTTTTTCAATCCGATGAGTAGTTCACAAACCTGCCGAAAAGCTTCAAAAAAGAATTTAGACTAAGGCCCCATAATTCACCAAAGAATTTAAGTTTTTAGCTGCCCAAATTTTACATATTTCATGTTGTTGTTATGTTAGCGATGCTTCGACCCTCCCTCGTCGTCACTTTACTTACCTAGCATTGTCACCAATCCATTCTAACGGAAGTCCCAGAAACCTTGCGGCTTCAACAGTAATTTTTTGCAATAAACTGAGAAATGAGCTAAACTGAGGCATTCCTCATTCTAATTTCGGTCGTGTTTACTTAAAGAAATATAACCGTTCCGACAAGAATCCCTTCCGGACCGGAGCATCTTCCATTCGCATTACCCACTGGGTTTTAATTCGTTGGACAATGTCGATGTCTGCGTAGAGCTCATACTACCTACATACATAAACGTAATATAGTTTACAGTTTTAGCTGGCGTAAAGTTAAAATACTAAATTTGAGAAGACTTCCCGGTTTCCATACTGCATTGAAAACAGTCTCTTAAGCGTACTTTTTTGGGTATTCGAAAATTGCCAAGCTTTATGTACATAGGTTTCAAATTACATGCGTAATCGGTATGGTTTTCATCAAATTTTCTCGGTTTTTGTATCATTATCCCAAATACTTTCATAAAAAGGAGCAAACTGGAAGAAAAAGGGACAGGGAAAGAACAAGACAGTCTTTAAACTTGGGTCTCGAAATATGAAGGTAGTCAGTTTGGCCGGTCTGGGAGCAGTGCACTTTTATAGACATTGTAGCACAAACCATTGCTTCGACAGCGAAGGAAGGCAAACAGTTTAAGTTGCCAACTTCACTTGCCGTACTTAAAATTTCTTCAAAATCTCGTATATAATGTTACCAAGGCGAATTCGGTAAAAGGTGAAACTTTCCGATCAGCTGATTCCTACTTTTTTCACGCATTTTTTTTTGGAACTACAAACTTCGCCTCAGTGTGATTGCGAATTATTAGTAAACATTTCACGGCATTGAATCGTAGTAGATTTAATGCGCCTTACTCCTGTCTTTGGTGTTTGAATTGTACAAGGTGGCGCAAAAGTAAGCTTCCGATGTTCAGCATATCGGTTGTGGCACGTGCAGTGTGTGCTGTTGCACCGTCTTGTTGGAACCACATGTTTTCCAATCCCAATTCATCAAGTTGCGGCAAAGAGAACTCGTTGATCATTGCTCTGTAGCGCTCACCATTCACAGTAACCGTTTGGCCCCGACCGATTATTGGTCAAATAAATAGTCAGCAATATTCCGCGTTCTGGAGCAGTGCAGCATAACATTGTTTATTAACGTGTATTTCGCATGTGTTTACTACACAAATGTCAAAACAGAACTGACTTTAGGGGCCAATCGCAAAATTTATAGCATTTTCTAATAGGAGGATTACTTTTGCGCCACCCTGTATATCAAATTGAAATGTTTTATCATCATGTGAATATCACACGATCTCTGAGAAGTAAGTGATATGTACATACTTGAAATGTCAATTGTTTGTATTTTGGAAATCCCGGAATTTTCGGGATATGATTTTGCACTCTTCGGTCCCCGGTTTTAGTGCCGGTATTGCTCTATTAGCTATTCTCTAACAGTTTCGGCTGAAAAGAGTAAACAAGTTATTAAAGCAACTATCTTACTGAAATATGTAAGAAATAACTGGATGCATTAATACTCGTAACAAAGAAAAATAATTTTTTGATGTGGGAAAATCACACCTTTCTTAAGTTTAAAATTCATGGTAACTCGGGTGTAGTTGTAGAATATGTAACAATTGAATTATAAAATCGAAAATGGAATAAATAAATTTAAAATTTTCGATACTGGATCCACAGTTTCTTGTACGTCACACATATTTAGAATTAATAACGGCATGTAAGAAAAATATCCCGGGACTTTTGGCACATAAAAAAAATACGGGATTCGCATACCTAGTTCATATGTACATACAAGTGTACGTATCGCACGTTTTATTGTAAACAGATGTAACTCAAAATTTTTATTTTTTGGGGAAAACGGAAACAAAGTTTTGTCATTTTACATGTACCAAACAAGTCACGCCAATTTTGAAGGTATAAAGACAACCTTCAATTTTTAGTATATTGCTAAAAAATATATCATTGAAAACATTTCAACCAAAAGTACCTAAAAACTAAAAACTTATAATTAAAAAACAAAAAATATATGTTTTTGTTAGTGGCATAAAAATTTATTTGGTGAAAGATCAAAGAATTTTAACGGTCAAAGTTAGTGTAACTCTGAATTCAATCACTTTGCTAGTAATATTTGTATTTTATAATGTTATTTATTATTTCCTACATTTTATCTCATTGAGTGTGGTAGAAGAATGAACCAGTCAAAAAATTAAAATTTTGAGTTACCTCTGTTTACATCAAAACGTGTGATATGAACATTTGATAACCGAATTTAGGTTGAATTGTTTGTATAAGCATTAACCATTTTATGGTAACAAATTGACAATGTGTTAATGCAAAAATAAAAAAAAGCATTTAGAAGAAAGCAGCTGTGAGTTGAGCCTTTGTTTACCTTATACAGTCATATGATTAATACATTATAAAATGGGCGACCGCATTCCGAATTTTAGCCAGATATTTCTAAAACTGAGGGACTAGATTGCGTTAATTTTTTTTCTCATACAAACATCGGACCAACGTTATACCATTTCGTGTTCATAAAAGGTATAAAGACGATAGCCGTTTCAAAAATGATGGGTTTTGATTGAAAAATTCGAAAAAACTGTTAAAGCTACAAAACAATTAAATTTTAAATATTCGCAGTAGAATTTGAACCGAGATCTCCCTAGGAGTACTCTTTTTGACATCGTTTCGGAGATATAGAAAATATTTTTTTCGTATTTTGCTCTTATATCTAATAAGATATAAGAAAGAATAAGAAAGTACTCACCTTAACATTCTTTGGAATCAATAACGGAGATTTCTTCACTCTGTGCTCCAATTTTAATAATCTTAGAGCAATAGGGGAGACTTCCTCAAGTGATTAATAAAAGTTTTCTCCCTTCTTTATATTTTTGGAGCGAAAGTAGAGATTACTCCAACTTCTACTCTTAGCTAACACCTTTTTGTTATTCAAACCGAATTCTGTGCCACAAAAAAAAATTACAAAAATGGAAAAACTTTTCAACAAAAGAATAAAGTTTCAGAAAATAAAGAAATAGAAAAAAGAAAATTTAAATAAAGATTTAAACTAAAATGTCGGTTGCTTTCCATAATGAATCCTTTATTTCTGGTATGTAATGTATTTATAAGTTCTCTTTCATTGCTTGCGAGGTTTAAAACAGTGTGACGAATTCGATGATTCCTCGATTAATAATCCTGAGTTCGATTACTACGAAGTCAAATAAACACACGCACTAATACTGTAACAAATAACTAGTTTTATTTACTACTACTAAAGCAATACAATTTCACAAGTTTGGTAACTCCACAATAAGTTCACTGTACAACAATTCAAAATAAACTGATCATCCTTGCTTGGTTACTGTCTTTTATAGTCCGACAGGGTGCTACCCTACGCACCCAGAAGTTTCTTGGTTGTTCCGTCTTCGTGTTCTCAGAGGGTCGGTGTTATGTATTGGCATCTCCTCTTTGCATCGTATTCGGAAACACTCGCGCCACCTCTCTTCCTCTTCCTAGTTACACGCTTGCATGCATAAGCGTAGCCATCGTTATCTCGGTTGTGTTTAACTAGTGGTGGGAGTGTTATTGAGTTAGGGATGGTACTTGCTTGAGAATATTCGCCACAATAGTACTCTTCAATTGCTTCCATAGAAGGCTTGAGGGATGATTCTCCAAAGATCTTTCATTGGTCGTTTAGAATGAATGTAAAATGGTTTTCTAAAATTCTCTAAAACTCCCCATTATTCGAGTGTGCTGCATAAAAAGTAATAACAAAAACCCCATTATGTTTTTTTGGGAGGTGAAAAGGACTTTTTCTATTACTCGCCCTCCTGGGACATGCAATGCTAAAAGGGAGTACACAAAATAAAGTATATGGTAATACGTAGAAGTAAAGAGAGTACCAGGGAGTAACCACATACCCGACAGGGAGTACTCCTGGATTAATAAAACGATGATCACTGGTTCTACTGGGTTCTATAAAAATAAAAGTATTACTAGCAATAAAACTAGCGAAGTGAAAAATGCCTGCCGTGGTGAATTAGCTCCGAAATGATAGTTTACCGGCACCCACTAGATGAGTCGCGGTCAACCTCTATATTCTACCTTCTCTAGTTTAGCTCTTTTAAATTTGCATTTAAACGGTGGTGAATTTGTTCTTTTCTTCCTATGTTAGAAATATATATTTATTATTTGATATTTGCTGATAAAAGAGATTGCCAACAGTTTTTCATGTTAAAATTAACTGCACACACGTTGTAAAAAATTTTTAAATACCGGGGTTGTTAGTCGCTTGTTTATTGTAATTTACAAAAGTGTCACGTTTTCACTATAACACTTTTTTGTATTAATTGCTTATTTAGTTTTTATTTTCTTAATATCCAACAAAAACGGCAGCGACTGCGAGTATCATGGGTATCCATTTTAATGAATTTTTCAAATAACTAAATATGTAAAAATAAACAATTTGTATTTAAAACAAGTTAAAAAGTGATTGTTAATCATTTCAATTAATACAAAATGCATGAGCATTAGCGCATGTAGTTTGTTATAAAAAAATGGTGCTACTAACCTATACAGACAGTCACCTTAACCTGATCCGTTTGCGGATATAATTGTACATTTTTCAGTCCTTCTTAGAGCGACGTTCTCATTCCCTACTTACTGCCACTAAAAGGCCACGTTGCGGTCACATATTTGAATCGGAGAAGGAAAAAAGACGAATTTTTAAAAACGAGAAACGTTAGACCGAAAGTAGTGTGTGAAGTAATAATTGTGAAAATACCACCACACGACTATGACTAAGTGCCGTCTGCAATCAGTACAGGATTGAAAATTAGGACTTAAATTTGAAACCTTTTATCGGTTTGAGCAAAATTTTTAAAACGTTTTGTAGCGAATTCCAAATTTCTACATCGATTTTTAATTATTTTAATTTAACTGAGTAAGAAGTTTCAAATCTTAAAATGCTTCTAAAATTAATTAAAATTTGCCCATCTTCTACCTAATATCGGATATGATTTAAATTTGAATTCCCTGCAAATGATGCTGAGCAAAACCAACTGCTCCATTATTATTGGGAAGATCCTTTTAGAGATATTCGAAACCAAAGGAATCTTCAAAGAAGGTGACTATTGTACGATTTCTTTCGAGCAGCTGAGCCTTACGGCACTGGTAAAATTTATGTAAAGAGCTTGCAGTTAAATAAAGAAAGCGAAAAAATGGAATATTAAAGTGAACACCGACAAATCTGTTCATGTGACTTTCACTACTAGAAGAGAAAGCTGTCCCCTGGTATATATAAATGACACACCTATTCCTCAGAAAAACTCAGTAAGATATCTTGGAATGCACCTAGATCGACGACTTACGTGGAAAGACTACATTAAAGCAAAGCGCGAACAACTTAAGATAAAGACAAACAAAATGTACTGGCTCCTTGGAGCAAAGTCCGAACTCAGTCTTGAGAACTAAATTCGATTATACAAAGCGATTTTAAAACCAGTCTGGACATACGGTATACAATTATGGGGCACGGCTTCCAACTCCAATATCGAAATTCTACAGCGATATCAATCAAAGACACTTAGAATGATTCTAAATGCGCCATGGTTTATAACAAACGAAAATATACATAACGACCTGGAAATTCCCTACGTCAAAGAAGAAGTGCGGAGGTTATCCAATAGATACTTGAACTACAAACTTAGCGATCACAGTAACACTCTTGCTATATGCTTATTAGATGATAGTGAAGAAACAAAACGACTTAAAAGGTTGCACGTCCTTGATTTGCCCTTTAGAAATTAAGTATGTATGCTCATTCATATGTATATATGTACACCAAATATACACGCCATAATTGTTAAGAAAACCAAAAATTGAATTAATTAATACCGCACTGAAATATGCTTTATATTTATTTTTATATTCTGCTACTTATAACAAATGTATCACATTTGCTGAATGTTAAAATGACAGATTGCAAATAAAGTAATATAATACAAAAAAAAAAAAAAAAAAAAAATAAAGAATCGGTGCACCTGCGGCTTGACAGTCATATTTTGATAGTCTATTGGGAACCACTATTAACATTTAATCGCTCTACCCAAAATGTGTTTTGGATTGAGTAAGCGCTTGAGGAGTAAAGTGAGTCCATGAGTCTATAAGTCTCTCTTCATACCTGCCTTTATGTATTTGATGACAGGAAATTGGGTGCAGAAAAAAAAGGTCGAGGATGATTTGAGCTCTCTTTGTTTCCACTTCTCTAAAAAGCATAAGCGAATATCGCCTAGAGGGCTAAGCGCTATCGAATGATAAATAAAGATTTTATTAACACGTGCCCACATTCCATTTGCATTAAAATCATACTATTATAATATTTTATAGCTAAATAGGTTCCGGCTACATTACTTAGTTTTACATCATTTTATTTGGCTTCTCTTCTTATATTCAAGAGCGTATTTGTTGACAGAATTCCCACACTACTGAGCTATGTACATAGTACGTATCCGTTTTATTTTCTAACTTCAATTCTACTCTCTCCTCGCTTTGAAAGTGTCACAAGAATCGATATAATTAATTAAACAATGTATAAGTGTATTTACTGTGCAATAATACTAACAAAAACAATAAATCATATACAATGCGTTCTTCGAAAAATGTACCGTATTTATTTGTTTTCCGTCGTATGTGTGTGATTTCGTCATGTATCGTACTTCAATATGCTTAAGGTCGAATCGTCATATCCGAGAAAGTTCGTGCGACATGTATCGTATCGACATACGGGAACGAGGGATAGGATGTAATCGTTGGATTGGTTATTTATTGATATATTTACTATGAATTCGATTTTGTATCTTCTGTGTTTTTAAATTTGAATTAACATATTTTTCATTCTAAAAAATAATGAACTCGAAAAAATGTTGATCCGGTTTCGTCTTTTTCGTTTGACTTTCGATATGTGACGCTTCAATTCGTGCTGTCAACATAGGGTAATGGGATCGATTTTAGCCACGATATATGTAATTCAAAGTCAGTTTACTTCGAAGGGATGATTCGATCCTGAATTTGTTTTATGGAATTTGACAATACAACGCAGTGTATATTTACCTGTGGAACTGTTGGACTCAAGACAAAACTCCACAACTAGTCTCTTAGGCGTTTCAGGGCTTCATCCTATTTGTGAGCTATTTCATTTATCCTTCTAAAACAAGATAAAGTTGTGCAACGTCTTACATGCCCTGCGAAGGTTTTATTGATGTTGAGTTAATAGTCATACATACGCACAGCTGGCGAAAAAATGATAGCACAAAATTATTTACACATACATCATAAGCATATCATATTACTTCACAATTGCACCGTGCACATAACTACATTAGGCTGGGCCGAAAATCTGTATTTTGATTTAATCACGCTTAAAAGCTTTAAAATTAACCATGGTGCCACAAAGGTTACTGAAGTCCAAGTCGATAACACATTCACGTATTTATCCTCTTACTTTCACTCTCCTGCTTTTCCCTTACATTAGGTGTCAGTGAACTGTATGCCACTAAGAACTCTAACGTCGACCTTTAATGTGGCTGGGTTTAACTGAAACCAAATTCGGTATACGCCCACTTTCAAATATCGAAAGCATTTAAAATTGGGATAAAGTTGATAATTACTGGGTTGAATGGATTGACCTTAGGTGCTACATAGTTAATACAAAGATAATAATCATTTATATGTAAACTCTAACTAATTTGTGCCGATTTGCAATAACCCTGAAGTCTTGAAGTAAATGTAGTTTGAAGGTTCAAGAAAAAAAATTTCTTTAGAATGTATGTGCATTTAAAAAATAATGTTTGCGTTCAAACGACTTAGTCGGTTACCTACTGCAAGCGTTGAAACATAACTAAGCAGTTGCTATATGGACTTCAGCGTTTATTGCAGATATAAATTTAAGTCAAATTGAGCTTTTCACTTAAGTCGTCTTAGCCAGCAAACAGTTCGAAAATCTGAAAATAGATAGTGCGTAGCTTTCACAGTGATATAGCTCTTACACTTTTTTTGTGAAATTAATGGCATTTTATAAAGGCCACGCATGTTTCAAAAAAATGTTTTTCTTTTTCCTCGGAACAAAAGCACATAGAGACCTCTGAAACATGAGCCCTTAATATTAGTATAAGGATTGCCCTCACTTACCAATTTCCCATACAAACTACCCAGGAATTTTTTTGTAATCCGATCCCTATAAGTCAATAAGTCAACTCATGCAAGGTCGAAACTAATTAAGTTAACCCAGTTAAGTCAACTCCGTTATTTTTGGTTTTTTTTGTAAGTCTCTATAAAATAGTTGGCAGGCTTTGCATTACTGGTTGCCGTTCATTGGTTAAAGCAATTAAAATAAAACCTAAAGAAAAAGTTTCTCTATTTTGTATAAGAAATTGAAAAAACCTGTTTTGTGCATGGTTTCGAAAAAAAAATTTTATTTTTGTTTGTGTTGTATACTAACAACATTATGGCTGCTCACAGTCCTGTGTTATCTGGCCTGTTAATTTTACAATCTGGTGCTTAAATGTTAAAAAAATTTAGATTAGTAAACATTTTGTTCTTGTTTTGCCTTTGAATGTAAATGTAGATAAACTTTCCCAGCTTTGGCTTATGCTTCTTTCGTTAGCTAATATGGCAAAACTTAAAAGCTGGCTTCACACAAAACTACAAATTGATTGTTTCGCAATAGGAAAACGGGAAAAATCAGAAGGAAAAGATATTGAAGTATAGCAAGTATATGCTATATACCAATGAGAGCTAGCCAACAATTTTCTTCGAAATCGCTTTCGAAAGTAGAAGAGTTTTTGTACTGAAATGTGGGAAACCCCACTCCTACTTTTCAATGTGGTCGGGTTTTGCTTGAAATGCTCCTTAAGTGTGACAAATCCTATTGATATAGCTCTCACAGTCACAGAAATATAGAATTTTTGAATCGTACAAGCAAATTTTGAGAACTATTTAAAAAAGTGTGCGAGGGGCCACGCCTATTCTCACGTATGTTTTGAAAGTAAAATACCACACTGAAGGTCCCAAATTAAAATCACGGGATAGGCAACATCAAATATTTTTGAAAATGGTTTTTTTTCAAAAACGTGGTTACCCCTCGAGTGTATTTCTGACATAAAAAAGCTTCTCAGCAAAAATTATCTGCAGATACCGTTCTGAGTCGGAACAAAACATGTAGCTTCCTCCATTATTAATCACATAACCTACAAAATGTTAAGGCCTTCGATAGCTGATGTGGGCCTTTTTTTTTTTATACAAGAATATATATATATATAATATATCTCTAATCGAATGCAGTTTTCGAAGAAATCTGCGAAGTACCACGATCAGTTTTTTAATACCTCCTAATTATCAGAATTATAGAAAACTACAAAATTTCAGTAATTTACCATGAGTAGTTCGTATCTTCTACTTTTCGTCTACTTTGTTATATTATAGTTATTATGAGTGATAATTTCCAAAGATATATGGTATGAAAATTAAAGTTAATTTATCGGTTGCTACATGCTGCAGTGGTCCGTTTGAGTTGAATCCGGCAAAAGAAGTTGAAGTTCAAACAGAAAGGAAACAGGGTTCATCGCTCAGCTCGTTGGCCTAATCTTTCCAGTACGGTAACGAGGAAATGTTAAACCCGTTTAAATTAAAAACGTGAGCTGTGAGTGCTCTAGCTATTTTATGAACAATAATTATTTTCATTTCTAAGTATAAGTTATGTATATAATGTTCAGTTTTACCCCAAATTAGACTTCCTTACTTGTTATTTGAAAAAAAAAAAAATTTTTTCACTGGCACTTTTTTTGCTAACGGTTAATTAGTATGCAGACGCTTATATCCTATATCATCCTCATTGAGAAATGATTAAACAGATCTTTAATTATTATTGAATTATGTGAAAATCTTCACTTGTCTCAAGTAGTTTATAACACCGTTTATTGTCACTTTGAAATCGACTGCAGTCTGGATTTGAAATAAATTCATTCTCTTTGTTCTTTTTATCTCTCTCAATTGCAATATATATAAGTAGTACATGTATGTATGTGCTCCTAAACACACATAAAATATTTTTAACCGCGTATATAACTAGTAACAATAAATTTTGTTTTGCATAAAAAAATGGGTGATTGAAGGAATAAGTTATTAAATCACAAAATGCTTTACTTAACGAGATTGAATAACAGAGGTCTAATTATGCATACATATATATATATATATATATATATAATGTGTTGTAATGCATTTTTTTATTTAAGTACAATATTCAATATTAGACTGTCTCTTAGCTCCATAGAACAAAAATACTGTTTGAAATTAAAAATTAAGAAACATTGAAAAAGTGTTCGCTTTGAAATATATAAAATTTCAATTTGTCATGACTTCGAATCTGTTTGGTTTAAATAAATGATCCTTTATATCATGATGTACGTATAAATTTTTGGGAAAGAGGATCGCGGCGCTCTCTGGCTCGGTATTTATGTTCTAAATATAAGCGGCTAAATCGTTTAAAAGGTTAAGCGCCAATTAAGTAAGTAATATTAGCAAACCAAGTAAGGAAACCGCTGTGCCGAAGACTTTATACCTTTCATGAATACGCATCACATTTTTAAGTGTCCGATCCTTACTTATAATAAGTACAAACTCTGCAAAATTTGATGCGTAAGTAAATTAAAGATACATAGCCCAAACCCCGTTTATCTTGATGATTTTACTACACACATTACATATGTAATAAGTACTGTAGCTGCCAAATTTTGTGTTCCTCGCTATTAAATTGCAAAATTAACAGCCCAAAACCCTTTTATCGGAACCATCGATTGTATGGGAGCTATATGTTATGTTGATGCGATCTGGCTGCTTTAGCCACATTACGTATTTAATGAGGTATAGCGTACAAAATTTTAGGAAACTGGGCCTAAGACCTTAGATCGAACAGCCATAGTTTTGAGCTTCGCTTCATGAAAGTTGTAATTTTTCCATTTGTCCGAAAACTTGGTGTTTGGCACGTTAAAATCAGACCTGTTAAATTTGATTAGTAATTAGTAATCAATTAATTAGACGGTTTTTTTAATTGGTATTGATTTCTTTAATTGTTTTTCAAGAGAAGGCAATTATTAATTGAATTCGATTAGAAAAAATTTAAAAAAAAATTTTAAATAATCAAAACTTTTTTCTGATTATTTTTGATTTTTTTTAAAATAATTTTTTTAATTAATTGGAAAATAATCATTAAAAATGGAAAGTAGTTGGTCAAACCGGTAATCATTAGGATTAGTAATCATTATTTAACAGATCCGATTAGAAAAAATATGAACAAATTTTATAATTCCGATGGAAAAAATACATTTGATTTTGGTGAGCCCTCCTACTGCACATAGTTTAAACAAGTATGTATGCATACATATTTTCATTTAACACTATTTAATAAAGTTAGCGCAAGCCGCAAATACATTATGATGAAAGCTCATGGATTGTGTACATGAAACTATATAAATATTTATATATACAAATAAATATAAACAAGTTAGTAGTGTATTTGAAATCGGCATCTCTTCCATTTTCTTGATATAGCGCTGATGGGTGCATGAGCAAACAGGCGTGCATATTCTACGTATACTCCTGTAGAACGAAATCTTTGACCCTTAAGAAAAGTCGTCCGTGCGAATCCCTTATATATTTCTTAATATTTCATGAAAAAACAATGCGCCCTTTACCCACAAAAACATTGTATTGATCCCTTAAGTTAAGGCGTTGGTATATTAATTGGTCCATATTAAATTCGGTATTTAGATGTCTCAAAAACAGGAAAAGAAAATAGGCAGGAGGGACGGATGCGTCTGCCAAAGTGGTGGTAGGTTGAGGCCCAAGCTGTGTCTAGAAGGTAATGAGCTTTGAACATTAGATGGAGAGGCCAGATTGTTTGGCGTGGAAGGCTGCGGTGTATTGCAACAAGGCGCTATGAACGTAGCCGTTCAGAGGTTTATGCTCGCGATCCCAGGGCACATAAGAACGTGATACAGTCCAAGGCAATTGTTGCACTTGACAAACAGTGCACGTTGTCAAAGGCACAAGGAGATAGTGGTCCTGACCAATATGCATGCTGGAAGTAGGGGGAACATGGAGGGCAGAGAAAGAGGGGTCGAGCGTGAGCGACAGTCGGGAGTGGGTGAGGCGGGCATTGCAGCAGTGCTGCTATTCGTGAAGACTGAGCCACCATTGTGGGCGCATAAAGATGGTAGGGGCGGTGAGGGTGCGCTAGAGTGACTTGTACCGTGGGACGCCATAGGGCGTGAACAACAGGGTGCCTCGAAAGTACTAAAGAAATTACGGGGGTCTGTGAATGGCAGGGTTAAGCCCTGAGCATCCAGATTTGTGAAGACATCTCTTACACCACCAGAGTGTGACCATTTAACATACATTTTTTTCCAGCAGATGCAATATCTTGGTCCGAGGTTGGATTCGATACCAGCCCGTAACAAGAGAAAATGGAGCAACTCCGCTGCAAGGGTGGAGGATGACAATATAGGGTGGGACGTGAAAAATTAGACAGGGTTACATTTAAATAACAGCCCTTGGCCGGCTAAAAAAACTCGGGTCATTCCGGTAATAGAACCCCTTGTTGTGGGTATGTAGAACCGGCTGTCGTGAGCACTACAGAGAATAAAAATTATTCGAATAAAAAATCCATTTATTCGAAGGCTATAAAAATTTCGAATAATATTTATTCGAATAACTTATACTTTTATTCGAATAGTTAAACAAATATCACTACAGCTTATGCACACATTTGTACACGCAAACATACGTACATACAGAACGAGAATGCATGCCCATACCCTGCAAAAACGGAAATACTCCGTTTCATACTCCAAAGAATACTCCTAAAGGAGTATCAGAGTACTCCAACACGTGTCCTCCTTCATATAAAAAAGGTGGTCCAATTTACATGGCAATGTCCGGTGATTGGATCACTTAATCCATCTCGGAGTACTCCGTTTCTTTGCTTTCGAATACTCTATATACCACCTACGTGATAGTAGTCTCAAAATACTCCCATGGGATTACTCTATGGAGTATTCAACAGCAAAGCGAGAGCCATAAGCCATAAGGCCGAGTTATGTCATAGTTGCCTTGGTTAGAGAAACTAAACCTATGTTCGAAAAACACACCTAAGTCTTTAATTAACTTAACACATTCTAAGTTTTATCCATCAATACTATTTTAAGAACGTAGAGTATAAGCTGATTTTGAAAATGTTACGTGGAAACACTTTTTATGTCAACGTAAGCCGATTTAAATGGCACCAATTTACTACATTAAGGTCTGATTGCAGCCGTTCAGAGTCACGAGAACACTTTATGACCCCATATATTTTTAAATAATCAGTATACAACAAGTATTCCGCAAAAGAAAAGCATGAACCAATAGCGTTTATGAGTAGTATGAAAAAGAGAGACCATAGAATACTTCCCTGCGGGACACCTGAAGATGCAGTAAAGGGTCGAGATGTGGCGTTATCCACGTCGACACAATGTCTGTTGGAAAGATACGACTAGATTCACATCAAAAACAAGGAATGAAACCACCATCAGAACTGCCATGGGATGACTGCTTATGTCATTCGAGTCTCACCTCCATCAAGAGGCTAAAATGCTCAATGTCCGTGAGCACGCGGAACAGACAGTTTTTACTGAATTGCCACAAACCTTGTCATCCAAACAGTCGTCTATTAGATGAAGCTCCCCGTCTTAGAGACATAAAAAGCATCTCCGTAAGCACTATAACGAGATCCGGCACCACATTACCGTGCCGTTTGATCTGCGTAACCATAGGCGGGCTCTAAACGACCTCCATACCGAGTCGATAGACAGATCTCTCAGATCTCGGCCTGTGAACCCCGTAATTGATATCCAACCACCCGAAATAGCTGTACAGGAGTGCGTTCTTCCGAGGAAGACTAGAGTTCTGCTAGCACAACTTCGTTCTAGATACTGTAACTGGTTAAACGAAGCACAGTTAACAACAACAACAACAGAACCCAATAGACAGGGTGCTTCATATTTTTGAATTTGCATCTATAAATAGTGCTTCTGTAATTATGTGCACTTAATATAACTAAAGATCGCCCAGTGTTTGAAATTCAACCACTAAACTTTGTATTATTTTAACTGGTTTCAATTTATTAGTTTTCTTTATTGTTTTCTTTTCTTGCTTATCAATTCCTTCCTTTTCTTTTCGTTTCCTTTCCTTTCTTTTCTTCTCCTTCCCTCTTCTTTCTTTTCCTTGTTTTAATAAGTTTTGTTTTATTTATTTTAATTAATTTCAATTCACGCAAACACAATCACAAATACAAAAAAAAACAAAACTAACTCTGGTGTTGAACACAATATTTTTTTTTCCGTAAACACTATATCATCAATGAAGTTTACACATTTGCTCACGTTTCATATTTCTTGTTTAGGCGGTTTTTTTGGAAATAAATTCCGAAGGATCCTACTGAATGGATTTAAAAAAGTCTTTTTTTATTTGACTTCAAAAATTCTTGTATCGAATACCAAAAAAAAAATATTGTTGACCTTGAAACTTCATTAACTAAATTGATGTTGAAACTGCATAGGTCCCGCTCGAGTAAAATTCTGGCCAGTTGGTTAATCTGTAATCAAAAATTAAATATTCTCTATAATCACAGTTCCGTTGGCTATGTTTTCCCGAAACAGAATTTATTTATTTTATAAATTGTAACATTTATGCAAGAATTTGTTAAAATTTTTAACTGTCACGTTATTTTTTGACATATTAGAGACTCTAAAAATAGAACAAAATAAAATTTCCCAAATCGTACTCGGGAAAACATAGCGGTATGTTCACTTATTAATCCAATACAAAAAATTTCGAAATCGGAACAATACTTTTATGAAAAGTCTTACTCGGCAGCTGATAAAACCAAAAAACCGCTCGATTTCAGGCTTCGAGAGTAGAGCACCCCTTATTGCCTCCAAAAAGTCGACTCTTCGTGCTCTTAGTAGAGCCTTTGATACTGGGCATCGTATCCAGTGAACAATGCAACAACAGCAACCTAAAGCAAAAATGCGTGACACGTTTACTCACACAACAGCGGCTTTATAGGGACCAGTGACCCTCAAAAATTAAGAAATCGAAAATTTTAGATTTTAGCCAATCAACACCGGCAGAGACACGATGACATTGCTAGTAGGTGTGACTTGAGCACCGCAGAGTGCATTAGCACTTAAAAATTCTCAGTCAAGCCTGCAGTATCGTCACGGGCCCCTGTTAGAGAGTGAATACGTGTTTTTCATTGGTCCACTACCAACTCTTCGCACTCACAGTAAGAGCCGATCACACGAGGAATACAATAACATGCATGACATGTCTACCCACACGGCTACGGCTCTGTAGTGTGAATACAAGTAGTGGGATTATTTTCGAATAATATTCGAATAAATACTATTATAATAATCGAATAATTAATCCGTATATTCGAATAGTATTATTCGAGTAGTTGTATTGAAATGCGAGAGATGTTGGAAGCGAAATTCACTGTCGTCATCGCTTGTACCTATGAGCATGCATTCAGGTTTTGTATGAGTGTATGTATGTTTGCGTGTACAACTGTGTGCATAAGTAGTAAGCATATTTGTTTAACTATTCGAATACCTATTATTCGAATAGTTGTATTTATTCGAATAAAAGTATAAATTATTCGAATTATTTATAGCCTTCGAATAAAAGAATTTTTTTATTCGAATAGTCCCATGCCTAGTGAATACATGTTTGGCATTTGTAGTGGTGCCATTTTTGAATTGATTTTTTTTATATTATAATACATTTTTTTTGAATTTCTTTGATTGACTGCACTGCTGTTTGGATAGACGTATGGATACATATATAATTGTTTATACTTTAGTAATATAGTTTGACCGTAAAGCGGGAAAAACTTTCTCAACTTGAGCATATATATTAAGTATAGATAGATTGTTAGATACATTGTAGGTATGTAATTATAGCTATTATACAAATTGCATATGACAGCTCAACCGTTGATAGATATCTACTATATTTATACAAATTATAATAAATGTATGTGAGAATGTTCAATTTTAATTTAATTAAAAATTCTAGCGATAAACAAAAATATCTGGTAAAAAATGTGTAAATATTCAAATTAACCCTTGAAAAAAGCATTTTCTGTACCCCAAGAAAAATGATCTTGGCTCTTTGAACTTTTTAGCTGAAATGTCGTGGTATTATTATTGACAGTCTTTAAAAAACAGTATAGTTAAAATTTTTTTGGAAATTATATTGTAGATATTTGTTTTTTTTAGAATGCCACAATGGTTATAGACCTTAATATTAATTTTAAGAAGTCTGTCATTGATAATTTAAATTTGTCAGGTCTGGTCCTCGATTTAAAACTGCCAAAAACTGAAGTAAAAAATTTAGCTTCACATAGTCTTGTACGAAAATAAGTTCCCTGTAAAAAAGTTCTAAATGAAAAAGTTCGTTAGGCGGGCCGTTCCCGAGTAATCAATCTAAACATTTTATTTATTTATTTAATTATGTCTAAAGTACTCGTATAGCAGATACTTCAGATATTTTCATAAAATTTTGTATTTTAATTGATATTTTTAGCCAAAGCTAGTACAGATTGCATCAAAATTTTCACATTGCCGTTGGTTGAAACAAAGTGTTTCTATTTCAAGAATAAAGGAAAAATCTAAATTTTTGTTGTTGTTGTTGTTGTGGTAACGACAAAAACACTCCCCGAAGGTTTTGGGGAGTGTCCGGTACTCCCTTGTGGTACTGCCCGACTGTCGTGGTAGCGATTTATGACCAGTGAAACCTTCTAGGTCATGTCACCCCTCCTTCCGTAAGGAAGGATACATTTTTCTTCACACTTCTTAAGATAGATATAAAAGCGTATTTATTCTTTAAGCAAAAATTGGAGGTGTCCTATATATAGTACAACAACATTTGTTCATTGAAATACGAGGTGTGTTCAAAAAGTATCGCGAATTTTGTGTTTTTTCAAAAATTATTTATTTATTCATGAATATCTATTTTGTCCCCTTCAAAGTAATCCCCATGAGATATTATACACTTGTGCCAACGGTTTTTCCAATCTTCGAAGCACTTCAAAAAATCATTTTTTTGTATCTTGTTCAGCTCCTCCTTCGATGCCGTCTTTATCTCGTCAAGAGAAGCGTAACGTCGTCCTTTCATGGGCCTCTTCAGTTTAGGGAACAAGAAAAAGTCACAGGGGGCCAGATCTGGGGAATACGGTGGCTGCGGCATCATTAGTGTGTTGTTTTTGGCCAAAAAGTCGCGCACAAGCAACGATGCGTGAGCAGGGGCGTTATCGTGGTGCAAAAGCCAATTTTTGTTCTTCCTTGCACATCTTCTCGGCCTTCTTAGAACATTTTGTACCACCGATAAACGTTGCTTCGGTCCAAGGTAGCTTCTCCGTATGCCACAGTCAACATTCGGAATGCATCCGCGCACTTAATTTCGTTTTTCACACAAAATTTTATACAGGTTCTTTGATCCATTTTTTTGAATAGGTAAAAATCGAAGACGATCCAAAACACGTGCAAGCAAAGCAGCTGTCAACAATTAACTGAACATTCAAAATGGCCGAGCTTGTCGGCATAAGTGAGAGACATGAGTACCAACATAACGCCACAAAAAATTCGAAATTCGAATATACGTAACCAGCGAAAATTCAAAATTCGCGATACGTTTTGAACACACCTCGTACACCATAAAAGTTTAAAAATAGTTCATGTCGGTGAATGTATTCGATAAGACACTTATTTTATTTCCAATATAACTTAAACAAAACTTGAATTAAAGCCCTTAAATAAACTTACCTTTCAAATCGTACGTTATAATTTTGCAATTATCCAAGTTACTTTACGGATAAGGAATTATACCTGGTTTTCATTTGGTCATATATGATGTCAAATGTTGTCAAAGTAATGAAAACGGGCTGGCATACAGAGTCAATTGCGTTTGCAGGCAGTTTTGGCGACTCACTGTCATATAAAATGACAGCCATGTGAAAACGACCAAATTTCAGTTTGCCAGCGGACACACAAAATGTATTTGCCAGCATGTTGGCAAATCTGGTTCATTTGACGCAATTCGTTCCCCTTAGCCTACTCGTAGTAGCGTTTGAGCGCGGGTTCGCATCCCAAATTTTCTAAAACATTTTTTTTACTGAAATAGGAAAACTATACGTATTAAAAAAAAACGGTTAAGATATCGCAGCAAAATTGGGCACACAGGTTACGCTTATTACGGGGAATTACTTCCACTTTTATATAAAACAACGTAAACGGCTATAGGCAATAAAAAGTTTATACAATTAGGCGCACAAAACATGTGGTGATTTCTGCACTGGCAACGTTTTTCAATTCAAAAGCTTCAAATAGAGGTGTGTTTCAGCCAACAACTTGGAAACATCCGATATCCTGATGTTTGTCCATGTACAACTGTGTTCACAACAGAAGTAGTGAAACTAAATTGGACATTGTTCGACGAAATAGGAAGAAGCTGTGTTTTTAATCATTTTCATTTAAAATATAGCGAACTTTATAACAAAAACCACATAAAAAGAAATTTCAAAACTTACACAAAGTTCAGGAAAGGTTATTTAATTTAAAAAAATGGGCATCAAAATCGGCAACTTTTTCGATAGAGTTTTTGTAAAATTTGTGAGCAAGTTTTGTAGACCAATTAATTTTAGTACAATAATGTGCAAGTTAGAACTTGTTTAAAAATTTCCCTGTATTTACAGAATTATTTTCATCGAGGGTGTTGTTTGTTTTCTTCCATGCAATGCATGAAACAAGTTTATTTTGTATGGAAGACAATTTAGAACAGCCTGTACAATAAAAATTCTAGAAAATCAAGGAAAATTTTGAGCGATTTCTGATTTGCACATTATAAAATTGATTGGGCTACAAAACTTCATACTCAACAAATTTCCAGAAACTCTGCCAAAAAAGCTCCAAATTTTTGATCCCTTTTTTTAAATTTTAATTAACTTTCCTGAACTCTGTGTAAACTTTCAAATTTCTTTTTATGTGGCTTCTATTATGGAATTCGCTATATTTTAATTGAAAATTATTAAAAACACAGCTTCTTATACAATATGCAATTTAATTTCACTACTATTATTGTGAACATAAGTGCACATACATACATATTTGTGTACATGTACTACATGCTATATACTAGGTTTTTGTAATAATTTATAGAAAACTATAAAATAAGTACAAATGTATGTAAGGAAGTGTATTTAGAAGTAGATTAATGATGTGATTTTCTCACCCAATCCACTGTATACGTAATTTTACGGAAGAAAAATAATCCCGTCTGCTGACGCCAGCAAATCTACCTAGAATGAGCGATATGAATAATCAAATATTGTGGTATCATCAAAATCTAACATATCTTACGTATGCGGATATGTGTAGGGACATTTATTTGTTTGATTTCAGCAGTATGCTGCTTGCTAGCATATTTTATATTTTGTCGAGAAAAAGCACAGCACATCTCTCAAGATAGAGCGCTGTTATCAAAGTAAAGCCAATTTCCTAAAAAAAGTATGTAAATATTATGGTATACAATGTACGACAAAACTCAAGGACCAAAAGTTCCTCTGCTAAATAAAATTCTATTTGCAGGTATTATATTTTGTATTTGTCCTTATTGATGAAGTCCACATATTAGTTATTTGAAATATGAAACAAAAAACTGGTTTCATAGTACATTAAAAAAATTCATTACACGAGTCTAAAAGGTTTTCTAGAAATAATTTCGTGGTACTTCGCAAAAAAATTATACACAAATTTAATCAAAGTAAACCAGCTAATACTACTGAAAAATGTTTTAATATTTTTCATGCCCTTGTCCCGTGTTATCAACCGAACAGAAAATGGTGGATTCTAAAAATCTGGTCGAAAATTTCAGCGCCATTCGGACTAGTTGAACTGGCGTGGAAAAATATGTCCTACGATATTTTGCTCAAATAATTAGTCAATGCCAACACTATGTGAACCTGACATAAAGAGCCGATAGCGTGCCCGAAAAAACGGGGTTTCCCGTAAATATTTTATTGTGCTTTAGTTTGGTGGCTCCATTCGCATTCTTTCTAAATATTTTTAACTATTTTTTCTTATTAAAATCTCTAATACTCAATATATATTCTTCCTGAATATAAAGGAATAAACATTATAGAACTTGTACTTATGATTATATATATTTCAGGGTAGTGACTAGTCAGTGTACAAAATGTCTTTCAAAAAAGCTCCTAACAATTTCTCAACTCCCTGGAAACGTTATCTGAACAAATGTGACTTAAAATCACTGCCTTATACCTTTGTTCACTTAAATGCGAATTTAAGCCATGTTATTTATTTTCCCTAACATATTTCTCTATCTTGAAAGTTAAGTATTATAAGACTTAAATTATATACAATTGATATGACCCTTTAGGAGATATTTGCCAAGAACGTGTGATTCGTGGCTACTCACCCGCTAGCGCGATTCCTTGTGTATCTGCTAGTTATATCCTATCTATATATGAATTCCGCTGTTTATCTTGTACTGGGTACTGCCCGGAGATAGGTAGCCAACGTCTCTTTCACCCGTCTTCGTTTTCGAGCGAAGAGCAAATTGTTCGCATTCGAAGAAGGTTTGGTTGGCGTACATTATCTACATATTTCCCAGCAGGAAAGGCAGTTCGCGGTTCCAATCTTGCCTATTTGCTGCCTATTTGGTGGATATATTCACTGAAGTAACAGGTCAAGTTCGAAATTGGGTTAGCTAGAAGTGGACCGCTTCATGCGGTCGCTTCCACCATGGGTCCACTTCGGAAATTGATTCTCTGGTCTACCCTCTAGCAGCACTGCCGCTCTATTGCAGTTGCCAGCACCAGACCTGCATGGCATCAACGTATTTATGCGCGGAAGTCGTAGATTCTTTTCGTTTCTTTCTTTTGTTAATCTCAGCAGAATACCTTTTGATAGAAAATCTTCTTCTCGAAGTTTCCTTGGTAATTCTCATACCATGATCAAAGCGGCGGGGCCTTGCCGTATTCTGATCATATCTGCGTAGAGCTAGTTAGCATCGCGGAAAGGCCCATCAAACTTCTGTAGAACTTTTCTTTCGAATACTCTAAACGCCATCTACTTTCGACATTATGCATGATTCCGTGCCGAACATTAGGACAGGTATGTTAAAAGACTTGTAGATCGTTATCTTAATTCGTCCTGTCAACTAAGTTGCGAAAAATTAAGGACTGAAAACAAGTTCAATATCTTGTGTTGATTTCCTTGTTGATTCGAGTCCTGAGGCGGGCGCCACTGTGTATTAATGAATCATGGTACGTGACATATATAAACTTATAACCGAGCATATTTAAAGCTTGTCCATTTAAATTTTCTATAATCAGCATTTTTTAATCTCGTGCACGCGCCATAAAAATTGCCATTCGTGCAAACTCTTTTAATATAGATATATGCACATATATGTATGTATGTATAAACGTATGTACATTATATGTATTATAAACTCAGGCTAAGTCAAATAAATTTTGCTAAGTATGAATCTGGTAAGGTGTTATATTTATTGGGATTATTATTTTGCAGATTCGGCTCAGGAAGCAGTCAGGCATCGCAGAGCAGCGGCGACATTTGTCGAATTTGCCATTGTGAGAGTGATCCACAAAATCCTTTGCTGACGCCTTGCTACTGTGCGGGGAGCTTAAAATATGTGCACCAAGCATGTCTTCAACAATGGCTCACTGCTTCAGAAACGAATGCTTGCGAATTATGCAAATTTCCATTTATAATGCATACGAAAATCAAACCATTCAATGAGGTAAGTCATTTTATGAATTTACTAACTGACCAGGGAAACGATGTTGTGTCATATAAATTGTTTCAGATGTTTTCCTTTATGATACATTTTTTAGCAATACCTTCCTCTTTCTTGATTGCTTTTCCTTCCCGCTCTCTTTCTTCCTTTACCAATTAATCTTCTTCATCCTCACCATTTCGCTTTCACACTTCATATTCCTATGCTGAAATAAAAGATAAATTGCCCAATCCATATATCTGAAACTAACTGCTCGACATTGTGCTCGATGTCTCGAAAAAGGGGAAGATATCGAAAATATTACATCTTAAAATTTTCAAAAGCTTTCCCACATTGCATAAATATATTCTAAAGTCATCAGCGTCGATATGGTTTTGTTTCTAAACGCATAAGTCATTTAATGCAGTCCAACTTTTCGCTAAACCGGCTAATAAAATGATATGGTTTGTTCGTTTTTGATATTAAAGGTATTGTTATGATAAGTGTGTTTTAATTGAAATAATCATTTAAATGATAGCAACAGTAGAAACTACAATTTAAATCAGGCTAGCTGTTTGGTGGTGAACTGTAGTAAACAAAGTTTTAATAAGATCATATCAGAACATGTAATGCATACATTCGTCTACGGTCTCAGATCTATCAAAGTAGTCTCACTTAACCGTTAATATCAAGGTCATAAATAAATGTAGAATGTAGATATGAAGCTATTAATATTGTAGGTTAAAAGAGCTTACAAAAATTAATTTAATAGATGAGGCTTAATATATTCAGATATATAATTTGATCCGAGGACCCACCTATGTGTTTTGCCTTACCTTGTTCTGCTGCATCTATTCTCACTGAGGTGGCGCTGCAACTAGGTGTGAGGTAAACTAATTCCCGAAGATTGTCGGCTTGGGACCTGTCACATAAAAAAACCTTTAAATGAAAATCAAGTTTTCGATAGCGAGTCCACTCTTTGTGATGACGACGTTTCTATGACTTTGATTATATCTAAAAACCAGTATCTTTATTAGTTAGCGTTAGTGGCGTGATTTTCTATGCAACACCCAAAATCGCCTGTGAGATTAAGACCAAATGAACGTTGATGGTTATACATTCTTATATGTAACAAAATCCACCCCCCTTAGCTTAGATTGACGCTTGGATTGCGCTTAGGAACGCCATGGACACCAAATCGATCACGTTGTGGTGGACGCACGACATATGTAGTTTGTAGTTGCATAGTCCTAATTGTCCGCTCTATCCACGGCCCCAATATTGTCAATGGCCAAGATACATCCAGGTCTGCGCTGCTTATCATATTGTGACGAATTCGATGATTCCTTGATTATCAATCCTGGGTTCGATCACTATAAAGTCGAATAAACACACGCACAGATAATGTAAGTAATAGTTGGTTTTATTTACTAGTAATAAACGCAAAACAATTTTAAGAGTTTGATAACTTTACAGTAGTTCACTATTGAACGCTTGAAAATAAACTGACCAACCTGCAATGCTTGGTCACCGCCTTATATAGTCCAACAGGGTACTTGCCTACGCACCGAGAACTTTCTTGGTTATTCGCTTTTCGTGTTCTGGAAGGGTCGGTGTTATTTATTGGCATCTCCTCTTTGCACCGTATTCGCAAACATTCGCGCCATCTCTCTTCCTCTTCCTAGTTACACGATTGCATGCATAAGCGTAGCCATCGTTATTTTAGTTGTGTGTTAACTAGTGGTGGGAGTGTTATTGAGTTAGGGATGGTACATTCTTGAGAATAATCGCCACACTGCCCTCCACCTAAGTCTGATCGTCCCGATCAAACACATTTCCCAAACCAAACGCTGCTAGACGCTCAATGGTTGGCACTGCTTTACCAAACCTCATTTCCTCCAGTGATTGAAACTCCGACATCAATCCTCTCCTGCAGAGATTCTCACAAAGCATTGCAGTGTCAAATATTCCAACCATTTTGTCCGTTCTTAATCCCGAATGGATTTGTGCCTTCACTTTCGTTCCCAGTGGTACCCGGCAAACATTCCTGCAACTGGTTTCTTCAGGATTCCGTTCCGTTCTCTCATGCCCATTGCACTGTTTCACATTATCCACTAAGTTGCGTTGCTTTATCGGACCATGACCACCAGATGTTCGTCTTTTATCCTCAGCACACTCTGCACACTTAGTAATCCATTTCCTCACAGTTTGTTTGCAACCGATCCAATAGAACCGCCGCTTTACCTCTTGCAGCGTTTTCTTTATTCCCATGTGCCTTCCATCTGGGCAACTATGCGACGCTTTGATAACATCTGGAATTCTTGCCTTGGGAACAACAATAAGTGCTCGATGATTCCGGCCATCATCACTTTCCCATATCCGATGCAAACACCCAGATATTAGCTTCAAATTACTCCATTGCGTCCAGTATGCTTTTGCGATGCGACTCTCTCTAATCATCTCTCCTCTTCTTGGCTGTTTGTTTTCCTTTATTCCTTTCAACACACGTGCCAAATCTGGATCTTCCTCCTGGCCTTGCCGAATCTTCTTCAGGAGGCACCTGTCCATGAAAGCCTTTGGTCGAGGAGCTATCGGTGCTTTACGAGGCTTCTGTTGCTTCATCTTCAAGATCACTCCGTTGGTGGTATAGCCACTATTGTGTCCAAAGACCAGAGGAACTTCTTGGCCGTTGTAAGTCATAACCCTGTTCCTTACGTTGATGTGAATGTCTCTCTCAGCCAAGAAGTCAACGCCAATGATGACTTCGTCGACAATATTCGCTACCAAGAAGTTGTGATAAGTAGCTACATTCCCAATCACAATCTTACATGTCACCTCTCCCAGGACTTGCTTGCTTTCACCAGTTACTGTCCACAATTTAGCTTTCCGCAATAGTCTCACCTTCCCGCTGACCAAGTCACTCCGAATGATGGAATGTGATGCACCCGTATCCACAGTCAGCAAGCGCTCTTTCCCGTCCACGTAGCCTTCAACAGTAACATTACTCGCTTTCCGTTCGAGTTGTGACACAGAGATTATAGGGCATTCATCTTGCTCATCTTCTCCAGCTTTGCGTTTACTTCCACTTAAATTGCCAGGATTAGTGGAGCCAGTGCCGCAATAACGTGCTATGTGACCTGGTTTTCCGCACTTAAAGCATTTAATGGCACCATCACTTTTTTTCTGTACTCCGTTCAACGCTTCCAAAATTTTGTCTACCCAAGCCGGAGTGTCCACTTCTACGCGATGAGCCTTGTATGTAGGTTTACTCAAAAGCGAGGCTGTTTCCTGCGTCAGAGCATGCGATACGGTTTCAGCGAATGTCCTTTTGGGGTTCGCATATGTGGCCCGCTTCGTCTCCACATCGCGTATTCCATTTATGAAACACTGGATTTTCACCCTCTCCGTATATTCTACAGGTGCGTCCGCATTTGCTAGATGGGCCAACCTCTCGATATCCGATGCAAATTCCTGCAATGTCTCATTAGCCTTCTGACAGCGATTCTGTAGCTCTATTTGGTATATCTGTTTTCGATGTTCGCTACCATAGCGTCTGTCAACTGCACCCATCAATGCTTCATAATTATTGCGTTCACCGTCTGGAATCGTCTGTAAGATTTCGGCTGCAGGACCCTTCAATGCCACGAACAGTGCAGCAACTTTGTCTTCAGTGCCCCAATTATTCACCGCTGCCGTCTTCTCAAACTGTAGCTTAAATACCTGGAAAGGAACAGAACCATCAAATGACGGGGATTTTACCTTGGGAGTATTCGCTGAAGCAGATGGACGGTTCAGTTGCAACTCCTGGATACGGCCCCTTAACGCATCTACCTCGGTCTCTATTTTATCTTGAAATTGTGCAATTTTTGCATCTTGTGCTTCCAACTGCGATGACATATACGCCTTTTGTTCTTCCAGTTGAGCGGAGAGCTGTGATGAAATATTGGCCGAAATGTGAGACGACATTTCTATAATACGAGTCTCTTGGGCCTCCATTCGACATGCAATGTGTGTTTTCTGTTCTTCCAGCTGAGATGCCATGCAAGTTTTCTGTTCTTCGAGCTGAGATGCCATTCGAGATGTAATACGCGTCTCTTGTTCTTCCATCTGAGATGCCATTTGTGTCTTTTGTTCTTCCAACTGAGATGCCATGTGTGTCTTTTGTTCTTCCAACTGAGATGCCATGTGTGTCTTTTGTTCTTGCAACTGAGATGCCATGTGTGTCTTTTGTTCTTGCAGCTGTGTCGATATGCTAGATGACATCTGAGTCAATACAGTCAACAACGCATTAGTGTCCACACTTGCGGCTGGAATTGTAGACTCCTTCTCTTCCATTTTTGTCGATGCTTCTTCCACAAGCTGAAACACATGATCGTCAACGTTAATTCTTCAGCTTCCATAGCCTCTCGCAATCGTGACTGTAGCTCTGATTTATTGCCTGTTGTATTCAAGCCACGCTGTTGCAGCTCATTTTTGAGTTGCTGGATCTTCAGCTCATTCAACTTTGCCATGCCTTTGTTATCCTTGAAAACTCTCGGTATTTATTTAACAATATCACTTCTGACACCAATTGTGACGAATTCGATGATTCCTTGATTATCAATCCTGGGTTCGATCACTATAAAGTCGAATAAACACACGCACAGATAATGTAAGTAACAGCTGGTTTTATGTACTAGTAATAAACGCAAAACAATTTTAAGAGTTTGATAACTTTACAGTAGTTCACTATTGAACGCTTGAAAATAAACTGACCAACCTGCAATGCTTGGTCACCGCCTTATATAGTCCAACAGGGTACTTGCCTACGCACCGAGAACTTTCTTGGTTATTCGCTTTTCGTGTTCTGGAAGGGTCGGTGTTATTTATTGGCATCTCCTCTTTGCACCGTATTCGCAAACATTCGCGCCATCTCTCTTCCTCTTCCTAGTTACACGATTGCATGCATAAGCGTAGCCATCGTTATCTCAGTTGTGTGTTAACTAGTGGTGGGAGTGTTATTGAGTTAGGGATGGTACATTCTTGAGAATAATCGCCACAATATATATTATTTCTGTAAGGTCTTTTTGTGTTATTTCCTAATTTTCCGCTCTCATTTGGAACCAATATTAATAAATAAGGTATCGTTTTAAAGGTGGAGTTTTAATTAGCGGAGTGCTTTTGTTTAAGCGTATTTTATAAAAATGAATTCTTTAAAGTAAACGATTGTGAAAGCACAAAAAAATCAATTTGTACTGCAACGCTATTGTGACTGACATTCACATGCCTCGCGACATCTTCATTTGAATGCTAAGCCTGAACAGTGCGCCATCTACACTTGAACATTGCTAAAATAAGTGAATAAGACTGCGTTCACATTGGGTCATAAACTCGAGTTAAAAAGACATTTTTTGAGTTAATTCATATTGATGTTGTCAATCAACTCAAGTTTATGGCTCAATGTGAATGTAATATAAATGGTGGAATTTCAAATAGCTGTTTGCGCATATTTGTATAATTTTTTAGGGTCTCACAACAAGTGTAGCTGAAAATCTTTTTTTATAATTTGAGAAAAAGGTTTGAAAAATCCTGGACCTGGACTAACAAACTCAAACCATTTTTGTTTTTTTTTTTTTTTGCGCAAGGAGCGCACGGGTCCAGCTAGTCATTCCTTAATGGGAGCCTTGTAATTGACGTACATAACATACTAAAGATATGGAAGTTAAACTGATGAACCCGATACCATAGTCGAGGTCGTTGTAATGTATGTTCATTGTTCCCACATCGCTTATAAGGTTCCATGAAAAAGTAATCAACAGACACAAACTTTTTGTTGATTTAGGATCAGCATTTGATAGACGTTCGGCTATGATAAATGACGTTTGCAACACCACGAGATCTGTACATGACTTTCAAAATCAAACGGGGCTCTATTTAAGGCGACTCGGCTCCGTGCGAGAAACTTTTATCACAAGCAATAAGATGGTTCGTCATTGACTCAGGACCAGACATAGGACTTCTTGTCATCAATAACACTTGCACCTAGCCGCGTTATTTTCTATAATACAAACCCAAGAAACAAACGAATCAGCCTTGCCAACAATAGCAACTTTGAACTGAGGGCGAATCGATTCGCTACAAAATAGTTGCGGATATAATCTTTAGAACTGAAAAATGGACATTGTAAGGCTATGTTCTTATAAATAAAATCGACAAAATTGATTTTTATAAGTTTTCTAACTAAAATCCGCAACTGTTTTTTCGCGAAATGATCCGCACTCCTCTCGAATGGCATCCGTCGGATATCGGAATAGGCATGATATTTATATGTAAGCATTTATAAGCATCAAGAAAAACGTATTCCTGAAAACGTGACAGAAATCGGTTATGGGTTGAGTTGGTGTTCAAAAACATTTTCACCAAATCGGGCACCTGAAATACGTCATCGCCAAAAAATTACGTTTTTATTACAAATACTGAGCACACACTCCTCATTGTGATTCGCCACTGCTGAATATTGCAAAATTGACTAATGTAAAATTTGTTAGAAAAAAACTGGTTCCGCGTTAATCAATAACTAAAGGTTAATCAGCGAAGTTGCTATTTTAGTCATGCAATTTCTTCTATGGGGTATTGGTCTGGTGTAACCAACGGATGTGTAGCCGATACATTATAATTTTATACTCAACTGTAGTAGCACACGGGCTATGCCACACACTCAAATAAGGGTTATGGCACTAGTTTCCGGAGAGCCCTAGGGTTCGGACACTATGCGAATGTTTTGACATTTATTGACACATCACTCATAACGGGTCATTTTAGTGTCAGCGGTCTGAGGATGCGGCAAAATTTCAGGTTTTTGTGGGGTCCAGTATTTATTAACATATTATATTTGTTTAAAACATGATCAACTTTCATTTTATAAATAAAAAATAAATTAAATTTTCTTTTCGGCCTAAATTATTACTGCCCGAATACAGGAGCCAACGTTTGAGATGTTGTATAGTTTCCGGACAGGCTGTCCGTTTTAGATGACGCTATATTATTGTCACCGTACAGCCTACGCCCAAGCTGCCCCAAAGTATTGAGCCTATTTCCGGTTGTTAACACTATGATCTCGTCCACTAGATCTACGGATGGAATGTACAGAATGACATTTAATAATGCTGTCGTGGTGGCATACTCTCTATTTTTATTAACAAACGTTCTTTTTTGTGTGGCTGTCTACGAAACGAGGTCTCCTTAATAAGTCATAAGCTCCACAATCGCCGTAAATACCTAATTAGAAAGTGAGGAGGAGAGGTCTGACGTGCATGGATAAAGTGTGCAGTGGAGACTTTCCTCACTCTCCTATATTTTTGGTCACCTCGACTACTTGCTGTCCAAAGTTATTCCCAGAACTTTTAAACTTTTTTTCTCCTAGCTTGTGCCTAGTCCATTTCGGGATCTTATACCTCCTAGCGATTAAACTAGCTTTAGCCTAAAGCTTTTTAAAAAAAGGGGAGCAATTTTTTGGGGTAGGGTTTTTCAGGAGCACTTTTGATGCATTCGTCTCTTTTGATTGTTTACGTATACTGCTCTGCTAGGTTTAGCCTAAAGCAGGCAGAACATCATATTTTGGAAAAAATAGAAGAGCACTTTTTTTGGGATTAGGTCACTTAATTACCACCTTTTGAGTACCTAATTTTCCATAAGTTAGTTTTTTGTTCTGCTGAGTTTGCTCTGCTAGCTTTATTGACCTAATTTATGGACTGATACGTACGTTGCGCCATGCTGTCGAGCTGCGCAGCCTACAACATCCATTGATCCTGCGCCCTCTAGATTACGACGACCCAAGTGAACTAGCCTGCTTCCACCTAGGCACCAGTCCTTGACTCTCAGCGTGACTATTTCTCGCCATTCGCACTTTCGTGTCCTGCAGCTAAACTCCAACGGCCTAACCCGCGAAGTTAGTTAGATAGTAAATTTCATGAAGCTGCAAAATGTTAAGATTGCTGCGTTACAGGAGACAAAGCTGCCCGGTCAGATCTTCGGACCTGTGACGGCTATTACATCCATCGGCGTGATCGTGCGAGAGAAGTTGGGGGTGGGCTTGCGGTCATCACTCATCAGTCTGTGCAATAACGGCTATTTCAGCCTGATGTCGACCCGAAGGACAGCAGCTTAGAACGTCAAGGCATGGTTGTCCGGTCAGGAGATGTCGATCTTGAGATAATTAGAATTTATATACTTCCTGTCACCTGCCGTCCGAGTGAGTAATCGTGTAATCCTCGGAGATTTTAGGGCACCCCATCACCTTTGGCACTCAAGCCTACAGGTTGACGGTCGGGGACAGGATTTGGCCGAACAAATAGACGATTCGACGTTCTATACGGTGAACGGGGATGCCCCCACAAGAGTCCCGGTAAATTGTTCACGTTCCCCAGACGTTACCATCGTCAGCGCTGGTCTTATAAACTGCGTTCACTTGCGACCGATGTTGACTCTAGCATCAGATCATTTACTGATTCTCTCGCAATCGATTGCCCCACCGACCAGTGTTGGGCGTTAATCAATTAAATTTTTAATTGATTAAAGAATTGATTAAGAAAGTAATTGCAATTAAATCAATTGCAATTAAAGTAATTGCAATTAAATTAATTGATTTAAAATTAATTGCAATTAAAATTTTAATTTCAATTAAAATTTTAATTGCTTGTTGCAATTCAATTAATTAAAATTAAATTAATTACAATTGATTAAATTGTATTCAAATTATTTTCTTAATTGTATTATGAAACAATTAATTATAATTAACCATTTTTTACAATTACCCGGATAATTCTTCATTGATTTTATTCAAATATTCAATACAATTTATCAGGGGCACAGAATTTTCACGAAAGTTATATTTGAAAGAAATCAAGCAGTTTTTTTCCATATATAAAATCTACATGTTCTTGCATAGAAGTTTGTCGCAATAAAACACCACGGTACCCAGCTAATAATATGCTAGAGAGCGTCAGGGTAGGGTGTATATTTTTAAATTCATAAAACAATTGTAATTAACAAATTGCTAATTATAGAGAAACACAATTAATAATTAATTAATTGTTAACTGCGAGCATTGCAATTGATTAATTGTTAATTGTACATTTTTGCAATTACAATTAAAAATTGTTAAAATTACAATTGACAATTAAAAATTGTTAATTGTAAAATTTTCAATTAACAATTAAAAATTATTAATTGTGGAAGTTGCAATTAACAATTGAAAATTGTTAATCTTAGAAGTTGAAATTAACAATTAATTAATTGTTAATTACTAATTGTTTTAACAGTTATAATTTGCCCAACACTGCCACCGACTTTGTCACCTCTGAAAACCGTACCTTCACTAATTTCAACAAAGCTGACTGGGTTGGTTTTCTTAACTTTACTGAGAGTTCCTTTGCTGCTCTTCCCAACCCGTCTGTCGTACGAGAAGGGGAAAGCGCGTTTCACATGGTCATAGCTTCAGCCTCGAATCAATACATTCCGTCAGGGAGAATCGAGGAGGTGCGTCCGCACTTGCGCGCAGAGACAGCGGCCCTGGCAAATCAACGTGATCATGTGCCAAACTTGGACCCTATGGCTCCTCAAATTAAGGATATCAATGCGGAAATCAGACGGCTGGTTGATCAACACAATCGGAATATCCATACTGGTGTTAAAACATCTCGGTGATAAGGGAGCAAGATATCTAAAAATGGAAGCAAGCAAAGGTGGTGCCACTACTAAAGCGTGGCAAACCTGCTAACGTGGGGGAGTCTTATCGACCGATATCGCTCCTCGCCAGTAGTAAAGACCTTGAAGACAGTCTGGCTCCCTTACTACACCGCTAACCTGCGGCTCGCCGAACATCAGCATGGTTTCCGCAAAATGCATAGCACGACCACCTCGCTAAACGTTATCACCACTCAGATAAATGTCAGTCTCAACCAAAATCGCCCTAATGACAGGACTGTTCTGCTTGCGCTTGACTAAGCTTGCGACTGTCACACATCCCAAAATTTTAGGGGTCACGTTTGATAACATGTTCAACTACGGTGCTCACGTAGCCGCGATTGCCACAAAAGCACAAAGCCGCAACAAAATCCTAAAGTCACTAGCTGACAGCACTTGAGGAAAATACAAAGAAAGTTACTGGCAACGTACAAGGCAATTGGCTAGCCCGTTCTAAGCTCCGCAACTCCTATATGGTTGCCGGGGCTAGCAGATACACATTGGAGGAGGTTGCAGGCCTGTCGAAACACCGCACCCAGAACTGCCACGGAATGCCCCCTTATGTCACCTGAACACCATATTATAGCGAGGCAAAAATGCTCGGAGTTAAAGAGCATAGCGAGATGTTGACCAGACAATTCCTGTTCAATTGCTTTCTGCCTCCCAGGAGAAAAAGGAGACATCTCCATAAGCACTATGATGAAATCCTGCACCATCCGTTTGATCTAAAGGTGCATCGCCAGGCCTCATCCACATAGAGTCCGTAAACTCCTTTGTCAGGTCTTGCCCAGTGAATGTCGTCATTCGGGCACAAGCTCCACCAGTTGCCGAAGAAGAACGCAAACTACCTAGGGAGACAAGTGTCACCCTGGCCCAACTTCGTTCTGGATACTGTACAGACTGAACCCCGACATGCCAATGATACTAACCATCTATTCATTTGCTCAAGTGAGCCGAATCTTCTAACGCAAAATTCACTCTGGTCCACTCCTTTTACACAACAACAACTGTGATCAACGCTCCAGCTTACAAGGGGGACACATTATCTGTTTCGCACATTCTAAACTTCATTGATGTAGCAATGTCTGAGTTTGTATGGGAGGTGCCACACCCACTTTTCCAATATCACCAATATTTCTTAGCTGAGTGAGCTGCTTTTGGAGTTATTAACATTTTCACATTTCATGCTATATACCGGATGCTACGCCCCCTTTCGATCAGTGCATAGTTCATTAGAATCGGTCAAACGGTTCGCCCAAAAAAGGTGTTGAACATGTTTCTTGTGTCGTATTTACTTACAAATGTAAATTTTTAAAATTTGTTTGCTATTTTCATTTAAAATCTTAATTTTCATTATAGTGGCGTAGCCTTGACATTTCTGGAATTGAGCGCAGACGCCTATGTTGCTCTGTATTGTTCCATTGCGCTGCGGCTTTGTGTGTCATTTGGTCACTTTGTGTGCTGATCGAACGCGCTGCCGATGATGTCAAACGTGGACTGATTGGTAAGTGATTGGTTTGTTGTAACATTTGCATTCAGAATTAAGAAAAAAAATAATATTAAAATTTACCCTTGTTTTTCCATAGATTGGCCATTTTGGACAAAACTAGCCGTGGTAACCGTTGGTCTTACCGGTGGCGTTGTCTTCATGTATATTCAATGCAAAGCTTACTTACATTTATGCCATCGTTGGAAGGCAAGAAACAGGTTCGTACTTGCATTCATAAATACCGTTATAACGCAAAGTTAACACATTTTTTAAACAATTAATATTACATGAAATGCAGAATTCTTCTAATACAAAATGCTCCAGAAAAAATGCATCCTTTATCACCTCCATCACCCGCAGTTCAACATCGTGTACGCCACGAGGGATCTAGTGAACCACATCCATCCAGCATAAATGCACCACCGACAAGCGGTGATGGACCAAATGTAGAAATAATTGCCAATGGTGCTTCGGCCACAAATGGCTACAATTATGTATCCAACGCTGGCACTGGTAGTATTTCAGGTAGTTTAAATATAGAAGGCGTGACGGCTCTTCATCAGCATACTCTTCACCATTATCACCTTCCAGCCGAACAGCGCCGTTTACAACAAACTGATGATCTGGATTCAGACGTCCTGCCTACAACCCATCATCATCATTTAACGCCGCAACAACAAGTTGGGCAAGTAGCTGTAGCGGCGAATATTGAATGCGCTCAACTACAAAATAACTACGAACGAGACTGGGCTTTGGATGATGTTGTTTCGCAAATTTCATCTTTTCGCCCTTGTCCACAAGGATCGGGCAGTATGACCCCCTTCCATGATTCAATACACAATGTTCTCGAACATTCGGAAAATTCGAGTAGGGGCTCCGTGAATGATGTCTGTGGCGGTTCAAGGCAGGACCTTAGCACTGGTGGTATTTCTACGGATACGGGCCGTGAGCACGCGCTTCAATTAAGTAGCTTTAGTGGTAAGTTATTTTTCGCATTTATTTACGACGTCTACAACTTGAATAATTCTTACAGACTAAATTTGAAAGTGTACATAAAGACAGCATGAGGGTACTGTAAAGAAGAATATAAATAATAATTGAACTCTTCTTTGAATTCCACCATTTTATAAAACTCTGAATTTTTCAAAGCACGCCATATCTCAGAATATGTTTCAAAACTGCCCAACATAATTTTAGTTAAGGTTAGGTTGAAGTGGCTGCAGCAGATGTACACTCAGGAGGACTGCTATGATACCACGAAAATACAGCGTTACTCTTCCTCTTCGAACCATTTTGAAGACTTGATGGATGCCACAACAACATGTTATTAACAGTGTAATAACAACAACATCATTCTCATCAATATCTAAAGGAAGTCCCAGGTACCACCTAGCAGTTTCAATAGGGTTTGACCAGAGTGAAGTTGGTTTTAGAAGAGTCTGCTCCGTCGAGTAGGTGAATAGATGGTTGGTGTTATGGGGAGACAACCTCATGCCGGACAAACATTTGGTATGTAGGGGCTCAGTCTGGAGTTTAAGAGTAAGAGTTTAATCTGTTGTACTGTAACAGATCGAATTTGGGCCAGTGTGACTCTTGTCTCGCTCAGAAGTTCACGTTCCTCGTCGGCAACAAGTGGTGCTTTTGCCTGAATGGCGTTATTCACCGTGCGAGAGCTCACTAAGTAGTAGTTGCGGATGAGGTGTTCAACCGTTTCCTACCTTTTAACTCCTACAGAAGCGACGATAGCGCACTGTTGTTGTTGTTGTGGTAACGACAGAAACACTCCCCGAAGGTTTTGGGGAGTGTTGTCGAATTAACAGTCCTTGGCCGGATTTGAACCCGGTACGCTCCGGTACTCCCTTTCGATACTGCCCGACTGTCGTGGTAGCGATTTATGACCAGTGAAACCTTTTAGGTTATGTCACCCCTTATTCCGTAAGGAAGGATAAGATGGGTATTGAGAGGTGAGTGGCATCATATCCGTAGATCAACCATCGAGTTGCACATCATTACCTTTGTGCATATTAGCCGCCAACGATAGCGCACTCCCAGGGTATACCTTAGATTTCTTTGTTAAGAAGAATCTGCTTGGTAGTGTTCTGCCTAGCAACTCTCAGTGTGTCTGTGTCACGGGACCCATGTAAGGTGCACACGGTTCTGTTGGGCCATCTCTGGAATCGAATGAGTAAGAGCTAAGGGATTTGATGTCCGCTTGGCTGTCGCTTTAAATAAGAATTTCCTTACCGATAGTATGTTTTCCTATCTAAGTCTGGAAGGCACTGCAAATATTACAAATGAACTATAGCGTTTAATTTAAACCCATCGGTGTATATGGAACATCTGTCTTCAGGAGCGAAGCACCGATCCAACTCCCTGCTGGGAATATTTAAAATTTTAGCTATCTGCAACTGGTGTGTTCGCAGAAGAAAACTATAATGGCTTATTATGCTAGACTGTCCTGTTTGTTTTTTGTGCTCTAACTGGACGATGCCCTTAAACGCAGGGCTGATATTGCGGCTGCTCGGTACCCTGCTAGACTGTCCCTTTTCTTTTTCGTGCTCTAACTGGACGATGCCCTTAAACGCAGGGCTGACATTGAGGCTGCTTGGCACCCTGCTAGATCTAAGGACAGAATGACTGAAGAGTTTCGTTTAGCGTTGTTCTTAGAGCACCAATCATGCTGATTATACTAGCTCTGTAAACTTTTTCTAAAAAATTTAGGTTCAATGCCCGCCTAAAGCAAGTGGTGCCAAGAAAATGGGTCGTATAATCGTAGATATAAATCCATGCATAATTTGGGACTGAATCCTCATCAATAAAACGTATTGCATTTTAGTTGGAAAACATTAAGTAAAATACCAACTTTTATTGATTGCAATACTCATTTACCACAAACTAGCACCAACCAACTTCTTACGGTCACCATAGCACGACCATCACAGCACACCACCTCGCAACGAATACATCTGCCATTTTTGTATGTATTTATCATTCACCACAAAACGTTGCCAGATCAATATCTATTCAATGCATAACTTCGTATGAAGCATAGCATGTATGAAGCTGGGTTCATGTGGAACATGTATAATGCAATACACGCCTAGGAATTTTTCTTTTACAGTCCACTTTTTTGAAATTAACTCAGCGTATACCTCCAGCAATGCTACTTGCATAAAGTCACACAAAGTTTATGGTAAGCCAAAGCTCTTACGACCGGTATGCCTAACAGTGCGTCGCCCAGCCTAATCGATATGTCCACTCTGGAATTTGATATCAAAATCTTTTAACGAAAGCCCTATGATACTCTAAGGCGCAAGAGGGTCAAAGCATAATGGAGTTGCCGTTAGAAGAGTTTCTTTCGGTGAACAGTTGAATAGGGGGTGTGTGCTGTCGTTACACAACAAACACTGAAGTTAGATATCGATTAGAAGTAGATGAGATAACTAGTCCCATTACCTAATCTCTAACGTTAGAGGGCGACTCGAGAAACACTGGAGAAACATAATGTTCTCAAACAAAATGGGCCATAATTCTCAAATCGAGAAACCATAGCTCTCCATTCGAGTTCTAATGGCATTCCCGAATGGCATGCTTACTTATTGTTGTTGTTGTTGTAGCGACTACTTGAATTGAATTTGCATTTGTTCTCTAATTCTGGAGTCGATGTAGTGGATTTCTCTAGCATCTTTCTCGACTCGAGAATTACGCTAGTTTTCTAGTGTGCCAATCAAAATTTCTCTAACGTTAGAGACTTAGTTTGCTGGGTAGGTATGCCGGGGTTTAGTATTGATAGGTAAGAATTTGACCAAATAGAAGTTGAAGTGTTGCTCTGAATTACGCCATATACAGGGTAGGAGTTCGAAATAATTTACCGATTCTGAATGGATTGGTGTTGTTGTTTTAACGACAAAAACACTCCCCGACTGTTTTGGGGGAGATTTGTCGAAAGTGGCAGTCCTTTGCCGGATGTGAACCCGGTACTCTTTTGCGGTACATGTGTGACCAGTGAGACCTTTTAGGTCATCTTCCCCTCTGCTTGCGTTCGTAATCAGAGGTGAGAGGCATTATTTCCGTAGATCAACCATCAAGTTGCACGGCATTACAACGGGCATATTTTAAACCCCTAACCCGTCGTGGATTGCAGTATTTTCTTACGACAGGCATGCCGTGCTGCGTGTATAGCAGGTTCCAGCTCGATGGTTAGTCGTTGTAGAGAGTGGGACCTGATCATGGCGAGTAGAAATATACTTTCTTTCAATTATTTGCCTAGCCCCTGGGACCTTTCAAAGATCGTTGTTGTTGTTGTTATTGTTTGCAACATCGAAACAAAAACATTAGCAGTGGATTAGCTAGGCTAATGGAGGAAGCCAACCAGAGAAGACCGGTGCGAAGGCTCCGGCGGTCCCCCTGCGGATTAGGGGTTTAGAATATGCCCGAGGTAGGCATACCGGTCGTAAGAGGCGACTAATATGCACAAAGGTAATGACGTGCAACTCGATGGTTGATCTACGGATATGATGCCTCTCACCTCTCATTACCCATCTTATCCTTCCTTACGGAAGGAGGGGTGACATGACCTAGAAGGTTTCACTGGTCATAAATCGCTACCACGACAGTCGGGCAGTTGTTGTTGTTGTTGTTGTAGTAACGACAAAAACACTCCCCGAAGGTTTTGGAGAGTGTTGTCGAATTAACAGTCCTTGGCCGGATTTGAACCCGGTACGCTCCGGTACTCCCTTGCCTTGAGAGGCATCATATCCGTAGATCAACCATCGAGTTGCACGTCATTACCTTTGTGCATATTAGTCGCCTCTTACGACCGGTATGCCTACCTCGGGCATATTCTAAACCCCTAATCCCTTGCAGTACCGCAAGGGAGTACCGGAGTGTACCGGGTTCAAATCCGGCCAAGGACTGTTAATTCGATAACACTCTCCAAAACCTTCGGGGAGTGTTTTTGTCGTTACTACAACAACAACAACAAAAAGGCTCCGACGGGAACATAGCCGTCGGACCAAGGGCCCCTTCTATTCAATAACAATTAAAAAAGACGACGGCAATCGAAAACGGAGTGTTTTCTGATTGCTTTATTTGTTTATAATAAATTCGAATTAGAATTATGAAGAATGTATTTTGCAGACTTCTTCCTGTAGTCTATGAATTTGACGAAATATCGACAAAATAAAAATTTTAAATGAAATGACAAATACAGTGCTCTTTAGGACTCTGATTTTTGATTGTAGGCAGTACCCAATGTTTTGCCCAAAGGAGTCGCTTTAAATTCAACGGACTACTCGCTTGCCAATAGGAATGTCTCAAATATGCTTAGAATAGCAAAAAAATTCTTTAAATAATCTCTTATTTTATCTATTTACTAGGCAGCGGTGAACAAAAAGCGCCATCCATCAGTTCCGGTGTTTCGAATGCGGTGGCTAATGGCTTGGGTGGTTTCGCCTACAAGCCGCACACCAAACGCTACTCAAATTCATCAATATTCATCGAGAATCGTGACATCCTTAACGACTCCATGGGTTTGAGTATGGAATCATCAGTTGATTATCCAGCTAATGAGAGTTACCTCTCGAATGCATTAACACCGCCTGGCGCAGCGAAAATTGAAGTAGAAAGTGAACAACTAGATCAATTTCTAGGCAAAGATCTTCGTCGTTATTCGGATACAAAACTGGTAATTGGACCAGATAGTGAACCTATGTTGGGTCCAGCAATTAATGATGTTTTGCTACCATCAGCAGTGCCCTTAGATCTACCATATTCGGCAGAAAGAACAGCATTACCGGCAAGTGGCAGCAAACGTGTACGCCAACTTTTCAAACAACACTCAGCCAATACGACTGATACAATTTTAGATATGGAATTACCGACGTCACCACTGTCGCCACCAGCAGCCTATGCTGCACGTATGACTATTCCAACAGCGCGACAAACACAAGCAACGCTGCGTCGTTCGTTGCACACTGTAGATGAGCTTGGAACAAAAGAGGTTCTAAACAGAATCATACCTAGCACGGCTTCAACGTCAGGTATCGGTACGTCATCGCGACAACAGTCCACGACAAAATCAATTTTTAAATCGTTGCCAAATTTAAGTGGCAGTTGTGAAAATTTGCTCAGGAAGTGAGCACTTCATTCAGTTCTGCCTAAGGATATATATATTTACATACTTACATACAAAGTCCAATTCTGTAATGAAAACTTATAAATATTTACTACATTTAAATTGTATCAAATGTACTGAGTTGACGCTCTCTAAGTTGTTGAGTTCGCACGCAATTTTATTTGCATCGTTTTTTTTTGTACGACCAACATTGAAATATCAAATATATGTATTTGCGTCCAATATTTATTCCCGCTAATTATATATTTTAAACGCCCCCCATAACTCCTGTGTGAGAATTAAGAGAAAAGTCTTGGTTTAGGAATGATGGGCCAGGCACAGCCAACAGACTGTAACGAGCACTTATCTATGTATGTTTGTATGTAAGTAATATAAAGTAAAAAATTTTAATTAATACAATTACAAATCAAGAAACTATAAAGAGTAAAAGAACAAAACCTTTATAAAATATTTAATTTGTGATTCTAAGTTTCTTTGAACTATCGCTTTTGTAACCGTTACAGAACTAAATACGAAGTGCGGACCTCTAAGACTGTCCTTTTTGAATGCTGGTTAACAATTATACTGCAGGGTGTAGATGTATCATAAAAACAGTAGACTTTTGATTCGAGTTGCGTTTAGTACTGTCTTTGCGAAAACAAACATTTTTTTACTATGTGATTTCTCAGGCGAAGAAAACCGCATTTTGTTTCTGAGCACTTTTACTACAGCAAAAACACATAACTCTTTCTGGTTGCGCTTTAAATATTAACCAATCTCATACACACCATTTAAATACTTATATAGATACGTGCTCTTTCATTTGATTTGTACTATATCTAAAAATTTATGTAGAATATGTGTTTTTTGTTTACTTCTCGTTAAAAATAAGATTTGAAAATATGAATGTTTAATTTAAACCTGCTTTAGATTTATGAATCATTAATATGTCACATTTCAAACAGAACAATTAATAAATGAAATCCTTGACTGATAAACTCAAGTTTAGAATATTCCTTAAGCTTCCAAACACAATAGCCAGTATAGTCTATTCAACGCCGACATTGGCCACAGAGATATCCCCTTAGAGATTCAATGTATAAAAATGGTTGCTGTTGTTGTTTGTTTAATTCTATATTTCGAGACTTCCACCCTCCAGAGGGAGTTTCCATTCCTCTCCTGTTTCCTACGCTGACGACTGCACGATAATGGCCTCGGGCAAAGGTCCCTCCATTGACGAACTCTGTATTAGAATCAACAGTTACCTCCATGACCTTTTCAGCTTCTTCACCGAGCGAAATCTGACCTTATCGACGGCGACCCTGTTTACGACATGGAATGCGCAGATGGGGCAAGAGTTAAATGTCCACGTAGACGGAGTACCTCTACCTACTGTCAGCCACCTGAAAATCTTGGGTGTGACGTTTGACAACGGCCTCACCTTCGCTGGTCATGCCACCGCAATCGCTTCAAAGATACAGAGCCGCAATAAGATCCTCAAGTCACTGACCGGCAGTACTTGGGGAAAAGATAAAGAAACATTACTTGCTACATATAAGGCTATGGGCCGACCGGTTATTGACTACACTGCGCCCATATGGTCGCCCAATCTTGCTGACACCAATTGGAGGAAATTGCAATCAGAACTGCTTCGGGATGTCTGCTTATGTCATCTGAGTCTCACCTCCATCAAAAGGCAAAATTGCTCAATGTTTAAGAACACGCGGAACTCTTGAGTAGACAGTTCCTTCTGAGCTGTCATAAACCCAGTCATCCAGAGACATAAGGCGACATCTTCGTAAGCACTACGACGAGATCCCGCAGCACATTTCTTTGGCGTTTGATCTGCGCAACCATAGGCGGGCTCTAAACTACCTCCATACCGAGTCGGTAGACAGATCCCTTAGATCTCGGCATGTGAATCCCGTAATTGACATCAAACCACCTGAAATAGCTGATGAGGAACATCAACTTCACCAAAGCGGACTGGGACCGTTTTACTGACTATGCAGAGCGCTCCTTCGCTGCCTTACCCACTCCTACAGACGTACGCAAAGGCGAAAGAGAGTTTCGCAAGATCATTGATTCAGCCTCAGGGCGCTTTATTCCCGACGGTAGAATACCAGAAATTCGTCCGAATTTTCCTGCAGAAGCTGCGGCGATGGAAAGAGAACGTGACCAAGTGAGACTCATCAATCCGGCAGATCCCAGAATCAAAAATCTCAATGCGGAAATTCGTAGGATAGTCAACGAACACAAGCTGACCAAGTGGAAACAACACCTTGAGGCATGCAACCTCTCCGGCGGAGTCGGCAAATTATGGTCGACTGTCAAGGCCCTATCCAATCCGACCAAAGACAATGACAAAGTCGCCATTGCATTCGGCGACAGCGTCCAATCGGACGCCAGGAAATGCGCGAGCTCTTTTTGCCGGCTGTATATAATGCATCCACCTGCGGATAGGATTAAGAGAAGAGTCTTCCGACGTGCGCACAAACACAAACACTCCACTGCGCCTATTGCCGTCTCAGTCGCAGAGGTCAAGGAAGCCATAATGAAGACCAAACCCTCAAAATCCATCGGACCCGACGAAATCGCCATGAAGATGATCAAACACCTAGGCCACACTACTTTCGTTATACCTGAGATATGGAAACAGGCTAGTGTAGTTCCCCTACTAAAACCAGGGAAGCCGGCGAACCAAGGAGAGTCTTATCCTCTAGAGACCATTCTGCTCCCTTACTTCATTGCAAATCTCAAATTGGCCGATCACCAGCATGGTTTCCGCAAAACTCATAGCACGACATCCGCTTTGAACGCCATTACAACGTAGATTAATAACGGTTTGAATCAACACCCATCAAACCATAGGACGGTTCTCGTGCACTTGACCTATCAAATGCATTCGACACGGTCAATCACGCCACACTCCTTCGAGATCTGGAAGAGACACCGCTCCCTGCCGGCCTCAAAAGGTGGACCGCTAATTACGTCAATGGTCGACAGGCATCAGTCAAATTCAGGAACAAGAAATCTAGGCCACGAAGAATAAAACAAGGGGTGCCGCAAGGTGATGTGTGTGTGACCTTTCCAGCTTCTTCCAGCTTCTATCTCCGACTAAATCGACGGCCACCCTGTTTACGACATGGAATACACAGATGGGGCAAGAGAGAACCTCTACCTACTGTCAACCACTCGAAAATCTTGGGTGTGACATTTGACAATGGCCTCAGCTTCGCTGGTCATGCCACTGCAATAGCCTCAAAGGTACAGAGCCGCAATAAGATCCTCAAGTCACTGGCCGGCAGTACTTGGGGAAAAGACAAAGAAACATTGCTTGCTACATATAAGGCTATTGGCCGGCCGGTTATTGACTATGCTGCGCCTATATGGTTGCCCAATGTTTTTGACACCAACTGGAGGAAATTGCAAGTCTGCCACCTGAATTGGCTGAAGAGGAGCGTGTACTTCCGAGGGAGACTAGAGTCATACTAGCACAACTTCGCTCTGGATATTGTAATAGGTTAAACTCTTACTTATCCAGACTGAACCCCACCATACCAATACGTGTCCTGCATGTGGTATGTCTCCTCATGAAACCAAACATCTGTTTTCCTGTTCAATTGAACCTACTTTTCTAACACCAATATCACTCTAGTCCAACCCTGTTGAAACGGCGCGTTTCCTTGGACTCTCGTTAGAAGAGCTTGATGACGTTTCTCAGAGTAATCGTGCCAATTAGGTAGGGCAAAGCACTGTTAATAACAACATGAAAACCTTCTTGTCATGATTATGACTCATTCCGTTGTTTAACAGTGAATTAAAAAATGTAGTACTGTAGTAAAAGTACAGATTTTCTGCTTCTTTGTAGCCTTTTTAGATTCTCATGATTCTTTCGAATTTCTCTAAAATTTTAAGCCATTAAAAACTAAATTTTCTTATAAAATTACGAAACCATTAAAATTTATTTCTTAAAAAAAGCTTCGGATACAGTATATACTACTTATACTACACGGTAGTTACTAAATACGTATATATGTATTTCTTGTGATAATAAAGAAAAGATAAGGAATTCAAATATCATTTTATAAATAAATAAATAAAAAATGCTAAAATCGAATTTCCGAAGCCGTTTACTGATGAATATCCACTTGAGTTAAATGCATTTACTCTGAAACTGCAGCATGAAAACCAGTTAAGATGTGTTGTATTGTTCGTTCTTTTTTCCCCCCAAGTTTATTTCGCTGATTTCTTATCGCCATTCTCTTTTGCCTTGGTGTCGTTGGCTGTATCTTCTGGTGCTTTTACGCTTAAATGTGCCGGCCCAGTCTGTTGAATTTGCACTATGCGTTCGTTGGCTTTAATCGCTTTGCTTGGTGGTGGGGCTGCTTTTACAGTCAATACACCATCCGATGAAATTGTCGAAACAACATCTTTGGGATCATAGTCTTTTGGCAATGTATACTTGCGAATAAAATGGCGTTGAATCATACCGTGGTCATCCTCGCGCTCTTCGTGTTTGCCCTCTACAACTACCGTTTTATCAACGGTCTTAACAGTTAACTCATTTGGCTTGAACTGTGACACATCCATACAGACTTGAAAACCATCTTTGCCTACTGTAGGTATGATTGACGAAGTTTCTATATCCTTGCCCAAACGTGCGCCACGTCTCGACAATATTTGTGAACGTTCGTACGGTGAGTGTCGCCGTCGTGGATGCAACAATAGAGAATGACTATGCCGGACCGGCCGAAAAATGTCCATTGGATGTAAACCGAATCCGAAATCGTCATCCCAAAAGTGTTCCGGATCTCTATAGTCAGAGTCTAGTTCACGAGCCAAATTCACTAAAAGCGGTACAATGGCCATTTTTGCAATTAACTTTTTAATACAGGAACAAAATAGCTTTAAACAGTTAAATTAATTTTACACTCACGATTAAGTGAATTTAATTTAAATTTTTATTTTCAACTCATCAGAATGACGACGAGCGCTTGCTTTTATACTTGCTGGCAACCGCATTGTGCTCAATACAGCGCCATTACAGAAAATGCTTGAGTGTTCCACAAACTTCTAAAAGTTTCTCAGAGCCAAAGAGATTACATGTATATCAGCAAAGAGAGTAGAGATAACAGGCAGCAGCAAAGATAAATAGAGAACCAAAGATTAAGTATACTGTACTCTCTTTGTAAGCGGCACAGTGAAACTCTCTCTATACTCTCTTCGGAGAAACACAGGGAGCCAGCCGCTGACAACATGCTTATTTCAAAGAGAGTATATTAATATACTCTCTTTGCTTATTTGACAACATCAATGAGATTAGGTATATGTAGATGTAGATATCTACTCCCTTTGCTTTGGCGAAGGTATTTCAAAGAGTTGTGAAAATGTACACTCGAGCGTTGCCGGATATAGAAAGTTTTGTTGTTAATTTTGAGGTAGGATTTTGGGAAATTTGATGATACTTTCTACGTGACAAATTTCATGGCAATAAAATTCTACTAAGTAGTTTTCCTTCAATCTCAATTAAGGTACTTTGAATTATCTGCTGCTTGTGAATACTAATATGACTTTACACAAAACTTTTTATTCCCTGAGAAGAAAATATCAGTTTCACAAGTAGCAAATACTCTACCGTCAAGTTAATAAAAAAAAATTTCTTCTTCTTCTTTAAATGGTCATCTAACCGCCTGGGCGATTTTGACCGTCCAACATAGCTCGCCAGTCGTTTCTTCGTTGCGCCAACTGGCGCCAATTGGAAACACCGCGGGATCGCAAATCGGTCTCCACTTGGTCCTTCCATCGGAGTGGTGGTCTCCCTCTTCCTCTGCTTCCACCGGCGGGTGCCTATAAGAATACCTTCTGGGCTGGAGCATCTTCGCTCATTCGCACTACGTGGCCCAGCCAGCGAAGCCGCTGTGTTTTAATTCGCTGAACTATGTCGGCGTCTGCGTAAAGTTCATACAGCTCATCATTAAATCTTCTTCGGTACTCGCCGTCGCCAACGCGTAGAGGTCCACAAATCTTTCGAAGAACCTTTCTCTCGAATACTCCCAGAGCCGCCTCATCAGATGTTGTTAGTGTCCACGCTTCTGCACCATATAGCAGGACGGGTGCGATGAGTGACTTGTAGAGTGTTATTTTCGTTCGTCGAGAGAGGACTTTACTTTTCAATTGCCTACTCAGTCCGAAGTAGCATTTGTTTGCAAGAGTGATTCTTCGTCGGATTTCTAGGCTAACATTATTGTTGGTATTAATGCTGGTTCCCAGGTAAACGAAGTCCTTTACTATTTCGAAATTATTGCTGCCAACAGTGGCTTGGTTGCCAAGGCGCGAATGCGCTGACTCTTTGCATGATGACAGAAGGTACTTCGTTTTGCCCTCGTTCACCACCAATCCCATTTTCTCCGCTTCTTTTTCTAATTTGGAGTAAGCAAAAGTTACGGCGCGGTTGTTAAGGCCAATGATATCAATATCGTCAGCATATGCCAACAGTTGCACGCTTTTATAAAATATTGTTCCAGCGCGGTTAAGTTCTGCAGATTGTATTATTTTCTCCAGCATTAAATTAAAGAAATCGCACGACAGGGGGTCACCCTGCCTGAAACCTCGTTTAGTTTCGAACGGCTCGGAGAGGTACTTACCAATTCTGACCGAGCTGGCGGTGTTGCTCAAGGTCATTTTGCATAGCCGTATAAGTTTTGCGGGGAAACTAAATTCAGACATAGCGGCATATATATAGGCAGCTACTTTTCGTGCTATCGAAAGCGGTTTTAAAATCAACAAAGAGATGATCCGTGTCGATTCTTTTTTCACGGGTTTTTTCCAAGATTTGGCGTATTGTAAAAATCTGGTCGATGGTAGATTTACCAGGTCTGAAGCCACACTGATAAGGTCCAATCAGTCTGTTCACATCAGGCTTCAGTCTTTCGCACAATACGCTTGATAGGACCTTATATGCGATATTCAAAAGGCTGATTCCGCGATAGTTGGCGCAGTTTGCAGGATCGCCCTTCTTGTGGATTGGGCAAAGAACACTTAGATTCCAATCTTCAGGCATGCATTCATCCGACCAAATTCTGCATAGAAGCTGATGCATGCGCCTTACCAGCTCCTCGCCTCCGTGTTTGAATAGTTCAGCAGGCAAACCATCAGCGCCAGCTGCTTTATTGTATTTCAATCGGGATATTGCAATTCGCACCTCATTATAGTCGGGTTGTGGAACGTCAATTCCATCATCTTCGATTGCGGGCTCGGGTTCGGCATCTTCTCTGGTTTCTTGCTCAGTTTCTCCATTTAAAAAGGCAGAGAAGTGATCCCTCCATATTCTGAGTGCTCTCTGAACATCGGTCACCAGGTCGCCGTTCTCATTCTTACAGGAGTTTGCCCCGGGTTTGAAACCTTCTGTCATTCGCCGAATTTTTTGATAGAATTTTCGGGCATTATTCCCGTTGGCCAGCATCTCAAGCTCCTTTATTTCACGCTTTTCTGACTCTCTTTTTTTCGCCCGGAAAAGCCGCCTCGCTTCTCTCTTCAACTCGCGGTAGTGTTCACACACACTCCTCGTTGCATTCGATCTCAGCGTTGCCTTGTAGGCTTCGTCCTTTCTTTTCGTTGCAGCGCGGCACTCTTCATCATCATACCAGTTGTTTCTTCGCGTTCGCCGGAATCCAATTACTTCTTCGGCTGCGGTACGGAGTGCTCCTGAGATATGATCCCACTGCTCATGCATTCCACTAGGTTGAATTGTGCTCTCAGAGAGCAGGTGTTAGAGGCGATCTGCGAAATAATTGGCGGTCTGTTGCGATTGCAGCTTTTCGACGTCCATTTACTATTATGATTATTATTGTAGTAGTATTTCACCCTGCCTTACCGGCGCATCCATTCATATGTGACTCGACAGACCAAACAGGGTTATATTAATTTTAACAACCCCTTTGTCAGATATGAATCCAGTACAAAGGAATTGCGGCACCAGCCCGACCAGGCTCGATGTGAGTTTTAGTTGAACAAAAAAAATTTATCACCTTACATAGATAAGAATATCTCGTTTCGATCGGATTTTTCTGGTACATTCGTAAGGGTGTTTCCAACAAGGAAGGACGCTTCTGAGCTTCAAAACCACGCAGTATACTCAGTTACCTTCTTGTTTCCTTTGGGCTTTTATTCTAACCGGCTGTAAAACTGCATTTGTACTGCGCTGTAAACAGTTGTACTTATTTAGGAACCACTTCATTCAGCTAGACTTCCCCTTACTCTCGTGCTTTAGGATATACCGAATCTAGCTCTCAAGCGAATGTTATCGAGGGGCTGATATACTAATAATATCCTGATTACCTTCAAGTTATCACTGTTAACTCCAACAAAATATTGGAGAATAAAAACATGGGCCAACAAATCGCTCCCGCGGCAGTTGGGCTAGTACAAAAAGCCGCTAGTACAGGATCATATTGTTGAATATAATGAAAAGACACCGAAAGACTTATTTTTATTTCAAACTTCAAATTCGTTCTGTATTTGTTCTTTTAATTTACGACCCGACACCGCTGAAAATCAAAACTTAAGTGAAGCATCATTACTGAAAAATCGTAGTAGAATCAAAAGCACGCATACATAAATAGTTACATAAATACTTATAAAACACCTGGCCTACTATGATTGTTTTTGATGCCACTCATATAACACCTTGCCTACTTTGATTGATTTTGAAGCTGTGGCTAATTATTTCTGATGATTTTTGTTGGAACGATTTTCCGTCAACCCTTGTCAAGTTTCTGATTTATTATTTCTGATTTCCTTTGCTTGTCACTGCAACTTACACACACACATATCATATGCATATGGTGCAGTTTATATAATATACTTTAATGAAATATAAAGCTTAAATAAGGGTGATCCGGCTTATAACATATATACAGGGTGGCTGATGAATTTTGCTACATTAAGAAACTCAAATAATTTTTTTTTCAGTGTATGGAATTCATTTTTCTTTTATTCATGTTAAAGCTCATTAAATTTTATTAAATATAGCTTAATTAGTTTTAAAAATAATGGAATTTAAATGCCCCCCCTGCTCGTCGATGCACGTGCGGCATCTTACCAAAAAGTTGTTCATTACTGCTTGGAGAGTTGAGACAGGAATAGCCGCAATTGTTTCTCGAATGGATTGCCTTAGTTCATTCAAATTTGTTGGTTTTGCTTTGAAGACTTCCTGTTTGCAATAACCCCACAAGAAAAAGTCAGGTGCAGTAAGGTCAGGCGACCTGGGTGGCCAACGGAATGTGGAGTTTCTGGATATCAGCTTATTGGGAAATTTTCGTCGCAATTGTCATAACAGGTTGGGCTATATGAGGAGCTGCACCATCTTGCTGAAACCACACAGAGTTGAAAGAAATTCTCATTCGGCGTAATTCTGGATAGAAAAACTCTCTCAACATGCTCAAGTAACGGTCTCCAGTAACCGTAACGGTGTGACCGTTTTCTTCGAAGAAGTAGGGCCCGACAATGCAGCGTGATGAAACTGCACACCATTTGAATTTTATATGGGAATAAGTCCAAATCTTTGTGCATAATTGACTGTAATGACTGTCTGCTTACACCCATTTGAGCAGATAAGCTTCTTGTCGAAACACGTGGATTGTTTTGTATGGCAGCAGCTACAGCAGCGATTGTTTCCTCCGTTCGAACTGAAGGGTTTCGATGGTAAGGTCTTCTGTTGACTGTCCCATGCTCGGCAAAATTGTTTACAAGTCTTATTATGGTCCATCTGCTCGGAGGATTGCCGCCAAACGTGCGCCTATACTCTCTTTGAACCGAAACTACGGACTCCAGTGCGTGATAGCGGCGGACAATCCAAATTCTTGTTTCAGTGTCCCAGTTATCAATTTTTGTTAAATGTAAAAGTCAATCTGCAAAATAAAAAAAAAATTAACCAGATTCATTAAATAGAAAAAAAGTTATTTAATTTTTTTTTGGTAGCGGCTTTCATCAGCCACCCGTATATATAAATATGAATGCTTGTTACAGTGACTTTAACACACCTCCTCAAAAGAAACAATAAATACAGTACAAGTATTTACAAATATAAAAATATAGGATCAGTAATTATATACATATCTCTTAAACTGGTGCCAGGTCGAGTGTTCTGGGGAATGTTACAATTATGGTCCAACATTTGTTGCATGGATTGGGGAAAGCCAGTAAAGCCCAATCAGACCAATTTAATTTAAATTTAATGCTCTTTATATGTATGTACTTCATTAAGCAATTAAAAAAAATTTGAAATATATGAAATAAAACTATTAAATTAATTGGTAAGTAGTTAGTAAGTCATAATTATAATAAAAACATTTAATCAGCAGTCCAGGTTGATCCCTTAGTTCGGAGAATCGGGGTCCAGGTAGTGGTTTTGTCAAGATATCAGCCAGTTGTTTATCTGTAGGAATATACTCAAGAATAATTAGTTTTCTTTCAATTTGTTCTCTGGAAAAATGGTATTTAATATCAATATGTTTAGTTCTTTTGTGACATGTAGGAATATTAGCAATGCTAATACACCCTACATTGTCTTCATATATTTTTATGGGTTCCTGTAAATTCAATTTAATACTATTTGCAAATGATTTTAGCCACATAGCTGCTCTAGTGGCCTCAAATAATGCCATATATTCAGCTTCAGTCGATGAAGCCGCAACTGAGCTTTGTTTTTTCGTATTCCAACAAATTAGGGATGAGTCAAACATTTTGAATAAATAACCTGAAGTACTTTTCTATCAGTTTCGTTCCCTGCCCAATCTGAATCGACGTACCCAGAATCTTCAGTTTTTACAAAGGTTAACTTTAGATTAATTGTACCTTTCAGGTATCTTAAAACCCGTTTAATGCATTACCATAGTTCTTTATTATTTTTATTCATGTATCTACTTAAAATTCCAACCGATGTACTCAAATCGAGTCTAGTACATAACATTATATGATGAATTTCATATCAAATCCAATATGCGTTGAACCCGACCACCTCAGAATTTGATGAAATTTTGCATGGGGTTACATCTTACCCACCCAAACACAACCTCATTTTTAGAAATTGCATTTTCGAAAAATTGTGGGCGTGGCAAGGTATCGAAATATTCGAAAATATTCGAAAAATGACGATAATATGTAGGTTCTTTTAAGGTGTGATTACTACGGAATGGCTTTACCGATTTTAAAGATCTTCATACCATTAGAAAGGTATTGAAATAAGCTTTCAAAAAATGCACTGTAAAAATTCTTTAGTACATTGAAAAAAAAATGTTTTCCAAAATAAAATTTTAAACTTAAAAAACACTTCAAAGATCAAGCGATTTAAAAAAAAAAAATTTTTTTTAGAAAGGTCTATTTAATATATATATATACATAAGGCATCCAATTGCATTTCGACATGGCGCGTTATAATTTTCATCTGAATTTAGATCCCTATTGTTTAATTTACTTGAAAGTGGAGTACTTACTGGATTACATCCATCCATACTAAATAATTCTAGAACTTTATTAATATAAGCCGATTGACTAAGTTCTATTTTATTATCTTGTCTGCTAACTTTTATACCAATAAAATATTTGATTTCGGCCAAATCAGTCATTCTAAATTTACACATTAAATAGTTTTTAAAGCTTGACATCATTTCTAAATCATAAGTTGCTATAACTACATCATCGACATATAGTAATAAATATATATTTCTCTTCACTTCACCTTTATCCAGTAGATAAATACAGTGGTCTACTTTTGAACTAATAAATCCAATTGCTTTTAATGTTTTCTCAAACGTTTCATACCAGCATCTAGCTGCCTGTTTAAGGCCATATATTGATTTGTTCAATTTACACACCTTATCTTTTTCTCATGGTAGCCCTTGAGGAATTTTCATATAGATTTCCTCCTTTAGTTCGCCATTTAAAAATGCAGTTTTGACATCCATATGATGAACTTTTAGGTCAAATTGATTTGATAGAGACAAAATAAACCGGAAACTAGGTATTCTTGCTACCGGGGCAAAAGTTCCATCATAGTCAATTAAATATTTTTGTTTGAAACCACGCGCCACAAGCCTAGCTTTGTATTTAACAGGATCACCCAGTTCATCATTCTTGATTGTGAAAACATATTTACAATCAATAATAATTTTATTTTTAGGACTGTCAACAAGTTTCCACGTTTCATTTAATAAATGAGAGTTTAATTCTTCTTTAATTGCTTGTTCCCATTCTAATCTATCATCCCTTTCTCTTATTTCATCATAATTGTTGGGTATGTCAGAAAAAGAGGTTTGTGAATATAGTAGGCAACTATCCAAAAATCTATAAGATCTTGGGGGTTTATCTCTCAGCCGTTCACTTCGTCTTACTTCGGCATTATCATCTTTACTTTCATTCGGGAAATAAGGCTTATCATCTTCCCTACTCGCATTCGGGGTGTCTGTTGTGTCATTATAATTTTGAAAATCACCCTGTTTCTCTTCCTTACTTTCATTCAGGAAGTCTGTACTCTCCCTACTCTCATTCAGGGCATTAATTTCTATATTTCTGATGCGCTCATGCTGTGATTCATCTTGTTGATCCATACTGTCATTCTGGATAACCCAATCACTTCCAGGGTGTTCAATTTCTAAAATCTCAGGGCTAATCATGGTTTCTTCATCTACAACAACATCTCTGGCTACAACAAATTTATTGTCCTCTAAAACCCATAGTTTAAAACCATTTGTTTCATAGCCAACAAGAATACATTTAATAGATTTGTCATCGAATTTTCTTTTCCTCTTTTGTTATGCATGCATACTGTGGAGCCAAAAACTTTCAAATATTTTAAATTTGGTTTACGACTATGCCACATCTCAAAAGAAGTCATTTTCTTGTCACAAAGAGCATTACTTGGAGTTCTGTTTATTAGATAAGTAGCTGTTGACACAGCTTCTCCCCAAAAACATTTATCCAACTTTTTCCCATGTATCATAGTCCGTGCCTTTTCAGTTATGGTCCTAATCATATGCTCAGATACTCCATTCAATTGTGGTGTATGCGGAGTTGTTAAATGGTAACTTATATCCTTTTCAACACAATATTCACGCATTTCATTTGACAAATACTCCCCACCATTATCAACTACAAATTTACTACTTTCAGATTAAAATAATTTTCACTTTTTGCAACAAAATCTTTGAAATGAGCAAGCACATCTGATTTGTTACTTATTAAGTATGTTACACAATAATGTGTATATTGATCAACAAAAATTACATAGTAATTTTTACCATCAATTGTAGGAGGCGTAATGGGACCACAAACATCAGAATGTATTATAAATAAAGACCTTTTTATATACCCCTTATCTTTGAAGTTTGAAAATGGTAATTGTGATTGTTTTCCCTTAACACAGGATTCACATATCTCACTATCAATCCTAACACTATCTAATAATTGTGTATCCTCACACATATTATTTCGTTTAAGTTCTATTAACTTTCCTTTACTGATATGACCTAGCCGTTCATGCCACAATTGATATGCACTCTTTTTAAACTTCTTTGTTATAGTAAATGCTGTGCCACAAACCTCGAATTCAATGACAGGAATATTATTAGCACACATACCTTTAAACAATACTTCACCGTGTTTTGTGATTTCCACACCTCCTGCAGAAAATACGAGCTCCACCCAGGCATCCGTCATTTTGTTTACTGATAATAAATTTTGTGGAAATTTCTCACAGTACAAAACTTTTTTAAGTATGATGTTTGACTGCCAGTAGTTTTTCATTTGTACCGTGCCTACAGCTGTTGCCTAGATATATTCATCACTTTTAGCAATTGCTATTTTAATAGGCTGTTCCAGCTCAGTACAGTTTAATAGTAAATTTTTATCATTTACCAAAATAAATGATATGCGTCTGGAGTTTTTATTTTTACAGTTTGGTACACTCTTTAACATAAACGCAAAACCAGTATTAGATTTCACAGCGGCCGTTTGCACTTGTTTAGCTTTATCTTTATTTTTACCATTCTGTTGTCTTTTAAATATAAAACAGTCCCTTTTTACATGCCCCATTTTCTTGCAATGGTGACATTTTATATTATTTTTCTTCTTTGATTGAAACTTATAACTATTCTTAAATTTATTCTTATTTGCTTTGATTTCACTTGGTTCGAAATTTCCAACAGCTTGCAGAACTTTAAAACTTGTATCTTTATTTGCCAATTTTAATTTAATTTCGTGATCTAGTAACCGACTTTTCACAAATGGCAAAGTTAGATTTTTTTCAGATAAAGTTTCAACTGCTGTTATAATTCAATCATATGACGAGGGAAGAGTTAGTATTAAATGTGAAACTTTGTCCATTTCATCAATTTTAGCACCCGAACCGATTAATTCCGTGATTAAATCGTCAAACACATTAAAATGATTTATTAAATTTGTACTTATTTGGCTTTAACTTCAACGACAGTAATTGCTTTCTGACGGACAATTGAGACGGTACACTTCTCCGCTCATATATTTTGTCCAAATTTGTAAAAATGTTCGTTGCAGTATTTAGTACTAGCAAAACTTAAAAATGGATCACTTAAAAATTGAATAATAACACTTTTTGCAATTCTTTCGGCTTTTGCCCACTGTTCACTTTCTTGTTCTGGTTTTTCGTCTTCAATTACAAATAGCACATCGTCTTCTGCTAACAAAGCTCTAATGCGAAATTTCCAAATTGAATACTTTTCCCCATCGAAGGGTTTTATATTCTTTTTTAGTTTTTCCATTTCTTTGAAAATAATTTTTATTCGCGAACACAAAACAAATCACACCACACGATTGTACTTCCGTTTATTTTTATCTAAAGGGTGTTTTTTTTACAGGTTTGTTTTTCGAATAGAGATAAAACTGGCATTTTGTGGTCAAATCTGGCAACTCTAATATCATTTATGTTCAGTTTGGTTTGCCATTTCATCATGAACAGGTTGACAAAAGAACAACGCTTGCAAATCGTGCAAATTTATTTCGAAAATAATGGTTCAGTTCGCGAAGTTTACCGTGAGCTCCGTCCATTTTATGGTCGACATAATCGTCCATCAGAGCAATTAATTCGGTTAACCATGGATCGTTTTCGCACTACGTTTACTCTATGTGATAATACGCATCCGCAGAGACGTCGAACAGTGCGCACCGAAGAAACAATTGCCGCTGTAGAGCAAAGTGTTGAAGAGGACCCGAATGAATCGATTCGCCACCGTGCACAGCAATTGGAGCTTTGTCCATCAACTTTATGGAAGATTTTGCGCAAAGATCTTGGCTTGCGACCTTACAAGATCCAGCTTGTGCAAGAATTAAAGCCGCGAGACCATGCAATGCGTCGTGATTTTGGTGTATGGGCCGAAAATGAGATTGATTTCGATGCTGATTTTCATCGCAAAATTTTGTTCAGTGATGAGGCTCATTTTTGGTTGAATGGCTACGTCAACAAGCAAAATTGCCGCATTTGGAGTGAAGAGAATCCACATGAGACCCTTGAAACGCCATTACATCCACAAAAACTGACTGTTTGGTGTGCTCTATGGGCTGGTGGAGTCATTGGGCCATACTTCTTCCGCAATAATGCTGGAGAGGCAGCTACCGTTAATGGCGACCGGTATAGAGCCATGATAACCGACTATTTTGTTCCCGAATTGGATGGCATGAATGTGGATGAATTGTGGTTCCAACAAGACGGCGCTACATGCCACACAGCGCACGTCACAATCGATTTATTGAAGGAAACATTCGATGAGCGCATAATTTCGCGGAATGGACCTGTCAATTGGCCACCAAGGTCGTGTGATTGACACCATTGGATTATTTTCTTTGGGGATATGTGAAGTCGCTCGTCTACACCAACAAACCAGAAACGTTAGGGGAATTGGAAGCCAACATTCGTGGCGTTATTGCCGACATACGGCCCCATATGCTCGAAAAAGTGGTTGAAAATTGGACCTGTAGAATTGGCTTTATTCGAGCCAGCCGCGGCGGCCACATGTACGAAATCATATTTAAACATTAATGGCATAAAATTATCCTTCCAATAAAGCCAAATTGATGGACCTTAAAACGAGTTTCTTGTGTTTTATTTCAATTCGAAGTTCTATACCCCTAAAAAAAACACCCTTTATATTTAAGTTAGACACCAGATATTATCACAATTTGTGTCCGGGCCCATAACCTATTGAATATAATAAAAATACACCGAAAGACTTATTTTTATTTCAAACTTCAAATTCGTTCTTTATTTGTTCTTTTAATTTACGACCCGACACCGCTGAAAATCAAAACTTAAGTGAAGCATCATAACTCAAAAATCGTAGCAGAATCAAAAGCACGCATACATAAATAGTAACATAAATACTTATAAAACACCTGGCCTACTATGATTGTTTTTGATGCCACTCATATAACACCTTGCCTACTTTGATTGATTTGATTGAATCTGTGGCTAATTATTTCTGATTTCTTTTGAGGAGGTGTGTTAAAGTCACTGTAACAAGCATTCATATTTATACAAGGTGGCGCAAAAGTAATCCTCCTAACAGAAAATGCTATAAATTTTGCGATTGGCCCCTAAAGTCAGTTCTGTTTTGACATTTGTGTAGTAAACACATGCGAAATACACGTTAATAAACAATGTTACGCTACACTGCTCCAGAACGCGGAATATTGCTGACTATTTATTTCGGTCGGTGAAAAACGGTTACTGCGCAAAAGTAATCCTCCTATCAGAAAATGCTATAAATTTTGCGATTGGCCCCTAAAGTCAGTTCTGTTTTGACATTTGTGTAGTAATAACATGCGAAATACACGTTAATAAACAATGTTACCCTACACTGCTCCAGAACGCGGAATATTGCTGACTATTTATTTGACCAATAATCGGTCGGGGCCAAACGGTTACTGTGAATGGTGAGCGCTACAGAGCAATGATCAACGAGTTCTTTTTGCCGGAACTTGATGAATTGGGATTGGAAAACATGTGGTTCCAACAAGACGGTGCAACAGCACACACTGCACGTGCCACAACCGATATGCTGAACATCGGAAGCTTACTTTTGCGCCACCTTGTATATATATATATATATATATATATATATATATATATATATATATATATATATGTTATACTTGTTACAGTGACTTTAACACATATCTGTAGTGTAGTAGTAACAATTTGATGTACTCGTATAATACTATATATATAATATTTTTCATGGCGATTTATGATGCTACAAAAACATTAGGTTTTGGGGAGGGTTGTCGAAAGTAACAGTCCTTTGCCGGATATTATTCCGGTGCGTTCGGGTACTCCCTTGCGGTACATGTCCGACTGTCGCGGGATCGATTTGGTATGAGCAGTGCAACCTGCTTGGTCATGTCACCCCTCCGTCCGTAAGGAAGGAGAAGATGGGTAATGAGAGGTGCGAGGCATCATATCCGTAGATCCAACACCGGCTCTTCCGGCCGGGATACCTACCTCGGGCATATTCTGAACCCCTAACCCGAAGGGGTGATTTATGGTGATCACAATCAGGAGCTATAACCCAAGTTAAATTTTTTGGTATTTTTTTTTTAAAAAGAGATGTGTAAATTTTTTTTCTTATGAAAAAAAGTGAGTACCGTCAAGCCTCGAAAGCAGATGCATCAGTATTGTAGAGAATTTTATATAGTTTCCGATCATATAATCCAATCTTAGCGCACGGAATATTATTATAATATTTTTTTTCAAAATTTTTAGTTGGATCCAGTGTAATTTCACGAAATTTATTTTTCGAGCGATGGCAGATAAAAAGATAAAAGATAGAACAAAATATGCACTTACATTCTTCTAAACTATATTCTTCGTATTTTTTGATAGCGCGAAAGAGAAACTCCAAAAAAATATGAAATTTCGGTTGGAAAAAAGTTATCAAAAGTGGAATTCAGCTGGAATATATCAGAAATTGAAAAGTGCGATTCGGACAACTTAAATATGTATTAATATTATATATATATTTTTGAAGGCCTCTTAAGGGTGATTGAACGAAAAAAAAAACAAAAAATCACTTTTTCAAGCAACCTATTGTATAGCTTGAAGCTTTAAAAAATGCAATGTTTGTATTATCTTTAGACAACATCTATAATGATTTCGCTCCATACAGTCGAAAAACTGCGAGTCGTCACTCGGGTGCTATTACAAGAAGGCCAATACCTCTAAATTGATGAACCCAGAGCATCGCCATGCTGATAATGAGATCTTCAATCAGTCTCCGTCCACATTTGTCATTCCAAAAATAATTTAACGTGGGATTGTGGTGCCCCTCCTGAAACATGGGAAATTAGGTGCCGAACCATCACGTTCCCTGACCGTAAACTAAATGAAAAAAAAAATTTTTAAATACATAGGGGAGGAATATTTTAATCCGTTACCTCTTTCACGACTGGTTGGTGTTTACTTCTTCTTTGGAATAAAATAACATTTTTGATGTGGTTAGACGATTAAAATGTTTAAGAAAAATATTAGAGGGATACGTAATTTTACTAGAGATGCTCTCCGGCGAAATCTTAATTCAGGGATCGTAGAGAATAAAAAACCAAATTCGTCTCTTTAAGATATGCAACACAGTTTTTAATTATTCTAAAAGTATCCGTTGGTATAGAAAGGGGTTTGGTCATTTGCTACCCATTCGAGTATAAATGGGTACAATTGGTCTCTCAGCCCAGTCCCGTCCGCAGAAAATATCCGAGGAAGGGTTTAAACTCAAGTTACGTAATCAATGAAAATAGATAATAAATTTATTTTCGAAGTACGGAAATTTTATTGTCAAAAGTCATATTTAGTTACAATTATTTTATAAATCAACTCTTCGAGGTACTGAGAAAAACTCTCAAAATTATTTGCGGATCGATTTTGACATCGCGATGTACATTGAGTGAGGCTAAGCCGTTCAGACGATCTTCAGACATTTTTGATCTCAAATACGTCTTTAGTCGTCGCAAAGTTGAGAAGTATCGTTTATTCGTCGCTGTTGTCACAGGCAAAACTGCTATAACGCGAAGCATTTGGTTAACATTTGGAAACGCATCTTCATTACAAGTTGGAAAGATCCAGACGAAGTCGTTGGGTCTTTCCAGTTGGTGGAAATCACTTCAAGAGCGCGAATTACTGCTTTTGGCGTTTCGGAAGAAGAATGGATATTCTCTAGAACTCCCAGACAATTTTTGATTCCCGTTATATTGCACGCAGAGCTTACCGCCAAATTGAAGCTATGAGCAGCACAATGGGAGTAGCGCGAGTGGATAGGTTTTTCTGACAACAATTTGAGCCCCTTGGAACTCTCCGCTAACCGCTCTCGCACCGTCATATCCTTGCCCGAAGAAATACCTGCAATCCAGTCCGGAAGATTTTAGAAAATTAAGGTAAGCAGTTCATATTCCCTTTCCAGTGAAATCGGTGATAGGAATAAAACACAAAAATCTTCCTGAATGATGAACTTTTCGCCGCATTTATCCAAGTACTCCAACAATGTCTGGAGTGTCATATCCGAGAAGAGAAAAAGCCCTTCGATTTGTTCACTCGATCGATGTTGTAACACATGATGAGGTGGTGACAAATGTTGATTATTTCATTCTGGACACGGTTGCTTATTTACATAGCATTCTTTGGTGAATCGCTTAGGTGTTTTTTCAACTGCTCATCAGTTTTGGCTCGATATCTTAAGAGAGCTCTAAAGTTTCCATCATTCGTCAACGGTTCGTCTTCAGAAATTCTTCCCGTATCATTGGAACCTCTGAGAGCAAGTCCTTGTCGGCCAGACAAAATAACTGTTTCAATAATTGGAATCATGCATAGTTTGCTTTCATTCAGAGAGTCAAATTTTTGTTTCGACAGTTGCAAATTCTTCTTCAATTCCCATTCTCAAAGACCATTGCAACAGACATTTTTATGGTATTGTAATGATCGTGCGATTTCTTTAATTTAATGCTGGAGAAAATAATACAAGCTGCTGAACTTAACCGCGCTGGAACAATATTTTATAAAAGCGTGCAACTGTTGGCGTATGCTGACGATATTGATATGTTGTTGTTGTTGTTGTTGTTGTTAACAGTGCTTCGCCCTGCCCAATGGGCTCGATCACTCTAAATTGTCATCAGGCTCTTCTAACGGAAGTCGGAGGAAACGCGCAGTCTCCACAGGGTTGGACCAGAGTGATGTAGGTGTTGAAGAGTGGGTTCAACTGAACAGGAAAAGAGATGTATGGTATCATGAGGGGACATACCGCATGCAGGGCATGTGTTTGGTATGTTGGGGTTCAGTCTGGATAAGTAAGAGTTTAACCTATTACAATATCCAGAGCGAAGTTGTGCAAGTATGACTCTAGTCTCCCTCGGAAGTACACGCTCCTCTTCAGCCAATTCAGGTGGTTGAGTATTAATAACGGGATTCACAGGCCGAGATCTGAGAGATCTGTCTACCGACTCGGTGTGGAGATCATTTAGAGCCCGTCTATGGTTCCGCAGATCAAACGGCAAAGAGATATGATGCCGGATCTCATCGTAATGCTTACGGAGATGTCTCCTTATGTCTCTGGGGGGCGGTGCTACATCCAAAAGATGTTTGGATGACTAGGTTTATGACAGTTCAGAAGGAACTGTCTACTCAAGAGTTCCGCGTGCTCTTGAACATTGAGCAATTTTGCCTCTTGATGGAGGTGAGACTCAGATGACATAAGCAGGCATCCCGTAGCAGTTCTGATGGCGGTGTTTTGGCAGACTTGCAATTTCCTCCATTTGGTGTCAGAAGGATTGGGCGACCATATAGGCATAGCATAGTCAATAACCGGCCGGCCAATAGCCTTATATGTAGCAAGCAATGTTTCTTTGTCTTTTCCCCAAGTACTGCCGGCCAGTGATTTGAGGATCTTATTGCGGCTCTGTACCTTTGAGGATATTGCGGTGGCATGACAGCGAAGATGAGGCCGTTGTCAAATGTCACACCCAAGATTTTCAGGTGGTTGACAGTAGGTAGAGGTACTCCGTCTACGTGGACATTTAACTCTTGCCCCATCTGCACATTCCATGTAGTAAACAGGGTCGCCGCCGATTTAGTCGGAGATAGGGTCAGATTACGCTCGGTGAAGAACCTGTGTAACCCTGTCCAATCTGTCCCGTCCCACCCTTAAATTGTCATCCTCGGAGCAAACCCTGGCAGCTGGGTTGCTCCATTGTCTCTTGTTACGGGCTGGGGTCGAACCCCATCCTGGATCAAGAGATTGGATCTGCTGCGTTTGCTGGAAGAAAATGTATATTAAACGGTCGTATTCGGTGCAACGCGCCAAGTGTAAGAGATGGTTACATAAATCTGGATGTTCAGGGCTTAACCCTGCCATCCACAGACCCCGTACTTTCTTTAGTACTTTTGAGGCACCTTGCTGTACACGTCCAAGGACGTCCCGCGGTAGTCGCCGCTCTGCCACTCCCTTACCGCTTCTACCTACTTCCAATAGTCACAATAGTGGCTCAGTCTATACGACTGGCAGCACCGCTGCCATGCCTGCCTCACCCACTCCCGACTGTCGCTCACGCACACCAGCGTCTCCATCTCACACGGCCGCTCAACACTCCTATCCCCCCCGGAATAGGTCAGATATGAGGATCGCCGAGCGACAGTCCCCTCTTTCTCTTCCCCTAATGCCCCCCCCCCATGCTTCCAGCCTGCACGTGGGTCAGGAACACGACGTCCTAGTACCTTTCACTACGTGCACCGTTTGTCGGCAAAGGTTATATACGCCTACGACATCGGTCAAGTGCAACAATTGCCTTGGCCTGTGTCACAACTTATGTGCTCTGGGCTCGCAAACGGTAACCTTTGGACGGATTCGTTCATAGCCCCCTGTTGCAGTACACAGCCGCCTTCCATGCCAGACAACATCGGCCATGGCGCTGTCAACTCTAGACTGCGACATAGTTTAGGCCTTAGCCTACCTCCACCTAGGCAAACGCATCCGTCCCTCACGCCTAGTATGTCCCCCGTCTCCCCTCCTACACACTTTAAAGATATTGATATCACTGGCCTTAACAACCGCGCCGTAACTTCTGCTTACTCCAAATTAGAAAAAGAAGCGGAGAAATTGGGATTGGTGTTGAACGAGGGCAAAACGAAGTACCTTCTGTCATCATGCAAAGAGTCAGCGCATTCGCGCCTTGGCAACCAAGCCACTGTTGGCAGCAATACTTTCGAAATAGTAAAGGACTTCGTTTACCTGGGAACCAGCATTAACACCAACAATAATGTTAGCCTAGAAATCCGACGAAGAATTACTCTTGCAAACAAATGCTACTTCGGACTGAGTAGGCAATTGAGAAGTAAAGTCCTCTCTCGACGAACCAAAATAACACTCTACAAGTCACTCATCGCACCCGTCCTGCTATATGGTGCAGAAGGTGGACACTAACAACATCTGGTGAGGCGGCTCTGGGAGTATTCGAGAGAAAGGTTCTTCAAAAGATTTGTGGACCTCTACGCGTTGGCGCCGGCGAGTACCGAAGAAGATTTAATGATGAGCTGTATGAACTTTACGCAGACGCCGACATAGTTCAGCGAATTAAAACACAGCGGCTTCGCTGGCTGGGCCACGTAGTGCGAATGAGCGAAGATGCTCCAGCCCAGAAGGTATTCTTACCGGCACCCGCCGGTGAAAGCAGAGGGGGAGGGAGACCACCACTTCGATGGAAGGCCCAAGTGGAGACCGATTTTCGATCCCGCGGTATTTCCAATTGGCGCCAGTTGGCGCAACGAAGAAACGACTGGCGAGCTATGTTGGACGGTCAAAATCGCCCAGGCGGTTAGATGATCATTTAAAGAAGAAGAGAATGAATTGTGCTTTTCGAAAGTTTCCAGTGCTTTTTTCCAGTTTTTTAACTAACTGGCCCAGAGTTTGCTTACCGACTCCTCTCAATGTAGCAGAAAATAAGACACAGTATTTGCAATATGCACCGTCTTCTATTGCCGAATACGCTAGCCATTGATGTTTTTGGAGTCAAGAGCGTTGAAACTTCAAACTTCTAGGGCCCGATGCAGGAAAACTGTAGCCGTCAGGGGGACTCCAAATCTTTTGCAATCCAGGAATTGAGTTTATTCCATCAGCTGCTGATTTTTGAACAAACAAACGAATATCATAGGAACTGAGATCGTTTTTCAAAGAGCAAACTGGCAAAGACGTGCTTTTCCGTACCTCTAAATTAAATTCCACTTCTCTCTCTAGTAGTCAGTGCTAATCCCGTTTGTTGCTTACGTGCGTCATTTTCAACAATATTTGTCTGAGTTTGAAGCTCAGTACGACTACATTCGCCAACGTCCTAGCATGAACCAAATAATATTATGCACTTAGTACAAATCTGAATTTATGCTGTATTTAATATTGTGTTAAACTTACATCTTCGTTCTCGATTCGCTTTTTTGTACACAGAAAACGACGAATATCCATGGTAAAAAATATAAGGATAGGACTCTTACAAACTATTTAATAATAACACAAATTATTTAATAATAATATAAATAATTTAATAATATTCAGCTTACCGTAATGTGTGCCTCTGGTCAACGAATGATAATGAAGTGTGCGCCAAAGAATTGTCAAACATTCTAATAACATGATAGCATACGCTCAACAACGAACCGGTTAAATATGCATTGCGGGAACAACAACAAACAGAAAGGAGTATTTACATACGTATTAAATAAGTATGCTATTATGCAGTAATTACAAGCTTTTAATTCGTTTTTATATGTGCGAAAGGGAGAGAAATTCCGCATTGCGGTTCAGTTATAAATAATAAGGCAAATTCAAACCGCTTTACACATACAAGTGAATGCACGAGCTGACAATTTATATACATATGCCCACCAAAAAATTTAAACCTTATCTAAGGCTGTAAGGAGTATGAGTTGGAATGGAATTTGGCCATTTGGAATATAAATGTATGCCTGCCTCAGCCAATACATAGTGATCAGAATTGGCATTAGTGGCATCCTCCTTTGCTACTCAGCTTTGACTATTCGCATTTTTTCCTAGGTGAAAATTCGGACTCCAACACAATTTCACATTTTTTCTCGTAGTTTAGGATGAATCCAATGGATGAGTGGCAAAGGATCATGCATCTAATGCCAGAGCGATCAATTGTAGCATCTATGTTATATAGAAACGAAGTAACAGTTATTTTATAGAAATTCGAACATGTTCTGCTCCGCAGATGCAATTCATAAAATTCAATGTCCTTTAAAACGTCAATCCAAAAACCATTGTTTACTTTTTTTTTTCAGGAATCCAAAAATCAATCAAGGAAAAAGATAGTCATGACGACCAATACCCAAGAGCGAAGACACCAGTCAATACATCAGGCGCCTCCAAGGCCCACAGGGAAATTCGATTCCCTCGAGACTGAAGGGGTGCACAAATTTTGTAAATGGTTGTAAAGCATCTGGGGAATTCAGAAAAAAAATTGTACAAGACGAGGATCTTCCACAGGGTAGCGTCCTATCCCTACCATTGTTTAATTTCTACATACTGAACCTCACTTCACCTTTTAAGAAGTTACAGATTCCTTGACGTCAATTTGTTCTAATGTAGATGAGCTCTGATCCAACAAAAATATCCACTATGTCCTACATCAAGACACTGACTCTTATTATTTGGAAAAAGTGAAAACAAGTTTTTATTCTTTTTTTTTTTTTAGTTAGATAGTTATTTCAATAAATTATGGCAGCTAAAATAATAAGTAGACTTTCTATTCTAAAGTTTGAGGGCAGTCAATAAAAACAATTCTCTTAACAAATGCGTTGCCTGAGTGAATAAAACTACTTCAAAGCTGTGAGTCAAAGCTGTTATTTCTTATCCTCGCCATTCTCTTTGGGATTTTCCTTTGGGTTCTCCTTTACGTTTAAGTGCGCAGGTCCCGTTTGCTGAATTTGAACCACGCGTTCGTTGGACTTCTCGTCGACGGCTGGCTTGGGAACTCTGACAGTTAACACACCATCCGATGATAACGTTGATACAACTTTATCGGCTTCGAACCCCTTTGGAAGTACATAACGACGCACAAAATTCCGTGAAATATATCCATGATCATCCTCACGTTCCTCATGTTTACCCTCGACTACGATGTGGTCGTCGATTACTTTAACACTTAGTTCACTTGGCTTGAACTGCTGCACATCTATACTCGCCTGGAAACCATCTTTACCCATTGTGGCAAGTGGGAAATCTTTCTGGAATTTGCGTAGTTGTCCTTTGGGTGAGGTAGTAACGGCGGGCCAACGAGTATAGAACACTGGCTCGTAGGATGGTGCCAATTTGCTGAAGTCGTCAGCCAAACTCAAAAGCAATGGTAGAGTTGTCATTTTTTCTTTGTTCAGAAATATGTATTCACTTTAGTTGTATTAATATATGTAGCGGTTTATAATTTTGTTATCGCTTCCTCAGCGTTTTACTTCGTCGTAGTTTGAAATTCAACTATGCACTTCGTTGCGAATGTCGGTCTTTATATAGCAACAACCCATGAACGAACTATTTCATCCATGCCAACAACCCTCGTAGAGTACTCTGCAATGTGAGATTATAACAACAACAATGTTAATTATATTTTTGCATTTAATAGACTCTCGCGAGCTGAATTTGTTTGTCAGATAAACATCCATATATATGAGCAATGAGGTGCAGAAATTTCGATTTCTAGAGATTTCTTGTGTTTTGAGTAGGAAGGTGTGTTCATTGTATGTATACGTACATACGTATGTACTAAGCATAGTTTGAAATTCTCAACCCCTGAGTAAAGATTCGTTAAAAAGTACATACTAAAATATATGAATAGGCAAATACATGATCAAATAATTTATATGGTCGCTTCAAATGACATAGCGTCTTCTTCTTCCTCATCCACACCTTATGTCAAAAGCTTAGAAAATAGGCGAATCGTTTTTGCGCGTTCCCTCTCACATGTGCATTTTGACATAAGAATTCACCGACGTCGAACGGTAATTTCGTGTTGTTGGCCGTTCGCGTCAACCATATAAATCAGAGCCGGCCAAGAGCTGCACATTGTGCAGTTTGAGATCGTGTTTTCACACCGACGTTAACGATGTGTGAGCATAAAATTTCGTTTTCGCTTGTCAGTCGCTGTTGAACTATTAACGAAGCAAGGCTATTGCGCATGCTAAGCACGAAACAACAGTCATGACAAATAAAAAAGCGCACAAATATATTTTTGCGCCTGCAATAAAAATATCATGCTGCAATGCGTACTATGCGAGAGAATTTTTAAATCTAAAAGACTTTTTTCTTTGAAAAGGCATTTTAATAATTTTCATAATGAGGTCGCTTCTCTTTCTCGGACGGAAAAGTTAGCCTTATTTGACCAAAAAAAGAAAGACCTTTTTTCGGATGGTGAAGTCTCACAAGACAACTCAGCGATCACGAGTCGTGAAATTAAAAAGGCTTCTTTTGTTGTTGCTTTGTTTTGGCAAAATATTACCGCCCGTACGAAGACGGAAATTTTTTTAAATCTTTGGCGAAAGAGTTTTTTGCAAGTTTTGAAAGGGAAGGTGAGAAAATTTGTGAAATTGTAGAGTTAGTACCCTTGTCTAGGCAAACTATTACCCTAGAACTGAAAAAAGTAGCGCTTTTGTTTTGTTAAAATTAAAACAGCTTTTAGAAGACTGTGATTTTTTTTCTTTGTCATTAGATGAAAGTACTGATATCAACAATATAGGTCAACTGGTTTTTTTTGTTAAGGTCGCAAACAAAAATTTTTAAACTAGTGAGCACTTACCACTGCATGGCCACATTAATGGACAAACTATATTTGATGCCGTCAATGAGCATGTTTTTTCAATATGCAGTGCGAGTTATTAACAAAATTAAGGGGAGTCACCATGCACTAACTCACAGGCAATTTAAAGAGTTTCTTGAAGAACTTGGAACAGATCATGGGGACTTATGTATATATACAGAATTTCGTTGGTTGAGTCGTGGTAAAAGTTTGGAACGATTTTATAATTTGAGAGAAGAAGTATAGTGGTTTCTAGAGCAAAACAATGAAACTGAATTGGCAGATAAATTCAAAAGCATAGATTTTATCTCAGAATTGGCATTTTTATGCGATGTTACACTATTCATAAATGAATTAAATCTTGCTATGCAAGGACAAAATAAAAATATGTTTGACCTTTTGTTATGCATTAATCAATGTGAAAGAAACTTAGCAATATTAGTTCCACAACTTAAAAATGGTGATTGTTCTGGTCTGCTCAGAACAACTGCAGCATTTGACCAAATACAAAACCAACCTTTTCGAATTAAAAAGACAAAAGAATTTGCTGAAGTGACAGGGTCCCTGTTAAGAAATTTACAGCACAGGTTCCAAGATTTCAAAGTTCTTCAAAACACAATCAGCATCCACAACGATCCAATAAACTACGACATTTCTCAATTAAGTCCGAGTATTCGTGACGAAGTGCAGAGAATGCGTTTAGATTTTAATTTACCGTTGGGAAGTGGACAAGTTTTTTGGAAAAACATTAGTGAAGAAAAATATCCAAACACTAGAAATGAAATTTTCAAACTATATAGCACGTTTGGATCTACTTATAACTGTGAGGCTGCTTTCTCAAAAATTAAATTAATTCAAACCAAATATCGTAATTCTATTAGTGATAGTCATCTGCGAGACTTGATGCTAATAAAATCATATGATAAGGAAATCGATATTGAAAGCTTGTTATAATGTGATATTTGTCTTGCTTAATACCTTTTACTTTTATTTAGTTACTTTGTGCAATTAATTGAATTATGTTTGTTTTACAAATAGGCCAGAGCTGCGATGAGTTCAGAAAAAAAAAATAGAGAATCTCAATCTGTAAATCGTTTTGAACTGAGAAAATCATGCAATGAATGCAATTAGTTTAAAAAAAAACTACGAAATAATATAATTTATTTTTCTAAAATAAAGATAGAAAGGTGTATTGAAGAAACACCATATTCTTTTGCATATTTTTTTTTGTTACCTTCAAATAATATACTAGGCATCAGATGAAAGTTTAAAAGTTGAAGAAAGCCAAAAAACACACATCGCAAACGCAAAACGCAAACCCAAAAGTCAAAAATGACTTACATTTATTTTTCCGAATTTTTGTTGCAGACACTGTATGAAAAGTCACTCAAATTTTACACACACTTATGCAAATGTTTTAGTATTTGTGTGGCCGGCTCTGATATGAATCATTAAATCATGGGCAAATATACAGCCGCAATTTTTATTGCAAGCGTCAAAGAGCAAAGAACGTAGAGGACGGTTGTTTTTGTTTCTTGCTTTAATCTTTGAATGATTGCCTAAAATAGACAATGTACAGTGTGCGACAAAACTTAAGTACCGACATTCTCTTTGAAAAATTTTACTCACAACAAGTAAGGAAGTCTAACTTCGGGTGGAACCGAACATTAAATACCTAGTAGTGATCTATTATGACATCCCAATTTATGCAGGTCTATTTTAATACTTTTCAGTTCGTATTATAAAGCCAGCTGATTGTTTTCAATAAAAACACTTCTGTTGTGAGTTTTGAGTAGTAAATTAATTTGACCGCTGCCTACCACATTTTTTTTAAATTCCAATACATGCATATGTTTAAAAATTTGCTTTCAAATAGACAGACGGACGGAGAGATGGACATGGCTAAATCGACTCAGTTCATCGTCCTAATCACTTCAGTATTGATAGGCTCATTTCTTCTTCTCATAAGATATACAATTTCCTATTGCAGTGGGGTATTTACTTGTTGCCCGGATATTTTGCTTGTGTGGTAACCAATTTGGCTAATATACGGAGTATACTACGTACTATTGAGAAGCAGCTGACCAATTTTCATAGAAATATCTAGTTGAAATTACAAGCAATCGCCTTTGAAAAGAGTAGAATTTTTATGCCTACTTCTCCAATATCCACAAAATTTTTTTGCGGTGGAGTTTTGCTTAAAAAGGTTATTATGTGTGCAAGATCTCATTGATAGAGCTTTTATAGTTATAGAAATATCGCGTTTTACATTTTACAAACAAATTTTTCAGAACTTTGTCAAAAAAATGGGCGTGGTTCTTAACCGATTTCGCTCATTTTTACAACAAACAGTTACCTTTATATATTCAACATTTTTGCCAAAGATCGTTTAGATAAATCATTTTTTGCCGGAGTTAAAAAGTTTTGTGAAATAATCCACTATAAAAGGGGCGGGGCCACGCCCATTTTCCAAAAATTTATATTTCGACTTTCTTCGTCCACGGACACTTTATAAGTGAAATAGAAATGATATAAGTTATTTGTTATTGCTTATTTAACATATCTTTCGTATAAAAGTGGGCGTGGTTCGCAAATTTTTCCCGGAAAATTCTTTGTATTAATATCGATATATTTCGATATCTTGAACGGGTTTTGTTGTATGATAAAAATTATTTCTAAGTTCTATTCTTAAGCAAAAGTGGGCGGCGCCACACCCATTTTAAAAAATTTCTTGAAAAATTTATTTTCTGTCTTAAAGTTAATGTACACACCAAATTTTATCCTTATAAGGCCCAGTTTTTCAGTCCTTGGTTAAGCTCAGTTTAAACTAAGTTTGCTTAAACTCGGCATAAATTTAAACTCCAGTTAAACTGCAGAGCGGGTTTTCAGTGAGAGTTCAAGGCCGCTTTTAAAATTTGCTTTTTATACGGCGACATTGGTTTTTTTGTATCTAGATACGGCAACAGATGACATTTGTTTACATATTCAACGCCATTGCTTCTCCTCAGTATTGTAATAATTAGGATTTCGCTAATTTCTGCATCACTATAATCACTTTCGTAAGATGATATATCCAGTATTTAATTAAATATAAAAATATCGTCCTTTTTTAATTGCGTTCAGTTTATTGTTTCACAACCAAAACCAACAAATATGAAAATAGCTGACAGGTTAACTAGAGTTTAACCCTGCCAAATTGGCCGCTTAAACTACGTTTAAACTTCGCTTAAAGTTGACTGAAAAATTGCGTAACAAGTTTAAGCTTAGTTTAACTGTCAAATTAAGTTGAACTTGTACTGAAAAACCGGGCCTAAGTGTATTATGGACTGAGTAATCGTGTTCACAGACTGACATTGCTTAATCAACTTCTCTTTTCCTCGTGAACACTTTGACATACATAAGTCAATATCTATCTCGATCCGTTTATACCGTTACATACCACCGTTTGGCGAATGAAGTTAATATACCAGACAGACATGTCTTAATCAACTCCTCTTTTCCTCGTGAACACTTTGACATACATAAGTCAATATCTATCTCGATCCGTTTATACCGTTACATACCACCGTTAGGCGAATGAAGTTAATATACCTTGTGTGCGTAGCAGTGATGTAACGAATGCCACTTTTTGAATATTCGCGAATGCGAATATCCACTAATGATATTCGCGAATGCGAATTGCGAATATTCAGTTTTTGTTAAAATTTGTCGCCAATTGTGTAAGGCTATGTATTCTCGTTCGATCGACGTGCATTTCATTTGTATTTTGTTCGCGAATCGACAAGTTGCCAAGACTCCTGAGTACCCCTCTCTACATTTTTCATAGCGCCGTAGTATTTGTAGGTCAAAGAATTAAGTCTAGTGTTTCTGGCGCTCCTGGTCAGGATATATGTCTACAAGTAGCGCAACTTAAGCGCCAAGCAGATACAGTACTTCACCGTCGACGTATCCGTCATACGTCAAAATTTAGAGCAACATCTACTTTGCCGTATCCGTCGAATCTGTTGTCACGCACGCCAACACTCGCATTCTACTTAGCTGTCAGTTTTTTCAACGTATCGCCGTATTTTATATGCTTGACCCCTGCAAAAAACGGAAATACTCCGTTTCATATTCCAAAGAATACTCCTAAAGGAGAATCAGAGTACTCCAACACATATCCTCATTCATATAAAAAAGGTGGTCCAATTTACATGGCAATGTCCGGTGATTAGATCACCTAATCCATCTCGGAGTACTCCGTTTCTTTGCTTTTGAATACTCTATAGACCACCTACGTGAGAGTACTCTCAAAATACTCCCATGGGATTATTCTATAGAGTATTCAACAGCAATGCGAGAGCGGGAGTAGGTGGTCCTCAAAAGAACACATACTTCCTTCTCGCTTTCGTCTAGAATACTCTATAGAGTAATCTTTTGGCAGCATTTTCAAAGTACTCCAACGTAGGTGCTCTATAGACTATTCGGAAGCAAAGTAAATGGTACTCCGAATAGGATTAGGTGATCCAATCACCGGACATCGCTATGTAAATTGGACCACCTTTTTTATATGAATAAGGATAAATGTTGGAGTACTCTGATGCTCCAACGTTTTTTACAGGGACTCATTAATCCGAGGCCCCACACACACACAACCCAACACACGGTTTTTTGCATTCAATATTAAAACAAACAAATTTAACCCTCCGTTGTGTGATGTGGCCTAACCAGGCCATTTAGATTTTTAAAGCTGTATATTTTTTTTTTCGTTAAGTTTTCAAAAATCGGCGACACTATACCATACAGGTTTGTTAACTTAACCTTCTGTGAATTTTATAAAAATTATCAACAAACTGATTGCTATGGTAAATGGCCTGCACAGGCCACCACTACAATTTTGGTATTGTCATGTACCGTACTCTGTACATAGTATAGAAAGTAGTAAATATAGTTCTCTCTCAGTCAGAATTTGAAAGTTTTTGTTAGCAAAGTTTACTTATTCTTTCGCTCTCAGCGCACTTTCGACAGTTTTACTAGATTTAGTAAACCGAATTCGGGGTCAGGCTCCAAATATCTGCCGTTACGTTTGGTTTTATTTATTACAGGTAAACAATTTTACTGTGTATGGTTGATTTTTTTTGTGGTAATTTTTGCTTGATTGGAAAAAAGGTAATTATTTATTTATAATTGCAAGAGTGATTCGTAGTATTCATATAGTGTTTTGTTTTATGTTGTGCCGGAACAGAAATACATATGTCGTTTTTAGACGAAGTAGATAGGGCTCCCTTAGCTATCGGGAAAAGCGGTAATCGTCTACCAAGTGAAGAAATGCAACGTCACGAGGAAGTGCTAAGCAAATTTTTGTTGCAGCGGAGGGTGAGGAAGATGATCTGTATGTCACCGACGGCGATGACGATATGGATTATGTTTTTATTAATGACGGCGAGGTATCTGATATTGATAATGAGCTTGAGGTTGAAGAAGAATTTCTTGAAAACGAAGATATTGATGAAGCTGGATGGGATGAAGGAATCGAACAAGATCCCAATGTCTCAAATCCTGTCAGTGGAGTGCCTCGATTACTAGGAGGAAAAGAACAATATTACGAGTGTTACGGTTTACCAGCAGCAGCACCAGACCAGTGCGACCTGCTCATCGATTTCTGCCGAATCCAGTGTATATTTTTGTGAAATAATGTCCCCACAAATAGTGGATATAATTGTCCGTGAGACGAATCGAAAAGCAGGAGAAGTGATCAAGGCCTGGAATGAGGCTAATCCAACATGTCAGCCAAAAGAATGGAAGCGGACAAATGAAATGGAAATGTATGATTGGCTCGGATTACTATTATTTTCCGGTTTATTCCACTGTACTAACATGCAACCAAAGGATCTATGACATTCTCGGCATTTTGATATTTATAATGCAACAATGTGGTTAGATCGATTCAAAATGGTGCTCCGGTTTGTTCGTTTTGATGGAGCCAACACTCGTTCTGCACGAATGCTGTTTAGTAAATCTGCACCAATTGACGATATTTGGACTATGATGAATCACAATCTTCAAAAAGCATACACTCCAAACGCCGCAGCAGCTATTTCCTTACCGTGGACGAACTATATTTACGCTATACGCTACGAACTATAATACGCATTATATTCCGTCTAAAACAACTATAAGTTTTGATTTTAAACGACATTTCCAAAGTAATTTCCTTCTTCACACCAAACGATAATATTCATTTATTCAAATTGAGCATCCGAAACTTGAAGCAAAAGAAAGAGGCCATGATAATCCATATTGCAATAAACATTAAAAAACATTAGGGTAAAAAACCATGGCAAATACTAAAATTCTAAGCTCCTATTTTTAAAGTTTAATATTTCTCTACTGAAGTTTAATTATTAACTGGAAAAATATTTTAAAAAAATAATTCATTGTTATTTTCTAAGGAAGAAGTATTTTTTTTTTAGCGTCTACAATTTTTTGTTTGTTTGTTTAGATTACATATATCTATAGTTTATCGTTAAAGAATATATGTACTTATATAGTTGATTTCGATCGGTACGTTTCTTTTTTGTGTGGTTAATTTAAGCTTATCCGATTTAATATGTTTTTTTAGTGCGAATGAAACAAGTTTAGTCCACTATGCTGCTCAACGTTTCGCCAACTTCCTTGGCTTCCTTAGGAGCGATTCTATTTTTTTATACAGGGTGTTTTTTTACAGGTTTGTTTTTCGAATAGAGATAAAACTGGCATTTTGTGGTCAAATCTGGCAACTCTAATGTTATTTATGTTCAGTTTGGTTTGCCATTTCATCATGAACAGGTTGACAAAAGAACAACGCTTGCAAATCGTGCAAATTTATTTCGAAAATAATGGTTCAGTTCGCGAAGTTTACCGTGAGCTCCGTCCATTTTATGGTCGACATAATCGTCCATCAGAGCAATTAATTCGGTTAACCATGGATCGTTTTCGCACTACGTTTACTCTATGTGATAATACGCATCCGCAGAGACGTCGAACAGTGCGCACCGAAGAAACAATTGCCGCTGTAGAGCAAAGTGTTGAAGAGGACCCGAATGAATCGATTCGCCACCGTGCACAGCAATTGGAGCTTTGTCCATCAACTTTATGGAAGATTTTGCGCAAAGATCTTGGCTTGCGACCTTACAAGATCCAGCTTGTGCAAGAATTAAAGCCGCGAGACCATGCAATGCGTCGTGATTTTGGTGTATGGGCCGAAAATGAGATTGATTTCGATGCTGATTTTCATCGCAAAATTTTGTTCAGTGATGAGGCTCATTTTTGGTTGAATGGCTACGTCAACAAGCAAAATTGCCGCATTTGGAGTGAAGAGAATCCACATGAGACCCTTGAAACGACATTACATCCACAAAAACTGACTGTTTGGTGTGCTCTATGGGCTGGTGGAGTCATTGGGCCATACTTCTTCCGCAATAATGCTGGAGAGGCAGCTACCGTTAATGGAGACCGGTATAGAGCCATGATAACCGACTATTTTGTTCCCGAATTGGATGGCATGAATGTGGATGAGTTGTGGTTCCAACAAGACGGCGCTACATGCCACACAGCGCACGTCACAATCGATTTATTGAAGGAAACATTCGATGAGCGCATAATTTCGCGGAATGGACCTGTCAATTGGCCACCAAGGTCGTGTGATTTGACACCATTGGATTATTTTCTTTGGGGATATGTGAAGTCGCTCGTCTACACCAACAAACCAGAAACGTTAGGGGAATTGGAAGCCAACATTCGTGGCGTTATTGCCGACATACGGCCCCATATGCTCGAAAAAGTGGTTGAAAATTGGACCTGTAGAATTGGCTTTATTCGAGCCAGCCGCGGCGGCCACATGCCCGAAATCATATTTAAACATTAATGGCATAAAATTATCCTTCCAATAAAGCCAAATTGATGGACCTTAAAACGATTTTCTTGTGTTTTATTTCAATTCGAAGTTCTATACCCCTAAAAAACACCCTTTATTATCACAGTCATAAAAATATACAAAAACAACATTAATTATTAATATAAACACAGAGAAACGTTATTACATACAGAAATACAATTATTTAAAGCATTTTTACTTACATTTAGGTTACTACATTAAAACAATTAAAAATTAAATTTTTTTAATTTTAAAAACAATGAAAACTCAAAATTAAGAAAGAAAGAAGCTAAGAAAAGTTAGAATTTTTTTTACGAAATCTATTTCAAATTTTGTATTTTAGTTTTAACTATTTGTATATAAAGCTGTAGACATAACTTAAAGGGACTATTCTTGTTTCAACACAAATTTTTTCAAAGAAATACATACTAGAGAAAAATCACTACAAACTAATTAGTTACATAATATTTTCTTCGTCTGATGAATCAGAAGAGCTTGAGTCTGCGTACAAAGTTTGTGTATTTATCATAGATCATCGGTAATTTCAAAGTCAGTGCAACATTTGGATAAGTGTTTTAACGAACATCTAATATTAAGCAGCGAGTTAAGAATTTTAACTTTTAATCTGTTCCTTAACTTAGTTTTTAAAATGTTCATGGCACTAAAAATTCTTTCAACCTCCGCATTACTGAAAGATAATACCAAAAAGCTAAATACGAGTTCTATAAAAGGTTGTTCGTTTAATGAATTTTTATGTCTACGGACTTCCGCTTAAAATTCTATGGTAGAGGTCATACTTGTCCACTGTACGGTTATTAGCCTTCGTCACTGCAGCTCAATCAATGCTACCTGTCTTGGAGAATACCTCGACTTTTCTTCTTGAAAGTGAGAAAATACATCTGGCTTTGTAACTTTCAAAGAATTATCAACTAAAAAAAAAATTTATATTATCAGGTATGCGATGTCGCAATTGGGTTATCAACCCCATTAAAAATAGTTGACAATTTTTACGAATAATTTTCTGTATATGGTCATCAATACTTCCTTCATTGAACTTTAATTTTATTTATTCCTCGAAGTTGTATGAAAAACATGGTGTTGGTACCAGAAAAGGTTTGGAGTAAAAAAAGCTAGAAAAAAGCCACGAAGCTCAAACCAAAATTATGAGGCTAAAGGACAAAAAAAAAAGGCTAAATCTAGCCTCGAAAAGGCTAACCTGGTCACACTGCATAGTATATGTCTACTACCCTGTAAAAAACGTTGGAGCATCAGAGTACTCCAACACTTATCCTCATTCATATAAAAAAGGTGGTCCAATTTACATAGCGATGTCCGGTGATTGGATCACCTAATCCTATTCGGAGTACCATTTACTTTGCTTCTGAATAGTCTATAGAGCACCTACGTTGGAGTACTTTGAAAATGCTGCCAAAAGATTACTCTATAGAGTACTCTAGACAAAAGCGAGAATGGGAGTATGTGTTCTTCTGAGGACCACCTACTCCCGCTCTCGCTTTGCTGTTGAATACTCTATAGAGTAATCCCATGGGAGTATTTTGAGAGTACTCTCACGTAGGTGGTCTATAGAGTATTCAAAAGCAAAGAAACGGAGTACTCCGAGATGGATTAGGTGATCCAATCACCGGACATTGCCATGTAAATTGGACCACCTTTTTTATATGAATGAGGATATGTGTTGGAGTACTCTGATACTCCTATTGGAGTATTCTATGGAGTATGAAACGGAGTATTTCCGTTTTTTGCAGGGTAGTAGCGCAACTTACTCCGAATCTGCACACACATACACAAACCACACAGGGTGCGTTGTATGCAGTAATAAAACAATCAAATTTAAATACTGCACTATTGAACATGAAGACTTGAAACTCCCTAATTATTGAATACAAAGCAGTTATAACACGTTATCAGTTACTATCATAGTATATGTCTACTAGTACCCTGTAAAAAACGTTGGAGCATCAGAGTACTCCAACACTTATCCTCATTCATATAAAAAAGGTGGTCCAATTTACATAGCAATGTCCGGTGATTGGATCACCTAATCCTATTCGGAGTACCATTTACTTTGCTTCTGAATAGTCTATAGAGCACCTACGTTGGAGTACTTTGAAAATACTCCCATGGGATTACTCTATAGAGTATTCTAGACGAAAGCGAGAAGGGAGTATGCGTTCTTTTGAGGACCACCTACTCCCGCTCTCGCTTTGCTGTTGAATACTCTATAGAGTAATCCCATGGGAGTATTTTGAGAGTACTCTGACGTAGGTGGTCTATAGAGTATTCAAAAGCAAAGAAACGGAGTACTCCGAGATGGATTAGGTGATCCAATCACCGGACATTGCCATGTAAATTGGACCACCTTCTTTATATGAATGAGGATATGTGTTGGAGTACTCTGATACTCCTTTAGGAGTATTCTATGGAGTATGAACCGGAGTATTTCCGTTTTTTGCAGAGTAGCGCAACTTACTCCGAATCTGCACACACACACAAACCACACAGGGTGCGTTGTATGCAATAATAAAACAAACAAATTCAAATACTGCAATATTGAACATGAAGACTTGAAACTCCCAAATTATTGAATATAAAGCAGTTATAAAACGTTATCAGTTACTATAGAAGGTATATTTCAGTTTAAATTGAAGTTTTTAGTTGCAGTTTTTACTTTAAAACAACTCTGAACGCGATTTCCTTCATTCCACTCTCTCGGAGTACATTCATCCACTGCCTTCCACTCCGATTCGGAAAAGAAGATGCCAAACTAGTAGGGGTATACAATGGTTACTATAGAATGTATATCTACTCCGAGTAAGTGGAATGAAGGAAATCGCGTTCACGGTTGTTTTAAAGTAAAAACTTCAACTAAAAATTTTAATTTAAAGTGAAATTAACATTTTATAGTAACTGAAAAGGTGTTATAACTACTTAATATTCAATAACTGGTGAGTTTTATGTCTTCACGTTCAATATTTCAGTTTTTAAATTTGATTGGTTTAGTATTGCATACAGCGCGTCCTGTGTGGTTTGTGTGTGTCTGCAGATTCGGAGTAAGTTGCGCTACCCTGCAAAAACGGAAATACTCCGTTTCATACTCCAAAGAATACTCCTAAAGGAGTATCAGAGTACTCCAATACATATCCTCATTCATATAAAAAAAGATGGTCCAATTTACATGGCGGTGTCCGATGACTGGATCACCTAATCCATCTCGGAGTACTCCGTTTCTTTGATTTTGAATACTCTATAGACCACCTACGTGAGAGTACTCTCAAAATACTCCCATGGGATTGCTCTATGGAGTATTCAACAGTAAAGCGAGAGTGGGAGTAGGTGGTCCTCAAAAGAACACATACTCCCTTCTCGCTTTTGTCTAGAATACTCTATAAAGTAATCTTTTGGCAGCATTTTCAAAGTACTCCAACGTAGGTTATAGAGCACCTATTCGGAAGCAAAGTAAATGGTACTCCGAGTAGGATTAGGTGATCCAATCACCGAACATCGCTATGTAAATTGGACCACCTTTTTTATATGAATGAGGATAAGTGTTGGAGTACCTGATGCTCCATCGTTTTTTACAGGGTACTAGTAGACATATACTATGGCTGTGTGACTGTATGCTAGTTATTGCATGCTGAGATAAAGCTGTGCTCAAGGTGGTATTATCCAATCAGCTGATAGCTACTTTTTCTCGAATTTTGACACTACAAATTTCACCGCCGTACGATTTTGACATTAGATCCATTAATTACAAAAACAAAATGCATGGAAAATGTGTGTCTGTATGTTTGTAATTCGCCTTGCTTCCACATTATATTGAATTCGCCTTGGCTGTGCTTTGTTTGTGTTTTCTAATGTCAGCAATGTCCTCGGCTAGTCGTGTGTCTATCAACCGTGTTTCAAAGTAGCAAAAAGTATAGTAAATGTAAGTAAGCGTTGTTCTCTAGGCCTGGTAACAAGCTTCGTAGCTTCGTAATATTTCAGAAAACTTTTATTTGACAGAAAATAATATTCCTCGTCGTATTGTAGGGTTTTAAAGCTCCATACTGAAGTAATCGGTCTTTAAATGGTCCTACACGGGGTGGATATAACAAATTCTTTCATAAAACTTCTTGTGGAAACATGACGAAACATTTTTAGTCCACGAACGATTGCTCGATAGTTACTATTCGGTGTTTTTCGTGCACTAGCACCTCCCTGTTCAGTGGTATTCCTACCTTAGCTCCGGAGTTTACCAACTCTGTGTGGATGTGGAATCAAAAGGCCTAATTATATGTGGATATCAAATATCATTATTATCTGAGGGTTCCATATCTAGAATGAACGGGTTGAGGATGTTTTTGTTGCAATGTCAAGTTTCTTGAAGTGAAGGAGATAATCGTTGAGCCTGGATCATATCACAACAATAGAAGGGTCTGTTGTCATTATCGTGCAGTCTACTGCTTAGAAAACCAGCAGAATTTACAGCTGCATTCTGTGACGGTCAATTGGTGTCAGTTATCGCTGTAATTTTAGAGAGCATTGCACATATTGTTGTAGTTATTTAAAGTGATTCACCCTGCCAAATGGGCTCGATCACTCTGATAATCGTCGTCAAAGATAGGACACCACCCAGTGGCAATCCCAGTCTAATCCTTCTTGATTTTGATCTTGTGTCTCTAAATGCTACAGACGCTTGCCAACCGTTATGTTAGTTAGCGGGCCGCCAGGGATCGGTGACTCTTCTAGACCTTGCGGGAGTGTGGCGTGGTTGACGGTGTCAAAAGCTTTTGACAGGTCAAGTGCCACGAGCACCGTACTGTGGTTTGGATGGTGTTGGTTCAAGACATAGTTTGTTTTGCATATTTACGGGGTTGAGAGCAGTTGTTGTGCTGAGATATCGGACAATATGATTCTCCCTGATTCGCCTTCTCACCAGGTTTTAAGAGGGGAACCACTCTCACCTGTTCCCATATCTTAGGAATGACGAAGGTGTTTAACGAGAGGTTAAAAAGAGCCGCTAAATAACTATGTGCCTCTACGCCAAGGTGTATCAACATCTTCATGGCAATACCGTCGGGTCCAATTGATTTTGAGGGCTTCGTTAACCTCGGAGACGGTGACGTAAACAGGCGCTGCGTTGTGGCTTGGCCTTATCAGCCGGTGGATAAAATATAAACTGAAAAAGGAGCTCGCGCATCGCTTAGGGTCTTGTTCACCTTGGCGTTTGGTGTGATTAGACAAGCAAGAAGGTTTCTGTACATTTCGTAATAAACCGGCCCCAGTCCGCTTTGCTAAATTTGATAAATGTACGGCGTTGTAATGAATTATGGGTAGATGGTCCAATGATAATGTAAGTTTAGGTCGCCAGTCGACGCAGTTGATAAGCCCTGCGCGTACGATGGAGATGTCTGGTGAACTGTGGCCATTAAATCTGGTGCGGTGCTATGTTCACTGTAAAAAATGCCGAGTCGTCTATTTGTTCTGCAAGTGCCGGTCCTCTATTATCCATTGAAACGGTTATCACTTCTAAGCAACGCACTAATGCCAGGGTGATAGTCCTTGGGCGACATGTGGCAGGGGGTATGTGGATATTAATAATTTGCAGACCGGACCACTATACCTTGGTAGTGTCCCTAAGGTCAGAACCGGCTGGACTGTATTGTACAACTTAAAGGCAGTAAGTAGCATTAAGGTCAAGATAAAGGGACAAAATGGATTGATTAGCAGTTTTTAGTCAATTGCAGTAGGTATTCAAACTTAGCCAAAATCAGTTTATGCTGTTTATTAAGAGGTGGACTCTAGAGGTTTAGATGCCGACATGGTTTTTTTCATAGTAAATAATTCAAGGTGTAATTTAAGTCCCAGTCGAAGAATCTACCTACCTCACCTCTTGAGCTAATGAAAGCTTGATACCAATAAACAGCAAAAAAAAGGGGTTCCACAATGTTTTTACCGACACATTTTTTTTTAAAGAAATTTGTGTACCTTTAGTTATATGCAAAACGACATGCGATTTATATAAAAATTTTGAGAAAATGTTTTAAGACTTAACGAAGACTTCAAGGAGCCCTGCTTAGTGGGATCAAATTCTGCAACAAGTCTTACCTTAATGTACATATACCTATACCAGGCGCGGATCCAGAAAATAATTTCGGGGGGGTCCAACTTTTTTTTTTTTGTCATAAAAACGATTTTGAGAGTAAAGCTAGGTATTGTGCTGTTCACTTGAAAATTTAAATGTTTTGACGCTGGCAACATTTTGCAGTGAAAATCGTCGTTTAAAAACATGTTCAAGGCATGAAAAGATCCGAATCTAATGGGAAACGATGCCAGGAAGATATTCTATGTTCAAAACATTTACCCCGTTATTCATAAAAAATATTAAAGGTTTATAAAGCTTTTTTAAATGAGATTTTCATACAAATTTTCAATTATAAGAGCTTAATAAACCTATTTCATTTTTGATTTATAAGAGGGTTAAAGTGTCGTATCAAATAGTTTCTAGGCGACTTGAGACATTTTCACCTGAAAACCACAATACCAAGCATAAAATGGAAATGACAAAGTTACAGTTTAATATTATATACATAAAAGGCTTTTCCAACAAACAACAAACAAATGTACTGTGTCATTACAAGCATTGGCGCTGCATCACGTAACCACGGTTGCCACTTTAGTCTGATTGGACCAAAAAATGATTCGTGCCACTTATTTTTTTTTTTAATTTTATTATGTTGATTTTTTTTACTCTAACAGTCCAGAAAGTTTGGACCCTCCCTTATCCATTCCTGACGCAAAATCCATATAGTTTCATGACCTTAAATGCCTTTATTTTAACACTTATTAATGTTATTTTTTCTCTTATTCGACACTTCAGGGAGTTTGGACCCCCCCTTATCCATCCCTGACTCAAAATCCATATAATTTCATGACCTAAAATTCCTTTATTTTAACTTTTATTATGTAGACATATAAAAAAATGTCACTAATTTGGACATTTCGAGGGGGGCTGGTGCGGACCCCAAGAACACTTACCCCCAGGATCCGCGCCTGACCTATACAATCTCTAAATTAACACATACATATATTTTTTGTTATATTATGTTTTATTCGAACACAGGCCTTTTTCTCTTAAAAGTAATTAACTAGGTTCAATGAATTTATGGAATGATTTCTTTAACACAATGACAAATGGATGGATATTTAATCTAAGCTGGCTAAAGTTTTGATTTTTCTTCTTTTATATTTTCTTTTATGTTCAAGTGAGCTGGTCCCGTCTGTTGAATTTGGATCACACGTTCGTTGGGCTTATCCTCGATCGCTGGTTTGGGAACTCTGACTGTTAACACACCATCCGATGACAACGTCGATTCCACTTTATCAGCTTCGAAACCCTTTGGAAGTGCATAACGGCGGCTGAAATGTCGCGAAATGTAACCATGACCATCTTCACGTTCCTCATGTTTGCCCTCGATCACGATGTGATTATCAACCACTTTAACATTTAGTTCACTTGGCTTGAATTGTTGGACATCCATACTCGCTTGGAATCCATCTTTAAATCTTGATCAAATTTCCTCAGTTGGCCGCTGGGTGAGGTGGTAATGGCCGGTCAACGGGTATAGAAGACCGGTTCGTAGAATGGAGTCAAACGGCTGATATCATCTGCCAAACTTGAGAGCAATGGTAGTGTCGCCATTTACGCTTTGTTATCTTGTTCACCGTTACTATTTCATTTGTCGAATGAATATAAACAATTTCTCTTCAAATAATAATTTTACAATAATGTTTTGTTTATAATTTGTTGTAGCGCTTATTGAACGCGTTAATCTCTTGCAGTTTAAAATTCAACTATGCCGCTCATTGCAAATGCCGGCCCATTTTATACTCTCAACCGGCTAAACTCAAAACGTAAACAATGAGTCAATGTTTATGTATGTATGTACCTACAAATGTGTATATATACAAACATACGTATATACCCTGTAAAAAACGTTGGAGCATCAGAGTACTCCAACACTTATCCTCATTCATATAAAAAAGGTGGTCCAATTTACATGGCAATGTCCGGTGATTGGATCACCTAATCCTATTCGGAGTACCATTTACTTTGCTTCTGAATAGTCTATAGAGCACCTACGTTGGAGTACTTTGAAAATGCTGCCAAAAGATTACTCTATAGAGTATTCTAGACGAAAGCGAGAAGGGAGTATGTGTTCTTTTGAGGACCACCTACTCCCGCTCTCGCTTTGCTGTTGAATACTCTATAGAGTAATCCCATGGGAGTATTTTGAGAGTACTCTCACGTAGGTGGTCTATAGAGTATTCAAAAGCAAAGAAACGGAGTACTCCGAGATGGATTAGGTGATCCAATCACCGGACATTGCCATGTAAATTGGACCACCTTTTTTATATGATTGAGGATATGTGTTGGAGTACTCTGATACTCCTTTAGGAGTATTCTATGGAGTATGAAACGGAGTATTTCCGTTTTTTGCAGGGTAGAATATCATTGTTGATATACACATGCAATGAGAGAAAAAGATATGTACGTATGGATATATGTACAATGTACATGCATCTCTGATCTAATGTTTGTTTACCTTTTTGTTCGTGACATCCAGATCTTTTGGCTTCCAGAACATTCTGGATCCGTCTTACCCAATTTTGCCACCAATACAGGATTTTCGTACACATGTATGCAGGTATGTACCTACGTAAGCATTTGCATTTAGAGCGATACAAACACAACTTTATTATAACACTAAGGGCCACTTTATAAAGACCGGTTAAGCATAATCGGCGATTAAATTGACAGCTAACTGTACAAAATACGTCAATTAAACCCCGGTTAGCGTTAACCGGATTTTGTGAAAGGGCTTTTTCTCCGGTTGAAATTAACTGACACTTTACTTTGCATATAACCGAACGATTTCTGTTAAAAAAAACTACAGGATTGTTGATCGTAATGGTGATTCAACAAGGGGTGGCACACTAGTGTCCTTTTCGATCTGTTGTTTAATTTCTATATTTTGAAGCTTCCTTCCCCAGAAGAACGATTCCAGATCGTTTCCTATGCAGACTTTCGCTTGACAATAGTAACAAACCAATTCCTTGACTTGGTGAAAGGTTAAAGAAACGCGGTTGGCAACATACAAGCCAATTAGACGTCGGCTTCAGAGCATTGGAAAAAGTTGCAGCCTGATAGAACATGTGACCAGAATATCAAATACATAGTGATGCGGAAAAACTTAGAGCGCAGGAACTTAATGAAATGTCTACTGAATTGTTGTACCTAAACCACAACATCGCAGCAGACATTTGCTTGAAGGAGAGCCGCCCCACGCCAAATAATGAGCCATCTTCGGAAGCAATGCGTTGAAGGGTATACTCCTTTGTCAGCTTCCGCTGAGTGAACCTTGCAATATTTTAACCTACTTTAAACGCTACTACTGTATACAGCGGGAGTGAAATACTTCTGTTATATGAAATGGAATCAACAGACAGAACAAAATTCTTGAAAAACTGTACTTTTGACGTCTATTACTCTAATAAAGACAACCGTTATGCACTTTTATGTGCATATATATGTATATCGGCTGGTTAAAATTTAATAATACATATATTAAGATATGGCAAATATATATATAGTTTAATTGACAATTGAGCTAAAATTTCAGAAATAACTGTTAATATAGAAATAGAATAATAAACATAGGTAGAAGTACATATTATTCAGAAAACTGCGTGGCCCTTAACAAGTGTGCTAAATTTCGTATAGATCTATCCATACCGGGTTTAGAGTCGGTTACAAACATGCAAGTGAAACGTAGGATGTAATGAAAGCAAAACTTTTTAAAGCGATAATAGAAAAGACCAAAATTATAAAAAATGCATATTTATATTTGTACAAACATACGTACATATGTATATACATACATAAATATACTCTACGTTAAAGTTTTTATATTTGTGATACTGACGAATATGTTCATAGATAAGGGTCATTATCGCACAGCCTTCATATGTACGTATGTATACAGAGTGACATTTATACTTACATTCACATATGTATGTATGTATATACATGAAGTTAAAACACTGTGTATAGATCAAGAACCTTCGCGTAGTTTCTGGTATCACTTGTTGTATTCAATGTTGTTGTTACTATGCTCGCGCAGCGAACCGATTGTCTCTTCAGCAGCTGTGAGTATAAAAGGGGCCGGTTTTCGCACCAGGCGGCATAGTTCAATTTGAAACTGCAACAAAACCATACGCTGAATAAGCTATCACTTCTCACTAAATTTTAACAAAAGCTAAATATATAAAGAGAATTTAAAAATTTGTTTATTGAAGTAAAGAGAAAAATATAAAAGCAAAGCAAAATGTCGACACTACCATTGCTTTTGAGTTTGGCAGATGATTTCAGCCGTTTGACTCCACTCTACGAACCGGTGTTCTATACGCGTTGGCCGGCCATTACCACCTCACCCAGCGGACAACTGAGGAAATTTGAGAAAGACTTACCAATCGCCACGGTGGGTAAAGATGGATTTCAAGCGAGTATGGATGTCCAACAATTCAAGCCAAGTGAACTAAATGTTAAAGTAGTTGATGGTCACATCGTGGTGGAAGGCAAACATGAGGAACGTGAAGATGACTATGGCTATATTTCGCGGCATTTCGTTCGTCGCTACGCACTACCAAAGGGATACCAGGCCGATAAGGTGATTTCGACATTGTCATCGGATGGTGTATTAACAGTTAGTGTACCAAAACCGGCCATCGAAGACAAATCCAAGGAACGTGTGATCCAAATTCAACAAACTGGGCCAGCCCACCTAAACGTTAAGGAAAACCCAAAAGAAAAGCCTGAGGAGAACAAAGAAAAGAAGGAAAAGTCGTAAAATCAAAGCTCTAACATTACCAGTCACTTTGGTCATTGAAATTCGTTGAAATTATTTAAATGCATTAAATTGTTGAACTGTTTAGAGAGTAAAGTCTGCACATAATTTGTATTCTTTTTTTTTTTTAAATTATATGTGTTAAAAATACAACTGTGAAAACATAAATTTGTTTGTTTGTTTTATATTTTGCTAGTTTCACCCCACATTGGCCATAGGCAAAACATGAGCAATCTCCAAAGCTAAAGCTTATAACTGTATTCGAGCTTAATTGAATTTTTTGGAGCTCATTTTCATATAACCAATTACCGAAATAATGAGTACTTCAAGTGATATACAGTATGAAAAACCCAGTACCGAATTTTATTGCTCTAGCGTGAACACTTGCAGAGATTTTCACTATGAAATATTCCATGTTATGGAAGAGGACGTGGCTGTCCCCTGATCGAAAAACTCGCAACCAAATCCACCATGTTGTGATAGACGGACGGCATGCGTTTTAGACGTACGCGCACTCTGCGCGGTTAAAATAGTGCGTATAAAGGCACAAGGAAAGCTGGATGTCGAAAACGACTTTTCCGTAAAAAAAAAGAGAGGCAGAAAGGGGTGAGTGCGAAGAGCTTTACCTACTAGCCAGCAACAAAATTCTACCAAACACGTGCAAGGACAAAAATGGGGGCCTATTAAGCAATGTACAGAGAGTATTAGATTATGGAGGGAGCACTTCTCTACCCTCCTAAATGGAGAAACCGAACAACTACACAGAGAAGAACCCGACCCCACCATCTAAGATGATGGAATTAGTGTTCCCCACCCGACCATAATGAGATACTAGTAGCAATATCGCGATTAAAAAACAACAAAGCCGCGGGCGCTGACGGACTGCCGGCTGAGCTATTCAAGTACTGTGACGAGGAGCTGGTAAAGTGCATGCACCAGCTGCTATGCAGAATATGGCTGGAAGAATGCATGCCTGGCGATTGGAATCTAAGTGTCCTCTGCCCAAACCACAAGAAAGGAGATCCTCCTATCTGCGCCAGTTATCGCGGGATCAGCTTGCTTAATATCGCATATAAGGTCCTATCAAGCGTATTGTGCGAAAGACTGTCGCCCAACGTTGCCAAACTGATTGGACCTTGTCAGTGCGGCTTCAGAGATGGTAAATCTACCATCGACCAGATTTTCACTATGGGCCCTCGTGAAAAGAATCGACACGCATCACCTCTTTGTTGATTTTAAAGCCGCTTTCTATAGCACGAAAAGGAACTGCTTATATGCCGCTATGTCTTAATTTGGTTTCCCAGCAAAACTTAACTATACGGCTGTGCAAAATGACGTTGAGCAATACCACCAGCTCAGTCAGAATCGGGAAGGACCCCTTCCAGCTGTTCGAAACTAAACGAGGTTTCAGACAGAATGACCCCCTATCGCACGATTTATTTAACTTGCTGCTAGATAAAATAATAAAAGCCACAGAACTTCACCGCTCAGGAACCACCTTTCACAAGAGTGTACAGTTGACATCATTGGCTCAAATAACCGCGCCGTAAGTTTGGCCCACTCCAAATTGGAGACAGAAGCGAAAAAAGTGGGTTTGGAGGTGAACAAGGGCAAAACGAAGTACCTTCTGTCATCATGCAAAGAGTCAGCGCATTTCCGCCTTTGCACCCACGCCACTGTTGGCAGCCATACATTTGAAATACTAAAGGATTTCGTTTACCTGAGAACCAGCATTAACAAAAACAATAATGTCAGCCTAGAAATCCAGCGAAGAATTACCGTTGCCAATAAATGTTACTTTGGACTGAGTATGCAATTGAGAAGCAAAGTCCTCTCTCGACGAACAAAAACTACTCTACAAGTCGCTCATAATACCCGTCCTCTGCAATATGGAGCAGAAGCATGGACGATGACAGCCGCAGATGAGTCGGCCCTTGGAGTATTCGCAGACATCGACATTGTCCAACGAATTAAAACCCATCGGCTACGTTGGCTTGGCCATGTAATGCGAATGGAAGAAGATGCTCCGGCCCGGAAGGTATTTTTGTAGAAACCCGCCTATGGAAGGAGAGGAAGAGGGAGGCCCCCCACTCAGTTCGAAATACCAAGTGGAGAACGTTCTGCGATCCCTTGGCGTTCCTAATTGGCGTCAACCGGCAAGCGTTATAGCTCAACCCTCGTTTATCGGAACAATCGATTGTATGGGAGCTATGCGTTGCAATCAAATCTTATAAATAAAAAGTAAGGAAGTCTAAGTTCGGGTGGAACCGAACATTATAAACCTAGGTCTATTTTAATACTTTCAGTTCGTATTTGCGTTCAAATAGACAGACGGGCAGACAAATAGACGTATCGAGAGACGGACACGCCTACATCGACTCAGCTCATCCTCCTGATCATTTCAGTAAATGTACAAACCTTTCATGTTCGTGAAAGGTATGAAAATCCAAAAAGATATACAACTTCGCTTTTGCAGTGGGATATTAACTACTTGCCCGGATATTTTTTCATCCTGAACGTTTTGATGTACATTCATAAATATATATCTCGATTCGTTTATGCCAAATGAAGTAATATACCTTGTGTGCGTAACAAAAATAGATATAAAAAAGGGTGTCTTTCATAGGCGCCAAAGTACTCAACCGATCTTTATGAAATTTTCACAAAATATACTTGGGTTGACTGGGTACAGCATAGACACTATATAGTCTTGGAAAAGTAGGCGGAGCCACGCCCCCAGGCTACATAAAGTTTCAATTCGTCATAACTCCGAACTTTTTTGGTCTAAATAAATGAAATTTGGATATATGTGTCACTTAGTCAGTATCTACATAATTTTTCAAAAGTGGGCGGTGCCATGCCCACATATTTTGTGTTTTGTTTTGCTCTTGAACACTCACGATAGGTTCAGGAGTTCGCCGGCACGACACAGTCTGTATATAGCTTTTGGAAAAGCCCCCAGGTTATGTAAAGCTGCAGTTCGGTATAGTTAGGAGTTTATTTGGTTCAAGTTAATGACATTTTATATATAGATGTGTTCTATGTATCAAAACGTCAAAACAACGTCTACCGTCATTTTAGTGAACTTTTCTCTTCTTGTTCTCATACTTACATACATTTAATGTTTATGAAAGGTATGACAATCAAAAAAGATATATAACTTCGCTATTGCAGTGGGCTATTAACTACGTGGCCGAATATTTTGCTTTTGTGTTTCCCGATTTAGCTAATTTTTGGCAGGAGTATAATACATACTACTAAGATGCACCTGACCATATTTCATAGAAATATCATGATTGGATTATAAGCGATTGCCTTTGAAAATAGCAGAAATTTTAGGCTGAAAAGTGGTCGGCGCCACGCCTACTTCTTCAAAAATGACAACATTTTTTTGCGGCCGAGTTTTTCTTAAAAAGCTTATTATGTGTGCAAAATCTGATTGATATAACTTGCTTAGTTAACTTAAATTTTACGAAAAAAATTTTCAGGACTATGTTAAAAAACTGGGCGTGGACATTAACCGATTTCGCCCATTTTTACAGCAAACAGTTACCTTTATATATAGAACATTATCACCAAATGTTATGGCATAAAAAGTTTTCTGGAATAGTCCACTATAAAAGGGGCGGATCCACGCCCTTTTTCGAAAATTTAAAGTTGTTGGCTTTTTTTTTTACGGAAACTTTAAAAGTGAAATATAAATGATGTAAAGCTATTTTACGCAAAGTTATTGCCTATTTAATATATCTACGATCCTCTTCAATATCTTTCATATAAAAGTGGGCGTAGACCTTAACCGATCCCGCCCCTTTTTTTCTGAAACATTCCTTGCATACCTGGAAACCTGCGTGCTGAATTTCGTTTCGATATCTTGAACGGTTTTTGATTTATGATTAATATTATTTCCCATTTTCAAAAATTTCTTGAAAAATGTATTTTATGCCTCAATCTCAATGTATTCACCAAATTTTATCCTTATAGGTTTATTATGTACTGAGTAATCACTTTGTTTGTGTTTTCGAAAATATTCTATATATAAAAAGTTGGTGTGGCTATCGTCCGATTTCGCCCATTTTAAATAGCGCTCGGAGATGAGTGCCAAGGAAGCCGCATACCAAATTTCATTAAGATATCTCAAAATTTACTCAAGTTATCGTGTTCACAGACGGACGGACGGACGGACATGGCTTAATCAATTTCTCTTTTCGTCCTGAACATTTTAATATACATAAGTCAATATCTATCTCGATCCGTTTATGCCGTTACGTACTGCCGTTAGGCGACTAAAGTTAATATACCTTGTGTGCGTAGAACTACTAGGTATAAAAAAGGATGTCTTTCATAGGCGCCAAAGAACTCAACCGATCTTTATGAAATTTTCACAGTATGTTCTTGGGATCAGGGGTTAAAGCATAGGCTATATATATAGTTTTGGAAAAGTGGGCGGTGCCACGCCCCCAGGCTATATAAAATTTCAATTCGTCATAACTCTGAACTTATTTGGTTTAAATCAATGATATTTGGATATATGTGTCCTTTAGTCAAGATTTACATAATTTTAGAAAAGTGAGCGGTGCCACGCCCTCATTTTTTGTGTTTTGTTTTTGCTTCATTAATGTCCAAAGTTTAAACCCGATCTCTATGAAATTTTCACGATAGGTTCGAAGTTCGATGGATACCGCATAGCCTATACATAGTTTTGGAAAAGTGGGCGGTGCCACGCCCCCAGGCTATATAAAATTTCAATTCGTCATAACTCTGACCGTATTTGGTCTAAATTAATGATAATTTGTCCTTTAGTGAAGATTTACATAATTTTGGAAAAGTGGGCATAGCTAGGAATTTGTTTGGTTCAAGTTAATGATATTTTATATATACATAGACATCTGTTCTATACATCAAAAAAACCCTGGCAACAGAAAGCGGTACCAGGAGCATATAAAAGTTAATTCCATATATGTATCTTCGAAGCTATGGACATATCAGTACCCGCAGAGGAAATGGGAGAAGAAGGGAAGTAGGATTAGAAATTTGAAATATAGGTAGTGTTAGAGAAAAATTAAGAGGAGCAGAAAGAAAAAGGAAGATACACGGATAAATGTAGAAGAACACCCAAGTGGGAGGGAAACGAGTACAAATTATTTAATGTAGGCAAGTCAAATTTTAGGCAGAACAACGTCTGCCGGATCCGCTAGTGATTAATGTATTACAAAATGGCGGCCCCATACTAAATTTCAGCGAGATGTCTCTAAAACTGAGGGACTAGTTTGCGTTCAAACAGACAGATGGACAGACAGACGGACAGATATACATGGCTAAATCGACTCAGCTCATACTTCTGATCATTTCGGTATGCTTATTGATAGGTCTATCTCTACTTCTTTCATTTTAAATAGCGCTCGGAGATGAGTGCCAAGGAAGCCGCATACTAAATTTCATTAAGATATCTCAAAATTTACTATCGTGTTCACAGACGGACGGACGGACGCACATGGCTTAATCAATTTCTCTTTTCGTCCTGAACATTTTAATATACATAAGTCAATATCTATCTCGATCCGTTTATGCCGTTACGTACTGCCGTTAGGCGACTAAAGTTAATATACCTTGTGTGCGTAGAACTACTAGGTATAAAAAAGGGTGTCTTTCATAGGCGCCAAAGAACTCGACCGATCTTTATGAAATTTTCACAGTATGTTCTTGGGATCAAGGGTTAAAGCATAGGCTATATATATAGTTTTGGAAAAGTGGGCGGTGCCACGCCCCCAGTCTATATAAAATTTCAATTCGTCATAACTCTGAACTTATTTGGCCTAAATCAATGATATTTGGATATATGTGTCCTTTAGTCAAGATTTACATAATTTTAGAAAAGTGAGCGGTGCCACGCCCTCATTTTTTGTGTTTTGTTTTTGCTTCATTAATGTCCAAAGTTTAAAACCGATCTCTATGAAATTTTCACGATAGGTTCGAAGTTCGATGGATATCGCATAGCCTATATATAGTTTTGGAAAAGTGGGCGGTGCCACGCCCCCAGGCTATATAAAATTTAATTCGTCATAACTCTGACCGTATTTGGTCTAAATTAATGATAATTTGTCCTTTAGTGAAGATTTACATAATTTTGGAAAAGTGGGCATGGCTAGGAATTTATTTGGTTCAAGTTAATGATATTTTATTTATACATAGACATCTGTTCTATACATCAAAAAAACCCTGGCAACAGAAAGCGGTACCAGGAGCATATAAAAGTTAATTCCATATATGTATCTTCGAAGCTATGGACATATCAGTACCCACAGAGGAAATGGGAGAAGAAGGGAAGTAGGATTAGAAATTTTAAATATAGGTAGTGTTAGAGAAAAATTAAGAGGAGCAGAAAGAAAAAGGAAGATACACGGATAAATGTAGAAGAACACCCAAGTGGGAGGGAAACGAGTACAAATTATTTAATGTAGGCAAGTCAAATTTTAGGCAGAACAACGTCTGCCGGATCCGCTAGTGATTAATGTATTACAAAATGGCGGCCCAATACTAAATTTCAGCGAGATGTCTCTAAAACTGAGGGACTAGTTTGCGTTCAAACAGACAGATGGACAGACAGACGGACAGATATACATGGCTAAATCGACTCAGCTCATACTTCTGATCATTTCGGTATGCTTATTGATAGGTCTATCTCTACTTCTTTTAATACTTACAAACATCGGACCAAAGTTTTAACACCATTTCATATTCATGAAAGGTATACTTACGAAAGGTAGGTGGCATAGAATGTTAACTGAGTCTGCGCCAAAGGCGTTGCCAAGGTTTTTCGTTTCGTTGCACTACACTTTTGTAAATATGTGAATTATGTGGTCAATGTTTGCTTAGAAAGTCTATTAGTTGTTCCAACTCTTATTTATATAACTTACATAAAATTTTCCTAAAAAAAATTTTCACAACTACATTTCGACAAAATGCAAAATAAGAAGTTATCGTTCTACAATTAATCTTTTTACCAAATTTCGTTATGACAAACCAATTTTTGTTTGAGTTATGGCATTCAAAGTCTAAAAGCAAGAAGTTAAATTTAATCACGGGTACTGTGCTACACTGTTTTTTTTTCTAGAAATCAATGGAAAGTTCAATGATGCAATGCAAGATGCTCAACTTAAAGCTCAGGATGAGTTTTACTATAGGAAGTTACTATGTTCCCTCAAAATACAACAGTGATGGGTGCTTGTACATACAAGATATTCCATAAAGCAAATAGAGATAGTATATGAAAATTGCAGCCCTTATAAAGTTTTCTGTTCTACAAAAAATTGCACCCTCTCAAACTGTAGCTATCGACCTAGGTGACCTGACGCTCTATATAAAGGCTGATTTTGTAGATAGTGCCGTTCTGTTTGCTTATACGAAACTATTTTGTGAAATAAAAATGAGAGAGAGAGAGAGATGAGCCTAAGTCCTATACTTTTTTATGGCACATAGGCTGTTATGGTTTGTGACCACAGATTTATGTGATTGCTTAATCTCCTTAGGGTTTTCTCAACTCTCTCTCTCTCTCATTTTTATTTCACAAAATAGTTTCGTATTAGCAAACAGAACGGCACTATCTACAAAATCAGCCTTTATATAGAGCGTCAGGTCACCTAGGTCGATAGCTACAGTTTGAGAGGGTGCAATTTTTTGTAGAACAGAAAACTTTATAAGGGCTGCAATTTTCATATACTATCTCTATTTGCTTTATGGAATATCTTGTATGTACAAGCACCCATCACTGTTGTATTTTGAGGGAACATAGTAACTTCCTATAGTAAAACTCATCCTGAGCTTTAAGTTGAGCATCTTGCATTGCATCATTGAACTTTCCATTGATTTCTAGAAAAAAAAACAGTGTAGCACAGTACCCGTGATTAAATTTAACTTCTTGCTTTTAGACTTTGAATGCCATAACTCAAACAAAAATTGGTTTGTCATAACGAAATTTGGTAAAAAGATTAATTGTAGAACGGTAACTTCTTATTTTGAATTTTGTCGAAATGTAGTTGTGAAAATTTTTTTTAGGAAAATTTTATGTAAGTTATATAAATAAGAGTTGGAACAACTAATAGACTTTCTAAGCAAACATTGACCACAAATAAATGGTGTGGATTTTGTATAAGTAGACGGGGGACCGCCCTCTTTCCAGAATAAAAGTTCTGCTACTTTCGAAAGCGACTACTCATAATCCATGCAAGCTATTGTAAATTTAGTTGATTGATTTTTTACAGCTAACACTTTTTTACGAATGCACATGTGCATACACAAACAACTCTCACACAACTATTCCACATCATTCAGGTGAACTTTGATCGTGACACGGGCCTAGATATCCCATTGGAACACTATAAAAAGTGTGTAGCCAAACCTAAATGCAGTGAATTACTTTAAAATCGAAGCGAAAGTTTGCACGACTTGTGGTGTGCCCATAAATGGAACCGGAAATCTTTTTAACTGCTAAACGATGCAGCTTCTTCTAGCAGAAAATTAGTACATGTTGCTGACAATTCTGGGCCCAGGTGTGTTGATTAGGCAGGGCTGTTACAACAACAACACAAGAGTAGTTCGTTTGGCTTCTGTTGCTCTTATATGATTTTGTGCGTAACACCTGTTATAGGTTAGAAACCTATTCCAATTGCACTACCCTTGCAATATTTTTAACCTACTTTAAACGCTACTACTGTATACAGCGGGAGTGAAATACTTCTGTTATATGAAATGGAACCAACAGACAGAACAAAATTCTTGAAAAACTGTAGTTTTGACTTCTATTACTCTAATAAAGACAACCGTTATGCACTTTTATGTGCATATATATGTATATCGGCTGGTTAAAATTTAATTATACATATATTAAGATATGGCAAATATATATGTATATAGTTTAATTGAAAATTGAGCTAAAACTTCAGAAATAACTGTTAATATAGAAATAGAATAATAAACATAGGTAGAAGTATTATTCAGAAAACTGGCCCTTAACAAGTGTGCTAAATTTCGTATAGATCTATCCATACCGAGCTTAGAGTCGGTTACAAACATGCAAGTGAAACGTAGGATGTAATGAAAGCAAAAGTTTTTAAAGCGATAATAGAAAAGACCAAAATTATAAAAAAATTCATATTTATATTTGTACAAACATACGTACATATGTATATACATACATAAATATACTCTACGTTAAAGTTTTTATATTTGTGATACTGACGAATATGTTCATAGATAAGGGTCATTATCGCACAGCCTTCATATGTACGTATGTATACAGAGTGACATTTATACTTACATTCACATATGTATGTATGTATATATATGAAGCCAAAACACTGTGTATAGATCAAGAACCTTCGCGTAGTTTCTGGTATCACTTGTTGTATTCAATGTTGTTGTTACTATGCTCGCGCAGCGAACCGATTGTCTCTTCAGCAGCTGTGAGTATAAAAGGGGCCGGTTTTCGCACCAGGCGGCATAGTTCAATTTGAAACTGCAACAAAACCATACGCTGAATAAGCTATCACTTCTCACTAAATTTTAACAAAAGCTAAATATATAAAGAGAATTTAAAAATTTGTTTATAGAAGTAAAGAGAAAAATATAAAAGCAAAGCAAAATGTCGACACTACCATTGCTTTTGAGTTTGTCAGATGATTTCAGCCGTTTGACTCCATTCTACGAACCGGTGTTCTATACGCGTTGGCCGGCCATTACCACCTCACCCAGCGGACAACTGAGGAAATTTGAGAAAAACTTACCAATCGCCACGGTGGGTAAAGATGGATTTCAAGCGAGTATGGATGTCCAACAATTCAAGCCAAGTGAACTAAATGTTAAAGTAGTTGATGGTCACATCGTGGTGGAAGGCAAACATGAGGAACGTGAAGATGACCATGGCTATATTTCGCGGCATTTCGTTCGTCGCTACGCACTACCAAAGGGATACCAGGCCGATAAGGTGATTTCGACATTGTCATCGGATGGTGTATTAACAGTTAGTGTACCAAAACCGGCCATCGAAGACAAATCCAAGGAACGTGTGATCCAAATTCAACAAACTGGGCCAGCCCACCTAAACGTTAAGGAAAACCCAAAAGAAAAGCCTGAGGAGAACAAAGAAAAGAAGGAAAAGTCGTAAAATCAAAGCTCTAACATTACCAGTCACTTTGGTCATTGAAATTCGTTGAAATTATTTAAATGCATTAAATTGTTGAACTGTTTAGAGAGTAAAGTCTGCACATAATTTGTATTCTTTTTTTTTTTAAATTATATGTGTTAAAAATACAACTGTGAAAACATAAATTTGTCTGTTTGTTTTATATTTTGCTAGTTTCACCCCACATTGGCCATAGGCAAAACATGAGCAATCTCCAAAGCTAAAGCTTATAACTGTATTCCAGCTTAATTGAATTTTTTGGAGCTCATTTTCATATAACCAATTACCGAAATAATGAGTACTTCAAGTGATATACAGTATGAAAAACCCAGTACCGAATTTTATTGCTCTAGCGTGAACACTTGCAGAGATTTTCACTATGAAATATTCCATGTTATGGAAGAGGACGTGGCTGTCCCCTGATCGAAAAACTCGCAACCAAATCTACCATGTTGTGATAGACGGACGGCATGCGTTTTAGACGTACGCGCACTCTGCGCGGTTAAAATAGTGCGTATAAAGGCACAAGGAAAGCTGGATGTCGAAAACGACTTTTCCGTAAGAAAAAAGAGAGGCAGAAAGGGGTGAGTGCGAAGAGCTTTACCTACTAGCCAGCAAGAAAATTCTACCAAAAAATCCAGCAAATGACGGAAAGATTTAAGACCGGAGCGAACACGTGCAAGGACAAAAATTGGGGCCTATTAAGCAATGTACAGAGAGTATTAGATTATGGAGGGAGCACTTCTCTACCCTCCTAAATGGAGAAACCGAACAACTACACAGAGAAGAACCCGACCCCACCATCTAAGATGATGGAATTAGTGTTCCCCACCCGACCATAATGAGATACTGGTAGCAATATCGCGATTAAAAAACAACAAAGCCGCGGGCGCTGACGGACTGCCGGCTGAGCTATTCAAGTACTGTGACGAGGAGCTGGTAAAGTGCTTGCACCAGCTGCTATGCAGAATATGGCTGGAAGAATGCATGCCTGGCGATTGGAATCTAAGTGTCCTCTGCCCAATCCACAAGAAAGGAGATCCTACTATCTGCGCCAGTTATCGCGGGATCAGCTTGCTTAATATCGCATATAAGGTCCTATCAAGCGTATTGTGCGAAAGACTGTAGCCCAACGTTGCCAAACTGATTGGACCTTGTCAGTGCGGCTTCAGAGATGGTAAATCTAGCATCGACCAGATTTTCACTATGGGCACTCGTGAAAAGAATCGACACGCATCACCTCTTTGTTGATTTTAAAGCCGCTTTCTATAGCACGAAAAGGAACTGCTTATATGCCGCTATGTCTTAATTTGGTTTCCCAGCAAAACTTAACTATACGGCTGTGCAAAATGACGTTGAGCAATACCACCAGCTCAGTCAGAATCGGGAAGGACCCCTTCCAGCTGTTCGAAACTAAACGAGGTTTCAGACAGAATGACCCCCTATCGCACGATTTATTTAACTTGCTGCTAGATAAAATAATAAAAGCCACAGAACTTCACCGCTCAGGAACCACCTTTCACAAGAGTGTACAGTTGACATCATTGGCTCAAATAACCGCGCCGTAAGTTTGGCCCACTCCAAATTGGAGACAGAAGCGAAACAAGTGGGTTTGGAGGTGAACAAGGGCAAAACGAAGTACCTTCTGTCATCATGCAAAGAGTCAGCGCATTTCCGCCTTTGCACCCACGCCACTGTTGGCAGCCATACATTTGAAATACTAAAGGATTTCGTTTACCTGAGAACCAGCATTAACAAAAACAATAATGTCAGCCTAGAAATCCAGCGAAGAATTACCGTTGCCAATAAATGTTACTTTGGACTGAGTATGCAATTGAGAAGCAAAGTCCTCTCTCGACGAACAAAAACTACTCTACAAGTCGCTCATAATACCCGTCCTCTGCAATATGGAGCAGAAGCATGGACGATGACAGCCGCAGATGAGTCGGCCCTTGGAGTATTCGCAGACATCGACATTGTCCAACGAATTAAAACCCATCGGCTACGTTGGCTTGGCCATGTAATGCGAATGGAAGAAGATGCTCCGGCCTGGAAGGTATTTTTGTCGAAACCCGCCTATGGAAGGAGAGGAAGGGGGAGGCCCCCCACTCAGTTCGAAATACCAAGTGGAGAACGTTCTGCGATCCCTTGGCGTTCCTAATTGGCGTCAACCGGCAAGCGTTATAGCTCAACCCTCGTTTATCGGAACAATCGATTGTATGGGAGCTATGCGTTGCAATGGTCCGATCTAAATAGTTGAATCCGACAAATCTTATAAATAAAAAGTAAGGAAGTCTAAGTTCGGGTGGAACCGAACATTATAAACCTAGGTCTATTTTAATACTTTCAGTTCGTATTTGCGTTCAAATAGACAGACGGGCAGACAAATAGACGTATCGAGAGACGGACACGCCTACATCGACTCAGCTCATCCTCCTGATCATTTCAGTATATGTACAAACCTTTCATGTTCGTGAAAGGTATGAAAATCCAAAAAGATATACAACTTCGCTTTTGCAGTGGGATATTAACTACTTGCCCGGATATTTTTTCATCCTGAACGTTTTGATGTACATTCATAAATATATATCTCGATTCGTTTATGCCAAATGAAGTAATATACCTTGTGTGCGTAACAAAAATAGATATAAAAAAGGGTGTCTTTCATAGGCGCCAAAGAACTCAACCGATCTTTATGAAATTTTCACAAAATATACTTGGGTTCACTGTGTACAGCATAGACACTATATAGTCTTGGAAAAGTAGGTGGAGCCACGCCCTCAGGCTACATAAAGTTTCAATTCGTCATAACTCCGAACTTTTTTGGTCTAAATTAATGAAATTTGGATATATGTGTCACTTAGTCAGTATCTACATAATTTTTCAAAAGTGGGCGGTGCCATGCCCACATATTTTGTGTTTTGTTTTGCTCTTGAACACTCACGATAGGTTCAGGAGTTCGCCGGCACGACACAGTCTGTATATAGCTTTTGGAAAAGCCCCCAGGTTATGTAAAGCTCCAGTTCGGTATAGTTAGGAGTTTATTTGGTTCAAGTTAATGACATTTTATATATAGATGTGTTCTATGTATCAAAACGTCAAAACAACGTCTACCGTCATTTTAGTGAACTTTTCTCTTCTTGTTCTCATACTTACATACATTTAATGTTTATGAAAGGTATGACAATCAAAAAAGATATATAACTTCGCTATTGCAGTGGGCTATTAACTACGTGGCCGAACATTTTGCTTTTGTGTTTCCCGATTTAGCTAATTTTTGGCAGGAGTATAGTACATACTACTAAGAGGCAGCTGACCATATTTCATAGAAATATCATGATTGGATTATAAGCGATTGCCTTTGAAAATAGCAGAAATTTTAAGCTGAAAAGTGGTCGGCGCCACGCCTACTTCTTCAAAAATGACAAAATTTTTTTGCGGCCGAGTTTTTCTTAAAAAGCTTATTATGTGTGCAAAATCTGATTGATATAACTTGCTTAGCTAACTTAAATTTTACGAAAAAAATTTTCAGGACTATGTTAAAAAACTGGGCGTGGACATTAACCGATTTCGCCCATTTTTACAGCAAACAGTTACCTTTATATATAGAACATTATCACCAAATGTTATGGCATAAAAAGTTTTCTGGAATAGTCCACTATAAAATTGGCGGGGCCACGCCCTTTTTCGAAAATTTAAAGTTGTTGGCTTTTTTTTTTTACGGAAACTTTAAAAGTGAAATATAAATGATGTAAAGCTATTTTACGCAAAGTTATTGCCTATTTAATATATCTACGATCCTCTTCAAAATCTTTCATATAAAAGTGGGCGTGGACCTTAACCGATCCCGCCCCTTTTTTTCTGAAACATTCCTTGCATACCTGGAAACCTGCGTGCTGAATTTCGTTTCGATATCTTGAACGGTTTTTGATTTATGATTAATATTATTTCCCATTTTCAAAAATTTCTTGAAAAATTTATTTTATGCCTCAATCTCAATGTATTCACCAAATTTTATCCTTATAGGTTTATTATGTACTGAGTAATCACTTTGTTTGTGTTTTCGAAAATATTCTATATATAAAAAGTGGGTGTGGCTATCGTCCGATTTCGCCCATTTTAAATAGCGCTCGGAGATGAGTGTCAAGGAAGCCGCATACCAAATTTCATTAAGATATCTCAAAATTTACTCAAGCTATCGTGTTCACAGACGGACGGACGGACGGACATGGCTTAATCAATTTCTCTTTTCGTCCTGAACATTTTAATATACATAAGTCAATATCTATCTCGATCCGTTTATGCCGTTACGTACTGCCGTTAGGCGACTAAAGTTAATATACCTTGTGTGCGTAGAACTACTAGGTATAAAAAAGGATGTCTTTCATAGGCGCCGAAGAACTCGACCGATCTTTATGAAATTTTCACAGTATGTTCTTGGGATCAGGGGTTAAAGCATAGGCTATATATATAGTTTTGGAAAAGTGGGCGGTGCCACGCCCCCAGTCTATATAAAATTTCAATTCGTCATAACTCTGAACTTATTTGGTCTAAATCAATGATATTTGGATATATGTGTCCTTTAGTCAAGATTTACATAATTTTAGAAAAGTGAGCGGTGCCACGCCCTCATTTTTTGTGTTTTGTTTTTGCTTCATTAATGTCCAAAGTTGAAAACCGATCTCTATGAAATTTTCACGATAGGATCGAAGTTCGATGGATACCGCCTAGGCTATATATAGTTTTGGAAAAGTGGGCGGGGCCACGCCCCCAGGCTATATAAAATTTCAATTCGTCATAACTCTGAACTTATTTGGTCTAAATCAATGATATTTGGATATATGTGTCCTTTAGTCAAGATTTACATAACTTTAGAAAAGTGAGCGGTGCCACGCCCTCATTTTTTGTGTTTTGTTTTTGCTTCATTAATGTCCAAAGTTTAAAACCGATATCTATGAAATTTTCACGATAGGATCGAAGTTCGATGGATACCGCATAGGCTATATATAGTTTTGGAAAAGTGGGCGGTGCCACGCCCCCAGTCTATATAAAATTTCAATTCGTCATAACTCTGAACTTATTTGGTCTAAATCAATGATATATGGATATATGTGTCCTTTAGTCAAGATTTACATAATTTTAGAAAAGTGAGCGGTGCCATGCCCTCATTTTTTGTGTTTTGTTTTTGCTTCATTAATGTCCAAAGTTTAAAACCGATCTCTATGAAATTTTCACGATAGGATCGAAGTTCGATGGATACCGCATAGGCTATATATAGTTTTGGAAAAGTGGGCGGTGCCACGCCCCCAGGCTATATAAAATTTCAATTCGTCATAACTCTGACCGTATTTGGTCTAAATTAATGATAATTTGTCCTTTAGTGAAGATTTACATAATTTTGGAAAAGTGGGCATAGCTAGGAATTTGTTTGGTTCAAGTTAATGATATTTTATATATACATAGACATCTGTTCTATACATCAAAAAAACCCTGGCAACAGAAAGCGGTACCAGGAGCATATAAAAGTTAATTCCATATATGTATCTTCGAAGCTATGGACATATCAGTACCCGCAGAGGAAATGGGAGAAGAAGGGAAGTAGGATTAGAAATTTGAAATATAGGTAGTGTTAGAGAAAAATTAAGAGGAGCAGAAAGAAAAAGGAAGATACACGGATAAATGTAGAAGAACACCCAAGTGGGAGGGAACGAGTACAAATTATTTAATGTAGGTAAGTCAAATTTTAGGCAGAACAACGTCTGCCGGATCCGCTAGTGATTAATGTATTACAAAATGGCGGCCCCATACTAAATTTCAGCGAGATGTCTCTAAAACTGAGGGACTAGTTCAAACAGACAGATGGACAGACAGACGGACAGATATACATGGCTAAATTGACTCAGCTCATACTTCTGATCATTTCGGTATGCTTATTGATAGGTCTATCTCTACTTCTTTTTATACTTACAAACATCGGACCAAAGTTTTAACACCATTTCATATTCATGAAAGGTATACTTACGAAAGGTAGGTGGCATAGAATGTTAACTGAGTCTGCGCCAAAGGCGTTGCCAAGGTTTTTCGTTTCGTTGCACTACACTTTTGTAAATATGTGAATTATGGTGCCCAACTTCAGTGCCGTTCTGTTTGCTTATACGAAACTATTTTGTGAAATAAAAATGAGAGAGAGAGAGAGAGATGAGCCTAAGTCCTATACTTTTTCATGGTACATAGGCTGTTATGGTTTGTGACCACAGATTTATGTGATTGCTTAATCTCCTTAGGGTTTTCTTAGTTTCGTATTAGCAAACAGAACGGCACTATCTACAAAATCAGCCTTTATATAGAGCGTCAGGTCACCTAGGTCGATAGCTACAGTTTGAGAGGGTGCAATTTTTTGTAGAAAAGAAAACTTTATAAGGGCTACAATTTTCATATACTATCTCTATTTGCTTTATGGAATATCTTGTATGTACAAGCACCCATCACTGTTGTATTTTGAGGGAACATAGTAACTTCCTATAGTAAAACTCATCCTGAGCTTTAAGTTGAGCATCTTGCATTGCATCATTGAACTTTCCATTGATTTCTAGAAAAAAAAAACAGTGTAGCACAGTACCCGTGATTAAATTTAACTTCTTGCTTTTAGACTTTGAATGCCATAACTCAAACAAAAATTGGTTTGTCATAACGAAATTTGGTAAAAAGATTAATTGTAGAACGGTAACTTCTTATTTTGAATTTTGTCGAAATGTAGTTGTGAAAATTTTTTTTAGGAAAATTTTATGTAAGTTATATAAATAAGAGTTGGAACAACTAATAGACTTTCTAAGCAAACATTGACCACAAATAAATGGTGTGGATTTTGTATAAGTAGACGGGGGACCGCCCTCTTTCCAGTATAAAAGTTCTGCTACTTTCGAAAGCGACTACTCATAATCCATGCAAGCTATTGTAAATTTAGTTGATTGATTTTTTACAGCTAACACTTTTTTACGAATACACATGTGCATACACAAACAACTCTCACACAACTATTCCACATCATTCAGGTGAACTTTGATCGTGACACGGGCCTGGATATCCCATTGGAACACTATAAAAAGTGTGTAGCCAAACCGAAATGCAGTGAATTACTTTAAAATCGAAGCGAACTCAATGAATTTCCTTGCAATCAAAAAATATTGCTATTTAATTGACAATAATTTTAAAAAACATCTGGAAAAACAGAAGAGTTAAGAGTCGAACTTGAGATGGCGTTGACTTGCCAATAAGGGTGTCTGTAACGTCGGCAATGCGATGTCGATATGTGATGTTCACTTGTCAAGAAGTATTCTTGGTTTATTTTCGAAGTGGGTCTTAGGGGCCTTTTACTTTCCTCTTCACATTATCCTTACTGATATTAAAATAAATACGAGTTGTCAACATATCTGTGACAATAACGGAACAAAATCAAAGTAATTTTTTTGAATATTTCAGTAGAGCGCTTTTATATGGTTTTTTGTCCATAAAACTACAATTTTTAAGCAAAAGCCGTGAAAATGTGTGTGGTAAGAGAGTTGCGTATAGAGAACACAATGCTGGTACTGCCTCATTTTCGACCAATCTTGAGTATGTTTATTGCCACAGATTTATTAAAACGATAAAATTGGAGCTGTTTTTCTTCAAAAATACAAAAAAAAAAACAGAGAAAATCGATAAAATATCAAACAAAAGAAAAAAAGTTAGGTAAAATATATATAAATAAGTAAGTTTAGTCGTATGTCTCATTTTCCAAGGCTTTGTATATATATTTATTCGAGTGTGGTTTTATGTAACGGGTTCCAAGCCCAGCACACAACCCGTTCTTCATTTAATGTTCTTACATTTTACTTTTGCATAGCGGACCGCTTGATCCAAGGAGGAAAGCGAGGCAATTACGTTCTGTATAAAAATTCAAGTTTTTATTGCTCCGACCTGCGTCAGTGCTGATAGTTATAAATTTGAAACTGAGGGACTTCGTCTGTTTGGGATCAAGAGTGAACCGAAAGTAATGTGAGCCGACAAATTCAAAGGTGAGTGGCATTTGCAGACAAGCGCTAGTTTAGACTGAGCAGGTAATTGAAAAGTGAAAGATAACAAAGTTCATGCTCTATAAGGCTTTCATCATATCTTTTCTTATGTATTGCTAGGAATGAAGAACAATTTCGAAAGAAAATAAGATGGTCTTGGGACCTCCATAATTTTGCCGACTTCTACAAAGGAGATACATTTTTTCGGAGAAGCCTTCCATGGCAGAAACACACTGGGAGAGTTTGCCAAACCACTGCCGAGGGGCGACCCCGTTTTGAAAAACTTTTTCAAACCACTTTCGATGTTACCTGCCCCAGGACTCGAGTCTAAATCGACTCAGCTCATCGTCCTTATTATTTCAGTTTACTTATTGATGGGCCCCCCTCTTCTTCTTCTCATACTTACAACCATTTCATTAAAGGTATGAAAATCAAAAGAGGTACACATATAACTCCCCTATTGCAGTGGGGTATTAACAACTTGCCCGGATATTTTGCTTGCGTGTTATCCGATTTGCCTAATTTTTGGCAGCAGTATACTACATAATATTGAGAAGCAGCTGACGAATTTTGATGAAAATATCTAGTTGGAAGTAAAGGGTGTTTTTTAGGGGTATAGAACTTCGAATTGAAATAAAACACAAGAAAATCGTTTTAAGGTCCATCAATTTGGCTTTATTGGAAGGATAATTTTATGCCATTAATGTTTAAATATGATTTCGGGCATGTGGCCGCCGCGGCTGGCTCGAATAAAGCCAATTCTACAGGTCCAATTTTCAACCACTTTTTCGAGCATATGGGGCCGTATGTCGGCAATAACGCCACGAATGTTGGCTTCCAATTCCCCTAACGTTTCTGGTTTGTTGGTGTAGACGAGCGACTTCACATATCCCCAAAGAAAATAATCCAATGGTGTCAAATCACACGACCTTGGTGGCCAATTGACAGGTCCATTCCGCGAAATTATGCGCTCATCGAATGTTTCCTTCAATAAATCGATTGTGACGTGCGCTGTGTGGCATGTAGCGCCGTCTTGTTGGAACCACAACTCATCCACATTCATGCCATCCAATTCGGGAACAAAATAGTCGGTTATCATGGCTCTATACCGGTCGCCATTAACGGTAGCTGCCTCTCCAGCATTATTGCGGAAGAAGTATGGCCCAATGACTCTACCAGCCCATAGAGCACACCAAACAGTCAGTTTTTGTGGATGTAATGGCGTTTCAAGGGTCTCATGTGGATTCTCTTCACTCCAAATGCGGCAATTTTGCTTGTTGACGTAGCCATTCAACCAAAAATGAGCCTCATCACTGAACAAAATTTTGCGATGAAAATCAGCATCGAAATCAATCTCATTTTCGGCCCATACACCAAAATCACGACGCATTGCATGGTCTCGCGGCTTTAATTCTTGCACAAGCTGGATCTTGTAAGGTCGCAAGCCAAGATCTTTGCGCAAAATCTTCCATAAAGTTGATGGACAAAGCTCCAATTGCTGTGCACGGTGGCGAATCGATTCATTCGGGTCCTCTTCAACACTTTGCTCTACAGCGGCAATTGTTTCTTCGGGGCGCACTGTTCGACGTCTCTGCGGATGCGTATTATCACATAGAGTAAACGTAGTGCGAAAACGATCCATGGTTAACCGAATTAATTGCTCTGATGGACGATTATGTCGACCATAAAATGGACGGAGCTCACGGTAAACTTCGCGAACTGAACCATTATTTTCGAAATAAATTTGCACGATTTGCAAGCGTTGTTCTTTTGTCAACCTGTTCATGATGAAATGGCAAACCAAACTGAACATAAATGACATTAGAGTTGCCAGATTTGACCACAAAATGCCAGTTTTATCTCTATTCGAAAAACAAACCTGTAAAAAAAACACCCTGTACAAGCAATCGCTCCCGAAAATAGCAGAAATTTTATGCGTGGGCGGCGCCACGCCTATTTCCCCAAAATCCACAAAATTTTTTCGCGGTCGAGTTTTACTTAAACAGCTTATTATGTGTGCCATATGTTATCAGAACTATGTTAAGAAACTGGGCGTGGCCTATAACCGATTTAGCCCATTTTTACAACAAACATTTACCTTTATATATTGAACATTTTCGCCAAATATCGCTTCAATAAATCAATTTTTGCCTGAGTTATGGCATACAAATTTTTGTGGAATAATCCACTATAAAACGGGTGGGGAAACGCCGTAGCACTACTAGGTATAAAAATTAAAATAATAGTCCAGTCCTATATAGTTTGAATTTGAAAGAAGAGGCAGGAAAGTTGTTTACGAATTCTTCAAGTGTCCTTAAAAGTCATCATGTACAAGCTCTCAGATAACGAAAAAGGACACCGAAGCAGAGGATTTTCTTGTGCTTATATGTACCTAGGTGGTAATTAAAGGTGTTCAGCCTCAGAATCGCACATAACCTCAGTGGACCTAGATTTGATTCAATACGCTCCCAGACAAATAACAGCGCTGACGTTTGATTTGGGCCTGCAAAGACGTTCTTTTAAGGTAGATATAGATAAATCTGAATTGTTTATATCGGTGATTGAACTTAATTAATAGGTGAATGTATTTACTCTCTAACTTTATAGATATCATGTACATGCAATCATAGACCAGTGTCTACATGCTTTCGAGAATTCGTTTTAGTTTGAGTTTGCGTAGCTTTTCGCGAGATTCTGCTTCATAGAAAAAGATTACCATAATTTTCAGGAATTTCTACATTTACATACATATGTGTGTACACACATACATACCATCCATATTGAAATCGCAGCTAAATTTTACTAAAAACAAACACCTTGCATATCCAGTAAAATGTCGCCGCCTTTCCAACGCAGTCTCAAATTGGATGATATTGTCGCTCGCAACTAGAAAAGCATTCAACCACCACAAAAACCTTGGAAATAATTATACTGGCAAAACAACAACAACAAAACATGTGCCGCAAGACTGAGTTTGGAAAGTAAGCACCGACATATAATACTTGGCTATTTGCTACAGTATAAACGCAAGGAATAAGTAGTTCTATGTTGCAACAAATGAAAGTAATAACAAAAGGGTCACTCAAAATTAAATAATTACTGATCTTTTTATAAATTTTATGAGCATAAAATAGTATTATAACTTTGGTCGTATGTTAGTAAATATGAGAATAAGAAGAGATGAACCCACTAATAAGTATACCGAAAAGATCAGAGCGATAAGCTGAATCAGTTTAGCCATGCCCTTCTGGCTGTCAAACGAGTCCTTCAGGTTAAGGGAATGTGACTATTTCGATGCTAGTTACAAAGTTTTCTGCTTCCATAACAAAAAATGTTTGAATTGGAAGCAACAAAAAAATAAAAATAAATAAATATTTGGCGCGATATACCTCCGAAGAGATTAACGCCGAGCTTCTCTGCCATTTTTTGGTGTTCTGTTTCTAATTTTTGCTCAAAATTGGCAGGACCTGCTTGATGCAAACTCCGAACGGCATCTGCCAATGCAGATGAATTTTTACTGAGAAGCTTTTTCATGGCAGAAATACACTCGGAGGGTTGCCGACCACTTTTTCCAAACATTTTCTTTTATGTTACATATCCCGTCACTTAAACTTGGGACCTTCGGTGTGGTAGGCCTGCAACACTATTGGTTTATATCTCATCGCCGCACATCTAATTTTGTTATTCATAAGTCGCTAACAGCACAACTAGTTGAGCCCTAACAGCGATTTTAGTGTAATCAACAAAAATCAAAGGTAATTGTTTCCTTTAGGAGACAACTGCTACAACACGTCCGTAATTATCGGGAAAGGTATCAAAAGACGCGTTTTGACCTCGGTAACAATAATCCGGAAGCGGATTTTCGAGTTTTTGTTTCAGTGAAGAGATATTTGCAATCAAAGTTGAAAATTTTCTGTCATTTTCATGTGGTTGTTGTAATCATAGATTAGGGTGTACCGAAAAGTGCAAAAAGTGTGTTCTGCGCAGAAATACTGTGGACCGCGTAGCCGGTGTTGGACCGGATAAGGGTTATTTTTTTTAAGCGCGGCCGAAGGCCGCCTACACAGAAAGGTGTTCTGCACATAAATACCTTGGATCAAGCCCCCTATTTGGGATCGGACCTGGGAAATTTTTGGATTTTTTGCAAATAACTTTTCACTGAAACAAAAAATTGAAAATCCGCTTTCGGATTGTTGATACCGAAGTCAAAACGCGTTGTTTGATACCTCTCCCGACATTTTTGGACGTGTTTTAGTAGTTGTTTCCTGAAGGAAACAATTACCTAATCAAATTTTACAAAAGGGTTTTTAAATTAAAAATATACAAAATTTTAAAGCGAAATGTTACTTACATCGTTATTGCTTTTGCTTTATTTTTGTAATGATACATACCACAGTTGTGATATTTTGTAAGATGATTTAAAATAAACAGAACTATCGATATCTGTCAAAAACTGATTTTCTAAATTTTGTTGGTTACGCCAAAATTGCGGTTAGGGCTCGGTATATAAACGCAAAACGTAAATTTTCTGTCAAAAATTTCTCATGCTCATATAACTTGTGTGAGAGCAACCGAAATTGAATTATGATAATTGATAGTCAGAATTTTCACCACGGCATAGTTAGCCATGGTTGGTGGGGGCTATTACTGTTTCCAGTGGAGTTTGCCTAGAACTGTTCCAAAAAGCATTAGTCAAATATGATGTGCAGAAGTAAAAATGACTGCACTTATGGAGTTACCTACTTTATACAAGGTGGCGCAAAAGTAATCCTCCTATCAGAAAATGCTATAAATTTTGCGATTGGCCCCCAAAATTCAGTTCTGTTTTGACATTTGTGTAGTAAACACATGCGAAATACACGTTAATAAACAATGTTACGCTACACTGCTCCAGAACGCGGAATATTGCTGACTATTTATTTCGGTCGGTGAAAAACGGTTACTGCGCAAAAGTAATCCTCCTATCAGAAAATGCTATAAATTTTCCCCTAAAGTCAGTTCTGTTTTGACATTTGTGTAGTAAACACATGCGAAATACTCGTACACGTTAATAAACAATGTTACGCTACACTGCTCCAGAACGCGGAATATTGCTGACTATTTATTTCGGTCGGTGAAAAACGGTTACTGCGCAAAAGTAATCCTCCTATCAGAAAATGCTATAAATTTTGCGATTGGCCCCTAAAGTCAGTTCTGTTTTGACATTTGTGTAGTAAACACATGCGAAATACTCGTACACGTTAATAAACAATGTTACGCTACACTGCTCCAGAACGCGGAATATTGCTGACTATTTATTTGACCAATAATCGGTCGGGGCCAAACGGTTCGTGAATGGTGAGCGCTACAGGGCAATGATCAACGAGTTCTTTTTGCCGCAACTTGATGAATTGGGATTGGAAAACATGTGGTTCCAACAAGACGGTGCAACAGCACACACTGCACGTGCCACAACCGATATGCTGAACATCGGAAGCTTACTTTTGCGCCACCTTGTACTTCTAAATATAATATGCATACATAGATCTTCTATCTGCTGTGAATGTATTTACCGGTTTTTACAGCCATCAGCTGAATACTATGATGCTTCCAGTGAAATCGTCACTCATATGTTTTATCCCCCTTTTGTGAGCTTCGTCATTCTCTGTCGCGTTGCTGATATCTACGCAATATAAAGCTGAAAAACGTTTTCATATTTACAATGCACATACATTAGGGTGCATCAATAAAAAAAGTTTATTTTTTTTTAGTACTGTTAGTTATTCTTTTCAATGTTGAACCGTCTCCAAAAAAAAATTAAAATTAAGGAAATTTCTATTTCATGGATTTCACACAGCCACAGGCATGTAGCAATAAAATTTTAGTGCAGTGAACTCTTCGCTAATTACGTAAGGTTTACTGTTATCGAAATTCCTTTTCCATTAAAACTAACATTTGGCACTTAATTTTTGTTATCACTCAAAATTTTATTCTATCATTAAACTTTGATTATGTGTGAAGATTCACTTTCATCAGCACTTAAATTCATTTTTAATTTAACTTCATATCCACTACCATTCAGATTTATATGAGTGGAGATTTTTCTACATTAGCATTAACGGAATCTCACACAGATTTCCATTCAAACCCGTTTTAATATGTTGCAGATGTCTTAGCACTAAAAACGGACAAAAAGATGCCTTAGGGCTTGCATGCGAGTTGGAATATTTATCGGAGGATAACAATCCAACTGTATAAAAAAGCACAGCGTGCATTATTTGACAAAAAACTCCCATACTTACTTATACAACTTTTGCCAGGAACCGAAGTTTAGTTCCGTGCGTCAAAAGCCAACTCAAGATGCGAAGTTTAGCTTGCGTGACATTTTTCATTGAGATTATGTTATTGTGATGTATTGTTCGCTTGTTTTTAGGTTTTTAACTAAATGTTTTATCCAAATAAGTCTGCTTAACACCTGCGCGATATAAAGTAATTAAAAATTTCCACTTCAATTCACATAAAAACTATTGAATTTTTGACTTTGAAAAGCCACGCACGGGCTTTAGTTTCGCAAACAATGTACGTTTTTATACATATTTGTAATACTTCTTATATTGCTAGAAGGTACTCAGTACACTCGCCAACATCAGGGTACAGATATATAGGAAACGAACGTGTCAAAATGACACATTTCGCTTGGAAAAATCCATGAGCGTAATTTACTTTCATTGGAAAATATTTTTGGATAAGATACAAAATTGTAATCTTGTAGTCGATTTGTATAAACTTAAAATAACGCAAGCGTAGCATCAGATTCTAGTTGACTGAGGCGTGACCGTATCTAAGGGTGGAGAACAGATGCTAAAGTATTTTTAAGTTGTGGAGGGGCAAGAAGACAAATATATCCGGTCATGGGCTGATGTTTAAGAATAACTATTGTAAGCAACCTTGGTAACCCTTATTCCATGTTTCATCCACTCCTATATTAGTTCTTATTGCCACTGATTCTTGTGGTAGTTTGGGTAATACAAATTTCTATTGCCATTTTTCAACAATTTTTTGTTCCAATATCGGCCGTGGTATGGGCGAGTGTCTAAAGATTCTAGGTGCAATTGCAGGACTACGGCTTTTCCAACCGGGGTCGCCACTCTTCTAGTGTTTTTTTACCAAGGAGATATTTTATCGAAATTCCACCTGGTTTAGCAGCAACCGTTCGGAGTTAAAACATGCGGGACCTACATTTTATTTTTATAAAAGAATTAGAAACATCAAATACAACCAAACCTCAATTCGAGAAAAAATATGCAAATCTTTAATTTTCTCCGAGGTATATTGCGCCAAATTACTACTATTTTCTTCAATATCGTCAAAGCGGCGTGAAGCTGATGGTCTAAAGTGCTGAATTTCGATAAAAAAAGATAGGGGGTTTGCATAAAATTCTTGAATCTATTTATATAAGCTTGAACCGCTAATGTAACGATTTAATTTTTCAGTATATATCATAGCTATCAATAATACACGTATACAATACATTCTCAAAAATTGAGTTTCGCTGTCTCCCTTTGATTTCAAAATACACTGCGGGCATAGCATGCTAGCATTATAGAAGTATTACATATGTGACCTGGTCTACGAAAAGGGAGCTAACGTGCGAAAACTAGTTTTCTGGGAAACAGCTGTTAAAAATAATAAATGCCATACACTGATACCACGGGAAATCTTCTTTCTCTACATTTTTAGGGAACTTTCAAACAAGTTTTGACTTTTTGGATTCTACCACGTGAAAAAGCATCTCATCTTCCATCCGAATCAACTAAAAAGTGAAAATTGATTTTTTGACACCTAAGCCCCCTTTCCGTAGACCAGGTCACATATATGTTTTTATATGTTCGAACTGTAAAGCACTCTAATGTCTATACATCTATGCGCTTTCTACATACATTTATGCATTTGATACGTGTATCTACAAAATGCACTCCACAGACCGGTTGATACATACAAAACTAGAAAGGGGTAACAGATTGCCGGCATGCGCAGTGTAGCAAGCTAAAATTTACACTCCGCTAAAAGTTTTGTGTCACCCATCCACTTTGTACGGCCCCTTACGCACGCCGCATATACTTGTCTAGTCACCAGCTGTTTTTTGTTGCTTCCATTGGTGTTCGGGCCGGTAAAATTGTTGCTATTGCCAGCTCAACTACCGGTTTGCTGCTTTCGTGTATGACAACAGCAACAATAACAACAGCTGAGCCGGTTTTGCTCTCAGCTGTTACATTTATGTACTTATGTATGCAGCAAGAAGAATTTTGTGCATATTTGTCGTGGATTTTCAGCACTTCAGCAATGTATTTGTAGTTGTTAAAATGAGACGCTTCATATCGGAATATACTAGTAGTGGGATTATTTTCGAATAAATACTATTCGAATAAACGAATAATAATATTCGTTTCAAAAACTTCGAATAGTATTTATTCCAATAATTTATCAGTTTATTCGAATAGTATTATTCGAATAGTGGTATTCGAATCGTTGTATTGAAATGCGAGAGAAGTCGGAAGCGAAATTCACTGCCTTCATCGCTTGTACCTATGAACATGCATTCACATTTTGTATGTATGTATGTATGTTTGCGTGTACAAATGTGTGCATAAGCTGTAGTGAGATTTGTTTAACTATATAAATATTATTCGAATTATTTATAGGCTTCGAATAAATGGATTTTTTATTCGAATAGTCCCATGCCTAGAATGTACCTATGTTGTAGAAAATTAGCATCCCATGTGTATATAAATAGCATTCGAACTAGTTCTGAGACTAGTCAATATATCGTAATAATTAAATAGCTTTTCCTGAAAAGAAAGTATTTTAGGTGGTGTTTCAACAAAAATATTTCTGGGTAGAGTTGGAATGATTTTCCGTCATTCCTTTTCAATTTTTGGAGACAAACCGGTTTCGGCGATGTGCTATTTTCAATGCCATTTTTCATTCTCAAAACAAAATGAATTTATAAACGACTTTTACTTCTGAGTATCTAGAACTATCCGAGCATTCGTTTGATGAGATATACCGTTTTCGAATACGCAGCCAGAAAGGGTGATGTATAAAATAAATATGGAATAAAATAAATAAAAATTTTCTATTGCTTATTTTGTACCATTTGGATGATGCGAGTTCAATTTCCGGTCAAAGAAGGAATTTCATTTCACTTTTGGAGTATGCATATAGGATTCACCCCCATTAGTCAGTTCCGAATTTTGCTCGATTGGATTAAAATTATGCCAGTTTTAGGTTTTCATACCCGTTTTCCTCAGGAATCAAGAATGATGGAAAAGTGTCGAGCACAGATTCGTATTAAGTATGAAAAATCCCTAAGATAGCATTTGGGTTTTTGTATTTGAATGAATTTGAAGGTAAGTTTCTAGATAAACTGAAATAGAAATAAATTATTAATTTAGTAGTAGGTTTTCAATTTCTCCTAAAAAGTATTGTTTTGGTTGATATTTGTAAGTAATAGAAACCATCTACTTATACATCAATAAATATACTAAAACTTAAGTGGAAAGGATTTTTGTATGCTTTTGTCATCAGAAGGGTTAAGATTTTAGTGAAAACATCCTTTGGATGTTCACAGATAAGACCCCATTCACACTTTTTGTTCAAGTCCTAAAGTTGGACTAGTCTAGGGAGAATCCAGTATGAATCGCAAGTGAGCATATGACTACTGCCAGTTTGAATCCATTTGTATGGGTAGAACTGTTTCGCTGTTGTTTCCTTAAGGGAATGGCTAGACGGGCCTACGTTATACACGTACGTTTATAAATTGCTACAAAAATAAAAATTGACTTATCACAATCAGTCCCTTATAGGCAAATGCATGTATGTCACTATTCTGCAGAAAATCGTCCCACCCCCATGCCCTCTTTAAGGTTTGTATGTGTGTGACGCGACTTAGCGGAATGGAGTGCGACCTAAACTTTAGGTAGTTTTTTTCTTTCTATCCCATAACTAAAGGTAAGAAGGAAGATTCAAAATTCTGATGACTCTTGTAGACCTATACCCCCCGATGTGTTCTTGACAAATTGCCACTCTTGATAAATAAACAAGAAAAAAATATTTGTATCAAGTGTTTTGCATTCTGTGTCAAAAATAAATAAATTTTTGTTGTTTTTGACGTAAACGTTGAAAAACATGATACAAATTTTGATTATTTATCAAGATTGATAATTTGTCAAGAAGACAGAATCGGGGGTTTAAAATTGATAAAAGCATAGAAACATATGCATGTGTACTACTACAAACAGACCTCGGAATTATCAAACATTTTTCCAACACGATTAAAATTGCAATCTCTCCGCTGCAACGTTTTGCAAAATGCTAATAGCCATCACGCACTTTCGTTTACCGGCAAGTCGGTATTTTTGGCTTGTCGGCCGGTTAGTACCCTGGCACACCCCGTTCATATGCTTGAACTTGGACTTCCAATCGAATTTGGTTTGCATTTCCATTCAGCGCTGCAAGCTTGTTTAAAAGGGCAAGATTCAGCAATTTGCTTTCATATGAAAACCAGTTAAGAGGCAATTCGGGCGTGTTTCGGTGGCGCATCGGTTGCATGCGAATTTTACTACTTAAGAACTGAATTATCACTGACTGACAAGTGAATGTAAAAGTAAAGACTACAGTTCTACAAATTAAAGAAAAAATTGGGAAAACTCAAGGAGCTTAGCCAGTGCTCTGAAAAAAAGAAAATAAGATCGGAAAAAGGCATAAATATAATATTGTGTCAAACCCTAGTGCGTGTTCGTGTGCGTGAGTCCGTGTGCTTAAGCGAAAAATTATACTACCCAATCGAAACGATGTCCCTCATACCGTTTATACTCGAATTGGCTGATGAATTGCATGAATTCAATCGCTGTCTGGCCACAGGCGGCATGGATGTTGACGACTTCGGTTTCGGTATCTATCCACATGAATTGCAGCAGCAGCAGCAACAACCACATCAGCAGGCGCAACATCCATTGCCGCAGCAACAACAACTACAGCAGCAGCGACGCCCACGCTCCCTTTCGCAATTATATTGGTTATCCAATCTAAGTAAAAGTCGTCATCATCCTTACTATCGTAGCAAGACATGTTGCAATAAAACCCAAATACATTTGCTGCACGACCATCATGTTGAGAAGGAATCGTCCCATAATGCAGGTAGTATTGGTGGTAGCAGCCTTATAGGTGCTAGCCCCATTTGCGGAACATCCGCTGCAGGTAAGGATACATCAGCTAATAGCCATGCTACTAATGCAAACCCAACAAGTACGCCAACAGGAAAGTCTGCATATTCGGTAGTAAATAAGAATGGATTTCAGGTTAGCATGAATGTGAAGCAATTTGCACCAAACGAATTAACCGTCAAGACAATCGATAATTGTATCGTCGTCGAGGGTCAACACGAAGACAAAGAAGATGGGCATGGCGTTATTTCGCGACACTTCATCCGAAAGTATATGCTGCCAAAAGGATACGACCCAAACGAAGTACTTTCAACATTGTCTTCGGATGGAATTTTAACTGTAAAGGCTCCACCGCCGCCAATGAGGACTGACGAGTCCATGGAACGTATTGTCGATATACAACAGACTGGAGGAACGGTACAAGTTCAACAGACATCTGTTAACATAACTAGCAGCGCTAAAGAAGTCCAAGTCAATGCAGCATCTGCCGTTGAGCAACTAGCAGCAGGCGATACAGGAACATTACCGACTTTGGTGACATTGTCACAACAACAAAAACATCAGTTGCAGCAATTATGTGCAACAGTGGAGAGCGTACAGCCAGCTAAGCAGTCGCAGCCTACAACAAAAGACTTACAAGTAACACATGAGCGTAATGGTAATCTGCTATCTAATGAGTCAACTGCAGAGCAAGAAACTGAACCACAAACAGCTGACACGTCTTCCAATACACACACAGATAGTATCAATAACAATAACAACAGCATCTTAAACGATGACTCCACTACTTCCAAAAACTATTTAAAATCAGATGAGAATGTGGAAAAGGAAAGCTCGTCGGTAGAGGGCGAAGAGAAGAATATAGTCGAAACAGATAATGTTAACGCAAAAACGCCACTAAATCCCAATGCTGAGACAACGTCTTCAACTGACGCCATCATGGCTGCTGATATTTCAGTTGAACCAATGGAAACGGAGGAGGATGTAGAAGTAAAAGAAAAAGAAAATAACAAAACAGCATCAGTAGATTCAGTACCAGCGACCGATAGTGAAGATGCACCAATGACAAATGTTAGTAACATTAATTCGGTCTCGAACTCAACACTAAAATCCATTAATAGCACTAACAACAATGAAGCCATTAACCTGGTTGAGACCAACGGCATAGAAGCGAGCACATCCAATGATGACGTTGATATTGCAGAGGAAGCGAAAACAGCTGTTCCTGAAGAAATCGACATTGTGCCAGCTACTAACAATGGTGTAGCATCAGAACTAAAAATTAATATTACAGCTGATGGCGACACTGTCAGGTTAGATACAGAAGTAACAGAAATGGATGCTGTGTCTGCGGATGTTGCTACTGTTGCGGACGCTAATGGCGAGGGGTTCGTTGATGATGGCATCACAGTTGGCGTCGATATGGAATCGGGCTTAGATGTTAGTGCAATTGGTGGTAGTAATAATGGCGCAAGCGTAGAAGACGGCAACGAAGAAAATATTTCGGAAAACAATTTAATGGTAGCAGTGCAATCGCCCAGTGTGGGAGATTTGGTAGCAGCCGCAGATGCAGCAATACTTTTAGCCAAGACTCAATGTGATGTTGATGTTGCTGGGGTCGATGATGTCAATGTCAGTAAACCTGCTATAGCCACTGAAGAAATTGCCAACTAAACAGAGAAAAGAATTTATAGTAGGCAGTCGATTAAGTGTAATAAACAAGAAAATAATTGGGAAAAGTTATTTTGGCATACGCACTAGACCGTTCCAAAATGTTTGATTTCTTTTCCATAGGGTAATTTCAAATATTTCACTTTCAATGTGTTTACGGCAACCCAAAACATTAATTTAATATCTACAAAAAGGTAAAGAGTAACACTTTTGTCGAAAAGTTATCCAAAAAAAAATTTGAGGTAGAGCAGCTCAACTGTACTGAGATTTTTTTGTGTTTATTTTATAATAGTAGTGCGCCAAGACGCGAAAAATCGATAAACCGAGCTCTCGATACAACTTCGGCTACCTCCGTTCTCTCAAGCAAATTCAAGTACTTACTGCGATGTCTGGTAAAACTTTGTCGCGTTTTAAAACTTTGGTAAAAATGCGAAAACGCCAATGGTATATCACAATGAGGTATGCAGACACATTGTTTATTTGTAAGGGGTGTATCAAAAAAAGTGTGTTATAATGACTAAGTTTATGGAAATATGGTCAAAGTTTTTAGTTTTAAAATTTTGCGAATTTCATTATATAAAACATACATTAATAAAAGCTAAATGTCAAAGCACGTCTATGCATTGACGCGCGTTAAAAAACGTTTATGAGACATGTTGCTTTGAACTACGTACATTTTATCTCAGCCACCAAAGTTGTATCAGATATGGCCCTTAATACCACTTTCATAAAAGCCGATTTCAGCTAATCGGCTGTTAATTTGACAGTTTTGCCGCGAATCGATTCGCAAAGCACCCATCGGATACCATAGTTGGCATTAATATTAATATTAAGAAGCTATATTTTTCAGTCTGTTGGAAAACAAGAAACACATTTTTTGAAACGGTCTAATACACATACTTACATACTCAGAAAAATGAGAGAACTTTCGTTTAAATTTTAAAATACTATAGCTGCGGGTAAAGCCAAGTTGAAGAAAGTGATATAAAAGTAGAGGTAGATAAATCGTGCAAAAATAGCGACGACGTACGAACGTCATTTCCTATAGACATACACACATACACATTCTAGTAAAAGAAGTTTCCAATTTACAACAAATATTTAAAATAATTACTTCCCAAGGCATTTAGTTAAATAAATAAAAAAAAAACAAAAGTTAACTTATAACTATGTTTATGATAAAATGTATGAGTTTTATGTGAGTCGCTTATTTAGAAAGATCTTATAAGTTCACTTCGTAAATTGTATTATTATTTGATTAATAGCATCAAAGCTCAATCTCACTAAAGTTTAAATAATTTGTTTTTTAACGGACCTCTACCACTTTCAAAGAAATCGGTTCCTATATTCCCTACATGCATATGTAGTTATTAGGGTGTTCAGTTCTTACGCGATATTTTTTTCTCTATAACAGATGAAAATTGAAATTCTGACAAAGAAAAAATATCAGAAAATGACTCTCTCACAACAGTCCTTTCAGGTTCTTGGTACACATATTTTTTCCGAGAACAACAATGATGAAATTCTCCTGAGAATACTTTTGCTATTTTGGTCGGATTATCCCAAAAAATACTTATGATGTACGCCCTAATTCTAGTGTGGTAACAACATTCGTTTTACGGGTCAATTCTATGCGTAGCCGGTAATTTTGTTCCTGGAAGATTATCTGACTAAAAAACGTAACCGTTGCCAATGCAATTCATGTAACGAACGTTGTTACCACACTAGAATTAGGGCATTACCGTCAAATAAATAATTTGGAAACTTTAACACCTTTTTGGTATTCTGTCGGCTGTCGGACAGAAACTACCGCAAATTTTGTACACAAGAATTTATAAACAATATAAGCACTTTTGTACACGAAGTTTTGTTCGCGTTTGCAATTTATTCTCTATTGCGCATTGTTTGTTTTTGACAGCGTTGCCATGTACGCTAGAATCGCGGTTACATGAACTGCATTGCCAGCGGTTACGATTTTCTGCTAGATAATCCTCCAGGTACAAAATTACCGGTTAAGCACAGAATTGACCCGTTAGTGGAACTCCATATAAATGTACTGGACATACATACTCTTTGTTGCTGCCACCACTATATTTAAATGTAGCTAAGCCTATTTCATTTAAATCTCATTTCATACAGTTTCATTTGAGTTCGTTTTAGTTTATGTCATCTATTGCAAATTTTTTATTATTTGATTAATTAATTTTTTTTTGAATTTTTTTCAAGTTTTTGTAATTTTTCTTTGCTTCGGTTTTCTTTTTGTACTCCATCACATTATATTCCTTTTTATTTCACGGATTATTTAATGATTTAATGCATTTTGTTGTGAATCTCAATCAAAGTACTTGCCATTCGCATAGTAATTTATGTAATGTAGAAGTTGAAATCAAAAAAGAAAACATTTTTTACATACATTCGTCATGCATATGAAAATAACAAAACAGCTGTAGCAGGAAAAAATGAAAGTTGATAAGAAACGCGATGTGAAATTAAAAAACAATAAGCTGCTAATAAACAAACATACAAATAAATATGAGAAGTGAAAAAAACATAGGAAAGGAGAAAAAAAGAGTTTCAAATATTGATACTAAACAAATAGACAAAAAAATCCTAGTAAGAGCGTGAAATTATAAAAAATAAAAGCAAGAAGTAATACTGCAATGGTAATAATGATTAAAATTACTTCAATATCAAGTAATTTATGCTATAATCGGTAGTACTGAATACACAATAAAATTATTGCAAACTTAAATTTGGTGTTTTCATCTTATAAATAAAAATTTATGTGTGTCTGTGTTTTTTATAGGCGTTCAAAGTACTCAACCGCTCTTTATGAAATTTTTACAGTACATTCTTGGGTTCTCTGGTTACAACATAGGCTATATATAATTTTGGAAAAGTGGGTGGTGCCACGCCCCCAGGCTATGTAAAATTTCATTTCGCCATAACTCTCAACGTATTTGGTCTAAATTTTTGATATTTGGATATTGTGTCTCTTAGTCAAGATTTACATAATTTTACAAAAGTGGGCGGTGCCACGCCCACACATTTTTGTGCTTTGTTTTGCTTCATTAATGTCCAAAGTTTATTGTCAATCTCTATGCAATTTTCACTACAGGCTCAGCAGTTCGCTGGGTGCGACATATGCTATATATATTTTTGTAAAAGTTTTGTGTGTTGTTTGTCCTACATTTATGTCCAAAATTTATTGTCGATCTCTGTGAAACAACACAGGCCAATTATGGTTTTTGGAAAAGCGCTCAGGTTATATAGAGTTGCAAATCTGCATAGCTAGGAATTTATTTGGTTCAAGTTAATGATGATATTTTATATTTTATGTATAGGTACTATGTGTTCTATATATCAAAAAAACCTTGGAAAAAGTAAGCGGTACCAGGGTTAAATAAAAGTAAATTCGCTATATCTTTGAAACTATGTGCATATTAGTACCGTAGAGAAAATGGGAGAAGAAGGTTAGTAGTAGGGACACGTTATCGAATGCAATCGATACATTTGAAGTATCGCTGTACAAGTATCGGGTGTCCGATAGTATCGAAATAAAAACACTCGATACTCAAAGTATCGATTCTAAATTTACACATAAATAAGCAGTTCAATCACGCAAAGTTGTATCTTAACATAGGTAATGTTACGCTATATTTGGAAGTTGTGGCTTAATCTGAAATTGTAGATATCCCAACGATGAAAATAATAATTTAACTGTACATACATATTTATTTATATCATTTAATGCTTATTTATAATGAATAAGTTTACACAAATTGATATGTACCAGAAGTTTCATTTTACAATGACTTACATCTTAATACACTAGGCAGAATAAATCTGCCTTCAGGTAGTTTTTTGGCATGTTCACCAATTTTGGTTTTAGTGAAATTATTTAAAATGATTTTCTTTTAAATATATAGGTCGAAATTATATATGAAAAATGTAAAATATGTTATAAAAATGTGGACGAATTTTCATAAACATTTTCAGGTTTTTTCAGAATTTTTAAATTTTTTTTGAGTGCGCAGTTAGTACCCCATTCAATTCATTATAGTAAAGCTTTGGTTTCCTCGGAAAGCGGTGCCGCAATGTAACGTTCGCTATATAGTGGCCGGTATGCTTGCCGTCATTAGCGGCACCACTTTCTTGTAAAGTTCGATGAGCGTTGCGGTCAATTTAGCCGACTTTGTTTACACTATTTTGCTACCGTCTCTTTTAGTTTTTGATTTTTCTATTTCTAATATTTTTTTCAAAACAACAGGAATTTCAAAACTGTTGTTTTGTGTAAAAATATTTGAATTATCACCGTTTTGAATATGACGGTGGAAAAAAACGTTGCCGCTATATTATGTTACGGTGAACTTCACCTTACTCTTAGTTTACACGTAATTACTTACGGTGAGAATTCAATCAAATATTTAAAATATTTTTACACAAAACAACAGTTGAGACATTCCTGTTGTTTTGAAAAAAAATATTAGAAAAAAAACAAAAACTAATGCCCGTATGACACCACGTATTTTTCTTGTATTTTTTGTTTGAAATACTGACGAAAACCTACCGAAAATCAAATTGCAAAAACATTGTCACGGTAGTTGAAGGGGGACAAACCTGTAATGTCAATTGAGTCGACGTTTAGTTGAAAGCTGAACGAAAATCAAATTTAAAAATAAACAAATAAAAAATTAAACTGAAAGATTTGACTTTGATATTTTTTGTGCTCGAACTAAAAATGAAGCTTAAATGGCAAGACGCGGATGTACATCACCTGATAAATAGAGTTCGTAGTGCGAACAATATATCTTCTTTTTCCGCAGAAGCATTTAGCAAGCAATTTTTTTAACATAGCTCGCCCGTTTGCACCAATATGAAAATTGTATAAGACCGTTTCTTTCGCACAAAATACATAAAAAAATACAAGAAAATTACGTAGTGTCATACGGGCATACGAAAGAGGCGGAGGAGAGTTATGGTGAAAACAAAATCAGCCAAATTGACCCCAACGCTCATCGAACTTTACAAGAAAGCGTTGCCGCTAATGACGGTAAGCATAGCGGCCGCTATATAGCGAACGTTACATTGCGGCACCGCTTTCCGAGGAAACCAAAGCTTAAAAAGTGTGTCTTTCCATTACGATTTTCCTTTTTCGCAGTAGAAATTCAAAACGAAATAAGTACATGGTGTGATAAGAATGATCAAAGGGAAAACCAACAGAGCAGTGTTTTTGGTCTAGTAGTTTTTTTCTTTGTTAATTGCCACATTTTTCTACAATTCCGATACGATACCGGGAACTAAATACTCGATGCCAAGAAATATCGCTGCAAAAGTATCGAGTAGAAAATATCGGTATCTAAGGGAAAAAGTATCGATATGGTAACGTATCGTATTGAAATTCGTGTCCCTAGTTAGTAGTAATAGAAATTTGATATGTAGAGGAAGTGTTGGAGGAAAATGAAGAGGTTAAAGAAGAGTAACAGTGTATAGGGGTGGGGGAAAGTAAAAATAGAAAGAAAAATTCGTCAAATGTAGGCAAGTCAAATTTTAGGCTGGACAACGTCTGCCAGGTCTGCTAATAATGAAACATGTTTCTTCCTTCTTCCCCATAGTAGTATCCAAGTTTCGTACGTTTACTACCTATGCAGCTTTGTCAAATAACGCTTAAGTTCTTTCAAGTACGTTTTTTATTGGTACACGTAAAATCGAATTTCTAGTTAAAAATGGAGCTTACTGACCAAATACTATGAGTATTGAATATTAATTGGAAGGACATGCTCATCGCAGATTTTCATTTAAGCTAAAAGCTTTTATGAAAGTTTTGTTGTTTTTCCGACAGGGTGAATGATTGATGTATATTGGAACGATTTTTCGTCATCCCTTGTCAAATTTGGTTTTGAGACAAACCGGTTTCGGCGTTGTGCCATCATCAGTGTCGAGAACGAAACAACGCCGAAACCGGTTTGTCTCAAAACCAAATTTGACAAGGGATGACGAAAAATCGTTCCAATATACATCAATCTTTTATGAAAATTATTATATCTTCCTCAATATTTGCAGGAAATAGAAAGCTCTATAAAAAAGGTCTGATATGCAAACTCTTAGAAAATTCATTCAAATTATTTTCAGTAAGCTACATTACATTTAACAAAACCATATTTGTTTGAGCAAATTGGTTAACTTTTGATCTTTCATAACTTTTTTAAGGTCACATTAATGAAAAAAGTATACCCGGCTTTTTGTAGAGCGCTCGATTTGTTGTATTTTCACAGAAGTCTATAGAAAAACTGCGATGAGCATGCCCTTCCCTATAATATTAAAAACTCATGGTATTTGGTCAGTATGTTCCATTTTTAACTAGAAATTCGATTTTCAGTGTACCAATTCAAGAAAACGAAAACCTTGGTTTGGCTCACGTTAATACATATATATGTAATATGTGTGTACGTATTAGGGTTGCCAACCCCGAGATACCGGGATTTGAAAATATGTTTCTAAAACCTAGTAAGGGTGATTTATTTAATAAAATGATCATAATTTTTTGGTTGGTATGCAATATTCATGAATATTTTAATTTTCTTTGTTGGTTGCTTCACTTAAAGTAACCTGACACTTTCTAGTAATTAACAAGAAACTGTAGATCTAACGGTCGCAGTATCGAAATTTGTCCCCTTATTTATTCCAACTAGAATTTAAGCCCAATTATTTAGTTTACATAACAGATTTCTCTATACTGCAAGTAAAGTACACACATTCATTTTTATTACAAACATAATTGTTACGACATTTCTTGTGTTTAGTTGATACGATTTTAAAGTTTTTTTCAATAATACCAACGCAAGCTTCTGATATTAACAATAACGTTATTGTAAAGTTCTCCCTTAACAGTGGGGATTTATGGTATTTTACAGATTTTGTAGTTTTCCTCTTTTAGCTAGCATGTCGAATAAAAACACCCCATAACAATTAGCTTTAGAAATTTAAAACATTTAAAAAAAGAATCCCTGTGCGTCTGTGATTTTGCCTTGCTACGAGTAATTTTGAAATAACTTTCGTTTTAAATAAAAAATGTATTAAAAATCAAATTATTTGTTATTTATCTTAAAGTAAGATAATTTTTCAAACATTTTCTTCACTTTTTTCAAACTAGACTGTTAAAGAAAAGCGAATAACAAAATTTCGGGAATAATTATGGGATTGTGAAAATATATCCGGTAAATCCCGGAATTGTTGATGTCCAAAAATTTGGCATCCCCAGCACACATGCAAAAGTTCCGTTTATTGTTGCAATTAAATTGAAATTGCTTTTTTCGTCACTTAAATTTAAAATTTTTATTTCATTCTTTACACAATTTGGTGGCAAAATGCTCTGTAATTACTTTTGTATAATTTGACTCTATTTAAGTGACTCATTAATTCTTGTTAGCTGCCAAATTCGCAGTTTATGCTACTTAATACTGTCTGCAGTGAATTTTAAAGTGTTTCTAATAGTCTAACTAAAATGTTCAAATTATAAATTATGTCAGTTTTCGAGAAAATGAGCGTGAAGTAGAGTTTCAATTTTAAACCAGAACTGTCTTAGCAATTAAAAAAACATGAAAAACATTTGTATTAGTTGACAGGATTCGAACTGACGCTCCCCACATCAGAGTCGTCCGCTCTATCCACTGAGCTAGGGCACAAACAAAACTGTTTTGAGAAAAATTCTATGACTTGAAAAAACTTACAAAAATAAATGAAAATAAATAAAACAAGTAAGGAAGTCTAAGTTCGGGTGAAACCGAACATTAAATACCTAGTAGCAGTGATGTCGCGAATATTCGCATTTTTTTGGACATTCGCATTCGCAAAATTTCTGCGAATATGATATCAGAAAAAGGTAATTTGAAGATAATACCAAGTTATTAAGACTAAAATCCATTTATTTCCAATGTTTTTTAATGCATCAAAAAGTAACTCAAATAATAATATATGATCAAACTAAAAATATATTATTCAACGATAAACTATAGATATATGTAATCTAAATAAACAAACAAAAAATTGTAAACGCTCAAAAAAAAATACTTCTCTCTTAGAAAATAACAAGGATTAATTTTTTTCTTACATATTTTTCAGTTAATAATTAAACTTCAGTAGAGATTATAGATTATAGAGATATTAAACTTAATATTAAAAATAGGAGCTTCGAATTTTAGTATTTGCCATGGTCTTTTACCCTAATGTTTTTTAATGTTTATTGCAACATGAATTATCATGGGCTGTTTCTTTTGCTTCAAGTTTCGAATGCTCAATTTGAATAAATGTGAATATTATCTTTTGGTGTGTAAAAGGAAATTACTTTGGAAATGTCGTTTAAAAACCAAAACCTATGTTGTTTTTGGTAGTTTTTTGAAAAGCTGGGCAATTATTTTGCTATTGCTATTGTTTTAATTTGATAAAAAATTTCTTAAATTTTGCAAGCAATTGGAGACATTATTCGAACACTCCAAATGAAGTTGCATAACCAAAACAACGATAACAATAGTCACTAATAATAGCTCTTATTCTATGTCTATCACTTTGCACTCACAGTCACGAATCAGAATCGCTGCGACTGAGAAATCATAGTCGCAAGCCACACTGTTCTTCAGAAATCGCTGGATCTTCTAACTCTAGTTTCAACAGAGCGCTGTCAAGATCAGAGCTGGGGAGGTTAGGATTACGATTACATTTTGATTACTTATGATTACGATTACTGTAATTGTAATTATAAAAACTTTACGATTACGATTACTGTAATTTTAATCCTAAAAATGTAAGCTTACGAAAACACACCAAGCAGTTCTTTTCATATCTGATTTTGTTTTTAATATTGCAAACAGATGAAATTGAATCCCAGATTGAAAATAATACCAACGATGAATGTTTCCACTCGAGCCGAATTGCGCAACAGTTCTTTCAATATTTAAATGATCCAGAATCTGGGGACGACATTTGGAAAAAGTACCCTCTATTAAAAAGAGCTTCTTTGCACTACAATACGCCGTTAACATCATCTGCTCCAGTAGAGCGGCTCTTTTCTTTTGCTGGAGTTGTAAACAATCCACGACGCCATGCTCTATCGGACCCTAATTTCGAAAGATTAGTCTTGCTTAAAGCAAATATGAATTTTTATACAACAAAATGATCCTAGGCTAGGAATTTGCGTTGATTTATTGTAATATGCTAATATAATACTTTGAATTTCGATCTGGATTAAAAATAGTACCTGAAGTTCCATCTAATTGGAGAAAGCACTTTTTATTACATAAATTATAATTGAATGATTTAGATCTAAAAACAACTGAATAATTTGTTAGTTTCAAATGGTCATTATAACAAATTTTGAGCTGTATGCATTATAGGTGTTGCGGATTTATTTCATAGGTCTGTATGTTTCATACTGAATTCCAAATATTCCGCCACAATGATAACCTGAAATCGTAATCACAATTTGCATGATTACGATTACAGTAATCGTTATCCTCCACATTTCACGATTAAAATTACTGTAATCGTAATCGAAAAAAAACGTGATTACAATTACAGTAATCGTAATCGTAAAGTTCACCGGATTACAATTACAGTAATCGTAATCATAAAAATTTCAATTTCGATTAATGTAATTGTAATCTTAAAAAATTGTACGATTGCGATTACTGTAATCGTAATCGTATGAATGTAGGGGTTACAATTACAGTAATCGTAACTGAAATGTAATCGTAATCCTAAGTTCCCCAGCTCTGGTCAAGATACACATTTTTATACCACTTTGGTGCCACTTTGCGGAAAATTAAGGTGCTACAACTGCTTTGTTTTCAATTATTTTTGAGTCTTATGTCTTTAGGTTCAATAATGCATTATTTAACCGTCCCTTGTGTCAAAGTTTTGTATACTTGCGTTGTTTAAAATGGTCTGGCCAGGCCACCTTTGAGAAAACATGTTTTGCGTATCGGGTGGTGTAAAAATTATGTCTATAATTAATATTAAATGTAATAGAGATTAAAAAAACGGATTCATGAGTCGTCAAAGAAATAAATTTTTCATGTTTCATCCTTTTTCAAATTTTTTTTAGAAATTATATGAAAAATTCATTTTTAAAAAATTGAAATAATATAGAATTATGAAAATTGTTCATGTAGTTGATACAGCTAGACAGACATTGCATGTGTAGCTTTTGGTTTCTACACCTTAAGCACATTGCAGATATTTGGAGCCTGACCCCGAATTTTGTTTACTAAAACTAGTAAAACTGTCGAAAAAGCGTTGAGAGCGAAATAATAACTAAACTTGCTAACAAAAACTTTCAACTTCTGACTGAGAGAGAACTATATTTACTCTTTTTTTATACTTTCATTTGTCATAGAACATGACAATACCAAAAATTGTAGTGGTGGCCTGGGCAGGCCATTTACCATAGCAATCAGTTTGTTGATAATTTTTATAAAATTCACAGAAGCTTAAGTTAACAAACCTGTATGGTATAGTGTCGCCGATTTTTAAAACCTTAACGAAAAAAATGATATACAGCTTTAAAAATCTAAATGGCCTGGGTAGGCCACATCACACAACGGAGGGTTAAATCTGTTTGTTTTAATATTGAATGCAAACCACCGTGTGTTGGTTTGTGTTGTGGGGATTGTTGTTGTTGTTAACAGTGATTTGCCCTGCCTAAAGGGCACGTCACTCTGAAAATCGTCATCAAGCTCTTCGAACGGGAGTCCAATGAAACGCGCAGTTTCAACAGGTTTGGTGATATTGGTGTTAGAAAAGAAGGTTCAATTGAACAGGAAAACAGATGTTTGGTTTCATGACGTATTGGGTATGGTGGAGTTCAGTCTGGATAAGTAAGAGTTTAATCATTACAATATCCAGAGCGAAGTTGTGCTAGGATGACTCTAGTCTCCCTCGGAAGATTACGCTCCTCATCAGCTATTTCAGGTGGTTCGATGTCAATTACGGGGTTCACAGGCCGAGATCTGCGGGGTCTGTCTACCGACTCGGTATGGAGGTCGTTTAGAGCCCGTCTATGGTTGCGCAGATCAAAGGGCAAGGCAATGTGGTGCCGGATATCATCATAGTGCTTAAGGAGATGTTTCCTTATGTCTCTCGGTGGCGGAGTTTCATCCAATAGATGGCGGTTTGGATGACTGGGCCTGTGGAAGTTCAGTAAGAACTGTCTGCTCAACAGTTCCGCATGCTCGCGTGTATTGAGCATTTTGGCCTCCTGATGAAGGTGAGACTCCGATGACATAAGCAGACATCCCGTGGCAGTTCTCATGGCGGTGTTTTGGCAGACTTGCAACTTGCTCCAGTTGCTGTCAGCAAGGTTGGGCGACCATATGGGCGCAGCGTAATCAATAATCGCTCGGCCAATATCCTTTTATGTGGTTAGCAACGTTTCTTTATCTTTTCCCCAAGTACTGCCGGCCAGCGACTTGAGGATCTTCTTGCGGCTCTGTACCTTTGAGGCCTTTGCGGTGGCATGACTAGCGAAGGTGAGGCTGTTGTCAAACTTCACAACCAGGATTTTAGGGTGGTTGACAGTAGGTAGAGGTACTCCATCTACGTGGACGTTTAACTCTTGTCCCATCTGCAGTTAATCCTCGTACAGAGTTCGTCAATGGAGGGGCCTTTACCCGAAGCCATAATCGTGCAGTGGTCAGCGCAGGATACAATAGAGACTCCGTCTGGTGGGGGAGGAAGCCTCGAAATATAGGAATGGAACAAAAGGGGAAATAGGACACCACCCTGCGGCACCCCTTGTTTGGTTCTTCGTGGTCTAAATTTCTTGTTCCCTAAATTTCACTGACGCCTGCCGACCGTTGAGGTAGTTAGCGGTCCACCTTTTTAAGCCGGCAGGAGCGTTGTCTCTTCCAGGTCTCTTAGGAGTGTGGCGTGGTTGTCCGCGTCGAAGGCTTTGGAAAGGTCAAGGGCCACGAGCACCGTCCTATGGCAGGGTTAAGCCCTGAGCATCCAGATCTGTGAAGCCACATCTTACGCTTGACGCATTGAACAGAATGCGACCGTTTAATCTAAATTTTCTTCCAGCAGACGCAGCATATCCAATCTCTTGGTCCGGGGTTGGGTTCGACCCCAGCCCGTAACAAGAGACAATGGCGCAGCCCCGCTGCAAGGGTTTGCTGACCAGGATGACAATTTGAGAGTGGGACGGGACAGATTGGACAGGGTTACACTGAAATAACAGCCCTTGGTCGGGTAAAAAAAAGCCGAGTCATTTCGGTGCGATAGAACCGGCTGTTGTGGGAATGAGAACCGCCTGTTGTGGGAATGTTGTGGGGCTTCGGAGTAAGTAGCGCTACTTACAGATATAAACTCTGGCCAGGAAGGCCAGAAACACTAGATTATTTATATAAATAAAAAACTCATCGTAGACAACTTCGTAGACGGCGCCATGAAATATGTCGAGAGGGGTACCCAGGAGCATAGTATATGGAGTACCTTCATCCACTGCCTTCCACTCCGATTCGCAAAAGAAGATGTCAACCTAGTAGGAGTAAACAATGCCCAGGAGTCTTGGCAACATGTCGATTCGCGAACAAAATACAAACGAAATGCACGTCGATCGAACGAGACTGCGAACGAGAATATCATTAGTGGATATTCGCATTCGCGAATGTTCAAAAATTGGCATTCGTTACATCACTGCCTAGTAGTAATCTATTATAAAATCACAATTTATGCATTTTAATACTTTTTAGTTCATATTATAAAACCAGCTGATTGTCTTCAATAAAAACAGTTCTGATATGAGTTTTAAGGGGTCAATTAATTTACTTGTATATAAATAGCTTCCCTACCAACAACTGCTAACCACATTTTTCCAAAATACCAATACATGCACAGTTTATGTTTGAAAAATTTTGCGTTCAAATAGACAGACGGACAGACAGAGAGACGGACGGAGAGACGGACATGGCTAAATCGACTCAGCTAATCGTCCTGATTATCTTATACTTACAAACATTTCATGTTTATAAAAGGTATAAAAATCAAAGAAAGATATATAACTTCCCTATTGCAATGGGGTATTAACTACTTTCCCGGATATTTTGCTTGTATGTTATCCGATTTGCCTAAATTTTGGCAGGAGTATACTACTCGTACATACTATTGAGAAGTAGCTGACCATTTTTCATTGAAATATCAAGATTGAATTATAAGCGATTGCCTTTGAAAATAGCAGAAATTTTATGCTGAAAAGTGGGCGGCGCCACGCCTACTACTTCAAAATTGACAACATTTTTTTGCGGTAAAGTTTTTCTTAGAAAGCTTATTACTTGTGCAAAATCTAATTGATATAACTTGCTTAGTTGTAGAAAAAATGCTTTTTAAATTTTCCAAAAAAAATTTTTCAGAACTATGTTAAAAAACTGGGCGTGGACATTAACCGATTTCACCCATTTTTACAACAAACAGTTACCTTTATATATTGAACATTATCACCAAATTTCGTTTCGACAAATCAATTTTTAGCGGAGTTATGGCATAAAAAGTTTTGTGGAATAATCCATGGGCGGGGCCACGCCCATTTTCGAAAATGTATTGTTTTCGAATTTCTTCGTTCACGGAAAATTTTAAAGTGAAATATAAATGATATAAAGCTATTTCACGCAAAGTTATTGCCTATTAAATATATCTATGATCCTTTACAAAATCTTTCATATAAAAGTGGGCGTGGACCTTGACCAATTTCGCGCATTTTTTCGGGAAGCATTCCTTATATACATAGAAATCTGTGTGCAGAATATTTCTAAATTTGATTTAATCAGAAGTGGGCGGTGCCACGCCCATTTGCAAAAATTTTTTGAAAAATTAGTTTTCTGCCTTAACGTCAATGTACACACCTAATTTTATCCTTATAGGTGTATTATGCAAATATGCTATGTATTTCAAAAATATACTATATATAAAAAGTGGGCGTGGCTATCATCCGTTTGCGCCCATTTTGAATAGCGCTCGGATATGAGTGCCAAGGATCCTGCATACCAAATTTCATTAAGATATCTCAAAATTTACTCAAGTTATCGTGTCCACATACATTCAGAAAAACAAATCAGGAATGGTAAGCCAATGGACGAGATTGGATCAGAGCTCCGTTTGTCGGAGAGGCGAGATTGCGATCGTCTTCTGTTATAAAAATTTGACTAACTCCGGGATAATGTCGGCACCAGCTTTTCCGCCGAGGCCTCCTTATGTGCCTTAAAACGGACTTTCATCAAGAAGATATAGGTTAGAGTTCTCATTGAGCTGTTAACTTCGAGAAATTCAAAGCCAACTCAGGCCCGCAGAAAGAAAAGCACCACCCGTAGCTGTAGGTTCTACGGCTCAACTGCGCTCTGGAAATTGTGCTAGGCTAAATCTTACCTGTTCATGCTAAATTCCGACATAGCAAATTTATGACTGCCGTATTCCACATGATACTAATACTCTTTTTAACTGGGGCGCAGCGTAATCCATAATCGGTCGGTCAAGAGTCTTATATGTGGCTAGCAACGTTTCTATATCTTTTCCCCGGCTCTGTACCTTTGAGACTATTGCGTTGGCATGACTAGCGGAGGTGAAGCTGTTGTCAAACGACACCCCCAGGATTTTAGGGTGGTTGACAGTAGGTAGAGCTACTCCATCTACGTGGACGTTGAACTCTTGTCCCATCTGCAGTTAATCCTCGTACAGAGTTCGTCAATGGAGGGGCCCTTACCCGAAGCCATAATAGTGCAGTCGTCAGCATAGGATACAATGGAGACTCCTTTTAGTGCGGGAGAAAGCCTCGAAATATAGAAACTTAACAAAAGGGGGGATAGGACACCAACCTGCGGCACCCCTTGTTTGACTCTTCGTGGTCTAGATTTCTTGTTCCTAAATTTGACTGACGCCTACCGAACGTTGAGCGGTCCACCATTTACGTCGGCAGGGAGCGGTGTCTCTTCCAGGTCTCTTAGGAGTGTGGCGTGGTTGACCGTGACGAAAGCTTTAGAAAAGTCAAGTGCCAGCAGCACCGTTCTATGGTTTGGAGGATGTTGATTCAAACCATAGTTTATCTGCGATGGAAGCCATGTTAGTGTTCGGCCAAGCGCAGGTGTGCAGTGTAATATGGGAGCACAGTGGTCTTCAATAGCCTGATGTCGGGAACAAATAGATTATATTATACAGTGCGGTGTGTTATGAAAGCGAGACGGTCTCTCCGATGTACATTATACCCATCACAAGTTCGTAAGTCAGATCTTGTGTTCAGTTTAGTCTCTTAAATCGCAGACTGACTTCGTAGCATCAGTCGAGGAGATAAATTTTAAATCAATATTTAAACTAAATATTAAACTGGGACTGAACTGGGTAATACTTTACATCCAACTTCAACTGTAAAAACTGCACTAAAAATGTCGATATTGGTACCCAGAGACGCGTCCCAGGAACCCTAATCCGGTGGGGGAAACGCAATATTTTTAGTAGTTTGCAAGATATTTGCAAGCAAAGTTAAAAATGTTCTGTCATTTTCATGTGGTTGTTGTAGACAAAGATACAGGGTGTTCTGAAAAGTGCAAAAGTGTGTTCTGCGCAGAAATACTGGGGATCGCGTAGCCGGTGTTGGACTTTAGGTTTATTTTATTGAAGCGCATACGCAGAAAGGTGTTCTGTCCATAAATACTATGATTCAGGCCCCCCTTTGGGATCGAACTTGGGTAATTTTTCGGTTTTTTGCCAATAACTTTTAAATTACTAAAAAATAATGGGTTTCCCCCACCGGATTAGTGTTCCTGGGACCGACACGCGTGTCTGGGTACCAATATCGACATTTTTAGTGCAGTTTTTACAGTTGACGATGGATGTAAAGTATTACCCTGAACTGTATTACACAAAGAGGATACATCTCAATGTGCCCTTTTTGCACCAAACTCCTCCTCATTGAATGAGTGATTTGTAAATAATTGTTTCTTCCTTTGACGTTAGTTGCACGGTTTTGGCTATTTTGGAACATTGAAAAGGTGATCACAATATTTTTAAATAATAAAGCATAGTTCCGACAGACCCATCAACTAAATGCAGTGATGCCAATGACGTCCAATTAAATGTGCAATATAACAGACGCCACACTAAAAAGTATAAAAGGCGCGATTTCCCGTGCAAAACTTTTATATATTCGACTGCTGCCGTAGTTTTAACAACGAACCTATTTAACAACTAAAAGTATATGGTATAATTATTTAAAAATAAAATCAATTACAACAAATTATTTACAAACAAAATGACACTTGTGCCAACCACTTATGATGGTTTCGCGCGTGAACTCGATCGACCACGTTACCATCCACCATATGATTTCAATCTATACCCTTATCTTTGGGATGATTCAAGATTCCTGTGGCCATCCACTGATCATTTAATTCGGCCACTTGATGATTTGGTAACGCGGCGTGTGCGAAATCAATTGATACAATCGTCATTACTCGATTGGAGATATCCAATTCGTTGGGACAACTACTATGCTGGAGAACGTGTTCGTGTAGATGAAAAGGGTTTCCAGGTGGACATTGATGTGCGTCAATTTAAGCCTCATGAAATTGTAGTAAAAACAAACGATGATTATGTGATTGTGCAGGGAAATCATGAGAAGCGTAATGATGGAAATGGTTTTGTAGAAAGACGTTTTATTCGAAAATATTTATTGCCAAGAGGATTCAATGCAAATAATGTGTTTTCCAATCTTTCATCGGATGGTATTTTGACTATTAAAGCTCCACCGCCACCTCCCACAAAATATTACACTCCAAATGAGCGTTTGGTTCGTGTGCATGAGACAGGCAAATTGGCATTGCCCTGGAAATAAAATTTATATAATATTAGTTATGAGAATAGTGTTGTTGTAAAAAGTGCATATTGTATAGTATATATCAATATAGATACAATGCAACTATGTTACATACATGCTCAATCGTTCGGTGCCAAGACAGTGAAAAATAGATAATACTAATAAGTACAAATACAAATATAAAAATAAATAAAAAGATAAATCATCAAAATTTATTTATAATTCGTACCTACAGATTTGTCGTTTTTTCCTAATGCAAGTGAAATTGTCATGTGGCTATTTAAGTCTAAATAAATACATGAATGTGTGGTTTGTCTAACCACCCCTGCAGGAAACCCCTACTTGTCGATTCGATTTCAATGGCAACGTAAAATGATGAGAAAATTTCGTTTTCACAGGTTTTTATTATTCTGTTTTTTCTTACATACGATTTACCCCAAATATGGCAGTAAAAATAGTTCATCTAAGAATTGTTGGTACACAGCGGTGCTTGCGCAATGTTAGCCATGATCCAATAATACAGGTCGTGTTAATAGACCAGCTGATTTTTACTTTTGTCTTGAATTTTGACATTACACTCATTTCTCAGTACGATTTTGACGTTAAACTCACAAATTGCAAAAACAAAATACATGGAAAATTTTTGTGTGTCTGTATGTTTGTCGAGCTGCTACGACCTGTTGTAGTTGGATCATGATGTTATCCTAAAGACCATTTCTGATACGTTGCGTGACATTTTGTTTTTGACAGCTGAGATAAAATGTACGTAGTTCAAAGCATCATGTCTCATACAAGTTTTTCAACGCGCGTCAACCAACACAGAAACTTGACGAAATCCTATCTTTTTGCGGGCGTTGACATTTGGCTTTTAATAATATATTTTTTATTTAATGAATTTCGCAAAATTTTAAAACTAATATACTCAATTAGGTAACTTTGACCATATATCCAATAACTTAGTACATTATAACACATTTTTTTATACACACTTTACAAATAAACAAAATGTTAAGTGCTTGCACGCTTCATTGTGACAAACCATTCGCGTTTTTCGCTTTTCTACCAAAGTTTTAAATGTCAAGCCACGCTACAAAATCTGTGATCGGTGAGGATTCAATTTTTCAAAATTTATATAAAATTTTTACTGGAAAGTGTTCGGTGACACAAAACATTTGCAGGGAAAGAGTACATTTTAACATTTCATTGGGAGAGTGAGTTGCAAGTTTATGCTAGGCGAATTTCACTCAGTAAAACTTGCAAGTTAAAAACAGCTAATCGTGACATAGGAAAGCAACAACAAAAACTTAAAAATTTAAGCTATTAATCAATCAAAAAAAACAACAGCTGTTTTGCTTGCAAGTTTTTCGAGAGAGCTTTACGTCATTCTCACTTTAGTGACACTTCTTTGCAAGTTTTGTCACCGAACAAAGCTAAAGTTTTATCAGACATCGCCTTAATGGTTAACAGAGCGTGTCAAATTTTATTTGAATGAGAAGTCTAACAGGTACCGAAATGAATCTATAAGAAAAAATGTCTGTTGTCACCAATTTTTCCTTCTCTATTCTAATAAAAACGATTTATTAAAAATAATAATTTATAACAATAATTTCATACAAATTATTATTCTTGGCCTTGAGCTCATGAATACACCAAATCAGATATTTATATAAAATATAAGAAAATACCGTTTCAGTATCGCCTTTCTTCACCACGGTATGCAATTTCGACCATTTTCAAAGATTAAACCAACAGTATAACGCATTGAATTCACATTCAAAATATCTCCTTTTATGTGGGTTTCAAAATATGCGATGTCATAACAGTCATTATATTAGTTACTAGCTTATACCCGTGGGTTTCACCCACATTTCTATCTATATACGAGGTGTGTTCAAAAAGTATCGCGAATTTTGAATTTTCGCTGGTTACGTATATTCGAATTTCGAATTTTTTGTGGCGTTATGTTGGGACTCATGTCGCTCACTTATGCCGACAAGCTCGGCCATTTTGAATGTTCAGTTAATTGTTGACAGCTGCTTTGCTTGCACGTGTTTTGGATCGTCTTCGATTTTTACGCGAAATTCGTACCAAAATTGCTCAATTGTGACCAAAAACAGCATCGCATGAACATTGCTAATGAGATGTTAAACTCTGTCCGCGACGACCCAAATTTGCTCCAGAGGGTCATAACTGGTTACGAATCGTGGGTTTATGGTTATGACGTGGAAACCAAAGCTCAATCATCTCAATGGAAGCTGCCGCACGAACCAAGACCGAAAAAAGCGCGCCAAGTTCGGTCGAATGTGAAAGTTTTGCTGACAGTTTTCTTCGATTGCAGGGGCGTGGTGCATCATGAGTTCTTGCCACAGGGAAGAACGGTCAATAAGGAATATTACCTGCAAGTTATGCGCAATTTGCGCGAAGCAATCCGCCAGAAACGCCCGGATTTGTGGAAGAACAAAAATTGGAGTTTGGACCACGATAACGCCCCTGCTCACGCATCGTTGCTTGTGCGCGACTTTTTGGCCAAAAACAACACACTAATGATGCCGCAGCCACCGTATTCCCCAGATCTGGCCCCCTGTGACTTTTTCTTGTTCCCTAAACTGAAGAGGCCCATGAAAGGACGACGTTACGCTTCTCTTGACGAGATAAAGACGGCATCGAAGGAGGAGCTGAACAAGATACAAAAAAATGATTTTTTAAAGTGCTTCGAAGATTGGAAAAACCGTTGGCACAAGTGTATAATATCTCATGGGGATCACTTTGAAGTGGACAAAATAGATATTCATGAATAAATAAATAATTTTTGAAAAAACACAAAATTCGCGATACTTTTTGAACACACCTGGTATATATAAAATTCAAATTATGTATGTATGTATCTATAGACCGACTTGAAAAATTCCAGTTGTATGGGAGGTGCCACGCCCCCTTTTTAGTTATCACTAGTTTTCATGCAGGTGTTAGGGATTAACCTCATAAAACCCCTTACCAAATTTCAGTTGTCTAGCCCAAATACTTCCAGAGATATGGACTATGAAAATTACAGTGTCGTTGTTGTTGTTGTATCGACTGTTTAACCTGCCTAGTTTTTTTGGAGGTGGCAGGGATTAATCTCATGTAACCCCTTACCAAATTTCAGTGGTCTAACGTAAATACTTCCAGAGATACGGACTATGAAAAATTACATTTGTATGGGAGGTGCCACGCCCCCTATAAATATCAAAATATTGTTTAGCCCATGACCATCCCTGGAAGATATCCAGTGCGTGTTTCAAATTTGGTTACGATCGGTTTATACGTTTAGGACACAAGTCGGTCTATGGATACATACATACATACATAATTTGAATTTTATATACATACGAGGTGTGTTCAAAAAGTATAGCGAATTTTGAATTTTCGCTGGTTACGTATATTCGAATTTCGAATTTTTTGTGGCGTTATGTTGGTACTCATGTCTCTCACTTATGCCGACAAGCTCGGCCATTTTGAATGTTCAGTTAATTGTTGACAGCTGCTTTGCTTGCAGGTGTTTTGGATCGTCTTCGATTTTTACGCGAAATTCGTACCAAAATTGCTCAATTGTGACCAAAAACAGCATCGCATGAACATTGCTAATGAGATGTTAAACTCTGTCCGCGACGACCCAAATTTGCTCCAGAGGGTCATAACTGGACACGAATCGTGGGTTTATGGTTATGACGTGGAAACCAAAGCTCAATCATCTCAATGGAAGCTGCCGCACGAACCAAGTTCGGTCGAATGTGAAAGTTTTGCTGACAGTTTTCTTCGATTGCAGGGGCGTGGTGCATCATGAGTTCTTGCCACAGAGAAGAACGGTCAATAAGGAATATTACCTGCAAGTTATGCGCAATTTGCGCGAAGCAATCCGCCAGAAACGCCCGGATTTGTGGAAGAACAAAAATTGGCTTTTGCACCACGATAACGCCCCTGCTCACGCATCGTTGCTTGTGCGCGACTTTTTGGCCAAAAACAACACACTAATGATGCCGCAGCCACCGTATTCCCCAGATCTGGCCCCCTGTGACTTTTTCTTGTTCCCTAAACTGAAGAGGCCCATGAAAGGACGACGTTACGCTTCTCTTGGCGAGATAAAGACGGCATCGAAGGAGGAGCTGAACAAGATACAAAAAAATGATTTTTTGAAGTGCTTCAAAGATTGGAAAAACCGTTGGCACAAGTGTATAATATTTCATGGGGATTACTTTGAAGGGGACAAAATAGATATTCATGAATAAATAAATAATTTTTGAAAAAACACAAAATTCGTGATACTTTTTGAACACACCTCGTATATAGATAATAAAGTGGTAGTATTTATTATTCGATTAGCTTGATTATTAGGTGTACTGTGATACAGGAAGAATAATAATCAGTAACACAAAAATTCTTTAGGCGTGGTTATGAGAGGATTTCGTCTGGCTCCGCCTAACTCCACAGATCAATATTATTTCTAGCTTATGTTTACAATATCACTTAAGAATAATTTAGCTTGCCAAAGATCTTCCCATTTTCATTACTGCGTTAACATCGTAACTACACTTTTTGAGGAAATCCGTTTTTTATCTGGAAATACTAAAAAGACATTGAGCAACTCATAGAGATAATTAGTCTGTTAAAATAAAATATTCTTCATGGGTTTTCATTTCATCATTTATCTTTGTAGATAGCATCTTCAAAGGCAAGCACTTTAGTTGGTTTTCTTCGTTTGCTGAAATTTTACTCAATTTTAGATACGAAGTTAACACAGAAATGGGACGTTATCTCATTTAATATGTTTTTTTTTTTTTTTTTTAAATTTTCGATTCAATAGCACCCTACCTTGGTCAGAAAGTAACCTGTGTTTTCTGTCAATATCTCGATTTTTACTCAAGCGATCGTGTGCCAGGACAGACGGAAAGGACTTAATCGGTTTCTCTATTCATCTTAAGACTTTTGATATTTGGAACTCTTTTCGGGAAAAAATTGGTTAAAACTAGATCTAACTTTGATATTAGTACAGAAAATTGATTGGGATACAAAACTTTCACACAAATTTTTTTTTTTTAATTCTACCAAAAAGTTTTGAAACTTGGCGAAAACTTGAATAACTTTCCTGAACTTTGTGTTAACTTTGAAACTTTTCTTATGTGGTTCCTATTAAAAATTTTGCTATATTTTAATTGAAAATTATTAAAAACGCACAAATAAATACAGTATCGGTAAAAAGCATCCTTTAAAAAAGTTGAGCATGTTTCGAGCAATAATGCACATACTCGTATATGTACACCGAAGAGCAAAACTTTAACAATGATACAGAAAAGAAACTACGTAGAATTATATTGATTGCATTTATTAACTTTTAAATTCGAATCGGTGTTCTATGATTATTATTATTATTGTTATTAATATTATTGTAGCAGTACTGCATCCTGTTTAGTCCTAGCATTCATCCATGGAATGGGACGTGATGGACCAAACAGGGTTATATGAAATTGTCAGTCCTTTGCCAGAAATAAATCCGGCACCAGCCCGACTGCTATGGTAGCGATTTCGTGGATTTTACGACAGGTATACCTACCTCGGACATATAACCCCCTAACCCGCATGTCGTAAGAGGCGATTAAAATCCACTATCTACATCTATTGCTACCAAGGCAGTCGGGCTGGTTCCGCACAGTGCATGTACCTGACCGTACCAGATAAAGGACTGTTAACATCAGTTTAAACCTGTTTTGACGTCACGTCCCATTCTGTAAATGGATGCACGGACTAAGCAGGGCGAAGTACTGCTACAATAATAATATAAAGAACAAATGACGAGCAAGCCAACGAGAGGTGACCAGGGAAAATAGTTGAAATGAAATGTTTGGGCAAAATAACGTATGGTCTGCTAGTTGCCTTTAAATAAATTAAAAATAATCCAAGGGTTCTAAAACAACAAGAAGTTGAAACTACCGGCTTCCAATTATAAATAGTCCAATTTTCACCGAAAAAATTATTTTCTAGCTATAAGGTTTTTTTGACGTCTTTTATTTTTGACAGTTTGTTGTACTTGAAAAGCCGTCCAATACGCCAATATGATGGTTGCACAAGAACCCAGTACTTTTAGGATATGCATCAAGTACCAATGATATTTCATAATTCCCTTAATGATTGAGAACCTAAGGAAAAACTTAAATTGTTGTTGTAAAAATGCTTCGCCATCCCTAGTCGCACTTTCCTTACCTAGCATTGTCATCAAAGTCCTATCTACGGATATGATGTTTCTCACCTCTCATTTCTTATCTTCCCCCTTCCTTACGGAAGGTGATAAGATGCCCCAGAAGGTTCCACTGGTCATATGAAATCGATCCGCAAGGGAGTACCGGAGTATCCCGGAGACTGTTTTTGTTACTAAAGACAACAACGAAAACAAATATAAATGTACGACTAATTTATCAATAATCCACAAGTTTCAGCAGACTTAGAAAGTACGGAATGATTAGGGGCATCTCAAGCAAAAACAAAACAGGTTTTTAATTTTTTTTTCTTTATTTTCAATTAATCTAAAACAAAGCTACTATTAGTCTATCATCTCAGGAAAATATATTTCAAATCGCGTTTAATTTTTCTTTGGCTGTTTTTCGTCATTCTTATTTTCCAATGGTGGATTTTCCTTAATATTCAAATGTGCAGGACCAGTCTGTTGGATGGGTATCACACGTTCTGCGCTGTTGTCTTCCAGACCAGCTGGCTTAGGAATATTTACCGTTAATACGCCATCTGATGAAAGTGTTGATATGGCCTGCTCGGCTTTGTAACCGCGAGGAAGACTGAAACTGCGTACGAAATGTTTCGAAATAAAACCATGCTCGTCCTCTCGTCCTTCATATTTTCCTTCTACTACAACATTGTTATCAATCACTTTAACGGTTAATTCGTTGGGTTTGAATTGCGCCACATCCATAGACACTTGATAACCTTCTTTGCCAACTTTTGGTACAATATTGTCTTCCAAATCCTGCTGCAAGCGACTTAACCGGCTCCATGGAGAATATGTATTATTGCTATTGATGAAATCGTCGTAAAAGTGAGAAAACGGTGTTCGACGGGGAAAAGCCAAACGTTGCATCTCCTCCGCCATGCGCCATAAAGTTGGTAACGAACGCATTTTCACTTAAAATTTTTAATTCCTCTTCGTTCACGTAAAAGAAATGACAAACTTATTAACCGTGGTTGACTAGAATCGCCTCTTGAATTCTTATCAGAGTTTCACAACTTTTTGATGGAGCCTAATAAGCAAGCTGCTTTTATACTTTTCGAAAGTCTTCTACAGTGTATCTTTTGTTTTGTTATCTTCTCTTTACGAATTCTCTTAATTTATGATAGATGCTCTCTTCTCTTACGATGTCGAAAATTCGCGAAAAGCCTAGCTAAGACCAGTGTGACCAGGTTAGCCTTTTCGAGGCTAGATTTAGCCTTTTTGTTTGTCCTTTAGACTCATAATATCGGTTTTAGCTTCGTGGCTTTTTTCTAGCCTTTTTTTACTCCAAACCTTTTCTGATCCCAACACCATATTTTTACACAACTTCGAGGATTATATAAAACTAAAGTTGAATGACGGTGTAGTATTGATGACGAAATACAGAAAATTATTCGTAAAAACTGTCAACTATTTTTAATGGAGTTGATAACCCAATTGCGACATCGCCTACGTGATAACATGAACAAAAGATACATTTTTTTTCAGTTAATAATTCTTTGAAAGTTTAAAAGCCGGATGTATTTTCTCACTTTCAAGAGGAAAAGTCTAGGTATTCTCCAAGCCAATTAGCATTGATTGAGCTGCAGGGGCGAAAGCTAATAACCGTACAGTGGGCAAGTGTGACCTCTACCATTGAATTTTGGGCGGAAGCCTGAGAACATAAAAATTCATTAAACGAACCCCCTTCTTAAGAACTGGTCGAGTTCGTATTTAACTTTTTCGTATTACCTTTCAGTAATGCGAAGGTTGAAAGAATTTTTAGTGCCATGAACATTTTAAAAACTAAGTTAAGGAACAGATTAAAAATTAAAATGCTTAACTCGCTGCTTAATATTAGATGTTCATTAAAACGCTTATGCAAATGTTGCACTGATTTTGAAATTACCGATGATATCATCGCTATGATAAATACCCAAACATTGTACGCAGACTCCAGCTCTTCTGGTTCATCAGACGAAGAAAATATTATAAAATTAATTAGTTTCTAGTGATGTTTCTATAGTATATATTTCTTTGAAAAGATTCCTAGTCAAGGAAAAGGAACCTGATGTGTGTTGAAACAAGAATAGTTCCTTTAAGCTATGTCTACAGCATTATATACAAATAGTTTAAACTAAAATAAAAAATTTTAAATGGATTTCGTTAAAAAATTTCTGACTTTGTTTTAGCTTCTTTTTTTCTTGATTTTTACCTTTTCTAACCTTTTTTTTTCCGATTTAGCCCCTTTTTATCACCTGGTCACACTGGCTAAGACAAATTCAGATGCTCGTTCGACCTATAGTTTCCATGCAGTGCTGCCGTTTCGATACAAATTTATCGAAATGGATACCTTTTTAAGTAATTCACTGCTTTTATTGTTGGTACATTCAATGGCTGCCAAATCAAAATAGTGTTTTCGATGAATCTGTTTTTGTGGACAAAATGTTTTGTTGGACCAATGCCATCGAGCTCACCTACTTATTTCTTTTACAGTTTTTACAGTTGACGTTGGATGTAAATTATTACCAAATCAATTTTACTATTTAAATAATATTTCTATACTTTTATTTGATCATGTTTGGAATTTTCATAAAGTTGCATCGATTTTGTACGAATGTATTCAAATTCCTTTTGGTCAAAATCATGTCGCCTGACGCCTCTTATACATCTACTCTCTTTGCCCTCCCATATGGTTCAAATTTCAACTTTGACAAAGTTTTAACGAATTTATTATAACGTTCTGGTGAAAATATCTCTGCCCAAGTATGTGGGTGAAAAAATGTACCACGATTGGTACTAAATCACAAAATCTGGCAACATTATTGGTGTCAAGTACTCTCGCACCCAACCAATGAGAGTATATTAATATACTCTCTTTGGACCAACTAAACATTCTAGAATTATTTAAGCAGAGAATTAAAATTATATTCAGCGCCGTGGTTATACCGAAAATTCTAGAAGAGTGTAAATTTTTGGGAGAACAGATAAATAGAGTACAACAACGGTCAATGCCCCCTTTGGCAAAACGCAATATGTGCTTGTGCTGACCTTACCCAATATTGCATTAAATATATGTACAGACCTACCTGTAAATACAAACTATAATTTCTAGCGCATCGGCTTGAGTATAAATACCGGCCGAACGTCGCTGGGAAGTAAACATTTGTACATCTGCAATCAGTATAAATATAATAATAATCGATTCAAATTTTCTTTGAGCATTTTCTAAAAGCATACGGTAAAAATGACAACACTGTCAGCAATTTTGGGCTTAATCAACGATATGGACCGTCTAACTACGTCCAGTTCTCCATACTATCCCAGCTATTATTGGCCTATGAGGCGACAGTTAGGTGTCGGTGCACCTGAAGGGTCTATTTCTCCATTGGTTGGGAAAGATGGTTTCCAGGTATCAATGAATGTGACACATTTCAAGCCCAGCGAATTGAATGTAAGAGTTGTAGGCAACAGTATTGTGGTGGAAGCTAAGCATGAAGAAAGGGAGGATGAGCATGGCTATGTTTCGCGTCATTTTCTTCGACGTTACACTCTTCCCAAAGGATATGATAGCAATAATGTTATGTCATCGCTTTCATCGGATGGTGTCCTAACTATAGTTGCTCCTAAACCACAAACGACGGATAAGTCAAATGAACGTATCGTACAAATACAACATACTGGACCCGAGCACTTAAACGTGAAGGAGAATGTCAAAAAGGAGACAGACAAGTAGTCAAATGCTTTCTTAGGTAAAAACTCACATTCCTAGATTTAAAACAACGCTAAAAACCCAAACTAAACAGTATTGGATGAACACGTTTTTTCATATTTATTTGTGTTCAAATTGGATAAAACAAGTCTGAATAAAATAATTTAATTAACAATATCAGCACATACCGTTATTTATTTATAAAAAGCACTTAGGCAATTTTGTTTTTTCTTAACACCTTACATTATTTGCTATGGTGTTTTTAATGCTATAAGGCAGAAACAACCACCGGAGTTTCGGAGAAGCTCCGTGCAGCCGGTCTTTAATCCAATGCCGGGCCAGAGGCACATTAGAGATTCTAGCACATTTTTTGTGAGCATCTTTTGAAAGAAACTTGGCGTGTAGTTATAACCCATCTGCGAATATACTTGCTCCGGACTGCCACCTAACTCTAGAGAGATGACCTAACAGAACAGGTGCCTAATCCAAGCCCTGGTTCATAGGAGTTCGAAGAAAACGTCATATCTGATGACTATGCAAGGCAAGGAATGGCCTTAAACACTTATGTATTTATAGATAAGCAAAACATGATCGGACTGTGATGGAAATTCTCTTAAATTGTTTCTTTCTATTTGTTTGTGAAATTTTCAAGTCCAGACACTTCGCTAGCCTCAAGCAGTCTGGACATGTTGCCCTCTAGGCTGCAATGACGCATCAGTTCTTGACAGTCAGAGTGACGAATACTGCAACGACCGGTAAGGTCGCCGACTCAAAGGAATTCATGAAGCGGCAGAACATCCGTATCCCCGTATAGGCAACTAAGCCCAGCGCTCGCTCTGATATCCGAACATGAGCGGGCTAAAATATGCACTGGAAAGAACTTTCGGATAATTTAGCGGAAGCTCCTTCGCTACTTTTCCCCATCGGTGTGACGAAACGATATATTCTTACACATTCGACAGTAAGGGATTTCAACACTCCAAATGGGTGGAGCACTGAAGGTCTTGCAACCTCTGTTGATGTTGTCAAACCACTGTCAAGTCGGACCAAGCAAACCGAAATATTTATATTACCCCCGGCCATAATGTTTTATCGGACCTGAAAATAAGAGCGAGCTTTCAGCCGACTACTAACTTCTCCATAGAATCGTCTTTAAAGTGTAATTTTGTTGACTTTCACTTGATTCTGTAATTGACTACAATAATTTGACTGTTTTGATGTGATACTGATAAGGCGAAACGCCGAAAATCCCTTTAGATGAATCCTCTTATGAGAACAGTTCCTCAATGTATTGTTTTAAGCTATTTAGACGCTACGTCTTATGCTGCTTCAATTCCCTATACTATACATCTTTTGTCGGAGTTACATCCTCGGCGAACTTTGTATTCAGCGTCTATTTATTTATATATATATTTGTTGGCGAAAATTATAAAATATCAGATTTTTGTAAAATATAGGAGTAAATTACACTATTTGAAAGTAAAAATCATGTCTTTTCCGATATCCGACGGATTCCATTCGCGGGGATTGCGGATCGAGTCGCGAAAGAACAGTTGCGGATTTGAGCTAGAAAACTTAGGAAAATCAATTTATAGATTTCCTTTAAATTTACCAGCCAAGTCACATAAAATATAAGAAAATATCTTTACAATGCACATTTTTTAGTTTTGAAGATTAAATCCGCAATAATAATTCGCGAAATGATTCGCACTCTCACCGCAAAGAATCCGTCGGATACCGTAATCATTGTGTATAAGTAACTTTTTTACCCTAACTTCTTTCAGGTAATCGAATGCAACTCAGCCCAAAGTACCTAGCTCCTACGAAAAAAAAAAACACCTTTAACGATCAGGTGTTAATTTTTCATTTTTTTTTGACGTCAATGGCTTAGATATCACACGTTTAGGCGAAACTTCAAACGCAATGCGTTCCACAAAAATGTCATGTTGTTGTGGCCCAAATGCGAGCGAATGCAATGAAATAAGCCCTACCAACCATGGCTATCCACTTTCTATCAATTTCTTATCGGCCATCCACGACATCCATATTTTTTTCTTCTCCATACCAACACCAACGCATATTTATGGAAAATTTGTCCCAAACAAAAATCAGCTAATTTTTCACTACTGCTATTACGATGAGTTTGAATGAAACAATATGATTACCATCATTGAGCCAAAAATAATAGCAAAGGGAAATTTAACAGCTGCTTATTTAAATTAAATCTGCTGTCAAAATCAAAAGAAAAAATTCACATTTTAAGAAAATATTTGATTTTTTTTGGATTTATGGTAAGGAACATTATATGAGGCTTTTATTAATATTAGTAATAAACTCTATCCTTCTATACAGCGCAACTATATAGATAGTCACATTTGCAGCAGAGAAGCGGATAAAAAGACAATACGGCAAGCACTACGAGTCGGTAAATCATTTTTAAACTCTTCATTGGGAACGTCGTCGGCTGTAAATGGGGTAAAGCTAAGACGTTGCTAGCAACATTCAATATAGTCGGCCGGTTATAAGTTACGCGCAAGTAGTGTAGTAGCCGATTATGAATAATAAAATCTGGAAAAGCTGTCAGACTAGAAAAGAAGCAATAGTACCATGCTGAGTGGTAAAGAGCATGGAAAGATGTCCAACAACCCCTTCCTACTGAATTGTTGTAAACATCGAATGATAGCCGAGCAGTCAACAGATTGGAACAGATCTACCATTGGGGTGAGTAAGGTAACATCTAAAAAATTAATGTTTAGAACTGGCATAATATAACTCATTTTTTTTAAGACATGCTGCACATGTGCATTGATGGGCTCTCAACGACATCTGTGCAGAGTTAGTCGTTTGGTAGCTTATACGCTGTGAAGGTAGTCATGCAAGCAAAACACCCACCTATAGCTGTAATGCGCAATGCGTTCTAAGGGAAAACCGAGTTAAACTTTTCGTTTTCCAGACTATACCAATCATCTCTTTAAGGGATCTTCGGAGAATACTCTTTCACCGGTCGATAGCACTAGTTTTGAAATTTGTGTTTGTATATACATATTTTGTAACGATGTTTAATAAGGATAAATGGTTGGTTCAGTAAATAAAAAATTGCGAAAAACGCGTTTTGTAAATTATTGGACATTTTTTGGGTATTTGGAAATGTTTGTTCAGAACGGCAACTCTGCCAGTGCCTAAAAGTATGCAGCCTTCACTGTGCTGTGAGGTTTGTTTTGGGAAATTTCTTAGTTAGAACGGGGTAGATATATTTTTTCTTACGGCGTTTATGAATGTGTGCGAGGGTGATGCAAGGTCACACGTACACGAAATGTACATGGGGAAAGTGGATAATATCTGCACGCCGCCCATACAAAACTATCCATTTTTTTATCTTCATTTGGGGATACCGCAACCTATGTTTTATCCACTTTTTTATCTGCTTATGGTTGGTAGGGGTCATTTGGGAAATGCGATTTGTATGGGGAAATGCCACACATTTGGATTTTTTCGCCCAAAATGACGCATTTGGTGCAGTGTAAATGTAGTATAAAATAAAAGCATAAATAATGTGAATTGAACTGAAAGATTTTAGTTGGCCAATTTAGCCTGTCATCCAAAATAGATCTGGCAACACCGGTCATAATGACAGTAAAATTCCCTGCAAGCACACTGACAGTCATTTGCCGCAACATCTGAGAGTCAGTGCTGTCATTCTAACTATCAGGGATTTGCATCATGTTCTTAAAGCGAATAGCAAAAAATGATGTCAACAACCGTGTACGTGTGAGTACAGTATGTTCCTTTGTTATTGCCCACGTAGCTTCGAGCTGTCCAATTCGTGTTCTTTCCCTTGGTTCTTTGGGGGTGTTGGCAACAACGGACACCCGTGTGCTATTGAAACAAACATACTAGAATGAAAGTATCAGCATTGACACATAATTTATCATCACTGTCAATAAAAAGTGTAAGTGGGTTAGTAAAGATATCAGCGTTTCTTGTAGGGTTACTGAGTAAATGCAAAAGCACACGCTCACTTTTTTTGAGTGAGAAAAATTTGAAGACAAAATATCTCTTCATTCAGCGCGACTGCATCTTTATAAACATATCTCTTTGCAACTGTTTTTTATTTTCGATTTTGCATTCTCCCGAATCATAGTATATGTCTACTACCCTGTAAAAACGTTGGAGCATCAGAGTACTCCAACACTTACCCTCATTCATATAAAAAAGGTGGGCCAATTTACATGGCAATGTCCGGTGATTGGATCACCTAATCCTATTCGGAGTACCATTTACTTTGCTTCTGAATAGTCTATAGAGCACCTACGTTGGAGTACTTTGAAAATGCTGCCAAAAGATTACTCTATAGAGTATTCTAGACGAAAGCGAGAAGGGAGTATGTGTTCTTTTGAGGACCACCTACTCCCGCTCTCGCTTTGCTGTTGAATACTCTATAGAGTAATCCCATGGTAGTATTTTGAGGTACTCTCACGTAGGTGGTCTATAGAGTATTCAAAAGCAAAGAAACGGAGTACTCCGAGATGGATTAGGTGATCCAATCACCGGACATTGCCATGTAAATTGGACCACCTTTTTTATATGAATGAGGCTTTGTGTTGGAGTACTCTGATACTCCTTTAGGAGTATTCTATGGAGTATGAAACGGAGTATTTCCGTTTTTTGCAGGGTAGTAGCACAACTTACTCCGAATCTGCACACACGCACAAACCACACAGGGTGCGCTGTATCCAATAATAAAATAATCAAATTTAAATACTGCAATATTGAACGTGAAGACTTAAAACACCCAAATTATTGAATATAAAGCACTTATAACACCTTATCCTTCCTAAGTTTCAGTTTAAATTGAAATTTTTAGTTGTAGATTTTACTTTAAAGCAACTCTGAACGCGATTTCCTTCATTCTACTCTCTCGGAGTACATTCATCCACTGCCTTCCATTCGGATTCGCAAAATAATATGCCAAACTAGTAGGGGTAAACAATGTCCCAAATTTACTAGCAATTTCAGTATACATATTCGGCCAATTTGGCCGGGCGTCCAAAATAGTTCTGGCAACACCGGCCATGATGACAGTGAATGCAAAGAGCGCAAGCTCCTTTCCCCTGCCGGTTTTAGAATATGCCCGAGGTAGGCATACTGGTCGTAATAGGTTGCTAGAGCGCTTGAAGGTTATGACGTGCAACTCTATGGTTGATCTACGGCAGGATCAAATAATTTATATGGTCTCCGCGAACACGAAATTACCGTTTGACGTCGGTGAATTCTTATGTCAAAATGCACATATGAGAGGGAACGCGCAAAAACGATTCGCCTATTTTCTAAGCTTTTCACGTATAACACACACATAAATCACACATTTTCTTAAAATGTTATCACAAAGCACTCGTTAAATATCAATTCACAACGAATTTTTATTAAAAATAAATAAAACACGAAGCGAACTCAATAGCTTTTCCAAGAACTGTAAACAAAGAATGTAAACAAAAAACAAAGATATGATAGTTTGACATAAGGTGTGGATGAGGAAGAAGAAGACGCTATGTCATGTGAAACGACCATATAAATTATTGGATCATGATCTACGGATATGATCCCTCTCACAACTCATCAGCTATCTACTTCCTTACAGAAGTTTGCACTGGTCATACCAAATAGCTACCACGACAGTCGAACCGCAAAGGGGTACCGGAGCGTGCCGGGCTCATATCCGGCCAAGGACTGTCAATTCGACAACAGCGTGGCCTTCGAAAAACGTGTATCAGTTTTTGAACAAAAAATTTATTTATATATATAAATATCAACTACATTTTCAGTTTTGACTTAATTTTTTAATAGTATCCGTCTTTCTTTTTCGAACTCCATGCTTGTTTAAGTAAAATTTATTGAAATAATAACTTTCCAATGGAAACACTTGCGCGAATTACGATAACAAAACAACATGAAAAATGCATATATGACATATGTCTAGCAGGCACCACCTGTCCCTATTATTCCGCCATGCTTACAAGTTGTGTCAAAATTCAACAATCAAGCAGTGTTGTGCTTATCGTACAAGAAAGTTTTAGCTCATACAAAAAGTTAAGGCTCAATTACGAAATGAGGCAACATGAATACTTAAAAAGTATCAAAGTATCAAAACACGGATTTTACACAAAGTGTGTCAAAAATGATATCATAACGGCAACACTATTCGACACCACTCCCAAAAAACCTTCGCCACTGACTCACTTTCTACTCAAGCGAAACATTTTCTGAGAAAATATTCTCCATTCTCTTTATTCAGCGCGAGTGCAGGTTTTTAAACAAATCTCTTTGCGTCTTTTTTTTTATTTTCGATTTTGCATTTTCCAGAATTTGCTAGCAATTTCAGTATACACATTCGGAACGTATAAAAGGCAGCGCACCGGCAAAAATTCATCAGTTTTTCGCAGTAGAATTGACAGATAACATAAAATCTTTGTCTGTTCGAAGTCGAAGCTTCGTTGTTGAAATCTGTTAAATTACCAAAAAATATATTTGCGATTATTAATTGAACGTTGTAAATTAAGCAATTTGTTCAAAAATGTCAAGTTTGCCAATTCTCTTGAATTTGATTGACGAGTTGGACCGTGATCCATTGTACTACGGCAACGATTTTGGCTTGGGATTGCATCCTCATCACATTCATCGTCCTCATCGCCATGAGCCGGCTGGGAACAATATTCTTGGGTACACCCTTCCGCTAAGCTTAATGAATCGTCTAGGTGAACGGCCCTTAGCTCGACGAGGTCATCAGGCTGAGGGCAAATTATCCACGATTGGCAAAGATGGTTTACAAGTTTGTATGGATGTTGCACAATTTAAGCCGAGCGAACTGACTGTTAAAGTAGTGGATAATAGCATTGTAATTGAGGGTAAGCACGAGGAGCGTGAGGACGAGCATGGCTATATCGCAAGGCATTTTGTACGCCGATACGCGCTACCGAAGGGTTATGACGCTGAGAAAGTTATTTCGACATTGTCATCAGATGGTGTTCTAACCGTAACTGCACCCAAGCCACAGGAGGAAAAGTCGAATGAACGTGTGGTACAGATTCAACAAACTGGTCCGGCTCATTTGAATGTAAAGCAAAATACAGAGGAAAAGATTGGAGATTCAGCTAATGGAGAAGCCACCGCCGCCACTGAAAAGAAATAAGTTGAGTTAATACATTGCAAACATTAACATAGCATTTAAAGAGTACTGAGTAAAAAAAGACTACCTTAATATTTATGTCATTCCATATGAATGAATGGCACTCAACCTCATGTAGCCCTTAGTACTTTAACTTCATCTGTGAATCGGTTATTTTTGCGTATTGTAAGCTTCATTTTGTAATGTTAGATTTTCGTTAACCTTTAAAGAATTCAGCTAAAATATTAATTAAACAAATATATTAAATTATTTATAATTTGTGGAGTTTAACTTAGCGCTGATGCAATATTTATCTAGATACAAGGTAGCTAAAACAGATTTTTGTTTGTTCCCTGTACACGTTGTTGTAACGACAAAGACACTCGCCGAAGGTTTTGGGGAGTGTTGTCGCATTAACAGTCCTTGGCCGGATTTGAACCCGGTACTGTCGCGGTAGCGATTTATGACCAGTCATGGGTAACAAGAAGTGAGAGGCATCATATCCGTAGATCAACCATCGATTTGCAAGTCATTACCTTTGTGCATATTAGTCGCCTCTTACGACCGGTATGCCTACCTCGGGCATATTCTAAACCCCTTACCCGCAGAGGGGCTCTGTACACCTCCAGTTTTTCACGACCAAATACACATAAGGAGTAAGTATTCGACGGTTGCTTTGTGGAGGGAGTACAAACCGATTCGAGACAAAATTGTTGAGGACTTCATTTTTAAAAACTAAAAAAGCACATGGTACGAGATATTTTCCTGTAGTAAATTTAAAGGAAATCGATAAAATTTATTTTTCCAAAGAACGTTTCAACGCGACGAATAGTGGGAAACAGTAAACCATCAATTCGCGGGTATGTAATTCCTTATTGGAGAAATTTTGCGTTTAAATCACGAGTTTTAAGGCTATTTGGTACAGTGGTGAATTACCTACCATCGGTTTGACAGCGTCCACTTCCATTCGCTGTTGGACCTTATGGTTCTATGTTCTTTTATTTTTCAAAACTTTCGAACTCGATCGAGGGCATCCGTGGGTTCCCCACGAATGGTTTGAATGCCAGAGGTCGTGGTATACGTTGAAGTCTACGCGATTCTCGTCTCTCAGTAACGTATGAATGTCAGGGCGATAATCTCTCGAACAACAGTGAAATGCCTGTACCCGAGCGTACCGGAATCATATCCGACAAAGGACCGTCAACATCAGCGGGCCCCGTATGGCTTGGCGGAAGTAGGCTGGTCCGCGTGGGTCATAGTGAATCCAATTATTTTTTAATGTTTACGTTCGCAATTTGTCAGCGAACTAGAGTGAATGTGTCTGTACCCTGGCAAGTATTTTATCGATTCTACTTCCGACTAGTCCGTACTTGGTTGGGTGGGAATAAAAATTTAGATGAAAGAAAATTTAGAAAATGATGTAAATGACGAATTCGTAAAGGGAAATATTTTTGGCTGGTAGTGCATTGACACCAAAGATCAAAATATTGGTTCCGTTGGCGTATCGCTGTAGTTGTATCCTTAACGTAAGAGAAAAACCAACATGCAATTGGTCGGTAAGGTTACGTTACGGAGAGCGAATTACGATGTAGCACCAATAATCGATTGGGTAATTGTTTCCTTTAGGAGACAACTGCTAAAACACGTCCGAAATTATCGGTAAAAGGTATCAAAAGACGCGTTTTGACCTCGGTAACAATAATCCGGAAGCGAATTTTCGAGTTTTTGTTTCAGTGAAGAGATATTTGCCATCAAAGTTGAAAATTTTCTGTCATTTTCATGTGGTTGTTGTAATCACAGATTAGGGTGGATCAAAAAGTGTGTTCTGCGCAGAAATACTGTGGACCGCGTAGCCGGTGTTGGACCGGCTAAGGGTTATTTTTTTGAAGCGCGGCCGAAGGCCGCCTACGCGGAAAAGTGTTCTACACATAAATACCTTGGATCAATCCCCTTATTTGGGATCGGACCTGGGTCCTTTTTGGGTTTTTTGCGAATAACTTTTCACGGAAACAAAAAATTGAAAATCCGCTTCCGGATTGTTGATACCGAAGTGAAAACGCGTTGTTTGATACCTCTCTCGATATTTTTGGACGTGTTTTAGCGGTTGTCTTCTAAAGCATGATCAAATAATTTATATGGTCGTTTCACATGACATGGCGTCTTCTTCTTCCTCATCCACACCTTATGTCAAACTAACATATCTTTGTTTTTTGTTCCCTCTCACATGTGCATTTTGACATAAGAATTCACCGACGTCAAACGGTAATTTCGTGTTGTTGGCCGATTGCGGCGACCATATAGATTATTGGATCATGTTCTAAAGGAAACAATTACCATCGATTGCATTGTTTCTCATAAAGTTGGTCGAATCAGCTGTTTTATAACATTTTAAGAAATTTTGTGATTTATAGGTGTGTGTTATAGGTGGAAAGTAAGGGTGTCTAACGCTGCGCGGCTTCACGGAATTGCGCTGATACCGGTGTTGGCGTCACTGGCGCTGATACCTTTATTTGTGATTCCGGTAATTGTTTCCTTTAGGAGACAACTGCTAAAACACGACCAAAAATGTCGGGAGAGGTATCAAACAACGCGTTTTGACTTCGGTATTAACAATCCGAAAGCGGATTTTCAATTTTTTGTTTCAGTGAAAAGTTATTCGCAAAAAACCCAAAAATGACCCAGGTCCGATCCCAAATAGGGGGCTTGATCCAAGGTATCTATGTGCAGAACACCTTTCTGCGTAGGCGGCCTTCGGCCGCGCTTCAAAAAAATAACCCTTAGCCGGTCCAACACCGGCTACGCGGTCCACAGTATTTCTGCGCAGAACACACTTTTTGCACTTTTCGATCCACCCTAATATGTGATTACAACAACCACATGAAAATGACAGAAAATTTCAAACTTTGATGGCAAATATCTCTTCACTGAAACAAAAACTCGAAAATTCGCTTCCGGATTATTGTTACCGAGGTCAAAACGCGTCTTTTGATACATTTCCCGATAATTTCCGACGTATTTTAGCAGTTGTCTCCTAAAGGAAACAATTACCGTGATTCCGCAACGCCATGACGCCAGTAGCGCCAGAAACACTAAGCGAACAACCAAGAAACTTCTAGGTGCGTGGGGTAGCACCCTGTCGGACTATATAAGGCAGTGACCAAGCAAGGCAGGTTTATCAGTTTATTTTCAAGCGTTGAACAGTGAACTACTGTGAAGTTACCAAGCTCTTAAATTTGTGTTGCGTTTATTACTAGTAAATAAAACTAGCTATTAGTTACAATATCTGTGCGTGTGTTTATTTGACTTTATAGTGATCGATTGATAATCAAGGAATCATCGAATTCGTCACAATAATTTAATCATGCATGCTATTGGTCGGTAAAGTTACGGATAGGGAATTACAGCACCAATAATCGATCACACTATTTCTCATAAGGTTAGTTGAATCAGCTGATCAACAAGGTTCCCGAACGCACCAACGTTTTGAGCTTAACGGAACCAATAGTTGCATTTCAATCAGTTATCCCATAGTATATATCTACTAGTAGCGCAACTTACTCCGAATATGCACACACACACAAACCACATAGGGTACGTTGTATGCAATAATAAAACAATCAAATTTAAATACTGCAATATTGAACGTAAATACATAAAACACCGAAATTATTGAGTACAAAGCATTTATACCACCTTATCAGTTACTATAGAATGTAAATTTCAATTTAAATTGAAATTTTTAGTTGTAGTTTTTACTTTAAAACCACTCTGAACGCGATTTCCTTTATTCCACTCTGTCGGAGTACCTTTATCCACTACCTTTAACTCCGATTCACAAAAGAAGATGCCAAACTAGTAGGGGTAAACAATGAGCTATCTAGATCGGTATCACGATCAAGATCTCAAGAACGATACGGATCAGTGGTACAGGGTGGCTGATGAATTTTGCTACATTAAGAAACTCAAATAATTTTTTTTTTCAGTGTATGGAATTCATTTTTCTTTTATTCATGTTAAAGCTCATTAAATTGTATTAAATATAGCTTAATTCCTATCTCTATGGCGCGATATACAACAGGTATACCATCATAAACCTCCTAAGAGATTTTTGCGCCAAGCTTCTCTTCCAATTTGTGGTGTGCCGATTTGAATTTTCCCTACAAATTGGTGGGACCTACAGTTTTTTGCCGACTCCGAACGGCATCTACAAAGGAGACGAATTTTTGCTGAGAAGCCTGTCATGGCAGAAATACACTCGGAGAGTTTGCCAAACCACTGCCGAGGGGTGACCCCGTTTTGAAAAACGTTTTTCAAATCACTTTTGATGTTACCTGTACCAGGGCTCGAACCATGGACCTTCGGTGTGGTAGGCTTAATTAGTTTTAAAAATAATGGAATTTAAATGCCCCCCTGCTCGTCGATGCATGTGCGGCATCTTACCAAAAAGTTGTTCATTACTGCTTGGAGAGTTGAGACAGGAATAGCCGCAATTGTTCTCGAATGGATTGCCTTAGTTCATTCAAATTTGTTGGTTTTGCTTTGAAGACTTCCTGTTTGCAATAACCCCACAAGAAAAAGTCAGGTGCAGTGAGGTCAGGCGACCTGGGTGGCCAACGGAATGTGGAGTTTCCGGATATCAGCTTATTGGGAAATTTTCGTCGCAATTCTGTCATAACAGGTTGGGCTATATGAGGAGCTGCACCATCTTGCTGAAACCACACAGAGTTGAAAGAAATTCTCATTCGGCGTAATTCTGGATAGGAAAACTCTCTCAACATGCTCAAGTAACGGTCTCCAGTAACCGTAACGGTGTGACCGTTTTCTTCGAAGAAGTAGGGCCCGACATTGCAGCGTGATGAAACTGCACATCACACTGTGACACGAAGTGGATGCAATTCCGTCTCATGGAGTATCTGTGGGTTGGAAGCACTCCATATTCGACAATTTTGTTTGTTTATGTTGCCGTTTAAATCGAAATGGGCCTCGTCAGACATGAAAAGACAGTTCAACATGTTTCCATCCTCTTCCACCATTTGAAGCATCTTCTGGCAAAATTCCAAGCGAATCGGCAAGTCTGCAGCGTTCAGTTTGTTGGCCATTTGAATTTTATATGGGAATAAGTCCAAGTCTTTGTGCATAATTGACTGTAATGACTGTCTGCTTACACCCATTTGAGCAGATAAGCTTCTTGTCGAAACACGTGGATTGTTTTGTATGGCAGCAGCTACAGCAGCGATTGTTTCCTCCGTTCGAACTGAAGGGTTTCGATGGTAAGGTCTTCTGTTGACTGTCCCATGCTCGGCAAAATTGTTTACAAGTCTTATTATGGTCCATCTGCTCGGAGGATTGCCGCCAAACGTGCGCCTATACTCTCTTTGAACCGAAACTACGGACTCCAGTGCGTGATAGCGGCGGACAATCCAAATTCTTGTTTCAGTGTCCCAGTTATCGATTTTTGTTAAATGTAAAAGTCAATCTGCAAAATAAAAAAAAAATTAACCAGATTCATTAAATAGAAAAAAAGTTATTTAATTTTTTTTTGGTAGCGGCTTTCATTAGCCACCCTGTATGAGAGTTGTTTGTGTGTATACGTGTGTTTACATATGTATGCCTGTGGTACCAAGCAAATAAGAGTTGGCTTTTAAGAAATCGACTACAAAAAACTTAACGAACAGAACTTCTATACGTATCCGAAATTAATCCCGAAAAATACAAATTTTTTGCGGTTTTTACTGCTTTTCTGCTCCACAGTGAAATCGTAAGAAACATCAACTAGCACATTCAGGAGCAGAAACGGAGCGTCGACCATAGTATATGTCTACTACCCTGTAAAAAACGTTGGAGCATCAGAGTACTCCAACACATATCCTCATTCATATAAAAAAGGCGGTCCAATTTACATAGCGATGCCCGGTGATTGGATCCTAATCCTAATCCTACTCGGAGTACCATTTACTTTGCTTCCGAATATTCTATAGAGCACCTACGTTGGAGTACTTTGAAAATTCTGCCAAAAGATTACTCTATAGAGTATTCTAGACGAAAGCGAGAAGGGATTATGTGTTCTTTTGAGGACCACCTACTCCCACTCTCGCTTTGCTGTTGAAGACTCCATAAAGTAATCCCAATGGAGTATATCGAGAGTACTCTCACGTAGGTGGTCTATAGAGTATTCAAAAGCAAGGAAACGGAGTACTCCGATATGGATTAGGTGATCTAATCACCGGACATTGCCATGTAAATTGGACCACCTTTTTTATATGAATGAGGATATGTGTTGGAGTACTTTGATACTCCTTTAGGAGTATTCTTTGGAGTATGAAACGGAGTATTGCCGTGTGGTTAGGCCCGCCTAGTAGGGTCACTGCAAAAAATCGTGTGATTAACGCAACTTACTCCGAATCTGCACACACACACACAAACCACACAGGGTGCGTTGTATGCAATAATAAAACAATACAATTTAAATACTGCAATATTGAACGCGAAGACACAACACTCCCAAATTATTGAATATATAGTCGTTATAACACCTTATCAGTTACTATAAAAGGTTAATTTCAATGTCAATTTAAATTTATAGTTGTAATTTTTACTCTGAACGCAATCTCTTTCATTCCACTTACTCGGAGTGCCTTCATCCACTACCTTCCACTCCGATTCGGAGAAGAAGTTGCCAAACTAGTAGGGGTAAACAATGGTGTCGACTAATGTTGTGACTTTGAAGTGATTTGCTACTACTCCAAAATATAATTTTACTCCATTTGCTTTAAAGAAAAAAATCCTTTGCTCGTCCATCTGAAAGTATAAAATTTTGGGTGCATAACTATATAAACCAGGACTTGACTTGTTAAATAACAATAATTACCACTATATACTTCCCTTATCTGGGCGTATTAGTAGCAATTTCACTGCAAATCTCCTTGTTGAATATATTATACATTTCTTAAAGACGCACTTACATTTTGCTCACAATATCAAAGAAGAAAATACACACAGAAAAAGTTAAACTTGACAGCAGGCTTTGTGTGGGTCAGTAATTTACAATTTTCGCTTGCATAAATTAGTGAGTGTGGTTAGGCCCGCCTAGTAGGGTCACTGCCAAAAATCGTGTGATTAATAAGTAAATTTTTATTTGTGTAGCATGCTTATAGGGGTGTAAGTCAATTTCAGTTTTTGTAGCATACTTATAGGATTTATTTTGTTGTGTTGATTTTCCGACAGGGTGGAAAGTTGTTCCAATATAATCGTTCCAATATACATCATACTTAAGCTGCCTGGCGACACGCCAGCATATGCTGCTGGTAGCCATAGCAACGGGTGGTTGTGTGCGTAATCGGGTGATTGTCGTTTTTCCGGTCACCATGCAAGCATCAAGCGCCATTTGTATTGAAAATTCGTAGCGTGCGGACGTAAACGTGTCATCGGATGACGATTTTTTATTGCTTGTTACTGCTTTGGCGGAAAAAAAGAAAAAAAAATTCTTTATGAAAAGTTTGTATGCAAAACGTAAACAGTTTACGCAAGAGAACCTCTTAAAAGAGTTAAAAGCATCATGCACTCCTAGGTTTCAATAAACCAACACGTAAAATCTTTTTCTTCCGCGAGCTTGCTCATTTCACGTTCTCACAAAACTAAAGCTGCCTGGCGACACGCAAGCATATGCTGCTGGTAGCCATAGCAACGGGTGGTTACCATAGCAATCGGCGCGAACGACGGGTAGTCGTGCTCACACGTACTTGTTGTCGGCTTTCTTTGATGAAAATCAAAAATTTTAGATTTTTTCGCTTGACAGCTGGTCTATTTGATCGTTGCCAACGTGTTTGACAAGCATTAGTGTGTTAGTTTTGTGAGAACGTGAAATGAGCAAGCTCGCGGAAGAAAAAGATTTTACGTTGCGGTTTATTGAAACCTACGAGTGCATGATGCTTTTAACTCTTTTAAAAGGTTCTCATGCGTAAACTGTTTGCGTTTTGCATACAAACTTTTCATCCACAACTTTTTTTTTTTTTTTAATTTTTTTCTTGTTTTCCGCCAAAACAACTGCAGTAACAAGCAATACAAAATCGTCATCCGATGACATATTTACGTCCGCACGCTACGAATTTTCAATACAAATGGCGCTTGATGCTTTATGCTTGTATGGTGGCCGGGCAAGCGACAATCACCCGATTACGCACTCAACCACCCGTTGCTATGGCTACCAGCAGCATATGCTTGCGTGTCGCCAGGCAGCTTAACACACTAATGCTGGTCAAACACGTTGGCAACGATCAAATAGACCAGCTGTCAAGCGAAAAAATCTAAAATTTTTGATTTTCATCAACGAAAGCCGACAACAAGGCGAATTTATAAAGGTGGCATCTTCCGATCATATGATTGCTTGTTCTTCCTGGCAAAATTCGCCTTACGCACTGGGGATGTCAAATTTGTTTCATTGTTTGTTTACATATGTCTATTCACAAACATTCAAAGTAAACACATTGTTCGGTAATTGTTTCCTTTAGAAGACAACTCCTAAAACACGTCCAAAAATGCCGGGAGATATATCAAACAACGTGTTTTGACCTCGGTATCAACAATCCGAAAGCAGATATTCGATTTTTTGTTTCAGTGAAAAGTTATTCGTGAAAAAAACAAAAAAAAAACCCGGGCCCGATCCCAAATAGGAGGCGTGATTCAAGGAATCGAAAATCCGCTTTCGGATTGTTGATACCGAGGTCAAAACGCGTCGTTTGATACCCCTCCCGACATTTTTGGATGTGTTTTACCAGTTGTCTCCTAAAGGAAAGAATTACCCATAGTTCAAATCAGTGAAAACTATTAAAATAGTGATCTTACAATTTAAAAGGACTCAAAGTTATTAATCAGTGTTGAAGTGCGTTTTTATTAATACTTACAAAAAGATGGGAAAGTGCGCGCTGTGCCATAAAATTGTAAAAAGTGGAGACGGTCCATTTTTAATTTAAAAAATTTTATTTACCAATTTATTTACAAAGCTAATGCAATAATAAGTGTGAGTTTCCAGCTATGGTTAGCAAATGGATTGCGATACTACTTTCTTTAATAATTATTTAATAATTAATTTACAATATTAATGTACACCTAAGTCTGTTTTTACACGGTAGATTGGTTCCAGAAGAAGCCGTGTAAAAAAAAACCGTGTAAAAAAAGACATTGATCGTATACAAAAATGGGTGATTTGTTCCTAATCTCTAAAACCTATTAAAATTAGTGAAAAACAAGAATTTTTAAGAACAAGAATTCATGTTTATTTTATTAAATCAAATATATAATGCTTATTTTCACAAGCATAGTAATTAATGATAAAAAAGATATGCACTCTAATCTTAAAAGTAATATAAATTAAATGTATGGCAAGTTCAGGAACTAAAAAACTATGTTGTGAACGAAAAGAATAGGTTATTCAATTTTTAAGGTAAAAAATAAAATAAAATAAAATAGTGATTTATTTTGTTGTGTTGATCTTCCGACAGGGTAGTAAGCTGATTTTTGTTGGAACGATTTTCCGTCATCCCTTGTCAAGTTTGGTTTTGTGACAAACCGGTTTCGGCGTTCTGCCATTTTCAATGCCTAGCTTCGTTCTGGTCTGTGTCTATCCGCTGCGTTGTTTTTATAGTCCGTGGGTGCTGTGGCAGGTAATGTCAGTCTATGTTTTCGTGGTAGGCAACGTTAATATGCGTGTGTGTGTGCGCGATATTGATACGTCCGAATTGTTATCTGTCCCAAGGGTTGTTTTTGTAGGTATGTAGACATACCGCTTGTTAGCTAAGCGGTAGGTTGATGTAGGTAGAAATCGGTGATTTTTGCAGATTGGTTCATATTTCGTTTTTGCTTGTTCATTGTTACGTGTTTGGTTGCTGTACCTGCTGGCTTGTGCTGTTTTTTGTAAACTAGTTTTAAGGGTTCAAATATTTCGTCAGAGATAGTGTTGGTTTGTTCGTTTATGATCCTGCCGTCAAATGTTTTTAACTTGTATATCTCCATGTTCTCAAGTACATTGAGCCACTGCAATGACATACACTGGAAAAGCGACGTACAAATTAGCAAAGTTCTTTAAAAGATATAACATTAACACAGCATTCAGAACATCCAACAACGTCGGACAAAAACTAAGAACCGACACTAATTCTGATGACCCATTCAACAGACACGGAGTGTATAGGCTTACTTGTGAATGTCAATACAGCTACATAGGACAAACAGGAAGGAAAATAAGCACAAGATTCCGAGAGCATATCAGGGACTACAACAAAAAAACACGAAAACCCACCATAATACCAGAATCTAATTTCGCGAACCACATGTTTGAAAACAACTGCACCCCAGCTAACATAAAAACAACGGCTCGAATACTTCACGTACAAGGAAAAGGCCGGCGGCTCAATGTACTTGAGAACATGGAGATATACAAGTTAAAAACATTTGACGGCAGGATCATAAACGAACAAACCAACACTATCTCTGACGAAATATTTGAACCCTTAAAACTAGTTTACAAAAAACAGCACAAGCCAGCAGGTACAGCAGCCAAACACGTAACAATGAACAAGCAAAAACGAAATATGAACCAATCTGCAAAAATCACCGATTTCTACCTACATCAACCTACCGCTTAGCTAACAAGCGGTATGTCTACATACCTACAAAAACAACCCTTGGGACAGATAACAATTCGGACGTATCAATATCGCGCACACACACACGCATATTAACGTTACCTACCACGAAAACATAGACTGACATTACCTGCCACAGCACCCACGGACTATAAAAACAACGCAGCGGATAGACACAGACCAGAACGAAGCTAGGCATTGAAAATGGCAGAACGCCGAAACCGGTTTGTCACAAAACCAAACTTGACAAGGGATGACGGAAAATCGTTCCAACAAAAATCAAAATAAAATAGCACTATCGATACTATCGATGGTTTCAGACTTTTTTCTTTCATAAATACTTTTTTGTGATATGAACATACTTCGCAAAAATTAAATTTGACAAAAAAATTTAAGTACATAAAATTTCAAATCGTGCTAAATGGAATAAAATCGTGTAAAAAAATTAAAAATATTCAATTTTCAAACCGTGTTATATCAAAACCATGTAAAAAAAGACCGTGTAAAAACAGACTTAGGTGTATTGTATATCACTAATATAGTACACACTTATATGCACGTATGTATATACATATATAAAATTTTGTAAACAACTTCATCGCAATTAAGTACAAAAAGGTTAAATTTAACATACTATATTGTTTATCCAGTCAACGATATCTATTTAAAATATTTCAGTTTGTTTTATACATATAAATTGAATAAATACCCAATAAACCATTTTCAGAGTCGTTTAAATATGTTTTCACAATTGTATGGTAGCTTTGGGGAAGTAACTTGAGGTGAACTTTCAGCAAGGTGAACAGCTTAGCAGTTTTCAAAAACATTTTTAAATAATTTACTTATTTAATTTATATGAACTTTATTATATGACCGTCGTGGTGCAGCGGTAGCGTTGCTGGCCCACCATACCGAAAGGCCCAAGGTTCGAGTTTTGGGACAAGTAACAACAAAAGTGGTTTGAAAAAGGTTTTTCAAAACGGGGTCCGAGGGTATTTCTGCCACGGAAGGCTTCTTAGAAAAAATGCATCTGCTTTGCTTTGCGTTTTGGATAATGGACTGCTAGTCCATGCATGATGTACTAAATTCAGCCAAATCAAAAACTATCCACTACTTCTTCAAAGCATTTTTACATGCCTCCTCCAAACAGTACACAATAAACATTGTTAGCTCGTGGTTGTCATGATCTTTGGAATTATGATTTTTTGCAGGTATATATTTAAATGACTGGACGTCTTATGCAGTCTGGATGACGTAGAACGCGCGATTTATTACCATGTAATTTAATAGAATTTGATTCCGCCAATGTACACACACCATATTGTTCTCACCATTTGTTTGTTTTAAGTATAGCCTGAAAGGACAAATGTATGTATGCTGTTCAGTTGCACGTTTTCAATATGTGATTTTTTTATAAATACCGCACTTACTTGAAAAGCCTGTAGTTTTAGAAGCTCGAATATGGCGTTTTAATGAAAAATCGATGTGATATTACTGGAGATCAGAATCTACTATAGGCTGCATGCGATCCTTGAGGTCTTTGAAATCATTAACATTGACTTGGATGGCTTCGTCCTGCGACATATTTGTAGCTTTGGCAGCAACTGAGTTAAACTAAAATGTAGTGTGATTTAATAAATAATTCTAGAAAGAAAAATATATTAAAACTTGCAGTGATAGTCTTAAAATAATTTCAAAATTCTTAACTTAGCGTTTCTTCGTCTGAATGAATTTCATATTTACTGTCATCCTCATTTGATTCTGCGTCACCACGCTGTTGAGTATCATGATAGAATTCCATTTACCAGCCATATTTATAATCACTGCAATCGTGCAAAAATTAGTAATTGTTTACCACCGTCACCGAGTGGGAAAACCCATCGAAAAATATCGGGAGAGGTGTCAAGAGACGTGTATCGGTCGCAGGAATCATATTCCGGATCCGGAGATCAATTATTTTTAGTAGTTTCCAAGATATTTGCAATAATAGGTATTCTGCACATAAAACCTATAGATGTAGATCCCGATTAGGATGGGAATGAGGTAATTTTTCGGTTTTTTGGTAATTCTTTACATCCAATGTCAACTGTAAAAACTGCACTAAAAATGTCGATATTGATACCCAGAGACGCGTTTCGGTCCCAGAAACCCTGATCCGGTGGGGGAAACCCAATATTTTTAGTAATTTAAAAGTTATTGGCAAAAAACCAAAAACCGATCCCAAATAGGGGGTTTCTGGGTACAGTGGACTTTGGATGTAAAGTATTACCGGTTTTTTGAACATATTTTTCAAAATAATAAAAATATTGGTTTGATTCTTATTGCCGCGACTGAAACGCGTCTTTTAATACCAATATCAAAAGTTTTAGATGAATATTAGCACTCGGTGGCGATCGTAAACAATTACCTAAAAATTTACAACTATCAGCAACACCACAAATCCCACTTTAATTCTAATCATTGGAAACAGCAGGTTGGTAGTCCCACCGTTGTTGTAATCACAAATTTTGGATGTTCCGAACAGTGCAGAAGTGTTTTCTGACCAGAAATCCTGAGGATCGCATAACCGGTATTACACTGCCATATGCACACTTTTTTGGTTCGCGTCAGAAGGCCACCAATGCACAACGATATTCTGCACATAAATCATTCGACCACAGTAAATTTTTAGAATTTTATAATAACTTTTCACTGGCACACGCAATTTTTTTCAGAATTGTCATTGTTTTAGTCAGAAAGCATTTTGACATTTATAGCATTTACTCTCGTTTCTTATATCAGTTTGTCTTGTTTTGACATTCCCAATGAATTCGCCCTTCGTTAATATGATACTTTGTCTGACATTCCCAGTGCGAGAAAACAAAAACAAAATATGTGAAGTTTGTGTGTATGCCGAATTGAATTCGCTCGCTACCACCATGTATAATTTCGCCATGGCCGACAACAAGTACGTGTGAGCACGACTACCCGTCGTTCGCGCCGATTGCTATGGTAACCACCCGTTGCTATGGCTACCAGCAGCATATGATTGCGCAAGGCGAATATATAGATGGTGATGGCAAAGCGAATTCAAGCATATTCGCCTCAGATTTTTGTACCCGAGAATGTCAAAGTGAAGAAGAATAATAAATGACAATCAAACGGACGAGCAATATCTGTTTACGTTGCAGAAAACCGAAAATGCATATAGTTGTGTTTTAAAAGTGTTATATAAGTTTTATTTTAATAGTGATAATGTGAAGTGCTTTCATATTGAAGAAAATGTAGGGCAATATTGTACATCCAACGTCAACTGTAAAAACTGCACTAGAGATGTCGATATTGGTACCCAGAGACGCGTTTCGGTCCCAGGAACCTTAATTGGTATTTGTTTCCTTTAGGAGATAACTGCTAAAACACGCCCGAAGTTATCGAGAAAGGTATCAAAAGACGAGTTTTGATCTCTGTATCAATAATCCGAAATCGGAAATTAAATAATTTGTTTCGGTGAAAAGTTATTAGCAAAAAACCCAAAAATGGCCCAGGTCCGATCCCAAATAGGGGGCTTGATCCGAGGTATTTATGTGCAAAACACTTTACTGCGTAGGCGGCCTTCGGTCGCGCTTCAAAAAAAAATAACCCTTAGCCGGTCCAACACCGGCTACGCGGTCCACAATATTTCTGCGCAGAACACATTTCTGCACTTTTCGGTACACCCTAACAACAACCACATGAAAGTTTTCAACTTTAATTGCAAATATCTCTGAACAGACAAAATATCGAATTTCCGCTTTCGGATTATTGATACGGAGGTTAAAACCCGTCGTTTGATACCTTTCCCGTTATTTTTGGACGTACATTAGCAGTTACGTGCTGTCGTATAGAATTACCCTTGTAGCAAGCCCCCTATTTGGGATCGGACCTGGGTCCTTTTTGGGGTTTACACGAATAACTTTTCACTGAAATAAAAAATTGAAAATCCGCTTTCGGATTGTTGATACCGAAGTCAAAACGCGTTGTTTGATACCTCTCCCGATATTTTTGGACGTGTTTTAGCAGTTGTCTCCTAAAGGAAACAATTACCCGATTTTCGTATGTCTTGCATGAAATTTAAGTCACAAACACACAATTTAATCATTTCTTTTATAAATTTATTAGATTTGTATGTGTATAATATGAGAAACTCCTAGCATTTTCAATGTAAACAAATTGTTTCAGATTTTCTCTTACTGACATTCGCAAGTACCACTGCACGGGAAGAACAAGCAATCAGCTGTTTCTATGCCATCACCAGGTATATGAATTCGCCTTGTGCTTGCGTGTCGCCAGGCAGCTTTATAGGAGTTAAAAGTACCCTTTTGAGTAAAAAGTGGATTGGTCATTTCGTACCCGTTCGGTTATAAATGGGTACAATTGGTCTCTCCATAGGACATGCTCAAACAAATGTGAACAGTTCAACCCATACAAAGGTATCAAAACTGGTATTAGTCGCATCCTCCCGGATTGATCCTAGACTAATCGCATTTTTTGCAGGGGTATATCTATAGAAAATAAAATATATGTGTGCATAAACGATAATGTGCGTATAAAAGCTAGTGCGGTTTAAATTTTACTGTCAAATATAGTGGTAATAGGTTAACAACGCGTCATTAAAATATTTTATTAAAATAATATATTTGAAATATGTAGCTAACAATGAGCAAGGAAATTTCACGCTGGGCGTCAGAAAGCATATTTTTTTGTTCCTCAACAGGAAAAAACAACTATTGTGCATTGATTCACTACATATTGTGCATAAAACATGCAAAATACGTATATAAAATTTCTTTTATCATTTTAATGGTGCGAAATGATACTACTCAGAAATAGAGCAATTTTATGTGCATAATAATGAACCCCACAACGTAGCTGAAACTATCAAAACCTTGGCAACTAACTCAGGCACCGTTTAGTGATTCACAACCTAAAATTTATGAAATCTTTGGAGTTGACATACAGCTCATAACGACTTCTTCAATACTGGTAATGCTACTTAAAGCCGGATAATTTTAAGGTAACCGCAAGTGGTAGTCGTTACCCTGCAGCTACCTAAGATTATTCAAACAAAATTATTTATACCCAAAAGACTCAAATTTATTGATGGTTTCGTAAAGTTTACTCGCTTGAGGTTGCCGTCTCCATTTCTGTTAGTTTGGTTCTAGTTGGGATGTTTGTAAAAGGAAATCAATTTCAATATTATATTTTCATTCAGATAGCCTAATTTATGCGTATAACGCCTATATCGCACATTTTATTGTGAAGAGATGTAGCTCAAAACTTGAATTTTCTGGGAAAACGCAATCAGAGTTTTATTTTTTCCTAGAATTTCATTAAAAATATGAGGTTTAAAGACATCTATGGGGCGGCCATTTCCGTCCTTTAGATAATGCTAGAACTCTGAGCACAATCTCTCCAGGCGATTATTTTGGTGGACCATATAATCCCGGAACACGACAATTTTTAGTTACATCTGTTTACAATTATAGGTGTGATAAGTATTTCAGGGGTATTCCATTAAGCATATTTACGAGTTGACACATAGTGAACCGATTTTCTATCATCTCTTGTCACGAAAAATGACACTAAAGATGGTACGATGCCAAATATATGTACATTAGAGCGGGTCAAATTGTATGGATGGATTTTTTTTCATCAGGAGTATAGCAAAAACGTAATCTACAGATGATTCTAATAAAAATTGCCGAAAACACCATCTGGCCAAAAAATCTTCAAAGCTTCTGATAGAATTATAGGAAAAATATCATATTGGGCCTACTTTAAAGGTATTTTACATACATTTCAGAATCTGTATTAATATCTATAGTGTTTTGGAATTTTAGTAGAGATATCAGGCTTAAATTATAAGAATAAGCCTAAAATGAACTTTTAACTACTATATTATCATTTTTAACAAATTTCTTATGGAAAATTTTTTTTCTTTACAGCTAAAATAAGTTCAGAACATTTCCAACAACTTTCATTCAGACAGCAAAATTTTTGTACGTAAATTTAAAATGGATGAACCAAATCCTTCTACATCATCAGAATCCACTTTATCACATATACTTGAACACGATATTATTGCATTTGGTTTATCAAGTAAATTAAATAATCCGAATTTACCGTCTAGTCGTGACATTTTAAGATTTTATTTTTTTTAAGTGATCATGCTAAAATTCAAAGCAAAATGTTTTTGCATAAAAATTTAATTCCTCATGTAATTGATAAATTGGTTGAAATTTGGAATAAATTGAATATTCAACTAATTGATAGACGTAGTATTCTAAGAAAACTAAATGTTTTAATTGAAAAATATCACGAAAGCATTAAACACAAAAAAAAATTTCAGAAATTTACAGCATTCGTACAATCAATAAATGAATTATTTTACATTGGAAAATGTAAATGCAAGGTAAAAACAACAGAATGCTCATGTGGTTTATTACCAAACCATTTAAAAGAATTTATGATAGACCAACATAATGATAGAAAATTCATAATACCTGAATATATGGATGACATTGTAGAAGAAACACCTACAACAATGCCAACAGTTAGTGATGACATACGAACCACTTGGAACAGATATGGTAACAGGTGAAGCACAAATTGGAAATGAAACAGTTGCAGAAGTATCTGTTACAATGAAACGAGGACATTATACTCAACGATACGATGCTGTAAATTTTGATATGATGTGTGACAGATTCGGTGTTTCAGATAGAGTTGCTTCATGTTTAGCAACAGGCCTTTTCGAAGATATACATTTTCGAGATGTTCGTGGTGAACTTGTCATAATGGATAAATCTAAGGTGCAGGAGAAAATATTAAAGCTAGAGATGAAGTGCTTCGTAAACGATACAAAGATAGATTCCAACATAACTGCATTTTCTTTCGATGGCAGAAAAAATGATTCATTAACTAGAGAGAAAATTAATGAGAAATTTCATACAAATATGGTAAAAGACCCCATTTAGTTGTTCTAAAAGAGCCTGATGCTGAATTACTTGGATATGTTAATTTAGGTGAAGAAGAAAATGCAAAACTCAAATTAAAAAAATTAAATGAATTCTTCAATAGCAAAAAACTGTCAATAGATCAAATAATTGGCATATGCAGCGATGGAGAATAATACTGGAATAGAAAATGGTGTTATAAGACTTTTTGAAAAGCATTTAAATATACCACTATATAATACTATACTTACTATTATTATTACTATATATTACTATTTATATGTTTGCTTCATTTCAATGAATTACAATTTGGTCATTTATTAAGAGCATTAGATAAAATAGTCACGAGTGGACCAAGAGCAGCAAGTGGAAATATATTCAAAGACATTCAAGACTGTGAAAAATTTCAGATATGCATTTGTTAAAATTATTTTATAATATTTTTCAATCAAAAATCAAATAGACAAATTATACTAATTTTAATTGATCTAAAAAATTTATTTCTCAGGTTGTAAGTGATTTTGAACCAATAGCATTGGAAAATATGCCTGGTATGATCAGTGATGAACAAGAACGAGAATTAGATGTTAAATATTTATATCAAATGTTAAATATTTATATCAAATGGCCAAAGCAATTTCAAATGGGGCTGTTTCCGATGATTTAGCTAACATAAAACCAGGACCAGTTGTACATCCTCGATGGCTAACCAAAGCAAGCGGGGTATGCCGTCTATATACAACAACTAATACACCATCGGAAAATTTGAAAACTCTAGCAGTTTATATTATTAGAATTTATGTGCCAATGTATTTCAATGTAAAATACTATAATTCTGTAGTATACGGCAGTGTACTTTTATCAAAGTTTATTCGTTGGACACGATACCTACCACGTAATTTACTTAGTATTGTAGATGGTGTAATCCAAAATAATTCATATTACGCTCATCCAGAAAACATTTTATTAACAATGTTATTTGATGATAGAAAAGCCATACGGGATAGTGCTATCAAAAAAATTTTATACTATGAAGAAAAGATACTTGATCAAACTAAACTCAGAGTTTACAAAAAATATAATATCAATTTTAATGCTTCAGATTATACTGATATGATCGACCTGAATGACGATAATTTACTAGGTTAGGTTAGGTTGCAAGGGCAGGACAGAGTACCTGGACTCTGCCCGACATTTAGGCCACTAAATAGGCCCATTGTGATACCCTATACGGTCTCTACCCACCTCTATGCCCCAGAGATGCGAGCAAGTCATCCCCGACGCCGACAGCAGCTCAGCCGTTTTACAGTCAGCCGATCCAACAACCCTAGAGTATCCGAGTTCAAAGATCTCCCGAAAGCTGATAAGGACCAGTCGACTCACACGGTTGCGCTACCGTCGACGCCAGGGGAAACCAACTCACACCCTGTTCAAGGCAGGGAATCGAACCACTTCGTGGAGTCAATAAATTTAGATAACGCTTTTATTTTTATTTGTGATACCTCAGCGAGGTTATCGAGAAACGGTTGGCCCAAGAAAGCTAACCGTCGCCTGCTAAGTGCAGGGCATTGACACATCAGATGCTGAACACTTTCCTCCTCCTCAATACATCTGCAGCTGCGGCAGTAGTCATTAGACATTGCGCCCATTCTGGCGCCGTGAGTGCCTATTAAACAGTGCCCTGTTAGAACCCTTACCAGGGATGAAATGCCCGATTTATTGAGGGACAGCAGGGAGTTTGTACGTCTTTTGTTGTAAGAAGGCCAGGTTAGCCTTGATATCTCACACGTCAAGACCCTGACCAGAGCATATTTGCTATTTTCATTGTGTTTGTGCTGTCACTAAATTTAAAGGAGGCCATGGGTATGCATACCGAACTATTTCCTTTGTCTTGTCGGTATTATTACCTCGTAGTTCCTGACAAACACGTTATTCGACGCGCAGTAGTCCGTGTATGGTGGTATGTTAACAGGCGCGTGGTTGCCCAAGATTGTGGCGTGCCCACTTTGTCCATTTATCCAGACGCCAGTCTCCCTTATTCGCAAAGCAGTGATCGTGGCTACTTCCTTCGCCACTAAATCAAGCGGTGGTAGATGCAGCATAGTATTGAGTGCTTCTGTCGGGGTGGACCCAAGGGCCCCGGTTATGCAGAGTTCTGAACTCCTTTGGACTTTTTGTAGCTGCTTGAGGTACGTATTCTTAGTTAGTGCAGGCCACCAGACCAGCATTCCGTAGAGTAGAATCGGGCGAACAATGGCTGTGTATATCCAGTGCACCACCCTGGGAGAAAACCCCCACGAAACACCAATTGCTCTCTTGCAAGTAAACAACGCGCACGTTGCGTTTTTAACCCGTTCTGTTATATTGTCCCCCAGAGTAGTTTCCTGTCTAGGGTAACTCCTAAATATTTGACTTTGTCACTGAATGCCAAAGTCGTGTTTCCAATTTTTGGTGGTAAAAGGTTCGGTATTTTGTACCTTCCAGTGAAGAGGACCAGCTCGGTTTTCTCGGGGTTAACCCCCAGACTTGTTGACTTTGCCCAGTCACAAATTTTAGATAAGGCTGTTTCCATTAAATTGCAAAGAGTTTGAGGGAATTTTCCCCGCATCATAACGCAGATGTCATCGGCGTACGCAATCACTTGGTGGCCTTCCGCTTCCATGAGGCGTAGAAGCTGGTTTACAGTAACCACCCAAAGTAGCGGTGAGAGAACACCTCCCTGTGGGGTACCTCTGTTAACGAGTCTGTGAATCGAGTTCCCACCTAGCTCGGGTGTGATCCGTCTGCTAGTAAGCAGTTACGAATGAACTCCACAAGACAGGTATCGACCCGCAGACCCGTCAACGCCGAGGTGATAGCTTCCGGAAGGACGTTATTGAAAGCGCCTGCTATGTCGAGGAAAGCCACCAATGTATATTCCTTTAGGTTAAGTGACTTGTCTATAACAGATACAAGAGAGTGCAAGGCAGTATCGGTTGAACTACCCTTACTGTAGGCATTCAGAGCCCGCGAGAGCTGAGTTGGGTCAATCGATCTTCTGACATAGTCCTCCAGAAGTCTAAGAAGAAATGAGGATAGGCTTATAGGCCTAAAATCATTAGGTTTAGTATGAGATGGTTTCCCGGCTTTGGGGATAAAGACTACCTTAACCTCCCTTCATGAAGTGGGTACGTAGTTGAGCCTTAGGCAGCCTATAAACATAGCTTTCAACCAAGGCTTGATAAGCTCGGATGTATGTTGTAGCTGGGCCGGGAATATTCAGTCCGGTCCAGGCGACTTATGGGGCTTGAAGGTACATAAAGCCCAATCTAACTTCTTCTCATCGGTGATCTCCCTTATCATTTGATCGGAAGGCACCCCTCCGCCGATCGTAGTAGTAGACACGTCTGTGCATGTCGGGAAATGTGTATCCAGGAGCAGATTCATGGTATCCGTAGTCGAATCAGTCCACTGCCCATCTGACATTTGGACGTGGCTCAGTGTTGCTGGCGCTTTTGAGAGCACCCTCCTCAAGCGCGAGGCAGCAGATGTGGATTCAATTTCACTGCAGAATTCCACCCAGGAGGCTCGTTTGGCCTTGCGGATTTCTTTTTTATATGTACTAAGCTTAGTTTTGTAAACAGCCCAGGATAGCTCGCGGCCGCCCTGTTTGGCTTTATTAAAGGCAACCCTACATGCCTTTCTGAGTCTATCTAGATCAGACGACCACCAAGGTGGCTTATGGGTTTCCGTTACCTTTTTGGTCGGGCAGGCCTTATCTAAAGAAAGCTTGCATTGTTGATTAAAGGTGTCATTTCTAGGTGTGACCATTTGTTTTGATAGATTTCTATCAATGAGCTTCTTGTAGTAGCCCCAGTTTATTCTTTTTATATTTTGTATGAATTTTGGACTTGTGTGCGTATCTGCTATTGAGAAACTAATATATCTATGGTCTGAGAAGGAGTGTTCTATTAGAACCCTCCATGATTCTATGAGGTCGCTGAAAGAGTCGCTGACCAGTGTAATATCAAGGACTTCCTCGGGGTTCCTTGTTATGAATGTGGGGTCACTTCCCCTGTTGCATAAACTTAGATTAGTGCCTAATAAGTAGTTATATAGTGACTCACCTCGGTCGTTTGTATCAGTGCTGCTCCATTGAGTGTGATGGGCATTCGCATCGCCTCCAAGCACAGTTAGATTATTTCGTGGTCTAGTGGAACTCACGAGCTCTCTGAAGTTATGTGGCGGTAGTGAACCTTCGTGATCATGGGCCAGATAGAAAGAGACAAATCTACAACTTCTACCTAACCCCTCGACGCTAATCGCTGTCAGATGTTCGTCACTAAATTGGGGTAAAAGAAAAGCGTTAATATTCGACTTAGCTAGAATACACGTACGAGGCTTACCCTTATCTTGAGCGCTGTAGAACTTGTAAGTGGGAGTCCTCAAACCACAGATCCTATTTCCAGTGATCCACGGTTCTTGAACTAGAACGATATCTACTCCCCCTGCCGAAAGTTGGAGTAGAAGTGCAGCTGACGCTGCTTTACTGTGATGAAGGTTGATTTGGAGGACCCCATCATCTTGCTTTTTAGCACTCTCCTCCGTGAGCGTCGCGTCCGCGTCGTTCTCGCTCAGAAGCTGACTCTTGGAGTAAAGCCTCCTAAGAGTCCCGCTACCGTCCAAGCTGGACGAGGCATAGCCGCTCCGCACATCCGACCCACTGTCATCAACCTCCATCTCGTTATCGCTGGGGGAGGCTCCACCTCCGCCAGAGATGAAAAATTAGCCAGGGCTTCGGCGTCCGCCTTGTACACCTTCAGGCTAATATTCTTAAAACCAATATTCTTAAAACCATAGCTTACGCGGTAGTCGCACCGGTCCAGGGCCTCGATGCTTGCCTGGTCTAACAGCAGAACTATCTGCATCGTTGCTTGTCCGGCTGCTTTGTCCACGCTGACCACCTTACAGTTTTGGGTCGGTAGACCCGGGTTAAACTCCTGCAATTGCTCCAGGATTTCATCTGGGTCCGTTGGCGTCACTGGAACCCAGGCTCTAGCTCTTGGCCGTTGCGGGATGTCGCACGCATCTACTGCTTTAAGGCGCGCGCCAGAGTACACTTCCCCTATTCGCTGCACGCCGATCTTGTATAGGTCCACGGACCTAGCGTCTCCACAGGCGATCAGCCTGACATTGCCTTGGTACCATCCTGCATCGGTATAAGATGGTGGCGGTCCAGGGTTCTCCCTCTTCACCTGGATGGCAACTTTAGCGAGCGCGGCTTCGATCCACTTCCATTGTTGTTTCGGGATCCTGCCATCTACGCTGCCCTCATCGATCACGCCAATGATCTTGCGATCCTTGGCTACCGCTGCGAAAGACCGTACATAGCCTCCCTGCGTTTTGGCCCTTTTCGGTGCCGTTGGGGTAGTCACCTCCACTGAGCGATTGCGCTTAGAGGTTTCCCCTTTGTTAGCGCCATACAACTCCAGTTTAAAGTCCGGCACTACCCGCCAAGCCCACGCCAGGTCTCGCTGGAGCTTCGCCCAAACCTCCGCCGAAACATCTTCCTCCCTTGTCGGTGAGGTCGCGTTTCTGTAGAGAATCCGGGCTGCAGACCGCTTATCCTGGTGGCTGGCCTTTGTGGGTTGCCTAGGCATCGAGTCCTTGGCCCTATCGCTAGCACCCCCCTCACCCTTGGAGCCCCCAGCCACGAACTCGCCAGACGCTATGCGCTGAATGGCAAGGCCACTGGTGGAAGCTACATGATTGGTGGTAGCCGCGTTGCTGGCCTCCCGATCGGCACCGGTCATCGGACTACTTGGACCGGTTTTGCACACAGCCCTATCCCGTCTAGCTGCCGATGCAGCACTGAACCGCCGGGGTGTCCTCTCGGCTTTCGTATTTTTGTTTAGGTCCGGTTTCCCCGTGACCATCTTAGCGGAGCGAGCTCCTGCTGACTTTTTATTCGGATTATGATGAGCCAACAATAGATGATCCTAAAAATTGTGTTTTTTTTGCTTATTACTTGAAAATATAGGTTTTTTTTTAATATTTTTTTCTACTAAAAGGAATTCGAAAAAAGAAAAACTGTCTGAATGAAAGTTGTTGGAAATGTTGTGAACTTCTTCTAGCTGTGAAGAAAAAAAGTTTTCCATAAGAAATTTGTTAAAAATGATAATATAGTAGTTAAAAGTTCATTTTAGGCTTATTCTCATAATTTAAGCCTGATATCTCTACTAAAATTCAAAAACACTATAGATATTAATACAGATTCTGAAATGTACGTAAAACACCTTTAAAGTAAACCCAATATGATATTTTTCCTATAATTCTATAAGAAGCTATGAAGATTTTTTAGCCAAACCCTACATTTATATGGAAAAATATCTATTTTGCAAAAGTGGGGGACTCGAAATCGGACTTAAGGCTATGGTGTCTTCAGCAATTTTTCTTAGAACCATCTGTAGATTACGTTTTTGCTATACTCCTGATGAAAAAAAATCCATCCATACAATTTGACCCGCTCTAATGTACATACATCAACTTTCCACCTGTTGGAAAATTAACAAATACCAAATTTTTACTACGCATTGCCCAAACTCTAATTAATTTCGCCAAGTAAATTTAACAAGTTTGAAAATTTTAACATTCGGCATCAAATATTTGTTTGTTGTGCAGTATAAAAACTATCTAAAAAATTTACCCAGAAAAGTAACATTTTCAAATTGTGACGGATTGGACAGCGAAACCCTATCCTCCCGATATAAATGGTTAACTTCTTCCGTCACATCTTTCATTGCATTTCTTTACGGTTATCGGCGGTTAATTTTGTAGCTAACCAAACGATCTACGTTCATTAAACCCGGTTATCATTATTTTTTTTTCTTTCTACAAATCTACAAAGCAGCTCCCCAGAACACATAAAAATAACTAAGAGCCGTTTTCTCAATACCCGGCTTACGCTAACCGGCACTTAGTTGACAGATAACCGAGGAACTTCTGTAAATTAAACTAACTGTTAGTGTTAACCGGACATTGAGAGAACGGCCCTAAATCTTTTTTGTTTACGAAATTCTCCCGTTATAAAACAGAACCGAATAACTACCAGTGGCTTAGTTCGGTTTTGCTATCGACTTTCGGAATCCTTATGAAAATATCTAAAAGCGACTTCTCTTTTTTCTATCACATTTCTTGCTACTTCAAACTAAATTTAGAACTACGTCAAAATGTACTGGAAATTATAAGTGAGTACAAAACCGAAGTACAGGGTGGCGCAAAAGTAATCCTCCTATCAGAAAATGCTATAAATTTTGCGATTGGCCCCTAAAGTCAGTTCTGTTTTGACATTTGTGTAGTAAACACATGCGAAATACACGTTAATAAACAATGTTACGCTACACTGCTCCAGAACGCGGAATATTGCTGACTATTTATTTGACCAATAATCGGTCGGGGCCAAACGGTTACTGTGAATGGTGAGCGCTACAGAGCAATGATCAACGAGTTCTTTTTGCCGCAACTTGATGAATTGGGATTGGAAAACATGTGGTTCCAACAAGACGGTGCAACAGCACACACTGCACGTGCCACAACCGATATGCTGAACATCGGAAGCTTACTTTTGCGCCACCTTGTACATCATTTGCTTCTTGAAAAGAATACAAAGACGCTTCCTGAAGGTTTGGGGAGTGATACTGATATGAGCAGCCCCTTGCCGGAATCAAGGACTTGTAACACGATTCCGTTTCGTTATTGTTCCACAAGTAAGCAACAAAACAAAACTGTATCGTTACATTCGTGTAACGAAACTGAGAAACGATACTACTTTGTAACAAAACTAGTAATAATATCCCTGGAACGGTTCCGGCATAAACAAAACCTGTACTGAAACTATATACAGATTTGATCACAATAACAGAACTGTAACAAAAACGCTGGGTATAGAAACAAAACTTGAAGGGAAACCTCAGCAACGAAACTGTAACTAAACGTTCAGGTATAGAAAGAAAACTTGTAACGAAACCTCAGGAACGTAATCAAAATTATAATACTGACATGCAGTACATGTATAGTGTTTTACTAGAGGAGAGACCAGGCGGAGGTGGATAAAAAGAAAAAATTTTGATTCGTATAAAGAAACAAACGATGTGGATAGGAAATAAAAATTTTAATTCATATACATAGCGCACCGGTTTGTGACATATTTACACTAACATCACTATCAATAGATAATTCAAGGGCGAAACAGATGATTTAAAAAAAAAAAATATTTGAATTGGTTTTTGTTTTAAAATGTCTCGCTTTTTTATGTCTTCACTTTACGGGATTAAAAAATTTCACTACTTAATAGTTCAAAATATGTAGAATTTGTGGTTAAAGAAAAATTGTATATGTGTACATAATTATAAACAGCTCACTAACAGAAACCGCATAGCGGTTTTTTACAGCTTCGGTACGCAAGAAACGCTACTAGTATTGTTTTTATATCTTATGTTTCTATACAGTTTCTATTACAAGAAACATTCCCTAGTTTTGTTTCTATACAGATATGTTTTGTTACAGTTTTGTTACAGAGGTAGCGTTTTAGGTTTCGCTTCTGTGCCCAGTGTTTCGTGACAGCTTAGGATTCTGGCAGTTTTGTTACGTAGAGTTTCGTTACACTTCTGTTACTCATTGGGTACGGTTCCTGTCATTCGGTTGCTAATTATGTTTCTATATTTATGCGTGTTCTGGGAACAATAACAGCAAAAACGAAGTTTCGTTTCTATAAAAGGTTTTGTTACAAGTCTCTGAGCGCAATGATCCGTTACGCTCCGGTACTAGCCCTTGAATGTCTTATATTTAAGTCGCCTCATACGACGAACAATCCACCCGGAGGCCTGCCAAACACTGCCAAGTGGCGACTACGGTTTGAAAAAAAAAACTTCCGGTGCACCTTTGGGTCTAACGACATTGTAATGTGGTGATTTAACAGCGGTTTGACCGTGAACCATAATTTGCAAACAAGAGCTGAGAGGTTGCAGGATTTTAGCTACTACTCATTTATGGTGCGTTTATGCTGGTTTACCAGCGGTCGGATTTGCGTGTTGAGATCCCTTATCAAAATCACCTCGTTTAACTAACGTTGAATCTCCATTAAAAATAATAACAACAATGGATAAACGTTTTGATAAGCTGAGCGCAGATCTAACAGAAAATTTGCAAACACTCATTCAACGTATGTTTCGCGAACATGAAGATAGACTTGAGCAAAGAATAAGCGTGACACTCAGTGCGGTTGAACAAAAGCTTGAAGGCTATAAGAATGAGCTAAACGATGTTAAAGAAAGAGTCCTTCAATTGGAGTCATTCGCGGCAAATGTCTCATATATACAGAAAGAACAAATTGATCTAAAGAATGTATTCGACAAGCAAGAAAATGCTGCAGTTGCCTGTGATATAGGAATATATGGTGTACCTGTACATGAAAATGACGATGTAAATCTAATTTTTAATAAGCTTTGTGAAACAATTAATTTTAAACGTCTAGTAGTAAAGTCAATATTTCGTCTTAAGAAAAATAAATCTGGGATGAATAATACTGATCCTGCAATAATCGTTAGACTCGGAACCCCATTTGAAAGAAACGGCTTGTTAAAATCAATTTCAAGCCTAACACGAACACGCAAAGGTCCGTTACGATTGAATGACATCGGAATTGCATCGGATATCCCTTTTAGAGTAAAGGAGAACTTAACATCTCGGAATTTTGGCATATATATTGAAGCTGTCAAGCTCTGGAAGGAAAGAAAGCTGGCCTCAGTTTTCACAACACGTGGTGTTGTGTATGCCAAATTCAACCAGTCCGATGAGCCTTACCGTCTTAACACGATCGGTGATGTTTATAACTTATTTCGTCCGCAAGATGGTAATATTTAGGCTGTATATTAAGTTACTTTTATTTTACAGTTTCAATATTCTATTATTATTCTCCTTATACTTGTATTTGGCCACTCGACCTCCATATCTAAAATTATTATCAAAACTAATTTTGTCACATCTAATATTTCTATTAAAATTACTTTGTAATACAACCAATTGGCTAAACATGAAACCAAATTTAATGTACAAAACACATTTGCTTGCGTCGCAATCCGTTCTTTATCTTATGTTGAGCAATTTAAATAATTCGAGGGTATATTCCAAATTCAATATATATAGCATGGTTCGCGTTTTTTAATAAACTTAAAATTGGCTCAAGCGTTGTTCATATTAATGCTCAAAGTTTAAAAATTAAAATAGATGAGTTTCGCTATATTTTCGAGTGCTCCAATGTGGAGATAGTGTGTGTCTCTGAAACATGGTTTAATGACAAAGTCGATGATGTATGCTATAAATTGCAAGGATACAAACTCTTCAGGGCTGATAGAAAGCAAAAAAATGGTAAAAAGGACAAAAAAGCCGGCGGTGTTGCCATCTATGTTAAAAATAATATTAAATGCAAACTCAAAGCTAAATCAAAAGATGGTGACCAAATTGAATTCATTTTCTTGGAATTATATAATGGAAACGAAAAATTACTGCTTGGCAATGTATATAGGCCAAACAAAAATATCAATTCAGAAGTATTTTTCTCGGAGCTGTCCAACATCACAGTTGGATATAATAATATTATAATATCAGGTGATTTTAATAGCAACATTCTCGTAGATTCTTCATTCTCAGATGAAATGAAATATATTGGCCTAGATGTTGTTAATAAAATCTTACCAACACACTACACCTCTAACTCAAATTCGCTTCTCGATATATTTTTTACCAATACATTGTCAAAAATTCTATTGTTTGAACAAATATCTGCCCCCGTGTTTTCCAAACATGATCTCCTATTTCTAACCTACGATTTTAAATTAAAAAAGGTTAATGAAAACTATAGATATCGGGATTTTAAGAATATAGATCTTTCAGCTTTATACGATAAAATTTCAAATGTTGATTGGGGTTGCACCTACTATATGCCGTCTGTAGATGATCAACTTCAGATGATCAACAATTGCTATACTTCCCTTTCTGTCTAAGATATTTGAACGCTTAATGCATAAGCAAATCAGCAAATATTTTCAGGACAACAATTTGCTTACTCCCAGACAATCTGGCTTTCGACCACAACATAGTTATGTAACCGCTCTGATTGATGTTACGGAATATTTAAGATCACAAATTGATAATGATAAAATATCTTTTCTTATCCTTTTGGACCACTCAAAGGCTTTTGATACCGTTAATAGCGAAATTCTTGTATTAAAACTGATCAGGTTACTTAATTTTTCGTCTACAGCGGCGAAACTGATGACTTCTTATTTAACAGGCAGATCACAATCAGTTTTTCATGGGAGTAAAAAGTCCAGTAGTGTCGACCTTATAAGAGGTGTCCCCCAAGGATCTATTTTAGGCCCATTACTCTATTCGGCTTATGCAAATGATCTTCCGGGTCAGTTACAATACTGTAATGTTCAAATGTATGCTGATGATGTACAACTCTATATAAGCTGCAAGCCATCAGAGTTCGATGACTGCGTACGTAAAATTAATGTTGACTTGAATAATGTAAGAACTTGGGCTGCAACTAACGGCTTATGTCTCAATCCAAGCAAATCCAAATATATGTTGGTAACCAAAAAAACACAAATTGTAATATCTTTTCCCGATTTAGTTCTGGGTGAGTCTAAAATTGAATACGTGGATAAAGTAAAAAATCTTGGTATCACATATAATAAACACCTTCACTGGAATGATCACGTTATCATCACAACCGGCAAAATATACGGGATGTTAAGAAGTTTATGGTGTAGCCAATGGTGCATACCACTTGAAGTCAGAATGCTTGTGGCTAAATCATACCTAATACCGACGTTACTATATGGTTGTGAATTGTTTTCTAGCTGTGACGTAACCAGTAGGCGCAAATTAAACGTGGCTTTTAATGGTATTGCAAGATATATATTTGGCATACGTCGATTTGGCAGAATATCTCATTATTCCAAACTTATTTTTGGTGTTACCTTCGAGAATCTTTTAAATTGTAAAACTGTAATTTACCTTCATAGAATAATATACACACAACAGCCGCATTATCTTTACCAAAAATTAAACTTCTTCAGGTCAGAAAGAGGAAACCGTATTATTCAAATAGAACATAACACTGCTTTTTCAGATCAACATTTCTATATAAACGCTATACGAATTTGGAATCGATTACCCCCTTATTTGCAATTGGTCAGCAACGCAACGCAATTTAAAAAGTTAATATATGAACATTTTAAATAACACTGTTAAATATCACTGTTATATTTTTAACTTTAAAACTTAAACTCTTGACTTTTTATTATTTGTTTTTTAATATTTTATATTGTAAATTAAATATAAGTTGTTGTCTTAGTTTTATTTTTTTTTGGCATAATATTTTTTATTTTTAATATGACTATAATACTATTCAGTGCCGTTATATAAGATGAAATCTTTGTACTGAATTATAAGCATACAAATAAACAAATAAATAAATAAATTTGGAGGCCTTCAGGGTCGAAATGTTTCACTTGATTACGTTCTCTGTAGAATTTTGTATATTCTCCCGCTCCGGAATGCAGTGAGCTAAGGCCGAATCTAGGTACGTCAGGTGGAATGGGAAGAGCAGGTCAGGATACCTTGATCTCGGAATGCCAACCAATACGCTTTACTGAAGTTGATATATGTAGCAGGGTTAGCATATGTTGATGTCAGGCGAGCTGCGGCAGTTTATAGGTACTCTTGAGATTACTGTAGTGAGTATTGAAACTTTTGAAGATTACATGAAAGCCACTCCTAAGTAATACACTAATATTGTGGCGATAATCTCCCGGAGCTTACTTCATTACCTAAATGGCGCTTAACCGCGTAAAAGCCGTCCAAATACTCGTATATACTAGCCTGAGCCCAAAAAAAAATATTGATATTATGTTTTAGGCTGGCGAAAAAGGTGACGTGTCACAATGTCAATGGAATTAAAGAGAATTAATGTCAATGATGTTTACCATTTTTTCTGATTGTTAAAGAAAAAACAACAACAAAGAAAAGACAACAACATGATACTTGAGCTTTACAAAGTAAAAATACATAAGTTTAAGAAAGAAACTGCAATTAACCAACACATCCTTTACGTCCAATCGTCTCGTTCACCAATGTTCCATGTTACCATTTGTCCAAATTCATAGGAAATATTCTTCCGTAATTTCTTCAGAATACAACATAAAAACTCGTTTGACTTAAAAGAAAGATTGCAAAATGTAAATATATGTATGTAATGATTAATTGTTAGTGTCGTTTGATGTCATCTCCCTCTTCACTAACATACCAACAAATCTAGCTTCCAAATTACAATGCAAAAATGGGATGAAATAAAAGAAAACACAAATATACCGAAAAGCAAATTTCACAACATTCTACAATTCTTTCTTAAGGACAACAACCCTTCCCACAACTATCACCGATATAGTCATAGATGACTTACTTAATCGCACCTTTATGCAACTAGAGTAACAACATAATGTGACGAATTCGATGATTCCTTGATTATCAATCCTGGGTTCGATCACTACAAAGTCGAATAAACACACGCACAGATAATGTAACTAATAGCTAGTTTTATTTACTAGTAATAAACGCAATACAAATTTAACAGTTTGGTAACTTCGCAGTAGTTCACTATTGAACGCTTGAAAATAAACTGATCAACCTGTCTTGCTTGGTTACCGCCTTATATAGTCCAACAGGGTGCTTGCCTACGCACCGGGATCTTTCTTGGTTGTTCGCTTTTCGTGTTCTGGAAGGGTCGGTATTATTTATTGGCATCTCCTCTTTGCATCGTATTCGCAAACACTCGCGCCATCTCTCTTCCTCTTCCTAGCTACACGCTTGCATGCATAAGCGTAGCCATCGTTATCTCTGTTCTGTTTAACTAGTGGTGGGATTGTTATTGAGTTAGTGTGACGAATTCGATGATTCCTTAATTATCAATCCTGGGTTCGATCACTATAAAGTCAAACAAACACACGCACAGATATTGTAACTAATAGCTAGTTTTATTTACTAGTAATAAACGCAATAAAAATTTAAGAGTTTGGTAACTTCACAGTAGTTCACTGTTCAACGCTTGAAAATAAACTGATCAACCTGCCGTACTTGGGCACCGCCTTATATAGTCCTACAGGGTGGTTGCCTACGCACCGAGAACTTTCTTGGTTGTTCGCTTTTCGTGTTCTGGAAGGGTCGGTGTTATTTATTGGCATCTCCTCTTTACATTGTATTCGCAAACACCGGCGCCATCTCTCTTCCTCTTCCTAGTTACACGCTTGCATGCATAAGCGTAGCCATCATTATCTCAGTTGTGTTTAACTAGTGGTGGGAGTGTTATTGAGGTAGGGATGGTACATGTTTGAGAATAATCGCCACACTGCCCTCCACCTAAGACTGATCGTCCCGATCAGACACATTGCCGGAACCAAACGCAGCTAGCCTTTCCAAATGGACCACCTTCATCTTATTCCTTGGCCTTCCCATAGTTTGTATGCGATATACCACATCGTTGATCCGTTTTATGACTTTGTATGGGCCTTCCCAGTTACATTGTAGTTTTGGGGATACACCTTTCTTACGCTGTGGGTTGTATAGCAGCTCTAAATCTCCTTCTATAAAACCTTCCGAATTTATTGCTCTGTCGTACCTGGCCTTCATCTTATCGCTCATGACCTTAGTCCGTTGTCTCACAAGGTCGTGAATTTCTTTCATTTCTTCTTCCAATACGCTAGTAGATTTCCGAGCATTTACTCCTGCATCAGCGTTTATCCCAAACTTCAAGTCAGCTGGCAATCGAAGATCATTCCCCAAATGCTGTTCGTCATTTAGCGTGCCTATAAGTCACATTTTTAATTTTTCACTGTCGTGTGGAGAATTTATTGATCGCTGGAAAATAGCTTCCATCACCCCAGTCTTTAAATCAGGCAACAAAAACAATGCAGCTAATTGTAGACCAATCTCTAAGCTTTCTACTTGTTCGAAGCTTTTCGAAAAGGTAGTTAAAGAGAAGTTGTTGTTTGCAGTAAAGGGGTCCATCGATGAGTGCCAACATGGTTTTCTCAGCGGTCGATCCACAGTTACGAACCTTGCGTCTTTTTCACAATTTTGCATTTCCACTTTTAAGACTGGTCAACAAGTAGACGTTGTCTATACAGACTTCGCAAAGGCTTTTGATACTGTCACCCACAGTATATTACTACGCAAGCTTGAAAGCATGGGTTTCCATTCGACATTTTTACGTTGGATTGGTTCATATCTTTCCAATAGAATCTCCTTTGTGGAAGTTGAATGCGTAAAATCTTATGCATTCGAAGCCACATCTGGGGTGCCACAGGGAAGCATCCTTGGACCAATTCTATTTCTTCTTTTTATCAACGATATAGGATCCTGTTTTAGGAATACGCAGTATCTGCTCTATGCCGATGATCTAAAAGTTTTCCGAACCGTTGCAAGCATATCAGATGCAGGCCTGCTGCAGGATGATCTTAATAGCTTAGCTAACTGGAGCGTTTTAAACAACTTACACCTGAACATTAAGAAATGTTTTCATATGACACTATCGAAAAATCTAAATACGCATAAGTTTACATATACTCTTTTTAATGATAACCTCTCTACTATTAGTGAATTTGTTGATCTTGGAGTAATGTTTGATTCAGGTTTTACTTTTGCAAATCACATAAGCTTCATTTTACCCAAGGCCTATTCCAATCTGGCTTTTTTGCGCCGCTATGCCAAAGACTTTAAGGATCCGTACACCAGAAAAACTTTATTTACCTGTTTAGTACGTTCAAAATTAGAATATGCCTCTATAATCTGGAACCTGATTTATGCTGTTTATTCTCAGAGAATTGAAAGAGTACAGAAGAGTTTCAGTCGATTTGCTCTGCAACCCCTTCACTTCTCTGATCCAATACCGCCTTACAGTGCACGTTGTGCCCTTATAAGCATGAAGACGTTGGCATCTAGACGATCTATTCAAAATTTGATGTTTATATATGATTTAATATGTGGCTTGGTAAACTGCCCGGAACTTCTAGCACAAATAAGCTTCAATGTTCCGTGTAGATCACTCCGTGCGCAATATCCGTTTCATGTCAAAGTAATCCGAGCTAATTATTACAATTATGACCCTATCACGAGGGCTCTCGTTGAATTTAATAAAATTTTTTGTAGTCTTGATCTGGATTTCGCACTCCCGAGATCATGTTTTAATAATAAACTTACGTTGTATTATTGTTAATTATATATATTTATGTATTCTGAACTAACTTAAGTTTAAGATTTCAATTTGTAACTGCTAGTCTGTAAGATTTATGCAATCATAGACTTAATAATAAAGTGAATTGAATTGAATTGAATTGAATTGAATTGAAAAAAATTACCTTTGCAGGAGTCTGACCAGTTGTTTCATGTACTGCAGAGCGATATGCCATTAGGAATAAGGAGATGTGAGTATCCCAATCCTTCTGGAACTTATCCACTACTTTCCTCAGGTGCTCTTCCAAGGTTCTATTGAATCGTTCCACCATGCCATCTGACTGAGGATGTATTGCAGTTGTTCGAGTTTTCCGAATGCCCAATGTCTTGCACATTTCCTGGAACACAGCTGATTCGAAATTTCTGCCTTGGTCAGAATGTATCTCCATCGGTGCACCAAACCGAGCTACCCAATTGTTAGTAAACACTTCTGCTATTGTTTCTGCCTCTTGATTTGGAATAGGGTACACTTCTGGCCATTTACTGAAATAGTCCATAACCACCAGTACATATTTGTTTCCGAGTTTGCTAGTAGGAAATGGACCAGCTACATCCATGGCTATCCTCTCAAATGGCGCACCTGAGTTATACTGTTTCATTTGGCCATGGCTCCTTGATTTCGGCCCTTTAGCTTTGATGCATACTTCACAGTTGGCAATCCACTCCGCGACCGATTGACGGCAACCAACCCAATAGAATCTTTGCTTGACTTTCTCCAAGGTCTTGGTGACTCCAAGATGACCTCCGCTTGGACCGTTATGTAATTCATTGAGTACATCAGGGATTTTCTTTCTTTGGGACGACTATCAGCTTTCGAACACATTGACCATCCTCACTCTCCCATATTCGATGCAAACAACCGGATTCTAATTGCAAACTGTTCCACTGTGTCCAATATGACTTGGCAACAGGACTTTCTGCTGACATCTCCTCTCTTGATGGTCGCTCGTTTCGTTCGATTCCTTGCATTACACGTGTAAGATCTGGATCTTCGTGCTGAAACCTCCTTAATTGGTCCATGTCCCATTCGTCCGTAGATGTTATAGTCATGAGCCGCACATCTATAATGTCTTCCTTGGCCTCAGCTTTGGAACAATGCTTGCATTCCAAGTTACATGGTCTTCGTGACATTGCATCAGCATTTCCGTGGGTGTTACCTTTGCGATGCTCTATGGAAAAGTCATAACTTTGCAGTCGCTCTATCCACCGTTCCAATTGACCTTCCGGATTACGGAACTGTGAGAGCCATTTCAACGCTGCGTGGTCTGTCCTGACGTGGAATCGCTGCCCATAGAGATACTTGTGGAAATGCTTAACGCACTCTACCAATGCCAACAGTTCTCTCCGGGTTACACAATAGTTCCTTTCAGGCTTCCCAATTGTTCGGCTATAGTATGCAACTACCTTCTCCTGTCCATCAACAATTTGGGACAACACACCTCCTATAGCATAACCACTCGCATCTGTATCCAGAATAAACTTTGGACCTGGAATTGGATATGCTAACATCGGGGCAGGCCATAGTCGTTCCTTCAATGTTTGAAAAGCCACCTCCTGTTCCTTCTTCCATTCAAAACTCATATTCTTCCTTGTAAGGTCATGGAGACTACTAGCTACGCTGGCAAAATTTGGTACAAATCGGCGATAATACGTGCACATCCCAAGGAAGCTCCGTAACTCATGCAAATTTCTCGGTCTAGGCCAATCCTTTACGGCTTCGATCTTTTCCTTAGCAGTGCAGATTCCCTCCGTAGTTACCTTGTGACCCAAATAACTTACTTCCTTTTTAAACAAGGAACACTTCTTGGGACTTAGTTTTAGACCAGCACCAGCTATTCTTTGGAAAACTTCCTCCAAGTTCTTTAGGTGTTCCTCAAAGCTTTTTCCCAACACGATGATGTCGTCGAGGTACACCAAACATGTTTGCCAGTGCAATCCTTTTAGTATCTGGTCCATGAGTCTCTCAAAAGTAGCTGGACCGTAAATTGCCAAAGCCCTTCTCCAACGCTGAAAGCCGTCTTCTCTTTATCTTCATCCTTTACCTCCACTTGCCAGTAGCCGCTTTTCAAATCCAGTGTGGAAAACCATTTCGTGCCAGATAACGAGTCCAGAGTATCGTCGATTCTTGGCAATGGATAACTGCCCTTCTTCGTTACGTCGTTCAATTTCCGGTAATCCACACAGAACCTCATTTTTCCATCTTTCTTCACTAGTACTACCGGTGAGCTCCATGGACTAGCTGATGGTTCGATCACGCCGCTGTCACTCATTTCCTGTATAATTTCTCTTACTACTTGGCGTTTGGCCAATGGAATACTACGAGGAACTTGGCAGATGGGCCTTGCATCACCAGTATCAATTTGATGCTTCACAACTTTGGTCCGACCTGGTTTGGAACCATCCTTGTCAAATATGCTCGAGTACTTTGATAGAAGTTCCTTTGCCTTTTTCTGATGGTCTTTTTCGAGGCCTGCCGTCCACGACGTGATATCATCTGAAAGATTAATCTTGATGGTAGAATCATTTTCCTGAAGCTGTTCACAATTGATAACTACCTCGACCTCTTGACATTGTCCCAATATTGCGCCTTTGGAAAGTTTAATCGGCGATTTGAACTCATTAAGTACTCTTACCGGTACACGTCCATCTTGTTTTGTCATAGCCAGGGTTTTTCCTACTAATATGTTCGTCCTTGATTTGTTTGCTGCCTCGACAACCTACAATTTGTTTGTCCCATAATCTCCATCAATCTTTGCCAATATGATTGCTTCCGACTTCGGTGGAATTTGTTGGCTCTCCTCCACAAGCACTCGCTTACTAACGTATCTGTTTTCGTAACCATAATTTAATGGAACATCCATGTTCTGGTTATTCATAATCCTGTTTTGCATGTCGATCTTGATGCCTTGCTCGCTTAAGAAGTCCACACTAACTATGATTTCGTCAACAATATCTGCTACTATAAAACTGTGTAGAACGGCCACGGTCTCCATTACGATTTCACATGTTACTTCTCCTAGGACATGGGTGTCCTCACCAGTGGCCGTACGTAACTTTGCTCCATGCAATGATCTCACCTCCTTGTTGACTAAATCAGATCGAATTATGGAATGCGATGCGCCTGTATCCACAGTTAGTAAGTGTTCTTTTCCATCCACATATTCAACAACAGTAACATTACTAGCTTTCCTTCCGATCTGTGAGACAGAGATTATGGGGCATTCAGTTGCGGGAGCCAGTCCACGCCCCTTTCGGCTGGCTCGATTTAGTTTAACGACTGATTTGGTTGAGAGGTTTGCTTATCTCCTTCAGCTTTGCGTTTTCGTCCACCTAAATTGCTGGGGTTACTGGAGCCAGTGCCGCAATAACGTGCTATGTGACCTGGTTTTCCGCACTTATAGCATTTAATGGCGACATCACTTTTTTTCTGTACTCCGTTCAACGCTTCCAAAATTTTGTCTACCCAAGCCGGTGTTTCCACTTCTACGCGATGAGCCTTGTATGCAGGTTTACTCAAAAGCGAGGCTGTTTCCTGCGTCAGAGTATGCGATACCGTTTCAGAGAATGTCCGTTTGGGGTTTGCATATGTGGCCCGCTTCGTCTCTACATCGCGGATTCCATTCATAAAACTTTGGAGTTTTACCCTCAGTGTACTCCACGGGCGCGTCCGCATTTGCTAGATGGGCCAACCTCTCGATGTCCGATGCAAATTCCTGCAAAGTCTCATTAGGTTTCTGGGATCGATTCTGTAGCTCTATTTGGCATATCTGCTTTCGATGTTCGCTACCATAGCGTCTCTCAACCGCACCGATCAATGCATCATAACTGTTCCTTTCTCCGTCAGGAATAGTCTGCAAAATTTTGGCTGCAGGTCCCTTCAATGCCACGAATAATGCAGCAACTTTGTCTTCCATGTCCCAATTATTCACAGCTGCCGTCTTCTCAAACTGTAGCTTAAATACCTGAAAAGGAACAGAACCATCAAAAGATGGGGTTTTTACCTCCGGGACACTCATTGAAGCAGTTGGACGATTCAGTTGTAACTCCTGGATACGACCTCTCAGTGCATCTACTTCAGCATCGATTTTATTCTGTAGCTGTGCAATTTTCGCATCCTGCACTTCTAGCTGCGAAGACATTCGTGCCACCTGCATGGATATACGCTCCTCTTGTTCTTCCAACTTTGATGTTATACGTGTCTCCTGGTGTTCCATCTGAGATCTCATATATGCCTTCTGTTCGTCTAGTTGAACTGAAATCTGAGATGCCATGCTAGTCTTCTGTTCTTCCAGCTGAGATGCCATGTGTGCCTTTTTTTCTTCCAGCTGTGTTGAAATGCTAGATGACATCTGAGTCAATACAGTCAACAACGCGTTAGTGTCCACACTTGCGGCTGGAATTGTAGACTCCTTCTCTCCCATTTTTGTCGATGCTTCTTCCACAAGATGAAACACATGATCGTCAACGTTAATTCCTTCAGCTTCCATAGCCTCTCGCAATCGTGACTGTAGCTCGGATTTATTGCCTGTTGTATTCAATCCCCGCTGTTGCAGCTCATTTTTGAGTTGCTGGATCTTCAGCTCATTAAATTTAGCCATGCCTTTGGTATCCTTGAAAACTCTCGGTATTTATTTAACAATATCACTTCTGACACCAATTGTGACGAATTCGATGATTCCTTAATTATCAATCCCCCTCTGTTCGATCACTATAAAGTCAAATAAACACACGCACAGATATTGTAACTAATAGCTAGTTTTATTTACTAGTAATAAACGCAATCAAAATTTAAGAGTTTGGTAACTTCACAGTAGTTCACTGTTCAACGCTTGAAAATGAACTGATCAACCTGCCGTACTTGGTCACCGCCTTATATAGTCCAACAGGGTGCTTGCCTACGCACCGAGAACTTTCTTGGTTGTTCGCTTTTCGTGTTCTGGAAGGGTCGGTGTTATTTATTGGCATCTCCTCTTTGCATTGTATTCGCAAACACTCGCGCCATCTCTCTTCCTCTTCCTAGTTACACGCTTCCATGCATAAGCGTAGCCAGCGTTATCTCAGCTGTGTTTAATTAGTGGTATGAGTGTTATTGAGTTAGGGATGGTACATGCTTGAGAATAATCGCCACAATACACATTAAATTCCTTGCGAAATATGTAGATGACATTTTTGCCATCATTGCCCGAAAAGATGCAAATACAATACTAGATGTTTTTAACAGCTATCATAATTGACTTAAGTTCACCATCGAAAAAGAAGAAAACAGCAATATCCCCTTTTTAGACACTCGCATACACAGATCCGACGAGAAACTAATATTGGATTGGTACTTGAAACCAACTGCTTCTGGGCGCCTCATAAACTTCGTTTCTTCACAACTGTTTAAATACAAAATAAATACTGCCAAGAACTTTATACACAAAGTACTATCGGCCAGCCATCCATAATTTCACGACGCCAATGTTAGAAAAATAAAACCGACGCTTAAAAAGAATAATTTTCCGGATCAATCGATATCAAGTTTGACCGAACCAAAACAAATTAACAGGATTAACCATACCCAAAAAACACAAAATACAGAAAATAACAAAACAAAGCTATATTTTAGTGTCACATACGTTCCCAGGCTAAAGAGAGTAGATATATATATACTCTCTTTGCCCAGGCTCACAGAAAACGATTTTTGGCACAGCACAAAAATAATAGACAACGAAAGAAGAGAAAGAACACGTTACATTTTAGAGAGCCTAAGGGCCGGTCCACCAACGCGACTAAGACTAAAACTAAGTCGTGACTTAAGTTAGCACAGATTCGAGGCTAACTTAATTTTGGGTTTCACCAACTGAGCAACTTAAATAATTTTGAATACAACAACCCGATCAGCTGTTTTAGGCATAGTAGGATTTTTTCATACCAGACTATCACTGTTATATAATTTTTTAAGTTGCTGTGCTAGGATGATTGTTTTATATAATAAATTCAAATTCAAATTCAGACAACTCTGCGCATCCCAATACACCCATTGTAAAGGTCTACAAGTAAGATATGTATCATCTGTTCGTCCACAGCTGTGCCCACCATGTAAAGAGCTTGTAATTCAGAGGCCATTAAACGCAGAGTGGTACTCATTGGCAGCATACAAAAAGTAGGCGATGCTATAGAAACATATACAATAAATAAATAAGAGAAATTAGTTGCAGCAAATTATTGTTTAAAGCGCATAATTTCAAGTAGAACTATTTTTGCAATAGTTTTACTTATTTAAGTACCAGTTTTTGATATCTTTGAAATATTTATAAAAATTTATGTGATTCCTATAAAACACAACCATGTAGTTGATGTTGCCATGGCAATAAAATTGCACGTGCTAAGTTGATAATTATCTTCAAATATTTCAACTTAAGAAGCATTTTTCTTATTTATATCGTATCTTAATAAAGTTCCCGTTCAGCTGATGGCCTCGATATATATACTTAAAATAAACAAACATTATTATTATTATTATTTGTTGGGGAAATATACAATATAACACTAACAATATTACCACACTGGCTGCGAGTGCCTTCAGTGCTTGCTGTTTTACATATGGCTTATTATTAGCTATACATATATTCGAGTGGATAAATTACATATATACATTAAATATAGTCTAACATATTTATACATTTGATAAAGTTGTACAAGCTAATCGCATTATTGTAGGTAACGTTTCTAAATCGTGTTGAAGGAGTTGTGTTTCCGAAGATGGTTCGCCGTATGGTGCCTAGTGATGGGCAGGTATCAAGAATGTGGTCAATTGAGAGAATATCTCCGCAGAACCGACAAGCGGGGGGGGGGGGGGGGGGGGGATGCCAAGTAGTATATGCTCGTGGGATATTCTGGTGTGCCTGAACATGAGACGTATAAATATGGTGATATGATGTTTGGAAAGGGTTGATGGGATACTGATTTCTCGCTTGAGCGCTGCAGTTATCGTAGCTTTGCCTTATTTTTTAGAAAATATTTTAAAAGTTATATTTTAATTAATATTAGAGAAAAATTAACACGATTTGCACGCGATGGTTGGGGTTTCATGTTAGGAAGTCACCCGCTTCTCATCAGACCACTTTTAGACACTTTGCTAACCTTTGCTTTCCCACACCACCCAGGAGGCTGCAATGTAGGCCCGTGATCTAAATTTTATTGGGTGTGCGCCCTGTACATTGTTTACCCGTACTAGTTTGGCATCTTCTTTTACGAATCGGAGTGGAAGGCAGTGGATGAATGTACTCCGAGAGAGTGTAATGAAGGAAAACGCGTTCAGAGTTGCTTTAAAGTAAAAACTACAACTAAAAACTTCAATTTAAACTGAAATTTACATTCTGCTTTATAATCAATAATTTGGGTGTTTTAAGTCTTCACGTTCAATATTGCAGTATTTAAGTTTCATTGTTTTATTATTGCATACTGTGTGTGTGCAGATTCGGAGTAAGTTGCGCTACTAGTAGACATATACTATGGCCCTGTAGGCCTATTATCACCCATGTACATAACTGAAGCAATATTTACAAATAAAATTAATAAATTCAACTTTTTATTAAGAAAAAAAGAATTACTAAACAAAACTACTTTAAAAAATAATAGTTAAAGCGCCTTCACAAGTTCGCAGTTACTGAACTGTTTTTCCATGGTAAAGAGGTCTTTTTCAGTGATATTACCATAAGAAAAGTTATTGCAAATAATCCAGATATTTTCTAATTAGTTAATCATATAATTAGATGGAAATAACTTTATTAACAACGAAAACAACGGTAATTATGGTAAAACACACTTCCAAAAATATCGGGAAAGGTATCAAAAGACGTGTTTTGACCTCGGTATCAATAATCCGAAAGCGGAAAATATTTTATTTTAGTGAAAAGTTATTGGCAAAAAACCAAAAAATGCCCTAGGTCCGATCCCAAATGGGGGCCTGATCGATGGTATTTATATGCAGAACACCTTTCTGCGTAGGCGGCCTTCGGCCGTGCTTCAAAAAAAAACCCTTAGCCGGTCCAACACCGGCTACGCGACCCCCAGTATTTCCGCAAAAAACTCACTTCTGCACATTTCGGAACGCCCAATATGTGTGATTACAACAACCACATGAAAATGTTCAACATTGATTGCAATATCTCTTGACAGAAATATATAACCGCGTTTCCGCTTTCAGATTATTGATTCCGAGGTCAAAGCACGTCTTCTGATACCTTTCCCTATAATTTTGGAAGTGTTTTAGCAGTTACGTACGGTCTTATAGAATTACCATTTATTTTTATTCAGTTAGGGCTTATTATTAGTTCTTTTCCAAATTTATAAACACGTTTTCATACTAAATTCAGTAAAAGAAATTAACTAACACAGCAGCCCAGTCTTAAAATTCAGTCCATTTTGCACTAAGCCTTTGCATCCCTTCATTGTTGCTGACCAGCAACCCCGCCACGAGTGAGTGTAAAACGCTTGTTGGACATGTGAGTGAGTGTCAAACGCCTATGAGGTAGAGAGAGAAGGAAGAGAAAGGGATGCCGACATAACTTACTTGTAGAGTTGTACAATGAATACACTCTTTAGTTGGAAGGTACTAAATTTAGCGCTTAATTAAAAACGATAGTTTCGTAATGGTTGCATGCTAGAAAACAAGCGTTCGCATGCATCTACGCATACGCCGTTAAAGTCATGCTTGAAGAATTTTCCGGCGGGGAAATTGTACAAATCAAATTAGGAGCATTACTGACATTTAGGTTTTGAACGACAGCAACACTGACTTAGTCGGGAATAAGTTGTGACTTAGTTAAGTTAGATGGTGGAACTGAAAAAGTGAAAACCGGCCCTAAGAATATTACAGAAAAGTGAAAATACCATAAACAAAAAAGAAGATACTGACAATATTGTCGCTGCTTATTTATTATGTTTATAACTTAGTTTTAGTATGACAAGTTTACCGCATACAGGCGGTATCGAATTTTAAATTTTAAATGTTTTTCAATGTTTTTTAAATGTTTTGTTTAAAGTTTCGTTTTCTTAATAGTATACTTTACCGTTTTTAGTTCATAATTACCACTTTTATGTAAGTAATTAACTGTACAATCCATGTTTACTGTACAATATTTTCAAAGTGTTAAATTTTATATTTAATTTTGTTTTTTGTTGTTATTTTGTTTTTTGTTGTTTTTTTGTTTAAATAGATAAATAGTGTCACTCCCTGAAGATGCCAAGTGAATAGCTTAAAGCTTTGTTTTATTTGCACTAAAAAATTATAGATATGCTCAGCTTAAAATATATACATAAAAAATGTTTGATTGTAAGCAACGAAAAATTTAGAAAATTTTCTAAGCGGTTCCAATTTTGTTTGAAATCATGTTGCTATTTCATTCATAAGTAGCTAATTGCTTATAAAAAAGATCGGCTATTAATTGTTATTGGTCTATAATTTCTAGTTAAGATTTTCAAAGACTGAATTAATTTTTCTTTGCAAAATGCCAAACTATTGAAGCAACAAAAATTTAGCTGCATACAGTTTTGTAGATACCAGTAATGTCGCGAATATTCTGCGAACGTTTTGCAAATATGAATATCAGAAAAAAAGTAATTTGAAGATAATACCAGGTTAATAAGACTAAAATCCATTTATTTCCAATGTTTTTGAATGCATCAAAAAGTAGCTCAACTAATAATATATGATCAAACTAAAAATATATTATTCAACGATAAACTACAAATATATGTAATCTAAACAAACAAACAAAAAATTGTAGACGCTTGAACAAAAATACTTCTCTCTTAGAAAATAACAATGAGTTAATAATTAAACTTCAGCCACTGAAATATAACAATAAATTTCAGGACAGCTTTAAAGAAAACCCCTGGCTTTGACAGAATCTGCTCCAGTTCTCAATCACGGTTTCAATAATCGCAATCACGTATTGGCTTCGTCAATATGAACCAATGAATCTGTGATTTGTGTTATTTAGATGATAGAGGAATGCAGGTGCGAATTTAAATTTATAACAACCAAAAACGTGCAGACTAAAACAATGGATGTTTTTCCCCCATTTTTTTATGTTTTTTAATGTTTATTGCAACATGAATTATCATGGGCTTGCTTTAAGTTTCGAATGCTCAATTTTAACAAATGTGAATTGTTGAAGCTGCCGAATCAATGGTCATTTTTATTGTATTCAGGATTGCCATGTATAATTATAATAGTGCTGCCATGACATTGGAGTTACCATATTGTTAGTGCTACCGTATTGTTCAACTAAGTCTATTACTCTACTACATAATCTACTACAGCTCGGCCGACCTGACCTTAGTGATCGGCCTCGATCACCGGCTGCCGGGTTATGATTATGTTTACATTATGAAATTACAAATATTTTCATTATGAAATTACAAATATTTTTATAAGGGTTCAGTGTCGCTTTCTTTGGTTTTCCACCGTCTGATGTTACGGGCTTCGATTACCCCGTCGTAGGGTATTTGCGTTATTCTCCCGTTTTCTATATCTTTAACTACATAGCGATCGTTTGGAAGTTTCTTGTGGATAATATAAGGTCCCTTAAATTTTGGCAGAAGTTTTTTGTTAAGTTCCACCGTAGTGTCTACATTTTTAATAACCACAAAGTCCCCTTCTGTGAACTCATCTACCCTCCCTGGTATTTGTTCGCTGCGAACTAAGTTGTATTTCTGTACTTTCTTAATGCGCTCCTCTGCTTTTCCCCGCAATGCGTCTAAATCCCTCCTCCCCGGGGCTGGAATGCAATCGTCTAGATATTCTGTAAGCTTATCTACAATCTCGCCTCTTTGGTTTACACCATAAAGGGCCTGGCTTGGTGTCATTCCAATGGACCGGTTTACGGAGTTGTTGAAAGCGAATTCGATCTTCCCTAACTGTTTTACCCAATCACCGTGAGTCAGTGGGTCGCTTAGCTTTCCGAGCATTCCTACCAGGCTACGGTTAACTCGTTCTGCCTGCCCGTTTGCCTGTGGGGAGTGTACTGCTACCTTTACGTGCGTTATGCTTCTGTCATCGAAATATTGTTTGAATTCGTTTGACGTAAAGCAACTACCTCTATCCGTGATGCATCTATGTGGTCGACTGTAGTAGTCAAAATATTTGTTAAGGGCTGCTGTTACTTCCTTAGTGCTGGTTGTCAGTACTGGATAAAGTTTGACGTACTTGGTAAATGCATCTATTACTACTAAAATGTGTTTTCGCTCTGACTGAAGGGACGGAAGGGGGCCTAGGTGGTCTAAATGTATAGTATGAAAAGGTTCAGGATATTTCGGTATATTATGCAAGTTCCTCGGTGTTTTTTCTGGAGCTGAATACATAATGCATTTAATGCAATTTTTCTTAAACTTGTTTATTTTGTTTTTCATATCTGAAAACCAATAGTTTGATATAAGCTTCTGATAACATTTTTCGACCCCTTGATGACCTAGTTGTTCGTGTGTTGAACGTATTAACTCCTTTTCAAGTTCTGCTGGAACGAGGAGCAGTAACCGGTTTTCTTTTTTCCTGAAGACTACCCCATTTTCCATTACGTATTTTGTCATTTCTTCATTTTCCAACTTGCGTTTTAAATCAAGGATGTCTTTGTTTCTATTCTGCATAATTTGGAGTTGGAAGTCTAAGTCCTCGCTATCTATTACACCTATTGTTTCATGTGGACCGGCTTCTATTCTACTTAGTGCATCTACGTGTGTCATGTTTTTACCTGCACGATGGGAAATTGTATAATTGTAGTTTTCTAGCTCTAGCGCCCACCTTGCTATTCTACTGTTTACTGATTTTTTGTGAAGAGTTTGTGCTAGTGAGTTGCAATCGGTTACTATCTTAAATTCCAAACCTTCCAAGTATACCCTAAATCGTCGTAATGCATAAATGATTGCTAGTGTTTCCAATTCAAAGCTGTGGTATCGACTTTCGGCGTCTGAAGTTCTTTTAGAGAAATAAGCTACCGGATGGAAATTTTTGTCGGATTGTCTTTGAAGTAAGATTGCACCAAAACCGTAGGAACTTGCGTCGCAGTGCAGCTAGTGTCCCTGGCCCTGATATTAAGTTTTTCTTAAGATTCTCAAATGATGTGTCGCATTTTTCGGTGAATGTAAACTTAGTGTCTTTTTTGAACAGTTCGTATAAAGGACGAGCTATCAGTGAAAAGGATTCCACGAATTTCCGGAAATATGAGCACAATCCTATGAATGATTGCAACTCACGTTGGTTTTTAGGTTTCGGAAAGTCCTTAATGGCACTAATGTGGCTTTCGGAAAGTCGTATTCCCCGCTCCGTTACCCTATATCCTAGGTATTCTACTTCATAATAAGCAAACTTACACTTATTTAGCTTTATTCGAAGACCGTATTCACTTAAGTGTCGTAAAACCCGTTGAAGCAATTCAAAATGTTCGTTTGGTGTTTTGTTCGCTATTATTATGTCATCCATATTGTGGCGATTATTCTCAAGCATGTACCATCCCTAACTCAATAGCACTCCCACCACTAGTTAACACAACCGAGATAACGATGGCTACGCTTATGCATGCAAGCGTATAACTAGGAAGAGGAAGAGAGATGGCGCGAGTGTTTGCGAATACGATGCAAAGAGGAGATGCTAATAAATAAGACCGACCCTTCCAGAACACGAAAAGCGAACAACCAAGAAAGTTCTCGGTGCGTAGGCAAGCACCCTGTTGGACTATATAAGGCGGTGACCAAGCAAGGCAGGTTGATCAGTTTATTTTCAAGCGTTCAATCGTGAACTACTGTAAAGTTATCAAACTCTTAAAATTGTTTTGCGTTTATTACTAGTAAATAAAACTAGCTATTACTTACATTATCTGTGCGTGTGTTTATTCGACTTTATAGTGATCGAACCCAGGATTGATAATTAAGGAATCATCGAATTCGTCACAATTGGTGTCAGAAGCGGTATTGTTGAATAAATACCAGTGAATTTAAGGATAACAAGGACATGGCGAAGCTGAATGAATTAAAGATTCAGCAACTCAAAAATGAGTTGGAACAACGGGGACTGAACACTACAGGCAATAAATCAGAGTTACAGTCACGATTGCGAGAGGCTATGGAAGCAGAAGGAATCAACGTTGATGATCATGTTTTTCATCTTGTCGAGGAGGCACCGACAAAAATGGAAGAAAGAAAGGAGTCTTCGAATCCAGTAGCAACCGTCGACACAAACATGATATTGGCTGTATTAACTCAGATGTCGACTAAAATGGAAGAACAGAAAACTTACATGGCATCTCAGCTCGAAGAACAGAAAACTTGCATGGCATCTCGGCTGGAAGAACAGAAAACACACATTGCATGTCGAATGGAGGCCCAAGAGACTCGTATTATAGAAATGTCGTCTCAAATTTCGGCCAATATTTCATCTCAGCTCTCCGCTCAACTGGAAGAACAAAAGGCGTATATGTCATCGCAGTTGGAAGCACAAGATGCAAAAATTGCACAATTTCAAGATAAAATAGAGACCGAGGTAGATGCGTTAAGGGGCCGTATCCAGGAGTTGCAACTGAACCGTCCATCTGCTTCAGCGAATACTCCCAAGGTAAAATCCCCGTCATTTGATGGTTCTGTTCCATTCCAGGTATTTAAGCTACAATTTGAGAAGACGGCTGCGGTGAATAATTGGTGCACTGAAGATAAAGTTGCAGCACTATTCGTGGCATTGAAGGGACCTGCAGCAGAAATCTTACAGACTATTCCCGAGTCCGAAAGGAACAGTTATGATGCATTGATGGGTGCGGTTGAAAGACGCTATGGTAGCGAACATCGAAAGCAGATATACCAAATAGAGCTACAGAATCGATCCCAGAAACCTAATGAGACTTTGCAGGAATTTGCATCGGACATCGAGAGATTGGCCCATTTGGCAAATGCGGACGCACCTGTGGAATACACGGAAAGGGTAAAAATCCAAAGCTTTATAAATGGAATACGTGACGTGGAGACGAAGCGAGCCACATATGCAAATCCCAAGAGATCATTTGCTGAGACGGTAGCTCATGCTCTAACGCAGGAAACAGCCTCGCTATTAAGTAAACCTGCATACAAGGCTCATCGTGTAGAAGTGGAAACTCCGGCTTGGGTAGACAAAATTTTGGAAGCGTTGAACGGAGTACAGAAAAAAAGTGATGGTGCCATTAAATGCTTTAAGTGCGGAAAACCAGGTCACATAGCACGTTATTGCGGCACTGGCTCCAGTAATCCTGGCAATTTAAGTGGAAGTAAACGCAAAGTTGGAGAAGATGAGCAAGATGAATGCCCTATAATCTCTGTGTCACAACTCGAACGGAAAGCGAGTAATGTTACTGTTGAAGGCTACGTGGACGGGAAAGAGCGCTTGCTGACTGTGGATACGGGTGCATCACATTCCATCATTCGGAGTGACTTGGTCAGCGGGAAGGTGAGACTATTGCGGAAAGCTAAATTGTGGACAGTAACTGGTGAAAGCAAGCAAGTCCTGGGAGAAGTGACATGTAAGATTGTGATTGGGAATGTAGCTACTTATCACAACTTCTTGGTAGCGAATATTGTCGACGAAGTCATCATTGGCGTTGACTTCTTGGCTGAGAGAGACATTCACATCAACGTAAGGAACAGGGTTATGACTTACAACGGCCAAGAAGTTCCTCTGGTCTTTGGACACAATAGTGGCTGTACTACCAAGGGAGTCATCTTGAAGATGAAGCAACAGGAGCCTCGTAAAGCAGAGGTAGCTCCTCGACCAAAGGCTTTCGCGGACAAGTGCCTCCTGAAGAAGATTCGGCAAGGCCAGGAGGAAGATCCAGATTTGGCACGTGTGTTGAAAGGAATAAAGGCAAACAAACAGCCAGGAAGAGAAGAGATGGTAGCAGAGAGTCGTACTGCAAAAGCATACTGGGCACAATGGAGTAGTTTGAAGCTAATATCTGGTTGTTTGCATCGGAAATGGGAAAGTGAAGATGGCAAGAATCATCGAGCACTTATTGTTGTTCCCAAGGCAAGAATTCCAGATGTTATCAAAGCGTCGCATAGTTGCCCAGATGGAAGGCACATGGGAATAAAGAAAACGCTGCAAGAGGTAAAGCGGCGGTTCTATTGGATCGGTTGCAAACAAACTGTGAGGAAATGGATTACTAAGTGTGCGGAGTGTGCTGAGGATAAAAGACGAACATCTGGTGGTCATGTTCCGAGGAAGCAACGCAACTTAGTGGATAATGTGAAACAGTGCAATGGGCATGAGAGAACGGAACGGAATCCTGAAGAAACGAGTTGCAGGAATGTTTGCCGGGTACCATTGGGAACGAAAGTGAAGGCACAAATCTATTCGAGATTAAGAACGGACAAAGTGGTTGGAATATGTGACACTGCAATGCATTGTGGGAATCTCTGCAGGAGAGGATTGATGTCGGAGTTTCAATCCCTGGAGGAAATGAGGTTTAGTAAAGCAGTGCCAACCATTGAGCGTCTAGCAGCGTTTGGTTTGGGAAATGTGTCTGATCGGGACGATCAGACTTAGGTGGAGGGCAGTGTGGCGATTATTCTCAAGCATGTACCATCCCTAACTCAATAGCACTCCCACCACTAGTTAACACAACCGAGATAACGATGGCTACGCTTATGCATGCAAGCGTATAACTAGGAAGAGGAAGAGAGATGGCGCGAGTGTTTGCGAATACGATGCAAAGAGGAGATGCTAATAAATAAGACCGACCCTTCCAGAACACGAAAAGCGAACAACCAAGAAAGTTCTCGGTGCGTAGGCAAGCACCCTGTTGGACTATATAAGGCGGTGACCAAGCAAGGCAGGTTGATCAGTTTATTTTCAAGCGTTCAATCGTGAACTACTGTAAAGTTATCAAACTCTTAAAATTGTTTTGCGTTTATTACTAGTAAATAAAACTAGCTATTACTTACATTATCTGTGCGTGTGTTTATTCGACTTTATAGTGATCGAACCCAGGATTGATAATTAAGGAATCATCGAATTCGTCACAATATATACAATGATTTCGTTCTTATCAATGAATATTCTTAAAATTGTTGTTATGTATCTTTGAAATATGGCTGGGCCATTTTTCAATCCGAAGGGCATTCTCAGAAACTCGTATTGGCCATTCGGAATGACGAAAGATGTATACTTGATAGATTCATTGGCCATCTTAACATGATAGAATCCTGACTCTAAATCTATAACTGAAAAGATTGTATTATCTCTTAAATATTCTAGACAATCTTCGATTAATGGAAGCGGATAGTTGTCCCTAGCGATTAGTCAATGCACATTCGAGTAGCGCCCGACTTCTTTTTTGTGAGAACTATTGGCGACGCATAGGGCGAATCACTATGCCTTATTATGCCCCTCTTAAGTAAATCTGCTATAATATTATTAACTTCGTTTTTCTCCCCGTATGACAGTCGTCTTGCCTTACAAAATGTTGGCTTATTAGATGTTAGTGCAATCTTTGCTTCATAGTTAATGTTTTGAACTTCCTCACTTTGCTTCTCAACATAAGTATTTTCAATCATTTTCTTAAAATTTTCTGCCAAAACTGAAGGTAACTTAGGGTTCACGTCAATTAATTCCGCACTGTTTATCTTGTTGTCGATGTTGCAAATTTTCTTAAGGGCAAATTTAGTTTCCACAGTCTCCTTTGTATAATTCAACTTACGTTTGTTTTTCTCACTATTTGTTTCAACTGGTCCACTCAGAAAATTTGCAACTAATTTGTTATTGGAATTATTAACTTTCGATACATTTATTTTTTTATTCATGTACAAAGAAATTTCATATTTTTTCAAAAAATCTCTACCAAGTAGCAATGGAAATGATAACCAGTCATCTGGCATAACGTACAAAAAAAAAGGTTTAACAATATTTCGATATTTCATTAAAACAAAAACTTTTTCGCTTGGCTGGATTAAACTGCCTCCTATATTTTTAAATTGATAAACATGGAAAATAGGTTTTTAAATTTAGAACCCTTCTGGGAATTACCATAGAAAGCAACACTTACCATATCTCTGAAATAGATTTCCTCAGTTTGTGGGTCTTCCACGGCTGCAACTATTTTTAATGGACAATCCTTATATACATGATCATGCTTGCCACATTTAAAGCAGGAGCCTGGAACACGCTTCCTTTCCTTGCATTCCTTTGCGTAGTGCCCGAATCGTGAGCAGTTAAAGCACCTTGGTGTCGGGTTCTGCTCTACGTCCCGCTTGGTTTTTTGTAGCAACTTCTCGTATCTCGGCAACAAAGATTTCAGCACGTTTAGGTTGGATACTCCACTAAATATTAGAGAATTGCCCGTTTTGTCTCGGAGGCCATCAACAATATACTCCACTAGTTCTGCCTCATCGATTGGAGCGTTTTGGGCGATTTGCTGCATGGACAGAACATAATGTGTCAATGTTTCCGACTTTTGCCAGGAGCGCGATTCCAGCTGCTTGAAAATGTCTTTAACGCTGACAGGTTTTTTGAATTCGTTGATGAGTGCACGTTTTAATTCGTTCCAATTGCTTGCCTCAATCATTTTTATAAGCAGCTGGGCACTACCGATAAGCGTTCGGCGTGCAAGAAGGAGTTTCGTTTTTTCCTCGCAGCCGAAATTTTTTGCTGTGTATTCAAATTCTGCCACCCACTTCTGAACGTCGGTTTCGTCGTCGCCACTAAATTTTTGGATGGCGTTCTCGATGTCGCTAAATTTTATGGGGAAATTGTTTGGGGTTGTACTCTCCTCCAATTCTTTGATCTCCTTTTGGAGTTTTAAAATTCGTAGCTTCTTATTTAGTTGTGCTTCCATAGCTGCTAATTCGTCGGTAGCGTTAGTGGCGGCGGCGCTGTCGACGTACTCTGCTGCAGTTGCCATGTGAGCTGGCGCTTTCATATTTTTTGAACCTGATGCCGACGAGGGTATGTTATCCTGTTTTGGTATTGCGCCGCCCAGCGCTAGAGTTGCAGAATTTGGAGGTGCTACTGCGCTGTTTGCATTACTAATCTGGTTAGTTGGTGCTGCCGCTGCGTCGTTTTGTTCTGAAGCTGAAGTTGCATTGCCTGAAGTTGCCGGTTGCGTATCTGAAGGTGTACTTGGTACGGAAGCCGGAATATCGGAAGTTGCTGAAGTTGTTTCGCCTGTATCTGAAGGTGCGCTGGCTGGCTCGCCGTTCGGTGCCTGTTGGCTTTCCGCTTGCACGTGCGTGCCAATTGCTGACGCAAGTAAAAGTTTTAGTTGCCTGATTGTTGCCGTTTCTGGGAACGAAATTCCCAGTTCTCGGAGACCGTCCGCAATTTGTTGCTTTTCAGTTGGCATTTTGAAACGATCAAATATTTGATTCCGGTAAAATTTTGCGATTAACTTTAAATTTTTCGAAGCGGTGGATTTTTCCACACCTGACGATGTTGAAGCTGCCGAATCAATGACCATTTTTATTGTATTCAGGATTGCCATGTACAAATATTTAACTATAATAGTGCTGCCATGACATTGGAGTTACCATATTGTTAGTGCTACCGTATTGTTCAACTAAGTCTATTACTCTACTACATAATCTACTACAGAATATTGTTTTTTGGTGTGTAAAGGGAAATTACTTTGAAAATGTCGTTTAAAAACCAAATTTTATATTTATATATTTGGTAGTTTTTTGGAAAGATGGGTGACTATTTTGCTATTGCTATTGTTTTAATTTGATTGAAATTTTCTTAAATTTTGCAATATTCGAACACTACAAACAAAGTTGCATAACCGAAACAAAGATAACAATAGTCATTAGCTGTGTTCGGTGAAAAAACTTGCAAAGAAGTGTTAGCAAAGTGATAATGGGGTAACACTCTCTCGAAACGCCGTACAGGAGTCACTAAAAACTTGCAGCAAAACATCTGTTTCCATTTTGATTGGTTAGTAGCTCTAATTTTTAAAAATTTTATCCTCACCTAACACAGCTACTGCTCTTATTCTATGTTGTCATGACAGGGAGACCCTACAAATACTTCGATGCCTCATGGCAATACCGCAGTTTGTCTTCTCTGGGTTGTCAACCGTCAGCACTGTCAGCAGTCGGCATTCCGCAAATTTCAAATTCATTATAACAGACAGAAACAGCCCAAGGAGAAGTGGAAACTGCGGTGAGCATACTTATTAAATAATTTATATTAAATAACTTATATATCGTTTATATGTACACACTTGTATAGAAATAAACGCATTCAATGGAGTTACATTTTAACCGCTTTTGTAAGAGATTTTCAACATATGTCATCACTGTGCAGTCACAGTCTCAAATCAAAATAGCTGCGACTAAGAAATCATAGTCACAAGACACACTGTTTATAAAAAAACTACTCTAAATTCAACAGAACGCTGTGAAGATAAACATTTGTTATACAACTTTGGTGCCACTCTTCGAAAAATTGGCGAGCTATAATTGCTTTATTTTCAATTATTTGTGAATTTTATGGGTCAATATTATATTATTTAAATTTGTTTGTTTTAATATTGAATGCAAACCACCTTGTGTTGGTTGTGTTGTGGGGCTTCGGAGTAAGTTGCGATACTTGTAGACATATACTCTGGCCAGGAGGGCCAGAAACACTAGATTATTTATATATATAAAAACTCATCGTCGACAACTTCGTAGACGGCGCCATGAAATATGTCGAGAGGTGTACCCAGGAGCATAGTATATGGAGTACCTTCATCCACTGCCTTCCACTCCGATTAGCAAAAGAAGATGTCAAACTAGTAGGTGTAAACAATGCCCAGGAGTCTTGGCAACATGTCGATTCGCGGACAAAATGCAAATGAAACGCACGTATATCGAACGAGACTGCATAGCCCTACACAATTATCGACAAATTTGAACAAAAACTAAATATTCGCATTCGTATTCGCGAATATCATTAGTGGATATTCGAATTCGCGAATGTTCAAAAAGTGACATTCGTTACATCACTGGTGGATACAGCAAAATTGTACCCATATGTGCACTGAGACATATACGCATATTGTCACTTGCGAAGCGAATGAAAATTTTGTCGAATTTCGCGGTCTCGAATTGCGAGATGCGAATCTCCAGCGAATTCGCCAAAACAAGTCGAGTGAGTGACGAAGATGAATTTGTCGAATTGCCAAAAGCGAAAAAATCATATTCGCTTTGCCAAATCTGTCAAAATTTGTCGAATGCTTATTGTGTTCGCGCTTAAAAGTAAAAGGGACGCATTTGCATGTATTTGAACGTTTCCAATTTAATAAATTGAATAAATAAATAAAAGTGAGTAATTAATTAAATTGAGTTATTTGTTTGAACTGATGGAAAATAATCCAGACGTCGCCAGAGGCATGGGGAATTTTGGAGAGACCAGGAGGAGTAGGGCAGAACTGTGGGACCATTTCGCGACGCATCTTAACTTCTTAGGTCCTCTGTGTGCACTGTGGACGGAAGCTCCATGGGATTGGAGTAATCCCTTATAAAACGCCGCTGACGAAGAAGATCAACCCTATAAAACATTTTCGTAATTGTTTCCTTTGGGAGACAACTGATAAAACACGTCCAAAAATATTGGGGGATGTATCAAACAACGCGTTTTGACTTCGGTATCAACAATCCGAAAGCGAATTTTCAATTTTTTGTTTCAGTGAAAAGTTATTCGCAAAAAACCCATAAATGGCCCAGGTCCGGTCCCAAATAGCGGGCTTGATCCAAGGTATTTATGTGCAGAACACCTTTCAGCGTAGGCGGCCTTCGGCCGCGCGTAAAAAAAATAACCCTTAGCCGGTCCAACACCGGCTACGCGGTCCACAGTATTTCTGCGCAGAACACACTTTTTGCACTTTTCGGTACACCACAATCTGTGATTACAACAACCACATGAAAATGACGAAAAATTTTCAACTTTGATGGCAAATATCTCTTCACTGAAACAAAAACTCGAAAATCCGCCTCCGTATTATTGTTACCAAGGTCAAAACGCGTATTTTGATATCTTTCCCGATAACTTCGGACGTGTTTTAGCAGTTGCCTCCTAAAGCAGACAATTACCAACATTTTTAACTTTATTTATTACTATTTAATTAAACTTGCTTTTTACATTTCTGTTTGTGCACAAATAAAAACAGATGACAGAAACGTCAAGTTCGGATGAACTAATTAAATTTGTTTGAATGGCAACGACACATGGCAGTCGAATAAGTTCATTCGCCACTCACAATGCAAATTTGATGTGAGTTCGCCAATCTGTTCTACTCGCCAAATATATTCGCTTCGCAAGTGACAATATACGTAATAATGTGTATTTATCATATACGTATATGTAGGTAATACTTCTATATTGCTAGCACGCTTTGCCCGCAATGTGTTTTGAAACCCTGTAAAAAACGTTAGAGCATCAGAGTACTCCAACTCTTATCCTCATTCATATAAAAAAGGTGGTCCAATTACATAGCGTACATAGCGATGTCCGGTGATTGAATCACCTAATCCTACTCGGAGTACCATTTACTTTGCTTCCGAATAGTCTATACAGCACCTACGTTGGAGTACTTTGAAAATTCTGCCAAAAGATTACTCTATAGAGTATTCTAGACGAAAGCGAGAAGGGAGTATGTGTTCTTTTGAGGACCACCTACTCCCACTCTCGCTTTGCTTGGGAGTATATTGAGAGTACTCTCACGTAGGTGGTCTATAGAGTATTCAAAAGCAAAGAAACGGAGTACTCCGAGATGGATAAGGTGATCCAATCACCGGGCATTGCCATGTGAATTGGACCACCTTTTTTATATGAATGAGGATATGTGTTGGAGTACTCTGATACTCCTTTAGGAGTATTCTATGGAGTATGAAACGGAGTATTTCCGTTTTTTGCAGGGGAGACGCGAAACTAAATTTTTGAGATTGTATTGTATACGCGTATTTTTGTTAGCTATGAAATAAACTGCCAAGTCAAATCGTTACAGGAGCGGTTCAAGCTTATGTAAATAGATTCAAAAATTTTATGAAAGACCGAAAAAATAATAGTAATTTGGGGTAATATACCTCCGAGGAAATTAAAGATGTGCTTCTCTTTTCTCCAATTTGAGGTTTGGTTGTATTTGATGTTTCTAATTCTTTTCTAAAAATTTGAGGAACCTACATTTTTAACTCCGAACGGTTGCTGCTAAACCAGATGGAATTTCAATAGAATCTCTTCATGGTAGAAATGCACTAGGAGAGTGGCGACCCCTTTTTGAAAAGCCGTAGTCCCGCAATTGCACCTAGAATCTTTAGACACTACACCATACCACGGGCCGATATTGGAAAAAAAGTGGTTAATAGATGGCAGAAGAAATGAGTGGATGAAAAATGGAATAATGGTTACCAGGGTTACTTACAATAATTAATCTCAAATATCAGCCCATGGTCGCGAACATTTGTCAGCATGTTCCATCTACAACTTAAAAATATTTTGGCTGCTGTTCTCCACCGTTAGATATGGTCACCTCTCAGTCAACTAGAATCGGATGCTAGGCTTGCGTAATTTTGTACTACAAATTACAATTTTGCATTTTATCCAAAAATGTTTTCCAATGAAAGTATAATACGCTCATGCATTTTTTCAAACAAAATATCTCATTTTGGTACGTTCGTTTGCTATATATCTGCACTCTGATGTTGGTGAGTGTACTGAGTATTTTCTAGAAATATAGAAAGATGTATTACATATATGATATTTATGAAGTTTTTTTTGTTATTTCTGTATAAATTGAGATTCATTGAGTTGATTTGATTGAAGTTCGGGATTATTTCTGGAAAAAATAAAGATTTTGGCGGGACTACTTGCTTCTTTTTGGGGCAATTTCGGGATAGTTTCAAGGAATATTTTGGGATCTTTTCAAGACCATTTTGAAATTGTTTTAGGGATTATATTAGGACTTTTTGGAACCATTTTGGAACTGTTTTAGGAATTGTTCTTCCGGGTAATTTCACCAAAAAAGTCCCGAAATAATTCCAAAGTAGTCCTGAAAACAATACCAAAACGACCCCGAAAAAGCCCACAAAACTACCCAGAAAATGTCCCTGAAAAGTCCCAAAATGATCCCGAAAACATCCAAGCACCGAAAGCTTTATTTTGTCCAGCAATAGTGCGGAACTTAAATCAAATCAACTCAGTGAATCTCAATTCGTACAAAAATAACCCAAAACCACTCAGGAAGGTGTTCTTCTCATAAAAACTATGGATCACGCCCTCGATTTCAAATCGACCTAATTTTTTGGTTTAATATTTAAAAATTTTTTAAATATTTGTTCTCCGGAGGCGGATTCTCATTACTGGGACCGAAACGCGTCCCCATATCGACATTTTTTGATGAATATTAGCACTCAGTGGCGGTCGTAAACAATTAAGTACGAACAAGATAAATGCAGGGCCCTCACTCTGTAGTTCTATTCGAAACAAAATTTGTTCGCTTTCGAGTGATTCATACTCTGTAAGAAATTTTCGAGTAAAACACATTCGTTGTTCGAGTTCCATTCTGTTCCCTTCGGATTTGATTTATCCCCCTGTCTATTGTAGAAGATTTGGTACTCACTACTTCGAAAACATATGCCACAATGGTCGAAAGTTAAAAAATTCTATTCGACAACAATTTAGCAAACGGAAATCCACAAAAATGTATTTTTTATGATTATAATAAAACAATTAGTCTTTTTTTCATCAAGAAGTCATTTTTATAGCAGAAAGAGTTAAGCAATCGTTGTTGACAGAAAATAATTAAAGAATTCTAGGTAAAAATTTGGAAAAATTTAACGAAAGAAATTTTTGGGATTAGATTATTTAAAAAAATAAGATTTTATTTAATAAAAATAAAAGAAAAAAATTAAAACTACTTGTGCATGGACTTACGTTCTAACCAGCAACCATACGCGTGGTAGTCGAGATTCTTATCACCTACGCTACCGCGACATATAAAACTTCGCTGCCTAATACCGCACTTGAGACTTATGCAGTGTTTTTGTATTTTGTTTTGCGCTTGAAATTTGTGAAACAGTGATGCCTACCATTATGGATTATTTTCTAAAGTTAATTCTAACGAACTACAGAGTGCCTATGTGTCTTAGAATCGCTTTTTGCTTTCGAGTAGAAAAGCCTTTCGAATAGAACTACAGAGTAAGGGCCCAGATTCTTGAAGGGAATTGAATGCTGAACACGAATAACTAAGACATCCGATTTAAACAGCTTGCCGACATCTACTGAAGTGATCATATGCAAAGGGGAATTTGTGGTGAGAGGAAAACCTAGCCGCCAAGTACAATCGTTAAAGTCTGCCTAGGAACGTCTCGCAGTGGTCACCATGAAGGCTAGACGGAGTAGAAGAATGATGTGGAGAAGAAGCTTTCTACGAGCCCTTAAAACGCACATACGAGCGCTGCCTCCGTCATTTAAAAAAATCGTTCTTGTGTGAAAGCTCAGCTTGCAATACCAGGTTTTATCATAAACAGATACATGGCTACACAATTGTCCTCCGATCCAAAAAGACCCGAAGTTTCGATACCCCCTTCGGGTTATTGTTAAGGTAAGATATGCTGGTCAAATCATTTCCGGGAACCTTCGGTATGATAAATAAATCTTAGCAAACGGTGCAAGGGTTGGATATGGCTTGAGTTTGTTCATCTGCAACCGAATTTTCTGTACCACAGTTTCATCTGAAATTAATCACATCTATTTTTGCAGCACTCATTAGTACCTTTCGTTACCCCTGTTCCACAAATTGGTAGATAACTCCGAAACCGACCGAGTTATCGAAATAAGGGATATCTTAAATTTTAAGTAAAAAAGTATTCGTGGTATCTTTACTGTATGCCTACATATTAATTTCTCTATTCGCTATAACCAAAACTGTCAAAGCCACTGTCGTCGCAACTGGGTATAAATAAGTTTTAAATCTCGCAAAGCTCCAAAAGCCCAGCCACCCTTAGCCAGCTGAATTAAATTTACTCAGGTGTTGTAGAGCTGCGAGAATTACATAGAAAATTGGAGCATTTCGCTTCTGCCAAAAATCGCTCATTTCCACCACCTTTGAGATTTCTCACAAAAGTATAAAAGCACTGGCTGTATAGATTTTTAGCACATTTGTGTGAAAATTTAGAAACGAAGTGATTCAGAGCCAGCATTGTGAAGTGCAATTAATTCAATTTAAAATAATATATAAAATACTACAACTAACTTAAACTAAAATAAATAAAATGCCTATACCAAATATACCAATAGTACCGCCATTTGTATTGAGTTTAGATGCAGCTCCATTTTACAATCATGATATATATCCAAATCATATTTATCGTCGAACGCACGACCGTCAACATATACCATTGGATCTAGGCACATTGGGTTTAATTGCACGTCTAGGGCAGCATGCTCATCATTTGGTGGCTGAAAAACACAAGGCTGAAGGGGATGTAGCATGCCGCTTTGGAAAAAAGGGATTTGAGGTACATCTCGATGTTGGTCTATTTAGTCCAGAGGATCTCAGTGTGAAAATAGTTGATGATTCATTGGTGGTTGAGGGTAAGCACGAAGAGCGCGAGGATGAGCACGGACACATTTCTCGTCATTTTGTACGTCGTTATTTGCTCCCCAAAAATTTTGACCCAGATACTATCGTATCAACATTATCGGCGGATGGTGCATTAACTGTGCGTATACCCTCACCACCTCCACCACCTGAAACAGAAAAGAAAGAACGCATAATTACAATACAACATGTAGGGCCATCTGAAATATTTTTGAAGGGCAAGAGCGAGGAAGAAACCGATGCTGCCAAAGAGCAAGCTGCCAAGCGCGCACCAAAGTAAACAAGCATAATTGTGAAAGGAGTCTTCTAAGGGCACTTTGCATTTCAATTAATAACGCATTTATATGTAGTACTTAGTGTTTATTAAATACTCGTATCAGTCATTGGCATTTAAATAAATTCACAGACTTGGATGTAATCAGTATGTATTTAAAATTACACTTGAATATAAAGAATAAAAATTGTCATATTTATTATTGCATTATGCATAGTAAAATTTTAAATATACAAAGCTAGTAAGACTATGGAATAGCTATACATACATAATCAAAGAATTAATTTTACAATCATACATATGTAGTAATGACACCTTTTATTTCGATATATAAGATCGAGTCTTTTTGGAGTATCTGTAACTTTTCTACTTTTCATCGCACATTTAAATCTTTTTAATATGAATAAATGTTAAATAATAAAAACGCAGTTTTTTTTCCAATAATTTTCAAATCCCCTCGTGAATTAAATCATTTTCAGGGCTGTTCTCGATGCTATGATGTGTTGCTTTATCTTAAGTTTCAAAATACTCGACATGTATTCATGGGGCTCCGATCTAGAGACTATTCTGTGCAATTTAAAAAACAAAGTTATTGTCTCTAAGCCAATGATCGGCATTTACTTTCTGGGACTGAATCAACAGGTTTTCAGATCCATTTGAAAATACATTAGATCCCAGCTTTTTTACCACGTGTTTTGGTTAAGTAGTGTTGTCTTAAGGACATACAAACATACGGATGCATGCAATTTACTCATACATTCTAACTTGAGATCATTAATATGCACTAAAAAATACCAAATGATTATGATTAACAAAGACTACGATTCAAACACATACAAAGGCTTATACCATGGGAGCGTGCCATGAGAACGGGTTGGGGAATGAGCAAATTATTAAAAGTTCTTCCGAAGACATATTTATTTATCAGCCGGATAAATACTTAGGGTTACATGTAAATACAACTCTTAACATAGAACTTAAGCTAATTTTTTTTCATTATTAATTTTTAATGTTTACATGAAAAACGGGCTCTTAGTGGGGTAGAAATTGCAAGGTTGTAGGATCTCGGAAAAAGCCTTGGGTAGGCTCGTACCTTTCGCAACAAAAGTCAAAAGTATTTGCGCATTTTTTCAATCCGCCAACGACAGCAAAATGTTGCTAGACGACTTCATATCGAAACTCCCAATGAGTAAGCGCATCGAATGCAGCCACCGTACAGCCACCAGCTACAACAGCACATTTTAGTGATGGGTTAACATAACCCAACTAGCACCAAAATAACAAAAAAGGAAACGGCAACCTCAAGCAAGTACATTTTACGAAGCTATCACCAAATTTGCGACTCTTGGGTATCAATAACTTTGTTTTAATAATCTTAGGTAGCTGCAGGGTAACGACTACCACTTGCGGTTACCTTAAAATTATGCGACTATTAAATAGCATTACCAGTATTGAAGAAGTCGTTATTACCTGTATTTCAACTCCAAAGATTTCATAACTTTAAGGTTGTAAATCACTTAACGGTGACCGGTTTACTTTATTACTGGTTTGAACCCTGCCGGTTAGGGGTTTGGAATATGCCCGAGGTAGGCATACCGGTCGTAAGAGGCGACTAATATGCACAAAGGTAATGACGTGCAACTCGATGGTTGATCTACGGATATGATGCCTCTCACCTCTCATGACCTAGAAGGTTTCACTGGTCATAAATCGCTACAACGACAGTCGGGCAGTACCGCAAGGGAGTACCGGAGCGTACCGGGTTCAACCATAACAACAACAACTGGTTTACTACTTCAAAGTTGTCAAGTCCTCTAAGAGGTTTTGTTAGTTACAGCAACGTTGTTGGGGTTCCTTTTTGTGCACCTAACATTTTTTAGCTATTTGAAATATATTATTTAAATAAAATATTCAAATTTTAATGGCGCGTTGTCTAATTTCGACCTATTACCACTATATTTGACAGTAAAATTTAAACCGCACTAGCTTTTACACCCTCATTATCGTATATGCACAAATATATTTTATTTTCTTATAACTTCAAACGAGCTATTCTTGTATATTTGTACGTTTGTATATTTGTATACCCAGACTAACTCTTTTTTTTTTTTGGTTTGTGCATTGTTTACCCCTACTAGTTTGGCATCTTCTTTTGCGAATCGGAGTGGAAGGCAGTGGATGAATGTACTCCGAGATAGTGGAATGAAGGAAATCGCGTTCAGAGTTGTTTTAAAGTAAAAACTACAACTAAAAATTTCAATTTAAACTGAAACTTACAACTGATAAGGTGTTATAAGTGCTTTATATTCAATAATTTGGGTGTTTTAAGTCTTCACATTCAATATTGCAGTATTTAAATTTGATTGTTTTATTATTGCATACAACGCACCCTGTGTGGTTTGTGTGTGTGTGCAGATTCGGAGTAAGTTGCGCTATTAGTAGACATATACTATGTGTTTGTGACACTCCAAGTGCGGAGCGAAATGGCCAATCGTTTCATTCTTCTTAAACATCCAAGTTATCTTTCAGTTTAGTTGTGTGTTGCCTTATTATTTCATTGGTTTGACGTGTATAAAAAAAAAATAACGAGAATTTCAGTGCGTCAACTTGTATAATGCCTCAATCGAGGTTAATTAATGAAAAAAAAAAAACCTTTTTCAAATTCAGTGCATTTTTACAAAAATAAGTGTTAGATTACGATTACTACAAGGTGGCGCAAAAGTAAGCTTCCGATGTTCAGCATATCGGTTGTGGCACGTGCAGTATGTGCTGTTGCACCGTCTTGTTGGAACCACATGTTTTCCAATCCCAATTCATCAAGTTGCGGCAAAAAGAACTCGTTGATCATTGCTCTGTAGCGCTCACCATTCACAGTAACCGTTTGGCCCCGACCGATTATTGGTCAAATAAATAGTCAGCATTATTCCGCGTTCTGGAGCAGTGTAGCGTAACATTGTTTATTAACGTGTATTTCGCATGTGTTTACTACACAAATGTCAAAACAGAACTGACTTTAGGGGCCAATCGCAAAATTTATAGCATTTTCTGATAGGAGGATTACTTTTGCGCCACCTTGTATATACATAAACTTACTTATATATCAAAAAAAATTGTTCTTATTTTTTATTGTATCTTTTAATTTCTAAATATAGGAATATATATATATTTTTTTTTTTTCTTTCCAACACAACTTTTTTTTTTTAATTTTTTTTTTTTTTAATTACTGTATCATAGTGCCTCTCTCAGAAGTGTATCCATAAGAAACTTGACTAGTTCCTCCTAGTCAATAAAACTCCTTGATTTCAATAGATCCTTTAAGCAGTTATACTTGTTAAACATTTTATAACCGACTCTGTCCCGGTTAAGCCTTTGGCAGTGGAAGATGGCATGCTCCGCATTGAATTTGCTCAAGTAATATCTGCAGTATGTATGGTTTAACAATAACCGATTTATAATTTTTATTTCCCTACATTCTAATTTGCACTTTTTGTTTTTAAACCAAGGAATCCTTACAACCTCACCCATAATTTCGGCAAATTGTACCCCCTTGGTTTGGCTTAAATCCTTAAAATCAGTCTCCCATTTACCCCATATAGAGTTTTTTATTCTAATTTCTCCTCAAAAGGCGTCAAGTCTATACAAATATTTTGTCCTATCGTTGCTGCAGTCCTGGCTGCAATATCAGCTTTCTCATTGAATGAAATACCAACGTGACTCGGAACCCATATTAAACATACACTTTCTATAATATCTTTACTATTATACAATGTGTTATGTATGTCTGTTGACATTTTATCCAGTAAGTTAAGAGCTGATAAGCTATCTGAAAAAATACCGAAAAATACCATGTCACTTGTGCACGACGCATCCGTTGATAACAGGAAATACTCTTCAATTAACAATTGTTCTTTCATGGCGCTATACGTAGCAACTAATTCTGCTTGAGTAAGTTTGGATTTCTCAAATGTCAAATTCGGATGTCTACAAAAAAGCACATTTGTGTTTATTCTATAAAATATTGTTTTGTGTTTTCGATATGTAACATTGTAAATAGTATTAATATTTGGGCCATTCTGAATCCTATATCTTAACGGTTGTTTGACAAACCATTGTTTGTTTAACTCTTTAGCACTGAGCCACTCCCATTGTTTACCCCTACTAGTTTGGCATCTTCTTTTGCGAATCGGAGTGGAAGGCAGTGGATGAATGTACTCCAAAAGAGTGGAATGAAGGAAATCGCGTTCAGTGTTGCTTTAAAGTAAAAACTACAACTAAAAATTTCAATTTAAACTGAAACTTACAACTGATAAGGTGTTATAAGTGCTTTATATTCAATAATTTGGGTGTTTTAAGTCTTCACGTTCAATATTGCAGTATTTAAATTTGATTATTTTATTAATGCATACAACGCACCCTGTGTGGTTTGTGTGTGTGTGCAGATTCGGAGTAAGTTGCGCTACTAGTAGACATATACTATGTCCACTCCGCTCTGAACATTGGTGGTAATTCACCCTATACATCTCCTTATGCTATTGTTCAAACACACCTGCAATTTATTATTGTATCCATTTGGAGCATTTGACCACGTTGTGCATCCATATTCCGCTTTTGACCTAACAAAAGCCTTTTATGTATTCAACGCTACTTTTGGAGTAATACCGCCTTTTACAGTGGTGAGTCTTTTGATAAGATTAGAAGCTGGTATGATGTCTTTTTTTATTTTCAGAACCTGGCTGTTTAAAATCCCACCAGCTGTGATTATCCTTCCAAGAAACGTTAATTGTCCAACTTGTTTGATTTTGTCTGGACCTATTTGAAGATTAAATGAGTTTTTGCTGGCCCTTGCCATATACATAAAGCTAGTTTTCTCAAAATTGATATCTAGGCACAATTCGCTACATATTGAATTAAACTTTGTTAATTTATCTTTTAGATTTTCAAGTGCTCTCAACGCATTTCTGTCATGTGAAACAATTAAAAAATCATCAGCAAACTGAAAAATTTGTGTATGGCTGTCTTCTAACCCATGGAGCCCCGCTGTATATATATTAAAAAGGACTGGTGATAAAACACTGCCCTGTGGTAACCCATTTTCAATGTGAACCCTACAATCTCCTAATAATATTGTCCTATGGAGGAAGTTATAAATCCACATCAAGATACTGGAGTGGACATCCAGTTTCTGCATCATTGAAGTAAGTTTAACTATGTCAACACAATTGTATGCATTGGACAAATCCAACGCACAGGCAAATACTTTGTTTTTATTAAGTTTGTTTTTATTGCATGGAGACTTTCGTTCAGGCACATCGGTGCCGACTTGTTTTTCCTGTAGGCAAAACTGTTGGCAGGTAACATTGACCTTGATTCTAAATGTTCTGTCAAAGTTTCTTTCAAACACATATTTATACCTTTCATCAAAACAGAAATCAGTGAGATAGGTCAAAAATTTTCAATATTGTCCCTATTTCCATTTCCCTTGGGAATTGGCACCACCCGAAATATTGCTAGAGGTGAAATGTTGTTGTAAAATTTTTTCAAGATTAAGCCATGTTTCAGAGGATAACATTTTTAGCATATTATACGTGATATTATCATTTCCGCCTGCCGTGTTCTGCTTTTTACTAATTAGCCTATGTAGTATTTGCTCTACCATTCCAACAAGAGATGGTTGAGATTCAGGTTGTATTGATAAGTTGATAATTATTTCTTCTACCGTGGGTGAATTTGGTATCACCACTTGTTGTTTTAAGAATGCTAAGTAGTCCGAATTGTCCTCTGCACAACATTGAGAGTCAGAGGCCTTTTGTAAGTTCTTCATATTATTTATAAAGCAGCAGGCTTTTTTGGTGTTAGGAGCCTGCTTTAGAGACTCAATAGTTTCTTGAAAAACTTCTCTTTTAGCCTTTTTGACAGCTTGTTTCCAGTCATCTTGAAGTTGGCATTCCGCTTCCGAGTCTTCAATCCTGCTAGTCTTCTTGGCTTTACCTTTTGCAGCATTCAAAAGTCTGTACTTTTTTTCCAAATCTTTGCTCCACCAAGTTTTTGGAGTATGTTGGGACTCATCCAAAATCCTGGTGCCCGATCTCTTTGCGTCCTTTAAAGCATCCATTAAATCACCTACATTGCTGATATCTTGAATGGCATCGATCTTTTTATACATTAAATTTTTGGATACAAATTTGCATTTTAGTTTGGATACTTCCTTTACATCTATTACTATGGGTAAGTGATGGCTCCCCCTTACGAAAGAAGTTTTGCAAAGCCACGTGATATCACCTTGAAAGCTGACAAAAGGTAGGTCTAGGACATTACCTTGACCTGTACTAGCTAAGTTTGAAGTTCTCAAAAAAGTTTTAGAGCCATCATTTATACGCCTCATGTTTGAGTTATTTATTAAAGATACAGGGTGGCGCAAAAGTAATCCTCCTATCAGAAAATGCTATAAATTTGTGTAGTAAACACATGCGAAATACACGTTAATAAACAATGTTACGCTACACTGCTCCAGAACGCGGAATATTGCTGACTATTTATTTGACCAATAATCGGTCGGGGCCAAACGGTTACTGTGAATGGTGAGCGCTACAGAGCAATGATCAACGAGTTCTTTTTGCCGAAACTTGATGAATTGGGATTGGAAAACATGTGGTTCCAACAAGACGGTGCAACAGCACACACTGCACGTGCCACAACCGATATGCTGAACATCGGAAGCTTACTTTTGCGCCACCTTGTAGTAGAGCCTTGCCTTTAGGTGTGTCTAAAGAATCTCCCCATACACTCATTCTGGCGTTGAAATCTCCAAGCAAAATAACATTTGTTTGTCCATTCAGAAAGGATATCGACTTAAACATCTCATTGTTAAAGATGTCAAAATTATTTGAAGGTGTCAGATAAACAAAGCAGACTGTAAAATTTTTTTTTAAGTTTTTAGTCCTGGCCATAACAACATCTATTGGTGTTCTGAATCTTAGTTTGGTAAACAAAATATTTTTCCTGAAGCCTATGGCAACACCTCCATATCCATCCGCTCTCGTTTTTTTAACATTTTGAAATTTAATAATTTATGCTGTAACTTATCCTCATCATGTGAGAATATCTCTTGTAAACAAACAATATCTATCTCATTTTGCTGATTAAAAACATCAATATGTACTTTGTTTGGCTTCAAACTTTGACAATTATACTGTAACAACTTGACCATTAGGATTACGAATTCTTTCCACCCTCTCATTTAAGGGCTCGCCACGTCCATTTTCCTCACACATTCTGTATAAAATCGTAACTAAAGGATCATCTTTTGCAACTTCAAATCGGGACTGTAGTAGATTGATGATCTTTTCTACATCCGAAACTCTTGACCAACCGGCCCTGTTATAAACAGGTATATTTTCGCACCGTGGTCTCTTTTCCCTCAACGGGGAAACCTTCCTCTCCCTTTCTGCACCTTTTCGTGCAACTACATTGTAGGATCTAGTAACCAATCTTCTATTGGCTTCTGCATTAGCATTCATAGTTTTAGGTACATTACTCTTTAATTGTGGAAAATTGTCTTCAAGGTCCATCAGCAGGTCAAACCTATTTTGACTGTTTGGGCTGTGCAACTGCGTATATGTGTCATACTCCTCTTTTTTGCTGATTTTTTTAATTGTCATAACCTCAATTACGCGTTTTTCCTTCTGCCATGTGGGACATACATTTTTATTTAACGACGTATGATTTTCATCACCACACAATATACATTTTTTATTCCTACAACCCTCACTACATACACCCTCCGTTCCACATAAAATGCATCTTGTTTTAGCCCTGCAACTCGCTTTTGTATGTCCCGAATACGTTAAAAGTAATGCTTTCGAAAGAAAATCAGAGACGTACTCCGAACATGGTATGCCTGGAAGTGTTGGCTTAGATTTCATTTGTATTTAATATAAAAAGTTATGGATAACTCTCTCTTGAAAAATAAAGAAGAAGTCAAAGAATGTGGATCGATATATGCAGCACAACAGAACTAGTTAAACACAACTGAGATAACGCTGGCTACGCTTATGCATGCAAGCGTGTAACTAGGAAGAGGAAGAGAGATGGCGCGAGTGTTTGCGCATACAAGTGTTGTTCAGTGAACTACTGCGAAGTTACCAAACTCTTAAATTTGTATTGCGTTTATTACTAGTAAATAAAACTAGCTATTAGTTACAATATCTGTGCGTGTGTTTATTTGACTTTATAGTGATCGAATCCAGGATTGATAATCAGGGAATCATCGATTGGAACCTGAAGTAGGAAATGTGGCTGAGTTGTTCCCATGGAAGGGTAATGCAACGTGATCGTTTGTTACGTTTGGGCAACTTGTTTGTAGTCAAGAATATGTATGGATGTTTGTGGCTTTAAGCTATTTGCAATCAAGAATGAGTTTGATGGTTTGTGGCGTTAATTTGCCATTGGTGCCACGTAATTAAAACGTTCGTTAACACTAGAGTGCACGCCCGGCCTACTATAGTAGACCACGGTTACATTTTTGTTGATAACTTAACAGCGTTGTATGTTAGAGCGGCACAGTTCCAGGAAAGCTCTCTGCATTAAACTTGTCGTCAAGTCAGTACCGTGCGCATTTCTGTGGATTAGCGCAAAAATCTCGAGCTATTTTAAAAAGGTCTACCACAGCAGGCCACACGTGAATTGGTGTAAAAAAAGGGGTGCGTGTACTCTAGTGTTAAACGTAGCCGGATAGCATGCAGAAACGTCGCTAAAACGTTTCAGCTATTCCCCATTTTGGTAGGTGGATCGTAATAAACATGTATCGACGCTCCGTTTCTGCTCCTAATTGTGCTACTTGGGAACTTGCCGATGCCATCTGCTTCTGACAGGATGAAAGCCAGTTTGCAGCATCGATGGATGCAATTGCACGCACAACAAATTACTTCATAAAATCCAGCCGGTACACGCGCCAACGCAATCATCATCGTTGTCATAGAACTCCCTTCGACTCAAATCAGATTTTCGCGAATGTTAACAAAAAAGGTATTTGCTGCTTTTGTCTATTGGATGTATACCAACGCCGGGGATAAGCAGGGGTCACTTTCGACTGTGTCACCATCGACGAGTGGTTCCACCCACGATACAAACCATTCATGCAACATATAATTTCAGATATTATCGCCTCCACTAAAGTATACAACTCGCAATGGATTCCTACCGCCGAAAATGTCGCCGAGTAAGCTACACGCATTAACAACAAACTTGAGTTTTCCTCGACAAGGCGTTGGGTTAATGGTCCCTTTATAAGTTTTAATCGATTTGTGTCTCTGAACAGGTTGATAAGAACTACAGCCTGCCGACACCAAGTTAACATTTTGAGTAGCTGCTACGGATTGACAGCCAGCTATCTGGAAGCAGCTAAAATCCTTCCATGCCAGATCGCCCAAAATGGGGCCTTCAATACAGAAATACAACAAATTCGTAATAGGAAGAGTATATCACACCAAAACTCTCTGCTACAATTGTCACCGTACCTAGACGAAGAAGGAAGCGTTAGAAAGAAAGGAAGCGTTAGAAAGAAAGGAAGCTTTCCCAATACCCCCGTTGACATGTTGACTTCTTCGGTCCTGTATACGTGTAGGTTCGGCGCAGTACAGAGAAGAGATAGGTGGCTCTTTTCACATGCCTTACCATGCGCTCGGTGTATTTGGAGATTGCTCACGACCTAAGCACCGACTTTTGTATAACCGTCATCCGACACTTCATGAAATGCCGAGGAGTGCCACAACGACTGCGATCCGACAACGGGAAGAACTTCGTCGGTAGCAACAACGAAGCCAAACGATTCTACGAGGTGTCGAGTGGTTCTTCATCGCCGCACAATCCGACCAAAGGAGGAGCATGGGAAAGTATGTTTCAGTCGATCCAGAAAGTTATGCAATAAACAGTGAAAGGAGTCAACCCAAGGGAACATACATTCACCTGTTTCTTGATTGAGTCAGAAAATGTCATTAATTCCCGCCTTCTCACACACTTGTCAGTAGAAGCAAAGCAGAAGCAGCCGTTAACGCCAAACGACTTCTTGTTGGGTTCGGAAAATATTGCACGACACCAGGTGCATCTGAAGTTCCAACTGAGACCTTCGCTATTTGTAAACAATGGCGTATTGCTCGTTAACTCCGCGGCCATTTCTGGAAGCGCTGGATATCGGGGTATCTCTCTACATTGACACGTCGCGTGAAGTGCTGCCAACGGACGCATCCTATCAGAAAGGGTGATCTGGTATGTGATCCGAATATGCCACGATGATAATGGTGTAGTGGAGCAAGTATATCCTGGCTGCAATGGAGAGATTCAACAAGCCTCGTCCAAGCTGGCCGTTCTGGACGTTTCTTGCAATAAGTGATTCGAGTTGATTCACGAGGTGGGAATGTCACACAACGCCCATCTACCGAATAAAGCGCATTTACAATTTGCACTACAGTGATCAATATTTTACCATTCGCCTTCCTTTAATTACATTTTGAAATGTTTACATATTTATGTAGAACATTTACATGTTTATGTAAAAAATATTTACATAGTATTTATATCTATGGCAATAAGCGGAAAATGCCAAGATTTCACAGCTTTTGTTAAAAAGTTGTGGATTTTATGGATAAAAAACTATATCTTAATTCCATACATTTACACTACAATTTCAACTTCCAAAGCGCTCAACTTTTCCTTATTATTATTATTACCGTAGATATATGCTTCCGTTATTCAAATTTCTAAATTTTAGTTTCTGGTCAATGTACGAGTATATGTATATTTGTACTGCTGAGATTTCGTACCATCATATACGTAAAATTTCCGAAGAGACCTATTCTATATTGGCCTAAAAAAAATCCACGGAACTAACTAAAGTGGGATAAACCGTTTCTACGTTCAACAAAGTCTTATTGCCTTTTTAGCTAAAAATATATGTAGTTTTTTAAACGCGTTAAATCTGCTCCAACGATTACACTATTAGCTCTTACTGCCAATAATGAATTATTAAATTAATGTCTGCAACATCATTAAAAAAAAAAACCTGCGCTACAAAAAGAAACCAATGTTACACCAGCTAAGGGTTCAGTTTTGTAAGCATAGTATATGTCTACTAGTAGCGCAACTTACTCCGAATCTGCACATACACAGAAACGACACCGGGTGCGTTGTATGCAATAATAAAATAATCAAATTTAAATACTGCAATATTGAACGTGAAGACGTAAAACTCCCGCATTATTGAATATAAAGTAATTAGAAAACCTTATTAGTTTCTATAAAGTGTAAAATTCGGTTTAAATTAAAGTTTTTAGTTCTAATTTATTCTTTAAAACAACTCTGAACGCGATTTCCTTCATTCCACTCTCTCGGAGTAGCTTCATCCACTACCTTCCACTCCGATTCGGAAAAGAAGATGCCAAACTAGTAGGGGTAAACAATGTTTGAAAGTGCGGCGGGTTAGGGGTTTAGAATATGCCCGAGGCATACCGGTCGTAAGAGGCGACTAATATGCGCCAAGGTAATGACGTGCAACTCGATGGTTGATCTACGGATATGATGCCTCTCACCTGTCATTACCCATCTTCTCCTTCCATACGAAAAGAGAGGTGACATGACCTAGAAGGTTGCACTGGTCATACCAAAGCGCTCCCGGGACAGTCGGACATGTACCGCAAGGAAGTATCGGAGCATACCGGGTTCATATCCGGCAAAGGACTGTCACTTTCGACAACACTCCCCAAAACCTTTGGGTTACAATCAACAACAACAAGAATAAAACTTGAGTCGACATGACGGTACGAAGGTACTTATACTCTCCCCCTTCACTAATATCGTGGCAGACTTGAATCGTATAAATCGACTCATACCGTATAACGGTTATTTTTTTAAAGCCTATACAGAAAATATTGTGGATCGCGAAGGCGGTGTTGAGCCAGCTAAGGATTTTTTTCTGCTTAGAAATGCTGTTTTACACCATATTGTGTTTTTCTATTTGTCTACAAGACCAACATTGATTTATGATTCCTGGGACCGATGTGCGTTTTTGATACCTCTCCCGACATTTTTGGACAAGTTTTAGCACACGGTGGTGGTCGTAAACAATTACCTTAATTTGTTTTAAGTGGTTGAAATATTTATTTTTCGAATACGGACAATCATCGTTCGCAAATAAGTTGTTGTTGTTGTTTTAGCCACAAAAACACTCACAGAAGGTTTTGGGGAGAGATTTAGTACGACCAGCACAACTGTCTAAGTCATGTCTCCTCTCCTTCCGTCTGCTGTTTTACCAAAGTACCCTACTAACAAGAAGTTTTGCAGTGAAATTGCAAGTAATAAGCCCAGATAAGGTAAGTATACTCGTATAGTGCCAATTATTTTTATTTAACAAGTCTGGTTTATATATTTATGCACCCAAAATTTTGTTTTTTTAGATGGACTAGCAAAGGAGTTTTCAATTTGAGGCAAATGGAGTAAAAATATATTTGGTAAATGTTTAGTGATATAAATATGTATTTATAGATCTTATCACTATTGTAAACGTGAAAATTGTGTAATTTTGAATTATATTAAACATAAAAAACCAAATCTCGTAATAAAACAATTGTTTTTTCATAGTTAGCTATATATGAAATTTGCGTCATTCATAATCACTAGTACCTGACTGTTAGCGCTAACCAAATGGATAACGAGAGCGAAGAGTGCAGATATATGTGGTTTTATATGCGCCATTTAACTGATGCCTGTCTAGTAGGGATGGTTAGTTTTGGCACACTTCTCTCCAGAAACTAATTGAGAAAAATAAGCACATAGAACGCAAACGCAAGTCAGGCCAAGAGGTTATATGATTTATTTTGTTGTGTCACTTACCGCTTGTCAGGCTTTTAATTTAAACACGGATGGACTACTAACGAAATACGAACGGAAACTGCGAAAAATGCATACGACTAAGGCAAATATTTGGTTCAACAAGCAATGTTTAGAATTGAATGTTACACCGAAATTTGCGCGAATAAAAATAAAAACCAACAACCAAGCAAGTAGGAGAACGACCAGGAAGGCGGAAAAGGACTTTTTAAAGTTCGAATTACAAAGCCTATACGCTAAGAAAGACAAGATAAACACCGAACTACTGAGGATACATCTGCAATTGTCCGGATTCTTGCCCACGACTGCATTGATGGACTGCTTCGACCACATAGAGACGGGAATCAAACGCGAACTGCAACGCAAATATGAAAAACTGAACCGAAAATTGGACCAGTTAACAGGCCGACGCGATCACAGTAACAGTCAACAAACACACGAATTTAACAAAAGGTTCGTAAACCTAACAACAGTGGCCATTAGCAACGAAGAAGCGCAACTTCTGGGGAAGGGCCTGAAGCACAACATCGCGGATAGCAATGAAGCAAAAAGAACTGAGCAAGCGATAGTAGACGCAGAGGTTGCAATATCGCTTCTTCCATATGAGGAACAGGAGCACGCAAGACACATGTGCAGAGAAATCATAAGCAAGGAAGTAAGAGCCCAGGAAGCACAAAAAGGAAATAAGGAGCTGAAAATATTGAAAAGGCTACAACGAAAGCTAAAAAATAACAACATCGTCACAACGAAGGCAGACAAAGGAAACACAACGGTGCTAATCAGTAAGGATGAATATATAGCAAAGACAGAGAAGCTCATCGAGAAAATGAAATGCCGCATTATTAGGGATAACCCCACGGATAAATACCAGACCGAAGTTAAAGAGGTTATAAAAAATGCTACCAAAATAATAGACGAGAGGATGGCATATACCCTAACACAAATGAATCCATCTGCTCCTCCACTCATTGCGTTACCTAAAATCCACAAGCAGGATACGCCGATGAGACCTATAATTAATTTTAAGTCCGCGCCGGGTTATAAACTGTCGAAACATCTAAAAACGATTTTAAAGGACACTCTGAAACTAGGGCACGAATACACAATAAGCAATACGATAGAATTACTACAAAGACTTGAGACCGTTAAACTCACAAGGAGCAGTAAACTCGTATCCTTTGACATAAAAGACTTATACCCGTCAACACCACTAACAGATACAATGGATATAGTCAACAAAACACTACTGGACAAAACTGAAGATAAGGTAAAAACTGCGCAAATTACCAACGCGCTAAGAACAACGCTGCGGCAAAACTATTTCCGGTTCAACAACAAAATATATAGACAGACAAACGGACTAGGAATGGGTAACCCAACATCGGCCATTCTCATGGAAACATTCATGCAAAACTTGGAAGGAAAATATATACAGGAGTTAAAAACCAAGTTAGGCGTGGCATTCTACGCTAGATACGTGGATGACATCATCTGCATCCTAAATGACGATAACGAAGAGCAAATACTAGAGTTCCTCAACAGGCAACATAGCAACATAGAGTTCACAATGGAAGTAGAAAAAGATGGAATAATGAACTACCTGGACCTAACTATAGGGATTGACAAAATAACAAATAGGTTCAACTACGGCATTTATAGAAAACCGACTGCCACGGACACCATAATACACTCTACATCAAACCATCCCCAACAGCACAAAAATGCAGCATTGAGGCACTTAGTGGATAGGCTTCAGAGAACGCCGCTCACACAGGAAGCATACTGGAGAGAGCTTAATACAATATATAACATAGCGGCAAATAATGGATACAAGAAAGCACTTGTGGATAAACTCAGAAGTAGCCATGGAACACAAAAAAGAGTAAACGTAGAGGAAAATCCAATGGTTTGGACGGCAATGACATACACTGGAAAAACGACGTACAAATTAGCAAACTTCTTTAAAAGATATAACATCAACACAGCATTCAGAACATCTAACAACGTCGGACAAAAACTAAGAACCGACACTAATTCTGATGACCCATTCAACAGACACGGAGTGTATAGGCTTACTTGTGAATGTCAATACAGCTACATAGGACAAACAGGAAGAAAAATAAGCACACGATTCCGAGAGCATATCAGGGACTACAACAAAAAAACACGAAAACCCACCATAATACCAGAATCTAATTTCGCGAACCACATGTTCGAGAACAACTGCACCCCAGCTAACATAAAAACAACGGCTCGAATACTTCACGTACAAGGAAAAGGCCGGCGGCTTAATGTACTTGAGAACATGGAGATATACAAGTTAAAAACATTTGACGGCAGGATCATAAACGAACAAACCAACACTATCTCTGACGAAATATTTGAACCCTTAAAATTAGTTTACAAAAAACAGCACAAGCCAGCAGGTACAGCAACCAAACACGTAACAATGAACAAGCAAAAACGAAATATGAACCAAACTGCAAAAATCACCGATTTCTATCTACCTCAACCTACCGCTTAGCTAACAAGCGGTATGTCTACATACCTACAAAAACAACCCTTGGGACAGATAACAATTCGGACGTATCAATACCGCGCACACACACACGCATATTAACGTTACCTACCACGAACACATAGATTGACATTACCTGCCACAGCACCCACGGACTATAAAAACAACGCAGCGGATAGACACAGACCAGAACGAAAGTAGGCATTGAAAATGGCAGAACGCCGAAACCGGTTTGTCACAAAACCAAACTTGACAAGGGATGACGGAAAATCGTTCCAACAAAAATCAGGTTATATGACTTACCATTTAATTGGTACCTGTCTGGTAGGGATATTTGTAAAAGTTTGGGATCCGTTGCAATGCTAACGAAAAAAATCGATAGTAATATCGATAGCTTTACTGCTCATGCCATAAACATGTTGAAATTCTATCTCGAAAGGGATTGCGGTTGAACTGTAAGGCTGGGTCACGGCGCCAATTTTTTGGCGTTGATACCATGAAGCCAGCGCCACAGCCGGTATCAGCGAAGTGCGTTAACGCAATTGCATTAGGTACTTTTTTGGCGCAATGATACCATATTGATAGTGGCGCAGTTTATGAGACATCACCGAAAACTAATACAAAGCATATCTAAAGACACGTATTCATGCCAGGATCAAGAATCCGAAGGCGGAGTCTAACTTTTTTCACCCGTTTGAAAGTAATGGACAAAAGGCAAATTAGTCAAACTTTTTTTGTTGTTAACTTTTATATTGTTTAAAATCGTAATTTTCCGCACTCGGATTGTGATTCCTTAAACCGAAACACGTCTTTGGGTATACCTCTTAACATTTTTGGTAGCGTCTTGGTAGTTGTGGCGCGGATTTTAGCGTCACTGGCGCTGATGCTTTTATTTGTGATACCGTAACGCCATGACGCCAGCAGCGCCAGAAGCACCTTCAAGTTAATGACGCTAGTGGCGCCACTGCAGTGTAGCGGGACTAGAGCAAAACATAAACTCAATGACGCCAGCAGCACCCGATAAAATAGACGTACAAAACAGCAATTGGCAACACTTTAACCTAATGGCGCCACTAGTGCCACTCCAGTACAGCGGTGTTTTGTAGTAGTTTAGTATTTCTGACGCTGTTGGCGTCATAACGTTACGGTATCACAAATATAGGTTTCAGCGCCAGTGGCGCCAGGACCGGTATCAGCGCAATTTCGTGAAGCCGCGCAGCGTTATACAGCCTTAGTGAACAGCTTATTTATTGTAAACATATCGAATTCCTCCATTTAAGATTTCATGTCACACAAAAGTAAAGAAAAGAACATTTACTATACAAATACCACACTGATTGTGGCGGGGCACTATGTCTGAACGAAATATTCGGGTATTATCGTCCTGGTTCTTGGAGCGAAAGTTAATTGGGGATCGTATAAGGCTTTGTATTGGTATCACTCTAGTGGGGCGTCAGGCAGGATCAGCAACTACAGCATCAGCAATATTTATAGATTCGACATTTGTATCGCGTAAACATGCGCAAATCATTGTGGAACAAAATGACAGAATTGTCTTAAAGGATTTGGTAAGCGATGCAGCATAAATTTTGTAAGCACCAGATTCATGAATTTATATTCTTTTTTATAGAATTCACAAAATGGTACATATGTGAATGGTACTAAAATACAGAATGAAGAAACTACATTAAAAGCTAATGATTGTATCGGTATAGGAGTTACCGATGACTCCGAGCCCGATCTAAAGCATCCAATATATAAATTGATATATTCGCCACTGCCAAAAGCTGCATCTTCTAATCAGGAGATTAGTGGACAGAAAGAACAAACTAAAGAGAAGATTTTGGTTGCGGATAACTTTAAGAAGCGAAGCCATGATGTAGTGAAGATTGCATCAGTGCCTGCAAAAGACGGTGTAATTTTGGAAGAGGCAGCATCTGGATCGAATATGGCCGCCATAAATATAAAAAAGGAAGTATCTACGAACTCTTTGTCAAAACCACAAAACATAAATATAACTAAACCAACTACGGATGAAGGCACCACACCATCAGTTGGGAAAATACACATAAATACAACAGCAGCCGAAATTCCAACCGCTTTTTCATCATCAAAAATGCCAAGGCTTTTTTCCGGTGAAATTATAATTTTAAGTGACGATGAAGATGATGATAACCGTCCTACTATCAAAGAAGAGTCAAAAAATTCCCCAGATGACAAGGATTCAAATAGTATAGAAAAAGTGCAATCATCTGGACAAAACCATCCAATAACAAGTGAGAAAACGTCAACCTACCGTCAGCTTCCCCAAAATTCTGCAAATGATGTTCCTATTCATGAACCAATATTACCAGATGTGAAACGGGAGTTTGTACGATCATGTTCAAAAAATGTGGTTGATATTTTTGGACGCGCTGATGATTTAATCCTTGAGAGCGTAAAGACTCTTAATCCTTTAGTATACACAAACCTTAATGGAAAAAGGGTAAATAAAACGCTTTATGATGGTGATAAAATCGATCTATCGAGTGACAATGAAGATGACGATCGAAATGTCGAGCAAACTGTTGAAAGTTTTGGTCAACTAGTGCCTGTAGAGGAAAGTCGTAATAATGAAACAGAAATTAAGAATACTGATGAAAACAAAGCACTCAAAAATGTTGAAGACAGAAACCAAGAAAAAAATCCGAACTTGTTTGAGAACTCGCTAAACAGTTCTAATGATATCGCAGAAGAAAGTAATAAAACCAAAGACAAACCTGCAGATTCCAGAATAAATCAAGAGCATGAAGTTACAACGGAAGACGCTGCGAAGGTTGCCGAAGAATTGGCAGAGTTTGTGGATATGGATGATGACATGATGTTTTCACAAATATTAATAAATGATATTAAATCTGAAATGATGGCTGGCAATAATGAAGAGTTTGCTGTTGAGGATGAAGCACTCAGTGATAATTATGAAAGCAACATACCTCAAATACATATCAAGGAGGAACCAATTGATTTTGATTTTCGGAATCCTGTTCCGATTCCACCAAAACAGTACCAAAAAAACGATGAAATCGAAAATGATATTTGGATTATATCGGATGATGAAAACTATGATGAGGAATTAGAGCACAAAGTTTCAGACTGGAGCACGAAGCTGCTATCACAGAGAATGAATATGTCCCAGGTATGTATGCTGTGCATTCATATAAATGTGATATTTTTCAAGACAAGGCCTTTAGTTAGATCTTGGCAGGTTTTTGTTGTTGTTATTAACAGTGCTTCGCCCTGCCTAATGGGCACGATCACTCTGAGCATCGTTGTTGTTGTTGTCGTTGTTAACAGTGCTTCGGCCTGGCCAATGGGCTCGATCACTCTAAATTGTCATCAGGCTCTTCTAACGGAAGTCCGAGGAAACGCGCAGTTTCCACAGGGTTGGACCAGAGTGATATAGGTGTTAGAAGAGTAGGTTCGACTGAACAGGAGAAGAGATGTTTGGTATCATGAGTGGACATACCACATGCAGGGCATGTGTTTGGTATGTTGGGGCTCAGTCTGGATAAGTAAGAGTTTAACCTATTACAATATCCAGAGCGAGGTTGTGCTAGCATGACTCTAGTCTTCCTCGGAAGTACACGTTCCTGTTCAGGCAATCCAGGTGGCTGAGTACTGATGTGATTCACAGGCCGAGATCTGAGGGATCTATCTACCGACTCAATGTGGAGGTCATTTAGAGCCCGCCTATGGTTCCGCGGATCAAATGGCAAAGAGATGTGGGGCCGGATATCATCGTAGTGCTTACGAGAATGTCTCCTTATGTCTCTGTTTGGCGGTGCTACATCCAAAAATGTCGATTTGGATGACTAGGTTTATGACAGTTCAGAAGGAACTGTCTACTCAAGAATTCCCCGTGCTCTTGAACATTGAGCAATTTAGCCTCTTGATGGAGGTGAGACTCAGATGACATATGCAGACATCCCGTAGCAATTTCCTCCAGTTGGTGTCAACAAGGTTGGCGAAGCGTAATCAATAACAGCGACTTGAGAATCTTGTTGTGGCTCTGTACCTTAGATGCTATTGCGGTGGCATGACTAGCGAAGGTGAGGCTGTGGTCAAACGTCACACCCAGGATTTTAGTGTGGTTGACAGTAGGTAGAGGTACTGCATCAACGTGGACGTTTAACTCTTGACCCATCTGCGCATTCCACGTCGTAAAAAGTGTCGCCGTCGATTTAGTCGGAGGCAGGGTCATGTTTCGCTCGGTGAAGAAGCTGGAAAGGTCTCGGAAGTAACAGTTACTCCTCATACCGAGTTCGTCAATGGAGGGGCCCTTGCCCGAAGCCATAATAGTGCAGTCGCCAGCATAGAGCACAATGGAGACTCCTTTTGGTAGGGGAGAAAGCCTCGAAATATAGAAATTAAACAAAAGGAGGGGATAGGACACCACCCTGCGGCACCCCTTGTTTGATTCTTCGTGGTCTAGATTTCTTGTTCCTAAATTTGACTGACGCCTGCCGACCGTTGAGGTAGTAAGCGGTCTACCTTTTTAAGCCGGCAGGACCGGTGTCTCTTCCAGGTCTCTTAGCAGTGTGGCGTAGTTGACCGTGTCGAAGGCCTTGGAAAGCTGTTGATTCCGACCATAGTTTATCTGCGTAGTAATTATGTTCAGAGCGGTTGTTGTGCTGCGTGTCTTCCGGAAGCCATGTTGGTTTTCGGCCAACTGCAGGTTTGCAGTGTAGTATGAGAGCAGAATGGTCTGCAATAACTTCGCTACCGGCGACAGGAGAGATATCGGACGATATGATTCGCTTGAGAGAGCCGCCAAATAACTCTGCCCCTTGTGGCCTAGGTGTTTCAACATCTTCATGGCAATACCGTCGGGTCTAATTGATCTTGAGGGCTTGGCCTTCATAATAGCTTCCTTGACCTCGGCGACGGGAATGGACGCTGTGTTGTGTTTGTGCAGCAGTTGGATGCATTATAAACTGCCGGCAGAAAGAGCTCGCGCATCATCTGGGTTCCGATTTGACGCTGTATTTGGTAGGATTTGATAGAGCCTTGACTGTTGACCACAATTTGCCGACTCCGCCGGAGAGGTTGCATGCCTCTAGGTGTTGCTTCCACTTGGTCAACTTGTAGTCATTGACCGTTAGTCGGATTTCAGATCTTTAATTCTGGGGCCTGCGGGATTGAGAAGTGTCACTTGGTCACGTTCTCTTGCCACGGCATCTGCCTCCGCAGAGAAATTCGGTCGAATTCCCGCGGGAATCAAACGGCCGGAGGCTGAATCAATAACCTTGCGAAACTCTAGTTCACCTTGGCGTACGTCTGCCGGTGTGGGTAGAGGACGGTCCCAGTCCGCTTTGCTGAAGTTGATAAAGGTTCTTCGTTCAGAAGTAATGAAGTCCGTCTGTCGCTCGATTGTGAGTATAATTGGCAGGTGGTCGGATTCCAATGTCAACATCGGTCGCCAGTTGACGCAGTTTATAAGACCTGCGCTTACGATCGATATGTCTGGCGAGCTGTAGCAGTTTCCTGCCAATCTGGTGGGGGCGTCTCCGTTTACGGTACAGAATGCCGAGTCATCTATTTGTTCCGTCACCAAGGATTAAACGGTTATCACCTCGTAGCAACGCACTTATGTCGGGGTGATAGTCCCTCGGGCAACATGTTACAGGGGTGATGTAGATGTTAATAATTTGCAGATAGACATCGCCTGACCGGACGACCATACCTTGGCATTCTAAGGTAGAGTCTCTCGAGTCGATGCCGAGAAGAAATAGATTATATTGTAAAGTGTGGTGTGTTATAAACGCGAAACCACCCCCATTACCGCTGGGACGGTCTTACCGATATACATTATACCCATCACAAGTTTGTAAGTCAGCCCGTAAAAAGAGACAATGGAGCAAAGGGGCTGCAAGGGCTTGCTCCGAGGATGACAATTTGAGGGTGAGACGTAACGGGGTTACACTAAAATAACAGCCCTTGGCCGGGTATAAAAACTCCGGCCATTCCGGGACTATAGAACCGGCTGTTATGGGAATGGGATCTTTGCAGGTATTTTAGGGATCTGTCTACCGACTCGGTGTAGAGGTCAATTAGATCTCGGCCTGTGAATCCCGTTATAGACATTCAACCACCCGTATGAGCTGAAGAGGAGCGTGCACTCCCGAGGGAGACTAGAGTCATGCTAGCACAACTTCGTTCTGGATATTGTAATAGGTTAAACTCTTACTTATCCAGACTGAACCCCACCATACCAAACACTTGCCCTGCATGTATGTCCGCTCATTATACCAAACATCTCTTTTCCTGTTTAATTGAACCTACACTTCTCACACCAATATCACTCCGGTTCAACCCTGTTGAAACTGCACGTTTCCTTGGACTTCCGTTAGAAGAGCTTGTTGACAATTCTCAGTTCACAGAATGGCGAGTCATCTATATGTTCTGCGAGTGCATGCCCTCTGCTATCTGCTGACAAGCTGGAGTGCCAGAGACAATGGCGTGCGTTGAAGTCGCCTAGTATGAAATGGTTATCACCTCTTAGCAACGCACTGATGTCGGGGTGATAGTCGATCGGGCAACACTTAACAGTGACGTGGGGGACAAACTGATTATATTGTTTAGCAGCAGATCTAGCCTCTTGGTCCGGGGTTGGGTTCGATACCAGCCCGTAACAAGAGGGAAAAGTGCAACCCGGCTGCAAAGGATGGCTTCAAAGATGACAATTTAAGGGTGGAATGTTACAAATTAGACAGGGTTACGCTGAGATAACAGCCCTTGGTCGGGTAAAAAAAACCCTGGTCATTCCGGTACGACAGACAATTGACGTAACAAATGTGTCTCAATTATTCAAATAATTAAATGTGTAACTTCAGAAATATATATCATAAGCTCCCCAAGGAATTGAGAAATTCGTGCGGCTCCCAGTGTAACGTCTCGGGAGAGAATTTTTTTTCTTGGTCAAATAAATCATGGATACATTTTTATCCGAATTTTTCGATATCTTTTATACATACGAGTATATACGTATTTTTCTTTGCAGGTATTTGATTTGCCAAATGACAAACTAGATCATTTAGACAGACACGAAGAAGAGAAGGAAGATGGGGGAGGACTGGGGCATTTCAGTGCCAGTGAAGACCTTGATGATTTTTTTAACGAAGCTCTTGTAGATGACGTAATTGCGACATTGGCTCAGAAAACTGGCGAGACGAAACCCGTTTTGAAGTCGTCATCGGATACGCGACTAATATCAAGTGATACTAATAGTAGTCATGATTCCGAAAAAAATAAAGAATTGACTAAACAAAAACAGGAAAAATCTGACTCAAACGAAGCTTCTAGCAAAGCAGCATCCGAAAGAAAACTTTCTGATGAACCACTTGACTATGATAAAGGTAGGAAAATATTTTGATATACAACTATAAAATTGGTAATTAATAAAATTATATTTTAGGGGAAAAGGCCACTACCAGTTACGAAACATTGACCCACCATGAAAGCTCTTATACCAAAGGAATTATTTTAAATGAGAAAGAAAGGAAAAGTAAAAAAGAGTGTATTAAACAAGTTAAACGTTTACATCACCCACCTTCGGTTATAGATGCACCCAACTTGCCAAAGCATAAGGGTAAACACAGAGGTGTTTCTGCAGAGGCACGTTCACCTGCCACCCCTACAACAGACGTACGCAAGAAAGTTATTGCTGTAAGTGCACAAATAAAAGATGAACGGTATCGAGAAGAATTGAAAAAGAAGTGGCTTGAAAAGCCGGTAGATGAACGTCGCAGAGAGAACGAAAAGAAGCGGAAAATCAAAGAATCGCGTAAAGAACGCTTAAAGGAGCTTGCTGATAAGCAAGCAACAGAGTCTACAAATAATACATTAAAACGAAAACATACTCCTGAGCGGGAAGCTGCTGAAATGAAAAAAGCGAAAGTGAAAATCACTGCAATGAATCGTAGCGCTCTTCTTGCAGAAGATATGGAGTCAACTAAAAAACCATCAAGTGCATACAGGATACCTAAAACTAAGAGGCCTTCAACCGATAGTAAGAAAATAAACAAAGATATATCAACAAATGCAACAGCATCGACGTCCAATAGTACTGCTAAGTCCCAGCTCAGTAATTCAGGTTTTGCAGACGCATTTGCTCAAGAAATTACTAAAGTTGACCAAATTATTAGTCGTCGACTTTCTAGTAACAGCAATAGTAGTAAATCGCTTTCGAGATCATCATCCTTGGATGGTAAAACAGCAACAGAAACAAAAGTGTTGAATGCTCCAGCGCGTAGAACTAACAAAATTTCATTCGCTTCTATGCAAAAAAATTTTATTGAATCTCGAAAAAATCAAGAATTATTGGAAAATCTCGCCAGTCATAGATCTTGTCTAATAGATGTGAAACATCGAAACTCTGACAGAGAACGTCAAAAGAAGAAAGTACGCTTCAATGAAACGCCAGTTGTGCATTATATTGAACGTATAAATGGCGCTAATAAGCGGGTTGATTGTAAGGACATTCTACCCACCCCAACTTGCTCAGATCGTGGCCAAGTGGTACGCTTAACTTATGCCATGGTTGATAAAACGCCTGAAATAATATCACAAATACTGGGCTGGAGCAATGAATGGCTGGTAAACCGAAATGCCAAAGTAGATGCTGCCAGTGACATTTTATTGCCAATGCCAAATCAATTTAGCAGCTATAATCACTATAAAAGGTATTTTTTTGTCAATTGTAAATTTTACTATACAAATATTTCAGAGCCGTTGTGTTTCTGTTAAGGGATGAAAAACCTACAGGTAAGCTAGAAATACTTTAAACTCGTTTTGCAGTCTCAGGTCGGATTTGTTGTAGAACTAATAGAAAACGCTAAACTTTATAATCCCTGCGGGTTAGGGTTAGAAAATGTCCAAGGTAGGCATGCCTGTCGTAAAAGAAGACAAATTTCGTCGATAACAACAACTATAATGAACAAAGGTAACTACTTGCAACTTGATGGTTGAACTACGGATATGATGCCTCCCACCTCTCATCTTCTCCTTCCTTACGTATCGAGGAGTGACATGACCTCGAAGCAGGACTGCACAACGATATAAACGAAAAAATTTATCGTTTTGATAATTAAGAAAAAAATGTTTTTTTTTATCAAGTCAAAAAATAACAAACAAAAATTGTTTTCGGTAACGTCTATTTATTTGGCATACATATGTATATATATATATACGTATCATGATCCAATAATACAGGTCGTGTCAATAGACCAGCTGATTTTTACTTCTGTCTCGAATTTTGACATTACGTTAAACTCACAAATTACAAAAACAAAATACATGGAAAATTTTTGTGTGTCTGTATGTTTGTCGAGCTGCTACGACCTGTTGTAGTTGGATCATGGTACGTATGTAATTCAGGTTCCATCGGAAATCCACGTTATATAAATTTCTTTTTTTAAAAAAAAATTATTAATTAATTAACGAACAGACCATACGTACTAAGTTACGAAGTACTAAATGGATCCAAAATTAATTTAGCCACAACATTAATATTGCTTTGGCGAGTTCATCACACAGAGGTGATCTGTAATCATTAATAATATATTTTAGGGTCAAAAACGGGTGGATTATTTGGTATAACTGATACAAAGTATTATGAATAAATCCTTTTCGTTCCCAAAAGTCCGGTAAATTTGTGCTTTAGCTACTTCATTGAAACTTTCAATTAAAGCTAATGCTTCTCTTTTACTTTGTATGTCGGAATCAGATTGCCCTACTTGGCTTATTAGTGTGTTCCATTACCATCCTGCTCAGATTCTGGGGGATTGTCTGCTCCTGGAACGCAAGAAATTATTGTTTGTGCCTCCGCATCAAATCACTAATTTTGCTTCCTATATGCTCATTTCTAATTATAAAATTTGAGAAATATGCACTTATAAGCTGAAAGCATGACCGCACTTTTTTTTTTGATAGTTATTTTTTGATATCTAACAAAACAGTACTTTTCTGTATACCAACACTATTGATTAACGAAACGAAAATGACGAAATGGCACATTAGAGGAAAAATGCATCGTGACGCTACAGGGCATCATAGCTTAGTTGTTAGAGTACTCTAACAGCGGCTTTGGTGCAGACACTTGGGTTCGTATCTCAGTGTCCGAGAAGAGGTCTGATGAGAAGCTGGGCACTTCGAAACATGTCATCCCATACCATCGCTGTGCATAACGTTGTAATTTTTCCTCTAATATCAATCAACGAAAATGAACGTTGTTTTCGTTTATTGATAAATTTAACGTTAATTTTCAGCCCTGGCATAGAAGGTTATGCTGGGCCTACCAAATCGTTCCCGCGACAGTTGGGCTAGTACTGGGTCCATATTCGCGTCATATCGGCAACACTCCCCAGGGAGTTTGTTTGCCTCTACTCAAACAATCAAAGCCAAACTTAATATCTGATCCAAAGATATACACCAAGTTACAGTGAAAAAAAGGAACAAACGAACGAATCTCTATCTAATAAGGGTTATTCGACCCATTTTTTTAAATTCTATAATAAATTATTCAATTCAGTGCTATTTTTGTAAAATGGTTATTTTTGCAATTTTATTTTAATACTTTATATTACAAATAGATATGTGGCAGGCTGTTTTGCAAATATATTCTGAAATAGGAAAAAAATCCTTAAAAAACCACAGAGTACAATTAAAAACTGAACAAAAAGTTCATAGAATGCGAGGAAAATCTTGACCTATTGACGAAATAGAACCATACTAGTCAAAAAAACTTTTGTATTCTGTAATAAAATAATGGATAAAACTATGTTTCGTAAAATTGTGGCTTTAAATACGCAAATAGTGTAGGTACTTTGTTTAGACATGCATTCGTAACAGTTTAATTATGAATTACTTCACAAATTTTAGCGCTTTACTTTAAGGCTGTATTTTTTTTAATTCGGAGTTTTAATTAATGCTCGCTCTTGCTAAGTACCTTCAAATGTGAATATCATAAGTTGGCCCTTAAATTTGTTTTTATTTTTTTTATTTTAGCATTGTTATACCATTGATGAAATTAGAGTTTATAAGTGTACTTGAGCGTGAAAAAAACAGAATCAAGACCAAGACATTCAATGTGAATGCTGATCAGGTTGCACCATTTATGGATCGCTTTATAATTATGGCACGTTATGGTTCCTCAAAAATCTCAGATACCAAATGTGAACTAGTTGTGTTGGAATGGGGCAGGTTTACCACATTTGCTTATATGTCATCAAAACGAATGGGTATAGAAATATGAAAAACTTAAGTGTAAAAAGGAAATTAAATAAAATAATTTCCTATAATTTTTTTATGCACATAGGTGTTTCAACGACTACAATTGTGTACGAAGTGTTGGCAAAAGACTTACAATTGGAGGAGCTGCGCGCAAATTGCTGCAACACGATAACAGTGCGTCCAATGATAGATATTGTACGAGTCGAGTTCGGTGCATTTAATGCAATATATCAATTAGAACAATCACCATTGACTAAACAAATTCTTGATCCCATGGAACTATTTAAGTTAAACTCTTTCCCGAAAGGCAATGTACAATATTGCGGCTTTGATGATTTAAATGAACGTCAAAAAGATGTATTAATTAATATCTACAGGCGTGCTATCGAACCATCACCAAACATAGCACTAATACAAGGTCCACCTGGCACGGGTAAATCTTGCGTCATTGCAAATTTGGTACACCAATTGCTCTATGGCAATGAAGTGCGTATTCTTGATCAAAAGGTACTGATATGTGCACAAAGTAATGCAGCTGTTGATGCGATAGCTGAAAAATTATTTGATATGAGCCAAAAGAAACTTCCAGAAAATATGTTTAGATTAATACGTTTTGGCTTATTAGAACGAATGAGTCCCAAAGTACGGCATGCAACTTTACCAAAGATTATAGAACGCAATCAAATTAGAAAACTAAAAATGGCTTGTTCGAATCTTCAACTTGATAATAAAATCGACGTAAAGGAATATTTACGTAACGAAATTGTCCAGCTTGAAGCTGATATAGAACATATGAAACTAAATAATGTTAAAGGAACGGTGCAAGAAGAGCAATTGCTTGAAAAGCATCGACAAATCCAATTAATGCGAAATATAGTGAATGGAGTTTTGAGGCCAGAGGATGAACGAAGCCTGTATAATTGGCACTTAATGCATGCTAATGTCGTATGCACGACTCTATCGAGCTGCGTAAAGCTATCACAGTATGTATAAAATTTCTATGTAATATTCCGTGGTTTATAAATTTGTAGTTAATATATTTTTTTATTCCTTACAGATATGTCAATTACTTTGATATTTGCATTATTGACGAGGCAACTCAATGCACGGAGCCTTGGACATTAATGCCTTTGAAATTTGGCATTAACACATTAGTGCTTGTTGGTGACACACAACAACTGCCAGCTACGGTGCTTTCAAAGGTATGATTTCATTAAAGCTTTTGCTAAAAAAAATTATAAAATTATTATATATACTCGTATATATCTCTACATATAATAAAATTGTAACCGGTCGATGTCTGTACATTGAAGATATTCAAGAAAAACTGATAGGAGAGGTCGTTATTGGACCAGCGGAACCCAAATCTACAATTTTTAGAATTTTTGTCTGTCTGTCTGTCCGTCTGTATGATTGTGCGCGCATCACGCAAAAACTACTGAATAGAATTGCATGAAACTTTCACCATTCTATCACTTAACGTCTAACTTAAAATTTAGGGACAACTTTCATTTGGATATCTCATCCAGTTCCCGAGTTATTGACCAAAATGTGGGAAAAATGTGACCAAAAATGTGGTTTTGTACTATAACGCCAGCGTCACACAAAAACTACTGCATAGAAATGAATGAAACTTTCAATAATCATTTTCTAGACGTCTTTCCTAAAATTTAAGATATCTTTCACCTCGATATCTTACCCGGTTCCCAATTTATTGACCTAAATGTGGGCATAGGGTGACTGTATGATTTGTGCGTATCACTCATAAACTACTGAATAGAATTGAATGAAATTTTTACCATTCTATCACATAACGTCTAACTTAAATTCTAGGATAACTTTCCTTTAGATATCTTACCCGGTTCCCGAGTTATTGTGGTAATATGGTGCATTTTCTCTGCATGGTTGTACTCACATCATTGCAAACTTTTTTACCCAAGACAAAGAACCAATAAGCAAAGAACACATTCGGAAATTACTATAAAAAGTATCCGGACGAAAAACAACAGATTTTTCAAAAAATCCCTAATATTTATGTATAGATCCATTTCATATTTCGTAAAAAATTTATAAAGGCCCTAGAAACATAACATGGAGTTTTCGCTTTAAATGAAATTAATCCATCAATAACAGCTGTGATCACCTGATTTTCTGAGTTATTATGTCCCTGCTAGACACCTGTCAATCAATTGATTTACACAAGGCGGCAGTTACACGGTCAATATTTATCACGATATTTCGATGACGATAAAGGTGCATTAATCTTTTTGTGCTGAACTAATTTTTGTCTAGATTTTGTTAGTTCTTTTTATATACTTTCCCTGCAAAATTTTAGTGAGGTACACGAATTTGCAAGTAAACTCTGTTAATATCTCTACATATAATAAAATTGTTAAAGGTCGATGTCTGTACATTGCAGATATTTAGGAAAAATCGATAGCAATGATCATTATTAGGACAATAGAGGCCAAATCCACTGTTTTTAGAATTTTTGTCTGTCTGTCTTTCTGTTGTCTGTCTGTCTGTATGTTTGGGCGCGCATCACTAAAAAACTACTTAATGAAATGGAATGGAGCTTTTACCGTTGTATTACTTGACGTTTAGCTTAAAATTTAAGATACCATTTCCGTGTTCCGATAGCTTGACCGGTTTCGGAGATATAGACCTATTTGTGGACCAACGTGACCCAAAATTTGTTGGTACAATATGGGTATCAAACGAAAGGTGACAATGAGTGCTGCAATAAGCGATGTATTTAAGTTCCATATCTTATCTGCTATGGGATATAATGATGAAAATCGGACTCAGTTTCTTATTAGTTCTGAGACGCAGCGAAGCGAGCGGAGTTTACTACCTATATTAATTAAAAAGAAAGTTGTGTTAGTTGCACTTTTTATAACTCAAGAACGGCTAGACCGATTTGGCTGAAAATTAGCGGGGAAGTAGCTTGGAAACAGGAAAAGGATACTCTTTTTCCGGGAATTGGACCGAGAACCGACCTATTCCAATTTTTTTAAATTTATTTTGCGATTTACTTGAAATTGGTTACATTGCTAGCCTTTTACTTTTATTAAAATTTAGGATTGGTTCTTTTCCGGGAAGTGGATCATGGACCGACCTATTCCGAAACTTTTTATTTATGGTGCGATTTGATTTAATATATCGGTAGCCCTTTGGTTTTGTTGATAATTGTTATTCTTTTTTTCCGGAAAGTGGACCAGGGGCCGACCTATTCTAATTCTTTAAAAGATTTGCAGGGAGAGAGCGCATTTTGACATTTCATTGGGGGAGAGAGTTGCTGGGGGAAGTTCACTCAGCCAGTCAAAAAAAAATGGTTGTGACATAGGAAAGCAACAACAAAATCTGCAAAAGTTAGGTTATTAACCAAAATCCAAAATCAGTTTTGCTTGCAACTGTTGCCGTACGCTGACGATATTGATATCATTGGCCTTTACAACCGCGCCGTACCTTCTGCTTACTCCAAGCTAGAAAAAGGAGTGGAAAAAATGGGTTTTGTGGTGAACGAGGGGAAAACGAAGTACATTCGGTCTACATGCATTCGCGCCTTGGCAACCACGCCACTGTTGGCAGCAAAAATTTCGAAATAGCAAAGGACTCCGTTTACCTGGGAACCAGCATTAGCACCAACAGCCTGTTAGCCTAGAAATCCGACGAAGAATGGGCGAAGATGCTCCAGCCCAAAAGGTATTCTTATCGCCACCCACCGGTGGAAGCAGAGGAAGAGGGAGACCACCACTCCCATGGAAGGACCAAGTGGAAGCCGATTTGGGATCGCGCGGTGTTTCCAATTGGCGCCAGTATGTTGGACGGTCAAAATCGCCCAGGCGGTTAGATAACCATTTAAAGAAGAAGAAGTTTTGCTTGCAAGTATTTACGAGCAAATCTCATAAATCAACAACTAGATAATTTTCGACGCACAGGAAGATATTTATCAAGCCCAGTTTTGAATCGAGCAGCGTTTCGATACGATTGCAGCCCTGAATACGGCTTACATTCTAGCGTTCAAATTGGGAAAGTGGGCGTTGTTTTGCCATGACCATTACCAAATGACAAGGCCAATTCTGGAAAGTTTGTGGTCTGAATCTAAATAATCCATGTTCTCATGGTCAATTATATGGGGCATGCTCACGCGTCGGAAGACCATCTGCTTTATTTGTTCTAGCGGCTGATAATAAAACGAAAAATGTCGTCTATCACAAGGTGCTTGATTGAAGAGTACAACCCATGCACCAAAATACATGACCAAAATGGAATCGTAAAAAAAATTAATTTTCTATTCACATTTATCAATCTGCTCATTTATTGCTTTTAAGGCGGAACAAAGTTCGGCGGGTCAGCTAGTACATATATAAACATATATATTAGACTGGGTCGATTTATTAACCGATATCGCGCCATCGATTTTTCGATAGGTTTTGACCCTTTCGCCATTTTTTAAGGGGTTTTTCAGCATGCATGCAAAAACGTTTTCGATGAAAACGAATTTGTCTCATATTTCCTGTCCCACTTAAAATTATGGTCGATTTTTCGACCAAAACAAGTCCCGAAACCCGAAAATAAATTTTTTTTTCAAAAAACCGTTATCGCCAAAGTTTTTAGCGGACATTTTTAGGTCGGACAGGGTATACATGAAAATTTTAAAATCAAATAAAATATTTTTTAGTAGGCCATGAAAAAATCCTTAAAAATCAAAGTCGAAAAAAGGCAAAAAAAATTAAATTTCGCAGGCTCGAAAATTATTTTTTTTGGGTATGCGTAGTGGAACTTTTTTTTCCTGAGCCCAAAACCTATCGAAAAATCGATGGCGCGATATCGGTTAACTTTCGTCCATACAAATCCACCCACCCTAATTTATATATTATAGGGTGTCAAATATATTTGTATTAAATTGGAGAACTGAAAACTACCCTACAAACTAGATACCGGTTAGCAATGTAGCTAAATACTTGGTTTCATTAAGTTCGCGAAGGTGTAAAAAGTAGCTAATTTTGTTCAGATGGTGTGAAGATTTTAACTCTATCTGTTTTCCCGAATTCCGTCTTCAGAACTAGCTTATGCTTTGGCTTTGTGCCAATCGGTTGAAAATTGTAAATTTTGACAAAGCGAAGGGAAATTCTGATATTTATCGCGGTGAATGTCAGAATTTACAACTACGAATGTGTACACATTCATACAATCATATTATATCAAATAAATTTATATGCCAACACAAAAAATACGAAATATAATGGCAGAAAAAAATACGTAATTTTAAAATTTAGGTATTTGTTTCGTTTAGGATACCACCGCTAGAACACCTCCGCAATTATCGGGAAAGGTATCAAAATACACGTTTAGACTTTTGTATCAATAATCCGAAATCGGAAATTCAATTATATATTTCTGTCAAGAGATATTTGCAAAAGGTTAAAATTTTTCTGTCATTTTGATGTTGTTGTTGTAATCACACATATTGGATGTTCCAAAATGTACAGAAGTGAAATTTGCAGAAATGCTAAGGATCGCGGACCATGAAGGAATAAAAAGGTTTGAAATGGTTCATGTTTCGACTAAACTGTGATGAAAAATATTCGTTCAGTCGGTTATTGTATCCACATATGGTTAAATTTTTAGCTGGGGGTCAATTCTGGGTTTACGTTGTCGTGAAGTGAAAAGTAAATACGTCAATTCATCACGATTTTCGATTCTCATTTCACTTTACTCGATTTGAAGTCAAGTGAAAAAAGTTAACCCCAATATAAATTTGGTGTTAAAGTAAAATTTTCAAAAAATTCAAATATTGAATTTTTTACAAATTTAAAGGTTTATTAGAGATAAATATTACTTTTCCTCTTACAATTCTATAATAAACTATCATTTAGCAAGAACAACTTGTGTCAACGACATTCGAAATGTTCTTCAACAAACAGTTTTCACCGAAAATATCAGAATCGCATTTTAGAGTGAAGAAAGGAAAACGTCAAGTGATAACTAAAGTGAAAAGATTTTTCACTTCACGATTTTTTCTTCCTCTTTTCGTTTTTCCAAAAAACTTGACAAACAAGAATTGATTTATAAAAACAGCTGTTGTATATCCAATATTTGGGAAATTTTCAAACGAACAATGGGTATTTATTGGTATTTTTGAAAAGTGTGGTTAGCAGTGGTTGTTACGGTAATTTTTGTCGAGATTTTAATTTTGTTTTCAATAAGACAAAATAAAAATATCGAGTTCTAACAGCCATTTTGACGTAACCAACAAAAATAAAATTTTATAGGAGGTTTTTTAGTTTACATATATGAAAAGTTTTAAGGCAAAATGTTACTTATGTACATCATAGTACAAAAAGGGGTAAAAATACTTAATCCTTTTATCAAGGATTTTGGAAATTCTAGATTTAGTCTGAAAATACCGATTTTATGAAAAATTGCTATCCTCGAAACCTGCTGATTTATTTCTTATATAAAAAGGGTAGTTCGCGACTACAACTGGAATCATAGCGTAGTTCAAAACCATAACCAAAATGCGGTTGTCATGTTTTGCATGCTCACTTCCCTTTGGCGCTTTATAGCAACTATTTCATATTACTTGAACTTTGTTTGATAATAGTTTATCTGAAAAGTAATAAATGTATGTATTTACAGAAAGCATCAGATTTCGGTCTTGGAACATCATTATTTACTCGGATTCAGCGCTGCATAGAATCAGTCAGCCTCAAAGGCGTTGCAAATCGAGCAAATGCTGGTGAAAAGTCGCCATTATCAAATAGCAACGATATTCTTTTTAGTTTACAAACACAGTACCGCATGCATCCCGAAATATGTAAATGGCCAAATTCTTATTTTTACAAAAACGAATTAATAGACGATCCCAAAACATACCAGCTAAAAACGCCTTTGAAGCCGTTCTCAGTATTAAACCTTACCTATACACAAGATAATAATTGCCTTCGCGGTCAGATCGTTAACGAACTAGAGGCAAAATTTGTGGCACGTCTAGTGAAAACATTGGATTGCTATATTCCGATGAAGTATAACTCATATGGTGTTATAACGCCGTATGCTCAGCAGCGAGGTGCATTGGAAAAAGCTATGTGGTAAACCTTTTTGAAGTTATTATTATTAGCTGAAAACGTTTCTTTATTCGTGTTATTACTATTACCAGCAGCACTATCATTTCTATTGCTAATATTTTATTTTTATTTTCTGTACAGTGTTGCGGGATATCCTAATGTGATGGTAAATACTATTGACTCTTATCAGGGTATGGAAAGAGATGTTATTATTATTTCGAATGCGCGAACTACTGGGATAGGATTTTTGGCTAACTACCAACGTCTGAATGTGGCTTTAACGCGGCCGAAGAAGTGCCTTATACTATGTGGAAATTTGAAAAATTTAGAGGTAAGGACAAACAAGCCGTATTTTTGATAAATGCTTTTAAATGGGTTAAAAATGTCAGCCCTAGTTATCTACATATGTGTATTCAAATACTAATTTTATAACGAAATTTCAAAAACTGTCAAAAGTGGAATATTTATTCTTACATATGTAAGAATTACATACCTCCATTAAACGGCATACATCAAAAAAAAAGCATTATTCCCTACCTAGGTCCAGCACAGCTTTGAATAAGTTTTATTAAAAATAGAATGAACATGCTTTTGTTATTTTCATTTCATTTCGTCTTTGGACAAATCTTCTTTTACAATCTAGTTCTCTTATTTGCAGTTTACAACATTTACTATTGTTGTAGTCTTATTTTCCATGTACAGATTTCCATTTTAACCTGATTGTCCTTATTTCCAAGTGACTTCTCTCTTCTAAACCAGGAATTCGGAGAATTCGGAGAACTTTCTGGCCGAGTCCAACAAAGCGAAATTGATGCCATTACCACAACAGCCGGTTCTATCGTACCGGAATGACCCAGGTTTTTTTTTACCCGGCCAAGGGCTGTTATTTCAGTGTAACCCTGTCTAAACTGTCAAAATGGATACATCATTTTTCTTCTGCTGCCACTAACTTTTCACGAATTATATATTAACTGGTTTATACGCGAAAGTTTCACCCCACGATTCTATACAAATATGCAAAATAAATAAAAGAACTGAGATTTTTTGATAGTTGTGAATTTATTAACGAGTTTGGCATAGGACATTATTCTTTGTTCGAAAAACATTGGTTAAGCACATGATTTTTCTTTTGCTTGAGAGAAAAAAGCAAACGATGGATTGCTATTAAGCAAATGTTTAATGCTTGGCAGCCTATGAGTTTACTGTTGATTGCTCATTGAAAATTTTAAAAGCACAAGCAAAAGTAATCGAGAGGCTTTCGGTATTTGTTTGTTCTTGCTACTGCCAAGTCTGAAAAGCGAACTGCTTAGTAGCTGTAAAGCAATACATAGAGGTGACTCAATCATGCCCATATAAAATGGCTGATGTAACAGGCAAAGCAATATGCATGAAAATTGGTGTGGAGGTTTCCGGGAAGTGGACGAGACACCAGCCTATTCCAAAACTTTTTATTTATGGTGCGATTTGCTGAAATTCGGCACATTGGTAGCCCTTTACTTTCATTTAAATTTACGAATAGTTTTTTTTTCCGAAAAGTGGACTATGGGCCGACCTATTACAACATTTTTTATTTATGCTGATTTTCTTGGAATTTGGTACATTGGAAGCCCTTTGCTTTTATTAATATTTAAGTATGGTTGAAAATTTAACAATTTGAATTTTTGAAGTTGTACGGTAGATGTATTTGTTTCGAGTGTCTGTTAACTTATGGGGGCGATATTATAAAAATATCATGCCGCTACCAAGACGATCAAATGTTTCATGACAAAATTGTAATACAAAGAGGATTCGAAACATTGCGAATGAAACGACTGAAGAAGAACAAAAAATTGCACGTGAAGAGCAAAGCGAGGCAGCCCGTGAAACGGTTCGGTTGGCAATGCCAAATCGTCTAGCAAATCTCAGAGAACAATTTTTGAATTGAATCGGGCATGGTTAGGTTAGGTTGTGCTGGCAGGCCAACGCAGTGGCCTCACATAGACGCATAGCGTCCGTAGTGTTACCAGAAAAACTTTGACGACCTCTTGTTATACAGTTGACACTTCAGTGTCTATTTTACAAAACAGTAATGTTTTCTTCGCAAAAACCAGAAGCCTACTTGGGCCTATTTCTGTCAGTGAAGCTAGGTTGGGCAATTGTCCCTTTCCAAATGTTTGAAGCCGCAGTCTGGATAGAGCGGGGCATGTGCACATGACATGCTCCACAGTCTCCGTCTCCGCTTTGCATTTCCTACACATGCTGTCGGAAACAAGACCGATCTTGTGGGCATGGCCTGCCAGAAGGCAGTGCCCTGTAAGGATACCAATTAGCAGTCTACAGTCTTCCCTTTTGAGGGATACAATTGTTTTTGTAAGTTTCATGTCGTACGATTTGCACAGGATTTTGGAGATTTTACAGCCTTGCACTTCTTCCCATGCCTTATCTGCTTGTTTAACCATGTGTCATGGTCCAACTAAAAACTAAACTTAACTAAATTAGACTAGCTAATTTCTACTCGAATGCGATTTTGACATTAAACCTATGAATCACAAAAACAAAATACATGGTAAATGTATGTGTGTTTGTCCACTTCCCTATCCCTATCCACTTCTTCTTAAAACCCGCATTAACACCTTTCATTTGATATCCATATCGTGTAAACACCATCTGCAGTCACCCTTGCACCTGAAAACCACTCCCTTTTAAAACACTCCTTAACGCCTTTCATTTGATACCCATATCGTATAAACATCTTCTGGGATCACCCCTGGTCCACATTTTGACCGATATCTGGAAAACCCGAAAAATAGTGGACTTTTTTTTTTAGCCATAACCATGTCGTATGCCTAGATAGTTTATGTTTTAAATTTCATAAAAATCGTTATAAAATCCAAAATAAACGACATAATATTTCAGGATCGGCTCAGAAATCTATATTTTCTACTTTCTCACCATTTTACTCGTATAGCAAAAAATGTGCTTGGCACCCGGTGATGGTTTTCGTCAAAACCGCTTCCCACTCATGGTTGTTTCTGCTTTTTTAATTTTCAATAGCAGCATCAGCAATCCATTGTTTGCTTTTCTGCATTTTTCATGTTGTTGCTGCAGCAAATCGTTGTTTTCAAGCAAAAGCTTCTGCTTGCGTTGCTCATTTTTTTCGAGCGAAAGCAAAAGCAAACATGCTGCTTTTTAAGCAAGAAAAAAACCAAAACCACAGCATCAGCATATTTCGCTGCTTTTGCTATTATTGCTTATGCATTTTGAACCCTGGTTTTAGTTGTTTTCGTTAAGATCGCGTACAGTTTCAGCTAATTATAATTTTTGTTTAACTTTTGTGACTTTTCTCTTAAACATCAAGCGATCGTTAATACCAACATGAAGTGTAGCATAATCACAACAAGAAAGAAGTCGCAACAGGTGATCGTGCAGTGGCACCCAAAACTGGCAATACTGCGGCGGGGTTGCACGAAAATTCTGGATTTACGAACGAATCCATTATTTTTCACCCCCTGAGGGTTAATGGTTTAGAATATGTCAGAATTAACCTTGCTGACACCAACTGGAGGACGTTGCAAGACTGCCAAAACACCGCTTCCAGAACAGCAACGGTATGTCTTTTTATGTCATGAGTCTCGCCTTAACCCTTCACGGCGCAACAACGTACTTTTTTCTAAAAGTTGGTTTTTTTGGTAGAAAATGTCATAACTAGAAACATTTGTTTTAGCATTTTTTGATATTTTGAAGGAATCTATTTATTTAAAAAAAAAATGTTATGTTGTATATTTACAACAAATGATTAATTGAGTAAAAAAGTGTTATAATAGATTATATGAAGATTATTGAAGATAAAAATTTGTGAAGCAATTGTTGGTTTTGTTGTAACATAGCGACACTCCACATTTTTTGCAAATTGTTTGTGTGTATCCGGTGCACTTTGGAAACTTGCACCTCATACGATTATTACTCCAAGTAGGCCAATGACCGGACTGATCTTGACGCACTGGTTGTGGTGGTATGTATCAAAATATAAACGGAAATTTTTGTTCCTGGGTATATTTCTTGCTAGCCTAACCACAGCGTTCCAGTGAACACTATGTTTTCACATCCCGCATCAGGCTCAAATTGGTAACAAAATCCTGATACTCCACTTAGAACCATTATTTTATAGCCCCAATTAAGGGGGGTTCTTAGGGTTGTACCTTTTCATATAATTACGCGCTTTTGTTGAACATATCTGCTCGTCTACACAAAGGAACTGCTCCATTGGTACTTTTTAAATTCTATTAAATTCTTATTAAGATCATCAACAAGTGGCCTTATCTTAAATAGTCGGTCATGATTTGGATGCGATAACGGCAACATATTTTGATTGTCGTTGAAGTGAATATTGTTCCTGATTAATTCAAATCTTTTTTGTGACATGGTATTTTTAATCACTTCAATACCTATGTCATCTGACCAATACTTCCTTATGTTTGGCATACGTATAACCGACATATACAGGAGAATTCCAACGAATTGACGTGTCTCTAAGGCACTTACGGTAGCAGTAGAATTGCAATCTTTTTGGCGTATATATATATTAGTTTCATCAGTTATTTTTTCAAATATTTCCTGTGGAAATAGGTAAAAGAAAAATTGTATGGGATTTGAAAGAGCCATAAGTTCAGCAGGCAGCATCGTGTTTCCTAAAAAGGCGGGTTGGTTTTCATTCAGTAATAAATTGGTCTTTTTCCATGTTAAATTCTTTTTCCATTCGTCGCGATGTTTACTTGTACTCGGCAAAACTAGAGGGCTTTCGCAGCGTTCATTTTTTTCATTTTCATCATCAGTGTAGTCACTTTCGCTTAGCGCATTGGTTATGTCCTAGTTGTAGTCCGGATCATCAATGTTGTCATCACTTGAAAGGTCTTCATCATGTGAGCTCTCCAAATCGTCCAAAATATAGCTTATTTGAGCGGAATTCAATCGTCTCGTCGACATACTAAGCGAAAAATAACGAACATTTTATTTTTTGAAATTTACTAGTTAACATCTGTACTAAGCACTTCGTTGCATTACTGCAACAGTTATATAAACTAATATTCTAGTATACTCCGAGCTACTTTTCACTCAAAATATGAATTTATGCAAAAATACATGCACTTACCTCCAAAATAATACACTTTCAATAACTTTATTCACTTTTTGCAATTATAAACACAATGTTTAGCTCACACTGATCAACATCTCTTGGAAAACTGGAGTTAAATGCGAAGTTTTGCTATTTATTTTTAATTTACAGTTATTTTGACGAGAACGCCTCAATAATTCGAGAGAAAAAATATAGCAGATGTGCAACAGATTCATATAACTGCTGTTGTGACTTTATGTTAGAAAAAAAACGTAAATAGAAAATAATGTTGCAGAACTGCAACACGGCGCCGTGAAGGGTTAATAAAGAGGCAAACTTACTTACTGCCAGATAGTGAACAGAATTACTGAGTAGACGTTTTTACTGAACTGCCATAATTTTAGACATCCAAACAGATAGCGGTTGGACGAATATCCGCCATCCAGGGACACCGTATCGGTAGATACCTCCCTTAGAAGTCGGCCTGTGAACCACGTTATTGATAACCAGCCACACTAAAGAGGAGAGCGTTCTCCCTATGGATACTAGAGTCACCCCGACCCAACTTCGATCTGAATTCTGTAACACGCTTAACTCCTACTTATCCAGACCCAACCCCACCTACCAAATACTTACCCGCATGTGGTATGTCCCCTCATGATACTTCTCAATTGAACCTCCTCTTCTAACACCAATTTAGTGCCGTAGCTGCAATAAGGTCTTGATTTATCCCTACTTTACTATAAAACATCAAACTGCATTTATAATACTACCTACAGCTGTGTTTAATATAATAGTAGTGAAATTAATATCAATCAACAAAACAAACATAAAAATTCGAGCACTGCTCCAACAACAATTACCATAAACATAATTGATACAGGTACAGTGCGGGTGCATAACAAAAAACACTGAAGTGTTGATACGCAAAAAGCCCTTCTGTATCTAAACCGTTCTATGAACACGCCTAAAAATATTCCACTTTCCTTGAGTTGACATATAAAATATATGTACCAAAGAATGTATTAAAGTAATAAAGTAAAAATGGCACATTAGAGGAAAAATGCATCGTGACGCACAGGGTATCATAGCTTAGTTGTTAGAGTACTTTAACAGCGGCTTTGGTGCAGGCACTTGGGTTCGTATCCCAGTGTCCGACAAGGGGTCTGATGAGAATTTGGTGACTTCGAAACATGTCATCCCATACCATCGCTGTGCATATCGCTTTAATTTTCCTCTAATATCAATTAACAAAATTGGATATCGTTCAACGAAATAATAAGCTGCGTTTTTCATAGTATTAATTAGAATATATCGAAAGTTTACTCAAAGTTCAGGAAAGTTAATCAAACTTTATAAAGTGAGCATCAAAACCTGTAACTTTTTTGGCTAGACCAATCAATTTTAGTGCATGTTAGAACTTGTTCAAAAATTTAACTAAATTTTCAGAACTTTTTTCGTCGAGGGTGTGGAGTGGTTTCTTCCATACAAAGTTTGAACAAACTTTAATTTTTTATGGAAAACATTTTGAACAGCCTGTACAATCAAAATTCTAATAATTCAGGGAAATTTTTGAGCGAGTTCTGACTTGCACATTCCCGAAGTTGTTGTTGTTGTTGTGTTAACGACAAAAACACTCCCCGAAGGTTTTGGAGAGTGTTGTCGAATTAACAGTCCTTGGCCGGATTTGAACCCGGTACGCTCCGATACTCCCTTGCGGTACTGCCCGACTGTCGTGGTAGCGATTTATGACCAGTGAAACCTTCTAGGTCATGTCACCCCTCCTTCCGTAAGGAAGGATAAGATGGGTAATGAGAGGTGAGAGGCATCATATCCGTAGATCAGCCATCGAGTTGCACGTCATTACCTTTGTGCATATAAGTCGCCTCTTACGACCGGTATGCCTACCTCGGGCATATTCTAAACCCCTAACCCGCAGGGGTACATTCCCGAAGTAAAATTGATTACCCTACAAAACTGCGTACTTAAAAATCTTCCAGAAACTGTGCCATAAAAGTAGCAGATTTTGATGCCTATTTTTTAAAGTTTAATTAACTTTCCTGAACTTTTGTGCAAACCTTGAAATTTCTTTTTATGTCGTTTTTCTTATAGAATTCGTTATATTTTAAATGAAAATGATTAAAAACAGAGGTCCTTCGTATTTCTTGGAACGATATCTAATTTAATTTCACTACTATTTTATGAATACAACTGTATGTACATTTGTGTAATATAGGAACTTAACAAAACTCTTTGAATATGGGTCTTTAAAAGTATTTTGTCTTTTTCTTTAACTATTATAGTCAGTGCCGGCTTGGCGTAGCCTCTTGGCATCGGCCCGTGAACGAAAATTATATCATGAGCTTAGTGCAGATTGTATGGATGATATGCATAGAAATGTGATACCAAAAATCAAAATTTCCAAAACAACTGAAGCAACTGCAGTGGGAACAAGAACAGCTAAAGAAATTGCAGTGCCAGCAGCAAATCAATCAAAGGAGTGAAGAAGACAAAAAATTGTGAAATGAAAGTTGTTATTGAATTCTTCCATTCACTAATTGAAAGTGATTATTATTTTATATATAAGTGCAGTTGGAAAAATTATTTAAATATGTATGTATATATACATAAGAAATATCTTGCGTTCTGGTACATTAGGGCAGGTCAATCTATTTTTTATACAACGTTCATTAGAGTATGCTAAAGGCATTTTCAAGCCCCCCCCCAAATTTATAAACATTTTTCGCAGTTTTGTTTCTATTAAAACTATACATTCCATAACAATTTTTTGAATGACAGGTGGTGCTGTTTTGACGAAGTTGATACAAATAATCCCGAAATATTTTTCTACAGCATAGGCTGTTGTGATTGTATCGTTATTTCGCTCTGCCTAATTGGAATATATCATATGGTTTTCTCAGTTGTAATACCGAACGTTTGGTGTTACCAGAGCCGGACATTAAGGATTGTATATCGATTAAGTCCACGATTACAATTACGGTAATTGTAATTAAAATTTTATTTTACGATTGCTGCTATCGTAATCGCGTTTCGAACAATTATCAACAATTATCGAACAATAACTGTAACCATAATATTAAAAAATTTAAAACTTGATTAGTGTAATCGTAACAGTCTTGTACTCGTAATCCTGATTGTGCATAATCGATTGCCCCTAATATAACGATTACCGTTTTTTCTTTTCAAATTGCGATTGTTGTAATAGTTAATTTAGGTAGCCACACAGTAAATTTAATTATAATTCGATTCCATCAAATTGCCTTTGCTAAAACCGTTTCGAATAATTATCATTAATGTCATCCCAATTAAAAAAAAATTTCAAATTACGATTTCTGTAATGGCCGAATTAGTCTAGACTTAGAATAACTTGACTTGACTTAGTTTGCATGTTATATGGTAGCACAGTTCTCTCACGGCTATCATTGAACTTAGAAACTTAAATTGGAAATCAAAAATCTATAGTTTTCTAAGTTAAGTTATTTTCTGGGTAACTACGTTCACTTGCTGCTCAATTGTTAGATGTAGGGTTTCCAAGTAAAGTTAAGTCTAAGTCTAGGCTAATTCGGCCATAATAAGCGTCTTGTAATCGTAATGCTTATCGAAAAGGTGCATCCTTGTGTGTAAAAGGCGGTGTTATGTGATGCTAAAAGAGGAAACTGGGAACTATTCCTAATCAAATTTTGTATGTTACTTAATTAAAAATCGTGCAAGCATAGATAAACCTATTCATAGCTGTTAAACTACTTATCATATTTGTGTTATATTAGCTTTAGATATGTTTAAAGAAGTAAATTAGATAACGGCAGCTTACACTTAACACTCCATTATAGTAAATATTTATTTTTATATTCACTTTGTATATACTAAAAAAGGTTCTTTTACATTTGGGTGCAAATCCTTTATGCTGGGGACAATGAACAAAAAATCGGACCACACAAATTTGCCAGCTCTAATGTACATATACTCGTATAAAGTACGTTATATGCATATAATTAACGTACGTAATCTAAATTCGCTAATTATTTTAGCGTATCCTTGCCATAAAAAATAATTTTATTCATTTAAAACTCTGTTATATCATCGTAATATTTTGCATTATTCCATAATTTGGCATAGTACAAAGATAGCTATAAGGATGTGTATATGTACATAGCGAATAAAAAATGCTCTTTGAAGGGAAATAGAGATTTAAGATTCATAAGTGAGAAAATCACAAAATAAACCATATGAGCAATCCCATTTTGGTTTACCATTTATCTACTCGCTTTTTTTTTTTTGATGACTTTATCTATACTCGACTCAAGAAAAATTCACACTGAAAAACAACATTAAGGCGATCAGGCAACGATTAATTTCATATTGTTTATCAAACTGCATATCATTTAAATATGACGGCCTGTGAGCGAGATTATTAAATCGCAACTAGCATAACTATAAACAAGTAAGGACGGTGCTGTCTTCGGCTGTGCCGAAGGCTTTATACCTTTCATGAATACGTGCAAACTTAAATACGCATTGTTGTTGAGGGAGAAATGGCCATAATCCTCTTATCTGAACGATCGGTTGTATGGGATATAAACTATATATAGCTCCTATCCTAGCGATTTTTTACCAAATTTTTTATTATCTGTAAGCAAATATCTCACCAAGTTTCAAGTTTTAATCTTCCAAAATTAGGGATAAATGGCCATAATCCTCTTATTTGAACGATCGGTTGTATGGGATATATGTATACTACGTGTAGCTCCAATCTTAGCGATTTTTTTACCAAATTTTTTATTATCCATAGGAAAATATCTCACCAAGTTTCAAGTTTTAATCTTTAAAAATGAGTGAGAAATGGTCATAATCCTCTTATTTGAACGATCGGTTGTATGGGAGATATATGCTATAGTGACCCGATTATACCGGATCCGACAAATGTCTAATATAATACAAAAATACATCCGTGTGTCAAATTTCATCGAGATATCTCAAAAATTGAGGGACTAGTTTGCGTTCAAACAGACGGACGGACATGGCTGTATCAACTCAGTTCATCGTCCTGATCAATTTGGTATACTTAATGGTGGGTCTATCTCTTATATTTCTAAACGTTTCAAACATCGGAAGTTAATATACCATTTCATGTTGATGAAAGGTATAAAAAAAGATTCCCTAAAAGGCGCGATTATAAAGATGCCCAGTACATCGAAATGAGATACATGTCTTAAAACATCTAAAAACAAAAAAATAATAATGTAAAAAAATGCTCACAGCTAGGAAATGAAACAAATATTGGATATATTGACAGTTTTTTATTCGTCATTTCGATGTAAGATGAAATATTTTCTACTTAAAAAAAGTTTAATTAAAAGTAACAAAAAATAAGCGGAAAAATTATAAGCGCTAACAATATTGGTTGCTATGAAAGCTGATTCAGTACAAGGTGGAACTGCCCAATCAGTTGATACCTATCTTTTTCTCGAATTTGTATACAATAAAACCTAAGAACTATAAAAACAAAACACATTGTAAATTAACACGTATGTGTGTTTGTAATTCGACTTGCTTCAATTGAATTCACCTCGTTTGCTATCTCACAAGCGACAAGAGTATGATACCAGCGAGTACTTTTCGTCGATACTTTTTTTGTATCGATTTCTCCTCCCTAAAATTTAAACAAGTTCTGATATCGAGTACCAGGCGGTATCGGAACAACACTAGTCGCAACGTACCCAGTATGTAAGTTTTTGTCTGATTATAAAAAAAAAATTAAAAACACGTTTCCAACACTTGGACAAAATCTCAAGATTCGTTTAGATAGTTAAATATATTTACGATATTTTTATACTTCCTAAAATTATCACTTCCATCACTTTTTCGAATTTCTAGCGGATTCGAAAATATGGTGAAGTTCGTAGAAATATAATGAACTTCGGTCCTAAGAGTAGGCTTACATACATACACAATAATCTACAATCTGAAAAAGTTATTCAACAAGTTCACATATGTTCGATTTTGTATTTGATTCAGTTTGGCGCAAATTTTTTTTTCGAATTAAATATTTATTAAATAGAAGCTTTTTAGCTTTTGTTTTCTTGCATGCTCTCCCCTCCTCTGTCAAAAAAATGCCATATCTTGAAATTCACTTGAAATAGCCCTATCTTCAATAAAGAACTATTTAGGATTGAATTAAATAACGTCCTGTCTCTGAGCGAGTTTCAACAAACGCCCTCCTAAAAACATCTGAAATATGGCGTTCTCCAACCTAATTGTTGTCGGGTTTTCTTGAAAAATACTCTCAGATAAGCTGAAGAAGTTCACCGTCTATTTTGAGTTTGCGCTTTTTTGAAATATTCTTACCCCCATATGTATAAAAAATAAAATTGGTTTATAAAGCTTTTTAAAATAACATTTTCTTACAAATTTTGAATTCTATACTTTTTATTTTTTTATGAATAAAGGTGTTAGAAAAGATATTGCAGAACCCAAAAAAAAATAAAAAAATAAGTAACCAACTAAACATTTGATATAAATTCATTAAATAGCACAATTTTGGGTTTCTTCGTTTAGATCCCATTAAGCTTCAGATAATTATGCAAAATTTGGAACTTTCGGTACTCTTAAATGATTTTCTAGCAAAATGTATACTCGTATTTTATCATTTTACGTTCGTAAACCTCAACATGACAATAAAATGGCCAACAAAAGTGCCACCTCTGCGGTAGGTTGGGTTGCACAAATATACGAACAAACTCTACAATTTCTCTAACTTTAGATACTGTTTGTTGGGATGTAAAATCAATTAGATTAAAATTGTTCTTTTTAGTTCATAAACAAAACACAAACAAAAATTATTTGATTTAGTATAGTACATATGTAAGCAAGAACATGTAAATAATATGCAAGTTCCTGAATAATAAGTAATTTAAAATAACTACAGGTCTGAAATTCAATAACGGCTAATTTTAAGAAAATGTGTGACTAGATCCATTTTCACAGTGACAAGTCAATTTCAATTCTGCAGCTAACTATCGATTCACAATTTTATTTGATCTATTTTGCTAAATATTTACTGTCCATTACGCAAGAGACAAGGTTATGATTTCTAACCCGAGGTTAACTCACCAATGCTGCGGTTGAACTCTAGTCAACTCAACTTCAAAATTGAGATTTAACTGTGGAACGTAAGTTAACTCGCCACTGTGAAAATTACCCTAAGAAATATGTTTTTTAGTTATATTTTAGGTGCACTACGTAGTGGTATAAAAGATAAACCCATGCAAAAGAGGCGACAATTTATATATATTATGTAATTTTATCGAAACTGCATACTGGATTTAGTTTTTGTTACTACAGTTATACAAGTAATACATATCGATTGCCCCGAGCAGCTTTGTACCAACTCGTGGAGAACGTTTTGTTTTATCTTATCTCGCGCTCAGTTCAGTAAACTGTCTCAACTCGCGTTCTCCGTTTCATTCAGTACTAACTAACTGAGGCACGTTCATTTCATCTTATCTCGAACGCTGCGAAGTAAACTATCTTAACTCAATCGCGTCTTTTCATAATGTCTCAACTCCCGGCGTTGCTTATATACTGTCTCAACTCATTTTTTTGGAATTTTTTTTTTTTAATTTTCAAATACATATTTCCATTGTAATTTATCTGAGAAAATCCCAAAGCAATCAAAAATATATTTATATATTTAAAAATGTTTAAACCGAATAGCTCAACTTAGTTTGAGGAAAATGTTCCGTTCTATTTTATCTCAACTCGCGCATACATGCGTAATAGTTATTCCGTTGTTGTTCTTTTGTTTTAACAGTAAACAGGTGTTTGGGATAGACGGTGGAAAGTAGTTATTATTTGAGGGAGGAAGCTAATTTGTTTGTCTAGTAAATACAAGGTGGCGCAAAAGTAATCCTCCTATCAGAAAATGCTATAAATTTTGCGATTGGCCCCTAAAGTCAGTTCTGTTTTGACATTTGTGTAGAAAACACATGCGAAATACACGTTAATAAACAATGTTATGCTACACTGCTCCAGAACGCGGAATATTGCTGACTATTTATTTGACCAATAATCGGTCGGGGCCAAACCGTTACTGTGAATGGTGAGCGCTACAGAGCAATGATCAACGAGTTCTTTTTGCCGCAACTTGATGAATTGGGATTGGAAAACATGTGCCACAACCGATATGCTGAACATCGGAAGCTTACTTTTGCGCCACCTTGTATAAAGAAAAAAATATTTTCTACTCATAATAATTATCAAGCAACCTAAAATTAAATTTTGACTTATAACTATTATTTCCAAAAAATAAACCAAACGTTGACGAGAGAATATTATTGTAAAAAAATATTTTTTCTTTCGTTTTATAAATTTTACAAAATAAAGTTTTGAATAAATTTTGAAATTCGGGCAAAGTGTTCAATGTATAAATTTCAAATAATAATTATTTGGAGTCTCTGGAAAAAATTTTGAAACTCTCATCAGTATTTATTCTTAAAAATGGTACAAAACAATCAAACATTACATCTAAGCAAATGTGATGAGCTTTATGTGAGTTTCCATTTTTCAAATGAAATACATACGAGGTCTGTTCAAAAAGTATCGCGAATTTTGAATTTTCGCTGGTTACGTATATTCGAATTTCGAATTTTTTGTGGCGTTATGTTGGTACTCATGTCTCTCACTTATGCCGACAAGCTCGGCCATTTTGAATGTTCAGTTAATTGTTGACAGCTGCTTTGCTTGCACGTGTTTTGGATCGTCTTCGATTTTTACGCGAAATTCGTACCAAAATTGCTCAATTGTGACCAAAAACAGCAGCGCATGAACATTGCTAATGAGCTGTTAAACTCTGTCCGCGACGACCCAAATTTGCTCCAGAGGGTCATAACTGGTGACGAATCGTGGGTTTATGGTTATGACGTGGAAACCAAAGCTCAATCATCTCAATGGAAGCTGCCGCACGAACCAAGACCGAAAAAAGCGCGCCAAGTTCGGTCGAATGTGAAAGTTTTGCTGACAGTTTTCTTCGATTGCAGGGGCGTGGTGCATCATGAGTTCTTGCCACAGGGAAGAACGGTCAATAAGGAATATTACCTGCAAGTTATGCGCAATTTGCGCGAAGCAATCCGCCAGAAACGCCCGGATTTGTGGAAGAACAAAAATTGGCTTTTGCACCACGATAACGCCCCTGCTCACGCATCGTTGCTTGTGCGCGACTTTTTGGCCAAAAAAAACACACTAATGATGCCGCAGCCACCGTATTCCCCAGATCTGGCCCTCTGTGACTTTTTCTTGTTCCCTAAACTGAAGAGGCCCATGAAAGGACGACGTTACGCTTCTCTTGACGAGATTAAGACAGCATCGAAGGAGAAGCTGAACAAGATACAAAAAAATGATTTTTTGAAGTGCTTCGAAGATTGGAAAAACCGTTGGCACAAGTGTATAATATCTCATGGGGATTACTTTGAAGGGGACAAAATAGATATTCATGAATAAATAAATAATTTTTGAAAAAACACAAAATTCGCGATACTTTTTGAACACACCTCGTATGTACATATGTATTATAATTTATTATCATAAGAACTTGATGTAACGTCTTAGATTGATAAAAAGCGCGGGCAACTACATTTCCCCTTCAAGTATTTCTATTCATTAAAAATACTGAAAATTCTTTTGTTTAAATTGAAAATATGAGTTAAGTTATATTTTATATAGTCAAGTTGAAGGATATTACGTTTCTACATTATTTTCATTACTTTTAATTTAAAAAGGTCTTAATTCACTTGCTTCTGCAGAGTCTTTTATTAATTTAATTAAGCATTTGATAAGATTGTGTTATGTATGGACTCGAATTGGATTTTTATTTTTACCTTAACATTAAAGTAGCTCGTTCTCGAAATTGTACGAATCAAAGTTGAGATAGTTTATAAGCAACGCCGGGAGTTGAGACATTATGAAAAGATGCGATTGAGTTAAGATAGTTTACTTCGCAGTGTTCGAGATAAGATAAAATGAACGTGCCTCAGTTAGTTAGTACTGAATGAAACGGAGAACGCGAGTTGAGACAGTTTACTGAAATAAGCGCGAGATAAGATAAAACAAAACGTTTTCCACGAGTTGGTACAAAGCTGCTCGGGGCAATCGATATGTATGTATGTAGTTTTGTAGGCTTAAGGGAAACGAATGAATAAAAGCTTCGTATATTTTTTTTTAAGTTACACATTTATTTCACAATACTCAGGTATTCAATTTGTTTTTAATTTTTTAGTGATACCAAGGCGAATTCACTTACAGGTGATCTCATACGAACATATGAGCAGTGGATTCTTCTTTCAAAATAAAAAAATTCTATGCAATCTGACAGGAGAAGCAGCCAAAGGAAAAACAAAACACATGAAGTATGTGTGTGTATACAGCAACAAATTCGCCGCGATATCACTTGGTATAAATTCGCCTTGAGTGATACATAATTTTGGGTTTCTTATATTTTCTTTAATCTCAAAAAACTTAGTGCTAAACAATTGAAAGCCAGATTTTTCACCACATTTCATAAAATATTTAAGTTTTTTCACAAAATACTTGGAGTGCCAATGCGAAAAATGTTTCATGCTACACAACTTTTTCAAGACAGAAGTAAGTATGCGATGCAATAGTGAACGTAATGTTGTGTTGGCATTAAATCTGAAAGCATTTCAAATTTCAATGGTAGCCATTGTCTTGAAATATTAAAAATAAATCGAGGACAAAAGCCCAGGATTATTCTGGACGAACTTCATTTGACATTTAATAATAACAATAATAATGAAATTGACATCTACTGTACCCCGATGTCTTCATAGCACGTCTACTAAGCCGATGTCCTTCAGGACGTCCATAATTGAGGTCGTCATATGACAGTTAGCATCGAAAGTATTGATGGGTGTTTAGTACCTTATAAAGTATTTGCCAGAAGGTCGCGGTAAGTATTGCTTCTAACAACAAAGCACGGCGAAGCCCGTCTACGATTTGCAAAACAGCATGTATTTTGGCCCTTGAACCCGTTGAAAACGGCGGTGTCAAAAGGCACTGGCACTCCAAGTATTTTGTGGACAACTGAATGTGTACATTCTGAGAATGCAGCAGAATCAACAGCAAGAATTAGATACGTAATTAAACAAAACTTAGAAAAACCCGGAGAGATTTATAATAATCTCACTTCCTTTAAAAGGAGTCTGCGTATACTGCACAAACTGAACGAAATGTTTGCTTTGAATGAATGAGCATACCACACAGTCTGACTTTCAATTATTGAACAAAATGTCATTTTCATAAATATGTATATATGACTGCTTCCAAAATACAATCTTCAAACCCGAATTTAGTTCCGTATCATAATTATCTTGCTGGTTTAATAATTTCACATCAATAATGTATATAGAATTTAATCTATTCATATGTAAGTAGGTAAGTTTGAAATTGTTTGGATACATGTACTTAGGTTTTTTTTAAATACATTATCTAATTATTATAGCATTGACTATAAATCTTGAACTCTAATACTAAATAATCGTAAAGCAAAAAATTAAAACTATTCTTGATCAATTATCTTATTTAGTTGCGAACTTGATCTCATTTAGCTACTACGTACAAACATTATTAGTCTAAGTATTGCACTTTCTTCATCAAATAGTGTCAAAAGGCCTAAAATTAACTAATCCATAGACCAATATGTTCTAATTTAAAACACATATCTGACACATGTATGAGAATTACCATTGCGTTTCCTTTTTCTACGTTAACATACCTATTCAAACATAATTTTCAAGACAGTTTAAATGCTATAATCCGACACATTTGCCTGTGTACTTCATTTAAGTTTAAATAAAAGTAAAATAAACTATTTATTATCTAAACACCATTCGCTTTAGTGGTGTTATCCCAATGTATGTATAATGGGTAATTCCGAGTAAGCAAGTATTTTTATGTAAAAATGTATCATGAGGTTCAAGGGGTTGAGGCCCTCTCTTGAACCTTTTATCGCGAAAGAGTACCGATGCAGTCAATCTCCGAAATGTTGCATTGATTCAACTGCTTCTTTTTCAATCGCACTTTTCAATCTAGTATCTAGACTTTAATGAAAATGTGCGAGGATTAGAAAAATAAAATGGCTAATTTCAATGGCAATGTCACTAAGTCTAAATACCTGCTTTTATATCCCATGAAATCTAGCCAAAATCTCTTTATTTATATTCACAGTTGCGTGGTGCAGTATATTAGTTTAAGAATAAAATAGAAAACCTCTTACAAAGTACAAAACCAATATTTAGTTCATCTGAAAAACCGACCATTTATGCTCACTCGAAGAATGCGCTGTGATGGCAGAGAGTTCAAAATCGTATCAAACTTGTTCCATAATGTAACTAACTCTCCTAGAACTCAACCTTTAACACGGTATTGGCACTGCCCACTTACTATATGTAGGTCACAAAGCGGTTTTATTCAAGTCATAGCTATTTGTTATTTTCCCTTTGCTTATGCAATCTCAAAAGAGCTTTATAGTAAATAACTTGTTGAAAATAACTTTCATAAAATTTATGAATTTGACATTCTTCTATTATTTCGTCTATTAAATAAATATGTAGGTATGTAAGTATTTGTGACTTTATACACAATCATCATTAACAAACAGTGCGGAGATCGCTGTTAAGTTTTGCTATTGAAGCTAATATTAATAGCTTATATCAACAATAATAAATTGCATTATGATATTAAGAGTAAAAATAAACAAATTATTTCTAAGAATGTTTAAAAACAAATATGTAATATTAGTTTCTGGAGTTATTTCTATCAATATAATACGCTTAATTTAATAGTTTTTATTTTCTCAAAATCTCTAGTTGGTTATTAAGTCAGCAAGACTTTCTTTAAGTGATTGGTAAATTTGTAGTTGTTGTTCCGGTTTCAAATTGTAGATCTGCAAAAAAAAAAAAAAATTACATAAAAATCGATTCACAACAATCCATAAAAATATCTATAGGTCTATCCACTATCATCTATTGGTCGTTTTTGATGCTCGTCTCATTCAAAATAATCCAACTGTTTATATAAGTGGCTCTCACGATCTTGATGATTTGCCTGCCGAATTTGACAACTAACATAATTATCGAGTCGAGAAAGATGTTAGAGAACTACACTAATAATCGACTCTAGCATGTTTAGCGTGTTAATGCAAATTCAATTGACATTAGAATCCAGTTAGAAAATGAAACTCTTGTTGGAGAACTCTGTTTCTCTTGTGTTTCTCAATAGGTCCTTTAATTTAAGGGATTAGTTGAGTAAGGATCAGAAGTATTAAGGAATGCATTCCTATTCATTATATAGCAAAGTCCCTTATAATAATTATTTCTTTTGCATTTTGGGGAATAATTAAATGGAAAAGCATGTTTTAAGCAGTTTCTTCATACATTTTCAAATAAGCTGACAATATTTTGAGATAATTCGATAATTCAATTTATGTCATATTTGTAAGAAACATAAACAATATGAATGAACGAAATATAGTATTATTAAAAGCAATACCACGATTAGACAAGAAAACCCTACAGTTGTGTTCCCAATAATAGTAGTGAAATTAAATTGGGTATCGTTCAACGAAATAAGAAGAATCTGTGTTTTCTAGAAATGCAGGAAAATTATTGAGCGAGTTCTGACTTGCACATTCCTGGGGATCAATTCTGGTTTTGCGTTATCGTGAAGTGACAAAAATCTTTTCACTTTAGGTATCACTTGACGTTTTCCTTTCTTCACTTCACTGAGCTCTAAACTGCGCTTCTGATATTTGCGGTGAAACCTGTAGAAACCTGTTGAAGAACTTTTTTAATTGCGTCGACGCAGTTTCCCCGTGCTAAATGATAGTTTATTATAGAATTGTAAGATATAAATTTCTAAAAAATCCGATGTTTGAAATTTTGACGTTAACACCAAATTTATATAGGCATTCACTTTTTTTCACTTCACTTCAAATCGAAAATTTAAAGCAAAATGGGAATCGAAAATAGTGGTGAATTGACGCATTTACTTTTCTCTTCACGATAACGCAACACCATAATGGACCCCCTAAAATAATATTGATTGGGCTACAAAACTGTGAACTCAAAACATTTCTAGAAACTCTGCCAAAAAAGTTGCAGATTTTGATGCCAAGTTTTCAAAGCTTAACTTTCCTGAACTTTGTGTAGGCTTCGAAATTTCTTCATATTATTAAAAACAAAGCTCTTCTTATTTCGTTCAACGATATCCAATTTAATTTCACAAATTATTGTGAACACAACTGTAAGTATAATTAATATACACTATATAGTCCATAAAGGAGTGCAAAGGAATGCGGAATGCATTGTAATCCAAGGAGTGCGATCTAGAGAGTAAGAAGAAGATTTTCGAGAATAATGAACTTTTTTAATTGCCAAAAACGCAAATGTATTGCAAACTTTTGGGTCGGCATACAAATGAATAATTATTCCTAAATAAATGCATTATTTAACAACTCTGCACAACATTTGAATTGAAAACTATATTTCTCAATTCAACAAATTACATACTATTTCACAATAAAATTTGATATTAGAAAACTTTACAAAATTCAAAATTAATAATTATAAAATTAACGGTGCTAACTATACTTAATGTAACCAGATAAAAGGTGAAAGTAATTTGAATTAATAATTTTACAAATTAAATAAACGTTTTCATTAATCATAATCTGGTTAATAAGTCCCGAATGATTGCTGTTTACTTAAAACAATTAATCTGAATAACTTAGTTCATTCCTTTACAATACATTTTAGTTGTTGTTGTTGTTGTTAACACCGCTTCGCCCTGCCTAATGGGCTCGATCACTCTAAATTGTTATCAGACTCTTCTAACGGAAGTACGAGGAAACGCGCAGTTTCCACAGGGTTGGACCAGAGTGATGTAGGTGTTAGAAGAATGGGTTCAACTGAACAGGAGAAGAGATGTATGGTATCATGAGGGGTCATACCACATGCAGGGCATGTATTTGGTATGTTGGGGTTCAGTCTGGATAAGTAAGAGTTTAACCTATTACAATATCCAGAGCGAAGTTGTGCTAGTATGACTCTAGTCTCCCTCGGAAGTACACGCTCCTCTTCAGCCAATTCCGGTGGTTGGGTATTAGTAACGGGATTCACAGGCCGAGATCTGAGAGATCTATCTACCGACTCGGTGTGGAGGTCATTTAGAGCCCGTCTATGGTTCCGCAGATCAAACGGCAAAGAAATATGATGCCGGATCTCATCGTAATGTTTACGGAGATATCCCCTTATGTCTCTGGGGGGCGGAGCTTCATCCAATAGATGTCGATTTGGATGACTGGGTTTATGACAGTTCAGAAGGAACTGTCTACTCAAGAGTTCCGCGTGCTCTTGAACATTGAGCAATTTTGCCTCTTGATGGAGGTGAGACTCAGATGACATAAGCAGGCATCCCGTAGCAGTTCTGATGGCGGTGTTTTGGCAGACTTGCAATTTCCTCCAGTTGGTGTCAGAAAGATTGGGCGACCATATAGGCGCAGCATAGTCAATAACCGGCCGGCCAATAGCCTTATATGCAGCAAGCAAAGTTTCTTTGTCTTTTCCCCAAGTAATGCCGGCCAGTGACTTGAGGATCTTATTGCGGCTCTGTACCTTTGAGGCTATTGCGGTGGCATGACCAGCGAAGGTGAGGCCGTTGTCAAATGTCACACCCAAGATTTTTGGGTGGTTGACAGTAGGTAGAGGTACTCCGTCTACGTGAACATTTAACTCTTGCCCCATCTGCGCATTCCATGTAGTAAACAGGGTCGCCGTCGACTTAGTCGGAGATAGGGTCAGATTACGCTCGGTGAAGAAGCTGGAAAGGTCATGGAGGTAACTGTTGATTCTAATACAGAGTTCATCAATGGAGGGACCCTTGCCCGAGGCCATTATCGGGCAGTCGTCAGCGTAGGAAACAATGCATTTGACAGGTCAAGTGCCACGAGAACCGTCCTATGGTTTGGTGGATGTTGATTCAAACCATTGTTAATCTGCGTTGTAATGGCGTTCAAAGCGGATGTCGTGCTGTGATTTTTGCGGAAACCATGTTGATGATCGGCCAATTTTAGATTTGTAACGAAGTAAGGAAGCAGAATGGACTCTAGTAGTTTCGCTACCGGCAAAGGGAGGGATATCGGGCGATAAGACTCTCCTAGGTTCGCCGGCTTCCCTGGTTTTAGTAGGGGGACTACAATCGCTTGTTTCCATATCTCAGGTATAACGAAGGTAGTTAGAGAAAGATTAAAGAGAGCCGCTAAATAACTCTGTCCTTCGTGGCCAAGGTGTTTGGTCATCTTCATGGCGATTCCGTCGGGTCCGATGGATTTTTAGGGTTTGGCCTTCATTATGGCTTTCTTAACCTCTGCGACTGAGACTGCAATGGGCGCAGTAGAGTGTTTGTGTTTGCGCGCACGTCGGAAGGTTCTTCTCTTAGTCCTATCCGCAGGTGGATGCATTATAAACAGCCGGCAAAAGGAGCTCGCGCATTTCCTGGCGTCCGATTTGACGCTGTCTCCGAAAGCAATGGCGACCTTGTCTTTGTGTTTGGTCGGATTGGATAGGGCCTTGACAGTCGACCATAATTTGCCGACTCCGCCGGAGAGGTTGCATGTGTCAAGGTGTTGTTTCCACTTGGTCAGCTTGTGTTCGTTGACAATCCTACGAATTTCCGCATTGAGATCTTTTATTCTGGGATCTGCGGGATTGATGAGTCTCACTTGGTCACGTTCTCTTGCCATCGCCGCAGCTTCTGCCGGGAAATTCGGACGAATTTCTGGTATTCTGCCAGCAGGAATGAAGCGGCATGAGGCTGAATCAATGATCTTGCGAAACTCTCTTTCGCCTTTGCGTACGTCCGTAGGAGTGGGTAAGGCAGCGAAGGGGCGCTCTGTATATTCAGTAAAGCGGTCCCAGTCTGCTTTGGTGAAGTTGATGTATGTTATTTTATCAGTCGTTATGAAGTCGGTCGGTCGTTCAACAGAGAGTAAGATGGGTAGGTGGTCTGAAGCTAATGTAAGCATCGGTCGCCAGATGACAAAGTTAATAAGGCCCGCGCTCGTTATGGAGATGTCTGGCGAACTGTGACAGTTACCTGCCACCCTGGTGGGGGCATCTCCATTGACTGTACAGAATGCTGAGTTATCTATTTGGTCTGCAATTGCGTGTCCTCTGCTGTCTGCTGGCAAGTTGGAGTGCCAGAGATCGTGATGTGCGTTGAAGTCGCCTAGGATTAGACGGTTATCGCCCCTTAGCAACGCACTAATGTCGGGATGATAATCTCTAGGACAACACGTGACAGGAGGAATATAGATGTTTATGATTTGCAGGTCGACGTCTCCTGACCGGACTGCTATGCCTTGGCATTCTAAGGTAGAGTCCCAGGGGTCGACGTCAGGGGAAAATAGATTATATTGTACAGAGTGATGTGTAATGAACGCAAGGCCACCCCCAAGACCGCTGGGACGGTCTTTTCGATCTACATTATAACCATCACAAGTTCGTAAGTCCGATCTCGTGTTCAATTTTGTCTCTTGCATCGCGGCGATTTTGATGTTGTGCGTCTTCATAAAGTCAGTTATCTCCGCGATCTTTCCAGCTAATCCGTTACAGTTCAGCTGCAAAATTTTGAAGTGTGTAGGAGGGAAGACGGGGGACATACTAGGCGTGAGGGACGGATGCGTTTGCCTAGGTGGAGGTAGGCTAAGGCCTAAACTATGTCGCAGTCTAGAGTTGACAGCGCCATGGCCGATGTTGCCTGGCGTGGAAGGCGGCTGTGTACTGCAACAGGGGGCTATGAACGAATCCGTCCAAAGGTTACCGTTTGCGAGCCCAGAGCACATAAGGGTGTGACACAGGCCAAGGCAATGATTGCACTTGACCGATGTCGCAGGCGTATATAATCTTTGCCTACAAACGGTGCACGTAGTGAAAGGTACTAGGAGGTGGTGTTCCTGACCCACGTGCAGGCTGGAAGCAGGTGGGGGCATTAGGGGCAGAGACAGAGGGGACTGACGCTCGGCGATGCTCATATCTGACCTATTCCGGAGGGGATAGGAGTGTTGAGCGGCCGTGTAAGATGGAGACGCTGGTGTGCGTGAGCGACCGTCGGGAGTGGGTGAGGCGGGAATGGCAGCGGTGCTGCCAGTCGTATAGACTGAGCCACTATTGTGACTATTGGAAGTAGGTAGAAGCGGTAAGGGAGTGCCAGAGCGGCGACTACAGCGGGACGTCCTTGGACGTGTACAGCAAGGTGCCTCAAAAGTACTAAAGAAAGTACGGGGTCTGTGGATGGCAGGGTTAAGCCCTGAACATCCAGATTTATGTAACCATCTCTTACACTTGGCGCATTGTACCGAATACGACCGTTTAATATAAATGTTCTTCCAACAAACGCAGCAGATCCAGTCTCTTGGTCCAGGATTGGGTTCGACCCCAGCCCGTAACAAGAGACAATGGAGCAACCCAGCTGCCAGTGATTGCTCCGAGGATGACAATTTAAGGGTGGGACGGGACGGATTGGACAGGGTTACACTGAAATAACAGCCCTTGGCCGGGTGAAAAAACCCGGGTCATTCCGATGCGATAGAACCGGCTGTTGTGGGAATATTCATATTTTTCGACATCTCTGCCTTGGATGCTCATCAAGTGAAAATTATGGACCTAATTAGTAGTTAACCGTAAAGTATTAAAAATACCTGTGTTAATATCTTCGATGGTGCAGGTGTTCTAATAAAACTAGAAATGTAAACATTCACAAAAGTTGCCATCAAAAATTGACAATCGAAACGATCCATAATGCCACCATGTCCAGGTATCATGTCACCAAAATCCTAAGCAAATACAATTTATAGAAATTCATTAGCACATGTTTATTTAAAACTATTCATTTATGGGTCGATTAGGGATGACAGAGATCTAAATTGTAGTAAATTTATCACTTCCGTTACCAAATAGTACTTAAGACAATGACGATGCCTTACTACCGATGAGATATTTAAACAGTATGTAAATTACATTTTAGTTTCAGTTGTAATGACAGCTGGCTACCATAATCGACACATTATTTTGATTGTTACCTTTATTTTAAATGCACGTTTAAATCCAGAGGCGAAGAAACCACCAAATGGTCCAATAATCGAACTAAATAAGCTCAATGCAACTGAGTGCCAAACAAATGGATACACACTTATGGATTTACCAATACCAAACTAAAATCGTAGACAATGTTTTAGTATTGTTCGTTATCTGTACATAAAACTTTGATTTGAAGCTTACCACACTTAGGCTATAATCCTGCTTTGTGAATAAATAACTTGGTTCACAAGCCATTGTCATGCGTCCCAATTCTTCCGAATATAAAATTGGACATACAAAGTATTGATAATGGCAAAGGATATAGGAAAAGAGAATTCCAAAGATGACTGTAGCAAAACCACCACCAATAAAGCCTTCCCATGTTTTTTTGGGGCTCAATTTAATAAGCGGAGTACGTCCGAAGAAGAAGCCAAACATGTATGCCATTACATCGTTACATACAATCATCGAAACCGGAACTATAAACCAAATAAGCCCTAAAATAGAGAAAATAAAAATTAATATTGAATTCTGATTTGAATTAAATAGTAAAAGTAATAAAGTCCTTTATGTCATTACAAAGTATTTAATTACTTTTACTACTCCTGAGAAGAAATTTCAGAAGCAGTTAACGGGGCTTTGCTCGATAAAGAGGACTTAAATAACAGGTAGGCACTTATTCGCTCAGCATTGGATATGTTGATACAAAAATTTTCGTATGGCAGCATCCGATAATACGGAACTTTTTAGGGGGTTGGGGAGGTAGAATATGCTCGAGGTAGGCATACCTGTCGTAGGATGCGACTAAAATGCACAAAGGTAATAGCGTGCAACTGATGGTTGATCTACGGGTATGATGCCTCTCACCTCCCATTACCCATCATCGGGCATGTACCGCAAGAGAGCACCGGAGCGTACCGAGTTCACACCGGCAAAGGACTGCCACTTTCGACAAGACTCCCCAAAACATTAGGGGAGTGTTTTTGTAGCAAAAAAAAAAAAACAAACATCGATATGAGGGTTTCTCAGCTTCGACTGACGACGATTCTTTTTTACACAAACTTTTTTTGGGGCAATTTTGATTTTTTTTGTTACCTTACTTAGAACTTGAACATGGTATGGTATGCAATCACACTACCCAACATATCACGTCGCTAAATTAGAGTAAAGGAAATCGTTGTATTTCAAGAGTGTGCACGTGATTCTACTCTACAGGTAAATGGTAAAGATTATATAAAGTGACTTGATTCGCAGACCTTTTACAACTCGATTGCAAACGATTAAAGATAATAATACAATCATAGATCATGGATCCCCTATTTTGAATTTGTAATCCCCTAATTCTAGTGGAATTTTGCTTCCACATAAAAAAAAAAAATTAATAAATATACGCACGCACCTTCAAAAATATTTTGTATTATTAAATAACTCTGAGTAACCACGATCAGCAGCGAGACATGAGTCCAAGCAAACAGACTGAACTGTTTCATATAATACTTTTTCACCAGCGACAGCACAAACCAAACAAACCCAATGCAATATAATGCAAAGGACAGGAAGCGATGATAGGTGACCAAAAACTTTAAATATTCCTGATTTATGAAAGTATTGTTTATGTTGATGGTTGGTATGTGTCAAATGGCATATGTATGGATGGAAAACGCGAATAGGTAGCAGCAAATAGAAAAATAGAAAACAATTAATTTCATTACATTAAAACAGTTAGCATATCATGAGTTATTAACTTACCACACGATTTATGACTACGCCAAAATAGTCGACTAAGTTTTCACCATAAAAGAAGTAATTGGACGTCAGTAGGAAGTACCACGACAAACTGCGGAACCAAGGTAGACCATGTATGCGATAAACTTGATAGCCAATGGAAATTATCTCTTGGAAACATTTGACTTGTACAAGAAGTGTCTTAAAAATATAAAAGTTTTTTGTTAGATAGTTTTCTTTTTAAAACTCGAGTTTGCTATTACCGTTATCATTAGTGCTAATGGACCTCCGTATATGATAAGCGCAAAACCGCATATCATAATCCATGTAAAGATGCCACGTATAACGTAATTTTTCCACCTAAATGTAAGTAATTTGTAAGTACGGGATACTTGTATGTGTCTAAAAGTTAGCCGAGAATAGGTTTATGGTGCCTCCCTTGCAATTAAGACGTACGCTCAATAAAATGTTAAATGGTTAAAGTTACAAGGTTAAACTGAGCTCAGAACGAAACTAAACACAGGATGGCGGAACGGCGAAACCGGTTTGTTACAAAACCAAATTCGACAAGGGATGACGCAAAATCGTTCCAATATACCTCAAATTAAACCTTAGCACCTTGCACCTAAAAACAAAGCACTCCAGTTGAAGCAACAAGTTATAGACTAAAATCTATTCATTTGTAATTTGCTCAAATTTGTTGGTTTTCTATAAATTTTTCTTACAAGCAACTAAGGTTTGGGCACTATGAAATTAGTGCACAGGATATTTAAATTACTTCTTAATTAGTTAGTATATCAAAAACGGTGAGCAGAAATTGAATTATTGTTTATATTTTGTGGTATTTTTATAAGCTAAGGACTTTCTTAAATAAAATACAATATTTACAAATGTATTTTTATATTTATTTCGTCGATATTTGGGCTTCAATCTTAAGCCATCCTCAGGACTGGGAAACACAAACAGATAACAGGTACAATTAATTATAAAAATATAATATTTAATTTTTCATGCATAAAGGTTATATAAACATGTAAATCAAAAACACAACTTACACAGAAGAATGCCTCATTGACTGATTATATGTTCGAAAACAAAAATTAATACAAAGCTTGAACATAAAAAGTAAACAATTTAAAATACCGCAAGTGTAAACAAAAATATGCAATAATAAGAACCAAGAAAACAACAACAGTAAGGGCCGGTTTCATCAGCTCGACTTAACTAAGTTAAGTCGAGTTTTTCACTTTTTCAGTTTCACCATCTAACTTAACTAAGTCACAACTTAGTCAGCCTGCCAGCTGACTTATTCTCGACTAAGTCAGTGTTGCTGTCGCTCAAAACCTAAATGTCAGTAATTCTCCTAATTTGTTTTATACAATGTCCCAGCCGGAAAATTCGTCAAGCATGCCTTTAACGGCGCATGCGTAGATGCATGTGAACGCTTGTTTTCTAGCATGCAACCATTACGAAACTATCGTTTTCAATTAAGCGCTAAATTTAGTACCTTCCAACTAAATAGAAATGGGTGTAAGATCAATACATTCCTTCGTGTATGGCCATACATGCCCATTTCGCACTGGGGTATTGGGATGCGCAGAGTCTGGTATGAAAAAATACTACTATGCATAAAACAGCTGATCGGGTTGCTGTGTTCAAAATTATTTAAGTCGCTCAGTTGGTGAAACCCAAAAATAAGTTAGTCTCGAATCTGTGCTAGCTTAAGTCACGACTTAGTTTTAGTCTTAGTCGCGTTGGTGAAACCGGCCCTAAGTCTAAAAAATATGTAGTTATATATGTATAATATTTATATTATGTGGATATGTATGTTCCTCTATTATCTATTGTTAGCGGGATCATTGTTGGGTGCTGCTGATTTCGATGTGCGTTGTTGTTACTGCAGTACCATATTGCGATATACATGTGCACAGTGGTCAGTATCACTTTCGAAGTTCATCTTCTTTTCATTAGGGGTGTTTTGTTATATGTAGCATTTCCAAAAAATATCGACATTTTCGAAGTCGGGATGGTGTCCTGTGTCTTAACAATGGGCGGTCTTATAGTCCGAATCGCTGTTTCTAAGTTTTATATTTGATTTGTGAGCGGAAATTCTTGTCCTTAATTTAAATTTTGTTGCCCCCACATATACTTTCTCGCATACGTTGGGCCCGTCGCCGTTACATGGAATACTGTATACTATGTCAGATTTCTCGTATTTTGGGATTCTATCTTTCGTATTGCTGTAGATCTGCTTCAATGTACAAGGTGGCGCAAAAGTAAGCTTCCGATGTTCAGCATATCGGTTGTGGCACGTGCAGTGTGTGCTGTTGCACCGTCTTGTTGGAACCACATGTTTTCCAATCCCAATTCATCAAGTTGCGGCAAAAAGAACTCGTTGATCATTGCTCTGTAGCGCTCACCATTCACAGTAACCGTTTGGCCCCGACCGATTATTGGTCAAATAAATAGTCAGCAATATTCCGCGTTCTGGAGCAGTGTAGCATAACATTGTTTATTAACGTGTATTTCGCATGTGTTTACTACACAAATGTCAAAACAGAACTGACTTTAGGGGCCAATCGCAAAATTTATAGCATTTTCTGATAGGAGGATTACTTTTGCGCCACCTTGTATTACAATAAGTAAATGCTATTTCAACCTTCTCTTTGTCGTATAGGTTCGATCTCTGCATCCTCTCTGCTATTCCTGGTACATACGTGATCGATTTGTATATTTTATTATTTTCTGGTCTCGTTGCCTCCTCACTAGAACCTCTGGCGTACAACTTTCGGACCAGTTTATTAATCACATTTTGGGGAAACTCATTTTCTTCTAGAGTATTCTCGATAATCTCTACGTTCTTTTTATGGTACATTTTGTAGCTGATTGTTAGGACTCTATTTATAAAATTCTGGGCTGTGTTCAGTTTTATTTTTCTCGCATGTTTAGAGTTGAAGTTTATCAGCCTTCTAGACGATGTAGGTTTTCTGTACCAGTCTATGTATATCCCATTGTTTTTTCTGTTTATTAGTGTGTCGAAGTACGATAGTTGCCCATCTTTCTCTACCTCTATTGTAAATTTGATGAACTTATTGTAGCTGTTGAGCTTCGTCAGCATGTTGTTAATGTCTTTCGTTTTAACAATAGCAAATAAGTCATCTATATATTTGGTTAGGAGGCGAGGTTTGCTTGTCGCGTCTGTCTCAAATCTCGTTAGCAGTTCTTCCATGACAATGTCTGCGATGATTGGGGAAGCTCTTCGTATATCTCTTCGTTGCATTTACAATACCGATTTTCCTTTATACAAAATTGGAGAACTGTAAGAAAAAGTTCTTTGGTCAGTGATGTATGTTCTTTTATCTCATCCCATTCACGTCGACTGGAATGCTTGGAAACAGAGATACTACGTCAAAGGATACCAAGCTTGCATCATCGTATGTACCTTTGACTTTATTTTTGAATTCTTTAGCGTCTTTTACGTTGTACGGTGACGAAGTTGTTAAATTTTTAAGCATTCGTACCAAATATTTACATAGATTGTATGACGGGAAGCTAATAGATGAGCAAATGGGCCGGAGTAGCATTTCGTCTTTGTTTATTTTTGGTAACCCCGTAGATTCTCGGGGTAGTGACATTTTTACAGATCAGGAAATGTTTTTCTTTAGTATCTATGGCACCATTCTTGAACATTCTTTGTACTATTTCGTTGTTTCTTTCATGCAGTTGAAAATTAGGGTCACGATTTAGAACTCTGTACATAGAGATGTCGTTCACCAATGTTTGTATCTTCCTGTCGTATTCAGTTTTGTCTATCACAACCGTGACTTTGCCCTTATCGGCATTAAGCACAAGTAATTGTCTGTTTATTTTAAGGAACCTTTTTGTATCCTCCAAGGTTGAGCTCATAAAAATACCACAAAATTAACTCAAAGAAGGCTATAACTGATCATCAAAATTGTTTATATTTATTAAAAAATTTCAATGAGTTTTTATAAATAATTCCATTTTTTCTAATATGCATCCTATTCGTCTTTTCAAGGTGTCTGCGCAAATCTTATCTGAGTTCTCACTGATGAAACAACTGTCCGTTACGGGTTTTCCCAACAAGAATTTTTGTGAATTTACTTAGCAAAACATCGGCCGTTCAGCGCATTTTAACCGATTGTGAAAACTGTTCTCAGTATCGGTCTTTTTGAAAACGGCCCTTAGTGTAGTAAGACAAGTTTAACTTTTATAAGGAGCTCAAAACTAATTTTCTTAAAAAAAATGGTAAAAGCTGGGTAAAACTAACATATACTCGTATATGTAATTTTGTTATTCGAATAACATTTTATCGTCTACAATTTTAACATAGCTGTGTTTCGTTTGACTGCAAGGATATGGTAGTTTTGCTGACATTAAAGAATGAATAGAATTACCTGTCAGGAAGATCTTTCAAAGCTGAATCTAAAATTTCAGGAGTTTTGTCAGTCCCTTGTGGTATGGTTTTTGCTAACTCATTCACAAATTTTTCATCTGGCAATTTCTCTTCCTCTGAATCCACCTAGAAAAGTAAAATTATTAAGTTATTAATGGGATCAAAATTTAATACATTCCTGACAGCATTCCTTATGGAACGGAAAAAGACATATGCACAAATGTTACGAAAAATTTTGTGCATGTTTATAAAGATAGGGGTTTAGAATATGCCCAAAGTAGGCATAAAGGTCGTTAGATGCGACTAAAATGCACAAAGGTAATGGCGTGCAACTGATGTTTGATCTACGGATATTATGCCTCTCATCACCCATCTTCTCCTTACTTACGGAAGAAGGGGTGACATGACCTAGAAGGTTGCACTGGTCATATCAAATCGCTACCACGACAGTCGGGCATGTATCGCACGGGAGTACCGGAGCGCATCGGGCTCATATCCGGCAAAGGACTGTCACTTTCGACAACACTCCCCAAAACCATCAGAGAGTGGTTTTGTCGTTACAAACAAAAACAAGAATAGAGCAAGCGTTGTTAGAAATATTTGACTGATTTTAGGTTAGAAATTTTTTAGCATTTGTTTCATCAAATCCCTTGAGTCAAACATTCTAAAGGCCATCAAAAACTTTGTTTATACATTGCAAACTATCAAAGAATGGTAAAAACAATATTTACGTTGTATTGATAAATATCCATAGAACAACGCAATGTTTGTCCAGGAGAAAATTTTGTTTGTTGTCCACCCTTTCTTCAAAAGTTATTTAAAAACAAAGTTTTTTTGTTTTTTAAATTGGCTAATTCGCTTGTCCATGTTTGTCCAGGAAAAAGTTTTGTTTGTCCACCCTTTCTATACAAAACAAAACAAAAACAAACAAAAAAAAGAAAAAACTTTTTTTAAATAACTTGAACAAAGGGTGGACAAACAAAACTTTTTCATAGACAAACGAATGACGTGTCCTATATATAATTATTCACATTTGGAGGTGCCAACTTCACGCCTTTTTTTTTTAAATAACTTTTATACAAAGGATGGACAAACAAACCTGTTTCCTGGACAAATATGGACAAACGAATGACGTGTCATTTATATAGTTATTCAGATTTGGAGGTGCCAACTTCAAACCGATTTTTTTTTTTTTGAAATAACTTTTGAACAAAGGGGGGACAAACAAAACTTTTTCCTGGACAAACGAATGACGTGTCCTATATATAATTATTCACATTTGGAGGTGCCAACTTCACGCCTTTTTTTTTAAATAACTTTTATACAAAGGATGGACAAACAAACCTGTTTCCTGGACAAATATGGACAAACGAATGACGTGTCATTTATATAGTTATTCATATTTGGAGGTGCCAACTTAACACCGATTTTTTTTTTTTTTTGAAATAACTTTTGAACAAAGGGGGGACAAACAAAACTTTTTCCTGGACAAACGAATGACGTGTCCTATATATAATTATTCACATTTGGAGGTGCCAACCTCACGCCTTTTTTTTTTTAAATAACTTTTATACAAAGGATGGACAAACAAACCTGTTTCCTGGACAAATATGGACAAACGAATGACGTGTCATTTATATAGTTATTCAGATTTGGAGGTGCCAACTTCACACCGATCTTTTTTTTTTAAATAACAAATGGTGGACAAACAAAACTTTGTCCTCGAGAAACATGGACAAACGAATGACGCGTCATTTATATAGTTATTCAGATTTGGAGGTGCCAACTTCACACCGATTTTTTTTTTATACCTAGTAGTGCTTCGCGGGTTCCTTGGCACTCATATCCGACCGCTATATAAAATGGGCGAAATCGGATGATAGCCACGCCCACTTTTTATATATATAATATTTTCGAAAACACAAAAAAAGTCATTACTCAGTACATAATACATCTATAAGGATAAAATTTGGTGAATACATTGAGATTGAGGCATAAAATAAATTTTTCAAGAAATGATTGAAAATGGGCGTGGCACCGCCCACTTTTGATTAAGTCAAATTTAGATATAATATTAATCATAAATCAGAAACCGTTCAAGGTATCGAAACGAAATTCAGCACGCAGGTTTGCAGGTATGCAAGGAATGTTCCAATGGGCGGGATCGGTTAAGGTCTACGCCTACTTTTATATGAAAGATTTTGAAAATGATCGTAGATATATTAAATAGGCAATAACTTTGCGTAAAATGTATTTACATCATTTATATTTCAGTTTTAAAGTTTCCGTAAACAAAGAAATCCAAAAACTAAAAATTTTCGAAAATGGGCGTGGTCCCGCCCATTTTATAGTGGACTATTCCAGAAAACTTTTTACGCCATAACTCCGCCAAAAATAGACTTGTGGAAACAAAATTTGGTGATAATGTTCTATATATAAAGGTAACTGTTTGCTGTAAAATTGGGCGAAATCGGTTAATGTCCACGCCCAGTTTTTCAACATAGTTCTGAAAATTTTTTTTGTAAAATTTAAAGAGCGATATTTCCTCAACTAAGCAAGTTATATCAATAAGATTTTGCACACATAATCAGCTTTTTAAGAAAAACTCGGCCGCAAAAAAATTTGTAAATTTCGAAGAAGTAGGCGTGGCGCCGCCCACTTTTCAGCATAAAATTTCTGCTATTCTCAAAGGCAATCGCTTATAATTCGATTTTTATATTTCAATGAAAATTGGTCAGCTGCTTCTCAGTAGTATGTATTATACTCCTGCCAAAAATTAGCCAAATCGGGAAACACACAAGCACAATATTCGGGCACGTAGTTAATAGCCCACTGCAATAGTGAAGTTATATATCTTTTTTGATTTTCTTAACTTTCATAAACATTGAATGTATGTAAGTATGAGAAGAAGAGAAAAGTTCACTAAAATGATCAGCACGATGAGCGGAGTCGATTTAGCCATGTCCGTCTCTCCGTCCATCTGTCTCTCTGTCCGTCTGTCTACTTGAACGCTAACTAGCCTCTCAGTTTTACAAAAGAATGCTGAAATTCGTGGTTTGCTTTCGCCATTTTATAACATACTAGCAAACCCGATAGACGTTGTTTTGACGTTTTGATATATAGAACACATCTATATATAAAATGTCATTAACTTGAACCAAATAAACTCCTAACTATACCGAACTGCAGCTTTATATGACCTGGGGGATTTTCCAAAAGCTATATACAGACTGTATCGTGCCCAGCGAACTCCTGAACTTATCGTTAAAGTTCAAGAGCAAAACAAAACACAAAATATGTGGGCGTGGCACCGCCTACTTTTGAAAAATGATGTAGATATTGACTAAGTGACACATATATCCAAATTTCATTAATTTAGACCAAAAAACTGCGGAATTTTGACGAATTTAAACTTTGTATAGCCTGGGGGCGTGGCTCCGCCTACTTTTCCAATACTATATGTTGTCTATGCTGTACCCAGTGAACCCAAGTATATATTGTGAAAATTTCATAAAGATCGGTTGAGTTCTTTGGCGCCTATAAAAGACACCCTTTTTTATATTTATTTTTGTTACACACACAAGGTATATTACTTCATTCGGCATAAACGAATCGAGATATATATTTATTAATGTATTTCAAAACCTTCAGGATGAAAATTAAAATATCCGTGCAAGTAGTGAATACCCCACTGCAAAAGCGAAGTTGTATATCTTTTTTGATATTCATTCCTTTCATGAACATGAAATGTTTGTACATATACTGAAATGATCAGGAGGATGAGCTGAGTCGATGTAGCCATACGTCTTTCGATACGTCTGTCTGTCTGTTCGTCGGTCTATTTGAACGCAAATACGAACTGAAAGTATTAAAATAGACCTGCGTAAATTGGGATGACATAATAGATCACTACTAGGTATTTAATGTTCGGTTCCACCCGAACTTAAACTTTCTTACTTGTTTATATCTATTTTTGTAACGCGCACAAGGTATATTACTTCATTCGGCATAAACGAATCGAGATATATATTTATTAATGTTGATCAAAACGTTCAGGATGAAAAGTAAAATATCCGGGCAAGTAGTTAATACCTCACTGCAAAAGCGAAGTTGTATATCTTTTTTGATTTTCATACCTTTCATGAACATGAAATGTTTGTACGTATACTGAAATGATCAGGAGGATGAGCTGAGTCGATGTACCCATCCGTCTTCCGATACGTCTGTCTGTCTGTTCGTCGGTCTATTTAAACGCAAATACGAACTGAAAGTATTAAAATAGACCTGTGTAAATTGGGATGACATAATAGATCACTACTAGGTATATACCTTCCTTAATTGTTTTAAATAACTTTTGAACAAAGGGGGGACAAACAAACCTTTGCCCTGGACAGACATGGACAAACGAATAACGTGTAATTTATATAGTTATTCAGATTTGGAGGTGCCAACTTCACACCGATTTTTTTTTTTTTTTAAATAACAAATGGTGGACAAACAAAACTTTGTCCTGGAGAAACATGGACAAACGAATGACGTGTCATTTATAGAATTATTCATATTTGGATGTGCCAACTTCAAACCGATTTTTTTTTTTAATAAATTTTAAACAAAAGGTGGACAAACAAAAGTTTTTTCTGGACAAACATAGACAAACGAATAACGTGTAATTTATATAGTTATTCAGATTTGGAGGTGCCAACTTCACACCGATTTTTTTTTTTTTAAATAACAAATGGTGGACAAACAAAACTTTGTCCTGGAGAAACATGGACAAACGAATGACGTGTCATTTATACAATTATTCATATTTGGATGTGCCAACTTCACACCGATTTTATTTTTTTAATAAATTTTAAACAAAGGGTGGACAAACAAAAGTTTTTTCTGGACAAACATAGACAAACGAATGACGTGTCATTTATTTAATTATACACATTTGGAAGTGCCAACTTCACACCGTTTTTTTTTTTTTTAAATGACAAATGGTGGACAAACAAAACTTTGTCCTGGAGAAACATGGACAAACGAATGACGCGTCATTTATATAGTTATTCACATTTGAAGGTGCCAACTTCACACCGATTTTTTTTTTTTTTTTGAATAACTTTTATACAAAGGGTGGACAAACAAACCGTTGTCCTGGACAAACATGGACAAAGGAATAACGTGTAATTTATAAAGTTATTCAGATTTGGAGGTGCCAACTTCACACCGATTTTTTTTTTTTAAATAACAAATGGTGGACAAACAAAACTTTGTCCTGGAGAAACATGGGCAAACGAATGACGTGTCATTTATACAATTATTCATATTTGGATGTGCCAACTTCATACCGTTTTTTTTTTTTTTAAATGACAAATGGTGGACAAACAAAACTTTGTCCTGGAGAAACATGGACAAACGAATGACGAGTCATTTATATAGTTATTCACATTTGGAGGTGCCAACTTCACACCGATTTTTTTTTTATTTGAATAACTTTTATACAAAGGGTGGACAAACAAACCGTTGTCCTGGACAAACATGGACAAAGGAATAACGTGTAATTTATAAAGTTATTCAGATTTGGAGGTGCCAACTTCACACCGATTTTTTTTTTTTAAATAACAAATGGTGGACAAACAAAACTTTGTCCTGGAGAAACATGGACAAACGAATGACGTGTCATTTATAGAATTATTCATATTTGGATGTGCCAACTTCATACCGATTTTTTTTTTTTAATAAATTTTAAAGAAAGGGTGGACAAACAAAAGTTTTTTCTGGACAAACATAGACAAACGAATGACGTGTCATTTATTTAATTATTCACATTTGGAAATGCCAACTTCACACCGGTTTTTTTTTTTTAAATAACTTTTATACAAAGGGTGGACAAACAAACCGTTGTCCTGGATAAACATGGACAAACGAACAACGTGTAATTTATATAGTTATTCAGATTTGGAGGTGCCAACTTCACACCGATTTTTTTTTTTAAATAACAAATGGTGGACAAACAAAACTTTGTCCTGGAGAAACATGGACAAACGAATGACGTGTCATTTATAGAATTATTCATATTTGGATGTGCCAACTTCATACCGATTTTTTTTTTAAATAAATTTTAAACAAAGGGTTGACAAACAAAAGTTTTTTCTGGACAAACATAGACAAACGAATGACGTGCCATTTATTTAATTATTCACATTTGAAAGTGCCAACTTCACACCGGTTTTTTTTTAAATAACTTTTATACAAAGGGTCGACAAACAAACCGTTGTCCTGGATAAACATGGACAAACGAATAACGTGTAATTTATATAGTTATTCAGATTTGGAGGTGCCAACTTCACACCGATTTTTTTTTTTAAATAACAAATGGTGGACAAACAAAACTTTGTCCTGGAGAAACATGGACAAACGAATGACGTGTCATTTATAGAATTATTCATATTTGGATGTGCCAACTTCATACCGATTTTTTTTTTAAATAAATTTTAAACAAAGGGTGGACGAACAAATGTTTTTTCTGGACAAACAGACAAACGAATGACGTGTCATTTATTTAATTATTAACATTTGGAAATGCCAACTTCACACCGGTTTTTTTTTTTTTGAATAACTTTTATACAAAGGGTGGACAAACAAACCGTTGTCCTGGATAAACATGGACAAACGAATAACGTGTAATTTATATAGTTATTCAGATTTGGAGGTGCCAACTTCACACCGATTTTTTTTTTTTAAATAACAAATGGTGGACAAACAAAACTTTGTCCTGGAGAAACATGGACAAACGAATGACGTATCATTTATAGAATTATTCATATTTGGAAGTGCCAACTTCACACCGGTTTTTTTTTTTTAATAAATTTTAAACAAAGGGTGGACAAACAAAAGTTTTTTCTGGACAACCATAGACAAACGAATGACGTGTCATTTATTTAATTATTCACATTTGGAAGTGCCAACTTCACACCGGTTTTTTTTTTAAATAACTTTTATACAAAGGGTCGACAAACAAACCGTTGTCCTGGATAAACATGGACAAACGAATAACGTGTAATTTATATAGTTATTCAGATTTGGAGGTGCCAACTTCACACCGATTTTTTTTTTTAAATAACAAATGGTGGACAAACAAAACTTTGTCCTGGAGAAACATGGACAAACGAATGACGTATCATTTATAGAATTATTCATATTTGGAAGTGCCAACTTCACACCGGTTTTTTTTTTTTAATAAATTTTAAACAAAGGGTGGACAAACAAAAGTTTTTTCTGGACAACCATAGACAAACGAATAACGTGTAATTTATATAATTATTCACATTTGGAAGTGCCAACTTCACACCGGTTTTTTTTTTTAAATAACTTTTATACAAAGGGTGGACAAACAAACCGTTGTCCTGGATAAACATGGACAAACGAATAACGTGTAATTTATATAGTTATTCAGATTTGGAGGTGCCAACTTCACACCGATTTTATTTTTTTAATAAATTTTAAACAAAGGGTGGACAAACAAAAGTTTTTTCTGGACAAACATAGACAAACGAATGACGTGTCATTTATTTAATTATACACATTTGGAAGTGCCAACTTCACACCGTTTTTTTTTTTTTTTTAATGACAAATGGTGGACAAACAAAACTTTGTCCTGGAGAAACATGGACAAACGAATGACGCGTCATTTATATAGTTATTCACATTTGGAGGTGCCAACTTCACACCGATTTTTTTTTTTTTTTTTGAATAACTTTTATACAAAGGGTGGACAAACAAACCGTTGTCCTGGACAAACATGGACAAAGGAATAACGTGTAATTTATAAAGTTATTCAGATTTGGAGGTGCCAACTTCACACCGATTTTTTTTTTTTAAATAACAAATGGTGGACAAACAAAACTTTGTCCTGGAGAAACATGGGCAAACGAATGACGTGTCATTTATACAATTATTCATATTTGGATGTGCCAACGTCATACCGTTTTTTTTTTTTTTAAATGACAAATGGTGGACAAACAAAACTTTGTCCTGGAGAAACATGGACAAACGAATGACGAGTCATTTATATAGTTATTCACATTTGGAGGTGCCAACTTCACACCGATTTTTTTTTTATTTGAATAACTTTTATACAAAGGGTGGACAAACAAACCGTTGTCCTGGACAAACATGGACAAAGGAATAACGTGTAATTTATAAAGTTATCCAGATTTGGAGGTGCCAACTTCACACCGATTTTTTTTTTTTTAAATAACAAATGGTGGACAAACAAAACTTTGTCCTGGAGAAACATGGACAAACGAATGACGTGTCATTTATAGAATTTTTCATATTTGGATGTGCCAACTTCATACCGATTTTTTTTTTTTAATAAATTTTAAAGAAAGGGTGGACAAACAAAAGTTTTTTCTGGACAAACATAGACAAACGAATGACGTGTCATTTATTTAATTATTCACATTTGGAAATGCCAACTTCACACCGGTTTTTTTTTTTTTAAATAACTTTTATACAAAGGGTGGACAAACAAACCGTTGTCCTGGATAAACATGGACAAACGAACAACGTGTAATTTATATAGTTATTCAGATTTGTAGGTGCCAACTTCACACCGATGTTTTTTTTTTAAATAACAAATGGTGGACAAACAAAACTTTGTCCTGGAGAAACATGGACAAACGAATGACGTGTCATTTATAGAATTATTCATATTGGGATGTGCCAACTTCATACCGATTTTTTTTTTTTAATAAATTTTAAACAAAGGGTTGACAAACAAAAGTTTTTTCTGGACAAACATAGACAAACGAATGACGTGTCATTTATTTAATTATTCACATTTGGAAGTGCCAACTTCACACCGGTTTTTTTTTTTAAATAACTTTTATACAAAGGGTGGACAAACAAACCGTTGTCCTGGACAAACATGGACAAAGGAATAACGTGTAATTTATAAAGTTATTCAGATTTGGAGGTGCCAACTTCACACCGATTTTTTTTTTTTAAATAACAAATGGTGGACAAACAAAACTTTGTCCTGGAGAAACATGGGCAAACGAATGACGTGTCATTTATACAATTATTCATATTTGGATGTGCCAACGTCATACCGTTTTTTTTTTTTTTAAATGACAAATGGTGGACAAACAAAACTTTGTCCTGGAGAAACATGGACAAACGAATGACGAGTCATTTATATAGTTATTCACATTTGGAGGTGCCAACTTCACACCGATTTTTTTTTTTTTTTGAATAACTTTTATACAAAGGGTGGACAAACAAACCGTTGTCCTGGACAAACATGGACAAAGGAATAACGTGTAATTTATAAAGTTATTCAGATTTGGAGGTGCCAACTTCACACCGATTTTTTTTTTTTAAATAACAAATGGTGGACAAACAAAACTTTGTCCTGGAGAAACATGGACAAACGAATGACGTATCATTTATAGAATTATTCATATTTGGAAGTGCCAACTTCACACCGGTTTTTTTTTTTTAATAAATTTTAAACAAAGGGTGGACAAACAAAAGTTTTTTCTGGACAACCATAGACAAACGAATAACGTGTAATTTATATAATTATTCACATTTGGAAGTGCCAACTTCACACCGGTTTTTTTTTTTAAATAACTTTTATACAAAGGGTGGACAAACAAACCGTTGTCCTGGATAAACATGGACAAACGAATAACGTGTAATTTATATAGTTATTCAGATTTGGAGGTGCCAACTTCACACCGATTTTATTTTTTTAATAAATTTTAAACAAAGGGTGGACAAACAAAAGTTTTTTCTGGACAAACATAGACAAACGAATGACGTGTCATTTATTTAATTATACACATTTGGAAGTGCCAACTTCACACCGTTTTTTTTTTTTTTTAATGACAAATGGTGGACAAACAAAACTTTGTCCTGGAGAAACATGGACAAACGAATGACGCGTCATTTATATAGTTATTCACATTTGGAGGTGCCAACTTCACACCGATTTTTTTTTTTTTTTTGAATAACTTTTATACAAAGGGTGGACAAACAAACCGTTGTCCTGGACAAACATGGACAAAGGAATAACGTGTAATTTATAAAGTTATTCAGATTTGGAGGTGCCAACTTCACACCGATTTTTTTTTTTTAAATAACAAATGGTGGACAAACAAAACTTTGTCCTGGAGAAACATGGGCAAACGAATGACGTGTCATTTATACAATTATTCATATTTGGATGTGCCAACGTCATACCGTTTTTTTTTTTTTTTAAATGACAAATGGTGGACAAACAAAACTTTGTCCTGGAGAAACATGGACAAACGAATGACGAGTCATTTATATAGTTATTCACATTTGGAGGTGCCAACTTCACACCGATTTTTTTTTTATTTGAATAACTTTTATACAAAGGGTGGACAAACAAACCGTTGTCCTGGACAAACATGGACAAAGGAATAACGTGTAATTTATAAAGTTATTCAGATTTGGAGGTGCCAACTTCACACCGATTTTTTTTTTTTTAAATAACAAATGGTGGACAAACAAAACTTTGTCCTGGAGAAACATGGACAAACGAATGACGTGTCATTTATAGAATTTTTCATATTTGGATGTGCCAACTTCATACCGATTTTTTTTTTTTAATAAATTTTAAAGAAAGGGTGGACAAACAAAAGTTTTTTCTGGACAAACATAGACAAACGAATGACGTGTCATTTATTTAATTATTCACATTTGGAAATGCCAACTTCACACCGGTTTTTTTTTTTTTAAATAACTTTTATACAAAGGGTGGACAAACAAACCGTTGTCCTGGATAAACATGGACAAACGAACAACGTGTAATTTATATAGTTATTCAGATTTGTAGGTGCCAACTTCACACCGATGTTTTTTTTTTAAATAACAAATGGTGGACAAACAAAACTTTGTCCTGGAGAAACATGGACAAACGAATGACGTGTCATTTATAGAATTATTCATATTGGGATGTGCCAACTTCATACCGATTTTTTTTTTTTAATAAATTTTAAACAAAGGGTTGACAAACAAAAGTTTTTTCTGGACAAACATAGACAAACGAATGACGTGCCATTTATTTAATTATTCACATTTGAAAGTGCCAACTTCACACCGGTTTTTTTTAAATAACTTTTATACAAAGGGTCGACAAACAAACCGTTGTCCTGGATAAACATGGACAAACGAATAACGTGTAATTTATATAGTTATTCAGATTTGGAGGTGCCAACTTCACACCGATTTTTTTTTTTAAATAACAAATGGTGGACAAACAAAACTTTGTCCTGGAGAAACATGGACAAACGAATGACGTGTCATTTATAGAATTATTCATATTTGGATGTGCCAACTTCATACCGATTTTTTTTTTAAATAAATTTTAAACAAAGGGTGGACGAACAAATGTTTTTTCTGGACAAACAGACAAACGAATGACGTGTCATTTATTTAATTATTAACATTTGGAAATGCCAACTTCACACCGGTTTTTTTTTTTTTGAATAACTTTTATACAAAGGGTGGACAAACAAACCGTTGTCCTGGATAAACATGGACAAACGAATAACGTGTAATTTATATAGTTATTCAGATTTGGAGGTGCCAACTTCACACCGATTTTTTTTTTTTAAATAACAAATGGTGGACAAACAAAACTTTGTCCTGGAGAAACATGGACAAACGAATGACGTATCATTTATAGAATTATTCATATTTGGAAGTGCCAACTTCACACCGGTTTTTTTTTTTTAATAAATTTTAAACAAAGGGTGGACAAACAAAAGTTTTTTCTGGACAACCATAGACAAACGAATGACGTGTCATTTATTTAATTATTCACATTTGGAAGTGCCAACTTCACACCGGTTTTTTTTTTAAATAACTTTTATACAAAGGGTCGACAAACAAACCGTTGTCCTGGATAAACATGGACAAACGAATAACGTGTAATTTATATAGTTATTCAGATTTGGAGGTGCCAACTTCACACCGATTTTTTTTTTTAAATAACAAATGGTGGACAAACAAAACTTTGTCCTGGAGAAACATGGACAAACGAATGACGTATCATTTATAGAATTATTCATATTTGGAAGTGCCAACTTCACACCGGTTTTTTTTTTTAATAAATTTTAAACAAAGGGTGGACAAACAAAAGTTTTTTCTGGACAACCATAGACAAACGAATAACGTGTAATTTATATAATTATTCACATTTGGAAGTGCCAACTTCACACCGGTTTTTTTTTTTAAATAACTTTTATACAAAGGGTGGACAAACAAACCGTTGTCCTGGATAAACATGGACAAACGAATAACGTGTAATTTATATAGTTATTCAGATTTGGAGGTGCCAACTTCACACCGATTTTATTTTTTTAATAAATTTTAAACAAAGGGTGGACAAACAAAAGTTTTTTCTGGACAAACATAGACAAACGAATGACGTGTCATTTATTTAATTATACACATTTGGAAGTGCCAACTTCACACCGTTTTTTTTTTTTTTTAATGACAAATGGTGGACAAACAAAACTTTGTCCTGGAGAAACATGGACAAACGAATGACGCGTCATTTATATAGTTATTCACATTTGGAGGTGCCAACTTCACACCGATTTTTTTTTTTTTTTTGAATAACTTTTATACAAAGGGTGGACAAACAAACCGTTGTCCTGGACAAACATGGACAAAGGAATAACGTGTAATTTATAAAGTTATTCAGATTTGGAGGTGCCAACTTCACACCGATTTTTTTTTTTTAAATAACAAATGGTGGACAAACAAAACTTTGTCCTGGAGAAACATGGGCAAACGAATGACGTGTCATTTATACAATTATTCATATTTGGATGTGCCAACTTCATACCGTTTTTTTTTTTTTTAAATGACAAATGGTGGACAAACAAAACTTTGTCCTGGAGAAACATGGACAAACGAATGACGAGTCATTTATATAGTTATTCACATTTGGAGGTGCGAACTTCACACCGATTTTTTTTTTATTTGAATAACTTTTATACAAAGGGTGGACAAACAAACCGTTGTCCTGGACAAACATGGACAAAGGAATAACGTGTAATTTATAAAGTTATTCAGATTTGGAGGTGCCAACTTCACACCGATTTTTTTTTTTTTAAATAACAAATGGTGGACAAACAAAACTTTGTCCTGGAGAAACATGGACAAACGAATGACGTGTCATTTATAGAATTATTCATATTTGGATGTGCCAACTTCATACCGATTTTTTTTTTTTAATAAATTTTAAAGAAAGGGTGGACAAACAAAAGTTTTTTCTGGACAAACATAGACAAACGAATGACGTGTCATTTATTTAATTATTCACATTTGAAAGTGCCAACTTCACACCGGTTTTTTTTTTAAATAACTTTTATACAAAGGGTCGACAAACAAACCGTTGTCCTGGATAAACATGGACAAACGAATAACGTGTAATTTATATAGTTATTCAGATTTGGAGGTGCCAACTTCACACCGATTTTTTTTTTTTTTAAATAACAAATGGTGGACAAACAAAACTTTGTCCTGGAGAAACATGGACAAACGAATGACGTATCATTTATAGAATTATTCATATTTGGAAGTGCCAACTTCACACCGGTTTTTTTTTTTAATAAATTTTAAACAAAGGGTGGACAAACAAAAGTTTTTTCTGGACAACCATAGACAAACGAATGACGTGTCATTTATTTAATTATTCACATTTGGAAGTGCCAACTTCACACCGGTTTTTTTTTTAAATAACTTTTATACAAAGGGTCGACAAACAAACCGTTGTCCTGGATAAACATGGACAAACGAATAACGTGTAATTTATATAGTTATTCAGATTTGGAGGTGCCAACTTTACACCGATTTTTTTTTTTAAATAACAAATGGTGGACAAACAAAACTTTGTCCTGGAGAAACATGGACAAACGAATGACGTGTCATTTATAGAATTATTCATATTTGGATGTGCCAACTTCATACCGATTTTTTTTTTAAATAAATTTTAAACAAAGGGTGGACGAACAAAAGTTTTTTCTGGACAAACAGACAAACGAATGACGTGTCATTTATTTAATTATTAACATTTGGAAATGCCAACTTCACACCGGTTTTTTTTTTTTTGAATAACTTTTATACAAAGGGTGGACAAACAAACCGTTGTCCTGGATAAACATGGACAAACGAATAACGTGTAATTTATATAGTTATTCAGATTTGGAGGTGCCAACTTCACACCGATTTTTTTTTTTTTAAATAACAAATGGTGGACAAACAAAACCTTGTCCTGGAGAAACATGGACAAACGAATGACGTATCATTTATAGAATTATTCAGATTTGGATGTGCAAACTTCATACCGATTTTTTTTTTTTAATAAATTTTAAACAAAGGGTGGACAAACAAAAGTTTTTTCTGGACAACCATAGACAAACGAATGACGTGTCATTTATAGAATTATTCATATTTGGAAGTGCCAACTTCACACCGGTTTTTTTTTTTAAATAACTTTTATACAAAGGGTGGACAAACAAACCGTTGTCCTGGATAAACATGGACAAATGAATAACGTGTAATTTATATAGTTATTCAGATTTGGAGGTGCCAACTTCACACCGATTTTTTTTTTTAATAAATTTTGAACAAAGGGTTGACAAACAAAAGTTTTTTCTGGACAAACATGGACAAACGAATGACGTGTCATTTATAGAATTATTCATATTTGGAAGTGCCAACTTCACACCGGTTTTTTTTTAAATAACTTTTATACAAAGGGTCGACAAACAAACCGTTGTCCTGGATAAACATGGACAAACGAATAACGTGTAATTTATATAGTTATTCAGATTTGGAGGTGCCAACTTCACACCGATTTTTTTTTTTAAATAACAAATGGTGGACAAACAAAACTTTGTCCTGGAGAAACATGGACAAACGAATGACGTGTCATTTATAGAATTATTCATATTTGGATGTGCCAACTTCATACCGATTTTTTTTTTAAATAAATTTTAAACAAAGGGTGGACGAACAAAAGTTTTTTCTGGACAAACAGACAAACGAATGACGTGTCATTTATTTAATTATTAACATTTGGAAATGCCAACTTCACACCGGTTTTTTTTTTTTTGAATAACTTTTATACAAAGGGTGGACAAACAAACCGTTGTCCTGGATAAACATGGACAAACGAATAACGTGTAATTTATATAGTTATTCAGATTTGGAGGTGCCAACTTCACACCGATTTTTTTTTTTTTTAAATAACAAATGGTGGACAAACAAAACCTTGTCCTGGAGAAACATGGACAAACGAATGACGTATCATTTATAGAATTATTCATATTTGGAAGTGCCAACTTCACACCGGTTTTTTTTTTTAATAAATTTTAAACAAAGGGTGGACAAACAAAAGTTTTTTCTGGACAACCATAGACAAACGAATGACGTGTCATTTATTTAATTATTCACATTTGGAAGTGCGAACTTCACACCGGTTTTTTTTTTAAATAACTTTTATACAAAGGGTCGACAAACAAACCGTTGTCCTGGATAAACATGGACAAACGAATAACGTGTAATTTATATAGTTATTCAGATTTGGAGGTGCCAACTTCACACCGATTTTTTTTTTAAATAACAAATGGTGGACAAACAAAACTTTGTCCTGGAGAAACATGGACAAACGAATGACGTGTCATTTATAGAATTATTCATATTTGGATGTGCCAACTTCATACCGATTTTTTTTTAAATAAATTTTAAACAAAGGGTGGACGAACAAAAGTTTTTTCTGGACAAACAGACAAACGAATGACGTGTCATTTATTTAATTATTAACATTTGGAAATGCCAACTTCACACCGGTTTTTTTTTTTTTTGAATAACTTTTATACAAAGGGTGGACAAACAAACCGTTGTCCTGGATAAACATGGACAAACGAATAACGTGTAATTTATATAGTTATTCAGATTTGGAGGTGCCAACTTCACACCGATTTTTTTTTTTTTTAAATAACAAATGGTGGACAAACAAAACCTTGTCCTGGAGAAACATGGACAAACGAATGACGTATCATTTATAGAATTATTCATATTTGGAAGTGCCAACTTCACACCGGTTTTTTTTTAAATAACTTTTATACAAAGGGTGGACAAACAAACCGTTGTCCTGGATAAACATGGACAAATGAATAACGTGTAATTTATATAGTTATTCAGATTTGGAGGTGCCAACTTCACACCGATTTTTTTTTTTAATAAATTTTGAACAAAGGGTTGACAAACAAAAGTTTTTTCTGGACAAACATGGACAAACGAATGACGTGTCATTTATAGAATTATTCATATTTGGAAGTGCCAACTTCACACCGGTTTTTTTTTTAAATAACTTTTATACAAAGGGTGGACAAACAAACCGTTGTCCTGGATAAACATGGACAAATGAATAACGTGTAATTTATATAGTTATTCAGATTTGGAGGTGCCAACTTCACACCGATTTTTTTTTTTAATAAATTTTGAACAAAGGGTTGACAAACAAAAGTTTTTTCTGGACAAACATGGACAAACGAATGACGTGTCATTTATAGAATTATTCATATTTGGAAGTGCCAACTTCACACCGGTTTTTTTTTAAATAACTTTTATACAAAGGGTGGACAAACAAACCGTTGTCCTGGATAAACATGGACAAATGAATAACGTGTAATTTATATAGTTATTCAGATTTGGATGTGCCAACTTCATACCGATTTTTTTTTTTTAATAAATTTTAAACAAAGGGTGGACAAACAAAAGTTTTTTCTGGACAACCATAGACAAACGAATGACGTGTCATTTATAGAATTATTCATATTTGGAAGTGCCAACTTCACACCGGTTTTTTTTTTAAATAACTTTTATACAAAGGGTGGACAAACAAACCGTTGTCCTGGATAAACATGGACCAATGAATAACGTGTAATTTATATAGTTATTCAGATTTGGAGGTGCCAACTTCACACCGATTTTTTTTTTTAATAAATTTTGAACAAAGGGTTGACAAACAAAAGTTTTTTCTGGACAAACATGGACAAACGAATGACGTGTCATTTATAGAATTATTCATATTTGGAAGTGCCAACTTCACACCGGTTTTTTTTTTAAATAACTTTTATACAAAGGGTGGACAAACAAACCGTTGTCCTGGATAAACATGGACAAACGAATAACGTGTAATTTATATAGTTATTCAGATTTGGAGGTGCCAACTTCACACCGATTTTTTTTTTTTTTAAATAACAAATGGTGGACAAACAAAACTTTGTCCTGGAGAAACATGGACAAACGAATGACGTATCATTTATAGAATTATTCATATTTGGAAGTGCCAACTTCATACCGGTTTTTTTTTTAAATAACTTTTATACAAAGGGTGGACAAACAAACCGTTGTCCTGGATAAACATGGACCAATGAATAACGTGTAATTTATATAGTTATTCAGATTTGGAGGTGCCAACTTCACACCGATTTTTTTTTTTAATAAATTTTGAACAAAGGGTTGACAAACAAAAGTTTTTTCTGGACAAACATGGACAAACGAATGACGTGTCATTTATAGAATTATTCATATTTGGAAGTGCCAACTTCACACCGGTTTTTTTTTTAAATAACTTTTATACAAAGGGTGGACAAACAAACCGTTGTCCTGGATAAACATGGACCAATGAATAACGTGTAATTTATATAGTTATTCAGATTTGGAGGTGCCAACTTCACACCGATTTTTTTTTTTAATAAATTTTGAACAAAGGGTTGACAAACAAAAGTTTTTTCTGGACAAACATGGACAAACGAATGACGTGTCATTTATAGAATTATTCATATTTGGAAGTGCCAACTTCACACCGGTTTTTTTTTAAATAACTTTTATACAAAGGGTGGACAAACAAACCGTTGTCCTGGATAAACATGGACAAATGAATAACGTGTAATTTATATAGTTATTCAGATTTGGAGGTGCCAACTTCACACCGATTTTTTTTTTTAATAAATTTTGAACAAAGGGTTGACAAACAAAAGTTTTTTCTGGACAAACATGGACAAACGAATGACGTGTCATTTATAGAATTATTCATATTTGGAAGTGCCAACTTCACACCGGTTTTTTTTTTAATAACTTTTATACAAAGGGTGGACAAACAAACCGTTGTCCTGGATAAACATGGACAAATGAATAACGTGTAATTTATATAGTTATTCAGATTTGGATGTGCCAACTTCATACCGATTTTTTTTTTTTAATAAATTTTAAACAAAGGGTGGACAAACAAAAGTTTTTTCTGGACAACCATAGACAAACGAATGACGTGTCATTTATAGAATTATTCATATTTGGAAGTGCCAACTTCACACCGGTTTTTTTTTTAAATAACTTTTATACAAAGGGTGGACAAACAAACCGTTGTCCTGGATAAACATGGACCAATGAATAACGTGTAATTTATATAGTTATTCAGATTTGGAGGTGCCAACTTCACACCGATTTTTTTTTTTTTTAAATAACAAATGGTGGACAAACAAAACTTTGTCCTGGAGAAACATGGACAAACGAATGACGTATCATTTATAGAATTATTCATATTTGGAAGTGCCAACTTCACACCGGTTTTTTTTTTAAATAACTTTTATACAAAGGGTGGACAAACAAACCGTTGTCCTGGATAAACATGGACCAATGAATAACGTGTAATTTATATAGTTATTCAGATTTGGAGGTGCCAACTTCACACCGATTTTTTTTTTTAATAAATTTTGAACAAAGGGTTGACAAACAAAAGTTTTTTCTGGACAAACATGGACAAACGAATGACGTGTCATTTATAGAATTATTCATATTTGGAAGTGCCAACTTCACACCGGTTTTTTTTTTAAATAACTTTTATACAAAGGGTGGACAAACAAACCGTTGTCCTGGATAAACATGGACAAATGAATAACGTGTAATTTATATAGTTATTCAGATTTGGATGTGCCAACTTCATACCGATTTTTTTTTTTTAATAAATTTTAAACAAAGGGTGGACAAACAAAAGTTTTTTCTGGACAACCATAGACAAACGAATGACGTGTCATTTATAGAATTATTCATATTTGGAAGTGCCAACTTCACACCGGTTTTTTTTTTAAATAACTTTTATACAAAGGGTGGACAAACAAACCGTTGTCCTGGATAAACATGGACAAATGAATAACGTGTAATTTATATAGTTATTCAGATTTGGATGTGCCAACTTCATACCGATTTTTTTTTTTTAATAAATTTTAAACAAAGGGTGGACAAACAAAAGTTTTTTCTGGACAACCATAGACAAACGAATAACGTGTAATTTATATAATTATTCACATTTGGAAGTGCCAACTTCACACCGGTTTTTTTTTTAAATAACTTTTATACAAAGGGTGGACAAACAAACCGTTGTCCTGGATAAACATGGACAAACGAATAACGTGTAATTTATATAGTTATTCATATTTGGATGTGCCAACTTCATACCGATTTTTTTTTTAATAAATTTTGAACAAAGGGTTGACAAACAAAAGTTTTTTCTGGACAAACATGGACAAACGAATGACGTGTCATTTATAGAATTATTCATATTTGGAAGTGCCAACTTCACACCGGTTTTTTTTTTTAATAAATTTTAAACAAAGGGTGGACAACCAAAAGTTTTTTCTGGACAACCATAGACAAACGAATGACGTGTCATTTATTTAATTATTCACATTTGGAAGTGCCAACTTCACACCGGTTTTTTTTTTAAATAACTTTTATACAAAGGGTCGACAAACAAACCGTTGTCCTGGATAAACATGGACAAACGAATAACGTGTAATTTATATAGTTATTCAGATTTGGAGGTGCCAACTTCACACCGATTTTATTTTTTTAATAAATTTTAAACAAAGGGTGGACAAACAAAAGTTTTTTCTGGACAAACATAGACAAACGAATGACGTGTCATTTATTTAATTATACACATTTGGAGGTGCCAACTTCACACCGATTTTTTTTTTTAAATAACAAATGGTGGACAAACAAAACTTTGTCCTGGAGAAACATGGACAAACGAATGACGTGTCATTTATAGAATTATTCATATTTGGATGTGCCAACTTCATACCGATTTTTTTTTTAAATAAATTTTAAACAAAGGGTGGACGAACAAAAGTTTTTTCTGGACAAACAGACAAACGAATGACGTGTCATTTATTTAATTATTAACATTTGGAAATGCCAACTTCACACCGGTTTTTTTTTTTTTGAATAACTTTTATACAAAGGGTGGACAAACAAACCGTTGTCCTGGATAAACATGGACAAACGAATAACGTGTAATTTATATAGTTATTCAGATTTGGAGGTGCCAACTTCACACCGATTTTTTTTTTTTTTAAATAACAAATGGTGGACAAACAAAACTTTGTCCTGGAGAAACATGGACAAACGAATGACGTATCATTTATAGAATATTCATATTTGGAAGTGCCAACTTCACACCGGTTTTTTTTTTTTAATAAATTTTAAACAAAGGGTGGACAAACAAAAGTTTTTTCTGGACAACCATAGACAAACGAATAACGTGTAATTTATATAATTATTCACATTTGGAAGTGCCAACTTCACACCGGTTTTTTTTTTAAATAACTTTTATACAAAGGGTGGACAAACAAACCGTTGTCCTGGATAAACATGGACAAACGAATAACGTGTAATTTATATAGTTATTCAGATTTGGAGGTGCCAACTTCACACCGATTTTATTTTTTTAATAAATTTTAAACAAAGGGTGGACAAACAAAAGTTTTTTCTGGACAAACATAGACAAACGAATGACGTGTCATTTATTTAATTATACACATTTGGAAGTGCCAACTTCACACCGTTTTTTTTTTTTTTTAAATGACAAATGGTGGACAAACAAAACTTTGTCCTGGAGAAACATGGACAAACGAATGACGTATCATTTATAGAATATTCATATTTGGAAGTGCCAACTTCACACCGGTTTTTTTTTTTTAATAAATTTTATACAAAGGGTGGACAAACAAACCGTTGTCCTGGATAAACATGGACAAACGAATAACGTGTAATTTATATAGTTATTCAGATTTGGAGGTGCCAACTTCACACCGATTTTATTTTTTTAATAAATTTTAAACAAAGGGTGGACAAACAAAAGTTTTTTCTGGACAACCATAGACAAACGAATAACGTGTAATTTATATAATTATTCACATTTGGAAGTGCCAACTTCACACCGGTTTTTTTTTTAAATAACTTTTATACAAAGGGTGGACAAACAAACCGTTGTCCTGGATAAACATGGACAAACGAATAACGTGTAATTTATATAGTTATTCAGATTTGGAGGTGCCAACTTCACACCGATTTTATTTTTTTAATAAATTTTAAACAAAGGGTGGACAAACAAAAGTTTTTTCTGGACAAACATAGACAAACGAATGACGTGTCATTTATTTAATTATACACATTTGGAAGTGCCAACTTCACACCGTTTTTTTTTTTTTTTAAATGACAAATGGTGGACAAACAAAACTTTGTCCTGGAGAAACATGGACAAACGAATGACGTATCATTTATAGAATATTCATATTTGGAAGTGCCAACTTCACACCGGTTTTTTTTTTTTAATAAATTTTAAACAAAGGGTGGACAAACAAAAGTTTTTTCTGGACAACCATAGACAAACGAATAACGTGTAATTTATATAATTATTCACATTTGGAAGTGCCAACTTCACACCGGTTTTTTTTTTAAATAACTTTTATACAAAGGGTGGACAAACAAACCGTTGTCCTGGATAAACATGGACAAACGAATAACGTGTAATTTATATAGTTATTCAGATTTGGAGGTGCCAACTTCACACCGATTTTATTTTTTTAATAAATTTTAAACAAAGGGTGGACAAACAAAAGTTTTTTCTGGACAAACATAGACAAACGAATGACGCGTCATTTATATAGTTATTCACATTTGGAGGTGCCAACTTCACACCGATTTTTTTTTTTTTTTGAATAACTTTTATACAAAGGGTGGACAAACAAACCGTTGTCCTGGACAAACATGGACAAAGGAATAACGTGTAATTTATAAAGTTATTCAGATTTGGAGGTGCCAACTTCACACCGATTTTTTTTTTTTTTTGAATAACTTTTATACAAAGGGTGGACAAACAAAACTTTGTCCTGGAGAAACATGGACAAACGAATGACGTATCATTTATAGAATTATTCAGATTTGGATGTGCCAACTTCATACCGATTTTTTTTTTTTAATAAATTTTAAACAAAGGGTGGACAAACAAAAGTTTTTTCTGGACAACCATAGACAAACGAATGACGTGTCATTTATTTAATTATTCACATTTGGAAGTGCCAACTTCACACCGGTTTTTTTTTTAAATAACTTTTATACAAAGGGTGGACAAACAAACCGTTGTCCTGGATAAACATGGACAAACGAATAACGTGTAATTTATATAGTTATTCAGATTTGGAGGTGCCAACTTCACACCGATTTTTTTTTTAATAAATTTTGAACAAAGGGTTGACAAACAAAAGTTTTTTCTGGACAAACATGGACAAACGAATGACGTGTCATTTATAGAATTATTCATATTTGGAAGTGCCAACTTCACACCGGTTTTTTTTTTTAATAAATTTTAAACAAAGGGTGGACAAACAAAAGTTTTTTCTGGACAACCATAGACAAACGAATGACGTGTCATTTATTTAATTATTCACATTTGGAAGTGCCAACTTCACACCGTTTTTTTTTTTAAATAACTTTTATACAAAGGGTCGACAAACAAACCGTTGTCCTGGATAAACATGGACAAACGAATAACGTGTAATTTATATAGTTATTCAGATTTGGAGGTGCCAACTTCACACCGATTTTTTTTTTTAAATAACAAACGGTGGACAAACAAAACTTTGTCCTGGAGAAACATGGACAAACGAATGACGTGTCATTTATAGAATTATTCATATTTGGATGTGCCAACTTCATACCGATTTTTTTTTTAAATAAATTTTAAACAAAGGGTGGACGAACAAAAGTTTTTTCTGGACAAACAGACAAACGAATGACGTGTCATTTATTTAATTATTAACATTTGGAAATGCCAACTTCACACCGGTTTTTTTTTTTTTGAATAACTTTTATACAAAGGGTGGACAAACAAACCGTTGTCCTGGATAAACATGGACAAACGAATAACGTGTAATTTATATAGTTATTCAGATTTGGAGGTGCCAACTTCACACCGATTTTTTTTTTTTTTAAATAACAAATGGTGGACAAACAAAACTTTGTCCTGGAGAAACATGGACAAACGAATGACGTATCATTTATAGAATATTCATATTTGGAAGTGCCAACTTCACACCGGTTTTTTTTTTTTAATAAATTTTAAACAAAGGGTGGACAAACAAAAGTTTTTTCTGGACAACCATAGACAAACGAATAACGTGTAATTTATATAATTATTCACATTTGGAAGTGCCAACTTCACACCGGTTTTTTTTTTAAATAACTTTTATACAAAGGGTGGACAAACAAACCGTTGTCCTGGATAAACATGGACAAACGAATAACGTGTAATTTATATAGTTATTCAGATTTGGAGGTGCCAACTTCACACCGATTTTATTTTTTTAATAAATTTTAAACAAAGGGTGGACAAACAAAAGTTTTTTCTGGACAAACATAGACAAACGAATGACGTGTCATTTATTTAATTATACACATTTGGAAGTGCCAACTTCACACCGTTTTTTTTTTTTTTAAATGACAAATGGTGGACAAACAAAACTTTGTCCTGGAGAAACATGGACAAACGAATGACGCGTCATTTATATAGTTATTCACATTTGGAGGTGCCAACTTCACATCGATTTTTTTTTTTTTTGAATAACTTTTATACAAAGGGTGGACAAACAAACCGTTGTCCTGGACAAACATGGACAAAGGAATAACGTGTAATTTATAAAGTTATTCAGATTTGGAGGTGCCAACTTCACACCGATTTTTTTTTTTTTAAATAACAAATGGTGGACAAACAAAACTTTGTCCTGGAGAAACATGGGCAAACGAATGACGTGTCATTTATACAATTATTCATATTTGGATGTGCCAACTTCATACCGTTTTTTTTTTTTTTAAATGACAAATGGTGGACAAACAAAACTTTGTCCTGGAGAAACATGGACAAACGAATGACGAGTCATTTATATAGTTATTCACATTTGGAGGTGCCAACTTCACACCGATTTTTTTTTTATTTGAATAACTTTTATACAAAGGGGGGACAAACAAACCGTTGTCCTGGACAAACATGGACAAAGGAATAACGTGTAATTTATAAAGTTATTCAGATTTGGAGGTGCCAACTTCACACCGATTTTTTTTTTTTTAAATAACAAATGGTGGACAAACAAAACTTTGTCCTGGAGAAACATGGACAAACGAATGACGTGTCATTTATAGAATTATTCATATTTGGATGTGCCAACTTCATACCGATTTTTTTTTTTTAATAAATTTTAAAGAAAGGGTGGACAAACAAAAGTTTTTTCTGGACAAACATAGACAAACGAATGACGTGTCATTTATTTAATTATTCACATTTGGAAATGCCAACTTCACACCGGTTTTTTTTTTTTAAATAACTTTTATACAAAGGGTGGACAAACAAACCGTTGTCCTGGATAAACATGGACAAACGAACAACGTGTAATTTATATAGTTATTCAGATTTGGAGGTGCCAACTTCACACCGATTTTTTTTTTTTAAATAACAAATGGTGGACAAACAAAACTTTGTCCTGGAGAAACATGGACAAACGAATGACGTGTCATTTATAGAATTATTCATATTTGGATGTGCCAACTTCATACCGATTTTTTTTTTAAATAAATTTTAAACAAAGGGTGGACGAACAAAAGTTTTTTCTGGACAAACAGACAAACGAATGACGTGTCATTTATTTAATTATTAACATTTGGAAATGCCAACTTCACACCGGTTTTTTTTTTTTTGAATAACTTTTATACAAAGGGTGGACAAACAAACCGTTGTCCTGGATAAACATGGACAAACGAATAACGTGTAATTTATATAGTTATTCAGATTTGGAGGTGCCAACTTCACACCGATTTTTTTTTTTTTTAAATAACAAATGGTGGACAAACAAAACTTTGTCCTGGAGAAACATGGACAAACGAATGACGTATCATTTATAGAATTATTCATATTTGGAAGTGCCAACTTCACACCGGTTTTTTTTTTAATAAATTTTAAACAAAGGGTGGACAAACAAAAGTTTTTTCTGGACAACCATAGACAAACGAATGACGTGTCATTTATTTAATTATTCACATTTGGAAGTGCCAACTTCACACCGGTTTTTTTTTTAAATAACTTTTATACAAAGGGTGGACAAACAAACCGTTGTCCTGGATAAACATGGACAAACGAATAACGTGTAATTTATATAGTTATTCAGATTTGGAGGTGCCAACTTCACACCGATTTTTTTTTTTAAATAACAAATGGTGGACAAACAAAACTTTGTCCTGGAGAAACATGGACAAACGAATGACGTGTCATTTATAGAATTATTCATATTTGGATGTGCCAACTTCATACCGATTTTTTTTTTAAATAAATTTTAAACAAAGGGTGGACGAACAAAAGTTTTTTCTGGACAAACAGACAAACGAATGACGTGTCATTTATTTAATTATTAACATTTGGAAATGCCAACTTCACACCGGTTTTTTTTTTTTTGAATAACTTTTATACAAAGGGTGGACAAACAAACCGTTGTCCTGGATAAACATGGACAAACGAATAACGTGTAATTTATATAGTTATTCAGATTTGGAGGTGCCAACTTCACACCGATTTTTTTTTTTTTTAAATAACAAATGGTGGACAAACAAAACTTTGTCCTGGAGAAACATGGACAAACGAATGACGTATCATTTATAGAATTATTCAGATTTGGATGTGCCAACTTCACACCGGTTTTTTTTTTTTAAATAACTTTTATACAAAGGGTGGACAAACAAACCGTTGTCCTGGATAAACATGGACAAATGAATAACGTGTAATTTATATAGTTATTCAGATTTGGAGGTGCCAACTTCACACCGATTTTTTTTTTTTTTAAATAACAAATGGTGGACAAACAAAACTTTGTCCTGGAGAAACATGGACAAACGAATGACGTATCATTTATAGAATTATTCATATTTGGAAGTGCCAACTTCACACCGGTTTTTTTTTTTTAATAAATTTTAAACAAAGGGTGGACAAACAAACCGTTGTCCTGGATAAACATGGACAAATGAATAACGTGTAATTTATATAGTTATTCAGATTTGGAGGTGCCAACTTCACACCGATTTTTTTTTTTAAATAACAAATGGTGGACAAACAAAACTTTGTCCTGGAGAAACATGGACAAACGAATGACGTGTCATTTATAGAATTATTCATATTTGGATGTGCCAACTTCATACCGATTTTTTTTTTAAATAAATTTTAAACAAAGGGTGGACGAACAAAAGTTTTTTCTGGACAAACAGACAAACGAATGACGTGTCATTTATTTAATTATTAACATTTGGAAATGCCAACTTCACACCGGTTTTTTTTTTTTTGAATAACTTTTATACAAAGGGTGGACAAACAAACCGTTGTCCTGGATAAACATGGACAAACGAATAACGTGTAATTTATATAGTTATTCAGATTTGGAGGTGCCAACTTCACACCGATTTTTTTTTTTTTTAAATAACAAATGGTGGACAAACAAAACTTTGTCCTGGAGAAACATGGACAAACGAATGACGTATCATTTATAGAATTATTCAGATTTGGAAGTGCCAACTTCACACCGGTTTTTTTTTTTTAAATAACTTTTATACAAAGGGTGGACAAACAAACCGTTGTCCTGGATAAACATGGACAAATGAATAACGTGTAATTTATATAGTTATTCAGATTTGGAGGTGCCAACTTCACACCGATTTTTTTTTTTAATAAATTTTGAACAAAGGGTTGACAAACAAAAGTTTTTTCTGGACAAACATGGACAAACGAATGACGTGTCATTTATAGAATTATTCATATTTGGAAGTGCCAACTTCACACCGGTTTTTTTTTTTAAATAACTTTTATACAAAGGGTGGACAAACAAACCGTTGTCCTGGATAAACATGGACAAACGAATAACGTGTAATTTATATAGTTATTCAGATTTGGAGGTGCCAACTTCACACCGATTTTTTTTTTTTTTAAATAACAAATGGTGGACAAACAAAACTTTGTCCTGGAGAAACATGGACAAACGAATGACGTATCATTTATAGAATTATTATTGAGATTTGGATGTGCCAACTTCATACCGATTTTTTTTTTTTAATAAATTTTAAACAAAGGGTGGACAAACAAAAGTTTTTTCTGGACAACCATAGACAAACGAATAACGTGTAATTTATATAATTATTCACATTTGGAAGTGCCAACTTCACACCGGTTTTTTTTTTTTAATAAATTTTAAACAAAGGGTGGACAAACAAAAGTTTTTTCTGGACAACCATAGACAAACGAATAACGTGTAATTTATATAATTATTCACATTTGGAAGTGCCAACTTCACACCGGTTTTTTTTTTTAAATAACTTGTATACAAAGGGTGGACAAACAAACCGTTGTCCTGGATAAACATGGACAAACGAATAACGTGTAATTTATATAGTTATTCAGATTTGGAGGTGCCAACTTCACACCGATTTTTTTTTTTTTTAAATAACAAATGGTGGACAAACAAAACTTTGTCCTGGAGAAACATGGACAAACGAATGACGTATCATTTATAGAATTATTATTGAGATTTGGATGTGCCAACTTCATACCGATTTTTTTTTTTTAATAAATTTTAAACAAAGGGTGGACAAACAAAAGTTTTTTCTGGACAACCATAGACAAACGAATGACGTGTCATTTATTTAATTATTCACATTTGGAAGTGCCAACTTCACACCGGTTTTTTTTTTTAAATAACTTGTATACAAAGGGTGGACAAACAAACCGTTGTCCTGGATAAACATGGACAAACGAATAACGTGTAATTTATATAGTTATTCAGATTTGGAGGTGCCAACTTCACACCGATTTTTTTTTTTTTTTAAATAACAAATGGTGGACAAACAAAACTTTGTCCTGGAGAAACATGGACAAACGAATGACGTATCATTTATAGAATTATTATTGAGATTTGGATGTGCCAACTTCATACCGATTTTTTTTTTTTAATAAATTTTAAACAAAGGGTGGACAAACAAAAGTTTTTTCTGGACAACCATAGACAAACGAATAACGTGTAATTTATATAATTATTCACATTTGGAAGTGCCAACTTCACACCGGTTTTTTTTTTTAAATAAATTTTAAACAAAGGGTGGACAAACAAAAGTTTTTTCTGGACAACCATAGACAAACGAATAACGTGTAATTTATATAATTATTCACATTTTGAAGTGCCAACTTCACACCGGTTTTTTTTTTTAAATAACTTGTATACAAAGGGTGGACAAACAAACCGTTGTCCTGGATAAACATGGACAAACGAATAACGTGTAATTTATATAGTTATTCAGATTTGGAGGTGCCAACTTCACACCGATTTTTTTTTTTTTTAAATAAAAAATGGTGGACAAACAAAACTTTGTCCTGGAGAAACATGGACAAACGAATGACGTATCATTTATAGAATTATTATTGAGATTTGGATGTGCCAACTTCATACCGATTTTTTTTTTTTAATAAATTTTAAACAAAGGGTGGACAAACAAAAGTTTTTTCTGGACAACCATAGACAAACGAATGACGTGTCATTTATTTAATTATTCACATTTGGAAGTGCCAACTTCACACCGGTTTTTTTTTTAAATAACTTTTATACAAAGGGTGGACAAACAAACCGTTGTCCTGGATAAACATGGACAAATGAATAACGTGTAATTTATATAGTTATTCAGATTTGGAGGTGCCAACTTCACACCGATTTTTTTTTTTAAATAACAAATGGTGGACAAACAAAACTTTGTCCTGGAGAAACATGGACAAACGAATGACGTGTCATTTATAGAATTATTCATATTTGGAAGTGCCAACTTCACACCGGTTTTTTTTTAAATAACTTTTATACAAAGGGTGGACAAACAAAACTTTTTCCTGGACAAACATGGACAAATGAATGGTATGTCGTTTTTTGATTTACACCGATTTGGAGCACAGCTCTTAAAGTGGGTATTACTATTAATTATTATTGCAGTAGTATTTTGCCCTGTTGACAATTGGCGCCTCCTGGGGGTTCTCCCCTGAAGTGGTCTACTGGATATACACAGCCATTGTGCGCCCGATTCTTCTATATGGTGTATTGGTCTGGTGGCCTGCACTAGCTTAAAATACTTACCTTAAAATGCTTCAAAAAGTGCAAAGAAGTTCGGAGCTCTGTATAACCGGGGCTCTCTGTTCTACTCCGACTGAAGCACTCAGCACATTGCTATACCTACCACCTCTTGACCTCGTGACGCTGCTCCACGTATTAGGGAAACAGGTCTCTGGAGCCAGTGGACACGCCACAATCCTGGGCACTAACGCCCCAGTCCCAATACCAGTACGCACTGACTATTGTACGTCAAAGAACGTATTCGTTAAGAACTATGTAGTAGACATACCATCACGACAAGACTGGAATATTAGGCAGCATACGGTCCCGGGTGCCACCAACATATTCACAGATGGCTCTAAGCTTGATGGGAAGGTGGAAGCCAGCATCTTTTCACCAGATCTGGGTGTAGAGGTCTCTTTCCGCCTTCCCGATCCCTGTAGTGTGTACCAAGCGGAAGTGCTGGCAATACACAGGGATGTGAGCTATCTTGTGTCTATGCCCAAGGATGGCAAACGGGTTTTTATTTTCTCAGACAGCCAGGCCGCACTAAAGGCCTTGGACTCATTCGTCGACAGCACAAATTCGGTCACTGAATGGCGCAGATCTTTTAACGAGATGGCTCAGCACTTCAGTATCAGCCTTATATGGGTACCTGGGCACAGGGCTATCGAAGGCAACCGCAGAGCAGACGATCTGGCCAGGAGCGGCACCACCGATCATATCCTTCCGGGAAATGATTCGATAGGCATACCCATGGCCACCTTCAGGCTTCGTATGAACGCAAGCACTATAAGAATTGCAAATGGACTATGGTCAACCATCTTATCGTGTGAGAGATCCAGACTAACGTGGCCGTCATATGATAAGGGGCGTACAAGAGCACTTCTGACTCTACACAAATCAGTTTTAGCATCCCTGATAAGGGTTCTAACATGTCACTGTTTAATAGGCACATACGGTGCTAGAATGGGGGTAACAACCTTCGATTACTGCCGCAGCTGCAGATGTACAGAAGAGAAAGAGAGCGTCCAGCACCTCCTTTGTCAGTGTCCAGCACTCAGGAGACAGCGGTTAGCTATCCTAGGTAAACCTTTTCTATTCGACCTTGCTGAGTTGTCAAAATGTGAAGTCAAGGCTTTAGCGAAATTTATTAATTATCAAAATAGCTGTAATCTCTCCATTATAATTTGAAGTGCCCTAAACACCTGTTGGTGTGTCTGAACGCTTTGAACTAAAAAACTACCTATCGGATTTTTATTAGGTTTTCAGCAATGGACGTTTATTTCGGCATCCCCACAAAGTGTTTATCAGCAAAATATTATATTTACTTATTTAAAGTCGACACTAATAAAAAACGGTCGGCTAAGAAAGACATAAAAGGTAATATTTACAAGGCAGACAAGCAAAGTTAAATAAATAACATACAACAAAATTATAGTTAACAAAACATACATACAAGGTGGCGCAAAAGTAATCCTCCTATCAGAATATGCTATAAATTTTGCGATTGGCCCCTAAAGTCAGTTCTGTTTTGACATTTGTGTAGTAAACACATGCGAAATACACGTTAATAAACAATGTTACGCTACACTGCTCCAGAACGCGGAATATTGCTGTCTATTTATTTGACCAATAATCGGTCGGGGCCAAACGGTTACTGTGAATGGTGAGCGCTACAGAGCAATGATCAACGAGTTCTTTTTGCCGCAACTTGATGAATTGGGATTGGAAAACATGTGGTTCCAACAAGACGGTGCAACAGCACACAATGCACGTGCCACAACCGATATGCTGAACATCGGAAGCTTATTTTTGCGGCACCTTGTATAATAATAAATGAATACTGTCGGATTCCGATCAGCATAGAAACTAAAAAACATGGGACTCCTTTTTTTTTGGTAGGTTGAAAAGGTCGTGTTTCCAATCCCCCTTACAAATTTACTAGATACTGATACAAGTACAAGGGTGGGGACGTGTGCAGAAGTCCACGCAAGTGGGGAAAGTTTCTGATAGCCATTCACCTGGGAATGGCCAGAGCGATTCTTTTGCATGCGGTTCAAGCAGCTCACTACTTCCGGGCTTTGCGCCCAAGTATCCTCTGGGTAACCACCGAACACCCGTTTGGTGGTGAGCTAAACGTGAGAAGGCGACAACCTGGTAAGGCCACTCCGACATAATCGGTTTAAGGGCTTGTTGGGGGCTTCAAACAGCAGCGTCTGATCACCAGGTGGTGCGGCGGAAGCGGGCGTCTGTCTTGGATCAAGCGGCTCGCTATACAAACGTTTAATAGAATTCAACCTCCCGTGAAACGGGTTGTGCGTTGGGTTTGGGACCCACCACATAAAACAACGTTCCAATGAAATTCAACAACAAAGCCTCGGATATGAGAACCCCCTTTTTAGATGACAACACCCTGGAATGTCGGTCCCTTAATGGGGAAGGTGCCGCTGCCCGGCTGGTTGAGGTCCGGAGGAAAGCAAAAGCTGACATCACTGGCATACAAGAGATGCGATGGACGGGGCGAGGAAACACGATCAAAACACCTTGCCACCTTCAACTGGAGTGGGCATGAAGACAAGCGCAGATTCGGCGTGGGATTTGTGGTGGGAGAGAGACTCCGTCACCGAGTACTGTCGTTCACACCCGTGAACGAGCGTCTCGCTGCAATCCGCATAAAAGTACGATTTTTCACCATATCGTTTATCTGCACTCATGCACCGACGGAAGAGAAGGACGACGTGGAAAAGGATGCATTTCACGAGCGCCTGGAAGAAGCATACGAGCGCTGCCCCCGTCATGATATCAAAGTCGTGCTTGGCGACTTTAACGCCAGGGTGGGTAAGGAGGGTGTATTTGACCCCACTGTCGGGAAGTTCAGTCTCCACGATCAGACTTCGCCAAATGGATTCAGGCTGATCGACTTCGCCGGCAAAACAGGTGCAACAAAAAACGCAGGGAAAGCTGGACGTCGAAAAGCTGCAATCGCAACGGACCGCCAATTATTTCGCAGATGTTGTTGTTGTTGTTGTAACGACAAAAACACTCCCCGAAGGTTTTGGGGAGTGCTGTCGAACTGACAGTCCTTGGCCGGATATGAATCCGGTACGCTCCGGTACTCCCTTGCGGTACTGCCCGACTGTCGTGGTAGCGATTTATGACCAGTGGAACCTTCTAGGTCATGTCACCCCTCCTTCCGTAAGGAAGGAGAGATGGGTAATGAGAGGTGAGAGGCATCATATCCGTAGATCAACCATCGAGTTGCACGTCATTACCTTTGTGCATATTAGTCGCCTCTTACGACCGGTATGCCTACCTCGGGCATATTCTAAACCCCTAACCCGCAGGGCAGTATTTCGCAGATCGCCTCTCACACCTGCTCTCCGAGAGCACAATTCAACCTAGTGGAATGCATGAGCAGTGGGATCATATCTCAGGAGCACTCCGTACCGCAGCCGAAGAAGTAATTGGATTCCGGCGAACGCGAAGAAACAACTGGTATTATGATGAAGACTGCCGCGCTGCAACGAAAAGAAAGGACGAAGCCTACAAGGCAACGCTGAGATCGAATGCAACGAGGAGTGTGTGTGAACACTACCGCGAGTTGAAGAGGGAAGCGAGGCGACTTTTCCGGGCGAAAAAAAGAGAGGCAGAAAAGCGTGAAATAAAGGAGCTTGAGATGCTGGCCAACGGGAATAATGCCCGAAAATTCCATCAAACAATTCGACGAATGACAGAAGGTTTCAAACCCGGGGCAAACTCCTGTAAGAATGAGAACGGCGACCTGGTGACCGATGTTCAGAGAACACTCAGAATATGGAGGGATCACTTCTCTGCCCTTTTAAATGGAGAAACTGAGCAAGAAACCAGAGAAGATGCCGAACCCGAGCCCACAATCGAAGATGATGGAATTGACGTTCCACAACCCGACTATAATGAGGTGCGAATAGCAATATCCCGATTGAAAAACAATAAAGCAGCTGGCGCTGATGGTTTGCCTGCTGAGCTATTCAAACACGGAGGCGAGGAGCTGGTAAGGCGCATGCATCAGCTTCTATGCAGAATTTGGTCGGATGAATGCATGCCTGAAGATTGGAATCTAAGTGTTCTCTGCCCAATCCACAAGAAGGGCGATCCTGCAAACTGCGCCAACTATCGCGGAATCAGCCTTTTGAATATCGCATATAAGGTCCTATCAAGCGTATTGTGCGAAAGACTGAAGCCTGATGTGAACAGACTGATTGGACCTTATCAGTGTGGCTTCAGACCTGGTAAATCTACCATCGACCAGATTTTTACAATACGCCAAATCTTGGAAAAACCCCGTGAAAAAAGAATCGACACGCATCATCTCTTTGTTGATTTTAAAGCCACTTTCGATAGCACGAAAAGGAGCTGCCTATATGCCGCTATGTCTGAATTTGGTTTCCCCGCAAAACTTATACGGCTATGCAAAATGACCTTGAGCAACACCGCCAGCTCGGTCAGAATTGGGAAGTACCTCTCCGAGCCGTTCGAAACTAAACGAGGTTTCAGACAGGGTGACCCCCTATCGTGCGATTTCTTTAATTTCATGCTGGAGAAAATAATACAAGCTACAGAACTTAACCGCGCTGGAACAATATTTTATAAAAGCGTGCAACTGTTGGCATATGCTGACGATATTGATATCATTGGCCTTAACAACCGCGCCGTAACTTCTGCTTACTCCAAATTAGAAAAAGAAGCGGAGAAAATGGGATTGGTGGTGAACGAGGGCAAAACGAAGTACCTTCTGTCATCATGCAAAGAGTCAGCGCATTCGCGCCTTGGCAACCAAGCCACTGTTGGCAGCAATAATTTCGAAATAGTAAAGGACTTCGTTTACCTGGGAACCAGCATTAACACCAACAATAATGTTAGCCTAGAAATCCGACGAAGAATTACTCTTGCAAACAAATGCTACTTCGGACTGAGTAGGCAATTGAAAAGTAAAGTCCTCTCTCGACGAACGAAAATAACACTCTACAAGTCACTCATCGCACCCGTCCTGCTACATGGTGCAGAAGCGTGGACACTAACAACATCTGATGAGGCGGCTCTGGGAGTATTCGAGAGAAAGGTTCTTCGAAAGATTTGTGGACCTCTACGCGTTGGCGACGGCGAGTACCGAAGAAGATTTAAAACACAGCGGCTTCGCTGGCTAGGCCACGTAGTGCGAATGAGCGAAGATGCTCCAGCCCAGAAGGTATTCTTATCGGCACCCGCCGGTGGAACAGAGGAAGAGGGAGACCACCACTCCGATGGAAGGACCAAGTGGAGACCGATTTGCGATCCCGCGGTGTTTCCAATTGGCGCCAGTTGGCGCAACGAAGAAACGACTGGCGAGCTATGTTGGACGGTCAAAATCCCGCCTGGGCGATTAGATGACTATTTAAAGAAGAAAGATACAAGTATTGCATTAAGCAGATGTGCAGAGGAATGTTTTTGGCCAAGCGGTAAATCTGTCTGGACGTTCTAGCAAAACTCAGTCTGCTGACGACTTCCGAGAAGTCGAACTCGTCGTTGTCTGCTGGGGTGTCCAGGAACTGCTTACATAGCTGGCATTATGCCCTTTAACATAGATAATTTTTTCCGCGGTATCTAAGTTATGTCATGTCGTGATATGGTGACATCCAGTATCAGTTCTGAGAGCAGTGTTCTGGCAGACATACAAACTGCGCCTTGTTGGCAATGTACCGATGTTATTAAGTTTCATATATTATCTGGTGTGGGATATGATGATTAAAATCGGACTTTGTCTATTATTAGTTCTGAGACGCAGCGAAGCGAGCGACCTGAATTTCGCAAAAATTTTCTGAATGTTTTTATGGTACCTCACAAAGGGCTTGAAACCGGAAACTTCTGTTTGGTAGCAAGTGCACTAAAACGGCGAGCATATTAGTGAACTGTCACTATTGGCAGTAATTATTGCCCCGCAGACAGTTATGAGCGGGAGGATGAGAAACAATTAATTAATTAAAACCAACGCATTTTTCTATGCAGCCCATTAACATACATATTTATTCACTATGTGCTGAATACACATTCAATCTTCTTTCTTTAAATGGTCATCTAACCGCCTGGGCGATTTTGACCGTCCAACATAGCTCGCCAGTCGTTTCTTCGTTGCGCCAACTAAACTACACATTCAATATGTCCTTAAAATATACCGGTAGATTATGCATGGCAAAGGAAGTAAATAAATTAAATCGTGAATGAATATTTCTACTTAAATCAAGTGATACTGTAAAGTTCGTTTCACAGTTGTCGCAGAATTTAAAGGGCTGGTGAATAGCATTGTTCATTATGTTAACATGACTCCGCTCTGCTCAGTCGAGGCATACATTTATAGCACGGGACGTCACGTCCAAACAGGTTTATACTGATGTCCTTTGCCAGATATTAATCCGGTACACTCCGGTACATGCACCTTCCAGGCCGACTGCCTTGATAGCGATTTCGTGTCGCCTTTCACAACATCCATAATTATTTCGGGCATATAACTCCCCTAACCTATGGGGGGTTGGTACTTTCCTCAACCGATAGAACATTATTGAAAGAAATTCTAAGATAGGAGGCTTGTCCAACAAAATCGCCATTAGAATCAACTTTCAAATCAAGATATATAATGAGGCTGCTTACAGTGATCATAAGTACTGGAGTGTTATTCGACAAAGGACTATCAAACGAGCAGCTTTCCATAGATGCCATAGGGACTTTCACAGCTTAATAAACAAATTAAACAATAGACACATAATAACGAAAACCCAGCGGATTAGAAAATGCTCGAGGTAGGTATGCCAGTCGTAAGAGGTCTACACTTTATCACCCTGCCTAAGAGGCGACTAAAATCCATTTCTAACCCGTTTTTGGGGTCACCGAAATCGCTACCAAGGCAGTCGGACTGGTGCCGCAAGGTGCTTTTAACCGAGCGTACAAGACTAGTATGTAGCAAAAGACTGCTGTAATTGAAGTCCAAGAAAAATAGCACTTTGAACAGGGTTAGAGCAGAATAATATTGGCGTTAGAAGAGTAGGGCCAATCGAACAGGTAAAGAGATGTTTAGTATCATGAGGGGAGATACCACATTTGGGGCAAGTACTTTGTATGGTGTGGTTGGGTCTGGGTAAGTAAGCGTTTAGCGTATTACAAAAACGAAGTTTTGTTAATATGGCTCTAGGCTCCCTCAAGGGACGCACTCCTCTTCAGCTATTGCTCCACCACGGCCCATTCCATGAATGGATGTGCCCACTAAGCAGGTCGAATTACTGCTAATAATAATGGAACCAAGGGTTACACTGAAATAACAGTGTCTAATCTGTCACGTCCCACCCTCAAATTGTCATCCTCGGAGCAAATCATTGCAGCGGGGTTGCTCCATTGTCTTTTGTTACGGGCTGGGGTCGAACCCAACCCCGGACCAAGAGATTGGATCTGCTGCGTCTGCTGGAAGAAAATTTATATTAAACGGTCGCATTCTGTTCAATGCGTCAAATGTAAGAGATGGCTTCACAGATCTGGATGCTCAGGGCTTAACCCTGCTATCTGCAATGACCGCCTCACCCACTCCCGACTGCCGCTCACGCTCAACAGCGTCTCCACCTCGCACAGCCGCTCATCACTCTTTTCCCCTCCGGAATAGGTCAACGAGCACTGCCGAGCGTTGTTGTTGTTGTTGTTGTGGTAACGACAAAAACACTCCCCGAAGGGTTTAGGGAGTGTTGTCGAATTAACAGTCCTTGGCCGGATTTGAACCCGGTACGCTCGGGTACTCCCTTGCGGCACTGCCCGACTGTCGTGGTAGCGATTTGGTATTACCAGTGCAACCTTCTAGGTCATGTCACCCCTTCTTCCGTAAGTAAGGAGAAGATGGGGAATGAGAGGTGAGAGGCATCATATCCGTAGATCAACCATCGAGTTGCACGTCATTACCTTTGTGCATATTAGTCGCCTCTTACGACCGGTATGTCTTGGCCTATGCCACGTTCTTATATGCTCTGGGCTCGCGAACAGAAACCTCTGGACGGATACGTTTATAGCACCTTGCTGCAACACGCCGCAGCCTTCCACACCAGATATTCTGGCTTCACCATCAAATTTTCAGGGTTCATTACCTTCTACACTGCGACACAGCCTAGGCCATAGCCTACTACCAAGCAGGCAAACGCATCCGTCCCTCACGCCTAGTATGACCCCAACCTCACCTCCAGCGCACTTCAAAATTTCACAGCTATATTGTAACGGATTAGCTGGAAAGATCGCGGAGATAACTGAATATATGAAGCTAAGCAACATCAAAATCGCTGCGATTCAAGAGACCAAACTAACCATAAAACCAGATTTACGAACTTGTGATGGGTATAATGTACATCGGAAAGACCGTCCCAGCGGTAATGGGGTGGTTTCGCGTTTATAACACACCACACTTTACAATATAATCTATTTGTTCGCCTCGAGAGACTCTACCTTAGAATGCCAAGGTATAGTGGTCCGGTTAGGCGATGTCGATCTGCAAATTATTAACATCTACATTCCCCCTGTTGCCCGAGGGACAATCACCTCGACATAATTGCGTTGCTAAGAGGTGATAACATCACGATCTCTGGCACTCCAATCTTCCAGTAGACAGCAGAGGGCATGCACTTACGGAACAAATAGATGACTCGGCATTCTGTACAATAAACGGAGATGCCCCCACCAGAGTGGCAGGCAACTGCCACAGCTCGCCAGACCTATTGATTGTAAGCACAGGGCTTATTATACCGACGGCCTGCCAATTATACTCTCAATCGAGCGACAGCCTGACTTCATTACCTCCGAACGAAGAACCTTTATCAACTTCAGCAAAGCGGACTGGGACCGTTTTACCGACTATACAGAGCGCTCCTTTGCTGCCCTACCCACACCGGCAAACGTACGCCAAGGTGAACGAGAGTTTCGCAAGGTTATTGATTCAGCCTCCGACCGCTTCATTTCCGCTGGAAGAATTCCGGAAATTCGACCGAATATCCCTACTGTGGCAGCTGCCCTGACAAGAGAACGTGACCAAGTGAGTATTCTCAATTCCGCAGACCCTAGAATTAAAGATCTTGATGCGGAAATCCGATGCTTTTGCGGGTTAGGGGTTTAGAATATGCCCGAGGTAGGCATACCGGTCTGTTAATTCGACAACACTCCCTAAAACCTTCGGGGAGTGTTTTTGTCGTTACCACAACAACAACGCCTATAAGGTTGTGTACGGTGTTTTGGCAGACTTGCAATTTCCACCAATTGGTGTCAGCAAGATTGGGCGACCATATGGGCGCAGGATAGTCAATAACCGGCCGGCCAATAGCCTTATCTGTAGCAAGCAATGTTTCTTTGTCTTTTCCCTAAGTACTGCCGGCCAGTGACATGAGAATCTTATTTCGGCTTTGTACCTTTGAAGCTATTGCGGTGGCATGCCCAGCGAAGGTGAGGCCGTTGTCAAATGTCACATCCAAGATTTTCGGGTGGTTGACAGTAGGTAGAGGTACTCCGTCTACGTGGACGAAATATAGAAATTAATCTAAAGGGGAGAGAGAACACCACCTTGCGGCACCCCTTGTTTTATTCTTCGTGGCCTAGATTTCTTGTTCCTGAAATTGACTGATGCCTGTCGACCATTGAGGTAATTAGCGGCCCACCTTTTAAGGCCGGCAGGGAGCGGTGTCTCTTCCAGATCTCAAAGGAGTGTGGCATGGTTGACCGTGTCGAATGCATTTGATACGTCAAGTGCCACGAGAACCGTCCAATGGTTTGGTGGGTGTTGATTCAAACCATAATTTATCTGCGTTGTGATGGCATTCAAAGCGTATGCCGTGCTGTGAGATTTGCGGAAATCATGCTGTTGATCGGTCAATTTTAGATTTGCAAAACCTTCGGGGAGTGTTTTTGTCGTTACAACAACAACAACAACAACAACAATGGTCTCTAGTAGTTTCGCAACCGGCGAAATGAGGGATATCGGGCGATAAGACTCTCCTTGGTTCGCCGGCTTCCCTGGTTTTAGTGAGGGAGCTACAATGGCCTCTTTCCATGTCTCAGGTATGACGAAAGTAGTAAGAGGGAGGTTGAAAAGAGCCGCTAAATAACTGTCCCTCGTGGCCTACGTGTTAAATCATCTTCATGGAGATTCCTTCGGGTCCGATGGATTTTGAGGGTTTGGCCTTCATTATGGCTTCCTTAACCTCTGCGAACCCTGTTGGGGGCATCTCCATTGACTGAACAGAATGCTGAGTTGTCTACTTGGTCTGAAATAGCGTGTCCTCTGCTGTCTGCTGGCAAGTTGGAGTGCCAGAGATCGTGATGCGCGTTGAAGTCGCCTAGGATTAGACGGTTATCGCCCCTTAGCAGCGCACTAATGTCGGAATGATAATCTCTACGATAACACCTGGCAGGGGGAATAGATTTTTATGATTTGCAGGTCTGCGTCGCCTGACCGGACTGCTATGCCTTGGCATTCTAAGGTAGAGTCCCTGGGGTCGACGTCAGGGGAAAATAGATTATATTGTACATAGTGATGTGTAATGAACGCAAGGCCACCCCTAAGACCGCTGGGCGGTCTTTTCGATGTACATTATACCCATCACAAGTTCGTAAGTGTTCTTGTGCTCAATTTTGTCTCTTGTATCGCGGCGATTTTGATGTTGTGCGACTTCAGCAGAGAAAGAGGGGACTGACGCTCGGCGATGCTCATATCTGGCCTATTCCGGAGGGGATAGGAGTGTTGAGCGGCCGTGCAAGATGGATACGCTGGTGTGCGTGAGAGACAGTCGGGAGTGGGTGAGGCGGGAATGGCAGCAGTGTAGGCTGTGTCACTGTTGTGGCTATTTGAAGTGGCTAGAGGCGGTAAGGGAGTGCCAGAGCGACGACTACCGCGGGACGCCCTTGGGGGTGTACAGCATGGTTCCTCGAAAGTACTAAAGAAAGTACGGGGTCTGTGGATGGCAGAGTTAAGCCCTAAGCATCCAGATTTATGTAGCCATCTCTTACACTTGGTGGATTGTACCGAATGCGACCGTTTAATATAAATTTTCTTGCAGCTAACGCAGCAGATCCAATCCATCCCGTAACAAGAGGCAATGTTACACTGGGTTACACTGAAATAACAGCCCTTGGCCGGGTAAAGAAACGCGGGGCATTCCGGTGCGATAGAACCGGCTGTAGTGGGAATGGTAGATCAACCATCGAGTTGCACGTCATTACCTTTGTGCATGTGTATTAGTCGCCTCTTGCGACCGGTATGCCTACCTCGGGCATATTCTAAACCCCTAACCCGAAGTGCATTTTCATTTGCTTAACTGAGCCTGCTCTTCTAACAGCAATAACACTTTGGTCCAACTCTGTTGAAGCCGCGACTACCGTTAGAAGAGCTTGATTACAATGTTGGGTAAGAGAGGTGATATTTTAGGCAGGTTAAATTGTCGCTACAACAACAAGAACAGCCGACTTTCACATGAGCCGTCTGTTGAAAGGAAGCGCTGAAGAAGTCATCTGTGCATGGACCAAATCGCCCATCAGATTTGTAGCAGCGATATGATGATGCGTCTATCAGCAGCGTCTTGTAGGGTATTTACGCCATTTCTAGAATGGTGTATATGAGGTAGTGCCCCATAAACGACATTATGTATTTTGGTTTGTATTTGCATGGCCTGTAATTGTACATAGTGAATAAAACAACTAATTGGATTTACCATCTCCACTACAATAAGGGTGGAGGGCAGCACATCAACATACAATGCAAAAGTACATATATTCGAATTGCGTACAAACAGCGACTGTTAATTCTATTTACATCCATATTTCTTTTTTTCACTTCAAAATTTAAATTTTCGGACTTTTGACCAAGCGGCAAAGGTATGTAGTTAGTGTCTGCGCTCCAAAAGTTTTAAAATGTAGAAAAAGCAAATTAATGATTTCTGTGCAAGTTCTATTGAACTCCTTTCCCCCTTTTCTATAACATTATTACATTTTAATAAGTAATATGTTTAAATAGATCATTAGAATTCTGTGAATTTGTTTAAATCACTTCGAGCTTGTTGACTGCATATGCATAGGTATGTATGGTAACATATATTCTTGAATTGGTATTCAGAATACTTAATAACATATATTATGAGAGTATGTAATTGAGCCTGTATATATATGATCATTGTATCACATACATGTACATTAATGCTCAAAAACTATTGAAATTTTATTAAATTCACCATGTAATTAAAATTTCTTTTTGTACTCACATGATCAGATGAATCTGCTGCAGAATTGCGTTTGTCACCGTCCCCAGATTTTTCTCCAGCATCGTCGCTAGCATCCGTCTCGCCTTTCCTACGTCGAATATCTGCCATATTCTCTGCTTCAATACCAATGAACTAATCAAAGCAGTTTAACTAATTTGCTTTTTCACAATTTACACTAATTGGTATTGAGTGCACTTTCAATTCATATATCTTTGTAATACCCTTAGTAAAATACTTCTTAAAGTTGTCAACCGCGTATATATATTATTGACTATTAAATGGTTTTCTTTTGCATAAATTCAATGCAAATGTATAATAAAATAAAAGTATTGCGTATTTTGTTCTGTTCACCACTAGAAACAAATTTTCACTGAAAAATTTTCTGATTTTCTTTTATGTTTATTTTTATGTCATATTTTTTTACGTATATTTATGTATGGATTTCCCCTTTTGCGCCGCCGCCCCGATAGATATTGTTCGTTTGGTGGTTGATCTTTGTTAAATACTGCTCCGACTCCAGCTGTGTCCACCTGCCACCACCTCGGCCTACCAATTTCTTACGTTTATTTTGATGGTACTTGATTTGCGCTTCGCAGCTGCATCCGCCAGAACAGTGATTTCACCCTTCAATATTTAATACACTTTAATGCGATTTTTAATAATTTCACCTTTTTACGATTTTCTTATCAGAATTTGTTTCGAAAATAAAATGCAGTGATATTTTAATCAATAGTAATGCAGCAGAGTTGCCATGGCTAAGAAATTAACATCTTCATAGTACCCAAAATTCATGACTCATTTAGGAATACGATATCGAATGAAAAGTATCGATGATGCACTCATTCAGAGAATGTCAATGATATAGAGAAGGTCCATGAACGAATTTCAGTGTGAATTGTCAAAACTCGTCCATTCACGGCTAGGGAATTCACCACCGGCTGGCTGGTTGGGCATGTTAATTTAACAGAATTTAATGTGATCAATGTTGATTAACATGAATTAATGTTGCTTAGCATGAATACATTTCTGTAGTATAAATTCAGCACTGTTAATTTCTGATGGCTTTCAGTATATATTTCAAGAAAGCAATAATGCAGTTCAATAACAAAAAATTCTTATCGTATCTCATATATTTATAATATAAAGAGAAAATAATAGTTCCCTTGAATTCCATTCGTTTGATGTTAATAAACATCACAAAAAATTTTCTAATAATTATAAAATTTAATTTCAATTCAGTAAAAATCCAACATTTGTGGGTATATGAGCAAATTAATGATTTGTTGATACCGAAGTCAAAAAGCGTTGTTTGATACCTCTCCCGATATTTTTGGACGTGTTTTAGCGGTTGTCTCCTAAAGGAAACAATTACCTGTAAAAGTACAAGGGATGACATTCACTGCTCAAATGCTAGCAAAAATTATCCTGCTGCCAAAAGCTTTAAATGTGGGAGGAATTGGCCTACCTTTAAATTATGTAAATACATAAAAGCTTTTTTATGAAGTATTCTATATATTTATACGCATGCAATGCAATGGTAAAATCATTCCTACATAAATTTAGAAGTGCGTGTATCAGATATTTCCCAAACAAAAACTTAACACCAATTTTAATTTTATATGATAAATGTACCTACACATATATTTATTGCCAATTTGTTTATATGACATGCACATAATTTTGAAATATAATTATTATAAAATATACTATTGTACCATAATTCCGCCGTCTTTAAAATGTAACCATCCCCTATGTAAGCAAAGAATTCTGTTGTTCCCTATGTAAGCACAAGAATTCTGTTGTTTGTGCTAGTTCCCTATGTAAGCACAAGAATTCTGCTATTGTGCTGCTAAACAAAAATAGCATGGTGAATTCCCTACCCGCGAATTGATGGTCTACTGCTTCACACGAAATTCGTTCATGGACCTTCTCTATATCATTGACATTCTCTGTTTCATACTAGTATGTTTGTTCCCTAGCACACGGGTGTCCGTTGTTGCCAACACCCACAAAGAACCAAGGGAAAGAACACGAATTGGACAGGCCGAAGCTACGCGGGCGATAACAAAGGAACATACCGTACTCACACGTACATGGTTGTTGACATCATTTTTTGCTATTCGCTTTAAGAACATGATGCAAATCCCTGATAGTTAGAATGACAGCACTGACTCTCAGATGTTGTGACAAATTAATGTCAGTTTGCTTGTTGGGGTCATACCAGCGGTTGACACTGTATTGTAGCAGGGATGTAATTTTCAATAAAAAATGGACTGAAATTCCAATACAGGGTTGCTGTGTAGACTAAATTTCTATACCAATTTTGTATGAAAATGTTCAACCAATTTAAATGTAAGACAAATTTTTGAACTAAAATTGTCGAAAAATAAGTGGATTTTGCAGTTTTGAAGAAATTTAATAATTTCTTAAGATAAAGCATAGCACGCAGATCGGAAGCAACTGCTCAAGAAAAGTTTAGCTATGTTTCTTGCTTGAAAAATAGTAGTAGGCAAATAATTTTGACTTCTAAAAATCCATGGTGAAAGGCATAGTATATGTCTACTAGTAGCGCAACTTACTCCGAATCTGCACACACACACAAACCACACAGGGTGCGTTGTATGCAATAATAAAACAAACAAATTCAAATACTGCAATATTGAACATGAACAGAGAATGTCAATGATATAGAGAAGGTCCATGAACGAATTTCGTGTGAAGCAGTAGACCATCAATTCGCGGGTAGGGAATTCACCATGCTATTTTTGTTTAGCAGCACAATAGCAGAATTCTTGTGCTTACATAGGGAACCAGCACAAACAACAGAATTCTTGTGCTTACATAGGGAACAACAGAATTCTTTGCTTACATAGGGGATGGTTACATTTTAAAGACGGCGGAATTATGGTACAATAGTATATTTTATAATAATTATATTTCAAAATTATGTGCATGTCATATAAACAAATTGGCAATAAATATATGTGTAGGTACATTTATCATATAAAATTAAAATTGGTGTTAAGTTTTTGTTTGGGAAATATCTGATACACGCACTTCTAAATTTAAGTAGGAATGATTTTACCATTGCATTGCATGCGTATAAATATATAGAATACTTCATAAAAAAGCTTTTATGTATTTACATAATTTAAAGGTAGGCCAATTCCTCCCACATTTAAAGCTTTTGGCAGCAGGATAATTTTTGCTAGCATTTGAGCAGTGAATGTCATCCCTTGTACTTTTACAGGTAATTGTTTCCTTTAGGAGACAACCGCTAAAACACGTCCAAAAATATCGGGAGAGGTATCAAACAACGCTTTTTGACTTCGGTATCAACAATCCGAAAGCGGATTTTAATTTTTTTGTTTCAGTGAAAAGTTATTCGCAAAAAACCTAAAAATTACCCAGGTCCAATCCCAAATAGGGGCCTTGATCCAAGGTATTCATGTGCAGAGCACCTTTCTGCGTAGCCGGCCTTTTGCTTTCGGTAAACCCTAATCTGTGATTACAACAACCACATGAAAATGTCAGAAAATTTTCAACTTTGGTTGCAAATATCTCCTCACTGAAACAAAAACTGGAAAATCCGGATTATTGTTACCGAGGTCAAAACGCGTTTTTTGATACCTTTCCGGATAATTTCGCACGTGTTTTAGCAGTTGTATCCTAAAGGAAACAATTACCCTTTTACTTTGTTTTAGTTCCTTAATAACCCTATATCTCTCCTATAAAACACAACATATTAGTTTTAGTTTGTATCGTAGATGCCAAATTTAGTAAATAACTCAACATATCGTACGTACTACGAATAAATACCCAAAAAGTCCTTTCATCCCACTGCAAGTGCATTATCCTAAAATAAAAACTCCTCAAATACACACAAAAAAATTCAATACGTGAAATAAATAATGTAGAACCGATAAATAGGTATAACGACAGAAAACTTGCAACAAAAATTTTAAATATCATCAATGTTATTACCTACAGTAGTTTGCAATATAACAACACAAATCAATTATTGCCGAGTTCACATTAAATAAAGCCTAAAAGATATACAGTGAAATTCCTCATAACCGGACACTCACGGTCGCAGTGTTTTTGTCCGGTTATGGGAGATGTCCGCTTATAGGGGATGAGGTCAAAAAATATATACTACACATATAAAATTCATTGTAGTTTATTTAAGAAATTTTTCGAAGTAAAGAATATTTAAATACTTTAGTATTACATATACATACATAAATATATCAATTAAATACATTGTACAAGTCTTACATTTCAATATCGACTAGTTTGATTGAAAAAATTGTGTGATGCTTGTTTGTTTTAACATTGATTCCTTTAATTTAAAATTTTCATTTTCAAAGTGACTCTCGATATTTTTAACCTGCTGAAAAGCTACATAGTCATTTTTTGCATATTGTTTCAAGCGCGCAACAAGTTTTAAAGCCTCATCATATGATGTTATGGGGTCACTTATTTCTTCTGAAGGTTCATCTTCTGAAGCACTTAAGTCCATAGTATCATCTGGTTGGTCAAATTGAATTTCTATATTGTTGTCCTCAGTGATTTGATCTATTTGGAGAAAACCTTCGAAATCATTTGCCAAATCTAGTCCTTCCTGAAGCCTAGCATAGACTGCCAGTGGAATGTCATCTTCGGGATCAAAATCTACAGTTTCCAAAAATCCTGCTTTACGGATTTCGGATTGTTGAGGCTTCCACCTTATCCCAAGATGCTTTGATGAATACACAGCTTCCAGTACATTAATCGATTTTGAGAGCTCTGAGGCTGAACTTGTATCGCCAATTTTAGTTATCAAGTGTTTTAAAACTATGCTTCTATACAAAGTTTTAAAATTTTGGATTATACCTTGATCAAGGGGTTGGCTAACTGCCGTTGTATTTGGTGGCAAGAAACAAATTTTTATGTTGGTCAAGTCTAATTCGTTTGGATGAGAAGCCGCGTTATCTAGAAACAAGATAATTTTTCGATTCCGGGCTTTCATTCTTCGATTGAACTGCTGCAGCCATTCGCTCATCACTTCTCGAGTCATCCATGCTTTTTTATTAGACTTCCAATCCACTGGAAGTTTTGAAATTGGAACATGCTTTCCCTATAACCAAAAGCGGCTCCTTATCTCCAGCCAGATTAGCACAGAACAAAATTGTGAGTCTTTCCTTTGATAGCTTACCTCCCTTACATTTTTCGGATTTAAGAGCGAGGGTTTTGTCCGGGCAAGGCACGAAAGAAAAGCCCACTCTCATCGGCGTTGTAAATGTCTTCAGGCTTGTACCCATTCAACAGAGTTTGCAGCTTTGTCCGAAACTGTTCGACATCATCCTGATTCACATCTGTAGCTTCACCAGATATGCATTTGAAGGAAACATTATTCCTTAATCGCCATTTATTTAGCCATCCATCCGAAGCATTAAAATTAGGTACACCCAGTTTTCTTGCAAATTTCCATTGCCTTTGCTTTCAAAATGGGACCAGAAATCGGAATTTTTTGACTTCTAGCCTTAGCGAAAAAATCAAAACACATCCTGTCTATTTCCGAGCCGCCTTCTTTAAGGAAACTTCGCTTTTGGTGAATATTAGATCCAGACTCCCATTTAGAACGAATTTTTTCTTTATTTTTATTAATTTCAGCAGCTTCAGTTTTGCCAATATTGAACCTTTTAAAGCAAAGGAAACGTGTACCTACAAGTTAAATTTTGGACTCACCATACTTTACATTTTTGCAATTCCACGTACTGATAACTTTTCTTTTTCGAAAACATTAATAATTTCCATTTTTTCTTTAATAGAAAGCAGCTTCTTTTTCGGGGCCATATTATTACGAACTTTGAACGCAACCACCTTTTACTTGACACGGGCGGCTTGAATGTGTGCATACATGTTAAAAGGGGAATCCCCTATTTCATTTTTATAATGAACAACATAGCTTGCTTGCGATGTTTTTAAATTTTGTCCGTTTATGAGAAATTTTTTCATGGAAATGGCTTGAAATACAGTGTCCGCGTCCGGTTATTAGAGCGTCCGTTTATTAGAATGATATTTGTATGAAAAACTTATTGAAAAACCTGTGTACACAAAATTTGTCCGGTTATTGGAGCTGTCCGGTTATAAGGACTGCCCGTCTTGGGGAATTTCACTGTATTCCAATTGGTAATAGATTTTTTGTAGATACATATGTCTAATCTATTTTTGCCTTCCAAAGAAACTACAAAACTTATCATGAATGGCCGTAGAAATATTTACATTCATACGAGCATTTACGCACGCTGATATGCATACAAAATTATCAACACAACAACAAAGTCAGTCCCATATCCAACGTAAACAAATAAACAAGTAAACATAAATGTCCACACATAAATATGAACACAAATATGCAAACGTACCGACATACATATGTATATGTATCTGCTTGCATACGAATCAATGACCTACAACAACAAAATCCATTCCATGCATTTCCTCACATCACCGCGCTAACCCCTCTGCAAGCATATGATGTCTACCAAAACTTATATCCAACAACAAAAACTACATATTTCTACGCACAAACCTCAGAATCCAACAACAAAGTCATTCATTCATAAAAACGTAAAACTTTGTCGAGGAAGCTATGATGAAATGTTGCAACAAAGCATTTTAACAAAATCAGAAATATGAAATGTTCAATTTTTGTCGATTTTATAAAATCCAACTTGAATTCATACGGGGTATTCCTTCAAATGCGCGCCTTTGCGAACAAAAGTTGGTACAAAAACTTTAGTTTGTTTCAAGGAAGTATTTATGTCATAGAAAAAAATAAAAAAAATGCATAGCTATTGCTCAGCAACAGACCCAAACAATTGTGAAAAAATAATTACGAAAACGTTTCTCTACATATTTTTAATAATTTAATAAATGATTCCCTTATTCATAAGGAGTTTGCTTATTTGCATAAGCTGTAGTATAAGGGATATCGTTTGCAACACACTTTGGAGTGACTCTTTAGTTTCTTCTTGTTCTTGCTGAAATTCGGTCGAAAATTTGGTCAGCCATGTTTTTTTTGCTAGAATGTTGCCGTGGTGCCGCATAAGTGCTAACTTTGCCCTTTTTAGGCACAAATGCGCACTTGCACATCTCCTTGAAAAATAGTATTTTTTCACTCGTAATCAACATTATGTACGTCTTTTAGAAATTTTTATAATCAAACCATGCATCAGAAGTATTGACTTAATAGCCTGAACCGTATGATCCAAGTACATGCCCTTATTCAAGAATTATGTAATAATTTAGATTATTTTCATACTACACAATTTTTCCCCCTACTACATAACTTGCTTTTGATAGTGTCTGAAATTTGAGGTAGGCAGTACTTTTGACGATCGAAGCCATCGCGCGGCAGAATTTGCCATTTGGGGATGGGATTTGGCTTTGATTTTTGTAGGGGCGGATCGGGCCCTATCACAATTTATTTGTCTGCTCGTATTGCCACTATGCGAGCAACCAAATAATGTGAAGTTGGGCAAAATTGTGTTAAAAATATATCCTTTTGATACATTAAACTTTTTTTCACTGTACGTGTGTTCGGAAGAGAATTTGCGGTTTTGACGGGCCGTGCTGAAGAAATAAGGCCTGCGCCCGCTTCAATTGCGCATATTGACCGGCGCAAAAGAATCAAACATCGTGCTATTTAGCTCGTCGCGCGCATGTCATGTGCAGATGTAGTTATGTGAATATATGTATAGACATAAATAAAATAATAATTTATGATGAAAGCATGTATGTAATGTGTGTTTGCAATTTTGTGACGGCGCGTGAAGTATGTAATTTTGTGTGTCATACAAACAGATGTGCATGTGCATTGATCTAATTTGGATCGTCAGCTGCCCTGCAAAAAACGGAAATACTCCGTTTCATACTCCATAGAATACTCCTATAGGAGTATCAGAGTACTCCAGCACATATCCTCATTCATATAAAAAAGGTGGTCCAATTTACATGGCAATGTCCGGTGATTGGATCACCTAATCCATCTCGGAGTACTCCGTTTCTTTGCTTTTGAATACTCTATAGACCACCTACGTGAGAGTACTCTCAAAATACTCCCATGGGATTACTCTATAGAGTATTCAACAGCAAAGCGAGAGCGGGAGTAGGTGGTCCTCAGAAGAACACATACTCCCATTCTCGCTTTTGTCTAGAGTACTCTATAGAGTAATCTTTTGGCAGCATTTTCAAAGTACTCCAACGTAGGTGCTCTATAGACTATTCAGAAGCAAAGTAAATGGTACTCCGAATAGGATTAGGTGATCCAATCACCGGACATCGCTATGTAAATTGGACCACCTTTTTTATATGAATGAGGATAAGTGTTGGAGTACTCTGATGCTCCAACGTTTTTTACAGGGTGGTAGTACATTTGAATATATGTGCATATGTGATGTATGCATATACAGTACTATCTCGTTTTTCCGGACACATATAGTTCCGGGGTATGTCCGAAATACTGGATTTGTCCGGAATATAGAAAGCTGTGCAATTATTGACACAATTATATGTAAAATTCATATTTGAGCTTTATTCATTAAATAGCTTTTATTAAAATGTTTTGTATATAGGTTTCAAGTACATAAACATATGTACATATTACATAAATAATAAGAAATTAATATCCAAAAATACCTTTACATATGTTCATGTGTAAATGTAAACTTACGTGCACACAAAAATTCACTACACAGACTGAATTAACTATACATATGTGTGTACATATGTGCATACATACATGCATTTGAAAATCAAAGCCTACTTGATGTAAAAGCGGACAGTTAATTTGAAAACAAAACATGCTAGAGTTTTTTCTGTCCGAATTATAGAGGTAAAATATGAAAAATGTCCGGGGTGTGCAGGTGTCCGCATTACTGGGAAGTCCGGAAAAGTCCGGAAAAACGAGATAGTACTGTAGATGAATGGATGTGCATCGAAGGATGCTTTGGGCTTTTGATAACAGATAATTGAATTGGTAAAGTTATTTGCTTCCGATTTTGAAAATTATTTTATTTCGTATCAAAGTATACAATCATTTCCATACATTTATTAATGTTTCTATACTGTAGCATATTTATTGTAGCAGATGTTTTTATTAATTATGTATTTATATGTATATATTTTCAAATGTTTTATATTTATCGAAATTGTGTTACATTTCAGACATTTACTTATACATACATATTATAATAACCAACTCTCATTACATTGGATACTATTTATACATTTAGCAATTTTTGCGTAATTGCCGTCGGCAAAACGCTATATGTAATTACACAAACACATTACAAAATACTTTGTCATTACACAAAGCCATACATTTTATCAAAAACCCCTTTAATTACATTTTATATATTAATTTGTACTTTTTGGTATTTTTGTGTAATTGCCGTCGGCAAAACACTTCATGTCATTTGATGAATTTTTGGAAATATTTTTATAAGATGATAAAAAATATTACCTGGAAATTTATAAAGAGACCTACATAATACATTATTAACGTTTATTACATAAATTTGTTCGTTTTGTAAAATTTAATCGATTTTGTACAACACATGCAAAATTCCTTTTGTATATTATCATGTGATTATTTCTTTTGCACAAAATCACTTGATACATGCAAAATTCCTTTTGTATGTTATCATATGATTATTTCTTTTGCACAAAATCACTTGATACATGCAAAACTCCTTTTGTATGTTATCATATGATTATTTCGACTTCAAAAAAACTAAAATTTAAGAAACTAAAAGTTTTGAGCCAAAACACCCAAATCATTAATTTGCTCATATACCCACAAATGTTGGATTTTTACTGAATTGAAATTAAATTTTAAAATTATTAGAAAATTTTTTGTGATGTTTATTAACATCAAACGAATGGAATTCAAGGGAACTATTATTTTCTCTTTATGGTATAAATATATGAGATACGATAAGAATTTTTTGTTATTGAACTGCATTATTGCTTTCTTGAAATATATACTGAAAGCCATCAGAAATTAACAGTGCTGAATTTATACTACAGAAATGTATTCATGCTAAGCAACATTAATTCATGTTAATCAACATTGATCACATTAAATTCTGTTAAATTAACATGCCCAACCAGCCAGCCGGTGGTGAATTCCCTAGCCGTGAATTGACGAGTTTTGACAATTCACACTGAAATTCGTTCATGGACCTTCTCTATACCATTGACATTCTCTGACATGAAGACTTGAAACTCCCAAATTATTGAATATAAAGCAGTTATAAAACGTTATCAGTTACTATAGAAGGTATATTTCAGTTTAACTTTAAAACAACTCTGAACGCGATTTCCTTCATTCCACTCTCTCGGAGTACATTCATCCACTGCCTTCCACTCCGATTCGCAAAAGAAGATGCCAAACTAGTAGGGGTAAACAATGGTGAAAGGTGAAACAAGCGAGAAGAAGAGCACATAAGTAAACGAAAAGTAAGTAAACGAAATAAATGTTTTCTGCCAATAACTTTTCACTGAAACAAAATTTTTATTTCGCTTTCGGATTATTGATACCGAGGTCAAAACGCGTCTTTTGATACACCTGCCGATATTTTTGGACGTGTTTTAGCAGTTGGCGTTGAATGTTAAGTATTACCAAATTACTGTTTTCTTCAAGAAATATATGCGGTAATTGTTTCCTTTAGGAGACAACTGCTAAAACACGCCCCAAAAATGTCGGGACGGGTATCAAACAACGTGTTTTGACTTCGGTATCAATAATCCGAAAGAGGATTTCCAATTTTTTGTTTCAGTGAAAATTTATTCGCAAAAAACCCAAAAATGACCCAGGTCCGATCCCAAATAGGGAGCTTGATCCAAGGTATTTATGTACAGAACACCTTACGTGTTTTAGCAGTTGGCGTTGAATGTTAAGTATTAACAAATTACTGTTTTCCTCAAGAAATATATGCGGTAATTGTTTCCTTTAGGAGACAACTGCTAAAACACGCCCCAAAAATATCGGGACAGGAAAGTTTTGTTTCAGTGAAAAGTTATTGGCAAAAAACGTTTAATTCGTTTATTTGCTCTTCTTCTTGCTGCTTCACTATTCACCATGCATTTTTATTACTTCCATACTACTATTTTTCACGCAAGAAAAAATGCAAAATTTTTCTTGAGCAATTTCTTGTGATCTGCATACCGGCCTTATGTCACTTGATATTTTTCTGGTGGAAACCTGTGTTGCCGTACTCAAATTTCACGATAACATAGTAGTAAAGTTTTATACTATTTTTCTTGAGAGCTGCGTACTACCTCACGAAAATTGAAAACAAGAAGTTTTCTTGAGCATTTCTTGAGCGTTTTTTTATATGGAGTTTTTGCTTTTCTTGATATATATGTATCTCACGTACTTATGGTAGCACTTCATGAGATTCCTTATAGTAAATAGCTAAAACATCTAGCCTAGCTTCCGGATACATTTTCGTGACACAGATACCAGTCCTACCACAACATTCAAATGGACTTACCCCACAACTAAGGTAGCATCTAGCGTGAAAAAAAAGTAGTAGAAGAAATAAAAATTTTCATCTTTTGTTTTTATTTGTTGCACAATAATTTATTACAATAGTTTAAATATGTACACATATATATATGCATACTTTTGTATAAAGGCAAAACAAAAACATATACATGCGTTAAAATTCATAACAAAAATAAAATAGTTAAAAATTTAGAGTCACATGTTGAGTCGGTTGAATGGAGTTTGATTCGTACGTTGACATCGGTAGATGATCAGGTATTATTCCTACAAAACCATTTTATTAGGCTTTTCGACAACCATGTGGCAGTGAAACTCAAAGCAGCTACACACAATAATAACCCATGGTTCAGTGCCAATCTAAAACACTTAATTCACCAGCATAACCTTGCTTTCTCACGATGGAAAAGATACAAAACCCCGGAGGCACATAACTGGTTCAAAGCAGTTAGGATCGCTATAAATAAAGCCACAAGGTCAGCTAAACAGAAATTTTATAATAACAAGTTAAGTTCTGCTTTGAGTTCGAAGGAAACTTGGAAGTCGATTAAAGATATTGGGATCGGAAAATCCAAATGTGACAGCTCTGTCCTCCCTGATGTAGACGTCAACGATATAAATATAAATTTGGTAAATCTGCCAATGTCAACTGATAGCATATGTGCTGATAGTTATTGTACTCGTGGTAAGGTCGATGTTGGTCCTATTAAGCTTGTTAGTGTCGATGACTGTGATGTCGTTCAAGCCGTTCTTTCTGTAAAGTCTAATGCTATGGGGTTTGATGTTATATGTTCGAAATCTTTAAAAATAATTCTTCCTAAAATCCTTCCTCACTTAACCTACTTGGTTAACTCTGTGCTGACCACCTGTGTCTTTCCCAAATGTTGGAAAGTTGCTAAGGTAATCACAATCCCCAAGCGAAATAAGGATTATAGACCTATAGCCATTCTGCCTTTCCTCTCCAGGTCGTCGAACGAATTTTGCAATGCCAGATAAATACATATGCGCAGGATAATAAACTTCTCACAGATTCCCAGTCTGGATTCAGGTCAAATCGTAGCTGTAAAACCGCGCTCCTATCGGTTATAGAGGATATTCGAGAACAAGTTGATACAAATTGTACTGCTTTCCTAACTCTTCTCGACCATTCAAAAGCGTTTGACTCTGTCGACCACACCGTTCTCTGTAAGAAGCTGGTCAACCTATATAATTTCTCCAGTTGTGCAACAGCCCTCATCAGATCCTATTTGGCCGACCGAGCTCAGACAGTAAGTGTTGGTAGCAGAAAGTCTGACTTTGTTAGTGTTTTAAGAGGTGTCCCACAATGCTCAATGCTTGGCCCCCTGTTATTTGTTTTGAACATAAACGATTGGCCTGGTATTCTTAAGTATTGTAATATTCGCATTTATGCTGACGACGTACAATTGTATATGTGCTGTCCTAGTGATCGTGTATTAATAATTTAAATTACGATTTGTGTCAAATTGGTGCGTGGGCTTCTATGAACGGCTTATGTCTTAACCCTAAGCAGTCGAATTGTATAGTCATTCATAGAAAGTCACTAGATAAAAGTGGCTTGGAAAATGTAATTTTAGATAGCACTATTATAGAATACGTTGACACGGCTAAAAATCTAGGTGTAGTTTTCAACAAAACTTTGATATGGAAAGATCACATCTTCTGCACGGTGGGAAAAGTGTATGGGATGCTTCGTACACTCTGGCTAACACAATATTTTACTCCGTTACATATTCGAATACTAATAGCAAAAGCGTACTTAATACTTACGCTCCTTTATGGTTGTGAGATTTACTCTAATTGTGCAAAAGGAAACTTAATGTTGTATATAACAACATTGCTAGATACGTTTATGCTAAAAAGTTGCTAAACATTTCTTTCGATAACCTCATAACAGTTAAAACGCACACTACTCTACACAAATTAATATACGAGGTGTGTTCAAAAAGTATCGCGAATTTTGAATTTTCGCTGGTTACGTATATTCGAATTTCGAATTTGTTGTGGCGTTATGTTGGTACTCATGTCTCTCACTTATGCCGACAAGCTCGGCCATTTTGAATGTTCAGTTAATTGTTGACAGCTGCTTTGCTTGCACGTGTTTTGGATCGTCTTCGATTTTTACCTATTTTTTTACCAAAATTGCTCAATTGTGACCAAAAACAGCATCGCATGAACATTGCTAATGAGATGTTAAACTCTGTCCGCGACGACCCAAATTTGCTCCAGAGGGTCATAACTGGTGACGAATCGTGGGTTTATGGTTATGACGTGGAAACCAAAGCTCAATCATCTCAATGGAAGCTGCCGCACGAACCAAGACCGAAAAAAGCGCGCCAAGTTCGGTCGAATGTGAAAGTTTTGCTGACAGTTTTCTTCGATTGCAGGGGCGTGGTGCATCATGAGTTCTTGCCACAGGGAAGAGCGGTCAATAAGGAATATTACCTGCAAGTTATGCGCAATTTGCGCGAAGCAATCTGCCAGAAACGCCCGGATTTGTGGAAGAACAAAAATTGGCTTTTGCACCACGATAACGCCCCTGCTCACGCATCGTTGCTTGTGCGCGACTGTTTGGCCAAAAACAACACACTAATGATGCCGCAGCCACCGTATTCCCCAGATCTGGCCCCCTGTGACATGTTCTTGTTCCCTAAACTGAAGAGGCCCATGAAAGGACGACGTTACGCTTCTCTTGACGAGATAAAGACGGCATCGAAGGAGGAGCTGAACAAGATACAAAAAAATGATTTTTTGAAGTTCTTCGAAGATTGGAAAAACCGTTGGCACAAGTGTATAATATCTCATGGGGATTACTTTGAAGGGGACAAAATAGATATTCATGAATAAATAAATAATTTTTGAAAAAACACAAAATTCGCAATACTTTTTGAACACACCTCGTATACGAAGGAACCTGACTATCTATTTTGGAGGCTTAATTTTCTTCATTCATCTAGATCGGTGCTTCTTACCCACTTCAGATATTGTATGCTAATATCGCCTGTTCCTTATAACTTCCATACGCCTTTGGAACTCACTCCCTACCAGAATAAGGCCCGGTTTTTCAGTACAAGTTCAACTCAATTTGTCAGTTAAACTAAGCTTAAACTTGTTACGCAGTTTTTCAGTCAAGTTTAAACGTAGTTTAAGCGGCTAATTTGGAAGGGTTAAACTCTAGTTAACCTGTCAGCTGTTTGCATATTTGATGGTTTTGGTTGTGAAACAATAAACTGAACGCAATTAAAAAAGGACGATATTTTTATATTTAATTAAATACTGGATATATTATCTGACGAAAGTGTTAATAGTGATGCAGAAATGAGCGAAATCCTAACTATTACAAAATTCAGGAGAAGCAATGGCGTTGGATATGTAAACAAATGTCATCTGTTGCCGTATCTAGATAAAAAAAACCAATGCTTCAGTACAAAAGCAAATCTTAAAAGCGGCCTTAAACTCTCACTGAAAAACCGCTCTGCAGTTTAATTGGAGTTTAAATTTATGCCGAGTTTAAGCAAACTTAGTTTAAACTGAGCTTAACCAAGGACTGAAAAACCGGGCTTAAGGCTTATAAGCAATGCACTGCACTTCAATAAAGAACTAACAAGTTTCTATAACAACCAAGACAATTAAGATGCTAATTTCTGACTAATTAAATGTACTCTAACGCTCGTTATTTTTTGTTCTCTCTTTACTTTTCTATTGCTGATTTACATATGAGGACCTTCTAGCCAAAGCGCAACATGTGTGTCCTAATCCAGTGTACACTTGTCGCGTTTTGGCTTGGAGCTCCTCATATCTATCTATCAATCTGCCTATCTATTTATGTACTTATCTATCTACTCATATCTATTTATTGTTATACATTTTCAATATTGTAACCTTTTTCTTAGTTATATTCATTAGCATTAAGTATCAAGTTTAAATTGTTCCTATTTTTATGCCTTTACCGACTAGCACTATAAAATAATTTTTGTTGTTGTGCTAGGATGGATTGCCAAATAAATAGAAAATACAAATACAAATCCGTATGTATTGAAAGTTTCGCAGTGAACTTTAAGTCTTGCCTTGGATGCACTCTGCATAATATTGCAAATAATCTTTAGTTTGGGAAAATTTTATTTAACAAGCATTTGAAAGAAGAAATATATGAATACAATTTTAAATGGTCCATACAAGCATTTACCCTGAAATCTCCATTTTACGTATGTTTTGGCTAATGGTGGCTTCTGTGTTTAATACGCTTTTCTCCAATACGTCCAGTCGGTTCTCAATAGTGAGTGAAATATTTATCTACCTTCAATAGAGTTTGAGGGTGGAACATTTTCCTGTTCGACTTCTTTCCTTTTTTAAATGCCGACCGTCATAGGAACTGTGTGTAACATAAGTTTTTTGAGATGATAATGCTGAAATATTTAAACATCTGATTAGTACATAGTGCTTACAGCAAAATTTGCAAAAATAACAATGAAGACAAACACCAATGCAAGCAGGAAGACAATTAGGAAGGCGGAAAAGACTTCCTATGATATGAGTTGCAAAACCAATATACCAAGAAAGATGGAATAAATGCCGAAGTTCTACCCTTCCATTTAAGGTTGGCGGAGCAATTACCCACCCATACGTTAATGGAATGCTTCGAGCGCATAAGGACTGAGGTCCACCCTGAACTACAACAGAAATACAGGACGCTAAACCGGAAACTAGATAAGCTGACAGGACGTCGCGAACGGGACAACAACCAACAACCGCACCATTTCCATGCCAGGTTCGCAAACCTAACGACAGTGGCCATCACCAAGTCGGAAGAAGAACTTTTCAAAAAGGGCAAATGTTATAGACCAAAACGAAAAAAGAAAAACGGAACAGGCGATTGTAGACACAGAGGTCGCAATATCATTAATACAAATTGAGGAACAAGAGCACGCTAGGCACATGTGCAGAGAAATAATAAACAAGGAAGTGAAAGCAAAGGAAGGACAGAAGAGAAATACGGAGCGAAATACAGGGTAAACAACATTGTCGCAACGAAGGCGGACAAAGGCAACACAACTGTGCTAATTGAAAGAGATGAGTATATAATATATGAATACCGTAAAGAAATCAAAGTGGCTATAAAAACTGCAACAAATATAATAGATACAAACTCGGCATATACATTAGTCCAAATGAACCCGTCAACTTTGCCACTGATTGGGCTACCAAAAATCCACAAGCCAGGCAATCCAATGTCACCAATCACTCATTTTAAATCGGCACCATGCTATAAACTATCCAAATATTTAAAAACAATATTGAAGAATACACTGGAACTTAGCAACGAACACACCATAACTAATACATCTGAACTAATAGACAAACTTAGGACCGTTGAAGTGACAAAGGACAGCAAATTGGTATCTTTCGACATAAAAGATCTATACACATCAATACCACTAGCAGAGACATTGAACATAGTAAACTCTATAATACTACGTAATACAAAAGATAAAGTAAAAAGTACGCAAATCACGAACACGGTAAGAACCACTCTACGTCAAAACTATTTTCAATTCAACAATAAAATATACAGACAAACAAACGGACTTGCAATGGGAAACCCAACATCAGCTATTCTTATGGAAGCGTCTATGCAAAACCTGGAAAAAGAGTATATACAGGAATTGAATTCCAAATTAGGCGTGTTATTTTACGCTAGGTACGTGGATGATATCATATGCGTTTTAACTACCAACAACGAAGAGCGAGTACTGGAGTACCTCAACAAGCAGCACGGGAACATAAAATTCACAATGGAAACCGAAAAAGACAAAGGAATCAACTATTTAGACCTCACAATAAGTATTGATAAAGCTACCAATAAATGCAACTACGACATATATAGGAAACCAACGGCCACCGCAAAATAATACATAATACCTCGAACCACCCACAACAACATAAAAATGCAGCGCTGAGGCAGTTAGTACATACTAGATTGGAAAGAACACCTCTTACACAATAAGCATATAGAAGAGAGCTTGGAATAATATATACCATCGCTACAAACAACGGATATAAAAAAGCACTAGTAGATAAACTCAGGAGAAATCTTAGAGAACAAAAAGAAACAATGGAACTGGAAGGGCAACACATAAATTAGCAAATTTCCTTAGAAAATACAACATCAACACAGCGTTCAAAACATCGAAGAATTTAGGACGGAAGCTAAGAACCAAAACTAGGTCAGAAGATCCGTTTAGCAGCCATGATGTATACAAGCTCACTTGTGAATGCCAACACAGTTACAAAGGACAAACAGAACGACAAGTAAGAACGAGGTTCAGAGAAGTACTATGAGTAGTATGATGGTGGTTTATTAGTATTATACTCTTTTCACAATCTTTGGTTACATTTTCAAAAATAAATAAATAATTAAATAGCTTTACTTTTAACAAATTCAATACATTTTCGTTTAAACAAATTGACGTTGCTTTCTATTTTGGCCTCATGTGGAAGCATATTAAATAGTCGTAGACCTTTATAAAATATAGACTCCCTTGCAGCCTTTGTTCTTTGGAAATTAAGTCGGAAGTTATCTGCGTTTCGTAGTTGTCGGAATTGCTGCACATCACGGACATATGTGACATTTTCGGTTAAATACTCTGGCGCTTTTTTTTGTTTGATTTTAAAAACAAACAGAAGTGTACATATTTTAAACCTCTGCCTTATGTTTAACCATTTTAGCGTAGTAAGCATGGTGTCAATTGGTGTATACCAGTTACATTTTAGGATACACCGCATATCTTTATTCTGAAGCTTTTGCAGTCTTTCTACTAGTGTAGTATTACAATATGTATACATAGTTGAGGCACAGTACTCGAAATGTGGTTTTACTATAACATTGTATATATTTATTGCTCTTAGGGTGTATATTTTTTTACGAATTCTCTCAAGGAACCCAATTTTCTTAGCGATTTTTTTACAGATATAGTCTACATGATCTTTTAATTTTAATTTATTATCTATTATTACACCCAGATATTTAATATTCGCCACGTTTTCAATAACTTTATTGTTTATCCGTACATTGATAACCTCGCCTGTGTTAAACAGCATCATTTTTGTCTTTTGCTCATTTAGCTTTAATTTGTTCATACTGAGCCATTAATTTACCCGCTCAATGTCTCTAGTTATTTTTAATTTGCACTCATCTAAATCCGTACCTTTTACGTATATTAACGTGTCATCCGCGTACATGGCAATTTTCGAATTATTTATCACCAAGGGCATATCGTTTATATATATAATAAACAACAGGGCACCTAACACCGAACCTTGAGGGACACCAAATTCAACAATAAGACTTTCAGACATCGCCCCATTTACTCTCGTTATTTGAAATCTTTGGTCAAGGAAAGACCTAAACCAATTAATCTCGTTTCCTTCAATGCCATACATTTGTAATTTTTGCAACAGTACATTCCTATCGATTGTTTCAAACGCTCTTTTAAAATCTAAAAAAACAGCAATAGTCTTTTGTTTCGAATCATTGGATTTAAATTCGTTTAACACGAAATTGGCTGCACTCTCGCACGAATGGTTTTTTCGAAAACCTGACTGATATTTTGAAAATAGACAGTTATTTTCCATATAATTCTGTAATTGTTTTTTCACGATAGTCTCAAGTAACTTTTCTATGGTCTTAAGGCCATTTATCGGTCTAAACTCTTCATGTTTTCTAGTACTTTTAACTTTTTCAACCGGCGTTATAATTGATGTTTTTAACGAGCTTGGGAATTCACCAGACGTGATTGACTTAATTATGATATTTGTAATGGTATCACCAAGTATTTGCCAGTTATGTAGAAGAATCTTAGGACTTACTTCATCACAGTCGGCTTTGTTTTTCAATTTCTTACAGGTATCAAACACTTCGCTGTTCGTAACTTCCTTGAATCTGAAATTGTTGTTTGTACTTGGAATAATATTGGTATATTGCACCTCGGGTATAGAGTCACTTATGTTGCCTACACTATTTATAAAATACGCATTAAATTTATTGGCTATAACGCTATTATTATTGCACTCTTCATCGTCGAATTCCACTGCTCTAATATTATTTTTTTTCTTGTTTCATCACCAGATTCTTAATGTTATTCCACTTTTCTTTTTGGTTTTTTGATGTACCAATTTTTTTCATTATGTAACTATTTTTCGCACCAGTGATATAGGATTTATAGACGTTTCTTATTTCTTTATACTGAGCCCACAAATAGTTGACTTGCTGTGTTTTTGCAGCCCGATATGCTTCTATTTTTGGTTTTTTTAAATTTCTGAGATTATTGTTAAACCAGCAATGAGAATTATTATTTATGTTCACTTTTTTTTATAATTATATTCTTCTTTATAACGTCTGTTAAGCATCTCTCTAAGTTTTCCATATTTTTATTAACACTCCTGGTGTCTTTGTATGTGGCGTCATGTGATCCTAAATGTGGGCGAACGTATCTCTTTTATACAAGGTGGCGCAAAAGTAAGCTTGCGATGTTCAGCATATCGGATGTGGCACGTGCAGTGTGTGCTGTTGCACCGTCTTGTTGGAACCACATGTTTTTTAATCCCAATTCATCAAGTTGCGGCAAAAAGAACTCGTTGATCATTGCTCTGTAGCGCTCACCATTCACAGTAACCGTTTGGCCCCGACCGATTATTGGTCAAATAAATAGTCAGCAATATTCCGCGTTCTGGGGCAGTGTAGCGTAACATTGTTTATTAACGTGTATTTCGCATGTGTTTACTACACAAATGTCAAAACAGAACTGACTTTAGGGGCCAATCGCAAAATTTATAGCATTTTCTGATAGGAGGATTACTTTTGCGCAGTAACCGTTTTTCACCGACCGATTATTGGTCAAATAAATAGTCAGCAATATTCCTCGTTCTGGAGCAGTGTAGCGTAACATTGTTTATTAACGTGTATTTCGCATGTGTTTACTACACAAATGTCAAAACAGAACTGACATTAGGGGCCAATTGCAAAATTTATAGCATTTTCTGATAGGAGGATTACTTTTGCGCCACCTTGTATTTAAAATATTCTACTTCGCGAAGGGTGTGAATTCTAGTCGAATTAAAAACTGGAATATTAATTTCGATTGCCTCATGATCTGTTATTTTTTTGCTTGTATTCACTTGTGCTTTTGTTTCATTTATAAAGGGTGTTTTTTTTAGGGGTATAGAACTTCGAATTGAAATAAAACACAAGAAAATCGTTTTAAGGTCCATCAATTTGGCTTTATTGGAAGGATAATTTTATGCCATTAATGTTTAAATATGATTTCGAGCATGTGGCCGCCGCGGCTGGCTCGAATAAAGCCAATTCTACAGGTCCAATTTTCAACCACTTTTTCGAGCATATGGTGCCGTATGTCGGCAATAACGCCACGAATGTTGGCTTCCAATTCCCCTAACGTTTCTGGTTTGTTGGTGTAGACGAGCGACTTCACATATCCCCAAAGAAAATAATCCAATGGTGTCAAATCACACGACCTTGGTGGCCAATTGACAGGTCCATTCCGCGAAATTATGCGCTCATCGAATGTTTCCTTCAATAAATCGAATGTGACGTGCGCTGTGTGGCATGTAGCGCCGTCTTGTTGGAACCACAACTCATCCACATTCATGCCATCCAATTCGGGAACAAAATAGTCGGTTATCATGGCTCTATACCGGTCTCCATTAACGGTAGCTGCCTCTCCAGCATTATTGCGGAAGAAGTATGGCCCAATGACTCCACCAGCCTATAGAGCACACCAAACAGTCAGTTTTTGTGGATGTAATGGCGTTTCAAGGGTCTCATGTGGATTCTCTTCACTCCAAATGCGGCAATTTTGCTTGTTGACGTAGCCATTCAACCAAAAATGAGCCTCATCACTGAACAAAATTTTGCGATGAAAATCAGCATCGAAATCAATCTCATTTTCGGCCCATACACCAAAATCACGACGCATTGCATGGTCTCGCGGCTTTAATTCTTGCACAAGCTGGATCTTGTAAGGTCGCAAGCCAAGATCTTTGCGCAAAATCTTCCATAAAGTTGATGGACAAAGCTCCAATTGCTGTGCACGGTGGCGAATCGATTCATTCGGGTCCTCTTCAACACTTTGCTCTACAGCGGCAATTGTTTCTTCGGTGCGCACTGTTCGACGTCTCTGCGGATGCGTATTATCACATAGAGTAAACGTAGTGCGAAAACGATCCATGGTTAACCGAATTAATTGCTCTGATGGACGATTATGTCGACCATAAAATGGACGGAGCTCACGGTAAACTTCGCGAACTGAACCATTATTTTCGAAATAAATTTGCACGATTTGCAAGCGTTGTTCTTTTGTCAACCTGTTCATGATGAAATGGCAAACCAAACTGAACATAAATGACATTAGAGTTGCCAGATTTGACCACAAAATGCCAGTTTTATCTCTATTCGAAAAACAAACCTGTAAAAAAAACACCCTATATTAGTTATAACGTAATCGATTAACGTCTTACTGTTGTGCGTTATCCTGCGATTCACTAACTTTTTTAACACAATTTGTTAACGATAAATTAACTTAACAACAATTTTAACAATTTTGCGATTCACTAACTTTTTTAACACAATTTGTCAACGATAAATTAACTTAACAATAATTTTAACAAACTATGCTATTCACTAACTTTTTGTCTACTTTAAATTCGATAATTTATCGTTGTCGACTGGTAAATTGTTATTTTATCACAGATTCTTTTTGTGCTGTTAAAGTTTTGTTTACTTTTGTTTTGTGTGGGCAATTTATTGTTATATTTATATTTTTGTCATGGCATTCGAGTTAGAAGCGTCCAATATGACACGGAGTGAAGCTGCAAGGAGCGCAACAGTAGATCGAAGGTTACTTAGGGACATAGATGATCCCTTTCACCTAGCTCCATCGGAGTTTAGAAAATTGTACCGGGTGGGTCCTGAAATTGCGGCAGGCGTTGCGGAGCGGCTGCAGGACCGATTGCAAGGGCGGAGGAACACTGCGATATCGGCAGAGAAGCAGGTAACTTGTATTAATTCTAGTTAAAATTATAAAATTTTATTGAACACCTCTCCTTTGTAGGTATTGTGTGCATTACGCTTTTATGCTACAGGATGTTACCAACGGACTGTGGGGGAACAGTGGGGCATCTCAATGAGTCAAACCTCAATAAGCCGGTGCATCCACCGCGTTACCGATGCCATAAACTCCTTAATGTTTTTCGAGGAGATTAAGTTCCCTATGTCACAGGCGGAACGTCAAGCGGCAAAGGAAGTGTTTAATGCGGCACCTGCCCCCTTTGTTGGAGGTACAATAGGCGCAATTGACTGTACGCACATATCGATATTGGCTCCGAGTGTGCACGAAGAAGCGTACGTAAACCATCATTCGTATCACTCCTTAAATGTTCAAATGGTAAAGTGCAGCTCTAACTAAAAATATATCTCTATATAACTTTTAATATTTGGATTTCAGATTTGTGACCCCAATTTAAAAATTTTAAACATTAATGCCAAGTTTCCGGGAGACCGCCACGACGCCTGTATATGGAGTTCATGTGCGGTACGGCTTGTCATGCAAAGGGAGCATGAAAATGGAAACCGCAACATATTTTTGATTGGTACTATCTATTCACTTTACTTTAAAATGTACATAAGTTAAAATTTTACCTTGTAGGTGATTCTGGATATCCCTTGGAACCCTGGCTTATGACGCCATTACCAAACGAACGAGAGGGTACTGCCAAATTTCGATACAACGAAGCGCTATGCAAAGCACGGAACCTAATAGAAAGGCTATTTGGGGTTCTCAAAGCAACTTGGCGGTGTCTGTCGAGACAGCGGGTTCTCTTGTATGAGCCTGGGTTCGCGGGGAAGGTAGTGAACGCGTGCGCCACCTTACATAATGTTCGTTTAGCCGAGCGATCAGACGAACTTGACAATATCGGCATAGTCTTGGACATGCACACCAATGATATTACTAGCAGCGCAAGTTCAGTATCTTCCGCTGGAAAACGTGCCCAAGAGAGACTGATTTCGAATTTTTTTGCATAAATTGTTGATAAAATCATTTTATTACAACTAATTTAATTTAAATTAAGCAATAATTTGTGAAAATCGCAAAAAAGACTGTATAAACATATCCACTGTATATATTTTAGCCGTATTAAATAATTTAATTTGGTTTGTTGTCCTACGCTTGTCAAATAAAATAAAATGTACTACTTCTGTATATTGAAAGTTTAAATTTTTGTTATTTTATTGTGGAATTATGAAGTAAGGCACATATTTCGATCATTATTGGGTTGAAAAGGTATGAAAACTTAAAAGTACTAAAAAACAGCAAAACGAAAAATATAAAATTACTAGATACTTAAATTAAGATTTCATTCAAGGTACAAAAGGAAAAAATTAATTAATTTAAAAAAACTAAAAAGACTAGAAATTCATGCTTAAAAGTATCGCTATCACATATAAAGCCAATTTTCAAAAAATCAACACGATCAACGAGTCATTTTTGTTACATCAAAATTGAATTGATCAACACAAAGCAACAACAAAGAATACAAGATGGCTTTATAGTTGATGTTAACGATACTTATATACAACTAAAAATATTAAAACTAGGCTATATTAAAGCTATTACTACTTAAATTAATGGTGCTCAAGTATTGCATTTGATAACCGGGTGAAAATCTCCGTGCAGACTCTAACTGCTTCCCCAAAGAAAGTGGTTGCTCTCGATTGATTGTCGTTCGACTTAGCAATATTGTCGATCGACCTAGCAACATTGTCGTTTGACCTGGCAATATTGTTGATTTGAGTTTCGGCCATCATCTAGAAGATAAGAAATAATACAACTAAATAAATAAGACCAGTGAAATATGCCCCAGCTCGCATTTTTAAAGACACTCATATTGGAACTTTGATCAATTTATATCAATTATATAACTTGATATAGTTGGTTAAAAGGTGCCAATATCAGTGCCTTTACATATACTAAATATCCCAGCTGTAATATCATATTTGATGTATTATTATATTAAATATATGCTACAGAGTGAAAATTGCATTTTTCTGAAAGCAGGTAAGTTGAAGTAAGTTCCCTTTCAGAAATATACCTTCGCTACTCTCAAAATCATTTAACTTTTGCATTATTTCTTACCCTCATTGTATCTGCCTGCTTTTCAGCGATTGCCAAAAATTTGTTTTCAGCTTCGCTCTCCACACTATTATTTTTCCTTTTCGAGGCCCTGCGAGGTGTTAGTGCAGGAGTTCGAGGTGTGGTTGCAGGAGTGGTTGTGGCATATCTTTGCCTAGCTGCAGCAGAAGGTGTAGCTGTAGGGTCTGGAACCTTTTTAAATCACGCCAGACCTGTAAAATTAACTGTAAATATATTTCTGAAGTTCACTTAATCAAAGTGGGCAGACTTTCTATTATGGGGCCCTGACTTTTCATGTTTTGCAAAGGTAGCGTGCCATAATGGAAAGTCAACCCCACTAATATGCATACTTATTGCCACTTCTACGGAAAAGCGTGTCGAATATAACGTTGCAAGTACTCTTCACATTACACCATCTATGCAGTGTAAAATGCAACTAATCAACTTTTAAAACGCACTGACAAAGTAACACACGATGCACCATTCCATAAAATTGGTGGTAATTGCTACCTTTAGGAGACAACTTCTGAAATTTTCATGTGGTTGTTGTAGACACAGACAATTTTAACAATAACTTTTCACTGAAACGAAATATTTCTTTTCCGCTCCCGGAGTACTGTTACTGAGGGAAAAACGCGTCTTTTTATACCTTTCCCGATAATTTCGCAAGTGTTTTAGCAGTTGTCTCCTAAAGGAAACAATTACCGAATTGGTTAGTAACATTTTGTTCACTTCGTACCTACCGTAATCCATTGCTCCACACTTTTATTTGCTCCTCCAATGGCGTTCAGCTTCTCCGCCATTTCCTTCCACTTCTTTTGGTGCTCCAACTTGCCGTGCATGCGCTGGAATCTTCCAGATGCCAAACCAGGCGTTTCTCCCAGAAGGTCCACCATCGCCCGTATTTGTTCGGCTGTTTCCCTACTTCTTCTGGCTGCTGAAGCACTTGTTGATGCCATCCTACAATTAAAAATAAAAGGCAGTAAATGGTTAAAAATACAATAAATATCAAAAATACTTCCCTTTGCTGAAATATCTGCACAAACAATCTACGCGAACAATTATTTTTGTTCCATTCCTCTTTGAACTTTTCGTAAATTTTGACATTTCAGTATCAGTGATGCCACTTTTTCTCAAATTGAAAACATTGATAACAAGTGTTGTTAAATCTGAGATAGTGAATCGCACAATCGTTAATGAAAGCAATATACGTTTATGTTAAAAATCTCGATTGCTGAATCGTTAAAAGTTAGTGAATCGCGCTACTGGTATATTCGTTTACCTTTTGCTTCAAACAGTTATCGTTCAATGTCCTTATTAATTCTCGTTTATGAATGCTATTTTTGTACCAATGAATATTTATATCTCCAACAATTATAATTTTACTCACTTCATGTGACAATGCTTCAACCGTTTCTTGAAATATATTACAGAACTTTCTCTCAGAGCTATTCGGTGATCTATAAATCGCGATAATTGTGATTTGGTTTCCGAGATGCTGACAATTGCATGCAAGGATCCATATTTTTGATGGAACGATCCTCTCAAACCATACAGCAGCATTCAGATCCTTTCTTATATATATTGTCACACCACCTGTCCTCACAGAATTAGAGAGGCCACACAAATGTTCATAGTTATTGAGTTGGATTTCAGATCCTTCGATATCACTCGTGACATGTGTTTCCGTTAAAACTAGAAAATCGTATTGCAAACTATCAGCTATAACTTCGATTTCATTAAAATTATTAACAAGTCCTTGGATATTTGTATAAAAGCCACAGAGTTGCTTTGGTTGCTAGTAACCGATCTTTCTTCGCTTAGGTTCTACCTTGTTTAGATATACCGGGCATAGCCTACTCTGTATTGAGTGATTTATGTCAACACCGAGGTTAAATTTCTCATTTGCACGGTACAGTTCATACATTAGAGACTACTCGTACAACAAAAAGACACGGAATCCAACCATCATACCAGAGTCCAACATTACGAATAACATGGTGGAGAACAAATGCCCCCCGGAAACATCAATAAAACAGTCAAGGTCCTACCTGTGCAAAAGGCCGACATCTGAACGTACTTGAAAACATGGAAATCAACAAGAAACATTCGACGGTAGAATAATAAACGAACAGACAAACACTGTTTCCGACACAATATTCGAACCTTTAAAATTAGTTTACAAAAAACAAAGCAGTCACTCAGGTACAACAAACACACACGCACCGACAAATAAACACAAAACAGCAATTGATCAAAAACAACAAACGATCAAAAAAGGTCAAACAACAAAAATCACCAACTTTTACCTGCCTCAGTCAGCCACACAAAAACCGATCGGTGCAAACGACCCCTGAATGTGCACACGCAACACATACACACATACATGAACAGACACCCATGCTGACATTACCTGCTACCTTGGAACTATAAATACAAGACAAACGACAACAAGAGATCAGAACGAAAATCGACACTGATGATGGCACAACGCCGAAACCGGTTTGACAAGGCATGACGGAAATTCGTTTCAATATACATCGCGTACATAACTCTTTACATACCTTTATTTTGCGAAAACGATAACGTCGATTGTTCCAGCAAGTCATTTAAATCCCTTTTAACTGCATATGTTTGCAACTTGATATAGCTTTTAAATCAATTAATTTATTTTCACTATTATATATTTCACTACTGAATTTAATGATGCGCAATACACAACTTCATCTTAAATTTAGTGGAAAAGTAAACAAGCGAAAAATGCAGCGTTTGTTGTCTTCTTTTGTCTTTCTCAGCATGCAGGCTATTCCTCTTCTTACAGCTGTCATAAAAGTGTAGCTGTGTTGGTTTCCATACAATTTCTTTCTATGCATTGGTGCAGATGATAGACAGGTTTTGCTGGGTAGTCGCTATATCACATACTATATACATGCTAGCCTACTTGCAGGGAACAGTTCAAATGCTGAAAATTTTTAAACGAGAGTGGTTTTAATAAATAAAGTAAAAATTTGGCAAATAATTGGTTTTTCATGGCTAGTGCATCAAGCGCCAAATACACCACACAAAAGCCTTGCACAAGTCCACAAGTTATAAATTGGCACAAGTCAGAATTTTGACATACACAGCACAAAATTTATTTCTGAGCTAGCGCAGGAAAAGAAACATGTGCTCTAATTTTATTAAAAAAGTAAGTGCGTCTTTATTTTTTTTAAACTAGAGATGATACCGCTTCCCCCACACAAATTGATGGTACCGATAGCAATGTTTCATCGTCAGCAAATACAGGTGAACTGAGTAATAATCACCACACACGAAAACAAAGCATGCGCAATGTTTGCGGACATGCGTAAAAACCTAAATTCTTTTGATTTTAGCACAGTTCTCTGCGCAAATAGCATAACCGCGACATACCCCACGCAAATCCTTGTGCAATCAGTCTTTGGCATCTTACCATTACCAGATTTCGCACAATCAACAATAGGAGTGTTCCAATCAGGAGTGATCCAGATAGAAATTTTGAAATGTAAATGCAACACAGAGAATGTCAATGATATAGAGAAGGTCCATGAACGAATTTCAGTGTGAATTGTCAAAACTCGTCCATTCACGGCTAGGGAATTCACCACCGGCTGGCTGGTTGGGCATGTTAATTTAACAGAATTTAATGTGATCAATGTTGATTAACATGAATTAATGTTGCTTAGCATGAATACATTTCTGTAGTATACATTCAGCACTGTTAATTTCTGATGGCTTTCAGTATATATTTCAAGAAAGCAATAATGCAGTTCAATAACAAAAAATTCTTATCGTATCTCATATATTTATACCATAAAGAGAAAATAATAGTTCCATTGAATTCCATTCGTTTGATGTTAATAAACATCACAAAAAATTTTCTAATAATTATAAAATTTAATTTCAATTCAGTAAAAATCCAACATTTGTGGGTATATGAGCAAATTAATGATTTGGGTGTTTTGGCTCAAAACTTTTAGTTTCCTAAATTTTAGTTTTTTTGAAGTCGAAATAATCATATGATAACATACAAAAGGAGTTTTGCATGTATCAAGTGATTTTGTGCAAAAGAAATAATCATATGATAACATACAAAAGGAATTTTGCATGTATCAAGTGATTTTGTGCAAAAGAAATAATCACATGATAATATACAAAAGGAATTTTGCATGTGTTGTACAAAATCGATTAAATTTTACAAAACGAACAAATTTATGTAATAAACGTTAATAATGTATTATGTAGGTCTCTTTATAAATTTCCAGGTAATATTTTTTATCATCTTATAAAAATATTTCCAAAAATTCATCAAATGACATAAAGTGTTTTGCCGACGGCAATTACACAAAAATACCAAAAAGTACAAATTAATATATAAAATGTAATTAAAGGGGTTTTTGATAAAATGTATGGCTTTGTGTAATGACAAAGTATTTTGTAATGTGTTTGTGTAATTACATATAGCGTTTTGCCGACGGCAATTACGCAAAAATTGCTAAATGTATAAATAGTATCCAATGTAATGAGAGTTGGTTATTATAATATGTATGTATAAGTAAATGTCTGAAATGTAACACAATTTCGATAAATATAAAACATTTGAAAATATATACATATAAATACATAATTAATAAAAACATCTGCTACAATAAATATGCTACAGTATAGAAACATTAATAAATGTATGGAAATGATTGTATACTTTGATACGAAATAAAATAATTTTCAAAATCGGAAGCAAATAACTTTACCAATTCAATTATCTGTTATCAAAAGCCCAAAGCATCCTTCGATGCACATCCATTCATCTACAGTACTATCTCGTTTTTCCGGACTTTTCCGGACTTCCCAGTAATGCGGACACCTGCACACTCCGGACATTTTTCATATTTTACCTCTATAATTCGGACAGAAAAAACTCTAGCATGTTTTGTTTTCAAATTAACTGTCCGCTTTTACATCAAGTAGGCTTTGATTTTCAAATGCATGTATGTATGCACATATGTACACACATATGTATAGTTAATTTAGTCTGTGTAGTGAATTTTTGTGTGCACGTAAGTTTACATTTACACATGAACATATGTAAAGGTATTTTTGGATATTAATTTCTTATTATTTATGTAATATGTACATATGTTTATGTACTTGAAACCTATATACAAAACATTTTAATAAAAGCTATTTAATGAATAAAGCTCAAATATGAATTTTACATATAATTGTGTCAATAATTGCACAGCTTTCTATATTCCGGACAAATCCAGTATTTCGGACATACCCCGGAACTATATGTGTCCGGAAAAACGAGATAGTACTGTATATGCATACATCACATATGCACATATATTCAAATGTACTACCAGCTGACGATCCAAATTAGATCAATGCACATGCACATCTGTTTGTATGACACACAAAATTACATACTTCACGCGCCGTCACAAAATTGCAAACACACATTACATACATGCTTTCATCATAAATTATTATTTTATTTATGTCTATACATATATTCACATAACTACATCTGCACATGACATGCGCGCGACGAGCTAAATAGCACGATGTTTGATTCTTTTGCGCCGGTCAATATGCGCAATTGAAGCGGGCGCAGGCCTTATTTCTTCAGCACGGCCCGTCAAAACCGCAAATTCTCTTCCGAACACACGTACAGTGAAAAAAAGTTTAATGTATCAAAAGAATATATTTTTAACACAATTTTGCCCAACTTCACATTATTTGGTTGCTCGCATAGTGGCAATACGAGCAGACAAATAAATTGTGATAGGGCCCGATCCGCCCCTACAAAAATCAAAGCCAAATCCCATCCCCAAATGGCAAATTCTGCCGCGCGATGGCTTCGATCGTCAAAAGTACTGCCTTTCAGACACTATCAAAAGCAAGTTATGTAGTAGGGGGAAAAATTGTGTAGTATGAAAATAATCTAAATTATTACATAATTCTTGAATAAGGGCATGTACTTGGATCATACGGTTCAGGATATTAAGTCAATACTTCTGATGCATGGTTTGATTATAAAAATTTCTAAAAGACGTACATAATGTTGATTACGAGTGAAAAAATACTATTTTTCAAGGAGATGTGCAAGTGCGCATTTGTGCCTAAAAAGGGCAAAGTTAGCACTTATGCGGCACCACGGCAACATTCTAGCAAAAAAAACATGGCTGACCAAATTTTCGACCGAATTTCAGCAAGAACAAGAAGAAACTAAAGAGTCACTCCAAAGTGTGTTGCAAACGATATCCCTTATACTACAGCTTATGCAAATAAGCAAACTCCTTATGAATAAGGGAATCATTTATTAAATTATTAAAAATATGTAGAGAAACGTTTTCGTAATTACACAATTGTTTGGGTCTGTTGCTGAGCAATAGCTATGCATTTTTTTTATTTTTTTCTATGACATAAATACTTCCTTGAAACAAACTAAAGTTTTTGTACCAACTTTTGTTCGCAAAGGCGCGCATTTGAAGGAGCGCTATGTGTGGAATACCCCGTATGAATTCAAGTTGGATTTTATAAAATCGACAAAAATTGAACATTTCATATTTCTGATTTTGTTAAAATGCTTTGTTGCAACATTTCATCATAGCGTCCTCGACAAAGTTTTACGTTTTTATGAATGAATGACTTTGTTGTTGGATTCTGAGGTTTGTGCGTAGAAATATGTAGTTTTTGTTGTTGGATATACGTTTTGGTAGACATCATATGCTTGCAGAGGGGTTAGCGCGGTGATGTGAGGAAATGCATGGAATGGATTTTGTTGTTGTAGGTCATTGATTCGTATGCAAGCAGATACATATACATATGTATGTCGGTACGTTTGCATATTTGTGTTCATATTTATGTGTGGATATTTATGTTTACTTGTTTATTTGTTTACGTTGGATATGGGACTGACTTTGTTGTTGTGTTGATAATTTTGTATGCATATCAGCGTGCGTAAATGCTCGTATGAATGTAAATATTTCTACGGCCATTCATGATAAGTTTTGTAGTTTCTTTGGAAGGCAAAAATAGATTAGACATATGTATCTACAAAAAATCTATTACCAATTGGAATACAGTGAAATTCCCCAAGACGGACAGTCCTTATAACCGGACAAATTTTGTGTATACAGGTTTTTCAATAAGTTTTTCATACAAATATCATTCTAATAAACGGACGCTCTAATAACCGGACGCGGACACTGTATTTTAAGCCATTTCCATGAAAAACTTCTCATAAACGGACAAAATTTAAAAACATCGCAAGCAAGCTTTGTTGTTCATTATAAAAATGAAATAGGGGATTCCCCTTTTAACATGTATGCACACATTCAAGCCGCCCGTGTCAAGTAAAAGGTGGTTGCGTTCAAAGTTCGTAATAATATGGCCCCGAAAAAGAAGCTGCTTTCTATTAAAGAAAAAATGGAAATTATTAATGTTTTCGAAAAAGAAAAGTTATCAGTACGTGGAATTGCAAAAATGTAAAGTATGGTGAGTCCAAAATTTAACTTGTAGGTACACGTTTCCTTTGCTTTAAAAGGTTCAATATTGGCAAAACGGAAGCTGCTGAAATTAATAAAAATAAAGAAAAAATTCGTTCTAAATGGGAGTCTGGATCTAATATTCACCAAAAGCGAAGTTTCCTTAAAGAAGGCGGCTCGGAAATAGACAGGATGTGTTTTGATTTTTTCGCTAAGGCTAGAAGTCAAAAAATTCCGATTTCTGGTCCCATTTTGAAAGCAAAGGCAATGGAAATTTGCAAGAAAACTGGGTGTACCTAATTTTAATGCTTCGGATGGATGGCTAAATAAATGGCGATTAAGGAATAATGTTTCCTTCAAATGCATATCTGGTGAAGCTACAGATGTGAATCAGGATGATGTCGAACAGTTTCGGACAAAGCTGCAAACTCTGTTGAATGGGTACAAGCCTGAAGACATTTACAACGCCGATGAGAGTGGGCTTTTCTTTCGTGCCTTGCCCGGACAAAACCCTCGCTCTTAAATCCGAAAAATGTAAGGGAGGTAAGCTATCAAAGGAAAGACTCACAATTTTGTTCTGTGCTAATCTGGCTGGAGATAAGGAGCCGCTTTTGGTTATAGGGAAAGCATGTTCCAATTTCAAAACTTCCAGTGGATTGGAAGTCTAATAAAAAAGCATGGATGACTCGAGAAGTGATGAGCGAATGGCTGCAGCAGTTCAATCGAAGAATGAAAGCCCGGAATCGAAAAATTATCTTGTTTCTAGATAACGCGGCTTCTCATCCAAACGAATTAGACTTGACCAACATAAAAATTTGTTTCTTGCCACCAAATACAACGGCAGTTAGCCAACCCCTTGATCAAGGTATAATCCAAAATTTTAAAACTTTGTATAGAAGCATAGTTTTAAAACACTTGATAACTAAAATTGGCGATACAAGTTCAGCCTCAGAGCTCTCAAAATCGATTAATGTACTGGAAGCTGTGTATTCATCAAAGCATCTTGGGATAAGGTGGAAGCCTCAACAATCCGAAATCCGTAAAGCAGGATTTTTGGAAACTGTAGATTTTGATCCCGAAGATGACATTCCACTGGCAGTCTATGCTAGGCTTCAGGAAGGACTAGATTTGGCAAATGATTTCGAAGGTTTTCTCCAAATAGATCAAATCACTGAGGACAACAATATAGAAATTCAATTTGACCAACCAGATGATACTATGGACTTAAGTGCTTCAGAAGATGAACCTTCAGAAGAAATAAGTGACCCCATAACATCATATGATGAGGCTTTAAAACTTGTTGCGCGCTTGAAACAATATGCAAAAAATGACTATGTAGCTTTTCAGCAGGTTAAAAATATCGAGAGTCACTTTGAAAATGAAAATTTTAAATTAAAGGAATCAATGTTAAAACAAACAAGCATCACACAATTTTTTCAATCAAACTAGTCGATATTGAAATGTAAGACTTGTACAATGTATTTAATTGATATATTTATGTATGTATATGTAATACTAAAGTATTTAAATATTCTTTACTTCGAAAAATTTCTTAAATAAACTACAATGAATTTTATATGTGTAGTATATATTTTTTGACCTCATCCCCTATAAGCGGACATCTCCCATAACCGGACAAAAACACTGCGACCGTGAGTGTCCGGTTATGAGGAATTTCACTGTATATCTTTTAGGCTTTATTTAATGTGAACTCGGCAATAATTGATTTGTGTTGTTATATTGCAAACTACTGTAGGTAATAACATTGATGATATTTAAAATTTTTGTTGCAAGTTTTCTGTCGTTATACCTATTTATCGGTTCTACATTATTTATTTCACGTATTGAATTTTTTTGTGTGTATTTGAGGAGTTTTTATTTTAGGATAATGCACTTGCAGTGGGATGAAAGGACTTTTTGGGTATTTATTCGTAGTACGTACGATATGTTGAGTTATTTACCAAATTTGGCGTCTACGATACAAACTAAAACTAATATGTTGTGTTTTATAGGAGAGATATAGGGTTATTAAGGAACTAAAACAAAGTAAAAGGGTAATTGTTTCCTTTCGGATACAACTGCTAAAACACGTGCGAAATTATCCGGAAAGGTATCAAAAAACGCGTTTTGACCTCGGTAACAATAATCCGGATTTTCCAGTTTTTGTTTCAGTGAGGAGATATTTGCAACCAAAGTTGAAAATTTTCTGACATTTTCATGTGGTTGTTGTAATCACAGATTAGGGTTTACCGAAAGCAAAAGGCCGGCTACGCAGAAAGGTGCTCTGCACATGAATACCTTGGATCAAGGCCCCTATTTGGGATTGGACCTGGGTAATTTTTAGGTTTTTTGCGAATAACTTTTCACTGAAACAAAAAAATTAAAATCCGCTTTCGGATTGTTGATACCGAAGTCAAAAAGCGTTGTTTGATACCTCTCCCGATATTTTTGGACGTGTTTTAGCGGTTGTCTCCTAAAGGAAACAATTACCTGTAAAAGTACAAGGGATGACATTCACTGCTCAAATGCTAGCAAAAATTATCCTGCTGCCAAAAGCTTTAAATGTGGGAGGAATTGGCCTACCTTTAAATTATGTAAATACATAAAAGCTTTTTTATGAAGTATTCTATATATTTATACGCATGCAATGCAATGGTAAAATCATTCCTACTTAAATTTAGAAGTGCGTGTATCAGATATTTCCCAAACAAAAACTTAACACCAATTTTAATTTTATATGATAAATGTACCTACACATATATTTATTGCCAATTTGTTTATATGACATGCACATAATTTTGAAATATAATTATTATAAAATATACTATTGTACCATAATTCCGCCGTCTTTAAAATGTAACCATCCCCTATGTAAGCAAAGAATTCTGTTGTTCCCTATGTAAGCACAAGAATTCTGTTGTTTGTGCTATTTCCCTATGTAAGCACAAGAATTCTGCTATTGTGCTGCTAAACAAAAATAGCATGGTGAATTCCCTACCCCAGAGAATGTCAATGATATAGAGAAGGTCCATGAACGAATTTCAGTGTGAATTGTCAAAACTCGTCCATTCACGGCTAGGGAATTCACCACCGGCTGGCTGGTTGGGCATGTTAATTTAACAGAATTTAATGTGATCAATGTTGATTAACATGAATTAACGTTGCTTAGCATGAATACATTTCTGTAGTATACATTCAGCACTGTTAATTTCTGATGGCTTTCAGTATATATTTCAAGAAAGCAATAATGCAGTTCAATAACAAAAAATTCTTATCGTATCTCATATATTTATACCATAAAGAGAAAATAATAGTTCCATTGAATTCCATTCGTTTGATGTTAATAAACATCACAAAAAATTTTCTAATAATTATAAAATTTAATTTCAATTCAGTAAAAATCCAACATTTGTGGGTATATGAGCAAATTAATGATTTGGGTGTTTTGGCTCAAAACTTTTAGTTTCCTAAATTTTAGTTTTTTTGAAGTCGAAATAATCATATGATAACATACAAAAAGAGTTTTGCATGTATCAAGTGATTTTGTGCAAAAGAAATAATCATATGATAACATACAAAAGGAATTTTGCATGTATCAAGTGATTTTGTGCAAAAGAAATAATCACATGATAATATACAAAAGGAATTTTGCATGTGTTGTACAAAATCGATTAAATTTTACAAAACGAACAAATTTATGTAATAAACGTTAATAATGTATTATGTAGGTCTCTTTATAAATTTCCAGGTAATATTTTTTATCATCTTATAAAAATATTTCCAAAAATTCATCAAATGACATAAAGTGTTTTGCCGACGGCAATTACACAAAAATACCAAAAAGTACAAATTAATATATAAAATGTAATTAAAGGGGTTTTTGATAAAATGTATGGCTTTGTGTAATGACAAAGTATTTTGTAATGTGTTTGTGTAATTACATATAGCGTTTTGCCGACGGCAATTACGCAAAAATTGCTAAATGTATAAATAGTATCCAATGTAATGAGAGTTGGTTATTATAATATGTATGTATAAGTAAATGTCTGAAATGTAACACAATTTCGATAAATATAAAACATTTGAAAATATATACATATAAATACATAATTAATAAAAACATCTGCTACAATAAATATGCTACAGTATAGAAACATTAATAAATGTATGGAAATGATTGTATACTTTGATACGAAATAAAATAATTTTCAAAATCGGAAGCAAATAACTTTACCAATTCAATTATCTGTTATCAAAAGCCCAAAGCATCCTTCGATGCACATCCATTCATCTACAGTACTATCTCGTTTTTCCGGACTTTTCCGGACTTCCCAGTAATGCGGACACCTGCACACTCCGGACATTTTTCATATTTTACCTCTATAATTCGGACAGAAAAAACTCTAGCATGTTTTGTTTTCAAATTAACTGTCCGCTTTTACATCAAGTAGGCTTTGATTTTCAAATGCATGTATGTATGCACATATGTACACACATATGTAAAGTTAATTCAGTCTGTGTAGTGAATTTTTGTGTGCACGTAAGTTTACATTTACACATGAACATATGTAAAGGTATTTTTGGATATTAATTTCTTATTATTTATGTAATATGTACATATGTTTATGTACTTGAAACCTATATACAAAACATTTTAATAAAAGCTATTTAATGAATAAAGCTCAAATATGAATTTTACATATAATTGTGTCAATAATTGCACAGCTTTCTATATTCCGGACAAATCCAGTATTTCGGACATACCCCGGAACTATATGTGTCCGGAAAAACGAGATAGTACTGTATATGCATACATCACATATGCACATATATTCAAATGTACTACCAGCTGACGATCCAAATTAGATCAATGCACATGCACATCTGTTTGTATGACACACAAAATTACATACTTCACGCGCCGTCACAAAATTGCAAACACACATTACATACATGCTTTCATCATAAATTATTATTTTATTTATGTCTATACATATATTCACATAACTACATCTGCACATGACATGCGCGCGACGAGCTAAATAGCACGATGTTTGATTCTTTTGCGCCGGTCAATATGCGCAATTGAAGCGGGCGCAGGCCTTATTTCTTCAGCACGGCCCGTCAAAACCGCAAATTCTCTTCCGAACACACGTACAGTGAAAAAAAGTTTAATGTATCAAAAGGATATATTTTTAACACAATTTTGCCCAACTTCACATTATTTGGTTGCTCGCATAGTGGCAATACGAGCAGACAAATAAATTGTGATAGGGCCCGATCCGCCCCTACAAAAATCAAAGCCAAATCCCATCCCCAAATGGCAAATTCTGCCGCGCGATGGCTTCGATCGTCAAAAGTACTGCCTACCTCAAATTTCAGACACTATCAAAAGCAAGTTATGTAGTAGGGGGAAAAATTGTGTAGTATGAAAATAATCTAAATTATTACATAATTCTTGAATAAGGGCATGTACTTGGATCATACGGTTCAGGATATTAAGTCAATACTTCTGATGCATGGTTTGATTATAAAAATTTCTAAAAGATGTACATAATGTTGATTACGAGTGAAAAAATACTATTTTTCAAGGAGATGTGCAAGTGCGCATTTGTGCCTAAAAAGGGCAAAGTTAGCACTTATGCGGCACCACGGCAACATTCTAGCAAAAAAAACATGGCTGACCAAATTTTCGACCGAATTTCAGCAAGAACAAGAAGAAACTAAAGAGTCACTCCAAAGTGTGTTGCAAACGATATCCCTTATACTACAGCTTATGCAAATAAGCAAACTCCTTATGAATAAGGGAATCATTTATTAAATTATTAAAAATATGTAGAGAAACGTTTTCGTAATTACACAATTGTTTGGGTCTGTTGCTGAGCAATAGCTATGCATTTTTTTTATTTTTTTCTATGACATAAATACTTCCTTGAAACAAACTAAAGTTTTTGTACCAACTTTTGTTCGCAAAGGCGCGCATTTGAAGGAGCGCTATGTGTGGAATACCCCGTATGAATTCAAGTTGGATTTTATAAAATCGACAAAAATTGAACATTTCATATTTCTGATTTTGTTAAAATGCTTTGTTGCAACATTTCATCATAGCTTCCTCGACAAAGTTTTACGTTTTTATGAATGAATGACTTTGTTGTTGGATTCTGAGGTTTGTGCGTAGAAATATGTAGTTTTTGTTGTTGGATATACGTTTTGGTAGACATCATATGCTTGCAGAGGGGTTAGCGCGGTGATGTGAGGAAATGCATGGAATGGATTTTGTTGTTGTAGGTCATTGATTCGTATGCAAGCAGATACATATACATATGTATGTCGGTACGTTTGCATATTTGTGTTCATATTTATGTGTGGATATTTATGTTTACTTGTTTATTTGTTTACGTTGGATATGGGACTGACTTTGTTGTTGTGTTGATAATTTTGTATGCATATCAGCGTGCGTAAATGCTCGTATGAATGTAAATATTTCTACGGCCATTCATGATAAGTTTTGTAGTTTCTTTGGAAGGCAAAAATAGATTAGACATATGTATCTACAAAAAATCTATTACCAATTGGAATACAGTGAAATTCCCCAAGACGGACAGTCCTTATAACCGGACAGCTCCAATAACCGGACAAATTTTGTGTATACAGGTTTTTCAATAAGTTTTTCATACAAATATCATTCTAATAAACGGACGCTCTAATAACCGGACGCGGACACTGTATTTCAAGCCATTTCCATGAAAAAATTTCTCATAAACGGACAAAATTTAAAAACATCGCAAGCAAGCTTTGTTGTTCATTATAAAAATGAAATAGGGGATTCCCCTTTTAACATGTATGCACACATTCAAGCCGCCCGTGTCAAGTAAAAGGTGGTTGCGTTCAAAGTTCGTAATAATATGGCCCCGAAAAAGAAGCTGCTTTCTATTAAAGAAAAAATGGAAATTATTAATGTTTTCGAAAAAGAAAAGTTATCAGTACGTGGAATTGCAAAAATGTAAAGTATGGTGAGTCCAAAATTTAACTTGTAGGTACACGTTTCCTTTGCTTTAAAAGGTTCAATATTGGCAAAACGGAAGCTGCTGAAATTAATAAAAATAAAGAAAAAATTCGTTCTAAATGGGAGTCTGGATCTAATATTCACCAAAAGCGAAGTTTCCTTAAAGAAGGCGGCTTGGAAATAGACAGGATGTGTTTTGATTTTTTCGCTAAGGCTAGAAGTCAAAAAATTCCGATTTCTGGTCCCATTTTGAAAGCAAAGGCAATGGAAATTTGCAAGAAAACTGGGTGTACCTAATTTTAATGCTTCGGATGGATGGCTAAATAAATGGCGATTAAGGAATAATGTTTCCTTCAAATGCATATCTGGTGAAGCTACAGATGTGAATCAGGATGATGTCGAACAGTTTCGGACAAAGCTGCAAACTCTGTTGAATGGGTACAAGCCTGAAGACATTTACAACGCCGATGAGAGTAGGCTTTTCTTTCGTGCCTTGCCCGGACAAAACCCTCGCTCTTAAATCCGAAAAATGTAAGGGAGGTAAGCTATCAAAGGAAAGACTCACAATTTTGTTCTGTGCTAATCTGGCTGGAGATAAGGAGCCGCTTTTGGTTATAGGGAAAGCATGTTCCAATTTCAAAACTTCCAGTGGATTGGAAGTCTAATAAAAAAGCATGGATGACTCGAGAAGTGATGAGCGAATGGCTGCAGCAGTTCAATCGAAGAATGAAAGCCCGGAATCGAAAAATTATCTTGTTTCTAGATAACGCGGCTTCTCATCCAAACGAATTAGACTTGACCAACATAAAAATTTGTTTCTTGCCACCAAATACAACGGCAGTTAGCCAACCCCTTGATCAAGGTATAATCCAAAATTTTAAAACTTTCTATAGAAGCATAGTTTTAAAACACTTGATAACTAAAATTGGCGATACAAGTTCAGCCTCAGAGCTCTCAAAATCGATTAATGTACTGGAAGCTGTGTATTCATCAAAGCATCTTGGGATAAGGTGGAAGCCTCAACAATCCGAAATCCGTAAAGCAGGATTTTTGGAAACTGTAGATTTTGATCCCGAAGATGACATTCCACTGGCAGTCTATGCTAGGCTTCAGGAAGGACTAGATTTGGCAAATGATTTCGAAGGTTTTCTCCAAATAGATCAAATCACTGAGGACAACAATATAGAAATTCAATTTGACCAACCAGATGATACTATGGACTTAAGTGCTTCAGAAGATGAACCTTCAGAAGAAATAAGTGACCCCATAACATCATATGATGAGGCTTTAAAACTTGTTGCGCGCTTGAAACAATATGCAAAAAATGACTATGTAGCTTTTCAGCAGGTTAAAAATATCGAGAGTCACTTTGAAAATGAAAATTTTAAATTAAAGGAATCAATGTTAAAACAAACAAGCATCACACAATTTTTTCAATCAAACTAGTCGATATTGAAATGTAAGACTTGTACAATGTATTTAATTGATATATTTATGTATGTATATGTAATACTAAAGTATTTAAATATTCTTTACTTCGAAAAATTTCTTAAATAAACTACAATGAATTTTATATGTGTAGTATATATTTTTTGACCTCATCCCCTATAAGCGGACATCTCCCATAACCGGACAAAAACACTGCGACCGTGAGTGTCCGGTTATGAGGAATTTCACTGTATATCTTTTAGGCTTTATTTAATGTGAACTCGGCAATAATTGATTTGTGTTGTTTTATTGCAAACTACTGTAGGTAATAACATTGATGATATTTAAAATTTTTGTTGCAAGTTTTCTGTCGTTATACCTATTTATCGGTTCTACATTATTTATTTCACGTATTGAATTTTTTTGTGTGTATTTGAGGAGTTTTTATTTTAGGATAATGCACTTGCAGTGGGATGAAAGGACTTTTTGGGTATTTATTCGTAGTACGTACGATATGTTGAGTTATTTACCAAATTTGGCATCTACGATACAAACTAAAACTAATATGTTGTGTTTTATAGGAGAGATATAGGGTTATTAAGGAACTAAAACAAAGTAAAAGGGTAATTGTTTCCTTTAGGATACAACTGCTAAAACACGTGCGAAATTATCCGGAAAGGTATCAAAAAACGCGTTTTGACCTCGGTAACAATAATCCGGATTTTCCAGTTTTTGTTTCAGTGAGGAGATATTTGCAACCAAAGTTGAAAATTTTCTGACATTTTCATGTGGTTGTTGTAATCACAGATTAGGGTTTACCGAAAGCAAAAGGCCGGCTACGCAGAAAGGTGCTCTGCACATGAATACCTTGGATCAAGGCCCCTATTTGGGATTGGACCTGGGTAATTTTTAGGTTTTTTGCGAATAACTTTTCACTGAAACAAAAAAATTAAAATCCGCTTTCGGATTGTTGATACCGAAGTCAAAAAGCGTTGTTTGATACCTCTCCCGATATTTTTGGACGTGTTTTAGCGGTTGTCTCCTAAAGGAAACAATTACCTGTAAAAGTACAAGGGATGACATTCACTGCTCAAATGCTAGCAAAAATTATCCTGCTGCCAAAAGCTTTAAATGTGGGAGGAATTGGCCTACCTTTAAATTATGTAAATACATAAAAGCTTTTTTATGAAGTATTCTATATATTTATACGCATGCAATGCAATGGTAAAATCATTCCTACTTAAATTTAGAAGTGCGTGTATCAGATATTTCCCAAACAAAAACTTAACACCAATCTTAATTTTATATGATAAATGTACCTACACATATATTTATTGCCAATTTGTTTATATGACATGCACATAATTTTGAAATATAATTATTATAAAATATACTATTGTACCATAATTCCGCCGTCTTTAAAATGTAACCATCCCCTATGTAAGCAAAGAATTCTGTTGTTCCCTATGTAAGCACAAGAATTCTGTTGTTTGTGCTATTTCCCTATGTAAGCACAAGAATTCTGCTATTGTGCTGCTAAACAAAAATAGCATGGTGAATTCCCTACCCGCGAATTGATGGTCTACTGCTTCACACGAAATTCGTTCATGGACCTTCTCTATATCATTGACATTCTCTGCCTACCCGCGAATTGATGGTCTACTGCTTCACACGAAATTCGTTCATGGACCTTCTCTATATCATTGACATTCTCTGTGCAACAACAGCGTTGTGATCTTGATATATATCTGGATCAATTTCGGATCCGTATAGAAGCTCTGTTCGTTTAGTTTTTCGTAGTAGATTTTCTGACAGCTAACTCTTATTTGCTTGGTAGCACAGACACACATATAAAAACACACATATATACACAAACAACTCTCATACAACTGATCCGTATTGTTCCCGTGAGATTTTGATCGTGATACAGATCTGGATAGCTGATTGGTACGCAACTAATGACCATTTATACCGCTTTAACTTTAGTGACGGTGTGGCAACAAAATGCATAATATACTAAGTCTGGCATTTGCAAAAACTTATGGCAGCACAGTCCGGCAGCGTCATTTGAAAGAAAAGTATTTATTTAATCACGCTGATTATTTTGCTGTTTGTAATAAAAAGGTTGATTTGTTTTTATAATTGAGCTAATAATAAACGACAAGTGCTAAAATGGCAGCAACATTAAATGGAGTATTCCCCAGCATTTTGCAGGAGAAAGTGCAACAATCTAAAATTTTAGTGGTTGGTGCCGGCGGAATTGGCTGCGAAATACTCAAGAATTTGGTGCTCTCCGGATTTGCCGATATTGAAATTGTAAGTAGAATTTTTTAGCGACACTGTACATTTTGATTTGTTCACTTCTTCTTTCTGTACACCAATAGATTGATTTGGATACCATTGATTTGAGTAATCTTAATCGGCAGTTCCTTTTTCACCGTGAGCATGTAGGTAAATCAAAAGCGCAGGTAGCACGTGAAAGTGCATTACAGTTTAATCCAGATGTAAAAATTCAAGCATATCACGATAGCATAATGGCGTAAGTAAAATTGGTAATTGTTTCCTTTAGGAGACAACTGCTAAAACACGTCCAAAAATGTGGGGAGAGGTATCAAACAACGCGTTTTGACTTCGGTATCAACAATCCGAAAGCGGATTTTCAATTTTTTGTTTCAGGGAAAAGTTATTCGCAAAAAACCCAAAAATGACCCGGGTCCGATCCCAAATAGGGGGCTTGATCCAAAGTATCTATGTGCAGAACACCTTTCTGCGTAGGCGGCCTTCGGCCGCGCTTCAAAAAAATAACCCTTAGCCGGTCCAACACCGGCTACGCGGTCCACAGTATTTCTGCGCAGAACACACTTTTTGCACTTTTCGATCCACCATAATCTGTGATTACAACAACCACATGAAAATGACAGAAAATTTTCAACTTTGATGGCAAATATCTCTTCACTGAAACAAAAACTCGAAAATTCGCTTCCGGATTATTGTTACCGAGGTCAAAACGCGTCTTTTGATACCTTTTCCGATAATTTCAGACGTGTTTTAGCAGTTGTCTCCTAAAGGAAACAATTACCGTAAAATTTTCCAAAAATTTGAATATAAGAATATCATTTATCCAAAATCCTTTCAGAACCGATTATGGTGTTAGCTTCTTCAAAAAGTTTGACGTTGTGCTAAATGCACTGGACAATCGAGCAGCACGTAACCATGTTAATCGCATGTGTTTGCATGCGGAAGTGCCATTGATTGAGAGTGGAACGGCAGGTTATAACGGTCAGGTGGAATTGATTAAAAAAGGTCTAACGCAGTGCTATGAATGCACACCGAAAGCAAAACAAAAGACATTTCCTGGATGTACTATTCGCAATACGCCTTCTGAGCCAATCCATTGCATTGTATGGGGCAAACATCTTTTTAAGTATGTTGAATTGGAAATTCGCTCAAACATTTTGCCTAAGTATTATTTAAAATATGTCACACGAATTCTCTTGCAGTCAACTCTTTGGTGAAAGCGTGGAAGATGAAGACATTTCTCCAGATATGGCTGACCCTGAAGCTAATACAACTAGTGGAGATGGGGCGGAAACAGAGCAAAAGGATAGCGTCGCTGCCACTGTATCACAAACAGAATCTGGTAATGTTGCTCGTGTGAATACCCGACAATGGGCTAAGGATTCGGAATATGACGCAGCTACCCTCTTTAATAAATTTTTCTTCGACGATATCAAGTATTTATTATCGATGTCAAACTTGTGGAAGGAGCGTAAAGCACCCACCCCATTGAAATGGGACAGTGTATTAGTACAACAGAGTGAGAGCGGAAATGAAATACTGCCTATTAAGGATTATACACGAATTTACCACAGTGTTTGGTCACTAGCTGAGTGTGCTACAGTTTTCGCTGATTGTGTTAAAAAATTGAGCAGCAGATTCCTCAAGTTAGAAGATGGCGAAGCACTTGTTTGGGATAAAGATGATCAACCGGCTATGGATTTTGTAGCTGCATGCGCGAATATACGCGCTTACATTTTTGAAATTGTGCGCAAATCACGTTTCGAAATAAAATCTATGGCTGGTAATATTATACCAGCTATTGCAACTACCAATGCCATAACTGCTGGGGTTGTAGTTTTACAAACTTTCAAGGTATTACAAGGACAACTCGAAAAATGCAAATCCGTTTATATGCGTTTACGTCAAAATCCACGACAACAGTTATTGGTACCAGAAAAGTTCCTAACTGCACCCAATCCGAATTGTATTGTCTGCTCATCTGAACCAGCTGTACACATACGTCTCGATACCAAGCGTTTACGTATTAAAGACTTTCGCGACGATGTTCTTATCAAAACTTTGAATATGGTTAATCCAGATGTTGTAGAACCCAATAAAGGCATCGTAGTTATTTCTTCTGAAGAAGGCGAAACTGAAAGTAATGAGGAAAAGTTAATGTCCGAAATGGGTATCGTAGACGGTGTGGTCCTTAAATGTGACGACTTCTTCCAAAACTATGAACTTGATGTAATTGTAATACACTTCGATGCCGATCGTGAAGATGCACTATTTGAAGTAACTTCCGAAAGTAATCAAATCAAACAAAAAGATGATGAGAAGAAAGAAGTGACGGAAACTAATGGCAAGAAGTTAGACGGATCCAGCAAAGATGATGCTAATTCTGGCCCATCTACATCAAAAAAAGGGCGTGTTTCAGAAGTTTTGGATGATGATGATGATTTATGCTTGATTGAAGATGATGATGAATGTAGTGCTGAGGATAAGGTTACCGCGGCAACTGATAAATTGACTGTCACAAGTCCAATTAAGGAAAAATTACCGCAAATGGTAGCTGCCAAACGCAAACCATCGTCACCAATCAATGTTGATGATGATAACGATATAACTGAGGTAAAGGATTCCGATGATGAGGATTCGGATGGCCCTACACAGTCCAAACGTTTACGTGTAGCAATTCCCACAGATGCACCTAATAATGATGTTATAAACATTGATTGAACAATTTACAATTAACTTAAAAATATATTATATTGCAGAAAACTATACGCATTCGCATGTCTTAATTCTGAGTTGTCCTTTATAAAACGGCAAGAATTTAAATGAATAAGACCGCATTTTATAGTGGGAAGCTTTCTGAAATAAATATAATATAACTTAGGTAGGTATTCCACATCGAACCTGGTTTTAGCAATCTTTCAATTAAATTGTAAAAGGTCGATGTCCGTACATTGCAGATATTTAAGAAAAATCGATAGCAGGAATCGTTATTAAGCCCATAGAAGCCAAATCAACTGTTTTTAGAATTTTTGTCTGTCTGTCTGTATGTTTGGGCGCGCATCACTCAAAACTGTTGAATGGAATTGAATGAAACTTTTACCGTTGTATTACTAGACGTTTAACTTAAAATTTAAGATATCATTTGTTCCGATAGCTCGAATAGTTTAGGAGATATCGACCAAGGTGACCAAAAATGTGTTTGCACAATATGGGTATCAAACGAAAGGTAATAATGAGTGCTGCAAGAAGCTATGTAATTAAGTACCATGTATTATCTGGTATGGGATACATTGAATAAAATCGGACTTAGTCGACGAAGCTCTTGAGATATCTTGTAACAACTAAATTAACTGTTTCTGTAGAAATGCAAATTCATTCATTACTGCTAAAGTTTGTAATGTGAATGTGCGTATACGTGTCGGAATAAGTCGCGTTCCACCCGATCAAGGCCTGTTAGTATAACCCTGTTTAAGCCGTATATATGAATGTACGGACCTGCCAACTAAGCAGGAAAAAGTACTGTTACAATATCGGAAAACTGTCTTCGACAATAACTTTTCAAATACTCTAAATGTCAGTTTTTATTTACTGCTTTTACCCGGTTCGGTACCGATGTTTTTATAATGTATGTATTTTACTTCATTTTTATTATTCTTATTCTAGTACTTAACATGAAACTTACTAACATGAACAATTAAAATACCTGCTAATTATTCAACAGCAGCTTATTATTCGAAACAGTCTGAAATCTAGGTTCTATTAAAGCAAAGATTACGCACCCAGTTCGGTAAGAAAATATTTTGTTTAGTCAGATCCGTTATGACGATTACATAAATACATACAGACGAATGAATATTTCTAAATTAAACTAAATTTTGGCATTATAATTTTTTATCTACATACTACGTTGATCTATATTCCTCATCCAAGCACAGGTAAGTGCATTGAATCACCTCTTCTGACGGATCAGATGTATCACAATAGTAACTTACTGGTGCAGGAATTCGTTCCAAGCGTATTAATGGCATTTGTTGTATTTCTTTTTTAAGTAAACTAACTTTTGTTACGACATCTTTCAATGTTGGCGGACCGGTTGTGCGCCAAAAGTGACAACGACGACTTCCATATTGCGGGATCTCTGCATCGTAAGGCGGACTTAGTATATCAAAGAAAGCTGCCATGCCATCAGTTGCTGTTATCTCATGATAGTTATTTTCGACCGGTGTTAAAATTGCACATTCCGTATTTGGATCTACTATTTTGGCCTCCATAGGATGGGCAAACACTTCTCGTGCACTACGATCATATAATGGTTCATTTGGTATCAATGGTTGTTTGGTATAGCACTGCACTCTCAGTTTTCCATAAATGCAATGCAGTAGGCCATGCATACATGGATGATCATGGAGTGGCATCGTATAGCCATCGCGCATTACAAAAACGCTCATCGATACATTATCAGTTTCAAATATATGTACAAAGGTACATGGTGCTCGTTCGCGCTTCTTAAATGTAGCTTCAAATTGCTGTGGCTGGAACTGAATGTCACGAAATGTGAGCTGTTCAGTTAGTTGTTTGAGCAATGCAAAGTTCACTTTGAAAGTGGCTTTGTTAGATTGGTCGAATGTTTTTATAGCTTGTCGCAAAACACTGACAAATAATGAAGACATCTCCACCAACTTTGTTTGTTTAAATCCTCCAGTTCCAAGGAATTCTCAAGAATAAAATATAAGTACTATTATAACTTGATTGTGTTTTCACCCGTTTTGATTAAACTAAACAATTCAAGGTGCATTTATGACAGAAACAGCTGTTTAAATCCTATCGCAGTTGTTGCCAGATGCAGGGAAGCTTCAGTCCCTAATACCATGTCTACATTGTAACAATTTACTATTTTACATTTTTAAAATCTATCTTTTTAATAAATTAAACAAAAGATCCAAATGCCTCCTGTGGTTGTTGTCACAGTAGGCATCTGGTGGGCTGTAGAGCCCCGTATCCCGCTCAATTTACTCCGGATCATTAGCAGACTTCTATCGCCCCTGCGGGTTAGGGGTTTAGAATATGCCCGAGGTAGGCATACCGGTCGTAAGAGGCGACTAATATGCAAAAGGTAATGCCGTGCAACTCGATGGTTGATGTACGGATATGATGCCTCTCACCTCTCATTACCCATCTTATCCTACCTTACGGAAGGAGGGGTGACATGACCTAGAAGGTTTCACTGGTCATAAATCGTTACCACGACAGTCGGGCAGTACCGCAAGGGAGTACTGGAGCGTACCGGGTTCAAATCTGGCCAAGGACTGTTAATTCGACAACACTCCCCAAAATTTTTCGGGGAATTCCGAAAATTCGTATTTTAACAGATACAGATAATAATGGTTATTTTAAACCATCTCACAAAATATTACAACTCTAATATGTACCATTACAAAAATAAAGCAAAACCAAGTATGATGTAAAAAACATTTTGATTTCAAATATTTTAATATTTGTAAACTGAAAAACCTTCTATTTCATTTTGTTGGTTACACTAAAAAAGCTATTAGGGCTCGATGTAACAAGTAGTGAAATATTTGGTCAACAGGACTAAGTTCCTTTAAAAGTTAAAACTTAGCTTTTTTTTAAACTTTTTTTTTTGGGGGGTTTGGGTTAACTGGCAAGAGTTCCCAGGAACCGCATAAAGCCAGGTTATATCCCAAATTTATCAAATGGTTTGTATTTTTATGCCTTGATTTTGTATATGTAGCTCCGTCAGAACACAAAGGTAATGCCGCAATGGCCAGACCAGGTGGAGTAGCTTGCTGATTGGTATGTTTGTAATGCGCAATTATCAATTATTTTGATTGATATATGTTGATTCTTGTAAAACGCACTTATGGTCAGTTATAAGTCTGAATTGTTCGTATATTATATCTAAATTTATGGCATAGATTGTGAAATCTATATATGCCAGGTTAAATTCAAAGCATTTAAATACGCTTTTGCACAAATTTTACGTGATAAATTTAATGGCCAGGATATATTCCAGTTTTGTAGCTGTTTCTGCTTCAATTCTTCCGACATAAAGAAAGTTTTTTTTTAAGACGACCACAAGCAATTTTGGTTTTAATCGACTTGTTTAAGGAAACGATATCCGCATGTGTACGTTTCCTTTTTTAAATGAATCTTCCGTTTGTTAGCGATTGTTTCGTTTGTCAACTAAGACCAATTATCTCAGTTATATATTTTATTTTAGTTGAACTGAATTTTATATTTAAAAATAAATCACTTCCATTTTTATGTTACACGAAGTTTATAAGCATAATACGAATTTATGTAATTTTAACGAAAAAAAATTATTTAGAGGTAGCAAGAAATACCCCTACGGTCTTTATTATTTTTCTCAACAAAGTATTCAAAGCCATTTTTTAGTTTAATTGAGCTATGGGGATATTTTTGCCAAACTCTTCGCGACAACAACCAAACGAGAAGTATTTTTTTTTTACTTTTAATATACATAAATGCAACATAAAAAAAAATAATAATAACTGGCGCATTATACCTTCGAGGAGATTGAGGCCGAGCTTCTCTACCAATTTGTGGTGTGCTGCTTCTAATTTTTTCTACAAATTGCCGGGCCCTGCAGTTGTATGCCCATTTCGAATGGCATCTGCAAAGCAGATGAATTTTTGCTGAGAATCCTTCCATGGCAGGATTTAATATGACCAGTGCAAGATTCTATGTCATGCCACCCCCTGACTCTTAAGACAATCATGACTTGCAGCGGGTATATTCTAAAATTTTGAAATATTTCAATAGTTTTCCAGCCAATAAAATTCCAGTATAATAAGGTTAAAATTTTGACAAAGTCTCTTAATTCCAAAAATAATGAGAATGCTTGGATTCATTAAAAACAACTGTGAGCTCTTATGTCTTAATTCCCAAAAATTCTTAAATAATATCCCTCTTGTTGCACAACGTTGGAAATGAGTAGATGTGGGAAGTGGGAATTAGCGATTGATTTCAACCTTTTTTAAGCCAAAACACACAAACTTGTTAGATTCCTAACTTCATTGTTCTGTTAGTTCTTAATTCCGAAAGATTACGTTTGTGTACTTAATGATTTGTTTGATATCTGGTTTTCGGATTAAGGAATTCATTTATTAGCTATGCACATGTATGTATATTATACAACAAATTTGATTGATGTTTCTTAATGCACTCATTTTGATACACAACCGCTTAAATCAATTAATTATTATTTTCTTAAGTTACTGGAATGGTTTCAATAACCTCTGGTAGGGAACTAATAAAGTGCCCGCAGGAAAAGGGCAGTGTACGTTCACACAAAATTCAGTCAATTACAGAAGACCACAGCAAGATTTTTCAGGAACAATAATTGCCTTCAAGAAACCGGACGTAATAAAGTTATGGAGGGAACACTTCTCCCTATCACTTAATAGCGTGCGGTGAGATGAACCTGATACCTCACTAACTACCAATGGAAAGTACCTTCTACCACCTAACTATGCCGAGGTAGAATGTCAATTGCGCGGGTCAAAAATAATCTATATATATATAAAAGAAACTGACGTTAGTTCCAACGCTTATAATTCAAGAACGCCTGCACCGATTTGGATGATTGACATTAATTTAAATTGTTCTCTGACCAGTATAGGAGAATACCCAATAAAATTTCCGAAAAATTCCTGAAAAAAACATTTTATTTTCCCATACATTTTGTATGGTGCGAATTTTTATAATTGTTTTTTGTTTTTGTTAGAAAAGCTCAATAATGGATCGATCGATGGTGATGTGGAATTGTGTGTGTGTGTGAAATAGTTACATCTATAGGGATAGAGATAGGAATGGGTATAGGGATAGGGATAGTGATAGAGATAATGATAGGGAAAGGAAAAGCCAATATTTCTAGATCCATTCAGGTAAATATCTGGGCAGGACCAAGTCTGCCGTTCCCTCTAGTTATTTATAATAGGGAAACCCTCTAATCATAGTCTTAAAATTTAAGGGGCGGATTGTTACCACTTTTTTTTTACGCATGGGGGCAGTTCCCCAGATGTGTTTGCTATCCAAGGAATAACCAAAAAGGTTCTTGCTATTAAAAACGTTTCCCCGATACAAACTAGTAATAAGATAATCCACTTAGGGCTGCTTTCATAAAAGCCCATAAACTTGTCAGCTAAGAACTGTGAGCGTTAACCGGAAGTTGTAAAAATGGTCCTTATTGCCTGCCGGGTGGGGGCACATTCGTCCAATCAGGTATTACTCACTTTATTCTTTTTAAACCATTTACTCTCCCATATGAGCTTGAGGAGGATAGAAACATCCACTTCACTCACCTCTGTCACACTCTCGAAGAAGCGTGCTCCCAGAAATCTGGGACACCTTGACTGTAGTCCTGTGAGTTGACAAAGAAAGTGATGAATCGATTCCTCTTTCTCCTAATTCTTACAGCTTCTGCATACTGAACTTGTTGGCATATGCCATCGTCGAAGCATTGCTGCGATAGCCAATGTCCTTTGATGACATTTGTTAGTACATTTACCGCAGACTTCGCAATCATCGCAATTGGTCCACACTAAATTAATTGTTTTAAAAAAATGATCATCGATTGTCGCAAGAATTTTTCTGCCGGGTGTATGTCCATTTCGGAGCCGTTCCTTGCCATCTTATTAGCTTTTTCGTTTCCATCAATACTGCTGTGCCTGGGGATCCAGCAAAGAGCCATTTTGAGATCATCCAGAACCATATCAGTTTTTATCATATAGATTCTAAGGCCTTTAAACCAGCTTGGCTGTCAACTAAGATCGTTACGTTGCCTTTTCTACGGCATAAATCACTGCACGAGTCAGGGAGTAGATATGACTTCTGAGTATATCACAGAGTCTGTTAAGGCAAATGAGTTTTATGGATGGAGTTAAAAATTACCGAGGTCACTATGCCTGTCGTAAGAGGCCGCTAAAATCTGCATCCGGAAACAGGTGTGAAAACATGATAGGAGGGCTCATTACTAAGCCAATAGAATCAACATCAACAGTTTTTAGAATTGTTGTCTGTCTTTCTGCCTTTCTGTATGTCTGTATGTTTGGGTGCGCATCACTGAAAAATTGCTGAATGGAATTGAACGGAACTCTCAACGTTGCATTACTAGACGTCTAACTTAATATTGCGACGAAGTCGATGATTCCTTGATTATTAATCCTGGGTTGATCACTATAAAGTCAAATAAACACTCGCACAGATATTGTAACTAATAGCTAGTTTTATTTACTAGTAATAATCGCAATACAAATTTAAAAGTTTGGTAACTTCACAATAGTTCCCTGAACAACACTTGAAAAAAAACTGATCAACCTGCCTTGCTTGGTCACTGCCTTATAGTCAGACAGGGTGCTTGCCTACGCAGCCAGAACTTTCTTGTTTGTTTGCTCTTCGTGTTCTCGAAGGGTCTATGTTATTTATTGACATCTTCTTTTTGCCTTGTATTCGCACACACTCGCGCCATCTCTCTTCCTCTTCTCGGGTATACGCGTGCATGTGTTTAACTAGTGGTCGGGGTGTTATTGTGTTAGGGATGGTACATGCTTGACAATAATCGCCACAATATCGTTAAACTAAATCGAGCCAGCCGAAAGGGGCGTGGACTGGCTTCCGTAACTGAATGCCCCATAATCTCTGTCTCACAGATCGGAAGGAAAGCCAGTAATGTTACTGTTGTTGCATATGTGGATGGAAGAGAGCACTTACTAACTTTGGATACAGGCACATCGCATTCCATAATTCGATCTGATTTAGTCAATAAGGAGGTGACACCATTGCATGGAGCAAAGTTACGTACGGCCACTGGTGAGGACACCCATGTCCTAGGAGAAGTAACATGTGAAATCGCAATTGCGAACGTGGCCATTCTACACAGTTTTATAGTAGCAGATATTATTGACGAAATCATAGTTGGTGTGGACTTCTATACGAGCAAGGCATCAAGATCGACATGCAAAACAAGATTATGAATTACCAGAACATGGATGTGTCACCAAATTTTGGTTACGAAAACAAATACGTTAGTAAGCGAGTACTTGTGGAGGAGAGCCAACCAATTTCACCGAAGTCGGAAGCAATCATATGGGCAAAAGATTGATGGAGATTATGGGACAAACAAATTGTGGGTTGTCAGGGAGCAAACAAATCAAGGATGAACATATAAGTAGGAAAAACTCTGGCCATGACAAAACAAGATGGACGTGTACCGGTAAGAGTACTTAATGAGTTCAAATCGCCGATTAAACTTTCCAAAGGACCAATATTGGGACAATGCCAAGAGGTCGAGGTAGGTAGTTATCAATTGTGAACAGCTTCAGGAAAATGATTCTACCGGCAAGATTGATCTTTCAGAAGATCATCAGAAAAAGGCAAAGGAACTTCTACTAAGTTACTCGAGCATATTTGACAAGGATGGTTCCAAACCAGGTCGGACCAAAGTTGTGAAGCATCAAATTGATACTGGTGATGCAAGACCAATCCGCCAAGCTCCTCGTAGTATTCCATTGGCCAAACGACAAGTGGTAGGAGTAATTATACAGGAAATTAGTGATAGCGGCGTGTTCGAACCATCAGCTAGTCCACGGAGCTCACCGGTAGTACTAGTGAAAAAGAAGGATGGCAAAATGAGGTTCTGTGTGGATTACCGGAAGTTGAACGACGTAACTAAGAAATACAGTTATCCATTGCCAAGAATCGATGACACTCTGGACTCGTTATCTGGCACGAAATGGTTTTCCACACTGAACTTGAAAAGCGGCTACTGGGTAGTGGAAGTAAAAGACGAAGATAAAGAGAAGACGGCCTTCAGAGTTGGAGAAGGGCTTTGGCAATTTACGGCAATGCCCTTCGGGCTATGCAATGCTCCAGGTACTTTTGAGAGACTCTTGGACCAGATACTAAAAGGATTGCACTGGGAAACATGTTTGGTGTACCTCGACGACATCATCGTGCTGGGAAAAAGCTTTGAGGAACACCTAAAGAACTTGGAGGAAGTTTTTCAAAGAATAGCTGGTGCTGGTCTGAAACTAAGCCCCAAGAAGTGTTCCTTGTTTAAAAAGGAAGTAAGTTATTTGGGTCACAAGGTAACTACGGAGGGAATCTGCACTGCTAAGAAAAAGATTGAAGCCGTAAAAGATTGGCCAAGACCGAAAAATTTGAATGAGTTACGGAGCTTCCTTGGGCTGTGCACGTATTATCGCCGATTTGTACCGAATTTTGCCAGCGTAGCTAGTAGTCTCTATGACCTTACCGGGAAGAATATGAGTTTTGAATGGAAGAAGGAACAGGAGGTGGCCTTTCAAACATTGAAGCAACGACTATGCACTACCCCCATGTTAGCATATCCAATTCCAGGTTCAAAGTTTATTCTGGATACAGATGAGAGCGGTTATGCTATAGGAGGTGTTTTGTCCCAGATTGTTGATGGACAGGAAAAGGTAGGTGCATACTATAGCTGAACAATTGGGAAGCCTGAAAGGAACTACTGTGTAACCCGGAGAGAACTGTTGGCATTGGTAGAGTGCGTTAAGCATTTCCACAAGTATCTCTATGGGCAGCGATTCCACGTCAGTAGCCCGACTCTGTAACTATTTTAACGCCAAGTGTTAGCGTTAACTTCGCCTAACACCATTTTTAACGCTTTTCCCTATTCACTAACTTTTAACCACACGAAAAGTGTTAGCTAACACTTTTTGTGTGGTTAGCTGTAGCGAATTATTTTCGAGGTGTTAACAATAGCGAGGTGTTAACAATTTCAAGTGTTTTAGCGTTAGGAAAAAGTAAAAAAATTAGTTTTGAGTTTTTTGCATGTAACTTAGTGCAAAATACGGCGAAAAGAGGAGTATTGCCATATTTTATCACCATAAAGAGTCAGCTGTTTAGCTGCGTTAAAGGAGAGTTACAGAATCGCACTTTCGTTAAGAACAAACGCCGAAATTTGGCGATAAGCTTAACGCTCGGCGAGTGGTTAACAGTTACAGAATCGGGCTACAGGACAGATCATGCAGCGTTGAAATGGCTCTTACAGTTCCATAATCCGAAGGTCAATTGGCATGGTGGATAGAGCGACTGCAAAGTTATGACTTTTCCATAGAGCATCGCAAAGGTAGCACCCACGGAAATGCTGATGCAATGTCACGATGACCATGTAACTTGGAATGCAAGCATTGTTCGAAAGCTGAGGCCAAGGAAGACATTAAAGATGTGCGGCTCATGACTATAACATCTACGGACAAATGGAACATGGATCAATTAAGGAGGTGTCAACACGAAGATCCAGATCTTACACGTGTGATGCAAGGAATCGATCGAAACGAGCGACCATCAAGAGAGGAGATGTCAGCAGAAAGTCCTGTGCGCCATTTGAGAGGATAGCTATGGATGTAGCTGGTCCATTTCCTACTAGCAAACCCGGAAACAAATATGTACTGGTAGTTATGGACTATTTCAGCAAATGACCAGAAGTGTACCCTATTCCAAATCAAGAGGCAGAAACCATAGCAGAAGTGTTTCCTAACAATTGGGTAGCTACGTTTGGTGCACCGATGGAGATACATTCTGACCAAGGCAGGAATTTCTAATCAGCTGTGTTCCAGGGAATGTGCAAGACATTGGGCATTCGGAAAACTCGAACAACTGCACTGCACCCCCAGTCAGATGGCATGGTGGAACGATTCAATAGAACCTTGGAAGATCACCTGAGGAAAGTAGTGGATAGGTTCCAGAAGGATTGGGATACTCACATCTCCTTATTCCTAATGTCATATCGCTCTGCAGTACATGAAACAACTGGTCAGACTCCTGCAAAGGTAATTTTCGGGAATGATCTTCGATTGCCAGCTGACTTGAAGTTTGGGATAAACTAATAAAAAACTTAGAGAAATTCACAACCTTGTGAGAAAACAGGTCAAGATCATGAGCGATAAGATGAAGGCCAGGTACGACAAAGCAATAAATTCGGAAGGTTTTATAGAAGGAGTTTTAGTGCTGCTATACAACCCACAGCGTAGGAAAGGTTTGTCCCCAAAACTACAATGTAACTGGGAAGGCCCATACAAAGTCATCAAACAGATAAACGATGTGGTATATTGCATACAAAGTATGGGAAGGCCAAGGAATAAGATGAAGGTGGTCCATCTGGAAAGTCTAGCTGCGCTTGGTTCCGGAAATGTGTGTAGGTGGAGGGCAGTGTGGCGATTATTCTCAAGCATGTACCATCCATAACTCAATAACACTCCCACCACTGGTTAAACACAACAGAGATAACATTGGCTACGCTTATGCATACAAGGGTGTACCTAGGAAGAGGAAGAGAGATGGCTCGAATGTTTGCGAATACAAGGCAAAGAGGAGATGTCAATAAATTACACAGATTCTTCGAGAACACGAAGAGCGAAAGAAAGTTCTCGGTGCGTAGGCAAGCACCCTGTCGGACTATATAAGGCAGTAACCAAGCAAGGCAAGTGATCAGTTTATTTCGAAGTGTTGTTCAGTGAACTAATGTAAGGTTACCAAACTCTTAAATTTGTATTGCGTTTATTACTAGTAAATAAAACTAGCTATTAGTTACAATATCTGTGCGTGTGTTTATTTGATTATTTATTATGGTACATGCTTGAGAATAATCGCCACACTGCCCTCCACCTAAGTCTGATCGTCCCGATCAGACACCTTGCCCGAACCAAACGCTGCTAGACACTCAATGGTTGGCACTGCTTTGTTAAACCTCATTTCCTCCAGGGATTGGAACTCCGACATCAATCCTCTCCTGCAGAGGTTCCCACAATGCATTGCAGTGTCACATATTCCAACCATTTTGTCCGTTCTTAATCCCGAATGGATCTGTGCCTTCACTTTCGTTCCCAGAGGTACCCAGCAAACATTCCTGCAACTCGTTTTTTCAGGATTCCGTTCCGTTCTCTCATGCCCATTGCACTGTTTCACATTATCCACTAAGTTGCGTTGCTTCCTCGTAACATGAGCACCAGATGTTTGTCTTGTATCCTCAGCACACTCTGCACACTTAGTAATCCATTTCCTCACAGTTTGTTTGCAACCGATCCAATAGAACCGCCGCTTTACCTCTTGCAGCGTTTTCTTTATTCCCATGTGCCTTCCATCTGGGCAACTATGCGACGCTTTGATAACATCTGGAATTCTTGGCTTGGGAACAACAATAAGTGCTCGATGATTCTGGCCATCTTCACTTTCCCATTTCCGATGCAAACAACCAAATATTAGCTTCAAACTACCCCATTGTGCCCAGTATGCTTTTGCAGTACGACTCTCTGCTACCATCTCTTCTCTTTCTGGCTGTTTGTTTTCCTTTATTCCTTTCAACACACGTGCCAAATCTGGATCTTCCTCCTGGCCCTGCCGAATCTTCTTCAGGAGGTACTTGTCCTTGAAAGCCTTTGGTCGAGGAGCTACCTCTGCTTTACGAGGCTCCTGTTGCTTCATCTTCAAGATCACTCCCTTGGTAGTACGAGTATAGCCATTATTGTGTCCAAAGACCAGAGGAACTTCTTGGCCGTTGTAAGTCATAACCCTGTTCCTTACGTTGATGTGAATGTCTCTCTCAGACAAGAAGTCGATGCCAATGATGACTTCGTCGACAATATTCGCTACCAAGAAGTTGTGATGTGTAGCCACATTTCCAATTACAACCTTGCATGTCACTTTTCCAAGGACTGTCTTGCTATCACCAGTTACTGTCCTCAACTTAGCTTTCTGCAATGGTGTCACCTTTCCACTGACCAAGTCACTCCGAATAATGGAATGTGATGCACCAGTATCCACAGTCAGTAAGCGCTCTTTCCCGTCCACGTACCCTTCAGCAGTAACAATACCCGCTTTCCGTTCGAGCTGTGACGCAGAGCTTATGGGGAATACATCTTGCTCATCTTCTCCAGCTTTGCGTTTTCGTCCACCTGAATTGCTGGCGTTACTGGAGCCAGTGCCGCAATAACGTGCTATGTGGCCTGGTTTCCCGCACTTAAAGCATTTAATTGCACCATCACTTTTTTTCTGTACTCCGTTCAACCCTTCCAATATTTGGTCTACCCAAGCCGGAGTGTCCACTTCTACGCGATGAGCCTTGTATGCAGGTTTACTCAAAAGTGAAGCTGTTTCCTGCGTCAGAGCATGCGATACCGTTTCAGCGAATGTCCTTTTGGGGTTTGCATATGTGGCCCGCTTCGTCTCCACATCGCGTATTCCATTTATAAAACTTTGGATTTTTACCCTCTCAGTATACTCCATGGGTGCGTCCGCATTTGCTAGATGGGCCAACCTCTCAATGTCCGATGCAAATTCCTGCAATGTCTCATTAGCCTTCTAAAAGCGATTCTGTAGCTCTATTTGGTATATCTGCTTCCGATGTTCGCTACCATAGCGTCTCTCAACTGCACCCATTAATGCCTCATAATTGTTCCGTTCTCCGTCAGGAATAGTCTGCAAAATTTCGGCTGCAGGTCCCTTCAATGCCACGAATAATGCAGCAACTTTGTCTTCCATGCCCCAATTATTCACAGCTGCCGTCTTCTCAAACTGTACCTTAAATACATGGCATGGAACAGAACCATCAAATGACGAAGATTTTACCTTGAGAGTATTCACTGAAGCAGATGGACGGTTCAGTTGCAACTCCTGGATACGGCCCCTTAACGCATCTACCTCGGCCTCGATTTTCTCCTCAAACTGCATTATTTTCTCGTCCATGCGTGCCTGTAGCTTCAATGACATCCTGGCTTCCTGCTCTTCCAGCTTTGCAGAGATCTGCGATAACACCTGTGCTGAACTTTGTGAAGATATTTCTGAAATATGTGCCTCCAACTTGGATGTAATACGTCTATCTTGTTCTTCCAGCTGAGATGCCATGTGTGTCTTCTGTTCTTCCAGCTGTGTTGAAATACTTGACGACATTTGAGTCAATACAGCCAACTAAGCGTTTGTGCCCACACTTGCCACTGTATTTGGAGGCTTCTTTTTCTCTTCCATTTTCGTCGATGTCTCCTCCACAAGATGGAAAACATGGTCAACAACGTTGATACCTTCCGCTTCCATAGCCTCCCGTAATCTTGACTGTAGCTCGGACTTATTACCTGTAGTGTTCAGTCCGCGTTGTTCCAACTCATTTTTGAGTTACTGAATCTTCAATTCATTCAACTTTTCTATGCCTTTGTTATCCTTAAAAACTCTCGGTATTTATTGAACAATATCACTTCTGACACCAATTGTGACGAATTCGATGATTCCTTAATTATCAACCCTGGGTTCGATCACTATAAAGTCAAATAAACACACGCACAGATATTGTAACTAATAGCTAGTTTTATTTACTAGTAAACTTACTAGTTCACTGAACAACGCTTGAAAATAAACTGATCAACCTGCCTTGCTTGGTTACTGCCTTATATAGTCCGGCAGGGTACTCGCTTACGCACCGAGAACTTTATTGGTTATTCGCTCTTCGTGTTCTCGAAGGTTCGGTGTTATTTATTGGCATCTCCTCTTTGCATCGTATTCGCAAACACTCGCGTGATCTCTCTTCCTCTTGCTTGGTACATGCTTGCATGCATAAGCGTAGCCAACGTTATCTCTGTTGTGCTTAACTAGTGGTGGGAGTGTTAATGAGTTAGGGATGGTACATGCTTGGGAATAATCGCCACAATATTTAAGAGTTCCCTTATATCGATAACTCATCTGGTTTCTAGTTATCGACCAATAATTCTATCAGGCATGATCTAAAATGTGTTAGTGCAATATGGGTATCACACGAAGGGGGCCAAGAAGTGCTGCACTCAGCTATGTGATTAAGTTTCATATCTGAAATGGTTTCGCAAATAAAATGATTAAAACTGTACTCTCTCTATTATAAGTTATAAGACGCAGCGAAGCGTGGCTGGTGTTTCTAGTAATAACAATACAATTGAAGTTTTGTTTGTGTGCTTTTCATAGCTGAAATCCAATGTAGGGTTAGCCGAAATTTTTTTTAAAGGAATTTTTGATTCAATCTGCCCTTCATTTGAATCTGAGAGGTTTGACTAAGTAACTACTTACTATACTGCGTTGACCTACCCAAAATCCAAGATATTATGTTACGAATATAGTGTTCCTGGTGTTGATCATAACCTTGTACCATCTTAGGTAAGACCTAAATGCGCTCAAAGTAATTGAAGTATAAATAAAGTATATCAAGGTAACAGATAGGGTCCAAATCTATAATTATTTTCCTCTTATCATCCCATAACAGAATTAATCTAAATACGCCCGGGCACTATTTTAAAATCTCCTTGTATTTAACAAACCATTTAAAACTGTATTTATTTAGTTTCGGAAAATAGTTAAGATCCGAAATTCCGTAACAGCCACCCCAACACATGTTCCTAAAACAAACATGAAATTGGTATTATAAACAAATTAAAGACATAATCCGAATAATTTTTCAGAAGTTTCACAACATAAAAAGAATAAATAATTAAATTGTCAAGTCATTTAAGATTTACCAATCACTCAATATATATCCGCATTGTTCATAAGTGGTATAACAGAAGTAAGCATAATAAACACAAAACCATTAATGAAATAAGACATATGTTGACAAGATTTTCTCGTTATTCTTGATTAGTTTACAGTAAGTGAAAAAGGAAGGTCACATATATGAGAAAATGCAATACAGTTAATCTGCCGGTCTACAAATTTCACATTCGAGAAATTATTTTGTTTGATTTGAAAAACTTTTGAAAATTTGTTAGTACGCGACAACTTATGAAAACTAATTTTTTTTTTTCCGTTTGTCATTTAACTGGGTCACAGCGTCGGCGGTGAATTTTTAACGAATTTTCAGTATTGGGCAAATTCCCAATCGATGATCATGCGGAGCTTGAACCCGAACGGCTTGGTTCCTTGCTTTCAGATAGTGAAATCGGTGGGCCGATCGACTGAGGTTTAAGAGTGAACAGCGGTAGCTAGCTAACTGAGTTTTTTGTCCTACGCTGACGACGGAAATCTCTTGAATACTCGTTTCTATTATCTTCTATTGGCGATGCAATATAGCTTTCGATAGGGATTAATTAAAAAATATATATTCAGAACTTTTAATATATAAGTCAATGGGATGAACTGCTGGATTGAAGACACGGCTTCTTCGATCATCTAGTTCTACACAGCTCAAAGATATAACACGATTTTCTCAACTTACTTAACAATAGGATGAGAGGGTGGGTTGGAGACACGGCCTCTCCAACCATCCAGTCAGAGCTACTCATTCCAAACGCTAAATTGTCAAACAATATTTATACAATATGCCGTTTATATATGCACTAATGTTATTAACGTCTAAGTTCATTATATTTTATGTTATATTTGTTATGTCTATTCTGTAAGATTTGTTTAATCAGTATCTCTACATATAATAAAATTGTAATAGGTCAATGTCTGTACATTGAAGATATTCAAGAAAAACTGATAGGAGAGGTCGTTATTGGACCAGCGGAACCCAAATCACCAATTTTTAGAATTTTTCTCTGTCTGTCTGTCCGTCTGTATGATTGGGCGCGTATCACGCAAAAACTACTGGATAGAATTGCATGAAACTTTCACCATTCTATCACTAAACGTCTAACTTAAATTCTAGGATAACTTTCCTTTAGATATCTTACCCGGTTCCCGAGTTATTGACCAAAATATGGTGCATTTTCTCTGTATGTTTGTACTCCCATCATTGCAAACTTTTTTACCGGAGACAAAGAACTAATAAATAAAAAACACATTCGGAAATTACTATAAAAAGTATCCGGACGAAAAACAACATATTTGGATGACGATAAAGGTGCATTAATATTTTTGTGCTGAACTAACCAGTGGTGTTTTATTTCGACACTCCCAAAAAAATAATTATGCTGTTGCTTTATTGTAATTTTTACGCATACGAAGTCGCGGGCATCAGCTAGTACTTAATAAATAAATAGTTTCAGATTTCGAACTACGAAGTACGTGTACATGTATTTCCCTAAGTCCTTTAATCGGAGGCTGATAGACTTCCGCAAGATAGACAGTCCAAGAAAACTACGTCATGATCTTTGTCGATAGATATTTTGCATTAAAAGAGAGAAGATAGGACACTATGCGAAAATACTGCCGCCCGTTGCGGTCACTAAAGGTTCCTAACTGTTTTGATACGTTCATATTAGAAAGAAAAATTGTTTTATATGGAGGTTTAGAATAAAAATTTACTAAGCCGTGTCCGTACGACTGTTCGTTTGTCTGTCAAGTTTTTGAAAAAAAGGAGTTTTAAAGTAAAGTTTCTCATAAGTTAATTTTACAAATATCTTTGATCGTAATTAAAACACTATGCATCATAAACCACTTCGAAACACAGATTAGCTTTATTGCCAGGAATGTGCTCTAGAGGGGTTTAGAACCATGCCCTATTTTGTTATGAAAGAGTTTTAAAAGGACGAATAAAATAAGAAATATTTGCGCAAACCACCAAATTGTCTTTAAACGAGGAATTGCAAAAATATGTAAATAAAAAAGGCGTGGTCCCGCCCCTTTTTTATAGTTGATTAATCTGATAATTGATTTTTATAGTAAAGTAATCGCTATCTGTCGAGGGCCACCCCCACTTTTATGCTGAGTGTAGTTCTAAAAATCGTAGTTGTAAAATGTAAAACGCTACTTACTTTCCTGTAACTATGTCAGTAAGATAAATAAGATTTGACACAAGTAATAACCTTTCCAGCGAAACTCGACGACATATAAATTTATGGATTTTGTGAAGGTAGGCTTGGGTCGCCCATTTTTCAGCATAAATATTGTGTTACTTTAGGTGGTGGTTCTTTAATTTGGCGCATTCACACCCGGCATGTATCTTATATTAGTTAGTTCTCCATTTTTGATATGACAACTTCAGGGCTCTTTTAGTTAAGGTTTTCAAAAGCTTCGAAATTACTATGTCGTATCTTGATGGAGCCACGCCTACTTTAAAAAATTTGTTGTTAACTTTATAACGCAAGCCAAGGTGTAAAATTTTCTCTATTAACATCACATTTTTTTAAATTTTCGATACAGAAAGAGTGGGCTTCGCCCAATTTCTCTGTACCAAATTTGGTTAAGATTTAATTAATTAATTTTTTTCAACTGAATCGATTTATTTTCTGATAGTATCAATATATCGTTCAAATATATGCATATTTTGATCCGTTCATGACTTTACTACCAACCGTTAAGGAACATAATTATAATACCTTATAAGCTCACAAATCTACATAGATATAATTAAGTTGTAGGAAGCGTTACCGTTGTATGAGTTCATTGTATAACAATACCGCTTATTTCATCTCGGCGGGTATTTTCTTAGTCAGAGAACTTTACTAAATCTGGAACTCTTACTACGGGACCTGTTTGATACACAAAGGTCGGATTAACAGACAAATTTCACAATACACAAAAATCTAATGAGTTGGAAGAACACCTAAGAGATTTAGGAATTCTTAAGCTTTTCGACACTCGAAATAATTTCAAGTAACGACGGACGGACATTTCTTTTTTACATGTAGACATCTTTAGGCTCGGTAACTGCTTGTAACTCTGCCTGTGTTTTGTTGATGCAAATTTACGTAGCGTGACATCTGCCTTGTTGTTAATGTTGGATCTATGCATATCTGAATTGTTAGTGAAATTTGGCTTAGTATGCGTGTATAGAAATCTTGTTTGACTGCTTTGCTGACATGTGACGCTTTGCTTATGTGGGTGTGTGTATGCAAGTTCTTTGCTGATTGTTATTATTCGGTAATCGTGCCTAAACACGATGGATGCTATCAATCGGACCAAGACGAAGGCTGGATTGAATACAAGAGGCAATAAATCAGAACTACAGTCACGATTGCGAGAGGCTATGGAAGCTGAAGGAATTAACGTTGACGATTATGTGTTTCATCTTGTGGAAGAAGCATCGACAAAAATGGAAGAGAAGGAGTCTACACTTCCAGCCGTAAGTGTGGACACTAACGCGTTGTTGACTGTATTGACTCAGATGTCACCTAGCATTTCAACTCAGCTGAAAGAACAAAAGACAGACATGGCGAGAATTGCATTGCAGCTGGAGGCACAGGAAGAACGAATGGCATCACAGCTAACAATGCAGGACGCAAAAATAATTGAGTGCAGGAGGTATTCAGAGAACGGCAGGACGAAATTGAAGCTGAGGTAGATGCACTGATAGATCATATCCAGGAGCTGCAACTGAATCGTCCAACAGCCTCCACAAATACTCCAAAGGTAAACACCTCTTCCTTTGATGGTTCTGTTCCTTTTTAGGTATTTAAGCTACAGTTTGAGAAGACAGCAGCTGTGAATAATTGGGGCACTGAAGACAAATTTTCTGCACTATTCGTGGAATTGAAGGGGCTTGCAGCTGAAATTTTGCAGACTATTTCTGACGGAGAACGAAACAATTATGAGGCATTGATGGGTGCAGTTGAGAGACGATATGGTAGCGAAAATCGAAAACAGATATACCAAATAGAGCTACAGAATCGCTTTCAGAAGGCTAATGAAATATTGCAGGAATTTGCATCGGACATCGAGAGGTTGGCCCATCTAGCACCGGTGGAGTACACTGAGAGGGAAAAAATCCAAAGTCTTATAAATGGAATACGCGATGTGGAGACGAAGCGGGCCACATATGCAAACCCCAAAAGGACATTCGCTGAAACGGTATCGCATGCTCTGACGCAGGAAACAGCTTCACTTTTGAGTAAACCTGCATACAAGGCTCATCGCGTAGAAGTGGACACTCCGGCTTGGGTAGACCAAATATTGGAAGGGTTGAACGGAGTACAGAAAAAAAGTGATGGTGCCATTAAATGCTTTAAGTGCGGGAAACCAGGCCACATAGCACGTTATTGCGGCACTGGCTCCAGTAACGCCAGCAATTCAGGTGGACGTAAACGCAAAGCTGGAGAAGATGAGCAAGATAAATGCCCCATAATCTCTGTGTCACAACTCGGACGGAAAGCGAGTAATGTTACTGTTGAAGGCTACGTGGACGGGAAAGAGCGCTTGCTGACTGTGGATACTGGTGCATCACATTCTGGTGAAAGCAAGCAAGTCCTGGGAGAAGTGACATGTAAGGTTGTGATTGGGAATGTGGCTACGTATCACAACTTCTTGGTAGCGAATATTGTCGACGAAGTCATCATTGGCGTCGATTTCTTGGCTGAGAGAGACATTTACATCAACGTAAAGAACAGGATTATGACTTACAACGGCCAAGAAGCTCCTCTGGTCTTTGGACACAATAGTGGCTATACCACCAAGGGAGTGATCTTAAAGGTGGAGCAACAGGAGCCTCGTAAAGCAGAGGTATCTCCTCGACCAAAGGATTTCACGGACAGGTACTTCCTGAAGAAGATTCGGCAAGGCCAGGAGGAAGATCCAGATTTGGCACGTGTGTTGAAAGGACTAAAGGAGAACCTGGCGCCGAGAAGAGAAGAAATGATTAGAGAGAGTCGCATCGCGAAAGCATATTGGGCACAATGGAGTAGCTTAAAGCTAACATCTGGTTGTTTGCATCGGATATGGGAAAGTGAAGATGACTAAAAGCATCGAGCACTTATTGTTGTTCCCCAGGCAAGACAAACTGTGAGGAAATGGATTACTAAGTGTGCAGAGTGTGCTGAGGATAAAAGACGAACATCTGGTGGTCATGTTCCGAGGAAGCAACGCAACTTAGTGGACAAAGTGAAACAGTGCACTGGGCATGAGAGAATGGAAAGGAATCTTGAAGAAGTGAGTTGCAGGAATATTTGGCGGGTACCATTGGAAACGAAAGTGAAGACACAAAGCCATGCGGTATTAAGGACAGACAAAATGGTTGGAATATGTGACAATTTAAAGCATTGTGGGAATCTCTGCAGGAGGGGATTGATGTCGGAATTTCAATCCCTGGAGGAAATAAGGTTTAATAAAGCGGTGCCAACCATTGAGCGTCTAGCAGCGTTTGATCGTCCCTATCAGACTTAGGTGGAGGTCAGTGTGGCGATTATTCTCAAGCATGTACCACCCCTAACTCAATAACACTCCCACCACTAGTTAAACACAACAGAGATAACGATGGCTACTCTTATGAGATGGCGCGATTGTTTGCGAATACGGTGCAAAGAGGAGATGCCAATAAATAAATAAATAACACCGACCCTTCCAGAACACGAAGAGCGTACAACCAAGAAACATCTAGGTGCGTGGGGTAGCACCCTGTCAGACTATATAAGGCAGTGACCAAGACAGGCAGAGGATCAGGTTATTTTCAAGCGTTGAACAGTGAACTACTGTGAAGTTACCAAACTTTTAAACTTGTATTGCGTTTATTACTAGTAAATAAAACTAGCTGTTAGTTACAATATCTGTGCGTGTGTTTATTTGACTTTATAGTGATCGAACCCAGGATTTATAATCAAGGAATCATCGAATTCGTTACATTATTATTCGGTAATCGTGACTAAACACGATAGATGCTATCAATCGGAGGAAGAAGAAGGCAACTGCGTTTATCATTAATATACAAAGTGTTTACAAAAACAAAATAAGTGATTATTCACTTTAAATTAATTGTTTGTTTGTGTAATCTTTGTGGTTTTACATATGAAACTAAATGCAAAAAAATTAACTAATATAAAATAAAATAAAATAAAGCAAAATAAAACAAAATAAAATTAAATAAAACAAAATAAAATAAATTTAAATGAAATTAATTAAAAAGAACTATAAAAATGGGAAAGATATTAAATGAATGAAAAGGAAGGAAAAGGAAAGTAAAGGAAAGGAAAGGAGAGGGAAGGAAATGAAAACAAAGGAAAGTAAGGGAAAGGAAAGGAAGTAAAAAAGAAGGAGAGGAAAGGTAAAGGAAGAAAGCAGAAAAAGAAACAATAAAATATAATTCAACAAAAAAATAAATTAAAAATAGAGAGTGTTGAAAGAAGAGAAAAGCAAATAAAATAAAAATATACTAAATTTAACCATAGAATAGAAGGGAAAGAAGACCAAGAAAGAAATGGTTGAAATTCATCCACTATGCGAGGTCTAATTTAATTTAATTTATGTACAGGATACATATGTTTACAGATCAAACTCCACGAGTACTTGGTACTCACGACTTTTTTCCTCCACACTTTGATATATATAAGTCTAGATTTATCTCGACTCGGTTGAGCCGTTACATCCTGTTGTTGGGCGAACAAAATTATCAAACCCTGTGAGCTATGCTAAGCTGAGCATAAAAAGGAATATTTTGCAAAGATGCAGTAAGGCTCCTAAATATGTTATGACATCACAGAGGATAGAATAATGTTCACCTCAATTGTAAAAGTAAAATTATTGTAAAAATCCCTTTTTTTCAAACTGGCATAAAAAACGGTATTTAGTTTAGTAGTAGACAGTAAAAGAGGTTTGAGAAATTGTACAAAAGAAGAGACAACAAACATAAACAACGAATACACTCAACGTAGATTGGGATAAGAGCCGAGGCACCTAACAAAGCTGTTTCCGGTGCGCACAAACAGCGGCTGGTACGTATGTGTGTTTGTACTAACAAACGAACTTCAAAGCAGCAGCAGTGTAGCGCGATTCGCCAGACGACAGTTTTGCGCCGAAAAAGACTTGGAGTTGATGCGATCTCCAGCTAACACTCAGTTAAGCTCGTGTCGTCAAAGTAACTTGTCACGCTTCATACTTGTGTCGCTTGGGCTTTTTGTAGCTGTTTTGTAAGCGTTAAATAGCAATTAAGTGAAGATAATAAGATAAATTTGTGTTATTAAAATTAATCACAATAAAAAATTTATTATGAAGTTAGAAGTGAATGTATGAAAAACGAAAATTCTGACAGCGCCAATTCAAAAGCTGTCATAGAAACAGAAATTAAATTTGAAAATCATGGCAATTGGGTATCAATGAAATTTATTTGCTGCAAATATTGAAAATATAAAAAATTTAAGAACTTAATAGAAATATGATGATATGTGAAACTTACAAAAAAAAATTAAGGAAAATATATAGTGTCCGCGCAAACTAGCATTTAAATGAAAGAAATTGAAAAAAATGCTACTTAGCCAATTTTCATTAATTTCGAAAAAGCTTAAATCAAAAATAATAATTGAATAATAAGTATTATGAACTGGTCTTGAGCTCGTAAAACTTACAAAATATGCGTAAGAACATATTTTTAAATACATAAAAACACGAAATTTTCAAAAAACAATATTATTTCTTATCAGTTTATATACTACACGAAGTGAAATGTTGCAAATGATCAACAGAAAAGGAAATCATGAGCGCTAAAATAAGACTTTAAACGTTTTTTTTGTTATTGATGTTATTTTTTTAAACCAGATAGTCTTTCAAATTAAAATATCAAACTGGTCTAATGATTTCGATAATGTTTTGTATATATCGACTTATGATACGAAAACTAGCACCAAATATTTCGAGACGATTTATAGAAGGGAATTACGATTTATAGTTTACAAGTCGAGCTCGATGGTCTTCGTAGAATAATGAATGCAATAAATATCTACACGAACTTAACCCTACTATTTTGTTATCACATTTTTAATTATCGATATGACCTGAAAGTACACTTAATGAATCTGAACCATCCCCATCCTACAAAGACCTTAGTCTAGTGCTAATAACTTGGTTGGACCTTAGCAGTTCAGCTTCGGAGTTGATAAGTTTATTACCGACCATACAATCACGTCTAAATGGAAAAAAGCCATGTAAATATGATCACAGGAACCATTTTATTGTCGATTTTAACCGATGATCTTTTTATTGTACTAACGGAAGTAATAGATTCGATTCCCAAAACATCTAAGTTGAAAATGCTCTCATAAGGTTTTTCAAAAAGGGGGAAAGCCGGAAGTGGTCGCCAAATAAACCGAATGTAGTCCTACCATCTTCTTCTCATCCCCTTAGAGAGTCTCGTTTGGAGTGCTGAAAGAAAGAATAACGTTACTGCTAAACGATTTTAGTTTCACCTTGATGCAGCAGCAGTAGTATATATTGACATAATTTCTCAGAGAGTCGAAAAAACCACTATACTTAACTATAAATAAGTATTTAGGACTGATCTAACTTTTGCTTTAAAACGCTCAGAGTGAAAACATTAAGCTGGATATAGTTTTGTAGTAAATAAATATAATATATATAATATAATATATAATATACTACAAAAACGTTCTGAATAACAATTTGAGTATTTCTTTGCACAGTTTAGTAATGTACGGAGGTAAATATGCATTAAAGCGGTCTGTTCTGTAAGGAGGGGAAAAACGGGAAAAACAACAATGCGGAAATTTCGGAACAAATTTGTTTTTAAAACTATGTGTCATAAAATCGATTTTATGTCCGCGAGTTTTAAGGTAAAGTTTCATTAAAGTATATTGAAACGATTTTCCGTCATCCCTTGTCAAATTTGTTTCGGTTTTATCCCCATGGTTTCTTAACCACGGTTGCTCAGAATGACTAGTACTGCCGATTTTATGGAACAAATGTTGCCAACTTTTATAACCATACGTAACCCGTACGAGAACTATTCGCCAGCAGGAAAGGCTGGCCAACACCACTGGGTCTATCTCTATTTCCAGAAGCTAGAAATGCATACATATATAAACATAAGTGATATAAACGTTGAAGAGAAAAAATAAACTCAAACAGATTTAGTTGATAAATAATGCATAAACCAATCAATATAATCATTATTAAACAACGATAGTATTTTTGGGCCAGACGAAGCTCATCTATGAGTATATTAAAATTTCTTGTTGCACTTGAAATTCATAGACATTAATTTAAACAAACATAGATACTTACATATATCTGTTGCAAGTTGAAGCTTGTGGGCGTTGTAATAAATAACTTTTCACATTTACATAAACTATCAGTATCAAATGGCTGCGGTGTTATAATAGCCCGGGAACCAGCTGCCTTTCAGTGTCATCACATCAGAAAAGCCTCGTGCCGTTGATGATTCCACTCTTCAATTAAGTAGAAAGGTCGTTGGTGGACTACGTAGATTAAATAGTAGATAATAGATAAGCAATTGATGTACATGCTAAAATCGACCTCAATACTTCAAGCTAGAGTGAACCTGAAATTTCGAACTTTTGTTACAGGCTAAACGACCCTCGCAACTGTCTCCCGGACTTTATCTATATGTACTTATAAATACTTCATTATTATGCTTTTAAAATTACCTCTTGGATTTTTTGTGGTTTGTCAGTATGTCAGAGTGATTGTATATAAGACCGCATAAGGAGCGGATGGGAGGATAAGCACGCAATAAAACTGTATAGAATCCGAGTAAGAAGTCTCAGGAATACGGGTTTTTCTATAACTGATAAATGACGCCCATTTAAAATATTAAGAGAAAACAAGTCTAATATCAACTTCCAGGCAAATCAACTTTCTTGTATGTTTGAACAATAATGATCCTTCCTATGAATTTTTCTTGAATATCTGCAATGTACGGACATCGATTTGTTACAATTTCATTATAAGTAAAAATATGTGGAGATTAGCGCAGTAGCCTTTTTAAATTTCTAACCTTCTAACATTATAATCGAAGTAATACTTCGAAATAATAACGTTTAACATCTATAGCAACAAATTGTATGAAAATAAAATACTACTTGGCACACTACCAAATAATTAACTAAATATCGTACAAGTACAGGTGCTTTTACGATAGCCCAACTGAACATTTCAAGCATTTTAAACGCTTAAAGTTATTCCCAGTTCATCAGTTTATACGCTTCTCTATTGTACAATTGCTGACTACCATCTGGCGTTCCTGTACTGTATACATATGCATATGTATGCAAGTATATTATACTGGGCCAAGAATACATTTTTGGAAATTTATCTTAATATTTGTTTTTCGGAATGGCGAAAATATACTGTAAAAGTTTCAGACCTTAACATTAGTTTTTAGACGTCTATCTTACTAGTTGCATAGGTAATTCCTTACAAACAAGTTCTGAATGAAAATTTTCTTAAATTTTATGGAAGTCAATTATTGAAAGTTGAAGTTGATGTTGGTCCACTGCCTAATTGACAGAGAAATGGAAGACTTTTGAAGTCACGAAGGGCAACTTAAGTTGCATTGAAATTGATAGCTTTTTGGATAAAATAACAAATATGATAACATGAAAAGAAAATAAACTGTAGAATCGAATACCAAATCGTATAACGAAGGCTTTCTCTAATATTAAAAGAAGAGTAAATATTTTCAAAAGATTTAAATTTCCATGGGGGAAAGTAATAGTTATACTTAAACTTGGTTGCCTTCAGAATATTTGAAAATATTCTATCAAAAATTTTAAATTATCCCTTCTCAAATTTGGTTTCGTGGCAAAAAAATAGCTGCGAAAAGAATGAAAGTAGAGAAGACTCCTCAAACGAGTATAATGAAGCCGTGGACGAAATATATACAGACATTTTTCGAAAAGATTCCAGAATGACAAATGCGATAGATACTCTGAAGTAAGCAGCAGTATTCATCATTCGAAAGTTTAAATAATATGAGCAAACTACGTCGCATGAGTATCAACTAATTTCTGAATTCGATAACACGATTTATGAAAGTTTATGGCCAAATATATAACACATAGATTTCAATGAAAACCTTAAGAGCCGTTTTCTCAATATCCGGTGTACGCTAACCGATACTTTGTTTGGCAGACAACCGAGGAACATCTGTCAATTGCACTGCCGGCTAGCGTTAACCGGACATTGAGAAAACGGTAAGTAAATTTATTTCATAACAAACTGTAACTTGTGGAATACTATTTTCCCGCTTGTACTTTGTTCTCGTCATCCTTGGCATGCTGTCGAATGAACTAAAATGAAACAAGTAAGTAAGTCTGAGTTCGGGTGGAACCAAACATTATATGATCTATTATGGCATACCAATTTACGCAGGTCTATTTTAATATTTTTCAGTTCGTATTTTAAAGCCAGCTGATTGTTTTCAATAAAAACACTTCTGTTATGAGTTTTGAGGGGTGAATTAATGAAGGTATATCATCATAAACGTCCTAAGAGATTTTTGCGCCGAGCTTCCCTTCCAATTTGTGGTGTGCCGTTTTGAATTTTTTCCTCCTATTGGCGGGACCTACAGATTTTTGTTGACTTTGAACGGCATATATAAAGAAGATGAATTTTTGCTGAGAAGCCTTCCATGGCAGAAAGACACTCGGAGAGTTTGCCAAACCACTGCCGAGGGGCGACCCCGTTTTGTAAAATTTTTCAAACCACTTTTGATGTTACCTGTCCCAGGACTCGAATGGTGGACTGGGTGTGGTAGGCCGCCAATACTACCGCCACGCCAATAGTTTATTTGTATATAAATAGCTTCCCTACCAACAACTGCTAAACACCTTTTTACAAAATACCAATACATGCACATTTTATGTTTGAAAAATTTGCGTTAGATTAGCTCATCGTCCTTATTATTTCAGTTTACTTATTGATAGGCCCATCTCTTCTTCTTCTCATAATTACAAACATTTCATATTCATTAAAGGTATACAAATCAAAAAAGGTATATAACTTCCCTATTGCAGTGGGGTATTAAAAACTTGCCCGGACATTTTACTTGTGTGTTATCCGATTTGCCTAATTTTTAGCAGGAGTAAACTACATACTATTGACAAGCAGCTGACCAATTTTCATTGAAATATCTAGTTGAAACTACAAGCAATCGCCTTTGAAAATAGCAGAATTCTTATGCTCAAAAGTGGGCGGTGCCATGTCTACTTCCCCAAAATCCACAAATTGTTTTTGCGGTCGAGTGTTAATTAAAAAGCTTATTATGTGTGCAAGATCTTATTGATATAGCTAGCATGGTTATAGAAATATCGAGTTTTACATTTTACAAACAAATTTTTCAGAACTATTTTAAAAGACTGGGCGTGGCCGTTGACCGATTTCGCCCATTTTTACAACAAACATTTACCTTTATATATTCAACATTTTCGCTAAATATCGTTTCGATAAATCAATTTTTGCCAAAGTTAGGGCATTGAAATTTTTGTGGAATAATCCACTATAAAAAGGGCGCGGCCACTCCCATTTTCAAAAATTTGTAATTTTCGACTTTCTTCGTTCCCGGACACTTTGAAAGTGAAATAGAAATTATACAAAGCTTTTGAACGCAAAGTTATTCCCTATTCAATACATCTATAATCCTTTTAAAAATCTTTCGTATAAAAGTGGGTTTGAACCTTAACCGATTTCGCCCACTTTTTCCCGGAATATTCCTTGTATTAATATAAATATGTGTGCTGAATTTCGTTTCCGTATCTTGAACGGTGTTTGATTTATGATTAATATTGTTTCTAAATTTGACTTAATCAAAAGTGGGCGGTGCCACTCACATTTTAAAAAGTTTCTTGAAAAATTTATTTTCTGCCTTAACGTTAATGTACACGCTATATTTTTCCCTTATAAATAAGTGTAATATGTACTGAATAATCACTTTTTTGTATTTTCGAAAATATTCTACATATTAAAAGTGGGCGTGGCTATCATCCGATTTCGACCATTTTAAATAGTGCTCGGAGATGAGTGCCAAGGAACTTGCATACCAAATTTCATTAAGATATCTCAGAATTTACTTAAGTTATCGTGTTAACAGACGGACGGACGGCCATGGCTTAATCAATTTCTTTTTTCCTCCTGAACATTTTGATATATATAAGTCAGTATCTATCTCGATCTGGTTAATGCGCTACATACCACCGTTACGCGACTAAAGTTAATATACTTGTGGGCGTAGCACTACTAGGTATAAAAAATGCAAAACGCAAAGCTTATAGATGAGTATTGAAAAGCTACATGCATCTCAAAGGGTTAATTCATTTGTTTGCATTCGGTTGACATAATAGTCGCTTCCAAGAGAATCATATTTAAATTTCAATCAGCTTTATTGAATACATTTTGGCATGAACTAATTCCAGGAAGAAAAACAATTTAGTAATATCAAGAGTAAAACCGTTTGAAATAGTAACTTTATAAACAAAATGTTTTAAACCATTAAATTAATTTTTCTCAATCAATTTGTGCGTTTTTGCAAAAATTTCCAAAGTAAATAAAAATAGCGATATATAAGACCGATTTTTATAATTAAATTTTGCAATAGCTTAGCTTTCAAAAACTCTTGTAGAGCAAAATTTTGTTTTATTTATTATTTAAATTTAAATTTATATTTAAACTAAAGAACATTGTAATAATGGAGAGTTTGTAAATCCCATGAAATTCGTATTTGAATAATCAAAATCATACCATTTTATCGGCTGTTTTTCAACTTTAAACAAAACCATTATTATATTGATCAAAAATAAAATTTCATTAACTTAAGTGATCCTTTTTAGAAACTCTGACCCTATTTAGATTTGAAACGTATATCTTTATTATGGTGTCTCACCGCAAAAGGTGCTCATAGTTAGCTCGCAACCGAAGTGTACTCTGCTCAACTTACAAGAAAGGCGAACAAATTGCCGTAATTTTTTGGAGATAAATAATTTTGGCGATGTGACACCCTAGGCAAATTTTTCATTTCACAGTCTATTATAGCATAAATTCATGCCTAGAGTGATTAGCTATAAAACACTCAAAATGTCGTAGAAATTTCAATTAAAAGTTTTCCAAACAAAACACAAAAGGTATTCCTACTGAAAAAAACCAGTTTTTTGTATGAGGAACCACGTATTCTAATGTACAAGTGCCTTCGATACACAAGCACACTGATGTTACGAACAAAACGTTCAATTTGCCTAAATAATTGGCAGTGACTGCTGCCGGTGAATTCGGTGCAGTGGCATATTTTGCTTTTGATGGTCAGCCAGTTTTGCTCCACTTTACAGTAATTTCTGACAAACATGCATACAAAGTAGTCTTTATTTTTATTAATTGTAGTTGCAGAGGTACGCGTTATGAATGTAAACTAAACTATGCAGCGATATTGATGCTTCACATATCACATTTTATGATTTTGTCTAGTCAGCAAATCATTGGAAGGGCATGAGTAATAAATTGGCAAAATCATTATTGTTGTTCGTTAATTGAGTATTTAAGTTAGAGCATTTTTTTACTTTGGGTGCCCGGAATCAATTAAATAGGCAATACAATTTTTTTATTCAATAAGATCGCAAATCATATATATTATTTCTGTAAGGTCTTTTTGTGTTAGTTCCTAATTTTCTGCTCTCATTTGGAACCAATATTAATAAATAAGGTATCGTTTTAAAGGTGGGGGCTAGCTCTACATGCGAAACCATGTTTTAATTAGCGGAGTGCTTTTGTTTAAGCGTATTTTATAAAAATGAATTTTTTAAAATAAACGATTGTAAATGCACAAAAAAATCAATTTGTACTGCAACGCTATTGTGACTGTGACATTCACATGCCTCGCGACATCTACATTTGAATACTAAGACTGAACAGTGCTAGAATAATTAAAGGCATTGCGAATATCACAGCGCTCAACCCACTGCGGGCGCGCCATCTACACTTGAACATTGCTAAAATAAGTGAATAAAACTGCGTTCACATTGGGTCATAAACTCGAGTTAAAGGGACATTTTTTGAGTTAATTCATATTGATGTTGTCAATCAACTCAAGTTTATGGCTCAATGTGAATGTAATATAAGTGGTGGAATTTCAAATAGCTGTTTGCGCATATTTGTATAATTTTTTGTGGTCTCACAACAAGTGTAGCTGAAATCTTATTTTATAATTTGAGAAAAGGGTTTGAAAAATTCTGGACCTGGACTAATAAAAGGTTTCAAACCATTTTTGTTTTTTTTTTGCGCAAGGAGCGCACGGGTCCAGCTAGTAAAATTAAAAAGCATATTCGGTTCCAAGTTTTTAAGCCAATAACCATCAAAAGACTTCAGAAACGAACTCGATATGCATAGTTCTAGGCGAATTCGTCCGTTGCGTATTATAGCACGCCCGTCATACCTTTTCTGCCGTAACTAAAGCCAATAGGAAACACGAGGAGAGTTTAAGTATTTCTGCATGTGCTTTTTCCGTTTCATTTGCGACCGCCCCTTCATCTGTTGTTGAATTCAGGTGTCGATAGGTAAAGCTTTTGAGCCGAAGCTTCTCTGTTTATTAGTTTAACTTGATATCTGCATGGCGCTTGAACAACTCACTTTCTTCGATACTTGACATTACCATCTCGAGAAGGACCATAAATACCCCAGATAAATTTTCCCTCGCATACTCCAAAAGTCACCTCAGTTTCCTCCGACCCTGTTGATGATTCCTAACCGTAAATCAGGACAGGAACAGTTTTAACGCCGATTGCCAAAAAGACGAAGTCTCTCACAGTTTCATATTTGTAACTGCAAACAGTGATGTGACTGCCTAGGTGAGCCTATTATCTATTCGATGTCAGCAAATACTTCGTTTTGTCCTTGTCTTTTTTGTTTGCGTACAACAACAACACTTTTTAAAGGTTCTGGGGAGAAGAAGATTATAATAAAAGGTGAGAGGCATCATATCCGTCGATCAACCATCACGTTGCACGTCATTACCTTCTGTGGACCTTACTCACCTCTTACGACACCTGGGACATATTCCCACCCCCTTACTCCCATTTCCTTTTCTTTTAATTTTCGTTTTGCTGCAGGATTAACAATCCACTCACTTCAAATTATTTTTAAGTTATAACTACTTTGCAATTCCATTATTTATTCCATCCTTTCATATTTCGTTCCGTTTATGTTTACCCTTCACTGGCTTCACATTTGCGTTTCAATATGATTTAGACTAGTTTCATTCCTATTATGTTTGCTTTAATCTCATTTTGTTTCCGTTTCGTTTACTTTTTGTTTTGATCTAATTTCATTTCCTTTTGGATTTTATTTTATTCTGACTTCGACCCGATTTTGCTCCGCGGTTACTTTCTTCTTTTTATTTGTTCCATATCCTTACCAAATTAATTCAGTTATATTCGTTTATAATCCGTACTTAGCTAAAAATCTCTAAAATACATTAAATCACTCTAAATACATTAAACTTTTCTCTAAATCCCAAGAATTTGTGCTATGTGCATGTGACCAATTTTTTCGTCAAATAAGTAGTAAAAACCAATCAATTTGGTTTGTTTAAATGATACGCATTTTAAACATTCACAAGTATTCACAAAAACCTAAATACCGCCAAACCCATGGCGACCCAAAGATGGCAACTGGCGCTTTCGTAAACATTTTATTTACTAAATAACATTTAGTAAATATTGCATAGCTGTTAACTTGATTATTTACAATTTTATGAATTACTTAGTTACTTTTATCACGCTTGTCAACAGCAGATAAAAAAAGTGTAAAAGGTGTGACTAGGTCGTTGTAATTGGGTGGTATATGTGTTTTTTTAACTAGCCATTTGTAAATGATCATTTGCCAAATTTGGCGAATTATTTTGTTGCTGGAGTTAAAGCTAAAATGGATACTTTTTTTATTTTGTTTTGTTGTTTTTCCGACAGGGTGAATAATTGATGTATATTGGAACGATTTTCCGTCATCCCTTGTAAAATTTGGTTTTGAGACAAAAAGGTTTCGGCGTTGTGCCATCATCGGTGTCGATTTTCGTTCTGCATACTTACATTCAAATTCACACTTGGGTATTTCCATACCGTACTAGCGAGATCATTTATGCGTTATCAAGGCCAAAGAACGAAAATATGTACTGAGAATAAAGCAAATAGTAATAATGAGAAAATAATTTCAAATAAGTAAATGTAGTTAAAGCTCACTTGGGGATTTATGTACTACCTAGCAGACATGTCAGATATTTTTTTAGCTGGAGATTATCTTAGCTGCCGATGGCTCAAAACTATGGAGTTACTTTAGTAACCCATATCCCCTTAGCTCTAAAGCTGCTCTCATTTTAATGGGTTCGGCAAATGCCTCGCCGTTTCTGGTTAAGGAGTCCTTGTACCTCTCATATGACATCTGCCTCATAAATGAAACTGTACAGGGATAAGTTAGCAATATCTCCTCCACTCTTGCCTCACCCCATACTAAAGAGATATTCGAAGAAACTTCAGCTTAAAACTCAGTACGCTGTTGAATTTACTGCAGAATTAATGTTCAATTACGCCTGCCATCACCGAATTGATTATTTGTTGGTTTCATGCAAGTATAGGTACGCCCTGACGAATCTATTTTCTTATCTCAGCGAGGTTTTTAGATGAAGTGCCCCATACGACTAAATGGGTTGCAAGCCGAAGAAATTCATATCGCTTGGACCGAGTGCAATGCGTCTATAAAATTAGAGTTGGATCTGAGGAAAATGGCTTTGAACATTAACCTGCGTTTACCATTGAAAGCTCAAGATGGCGAAGATATGCGATACCTTCTCATGGGCTTTTCAAATATAATATACGAATGTCTGTTTTTTATACAACCTCACCTCATGGTGCTACGCGGTAATGCTATCGTTGTATGAAAGACCTGCTGTCGCTATTTGCAGAGCGCGTTCTTCTCTTCATATTTTCACAATGCATCTGGCATGAACTAGCCAAAGAAGACTTTCGTACGTACGCCCGTTATCTATATTTTAAGTACTACATTTATTACATAATGCATTATTATTTAATATTAATCTGTTATTACTTGATATTGGTAGCTACATTTTCTACATCGGTTTCCTACACAATACACCTGCATCTAGAGCTTGTCATTGGGTACACATTTCCGTTTTAACTCCTTGACATAAATGAAAACAATACTTTGCTTAAGAGTATAAAATTACCAAACTTAAAAGATAAAAAAAAAACATAGAAAAAATATGTCAACAGTTAGCCTTGTGGGCAACTAATAAAGTCTTAACTCTCGATTACCTCTTAATTACTAGGTTGTAAATTATTTTTCCTTTCACCCTTTTCGCACTAACAGGAAATTGAGTGACAACTGTATTTTTGGAAATTTGATGCTTAAGTAGTGATTATACAATACACACGTATACACATATAGAAAGAAGTATATTAGACTGACCCTGGAATATATAGTTTAAACTACCTGCGATAAAACTTTATGGCTAAGTCAACTCACTTTTCTTCCGAAACAACATCTCTGCGGAAATTAATTGTGAAATGTTGGAAACAGGTTTCTCAAAATCAAAAATTATTTATTTTATGTATTTATGACAAAACTAGATGAACGCCATTTTGCAAGACTTCGTAACTCACCCTTACAAGATACATCTGGGGTTACACATCTGCCAAAATAGCAATAAATTCCATGCAATAATTGTTTATTGACGAGTCTACAACAGATAGGCGAAAGTCCCACAAAATGTTATTTTTCTTCTGTTGTTTTAAGAAAGATCCTCCTTATTAATAGTCTAGCGTAAGTACACCTAAGTCTGTTTTTACACGGTCTTTTTTTACACGGTTTTGATATAACACGGTTTGAAAATTGAATATTTTTAATTTTTTTACACGATTTTATTCCATTTAGCACGATTTGAAATTTTATGTACTTAAATTTTTTTTGTCAAATTTAATTTTTGCGAAGTATGTTCATATCACAAAAAAGTATTTATGAAAGAAAAAAGTCTGAAACCATCGATAGTATCGATAGTGCTATCGATAGTTTGCGAACACTAGCTTAAAGATTTAAGTGAATTCCCCTTTAGCGCGTACAAGCAATTTTTACTGGTCAAAGCAAATGTGAATAGCACTAATTTAGGGGAATTCCCTTTATGTGCATACAATAAAATTTACTGGTCAGAGCAATTGAAACGTGTTAATATTTTGTGAACTGTCAAAAATGATTATCACTTATTTTATTTTATTTTATTTTATTTTTTACCTTAAAAATTGAATAACCTATTCTTTTCGTTCACAACATAGTTTTTTAGTTCCTGAACTTGCCATACATTTAATTTATATTACTTTTAAGATTAGAGTGCATATCTTTTTTATCATTAATTACTATGCTTGTGAAAATAAGCATTATATATTTGATCTAATAAAATAAACATGAATTCTTGTTCTTAAAAATTCTTGTTTTTCACTAATTTTAATAGGTTTTAGAGATTAGGAACAAATCACCCATTTTTGTATACGATCAATGTCTTTTTTTACACGGCTTCTTCTGGAACCAATCTACCGTGTAAAAACAGACTTAGGTGTATATATATTTCAATAAACATCATAGATGGAAACTTTACACTACTATTACAAATGTAAACTTTGATTTTGGCGCATTTTTAATAGTAGCGCAAAAAGTCAGCTTTCACGCTTTTGATTTCCGTTTTCGCTCTAAAAATCAGTTGCTTCCATTTTGCTCTAGGGTACAGTTATCCCAGTACTAATAAATTTCGTACAAATATATTATTTATGTACATACATATATATATGAAAGTGTTTATAATATATAACTTAAAATAAAAAGGTTTTATATCCAAAGAGATTGTGTTATGAATTCTGAATTAATTAAATAATATTTAAAAGTGGTTGAATGCTGAAAAATTGCGTAAATAAGCGAACGTTAAGAAAGGTATATAAAGGCATTGACTAGAAACACACTTCCCACAGAGGAAACACATTTCTAAACTTTGTACTTAACGAAGGATTTAGAAGCTTAAGTGACTCAACGAGCTGTGTCGTCTGAATCGAGGTACCGGTAAAATTATAGCTAAAAATGGTAAGTAAAGCAAAAAAAAAAAAAAAATTCCACTTCTTTTATGTAAGAATTTTAGATCCAAAACTAAATTTTAGTATTTCAATACAACTCTTAAGCTGGAACGTCTTCGCTAATAATGAGTCCATTAACGACATTTCTCTAAAACATTTAAGTCTTGTATTAGTCTAATACACAGCTTATTTTGGTCTTTTTTCAGAGTTGGGTAAAATTTATGCGAATAACGACACATTAGAAATATATTTTTGCTTATTAAAATGTGTTTAACAGGTGCTTGATCTCACTGGGAATTTAGTCCAGGGGCAAAGTAGTCATATGCAATTGGCCATACATATATATTCGGCAAAAGACTGTCACTGAGAAATAGTCTTATTTTTCTTGATTCTTCTAAAAAAAAGAAATAGCGAAAGTCCAAGCAATTTTTCTAAACAAATGATTCTTTAATTTTAATTATATGTGAAAAATACACAAATTAAAAATAGAATAATTACGATTTCTATGCAATTAAATGTTGCAAGGTATGAGGCATATACTGTTTCTCCATATTATATTTACGTATAAATACTAGGGCGGTCCTTCAAAAATTAAATTAACGTTTTGGGAGCCTTTACCCTTTAATCGAAAACAACAGGGTCAATAATTCCGATTGGAGGCATTTATGACGTTTCATACAGGAGTCAAGATTCAGATACGGAGCCTCAAAAAATTAAAATACTTTTTTTTTACTAAACTTTGCCTTCGTTCATAGTTTAATCGATTTGAGTATCAGATTAAAAAAACAATTTAATTTTTTTAATCTTCATAGGCAGTGGTGCTCAAATTATTTTATATGGAAAGGTAACTCACAATACATGTACAAAAATATGTGTACATTGAGATTTTCTTTTTGAAATCGAATAAGCACCAAAAAAAAAATTTCGAAAATGTTTGGGAGATATCGCAAAAAAAATGTTTAAATAACGATTACGGCTCCAAGCAGGATCAGTTCAGGCCGTGATAGGTTATATAAAGTTAGTGGATTCCACTAATTAAGAATTTACTGGTTTTTTAATTACGGATATTCTTCTTGTTAATTTTAGCTATGTAACTCAAACAGCACTATTTCGACAGTTATAACAAATGTGGGTGCGCTGGGGTTCTCGTGAAAATGGTATCGGTAATAAACTAAACTTCAAACAAATATATACCGCTAAAGGTTTCAGTTAAAGCTGTTAAAATTACTATTTGCAACTTAAATTCAGAACTATCAGATATTTTGATAAAATATTTCATACACATACAAAAGTTAGGTGTGGTTACTGCTCGATTCCACAAATTTTCGGTAACAAAATTTGCTATGGCAACTGAAATTAGTAAACCAAATTTCATTCTGTCTTCCTCTGAACGCTACCTATTGAAACAAGCTGGTATTTTTTTGGTATATCAAGGAATAGTTCTTGCTACAATCTTTCGAATTTTCTGAGATCAGAAGTCTATTTTTATATCCGGCTGCACTAGTTACGGTTGCCATCATCTATATTTCGGATCATTTTGAACAACCTTAGCTTCATTTTAATTGCTTTTTGAACCAAGGTTATGTTCATTTAGACCTTTCTTCAAAATTCCGTTTCCACATGTTTTCCTTTTTTGTTCAATTAAATTCGAGTACATTCAATTCTGAATATAAATTTTTCTCAGTGCCTCAATATTTAAAAAAATTTTTCATTGTCAATTTATTAGTGTAAAGTTTTATTCATATGGAAGTGCCTGAGCTTCATACCAAATTGTTTTTGTTTTGCACTTTCATAAGAAACTCAGCCACTTTCATATGAATTGCATTAATATGTGAGGGCATATGGGAGTGCTTTGGAAATTGTTTTTTGTGTTCAAACTGTAAATTTGTATCTGTGCCTATATTTAAGGGCAAAATAAAAACAAACGTACTTCAAGTGTATAGGGATTCCTCAGCTCTGTTCATAGGGTACCCTAAAAATTTAAATCTCTGCGACACCCTTTAACCACCCTCAATCCGGAACAAAATTGATGTATGATTTCTTCGGCCATATTAGAATTTACATAGGGGTTTAATTTGGTGTAAACAATTCATACCTTCATTCAAGAACCGGCCTTCTGTACATATATGGAAACAGATGCACACACGTATATCGCCTCTTATTTTATTTTCATGTTTATTTATTGATTAATCTTTTATCACAAATACATATATCGGTCTCGAAAATTAAATAACGTAAATTAAATACAAGCAATAAACCGCAACACTTTGCTTTCGCAATTGAAAGACGTGACAGCACAGTAAAAAGGACAGTTAATTTCATGCATTTGTGAGATTAACTTTAAGTTTTTAACGAGCTTTTGTTCAGATTTTCAAACGAAATACGGCCCTCTTTTCTTTTCATTATTTGCCTAAGTCAGTTAGAATAACCAATATGTCAAGCCATTAATCACTTAATCTTTTTAACAGAGTGCAGCCTCCTTCTACTTCTGCCTTCACCTGTGCGTTTTGGTTAGAATATTTTACGGACTGCAACACATATATTCATTTTATTAACATGACCTAGCTGAAGTAGCCGCTAGAGGCCTATAAATCTTTGAAAGAACTTTACTCAATATTGTTTCCAGAAATTTGAGCAAAATCGCTTTTGTAACTACAAATATTACAAACAAAAGGTCAGAGGAGGCAGAAGTTATGGTGCGCTTGTTAAAGCTGGTTATATCAATATCTTCTTTGGCACCAAATCTCATAACAGTGAGTCGCTTTGTCTGAATCCTCGTTTGGCTTGGAATGGTTCATTGCAGTGCTTCTCAATCCTGCGAAGTTTTCACTTATATATTCTGGTCTATGATCGATGTTCCAAGCTTCTAGCTAACCGGGAATGGGTTTTGCATGCGTACTATGTCTTCATTGAACTTTGAACTCTGATCCAAATTTGAAGTCTATTGCTTACAGGGATGTTGCTTCGAATCTGATTGCGAGGTTCCACCAATTTTTATCGAAAATATGCTAAAAACAAGAATGTGACTTTATATAAAGGTAGTTTAAAGTGGTCAAGTGGAGACTGAGCCGATGTACCTGCTTTGATCGGACGAAGAGGCAGCGCAGTTGAGGCTTGACAGTAAACCTAAAAAATTCGGCAACTCGAAGGACTTTCTCGAAGAACTGTGTGAACATGGAAAGTTATCGAAGTATAGTAGTACAACTGCGAAACACTCCACCCCGCGAGCGTTACTTTGAATTGGGTAGGTTAATAAAAAGAAAAATCTTCTCTGAAATGCTCAAGAAGCCAAAAATAATTAGTTCAAAATACTTGCAAGCGAATTCTTTTCCTTGTTGAATATATTAATAATAAGAAAGGTCATTAACCATATCATAATCATATTTGCATAACAATCCAGGATTTGAGTTTATAAAAAAAAATAATCAGATGCAATTGCCAAACATTTTTTTTTATTTTAAGCATCTCGAAAGACATTACGACGCAATAAAAAATTTAATAACGTCGTTTAGACAGCTTAATCCCCACAAATTGCGTCTTATTTAAATTTAAAATGTAAGAGTTATAAGAAATACTGCGTACTTTAAATATTATTGGAAATCATTGCACTTTCATCTTAAAGAGGTATAAAAACTAAAAACAATATTTTCGGGAGTCAAACAAATGCTTCTAAACAATGACCCAATTTAATCAGGCTGTTACATCATCCATAGTACAGAAAGGTCAGTGGCCGAAATCACAGTTTAACCAGGTTCAAACATGAAATTAACTTAAGTCTTATTTATGGAATAAAAGTATGCGTTTGAAAAAATATTGTCTAGTACAACCGTGGATGCATTCCTAAGGGCTTTTGTTTCTATCCAAGTAATTTTTCCACTTTCATATTTGATGCGCTGTTTTTCGAAGCGACATTCAGACCTCTCGTTACTGAGCTACATTAAAAAGATTAGCCAAATGCTGCGGATTTCTAGTAAATACTACGTAACATTCTAACAACTGCGCAAAATTAATTTCGCAATGTACTCAGGTCGCGGACTAGATATTTTCCCTGTATACTTTTGTCCTGCTTTTCTCATAAAACTGTGCTTAGAAAGCTACTGCTGAAAATAAGCAAGACTTTCCCAAAGGCTGGGGTCATTGTTATATCGGTAAAAACACTTCCTGCAGGATGTGATGCATGTTGGGTTCGTCCTGCACACCCGAGTAATAAAACTTTAAATACGAACATGACTGTGGTACGAACGATTTGGTTTGACCATTACCCCTCATCAGGGAATGGATTATGTGCATCAAGTTTCGTCCAAGGTTTAGCTGCACATATCAAATCTTGTGCTTCTTCTATAATAGCCTCCAACTGCGTCAAACTAAAGAAGTCGTAAGATGAAACTTGGGTTTGAAAGCCTAAGTGGATTCCCTCTCATTGTACGTATTATGTTTGTAATGCGCTACTGCTCATTAGTTGAAAGGTCCAGCGATTGTTGTTGTTGTTGTTGTAATGACAAAAACACTCCCCGAAGGTTTTGGGGAGTGCTGTCGAAGTGACAGTCCATCGGTACTGCTCGACTGTCGTGGTAGCGATTTGGTATGACGAGTGGAACCTTCTTCCGTAAGGAAGGAGAGATGGGTAATAAGAAGTGAGAGGCATCAAATCCGTAGATCAACCATCAAGTTGCACGTCATTAACTTTGTGCATATTAGTCGCCTCTTACTACCGGTATGCTTACTTCGGGCATATTCTAAGCCGCAAACCCGTAGGGGGTCAAATATCCAGCTCTTTTCTACTTGCTAATTTTGTGGAAGTTGAATGGGGCCTGCAACAAAAACCATGAAAAATTTAGTTTTAGAAAAATTTCGACCCAATTACTCAACTGTCTCAATGACGGAAGTACAAGATTAAGGTGGATAACGTTACTTTCAAAACTATGCACATTTCGGTTCTGTAGATATAGATTGTATCTTCACTTCTGTGAAGCTGTAATAGCTGCTGAGTTCCCTAGTTGTATAACTATAGTGCTCTTGAAATTTAATTTTATAAAGATGTCTACAAAGTTTTATCCCAACACTGACCCAGTCTGCCTTCTCCAAAATCATTACCCGTAAGCAACTCTTTAACCGACTTGGGACAAATCTCAAGACCGTGGACTATATTGTGAAGTGGATGTGCTGGATGAGTATTTTATGTTAATGGAGGGGGTCTTCCACCTCAGAACTTTAACTGCCAGGACTGCAGTTGGCGTGTTTCAGCATTTTCGTGTGTCATTTTAGCGTTCCTATAATGTAATTTTTGAATTCAAAATCTTACATTTATATCTAAAAATATTTCTGCAATAAACAAAAAATAGCAATGCACGTAGACATTTCAAGTAAATGCCCAAACCAAGTTCAAAGCACAAATTCAATTTCTTACATTAAGCGTAGCAATTATTGATGATTGTGTAGCTTATAACTTGACCCATTGACTTCGAATGGTTGGCTAGTAAACAAATTAAAAAACCCAAATAAATAATTCTTATCAAAGTTATATTGTGGAAGTATTAAAAGTTTAGAAATAGGCGGTTTGGTTACGCCTCCATCGAGTTTTGCTACTTAACTGTGCAACTGTGTATGCACATTAGAGTGCCCCTAGTTTTACAGCTTGTTTTACCAAGCCAATATAGTAGAAATAATAATGGAAAAATTAAAAGTTTATTCCTCTATTGTAAGCCTATTATCATATCAGTCTTTTTAAAATTTGAAAAATGAGAAGAAATAAGTTTTTGGTGCAATGTGCTTATGATGTAGGTAATACGAGCATTATTGGCAAGGAAAAATTACACTTCAATCGAGAAGATATTCCCAGCTACCAAATTGTTTCCGTATAAATAAGGTGCACTCTAACTTACACCCAAAGTCAGTATTATTCAGCCCTCTAGATTAATTGTTCAACGAATGATTGTTGCTTCTCTGCGTGCGCTTCTCGATATCCAATTTAGTTTGTGTTATTGCGACTGCCGATTTTCAAAGATTTTCAAAGATAATTACAAATTAAATATAAGTATTTTTACTAAGCTCAACTAGTTTGTTAAAAAAATTTAAATAAATCGCATATTTCAAATTTAATGAGGTAATTTGTAAATGACGTTGTATGCTTTCCAAAGAAAAATTAAAAAAGTATTAATTAATGTAGGATAAAGTAGTAAATGAGATAGAATTAAAGAAAGTAAATTGTTGTAATAAAAAGAGTAATTAAAAACTAAAAATATTGAAATGGTATTAAGAAAATATGCGAATCTATATCTATATATATATAAATAAATCGTGGCTTGTTCGTCACGCTGAAACTTGAAAACGACTGAACCAAATTGAATACTTCCTTTTGGGGGTTTATTTGTAATTAATACCCGCAAGTTTAGGGGAGAAAAAAGGACGAAGATATTAAGGGGGCGTGGCATATCCCATACAAACTTGATTTTACAGGCGGCCGCCGTGGTGTGAAGGTAGTGTTGCCGGCCTACCACACCGAAGGTCCATGGTTCAAACCCTGGTACAGGTAACATCAAAAGTGATTTGAAAAAAGTTTTTCAAAACGGGGTCGCCCCTCGGCAGTGGTTTGGCAAACTCTCCGAGTGTATTTCTGCCATGACAGGCTTCTCAGCAAAAATTCGTCTCCTTTGTAGATGCCGTTCGGAGTCGGCAAAAAACTGTAGGTCCCACCAATTTGTAGGGAAAATTCAAATCGGCACACCACAAATTGGAAGAGAAGCTTGGCGCAAAAATCTCTTAGGAGGTTTATGATGATATACCTGTTGTATATCGCGCCATAAAGAGAATATCTCCAAAAGAATTCACGGTAGGGATCTGAAAATTGGTATGGTTATATTCGACATTAATACAATTCTTACGGAAAAAATTGAAAGTATCGGAAAAGGGGGCGTGTCACCTCCCATACAAACCTTGCTTTTCAGGTTGAATATCTCTAAAAGTGTTAAGGAGGAAACATGAAAACTGGTATAGATATAAACTATATCAATACCATACTCACAGGAAACAAGGAAGGAAAGCGCTGTCTTCGGCTGTCCCGAAGGCCTTATACCTTTCTTGAAAATGCATGACAGTTTTCAGTGTACAATCTTTATTTACAATAAGCACGAACTATGCAAAATTGTACGGCCTTACCCCGTTAATTGAAATATACATAGTCCAAACCCGTTTATCGGGAAAGTGAGTTATAGTGGGGCTATACGACATATTACCCCAATCTTAATTTTCACTACATACATTACATATATAACACCGCGTTACACACATTCTCTCCTATGAACCAAATATACTTTTTCGGAAAGGGGAGAAAAAATAAAAATACACGTGATCGGCGATTTTCATGTACACGTCAGAATTTTTTTTTTATTGTATTTTCTCCCCTTTCCGAAAAAGTATATTTGGTTTATAGGATAGAACTAAAGCTCGTTTTTGTAACACAGTGTATAGCGGCCGCTATGCTTACCGTCATTAGCGGCACCGCTTTCCTGTAAAGTTCGATGAGCGTTGCGGTCAATTTCACCAAATTTGTTTCAACTATTTTGCTGCCTGTTTCTGTGTTTTTGATTTTTATTTATTTCTAAACAACAGAAATGTCAGAATTGTTGTTTTGTTTAAAAATATTTGAAATATTTGATAGAATTCTCACCGTTTTAAATATGACGGTGGGAAAAAACGTTGCCGAAAGAATTGCCACCGTCATTACGGCCGTAATATTTTATGCTTGCCGCTATATTACGTTACGGTGAACTTCACCGTCTTCTTAGTTTACACGTAATTACTTTTATATTGCAATGTTTTTTACAACCTACGCTATGTGACGGCCGCTATATGGCAAGAGCTATAGCCCAAACCCGTTTATATAAACAATCGATTGTATGGGGCTATACGATGTATTGGCCCAATCTTATTGGTTCCGACAAATGATTAATGTATTACAAAATGGGGTCCTATTTGAATAGAAAGACGAACGGACAGACGGACATAACTATATCGACTTAGCTCATCGCTGTGATTATTTCGATACACTTATTGGTGGGTTTATTTCTTCTTCTTCTAATAATTACAAACATCGGACCAAAATTATAATACAATTTCATGTTCATGAAAGGTATAATCAAATACCGATTGATAAATTGTGGAGAATTTCTTTTTCGTACTCTATGCGAGCTGAGCGGGAAAATAGATTACAGAGCAAGCTGTGGGTTGTTGCACCACACTCCCTTAAATCCCAAAGCAATGTGTCGCATTCTTGATAAAATTAATACTTGAATTAAATAAGAACATTATTACAATTTTTATTTATTTGGCTTTTTTAATAATAATAATTCCCAACGGATTACCCACCATATCCCGCCCGATCGGCGCGAGGGGCGCATCCGCATAACGCGCGGATTATTCGTTCGTGCCGAGTCGTTGAAAGGCTTTGGTTTGTTAATCGTCGAGATCTAAAACTGCTCAGCTACAGAGAAAACCTCATCAGCTAAGTAAAGTAGATATAGGATAGATTATACATTAAGAAAAAACTAGTTAACAAAATAAAATTATTGTTAGAAGTTAATATAGAAGTCAAAGAATAAGAAACAATTAGTAGCTCTGAATTTAGGATAGAAAGAATTGATTTTTTTTATGCTGAAAAGCGAGTCTGAAATATCAAATCTACCAGAAAGAGAGTTGTAATCTTGACACAAACAGCGAAAAGGCTCATTTAACTGAAAATTGGTTCGGCACTGTTTTAAGACTAGAGGTTTAAAATGCCTTGAAGTACGAGACGGTACATTGAAGTTCACTTCACTTAGAAGAAATGGGCTGGATAGTGAACCATTTAGCAATTTAATCATAAAAATAATTCCAAGCATTTCCCTCCGACTAGAAAGTGTGTGCAGATTAATGAATTTTAAACGATTCGTATAGGGTGGCAGATTGTACCAGGGATCCCAATGAAAATCTCTTAAGGCAAATAATAGAAATTGTTTTTGAACTAATTCAAGGCGATCTACATGAACCTGGTAACGCGGGTTCCAAATTATAGAACCGTATTCAAGTATCGGTCTGACTAATGTAGCGAAGAGGGCTTCAGTTACATAAGGGTCGCTAAATTCTTTAGACCATCGTTTAACGAATGCTAGGACACCTCTAGCCTTATTGATTGTTGTGTTAATATGGCGGTTGAAACTGAGTTTATAGTCCATAGTAACCCCCAGGTCAACAAAATCATACACTTGCTCAAGACTATAATTTTTAATTGTATAGGAAGCCGGCTGAGAAATTCCACGCGAAAAACCCATGTGTTTACATTTTTTAAGGTTAAGTGGCATATAATTTAAATCGCACCAAGTAACAAGTGTATCTAGATCTGATTGTAGCTTATTTCTATCTTCAAATGACGCGAATGACATAAAAAGCTTTACGTCGTCGGCATACATTAACATTTTTGAAAATTTTATTATTGTAGAAATATCATTTATAAACAACAAGAACAGAATCGGGCCAAGATGGCTTCCTTGAGGAACCCCGAAGAGACATAAATGACATCGGATACTAACATTACTCTTTGTGTCCTGTCACTAAGGTAAGAAGAGATCCAGCGATTGAGCCCCGGCTGGAAGCCCAACTGATCGAGTTTATGAATAAGTAATGAGTGACACACTTTGTCAAAAGCTTTGCTGAAATCCGTATAAATAACGTCGGTGTGCAGATTTTTTCTAAAGCCATTTGAGACATGAATGGTAAACTCAAGTAAATTCGTAACTGTGGACTTTCCCTTACTGCACCCGTGTTGGCAGTCACCTATCAAAGTAGAACAATTTTCAGATGGCAGAAAGCTTTGCGATGCCACGATAGTTCTCTATAGAAGACCTACTCCCGCTTTTATGCAGCGGTAGAAGAAATGATTCTTTTCACGCAGTTGGAAAAACACCACACTTAAGTGATAGATTGAACAAATTGGTAAGGGGTTGGTAAATATGGTTCGCACACTTTTTCAAGAAACATGTAGGAGTCCTATCAGGACCATATTTAAAAGATTCATGTAAGGTTTTAAGGTAAATTAGAACATCTTTGGCGCATATAATTGGTGAATTAATTGAATTTGTCCCGTGTAGCTTATAGGTGACAGCAGCATATTTAGAAGTGAAAAATTGAGCAAAAAAATTTGCGATATATTGATTATCGCTAGATATAATGTCTTGATATTTCATGGCTGAGGGAAACCCTGATACTTTACGTTTAGAGTTTACGAAACGATAAAATGACTTTGGATTGAGAATAATGTCTCTTTTGGTTTTAGCGCTTTTTATTTAGATCTATGTACTTCTGACGTATAATGGAATACAGTAAGTAATGTTTATTTAATCCGGATTGTTATATAAATTAAATGATCGCATTTTCCTATTTTTAAGAGCCTTAAGCTCTTTAGTAAACCAAGCTTGCGTAGGATGATCATAAGTTACTTTACGTTTAGGAATAACCTTCTCAAATAGGCAGTAAATAGTTTGATTGAAATGTGAGACGTTTAGATCGATATCACAACCAAATTCAGGCCAAGTTAATTTAGACAGTTCTTTATTTAATTTCTTGTAGTTTGCTTTGGAAAAGTTAAAATCAAAGCTACTACATAAGTAGCATTGAGTGCCTTGGCCATTACTTATGGTTTCGTAGACTATTTCCATAGAAGGGTGGTAAAGGTCTTCTGGTAAAACCAACGGTTCACAACGATTTACAGAAAATTTGTTTATATCATTAACATACACTAAATCTAAGACTTTCCCGAACTTGTTTTAATTTCATATTTAAAGTATGGATATCTTATATATAAATAGACAAGATGAATGCAATGTAGAACCGTTTTCTGCTAAACTATAATTCTAAGGTACACAAATTATATATGTATAGATAGGAAATTTTGAGGTGTACTTTTATCCGTAAATAAAAAAAATTTTAAAAATCATTTTAATATAAAAAATTTAACATAAAAATCACACCACTACACATTCACTTATTCACACTATAGACACGCTGTGTGTGTGTACTTGCTTTTTGTGTACTATGCTGAATCGTGAGAATGGCCGAGGAGCTGCTTTGTAGGAAAAAATTAAGAGCCGTAGTAGTGTGAGTAGACTTGCCATGCATGTTTTTGTGTTATTCGTGTGGTCGGCTCTCACTGTGAGTGCGAAGAGTTGGTAGTGGACCAATGAAAAATAAGTATTCGCACTATAGATACTCTGTTGTGTCATGCATTTTTACTTTAGTTGTTGTTATTGTATTGATTACTGGCTACGATGCCCAGTGTCAGCTGCTCTCCTGAGAGCACGAAAAGTTGCTTTGTTGGATACATTAAGCAAGCAATGTAAAATATGAGCAAATATGTAAAATTCATTGCTGATACCTACAAACAGGGTTTACAAAAATAAAATAAATGATTACTCATAAAGAGTATTAAACACCGAAGAAAATTAAAGGAAAATAGATGAAAGGAAAAGAATTGAAAGCAAGGAAAATTAAAGGAAAGAAAGGAAAGAAAAGGAAAAGGAAAGGAAAGGAAGGAAAGGGAAGGGAATGGAAAGGATAGGAAAGGAAGGAAAATTAAAGGAAAGATAGGAATGGTAAGGAAATGAAAGGAAGGGAAGGGAAAGGGAATTAAAGGAAAGGTAAGAAAACGAAGGGGAAAGAAAGAAAATAAAAGGAAGGGAAAGGAAAGGAAAAGAAGTTTGAGGAAAGTAAAAAATAAAATAAGAGAGTAAAAAAAGAAATCAAGGAAAATAAAAATATGTTAGAGGAAAGGAACGACATAGAAAGGAAGAAAAAAAGGCGGATAAAACATACCTACAGCAAAAAAATAAAATAAAGTTTATTGGTTGAATTTCAACCACTGGGCGAACTCTAGTATATATTCAAATTTACCGAGCTCGCTAACTTTTATATATCACAAAATTAGAAAATGAAATCTTATTTTTCCAACCACGCATTGCTTTTGCCAATGAGAGGAAATGTCGCATTACAAACGACTCAAGATTTTCTGTTGAGTAATTAAAAGGCATTGTATTTGGAAAAATTTATTGTTTCTATAACGAACGACATTTACAATAAGTACTCGTATAGTAGTTATTTGTAATCCAAAGACAACATGGTGAAATAGCCACGTAATAATATAAAAACTAAGTAGACGGCGGCCGCCGTGGTGTGAAGGTAGTGTTGCCGGCCTACCACATTGAAGGTCCATGGTTCGAGCCCTGGTACAGGTACCATCAAAAGTGATTTGAAAAAGTTTTTCAAAACGGGGTCGCCCCTCGGCAGTGGTTTGGCAAACTCTCCGAGTGTATTTCTGCCATGGCAGGCTTCTCAGCAAAAATTCGTCTCCTTTGTAGATGCCGTTCGGAGTCGGCAAAAAACTGTAGGTCCCACCAATTTGTAGGGAAAAATTCAAATCGGCACACCACAAATTGGAAGGGAAGCTTGGCGCAAAAATCTCTTAGGAGGCTTATGATGATATACCTGTTGTATATCGCGCCATAGAGAGGGAGAAGTAGACTTTTAAAGTTGGTTACAAAAAAAAATTGTAACAAAAATCAAGAAAAATTTTTATTCCGACTATGAGAAAGGCTGTTTAAGTAAACCATTTTGTAAATCAGTTTATTTCAAAAGTTTCTTGGAGTTTTTGAAATATTGTCTAATTTCTCAACTTTCGCACCAAAGGTTCAAAATATTTGTTTACATATTCCAGCCAAGATTCTCAATATTTATTTATATTAAATATTTTGTTGCAGGATTGCATACATTTTTTTTTTTTTTTAAATCCGAATTTTTTTATATTTCCAAGTGGACGGTTTGTAAGATACTTTCATTTTCTGATTTATGTAAGCAACGAATATATTTAAAGAGAAATTAAATTGTTAGTTTTATCTGTAAATAAATGAAACGAAAATATGAAATAAAATTTTATGTTATATAAAATGGAAATTTGTTGTTTGATCTAATAAATTATTCTACAAACTCAAGTTAGTAATTAATTTATGAGGCTTTCTAGGTATATATGTATTTAGAATTTTGTTCTTTTTTCGAAGGATCGGAAAATGCAGTTGGAATGCCCTAGTTCAGAACTATAGAAAAAGGGTTAAAATAGTACTAGTACAAATGTGTGGAGCTTTGGTCTGGTTGGGAACCAACGGAGTAGTACCAATAAACCAACTAGATCCGAACTGTCAATGTAAAAGAGATTGAAGGTGAACTATAAGGGGTTCATAATGCACTAGAAATGAACCAGTTCAAAAATAGAGATTTTTCCCACAGGAATTAATTTATGTCTGGCTTGGGAGTGGGGTCACTTTTAAACTGATTTTTATACCTTTCATGAACATGAAATGGTATATTAACTTTGGTCCGATGTTTGTAACGTTTAGAAATATAAGAGATAGACCCACCATTAAGTATACCAAATTGATCAGGACGATGAACTGAGTTTATATAGCCATGTCCGTCTGTCTGTCCGTCTGTCCGTCTGTCCGTCCGTCCGTCTGTTTGAACGCAAACTAGTCCCTCAATTTTTGAGGTATCTCGATGAAATTTGGCACACGGATGTATTTTTGTATTATATTAGACATTTGTCGGATCAGGTATAATCGGGTCACTATAGCATATATCTCCCATACAACCGATCGTTCAAATAAGAGGATTATGACCATTTCTCCCTAATTTTTAAAGAGTAAAACTTGAAACTTGGTGAGATATTTTCTTGTGGATAGCAAAAGATTTCGTAAAAAAATCACCAAGATCGGAGCTATATATAGTATATATCCCATACAACCGATCGTTCAGATAAGAGGATTATGGCCATTTATCCCTCATTTTGGAAGATTAAAACTTGAAAGTTGGTGAGATATTTTCTTCCAGATAATAAAAAATTTGGTAAAAGAATCGCTAAGATCGGAGCTATATATAGTATATATTACATACAACCGATCGTTCAGATAAGAGGATTATGGCCATTTATCCCTCATTTTGGAAGATTAAAACTTGAAACTTGGTGAGATATTTTCTTATGGATAGTAAAAGATTTCGTAAAAACGTCAGCAAGATCGAAAAATAAATGTATTGCTGACAAAGTTTTAGAGAACTTTAAACAATGCGTATTTAAGTTTGCACGTATTCATGAAAGTTATAAAGCCTTCGGCACAGCCGAAGACAGCGCCGTCCTTACTTGTTCAATATTATTATATGCTTTTTTAATTTCTTCCAACGCAGCTTGAGCAGATATATCGATACATGTATAATTAATTGTTTATACCTTAAATGTTTGGTTTGGCCTTAAAAAGTACGAAATATTTTCATATAGTTATAGATTATTCTCGTATGGAGGCCGAGCTGTTGGAACATCCCTTCGAAAAGTAAGAAAAATTGTTAAACACTGAGTGCACCTTCTCTTGGGCCAGACAAGTCAAAAATTAGCATGATTAAAATTAAGTTATGTACTTTGATCACACACCCAGGTGTGCTTGGGGCCGGGCTCGAAAGATACGATTTCTAAAATTCTTATACTTAGTAAAATTTGTCAAAGGTGTAATACCACAAATACTTGCATGTGCACGTAGGCACACTATGATTTGTATATGATGTAATATATACATACATAACCATACCAATCTATGACTAAAAAATAGCTAACAATCGCTGTCGACATTGCGACCGGCCACGTAAAACCAATAACTAAATAAAAGGTCACCACAGGGCGATTGAGAGTCTTAGACCATAGCATCAATAAACCTGCATCACTACAGAGCAACAACAGCAACAGCAACAAAAACTATGGTAGCGATTAAATCGCTTCTATTATTGCCACTACCGTTAACCGTTAAGATTGTTGCAAACATCATGTTGCTAGCGGTGGGTACTGCCCTATGGCTGCCGTTGCGAGTTTTCGACGTTGATGGAGAACCAATCATGTTTAATACAGTCAGTAATTGTGAGCAAGAAAAAATGAAAATTATTAGCAATAACAAAAACTTTATAAAATAACTTTTGCAGTCATAAATTATCATAATAAAAAGGCAAACGTTGGGCATAAAGTTTCAATTCGTAAAGAATGTGCTAATTCATCATTTGTTTATGTAATTGAAATGATTACAATCAGGACAGAAATATTTGAAAAGTTAAGAGAAAAAATGAACCGAAGATAATTAGCAAAATATTTGTAACGAGTCAAAAGATAAAGATGAATACGTAAATGATTACTGGTTTTGCTGCTTCCTCAAGCAAGAGTCTGCCGTATTGATTGAACAAACAAAAGGTTTCGTCTTTTTTGTGGTCCAAAAGTTTACTTAAAATTTGATTTGCTTTGTTCACTGGGCGTCTACATTTTGAGGTGGGTTTTGTGTGTGTGTTTACATTCATGAACAAATCGCAGTGATTGATGGCGTTCATTTCGAATGTTTTGTTTTTTATTGACTGTATGAGAATATTTATCTAACTTATTTATTTGTTTGTTTACTTATGCAAATCAGTAAGTCGTGTGTCAAAGAAACAGCAGTAACAAAAAATCATTGATTTTAACAAATTGTTGATGCTCTGCGCTGTGGTTTAACAATGGGTGTTTGCGTTTATTGTATCGGTGCTGTTGAACTCTGTTTTTTGTTTTTTTATAATTTGCAAAAGTTTATTGGTTTATGATGGGTTTAAATTGCTGTGGGAACATCTTTAGTAGCAGTACAACATTATTTGATTGTTTCAATATTAAAGATTTATTAAACGTTTGAAGTCAGCCATAAATGATGGATTTGCTTCGTTTGAAAAATCAACAAATAGATGTCCCGAAGGGTTTGAAAATATAAGTTTTTAATTTGAAAATGCTAGTTACTTCTGTGCCAAAAGAGCTGAGAAGTACTCTTAAATTTTGGTTTCAAAAGCTAAGCGTTTCAGTGTCACATTTCGGCACACGACCACCCACGGTCAAAATCACTCAGCACATTCATTACCGGTCGCATACTTTCCCCCCCATAGCGCTTACATTAAAAAGTTGAAAATGTTGTTAACGCTAACATTTATGCTGCACGTTTTCTGCTAAATTCCAAATGTTTTTCTAGCAAAGTTAGGTATTTCAGTTCAGGGGTTCATAAAACCTTTAGTTGGGACCTTTAGTGCTGCAGTAATACACCCTACGCACTGCGGTGATTAGTGAAATAATATCTGTTAAACAGAAACGAAAGGATCGTGTTTCGTCATAAATACATACAAAGCAATACCAAGCCAAAGAATTTTAAGCGATTGAGTTTGTTTCTTAAGTCTTTCGTTTATATTACAACTAGGGAGTGATTACTACTCCATTACTTGAAAGATATTGATCGATTAATCCAAATCGCCGATTATTCCATTCATAGTAAAATAGTGAACAAATTTTTTGTAAACATTTTATTGATTTTAACCGTGCATGAAAATATTTACAGACTTTGTTTCAAGTAATTTTGCAAAAAAAAGTAACTTTGATAGCTTTTTGTTCTTAATGTTATTCGGCTTTCGGATGCGCTTGCTATGGCGAGAAAGGAGACGGCTTAATGGTACTGATTTAGTAAGCAATTCCGAATTTTTGTCAGAAAGTAGGTAGGAAATGTAAAATCATCCCAAGTTCTTGTTTTTTACTGAACAATAAAGTGCGCATAGATCAACATAAATACAAAACAAGTAAGGAAGTCGAATTTCGGGTGGAACCGAACATTATATACCTATTAGTGATCTATTATGGCATACTAATTTACGCAGGTCTATTTTAATACATTTCAGCTCGTATTATAAAGCCAGCTCATTGTTTTCAATAATGTCATGAGTTTTGAGGAGTAAATTAATTAAACAAAAAAAAAAAAAAATGTATGGCGCGATATACAACATGCATATCATCATAAACCTGATGAGAGATTTTTGCACCGAGCTTCCCTTCCAATTTGCAGTGTGCCGTTTTGAATTTCTTCCTACAAATTGGCGGGACCTACAGATTTTTGACGACTTCGAACGGCATCTACAAAGAAGATATACTTTTGCTGAGAAGCCTTCCATGGCAGAAAGACACTCGGAGAGTTTGGCAAACCACTGGCGAGGGGCGACCCCGTTTTGAAAAACTTTTTCAAACCCCTTTTGATGTTACCTGTCCCAGGACTCGAACCTTGGACCTTCGGTGTGGTAGGCCGGCAACACTACTGCCACACCACGGCGGCCGCCATTAATTTATTTGTATATATATAAATAGCTTACCTATAACAACTGCTAACCACATTTTTTTAAAATACCAATACATGCACATTTTATGTTTAATAAATTTGCGTTCAAATAGACAGACGGACGGAGAGACGACCATTGCTAAATCGACTCAGCTCATCGTCCTTATTATTTCAGTTTACTTATTGAAGGGCCCATCTCTTCTTCTTCTCATACTTACAAACATTTCATGTTCATTAAAGGCATGAAAATCAAAAAAGGTATATAACTTCCCTATTGCAGTGGTATATTTTACTTGTGCGTTATCCCCTTTTGCTTAATTTTTGGCCAGAATATACAACATACTATTGACAAGCATATGACCAATTTTCATTGAAATATCTTTTTGAAGTTACAAGCAATCGCCTTTGAAAGGAGCAGAAATTTTATGCCGAAAAGTGGGGCGCCTACTTCCCAAAGTTCACAAAATTTGTTTGCGGTTGAGTTTTGCTTAAAAAGCTTATTATATGTGCAAAATCTTATTGATATAGCTTGGATGGTTATAAAAATATCGCATTTAACATTTTACAAACCAAATTTTCAGAACTATGTCAAAAAGCTGCGCGTGGCCGTTGACAACATTTTCGCCAAATATCGTTTCGATAAATCAATTTTTGCCGGAGTTAGGCCATAAAAAGTTTTTTGGAATAATCCACTATAAAAAGGCGGGGCACACCCATTTTCAAAAGTTTATAGTTTTCGACTTTCTTCGTTCACGGACACTTTGAAAGTGAAATATAAATGATATATCTATGATCCTTTTCAAGATCTTTCGTGTAAAAGTGGGCGTGGTTCTTGATTGATTTCCGGAACATACCTTGTATTAATATAAATGTGTGTGTTAAATTTCATTTCGATATCTTGAACGGTTTTTTATTTATGAGTAATATTATTTCTAATTTTGAATTAATCAATAGTGGGCGTTGCCATGCACATTTTCAAAAATTTCTTGAAAAAATTATTTTCTGCCTTAACATTAATGTACACACCCAATTTAATCCTTATACAATAAGTGTATTATGTACTGAATAATCACTTTTTTTGTATTTGCGAAAATATTCTATATATAAAAAGTGGGCGTGGCCGTCATCCGATTTCGCCAATTTTAAACAGCGCTCGGAGATGAGTACCAAGGAACTTGCATACCAAATTTCATTAAGATATCTCAAAATTTACTCAAGTTATCAGCCTAACAGGCGGACGGACGGACGGACGGACATGGCTTAATCCATTTCTTTTTTCCTCCTGAACATGATATATGTATATAAGTCAATATCTATCTCGATCCGTTTATGCCGTTACATACCACCGTTACGGGACTAAAGTTAATGTATCTGGTGTGCGTAGCACTACTAGGTATAACAAGTAAGAAAAGCGCTGTCTTCGGCTAGGCCGAAGGCTTTATCTCTCTCTATGGCGCGATATACAACAGGTATATCATCATAAACCTCCTAAGAGATTTTTGCGCCAAGCTTCTCTTCCAATTTGTGGTGTGCCGATTTGAATTTTCCCTACAAATTGGTGGGACCTACAGTTTTTTGCCGACTCCGAACGGCATCTACAAAGGAGACGAATTTTTGCTGAGCAGCCTGTCATGGCAGAAATACACTAGGAGAGTTTGCCAAACCACTGCCGAGGAGCAACCCCGTTTTGAAAAACTTTTTTCAAAACACTTTTGATGTTACCTGTACCAGGGCTCGAACCATGAACCTTCGGTGTGGTAGGTCGGCAACACTACCTTCACACCACGGCGGCCGCCTTTCAGAAATACGCCTAGCGGTTTTAAGTGTCCAATATTTATTTAAAATAAGCACAAACTGTGCAAAATTTTACGCCGTTAATTTAAAGATACATATTCCAAACCCTGGTTATCGGAAAAATTTGTTGTATGCGGGGTATATATTTCACACACTTTATATATGTAATAAGTACTGTAGCTGCCAAACTTTGTGTTCCTCGCTAATAAATTGCAATAGTTATAGCCTAAACCCCATTTATCGGGACAATCGATTGTATGGGAGCTATATGTTATCTTGTTCTGATCTGGCTGATTTTCACTAGTGGCACTACGTATATAATATGTATCAAACAAAGCAAAATTTTACGTTCCTAACTTTTTAGCTACAAAAGTTATTGGTCAAAAGCCGTTTATCGGAACAATCGATTGTATGAGAGTTTTTTTGCGTTGTATTGGTTATAATACGATTTCATGTGCAATTATACCTTTGCGGTTTCAATCCCGCTTTCATTTAAGTGTGATTCCGCCATTTTATTGTTTAAAAGATTGATTGTTGTGCCAAGAGATGTAGGATGAATACTAAAGTTCGAATAATTTGAAAATTAATCGATAATTGAATCGTGATGGAACAGAATGTTTAACTCGTCTTTTCTATTTGAAATTAATGTAAAATCTGTCAGGAAGGTATCAATAATCGCCTGTGATCGTTTTATCCTTTTCAAGGTAATCGGTGCGACTTTCCCATTGTCTTCTTCCATGGCTCTGGTGTCGTCGGATGGATCCATGTTCAGCTTACGGTAAGAAAACTGGTAATTCTGTGGAAAGAAGATGCGATAATGCAGCTAAACGCGTAGGAGGAAAAGAAAAACTTTTGAGTTTTGTCTTTGCAGATTGGTCGAATAAGCTCTAGCACAAAAAACCAAAGTAATTTTTTAAAATTTTTTTAGTAGAGCGCTTTGAAAGTCAAAATTCTTTTGAGATATGGTTTTTTGTCTATAAAATTCACAATATTTGAATAAAAGCCGGGAAAATTTGTGTGGTAAAAGGCTTGAGTGAGGAGAACAAAATGCTGGTAATATTTAATTTTTATCCTATCTTGGGCTTGGCTTTTCTCGTTTATTGCCACAGAAATATATTGAAAAGAAAACTGTTATTGCTTCTCAAATAAAGGCTAAACATTAATTCTATTAATTGCACCCTAACATGCATTTGAAATCATACAAAGTTATGCATATCAAGACTTATACGATTTTAAAAACCAATTTATTAGCGAAGTGTTTAGTCCGCTTAATATGCGGGCGTTGCCAAAGCTTGGTTGTTAATACTATTTCAGCTGGAGCTGCTGGAATACGTTTGTGGAATGCTCATTAGACAAAATGCGGTATTTTGGCGTACGCTGCTGCAATGTGCTGTTGCATTCACCAAAAATGTGTTGCAAAATAGAGGTTAGCTATGAGTTAAATATCCCAATTTCGTTAATTTATCATATCTCTGGGTATCTCTTAAGAGATCTGATTACTCAATTTGGAGCAAGCTGTTGTTTGTGTGTACTGTTAACTTACTATAAAAAATAACGAGAGTCGTTGAAAAGATTGAAAGTGGCTTTTTTGTTTGAAAGCTTAAAACAAATTACAAGTTTCGGCTGTCGATTTCCTCTTGAAATCGAGAAATTGTACTGGGTCCTGTTTCTTCAAGGAAGAACATTGTTTTCTGAGGAGAGTTATTCAATATATATATCTTATAGATAGCACTCGTTTCTTGGTATTGGACTGAAGGCAAGTTAGAAAGGAAAACTAATTATAATTCGGTTCAAAGTTTTATGCAGTAATCAAATAATAAAATAAATTAAATGTTTTTCATTTCAATCGATTAAGGACTATCATTTTACAACGTAATATTATCCAAGATTGCAGCTGCAGTTTCTGTCGAAATTTCCGTAGTTGCAAAACAAAAAATCTGGAAGATTTGCATTGCTATGTTTAAACTTTCCTACTTCGCGATGTCTAGGTAGCAGAACAGCGGTCGGTATAAAATAATTGTTTATTGAAGTGCATATTTGTGGGGTTGTTTAAACTATTATGACACTCATTGCTGAATACTCTCATACGGCTGAATGTAACGAAATTAGTCTCTTTTTCGACACTGAAATTTATATAAAACACTAAACGGGAAGCACATCCGGGTTATATGAGAGAGAACCTAAGATGCGGTAGTGATACCCGGAATCGTTAAACCATTTTGCTACCATTTAGCCAGACAGAAAATGTTAAACAAGATCGGTATTATAAAGCGTTGGAAACGTTTAATGCGAAGAATTTGAATATACATATCCGGTAATCATTTAAATACATTTAAAAAGTTTTTGTAGATATAATTACTATAAAACAGGGACGGAAAATAAAAGTTATTTCTTTTTTTCGATGTTATAAAAGTGCGGGGGTAGATAGTGTCCCTGAAGAAAGGTGTTAAATTTTCTGTCATTCCAGGACTTCCAGGACCAAAATCCTGGCTAAAATTAATTTTTCTGGCTTTTTTGAAAAAAATGTCCGATAATAACTTAAAAATCCGGACTTTTATTTTTTCTCGCCACAATAAAAGTTATTTTTGGCCTTATATTTTTTAAGGACAGAATAAAAGTCCTTTCGAATAGCTACCAAACCGCTTATCCAAATTAAATAAATTTGGTATCATATGAAAGAGGATTGAAAAAACTTTCAGATTAGGATATTTTTAATTTTTTTCTTAAATAAGAAATTTTTTTTGTGGCCGCAATAAAAGTCCTTTGCAAGTAAATAACCAACCGCTTGTTTCAAATTAAATAAATTTGGTATCGAATAACAGAGGATTGAATACCCTTTCAAGCAAACGTATTCAAGCCGGGGTTGCCACCCATTTTTTCATAATTTTTTATATACTAAAATTAATCCATATGTCAAACTAATAAAATTATACACCTATACAATGCTGAAACTATTTAAAATATACCCAATAAGCAAAATACGTTTACTATAAGCTTACGATAAACTTACTTTAGCAAGCTTTTTGTTTGGAAAACTTTTACTATAATCATTGTTAAACGTTTGAAAAAAATTATCGAATCAACGAAAGTGATCCCTTTTTAAACCATTGGAAATGAGGTTTGGAAAACAATAATTAATTAACGTTTTATTCAACGTACAGTAAGGGTTTGTTGAAAACTGATTGATAAAACTCCAATTTAGGCAACGACGGGGAAACGGGCCAGTAGCTTAATGAATATGTACTAGACCTTTGCTCCGACGGTTGCTGGTTCGAATCCCGAAAATTTCCTCAACTTTTGTTATAAAATAAATTATTATAATTATTTTAAAATATGTTTTATAGTTATTTCAGTTCCATTTATCATTTGTTTTACAATTTAAGTATAATAAAACAAAAAATTAAAAAAATATTCGCCGTGAGCTTTTTTACCAATTTGTGGCGTGCTGCTTCCAATTTTTTATACAAATTAGGTGGAGCTACTGTTTTTTACGGACTCCGAACGTCATCTGCAAAGCAAAGCTGATGAATTTTTACTAAGAAGCCTTCCATGGCAGAAATACCCTCCGACTCCGTTTTGAAAAACGTTTTTCAAACCACTTTTTATATTACCTGTCCCAGGACTCGAACCTTGGGCATTTCGGTGTGGTAGACCGGCAACACTACCGCTACGCCCATATAATAAAGTTCATATAAATCAAGTAGGTAAACTATCATTATTTTTGAAAACTTCCAAACTATTCACCCTACAGAAAGTTCACCTCAAGTTAATTCCCTAAAGCTACCATACAATTTTGAAAACATATTTAAACGATTGTGAAATTTTTTAGTTACAAACTCGTTTGGAAAACATTGATTTCAACGTTTGGAAAATATTGTTTAATGAACTAGCTTACTTCATTGTTTTTTGGGTATGTTTGAAATGAAGTCTCTTACTTGTGTATCTATCACGCTATTATACCAAAACAAGTAAGGAAACATTCCCAAAACAGCCGGTTCTATCGCACCGGAATGACCCGGGTTTTTTCACCCGGCCAAGGGCTGTTATTTCAGTGTAACCCTGTCCAATCTGGGGCAGGGCGAAGCACTGTTAACAACAACAACAACAACAAGTAAGGAGTGTGCTGTCTTCGGCTGTGCCGAACACTTTATATTTTTCATGAATAAGTTGGATGGTCTTATACAGTTGATTTATAGATATATAGCCCAAATTCAGTTTGTTAGAAAATTGGTTGTATGGGGGCTATGCATAGTATTGATCCGATATTGCTGGTTCAAAATGGCGGCCCCATAAAAATTTTAGCCAGATATCTCAAAAACTGAGGGACTATTTTGCGTTCAAATAAACATCCGACTCAAGTTATAATACCATTTCATGTTGATGAAAGGTGTAAAAATTATATGTAATGTTTACTTTAGCGGCAACAACAATATTACGGTACAACAGGTTTGCTAATGCCACCACACCCTGCCTTTGTTATTTTTCGATTGTGATAACCTTAAGATGAGTAAAATGACTTCAAAAAATATAATGTAGTTTGCGAATAAAAAACTTAGCAAGCTTAAATTCAAAATTAAAACCATACTAAAGATTAAGCTTCTTTGTTTTAAAATCGACACAAATGTATGCTGTAACAACTGATAATGGGGGCAACATGATAAGAGCGGTTGAGCTTTTGTCAAAGCCGACTTGATGCTATCAATGGGCGATCATATCAGATCTATTAAATGTGCTGCACGCACGCTCCAACTTGCCGTTAAAGACTTTTTAAAGGGTTACAGTCCGAAAATAGTTAACAACGCCCGTCGGGTTGTAAATCTTTTAAGAACTCCGCTTTTACGGTACGTACATAAAAATTTATTTAATCTGAAACAAGCGGTTGGTTATTTATTGGCAAAGGAATTTTATTGCGGCCACAAAAAAATTTCTTATTTAAGAAAAAAATTAAAAATATCCTAATCTGAAAGTTTTTTCAATCCTCCTTCATATGATACCAAATTTATTTAATTTGGATAAGCGGTTTGGTAGCTATTCGAAAGGACTTTTATTCTGTCCTTAAAAAATATAAGGCCAAAAATAACGTTTATTGCTGGCGAGAAAAAATAAAAGTCCGGGTTGTCAGATTATTTTTGTCTGGATAAAAATAAAGGTCCAGAAATAACTTTTTTCTGTGGACTTTTATTTTAAAAGGAATAAAAGTCCCGGTCGCTGCTATAAAACACACTTTTAACATAAATTATGTTACGCTAGAAGGGTTATAGACCAAATGGCTGCGGGTTAATAAAGAAATAAATCCCTGATCAGATTACCATTTTGGTCGCAACATAAAAGATATGCCCACAACAGCAAAAGAAGATTCCTTATCTACTTATTGTTGTTAGTTTATACCTACTAAAACCCTCCCCGACTTTTTTTTTTGATTTTGTCGAGCGGTCCGGGCGTCTCACCTTGCTTATCTTGTCGTCCAAAAAGAATGTTTAGAGTTTCCAGTGCAACGTAAAATAAAGAAAAGAAGCAGTTTGATAGTGAGAGACAGAAGTCACAAAATAGAGAAAAAACGTGGTGTTACAACACCTTGTGGATGGAGCCAGAGAAATTATTATTTCTCACCCAGTTAATCTGATGATAAATTTTAATCAAGTAAGTAACAATAAAAAAGACAGTGTTGAACCCAGCGTTCAGCGACTGCACCGTTTCCGCTATCATAAGCAGCAACAGCCCTCTAAAACTGTCGATACATTCATAAACGAGCGAAAAAGAAAACCATTCAGTATTTGGGTTGCAGATCATGTACGTATGTACGTGCATGTCAAAAAAATCATCCTTATTTTCGCCACGTCGCTACTGCACGAAGAAAAGTGAAAACGAAACGATCTTTTGTCAAATGAATTGTGTAAGTATATAACATTTCTTTTTGGAATAATTTAAGTCACCTTTTTCTAATAAAAAAGTTTCCAAAAAATTCACAAAAGAAATATTGAATTGTTGTTATTTTTCAGGGTTGATTTATTGTGATTTAAAGCTGCAACAACGAAAATGGCAACTATACAATAACAAAGTGATTAAAATAACACTTTTTAAAAAATTTGGTTACTAAGAACTTTTACATTATGTACTAGAATTCTATAAGCGAGTCACCTGTATGGTTATTTGCAAAGAACTCCGAAACTTAAAATTTTCACCATAAAAGCTAATCTTCCTTGAATTTCTTTAATTTTATGTAAAGATATTTTTACAAGTATGGATTAGATTCTATTTGAGATTAATATTTAAATTTTCCATAAAATGTTTCAAGAAAATTTTAAGGGTTCTTCGTGAGAAATCAATTATAAAATTTATTGAAAAAAGAAATATTTAAAAAAAGAAGAAAATTACTTTTTATAAATGTTTTCCAAGGGCAAAATTGCTGTGAATATTTGTTTTAATTGTTCAATATAGTGGAGTAATATTTATTTTGACAGACACATATTTTATGTATGATGACTGAATTTTCATTAAAGTGGTTTGTAATGTAATTTTGCAAGTTTTGTGTAGTTTTAAACCCAAAATAAACTAACCTACTATGAAGTGGTACAGCAATTGGTGTGATACTGATGTATATACTGACAAGTATTTTGAATGGTATTATATTGATGTGTATGTCAATTGGTATGGTGCTGATGCAGATGCGGACAATTTCCATCTCGTAGGACATCGCCGTGTTGAAAATACCAGTTCCTAAAATGGAAAAATTACAAAACTCGAACTAGTTGAGCCGATTTGGCAAACTAGTATTTGGCTAGTATAAAACTAGTAGAATTGACTGCAGGGCACTTTCTCATTTAGAGTCGACATTAAACACAAAATATATCAAAACGTTGACTACCAGCATACGAGCCCTCAAAGATTCTTCGGAATAAACTGTGTAACTCAATCAGAGTCAGTTGGTTAGTCTGAAGTAATGCAGTTGGGTTTGACGATACCAAATTCGTTAGGAAGCAAAAGCTGCCACAAAGAGTATTGAAGGTGAACTCGGTGGTCGATTGGCTCACATGATGCTTTTCATCTCCGTTTATTAGCATACTTCTTTCTCCCTTCTTTCTTTTTAGTAAGGTTGTGCAAATAAACTAGTTTAGAGTCTATTAAAAACAGTATCTGTTCTAAATTGAATGTAGTATTTTCTTGCTGCTATCGCCACCACAAATTGCACCCCATCCGAAGTACTTTTAGGTGTCAAAATTGAGGTTCATAGCATTAATTTAAATAGATCAGTGTACCCCCAGGGTCACCATCACTCCAAAGCCTTACACTTTAACTTCAATCAAAAGTAGATACATATCAAAATGACATCTGTCATTCTAGGGTAAGTTGCATAGAAAGTCAAATTGAATGGAGGTCTTCAAGTCAAAAAAAAATGTGACCGCCAACAGCATAAAGCATTGGCAGCCACAAAGAGGTTTAAATTTGAAAAGTGAGTTGAAAAAAAACACAAAATTGTCTCAAAAGCTTCTATTTGGTACGCTACAAAATTAATGACAATGACTAGTGGAATAAGCGAGCAATGCCAGGCAAGGCATCACTCAACAGAAAATGTGTTAGTTTTTGTTATTGCCGTTACTTGCTAATGCGTTGCTGTGGTTAATTTGCTCATTCATCATCATTAAAAGCGTCACTCATGGGTATGCGGATGAGCCGACACAAACAAGTCCATTAATTGATTAAATGCTTGCCAATCAGCAAACGTTTAAGAATATCTAAATTAGTTGTTATTTGTGTGAAAAAATCGTTGTTCGACAAGAAGAAGAAGAAATATATAATATTCAAGGTTTCGCTAGTTTGGCTGTAAATGACCTTATGGTGGCGCATAAAAAATATTAGCAAAATAAAATTTTTTAAATTTTTGCCACGGCTTGCAAAATACCAACAGCCTTACATACTCGTACATACATACATATTAAGGCAGTGATTGCTCAGTACTTAGCAAATAGCTAGTAAATAAGAGATAATTAATAAATAACGTCTACGTGCCACCGTCATTGCAGAGCGTGTTGGTTTATAGCGGAACGTGATGGTGTAAAGTTGTCTGCTGTAATACGAGCGCACAAACCCCATTGTAAGCTATAAATACTTAAGCCATAAATTGATGACCAATAAAAACTTATTGCACTAACGGTTATTTAAAATCTATGCAGTGTGCGAAATGAAATAAAGAATTAGAATACAATTCAGTAAAGAAAGTACATCCTCTTTCAGAAACGTGTTTTTTATTTCAATTCATACACGACTTTGTACATTTTATGTTGTATTTCTAGGAACAAATATAATTCTTCTTCTTTAAATGGTCATCTAACGGCCTGGGCGATTTTGACCGTCCAACATAGCTCGCCAGTCGTTTCTTCGTTGCGCCAACTGGCGCCAATTAGAAACACCGCGGGATCGCAAGTCGGTCTCCACTCGGTCCTTCTATCGGAGTGATGGTCTCCCTCTTCCTCTGCTTCCACCGGCGGGTGCCTGTAAGAATACCTTCTGGGCTGGAGCATCTTCGCTCATTCGCACTACGTGGCCTAGCCAGCGAAGCCGCTGTGTCTTAATTCGCTGAACTATGTCGGCATCTGCAAAAGCTCATCATTAAATCTTCTTCGGGACTCACCGTCGCCAAGGCGTAGAGGTCCACAAATCTTTCGAAGAACCTTTCTCTCGAATAATCTCAGAGCCGCCTCATCAGATGTTGTCCACGCTTCTGCACCATGTAGCAGGACGGGTGCGATGAGTGACTTATAGAGTGTTACTTTCGTTCGTCGAGAGAGGACTTTACTTTTCAATTGCATACTCAGTCCGAAGAAGCATTTGTTTGCAAGAGTAATTATTCGTTGGATTTCTAGGCTAACATTATTGTTGGTGTTAATGCTGGTTGCCAGGTAAACGAAGTCCTTTACTTACTTTACAACAGTGCCTTGGTTGCCAAGGCGCGAATGCGCTGACTCTTTGCATGATGACAGAAGGTACTTCGTTTTGCCCTCGTTCACCACCAAACTCATTTTCTCGGCTTATTTTTCTAATTTGGAGTAAGCAGACGTTACGGCGCGGTTGTTAAGACCAATGATATCAATGTCGTCAGCATATGCCAACAGTTCCACGCTTTTATAAAATATTGTTCCAGACATGATAAAGTTATAAGCGGTAAGAAAGCGTTCCTATTAGTGGTTTTTGAGCAGAAGATCTTCGATGCAATCTTTAACTCCATCTTAACGTAGGATACTAAGTTTACGGTTTTTATTTTCCGCAACACTGTATATTAGATTGGCCTTTAAATGTAGGGAGATAATGTTGCAAGTTGTCTAGAAACCATTTGAAATCACATTCCTAATGTTTCGAATCAAAAATCTGTTTCTGGAATCGTTTTCCATAATTTTAAGTTCGTTTCAAGGCTTGAATATGTTATTTCATCGCAATTCATATCCTTGGCAATATTTTTTACCGTGGAATGTTGCTAACGATTGTAATTATAAATCCTTCTATTTCAGGTATTGAAAAACTACATAAAAAGGTAGCAATATGATGAAAGAAGCCCTCGTTCTTCTTTATTGATCAAAAAAGTGATTTAAAATGATGTTTGTGCTCGCTACAACATTTTTCACGCTTGAACACAGTACTAGGCTTAAAACATCATATATGAAGGGGCTAAAGCAAAAGGATCTAAATGACACTTTTTTTTGAGTTTTTGTTATACCCATATTTGTATAGTTAAATATAGTATTTATTTGTTGACAAAGTGATCGAAGTTATTTGGGAGATTTTAGAGCCAGAACCGGTATTTACATGGAATTTTTAATAAGTAATCAACTTTAAACTTAAATATCTCGAACAATGCCAGATATATTTAAATATTTTGCGTTTAACCCTTCATATGAGCTTTGGTCCCGATTGAAGACGGTGACGGGGTGTCATATAGGAGTCAAAGTTCAGCGGACCCTATAGTAAAACTTACTTATTTGTCCTTTGCGGCACGTCTAATATCTTCGACTAAAGTTGCATAGATTTTCGAAGGGTACTATTTACTTGGCCTCCTATGGGGCACCACTTATCCGTCTCTAATCGAGACCAAAACTCTAATCTGATCAATTTGACCGAGGTATTAACGATTGAAGGGGAGATACTGAAAAAGGACCTTTAATTTGATTTTAAGATCCATTGCCAATTGGTAATGCTTTTTCTTTTTATTTAGTGTTTATGCTTCACTATCTGAAATTAGTTAAATGAGCTCATGTTTAAATGCGTATGAATTGTTTATAATGCTAATGCAGACAAGTCGATTTTAGTGGTAATAGCAGTGAACCTCCACTTACAACCAGGGCCTGATATGGTTAAGACCAGTGGTACTCAAAATTTTGCCTACATTGAGATTGTTTTTGGTTTATTTGAGAAAATAAAAAAAATATTTTTGAATCTTATGAAATTAACTATCTAGACGTGTTTTCTTGGCAACAAATCATCAATTTAGAGTTATATTTTAAAATGAATTTTATGTCCAGATTTTTTAAATAACTGACCTAATTTAGTGGATTCCATACCAGATGGGTTCAGACGAGGTTAGGTTACTTTTTTTAATCGTGGGGATTCGTCTTGCTGATTTAAGTAACTGTAGCAGCTCGACATATGTCCCAATTTATATACATCCCTTGGTATGTACATAGTTTTCGAAGTATGAATGGGTGGATTATCTTGAAGATTGTTCTGATAATCGGTAAACTAAATTTCAAACAAGTGTATACCTCAAAAATTTTAATAAAATCTGTTCAAAGTACCATTTACTATTTAATTTTTATGAAATTTTCATTTTTAAAAATGAGTGCTTCGCCCTGCCTAATGAGCACGATCACTCTGAGAATCGTTATCAAGTTTTTTCAACAGCAGTCACAGAAAGTGGCAGTTTAAACAGAGTTGGACCAGTGTACCACATACAGGGCAAGTATTTGGAATGGTGAGGTTTAGTATGGACATGTAAGAGTTTATAATGAATCGCCTTCTTAGTCGTTCATTATAATTTGATGAAGGTTCCATGGTATTGTTTTTCGAGTTTCCTCAGATTGTCTATGTTTCTACGATAAAGCTTTCATTTCTATTGGAACCGTTCTACGGATATTAATGATAGTCTTTTTCGGACGGATTTTTGCAACCGAACTTTGGCTCACATATTTCGGACCCTTTTGAACCAACCTGTTCAAGATCTGGAATTCGGCTCCATACATCATTATTTTTTGGTTCAATGTAGATCGAATACACTTATATTGAGGAACCAATTATTTCTATGAATTTTTCTCAGTTATTCAAAATTAAAAAAAAATTTCATTATCAATTTTTAGTGTAAACTTCTATTTCATACTAACTGCCTGAGCTTCATACCGAAGGACTTTTGCTTTACCCTTTCATATGAGTTGAATTTATTGCTATGAAACTTTTTTTGTATTCAAAGTTTAATTTTGTATCTCTGGCTACATTTGAGGGCAGAGCAAAAACAAAAGTCCTACGAGGATATATGTAAAGGGTGTTTTTTTTACAGGTTTGTTTTTCGAATAGAGATAAAATTGGCATTTTGTGGTCAAATCTGGCAACTCTAATGTCATTTATGTTCAGTTTGGTTTGCCATTTCATCATGAACAGGTTGACAAAAGAACAACGCTTGCAAATCGTGCAAATTTATTTCGAAAATAATGGTTCAGTTCGCGAAGTTTACCGTGAGCTCCGTCCATTTTATGGTCGACATAATCGTCCATCAGAGCAATTAATTCGGTTAACCATGGATCGTTTTCGCACTACGTTTACTCTATGTGATAATACGCATCCGCAGAGACGTCGAACAGTGCGCACCGAAGAAACAATTGCCGCTGTAGAGCAAAGTGTTGAAGAGGACCCGAATGAATCGATTCGCCACCGTGCACAGCAATTGGAGCTTTGTCCATCAACTTTATGGAAGATTTTGCGTAAAGATCTTGGCTTGCGACCTTACAAGATCCAGCTTGTGCAAGAATTAAAGCCGCGAGACCATGCAATGCGTCTTGATTTTGGTGTATGGGCCGAAAATGAGATTGATTTCGATGCTGATTTTCATCGCAAAATTTTGTTCAGTGATGAGGCTCATTTTTGGTTGAATGGCTACGTCAACAAGCAAAATTACCGCATTTGGAGTGAAGAGAATCCACATGAGACCCTTGAAACGCCATTACATCCACAAAAACTGACTGTTTGGTGTGCTCTATGGGCTGGTGGAGTCATTGGGCCATACTTCTTCCGCAATAATGCTGGAGAGGCAGCTACCGTTAATGGAGACCGGTATAGAGCCATGATAACCGACTATTTTGTTCCCGAATTGGATGGCATGAATGTGGATGAGTTGTGGTTCCAACAAGACGGCGCTACATGCCACACAGCGCACGTCACAATCGATTTATTGAAGGAAACATTCGATGAGCGCATAATTTCGCGGAATGGACCTGTCAATTGGCCACCAAGGTCGTGTGATTTGACACCATTGGATTATTTTCTTTGGGGATATGTGAAGTCGCTCGTCTACACCAACAAACCAGAAACGTTAGGGGAATTGGAAGCCAACATTCGTGGCGTTATTGCCGACATACGGCCCCATATGCTCGAAAAAGTGGTTGAAAATTGGACCTGTAGAATTGGCTTTATTCGAGCCAGCCGCGGCGGCCACATGCCCGAAATCATATTTAAACATTAATGGCATAAAATCATCCTTCCAAATTGATGGACCTTAAAACGATTTTCTTGTGTTTTATTTCAATTCGAAGTTCTATACCCCTAAAAAAAACACCCTTTATTACGCAGCACTGGCTAACACAAACGCTTCAATTTTAAAGATTTTTATGTAGTATGTATCTTTTTTAACTGGTTAAAATACTGCCAATACTGCTTAAACATAGCCGGCCCCAAGGCTTTCGCGCCCGGGCCCCCCTCTCGGCGGGTCTGCTTGCAACCCAATGTTAAATGATAACGGAATTGTTGTTCTAGTACATCAAAATTTTTAGTGATTAGAAAATTGAAGTTCCACTCAAAAACGAAATTTGGTGGTAATGGAAATGGAGTTTTCTTATTAAAACCTTTAAACCTTTAGTGGTTATTGAAGTCGGTATTGAACAGTCGAAGGACGAAAGAAGTGAAGTACGTACACTTTTTAAGAAAGAAAGAACTAGTTCGTATTTTTTAGAACAGTAGGTTCCATTTAACACTTGAAGAAATGTTTGGTGTCATGAGGGGACATACCGTATGCAGGGCATGTCTTTGGCATGGTCCGATTGAGGTTTAATCCTTTCTGAGTCCACATGGGTAGAAATTAATACAGCAACACTCAACCTCCACGGAAATATATATTACAACAGGATGAGAATTATGGCCTACCCTATTAATTTCGATAACATTGGATAAGAAATCAAAATAAAAAGTTCGATTTTGGACCCTGCAGAGAGAATCAGAGTCCCTTTCTAAGAATAAAGATCCATAATAATGGAAATTCGAGCTATGCCAGGGACGGGTATCCAAGGAAACGGAGGCCATTAAATAAAAACTTTCTAGTTTGTTTGGCCGAATTATATTATGCAAATGCTCAAATTTGTATGATCATGTCTTTTGGAAGGACCAATTGTTAACTTTTATACTCGAAGGAGCACGACAAGAAACATTCTGTTGGACATGCCTTTCTATCCTATAAGTATGCTACACAAATTAAAATTTACTTATGTGAACTTCTCCCATTAGGCACTAGTTGGGGGAAACTATAGCCCATTGTAGACGAAAGGGATTACATCTCTGTAGAGACTACACATACGATTTTTCGCAGATTAGGGAGAGCACGTTGATGGAAATCAAATCACAATTATTGGTCATGGAGGTAAAGCGTTATTTTTAACACTGCCAATAGTTGTTGGTATAAAGTGTCAAATCCCGCTGTACACGAGAAGGAGTATGTTTGGTAGTTGTGATCGTTCTAAAGTTTAAAAAGCAAAAGCATTTAGCACTAAGAAGGCGCTTTTAATTTATTAAGCATTTTACACCTACTAGGAATTTACATCATTTTCTGGTTGTCAATATTCATTAATATGTTTGACGAATATACACATAAATATACATAAATACTTGTATTAACATTTGCATATAAATGAAACATACTAGCCTAGGAATGCAACCCATTCCATTTGTATAACCAGTTGTAATGCAATTGCAGGCCGTAGCAAAATGTAAAATGGGTGATAATGGATAATAGAAGATAACAAGTAAGGAAGTTTAAGTTCGGGTGGAACCGAGCATTATATGCCTAGTAGTGATCTATTATGGCATCCCAATTGACGCAGGTCTATTTTAATACTTTCAGTTCGTATTTGCGTTCAAGTAGACAGACAGACAGACGAGAAACGGACATGACTACATCGACTCAGCTCATCCTCCTGATCATTTCAGTATACGTACAAACATTTCATGTTCATGAAAGGTATGAAAATCCAAAAAGATATACAACTTCACTTTTGCAGTGGGGCATTAACTACTTGCCCGGATATTTTACTTTTCATCCTGAACGTTTCGATATACATTAATAAATATATATCTCGATTCGTTTATGCCAACTGAAGTAATATACCTTGTGCGCGTAACAAAAATCGATATAAAAAATGTGTGTCTTTTATAGGCGCCAAAGAACTCAACCGATCTTTATGAAATATATACTTGGGTTCACTGAGTACAACACGCCCCCAGGCTATATAAAGTTTCAATTCTTCATAACTCTGAACTTTTTTGGTCTAAATTAATGAAATTGGGATATATGTGTCACTTAGTCAATACCTACATAATTTTTCTAAAGTGGGCGGTACCACGCCCACATATTTTGTGTTTTGTTTTGCTCTTGAACTTTCACGATAGGCTCAGGAGTTCGCTGGGCACGACATATTCTGTATACAGCTTATGTAAAGCTGCCGTTCGGTATAGCTAGGAGTTAATTTGGTTCAAGTTAATGACATTTTATATATAGATGTATTCTTTGTATCACAACGTCAAAACAACGTCTATCGGGTTTGCTAGTATATTATAAAATGGCGAAAGCAAACCACGAATTTCAGTATTCTTTTGTAAAACTGAGAGACTAGTTTGCGTTCAAATAGACAGACGGACTAAATCGACTCAGCTCATCGTGCTGATAGTTTTAGTGAACTTTTCTCTTCTTCTTCTCATACTTAGATACGTTTAATGTTTATGAAAGGTATTCAAAAAAGATATATAACTTCGCTATTGCAGTGGGCTATTAACTACGTCCCGGAATATTTTGCTTGTGTGTCTTCCGAGTTGGCTAATTTTTGGCAGAAGTATGATACATACTACTGATAAGCAGCTGACCAATTTTCATTAAAATATCAAGATTGAATTATAAGCGATTGCCTTTGAAAATAGCAGACATTTTATGCTGAAAAGTGGGCGGCGCCACGCCTACTTCTTCAAAAATGACAAAATTTGTTTGCAGTCGAGGTTTCTTAAAAAGCTTATTATGTGTGCAAAATATGTTTGATATAACTTGCCTAGTTGTAGAAATATCGCTTTTTAAATTTTCCAAAAAAACTTTTCACAACTATATTAAAAAACTGGGCGTGGACATAAACCGATTTCGCCCATTTTTACAACAAACAGCTTCCTTTTTATGTTGAACATTATCACCAAAGGGGTGGGGCCACGCCCACTTTCGAAATTTTTTGTTTGTTTGGATTTCTTAGTCTACGGAAACTTTAAAAGTGAAAAATTAATGATGTAAAGCTATTTCACGCAAAGTTATTGCCTATTCAATATACCTACGATCCTCTTCAAAATATTTCATATAAAAGTGGTCGTGGACCTTAACCGATTTCGCCCATTTTTTCCTTGAACATTCCTTGCACATCTGGAAACCAGCGTGCTGAATTTCGTTTCGATATCTTGAGCGGTGTTTGATTTATGATTAGGAACATTTCTAAATTTGACTTAATCAAAAGTGGGCGGTGCCATGCCTATTTTCAAAAATTTACTAAAAGTTTTATTTTATGCCTCAGTCTTAATGTATATAGCAAATTTTATCGATATAGGTGTATTATGTGCTGAGTAACCACTTTTTTGTGTTTTCGAAAATATTCTATATATAAAAAGTGGGCGTGGATATAATCCGATTTCGCCCATTTTAAATAGCGCTCGGAGATGAGTGCCAAGGAACCTGCATACCAAATTTCATTAAGATATCTCAAAATTTACTCAAGTTATTGTGTTCACAGACGGACGGACATGGCTTAATCAATTTCTCTTTTAGTCCTGCACATTTTGATATACGAGTATACTCGTATGACAATATCTATCTCGATCCGTTTATGCCATTACGTACTGCCGTTAGGCGATTAAAGTTAATATACCTTGTGTGCGTAGCACTACTAGGTATAATAAAAAATGAAGCCATCGATTCGTAAGTTTTCGAAACAAGTTTTCTGTGACAACATAATCGCCTTTAATAAAATCTGTCAGTGTGGTAACTTGCTTAAAGCAAAACCACGGCAATTTCGTAGTATTGTTTCTGGGTGAACATATGTACATGTTAATACATAATTTTTAATGTTTGCATACATGCTTTGTGTACATGCGAGTGAGCGAACACGACCATATTTCAAGTTCATGGTCACAGCGAATAATCCAAAGGTGCCTGATTTACACATACGAGGTGTGTTCAAAACGTATAGAATTTTGAATTTTCGCTGGTTACGTATATTCGAATTTCGAATTTTTTGTGGCGTTATGTTGGTACTCATGTCTCTCACTTATGCCGACAAGCTCGACCATTTTGAATGTTCAGTTAACTGTTGACAGCTGCTTTGCTTGCACGTGTTTTGGATCGTCTTCGATTTTTACCTATTCAAAAAAATGGATCAAAGAACCTGTATCAAATTTTGTGTGAAAAACGAAATTAAGTGCGCGGATGCATTCCGAATGTTGACTGTGGCATACGGAGAAGCTACCTTGGACCGAAGCAACGTTTATCGGTGGTACAAAATGTCCTCAGAAGGCCGAGAAGATGTGCAAAGAAGAACAAAAATTGGCTTTTGCACCACGATAACGCCCCTGCTCACGCATCGTTGCTTGTGCGCGACTTTTTGGCCAAAAACAACACACTAATGATGCCGCAGCCACCGTATTCCGCAGATCTGGCCCCCTGTGACTTTGTCTTGTTCCCTAAACTGAAGAGGCCCATGAAAGGACGACGTTACGCTTCTCTTGACGAGATAAAGACGGCATCGAAGGAGGAGCTGAACAAGATACAAAAAAATGATTTTTTGAAGTGCTTCGAAGATTGGAAAAACCGTTGGCACAAGTGTATAATATCTCATGGGGATTACTTTGAAGGGGACAAAATAGATATTCATGAATAAATAAATAATTTTTGAAAAAACACAAAATTCGCGATACTTTTTGAACACACCTCGTATATGTATGTGTTTTATTATATTTAATATATATACAATCAAAGCTTATGTGTGAGTGGGTGTCGTGTAAATGCTTCACTGCCAAATCACTTCAATGTCATTACTCGCAAAAAGTCATACACACAAAACTTGCTAAGGAAAAAATGAAAAGCGTTAAAATTTAAAAACGAAAACAATTAAGAATAAAAACCCAAGATTCCTTTCGAAAATCAGCGACACAGATAAATCTTGGTATTGCGTTCATTTTTTAACTTTTTAATATATGCATCCAATGAATGAAGTGAAGAACGTCTTTCTCACTTGGTATTCTTCTTTAATAAAATTGACTTCTAGCATGCCATGACCCTTAAAATTCGTTGTGATTTAAAATTTTCAAAAAAAAAAAAATAATTTAAGCAATACCAAGCTTAAGGCTTTGACTATGTTCTTTGATAGTGTAATAGATGAAATAAAAAGTCATTTTTCGGATAAATACATGCAAACGAGTGATGAAAATTTAATTTTTTGACAACAGTCGATTTTTTGCATGAGCACTTAAGCTTTGGTTTCCCCGAAAGCTGTGCCGCAATATAGCGCTCGTAATGTTGCGGTGGAGTACGTTGTCAAAAATGAACGCAATTATGTCGAAACTAAAGAGATGTTGAAGTTCACCGTAACGTAATATAGCGGAAAGCATAATATATATGTGGCAATAAGCGAGAAGAGCCAAAATAGGACAAAGATTACACCAGCATTTTATTTTCTGTACACAAATCTCGTATCACACAAGTTTTTACGGCTTTTTCGCAAAAATTGTGGTTTTTATAGACAAAAATCCATATCTTAATTCCACACATTTACAAAAATTTTAAATTTTGAAACCGCTCTTCTGAAAAATTCAACAAAATTACTTTTGTTACTTACCTTCATGATCAAATTACTAAAGATCACGCATTCCGGCAACCTTGTATTTGTAATTTTATTTGAGAAAAAAGTTTTTAAAAAATTACGTCACGACTTTGAAGTTTTCAGTTAGTTTAACTGACTTTTCTCTTCACACTTTCACTGACGTTTTTTTTGAGATTTGAATTTAAATTTCGTAAACAGTAATTCGTTTCGTCGCGATTTTCAAGTGTTATTTGAAAAAATCTAAGAAAAATTAGGTGTTTTGTGAGTGGCTGTAAAAATAGTTCTATCTATCTATCTATGGCGCGATATACAACAGGTATATCATCATAAACCTCCTAAGAGATTTTTGCGCCAAGCTTCTCTTCCAATTTGTGGTGTGCCGATTTGAATTTTTCCCTACAAATTGGTGGGACCTACAGTTTTTTGCCGACCCCGAACGGCATCTACAAAGGAGACGAATTTTTTGCTGAGAAGCCTGTCATGGCAGAAATACACTCGGAGAGTTTGCCAAACCACTGCCGCGGGGCGACCCCGTTTTGAAAAATTTTTTTCAAATCACTTTTGATGTTACCTGTACCAGGGCTCGAACCATGGACCTTCGGTGTGGTAGGCCGGCAACACTACCTTCACACCACGGCGTTACGAAAAGGAAATTCGTCCATTTGTTTGGTCTCCCGAGGGATGCGAACATACAGGAAAAGTGGGTGCTGTTTTGTAGTCAGAATGTTCACCAAAACGCCAAAATTTTGTTTTTTTGTTTTCCTTCTTATTCCCTAACTTATTACATTTCGGACATTCAAAACCAAGCAGACATGTTTTCAAAAGCGTGACGTAACAGCCAGGTATTTACATTTTTAGCGCGAGATCTTGTTATTTGGATCATGATTTACCTTATTGCCACAGATATTACGGCCGTCGTAATATAAAATAAATAAAATTGTAAAAGATCGATGTCTGTACATTGCAGATATTTAAGAAAAGTTGACAGCAGGGATCATTATTAAGCCGATAGAAGCCAAATCAACAGTTCTTAGAGTTTTTGTATGTTAGTCTGTTTGTCTGTATGTTTGGTCGCGCATCACTCAAAAACTGCACAATATAATTGAATGAAACTTTTACCGTTGCATTGCTGGATGTTTAACTTAAGATATCATTTGTTCGGATACCTCGGCTATTTTCGGAGATATTGACCGATACGTGGACCAATGTGACCCAAAATGTGTTTAGTACAATAAGAGATGTAATTAAGTTCCATGTATTATTTGGTATAGGATATAATGGTTAAAATCGGACTCAGTCTATTATTAGTTCTGAGACGCAGCGCAGCTGGTCGGGTTCACTAGTTCAGAATAAAATTAACAGAACGTAAGCAATATGGGCATATAAGTTTCCAAACATGTGGTGCCGGCCATGGCGGTGAGAATAGCGCCCGTTATTTGGCGGCCTTAATATAGCGACACCTCTTTTGGAGAAAACCAAAGCTTTACCGACAAAATACATTTTTTTCTCATTTAAAATTTTCCTTGAAAACCAGATGTGAACTTTTTCCTTGCAAGATAGCAACCAAAATTGTGAGCGCTTATAATATTTTCTGCTTGCTTGCCACTTCCATTTTCCAAAATTTTGAAGAATCATTAATAAGAGTTTCAGGTAATTGTAACTATGAGATTCTAGCATTATATCTGCATCAGTTAAGGAGATATGGCAAGTTCGGGTTTCCTACCTCTCTTTTAGAAAACTTTTGTCCAAAAGTGGGCGTGGTCGTCCACCGATTTTGCTTATTTTCCGTGGACGTACTCTACATGGCTATAGTATACCTGGTGTTAAGTTTCGTAATTCTATCTTACACCGTTCTGAAGTTATTAACAGTCGAATTTGAAATTTGCTTGCCTCGTAAGTGGGCGGTGCCACTCCCCTTTTCCAAAAATTTGATAAAATTTTCAATGGGACAACCAAATTAATAAATCTAGCAAATTTCATCATTGAAGCTGCTTTTATTATTGAATTAACCCGTTTTATACGTTTTCGCTTTTATACATTTTCGATATCGAAAAAAAAGGCGTGGTTATATTTCGATTTCTCCCATTTCAAATAGAAACCTAGCTTGGCCAGAAAGCAACCTGTGTTCCAAATTTCATTCAAATATCACAATAGTTACTCAAGTTATCGTGTCCCCAGATGGACGGACATGTCTTAAGGGATTCCTCTGTTCATTCTAAGGACTTTGATATGTGGAACTCCATATCTATCTCTATTATTTTGTACCGTTACAAACCACATATGACCAAAACTATAATACCTTGTGTACTAGTACACGCTGGTTATAAAAATCTGCCAACATCAAACCGCTTAGACAAAAATATGAGATCGTTTAATTAATACCGAAAAATGTAATTTATTTATTTTGAACGAGTGTACAAAAATTATTAACAAATAGAAGAACGACGAATCTGTCAGTCCCTCAAATCCGAGAGCTTGACGAAATCTCTCAAATACTTTATTTTACCTAAGTCGCGGGTAACATTGATATGGGGCGCGACCTAGTGTAGTAGTGATCATGTTAGTTCCTCCTTCTTCTTCTTCTTTAAATGGTCATCTAACCGCCTGGGCGATTTTGACCGTCCAACATAGCTCGCCAGTCGTTCTTCCTTCTATTCTATGCTATTTAGCAACACCCTCGAAACTTGGAGAAAAACCGGTTTTAGCTTTGTGCCATCTTCAGCGTCACATTCGCTTCTGCTATACCTCTATCCATGCATGTGTCAAGATGTATGCATCGGGTACCTACCCAATTTTTTACTCTGTTTCCGAAAGAACTTTTCCAATTGAAATGCACTTTTTTTAGACCATTTTGTGTATTTAAATTTTTACATAGTGTTTTTGTACATGCAAAATTCAAGTAAATTCTACCAACAAGCTAGTTAAGTTATATGAAACCAAAATAAGAGCATGCTCAATAATTTATTTAGCAATTTCCAAAGCTTTTTGAAAAAAGTTTCGAGAGTTTCGTACTCACTCCATTGAGACCCTCTTTTCCCATAGTACTTCTGAGATAAGTTTTTATTTAATGTAAGGTCGAAAATGATCGTTCTGGATATGCTGTTGTTACGGGTAATACTGCCACAACTCATAAGACCGTTTTGACGTTTTCGAATGCCTTTTTATTAAACACCTGGAAACTTCTTTGTGTTAAGGTTATGAACACAAAATTTATTTCTAAATAAATAATGGAATTCAAAACTACTCACTGATAATGCCTCAAGAGCAGTATAGACGTTCTGATCGCAGATTCGTTGTCTCCACATTTTTATTTCTGAGAAGAAATTTCTAAATAAATAATGGAATTCAAAACTACTCACTGATAATGCCTCAAGAGCAGTATAGACGTTCTGATCGCAGATTCGTTGTCTCCACATTTTTATTTCTGAGAAGAAATTTCCCTCTGAACAATTATATATTCTTCTTCTTCTTCTTCTTTAAATGGTCATCTAACCGCCTGGGCGATTTTGACCGTCCAACATAGCTCTCCAGTCGTTTCTTCTATGCGCCAACTGGCGCCAATTGGAAACACCGCGGGATCGCAAATCGGTCTCCACTTGGTCCTTCCATCGGAGTGGTGGTCTCCCTCTTCCTCTGCTTCCACCGGCGGGTGCCGATAAGAATACCTTCTGGGCTGGAGCATCTTCGCTCATTCGCACTACGTGGCCTAGCCAGCGAAGCCGCTGTGTTTTAATTCGCTGAACTATGTCGGCATCTGCGTAAAGTTCATACATCTCATCATTAAATCTTCTTCGGTACTCGCCGTCGCCAACGCGTAGAGGTCCACAAATCTTTCGAAGAACCTTTCTCTCGAATACTCCCAGAGCCGCCTCATCAGATGTTGTTAGTGTCCACGCTTCTGCACCATATAGCAGGACGGGTGCGATGAGTGACTTGTAGAGTGTTATTTTCGTTCGTCGAGAGAGGACTTTACTTTTCAATTGCCTACTCGGTCCGAAGTAGCATTTGTTTGCAAGAGTGATTCTTCGTCGGATTTCTAGGCTAACATTATTGTTGGTATTAATGCTGGTTCCCAGGTAAACGAAGTCCTTTACTATTTCGAAATTATTGCTGCCAACAGTGGCTTGGTTGCCAAGGCGCGAATGCGCTGACTCTTTGCATGATGACAGAAGGTACTTCGTTTTGCCCTCGTTCACCACCAATCCCATTTTCTCTGCTTCTTTTTCTAATTTGGAGTAAGCAGAAGTTACGGCGCGGTTGTTAAGGCCAATGATATCAATATCGTCAGCATATGCCAACAGTTGCACGCTTTTATAAAATATTGTTCCAGCGCGGTTAAGTTCTGCAGCTTGTATTATTTTCTCCAGCATTAAATTAAAGAAATCACACGATAGGGGGTCACCCTGTCTGAAACCTCGTTTAGTTTCGAACGGCTCGGAGAGGTACTTCCCAATTCTGACCGAGCTGGCGGTGTTGCTCAAGGTCATTTTGCATAGCCGTATAAGTTTTGCGGGGAAACCAAATTCAGACATAGCGGCATATAGGCAGCTCCTTTTCGTGCTATCGAAAGCGGCTTTAAAATCAACAAAGAGATGATGCGTGTCGATTCTTTTTTCACGGGTTTTTTCCAAGATTTTCCGTATTGTAAAAATCTGGTCGATGGTAGATTTACCAGGTCTGAAGCCACACTGATAAGGTCCAATCAGTCTGTTCACATCAGGCTTCAGTCTTTCGCACAATACGCTTGATAGGACCTTATATGCGATATCCAAAAGGCTGATTCCGCGATAGTTGGCGCAGTTTGCAGGATCGCCCTTCTTGTGGATTGGGCAGAGAACACTTAGATTCCAATCTTCAGGCATGCATTCATCCGACCAAATTCTGCATAGAAGCTGATGCATGCGCCTTACCAGCTCCTCGCCTCCGTGTTTGAATAGCTCAGCAGGCAAACCATCAGCGCCAGCTGCTTTATTGTTTTTCAATCGGGATATTGCTATTCGCACCTCATTGTAGTCGGGTTGTGGAACGTCAATTCCATCATCTTCGATTGTGGGCTCGGGTTCGGCATCTTCTCTGGTTTCTTGCTCAGTTTCTCCATTTAAAAGGGCAGAGAAGTGATCCCTCCATATTCTGAGTGTTCTCTGAACATCGGTCACCAGGTCGCCGTTCTCATTCTTACAGGAGTTTGCCCCGGGTTTGAAACCTTCTGTCATTCGCCGAATTTTTTGATAGAATTTTCGGGCATTATTCCCGTTGGCCAGCATCTCAAGCTCCTTTATTTCACGCTTTTCTGCCTCTCTTTTTTTTTTTTTTTTTTTTTCCGCCCGGAAAAGCCGCCTCGCTTCCCTCTTCAACTCGCGGTAGTGTTCACACACACTCCTCGTTGCATTCGATCTCAGCGTTGCCTTGTAGGCTTCGTCCTTTCTTTTCGTTGCAGCGCGGCACTCTTCATCATCATACCAGTTGTTTTTTCGCGTTCGCCGGAATCCAATTACTTCTTCGGCTGCGGTACGGAGTGCTCCTGAGATATGATCCCACTGCTCATGCATTCCACTAGGTTGAATTGTGCTCTCGGAGAGCAGGTGTGAGAGGCGATCTGCGAAATAATTGGCGGTCTGTTGCGATTGCAGCTTTTCGACGTCCAGCTTTCCCTGCGTTTTTTGTTGCACCTGTTTTGTCGTACAGAGGCGGGTACGAATCTTGGCTGCTACTAGGTAGTGATCAGAGTCGATGTTAGATCCTCGTATTGTGCGAACATCTAAAACGCTGGAAGCATGCCGTCCGTCTATCACAACGTGGTCGATCTTCGATCTGAACTTCCCGACAGTGGGGCCAAATACACCCTCCTTACCCACCCTGGCGTTAAAGTCGCCAAGCACGACTTTGATATCATGACGGGGGCAGCGCTCGTATGCTTCTTCCAGGCGCTCGTAGAATGCATCCTTTTCCACGTCGTCCTTCTCTTCCGTCGGTGCATGAGCGCAGATAAACGATATGGTGAAAAATCGTACTTTTATGCGGATTTCAGCGAGATGCTCGTTCACGGGTGTGAACGACAGTACTCGGTGACTAAGTCTCTCTCCCACCACAAATCCCACGCCGAATCTGCGCTTGTCTTCATGCCCACTCCAGTAGATGTTGCAAGGTGTTTTGATCGTGTTTCCTCGCCCCGTCCATCGCATCTCTTGAATGGCGGTGATGTCAGCTTTTGCTTTCCTCAGGACCTCAACCAGCCGGGCAGCGGCACCTTCCCCATTAAGGGACCGGACATTCCAGGTACATGCCCTTATCTCATAATCCTTATTTCGTTTGCGGGTGTTGTCATCTAAAAAAGGGGTTCTCATATCCGAGGCTTTGTTGTTGGATTTCATTGGAACGTTGTTTTATGTGGTGGGTCCCAAACCCAACGCACAACCCGTTTCACGGGAGGTTGAATTCTATTACACGTTTGTATAGCGAGCCGCTTGATCCAAGACAGACGCCCGCTTGCAGCCGCACCACCTGGTGATCAGACGCTGCTGTTTAAACCCCCCCAGCAAGCCCTTAAACCGATTATGTCGGAGTGGCCTTACCAGGTTGTCGCCTTCTCACGTTTAGCTCACCACCAAACGGGTGTTCGGTGGTTACCCAGAGGATACTTGGGCGCAAAGCCCGGAAGTAGTGAGCTGCTTGAACCGCATGCAAAAGAATCGCTCTGGCCATTCCCAGGTGAATGGCGATCAGAAACTTTCCCCACTTGCGTGGACTTCTGCACACGGCCCCACCCTCCATTATACAATTATATATTCCGTCCTAAAATTTGTAGAAGTCTTTGAATTTTTTTAATTGAATTGATTTTAAGGAAATAATTGTCTGAAACTTTGGAAAATTGATTTATGTTCCTTGAAACGGCTTTGAATATGAGAAATGTAAGCATAGATGAATGAAATATAAAATGCTATTTTGTACCAATCTTCGACTTTCTGTGTTTCAACATTGCACCAAATTTTTCTAACTGTTGAGAACAGATTTCAGCAACGTTATCATAAATGACTTCAAAGAAAGAATCGTGATGTCTCGCCTATCTTTGAAGTCATTCAGAGCACCATCGCACAATTTTGAAATTCCTCCCAAGTCTCTCTTCTCAATGGCCAAACCATAGAATTGATCGACTTCATTATATGACAGCTAATTTGGAGTTCAATCGTTAGGATTGCGGTTAACAGTTGGAAAGCGTTTTGTGAAGCATCTTTATCTTTCCATGTTTTAATTATTTCCAAAGCATTAATAACCGCCGGTTACAGCTCTACATAAGTTGATACTGCTTCGTGCAACTGACAAATGAACATACACTTTTCTTTCCTGCCCTCACTCTTCTTTACCATTTTAGAAATTTAAAATTTTATTACCTTTTTGTCCTTTGAACCATTTGAAAATGTTTGAACCGGTCTAATTGTTCCTAATGCATTTTTTATGCCAGATACATCACAAGCTGCATTAATGGCTAAACTAAAGGAAAAACAAAATTTATAAACGAGCCCATGCTCCCAGAAATTCACCACTCATTGCTGGAGCACCGCCGTAACTCTGACAATTCACGAATGAACAATCTACACCTATCCCATAAAGATAATTTTTTTGGAGTCAGCTAAAGCTTTTCCAGGCACATCAGTAACTGGGATAAATCCAATAAAATCTTCACAGATATTCAATTCTGCATCCAAGTATCGGATACAAATGGGAAATTGATATAGAAAGCCTTATGCTTAGTTTACGACCTTTTTTCTTATAAGGACATGGCAAATTCCAATAATTTCACTCGGTATTCTAATTGAGCAAAAATATGATGGATTTTTCGGAGCAGACGAAAAATTCTTCTTCAAGACTTCGTCCCCCATAGCTCGATAGCATAGAATAGCACGGAAATTACTATCGTTCGAATATTTATACCCAGCGTGTACACAGGGTATTATATTTTTGGTCATATAACGGTGGTTTGTAACGGTACAAAATAATAGAGATAGATATGGAGTTCCACATATCAAAGTTCTTAGAATAAACAGAGGAAACCATTGAGACATGTCCGTCCGTCCGTGGACACGATAACTTGAGTTAAAATTGAGATATTTGAATGAAATTTCGCACAAAGGTTGCTTTCTGCTTAAGGTAGGCTTTAAATGGGCGAAATCGAACCATAACCACGCCCCCTTCTTCGATATCGAAAATTTCGCAAAACGTTTAAGAAGAAATAATTTAATAAAAAAAGCAGCTACAATAATGAAACTTAGTAGATTTATTGAGTTGGTTGTCTTATTGACAGTTTCATTAAATTTTTGGAAAATGGGAGTGGTACCGCCCAAATATGAGTGAAAAAATTTTCAAACCTCGACTACTATTTTTATGGTACCATGTTTATGGTACAGACACCCAACAAAAAAATTGAAATCGCTTTTCGACCACGCCTACTTTTTCATAAAAGTTATCTGAAAAGGAGGTAGAAATACCGACTATTCATCATTGACTAATACAGGTAGAATGATATAATTTGGCAAGCACCTCAATTTTCTTATTCTTTATACGATTTTAGCAAAATTTTGGAGGTGTGCATGGCACCACCCACTTATGAGTCAAGCAAATTTCAAATTCGGCTGTTAATAATTTCATAACGGTGTAAGATAGAGTTACGAAACTTAATACGATGTATACTATAGACATGTAGAGTACGCCCACGGATAATAAGCAAAATCGGTGGACGACCACTCCCACTTTCCAAAGTTTTCTAAAAGAGAGGTAGGGAACCCGAACTTGCCATATCTTCTTCACTGATGCAGATGGAATTTCGTAGTTACAATGACCTAATGATGTTTTAAATGTTTTTTTTTTTTGTTTAATTTGGAAAATGGGAGTGGCACCGCCCACATATAAATGAACAAAATGTCAAATTTCACCTATTACTAACTTCAGAACCGTGTTAAAGAAAATTACGAAACATGATACAAGGATACTATCTACGCTTTTCAAAATTATATATAGCCTATGCTGGAACCAGTGAATCAATGAATCTACTGCGCAAATTTCATAAATATCGGTAAAGTGCCTTGTAACTTTTCCAAAATTATATATAGCATTTACTGTAACCACTCAATCCAAGAATCTACTGTGCAAATTTCATAAAGATCGGTTGAGTACCTTGGACGCCTATACAAGATTAAAATTTTATGTAACATGTATAGCCTATACTGTATCCAGTGAACCCAAGCATATACTGTGAAAATTTCATAAAGATCGGTTAAGTACTTTGCACGCCAGACACACAGACACACATTCATTTTTATTTATAAGATTGCCCACATTGTAGTAGGAAAAGTTTAAAACCTCTATAGGTATAAATCCACAACGGTTTAACAATTTACCAGGACCACTTTTACACAGCTGGGTATTTAATGTTCGGTTCAATCCGAACTTACACTTCCTTACTTATTTTATTAAAAAAACACTGTCGCCTAGATGACCAGGCAGATCCAATCCCTAACTATGGATTAACTAGTCGCTCATAGTTTCCCCTTTCGGTCTTCTTTTTTTGTTGGTCAAATTCGATGTCAATAAATTTACTTTTACAGATCTAAATATCACGCAATTCTTCAATACTGTATAAAGATTTTTTGTGATAATCATGTTGCTCATGATTCCGGAAGGCTTCTTTAGCGTGCCACCAAGTCTTGAAGAATTTACTTACTAGTTTCCAAAAGCCACACAATAAGTATTATAAGTAAACCGTTCGAGACTTGGAAGTTCCGCCTTAAAAATATACCCGAGGTAGGCATACCTGTCGTAAAAGACGACTAAAATGCACAAAGGTAATGAAGGCCAAATCGATGGTTGATCTACGAATATGATGCCTCTCACCTCTCATTACCCATTTTATGGGGGTGACGTGACTTAGAAGGTTGCACCAGTCTCATCAAAACGCTCTCCCGACATTCGGGGCATGCACCACAAGGGAGTACCCGAGCGTACCGGGTCCAAAGCAACGGACTGTAATTTTTGACAAAACTTCCCAAAACCTTAAGGGAGTGTTTTTGTCGTTCAAAACAACAACAACAACAAATACTTGGAAGCGCGCTAACATGACTGTCTAAGCTTTATGGAGGGCGAGTAGTTTTTTTGAGTTATTTTTTATTTTATTTTATTATTTATATAATATTATTGGTTTAGAGAGCAAAAGGGGGTGTGCGGAGCACATGTTAAATAGGGAGCCCTTTTCTAATATTTATTTAATTATTATTTTATTTATTTAAATTATTTGTTCTATATAGAACGGGGGGTGTGGGGCACCTTTACACCTTGTATGTATTAATTGGGGGCGAGCACTGTTGGCTCTGAGGCATTGCGCGGGATTGGCTTCCTCATTTTCGTTGTGAAAAACCCCCCTTTGGGATTACAAAACATAAACTATATCTTTGGGACATTTTATAAGCTGCTTGCGAATTACAAGAGAGTGCAGCGCAAATAAAATATACGAAGTAAATCGTTATAGCTTGTGTCGCTTAAACAATGACTATCACCGAAAATCTATATGGTACAATAATAGTCTCCCAGAATTAATGTTGCATAGAGTTCATAATAAAGGTGAGCATTTTTTTTTACTGCGCAACAAGAATTTCTCTCTCTCTATGGCGCGATATACAACAGGTATATCATCATAAACCTCCTAAGAGATTTTTGCGCCAAGCTTCTCTTCCAATTTGTGGTGTGCCGATTTGAATTTTCCCTACAAATTGGTGGGACCTACAGTTTTTTGCCGACTCCGAACGGCATCTACAAAGGAGACGAATTTTTGCTAAGAAGCCTGTCATGGCAGAAATACACTCGGAGAGTTTGCCAAACCACTGCCGAGGGGCGACCCCGTTTTGAAAAACTTTTTTCAAATCACTTTTGATGTTACCTGTACCAGGGCTCGAACCATGGACCTTCGGTGTGGTAGGCCGGCAACACTACCTTCACACCACGGCGGCCGCAACAAGAATTTAATTTGTCATTTATGATAGTCTGGAAAAGGGGAGGGTTGGCATCCGAAAATTGAAAAGGTTCTAGAGCTGTATTTCCTTTCCTAGAGTCAGAAAACTTTCTTAAATTCAGCCACAGTGTCGTACTAATACTCACTTGTAATTCATGCTTAGAACTTATTTAAAAAATTTACCATGACCCATCCAAAATATTTGCTAGTGGTTAGTCGTACATATCTTGAATACTCGAAGATTTCCAAAAACTAATTATTTTTAATTTTCATTTAAGTTTACTGCAGGCCTTCCTAGGCCTTCTTTCAGACAAATGTTATGTAAGTACATAATAAGTATGTACTTAAGCAAACAAATGGTCTTTGCGTTGGCTGGAAGGTTTCTTGTAATGAAGCGCGGCTTGTGTGCTACCTCATTTGCGCGGCACGAATGACAAGCATTTTCTCGTACGTGCCAGGGCAGCTGTCAACACGACTGCTCACAAAGCTGGAACTTAAGTTGGATGTGGTTTTTATGTTTGAGATTTATTAATCGTTTTTATACGCTTGCTTGAGCAACCTGACAAACATACTTACCTGCATAATATTTATTGACATCATCAAAATAATAATGAATAGCAAATTAGAAAATAAGAAAATTGTTAAGTATGCACGGTGAGTAGAACGTTGATTTATTTACTTTGAGTAGTACTAAGATATTTTTTAAAAATATTTTGCAAGAAAATCTATTTTTGCTATATATGGATTACTTATTTCTGCGCTTGCTTTGAGTTACAAAGAATTTTCACTATCTAAGTTGTAGGTTGTAATTATAGTTGATCAATAATGCGCAGACTTAACAGGGCTTAATGATTGTTAGTAGTAAAGACTATCGGTTTAATGGATTATTCTCTGTAAAATCCATTTATTGATTAATTAATATAGTTGTAAGTTTTTAATGATTATTTTGTAAGTTTCACGAGCTCAAAACCAGTTGATAATAATTATTATTCAATTAGTATTTTTCATATTAATGGATTTTTTTCACTGAGTTCTAAAGGGTGTTTTTTTAGGGGTATAGAACTTCGAATTGAAATAAAACACAAGAAAATCGTTTTAAGGTCCATCAATTTGGCTTTATTGGAAGGATAATTTTATGCCATTAATGTTTAAATATGATTTCGGGCATGTGGCCGCCGCGGCTGGCTCGAATAAAGCCAATTCTACAGGTCCAATTTTCAACCACTTTTTCGAGCATATGGGGCCGTATGTCGGCAATAACGCCACGAATGTTGGCTTCCACTTCCCCTAACGTTTCTGGTTTGTTGGTGTAGACGAGCGACTTCACATATCCCCAAAGAAAATAATCCAATGGTGTCAAATCACACGACCTTGGTGGCCAATTGACAGGTCCATTCCGCGAAATTATGCGCTCATCGAATGTTTCCTTCAATAAATCGATTGTGACGTGCGCTGTGTGGCATGTAGCGCCGTCTTGTTGGAACCACAACTCATCCACATTCATGCCATCCAATTCGGGAACAAAATAGTCGGTTATCATGGCTCTATACCGGTCTCCATTAACGGTAGCTGCCTCTCCAGCATTATTGCGGAAGAAGTATGGCCCAATGACTCCACCAGCCCATAGAGCACACCAAACAGTCAGTTTTTATGGATGTAATGGCGTTTCAAGGGTCTCATGTGGATTCTCTTCACTCCAAATGCGGCAATTTTGCTTGTTGACGTAGCCATTCAACCAAAAATGAGCCTCATCACTGAACAAAATTTTGCGATGAAAATCAGCATCGAAATCAATCTCATTTTCGGCCCATACACCAAAATCACGACGCATTGCATGGTCTCGCGGCTTTAATTCTTGCACAAGCTGGATCTTGTAAGGTCACAAGCCAAGATCTTTGCGCAAAATCTTCCATAAAGTTGATGGACAAAGCTCCAATTGCTGTGCACGGTGGCGAATCGATTCATTCGGGTCCTCTTCAACACTTTGCTCTACAGCGGCAATTGTTTCTTCGGTGCGCACTGTTCGACGTCTCTGCGGATGCGTATTATCACATAGAGTAAACGTAGTGCGAAAACGATCCATGGTTAACCGAATTAATTGCTCTGATGGACGATTATGTCGACCATAAAATGGACGGAGCTCACGGTAAACTTCGCGAACTGAACCATTATTTTCGAAATAAATTTGCACGATTTGCAAGCGTTGTTCTTTTGTCAACCTGTTCATGATGAAATGGCAAACCAAACTGAACATAAATGACATTAGAGTTGCCAGATTTGACCACAAAATGCCAGTTTTATCTCTATTCGAAAAACAAACCTGTAAAAAAAACACCCTGTATATCGAAAATTTCGGAAGATATTAATACCTGAAAATCTGATGAATTTTGTCATGTAATGATAAGTTAAAGTATCATTTTGGGACTCTTTCAAGAAAGCTGATTTAGTTATATCTAACCAGCGATTGTTTAAACGATGATTTTCTGAATAGACAATTCCGTTTTCACATCTCCCGATTATGGTATCGCCGATTAGATCGATAACTCTGAATTAATTTAGAAAATGTTGCATTGTGAATAGGCAAAAAGGTGGCAAAAGTCAAATCGAAAGATAATTATTCTAACGGATTTTAGTTGTGCCTTTTATAATAATAAGATATTTATTTCAGGAATAGAGATATGTAGTCGGTGGTCCATCGGGGGTTTAGGTAATACTGTTTACGACATCGGCCCTTAGCGTGAGTAAAGTCTTTTCTATAAGATAAAAACGAGAAGCCCGTACCCATCAAGAAGATTGTAAAGCTAAGTCTATGCCAGTGACGTCTTTTCCTGATTTAAGCATTATAAGACCCTCCATACTGAATTAAGCATTATAAGACCCTCCATACTGAAATATAGTATTGGCAGGTTTCAAGTTTTTTTATAACAACAAAGAATGTTAGGTCCAAATTCATTTATAATAAAAATAATTACTAGGGAACATGACTCTCAAGAGGTTTAGGCCTATAACTGAGGTAAATTAATAATTTTTTGTTTGGTCTGATGAACCGATTTTTGCTGCGAAGTTTCTCATTGCAGAGAGAGACTCACAGTGCTTGTCATAAATTTGTGTGTAAGATCTAATGTCTAATGCTATATGTCCAGAAAATCGAGGCCAGGAATGTTGGCATAAAAGGCTAGCTCTTTTATACCAAGGTAAAGCGAACTTTAAATTGGTAGAAGCTCCCGTGGAGAGCTTATCAACCAAAACTAGGTGCTCGACACTTAATATCACACCCCAAAAATTGGGGAATTTAAGTCGCAAAGTTTCCATGGCACAACGCCACTCTGCCTGTGCTTAGGGCACGAAAATTGTTTAAAGTTGAATGGACAAGTAACCTTTCGGCTTTTTTCTAATTCTCATTAGTTGCGTATATATTGTTTTAATCAATGGTCGCTCTTTGTTGTAATTTATTGTGCAAACCTTCTTTTTCCTTCATCTAACCTGCCTGGGCGATTTTGACCGTTCAACATAGCTCCCCACCCTGCAGTAAATTTTACTAGTTTTATACTAATCAAATACTAGTTTGCCAAACCGTCTCAACTAGTTCGAGTCGTGTAATTTTGCCATATTAGCAACTGTAATTTTTAGCACGGCGATGTCCTACGAGATGGCAATAGTCCCCTTCTGCATCAGCAATATACCAGTTGACATACTAGATAGACCAGTGCCATACCAGCCGCCATACTAATCGGCCTATGTATCAGTATCAAACCAGTTACTGTTCCACTTCATAGTAGGTTACTAAATTTTTGGAAGAAAAATACAAAAAATAGCAAAATTAAATTACAAGCCACTTTATTGAAAATTCAGTCATCATATATAAAATATGTGTCTGTCAAAATAAATTATACTCCACTATATTGAACAATAGAAACAAATTTCAATAAAAATATAGTCGCTATTCATAGTAATTTTACCCTTGGAAAACATTTCGTAAAAGTGATTTTCTTCTTTTTTAACAGTAGTTCTTTTTTGATTGAATTTTATAATTGACTTCCAGGCATAAATATTCAAACATTGAAACATTTTATAGAAAATTTAAAATTTAAATATTAATCTCAGATAAAATCTAATCCATACTTGTAAAAATATCTTTACATAGAATAAAGGAAATTCAAGGAAGTTTTTATGGTGAACATTTTAAGTTTCGGAGCTCTTTGCAAATAACCATGCAGATAACTCGCTTATGAAATTCTAGTACATAATGTGCAAGTTAGTAGCTAAATTTTTTAAAAAGTGCTATTTTAACCACCTTGCTATTTTATGTGCCTCTGCTCATCAATTTCGTTATTGCACCTTGTCCCGATTCATTGTTATTTTGTTTATGAAAACTGCTTTCACAATCACAATAAATCAACCCTGAAAAATAACAACAATTCAATATTTGTTTGAAAACTGTTTTATTAGAAAAAGGTTACTTAAATTATTTCAAAAAGAAATGTTATTTACTTACACAATTGATTTGATAAATGATTGTTTCGTTTTCCCTTTTCTTCATGGGTTGGTTTGAACATTTCTTATTCGTTGTTGCCTCGCTTCGTCGTTATTGCAGTAGCGAGGTGGGTGATTTTTTTATCAGAATATTAGTTAAATAGAAAATTAAAATCTAGGACGGAGTTGTTAACTGAACGATTGCGGTCCGAATACTGAATTGTTTTCTTTTTCGCTCGTGTATACATGTATAGATAATTTTAGAGGATTGCTGCTTATGATAGCGGAAACGTTACAGTCGCTCAAACTGGTATGAATAAGCCCACGAAATTCTAGTTAATGAACTAGACTGTTTACTAACCAGTTTGGCAGTTGACTGCAGGGCAGTCGTTTCGTCGTTGCGCCAACCGGCGCCAATTTGAAACACCGCGGAATCGCAAATCGGTCTCCACTTGGTCCTTCCAATGGTCGGGTGCCGATGAGAATATCTTCTGCGCTGGAACATATTCGTTCATTCACACAACGTGGCCTCGCCAGCGAAGCCGCTGTGTTTCAATTCGCTGAACTATGTCGGCGTCTGCATAAAGTTCATACAGCTCATCGTTAAATCTTCTTCGGTACTCGCCGTCGCCAACGCGTAGAGGTCCACAAGTCTTGCGAAGAACCTTTCTCTCGAATACTCTCAGAGCCGCTTCATCAGATGTTGTTAGTGTCCACGCTGCTACACCATATAGTAGGACGGGTGCGGTGAGTGACCTATAGAGTGTTCGTCGAGATGGGACTTCACCTTTCAATTGCCTTCTCAGTCCGAAGTAGCATTTGTTTCCAAAAGTAATTCTCCCTGGATTTTAAGGCTGATATTATTTTTGGTAAACGAAGTCCTTTACTAATTCAAAATTATTGCTGCCACCAGTGGCGTCGTTGCCAAGGCTCAAATGCGCTGACTCCAGCGCGAGTTTTTTATTCCAAGATTTGTCGTATTGTAAACATCTGGTCGGTGGTATATTTACCAGGTCTGAAGTCACGCTGATAGGACCTTATATGCGATATTTAAAAGGCTGATTCCGCGATAGTTGGCGCAGTTTGCAGGATCGCCCTTCTTGTGGATTGGGCAGAGAACACTTAGAATCCAATCTTCGGGCATGCATTCATTCGACCATATTTTGCATAGAAGCTAATGCATGCGCCTTACGAGATCCTCTCCGCAGTGTTTAAATAGCTTAGCAGGCAAACCATCATCACCAGTTGCGTTATTGTTTTTCAATCGGGATACTTCTCATTATACTCGTGTTGTGGAACATGAATTCCATCATATCCGATTGCGAATTCGTGTTCGGCATCTTCTCTGGTTCCTTGCTCAGTTTCTCCGTTTAAAAGGGTAGAGAAGTGAACCCTGCATATTCTTTGTACTCTCTGAACATAGTCCACCAGGTTGCAGGAGTTTTGCCCGGGCATAAAACCTTCCGTCATTCGCCGAATTTTTTGATAGAACTTTTGGGCGTTTACCCGTTGGCTAGCATTTCAAGATCTTTGATTTTACGCTTCTCTGTCTCTCTTTTTTTTGCCCGGAAAAGCCGGCGAGCTTCCCTGTTCCACTCGCGGTAGTGTTCACACACACTCCTCTGTGCATTCGCTCTTAGCGTTCACTTGTAGGCTTCGTCCTTTCTTTTCGTTGCAGCGCGGCACTCTTTATCATCGCCGGCGGTGCTACTGCGGTCTGGCAGCTCCGATCGCTGGGGCCGGTATGGCGCTGTCTCGCCTCCGCTTGTTAGGTACTACCTCCTGACCAAAGTTCCTATGGTATCAAAGAGAATCCTATTAGAACCTATTTCTTTTCCCCACGTCCCCTCCCCAACAAGGCTACTGCTACTCTGCCGCTGGTATTTCTGGTGCACCCACCAGGACTCGCTTTTGTTGTGGAGCTGGTTGCACGGAAATATTGACGGGGGTTTGTTACCCGTACACTCTACTGTGGAGTGCTTATAGTGTTTTCCCAACTCGTTGCATCCACTTCTGGATGCTTAAAAATTCGCTTTTCGTCAGCGTCTTGCAATTTCCCTAGTACTGGCTTCTGCTGCTGGTGTCGAAAGAAAGATCGGAAACAGAAGTTGCCCGTAGGTAGCTGCGGTTGGCATGACGTTTGATTGGCGGACGTGGCACGGAAGCGTTCCGAAAGCCGATTTGTCAGATCGCGTATTTTATTGGATAGTACCGGATGACCGCAACAAGGTATAAAGCCTTCGGCACAGCCGAAGACAGCGCTTTCTTTACTTATTTTTTCTAATTGTAATTTTTTGGGACAATATTAGCATTTGAAAAAATGTGGGACCTTGTTTTAAGTGAAATAACTAGCAAAAAAAATCTTCTGTAATGATTGAATTTCGTAATAAAGGGTGTTTTTTTTAAGGGTATAGAACTTTGAATTGAAATAAAACACAAGAAAATCGTTTTAAGGTCCATCAATTAAGCTTTATTGAAAGGATAATTTTATGCCATTAATGTTTAAATATGATTTCGGGCATGTGGCCGCCGCGGCTGGCTCGAATAAAGCCAATTCTACAGGTCCAATTTTCAACCACTTTTTCGAGCATATGGGGCCGTATATCGGCAATAACGCCACGAATGTTGGCTTCCAATTCCCCTAACGTTTCTGGTTTGTTGGTGTAGACGAGCGACTTCACATATCCCCAAAGAAAATAATCCAATGGTGTCAAATCACACGACCTTGGTGGCCAATTGACAGGTCCATTCCGCGAAATTATGCGCTCATCGAATGTTTCCTTCAATAAATCGATTGTGACGTGCGCTGTGTGGCATGTAGCGCCGTCTTGTTGGAACCACAACTCATCCACATTCATGCCATCCAATTCGGGAACAAAATAGTCGGTTATCATGGCTCTATACCGGTCTCCATTAACGGTAGCTGCCTCTCCAGCATTATTGCGGAAGAAGTATGGCCCAATGACTCCACCAGCCCATAGAGCACACCAAACAGTCAGTTTTTGTGGATGTAATGGCGTTTCAAGGGTCTCATGTGGATTCTCTTCACTCCAAATGCGGCAATTTTGCTTGTTGACGTAGCCATTCAACCAAAAATGAGCCTCATCACTGAACAAAATTTTGCGATGAAAATCAGCATCGAAATCAATCTCATTTTTGGCCCATACACCAAAATCACGACGCATTGCATGGTCTCGCGGCTTTAATTCTTGCACAAGCTGGATCTTGTAAGGTCGCAAGCCAAGATCTTTGCGCAAAATCTTCCATAAAGTTGATGGACAAAGCTCCAATTGCTGTGCACGGTGGCGAATCGATTCATTCGGGTCCTCTTCAACACTTTGCTCTACAGCGGCAATTGTTTCTTCGGTGCGCACTGTTCGACGTCTCTGCGGATGCGTATTATCACATAGAGTAAACGTAGTGCGAAAACGATCCATGGTTAACCGAATTAATTGCTCTGATGGACGATTATGTCGACCATAAAATGGACGGAGCTCACGGTAAACTTCGCGAACTGAACCATTATTTTCGAAATAAATTTGCACGATTTGCAAGCGTTGTTCCTTTGTCAACCTGTTTATGATGAAATGGCAAACCAAACTGAACATAAATGACATTAGAGTTGCCAGATTTGACCACAAAATGCCAGTTTTATCTCTATTCGAAAAACAAACCTGTAAAAAAAACACCCTGTAAAATAAAAATTAAAAAAAAATTCAAAAACAAAATTTTACTATTTGTCATTACGTAAATTTGTGGTTTAGTTAAAAACTATGAAGGAAAACATCGATTTTCTTAAAAAAGATACGTACAATCTTTGAAGTGTCCTTAAACTACTTTTAAAATTTAAAAGACATGTTATTTTTAGTTTTCGAGGTTAAAATTGAAAAATTTTGGGACATTGCACACAATGAATTTTACTCATAGTAAGTTTCTCATACAACAACTGCTAGGCTATGATATACTCGTACAGCTAATGAAATCACATAATTATAAAGAATCGATGTTTTTAATATATTTTATCAATATTTAAATATGCATTTTACAATTTATTGCATACATTTAATAGTGTACACTGAATATGGTAGTTTAGAAAGGGGAGGTCTGGACTGATTACGGAAAATTAAGTGCTGGTGGGTAAGGCCTAATTAGATTTGTTTTCTTTACTGGTTAAAACAAAAACTCTTGAAAGGATGAAACGATAATATTATTTTCACTTAATTAGTATGTAAACAAATATTAACGAACCTCTGTTCATAATCTAAAAAGCGTCCGCATACTCCATGAACCTACCGTAACATATATGCACATATTTTGAGTACCATCAATGGCTAGAAAATAAATTGTGTATTAAATAAATGTCTGTTTATTCACAACTTCACATTAGACTGATAGACAAAATTTTAAATAAATTTTCAGGGTTAAAATTTTGAGCATACATATGTGGCCAAACAAAATTTGGTTTAAAATGTAGACTGGTCCAGAGTCTGAAGAAATAAGTGTACACCGCTAAAAATTTGAATCTAAATTTAAAACTTTTCTGGGCTACATATATGTCCAAACAATATTTGGTTTAGAACTTAAATTGTGCCAGTTTTATAGAAAATGAGCGTAAAGAAAAGAGTTTAAATTTGAAACCAGAGATGTCTTAACAATTGAAAAACATAAAAAATATTTGCATCAGTTGTCAGGATTCGAACGGACGCCCCCCGCATAAGAGTCGTCTGCTCTATCCACTGAGCTACGGCGCATACAAAATTGTAATGAGAAAAATTCAATGACTTGAAAAAGCTTCCAGAAATAAATGAAAAGAAATAAAAATAATTTTAGACGTTTTTTTAAGTTCAGTTTTAAATCTAATTCGCAATAAATTCAAAATTGGTTTAGGTAATTGAACGGTTTGGAATTTATTATTATTAGGCTCAAATTTTTAGCTGTATACTTTAGCAAATTTGTTATTTGTTATGCTTAAAACCCACTGAGCCACGACACACACAAACATGTATAAGAAAAATTTTGTAAATTAGAAAAGCTTTTAGAAATAAAAATTAAGGTTGTCTGCGCTTATCGGCAGAACGTTTAAACTTTTTGGCTTAGTTTAACCACCGTTTCAAGATTTTAGACGTTTTATGCAGTTAAATTTTGACGCTAAACAGAAAGGAATTAAACATATTAGTAAGTTATTGAAAAGGGTTTAAATATTGCTTAAAGCGATGAATAGTGTCAAACCTGAGCCCTAATTTTTAGTGGGCTAACCACCATTTATAACCACGATTCTGGCTCACATGGCAACACTGCACTGGCTCACATGGGAAAAATGCAATTGTGAGCTAAGTTTTGTGAATAAGTCCAATGTCGATACTTAGACACATACATAAGGTTTTGTATGCACAGTTGTGTGGTATTTTTGTAAATTATAATTAATGCGTTAACTTTGAAGTAGTGTGTTAATGTAATTTACAAATTAACACTGAAACTCATATAAGTAAGTAAAGTCTGCCTAGATAGTCAGCTACCTGCATAATTATAAACATTCAGATGCATAATGCTATGGATGTATATTAGGGCGGCTCAGTATGTATGACCGATTTTTTTTATATTTCTCCTATTAAAGTTTATTGGTTTGTGAGTGTTAATTTATTCAATTGACCTATTCGAGACCTTCACTTCTCAACCAACTTTTGGCGCCACTCCATATAATTAAGCCATCTGAGCATTTTCTTTCCTATTTATTGTGTTTAATGATAGGGAGCGGTGATAAAGTCCTATTTTGTAATAGCAATAGTATTAAAAATTGTAAATATAACCATTTGTGTTGGTCATGTATATGGTAAAGTGAGTAAAAGGAGTTTAGAGGACAGAAAAACCAGCGTATTGTTAGCTTAATGTTTAGCAGTGCGTGACAAAATTTCTCTGATGAGTGAAGACTAGCAGCTTCCGAAATGGATCTATAACAAAAGCTATGGCGATTGTCTCTAAAAAAACCTTGAGCTCATTCATAGTCCGTAAAAACCAACAAATTGTTGGAATAAAAAGCAATAATAACCATTTACAAAAATAAAACATCCGGTCTTGAACTCGAAAAATTCAATTGAGTAGTTTTTCTTATATATTTACATATAATATATTATAATATTTTGTAGTGCTTTTATGAATTCGTATAAAAAATCCACTTAAGTAAATATGAACATACAATCAGAGGACCATTTTTGAGATTTCGAAATAATTCTTTTCCTACGAATATATATATATATATATCTATATATAGTCAGTTGGTATAAGGTTTTCATAAGATAACTTTACATAGAATAGGAATCTCCTTTGAGCGCTGTCGAGAACAAAAATTTACCCGCCCTAGTGTACACAAATTTTTGCAGAGATTTTCAGCGTGACTATGTCAGTATGTAATTACTTTTTCTGGTGGTTGCACTCATAGGTTCTATGTAGGCTCATATGAACTTGTGGACGTACTTAAGTACGTTGGAGTGATCAAAACACCTTGCAACATCTACTGGAGTGGGCATGAAGACAAGCGCAGATTCGGCGTGGGATTTGTGGTGGGAGAGAGACTCCGTCACCGAGTACTGTCGTTCACACCCGTGCACGAGCGTCTCGCTGCAATCCGCATAAAAGTACGATTTTTCACCATATCGTTTATCTGCGCTCTTGCACCGACAGAAGAGAAGGACGACGTGGAAAAGGATGCATTCTACGAGCGCCTGGAAGAAGCATACGAGCGCTGCCCCCGTCATGATATCAAAGTCGTGCTTGGCGACTTTAACGCGAGGGTGGGTAAGGAGGGTGTATTTGGCCCCACTGTCGGGAAGTTCAGTCTCCACGATCAGACTTCGCCAAATGGATTCAGGCTGATCGACTTCGCCGGTGCCCGAAACATGGTCATATCCAGCACTAGGTTTATGCACAAGAAGATCCATCAGGCTACATGGCTGTCCGCCGATCGAAAAACACGCAGCCAGATCGACCACGTTGTGATAGACGGACGGCATGCTCCAGCGTTTTAGATGTTCGCACAATACGAGGACCTAACATCGACTCTGATCACTACCTAGTACCCGCCTCTGTACGACAAAACAGGTGCAACAAAAAACGCAGGAAAAGCTGGACGTCGAAACGCTGCAATCGCAACATACCGCCAATTATTTCGCAGATCGCCTCTCACACCTGCTCTTCGAGAGCACAATTCAACCTAGTGGAATGCATGAGCAGTGGGATCATATCTAAGGAGCACTCCGTACCGCAGCCGAAGAAGTACTTGGATTCCGGCGAACCCGAAGAAACAACTGGTATGATGATGAAGAGTGCCGCGCTGCAACGAAAAGAAAGGACGAAGCCTACAAGGCAACGCTGAGATCGAATGCAACGAGGAGTGTGAGTGAACACTACCGCGAGTTGAAGAGGGAAGCGAGGCGGCTTTTCCGGGCGAAAAAAAGAGAGGCAGAAAAGCGTGAAATAAAGGAGCTTGAGATGCTGGCCAACGCGAATAATGCCCGAAAATTCTATCAAAAAATTCGGCGAATGACAGAAGGTTTCAAACCCGGGGCAAACTCCTGTAAGAATGAGAACGGCGACCTGGTGGCCGATGTTCAGAGAACACTCAGAATATGGAGGGATCACTTCTCTGCCCTTTTAAATGGAGAAACTGAGCAAGAAACCAGAGAAGATGCCGAACCCGAGCCCACAATCGAAGATGATGGAATTGACGTTCCACAACCCGACTATAATGAGGTGCGAATAGCAATATCCCGATTGAAAAACAATAAAGCAGCTGGCGCTGAGGGTTTGCCTGCTGAGCTATTTAAACACGGAGGCGAGGAGCTGGTAAGGCGCATGCATCAGCTTCTATGCAGAATATGGTCGGATGAATGCATGCCTGAAGATTGGAATCTAAGTGTTCTCTGCCCAATCCACAAGAAGGGCGATCCTGCAAACTGCGCCAACTATCGCGGAATCAGCCTTTTGAATATCGCATATAAGGTCCTATCAAGCGTATTGTGCGAAAGACTGAAGCCGGATGTGAACAGACTGATTGGACCTTATCAGTGTGGCTTCAGACCTGGTAAATCTACCACCGACCAGCTTTTTACAATACGCCAAATCTTGGAAAAAACCCGTGAAAAAAGAATCGACACGCATCATCTCTTTGTTGATTTTAAGGCCGCTTTCGATAGCACCAAAAGGAGCTGCCTATATGCCGCTATGTCTGAATTTGGTTTCCCCACAAAACTTATACGGCTATGCAAAATGACCTTGAGCAACACCGCCAGCTCGGTCAGAATTGGGAAGTACCTCTCCGAGCCGTTCGAAACTAAACGAGGTTTCAGACAGGGTGACCCCCTATCGTGCGATTTCTTTAATTTAATGCTGGAGAAAATAATACAAGCTGCATAACTTAACCGCGCTGGAACAATATTTCATAAAAGCGTGCAACTGTTGGCATATCCTGACGATATTGATATCATTGGCCTTAACAACCGCGCCGTAACTTCTGCTTACTCAAAATTAGAAAAAGAAGCGGAGAAAATGGGATTGGTGGTGAACGAGGGCAAAACGAAGTACCTTCTGTCATCATGCAAAGAGTCACCGCATTCGCGCCTTGGCAACCAAGCTACTGTTGGCAGCAATAATTTCGAAATAGCAAAGGACTTCGTTTACCTGGGAACCAGCATTAACACCAACAATAATGTTAGCCTAGAAATCCGACGAAGAATTACTCTTGCAAACAAATGCTACTTCGGACTGAGTAGGCAATTGAAAAGTAAAGTCCTCTCTCGACGAACGAAAATAACACTCTACAAGTCACTCATCGCACCCGTCCTGCTATATGGTGCAGAAGCGTGGACACTAACAACATCTGATGAGGCGGCTCTGGGAGTATTCGAGAGAAAGGTTCTTCGAAAGATTTGTGGACCTCTACGCGTTGGCGACGGCGAGTACCGAAGAAGATTTAATGATGAGCTGTATGAACTTTACGCAGACGCCGACATAGTTCAGCGAATTAAAACACAGCGGCTTCGCTGGCTAGGCCACGTAGTGCGAATGAGCGAAGATGCTCCAGCCCAGAAGGTATTCTTATCGGCACCCGCCGGTGGAAGCAGAGGAAGAGGGAGACCACCACTCCGATGGAAGGACCAAGTGGAGACCGATTTGCGATCCCGCTGTGTTTCCAATTGGCGCCAGTTGGCGCAACGAAGAAACGACTGGCGAGCTATGTTGAACGGTCAAAATGCGGTTAGATGACCATTTAAAGAAGAAAGAAGAAGTAAATATGAACATACAATCAGAGGACCATTTTTGAGATTTCGAAATAATTCTTTTCCTACGAATATATATATATATATATCTATATATAGTCAGTTGGTATAAGGTTTTCATAAGATAACTTTACATAGAATCGGAATCTCCTTTGAGCGCTGTCGAGAACAAAAATTTACCCGCCCTAGTGTACACAAATTTTTGCAGAGATTTTCAGCGTGACTATGTCAGTATGTAATTACTTTTTCTGGTGGTTGCACTCATAGGTTCAAGGTCTATTCTATGTAGGCTCATATGAACTTGTGGACGTACTTAAGTACGTTGGAGTGATGAATCGCGATTTATTTATGGTCATCACCAGGCTATTCACTGTGAATATTTATGGGCAAGCTAAATTGAAAACATCAGCCTTGGCCGCGAAGGCATTGTTGCATGTTACCGCAAAAGTTAAATGAAATTAAATGAATGAAAACAAAAAAATATGACACCGACGAGCTGATCTTGTCTAAGTGAGTGTGTGAAATAACAAATTACTCACTTGATTAAACTTGTTTACAATCTCGTAAAAACAAATTTAATACTGTACGTATGCATAACTTGTTACATTTGTTTAATAAATCTTATTCACAAAACTAAATAACTTAAGTAAGTGCACCAAGACCGAACATTTTTCGTAAAGAATTTTCGACCAGTTTTAAATGCAGCAGCCAAAATCAGTAAAAGATTTTGCACTTCGAAAAAATTGTGTTCGTTCATATTGCAAACCATGTAATTCTCAGAACAAACTGAACATCACAATTTCATTGGCACTCATCTCCCATCGCTACTTAAAACTAGTAAACTCCACCCTCTTCGCTTAGTCTCAGAACTAATACCATATAAGATATGGAACTTAATTACATCGATTATTGCAGCACTCATTATTACCTTTCGTTTGATACCCATATTGTACTAACATATTTTGGGTCACCTTGGTCCACATATCGGTCGATATATCCGAAACTGGTAGAGCTATCGGAACAAATGATGTCTTATATTTTAAGTTAAACATCCAGTAAGTCCAAATTTGATGTGTAGATTTAAATTATGGTATGCAATAAAATTCTATAAAATTTTTGAAAACGTTCGTGACACTGCCCACTTGTGATTAAGTAAATTTACAAATATAAATTATCACAAGGTTTAAGGTGCCATAAAAAACTCGGCGAGTGTACTCTTGCTATCAGGGCCGTATCTAAAGTTTTCGAATGGGAATCGATATCTTTAATATAAATGCGAAAGTTGAGAAAGATTGTCCCGCTTTACAGCCAAGATATATATCTAAAGTGTAAACAATTACATATGTATCGAATTAAAATAACAAAAAAGAATTAATTATAATATAGAAAAGTTATTTTACAAATGACACCATGCAGGCATTAAGCTATCAATGCAAAACATGAGGAAATATGTAAACTTTATTTATGATACTAAGGCCCGGGTTTTTAGTCCTTGGTTAAGCTCAGTTTAAACTAAGTTTGCTTAAACTCGGTGTAAATTTAAACTCCAGTTAAACTGCAGAGCGGTTTTTCAGTGTGAGTTTAAGGCCGCTTTTAATATTTGCTTTTTATACGGCAACATTGGTTTTTTCTTTATCTAGATACGGCAACAGATAATATTTGTATACATATTCAACGCCATTGCTTCTCTTCAGTACTGTAATAGTTAGCATTTCGCTAATTTCTGCATCACTATAATCACTTTCGGCAGATGATATATCCAGTATTTAATGAAATATAAAAATATCGTCCTTTCTTAATTGCGTTCAGCTTATTGTTTCACAACTAAAACCATCAAATATGCAAAACAGCTGACAGGTTAACTAGAGTTTAACCCTGCCGAATTGACCGCTTAAACTACGTTTAAACTTCGTTTAAAGTTGACTGAAAAACTGCGTAACAAGTTTAAGCTTAGTTTAACTGACAAATTTAGTTAAACTTGTACTGAAAAACCGGGCCTAACTGTGTTCACAAATCATTAAGAGTATTCAACAACTGAGTTAGTTTTGTTTTTGTATTTTTTGTGGTTAAGTTTGTGAAAAGAAAAGAAAAGAAGAGAAAAGAAAAGAAAAGAAAAGAAAAGAAAAGAGAAGAAAAGAAAAGAAAAGAAAAGAAAAGAAAAGGAAGTGGAAGGAAAGAAAAGAAAAGGAAAGTGAAGGAATGGATAAGCAAAACCAGAAAATAATTAAATAAGTTATAAGTAGAGACTCTGGAGAGAAAAAAAAAATCTAAGAAACCGGAAATATAGTAAAGGGAATTTACAGCAGAGAAAGGAAGGGGAGCAGGGCGAATAAAAGAATTAAAACAAATTAAAATAAAATAAATTTTTGTGGTTGAATTTCAACCACTGGGCGATCTCTAGTGTTTAATTACTTTACAAGCGGGACTAACGGGAGTGAAATTTACCCGACCTAGAAGCTTCCACTGGTCATATCAAATCGCTACCACGACAGTCGGGCAGAACCGCAAGGGAGTACCGGAGCGTACCGGATTCATTTCCGGCCAAGGACTCTCAGTTCGACAGCACTCCCCAAAACTTTCGGGGAGTGTTTTTGTCGTTACAACAACAACAACAGATTTACCCGACCCAGAGTTTCTATTTCAGTGTACATTTTTTCATTATGCACCCAGGAGTTAATTATCGCTCTTATTATTCGAATTACCTTTCACGCGGGAAGAAGTGACTCATTGCTTCTTTGCTTACTAAGTATCTTAAACAGATACAAATTTTGATGTTGCCCTCTACGGCTCTGATATGCTAATTCGAAGATTAATAAATGACCTCCAAAATATGCATATGTGAACTCATTACATGAACTCTAAGACCTTGAGCTGATAAAAAGTCAACAGTGCGTATAAATTTGGTTTGCTCTATATATTACATACTTATAACAAACCGAAAAGCATTCTAGTCAGGGAGTAGTCAGACCGTTGCGATATGACTAGCCGCTGTTCGTCTGAGCCGGTTATATAAAAATATATGTGTTTGTGTTTCGGTTCTACTGTTGAACCGCGGTTCTACTCACATTTTTTCATATTTTTTTTTGTGTGACTTCCAACGACATCTGCCAATGAGGACATACTTTTATGGAAGAAATTCACTTGGAGTACACGAGAACAGAGCATCCCCATAGTAAGAATCAAGCACTCTTTCTACATTGTTACATTATTGAACTCATATCAAATTATGGATTATGAACATTCTGATCCGAACTCCACCAGTTTTTGGGATCGGCTTTTGGTTTGGTGCATGCATTTTCGTATAGGAGCGTTTCCGTTCATCCTTCGATTCTAAGTCCAAAAGAAGCCAGAATATTTTTTGTGTAGTTACATAGTGAATCTTTGTTTGGCCTTTCACAAAAAATCATCTACCTGTCAGAAGAGATTCAGTAGCATAAGTAATGAAGTAGCACAGCACAAATTGAAAGCGTAGCTGAGCATAAACTTCGTCACAGCAAAATTCGCCTCATATAATTACAAAATTGGTAAAACTTTGCTTACGTAATTCTTGGATGGTAATGAAAACAAATACATTTTTATAACTTAGTCATCATCGAGAACTATAGTAAATTTTCCAGACATTTGTGGATGATAAAAATAATGACATAACGAATCATTAATCGTTTACTGCCAGTAGTCAAAGCTCTAAGATTTATCTTGTTTTTGTGATGCTCGTAAGTTGTATTCTTTTTAGCACAAAGGTGGAGCCGAAGCGTTGACGCCCTGCTGTAGGAATTATTTTATTTTACACTCAATTTCCATTACAAACAAAAACAAAACTGTTATTCAACATACATTTTTTGCTGATTTTGCAAATTACAAGTACATATGGAGGTATGTATCTCGTGTGTAATGGTAATGAGGTATGACACTGAGCAACAAATTTTCCTTATTACCATAAATAGATATGTAAATTGATTTGCTACATGTGCACATTAGAGTGACTAGTTTTCAAGCGATATTTCTTTCTGCTGAAAACTCAATTTTAGGTGGTTGATTAAGGCGAAGACGTATAGAAATAACCACAATGACATTGGAGCAATTAGGATATATGGGAACCCAAAAGATTAGGTAAAAGGGATGAAGAAGGAGTATTGAAGTGAAATCTAGAGAAAACGAAGAAGTGGTAGGGAAAAGGTAAGAGCAAATTGAAAAAAGCCCTGGAAAATAGAAAGTTAAAAGAAAATGGAAAACAAGAAAGTGAAGAAGTGGGACAAGAATTAAAGTTAAGATTATAATGATACCGCATAATGTTAGCAGTCGTAAAGCTTTGGGTTCCTCGAAAAGCGGTGGGCAATATCAGGCCCGCTCCATATGGACTATTACATTTATCGTAATTAGCTGCACCGCTTTGCCATAAACTTGAAGGACCGTCGTGCTCAATTTGACCGATTTTACTTTCATTATTTTTCTGACGAAAAAACAGCATTAATTTTTAATTTTTTTTTAAGTATTCATGAAACGAGCTCAAGGCCAAGAATAATAATTTTTCACTTTTTTGAATTTTTATGAAAATTATTATTGTTTTTATTTATTAATAATCAGTTTGATTAATTATTAAAAGTTTTTTGATTGAATAGAGTAGGAAAAATGTTTAGAGGCAACTACCATAGCTTTTCTTATAGATCCATTTCGGAAGCTGCTAGACTTCACTTCATCAGAGAAATTTTGGCACGGATTGCTAACCATTAAGCTAACAATACGCTGGTTTTGATGTCATCTAAACTCCTAGTTCTATTCTTCTTTACCATATGCATGAACCACTTCCGCCATTTGACAGTTAGTAGTGTGATCATGATGGATTTTGTCAGATCTGTTTTATCATCAGAACTGCCTTACCGTGTGCTCTCGGTGTTGTTATTGCTTTTTTATACCAACAATTTTTGTTGATTTACGGCCTGTACATTTTCAAGTATTCATGAAACGAACTGCCATAGCTTTTCTTATAGATCCATTTCGGAAGCTGGAAGATGACATCAAACCAGCGTATTGTTAGCTAACGATTAGCAATGCTTCCGAAATGGATCTATAATAAAAGCTATGGCAGTTGTCTCTAAACATTTTTCCTACTCTATTCAATCAAAAAACTTTTAATAATTAATCAAACTGATTATTAATAAATAAAAACAATAATAATTTTCATAAAAATTCAAAAAAGTGAAAAATTATTATTCTTGGCCTTGAGCTCGTTTTATGAATACTTGAAAATGTACAGGCCGTAAATCAACAAAAATTGTTGGTATAAAAAAGCAATTTTTTTTTTCAAAACAACAGAAATATCAGAAGTTTGGGTTTTTGTACAAATATTTGATTGCATTCTCACCGTTTTGAAAATGATAGTAGGAAAAAGCGTTGCCAAACTAATTGACAGAGTCATCACAGCCGTAATATGTGATGCTTGCCGCTATATGCTACTAGCGCTATATGGCGGCATCGCTTTCGAGAAAATCAAAGCTTAACTGAAATCGCCTTAACAGTAAAAATAATCGTGATCGCAACAATATAAATAACGGTAACTGGTAAATAATGGTGACTGTAATCACATCCACAACTGCAATTCTAAACGTGGCTGTAACTGTAAAAAGACTTACACCAGTACTCTTCCTTGTTCTATCTAAGGTTACAATTATGGGTACGTTTGCCTTTAAGTCAAAGTTCACACTTAGGATACGGCTAACAAGAATAGATTTGAATTAATTTAATAACTTAAGCTTTGGGGCATCCGCAGACGTTGGCACGCCATGTTTACCGTCTACTTGATACTAAAGATTTTGGTTTTAAACAGACATCAAAAATAACCATTTTTTGTATTTTGAATTTCATAAAAATCACTGAAAAAAATCTTTTCGTGATAATTATAGCTGAGAAATATTTTTTTGAGTCATCCTCAATTATTATTTTGATATTTTACTTTAAAAATTTCAAAATAATAATAATTATAAGGAATTTTTTTTTTAGTCTTCAAAGACTTAAGGCCGGTTTCACCAACGCGACTAAGACTAAAACTAAGTCGTGACTTAAGTTAGCACAAATTCGAGACTAACTAAATTTTGGGTTTCACCAACTGAGCGACTTAAATAATTTTGAACAACCCAATCGGCTGTTTTATGCATAGTAGTATTTTTTTTCCCAGACAACTCTGCGCGTCCCAATACCCCAGTGCGAAATGGGCATGTATGGCCATACACGAAGGAATGTATTGATCTTACACCCATTTCTCTTTAGTTGGAAGGTACTAAATTTAGCGCTTAATTAAAAACGATGGTTGCATGCTAGAAAACAAGCGTTCACATGCATCTACGCATACGCCGTTAAAGTCATGCTTGACGCATTTTCCGGCTGGGACATTGTACAAAACAAATTAGGAGCATTACTGACATTTAGGTTTTGAACGACAGCAACACTGACTTAGTCGAGTATAAGTCAGCTGGCAGGCTGACTAAGTTGTGACTTAGTTAAGTTAAAAGGTGAAACTGAAAAAGTGAAAAACTCGACTTAACTTAGGTGAAACCAGCCCTTAGTCTTTGAAAAACATTGTTTTCATTTTACTGTCGTAAAACGAGCAAGTCACATAGGCAATAAAGTCCACTTAAACATGACCCCGGTTTGCCTTCGTGAAGGTGAAAGCCAAAGAAAGGGTGTCTATTACCTACAGTGTCAATATTTCGCCAAACCTACAATGAATATTAATTAATTAAGAGGAAAATATGTCATATATGTATGTAGAAGTGTGATACAATCGTGGTGGTGCTTTTTTTTGGCGCTTAACCTGGGCGATTTTAGCCCAAACATAGGGAGCTCAAGCCATTCTCCGTCTGTTTTTCCATCACATTCTAGGCCTCCTCTGCGGAATTCGGTTGTCGATAGAAGAAACCGTCTGGGCCGGATATTCTTTCTCCATTCGCATAACATGACCCAGCCAGCGAAGCCTTTGGTCTTTAATTCGCTGCATTATAGCCATATCTGCTCGTATATCACATTGTTAAGTTCTACAATCGCCGTCGGCATCACCTAATACTTTTTCTCTTGAATCCAAGAGGCATCTGATCCTCTCCCGGCACTGTCCATGAAAAACGATGGGTCCGTTTCTGAGCCAAATCATGCAGGAAGAATGTCTAGAAAAATCTTCTACAGAAGATTTATGGTCCTTCATGTGATGCCAACGGCGTTTCAAAGAACATTTAACAATACGCTGTGCAGGCTTTCCTCAATTATGAGCATAGCGTTGCGAGATAAATTCCAAAATCCCATTGGACGGAAAAAAATACTATGGAATGCTTGACCTCCCTAGGTGGTTTCGATTGACGTCATTTATCGGTAAGAAGGGATGACTGGTATGCTTTGATACGCCATGGTTTGTTTTGTTTCCACGCCGACGACTGTATGAAAATGGCAACGAAGCAGAACCCTAAAACGATTATCTTCATGGGTTATCCAGTTTTTTGTCGAGCGGAACCTATCATTGTCCCCGACAAAATCCTCGGCCCCCCAATTTCTGAGGTGGCACAAACATTTGAACAAGGAGTTAGACGTCCAGTCCTTACCAACTGTCAAACAACCTAAAATCTTGGATGTGACGTAACATGAAATTCTCAAATTCGTCGCTTACGCAGTTTCTTGAATACTTTAACTCGAGGGAGGATACGTATCTACATTAGAACTTGATATGCCCAATGAAAGTCCTTTGTAAGAAGAAATTACTTGTTAAACAAGGTCATAAAATCAGTTATACTAAAGCACATCATTGAATAACTAATTATACAAAAGGCTTTTCCAATTTCCGTCTCACATTGAATAACTTTGAAAACTTGAAAAAATATATCTTACAAATAATTCTTACTGTGAGACTTTTATAATATAAATTACAGAAAAAAATTCTTTGAAGACTTAAAAAAAAATTCGGATAATTATTATTTCGCTTTCAAAAATATAAAAGTCGTTCAATAATTTTTATTAACCATTTTCATTTTTTCTAATGCAAAGTAATAATTTTTCAAGAATTAAAAAAAATATCTATTCAAATGAAATAATTATTTTGGGACTTTTATGAATATTTCTTATAATATTTTTACCTCTGGTTTTAAAAGCAGTATGCGTCATCGGATTAGGACCTAGAATATACCCCCATTTAGGTATGCCTGTACTATGAGGTGACTAAGACAGCTCATATTCCTAAGTGGCAGTGGTTTGGCAAGCTCTCCGAGTGTATGTCTGCCATGGAAGGCAAACAATTGCAAATTCTGTTCGGATCGACCAATTTGTAGAAAAAAATTCAAAGCAGTACACCACAAATTGGAATAGAAGCTTGGAGTGAAAATGTCTTCGGAGGTTTATGATGATATACCGCTTTACATTTATTTATTGTATAGAAAATGCTTACCCAAATAAAGGGTGTTTTTTTTAGGGGTATAGAACTTCGAATTAAAATAAAACACAAGAAAATCGTTTTAAGGTCCATCAATTTGGCTTTATTGGAAGGATAATTTTATGCCATTAATGTTTAAATATGATTTCGGGCATGTGGCCGCCGCGGCTGGCTCGAATAAAGCCAATTCTACAGGTCCAATTTTCAACCACTTTTTCGAGCATATGGGGCCGTATGTCGGCAATAACGCCATGAATGTTGGCTTCCAATTCCCCTAACGTTTCTGGTTTGTTGGTGTAGACGAGCGACTTCACATATCCCCAAAGAAAATAATCCAATGGTGTCAAATCACACGACCTTGGTGGCCAATTGACAGGTCCATTCCGCGAAATTATGCGCTCATCGAATGTTTCCTTCAATAAATCGATTGTGACGTGCGCTGTGTGGCATGTAGCGCCGTCTTGTTGGAACCACAACTCATCCACATTCATGCCATCCAATTCGGGAACAAAATAGTCGGTTATCATGGCTCTATACCGGTCTCCATTAACGGTAGCTCTCTCTCCAGCATTATTGCGGAAGAAGTATGGCCCAATGACTCCACCAGCCCATAGAGCACACCAAACAGTCAGTTTTTGTGGATGTAATGGCGTTTCAAGGGTCTCATGTGGATTCTCTTCACTCCAAATGCGGCAATTTTGTTTATTGACGTAGCCATTCAACCAAAAATGAGCCTCATCACTGAACAAAATTTTGCGATGAAAATCAGCATCGAAATCAATCTCATTTTCGGCCCATACACCAAAATCACGACGCATTGCATGGTCTCGCGGCTTTAATTCTTGCACAAGCTGGATCTTGTAAGGTCCCAAGCCAAGATCTTTGCGCAAACTCTTCCATAAAGTTGATGGACAAAGCTCCAATTGCTGTGCACGGTGGCGAATCGATTCATTCGGGTCCTCTTCAACACTTTGCTCTACAGCGGCAATTGTTTCTTCGGTGCGCACTGTTCGACGTCTCTGCGGATGCGTATTATCACATAGAGTAAACGTAGTGCGAAAACGATCCATGGTTAACCGAATTAATTGCTCTGATGGACGATTATGTCGACCATAAAATGGACGGAGCTCACGGTAAACTTCGCGAACTGAACCATTATTTTCGAAATAAATTTGCACGATTTGCAAGCGTTGTTCTTTTGTCAACCTGTTCATGATGAAATGGCAAACCAAACTGAACATAAATGACATTTGAGTTGCCAGATTTGACGACAAAATGCCAGTTTTATCTCTATTCGAAAAACAAACCTGTAAAAAAACACCCTGTATTAAGATTTGAACCCATATCAAAACTGGACTCCTAGATTCAGCGTGGACTAATCTTATTATTTGCAGAGAATGTTTCAGCATAGTGTTTGTATTCCTTTTCGTGTTTCATAATTGCTTTCAAGAAAAACTTACAAACATAAACGCGAATACGAAGCAGAAAAGAAAACACAAGCAGAACTGAATTTAATAATTTTCTCATGTGAAAGAAAATATATAATTAATTTGGATGCTAAGGTCCATACTTTTAATTCGAGCTTAATCTTAAATTGCTTAAATTATGCTATGTTTTTGAAAAATAGAACACTTATTTGTTTTTTCAAAGAAACAAAGTACAAAAAACAAAACCAATAAAAAACTCCAGAATGTAAACCACCCTATTTCACATTATTATATATACATATATGAAACCTAATATTGGTTTTTTAAGTGAGTTCATAATTATTTACGTCTATATATCTATATACATATATATAAAATGTGATACATGTATGTACATATATAAGTTTGAGTATCTCTATGCACATACGTATATAATCTCATGCATGTAAGTTTAGAGTTAAGTAATTGTTGCTGCCGACAAATCACATTTTATGTCAAGTTCAGCCTGTCACCAATCGCTTATGTCCTTTAGATAGAATCAAATCACATCTGCTTTTTCTTCTTCAATTCATGGGCATTCACGTACGATCACATTCTCTCCCGTACGATTTCTAAAATGTGAAGCTTAAAAAAGTTGACTTTTCATTCAAGCAATTAGAGTCAAGCTTTAAAAGGCATATTTAATTGACAAACATTACCAGTTTGATAAGCGCAATAAGTTAAACACTTTTATTTGTTAGCTACCTTCAAACATACATACATGTAAATGTACATGCATATAAAATCATATATTTCTTACTAAATGAATGTAGAAAATAATAATTAAGTTAAACAGTTGCAGCCTAGAAAAAAAGTGTCAATTCAATAAATTTGTTTTGTACTGTTTTGCGGTCATTTGAAATCGATTTGTTGTTGGAACACATTTTGATAAGTAAATCTAGAATACGAAAAGACGTATATATTTACAAACACACTTGCTAATGTATGTCAGTAGCAGTGGAAAGAATGCCACGTGTTGTAACTCATAAATTTGATTTGTTAAGCACTTTAAGCGTGTTTTTAGATCGATGACATATTAATTGAAGCGGTACATACTAGTGATGTAACGGGTATTTCCGGATATTCGAATTCGAAACATGTTTTGCAAGACAATAAAACCAAATCTATTAATTTCCTATATTTTTATGCAGGAAAAAGTAACCAAAGTTAGGAATAACATTTTAAGTCTCCACTTTAGGACTAGGAGCACTATGTAACCTAACATGGACTGTTAAAGTTTCTCAGAAACTTACCTAAAGGAAATAATGGTACCTGGAAGTTATGTCCCAAAATATTACAGTTTTAAAAAACTTTTGTGTAACACCACTTATCATTGTGGGAGAGTGTTGTTTTTTTAAAAATATGCAGTTAATTATTTTTTATTTTCTTGATCAAAAAGTCTGTTATATAGTTTGTTTAATAAGAGAACTGTTATTATACGAGTATTCACTTAAGTAATACGATAAAGTTATTTATTTTAGAAAAAGAAGTACTTAAGGTCCTAAATCTTCTTCTTTACTGGCGCTTAAACGGTTAAACGATTTTGCCCGCCCAAAAAAGCACGCCAGTCATTTTTGCTTGCTGATAATGGGCGCCAATTGGTAACTCAATAACCACTTGGTCTTCATTTACTTCGATAGGCGGTTTCAGATAAAAGTATGTACTTTCATTATTCATCATTAAATCTTCTTATTTCCGATTAAGACAAATTAAATAAAGAACTTTATTTTCTCCACAATATTTTAGAAATGCATTAGTGAATCTAACTTTTATGATTACATTTAGCTTAACATTTACAAATCTTTAAAGTTTATACCTGATTATAATTGTTAAATTATTTTAAATTTCAGCATTCTCAGTGCTCACTCGCGCTAGTCACTTGCTTCCTTTCACTTTGTTCAGCGATCCGTGTATATTTTAACACAAATACGGGTGTCATTGTGCCACCAACGCCACACACTACAGTACGTCCATTGCTACCTTATCGCGATCCGGCACCTGTATGGGAGGACGTAAGCAATGATTTACCAAATCCAAATAAATATACGTAAGTACTAAAAGGAAAGATTTAAGACACGAACTTTCATAATAATTCTGTGAATTAGTAGTGGGACTATTTTCGAATAATATTCGAATAAATACTATTTGCGTAAACGAATAATAATATTCGTTTCAAAATATTCGAATAGTATTTATTCGAATAATTAATCCGTTTATTTGAACAGTATTATTCGAATCGTGGTATTCGAATAGTTGTATTGAAATGCGAGAGATGTCGGAAGCGAAATTCACTGTGCATGATTCACAGTTTGTATGTATGTTTGCGTGTACAAATGTGTGCATAAGCTGTAGTGATATTTGTTCAACTATTCGAATAATACTAGTATTCGAAAAATGCTATTCGAATATAAGTATAAATTATTCGAATTATTTATAGCCTTCGAATAAATGGATTTTTTGTTCGAATAATTTTTATTCGAATAGTCCCATGCCTACTGTTAATACCCAGTTTAGCTTGAATCAAGTGAAGAGATTATTTAGAAAACAATTTAACTTTAAGATTATAAAAAGAGCCAAAAGTAGTAGTAGTAGTTGGTAGACACCCTCATAGTGTTATCACCATCGGTGTCTATGAAGATATGCCCTATGCTGTTCTATTATCATACTCTGCTTGAATGCCTGAGTAAATCGTTGCAAGCGACAAATACTGTTCGGAAGACATATAAGTTAGCTATCAGACGACGCAGACTTCCTGATCCTTTCTTTGGTGGTCCCCTACTTTCGCTGCTTCCACCGGAGGGTGTCGTAGTAATACTTTCGATTATTATTTGGAATAATGGTCTGAATTCGTTGTTTGGCTTAATGGTGCCGCCGTAGTATAGTGGTAATGTGCTGGCCTACTAAAGATGTCTGGTTTCAATACCGGGACAGGTAATATCATAAGTGATTTGAGGAAGATTTTTCAAAACGAGGTCACCCATCTAATGTGGTCGGCAAGATCTTAAAACCATTATTAGACGAAAATTCTTTGACACTGAGAGGTTACTGGGTACGGCCACTAGGTGAGCCAAATCCTGCGAACTCAACCCAAATAGAAATAAAATATTTCCCTTAAGTGAAAGCTCAATATCCCTATCGGAGGGAAAGCTTCCGGTAATTTTATAAAAATTCGGCAAAGGACGACAGATTTCAACCCTGCGTAAGCACTACTGTAAAAACGAAAAGGACTGATGTCGACAGAGTACTTAGTGCAAGCTAGGAACCATTCAGGGAAGATGATAAAACCGAGGACACAATGTAAAACTCTATACTACAATCGAGCAGAGTGCGATAATACATCACCTGCTGATTGACTTTAGCCCAGGACTAAATATTTCTGATGCAAAGATTTTTTTACAAAATTATGAGAAGTTTTTTCTCCAAGAAGAATGTTGCCCTCAAGATTTGGACTATCTAGTCATTGTAGCTTAAATGTTCAGAAAACCAGGCAGTGTTGCTAATCAAACAGTTAAGTATAGCCAGCTCTATAGCGAGGGCTACCATTTGGCAGCTACTATATATAATTCTTATGTGCAGCAGTTGGTAACCATAAGGCAGTAAGTGTTTCAAGGCCCCCTCTGGGTTAGGGGGGTAAGAATATTCCCGAGGTAGGTATGACTGTCGTAAGAGGCTACTAAATCAATAAAAGGTGCAACTTAATGGTTAATCCACGGATATGATGATCTCACCTTTTATTACCAAGTGAGATGACCTTCAAGGTTCCATTGGTCATACAAAACCGCTCCGGAGACAGTCGGGCATGTAGCGCAGTGGAGTACCAAAGCGTACCGGGTCCATATCCGCAAGGACTGTCACTTTCGACAACAATCCCCAAAATCTTCGGGGCGTGTTTTTGTAGCAGAATAGAACCAACAACAGGCGTATTAAGGTGTTTTCGAGTAACGATAGAAGCTTGATTGATTATCAAGGAATTCAATTTTCACTTTCTAAAGAGTAAAAAATGCACAAAATTTGGGATCTAAATAACTACATTTTTCTTTTTTCTATCTTTTAGCTATATTTTACCGCCACCATCACGACCACGACCACGACCAACTGGCAATAACTACGCTACGTCATGGCAGAAGCCAGCGCATTTCTATGGCAACCTTTTGCTGAACTCCAATGAAAATACCCACTTTCCACAGAGCAATCCGAATCTGGGCAGTGGAAGTTTGGCAGCGAAATATATACCCAATGTGGGTATACGATACACAGCTATTGTGGCGCCACAAAGCATTAAGAACAACAATAACAGCAACAATAATAACGTCAATAGTGGCAGTAATTACTTCGGCAACGACAAGAAATTGCATGGAAAATACAACGAGAAAACGAAAAAATATAAAGCATACGAGAAGGTCAAATACGTGCCACAGAATTATGTAAGATACTTGCATTACACGAATAGGATATAATGCTATAACAAAATGCTATAATACATGAAATAATGAAATTTTGCAAATTAAACAAATCAATAATTTTGGAAGTCAAAGAATTTGAAAGAAAACAAAAAAATATAAAATCATTTTGGGTTATATAAAAATTATTAAAAATTTTGATACTAATTTTAACTGTTCAAAATTATTTCATTAAAATATATAAGTATTAAGTTTTCAGTACTTTAAGCAGGTATCTTAATCTAGTTAATAGCTTAAGCGTATACACAGCTCAGACCCACACACATTTTATGTCATTGAAAGCTAGATGTATGTATGTAAATATGTATGTATGTGCCCGCATTCATATATTTACTGTACATTCACTTTTCCTAGCACCCATTTCTGGCTTAATTATCATTAGCATGTAGTGTGTGTAGCTATTCAACTCATCACATCATCTTTTCATCTCATCATCTTCTCATTACAGTTTACACACCTTCAATTGGCACAACCCAACGATACAGATAAAGCTGAAATATTAAATAAAGATCAGTTGATGCACACACAACAACAGCAAAAATTGCCCTATTCTGACCCACCTACCGCTTTTCAGCCATACACCGATGTATCCACAAAATCTGGCGTGAGCTTAGATAAATCAACATCAGTTGCGACAATAGTCGCAGCATCAACCTCAACCGCAGCTTCAATTACCAGCTCAACTACATACAAACAATCGAAGTTAGTGCACGAAAAAGATCAGACATTTACGAAAGGTAAATCTTACTCATGGAAGCAACCAAAACCGTCATCCTACACAGCTGCGGTTGGTCAAAAGGCTAATGTGATTGCTAGCATGAAGAGCAGGTGAATGTTTGCCTGAAATCGTCTCAGCAGTTTACGATGATTGCTATCGCTGGCCTGTTAGCAGCGGCACAAATAGAAGGAAACATTAACAATTGCTTTTTTTAAATTTTTTCATTATTTCATCAGCGCAAAATTTTACTTCAAATCTACAAATTTTTGACACTCAAATGAATCGTTTGCTGTTTTTTAAAATCGGCTTACAATTCCTTTTCTAGCTTAATTGCCTTCAAATGTCTTTGACCATTGTAAATGCGGTGCTCAGTGAAAATAAATTTTGTAATTATTAACTGCTAGAAATTGTCCCTTAAGGGCGCATAAATTTCTTTGCACACCTGTTTCGCCATAAATCAAAAATGAAATCACACTTTTTTTGATCTGAATGTATGTAAGCATGTATTAGGGTTGCCAATTTTTTATATATTTTGAACTGAATGCACATTCCCGGGGTTCTCTATTCCAAACTGTAGGATTTTGAAATATGTTTTTTTTTATTATTGAGTTTAATGAAAGCTAGTTTATTGAAGACAAAACTAATTTAAAGCGGTGGGCAAATTTATTTCTCAACAGTTTTGAAGCAAATTTTTAAATTGTTGAAGATATCTGTATGCAACTTTTAAAATGGATCATCTAGATAAACACATTTTATATGAAACAAATTTGCAACTTTAAGTAAAACAGAGAACACATAAATTTGGAAATTTTCTGCACCTAGAAAGCACGTGGCCTCGGAACTTCGGGTTCGTCATCCCTAGTATGTATATATATATGTATATGATTGTAGATGAAAGGGTAGTAATAATATTACACACATATAAACTGTTTGCGAATAGCACATATAATTATATACGTAAGTATGTATATATAAAATAAAAAGAAATGTGCACCGATTGTATTTAATCGCATTCGTAAGTCTATACGATAAAAAATGTATAAATCATTTAAAAATAAACTGTATATTAGTAATATTTGAATAAGAGAACGATAAATAAAATGATTATAATAATACTTTTATCTTATTTGTTAAAGGGTAAGTCGTTGTGACCTATGAAATCCTGTATTTGATGGCAATATAAATTATTTTTACACCCAACACAAACAAACACCAGTGGCAAGCAGATAATTCACCAACATCAACCCGTTTTTAATATCGAATAAATCTAATTAATAAATTACTAATTAATCGGATTGATTGGGTTATTATTAATTATAAACTAATTAATCGGATTAATTAATGCGATAACCTAATCATCCGATTAAATAATTAGTCGTAATCATAATCTAATTAGTCATAACCTAATTAATTAGATTAATTAGTTTCTAATTAATCCGATTAATTAGTTTCTAATTAATCATCCCAACTAATACGATTAATTAATTTCTAATTAATCATTAAATAATTAGTCCGATTAATTAGCTTCTAAATAATCATAACCCAATTAATCAGTTTCTAATTAATCATAAACTTGAAAACAAGAGAACCCCCTTGAGAATGTAATATGAATCACACATATTATGCTAGTAGGCTCAGCTAAAATGGTCCCGAAAACGTAAGAAGTTAACTTCCATCACGTGTACTGTGCTACTCGCGGTTACTTTTAATCGAGAAAGAAGCCACATTCCCTGTTGAGATCCCTGTAACTTCCCAATAAATTTAAACTCCTTAAAACTTCAGTCCATTGTTAAAGCTATTTTATATTTAATGGCTCTAAAATGCATATTAACTTACGGTATTGGTTTGGATCCTCAATACTTCCTAAGCACTGAAAAATAGAGAATAATATCTGAAGTTTCACTTCAGCCTAAAAGCTCGCTGCCCATGTAACTACCACCAAATACAGAGCCGCCACAAAATTGTAAAATCCCGTGGTGTCAGGGCGACAACAGAAACCTCATTTCAGTTCAACCGACGTCAGAAGAGCCTGATGACGATTCCTGTAATAAACGTCGAGTCAGTGTGAAATACTGTTACAAGTAAGAATATAAAGAACAAATTAACCTTTTTTTTTAAAGACTGGACCTTTTATTCCTTTTAAATAAAAGTCGAAAAAACTGTTACTTTATTTTATCTAGACAAAAATAGTCGGTCAAAATGGAGTTTTATTTTTTCTCGTTAAAAATAAGAGTTGTATTTGGTGAGATAATTTTAAAGACAGAATAAAAGACCTTTTCAATAACTAATATTGCTGTCGGGAAAAAATAAAAGTCTGGACTCTTAACTTACTACTGGACTAATCTCAAAACAAATTGACTAATTAACTGTGGACAGGATTTTGATCCTGGAAGTCCTGAGATGACAGAAAAGTTGAGGACTTCTTGGTAACCATCTCTATCTAAGATCGAAAAGAAAATAACTTTTAGCTAGGTCCATGTTTTTTCCATGAGTCACCGCTTTCGACGAATTTATTTAAAAACAAGTAAGGAAGTCAAATTTCGGGTGGAACCGAACATTATAGACCTAGTAGTGATCTATTATGACATCCCAATTTACGCAGGTCTACGAACTTTTAGTACGTATTTGCGTTCAAATAGACAGACGGACAGACAGATAGACGTATCGAGAGACGGACATGGCTACATCGACTCAGCTGATCATTTCAGTATACGTACAAACATTTCATGTTCATGAAAGGTATGAATATCTAAAAAGATATACAACTTCGCTTTTGCAGTGGGGTATTAACTACTTGCCCGGATATTTTACTTTTCATCCTGAACGTTTTGATATGCATTAATATTTATCGTTGCATATCGTTGTAATTTTTCCTCTAATATCAATTAACATTATACATTTATATATCTCGATTCGTTTATGCCGAATGAAGTAATATACCTTGTGTGCGTAACAAAAATAGATATAAAAAAGGGTGTCTTTCATAGGCGCCAAAGAAGTCAACCGATCATTATAAAATTTTCACAATATATACTTGGATTCACTGGGTATAGCATAGACAATATATAGTTTTGGAAAAGTGGGCGGAGCCACGGCCCCAGGCTATAAAGTTTCAATTCGTCATAACTCCAAACTTTTTTGGTCTAAATTAATGAAATTTGGATATATGTGTCACTTAGTCAATATCTATCAATTTGTGTTTTGTTTTACTCTTGAACTTTCACGATAGGTTCAGGAGTTCGCTGGGCACGACACAGTCTGTATATAGATTTTGGAAAAGCCCCCAGGTTATGTAAAGCTGCAGTTCGGTATAGCTAGGAGTTTATTTGGTTCAAGTTAATGACATTTTATATATAGATGTATTCTTTGTATCACAACGTCAAAACAACGTCTATCGGGTTTGCTAGTATATTATAAAATGGCGAAAGCAAACAACGAATTTCTTTTGTAAAACTGAGAGAATAGTTTGCGTTCAAATAGACAGACAGACAGACGGACGGAGATCATTTTAGTGAACTATTCTCTTCTTGCTCTTATACTTACATACATTTAATGTTTATGAAAGGTATGAAAATCAAAAACGATATACGAGGTGTGCTCAAAAAGTATCGCGAATTTTGTGTTTTTTCAAAAATTATTTATTTATTCATGAATATCTATTTTGTCCCCTTCAAAGTAATCCCGATGAGATATTATACACTTGTTCCAACGGTTTTTCCAATCTTCGAAGCACTTCAAAAAATCATTTTTTTGTATCTTGTTCAGCTCCTCCTTCGATGCCGTCTTTATCTCGTCAAGAGAAGCGTAACGTCGTCCTTTCATGGGCCTCTTCAGTTTAGGGAACAAGAAAAAGTCACAGGGGGCCAGATCTGGGGAATACGGTGGCTGCGGCATCATTAGTGTGTTGTTTTTGGCCAAAAAGTCGCGCACAAGCAACGATGCGTGAGCAGGGGCGTTATCGTGGTGCAAAAGCCAATTTTTGTTCTTCCACAAATCCGGGCGTTTCTGGCGGATTGCTTCGCCCAAATTGCGCATAACTTACAGGTAATATTCCTTATTGACCGTTTTTCCCTGTGGCAAGAACTCATGATGCACCACGCCCCTGCAATCGAAGAAAACTGTCAGCAAAACTTTCACATTCGACCGAACTTGGCGCGCTTTTTTCGGTCTTGGTTCGTGCGGCAGCTTCCATTGAGATGATTGAGCTTTGGTTTCCAGGTCATAACCATAAACCCACGATTCGTCACCAGTTATGACCCTCTGGAGCAAATTTGGGTCGTCGCGGGCAGAGTTTAACATCTCATTAGCAATGTTCATGCGATGCTGTTTTTGGTCACAATTGAGCAATTTTGGTAAAAAAATAGGTAAAAATCGAAGACGACCCAAAACACGTGCAAGCAAAGCAGCTGTCAACAATTAACTGAACATTCAAAATGGCCGAGCTTGTCGGCATAAGTGAGAGACATGAGTACCAACATAACGCCCCAAAAAATTCGAAATTCGAATATACGTAACCATCGAAAATTCGATATTCGCGATACTTTTTGAACACACCTCGTATAACTTTGCTATTGCAGTGGGCTATTAAATACGTGTCCGCTTTTGCTTGTGTGTTTCCCGATTTGGCAAATTTTTGGCAGGAGTATAATACATACTACTGAGAAGCAGCTGACCAATTTTCATTGAAATATCAATATTGAATTATAAGCGATTGCCTTTGAAAATAGCAGAAATTTTCTGCTGAAAATTAGGCGGCGCCACGCCTACTTCTTAAAAATTGACAAAATTTGTTTGCGGCCGAGTTTTTCTTAAAAAGCTTATTATGTGTGCAAAATCTAATTGATATGACTTGCTTGGTTGTGGAAATATCGCTTTTTAAATTTTGCAAAAAAATTTTTCAGAACTATGTTAAAAAACTGGGCGTGGACATTAACCGATTTCGCCTATTTTTACAGCAAACAGTTACCTTTATATATAGAATAATATCACCAAATTTCGCTTCGACAAATCAATTTTTGGCGGAATTATAGCATACAAAGTTTTGTGGAACAGTCCACTATAAAAGGGGCGGGTGAAGTGAAGTGAAATATAAATGATGTAAAGCTATTTTACGCAAAGTTATTGCCTATTTAATATATCTACGATCCTTTTCAAAATCTTTCATATAAAAGTGGGCGTACACCTTAACCGATCCCGCCCATTTTTTCCTAGAACATGCCTTGCATACCTGGAAACCTGCGTGCTGAATTTGGTTTCGATATCTTGAACGGTTTCTGATTTATGATTAATACCATTTCTAAATTTGACTTAATCAAAAGTGGGCGGTGCCACGACCATTTTCAAAAATTTCTTGAAAAATTTATTTTATGGCGCAATCTCAATGTAGTCACCAAATTTTATCCTTATAGGTGTATTATGTACTGAGTAATCACTTTTTTTGTGTTTTCGAAAATATTCTATATGTAAAAAGTGGGCGTGGCTATCATCCGAATTCGCCCATTTTAAATAGCGCTCGGAGATGAGTGCCAAGGAACCCGCATACCAAATTTCATTAAGATATCTCAAAATTTACTCAAGTTATCGTGTTCACAGACGGACGGACGGACGGACATGGCTTAATCAATTTCGCTTTTCGTCCTGAACATTTTGATATACATAAGTCAATATCTATCTCGATCCGTTTATGCCGTTACGTACTGTCGTTAGGCAACTAAATTTAATGTACCTGGTGTGCGTAGCACTACTAGGTATAACAAGTAAAGAAGTTTAAGTTCAGGTGGAACCGAACATTATATACCTTGTAGTGATCTTTTTATGGCATCCCAATTTATGGAGAAGCAGCTGACCAATTTTCATTGAGATATCTAGCTGAAATTACAAGTAATCGTCTTTGAAAATAGGTGAACTTTTATGCTGAAAAGTGGGCATATGGACCTTAACCAATTACGCCTAATTTCGTTTGAACAAATACATTTTATACAATAAGAGGGGCTAGGCCATGACCATTTTGGAAAATGTATCTTTTTCGAATTTCTTCGTTCACGCACACTTTGAAAGTAAAATAGAAATAATATAAAGCTATTTTACGCAAAGTTATTGCATATTAAATATATCTATGATCCTTTACAAAATCTTTCATATAATAGTGTGCGTGGACCTTAACAAATTTCGCACATTATTTCCGAAACATTCCTTGCATACATGGAAATCTCTGTGCTGAATTTCGTTTTGATATCTTGAACAGTTTTTGATTTATGATTAATATTATTTCTGCATTTGACTTAATTAAAAGTGGGCGGTGCCACGACCATTTTAAAAAATTTCTTGAAAAATTTATTTTATGGCGCAATCTCAATGTAGTCACCAAATTTTATCCTTATAGGTGTATTATGTACTGAATAATCACTTTTTTTTTATTTTCGAAAATATTCTATATATATTCCGATTTCGCCCATTTTAAATAGCGCTTGGGGATGAGTGCCAAGGAACTTGCATACCAAATTTCATGAAGATATCTCAAAATTTACTTAAGTTATCGTGTTAACAGACGGACGGACGAACGGAAGGATATGGCTTAATCAATTTCTCTTTTCCTCCTAAACATATATAAGTCAATATCTACCTCGCTTCGCTTATGCCGTTACATATTCCCGCTACGCCAATGAAGTTAATATACCTTGTTTCCGCAATCACAGGTGATAATTACTCCAATAGATCATCCAAACCCAGGAGGTCCATAATTATGCCATCATCTCAATTTGTAGATGTCAATAAACTTGATTCGCATTGATTTCCAATTTTGCATACAAATATTGTTTAGTGAGCTAATTCAATGCTGTTTTAGTATAATCTCAATTTTGAATAAAAAATAAATTTTTCGCCATTTAATTATTTCTCTATGCATCAAAACAAATATATTTAATTAAGTGCAAACAAACCGGTAGCAATCACTTGTTGTATGTATTTAGCGGATTTGACTTTTGAACTTGTTGAGTGGCTACTTGACTGATTTCCAACCAGATATTTAGTTTGCTTTGTTGCCAATTAACGCGGAAAGATAATTAAAAGCTGGTATAAACGCTCTGGTGCGCTTTTAACCTTTTTTTAAATTTTAACTTTGATGGAACTGATAGCAGTTGTTGCTGCTGGATGTTTAATATTAAGTTACTGTTTACGGCACATGTAATCGCCTTATTTGGCAGAAACGCGCATGTACAAATTTATCGATTTTGAGTTAATGGGTTCATTTGATAAGCCGATTTTTTATGTTTGACCAAAATATTGAGTACTCTAATTGCAAGGAAGCAAAAGATTGTTCCATCTAAATTATTTAGAAAGAAAAAAAATATATGGATTTCCATTAAAGATATATTTGCAAAGAACTGGTATGCTACCATCAATACCTTTCGTCTACATTGGGCTACAATTGATCCGAACTATTCCGTTATAGGCAAAGTTGGGATAGGTTCATTTTAAATATTGTAGCCTACTTTTAGGTGTTGAAAGTAAACTTGCCCGACCGTTCCCGTAGGGGAACAAAGGAATCTGTCTGACACTACCATTTTGGGCATAAATGGGACCAATTAGTCTCTTCATAGGACATGCATCCCTTCAAAGAGATCAAAACTGACATTGGTTGCATGCTTCTTTCCGACTCATCCTGAATTCATCCTAGACTAATCGCTTTTACGCAGGATAGCTTCGACTCTAAAAAGGACGACCTGAATAAATGTACACATTGCGTCGGGCGTAACGCTTGCGGTATATGAGTTGTTGAAAGCTTGTCCGTACACTCCTGTATCACGGTGTTATATGTTGCCTGACCGTTTCAATGTATTATCTGAGATGATAGGAGAAGGATCTGCTGGCAGATTGACTTGGAGGTTGCCAGAAATGTTTCATTTGCTTTAATTTAAGTGCCGCCACAAAGTGAATTGAGGATTATGGTGCGGATCTGTAATTTCGTTGAGGTTACGACGAAATTTTATGGCGCCTGACCGTCGATAGAGTAATACGATCGAAATTTAGGGTAACCATAGATTTGGTCGTTGGCAGTTATAAATTACGCAAGGTGAAGAAACTGGAGATACCCGTTAGATCGAATTTAGTATTCGGACAGTAGTTATCTTATCGTAACTATGACAACTCCATCTCGTGGGGAGGATAGTTTTAATATGGCGAAATAATAACAGAGATAGGGCACCACCCCATGCCCCTTGCGCATAATTATGGCATATAAAATACGAAACTTTTATTTGCGAGTATTTCTTGTTTGTTTTAAGCTATACATAGTAGAAGTAATAGCTGAATATTAGCACATAGCTAGCGACAGATAATATGGATTAGTTACTTCAAGCTATTAGGGTCCTGCTGGAAACTTAATTCATGCCCTTTCAATTGATAAATGCTACTGGCTTTGCATGTTGTATAGGTTTAATTGGTTGATGCAATCTCAAGAGTTGATGTGTGCTGCTCGCCGCTGTTCGCGTGCGCACAATAGCACGATAGCCACCATTCCCATCCACCATGTAATAGACATTGCGCACAAAGCCGCCTGGCTCCAGCAAACCATACTCGCCTACCGTTCTTGTGCCGTGACGTTCCTCGCGATGATGCAAATGCACCATTGACTGTGGATGATCGATGTAGTAATTAAAGCTGTATTTCAACTGAAAATATTAATAATAAAATGTAATACTTTCGTAATTACATATACTTATTTAGATGTAATCTTTTTACATAAAAAAAGATTTGAGTGAAAAGGTATCTGAGAATACGGTTACAGTTAGGGTTGTGCCCTGATTTCAAGTACTGATTAAATAATTTAAATTTATAAACTTAGGGTTATTTGTGTTGATTTATGAAACATTTCACATTTTGAGTAACAGATTTTCAAAATTCTTGCAAAAACAAGTAAGGAAGTCATTAAATACCTAGTAGTGGTCTATTATGGTTTCCTACTTTACCCATACGCATCGTATTAATTTAAAATAAAGAATTGGCAAAAAACTATAGATGTTCCATTTTACAGTGGGTACTTATTTCTTGGCCGGATATTTTGTTTGTTTGCTATCCAATTTGCCAACGTCAAATGTCAGATTTCGGTACAAGCCGAAACTGCTTCAAAATAGACCAAGAAAATTATAGATCTATCATGGTTAGTGAAAATAACTGAAAAGCCGCAAAGAAGAGCTCATGACCTCGTGTCCTGGTGCCGGCGACCACACTCCAGTATTCCTGAAAGTTGTATATATGCGATTGATTTTGATTTATTTCAGCCTAGTAGTTGAATCCATGTCAGACAAATCTGCAGGGTCATTACAGAAAAAAAGATCACTAACTGGGAGAAAAACACTATAACACTGTTGTGTTAAAATCTACTATTTTGCAAAATTATTTAATAATCTAAGTGATTTATTTTGTATGTCGTTCATCTTACTTTCCTATCCTGCTACTACTTACCTCATCATTGTTGTGCTGATTTTTGTAGTCTGCATTGAACTCTGTAAACGTCATACTCTGCTGGGTTTGAGCAATTGAAGGCGGAAAAAATTTTGGAAACAATTGAAGATATATTATCCACATGATGAACTTAAACATAATTAACATGACCTAAAAAAAAGAAATTGAGTAACATAAGTTCGGAAATACTCTTTTTGGTACGAGTATGTTTGTATGTTTGCGGAAACTGGAAAATATTGAAAGTAAGAAATTAAAATTAAATTCCTCATAAGTCGGTCTGCTTTCCCTTAAAAATTTATTGATTACATTAAAATTTTAATTTAAAGTTGTCTGCATAGCATTTATTTTAAAGTATGAGCGAAAGTAAATCAGTTATGAAGTGGACTCTTTTATAAAGTGTTTGCACCGGACATCCATTGAGTGGAACTATTACTTTTTACATATCTGATTCTGTGCTGGCGTATATATCGCGTCTAGTAATAAATGCATAACCCGTTTACTGCCGATTGGTCTGAGGGTGTCCTACAACATACTAAAATTTGAACTTAGTAGAAGTTTTCGAGTTAATTTTTGAAAATGAAAAAGTTCTACCATTTTTCTTTGTTTGTCAATGAGTACTTTGTACATCCAGTGAATAGTTTTTAATGCTTGAAATACTTGGGAAGAATTAGGTTGCGAAACTCATTTTAACCCATTTGATGATTTGTGGTGCAAAGCTCTCTTGCTATATACAAATTCTAAAATGGCATTAATAATAATAACTTCTATTATCAATTTGATTTTATTGTTATTAGAAAGTCAAAGTGTTCTACTTTTTCTTATTTTCCCCGTGGGCCGTTCAAGTAGAAAAACCGTCCCCAAAGCTTTGGCGAGTGTCACAGCTATGGACAATCTTTTGACGGAAAGAATCCGTTATTCAGTTCATATAAAGAAGAACACAAAGAAAATAACTTTAAAATAAAGCGTTATGAAATATCATTGATGTTAATAGGTAGTTCATTGATGTAAAGAAAAATTCCCTTTTTTTGTCTAGGAATCGAAGTTCAGACATTGTGTAGGGAAACTTTCTTTTTGATTAATAACGATAAATAATTTATTGTCTTTTAACAATAAAAACAAATGGTTATCTTTGATTGTCAAAAAAAGTATTATTCTTTTTTCCCCCCCTTTTTACTTCACAGCTGAACAACAGTCAATATATTCGACCAATTCAAATACCAAATTCCACGATTTAAGTCTTAAAGTATATACTGTAACGAAGGAAGTCGTACCTGCACATAAATATAAAATTTTTTTTTTTTTTTAAATTTGGTACAAAAACTAATTGTTATGCAATACTATATTGTGTGAATATTTTTATAACATATCACCATAAAAACATTCTCCTAAAGATTACCTTAGCTTAGATTAGGTTCTTGTCAATCCTTTCATATACTTCTATGCAAAATTGAAGCTTATGGAGGATTTCTCAAGTACATATTTCTGCTGCTTTATTTACAATGTAAACTGAGAAATCTTGCATTACAAGTAAATACATGATTTGGGCTAACAAAGTGAAGCCAAATTAGATAATAAATGAAAGGTCAATATTTAAAGGATAGTAAGATTGCGCTGTGAGTCTGGGTATAGGTACTTTAGTGTTCTGGAATGTTGTGGTTTTAAAGTTGACAAAAGGATATTGTTGTTGTAAGCGTTCGGTTTTAGGCACGAAACTCAAATTTTAAACTAATATTTTTTAAGACCAGCTGGGTATTTTACTGCATTGTGACTAAAGTGGTATTATTACCTATATGGAAATAATCAAGCGTGACTGGGTGATCAAGCTTTGAAGTGAATGGGCGTTAGGGCTAAGAAACGAGAGCCATTAACATTAGGCGACAGTAGCAAACCAAAGGCAACAATCACTTTTGGCTACTTTACACAGAAGTATTGTTGTTTGTGCTACATATAGGGATGACAATAACGGGATGCCGGGATTTTGGTTTTCTATTACTACATAAAACAAGAAACTGTGGACCAACCCGATCCATTTTCCATTTATTTATTTAAAACTCGACTTTATTCATTTAATTTACACATAAATGCAAAATTTGATAAGTGATGATGGACAATCGTTCCAATCAAGGGCGTTCCCAACTCTTCAAAAAAGGGGGGAGGGGCTATTTCTTTTCTTTCCAATTTCTGATCAGCTTATAGCGTAGATATAAGTATAAATAAGTAAGGAAGTCTAGGTTACAGCGAAACCTTAAGCTCAAAACATTGCTGCGTTATCGGTAACCTTATACAATAGCCGTTTCAACCAACCGTATGAAAAGCAAGTAAGGAAGTCTAAGTTCGGGTGGAACTGAACATTATATACCTAGTAGTAATCTATTATGGCATCCCAACTTACGCAGGTCTATTTTAATACTTTCAGTTCGTATTTGCGTTCAAATAGACAGACAGAGAGACAGATAAACGTATCGAGAGACGGGCATGGCTAAATCGACTCAGCTCATCCTCCTGATCATTTCAGTACATCTTTTGATAGGACATGTTCATGAAAGGTATGAATATCAAAAAAGATATACAGGGTGGCTAATGAAAGCCGCTACCAAAAAAAAATTAAATAACTTTTTTTCTATTTAATGAATCATGTAAATTTTTTTTTATTTTGCAGATTGACTTTTACATTTAACAAAAATGGATAACTGGGACACTGAAACAAGAATTTGGATTGTCCGCCGCTATCACGCACTGGAGTCCGTAGTTTCGGTTCAAAGAGAGTATAGGCGCACGTTTGGCGGCAATCCTCCGAGCAGATGGACCATAATAAGACTTGTAAACAATTTTGCTGAGCATGGGACAGTCAACAGAAGACCTTACCATCGAAACCCTTCAGTTCGAACGGAGGAAACAATCGCTGCTGTAGCTGCTGCCATACAAAACAATCCACGTGTTTCGACAAGAAGCTTATCTGCTCAAATGGGTGTAAGCAGACAGTCATTACAGTCAATTATGCACAAAGATCTGGACTTATTCCCATATAAAATTCAAATGGCCAACAAACTGAACGCTGCAGACTTGCCGATTCGCTTGGAATTTTGCCAGAAGATGCTTCAAATGGTAGAAGAGGATGGAAACATGTTGAACTGTCTTTTCATGTCTGACGAGGCCCATTTCGATTTAAACGGCAACATAAACAAACAAAATTGTCGAATATGGAGTGCTTCCAACCCACAGATACTCCATGAGACGGAATTGCATCCACTTCGTGTCACAGTGTGGTGTGCAGTTTCATCACGCTGCATTGTCGGGCCCTACTTCTTCGAAGAAAACGGTCACACCGTTACGGTTACTGGAGACCGTTACTTGAGCATGTTGAGAGAGTTTTTCTATCCAGAATTACGCCGAATGAGAAATTCTTTCAACTCTGTGTGGTTTCAGCAAGATGGTGCAGCTCCTCATATAGCCCAACCTGTTATGACAGAATTGCGACGAAAATTTCCCAATAAGCTGATATCCAGAAACTCCACATTCCGTTGGCCACCCAGGTCGCCTGACCTTACTGCACCTGACTTTTTCTTGTGGGGTTATTGCAAACAGGAAGTCTTCAAAGCAAAACCAACAAATTTGAATGAACTAAGGCAATCCATTCGAGAAACAATTGCGGCTATTCCTGTCTCAACTCTCCAAGCAGTAATGAACAACTTTTTGGTAAGATTCCATTCCATTATTTTTAAAACTAATTAAGCTATATTTAATAAAATTTAATGAGCTTTAACATGAATAAAAGAAAAATGAATTCCATACACTAAAAAAAAAAATTATTTGAGTTTCTTAATGTAGCAAAATTCATCAGCCACCCTGTAGAACTTAGCTTTTGCAGTGTGGTTTTAACTACTTGCCCGGATATTTTAATTTTCATCCTGAATGTTTTGATATACATTAATACATATACGAGTATATCTCGATTTGTTTATACCGAATGAAGTAATATACCTTGTGTGCGTAACAAAAATAGATATAAAAAATGTATGTCTTTTATAGGCGCCAAAGAACTCAACCGATCTTTATGAAATTTTCATAATATATATATAAATTTTCATCGTATACTTGGGTTCACTAGGTACAGCATGGACCATATATAGTTTTGGAAAAGTGGGCAGAGCCACGCCCCCAAGCTATATAAAGTTTCAATTCATCATAACACCGAACTTTTTTGGTCTAAATTAATGAAATTTAGATATATGTGTCACTTAGTCAATATCTACATAATTTTTCAAAAGTGGGCGGTGCTACGCCCACATATATTGGGTGTTTGGTTTGCTCTTGAACTTTCACGATAGGTTCAGGAGTTCGCTGGGCACGACACAGTCTGTACATAACTTTTGGAAAATCCCCCAGGTTGTATAAAGCTGCAGTTCGGTATGGCTAGGAGTTTATTTGGTTCAAGGTAATGTCATTTTATATATAGGTATATTCTATGTATCAAACCATCAAAACAGGGCTACCGGGTTTGCTAGTATATTATAAAATGGCCAAAGCAAACAACAAATTTCAGCATTCTTTTGTAAAACTGAGAGACTAGTTTGCGTTCAAATGACAGACGGACAGACAGACAGACGGACGGAGAGACGGACATGGCTAAATCGACCCCGCTCATCGGGCTGATCATTTTAGTGAGCTTTTCTCTTCTTTTCATACTTACATACATTTAATGTTTATGAAAGGTATGAAAATCAAATAAGATACAGGGTGGCTGATGAATTTTGCTTCATTAAGAAACTCAAATAATTTTTTTTTCAGTGTATGGAATTCATTTTTCTTTTATTCATGTTAAAGCTCATTAAATTTTATTAAATATAGCTTAATTAGTTTTAAAAATAATGGAATTTAAATGCCCCCCCTGCTCGTCGATGCATGTGCGGCATCTTACCAAAAAGTTGTTCATTACTGCTTGGAGAGTTGAGACAGGAATCGCCGCAATTGTTTCTCGAATGGATTGCCTTAGTTCATTCAAATTTGTTGGTTTTGCTTTGAAGACTTCCTGTTTGCAATAACCCCACAAGAAAAAGTCAGGTGCAGTAAGGTCAGGCGACCTGGGTGACCAACGGAATGTGGAGTTTCTGGATATCAGCTTAGTGGGAAATTTTCGTCGCAATTCTGTCATAAAAGGTTGGGCTATATGAGGAGCTGCACCATCTTGCTGAAACCACACAGAGTTGAAAGAAATTCTCATTCGGCGTAATTCTGTCTAGAAAAACTCTCTCAACATGCTCAAGTAACGGTCTCCAGTAACCGTAACGGTGTGACCGTTTTCTCGAAGAAGTAGGGCCCGACAATGCAGCGTGATGAAACTGCACACCACACTGTGACACGAAGTGGATGCAATTCCGTCTCATGGAGTATCTGTGGGTTGGAAGCACTCCATATTCGACAATTTTGTTTGTTTATGTTGCCGTTTAAATCGAAATGGGCCTCGTCAGACATAAAAAGACAGTTCAACATGTTTCCATCCTCTTCCACCATTTGAAGCATCTTCTGACAAAATTCCAAGCGAATCGGCAAGTCTGCAGCGTTCAGTTTGTTGGCCATTTGAATTTTATATGGGAATAAGTCCAAATCTTTGTGCATAATTGACTGTAATGACTGTCTGCTTACACCCATTTGAGCAGATAAGCTTCTTGTCGAAACGCGTGGATTGTTTTGTATGGCAGCAGCTACAGCAGCGATTGTTTCCTCCGTTCGAACTGAAGGGTTTCGATGGTAAGGTCTTCTGTTGACTGTCCCATGCTCGGCAAAATTGTTTACAAGTCTTATTATGGTCCATCTGCTCGGAGGATTGCCGCCAAACGTGCGCCTATACTTTCTTTAAACCGAAACTACGGACTCCAGTGCGTGATAGCGGCGGACAATCCAAATTCTTGTTTCAGTGTCCCAGTTATCCATTTTTGTTAAACGTAAAAGTCAATCTGCAAAATAAAAAAAAAAATTTACCAGATTCATTCAATAGAAAAAAAGTTATTTAATTTTTTTTTGGTAGCGGCTTTCATCAGCCACCCTGTATATAACTTCGCTATTGCATTAATACGTGCCCGAATATATTGCTTGTATGTTTTCCGATTTGGCTAATTCTTGGCAGGAGTATAATACATACTACTGAGAAGCAGCTGACCAATTTTCATTGAAATATCAATATTGAATTATAAGCGATTGCCTTTGAAAATAGCAGAAATTTTATGCTGAAAATTGCGCGGCGCCACGCCTACATCTTCAAAATTGACAAAATTTGTTTGCAGCCGAGTTTTTTTAAAAAGCTTATTATGTGTGCAAAATCTGATTGATATAACTTACTTGGTTGTGGAAATAGCGCTTTTTAAATTTTCCAAAAAAATTTTTCAGAACTATGTTAAAAAACTGGGCGTGGACGTTAACCGATTTCGCTCATTTTTACAACAAACAGTTAACTTTATATATTGAACATTATCACTAAATTTCGTTTCCACGGAGTTATGGCATAAAAATTTTGTGGAATAATCCACTATAAAAGGGGCGGGCCTCGCCCATTTTCGAAAATGTTTAGCTTTTAGATTTCTTAGTTTACGGAAACTTTAAAAGTGAAATATATATCATGTAAAGCTATTTTTACGCAAAGTTATTGCCTAATTAATATATCTGCGATCCTCTTCAAAATCTTTCATATATTCCTTGCACAACTGGAAACCTGCGTGCTGAATTTCTGGTTGATATCTTGAACGGTGTTTGATTTATGATTAATAACATTTCTAAATTGGACTTAACCAAAAGTGGGCGGTGCCGCGCCCATTTTCAAAAAGAGGGCGTGGCTATTGTCCGATTACGCCCATTTTAAATAGCGCTGGGAAATGTTATTTCATTTCATTTCATTTAATTTATTGATTGTCAGTATTAGCACAATAAGATCCTGGTTGATCTTTTATAGTGCAACAGTGATTACATAAAATTGGGTATAATTCTTAAAACTGAAAACTTAAAAATGTATATACTATTACAGGTACAATATTGAGAACAAAAACAAGAAAGAATAAAGTATTAGCAGTATTAATATAAGGGTGACAATAGTTACAAGGACACAGAACAACCATATTTTACAACAATGATTGACTAGGCTAAAAGTAGCTGAACTCAGTTTTTAATTTGCATATTCCTTACCGAAGAAAGAAAATATAACATTCTTAAAATTGCCTTTACTTAAGCTATTGCGATTGGGGATAGAGTTCCATATGCGGATAGCATTGACGAAGAAAAGTCTTGCAGAATTTAGATAATTGTAGCTGGAACCTGCACACCAAATTTCATTAAGATATCTCAAAATTTGCTCAAGTTATCGTGTTCACAGACGGACGGACGGACGGACCGACATGGCTCCATCAATTTCTTTTTTCCTCTTGAACATTTTGATATGTTTAAGTCAATATCTATCTCGATCCGCTTAAGCGGTTACGTACTGCCGTTAGGCGACTAAAGTTAATATACCTTGTGTGCGTAGCACTACTAGGTATAACAATGCAATCGATTATTAGTGCTGTATCGTAACCTTACCGACCAATTGCATTTTAATTTTTCTCTTACGTTAAGGATATGGCTATAGCGATACGCTAACAGCACCATTGTTTTGAGCTTTACACTATAGACCCAGCAGGATGTTATTTATTTAAGAAAACAAAGAACCATTTTATATAGTTTTTTTTTCACATGCCTTTTTTGGTTACAGAGATATACATAGATAATTGCTAAAAGCTATAATTTTTCTAGGGTTTCTTGAAAACTTATCTAAAATAAGATATTTTTTCCCCGTATCGTTTGTCGTATGAGGATAAAAGTAATGGACTTGACCGGCTTATACACTCCAGTTTCCACATTTTAAAAATCTGGTTTGAACAGTGGAAAATTCAGAATTCAAAACTGTGCAAGAATCTGAACCTATCTCATTTTTGGCAAAAAATGGACTTGACCGGCTTATGCATTGGACCCTTCAATTGTCATTCGAAGTTATTAGGACAATTCACGATTATTTGAATTTGCCTGACAAACTTATGCAATTGCATGAAAAGGCATCAGTTATTAATTGGACATTTAAAAACTAATGAAAACTTTGAAATCTCTGATAATCTAAGAACTCTAAAAAATGTTTGTTGTTGATTTTTTAAAGCTCAGTTTTGCATTCCATATTCGGCAGGGGGTGCACTGTTCTATCAACCATTGATAACCAAGATATTTTCTTAACTTCTTTCAATCTTAACTGCTCGAGAATAAAAACACCCAATTCCGAGACCTCGGCATTACAAAATCAGATCCCGAAAATACTGGGATTGTAAAAGTTTAAAAGGCATCGCTAACTACATATGATTGTATATAAAACTACTGAGAATAACAACAAATTTCCTTTTCGATATCAGCTATCTCCATTACTAGCAGAAAAACATCAATATATGCAGACAGAGTTAATATACTCGAGAAAATATCTAGCTGGTAGATGATTCCTATCTCCAATTTAGTACATTGTCTTCCTTGTGGTTTTCGTAGTTGTTTTCATTGCAAATCATCACATAAAAAGGGTCAAACGTTTTGAACTTTAAAATCGTTCAATCAGCGGTGATCATATCAAGCCCGTGAAGGTGCTCAACCAAACTTATAGATTGTATGTTTGTAGTACTTTCTTGTTATTTTTGCTTATTTAACTGAAGTACCTTGCTATATTTTTAAGAAAGCGAATTACCTACATGTATATACGTTTATATCTAAATATTAGGGATGTCTATTACGGGGTCTATGTTTTTTAGGCACGGAAAAAACAGGGATGCTTTCTTACATCCTATTTAAAGATTACATAAAAACATCCCTTGGGTACATAAATGCTATGTTTCTAATGAAATAGCTCTTGGTTTAAACCAAAAAGAAACATTAAGAATACAATTATTTGTTACATATTCTAAGGTTAAGAAATTTTTCAAGCATTTTATTCAATTTTTTTCAACTACTAGTGTGTGAGAATACCAAATTTTGCAAGGCCGGTACTAATAACGGGATCTAAATCAGATCCCGAAAACCTGAGATTGTAAAAATCCAAAAAGTTGGCATGCTTAATATGTACGAGTATGTTGTATCGATGAAGCTATGAATAAGCAAGTTGGACGGATGCTGATTCAAAGCCGAATAGTTTGCCGTCTTACAACATTAGGCACTAAGTTGTTGATGATTGTGATCATAATGACGACATGATGTAACACCGATAAGCATAAAACTGATGTAGTTTGTGTTAAAGATGCATGAATATTCCGGGATGGATATTTACATCAATATGTGATATTTGCAACGAAGATGTTACGTTGTGCTGATCATGTGCGTTTTGCAATCGTGGCGTCGTTGACTTCACCAATATTTCATGAAATAGTAGCTGTTAGTATTCTAATGAATTGGGCAATAATTGCACTGTGGAACAAATTCAGGTTAGCAAAGGTTAGGTGGATTCTGAGATGGAGGGGTGAAAATAGAGGCTAAACTAGAAGACCCGTATCGCGGCGTTTGTTTATGTTAGTTCGAATTTTTTTTTAATCGACTTTGCAGTCAAATGCCGATTTTCAGCATATTGTTTGTATGGTTTTTTGGCTATAACTCGTCGACTAATTAATATTTTTTCAATCTGTTAAAGCCAAATTATTTCTAGAGACCTGTGCAACAGTTAAAATTAAAAAAAAAATGATTCATGAAATTTTTGTAGTGCTTATGAAGCAAAATGTTGGAAAATTTTTTTTTTTAATGCTTTTGAACATATTTTCCACAAAACTAAGTCTTTTTTATTTCTGTTTGATCTATAATATGCTTCTCAATTTTTTCAGTGTTGGTTTTGAAGAAACATTGAAAAAGAAATTATAAAAATACGGAAAAAAATATAATTTTGAAATGTTAGTTATAAGTTTTTATGTTAAGTAAGTTTTGAGTAAAAAAATTAAATAAATTAATGATTTGGCCAGTTGCCTCTTCTTCAAATGTGTTTTTATACCACCTACAAATTTCAGCTTTTGACCAAGTTCTCACAGACCGAAAATTAAATGCATGGCTTGCATTGAAAGCAGTCATTAAAGGACTTTTGGGTAAAGAACGCAAAGACAACTACAGGGAATCTGTTGCAAACATGTTGGCAGCTTTCGATGAAATTGGGGTTAATATGTCGTACAAAATTCAACTCCTGCATCAGCATCTTGATCAGCTCGCTCAACAGTTGCCAACTGAATCTGATGAGCAAGGCGAACGTTATCACCAAACTGCGCTTCCATTTGAAATAAGGTAACTAGATTTTTCTAATATCTTTGTCAGAGTGCACAATTTAAATATGTTAACGATTGAAAACTATTTTCGTTTCAGGTACAGAGGAAAGAAATCTGCAGATGCAATACTCGCTGAAATTTGTTGGTGGTAAAAAAACACCTTTGAAGAAGCGGAAGACGAGGAAAAAGAGGAAGAAGGGGAAGACAAAGATGAAATTCCAGAATATCAGTTGGACGAATTTATCGACCTTTCTGATGATGATGACGATGACCAAGATATTAGAGAGAGCAGTGTTGTTGATCCTCAGCCGCCTGCTAAACGGCAACTGGCCAAATCATTAATTTAATTAATTTAATTTTTTTACTCAAAACTTAATTGATATAAAAACTTATAACTAACATTTCAAAATTATATTTTTTTCCGTATTTTTATAACTTCTTTTTCAATGTTTCTTCAAAACCAACACTGAAAAAATTGAGAACCATATTATAGATCAAACAGAAATAAAAAGGACTTTGTTTTGTGGAAAATATGTTCAAAAAGCATGAAAAAAAAAATTTCCAACATTTTGCTTCATAAGCACTACAAAAAGTTTATTAATAAATTTTTTAAAAAATTTTAATTGTTGCACATGTCTCTAGCTAATTTGGCTTTAACAGATTGAAAAAGTATTAATTAGTCGACGAGTTATAGCCAAAAAACCATACAAACAATATGCTGAAAATCGGCATTTGACTACAAAGTTCGAAGGTCGATTAAAAAAAAAAATTCGAACTAATATAAACAAACGCCGCAGTATGTGTCTCTAATTTAGCCTCTATTTTCACCCCTTACTCTCAGAATCGACCTAACTTTTGCTAACCTGACTTTGTTCCACTGTGTTGCCTTAAACAAGAAATGCAAACATTTAAGTTGCTGAAATTGAAACAGAACAAGTAAGGAAGTCTAAGTTCGGGTGGAACCGAACATTATATACCTAGTAGTGATCTATTATGGCATCCCAATTTACGCAGGTCTAGTTTAATACTTTCAGCTCGTATTTGCTTTCAAATAAATAGAATAATAGAAATAATAAATATATATCCCGATTCGTTTATGCCGAACGAAGCAATATACCATGTGTGCGTAGCAAAAATAGATATAAACAAGTAAGAAAGTCTAAGTTCGTGTGGAACCGAACATTATATACCCAATAGTGATCTATTTTGTCATCCCAATTTACGCAGGTCTATTTTAATACTTTCAGTTCGTATTTGCGTTCAAATAGACCGACGAACAGACAGACAGACGTATCGAAAGACGGATGGCTACATCGACTCAGCTCATCCTCCTGATCATTTCAGTATACGCACAAAGATTTCATGTTCATGAAAGGAATGAATATCAAAAAAGATATACAACTTCGCTTTTGCAGTGGGGTATTAACTGCTTGCACGGATATTTTACTTTTCATCCTGAAGGTTTTGATACACATTAATAAATATATATCTCGAATCGTTTATGCCGAATTAAGTAATATACCTTGTGTGCCTAACAAAAATAGATATAAAAAAGGGTGTCTTTTATAGGCGCCAAAGAACTCAACCGATCTTTATGAAATTTTCACAATATATACTTGGGTTCACTGGGTACAGCATCAACAATATATAGTATTGGAAAAGTAGGCGGAGCCACACCCCCAGGCTATATAAAGTTTCAATTCGTCATAATTCCGAACTTTTTTGGTCTAAATTAATGAAATTTGGATATACGAGGTGTGTTCAAAAAATATCGCGAATTTTGAATTTTCGCTGGTTGCGTACTCGTATATAGCTTTTGGAAAATCCCACAGGTCATATAAAGCTGCAGTTCGGTATAGATAGGAGTTTATTTGGTTCAAGTGAATGAAATTTTATATATACGAGGTGTGTTCAAAAAGTATCGCAAATTTGGAATTTTCGCTGGTTACGTATATTCGAATTTCGAATTTTTTGTGGCGTTATGTTGGTACTCATGTCTCTCCCTTATGCCGACAAGCTCGGCCATTTTGAATGTTCAGTTAATTGTTGACAGCTGCTTTGCTTGCACGTGTTTTGGGTCGTCTTCGATTTTTACCTATTTTTTGACCAAAATTGCTCAATTGTGACCAAAAACAGCATCGCATGAACATTGCTAATGAGATGTTAAACTCTGTCCGCGACGACCCAAATTTGCTCCAGAGGGTCATAACTGGTGACGAATCGTGGGTTTATGGTTATGACGTGGAAACCAAAGCTCAATCATCTCAATGGAAGCTGCCGCACGAACCAAGACCGAAAAAAGCGCGCCAAGTTCGGTCGAATGTGAAAGTTTTGCTGACAGTTTTCTTCGATTGCAGGGGAGTGGTGCATCATGAGTTCTTGGCACAGGGAAGAACGGTCAATAAGGAATATTACCTGCAAGTTATGCGCAATTTGCGCGAAGCAATCCGCCAGAAACGCCCGGATTTGTGGAAGAACAAAAATTGGATTTTGCACCACGATAACGCCCCTGCTCACTCATCGTTTTTGGCCAAAAACAACACACTAATGATGCCGCAGCCACCGTATTCCCCAGATCTGGCCCCCTGTGACTTTTTCTTGTTTCCTAAACTGAAGAGGCCCATGAAAGGACGACGTTGCGCTTCTCTTGACGAGATAAAGACGGCATCGAAGGAGGAGCTGAACAAGATACAAAAAAATGATTTTTTGAATTGCTTCGAAGATTGGAAAAACCGTTGGCACAAGTGTATAATATCTCATGGGGATTACTTTGAAGGGGAAAAAATAGATATTCATGAATAAATAAATAATTTTTGAAAAAACACAAAATTCGCGATACTTTTTGAACACACCTCGTACATGTGTCCTATATATCAAAACGTCAAAACAACGTCTATCGGGTTTGCTAGTATATTATAAAACGGCCAAAGCAAACCACGAATTTCAACATTCTTTTGTAAAACTGAGAGACTAGCTTGCGTTCAAATAGACAGACGGACAGACAGACAGACGGACGGAGAGACGGACATGGCTAAATCGACTCCGCTCATCGGGCTGATCATTTTAGTGAACTTTTCTCTTCTTTTCATACTTACATACATTTAATGTTTATGAAAGGTATGAAAATCAAAAAAGATACATAACTTTGCTATTGCAGTGGGCTATAACCTACGTGCCCGAATATTTCGCTTGTGTGTTTTCCGATTTAACTAATTTTTGGCAGGAGTATAAGACAAACTACTGAGAAGCAGTTAACCAATTTTCATTGAAATATCAAAATCGAATTATAAGCGATTGCCTTTGTAAATAGCAGAAATTTTATGCTGAAAAGTGGGCGACGCCACGCCTACTTCTTCGAAATTGAAATTTTTTTTGCGGGCCAGTTTTTCTTAAAAAGCTTATTATGTGTGCAAAATCCAATTGATATAACTTGCTTAGTTGTAGAAATATCGCTCTTTAAATTTTACAAAAGAAATTTTCAGAACTATGTTAAAAAACTGGGCGTGGACATTAACCGATTTCGCCCAATTTTACAGCAAACAGTAACGTTTATATATAGAACATTATCACCAAATTTCGTTTCCACAAATCAATTTTTGGCGGAGTTATGGCTTAAAAAGTTTTGTGGAATAGTCCACTATGAAAAGGGCGGGACCACGCCCATTTTCGAAAATTTTAAGTTTTTGGATTTCTTTTTACGGAAACTCTAAAACTGAAATATAAATGATGTAAAGCTATTTTACGCAAAGTTATTGAATATTTAATATATCTACGATCCTTTTCAAAATCTTTCATATAAAAGTGGGCGTAGACCTTAACCGATCCCGCCCATTTTTTCCTAGAACATTCCTTGCATACCTGAAAACCTGCGTGCTGAATTTCGTTTCGATATCTTGAACGGTTTCTGATTTACGATTAATATTATTTCTAAATTTGACTTAATAAAAAGTGGGCAGTGCCACGCCCATTTTCAAAAATTTCTTAAAATTTTTATTTTATGCCTCAATCTCAATCTATTCACCAAATTTTATCCTTATAGGTATATTTTGTACTGAGTCATCCCTTTTTTTGTGTTTTCGAAAATATTATATATATAAAAACTGGGCGTGGCTATGATCCGATTTTGCCCATTTTAAATAGCGCTCGGAGAGGAGTACCAAGGAACCCGCGTACCAAATTTCATTAAGATATCTCAAAATTTACTCAAGTTATCGTGTTCACAGACGGACGGACTGACGGACGGACGGACATGGCTTAATCAATTTCTCTTTTCGTCCTGAACATTTTGATATGTATAAGTCAATATCTATCTCGATCCGTTAATGCCGTTACGCACTGCCGTTACGCGACTAAAGTTAATATACCTTGTGTGCGAAGCACTACTAGGTATAAAAATGTGTGTCTTTTAGAGGCGCCAAAAAACTCAACCGATCTTTATGAAATTTTCACAATATATACTTGGCTTCACTGAGTACAGCATGGACAAGATATAGTGGGCGGAGCCACGCCTCCAGGCTATATAAAGCTTCAATTCGTCATAGCCTAGAACTTTCTCGGTCTAAATTAATGAAATTTGGATATATGTGTCACTTAGTCAATATCTACATAAATTTTCAAAAGTGGGCGGTGCCACGCCCATATATTTTGTATTTTGTTTTGCTCTTGAACTTTCAGGATAGGTTCGATAGGCAGTTCGCTGGGCACGACACAGTCTGTATATAGCTTTTGGAAAAGCCCCCAGGTTATATGAAGCTGCAGTTCGTTATATTATAAAACGGCATATAAAGCAAACAACGAATTTCAGCATTCTTTTGTAAAACTGAGAGAATAGTTTGCGTTCAAATAGACAGACGGACAGACAGACAGACGGACATGGCTAAATCGACTCCGCTCATCGGGCTGATCATTTTAGTGAACTTTTCTCTTCTTTTCATACTTACATACATTTAATGTTTATGAAAGGTATGAAAATCAAAAAAGATATATAACTTCGCTATTGCAGTGGGCTATTAACTAGGTGCCCGAATATTTTGCTTGTGTGTATCCCGATTTCGCAAATTTTTGGCAAAAGTATAATACATACTACTGAGAAGCAGCTGACCAATTTTCATTGAAATATCAAGATTGAATTATAAGCGATTGCCTTTGAAAATAGCAGAAATTTTATGCTGAAAAGTGGGCGGCGCCACACCTACTTTTTCAAAATTGACAAAATTGGTTCGCAGCCGAGTTTTCCTTAAAAAGCGTATTATGTGTGCAAAATCTGATTGATATAACTTGCTTAGTTGTGGAAATATCGCTTTTTAAATTTTCCAAAAAAAAATGTTCAGAACTATGTTAGAAAAATTGGGCGTGGACCTTAACCGATTTCGCCCGTTTTTACAACAAACAGTTACCTTTATATATTGAACATTATCACCAAATTTCGTTTCGACAAATACAGTTTTTCCGAAGTTATGGCATACACATTTTTGTGGAATAATCCATTATAAAAGAGGCGGGGTCATGCCCACTGAAAGTGAAATAGAAATGATATAAAGCTATTTAACGCAAAGTTATTGCCTATTAAATATATCTATGATCCTTGATCCTTTTCAAAATCGTTCTTAAAAAGTGGGCCTTAACCGATGTCGCCACATTTCGTTTCGATATCTTGAACGGTGTTTGATTTATGATTAATAACATTTATAAATTGGACTTAATCAAAAGTGGACGGTGCCACTCCCATTTTAAAAAATTTCTGGAGAGATTTGTTTTCTGCCTTAATGTTAATGTACACACTTAATTTTATCCTTATTATAAATTTATTATGTACTGAATAATGACTACTTTTGTATTTTCGAAAATATTCTAAATATTATTCATCCGATATTCTATCATCCGATTTCGCCCATTTTAAATAGCGCTTGGAGATGAGCGCCTGGGAACCTGCATACCAAATTTCATTAAGATATCTCAGAATTTACTTAAGTTATCATGTTAACAGACGGACATGGCTCAATCAATTTCTTTTTTCCTCTTGAACATTTTGATATATATAAGTCAATATCTATCTCGATCCGTTTATGCCGTTACATACTACCGTGATGCGACTAAAGTTAATATAACTAGTGTAGGTAGCACTACTTGGTATAAAATGGATTGAGGGATCGATAACTACTGGGATCGTATTCAATCAAACATACATGCACAAAAATCATCAGAATGCCAACAAACATTATCCGTCGGTTGAAATAGAACGCGCTGGAATTTGTCGGCAGTATCGGAAAAGAAAAATTGCTGATAGTGAGGACGTAGCCTAGACTTGTAAAACTTCAGATTATGGTATTATGATTTATTTCTAAGAAAAAATTTTTTTGTTGGAATGAAATCAACATAAGACGATGATAGAAAACACAAACAGGGAAATCGTGAATTAGAATTGAAATTTGTATTGTCAAATTTTATGAGCGGAACGCAGTGTTCAAGAACATTCGCCCATAAGGTAAACGCAACCTGTTAAAAATTTAGGCAAATCTTGGAAAAATTTGTCTGGAATCAAAAAAGCAAACGAGGAGGGAAGCGAAAACTGACGTGCGAGTTCGTTGGACCTAGGTAATCGACTACAAAAAAAAAAAAACGGTACTTGAGCAGAGTATTCGTAATTACTCGTAACTAAGAATTCCTGGTCAGATAAAAATTTAATACATTTCGAGAAATTGTCTAATCGATTAACGGTTTAATATTTAAGTAAAAGTTTTAACCCTGTGTGTATCCTCAAACATACTCCAAGTTTTAGTTGGAAAGTTGAGGTTGCCATATAATTATAAGTGACTTGCGGTTTCCTTGTCTATATTGTCCGAACTTCGATAAATATGAAAGCGTTTTAAAATAACAACCCGACATCTAAAAGAAATTTTTCGACCCCAATAAATTACACAATAACCCACTACACCAGCTTCTCTCTCCTAAATACTTATTGACACATAAAAATGAAACAATTTGGATCATAAACTAAGTATGGAGATTAAAGCCTTATGAAAATGCAATAAAGCAAACCGAAATAAATTTAAGCAAACAAGATGAAAGACAGACGAAGGCTCATCGCCTAAGCGCTTTAAGTAAACTAAATGTGAAAACTCTCCACCGAGATATATTGAATGTGTCGTAAAAGCCTGTTTGGTTAGTGTCAAAAAAAGAAATAAGAGAACAGAAAAACCGCTGTTAATGCGAACAATAAAAGTTTGAATCCAAACAATAAACACAGGCTGCCTTGAGGTATTTGCAACATGTGCGCCATGGCGGCACAGGCCAAACTTGGTGGTTTAACTGCTAAAAATTACGAAATAAATATTATTTACAATTTCTTTTCATTCGAAATGGATCTTAATAAAAACAAAAATATGTAGTCTGAGCTTTTGAAAATGTGGTTAAGTAAAGTAAGTCATTCGCATAAAAAGCAAATATTTAAACATCAGCATATTGATATTAGCTGAGTACGAGTTCGTACGTCTTATAACACCTTATTACCTAATATCGCGGAGATGCAATGTTGTAATGGACCTACTCGAGAAATTACACAAATCCACGCCCAGGTATAAGCAAATGTTTAAGAAAATTGGTAAGCAATGTGGTGGATGCATTTGTCAAATGGAAATTAATAAGAAAATTGTGGACGACGAGGAAATATGTTGATGTTGAAATACTGGTAGTGTCTTTTCACGCAGTCAGCTGGAATGGCAGTTTGTGAGAGAATTATGGGTGCGGGCAGCCAGACTAAGACATGATGCTGTAGTTTGTTCGAGGTAGAACATATGAGGTGCACTATAGATGTTGTAGGTATATGGGACGTTCAGTGTTTAAGAGGCATAAGATATGGTGATTCATTTTCCTGGAAAGCTGTGGTAATTCGCCCTTAGGCTATGAAAAATAAAAGAACAATGTACAGGATTAACTTAATTAAGCTACTCGCCCTCTATAGAGACCAGAAAAACACCACAGACTGGTTAAATTAGAAGGCTAGTTTCTTCGTTTTGCTAACTGAAAAGACAAATGTAAGCTACTCCTGCGGGTTAGAGAGTTAGAATATGTCCGAGGTAGGCAAACCTGCCGTAAGTGGCGTCTAAAATGCACAAAGGTGATGACGTGGAACTTGATGGTGATTTATGGATATAATGTCTCTCACCTCTCATTACCCATCTTCTCCTTCCTTAACAAAGGAGGGGGTGAGAAAACCTAGCATGTTTCACTGGTCTTATCAAATCACCCCCGCGGCATATACCGCAAAGGAGTACCGGGTTCATAATCGGCAAAGGACTGTCACTTTCGACAACACTTACCAAAACCTTAGGGGAGTGTTTTTGTTGCTAAAAACTACATCAACAACAACAACCAATTTGTTCAGGAAGCTTTTTTTCCCCTGTTATAAGTTGCTTTGACATAATCATGGTGAGTGCGGATTATTGTCATGGGTATTCTCTATGATTTGGGACATCACGAAGAACTGGTTATAATCAGATGTAGCAGGTAGGAAGTCGCACTTATAAGGTCGGCACAACACTAAATGTCCACTCCTTTGTTAGATATTGAGCAGATCGTGTCCGCGACCTTATTATTCAGCCAGGAAATAGACATTGTCACCTCGTCCCATGCGTTTGGTGGGGTGTATTTTCCGTTGTGATTATTGTCATGGGTATTCTCTATGATTTGGGACATCACGAAGAACTGGTTATAATCAGATGTAGCAGGTAGGAAGTCGCACTTATAAGGTCGGCACAACACTAAATGTCCACTCCTTTGTTAGATATTGAGCAGATCGTGTCCGCGACCTTATTATTCAGCCAGGAAATAGACATTGTCACCTCGTCCCATGCGTTTGGTGGGGTGTATTTTCCGTTGTGATTATTGTCATGGGTATTCTCTATGATTTGGGACATCACGAAGAACTGGTTATAATCAGATGTAGCAGGTAGGAAGTCGCACTTATAAGGTCGGCACAACACTAAATGTCCACTCGTTTGTTAGATATTGAGCAGATCGTGTCCGCGACCTTATTATTCAGCCAGAAAATAGACATTGTCACTTCATCCCATGCGTTTGGTGGGGTGTATTTTCCGTTGTGAGGGATTAAGGTATCGACTTCATCTTATCCTTCGCTATTCAGCAACGGCGAAAACGGTTCCCTCCATAATTTAAATTTGATCTGTATTTCGGTTACCTGGCGCTTGCAGGAATTATTACAGGTCATGAGTTTTTGATAGATTTTTCGTTCTTTATTACTTCCAGCCAGCATTTCAATCTTCGTATACTCGATATTCTTTCCCACTTTTGTTTGTCATACTTTATTCAGTTTGCAGTAAGCATGTTGTTCTTATCTAATCATAACAATAATAATAATATGGCACGATATACCTGTAAGACGGGAGCTTTATCCTTAGTGACGACTCCTAACACCATTTGCCATGCATTGAGACCTTTCGGTACAGTGAGTCAATACATTTCCACTGTCCCACGGCGATCTTATTAGAAAGTTGTGAGAAACCTTTGGCTATGACTGGTTTATCAATCGTTTCATTCTATTCAAGAATCGGGATCGTCAAAAATGTAAGTCAGTTGAGTTCTCTATAAAATTAAAATCTCTGACATTCCATTTACCGACTATACCACAAATAATTTTCCATTGTTGTAGTTGTAATCAAAGTTACAGTAATAATTGTCTACTGCCTATTGATATTGACTTTAACAAGATCAGGAAAAGGTACTCATTCAACTTTATTAAATAAATAAGTATGGTTAGGTGCATATATAGAAATAGTGTAGTGTAAATAGACAAAAAAAAGGAAATCGAAGTTCGAGTGATACGGAATATCATATACTCAGTTGTGACTTTTAGCAGCAATGTTTTAAGTTCCGTCATGTCTAAAGCTATTCAAGATGATAAAATATTACATAGAAGAAGGCGTGGTGATAAAGCAATTTCTATAATTCAATGTTAGATGCCAGAAAAATGTTTATAGCTTACGATGCACCAAAAAACTTTGTTTTTTTTTTTGCAAGCTAAAATATGGAAGAAAATGCTCAAACACATATAAAGCGTTTCTTATTGAAATAACAAGAAAAGGAGGGGATTTAACACTATTTTGTCGTGAAAGCTGTGAAAGACATTTTTATTAGATACATTTTTCGAGTTCAAGATCGGTCTTGTTATATTTGTAAAATTTGTATTCTTACAATTTTGTTTCCATAAAATCAGAGAACACTCAGAATATGGAGGGATCACTTCTCTGCCCTTTTAAATGGAGAAACTGAGCAAGAAACCAGAGAAGATGCCGAACCCGAGCCCACAATCGAAGATGATGGAATTGACGTTCCACAACCCGACTATAATGAGGTGCGAATAGCAATATCCCGATTGAAAAACAATAAAGCAGCTGGCGCTGATGGTTTGCCTGCTGAGCTATTAAAACACGGAGGCGAGGAGCTGGTAAGGCGCATGCATCAGCTCCTATGCAGAATGTGGTTGGATGAATGCATGCCTGAAGATTGGAATCTAAGTGTTCTCTGCCCAATCCACAAGAAGGGCGATCCTGCAAACTGCGCCAACTATCGCGGAATCAGCCTTTTGAATATGGCATAGAGGGTCCTATCAAGCGTATTGTGCGAAAGACTGAAGCCTGATGTGAACAGACTGATTGGACCTTAGCAGTGTGGCTTCAGACCTGGTAAATCTACCATCGACCAGATTTTTACAATACGCCAAATCTTGGAAAAAACCCGTGACAAAAGAATCGACACGCATCATCTCTTTGTTGATTTTAAAGCCGCTTTCGATAGCACGAAAAGGAGCTGCCTATATGCCGCTATGTCTGAATTTGGTTTCCCCGCAAAACTTATACGGCTATGCAAAATGACCTTGAGCAACACCGCCAGCTCGGTCAGAATTGGGAAGTACCTCTCCGAGCCGTTCGAAACTAAACGAGGTTTCAGACAGGGGACCCCCTATCGTGCGTTGTCTTTAATTTAATGCTGGAGAAAATAATACAAGCTGCAGAACTTAACCACGCCGGAACAATATTTTATAAAAGCGTGCAACTGTTGGCATATGCTGACGATATTGATATCATTGGCCTTAACAACCGCGCCGTAACTTCTGCTTACTCCAAATTTGAAAAAGAAGCGGAGAAAATGAGATTGGTGGTGAACGAGGGCAAAACGAAGTACCTTCTGTCATCATGCAAAGAGTCAGCGCATTCGCGCCCTGGCAACCAAGCCACTGTTGGCAGCAATAATTTCGAAATAGCAAAGGACTTCGTTTACCTGGGAGCCAGCATTAACACCAACAATAATGTTAGCCTAGAAATCCGACGAAGAATTACTCTTGCAAACAAATGCTACTTCGGACTGAGTAGGCAATTGAAAAGTAAAGTCCTCTCTCGACGAACGAAAATAACACTCTACAAGTCACTCATCGCACCCGTCCTGCTATATGGTGCAGAAGCGTGGACACTAACAACATCTGATGAGGCGGCTCTGGGAGTATTCGAGAGAAAGGTTCTTCGAAAGATTTGTTGACCTCTACGCGTTGGCGACGGCGAGTACCGAAGAAGATTTAATGATGAGCTGTATGAACTTTACGCAGACGCCGACATAGTTCAGCGAATTAAAACACAGCGGCTTCGCTGGCTAGGCCACGTAGTGCGAATGAGCGAAGATGCTCCAGCCCAGAAGGTATTCTTATCGGCACCCGCCGGTGGAAGCAGAGGAAGAGGGAGACCACCACTCCGATGGAAGGACCAAGTGGAGACCGATTTGCGATCCCGCGGTGTTTCCAATTGGCGCCAGTTGGCGCAACGAAGAAACGACTGGCGAGCTATGTTGGACGGTCAAAATCGCCCAGGTGGTTAGATGACCATTTAAAGAAGAAGAAACATAAACTATACGAGCAAAATACCATAGCTTTTCGGATGAATCTATTTCGAAAACTTAATTTTTCAATGAACTTTTGGTGCCACTCTGTCAACCATTTGACAATCTCTAAGGAGCTTTACTTGCCTGTTAATATCTCATTAATATCTCATAGAACAAAATGGTGTTTTCCTGTTAATATCTCAAAAATTACCACCTATGCACTAAGGTTTTTCTATTTAATGAAAATCATGTTAATATTGGCCGATTTTATACCTATCACTGGGTACAGCATAGACAATATATAATTTTGGAAAAGTAGGCGGAGCCACGTCCCAGGTATTTAAAGTTTCAACTCGTCATAACTCCGAACTTTTTTGGTCTTAATTAATGAAATTTGGATGTATGTGTCACTTAGTCAATATCTACATAATTTTTCTAAAGTGGGCGGTGCCACGCCCACATATTTTGTGTTTTGTTTTGCTCTTCAGATTTCACGATAGGTTCAGGAGTTCGCTGGGCACGACACAGTCTGTATATAGCTTTTGGAAAAGCCCCCAGGTCATATAAAGCTGCAGTTCGGTATAGATAGGAGTTTATTTGATTCTAGTTAATGACATTTTATATATACGAGTAGGTCTATTCTATGTATCAAAACATCAAAACAACGCCTACCGGGTTTGCTAGTATATTATAAAATGGCATATAAAGCAAACACCGAATTTCAACATTCTTTTGTAAAACTGAGAGACTAGTTTGCGTTCAAATAGACAGACGGACAGACAGACAGAGGGACGGAGAGACGGGCATGTCTAAATCAACGCCGCTCATCGTGCTGATGATTTTAGTGAACTTTTCTCTTCTTGTTATCATACTTACATACATTTAATGTTTATGAAAGGTATGAAAATCAAAAAAGATACATAACTTTGCTATTGCAGTGGGCTATAACCTACGTGCCCGAATATTTCGCTTGTGTGTTTTCCGATTTAACTACTTTTTGGCAGGAGTATAAGACAAACTACTGGGAAGCAGCTGGCCAATTTTCATTGAAATATCAAGATTGAATTATAAGCGATTGCCTTTGAAAATAGCAAAAATTTTATGCTGAAAAGTGGGCGGCGCCATGCCTACCTCTTCAAAATTGACAAAATTTGTTTGCAGTCGAGTTTTCCTTAAAAAGCTTATTATGTGTGCAAAATCTGATTTATATAACTTGCTTGGTTGTAGAAATATCCCTTTTTAAATTTTACAAAAAATTTTTCCGTACTATGTCAAAAAACTGGGCGTGGACATTAACCGATTTCGCCCATTTCTACAGAAAACAGTTATCTTTATATATAGAACATTATCACCAAATTTCGTTTCGACAAATCAATTTTTGGCGGCGTTATGGCATAAAAAGTGTTGTGGAATAGTCCACTATAAATGGGGCGGGAAACTTTAAAAGTGAAATATAAATGATGTAAAGCTATTTTACGCAAAGTTATTGCCTATTTAATATATCTACGATCCTCTTCAAAATCTTTCATATAAAAGTGGGCTTACACCTTAACCAATCCCTGGGACATTCCTTGCATACCAGGAAACCTGCGTGCTGAATTTCGTTTCGATATCTTGAACGGTTTTTGATTTATGATCAATATTATTTCTAAATTTGACTTAATCAAAAGTGGGCGGTGCCACTCCCATTTTCAAAAATTTCTTGCTTTAATCTCAATGTATTCACCAAATTTTATCCTTATAGGTGCATTATGTACTGAGTAATCACTTTTTTGTGTTTTCGAAAATATTCTATACCTTAAAAGTAGGCGTGGTTATCATCCGATTTCGCCCATTTTAAATAGCGCTCGGAGATGAGTGCGAAAGAACCCACATACCAAATTTCATTAAGATATCTCAAAATTTACTCAAGTTATCGTGTTTACAGACGGACGGACGGACATGGCTTAATCAATTTCTGTTTTCGTCCTGAACATTTTGATATATATAAGTCAATATCTATCTCGATCCGTTTATGCCGTTACGTACTGCCGTTAGGCGACTGAAGTGAATATACCTTGTGTGCGTACCACTATCTCTATCTATGGCGCGATATACAACAGGTATATCATCATAAACCTCCTAAGAGATTTTTGCGCCAAGCTTCTCTTCCAATTTGTGGTGTGCCGATTTGAATTTTTCCTACAAATTGGTGGGACCTACAGTTTTTTGCCGACTCCGAACGGCATCTACAAAGGAGACGAATTTTTTGCTGAGAAGCCTGTCATGGCAGAAATACACTCGGAGAGTTTGCCAAACCACTGCCGAGGGGCGACCCCGTTTTTTTGAAAATCTTTTTTCAAATCACTTTTGATGTTACCTGTACCAGGGCTCGAACCATGGACCTTCGATGTGGTAGGCCGGCAACACTACCTTCACACCACGGCGGCCGCCAAGTGCGTACCACTACTAGGTATAAAAATGAATGTGTGTCTGTGTGTCTGGCGTCCAAAGTACTAAACCGATCTTTATAAAAATTTCACAGTAGATTCTTAGGTTCACTATATATAATTTTGGAAAAGTTGGCGGTGCTACGCCCCCATGCTATACAAACTTTTAATCTTGTATAAGCGTTTAAGATACTCAACCGATCTTAATGAAATTTTGCGCAGTAGATTCATTGATTCACTGGTTCCAGCATTGGCTATATATAATTTTGAAAAACGTTGATAGTATACCTTGTATCATGTTTCGTTCTGAAATTAATAATAGCTGAAATGTGAAATTTTGTTCACTTATATGTGGGCGGTGCCACGCCCATTTTTCAAAATTTTACAAAAATCATTAATGAGAATGAGATATGGCATGTTCCGGTTTCCTACCTCTCTTTCAGAAAAATTTGGTCCAAAAGTGGCCGTGGTCGTTAACCGATTTTGCTTATTATCCGTTGGTGTACTCTACATGTCTATAGTATATCTCGTATTAAGTTTTGTAATTCTATCTTAAACCATTATAAAGTTATTAACAGTCGAATTTGAAATTTGCTTCACTCATAAGTGGGCGGTGTTCTGCCCATTTTCCAAAATTTTGCAAAAATCATATAAAGAATAAGCAAATTGATGTAACTATCAAATTATGTTATTTTACCTGTATCTGTTAATTAGATATGATCAGTTCAATATTTCTACCTCCTTTCCATATAACTTTTATGAAAAAGGAGGCGTGTTCGAAAGGCGATTTCTATGTTTTCCATGGGTGCATTTATCACAACAATAGTATGCCTCCTACCAAATTTCGTTATACTAGTGTAAAGGGTTCTGAAGTTATTAAGAGTCAAACTTTGAAAATTTCTTCACTCATATGTAGGCGGTGCCACTCCCCTTTTCCAAAAATTTGATAAAATTGTCAATGGGACAACCAAATTAATAAATCTAGGAGGTTTCATCATTGTAGCTGCTTCTATTATTGAATTAACCCATTTTATAGGTTTTTCGAAGTTTTCGATATCGGAAAAAGGGGCGTGGTTATGGTTCGATTTCGCCCATTTCAAATAGCAACCTACCTTGGCCCGAAAGCAACCTGTGTGCCAAATTTGATTAAAATACTCAATTTTTACTCAAGTTATTGTGTCCACAGACGGACGGACGGACATGTCTTAATGAATTCCTTTGTTCATTCTCTCTCTCTCTACGGCGCGATATACAACAGGTATATCATCATAAACCTCCTAAGAGATTTTTGCGCCAAGCTTCTCTTCCAATTTGTGGTGTGCCGATTTGAATTTTCCCTACAAATTGGTGGGACCTACAGTTTTTTGCCGACTCCGAACGGCATCTACAAAGGAGACGAATTTTTGCTGAGAAGCCTGTCATGGCAGAAATACACTCGGAGAGTTTGCCAAACCACTGCCGAGGGGCGACCCCGTTTTGAAAAACTTTTTTTTTGTTCATTCTAAGAACTTTAATATATAGAACTCCATATCTATCTCTGTTATTTTGTACCGTTACAAACCACCTTTATATGACCAAAACTATAATACTTTGTGTACTAGTACACGCTGGGTATAATTATAAGCTTCACACAAACGAACAGGTTACTTTTGATTTTCAAAGGAAATTTCATATTTTGAAAAAAAAAAAATATTTTCTAATTTTTTTTGATATGTCGCGAAGTGCTTAACAGAAAAAAGTTTATTATTATTTTTTAAAATGGCGAAAAAGCTGTAAGAGTTTCAGACCATGGAAATAAAATTTTCGTTTCAGAGCGATCACGCTTTCAACATTGGAATTCCATGTTCGAAATTACATATGTATATTCTGGTGAGTAAAAAAACTTGGACGTCGAAACCATTGCGAGGCACAACTGAGTATAAATTTAAATCAAAAATCAATGAGCCTGGAAAATAATCGGCTGAAGTTCATGGTAGTTCGGGCATAGGTGAAAAACAACGAAAATGCCGGCGTGATTTATTTGCTTGCAAAATATGTATTTCTGTATCTACTTTTCTACATTTGTCGAAGTACGAGTATGAATGTTAGTCGTGATAGGGTGAGTAGCATGCAACAATGTTTAGCTATAGGTAAAAACCTATTGCACGATTAATAGGCAAATATTTGCATATTTTCATGGAATTTTGTTTTTGCATTCAGTTAACAGCAGTGCCGCGGTTCACCGTAATTTGCTTTTGGAAACTTGTTGCATTGAAAGGTGAAATCGAAATATCTAAGAGAGCAGGAAGCAAATTTCCTCGAATTGGAGTACAAACTAGATGAAGGATGAAGCTGAATGAAGTTGCTGATTGTCTGTGGCAAAAGCAAATTTTAATGTGATTAGCGTTAAGAAAGTTTTACGCTGATTTTTATTGCCCTAAGACAAAGTGTCTTTGTAGTGTAGTGGCTGTATGCAAATAATTATTTTCTGTATCAGGACATTAAAAATTATAGAAAGATAATTTTAATGTCGTGTGAAACTAGTGAGTAGTAATTTCCATGTTAAAATACTAGGAAAAGTAACTTAAAAGAAAACAAGTAAGGAAGTCTAAGTTCGGGTGGAACCGAACATTAAATACCCAGCTGTGTAAAAGTGGTCGTGATAAATTGTTAAACTGTTGTGGATTTATACCTATAGAGGTTTCAAACTTTTTCTCCTACCATGTGGGCCATCTTATAAAAAAAAATTAATGTGTGTCTGTGTGTCTGGCGCCCAAAGTACTTAACCGATCTTTATGAAATTTTCACAGTAGATTTATAGGTTCACTGGTATATATAGTAAAGGCTATACATAATTTTGGAAAAGTGGGCGGTGCCACGCCCCCATGCTATATAAAATTTTAATCTTGTATAGGCGTTTAAGGTACTCAACCGATCTTTATGAAATTTGCGCAGTAGATTCATTGATTCACTGGTTCCAGCATTGGCTATATATAATTTTGAAAAACGTTGATAGTATACTTTGTATCATGTTTCGTAATTTTATTTGACACGGTTCTGAAATTAATAATAGCTGAAATGTGAAATTTTGTTCATTTATATGTGGGCGGTGCCACGCCCATTTTTCAAAATTTTACAAAAATCATTAATAAGATCATCAGGTCATTAAAACTACGAAATTCCAGCATTATATCTGCATCAGTGAATGAGATATGGCATGTTCCGGTTTCCTACCTCTCTTTTAGAAAACTTTGGTCCAAAAGTTGCCGTGGACGTTAACCGATTTTGCTTATTTTCCGGGGGGGGGGCGGGGGGGGCTCTACATGGCTATAGTATACCTCGTATTAAGTTTTGTAATTCTATCTTAAACCGTTTTAAAATTATTAACAGTCGAATTTGAAATTTGCTTGACTCATAAGTGGGCGGTGTTCTGCCCATTTTCCAAAATTTTGCAAAAATCATATAAATGATAAGGAAAATGGATGTAACTATCAAATTATATTATTTTACCTGTATCAGTTAATTAGATATGGGCAGTTCAATATTTCTTATAACTTTTATGAAAAAGTAGGCGTGGTCGAAAAGCGATAGCGTTTGTTTTTCATGGGTGAATTTATCACAACAATAGTAGGGCTCCTACGAAATTTCGTTATACTAGCGTGAAGGGTACTGAAGTTATTAAGAGTCAAAATGTGAAAATTTTTTCACTCATATGTGGGCGGTGCCACTTCCAGTTTACAAAAATTTGATAAAATTGTCAATGGGACAACCAAATTAATAAATCTAACGAATTTCATCGTTGTACCTACATTGGCCGGAAAGCAACCTGTGTGCCAAGTTTCATTCAAATATCTCAATTTTTACTCAAGTTATCGTGTCCACGATATATCTATCTCCATTATATTGTACAGTTACGAACTACCGTTATATGACGAAAATTATTATACCCTGTGTACTAGTACACGCTGGGTATAAATACACAAATTTCAAGTCATTGTTGTTGTTGTTGTAGCGACTACTTAACCTGCCTGAGTATCACCCCTCATCCAACACTGTCATCAGGCTCTTCTAACGGAAGTCCAAGAAACCTCGCGGCTTCAACAGGGGTGGACCAGAGTGAAATTGGTGTTAGAAGAGTAGGCTCGATTGATCAGATGAACAGATGGTTAGTATCGTGGGGGGACACGCCTTATGCCGGGCAGACATTTGGCATGTCAGGGTTCAGTCTGGATAGGTAAGAGTTTAGTCTGTTACAATATCTAGAACGAAGTTGAGCCAGCGTGACTCTTGTCTCTCTAGGCTGTTCGCGTTCCTCGTCGACAACAGGTGGAGCTTGTGCCTGTAGGACTGCATTCACTGGACGAGACCTGACAAAGGAGTTTACCGACTCCGTGTGGATGAGGCTGAGGGCCTGCGATGCACCATTGGATCAAACGGCGAGAAAATGTGATGCCGGATCTCGTCATAGTGCTTACGGAGCTGACTCCTTATTCTCCTGGGAGGCGGATTTTCGTTGAGCAGGCTCCTGCTCGGATGCTGCGGTTTATAGCAGTTGAACAGGAATTGCCTGGTCAACATCTCGCAAGGCTCTTTAACATCGAGCATTTTTGCCTCATTATGAAGGTGATGCTCAGGAGACATAAGGAGGCACCCCGTGGCAGTTCTGAGTGCGGTGTTTTGGCAGGCCTGCACCCTCCTCCAGTGTGTATCTGCTAGCCCCGGCGACCATATAGGCGTCGCGTAGCTTAGAACCGGCTGGCCGATTGCCTTGTACGTTGCCAGTAACCTTTCTTTATCTTTCCCCTAAGTGCTGTCAGCTTGCGACTTGAGGATTTGTTTACGGCTTTGTACTTTGGTGGCAATGGCGGCTACATGAGCACCGTATTTGAACATGTTATCAAACGTGACCCCTAAGATTTTGGGGTGTGTGACAGTCGGAAGCTTAATGCCGTCGACGTAGACGTCTAAATCCATGTTCGCCTGCGCTGTCCACGTTGTAAATAAGGTGGCCGAAGACTTGGTCGGTGACAGTGTCAAGTCTCGTGCAGCGAAAAAACCGGATAGGGATAGGAGGTAAGAATTAATTCTTGAGCAGAGCTCAAGTCATTGTTGTTATTCGGTAGTGGTGGCCAAGTCATTCCAGTATATTTTTTAGCAAATGAATCTGTCTTGGTAGATGATGCTGGAAAAGTAACTCGCTTTAAATTTCCTCCGATGTATATAGCTCCGAATTATAAATATCATACTACGTGCACCAAAAAATGCCATCTTCGATTTTTTTTCATGTCGCAGAGATTGTTTCACAGACTACTGCAGTAGAATGAAATTCCCCCAAAAAGTCTTAGAACACAAGAACATCTAGACTGGAGACTGGGCTTCCACTATAATTCATCTGCAAATTTGAAGCAAAAGGAGTTTGCTACCGTGATATTTGAACCAATTTTGTGGCTAATTCTGTGATATAAAAATCTATTTGCGATGTCCCCTAATGTGGAGGACGCGCAGAATTCATTTTCGTAATCGCGTTTAAAAAAAAATCCCAAGCTCAACTAATTTTTTTGCAAATTAAAATTTGAGCAGTTTTTTTTTAGTTTTTTACAGATATTTCAAATAGAAATCGGTTACTAAAACTCAAGATGAGTTCAATACAAAGCGGAACTGTCCAATCACCGGATAACACATTGACACTACAAATTTCGCAACATTATGATTTTGACAGTAGGCCTACGAATTACAGACACAATATACAATGAAAATATATGTATGTAACTCGCTTTTCTGAAACTCAATTTCCTGTAATACCCGAGTAGTCGAAGCAATGCGACTATCTTTTTCGAAGCACTCTGCTTGCTTATTTATTTGTTGCTTTTCATTCAAATATTTTAGGTGAGCAGAGCAAATTTTATCTACGGTTTTAAGTGCCCGATCCTTACTCTCATTTAGTAAAAACTCTGCAAAACTGATAACTTAAACATACATAGCCCAAACCTCATTTATCGGAACAATCGATTGTATGGGAGCTATATGTTATGTAGGTCCGATCTGGGTGATTTTCACTACACACATTATATTTATAATAAGTACCAAACCTGCGAAATTTTGCGTTCCTAGCTTTTTAATTGTAACTTTTAAAGCCCAAAACCCGTTTATCGAAACTATCGATTGTATGGGAGCTATGGGTTGTATTGCTCCAATCTTGCTGTTTCCGCCGAATGATTAATCTCATGCAAAGTGGCTGCTCCATACCAAATTTCATCAATATATCTCAAAAACTGAGGGACTAGTTTTGCGTACAAACAGACAGATGGACAGACGGACATGGCTAAAACGACTCAGCTCATCGCCCTGATCATTTCGGTATACTTATTGCTGGGTCTATCTCTTCTTCTTCTCATACTTACAACCATCGGACCAAAGTTTTAATACCATTTCATGTTCATGAAAGGTATAAAAACGGCTTATATAAATGATTAATGCTTATACATTTCGAGTGTGCTATATTTATAAAATGCACTATAGTGGCTTCAGAATTAATCTGTGTCACTAAAGATACTAAAGATACTTGTTTATTTGAGCATGGCTCATCAACGAGGGGGTTTCAGACCCATTGTCATTATCGTACTGTCGTTTGCATAGGAAACTATGGTAACACCTTTTGTGTGATCCTCGTAGACATTCGCGCAGAACAGGATTGATTTATAAAGCACTGTAATATTACTGCCCTACCTAAGAATGGACTTAAGCATATCCTATCTGAAACTCCAAAACTGGATCATGTGTACTGATTTTGTATGCAAGTTCTTCCTCAAAGCCACGTGCAATATTTTTTTTCACTCTTTTGTCAAACTTGGGTCAATTTGGGAGCATTCAATTAACCGCTTTTGACGTGCATGCCACAACTGATCAGCATTGCGCATGCAAATGTATACAAATGTAAATAAGTAATTTCAAATTAAATCACGACTTTTTATGGTTTAAAAATCAATAAAGGCACAAAATTTCACAATCGGCATTCACTTTTTGGCGAAATGTAACACTTACTTGAGATTACGCGAATATTCATAAATATATCTGTATGTATGGATTTATATGGCAGGTTGGTAGGTTTAAATCCAGTTAATGTAGTTGACTTACAAATGCAGATCGAACGTATTATTAAAGGGTCACCAATCAGACAACATTGAAGCAACAGATGCTGTTGGTACAGATTCGATCGATTGTGCTGAGTGTTTTTGTTCGTGTGTGTCAATATGTGTTTCTTCCGTTGGAGGGCTTTGGTTCAAAAACCTGCAATAGATGCACAACAAAGGCAAAATCCGTTACTTTGCGATGCAAGTGAAGGTGCATCTATCGGTTTATCACTTCTTTGTTACGAAATTTTTGTAATTTTTTTCTTGTTGTTAAACATTCACTTTTAGCAGTTCAAAACATTAATTCAAAGTACACAAATGCTACGCTTTAGTTATTTTTTACTTGTAATTTATGCTCTTGTAAATCCACACTTAATTGGTAATATTTTTCAGTTTGTATTGTTCTAAAAATTAGTCTTTGAATTTTTTTTGCCGCACCAACGTTTTTAATGGTTCAACTGCTTGCTATCGTTTGAAGTTTGCATAGAACGCGATTTTTGAAGCTGCATAAAGAAGTCATGGAAAAGCAGTAGAAGAAGCACAAAATATATTAAGGCACATGATGACAGCTATTGCAGGTGGCTGGTGTTGGCTGGCGGATTATGGCATTTGAATTTCTGTGCTAACTGTCACTTTGTAGTTCCATTTGTGGGTGAACAAGTCAAGTTTGAATTAATCCCATGCATGTATGTATATACAGCTCTGTTCAATATAACAGCAGTGAAATTAAAATGGATATCGTGCGACGAAATAAGAAGAAGCTGTACTTTTAATAATTAAAAATAAAATATAGCGAATTCCAGAAAGGAAACCACGTAAAAAGAAATTTCAAAGCTTACACAAAGTTCAGGAAAGTTAATTAAACTTTAAAAAATGGCAAAATCTTAAAATTTTTTTGGCAGAATTTCTAGAAAATTGTTGAGTACGCAGTTTTGTAGACCAATCAGTTTTAATATAACATTGTGCAAGGTAGAACTCGCTTAAAAATTTCCCTGAATTTTCAGAACTTATTTCATCAAAGGTGTTGAGTGATTACTTCTAAATTGCCCATTATTGTGCTAGAACCTTATGACCTATAAAATTGCTTACTTAGAAATTTTCTAGAAATTCTGCCAAAAAATATTGGAATTTTGATGTAAATTTTTAAAAGTTTAATTAACTTATCTGAACTTTGTGCAAACTTTGAAATTTATTTTTATGTGGTTTCTGTAATTGAATTCGCTATATTTAAAATGAAAATTAATCAAAACACTACTATTATATTGAACACAAGTGCATGTAACTGTGTAATTATGTGTGTCTATTTGTATTAAGAGCAAGCGCTCATTTTTCACGATGGACAGCTACAATGGGTCATAAAAACTAAAATTAAATTTAGTATAAAAGTGTAAGGAGGATATAAAGAAGTAAAGTACTATGTCGACATATAACATTCCATAGGTCACTGATTGTTATAGTACTGCTGTATGCTTTAGAAGCCTGTATGCTTACAACACCTGATGAAATGCCTCTAGACCATTTTATGAGAAGGAATGAAGGTATTTCTATTAATATAGGTTCAGTCTACAACCACACTGTAATGCCCACCTTTTGCGCATCGATAATAAGATTATATTCTGACCGGTTAGAGTTATATGAGCAGAGAAGAATGTAATATTACACCGCGTTACACACATTCTGTCCTAGGAACCAAATATACATTTTTTTCGGAAAGGGGAGAAAAAATAAAAATACACGTGTATCGGCGATTTTCATGTCAGAATTTTTTTTTATGTATAACTATACATAAAAAGTATATTTGGTTCATTGAACAGAACTAAAGCTAGTTTTTGTAACGCAGCGTTATCGAAGGAGACCACATAATACATTACGTACATATACATCTAAAGGGTGTTTTTTTTTAGGGGTATAGAACTTCGAATTGAAATAAAACACAAGAAAATCGTTTTAAGGTCCATCAATTTGGCTTTATTGGAAGGATAATTTTATGCCATTAATGTTTAAATATGATTTCGGGCATGTGGCCGCCGCGGCTGGCTCGCATAAAGCCAATTCTACAGGTCCAATTTTCAACCACTTTTTCGAGCATATGGGGCCGTATGTCGGCAATAACGCCACGAATGTTGGCTTCCAATTCCCCTAACGTTTCTGGTTTGTTGGTGTAGACGAGCGACTTCACATATCCCCAAAGAAAATAATCCAATGGTGTTAAATCACACGACCTTGGTGGCCAATTGACAGGTCCATTCCGCGAAATTATGCGCTCATCGAATGTTTCCTTCAATAAATCGATTGTGACGTGCGCTGTGTGGCATTTAGCGCCGTCTTGTTGGAACCACAACTCATCCACATTCATGCCATCCAATTCGGGAACAAAATAGTCGGTTATCATGGCTCTATACCGGTCTCCATTAACGGTAGCTGCCTCTCCAGCATTATTGCGGAAGAAGTATGGCCCAATGACTCCACCAGCCCATAGAGCACACCAAACAGTCAGTTTTTGTGGATGTAATGGCGTTTCAAGGGTCTCATGTGGATTCTCTTCACTCCAAATGCGGCAATTTTGCTTGTTGACGTAGCCATTCAACCAAAAATGAGCCTCATCACTGAACAAAATTTTGCGATGAAAATCAGCATCGAAATCAATCTCATTTTCGGCCCATACACCAAAATCACGACGCATTGCATGGTCTCGCGGCTTTAATTCTTGCACAAGCTGGATCTTGTAAGGTCGCAAGCCAAGATCTTTGCGCAAAATCTTCCATAAAGTTGATGGACAAAGCTCCAATTGCTGTGCACGGTGGCGAATCGATTCATTCGGGTCCTCTTCAACACTTTGCTCTACAGCGGCAATTGTTTCTTCGGTGCGCACTGTTCGACGTCTCTGCGGATGCGTATTATCACATAGAGTAAACGTAGTGCGAAAACGATCCATGGTTAACCGAATTAATTGCTCTGATGGACGATTATGTCGACCATAAAATGGACGGAGCTCACGGTAAACTTCGCGAACTGAACCATTATTTTCGAAATAAATTTGCACGATTTGCAAGCGTTGTTCTTTTGTCAACCTATTCATGATGAAATGGCAAACCAAACTGAACATAAATGACATTAGAGTTGCCAGATTTGACCACAAAATGCCAGTTTTATCTCTATTCGAAAAACAAACCTGTAAAAAAAACACCCTGTACTTGCATACAAAAATAAAAACGACAAAATGTACCCATATTCTAATTTTGTTGAGAGCTTACTTAAAAATAAACGAAAAACCCCCTCATAAGCTCATTTTCAATGCAAACTATTCTTTGTTCAAAACTTGCTGACAAGTGTCTGACTAGAGAAAGACCTTGGGAGTCGTTATTAGCCATCACAAAAACACTCTTCTTGTATAAGTTTCACACTTTTGCAGCCAGTTTCACGAAAGCAATTCAAGTGAAAAGTAATATTTTTCGATGTGAGACTTTATATAAAAATTTGTATTACACAAATATCTTAAATGAATATAAAAAGATTCCATCTACGGAAATACTAATGGCCCTTGTTGAAAAAAGAAAAAGAAATTTTGCCTGATATCTCCGTGATATAAATAAAAAACAATAACAATTAAATAAATTATTAAAATGAAGTGTCTGGATGTTTTTTTAGGCATATTCGTTGGTATTTTATATTCAGTTCTGGCTTCGGCCTTATGCAAATTATTTAATATATCAGAATTTCGTTTAAATCAAATGTGGTCACCTTAGATTCCTTAAGTTAGTATTTTAATGACCTGATTTTTCTTAGTACATCTTTAAAAACGAATAATACTTAAGAAAATATAAATAACCTAATTGTTATAAACTAACGATAGACTATTAAATCTGCCGAAGTTGTTTTTTTGGCACAAAGGATAAAGTTTTTCAATTCGGAATGTTATTAACGTTACAACTGAACTTTTCTATACTGACTTTTTTGTTCTTATTTCCGCATTGTTGGTTTTATTTTATGTAAGAAATAATAAAAGTAAAATTTATTAAATAAATAATCAGAAACTTAACACTTTGGCTGAGCGATGTTTTAGTGATAAGACTCGTTTTCATGGAAGCCTAAAGCGAAAATTAAAAACCACTAGCATGGCATTCCAATTATATTTTCCATGGCCTAATCAAAGAAACGCAAATAAATTTTTCTGGCCCACCCTAATTTACATATCAGTAACAGTTATCTAATATTTCGTAAATAGATATTATATATGGAGGAATAGAAAGGCAAAAGGCAGGAGGAGACGAAGGTATAAACATAAAAAAATTAAGAGGGAAAACGTGATTGAATAAAAGAATAAAGCAGAAGAAGGGAGAAGAAAGCACAAAATAATGAACAAAGCCTAGTGTTTCTTGAGGTTACATCTGATCGATAAGTGTTGAGCTGCCATATGGTTTCGATTGCTGCTCGCTATGACCCTTTCGTTATAATAACGGCATAGGGTTCGAGCTCAGGTTAGAATCCACCTTCAGTTATGATTCCGGGTATGGTCCTCTCCTCTCCTCTCCTCTCCTCTCCTCTCCTCTCCTCTCCTCTCCTCTCCTCTCCTCTCCTCTCCTCTCCTCTCCTCTCCTCTCCTCTCCTCTCCTCTCCTCTCCTCTCCTCTCCTCTCCTCTCCTCTCCTCTCCTCTCCTCTCCTCTCCTCTCCTCTCCTCTCCTCTCCTCTCCTCTCCTCTCCTCTCCTCTCCTCTCCTCTCCTCTCCTCTCCTCTCCTCTCCTCTCCTCTCCTCTCCTCTCCTCTCCTCTCCTCTCCTCTCCTCTCCTCTCCTCTCCTCTCCTCTCCTCTCCTCTCCTCTCCTCTCCTCTCCTCTCCTCTCCTCCCTTCCTTTCTTTATCTTTCACTTACTCTCATTTGCTGTAGTTTTTTCAATTTTTCAATGTTAGCAAAGCATGGCGTTTTAGAGCAAACACCCAAATGTAGAAGGGCTTGAGACAACATGCAATTTACTAGCTTTTGTGCAGAGTTTTTTCTTTGTTCCATGTAAATGAAGTATAACTTCTATAAAATTTAAAATTAAGCTTTTCTGTACCATGTGATTTAAGAGCTAAACCAAGTTTACTAGGGCAACACCCAAAAAAGAACGTGCAAAACAGAGCACACGCAACCGCTGTTCGTGAATTATGTGCGAAGTATACAAATTGCGCTGGTAACATATGCAGGTGGAACTAATTTTGAAAAACGATTAACTCTAAAAAACCAAATCCCATTCCAAATACGAAAAATTTATTAGAAAGCTGCAGGGAATTCTCTCTTTTGCTAGAGCTTCTCCACTGAAAACTGTAGCTTGTATGGAACTTATCGGGTGAGTCTACACTTATGAATTACGTAATTCCGTGGTGTACATTATTCTAAAAATGTATATTTTTCAGTTAGCTCCTTCAGCATTTTGTCTGTAGGCATTGAAATAAAAACGTGCGCGCAGAGTCGTTATCATCGAAATTGCCAATGCTAAGCTAACAAAGCACCAGCCCACTCTCCCCAACCAAGCTTCGTATTTGAATTTTGATATTCACTCGCGATTGCCTAAATATTGCCAGCTACTTTTGGACTTTTATTTAACACTACAATGCCGCATTGTGTTTTTTTGGCTCTAGTAAAAAAAAACTAAAATTTAAATATTTGTAGCACCTGGGTTTTATAATAGAGAAGCTACCAGGGTTACAATATCGAACTCTTACCATAATTTTGTGTCAGCCTAATATGGCGCTGGAGGATGGGGCCGTTTGCAGAAGTCCACGCAAGTGGGGAAAGTTGCTGATCGCCATTCACCTGGGAGTGGCCAGAGCGATTATTTTGCATGCGGTTCAAGCAGCTGACTTCTTCCGGGCTTTGCGCCCAAGTATCCTCTGGGTAGCCACCGAACAACCGTTTGGTGGTGAGCTAAACGTGAGAAGGCGACAACCTGGTAAGGCCACTCCGACATAATCGGTTTAAGGGCTTGCTGGGGGATTCAAACAGCAACGTCTGATCACCATGTGGTGCGGCTGCAAGCGGGCGTCTGTATTGGATCAAGCGGCTCGCTATACCAACGTGTAATTGAATTCAACCTCCCGCGAGACGGGTTGTGCGTTGGGCTTGGGATCCACCACATAAAACAACGTTCCAATGAAATTCAACAACAAAGCCTCGGATATGAGAACCCCTTTCTTAGATGACAACACCCTCAAACCAAATAAGGATTACGAGATAAGTGCATGTACCTAGAATGTCCGGTCCCTTAATGGGAAGTGCCGCTGCCTGGCTGGTTGAGGTCCGGAGGAAAGCAAAAGCTGACATCACTGCCATACAAGAGATGCGATGGACGGGGCGAGGAGGCAGGATCAAAACATCTTGCAACATCTACTGAAATGGGCATTAAGACAAGCGCAGATTCGGTGTGGGATTTGTGGTGGGAGAGGGACTCCGTCACCGAGTACTGTCGTTCACACCCGTGCACGAGCGTCTCGCTGCAATCCGCATAAAAGTACGATTTTTCACCATATCGTTTATCTGCGCTCATGCACCGATGGAAGAGAAGGACGACGTGGAAAAGGATGCATTCTACGAGCGCCTGGAAGCAGCATACGAGCGCTTCCCCCGTCATGATATCAAAGTCGTGCGACTTTAACGCCAGGGTGGGTAAGGAGAGTGTATTTGGAACCACTGTCGGGAAGTTCAGTCTCCACGATCAAACTTCGCCAAATGGATTCAGGCTGATCGACTTCGCCGGTGCCCGAAACATGGTCATATCCAGCACTAGGTTTATACACAAGAAGATCCATCAGGCTACATGGCTGTCCCCCGATCGAAAAACACGCAACCAGATCGACCACGTTGTGATAGACGTTGCGTTTTAGATGTTCGCACAATACGAGGACCTAACATCGACTCTGATCACTACCTAGTAGCAGCCAAGGCTCATACCCGCCTCTGTACGACAAAACAGGCGCAACAAAAAACGCAGGGAAAGCTGGACGTCGAAAAGCTGCAATCGCAACAGACCGGCAATTATTTCGCAGATCGCCTCTCACACCTGCTCTCCGAGAGCACAATTCAACCTAGTGGAATGCATGAGCAGTGGGATCATATCTCAGGAGCACTCCGTACCGCAGCCGAAGAAGTAATTGGATTCCGGCGAACGCGAAGAAACAACTTTTATGATGATGAAGAGTGCCGCGCTGCAACGAAAAGAAAAGACGAAGCCTACAAGGCAACGCTGAGATCGAATGCAACGAGGAGTGTGTGTGAACACTGCCGCGAGTTGAAGAGGGAAGCGAGGCGGCTTTTTCGGGAGAAAAAAAGAGAGGCAGAAAAGCGTGAAATAAAGGAGCGTGAGATGCTGGCCAACGGGAATAATGCCCGAAAATTCTATCAAAAAATTCGGCGAATGACAGAAGGTTTTAAACCCGGTGCAAACTCCCGTAAGAATGAGAACGGCGACCTGGTGGCCGATGTTCAGAGAGCACTCAGAATATGGAGGGATCACTTCTCTGCCCTTTTAAATGGAGAAACTGAGCAAGAAACCAGAGAAGATGCCGAACCCGAGCCCACAATCGAAGATGATGGAATTGACGTTCCACAACCCGACTATAATGAGGTGCGAATAGCAATATCCCGATTGAAAAACAATAAAGCAGATGGCGCTGATGGTTTGCCTGCTGAGCTATTTAAACACGGAGGCGAGGAGCTGGTAAGGCGCATGCATCAGCTTCTATGCAGAATATGGTCGGATGAATGCATGCCTGAAGATTGGAATCTAAGTGTTTTTTGCCCAATCCACAAGAAGGGCGATCCTGCAAACTGCGCCAACTATCGCGGAATCAGCCTTTTGAATATGGCATATAAGGTCCTATCAAGCGTATTGTGCGAAAGACTGAAGCCTGATGTAAACAGACTGATTGGACCTTACCAGTGTGGCTTCAGACCTGGTAAATCTACCATCGACCAGATTTTTACAATACGCCAAATCTGGGAAAAAAACCGTGAGAAAAGAATCGACATTCATCATCTCTTTGTTGATTTCAAAGCCGCTTTCGATAGCACGAAAAGGAGCTGCGTATATGCAGCTATGTCTGAATTTGGTTTCCCCACAAAACTTATACCGCTCTGCAAAATGACCTTGAGCAACACCGCCAGCTCGGTCAGAATTGGGAAGCACCTCCCCGAGCCATTCGAAACTAAACGAGGTTTCAGACAGGGTGACCCCCTATCGTGCGATTTCTTTAATTTAATGCTGGAGAAAATAATACAAGCTGCATAACTTAACCACGCTGGAACAATATTTTATAAAAGCGTGCAACTGTTGGCATATCCTGACGATATTGATATCATTGGCCTTAACAACCGCGCCGTAACTTCTGCTTACTCCAAATTAGAAAAAGAAGCGGAGAAAATGGAATTTGTGGTGAACGAGGGCAAAACGAAGTACCTTCTGTCATCATGTAAAGAGTCAGCGCATTCGCGCCTTGGCAACCAAGCCACTGTTGGCAGCAATAATTTCGAAATAGCAAAGGACTTCGTTTACCTGGGAACCAGCATTAACACCAACAATAATGTTAGCCTAGAAATCCGACGAAGACTTACTCTTGCAAACAAATGCTACTTCGGACTGAGTAGGCAATTGAAAAGTAAAGTCCTCTCTCGACGAACGAAAATAACACTCTACAAGTCACTCATCGCACCCGTCCTGCTTTATGCTGCAGAAGCGTGGACACTAACAACATCTGATGAGGCGGCTCTGGGAGTATTCGAGAGAAAGGTTCTTCGAAAGATTTGTGGACCTCTACGCGTTGGCGACGGCGAGTACCGAAGAAGATTTAATGATGAGCTGTATGAACTTTACGCAGACGCCGACATAGTTCAGCGAATTAAAACACAGCGGCTTCGCTGGCTAGGCCACGTAGTGCGAATGAGCGAAGATGCTCCAGCCCAGAAGGTATTCTTATTGGCACCCGCCGGTGGAAGCAGAGGAAGAGTAGACCGATTTGCGATCCCGCGGTGTTTCCAATTGGCGCCAGTTGGCGCAACGAAGAAACGACTGGCGAGCTATGTTGGACAGTCGAAATCGCTCAGGCGGTTAGATGACCATTTAAAGAAGATAATATGGCGCCGATCTTCATGAGAAATTAAAAAAGAAAAATGCAGAGGATATTGAAAGCGGTAATATCAGCTGCCTGTTTGCAGCGATGTCAGAAGCTTTTATTATCGCCACTTAAATTAGGTAGCTACGAAAGCAGTGGCCCTCATAGAGATTGCAGAAAAAGGTGATAATCAGGGCTGTCATGGAATCCTAGTCGCTTTGGCATTTTACCGGAATTGCAAACCAATATTGATTTCATTTGGTGTCATGAAACCGTATTGGTTTTTCTCTTTTCGAACTTAAGCAAAACCGATGTTCGAATCAGCTGTTTTGTACACTTGTATGTGTATGGGAGACTTTAATGCAAATTTCTTTGACAGAATTTTGTAAAATTGAATTGTTTGCTATTTAAACAAAAATAAGTGAGCAAAAAATGGCATCTGCAGCTGTAGCATTCATGTTATTGGAAGAAGGAAGCTGCGAGAAGTTAAAAAGAAAGATTTTAAGAGATTGCAGCAACCCGTTTGAGCTGCCGGAAAAAGCGTAAGTACATTATTTTAATGTGCGCTTATAAATACTTATTTATAGCATATTTGCAGCTTCAAAGCGTATTATCGCCTAAACAAAGATGCTTTCCGACACGTTCTAAAGTTCCACTAGTATTGCAGCTAGCAGCTTTGTTGCGACTTTTAGCTGAAGGTTCTTATCAAACCATATGTATCCTTTTGTGATGGTCCCGCACTATTCAGTGACTCAGCTAACTGTTGCCAAAGAGCATTAATGGTTGGCTTATCCCATTTTGTAAAACCTTATGCAATATCTGCATACTTCTCCATGAATTCTATAATTATTGCGTTTTGCGTTGAATTTTTATTATTTCTCCTAGTTATGAATAAAAGTATAAATAAATTAATATTTATTTTTGTAAGAAAACCACCATTTAAGTAAGGGGAAAAATAACAAAAAAATAACATAATAAAATAAAATGGTTTGTTTCCGATAGCAAAACCGATAACATTGGATTTCATGACATCAAAATACTTTTTTTTTGTCGTTTTCATATCCAATTCCGACAACAATTGCATTCCATGACAACCTTAAATATCTTTGGCTTGCCAAGTGATCGTCAGTTATTAACAAAATCTATCACTTCAGTGTTAAGTTTTCTTGCCAAAGGCGCATCAGCCCGTTTGGTAAAATATATTTTGCTGGGTATCCATATGTACATTTGTAATTTGTTTCGAAATTTTTCGATGCCAACATAATTTAAATAAGTTCACGTTTAGTGCGGGCGAGTGCGTGTTGCATGCAGCAGTCCATGTTCAATGCACGAATATCATTGCTTAGCTTGTTCCGCAACAAGTAAGAATTTATTAGTATTACACTATTTTCTTAGACATAATATCCAACAACATTTGTGCTTACTTTTTTCAATTTTTAGTTTGCCAAAAATGTAAGTTCTCCTTCACGCATTGATTGGCTCATCTCACGTTTTTGCCTTAACTTAATTGACTTTGGAGCGTTCGTTGCTGGTTTGTTTGTTGTGTAGGTTTAGGATGTTTGTGTAATTCATGTCACGTGAAATTGCAACACCCAAATGGTAACAACGGTAGCATTTTTATTGAAATACATACACAACATGTGTGAATTAGGGATGGACATAGCCCTATTAAAAATTCGATAAAAGCTCTTGCTCAAATCGATTTCGTCGTGCTTTACTCATTAGTGAATGAGCGACAGAGCTTTGCTCGGGATTTTACGAGACTGCCATATAATTTAGTTTGTTTTAGATAGTCATCAGTAAAGAGCTGCCGGTTGTTTACATTTAGTTCTTCCTACTAACTTGTCTATTAATAAATCCGTTCAATTATTTTTAGAGATAATTTATTTATTTAAGCCAATCAGAAGTCATAACATCTTACAGGCTAAGTTGAAGACTACAAAGTAGAACTCGAACTCGATATAATAATTACCTTACTTATATAGCGTATTTAAAGTGTTGCGAAAGCGATCTTTTGAAAAGGAAAAATCAATATATGTAAGTTTTAAGATTCTATTGAACTCAATCAAGACTCTTGTAATCGGAGCATGTTTTGCATAAAGAGTTTTGAAAATACCAACAGGTATATTGAACGTAATCCTTTCGAGGAGCACTGGGCAGTCAATTGCCCCTCGAATTAAGTCATAGATAGATAAAGTACAACGACAACATTACTCTACTATGTTGCAATGATTTTATATTAATCAATAAATATCGCGCTTCATAAGAAGGGATAGGATCCGAGAAGCGCAAACTTCGCAAAGCCCAATGAAGGAATACCTTCTGGATCCGTTCAATTCTTGCAACACGGCAATGATAGTACGGAGACCAAATGAAGTAAGCATTTTCAAGTTTGGAACGCACAAACGCCGAGTATAGGAGCTTTAATGTGTAAGTGTCGAAAATATCGGAGCTATGACGCCTGAAGAAAGAAAGCATTGCATAAGATTTATTAATGACTAAGTTTATGTGACTAGCAAAAGTAAACTTCGAGTCAAAAACTACTCCCAGCTCCTTAGTTTCATTAACCCGCGAGAGAGTCGTATTAGAGATTGAATACACGGTATCAATGAAATTGATAAAGAGATTTGAAAAAGGGATATGAAAACACTTTTTTATGTTGAGTGTTAAACAATTATTTTTGCACCAGATGCTTAAATTATCTAATCTCTTTGTAAAAGAATAAAATCTTGCACGGTATTGAATGCTTCTGGTCATCAGCATAAAACAAAAATCTTGATGAAGAGAAGCAAGAGCAGATGTGGGACACCTGAGCAAGCAACAAAAGGAAGAGACCTACCATTGTGAACAACAACCCTGCAGCACCGATTGTGTAAGTTGTTATGGTTTACTTTCAATTGATCGTCATTTTTATTTGGTTCAATGCGGTTGGTTGGGTGACAGTTTTGATTCACCTTCCGGTTTGACGTTTAGCTACGGGAAAGTGCGTGATTTTGTTGAAGTGGCAGCACAAATATTCCCATAGAATGGAAAAGGCACCAATAACGGAACTTTTAATTTCCAGACAAACAAGTGTTTGGTGTGTTCTTGGTGTGCCCAGAGTTAAATTGCGGGTAACCCGGGGCGCCCGTAAGTGTCAGAAAAAAGGGAAATGGGAATTGTCATCAAAAAGGGTTTTTCCTTTGGAGGGTGAATTCAAAGTAATTATGTTGGTAAAAGTGCACGAGTACAAAGTATGCACGGAATAAACAATGCCGTTTTGTAATGCAATATCTCGAAAAACAAAAACCAATACATTTCCAAAACCACCAAAGTGAAAGATACGCCCCCAAAAAAATGCCATATTGACCAGGGTGGGAGACACATGGAATCCCGTCCTGATCCCTGACCTTAACACAGCTGACATCAAATTTTCAACCGAACGCGAGTAAAACTAGGAATATTGACAAAATAAATTTTAGCAGCAAATGGCAATACATTATTAGTCAACTTGTAAAGTATGGTATAATTCGACTTGAATGAGTTTAAAGCGGCAGTGATTTGTTGCTATGTGCTTTATTAACGAAATCAGTAGATCGGAATAGTATTGTCAATGGCTAGGTCGGATGGGGAGCTCCATGCGTCTCCTAACCCAACCCAGTAACGTGGGGTCCCACAGGCCACTAAGGGAACACATCCAAACGCATTGTCTAGAACCTTCCTAATTTTGCGCGCCAACGGACGCGTGCCTTAAGGGTTCGGACTTGACCAAAAATGCAGTAAATTTTAATACCTACTGCACTTTAATCCAATTCTACTACGCTTTATGTTTTCATGAAATAGTCTACAAGTCAATTTGTTTTGATACAAGGATTTTTTTTGCTATAAGCTTTCCTATTGAGTCATTAATCAACCTTAATAGTCTTGTTTTAATCATTTTTTTCCATATGGGAAAATTTAACTTTAATAAAAATAGCCACTGAGCAAAATAGTAGCAAAAGTAAAAGTACTAAATTCATTTTGCACCTAAGCCTTTAATTAAAAGCCATAGTTACAGTAGTTGCAGTTTTAAGGCAATTTCTAAAGTTCAATGCTTTTTAAATTTACTATGGAAAAGTTAAGGCATATCTTCAACTTTAGTTTCCATGGTATATTGTCCTTTTTTGTTTTGAAATGCGTACTGTACTTTTGCCGGATTTCGTAGTACAAAAAAAAAAAGTCTTTAAAATAAAAACAAAAGTCCGAACCCTGATGGCAACCATCAACCCGAGTGGCAACAATCATGCCAAGTCAGATTGGGTAACGGAACTCTTCCATTGCGCAGTCGCAGTTGACTGACGATTTTCAGCGTAGCGGCGGCACCGGCATTCGACCAATTCAAAAGTTCAATTGATTGGGGTGCGAACGGTCGCAATGTTTTTCTACTTTTTTACTTGAAAGATCGTTGGTTATGCTGCGGTGCTTTAAAAATTTTTCAATTCAAATTATATATATGGAATTTTTTTTGGGGCAAGTGGCATAAGAAAGTGATAGTTAGTGTTTGTGACTTGATTAAAACCATTTTTTTGCAAACGAAACATTTTGCTTCGAAGGCAAAAACCATGCTTGCATGTATGCTTGTGCACTAAATGGAAATTGGAAAATAAAGTACCATTTCTTATATATAAGGACTGAATTTTCAAAACGACGCATAATTTTTTGTATACACTTATGTATATGTACATATTTGAAAAATTGACAAACCAAATCATTTGGTAAAACTTTATTAATCATTAATACGCGGTGGCGGAAGTGAAAACATAAAAAGTGCTGAGCGCATTAAAGTGGCGTCGACGATGCAATTCATTCAACCTTATGAAACAAAGAAGCTCATATGATAAGACCAGAGATGTTCGAACATTAAAACGAAAAAGGGGGGAAGCCTTCTCGGGTAAGTAAGCTGAGCTACATATATTTTCATATAAATGTTTGTACAAACTATCCATGGTAATTTTTCCTGTGCCATTTTTAATTAGTATACCAATTTCATTCTGTCTCCATCCAAACGCTACCTACTGAAGTAAGTTGGGGGGGGGTTTATATATTTTTTTGAATATCAAGGAAGACTCCTTGGTAATATATTCCGACTTATCTGAGACCAGAAGTCTATTTTTATACCTAGCTGCCCTAGTTTTGAACCAACCTTACTTTTATTTTAATTGCAGTTCATGTTCATTTAGAAATTTTGGCGGTTCTTGGAGGTTCCGCTCCCATATGTTTCCCTTTAGATTTAATTAAATTCTAATACTTTAATTCTGAATATAGTTATTTTTCAGTGCTTCAATATTTTCAGAAAAACCTTCCATTGCCAAGTTGATAGTGTAAGTTTCTATTTCATACGAAAGTGCTTTATACTTCTTTTTATGTATATTCAAAGTGTGAATTTGTATTATTTGGAAGAGTTGGGCTTGCGGCCTGAATATGTTTACGGTGTAATATCTTTGACAACATTTTGTCGTGAAGAAGTATTTTTACAGCCTAATTGTAAATATCCGCTCGGATATCTTCTTTGCGAAATTTTCGTACTCGCCAGGAAAGTTTTCGCCAATTCTCTTTCGCTGGTAAACAGGGAAAATCTGACAAAGAGGAGTTTCGAATTTTTTTATCCAGTGGTATGACCATCTTACATTTCGTTTTGACATCCCTTCTTGTGACCAGTGAATGAAAAATGATAGTGTTAATAAAACTGGTCGAATTAAATAATTATCAAATTCATAAGTTCATAAAAGCAGGTGTAGTGTACATGTGTTATAAATAAGTAGCTGTCTTTTCCATTCGCGCGGATGTTTCCGGCCGTCCCTACATGAGGCTGACTAAAGCATTTGCACCTGATTTGTATTTTTCGTTTTAAAACCAGATAAGCAATACGATGGTATCGATGGTTCGGGGGCGGAGATTCCATATTTTGTGTCTGTTCAGAGATATTTGCAATTAAAGTTGAACATTTTCTGTCATTTTCATGTGGTTGTTGCAATCACAGATTAGGGTGTACCTAAAAGTGCAGAAATGTGTTCTGCGCAGAAATATTGTGGACCGCGTAGCTGGGGTTTGGCCGGCTAAGGGTTATTTTTTTAAGCGCGGCCAAAGGCCGCCTACGCATAAAAGTGTTTTGTAAATAAATATCTTGGATCAAGCCCCCTATTTGGGATTCAACCTAGGCCATTTTGGGTTTTTTGCCAATTTCTTTTCACTGAGACGAATTGTTTAATTTTCGCTTTCGGATTATTGATGAGGAGATCGAGACGCGTCGTTTGATACCTTTCCCGAGGGTTTTGGGCGTGTATTGGCGGTTGCATGCTGTCGTATAGAATTACTCTAATTCGGTGTTTTCCAAATTTCCGGCACTAAAATAAATCTTTTTTGTTGTATATACGGCCCATTGTTGGCCATTAAGTGGGTGGAGAGAAAAAAAAAAAATAAATTTTTCGGTCAGTGGTTATTGTCTTGGCTATTACGGGGTGACGATAATTTGTTGAATTGGTTACCGATGTAGCTAAGATATGAATAATTTTACTAGCTAAATTATTATTATACCGGTCATTGTCAATCAAACTATAGCTTTAAATTTTTCCAAGAAAATTTAATCAATTTTAATATTCATATAGATACAGCTGTCGGTGCAACAAATAATAACAGCCTATCTGAGGTTTGGCTGTTAATGCTATTGGCATAAGCATAATAAAGTGCAAAGATTTTTGCCTTAAATATGTGTTTAACCAATAACTTTAAATGAACTATTCTTGTGTGTTCTAATTTAGTTAGGGGCTGAAGGTATCTAGTCGGACGGTATAGCGTTTGCAAGAAGATGCCAAAGCGTAGTATTCCATGTATTGTATGGTTTACGATCACCTCAGCTTCGTCGGACGTAACCAGCCCTTTTGGCGTACGCGTAGCAACAACCTGATCTTTAAGAATAATTAAAGGCGAGCGCGCCATCTACACTTATACATTGCTAAAATAAGTGAATAAGACTGCGTCCACACTTTGTCATAAACCCGATTTAAAGGCACATTTTTTGAGTTAATTCATATTGATGTTGGCAATCAACTCAAGTTTATGGCTCAATGTGAATGTAATATAAGTGGTGGAATTTCAAATAGCTGTTTCCGCATATTTGTATAATTTTTTGGGTATTTCTATACGACAGCACGTAACTGCTAATATAGGTCCAAAAATATCGGGAAAGGTATCAAACGACGGGTTTTAACCTTCGTATCAATAATCCGAAAGCGGAAATTCGATATTTTATGTCTGTTCAGAGATATTTGCAATTAAAGTTGAAAATTTTCTGTCATTTTCATGTGGTTGTTGTAATCACAGATTAGGGTGTACCGAAAAGTGCAGAAATGTGTTCTGTGCAGAAATATTGTGGACCGCGTAGCCGGTGTTGGACCGGCTAAGGTTATTTTTTTGAAGCCTACGCAGAAAGGTGTTGTGCACATAAATACCTTGGATCAAGCCCCCTATTTGGGATCGGACCTAGGCAATTTTTGGGTTTTTTACTAATAACTTTTCACTGAAACAAATTATTTAATTTCCGCTTTCGGATTATTGATACAGAGATCAAAACGCGGCGTTTGATACCTTTCCCGAGATTTTTGGTCCTATATTAGCAGTTACGTGCTGTCGTATAGAATTACCATTTTTTGTGGTCTCACAACAAGTGTAGCTGAAAATCTTTTTTTATAATTTGAGAAAAAGGTTTGAAAAATCCTGGACCTGGACTAACAAAAGGTTTCAAACCATTTTGGTTTTTTTTTTTTTTTTGCGCAAGGAGCGCACGGGTCCAGCTAGTATAAATATATAAAAGCAAATTGTATTTACCTTTTTTTTGTTCGCAGAACGCATCAACGCCCACCGCACGCCGGCAGCAACAAATCCGGCAACAATAAGACCGGCAACCACAACCACCACCAACATCAAAACCGGTAACAAAAACCAACCGGTAACAACAAAACCGGCATTGACAATCAGCATTGACATCAGCAGGGGCCGCCCTCCTCTAGGCCCACTGCACAACCACCCGGATCGACCACCACGACACCAGCAGTGACATTAGCGGGGGCCGCCCTTACATAGGCCCGCCGCACTAGCATCAGCAATAACAACAGTAACCAGCAGTGACAACAGCGAGGGCCGTCCTATTATAGGCCCGTCGCACCACCAGCAACAACAACATAACCAGCAGAGACAACAACCACAGTAGCGCCCCACCAACGGCCTACTACAACCCGGTGAGACCTAGCCAATATAATTTATTTAATAATGGGTCATATTAATAGAACAGGAGCAATTCCTTATATGTAATTCAAGTTTTAAACCTTTTTCTCGAAGTTTGACTTTTCTTTTTTTCTACAATTTATGCCAAGTTTCTGAGGATCTGAGAAAAGGCAAATTTTTTTGGTATCATCCCATAGTAAAAGGTATAAGAAAAGAAAGGTAAAATTAATATAATTAAGGTTGTATTAGAGTGAGTAACAGGAACTGAGTTAGAAAAGAAAAATTATTTTAAAATTAAAATTATAAATAAGTTCGTAAAATAAGGTACCCTACATAAACTTAACATTAGATTGTTGCTATATATTAAAATTATAAAATGAAATCATGAATGCTAAGGAAGATAGAAAAAAAAAAAAAATGTATTTAGTTTAAATACTTAAGACTAAACTAAAATGAAAAGAAACCTAAGGTAATTTAGCTGGAAGGTAGAAAATTTTCTAAAGTTAGGTTAGAGAGGGAAATATTTTTTTTTGTAAAACGAAAACAAAATAAGCTTTTAAACAACAACAAAAGCATAAAAAAAAAAAAGAAAAAAAATAACAAATACAAAAAAAAAAAATACTTTTAATTGATATTAGAGGAAAAATTACAACGTTATGCACAGCGATGGTATGGGATGACATGTTTCGAAGTGCCCAACTTCTCATCAGACCCCTTCTCGGACACTGAGATATGAACCCAAGTGTCTGCACCAAAGCCGTTGTTAGAGTACTCTAACAACTAAGCTATGATGCCCTGTAGCGTCACGATGCATTTTTCCTCTAATGTGCCATTTGCTTATTCCTTTTATACATTCTTTGGTACATATATTTTATATGTCAACTCAAGGAAAGTGGAAATATTTTTAGGCGCGTTCATAGAACAGTTTTAGATACAGAAGGGCTTTTATGCATATCAACACTTCCGTGTTATTTGTTATGCACCCGCACTGTACCTGTAACAATTATAGTTATGGTGATTGTTGTTGGAGCAAAGCTCGAATTTTTATGTTTGTTTGTTAATTGATATTATGATGTGCATAACGTTGTAATTTTTCCTCTAATATCAATTAACAAACAAACATAAAAATTCGAGCTTTGCTCCAACAACAATCACCAAAAAATACTTTTAAATCTATCTTTTAAACTGTTTCAAAAGGGAATAGCTAAATAAAACGATAAAAATGATTCCCTACTCCTCCGACCAGTCTCAGAGAGGCAGTCCTTAGCAGCCCCTGCATTGCGGGAGGAGGAGGAGGGACCCAAAAGCCCACCCCTTCCCAACTGCGCAAGTCTGGGGAAAAGCGGCACCAAACCGCATCCTTTCATTGCGGCGTGGTTGAGGAGGGGTGTTTAAAAAAAAAAAAAAATATTTTGACGTTTTTGATCGCTGGTATCCAGTGCTCCGACCAGTCTCAGGGAGGCAGCCATTAGCAGCCCCTGCATTGGGGTCCGGAGTACTATATATAAAACACAACTAGCTTTTGCCAAACCTTATACCGTCTTTGCTTTTATATATTTACATTTCAACACGTATATATACTAATAATCTATTTCTTTCAGCATATGTATATTTATATGTATATATTTATTTTTTTTTGACATATCCGCGGTAATTAGTTGATGCAAATATCGGTTAGGAAAATTTGCATTAATTCAATTTTTATTGTCAAAACTTTGCAATCGTCGGTATTATAGGGTGGGGGAGTGAATCTTGACTTGTTATACCTTCCAACCGCCCCTTGCAACCGAATACTTTTTTTTATATTTTTTTTTTGTTTATCTAACGTGGTTAGGAGATTTTTTTTTTTTCAATATGGATCAGTCGGCTGACCGCATGACTACTAGGAACTCTGTACGAGGAAGTGGGGGCAAGCCTAGAGGTCGGGGTAGAGGGGCGCTTTCGAAACAACCCACCAATCGGCCTAACACTTTAGGTGATAGGATCGCTACTCAGAGGAATATGGCTGAGGCCCCTCCTGGAGACTCGTGGGTGAACGTGCTACATCAGCTGTTCAGGACTTCTCAGGAGGAGATGAGGAACGAGATGAAAACATGGACTTACTTAACGCGGCAGTAACCTCATCACAAGCCGGTGCTAGCTACACTAGGAATATCAAGAGGATGGAAGCAAACCAAGCCCAGACATTCGTGAACAACCAGGCCAGCATCGTTCCCAGTGGCATCGCAGTCAAACCACAGGATTGGAAGGTTTCCTTCGATGGAACTGGAAGCGTCGCGGACTTCCTGTTCAAGTTGGACACTTTATGCGAGCGGACCCAATGTTCTAGCGATCAGTTAATGGCAAGTTTTCACTTATTTCTGTCGGGGCGGGCTGAAGAGTGGTACTGGCTTTTTACCAAGCAGAACCCAACCGCGAACTATCCTTTTTTGTGCTATTCCCTGAAGCGTGAGTTTGGAACATTGAAAAGTGACCACGAGATCATGATGGAGATCTCAATGCGTAAGCAGAAGCTGAGTGAGTCATACGACGTGTTCCACACTGACATAGTAGCACTAAACGCGCTCCTTAGGGAGCCGATGTCAGAAACCCTACTGAGTGACATAATAAAGAGAAACGTCAACAGTAGCCTTAAGCTAATGCTTTTCAACACGGATGTGAGAACGTTGCATGATCTACCTGATGTAGCACGAAGAGGGGAACAAGTTCTGAAAGAAAGCAAAATATTGGGAACCACTTACCATGGCCGTCAGGTCAACGAGGCCCGCACGATAACACCGGACATGAGGATGGAAGGCGAGGATTGCGAAGCTGACCCGCAGATAGAAGCGTTGGAGTGCCGACGTAATAGGAAACCGGACTATTCAGGCATCCAGTGTTGGAATTGCCAGGCCATGGGCCATTCATATATTTATTGCGAGGAACCCATCAGGAATCCGTTTTGCTTTAAGTGTGGGAATAGGGGAGTCTTTACTCCAAAATGCCCTAGGGACCATCGCAGGCAGGGAAACCAGTACCTGAGCGAGAAGATGCGGGAAACTCGTTCGACACTATAGCTCCCATATCAGCCAGTTCTCGAGTCGTCTCGTGCGCTGAACCAAATGAGTCCTTCGAGGGTATCCATGGAGCTAGTGAGCTTCCGAGGAGTAGTGGCACCCTGGGGAAGGAATACCCAAAAATAATAGTAACTTTTCCTGATACAGGAACAGATAGCTCCAGTATTTCTGATTCGGATAGTCCTAGGTCATCAACGGCGATTTCCAAACCAATAAAAATTTTGAAAGCTTCGAAAAGAGATTTTGCGTGTCAGGCCAGTTTCTCACCTAGTTTGGAACAGAGGGCAACCAATTACGAGCTAGTTAGGTCGCGAATTTTCACAAACAATCTAGAGTCATTTGTCTCCGAAAATATTTTAAAATGTAGGAAGAGATATTATAGCCGAGTACAGGAGCGTAAACTTTTGCAAAGCACCACTTTGGTGCTCACCGAGGATGAAAGGCCTCTGGTGCGAGTAAAAATAGAAAACAGTTTTATAGTAGGGTTGCTGGACTCAGGCGCGAATGTCTCTATCCTCGGGAAGGACTGTGAAAAGTTTTTGGATTCAATTGGACTTAAATACCACCCACTACAGGCTTTCGTATACACGGCGGGTGGCGGCAGGCAGAAAATATTAGGGTCTGTTTCTTTACCAGTGACTTTCAAAAATTCCACCAAATCTATTCGTTTTTATCTTGTTCCGTCGCTTCTTCAAGAAGCCTATTTCGGAGTTGATTTCTGGAGAGCTTTTGCGTTAGCACCTGGTATATTCCCCAGTGTAGCATGTCTAGAGATTAGCGAAGAAAGGGAACAGGAGTATAATTTCCATGATTTAACAACAAGGCAGAAGGTCGAGCTGCAGGAGGTAGTAGATATGTTTCCATCGTTGGAGAAGTTAGGGCTGGGTCAAACAAAGCTAGTCGAACATCACATTGACACGGGCGATGCGGTCCCAATCAAAAGTAAACATTTTCCTCTTTCGCCACCGAGGCAAGCCGAAGCTTTTAGCGAGATAGATAGGCTGCTCGAAATGGGAGTTATAGAAGAGTCAAACTCGCCCTGGTGTAGTCCAGTTGTTCTAGTTCGGAAGCCAGGGAAGGTCAGCCTCTGCATAGATTCCAGGAAGGTCAACGCGGTAACTAAAAAGGACTCGTACCCGTTGCCTCATATCAACGGCCTATTGAGCAGACTGAAGGACACGCACTTCATTAGTGGCATTGATCTGAAAGACGCGTTCTTTCAGATCAAGCTGACAGAGTCTTCCAAGGAAAAAACAGCATTCGCAGTTTAAAGTGATGCCCTTTGGTCTGTGCAATGGACCGCAGACTATGAGCCGCCTGATGGACAAGGCAATCCCCTTGCGTTTCCGGGAGAATGTCTTCGTCTACCTGGATGATCTAATGGTATGCAGCACTAACTTTGAAGACCACCTAAAGTTGCTGGCGGAAGTGGCGCATTGTTTGAGGGACGCGGGCCTCACAATCAATGTGAAGAAGAGCAAATTTTGTCAGAAGGAAATTCGGTATTTAGGGTACTTGATAGGTAGCGGGTGCTTGAAGGTGGATCCTGGGAAAATAGAAGCAATGCAGAACTTTCCGATCCCTAAATCTCCGCGACAGGTTCGTAGGTTTGTGGGCATGGCAAATTGGTATAGAGCATTCATTACCAATTTTGCTGACTGAGCAGGTCGTCTGACCGATTGTCTTCGCAAGTCAGCAGGCCCATTTAAACTTACCCCTGAAGCGGTAGAAGCATTCGAAAAGTTAAAAGAAGCCTTGAGCTCCGCTCCTGTCTTGGCCCAACCCGATTTCTCGAAGGAATTTGTTATTCAGTGTGATGCTTCAAAAATAGGTGTAGGGGGCGTGTTATTCCAGGTCGATGACGAGGGCGCTGAGCATCCAATCGCGTTTGTTTCGAAAAAACTTAAGAATGCTTTGCGCAATTATACTGTAACCGAACTGGAATGCCTCGCCGCCATTATAAGTGTCAAGCGTTTTAGACCATACATAGAGGGTTTGCCATTCCGAATCATAACCGACCATTCAAGTCTCAAGTGGTTGATGACTCAGAAAACCTTGAGTGGCAGGCTGGCTCGATGGTCACTCTTACTGCAAAGATACGATTTTGCAATGGAGCATCGCAAGGGAACCCTGAATATAGTACCGGATGCCCTGTTGTTGTTGTAACGACAAAAACACTCCCCGAAGGTTTTGGGGAGTGCTGTCGAACTGACAGTCCTTGGCCGGATATGAATCCGGTACGCTCCGGTACTCCCTTGCGGTACTGCCAGACTGTCGTGGTAGCGATTTATGACCAGTGGAACCTTCTAGGTCATGTCACCCCTCCTTCCGTAAGGAAGGAGAGATGGGTAATGAGAGGTGAGAGGCATCATATCCGTAGATCAACCATCGAGTTGCACGTCATTACCTTTGTGCATATTAGTCGCCTCTTACGACCGGTATGCCTACCTCGGGCATATTCTAAAACCCAAAGACAAAATTACTTCTGGCCTAGGCAAGCTAAAGACGTTAGAGACTATGTACAGAAATGCGACACTTGTAAGGCTGTTAAATCAACAAATCAGGAGTCAAGGCCACCTATAGCGAACACTTTTGCTTCAGAAAGACCATTTCAGCGGTTCTATTGCGACTTTCTAGGACCTTACCCGCGATCTAAGCGGCGCAATCAGTTTCTCTTCATTGTTCTGGACCATTTTGCAAAGTATGTTTGGTTGAAGTCCATGCAGAGAGCAACAACTGTTAATGTTATGAATTACTTTACTTTTTTTCCATCGGTTGGGGTTCCTGAATATATCCATAGCGATAATGGTAAACAGTTTATCTCTAAGGAAATGAAACAATTCCTCGAGAATTATGGGGTGACCCATATACTCGTAAGGACAGGGTTATACTCGCCGCAGGCTAACGCGTCGGAACGCGTAAATTGAGAAATTGTTTCAAAAATAAGAATTTTCCTTCAAGATAAACAGGATCATATCGACTGGGACAAGCATATACCCGAAATTTTAGCGGTGTTAAGAAGCGATTTTGATACCTCAATTCAGTGCTCTCCATACTTTGCCTTATACGATCAGAACATGGTCCAACACGCCTCAGCCTATACTATATTAGATAAACTCGGTACTCTTAGGGAAGATGACATTCCAATAGTAACTAGGGTAACTAAGTTGTCCAACATTCGCGAGCAAATTCGTAGGAATTTAGATCAGGCGAAGGATAGGGGAAACAACGTTTATAACAAACGCTCTAGGCAAGTTAACTAAAGGGAAGGTCAGGAGGTTTTTAGGAAAAATTTAGCTTCGAGTAACTTTAAACAAGGCATAAACGCCAAATTCTTGCCGAAATACCTCAAGTGCCGAGTTCGTCGAAAAGTAGGCAATGCGTTGTACGATCTAGAGGACCTGACAGGGAAACTGATAGGTCGCTTTCACGCTTCGGATATTCGTCCACAATAACAATTTTGATTTTTTGTACATATATACATTTTGACATTTAAAACCGTAACTGGGCGTTTTGGCGGTCGGGGACAACTCGCCCAGTATCCTCCCCGAGCATTGACTTAATAGGGTATTTACATACGCTTCCATCGGAAGTAGTGGATAACCTGGCAATCCTCGGTTATGCGGATTGTCTTTCGGAGTTTTGACGAGTTCTCCTTAATTAAAATGTCTACCGGGTGAAAGCCTTTTTTTTTACCATGGAACAAGCTTCTCCGGTTATTTTTTGCTAAACCTTTTTTGTGGGGGTGAAACCACTAGAACCAAAAATTTTCGGAGTTTTGACGAGATCTCCAATAACAAATGTCTACCGCCGCGAAGCAGTTAAACTAAGAAACAAAAAACTAAATTCTCCGTTTGCCTCGGAGTTTTGACGCGTTCTCCGATATCAAAATGTCTAACTAAATTACACGTTTTTCTTATAAACCTATTTCGGTGGGGGCAAAACCACTATATCAAATTTCCCTTTGCCGCAAAGCCTACTAAACTATGAAACAAAATACTTCAAAAATTTTCCTTTACTGACGGATCTTCTTGCCCGGCTAGCTCGTGGTAGAACTAGAGACTCTTATCTAGGGGTGAGTCGTGCCCCACGTTTTTTACCCAGAAATGGTTTCCTTGCAAGTGAACCTTTTTCCTGTTCGCTTCATCGACCGGTCTTCGAAGCGAAGCAGGCCTGTTATGGTTTACTTTCAATTGATCGTCATTTTTATTTGGTTCAATGCGGTTGGTTGGGTGACAGTTTTGATTCACCTTCCGGTTTGACATTTAGCTACGGGAAAGTGCGTGATTTTGTTGAAGTGGCAGCACAAATATTCCCATAGAATGGAAAAGGCACCAATAACGGAACTTTTAATTTCCAGACAAACAAGTGTTTGGTGTGTTCTTGGTGTGCCCAGAGTTAAATTGCGGGTAACCCGGGGCGCCCGTAAGTGTCAGAAAAAAGGGAAATGGGAATTGTCATCAAAAAGGGGTTTTCCTTTGGAGGGTGAATTCAAAGTAATTATGTTGGTAAAAGTGCACGAGTACAAAGTATGCACGGAATAAACAATGCCGTTTTGTAATGCAATATCTCGAAAAACAAAAACCAATACATTTCCAAAACCACCAAAGTGAAAGATACGCCCCCAAAAAAATGCCATATTGACCAGGGTGGGAGACACATGGAATCCCGTCCTGATCCCTTACCTTAACACAGCTGACATCAAATTTTCAACCGAACGCGAGTAAAACTAGGAATATTGACAGAATAAATTTTAGCAGCAAATGGCAATACATTATTAGTCAACTTGTAAAGTATGGTATAATTCGACTTGAATGAGTTTAAAGCGGCAGTGATTTGTTGCTATGTGCTTTATTAACGAAATCAGTAGATCGGAATAGTATTGTCAATGGCTAGGTCGGATGGGGAGCTCCATGCGTCTCCTAACCCAAACCCAGTAACGTGGGGTCCCACAGGCCACTAAGGGAACACATCCAAACGCATTGTCTAGAACCTTCCTAATTTTGCGCGCCAACGGACGCGTGCCTTAAGGGTTCGGACTTGACCAAAAATGCAGTAAATTTTAATACCTACTGCACTTTAATCCAATTCTACTACGCTTTATGTTTTCATGAAATAGTCTACAAGTCAATTTGTTTTGATACAAGGATTTTTTTTTTTGCTATAAGCTTTCCTACTGAGTCATTAATCAACCTTAATAGTCTTGTTTTAATCATTTTTTTCCATATGGGAAAATTTAACTTTAATAAAAATAGCCACTGAGCAAAATAGTAGCAAAAGTAAAAGTACTAAATTCATTTTTTTCACCTAAGCCTTTAATTAAAAGCCATAGTTACAGTATTTGCAGTTTTAAGGCAATTTCTAAAGTTCAATGCTTTTTAAATTTACTATGGAAAAGTTAAGGCATATCTTCAACTTTAGTTTCCATGGTATATTGTCCTTTTTTGTTTTGAAATGCGTACTGTACTTTTGCCGGATTTCGTAGTACAAAAAAAGTCTTTAAAATAAAAACAAAAGTCCGAACCCTGATGGCAACCATCAACCCGAGTGGCAACAATCATGCCAAGTCAGATTGGGTAACGGAACTCTTCCATTGCGCAGTCGCAGTTGACTGACGATTTTCAGCGTAGCGGCGGCACCGGCATTCGACCAATTCAAAAGTTCAATTGATTGGGGTGCGAACGGTCGCAATGTTTTTCTACTTTTTTACTTGAAAGATCGTTGGTTATGCTGCGGTGCTTTAAAAATTTTTCAATTCAAATTATATATATGGAATTTTTTTTGGGGCAAGTGGCATAAGAAAGTGATAGTTAGTGTTTGTGACTTGATTAAAACCATTTTTTTGCAAACGAAACATTTTGCTTCGAAGGCAAAAACCATGCTTGCATGTATGCTTGTGCACTAAATGGAAATTGGAAAATAAAGTACCATTTCTTATATATAAGCACTGAATTTTCAAAACGACGCATAATTTTTTGTATACACTTATGTATATGTACATATTTGAAAAATTGACAAACCAAATCATTTGGTAAAACTTTATTAATCATTAATACGCGGTGGCGGAAGTGAAAACATAAAAAGTGCTGAGCGCATTAAAGTGGCGTCGACTATGCAATTCATTCAACCTTATGAAACAAAGAAGCTCATATGATAAGACCAGAGATGTTCGAACATTAAAACGAAAAAGGGGGAAAGCCTTCTCGGGTAAGTAAGCTGAGCTACATATATTTTCATATAAATGTTTGTGAAAACTATCCATGGTAATTTTTCCTGTGCCATTTTTAATTAGTACTAGAGTTCGCCCAGTGGTTGAAATTCAACCAATGAACTTTATTTTATTTTATTTTTTTGCTGTAGGTATATTTTATCCGCCTTTTTTTCTACCTTTCTATGTCGTTCCTTTCCTCTAACATATTTTTATTTTCCTTGATTTCTTCTTTTACTCTCTTATTTTATTTTTTCCTTTCCTCAAACTTATTTTCCTTTCCCTTCCCTTCCTTTTATTTTCTTTCTTTCCCCTTCGTTTTCTTACCTTTCCTTTAATTCCCTTTCCCTTCGTTTCCTTTCATTTCCTTACCATTCCTTTAATTTTCCTTCCTTTCCTATCCTTTCCATTCCCTTCCCTTTCCTTCCTTTCCTTTCTTTTCCTTTTCTTTCCTTTTTTTCCTTTAATTTTCCTTCTATTCAATTCTTTTCCTTTCCTCTATTTTCCTTTAATTTCCTTCGGTGTTTACTACCCTTTATGAGTAATCATTTATTTTATTTTTGTAAACCCTGTTTGTAGGTATCAGCAATGAATTTTACATATTTGCTCATATTTTACATTGCTTGTTTAATGTATCCAACAAAGCACCTTTCGTGCTCTCAGGAGAGCAGCTGACACTGGGCATCGTAGCCAGTAATCAATACAATAACAACAACTAAAGCAAAAATGCATGACACAACAGAGTATCTATAGTGCGAATACTTATTTTTCATTGGTCCACTACCAACTCTTCGCACTCACAGCGAGAGCCGACCACACGAATGACACATTTTTCAGTGCTTCACTATTTTCAGAAAAACCTTCCATTGCCAAGTTGATAGTGTAAGTTTCTATTTCATACGGAAGTGCTTTATACTTCTTTTTATGTATATTCAAAGTGTGAATTTGTATTATTTGGAAGAGTTGGGCTTGCGGCCTGAATATGTTTACGGTGTAATATCTTTGACAACATTTTGTCGTGAAGAAGTATTTTTACAGCCTAATTGTAAATATCCGCTCGGATATCTTCTTTGCGAAATTTTCGTACTCGCCAGGAAAGTTTTCGCCAATTCTCTTTCGCTGGTAAACAGGGAAAATCTGACAAAGAGGAATTTCGAATTTTTTATCCAGTGGTATGACCATCTTACATTTCGTTTTGACATCCCTTCTTGTGACCAGTGAATGAAAAATGATAGTGTTAATAAAACTGGTCGAATTAAATAATTATCAAATTCATAAGTTCATAAAAGCAGGTGTAGTGTACATGTGTTATAAATAAGTAGCTGTCTTTTCCATTCGCGCGGATGTTTCCGGCCGTCCCTACATGAGGCTGACTAAAGCATTTGCAACTGATTTGTATTTTTCGTTTTAAAACCAGATAAGCAATACGATGGTAATGTTTGGAAGTGATTTTGGTAATTGTTTCCTTTAGGAGACCACTGCTAGAAGGCGTCCGAGGGTGTCGGGACGGGTGTTAGGCAGCGCGTTTTGACTTCGGTATCGATGGTTCGGGGGCGGAGATTCCATATTTTGTGTCTGTTCAGAGATATTTGCAATTAAAGTTGAACATTTTCTGTCATTTTCATGTGGTTGTTGCAATCACAGATTAGGGTGTACCTAAAAGTGCAGAAATGTGTTCTGCGCAGAAATATTGTGGACCGCGTAGCTGGGGTTTGGCCGGCTAAGGGTTATTTTTTTAAGCGCGGCCAAAGGCCGCCTACGCATAAAAGTGTTTTGTAAATAAATATCTTGGATCAAGCCCCCTATTTGGGATTCAACCTAGGCCATTTTGGGTTTTTTGCCAATTTCTTTTCACTGAGACGAATTGTTTAATTTTCGCTTTCGGATTATTGATGAGGAGATCGAGACGCGTCGTTTGATACCTTTCCCGAGGGTTTTGGGCGTGTATTGGCGGTTGCATGCTGTCGTATAGAATTACTCTAATTCGGTGTTTTCCAAATTTCCGGCACTAAAATAAATCTTTTTTGTTGTATATACGGCCCATTGTTGGCCATTAAGTGGGTGGAGAGAAAAAAAAAAAATAAATTTTTCGGTCAGTGGTTATTGTCTTGGCTATTACGGGGTGACGATAATTTGTTGAATTGGTTACCGATGTAGCTAAGATATGAATAATTTTACTAGCTAAATTATTATTATACCGGTCATTGTCAATCAAACTATAGCTTTAAATTTTTCCAAGAAAATTTAATCAATTTTAATATTCATATAGATACAGCTGTCGGTGCAACAAATAATAACAGCCTATCTGAGGTTTGGCTGTTAATGCTATTGGCATAAGCATAATAAAGTGCAAAGATTTTTGCCTTAAATATGTGTTTAACCAATAACTTTAAATGAACTATTCTTGTGTGTTCTAATTTAGTTAGGGGCTGAAGGTATCTAGTCGGACGGTATAGCGTTTGCAAGAAGATGCCAAAGCGTAGTATTCCATGTATTGTATGGTTTACGATCACCTCAGCTTCGTCGGACGTAACCAGCCCTTTTGGCGTACGCGTAGCAACAACCTGATCTTTAAGAATAATTAAAGGCGAGCGCGCCATCTACACTTATACATTGCTAAAATAAGTGAATAAGACTGCGTCCACACTTTGTCATAAACCCGATTTAAAGGCACATTTTTTGAGTTAATTCATATTGATGTTGGCAATCAACTCAAGTTTATGGCTCAATGTGAATGTAATATAAGTGGTGGAATTTCAAATAGCTGTTTCCGCATATTTGTATAATTTTTTGGGTATTTCTATACGACAGCACGTAACTGCTAATATAGGTCCAAAAATATCGGGAAAGGTATCAAACGACGGGTTTTAACCTTCGTATCAATAATCCGAAAGCGGAAATTCGATATTTTATGTCTGTTCAGAGATATTTGCAATTAAAGTTGAAAATTTTCTGTCATTTTCATGTGGTTGTTGTAATCACAGATTAGGGTGTACCGAAAAGTGCAGAAATGTGTTCTGTGCAGAAATATTGTGGACCGCGTAGCCGGTGTTGGACCGGCTAAGGTTATTTTTTTGAAGCCTACGCAGAAAGGTGTTGTGCACATAAATACCTTGGATCAAGCCCCCTATTTGGGATCGGACCTAGGCAATTTTTGGGTTTTTTACTAATAACTTTTCACTGAAACAAATTATTTAATTTCCGCTTTCGGATTATTGATACAGAGATCAAAACGCGGCGTTTGATACCTTTCCCGAGATTTTTGGTCCTATATTAGCAGTTACGTGCTGTCGTATAGAATTACCATTTTTTGTGGTCTCACAACAAGTGTAGCTGAAAATCTTTTTTTATAATTTGAGAAAAAGGTTTGAAAAATCCTGGACCTGGACTAACAAAAGGTTTCAAACCATTTTGGTTTTTTTTTTTTTTTTGCGCAAGGAGCGCACGGGTCCAGCTAGTATAAATATATAAAAGCAAATTGTATTTACCTTTTTTTTGTTCGCAGAACGCATCAACGCCCACCGCACGCCGGCAGCAACAAATCCGGCAACAATAAGACCGGCAACCACAACCACCACCAACATCAAAACCGGTAACAAAAACCAACCGGTAACAACAAAACCGGCATTGACAATCAGCATTGACATCAGCAGGGGCCGCCCTCCTCTAGGCCCACTGCACAACCACCCGGATCGACCACCACGACACCAGCAGTGACATTAGCGGGGGCCGCCCTTACCACTAGCATCAGCAATAACAACAGTAACCAGCAGTGACAACAGCGAGGGCCGTCCTATTATAGGCCCGTCGCACCACCAGCAACAACAACATAACCAGCAGAGACAACAACCACAGTAGCGCCCCACCAACGGCCTACTACAACCCGGTGAGACCTAGCCAATATAATTTATTTAATAATGGGTCATATTAATAGAACAGGAGCAATTCCTTATATATAATTCAAGTTTTAAACCTTTTTCTCGAAGTTTGACTTTTCTTTTTTTCTACAATTTATGCCAAGTTTCTGAGGATCTGAGAAAAGGCAAATTTTTTTGGTATCATCCCATAGTAAAAGGTATAAGAAAAGAAAGGTAAAATTAATATAATTAAGGTTGTATTAGAGTGAGTAACAGGAGCTGAGTTAGAAAAGAAAAATTATTTTAAAATTAAAATTATAAATAAGTTCGTAAAATAAGGTACCCTACATAAACTTAACATTAGATTGTTGCTATATATTAAAATTATAAAATGAAATCATGAATGCTAAGGAAGATAGAAAAAAAAAAATGTATTTAGTTTAAATACTTAAGACTAAACTAAAATGAAAAGAAACCTAAGGTAATTTAGCTGGAAGGTAGAAAATTTTCTAAAGTTAGGTTAGAGAGGGAAATATTTTTTTTTGTAAAACGAAAACAAAATAAGCTTTTAAACAACAACAAAAGCATAAAAAAAAGAAAAAAAAAAACAAATAAAAAAAAAAATACTTTTATTTCTATCTTTTAAACTGTTTCAAAAGGGAATAGCTAAATAAAACGATAAAAATGATAACAAAACTAAAGGCCACAAATAATATAACAATAGAATATAACCATACCAAATGAATAAGCTATGCTTAAAGACTAATGAACATATAAAAACAAATTATACAAATAAATAAATACGATGATCACAATAAAATAAAAGGAAAATAAAATGTAGATATAGAGATTAAACAAGAGTGTAGGTTTCAAAGAAAAGAAAAGAAAGATTGATCAAAACTAATAAAATAGATAGATAAAGTAACTAGATACCAGTAGTACGTAATTGTATGTTTAAGAAAATGAATTATAAATAAATTATAATTAATATGGGAATGCTGACTTCCTTAATTATTTAGAAGGCATATAGGATCTAGGTAAGGGGCCATCGAGATTAGGTGCGTCGTTGGCCATGGATGAGGGTGGGTCAGCACCAGGCGTCGCAACAACACCCGCGGCGCCCCCTTTTAACGTTCGGCCCTTTTTCTTGTATTTTTCTTTTTTTGCGTGGTAACCGGTCTTTTCCGGTTCGTTTAAAATTTCAGGGGTTTTGTTGTTAATTTAAATTTATCTGTTTTTTTTTCTTATCTTCCGTTCATTATTTCAGTCTTGATTCCATTTCATTTTCAGTTATCTTTGAATTTTAAGTTTCCTTTTTTTGAGAGTTTTTCCGCCCGTTTCTTTTAATTTTTAATTCGATTTTTCGGTTTTTTTATTTGAGTTTTGAAATTTTGAATGTCAAAGGTCTGTCCGTGGCATCCGGGTTTAACCGGATGTTGTTTTTTACAGTTGTTCTGCGCGGTTTTGTGCATTTCCCCGCGTATTAAAGGCATGATTAGAATTTTTCTGATTATGGCGCAGGACGGTAAGGTTGGCAAGAGCCCACCCCAGCCGACAATGACTAGCCACTGTGCACCATTGAGATCATGCCGACCGCCTTCCTTGCCGATCCATTTTGTTGCGAATCCATAACAAAGTAGGTCTCTATCCATCTCAAAAACACTGAGTTGGACACTGTTGAGCGCCCCGGGAAAAAGCCATGTTGTTCTAGGCATACAATATTCTTTACAAAAAACAGCAACTTATCTTGAATTATACATTCAAAGAGCTTCGCCGTAGAGGAAAGCTTCGATATGGGCCTATAATTGCTGACATCATTTTTATTTCCGCTCTTGAAAACAGGAGTGATGAAATCCAATTTCCAGGCATCAATAAATATACCCGAAGATAGTGAACTATTAAAAATTAGTAGGAGTGGATGAACTAAGGCAACACACTGTTTATACAAAATCGCAGACAATCCATCAACATCAGTACCTACAGAATGTTTCAGTCGGGCAATGCCACTGTTAATATCTTCTTCGGACAAAACAAGGTTACCTATATTCAAAGATGGCTGTATGTTAAAGCAATTGTTTTCAGAGTTGTCTGAATTAGAGGTAAAATTTGACATAAAAAACCGTGCAAAGAAATTTGCAGCATCCGCAGCATTATCGGCAGCTTTGTCACCAAGAAAAAGAGATGACGGAATATCGGATAGTGATTTCTTAGAATGGCGGATATCGGAAAAAATATATAAATACCCTTAGGTTTTAGCCAGACCTGTTAAGTAATGATTAATAATCGTAGTAATTTCCGGTTTGATTGACTATTTTTTGTAAGAGCATATTAATGATTGATTACCCATTAATTTCGGGTTTTATTGATTATTAAAAAAAAAAATAATATGATTTAAAAAACAAAAATCAAGAAAATCAAAAATTATCAAAAACAATTAGAGAAAATTTTTTACATCTGATTATTTTTGATAATTTTTTTTTTTGTTTCAGACAAACATAAGCACATACATGGAGATATGTATAAGCGATGTATAAAGTTAGTCTTTACACAAATTTTGTAAGAATTAAGAATATTCTTACATACAATATAGTACATACATACATATGTAATAGTAGCACGTGAACGCTGAACCGGAATCCGGCCAAAAATCATGTAGTTGATGTTAGGAAATAAAGGAAGCGGCGGCAACGTTGTTTGTCCCAATGGGTTAAGAACAGAAAAATTACATTATATTAAGTTAAATGTTCTTTGTTCAAGTCGTTTATCAAAAAGCATATAAGGTTGTCTCTTATGGCGAATACAACCTCAAGTCCGATAAAACCATTACAGCAAAAGGTTTTATCTAAAGAATATTGCTTATAATGAACTTCTTACAATTCCAGGCTCCATAGTTGAACATTTTTCGGCGAACAAAATTCAAAGTAAATTTAATAATCTGCATTGCAAAGGAGTACTATGCAACCACTCCAATATAACAAAAAAATAACACAGGATCCAACGGTTTTTGCAGCGTCAACGTTCAGTACTACTAGTAATAATAATAATAATTTGGGCTATATACCTCCGAGAAGATTAAGATTAAGATTCTCTTCCAATTCTGTAGCGTGCTGCTACTAATTTTTCCTTCGAAGATTTTTCATGGAAGAAATCAATCGGAGGGTTGCCGACCACTGCCGAGGGCGATCCTGCTTTAAAACTACTTTTTCCAACCATTTTGATGTTCCTTGTCTCGGTATTTGAAATTGGGATCTTCGGTGTGGTAGGCTTCACACAACCATTACATGACGGAAGTTGCTACGGTTCACGACCACATCTTAAAAATACTCCCAAATGTACTATTATATACATATTAGCATGCGCGTGCAATAAACTGTGATGTTTCTTACACGATATAGCAAAACAATAAAAAATAATACCAAAAAAAAAATCTAAAATTATCAAAAAAAAAAACATCAAAAATAATCAGAAGTAATCTAAAACAATCAAAAAAATTTGTATACCTTTCATGAACATGAAATGGTATTATAACTTTGGTCCGATGTTTGTAAGTATGAGAAGAAGAGGAGATAGACCCACCAATAAGTATACCTAAATTATCAGGGCCATGAGCTGAGTCGATTTAGCCATGTCCGTCTTTCTGTCTGTCTATTTGTACGCAAACTAGTCCCTCAGTTTTTGAGATATATTGATGAAATTTGGTATGGAGCCGCCACTTTGCATAAGATTAATCATTCGTCGGAAACAGCAGGATCGGAGCAATTCAACCCATAGCTCCCATACAATCGATAATTTCGATAAACGGGTTTTGGGCTATAAATTTTGCAATTAAAAAGCTAGGAACGTAAAACTTTGCAGGTTTGGTACTTATTATGTATGTAATGTGTGTAGTGAAAATTACCCAGCTCCCATATAATCGATTGTTCCGATAAATAGGGTTTGGGCTATGTATCTTTAAATGATCGGTTTTGCAGAGTTTTTACTAATTGCGAGTAAGGATTGGACATTCATGAAAGGTATAAAGTCTTCGGCTCAGTCGAAGACAGCCCTTTCCTCACTTTTTTTTATTACTTTTGATTTTCTGTTCAATTCTAATCAATTAATAATTGAAAATTTCTGGGAACAATTAAAATAATCATTAATGATTGGAAAACCTATTTAATAAATTTATTACTCAATTCTAATAGAAATTTAACAGGCCTGGTTTTAGCCCAACTAGAATTATTTTTGTTGAAATAATAAGTAAACAACGATTCTTTTGGCACCCACGATTGTAGCAGATATGTATCCTATATGCAAAAGTTCGTAGAAATGTGTCAAAACATTTTCAATTTAATAGCGGATATGCAAAGAAATAAATATAATTGTATAAGGCGGCAACCCTAGGTGCTAACCTTCATTAAATTTAAAAAAAAAACTTCCTGGTGGCAACTCTTAAGTACGAGAGCTTAAAATTTAGCTATGCTCAAGAGCTATTAAGTCGTTTTCGAGATAATATCGGATATGCCAAAAAAAATATAGGTGGTAACTCTTCCTAAAAGTCTTTTTGTTGAAATACGATGTAAAATACCCCTCGTTTAATATCCATTAATGGCATATCTTACTTGATTACAAAAAAAGCAGATAGGTGGCAACTCCGTAAAACATCCTGAATGGTAGAACTTAGGTAGAATTTCTTAGATCAATGTGCTTAATCCACATACCAAATTTCATCCCATCTGTTGAACCGTTTCCACGATATTGTGGATTAACAAATATACAAGAAAGGTCCCGTTAAAGTTATAGAATTATTATTACTATTGCAATATCTATTTTCCTAAGCTTTTTGATTCTTCCTGATTTTTACCTACTGCAAATCATTCGCAAAAGATGGCAACCAGTACTTCATAGTACAGTTTACAACCGAAAAATTTCTGCACTGGCTCGATTAAGCTAACTCCGGCGAAATGTTTTCAGGGAGAGGTTAGTCACTCTTGCCTAAATTAGAGGAAAAATCATCTTGTTAGATTCTAGAACTCTTTTGGAAGAGTTTGATAAAAATTTACAGAATATTTCAATGCTCTATGAGAGCTATTAGGCGGCCGCCGTGGTGTGAAGGTAGTGTTGCCGGCCTACCACACCGAAGGTCCATGGTTCGAGCCCTGGTACAGGTAACATCAAAAGTGATTTGAAAAAAGTTTTTCAAAACGGGGTCGCCCCTCGGCAGTTGTTTGGCAAACTCTCCGAGTGTATTTCTGCCATGACAGGCTTCTCAGCAAAAATTCGTCTCCTTTGTAGATGCCGTTCGGAGTCGGCAAAAAACTGTAGGTCCCACCAATTTGTAGGGAAAATTCAAATCGGCACACCACAAATTGGAAGAGAAGCTTGGCGCAAAAATCTCTTAGGAGAGAGCTATTAAACTGCGTTGTTTCAGTATAGAAATATCTTTGACCGTTCTCGTAACCTCAATATGTATATTTCCGATCTTAAGGTCAGGTATATTGCCGGAGGCTTAATGCACCAAGTGTTGAATTTTCCAAGAGCAGAATAGAGAAGGAAGGTATTTCCACTAAGGCACTAAACGCAACAGCGTTGATCTCTATCTAAAGATTGAAATAAATTCAACCTATCTTCTGTAAAAACATCCCCAAGTCATAGCTGCCAACATTTAAAATACTTTTCAATTCCCCAATTTAGATAGGTAATGGAAGTCTAATATCAAAACCTAATATCCTATGCATCGACTCCCTATTTGGTTGGCTGTGCTATATAGCTTTTGGAGGCTTTAGCTTGATATGTGCGGAAGCACGGTACATGGCATTCATAAATTATCCGAATCAAGAAGTGAACCCGAAACCTTGACCGTTATTTTGATCTGAAAAAAAGGAAAACAAAACCGTTTCAAAGGGCGGAAACGGTTTCAAACGGGTTTGACATTTTTTTAAAATTTTTTACTTCTTTTTGTGGACACATATTTTCTTTTACAAGATGGTAACCTGGCTACTTCTTATCGAAGATTATCAAGAAATAATAATAATAATAATAGACGAGTTTTCAACTCAGTATTAAAAAACTGAAAGAGGAAATACAATTTTTCAATTCTGTCCAGAGGTATTTGTTTATAGTCATTCATAAGGATATTCTGCCGAGCACTACTATGTATCACGTTCCCAGTTTTCGATCGACTCACGGTAATTTTTTGGTTTTTTGCGAATAACTACTTACGAAATAAAAAAATTTATTTACGTTTTGGGATTATTGATATCAAAGTCAAAACGCGATTAAGCAATGTTTTGTAAAAAGTTACCAAGATTACAGACTTAGCGAGTGAACTTACTTTAGGAAAAAAATTCTAAAAAATCAGACCTATCTTACAAAGCCCGAAACCGAAAATGGAAAGTTTTTTTAATCGGTTTCATACCTGCTCCAAATGTGAATGTGCTGGGAAGGTCACAATGTGCTCATAATACAAGCTGCAAAATAGATAATCCTAACATAATTCTAAACTAGGTTGGTGGTTATTGTGGCATGCAAATATAAAAACTTTTATCAAATTAGTACCCGCACTAGTATTAATATTTGCAGCGTGTCAGCGTTGAAGATATATACTTTATAATGCAATATGGAAATAAGATGTCATGCTGTTATTCAAAATATATATGTTCTCAACAAAACAAAATAAAAATTCAGATTAAAGTTCATAAATATGCTATTTGAATTTTGTTTATATTCAAGGTGGTACGACCTCTTTTGTGATAATACGAATTTTCCCCTTTAAGTAGTTGAGCTTTACCATCAGTCTTTAGATAAGAACAATTGTTTCTTAATTTCATGTAAAAATACACATAGCTCTTTCAGAGGAATATTTTGAAGCAATATTTCCCAATTTATGGAAAAATTCTGAAAATTTCTGGAGATTTTAAAATAAGGAATAAGTGAACTTTCAAACTTGCGGAAAGAATTCTAAATAATTCAAACTTAGAACTACGAAGAAATTATAAAATGAAAAGGAAAGGAGAAATTCGAAAAAGCTTGATACATTTCATATGCAGTCTTGCACGTTCAAGATGCAATTTTCCTATCTCTGTTAGCTCGAAGGAAATTCCAAAGAAATATTTAACCCTTCGTCTTACACATGAGTCCAGCCAGACCTTTTCCATTTTTAATCTCCAAAAAAGACCACTTTGGGTTAAGCTAGAGGTTTGAAATTTTAGGTAGCTTCCTAAAATTTAATCATACGTCGATTTGTAAAAAAAATCATCTTGATATCTGATATATATATCTAGTTATATAGATATGTTGATTAGTACATCACATTCGTCATATAGGTCTGACTGGACGCACATACATTTCTATGTAATTTTTTGCATGCAACCGCGCATAATGCATTTTTTGAAATTTTTGAATGTCAAGGCAACCTTTGCTTTTTTCCTTTTCCGTTTTTATTTTTCGATTAAATTCTTTTTTTAATTTTTTAATGTCATGCCAAGAGTTGATATTCTTTTTAGTTCATATTTTTGAATTTTTCGTTGGTGGTCGGTCGTAAAAGAGTTGATTTTCTTTTTAGCTCATATTTTTGAATTTTGCTTTGATGGCAGTTGATAAATAAAAGTTGAATGTTCAATAAGTGAGTGCTAAAATATATTTCTTTACTACGCGCTATTTTTTGGAGTGCTATTTTGATTAAGAAAAAAAAAATATGAGTGACGAAATTGATTTGATTTATAACACTCGACCGCATAAAAGAAACTTTGACAGTGAATTTTATGAACTGATAGCAGCTGCTTTAGCTAACGATTTGGAACGTGAAAGGGCTGCTGAAGAACTTGAAGATAACCTTCAACCGATAAACGTGCATGATGATAACAATGACATCGAGGATTTGGATTGTATTCCTGGCAATGAAGCTTCAGACATCGAGAACGACCCAATAATCCAACCAAATGAATTTTCCTTTGATGATGATGATGACGATGATGAGTTCGATGAAGCAATGGAAGGACATAATCCCAATGACTTTTTGTGTGGTAAAGATCGCACAAGATGGCGCAAAAATGCACCAAGCGCTGTTCGTATTCGAGCACACAATATCATGCGATTTCGTGCAGGACCAAAAGAAAATAATTCCATTGCGAGCGAGCTATTCAAAAAACTTTTTACTCAAAACATTTCTTTTATTATTATAAAAGAAACGAATCGTTACGCCAAAAAAACAACTGAGAAATGGAATACGGCCAACCCTGACAAGCAACAAAAAACTTGGAAAGATATGACTGACGCTGAATTGGATGCCTTCTTGGGCATTCTTTTTGCAGATGGTGTTATACACAATAATATGCAAAAAGCAGATGTGTTGTGGCGTAGATAACCTACCAATCTTTAGAGCTGTCATGTCTTACCATCGCTTCGTTGCCCTGGCTCGTTATATTCGGTTTGACGACAGTCGTACTCGTGAACATCGTCAAAAGTTCGACAAAGCGGCGCCAATTCGTGATATTTGGAATTTTCTAAACCAAAATCTGCCAAATAACTACGAACCTCATGAGACAATTGTAGTCGATGAGCAGTTATTTCCATATCGAGGAAAAATTGGTATGGCTTTCGTTGGTACTATTCGAGCCAAAAAGAGATGTATTCCCATCGAATTGAAAAAAAGGTCCTGCTCGTCCCATTTCTGCATCTTGTTTCGGATTTTACGACAATTTGGTATCACTTTGCAGTTATGTGCCGATAAAGAATAAGGTCGTCAATTTGATTACCACCATACACTACACAAAAGAGTGTTTTGGTGAAGCAAAAAAACCTGAAGCAATATTGTTGTATAATAAAAATAAAGTTGGTGTCGATTTTATGGACCAGATGGTAACGCATTTTACTACGAAACGTTCAACAAAACGGTGGATATTATGGGACTGGCATCTTACTGCATTTTCAAAGAAGTTGAAAATACCCAAAAAAATGACGCTCGACGCAACTTCCTATGGACATTAGCTAGCTCATTGGTTCTACCAAACGTTGAAGAAAGAATGAACAACGTTCATATCTCTAAACAATTTAGCACGCGGACAGCTATAGAGGCCTTCTTAGGAAAACAAATAAACGTGAGTATTTCTAAATTTGTAAAACTTTTTATAATTTTTACTGCAATTTTTTTGGTTTCTAATGTTTTCTTCCTTTTTTAGAAACCCCTCGTAAATCCTACAAAAAGCGACGCAGATACATTAGCTACAAAGAAGATGAAAAGATCCGGAGAAAGACCCGATTCTTTTGCTCGAAATATGCAGAGCCGGTTTGTCAACAACATTCAAAAATCGACTACGTTTGCTTCTGTTGTATTCCGCAATAATAATTAAGTGTTTTGGTTATTATTTGTCAATATTTTCCAATGTATTTAGAGAATGGAATATAATTTAATTTTTCTTTAATTATTTTCAAAATAAAAATCAGTAATTTAATAAATATTTGAATAACATACAATAAAAAGGTTCTCAAAAATATAAAATGTTGCATATAATTCCTATATTTTAACGTAACTGCATATAATCATGTGTACCGAATGTGACTATCGAAACATGTGTCTGACGAAGAGTTAACCTTGCCGCTAAATTAACTGCTTATAGGTACAAATTATTGGGGCATGCATGTCTTGGTGGAGATCATGTTGTCTTCCCAAATTCATAAAAACATGCTCTCCGGTTGCTTAAAGTATAGTAAAATCCTGGTAGTTTTACATTATAGTCTTTGTTAAAAATTACCACTAAACGTCCACCAGAGCCGTTGCCCCTTTCAGCAGCTGACCAAATGCAGCACTTTTTAGTAAATGCTCTAGAATAATACTAATCTAACTGTAGAAATACAAATAGTTACTCACCAATTCCTAGCCCCTATTCATAATTTTAAGTTTGAAAATTTTTTTTTTAATTTCGAATGCTTGGCCGCCATTTGCAATAATGTGAGTCCGTTTTATGGACCTTGTGGGAAATGTAAAGGCTGTTCGAAATTAATTTTGGAGTTTTTTCGTTTATCTCACACTGGTTGGACATTTGGAGTGGAGTTTTTCAGAAAAATAATTTAATATATAGTAGTAATAATATACAGGGTGTTTTTTTTACAGGTTTGTTTTCCGAATAGAGATAAAACTGGCATCTTGTGGTCAAATCTGGCAACTCTAATGTCATTTATGTTCAGTTTGGTTTGCCATTTCATCATGAACAGGTTGACAAAAGAACAACGCTTGCAAATCGTGCAAATTTATTTCGAAAATAATGGTTCAGTTCGCGAAGTTTACCGTGAGCTCCGTCCATTTTATGGTCGACATAATCGTCCATCAGAGCAATTAATTCGGTTAACCATGGATCGTTTTCGCACTACGTTTACTCTATGTGATAATACGCATCCGCAGAGACGTCGAACAGTGCGCACCGAAGAAACAATTGCCGCTGTAGAGCAAAGTGTTGAAGAGGACCCGAATGAATCGATTCGCCACCGTGCACAGCAATTGGAGCTTTGTCCATCAACTTTATGGAAGATTTTGCGCAAAGATCTTGGCTTGCGACCTTACAAGATCCAGCTTGTGCAAGAATTAAAGCCGCGAGACCATGCAATGCGTCGTGATTTTGGTGTATGGGCCGAAAATGAGATTGATTTCGATGCTGATTTTCATCGCAAAATTTTGTTCAGTGATGAGGCTCATTTTTGGTTGAATGGCTACGTCAACAAGCAAAATTGCCGCATTTGGAGTGAAGAGAATCCACATGAGACCCTTGAAACGCCATTACATCCACAAAAACTGACTGTTTGGTGTGCTCTATGGGCTGGTGGAGTCATTGGGCCATACTTCTTCCGCAATAATGCTGGAGAGGCAGCTACCGTTAATGGAGACCGGTATAGAGCCATGATAACCGACTATTTTGTTCCCGAATTGGATGGCATGAATGTGGATGAGTTGTGGTTCCAACAAGACGGCGCTACATGCCACACAGCGCACGTCACAATCGATTTATTGAAGGAAACATTCGATGAGCGCATAATTTCGCGGAATGGACCTGTCAATTGGCCACCAAGGTCGTGTGATTTGACACCATTGGATTATTTTCTTTGGGGATATGTGAAGTCGCTCGTCTACACCAACAAACCAGAAACGTTAGGGGAATTGGAAGCCAACATTCGTGGCGTTATTGCCGACATACGGCCCCATATGCTCGAAAAAGTGGTTGAAAATTGGACCTGTAGAATTGGCTTTATTCGAGCCAGCCGCGGCGGCCACATGCCCGAAATCATATTTAAACATTAATGGCATAAAATTATCCTTCCAATAAAGCCAAATTGATGGACCTTAAAACGATTTTCTTGTGTTTTATTTCAATTCGTAGTTCTATACCCCTAAAAAAACACCCTTTACTTATTCTATAAAATAGAATTTCATAAAACGCCACACGACTGAGTCGAAAAGCATTTGTTCCAATGTGCATATTTATGAAGTGAGTTAGCGTTGTCTAGGATTTTGATCTGGGTCGGACTGTTGTTGTTGTTGTTGTAGCGATAGTTAGACTGCCTAATTATCACCTCCTTTACCCAACATTTTCATCGGGCTCTTCTAATGGGAGTCCCAGAAACCTCGTGGCCGGCTTCAACAGGGTTGGACCATAGTGATATTGCTGTTAGAAGAGTAGGCTCAGTTGAGCAGATGAACAGGTGATTAGTGTCATGGGAAGACACACCGTATGCCGGGCAGACATGTGGCATGTCAGGGTTCCGTCTGGATAGGTAAGAGTTTAACCTGTTACAGTATTCAGAACGAAGTTCGGCCAGCATGATCCTTGTGCCTGTATAACGGCGTTCACTTGACGAGAGCTGACAGAGGAGTTTACCGTCTCTGTGTGGATGAGTTTGAGGGCCTTTCGATGCACCTTTGGATCAAACGGCGTAAAAATGTGGTGCCGGATCTCATCATAGTGCTTACGGAGATGAATCCTTTTTCTACTGGGAGGCGGATTTTCGTTGAGCAGCCGCCTGTTCGGATGCTGGGTCGGACTCGATTTAAACTGTAGTGTACTCCAGAAGCTCAGTAGTGAAATTCACTAACTTTTTTTTACAAAATTCGCTGCCGGGAGCTTGCAATCTTCTTAAAATTTAACAAATTTGCTATTAACGAACTTCGTAATCGGTTTGAAAATTGCGACTTCTTTGTTGAATCTATTTTTGTCGTTATTATTGCTTTTAAAAATTAAAAACAAAATTTATTATTTTGAGTAGAAGTTTTCAGATAATTTCAAAAATAAAAATAAATTCAATGAAAATAATCATGGTACTTTGAAAATAAAAATAGTAAAATTAAGTTGTCTAAGATCCTCAGACGCACACGTTTTAATCTATATGTTTATCACATGCGCTGTTGTACGAGTACATCGAAGCGTCAAATACTGTATTTAAAGTTTACGGCATTTTCCCGACTGAGGTGCCACATTTTGCTGTTTTCGAAAAATTTAAAATTATGTTGTTCTGCCTCACCATAGGTGAGTAAAAGTTACGTTAAAAGTTACTAAATCGCACTACAAAAAAAAAAGATTTTTCCTACACGGTCTTCAACTAATTACATACACTCATACACTATTTACACAATTCGCCTAAATGCATGCTCAGAAATTTAGCTAAAAGCTTTTTTAATTCGAGTTAAGCTTAGCTTCTGCCCGATCCAATTCAAGTTTGGACACCACTGTAAACTAAGAAATAAATTTATATGCGGCTTGTAATATTTTTATACACATATAATCTGATTCTTCATGAATTGACAATTTAACAAAACCAAATAATATAGCATAGACCCAAATGGGCACGTTTATTAAGAAGAACCGTCATCAATCAATACTAACGTAATTCCTAGGAAACTACCAAAAAAGGGGGCATAGACAATTTTCTGTTAAAAAAATCCGCCCAGGAAGAATTGCACTACAACCGCCTGGCATGTTACCCAGTTTAGTATTCATAGGATATTGCTGTAATCAGGAACAGAATTAGGGCAATGGCAGCCTGGAAATTAAAACACTTATGGTAGCCATATTTTGTAAATAGTAAGCGACTTCGATATCGTTGAAAAGAGAGTAACTATTTAAGTTATGGAAGAACTACTTATCCGTAGTGGCTAAATTACGAGGGAGATGAAGAGCCCGATACCCCAATCCCTAGAAATGGAAAATGGACCACCAGTGGAATACGATGTAGTGAGGATGAAAATTTCCAAGCTCGAAAATAATAAAAAAAATGGTCAGACGAGTGCATGACTGCAGATTGTAAGTGTGCGCTGTTCAATCCATAAGCAAGGTGATCCCGCAAATAGCGTAATACTAAAGCCCATTGTATGCAAGTCGCTTGGACCTTACCATTTGGGCTGCAATGCTAGCAAGTCTGTGTTCGATCTTTGTTGGCATCAAATCAGATTCTGATAGTGCTAAATCAACTGATTGTATACTTGGGAAATGACCTTGAACAACATCACCAGCTCGGTCAGAATTGGGAAGGACCTCTCCGAGCCGTTCGAAACTAAGCGAGGTTTCAGACAGGGGACCCCCCATCGTGCGATTTCAAGCTGCAGAACTTAGCCGCGGCATAGAAATCCGACGAAGAATTACTCTGGCAAACAAATGCTTTTTCGGACTGAGTAGGTAATTGAAAAGTAAAGTCCTCTACTCTATAAGTCACTCATCGTACCCGTCCTGCTATATGGTGCAGAAGCGGGGACACTTACAACATCTGATGGGGCGGCTCTGGGAGTATTCGAGAGAAAGGTTCTTCGAAAGATTTGTGGACCTCTACCCGTTGGCGATGGCGAGTACCGAGCGAGTATGAGCTTTACGCAGACGCCGACATAGGTCAGCGAATTAAAACACAGCGGCTTCGCTGGCTAGGCCACCTTGTGCGAATGAGGGAAGATGCTCCAGCCCAAAAGGTATTCTTATAGGCACCCGCCGGTGGAAGCAGAGGAAGAGGGAGACCACCACTCCGATAGAAGGACCAAGTGGAGACCGATTTGCGATCCCGCGGTGTTTCCAATTGGAGCCAGTTGGCGCAAAGAAGAAATTACTCGAGAGTTATGTTGGACGGTCAAAATCGCCCAGGCGGTTAGATGACCATTTAAAGAAGTAGAAGAAAGTATACTTCGGAAACAGAGTGCCCTGCAAAGCTCATATATTTAGTCAAAATGGCAATAAGGCAGCTCTGTCAGAATAAAGAATAAACCCTTCAGCCACTCGAAAACAAACTTAGCTTTAGATGACGCATGTCCCTATTATACGATTTCTTTAACTTGATGTTGGAGGAGTAAATTCACTCAGTGGAACTAAGGGGCTGATTATGCAAGCCACCGTTGCCCGTATGTAATACATTTACTAACAGCCACTGAGGGGAGTGACCACCTTTATATAATAAGCAGTTTCTTAATCGAGAAGATCTGACTCGTTGCATCGGGTTGATTTTTATATAATGTTCCGAAAAACGCACTGAGACAATCTATTACAATTGCAGGAGCATGCTGATGATATTCATATCATTGACCTAAAGCTCTGCATTATCTGGCCTGGATTAAGAAGGAAATATGGTGAGTCTTGCGGTTAGGTAGAGAACTATACGAATTAGTCTGACGAGAAATCGTGGCTGTTTTCGAAATAGTACTATAACTATAGCCTGTATATGTTTGTTGCTTTAAATTTTACCTCTAATCAAAAAATAATGATAATTAACCAAAAATTAGTATCAACTGGTCTTGAGCTCGTTGAACTTACAAAAATATGTAAAAATGAACAGACCATAAAACCAACAACAAAAAGAAAAAAGATATATTTACTGTGACTTCTCAGTTAAAAGAAATTAATACAGGGTGGCGCAAAAGTAATCCTCCTATCAGAAAATGCTATAAATTTTGCGATTGGCCCCTAAAGTCAGTTCTGTTTTGACATTTGTGTAGTAAACACATGCGAAATACACGTTAATAAACAATGTTACGCTACACTGCTCCCGAACGCGGAATATTGCTGACTACTTATTTGACCAATAATCGGTCGGGGCCAAACGGTTACGAGTTCTTTTTGCCGCAACTTGATGAATTGGGATTGGAAAACATGTGGTTCCAACAAGACGGTGCAACAGCACACGCTGCACGTGCCACAACCGATATGCTGAACATCGGAAGCTTACTTTTGCGCCACCTTGTATATGTTAAGTTAAATTGCATTTCAAAAGAGCAAAGGTTGACACATTTTCCGATGGGAGAACAGAGAGGCAAAATTAAGTGATTGGAAACTGACGGCCTAGTCACAAGACCAGAGAGAAAGTTAACACAATTGAGTGGATGATTTTGCTGCGGCTCTGTACTTTGACGGCGACTGTTGAAGGGGAGTGGAAAGTTTTTATCAAAGGCAAACACTTAGTCTCCATCCTTCAGCCAGAGAGAATGATTGGAGTTGCAATTAGCCACCAGTTATCAACTTGAGATATTATGTGGTTATTAAAAAGTGGAGTTATTGTACCCCTTGTTGATGCATGTTGGCTGTTTAAACATGCAGATCACAGAAAACTTTTCAGTAAGAGAGCTGCTAAATGAAGCATGTCGTCAGCAGGATTCTTCCTTTTCACAAATGAAGTGCCCCGGGAATAATTTTTTTGTTTGGGTAATTTGGTGAAAACCTTGATATCTTCTAGAGTATTTGTGGCTTAGCGCGGTCGCCCTCATGCAAAACTACGATAGAGCAAACGAATGCATAACTTATAGTGCCTTTGCTACTGATAAAAGGAGAGCTACGACATTGTCGTTGGGGTTTCGTCGCGAGTTATCCCTCCATTCCAAAATTGAACTCCATAGTTCGATGATATCCGGAAAGCACGGGGGAGCTTCCTGCAAACTGTAAGAATCCTTCTCAGCGTGACAACTATGGTCATTCAGTTCGAAGCGACAACTGGCATTGACCTCCTTGAGCGAAGGTAATTAGACCTATGTTGATAATATATACACATACTCCCAGAATTCTGTGCAATGGAGCGCATTTTTGGGGAATTTTCGTTCTTGGTTTTAAATGCGGAACTGGCCACTTCATTATCCAGTTCCTGTTTCCTGGGAACACCAACATGCATCCATTTCCATCTCTAAAATAGCAATTTCAAGGCTTGCCATCGATTTAATAGACGCAAAGTCAGCACCATTGCTTTTGTGACTTAATTTTTGCTGAAATGTCTGTATGTTGGATCTGGTCGGATATGTGCACGTGATTGAAAGCAGCTTTGAAATCTCGACAACTTTTTATGCTAACCCATTTAAATTGGGAAGCACTACCTTTCTCTCCAACTGGCAGCATTTTATTAAGCAGACCTTGGCGTATAGAAGAAAAAGGCTCTTCAGAGCAGGGATTTGTGAAAATATAACAGTTTGCGGTGACGATAACTGCCGGATAGTGATGAATTCCACAAACTTCACCCAGGTATTTATCAAGTAAAATCCAATGGGGTAGGAAAGGGGGGAGATATAGACAATGCTGCGCTTTGTAGAACTCGGCGTTATTTATCATGTTAGTAATGTCCAAATTAACTTAAAGAAAACCAGTAGGAAGAAAGCGCTGTCTTCGGCTGAGTCGAAGGCTTTATACCTTTAATGAATACGCATCACGGTTTTAAGAGTCCAATCCTTACCTACAATAAGTACCAACTCTGCAAAATTTGATGGACTTACCCTGTTAATTTAAAGATACATAGACTAAGCCCTGTTCATCGGAAAAATGTATTGTTAGGGGGCTATACAATATATTGGCGCAATCTCGATAATTTTAACTGCACATATTATATAAAATAATAAGCACTGTAGGTGCCAAATTTTGTGTTCCTCGCTATTAAATTGCAATAGTTATAGCCTAAAGTCATTTATCGATTATATTGGAGCTACATGCTATGTTGGTCTGATATGACTGATTTTCACTAGTAACATTACGTATATAAAATGCATCAAACCTGCAAAATTTCAAGTTTCTAGCTCTTTAATTGCAAGATTTATAGGTCAAACCCCGTTTATCGGACTCGACTGTATGGGAGCTATGTCTTGTATTGGTCCGATCTTGTTTGTTCCTACAAATGATTAAAATATTACAAATTGGCAGTCCCGTACCAAACTTCATCGATATATCTTAAAAACTGAGGGACTAGTTTGCGTTCAAACAGACAGACAGACAGATGGGCATGGCTACATCGACTCAGCTTATCGCCCTGATCACTTCGGTATACTTATTGGTGAGTCTATCTCTTCTTCTTCTCATACTTACAAACATCGGACCAAAGTTATAATACCATTTCATGCTTAAGAAAGGTATAATAATTAGATTAAAATACGCCCATGTTTTATTTTCTGAGTATTTATTCTTTTGTTGCTACAATTACAAAATATAATTTTTTATTAAAACAAAATTTACAAAAGTTATTCAGATATCATACAGTATCTTCTTCACTTAGCTTCATAAGATTCAATTGATGGAATTACAAGAAAGGTGAATATTAAACTTTTTCAAATAGACCGTTAGTATCGCTTCTCAAGCTTGCACGCAATTCATATAGGACAACAACCAATAAACAAAACAAAAACAATACAAACTTACAAACTAATTTTATTGACAGTATATTGGTTTAGATTTAAAGTTAATAAAAAGTATTTCAAGCAATTGGCGAGTAAGTTTTAGGCAGTTTAGAGAATAGAATAGAAATAAATTTAAAGCTTTAATGATATTTCTAGTGAAACTGGGAGTGTTGTACTCTTTGCTGGAGGTGCATTGGCTATGTTCAATAGTGACCACCATAATGTCCTCCATAATGTCCACCATAGTGTCCATCGTAATGACCATTGTAAGCGGGCCCGCCACCATAGTGGCCAGAGTATTGGGGTACATATTCGTATTGAGCACCATGACCGTAATCATCATAATCGTAATGGATTGGTGCAGGGGCATATGGTTTTCCAGCTGAAATAAAAAAAAAGTTCAAATTAATTATAAGTATTGATACGGAATTTGGAAAATAGTATAGCGTCGAATCTTCAAAATGTATTAAAAATCCATGACTTATTCAAAATTTCTTCAACACACAATAACTAAGCATTGCTGATAATAGCTTAAATTTATTAATTGCTACTCTTTAGTATTCCTATCTTGAAATTCTCATATTCAAAATCCTCCAACAGACAATTCTTAAACTTTTGAGTAAGTTAACAATAATACCGATCATCGATGATCGTATACCCTTTTTAAAGTCACAATAACTTTTAAACTGTTCAACTATTTAAAAGAGTTATAATGCATTATTGAACCGACCGGTACTTACAGCCAACTGGTCACGTATGCCGCCATTCCAAAGTATAGGCTTAGAGCTATTGTGATTTAAAAATTCGCTTTCGATCACGAAACATATAACGCTCCAAGATATACGCAACTGACGGCTAAGTTGTTATTGAGTTTTAATATAATTCAAATCTTAAATTTATTACTAAATGTGCAAATATTCTTTCTTATTTGCAAAATTAAAAGCCCCTTCCTGTGAAACGTGGGTGTGCAACTTTTTTATAAATTTTGAGCTTATAGATTCACAGGATGAACACTGGATGTTCTTTGTCACATTAGAATCCCGAAATTTTATTTGTCTAAGGTTGCTATTTAGAATAAATACTTTTGACCACTAGCTCATAATTTTGCATGAGATCTCTTTAAACAAGGCTCTTTTAATTTTTTTACATGTCTTGGACTCATTTCAGACAATTAAAGGATGAGTATTCCGAGAATGTTTAAGTGACTTAGAGTGAATCGTTTTCACTGAGTAATCCGTTCTTTTTAAGATGTTAACGGGATTTGCAGTATATTAATAATGTATAATAATATCTTAATTTCTTTGTTGCTATGTAATATATTCGAATATTTTAATATTCTTTGTTGATTGTATTGCACACTAAGTATTCCTAGTAATTACAAAAAGCTTTTGGCTTACCGGACGCACTATCCAAATTTTTTATTTTTTACTAAACAATTCACTTTTGTATTAAAATTTAACATCTTCTATACCAACAAGCTTTTTAAACTTAACTATGTCTTATATCAATTTAAAAATGAATTTAACTGATAAATACAACTGTTTATCAAGATTGGCCATTTCAGGGATAGCATTAAAAAATGTATTTAGAAAATTTTTAAAAATATGCTTCAAATATTCAAAACTTTTGATATAAACCTTGGGTCTAGATTTGATTTTGCTGTGTTATTATGGATATAGTTTCCAATTCAAATAAAAAGTCATATTAAAAATCCAATTATTTGTTAAACATTTTAAAGCTAGATATTTTCATATAATTTTTTTTTTACATTTTTGAACCTAAACTGATTGATAACAAAGAATAAGGTAATATAAAATTAAATCTCGAAAATCCAGGTATCTTAAAAAGCGAAAAAATAGCATATTTAGCAGACAATGAGCATGCCTCAAATTAAATTAGGATTTTACTGTATCTTCATTTTGACCGATACCTACTGGTATTCCACATTATAGCCAATTTTTAAATTTGTACATTGTCACAAATTCCTTTTAGAATTTTTGACTGCTCACATTTTAGTGAGGAAGTGTAGTGTTTTAGAGTAATACTCTAGCTATCCTACTCTCACTATTCTCTACTATATGTAGTTATTCGGTAAATAAGGTGCATCTGACAGATTTCCTTCTGAAGCTTAACAGGCCCCCAATCTTATAAAACGACGAGCAGCTAAACAGTACATTAACTATTAATTGCAGATTACTAGTTCACACATACCATGTTGTGTATACAAATGTTGTGCTTGATTGCCTCCTAACTTATTCTAAAATCAGTTCCAATTGATGTGGCCCATTTGTAACAAAAAATTTATAAGTTAAACTATTGCTTCAAAATTGTGCTTCTTTATTGCCCTACATTATTATTACTCAACGAATTTATGATGGTAAATTTCTAAATAGTACATAAATTCGTAAATGTCTCAGTACATATAGCTGTGTTCAATATAATAGTAGTGAAATTAAAATGGATATCGTTTGACGAAATAAGAAGAAGCTGAAACCACATAAAAACAAATTGCAAGGCTTACACAAAGTTCAGGAAAGTTAATTAAACTTTTAAAAATGGCCATCAAAATCCTAAAATTTTTTCGCAGAATTTGTAGAACATTTCTAAGTACGCAATTTTGTAGACCAATAAATTGTATGTATAACATTGTGCAAGTTAGAACTCGCTAAAAAATTTACCTGAATTTTTTGCATTTTTCGTCAAGGGTGTAGAGTGATTTCTTTTACACAGCGCATGAAGAAAGCTAAAATTTGTATTGAAAAAATACCCACATCCTTCACAAAAAAAAAATTCAAACAATCAGGGGAAATTTTGAGGTACATCTAACTTTCACAAAACTTTCTAAAAATGCTGCCCAAAAATATTAAAATGTTTATGTATATTTGGTGAAGTCTAATTAACTTTCCTGAACTTGGTGTGAACTTTGAAACTTCTTTTTATGTGGTTTTTGTTATTGAACTCGCTATATTTTAAACGAAAATTATTAAAAAATACAGCTTCTTTTTATTTCGCCGAACGATATTCAATTTAATTTCACTACTATTATGTTGACCACTTCTGTACATACATACTGCGCAGTGTCAGCACAATAATTAGAGACCATAATACAATGCTACAATTTCATGAATGCAATAAATAAAGAAATCAGCACGAACAAATAAAGAAGCCGCAACAGCGAACTGTAGCTTAGTTTTCAATTGCGGACTATGCGCGATCTGAAATACAGTTCACTGTTTGCTTTGATTTTGTGCGTTTTGACACGACATAGACAAAACTTGGCCTGTTTATTGGAGGTATCTACTATTTGCAATCCCATTATGACCAATGAGTTGTGTTTTATTTATATTTTGCGTGTTTTTTCTTTGCTTACGAATAAATAAATCAGGGCGCAAATTGGCACACACTTTACTATAGCAACGAAAGACTTAAGAAACGAACTTTTCACTCGCAAACATTGTACGTACAAAAACTGTTGCAAATTCGAGAAAGAAAATTATATTTCTCAGTACGTTAGGTATGGAAAATGCAACATCAAAAACACATATATATTAATTACAAGTCGACAAGTGTCGTCATATATTCATGAAATTTCCCAAGTAACTGAGTGCGAAACTGAGAAATATACTCGTGGACATGTGTACAAATACATATTACAAAATATTACAGCAGGAGTGGAAAACAATGATGTTGAGTAAAATGTATACAAAAACAACTACAATGGAAAACAGATCGCATTTATCAAACGACACCTGCGGCAATGGAAAGCGCTTATGTGTGGCCGCCAACTGGCAACTTGAGATGACATGTGGAACATTACACCGCATTTAATTATATGAGATTTTATGAATGACATGTCCGCGCCTTAATTGATTTATCTTGGGAATTTTTCTCTGAAAATTTGCCTTACTCCGGTGGTGAAATGTAACCGCGTTGGAATTGGCGTACGGTTTTAGTATCTTCTGCTAGATAGCTTATATTAATTTTGCTTACAGCTCTATCAGACTTACAGTGAATATAGAAAAACATTCACAAGTAGAAAAGTGCAGTAAACTAAATACTTATTTCATATTTCAGAACAAAATTTTAATTTTTTGGGATTGCTCCCTACCGCTTTTAAGAGCAAACAGTCTATGAAAGTTTTGGTGTGCTTCAAAAACGAATATCTTTTATGTCTTGTTTTTCAATTATTTCCTAAGTCTAAGATAATTGGCACTCTTATTTATCTTACTTAAATCAATCGAAATTCTTCTTATAAATTTATTAATGTAAAACTTTTCCGATTTTATCTCATAAAATTTGCATGTAACAACTCAACTATGTACCAACAGAGCATAGCGAGTATATGCACCTTTCACCACTCACACTTTCCTGTGTACACGTTGCCATAAATGATGAGATATTGAATCCAATGCCCAAATGAGTAGTAATTGTAAATAGTGCGCCACAACCAGACTATTAGGACTTGATGAAGATGTTCCGGCACATAATTTTCTTATATCGACACGACAATCTGACATCAGGGACAAGAGAACCCCTCTGATTTAAAAAAAGAACCTTTTTGAGGAGGACCTGGCCTACGTTGATACTTTCAATTGGTGTCAATTATAGCAGTGCCCAAAACCGGTCAGGCGATTCGTGACAATTAGTGATGCTTCCCATACTCCCCATTCACAAAATTGAAATCTGTCAGATCGTCTGCAGTGCCAGCTATTAGGTACAACTGGACCTATGTAGGCCTAGCGGTGGTGTTGATTTACACAATTTTCATGTTTACATTAGACAAATTGGCTACAAAAGAGGGGCGTTTTTATTATTTTTTTGGTATTTAATATGACATTATCATAGAACTTATGTGGAAATTTGATTCTGACATTAGTTCTCGTGAACTCAATTTCCTGGCAGCCCTAAACGAAACAAATAGTGGATATTTTTTTTTTCAACTCGAAATTGTGCACCGAGGAGTTAGCAATACATTTGAGATGGTTGTTTTATATCTCCTATTTCTAAAGATTGCTTAGGCGTTACTAAGAACACAAATACGGTCAATCCATGAGCTATCGACAACATTTTCAGTGTCAAAAAGATGAATTCATGTTTTCATGAAGTATGTGAAAAGTAATTATCAATGAACCAGCAAATTAATGAGCCAAAAGTAATCATAAATGTGAGAACGTAGTATCTCAGCCTTGCAACTGCATATAGAAAGTTCCTAAAGTTTTCCATGGATCCTACTTCTACCTCCTCTTTTAAAATAGCACAGTTGTACATATATTGGAACTTGTGACCGCAATGCACTATTTTATGTAGAACTAATGTTTCATTTAAATTTCAGTACACTGGGAACTCCCTAACAGTGAAATTTATTTGAACTAAAGCTGACTTTAAAATCTTGAAATTTGAAGAGCAAATTTCGCTCACGTCCATCCACGTATGCATGCGTAAGTATTTTTGAGTTTGCTAATATTTCGGAAGTCAACTAATTCTCCATGTGAGAAAATGTGCTATAAATGCGTAAAGCAAAGACAAAAACAAATTAATAACTCTCTCCTCTATCGCATATGAATTGCATGCAGAAATTACAAAATATTAAAGCATTCACACAAAAATTTGTAAGCTAACGAATAAATGTGTCACATGTAGCTCATTGTTCTGCCATATGTTACGGTAAATGGGTTGTGTGAAAAGTTTTTGTTTCGCTTGGAAAATTTAAATTTTTAAAAGATTTATATCAACTGTAGCTGCCTCATTTTTCCCTTTCTGCTGTGTGTTTATGCTTTTTATAGCTCAGTTGCGCGCTCATTATTTAGTAGCTTTACGAATAAGTAGTTGTTAATTACACATGTTGAGTGTTTTTCTTTTATGTTTTTATGCTAATATGGGAACTGAATCTCTGAAATTTGACAAACACAGAAAACATAATAACTATGAAGTAAAATGGGTGACTGATAAGCGTCCAAGTTTTTGAAGTGAATTGTGGGTTTGGCCAAGAACGCGGTTGGCATATTTTGTTTTTGAGTTGGTAATTTCAATTACCTATATGAAATTCTGAATTTATTCTACTCAGCTTTCCCTAAGACTATATAGCCTAGACACTTTTGCTAGGTTTCAAAAAGATTCATAATATTGATATATTAAGCTCAGAGTGTTTAAACCTCAAAATCTCCTTGGTTGCAGTCTCGCATGGGCGTATGTATTTTCCGAAGGAGAAATATATCATCGATCAAAACCGCAAGCTCGAACTTTCAACAATAACTTAATTGGTTGGTCAAAAAACAAATAATAATAATAATATTTAATTACTCAAATTTAGTACCTTCAACTGCAACTAAATAAATAAATCATTTATCAGCTGTAAATATTCAATATTTTATTTGCTTGCATGCAAATCTGTTATTATAATAATTAGATCGATTAGAGACGCAAGTATTTGTCATAGTAAAATACCCAATCTGTAATTAATTTGCCTTAGTGTAGTTTGTTTTTTTTTTTTGTTTGAATTTATAATAGAAGTAAGTACGCGATTACACAATGGGAACAATTTTAGATTTATTCTAACTCAGTAATTGCGAATGAGTAATAATAATTTGTGTCTACATACATACGCCGGAAACAATTAAGTTAAATTTACTAATATGTATGCTGTTCTGCATAGATGTGATAGATGGTTACATGTGAATGTAGATTAAGGTGACTCAAAGTGGAAATAGTAAGATAGTCCCTGTTTTTGGTAAAAAGAGAGTTTGGTACTTAATTGATTTTTGAGAGAATTTTTCTTTTCATAAATAATGGAAACGTGGAAGTACATAAATAAGCTTTACGTCAAGGAGTTGTGGCCCCTGGAATATAAAATGCACCAAACATGACTTATTTAAAGTCAATATAAATAGAAAACTAAGTAGGACTGCATTTAAGTAAAGGTCTCAACCAGTAGCACATGATTTTTTCTATGGAAAAAGCCATATTCCAAATTTCGAGTCTCTATCACATTTATGAGTTAAAAATCGATGGCGAAGTTCCCTAACTTTGTATAAGTTTTCTAAATATCTCGATAATACAAGCTTGCAGTCTCTAGCTCAACAAAAATTTTTCCAACAAATACACCTGATTTAAAATTTGCAAAGAAACCCAACTCCTTAAAAATTTGTGATGCTTATTAGAATTACAAGCAGTGAAGTCTGAGAGTATAAATAATACCCCCTGCGGGTTAGGGGTTTAGAATATGCCCGAGGTAGGCATACCGGTCGTAAGAGGCGACTAATATGCACAAAGGTAATGACGTGCAACTCGATGGTTGATCTACGGATATGATGCCTCTCACCTCTCATTACCCATCTCTCCTTCCTTACGGAAGGAGGGGTGACATGACCTAGAAGGTTCCTCTGGTCATACCAAATCGCTACCACGACAGTCGGGCAGTACCGCAAGGGAGTACCGGAGCGTACCGGATTCATATCCGGCCAAGGACTGTCAGTTCGACAGCAACCCCCAAAACCTTCGGGGAGTGTTTTTGTCGTTACAACAACAACAACAACAGTATAAATAATATTGGCAGCCAAGTAATTAAACCGAAACCGTAAGCGATTTAAACCACAACATATTATTTATTTATTTATCAGGTCAAACTTGTAAGACGAACATTATTTAATATTATTTATATTATTTTCTTATGTTTACTATTGTACTTATACATTTATCAGTGACCTATAAGCCATTGAATTTTATGAAAAGCCCTTCTTATTTAAATCATAAACTCGCCTGACTATAGGTATCGAAAAAAAATCTAATACTTTTCTACATGATATGGACAATATTTATTATTATACTGGAGAAAATCCATGATGCCTGTAGGAAAAAATTATAAAAAGTCAGACCTATTTTAAACCACTTGAATTTTGTAGCTAAGTAATACATTTTTTTGTTCACAAAATTGTGTTCTTTTTTTATTTTGAAATCGAAACCGGAACAAAAGCGAAATAAATGTTGAAGAACGAAACTGAAACCAAAAGCAGGACGTTATTTGAATAGGTTTCATTCCTTAGTTTGTAGGTACTTTTTTTTGTTTAGAAAACCTCCATTAAAGTTTAATTACCTTATTCAATGTTACAAATTTAGTAACAGAATAGAAATTCCTTCTTCCCTATCCATTAAACTATGCATTTTCCAATTGCTTTAGAAGGAAGTACCGCCCAGAACTAAATTTTCAAGTATATACGGAGAACTACTTTTAAACGCGTATAAACAATGTCGGTTTTTTGATCAAGCATATTCTTTTGTTTCGGTAGTCATAATTCGAAGAGGAGTTGACTAAGTATAAAAAAAATTGGTAAAAATTTTAAAGGAGATCTTAAAGTTTTCAAACAAATTTTTTATAATCATGGCACATATTTTTAATAAAAAACGTATTCTAACTTTATCGTTCAAGCTCCCAACTGTATATATAATTTTCAGTTACACCAGAACTTAGACTTCCAACCCTATTTTTAACTGCAGCATGGTCTCACAAAGGATTTGACATTTTCTAATATGTTCCTTAAAATTCCGAAGGGCTCGAAAACTTCTTTAAGGTTATCCATCAAGCAAAGCAAAGGTAAAATACAATAAAAGCTTATAAAATGCTGATTGTTCGTTTATAAATTGCACGAAAGAAATCGGTAAATTTTCTGAAGGGCACATTGCGCACAAACTTACGAATGTAAAATTTTCAAAGATGGCTTTTCATAAATCATTCTTTAAACCTTTATTTAAACGGTAGTTATATTCTTTTAGCCATTGCAATAATGCAAGCTATTCTTTTCAATTCAATCACAGATTGTATGCCATAATTTCGAGAAACGGTTAAGATGCAGCCACCACTTTTGCTTTTCGTCACCATTCTCATGTACAAATTTTTGTGAAAAGAACTTAAAATATTTTATGTTGAAAAAAACCAAAAAAAGTATTAAATGAATTGAACTTTTTTTTAATATTTAAAGATAAATGGTTTACAAACATTTGTTCTTTGAGTTTATAAACAATTTACTTTAAAGCTTTACTTAAATTTATATTGGAAACTCTTATGTTTTGCGTATTGCAGCAAATTCACTCTCAGAGATTTTTAAAAACATATACAGAAATGCTTGTTGGGTATATTAAATTTTTCTTTCAAGAAAACCTCACCCGCCCTAATGTAAATGCATATTTATGATTATGTAACATGAATGTAAGCATGTATGGTAAATGAAATTACTTTCACGTAGGTATTTTAGTGGATTTGTACTCATTCCATATTAGTAATTATAATCATGAACCGCAAATTCTTCATTCAAATAGTCTGCTTCATCATCGTCTGGGCGAAATTTGAGCACTTGATCATTGTTGATGTGGGCGTGACGGCGCAACAACTTCACCATGCGATATGTGTCAATGCCTGTGCATGGAAAATGATGAGAAGTGATGATGATGTTGTTGTAATTGTTTTGTGTTGTTACATTGTTTGCATTATAAATATTGTTAATTATAATGGAAATTTTTGCAAGTAACAGAACGCACCACAAATATATTTAGTGTTTATGTATGAGAATTCGTTGCGAATTGAGGAAGAGTAAAACCAAGAAATATATTGTTTATAAATTTTAAACTATGTACAATAGTTATGTATGTATGAACACATGATAGTTATTGGGAAAAACTCAAACGGTAGGAGTTTAATGGTAAATTGTAATGTCAAATTTTGCTAAGAGGGCCTAAACCACAAACGTTCATCAATACAGTAGGAAAAGACAATAAGGGGAAGTTAACTTAATTTGTTATAAAACCAATCAATGGGAATGTGCAATTACTCAAACGTGTGAAAAATAAACATCGATCTTCATTTCACATCTTTTGTTAGCTAGACTACATGGAAGATTTAAATTTGCTGTATTTCAAATAAATAATTCTTTCCTTTTATATTGCTGCTAATAATTTCCAATTTCACTTACCATACGGCGCTGGTCCGGCTATCGCAACAGGCGCAGGTGCAACATGTTTCAGCAGAGGAGCTGGCTCGTAATGTGCACCAGGCACTATGGCTTGTGCATGTACTGTGGGTCCTGACTTCGTTACGATTGCATTGAACCCATTTATGGAATCGGCAGTGTAGTCTACAGTGCGTACAGAGCCATCGGGTTCGACAAGTGAATATTGACCTGTAGGGAAGTTATTCAAAGACATTGTGATTTTAGTGCTGGGTTAGTAAATTATTATTCAGTTTATGTAAATACGTATTATATTAAGTCATGGCGTTATACTACATACCTTTGACAACATCACCATCTCGCGTTTCGTGTTGTGACTTCACGTCGCCAGTTGTGTGATCCGCTACACCATAATTGAAAGCATATTTCGGGTGATTCTGCAAAGAAAAATCAAGCATAACTGCGTAAATTTCCAGAACTTCTATACTATTGAGCCTTTTTTAAAACTACTTTAAATTATTTTATATTAATGGTTTTTGAATTGCGGCCTTAAATTAAAATAATTTTTTTAACGTAAGCTTGTTTAGCAGCCGAGTGACAGCAAGGTATGCAAAGTTTTCAATGTTTCTAATTACAGAACATCGAAGTACAAGGAACCTATTGAGGGTCAAAATTCAGATAAATGGTCTACCACAGAAAAAATATTTTTTTGCAAATTGTGGTGGGGATTGTTAGCTTCAATACTTTATGGATATTTTAGGGTGGCAACAGATTTTAAGTTTAATTTATATAAAGTTTTCATAATGTAATCCCACTCTCATTCACAGCACCTGACTGCCACTTGATTAATACATTTTTTTCATAATTCCAAAAAGGATATTAATTTAACTATCTTTTTAAAATTTTTTTCTTGAATTCTAAACTATATTGCATAACGCACAATAATATTATTATTTCGGGATATTGATTACGATAGCAAACTATAGGCTCATATAATAAAAGGATCCTACCCAACCATTCTCCGAAGGTTTATTTGCAGTTCTACAAGGTGTTAAGAACCAAATGGCATCTAGGTACCAAAATATTACAGATTTTGTCGTTAACAAGATTTTTCCTATATACAAGAATTCCTTAGGCAGCGACTCAGGAAGAACATTACCCATAACCGTGGAAAGTAGCGCATAAAATTTCATCACAATATCCTTATTTCGAAGGAAGTTGTATCCAAAAACAACACAAAAGCACCTTTCGACAGATCGACTAACAAACCCATGGATAAGTGCATTTGCACTGACAATTTTTTATAAAATTAGTTGCCTCCAGGCATGAAATAATGAAAATAATACCAAAGAACTAGTAAATGAGTATATATCTTTGGGGAAACTACTAAAGTACTTGAGACTGTTTTAACCACCTATGGTTAAGAATTCAACTAAAAGATGGCAACCCTTCAAATGGTTTGGTGTAGAAAACGAGGATTAGCTCGCTAATAAACCTTGTTGTAGTATAATGTCATAAAATGCAGGTTGGCGGAAGGAGTTCAGTAATCAAACAAAATCATTACGAATTGAATTGTGACCTGAGATACAAAATATATTTCTCTGTGACAAAACCATATAAAATAAAACTTTCAACAAAAACCTCAGTATAAAGCAATAGGTGTCATTGAACCACACTAGTCTAAAGGCAGATCTCTTTTTGAACATGATGAGGTGAGATTCAAGTTCTGAATTTCGTTGACGGAGCCCCTGCTGCACTGTTTCCTTATTTTGCATGACATTAAGTAAAAATTTTGCTTACAACCCCGCTCTAATGCAGTAAGTTGAATATCGGCTTCCTTATTATTTTCATATGGTACATAAATACGTCGCGTATTATAAATATTTGTCCATTTTGGAAACGCCACTGCGTATACGCAACACTACTTCCGTGATAGAAGAGTACCAAGTAACTAGTTTTTTGAAAAGATTTGAAATTAAGGATTAAGGATATTCATATATTTTTTTTATTCCTGAGACCTAAATTCCAAACCCTTTTGCCTTCGCATTTTTCTTGTGATTTTGAATTAGTTAATAAAAATATAAAGTTACAGTGAAGGTAAGTGACATGCTTTTAGCTTTTCACATAAAATTTATTTTTTTATGATAAAATGTCTTTGCTAATGCAACACGTATATTTATCCTTATTGTTTTAACAAAACTAAGTAACTTGTGATAGTTTCCTGCCGAGTTAATTACATAGTCCGATTGGCTAGAGTTGCACTATGCGTATGATATTTTTGAATTATTTTTATAATTTAACATGAACTATTCAGTTTTTGTAGTGCCGGTTTCATACATTTTGGGTTATTTGATTATTTTTAGTTTCTGGTATCTTAAAGTTCTTTTCATCAGGACCTCGATTATTGCAATAACTTATGCTATATCACAGGTTATTTGGTTTTGTTCTATTAAGGAAACTATTTGTTATTATTTTTGAAGTCATTCACTCACATAGTAATCCACTGCATATCCTGGTCGCGCTACCACTGCGCTCGCATAAAGCGTGATTGTAAAAGCAAGTATACACTTCAGGCTTGCCATTGTAGATTTATTTATTTTGTTATATTTCACCAACACCAAAGTTGCACTTAAACTTCGCAAGGAATTCGTTTTATAGGAATTTCTTAAGTCCTTCTACAAAGGAGAGATAAGAAAAGATTTCTATAAAATTATATATTTTTTTTTATTAACACAGTGTATGCATATTTATATTATTAATTTTTATTACAAAAATATTTCCAATTATTCGCACTTTTTGTATTTCGACGGCACCGCTGATTTGCACTCTGCTAAGTTGCCCGGAATACTGTGCCAATTCTAAGATCAAGTTTGGATTAAATACGCAAAACAAACGCACAATGGCAAAGCAAATGCGCGCCAACAGTCAGCAGTCAGCATGCAGTCATCAACCGATACGTCAACAGCCCAGCAGTGGCTGCAACGGCAACGCTCGCGGCTAACGCTGGCTTCGTTGGCTTGCGCATCGATCGCTTCCTATGCTTTGGGGGCGGCTTTAGCGCGCGTTCTATTGTTCACTTGCCGGTATTGCCGCTGGCTCTGCTACCGCTAAGCAATTGTTTGACGTAGCACGCTTCGTTGACGCTGGCCATTTGTCATGCACTCAAGCCTAACTAACCATACGCTCTCAGTTGATGACTCTTAGTTATTGTTTAAAGCTTTTCCACTTCTCTACTGTGGTGAGTTTTATTTGCAACTATTTTTGCTGCTTCTTTGCGCTTGCTTCATTTACTCTGCTGACATTGTTATTGCTGCAACATTTGTTACGTTATGCGTTCCGATTGCTGGCAGAGAAGACATCCACCATATCAAACTTGCAATATTGATACATTATTTATGGTTATAATAATGTATTATTGTTATAAGAATGACTTAATAAATGTGCTCCAAAAAGCAAGAGTTAAATGGCTTTATTTGAATAACAACATCGGTGGGACATGTCAACTTATACTTTTTTGATGACAGTGGAAATTTGTTTTAACTATTTTTTTTAATTTTTTCAAACGACACGGTCATTTTTTGTTTAAGTTTTTTTGAAATTTTTTATTGAAGCAAATCAAAATAATAAACAGTGATTTGAAAGTATACAAATATCAACTACAGTATAAAAAAGTTCAACTGATTTCAATATTGGTGAAATGATTAAACGTTAGCTCTACGAAACGATCTTGACCAGCCTAAATCCGGAAGAAATATTGATTTTGACGGGCTCTGGTGATTTCAGACAGTTCTCAGTTGCTATGATAAGAGACAGTGTCATTCGATTCTCAAAGAAGTGCTTTCTTTTAAACTGAATTGAATGAATAACACAAATTTGTGATTTGCCAAAAACACTTAGTGTGATTTTTTCTTAGCTCATCAAATATATTGACCGCCGTGGTGTGGTGGTAGTGTTGTCGGCTTACCACGCCGAAGGTACAAGGTTCGAGTCCTGGGACAGGTAACATTTAAAGTGCCTTGAAAAAGATTTTTCAAAACCGGATCGCCCCTTGGCATTGGTTTGGCAAACTCTCCGAGTGTATTTCTGCCATGAAAGGTTTCTCAGTATGTAGATGCCGCTCGAAATCGGCAAAATACTGTAGGTCCGGCCAATTTGTAGGAAAAATATTCAAAGCGGCACACCACAAATTGGAAGAGAAGCTCGGAGCAAAAATCTCTTATTAGATTTATGATGATAAACCTGTTGTACATCGCGCCATTTATTTATTTTTAATTTGTTGAATTTTTCGACATTTGCAGATTTATCGTTGCAACAAATGTTTGATTATGCTAAAAAACTCAAGATCAACTAACCTATATAAACATCGAGCTTCTTGTAGATAGAAAATTATCGGCCGAAAATAATGCATATATTCGGCTTTAACAATTCGAAGGCAGTTGAGTCTAAACTAATTGTACCCCGTTCTATTGCGATCACGAAATATTACCTGGGTATTAGGGGATTGTGTGTTAAAAATCCCTGGCAACTTTAACCAAAAGTTCAACCGACAGTGACTCAGCTAGAATGTCGACGACAAGTGTCAGTATACTACTGCAAAACATTACAGTACGAGTACAATATCCAAACCACTTGGTCCTATGCCCATGCACAGATATGCGCAACAATCAGGTCAAGTTGAACACACACTCCGTTATTATCAGACTGGACATTTTGTGGTGCCATCAAATCCTCGTAAGTGTGCTGGTGAACGATGCACCTATATTTGTTATTGTTGCATGTTCCTTATCAATCTATTATAATGGAAGTGATAGGAAGCTAGCCGTTTTAATAGGGTTGCTCTAATGAGAAACTTATGTTTGAAATATCTGCTCCATCGAGCTTTAAAAATGTTACAGTTAATATTGGCTGGTAAACCCAATCCCGGAGTTTAGGGAAACCCCTTAGATATTTCATTTCAATCTGTGAAAGCACTATCAAGGATAGCTTAAAATCTGAAACCGGGACTTTTGGTGTTGTAGGCCAGCATACTACCGTGCGAATATCTGTCATAGATAAAAATGGGCGGATTTGAGACGAGGCCTCTCCCACCGGTTAGGCAGCAGCATTAGAACAATGCAAATCACAAGGGAAAATAATTTTTGATTAGGCATACAAATACGGAGACACTGAGTTTCAATACACACATATGTAGACACTCCCAGCATAAAAGGAACTAAATGAGTTTACAGCTGAATGGGAGTTTACATCAAAATGACCTTAACAGACATTGAGCCTAGCGCTCAAACGACCTTCCGATGGAAAACTTGATAGTAGAACCGGGGGGATCGGTACTTTGACGGTGGGACTTTTTGTGCTGGTTGAAGACCCTTACTCACGTTGAGGCTTTCGATGATTTCTTCGCTGAAAAAAATATCTCTCATACAAATCCATTCGGTGCATATCCAGGTCCATCTTCTTTAAATGACGCTATCTTACATGTAAAAAGTTCATAATGCTTATTTATGCCTATCGGAACATTTACCAAATGGGAGCGGCGTTTTTGTTAGTCCTTTCAATCTAATTAGATTTCAGAGTGTGAATACTTTCAGGGCTAAAAATTAAAGTCTAAATTTTACACTTTTTTGGGCTACATATATGTCTTAGCCAAATTTGGTTTAGAATTTAAATTGGACCAGTTTTCGAGAAAATGAACGTAAAGAAAAGAGTTTAAATTTGAAATCAGAAATGTCTTAACAATTTGAAAACATAAGAAATATTTGTATCAGTTGGTAGGTCTCGAACCGACTCTCCCCGCATCAAAGTCATCTGCTCTACCCACTGAGCTACGGCGCACACAAAACTGTTTCGAGAAAAATTCAATGACTTCAAAAAGCTTTCACAAATAAATGAAAATAAATTTAAGAAATTTTAGACGTTTTTTCCAGTTCAGTTTTAAATCTAAACCGCAAGAAATTGAAAATTGGTGTAGGTAATTGAAAAGTATGGATGTTATTACAAAAAGGTTTAAAAAATTGTTTAAATCGACGAATGGTTTAAAATTTAAGCTCATATTTTTAGCCCCATTCAAAAAAAATCAATGCAAAATATCCGTCATGACAGCAAGAAAAGAGCTTAAGGTGTGGTAATTTCCACCGTTTTCTCCAGTCAAATTCATTAGCTACACCTTACATCTATGTGTTATTGAGCCTAAATCTCTTTCCTAGAAAAATATAATTCCCTTCTAAAATCAACTCAACCATTACTCATTGGTTATATTTTATTTTTGCATGCACTCAACATGCATTCCCCATCATTTTGCCATCACAAACTTTCAAGTTGTAGGAATACTCCTCAAATTACTATAAGAAAATATATACTATAATCATACATTAATAGGAAAGAATGCATGGTGATTGGTGGTTGATCACTTAAATACTTACATGAGCCATAAATTTGTCCACTTTACGCACATTAAGGTGTTTCTGACTTTAAGGAAATGAAACGGCAGCCTAGTCTGCATATCGGAGTGGCTAGGGTCTTACCCACCCAAGGCCTGTTAGTTCAGTAAAATCTCATTTAATCCCTGCCATTAAATCAGAGTGAGCTGTTTTTACTAATACTAGAGTTCGCCCAGTGGTTGAAATTCAACCAATAAACTTTATTTTATTTTATTTTTTTTGCTGTAGGTATGTTTTATCCGCCTTTTTTTCTTCCTTTCTATGTCGTTCCTTTCCTCTAACATATTTTTATTTTCCTTGATTTCTTTTTTTACTCTCTTATTTTATTTTTTACTTTCCTCAAACTTCTTTTCCTTTCCCTTCCTTTTATTTTCTTTCTTTCCCCTTCGTTTTCTTACCTTTCCTTTAATTCCCTTTCCCTTCCCTTCCTTTCATTTCCTTACCATTCCTTTCTTTCCTTTAATTTTCCTTCCTTTCCTATCCTTTCCATTCCCTTTCCTTCCTTTCCTTTCCTTTTCCTTTTCTTTCCTTTAATTTTCCTTCCTTTTCCTTTCCTCTATTTTCCTTTAATTTTCTTCGGTGCTTAATACTCTTTATGAGTAATCATTTATTTTATTTTTGTAAACCCTGTTTGTAGGTATCAGCAATGAATTTTACATATTTGCTCATATTTTACATTGCTTGTTTAATGTATCCAACAAAGCAACTTTTCGTGCTCTCAGGAGAGCAGCTGACACTGGGCATCGTAGCCAGTAATCAATACAATAACAACAACTAAAGCAAAAATGCATGACACAACAGAGTATCTATAGTGCGAATACTTATTTTTCATTGGTCCACTACCAACTCTTCGCACTCACAGTGAGAGCCGACCACACGAATAACACAAAAACATGCATGGCAAGTCTACTCACACTACTACGGCTCTTAATTTTTTCCTACAAAGCAACTCCTCGGCCATGCTCACGATTCAGCATAGTACACAAAAAGCAAGTACACACACACAGCGTGTCTATAGTGTGAATAAGTAAATATGTAGTGGTGTGACTTTTATGTTAAATTTTTTATATTAAAATGATTTTAAAAATTTTTTTTATTTACGGATAAAAGTACACCTCAAAATTTCTTATCTATACATAGATAATTTGTATACCTTAGAATTATAGTTTGGCAGAAAACGGTTCTACATTGCATTCATCTTGTCTATTTATATATAAGATAAAAACAAAATTTTCTTCAATGAAGCATGCTACCAATTCGTATTGTATATTTCAAGGGTAATGTGAAAGTGATGATAAATTCGGGACATTTCGAAACATGTCAATGCAATCCGTGCTGCCGAAAAAATTTTGTAATTGGCTCCTTATATCAATAACAGAAAAATTAAATTTTGTTCTCCATACTATAAGTACATGAAATTTTGTTTAAATATTTTTCTAAGTAACACAATGTCTGAGCCATATTAATACGAATGTGAATAACTGCCTACATAAATAAACTCGGCATCTCGAAAGTAAAGTAACTTTAAAATAGCACACGCTTTTTGATACTCTTGAAGGGATTCCGTTCCACGGTTTGATGATTTTATGCTTGTACAGATACAACATACTGGCCTACTGTCAATTTTAATAAGTTTACACTTTTAAGATTTCTCGAATGCTTTATAGGCCAAATATATGCTAGACAAAGTGTCATTTTCGTTCGTTTTGAAAAACTCTCAGATATGACAAAACGCGAAAAGTTGCACAAATACAATAATGATGATAATCTTATATATATATTTCAGGTTTTGCAATGATTATAATTTGCTATCCCCTTATTTAAATTTACCTGTATAGTAGCATTGACGATTTTATTTAAAGTTGCCCTCAAAAGTAGACTTCATATTTCTATTTTGACAGAACAGGAGTGAAAGCTTTTGCCGACTTCTGAACATTAAATAGACTACGTTTTTCATATTTTGCTTGCTTACTATCTAATAGCGCAAAAGTGTGCCAAAGTATCATTTGGGACATACGAGTTTTTTCTAAAATGCACAGATGGCTTCAACGCAGTAGCTTCTTGTATATATATATTTCTTTCATAGTAGTTACTAATCCCAAATATCTATGATACTATATCAAGTGTTTGCTCTTTTGTGCTCTTTGTTTTACTGCAAGCGCGATATATTTTTTTGGCCTGATACAAAAGACTTAAGAAACGAACCTTTTCCTCGATTTAATGTGTTGCTCGTTTTTTATATTACCGGAATGAAATTGAATATTGCGATTGTCAGTTAAAAATAAAGTTAAAAGCATACAAAGGGGTGCTTTCTAACTAATACTCGATTCAATCACTTTGCTTAAAAAGAACTACACTTTTTTCTAAGCTAATTAAACAATTATTTTGTGGTTAATTCCAATGCTGACTTATTTATTGGTAAACAGGTGTCAAAACTCAAGTAATTTTCATACGCTCTATAAATGAAAGGTAAGTTTTTTCTTGACGCTTTTGCCATAGAGAACTGTATTTTTGTAAGAACGTGCGTATATATACGCCCATTTGTTTCAATTTTTTTTTTGCCTGGAAAGCAATTAAAAAAACAGTGTGAATCAATTTAGTTCTTAGTTAAATGACTGTGGTGGTTTTATTTCTTTTAAATTGGATTCTAAACATTTTAGCGGCCGTAATTGTGTATCATGATACCTTAGTATGTATGTATGTATATAATGTGTAAATATATGTATGTACATATATTAGTCAGAATTCTTGCGGCTTGGTATGCCAAAGTCACTTTGTATTTAATATATAGTTTGTATATTATATCTAGGTCTTCATGGGCGCTCCTGTGTGGTTACTAAATTATCTCCCACGGTGAAGGTTCAGGGCTTTTGTATCATGATACGGGACACTTACGCTAAGCTGAGTTTCTGTGTCGCAATTGGCTATGTGGTAAGGTATCGTATTGTGCTCAATGTCACCAAATATTCTCAATAAGATAGTTTAAGTACTTAAAATGGATTTTAAATTATTGTGGCATACATATGTACATATTAGACAGGGACAAAAAAAAAATATCATTTTATTGAACAATTTTTTTTTAATGGCGAACGAAACTAGGCGTTGAAAATGGCAGAACGCCGAAACCGGTTTGTCACAAAACCAAACTTGACAAGGGATGACGGAAAATCGTTGCAACAAAAATCGGCGAGAAAAATATTAAATGTTTCAAACCGTAGTATTAACTTTCAGTAGTTGACGTTTGACGGTCTGGATTCGTCAGTATTGATCTCATTCTTGCTTTCAAACTACCAAACTATTGAAGTAAAATAATGATTTCAAACAGTTTTGTTGGAAACTAGATGCTCGACAAAACTTTCTAAATAAAAATGTTTGTTATATGGACAGATCCAGATTGATCAACCTTTAAACATTAGCGTGGTTTACTTATTGCAAGGTTTTACTTTGGAAATTTGTCAGGAACACAAAAAACAATGCACAGAAAAGATAAACACATTTCTTAAAAGGAAATTGTACAAAACTATATGCAGCTAAAACTTTTTACTTCTTTGGTTGGGCAGTTTTAAAAAAACAACTAAATCAATCTTATAAATTTGAACTAGCAGAATTAGGCCTCTAAAAGCCTATATATCAAGATCAAACATTTTAAAAATATTTTCTTTTCATCGGCTCAGTCTAATATATATGTATAAATGTACTAACATATGATCATTCTTGGGCTGACATATCAATTAGTTGCCGAGAAGAAGTAGAATAACACACCCAAGCGTAGATCTGTGGATACAAATGCGTTCAGAGCTTGCTTGTGGCGCAATAATAATATATTCATTCATTCATTCACTCATTTTCGCTTAACCGCTGAGGTGAATTTGGTAGCTGTGTAACAAAGTTCGTCAGTAATCAAATTTAGCGATAACTAATGTCAATTGCAAAAACGACTGGGAGGCCAAAACTGTTTTAACCAGCTTAGTCGGGGCCTTTTCCTTACTCTGCTGTCGAATTCAGTCCAAAGCAGGAGCAAGGCAAGGAGCTGGAAAGGTCGTTTACCAGGAACAAAAGACAACAGGATTGTATACATAGCTAATCGTAATTAGTGCTGCTGTCGTGTGACATTTGTTGTTGCCATTTAGGGCTATGGAAATTATTATTAAGATAAACAATAAGTATGCAACAAGTTTTGTTATCAGAGCTATTGCTTGTCATTTCGTTCATATATACTGTTAACTGTTGCTGAACTCCTCATAAAGTGAGTGTGTCCGAATAAAGCAAGCTGACCCTACTTACATTACAATTCACAAATACAAGCACTTCATTACAGATTTCAGTTTGCTGTAGTAATAAGCCTGTAATTTAAGACAAAACAAATCTGCTTAACGCACGATTTTGGCACAAACGAATTATTTCTGGAGCATTTAATTACGAAATATATGCCATTGTGCAAAATTGTCCATTTATTTCAAAAATTTTTCATTGTCAATTTGTGATTGGGAATATATTTTTTCAGAAATTGCTTAGCTGTGCCATTTGCAGTAGGTCAAGTAATTTGATTGAACAATTAGGGTTTTGTAAGTTTTGACAGCCATCAAAAAGTGTAATTCGGACCGTTTTTAAGGTTTTATTATTGCATTTTATTAGAATAGCTTGATATTTAAATTGACTTAAGCAATACTACAAATTAATGGTTACTGTGGAGTAATTGGCAGTTTACTAGTTATAATGAAAGATATTGTAATTTTGAATTGATAAATTTAAGTATTTAGCTGTCATTTTAAGGTCAATAAATAAAAATAAACTAATTGGGGTATAGGCGTAGTCAAAATTAAGTATGACTCAAATTTAGATGTAGCTTTTTCGACAGATAGCCCGTATAAAATGGTGCTACAACTAAATTCAAGTCATACTTAAATTTGACTACGACTATGCGAGCTTAAACTCGAACAATTATAGTACTAAAGTGTTTCTTTATCTAATTGACGTTAAAAATATTGCAATTTCTGTACGAGTTCAACAAAGCCTTCGTCCCTATTTAGCTAGTGAAGGTGCTGAAGTTTTATTCGTTGCAAAAAAAAAGTTACATTCTTTTTATGTCGCTTCCGATATTAAAATTTCGCAAAACGCCCTGGTCTGTTAGTTTCCAAACAAATATTTTCTTCGTACTGATACTGTCACCGTCCACGCCTTCGTGCATACATCAAAACGGGTATGATAACATCTTTAGAACACGTTTTTTTTATGAAAGAGGAGATTATACTTCCCAATTAAATACAGCAGCAATTGCACTCTTTTGAACGGTTAAGTTATACTGTGTTACTCATTTTCTCCAACATCCACTTATACAAGTAAAAAGCGCATGATGTGAAGTCGACCTGTCTGAACCTCACTTGTTCTAGAACGGCTTGGGGATTTCTTTCCCAATTTCCATGAAGCTCTTGGTATTGCTTTCATTTATAACAAATGTGGTGTATTTTTAAGTTTTCAGGCCAACTGTAGGAATGCCGGCTACTTTTGCAACCGGGCCACAAATAGGAACGAAGTGAAGGTAACCAAAAATGTAAATATATTTTGACCGTACTGACCTGCCTCAAGGTAAAACGCCTAAGTGAAACGAACATGCAATGAAACTATTTTCACAGTTGCCTCTTTTGCTTTTTATTTGAATAGCAAATTTCAAATTAATTAATTCGGGTTAGCGTTTGCATTTGTGACAAGTGTCAAAGTTGGATCTAATAATAGGTAGCTAGCTACATTAATGGTCGAGTAATGAGAACAAGAAACCAAGTTGTAGACAGGCCTGAAGTTGATTTGATTTTATTTAAACTTTGTTTATGGCTGCAATGCCATTTTTTGGGCATTGCGTAGCTGCACAAAGGGCAGCAGATACTTAACGGGTTGTTTTATGTGATTTTCATTCATGAAATAGTTAGCCGTGCAGTGTTAAATTACACAATAAGCTTATCACACGCATATATCTACATATATATGTAATTGGCTAGCTAAAATTTACTGTATGTATTATACATTTACCAACATCTTCTACGTCTACAAAACACATTCAATTCGAATACATGTACATAAGTAGCGTGTTATACAGGGTGGCGCAAAAGTAATCCTCCTATCAGAAAATGCTATAAATTTTGCGATTGGCCCCTAAAGTCAGTTCTGTTTTGACATTTGTGTAGTAAACACATGCGAAATACACGTTAATAAACAATGTTACGCTACACTGCTCCAGAACGCGGAATATTGCTAACTATTTATTTGACCAATAATCGGTCGGTGAAAAATGGTTACTGCGCAAAAGTAGTCCTCCTATCAGAAAATGCTATAAATTTTGCGATTGGCCCCAAAAGTCAGTTCTGTTTTGACATTTGTGTAGTAAACACATGCGAAATACACGTTAATAAACAATGTTACGCTATACTGCTCCGGAACGCGGAATATTGCTGACTATTTATTTGACCAATAATCGGTCGGTGAAAAATGGTCTCTGCGCAAAAGTAGTCCTCCTATCAGAAAATGCTATAAATTTTGCGATTGGCCCCAAAAGTCAGTTCTGTTTTGACATTTGTGTAGTAAACACATGCGAAATACACGCTAATAAACAATGTTACGCTACACTGCTCCGGAACGCGGAATATTGCTGACTATTTATTTGACCAATAATCGGTCGGGGCCAAACGGTTACTGTGAATGGTGAGCGCTACAGAGCAATGATCAACGAGTTCTTTTTGCCGCAACTTGATGAATTGGGATTGGAAAACATGTGGTTCCAACAAGACGGTGCAACAGCACACACTGCACGTGCCACAACCGATATGGTGAACATCGGAAGCTTACTTTTGCGCCACCTTGTATATACTAGTTAAATTTTAATTATCTATATATATAAAATTCAAATTATGTATGTATCTATAGACCGACTTGTGTCCTAAATGTATAAACCGATCGGAAACAAATTTGAAACACGCACTGGATATCTTCCAGGGATATTTTGATATATATAGGGGGCGTGGAACTCCCATACTAATGGAATTTTTCATAGTCCATATCTCTGGAAGTATTTAGGTTAGACCACTGACCATACAACTGGAATATTTTTTATAGAAATGTGGGGTGAAACGCACAGTTATAAGCTAGTATTTTATAACTTTAAACAAGCTTTTATTCTGTATATCCCCTACTATCGCCGGAACGGCTCAACCGATTTATGTGGTATATAGATATTGTACTACTTTCTGAAATTTACCCCCCCAGTGTTCCCATCTATGAATCTAGGTATAATATATAAAATATTTTGCTTCTTATTGCAACAAAAATGTTGGCATACATATTTTTATAAACTAGATGGGTTAGTGAAACCTAATCCCAAACGCTTGTTAATGACTTGATAGACTCGTCAATGTATCTAAAACTGTTAGAGATATCAGAATCAGTAGCTGTTTAATTTCTACTTGCAACCTTTCATATTTTTTTAGCTTATTTTAAGATAATTTTTTAGGGATCATTTGACAAGATGGCTTGCTATTTTGATGCGGCACATATTTCGGTAAGAAATGGTATCTCAAGACAATGTTGGTGCCATTTATGTAATAAGCCTTTAAGTGTACTGTCTAGAAAGCAATCAATTAAACTGGTAATCCTTATGATTAATAATCATTATTTAGCAAGGTAAGGTTGAAACCAACTAAATCTAACAAAAACAGCTGATAAATTATCTTCTCTGCTTTCAGTGCCATCCAAAGCACCAAAGTCAGTGCGCTAAAAGCTTAGAAAATAATTCGGTCATGTAACGACTTCATTTTCTTGTTGAATTTATTTAGCTTACACTGTTTAGGTTATGACTTTAAATATATTTTAAACTCAACTGCCTTTAGCTTTCTCTTAATCGGTCATCGCTACCACGGTGAAATGCTGGGCCAATATTTCAGCAATAATTGGAAAAGCTCGAGCTTAATACCATCAATCGTATGTATCTGAAATTATTATTATTATGAGTGGGAAGCAATTAAGTTATATAAGAGAGGAAATCTTTGATGTAATCCATCTTAAAAGTCTAGCTATCTTATTTATTACAAAGACATCACTAAAGACAACTTGATTGTATAAGCATTTGATTGTTATGCTGCAACTCTCGTTTAAGATCTGCGCTCTTCCATTAAAGTAATGAAGATAAACACAAATCTCAACCGAGAAACGTTTTTTACCTAGAGCAATGTTCAATACCAGTTTCATTAAACGACATTTAGATCAAGATCTAGAAAAAAAATATTATAATTGGGCTGATTGTTATGTATTAGCGGCCATTTGAAAATCGTTGACATTTATTGCGAGTGCATCGTTTGATTGGTTGCCGCAATTGACCTTGAAAATCGAAAGTCATGCAAAAGTACCAGCGGAATGACCAAAACGTTGGTTGGCTCTTACAACAGCAATAGCCATCGTAGTTTGCGCAACTCTTGTAAACCAGTTCAGCGCTTCTTGGTTTGCGTGAAAAAATGGGTGATTGTTGTATGAGCATGCGTGCCATCAATTCCATAGATACACTCATTCTCAAGTATATGTATAACCACATTCTTCTACTAACTAGTACATGTGTCACATAAAAGATCGTTAGCACTAAATTATATTTTAGTATTCGCGATATATTTCACATTCTATGCAATAATTGCTCTCAAAAGGTTAAGCGTTTTTTTGATTTTTTTTTCTTAATTCAGTGCATAATACGCTTACGTCTTCGATGAAGAAGCTAAGACTACATTTAGATATCCACGAAGATGGCTCTTTGTTAACACACTCCGTTCCACAAATATTATCTCTGTTACCTAAGGTAACTACGCCGTTTACACAGCACGTAATTCAGCAGGCATTAATTGGGCCCCCTTATATTATTTTTGTAATGGAACAACTCACGCACCAGCTAATATACCGACTAAACCTTCTGATTCGATGACTGTTAAGGGTGATTTAACCTACTTGATAGCAACTTCCCCGCATAGCAGAAGGAAGGTATTTGTAAAAGTAAACTAATCCTGCTTACAGAAGAAACCACCGCAGCTCGAGACGCAATTAGCATAAGGGAAACTGCTTCCAGGTTTTCTCAGACACTAATAGTGCGCTGTGTCGTGGCTATTGTGATAAGAGATACAAAATTTTCATGTATGATCTGCTCGATCTCTTCGCTTTGGCCTTGATTTTCTTCATTGCGAATGTTTGCAGCAACTCTGAAATTGGTTATCACACACACACAAATATAGGCTAGCATATGCGACTTGATATTGATTACTTGATGGCTTTTATGTAACAGACGTTAACTCTTAATATGTTTAATCTCCGGTAGTTATCTTTGTTTAGTTTTATGTTACAATTTTAGTGTGTTTAACTACAGTAATGAGTCAGAAAGGTTATGAGTTTAAGGTCTTAAACTTTAAACACTGAAGCTGTGCCAAAAACATAACTTAGCTTAAGATATGCTTACAAAACCTATAATAGCTTCATATCAAACAGTGGGGTTGTTGTAGCCATAGTAAGGGCCAAGGCATTGAAATACGTATCTCTTAAGAGATTTACCAAGTTGATTACACATTTTAACCGCATGGAGTAGAGTATTAGAGTTCCATGATTCTCGGATTCTCTACTTTTCGAAACTCTAACTAAGGAAAGTAAGAATAGTTGCTGAGAGCTGACATATTGAGCGAACTTCAAACGAAACATAAACTTTAGAATCTGATTATCACCGGTAAATCGAGTTTCTATCCCAATTGTAAAAAGACAAAAATACTTGGCTGGCACTACCTGTAGTCTAAACCGCATTCTGTGACCATCACGCATAGTTTTACTGGATATGCAATCATTTCAAAGAAACTAGGAGCTACTAACCCCCGGATGGGACTAAAATATATCTAATTTTCCGAAAATGTATTAAGCAGCTTCGACCATAGAAGCACTTTGGAGCGGTTTCCGGGATGCCTGTTCTAGATCTAAACAACGGTAAGCTCAAAAACAAGTTATTGAATCGATTATACAGCGTAAGCTGGGCTAAGTACTGTTAGTGCAGCAATAACATCGATCAGCATTACATTTTGAAACCCGATAGTATGCATAACTTCAAGATTTCTAGACAGCCGTATTTTAGGTATCGGTTCAAGACAGGCGCGTATACAGGAAGGAGATCCAGGTCCTGTTCAAATATTGCTGCAAAGGAATAAATGTGAACTTGTTTTGTTACTGTTCTTCAAAAGAAAAGGTGATTATTTTTGGTATTTTTTTCTCTAGGTTTTCATAAATTTAGTTTGAGTCCCCACTAGTGGCAAAATGAAACTGCAATTTCGTACTTTCCGTTTTACACTCAAAATCGTCATTATGGAAAAAAATTTGACCCCCCGAAAATATTTTCTTTATCCGCGCCTGGTTCGAGGTCTTCTGATCTGCTCCTAAATGTAAAAACCCCATATGTCTTTCAATGATCCTAATCCCTCGAGTTAAATATTTTCAAACAAATTGAACCGGAACCTATTGCTACAGAATTTACTTTATGGAAAAACAAATGAATCTAAGTGGATACTGAATATCGCCCAGCAACTGGAAGCTTTAAACATTGCCTTACACTGCAAAATGTTCTTTTTCGATCTTGAAATGAGAGTTCACCGAAGAATTGAACTGGGAGAAAGATAAAAAAATTTAAAATTTTTTAGAAATTTCTAGAGAGAAAAAAACAAAATAAATAACCCCATCTGAAAAAGCATTATGTTTACGGCCCTGGTTCTAGTTATGCGGTACTGTAGTAGGCAAAATGAAGTGTGTTGGAAGCTCACTCATTTCACACCACTGTGCCTATTATCTGGATATGTTGGTAAAACCACGAGAAGATTTTTTCTAAAACTTATAAAGGTATGACATCTTATATTAATATGATAATGTATTAAGGTGTTCCAGGCTAGCAAGAAATATTAAGATGCTTCTAAAAGTCGGCGGGATTTTTCAAATATTTGCAGATTTTCCTAACCTTGTAAAAATTTGTATTAACAATAATACTCGAATTTCTTATTCTAAACCATCTGACCCGGCTTTGGTTGTATACTATAAATTATTTCCAGCGAATTAAGTAGAATATACATACTTTGCTTTGCCCAATGCTCTGTTTACAAAAAGTTTCTATCACCTACTTTCCTAATCTCATTACCTAAACCTTGAGGGCGCTTACTCTGTATTCCTTAATGTTTGAAAATGCTTCGATGACACGTCACCTAGCAGACAGACTTGGCCACCTAGTGTCATAAAATATTCCCCTATATCAATTGAGAAACCACTGAACGTCATCCTTAAATTCGTACATATACCTTTGTTTGATGCCCAAATTTAAGAAAAAATATCCAAAATAATTATAAATAATATCTAAAACAAATATAAAGTAGTAAGAATCATTGCCAATAGCTTTTGTGTGGTCCTAATACCGTATAAACAAATTGTAAGACTAAGCCCGTTCCACATTTGGGCTTGTATCTCAAAAAATGGTTTGAGATAACGAAGTTAATTTTACCCAGCAGTAAGATCTCAAAATGATTGAATGTCTATTTCTGTACAGAACTCGAATGGTTATGGTCTCAGCTTATAATAATGAGCATGAATATGTCAGAATTTAGTAAGGGTAAATTGTTAACAAATACATAAAATTATAAAAAGTCTACAACAGTAAGTGTTTTTTTAGTTATGATGCAGTTAGTTTAATTAATTTGCAACTCACATTTCCATAGACTAAGTACAGTTGTGTTCAATATAATAGTAGTGAAATAAAGTCAATATTGTTCGACGAAATAAAAAGAAGCTGTGGCTTTAATATTTTTTTTTTAAATATAGCGAATTTCATAATAGAAACCACATAAAAATAAATTTCAAAGTTCAAACAAAGTTCAGGAAAAGTAGGAACACTTTTAAAAATTTACATCAAAATTTCAATATTTTTGTGAGGAGTCTTTAGAAAATTTTTGAGTACGCAGTTTTAAAGCTCATTCAATTTTAGCATAATAATGTGCAAGTTAGAAGTACCTTAAAATTTACCCTGAATTTTTTAAATTTTTTTTGTCAAGAATGTTGGGTATTTTTTTTTCCTTACAAAATTAATTTTTCTTCATGCGTTGTGTGGAAGAAATCACTCAGCACCCTTGACGAAAAAAATTCTGAAAATTTTAAGCGAGTTCTAACTTGTACAATGTTATACTAAAATTGATTGGTTCACAAAACTGCTTACACCAAAATTTCCTAGAAGTTTTGCCAAAAATTTGGAGATTTTGATGGCCATTTTTTAAAGTTTAATTAACTTTCCTGAACTTTGTGTATACTTTAAAATTTCTTTTTATGCGGTTTCTGTTATGGAGTTCGCTATATTTTAAATGAAAATTAAAAAAAGGAAAGCTGCTTCTTTTTTTGTCGAACGATATACATTTTAATTTCACTACTATTATATTGAACACAGCTGTATGTACATATGTATCATTTTCATTCTTCTGCCTTCCGGCAGATTTTGTTTGTGCTTTGCATCCGGAAACCATTTTGACCGATTCATTTTATGTAAATATACAAAAACAATGGTTTGTGTCAAAAATTCTTAAGTGAATTAACAAAGAATGTTACCAGTGACCTTAAATATTTAAAGCCAAATTTGTATGATACAAATTAATTAAAAGTACGTTTTCACTACATGAACTTGTGAGATCTTCAAATGATTGTTAGTGGGAGGTCGGAAAAATCTTAAAGTATACTGAATGATGGAGCCCAAAAAAAAAATTATTAAGGAAGCCTTTGCTCGAGTGAAACCAAATATTATATACCTATTAGTGAACTGTTACGGATAATCCACCATCCCGCCCAACCGACACTAGGGAGACATCCGCATAACGCACGGCTTTTTTTTTATTTCTTTAAATATAATGCCGAGACGTTGAAAGGCAGGGGTTTGTTGAGTGTCGAGATCTAAAACTGTTCAGCTATAGAGAAAAACTTATCAGCTAAGTAACTTAAGGATTAAAACTTAAATATATTTTGTTGAAAGTGAAAGAATCAATTGGACTGTAACTAGTAAATATACATTCAGGAAATTGTTATTGATTAAGTGAGGATAATATTGATTTTGTAATGCTAAAAAGCGAGTCAGAAATATCAAATGTGCAGGAGTGGAAGTTATAATTATGGCATAAACATCGGAAAGGCTCATTTAATTCAAAATTCGTTCTACATTGTTTCAGGACGAGAGGTTTCAAATGCCTTGATGAACGAGAAGGAACGTTAAAGTTCACTTCGCTCAAAAGAAATGGGCTGCAGACCAACCCATTCAATAATTTAATCATAAATATGACTCCAAGCATTTCACTGCGACTAGAAAGGGTGTGGAGATTAGTAAGTTTCAAGCGATTACTATAAGGGGGCAGATTGTACAAGGAATCCCTTGAGAGATCTCGTAACGCGAAAAGTAAGAATTGTTTTTGAACTGATTCAATCCTATCTATATGAACCAGGTACCTAGGATTCCACATAATTGAGCCGTATTCTAGTATCAGTCTTACTAATGTCGCAAAAAGGGATCTAGTTACATAAGGGTCTCTAAATTCTTTTGACCTTTGCTAACGAATGATAAAACATCCGATTTTGGTTAAGTTGTATTAATTATTTATGTGCTAAGCAACTAGGTATAAGAAGAAAATCTTTATTGAATAGCTTAGCACTTCAGTTAGCGAATTAACAATTTGGAGTTGTGAATTTAGCGTTACCGTTTTCACACACCTTTTGTTCTTCTGTTGAATGCATTCGTTTTCAGTTTGCAAGTATGTAAGTAGTATTTAAGTGGTTCGTTGATTTCCGACGTAGAGTAACGGCTCTATTCCAGCCTGCTAACAACATTATTATTACCGGTAACGTAAATAACAAGAAACATTTCAACTCTGATTCGTTAACGAATTTTGTGCGTTAAAAAATTACTTGTAAAAGGCAAGCCTGCTACACATTTACACCTTTTTAAACAATTATTATGATCCAAAATTAAAAAATTTAAATTTGAATTTTTGTTAAGTTCAAGATTATTAGATGAGGAAACAAGTCAAGTCCTAGTTTATATATTTACGCACTAATACGCACTATGCTATATATTGGTCCAATTTTGATGATTTTCACTACACACATTAGATATGTAATAACTACTGTAGCTGCCATAGTTATTCCATGCGATTTTATGGGAGCTATGGTTGTATTGGTCCGATCTTGTTGGCTCCGAAAAATGATTAAAAGATTACAAAATGGCGGTCCTATACTAAATTTCATCGAGATATCTCAAAAACTGAGAGACTAGCTTGCGTTCAAACAGGCAAAGAGACGGACTTTACCGACATAGCTCATCGCCCTGACCATTCCGGTATACATATTGGTGGGTGTATCTCCTCTTCTTCTCATACTTACAAACATCGGACAGTTACAATACCACTTCATGTTCATGAAAGGTATAAAAAGCAAAGTTATGCATCCATAGTAGCTGATTAGACCTAACAAACAATAGCCGATTTTTTTTTTGTAAGCACTTAGTGACATGAATAAAATAGCAAAATGAGACTATTTTTTAATTTCAAATTTGCTTTAAATATCAAATGTGAACTTTTGGTTTGCAAGACGGCAACCAAAATTGTGAGAGCTTATATTTTTTCTGCTTGGTATTTTTTGTTGCTTTTAATTCCTATTTTTCTTAGGTGAGCAGTCAAAATTTTAGCTAGCATAGAAATATCGAATAAAAAATTCCCAATATTACAAAGGTTTATGAAAACCTAATTATTTGCAGTTTGTGCCAAAGTCAGTTCAATGAGAAGTTTTGACATTACATCTGTAACAAATTTGCTTACTTGAATATTACCGGTAGCATGCAGAATAGGCCCATAAAAAGCGAAGAAACTGATTTGCATAGATACAGAAATACTTTGTATGTACAAGATTAATTTGTTCAAATTTGTTAATGCAAAATGCCAAGGTAGCTATGGAAAAGTTTAGCAAAGTATATGGGCCGGAAAGTGTTTAAGTACATGCTTTATGAGTGATAAATTTTGCTGCAATATGCCGGAAGAAACCTTCATCTTATTCACTATACCATTTCGATTGCATATGAAAATCTGGGGCAGGCGCGAAATGATGTTAGCATTTTAACATCCGCATTTCCATAAACAAAAACACAAGCGCAGCTTTGCCGCAATCAAATGTAGTGCCGAACTTGCAGCAGAATTATTTTATTTATTTATTTATTTATTTCTTACAGTCTTTAGACTTAGATTACATCTTTGAGATCGAAAATTTTACGTTTATACAGGGTGTTTTTTTTACAGGTTGGTTTTTCGAATAGAGATAAAACTGGCATTTTGTGGTCAAATCTGGCAACTCTAATGTCATTTATGTTCAGTTTGGTTTGCCATTTCATCATGAACAGGTTGACAAAAGAACAACGCTTGCAAATCGTGCAAATTTATTTCGAAAATAATGGTTCAGTTCGCGAAGTTTACCGTGAGCTCCGTCCATTTTATGGTCGACATAATCGTCCATCAGAGCAATTAATTCGGTTAACCATGGATCGTTTTCGCACTACGTTTACTCTATGTGATAATACGCATCCGCAGAGACGTCGAACAGTGCGCACCGAAGAAACAATTGCCGCTGTAGAGCAAAGTGTTGAAGAGGACCCGAATGAATCGATTCGCCACCGTGCACAGCAATTGGAGCTTTGTCCATCAACTTTATGGAAGATTTTGCGCAAAGATCTTGGCTTGCGACCTTACAAGATCCAGCTTGTGCAAGAATTAAAGCCGCGAGACCATGCAATGCGTCGTGATTTTGGTGTATGGGCCGAAAATGAGATTGATTTCGATGCTGATTTTCATCGCAAAATTTTGTTCAGTGATGAGGCCGCCGTGGTGTGGAGGTAGTGTTGCCGGCCTACCACACCGAAGGTCCATGGTTCGAGCCCTGGTACAAGTAACATCAAAAGTGATTTGAAAAAAAGTTTTTCAAAACGGGGTCGCCCCTCGGCAGTGGTTTGGCAATCTCTCCGAGTGTATTTCTGCCATGACAGGCTTCTCAGCAAAAATTCGTCTCCTTTGTAGATGCCGTTCGGAGTCGGCAAAAAACTGTAGGTCCCACCAATTTGTAGGGAAAAATTCAAATCGGCACACCACAAATTGGAAGAGAAGCTTGGCGCAAAAATCTCTTAGGAGGTTTATGATGATATACCTGTTGTATATCGCGCCATAAAGAGAGAGAGAGAGAGAGATGAGGCTCATTTTTGGTTGAATGGCTACGTCAACAAGCAAAATTGCCGCATTTGGAGTGAAGAGAATCCACATGAGACCCTTGAAACGCCATTACATCCACAAAAACTGACTGTTTGGTGTGCTCTATGGGCTGGTGGAGTCATTGGGCCATACTTCTTCCGCAATAATGCTGGAGGGGCAGCTACCGTTAATGGAGACCGGTATAGAGCCATGATAACCGACTATTTTGTTCCCGAATTGGATGGCATGAATGTGGATGAGTTGTGGTTCCAACAAGACGGCGCTAAATGCCACACAGCGCACGTCACAATCGATTTATTGAAGGAAACATTCGATGAGCGCATAATTTCGCGGAATGGACCTGTCAATTGGCCACCAAGGTCGTGTTATTTGACACCATTGGATTATTTTCTTTGGAAATATGTGAAGTCGCTCGTCTACACCAACAAATCAGAAACGTTAGGGGAATTGGAAGCCAACATTCGTGGCGTTATTGCCGACATACGGCCCCATATGCTCGAAAAAGTGGTTGAAAATTGGACCTGTAGAATTGGCTTTATTCGAGCCAGCCGCGGCGGCCACATGCCCGAAATCATATTTAAACATTAATGGCATAAAATTATCCTTCCAATAAAGCCAAATTGATGGACCTTAAAACGATTTTCTTGTGTTTTATTTCAATTCGAAGTTCTATACCCCTAAAAAAACACCCTTTAGTACATCTACATATTATCTAATATGTAGAGCCTTACAATAAGTAAATAACAATAATTAAAATTTAAAAATAATATTACAGTCTTTGATATCACTTGGTATATCATTAAATTCTCTTAATCCCTCATAAAAGACGCTTTTTTTCTCAAACTCAGATTTTACAAAAGGCAAATGGGAGTGGTTCATATTTCGAGTTTTATAACTATCATTACTACTCATTATTACATCTCACACGATCTTTGATATTATTTGGCAGGTTACCTAATTTCATGTTGTGTATGAATTTCAATGTGTGGTATTTAACAATTTGCTTCACACTAATCCAGTCCAAGCTGTCAAGCAGTTCCTGGATTGGCGTATCGAAGCGTTTTTTGAGTATGAATCGCATTACTTTGTTTTGCTTTATCTTTAGCTTAGATATTTTTGAGGAGGCCAGAGTGAATAGGATCCTGGGCAATATATAAAATGAGGTTCTATAATGGACCTTTAAACCATTGTTTTGTAGCACTTGCTAACATATTTACATGATCGAAACATAAAACCTATCTTTTTAGATAGTTTTGCCTCTATGTATTTCAAATGCTTATCCAACTTTAGTTTGTCGTCCATTATTGCTCCCAAATCTTTGTAACGGGATATTTGCGATATTTAGGACTTCATTATGCACTTCCTTAGATTGTTTCCTTAGTACCATCCATTTTGTTTTATCGTTATTAATTTTGGGCTTATTTTGACATAATCATTTATATATAGAATTTAAGTCATCTTGTATTTTGTATAATGCCTCAGATATAGACGGACTGCTTATAGTTAGCAGAGACCGATGTTGTGCAGTTTCCTCAGCATGATGTCCGTATCAATAATTTCAAATGCTCTTTTGAGATCAAGAAACACTGACACTGTTGTTTGATTACTGGACATGCTTTCTTTCCACTCTGCTATCATCAAGTTGAGTGCAGTTTCACAGGAATGTTTTGATCTGAATCCCGACTGTTCACTTATAATAATTTCATATTTATTCAGCTAGTCCAGAAGTTGTTCTTTTACAATGGTTTCTATAAGTTTCTCATCGCTAGGCCACATGTTGATAGGTCGTATCTCTTCGGGCTTCACTGTACCTTTAACTTTTTTAACAGGCACAATTGTTGAGGCCTTCCAGCAATCTGGGAAAACACCACTGTTCAATCTTTCATTGGCTATGCACGTGTATGTATAGGCCAAGTATTCCATGCTGTCTTTAAAAACATCCCCTGTCAACAGTTTTTTCCAGCCATACTTATTTTTTAAGCTCGCCGCTGTTCCCATGAACTGTTTAACATTTATGTGTTTAAACTCAAATGGACGTCTATACATATCTTCTTGCATTTGAACTGGTGAGATGTTCTCAATACTCATACTAATCGATTTCATACTTTTAACAAAATAATGGTTTAATTGATTAGCCATAATAAAGTCATCTTCATTAAAAACGTTATTTATAAAAATCCGTTTTTTTGAGAGGTTTCACTACCCATCTTTACCGCTTCTTTAAGACATTTCCACATAATTCTTTGATTGTTACAGTTGCTTGTAATTCTATATTCCATATATTTCTTCCTTTTTATCTTTACTATTTTCTTGTAGTGCCGTTTAATATTAAGGAAACTTTATCATACATTTGTTCTTTTCGCTATTTTATAATGCTCAAATTTTAATTTATTTAGTTCAGTTAGCTACCACTTATTACTTAATTTGACTTGAACTCGTTTTTAATAGGTTAACATTTCCATAATTTCACCTAGAGTATTGTGTATTAGCTGCACTTTACTCCCGATATTGTAGCTCGTTAGTTCTGCAATATTGTAACCCCTAAGGCTATTTATTAAGTTTTCCTGTGTGTATTTATCCCATTCTCATACACTCTCATTTTATAGTTTTTTGATGTTGGCACTTTGAAACAGATCGTTTCGTGCTCAGAAATCTTATGATTTTCTAGATGTTGTATTTTTTTATTATCACTATTACTGAAGAGTAGGTCTATTTTGGTTGTCGCTAAAGCCTAATCTCCTTCGCCCAAAGTCTCTTAATGCATTTTGAGACCTTTTTCAATTCTAGTGAAGGACAATCTTTATTTTTAGGTACATTGTTTCTACATTTTAGCGATAAACACGAATTTAGCAGCTAAAGTTAGTCAACCGGTAATGGCAGTTACTTTAGCTAAATTTGCGATTCAGGAAAAATCTCCATTTTTCTCTTAAATCTAGCTTATTTTGGCAACGAAAGGACGCTTTGCTAAAAGGTAAACCAAACGAAAATGTGCTGTTTTATGTTTTAAAAACACTCAAAAACCTAAAATATGTCTCCCCTCTTGCCAAGAGCAAGAATGAGCCAATCATTCAAAAACAATAAACTTTTCAACTTGATTTCCACGTATAAGTATTTCGCTACTAAAGCTACTTTGTTGCCACCTTACTTCTTCAGAGGAAAAGTCATCTCGTGTTTTGGGGTCAAAATGACGACATAGCTACGATTATCGGTTTAGAGAAGAGATTTTAAATAGAACTAGTGTGATATATTTGTGAATATCGCTTTGAAAACATCTGAGTATCTTTCTGCGCGAATAGTCGCTAAAATACTTACTAGTGATTGGGTGCGAAAAAACGTCCTACTAGTCTGGGCTCCAGATGATAAGCTAGCCGGAGAAGCGACAGCTGTCTTTAACAATTTTCAACTATAGGTTCACATACCCTAGAAAAGCTCAGAAAGGGAGAAAGGAATATGAGCAAGGAATGGTAAAACCTCATTATACTAAAGCAGTGATAGGTACTTATAACACTAGAGGTGTTCTCGCAGGCTGGCTGCACAGGCCGCTAAGCACTGAAGTACTCTGCGAATGCAACTGTTGATAAAAATTTAATAAAAGCCGAAGGAAAGGTAAAGCTCGAGGATGCTTGCGAGACTCTCATCGGGCGTCTTCATGTACGTCCATCCATACCATACAAAAAATTAATGGCAGTTATCTCTACACATTCAAATTGATAGAAGGAGAATTTAAAGTAACAGTTTTTAGAATTTTTGTCTGTCTGTCTATTTGGGTCGGTTTCACTTAAAAACTGTGGAAAAGAAATGAATGACACTTTCACCGTTGCACTACTAGACGTCTAACTTACTCGCTCTAATTTTTCTACCTTTTTGGAGTTATCCATCAATAAATGGAATAGAGTGGTCCAAAATGTGTTAGTGCAATATGGGTATCAGACGAAAGGTGCTAATGAGTGCCGCAATTAGCGATGTGATTGAATTCTATATCTTAACTGGTTTTAGAGATACAAAGATTAAAATCGGACTCAGCCTCGATCTCAGTGACCGGGGTTTCTAGTAAAATAATATAAAACAAGTAAAAAGAATGCTGTCTGCGGCTGTGCCGAACACTTTATACCTTCCGTGAATGTCATTTCCACGTACCGATCTGAATTTACAACAAGTAAGAAAGTTTAAGTTCTGGTGGAACCGAACATTATATACCTAGTAGTGATCTATTATGTCATCCCAATTTACGCAAGTCTATTTTAATACTTTCAGCTCGTATTTGCGTTCAAATAGACAGACGGACAGACGGGCGGAGAGACGGACATGGCTAAATCGACTCCGCTCATCGTGCTGATCATTTTAGTGAACTTTTCTCTCCTTCTCATACTTACATACATTTAATGTTTATGAAAGGTATGAAAATCAAAAGATATATAACTTCGCTATTGCAGTGGGCTATTAACTACGTCCCGGAATATTTTGCTTGTGTGTTTTCCGATTTGGCTAATTTTTGGCAGGAGTATGATACATACTACTGAGAAGCAGCTGACCAATTTTCATTGAAATATAAAGATAGAATTATAAGCGATTGCCTTTGAAAATAGCAGCCATTTTATGCTGAAATGTCGGCGGCGGCACGCCTACTTCTTCAAAATTGACAAAATTTTTTTGCGCCCGTGTTTTCCTTAAAAAGTTTATTATGTGTGCAAAATCTGATTGATATAGCTTGCTTGGTTGTAGAAATATGGCTTTTTAAATTTTCCAAAAAAATTTTTCAAAACTATGTTAAAAACCTGGGCGTGGACATTAACCGATTTCGCTTATTTTTACAGGAAACGGCGGCCGCCGTGGTGTGAAGGTAGTGTTGCCGGCCTACCACACCGAAGGTCCATGGTTCGAGCCCTGGTACAGGTAACATCAAAAGTGATTTGAAAAAAGTTTTTCAAAACGGGGTCGCCCCTCGGCAGTGGTTTGGCAAACTCTCCGAGTGTATTTCTGCCATGACAGGCTTCTCAGCAAAAATTCGTCTCCTTTGTAGATGCCGTTCGGAGTCGGCAAAAAACTGTAGGTCCCACCAATTTGTAGGGAAAATTCAAATCGGCACACCACAAATTGGAAGAGAAGCTTGGCGCAAAAATCTCTTAGGAGGTTTATGATGATATACCTGTTGCATATCGCGCCATAGAGAGAGAGAGTACATATTGTATATGTAATGTGTGTAGTGATCCAGATCGGACCAGCATAACGTATAGCTCCCATACAATCGATTTTTCCGATAAATGGGGCTTGGGCTATGTATCTTTAAATGATCAGTTTTGCAGAGTTTGTACTAATTGTGAGTAAGGATCGGACACTTAAAACCGTGATGCGTATTCATGAAAGGTATAAAGTCTTCGGTACAGTCGAAGACAGCTTTTTCCTTACTAGTTTCTTTATAAACCAGCAGACGCTATCTCGCCCAAAGGCAGACCTGGTCAAATTTAAACGCATCTACTCACCTTTGTTCATTTCCTTCTCACATTTTAGGAGATATTTCCGAAACTCATTGAAATATTGAAGCACCTATTAGATCCTTTCGTTTGATAAAGAAATTGTACTAGCACATTTGGGGTCCCCCCTGGTCCACACATTGGTCGATAACTCCAAAACCGGTAGAGTTTTCGAAATAAGCGATATGTCAAACTTTAAGTGAGATATTGAGTAATGCAGCTGTGAACTCTTATAAATTTTACTTAAAAAACTAAAATGTACGGACATCGATCTGTTACAATTTTATAATATGTGGAGATGACGAGCTGTACCTTCTAACCCATGAAAGTACTAAGTGCTGCGAAATATTCGGCTGCCGAATATTATGCGCGTCGGCTCAGAGTGTCGCCGAATATTCGCTATTCGACCAAATAAGTATTCGTGCAATCTCTAGTGTGTACATATCTATATTGACGTATAATTAAGTCAAATGACTTTAGTTCCTCCTTCAGGTAAGTACTAACTTTATCTTCAAAAAATTGGCTGGGAGATGATCTATCAATGAGAGCATACGCAGTCATAAATAAAGATGTAAATTAATGTGCCTCTTGAAAAAATTTTGCGTTTCTCCATGGAATTGTATTTTTTATATTTCTGTAAAAGTATTACTGAACAATTTTAAGGTCTACCTTAGCTGAACAGATTTGATACTTATTTCAAAAATCAGATTTCTTAAATAAAAATAGAAAGACCAGGCAGACGTATTTCCCTGTAGTGATTGTGGCTGCTTGATCATTTTAAACGACCAAATAATATGGAAATGATGAAGACCTATCAAACTATTGAAGTTTATAGCTATATGTTTCGGCACAATGCATAAAGTGTCCAAAGATCTAAATAATGTCTTCGTACATGAAATGATCCAAAACTACTTCAATCGTTTGCAATTTACCCTCAACAGTATTTCACTGTTTTGGTTTCGGCCTTAGAAAAACAGATTTGATTTCACAGAAAATGAGATCCCTCGTTGTATTCTATTATACCAGTTTATGGGGGGTCCGGCAAACAATTATTTCGCTTTTGTTTGGAACTAGTAAACCCGGCCCGCTTCACTGCATCTCATAACTAATAATAGACTGAGTCCGATTTTAATCATTATATCTCCCATACCAGCCGCCGTGGTGTGAAGGTAGTGTTGCCGGCCTACCACACCGAAGGTCCATGGTTCGAGCCCTGGTACAGGTAACATCAAAAGTGATTTGAAAAAACGGGGTCGCCCCTCGGCAGTGGTTTGGCAAACTCTCCGAGTGTATTTCTGCCATGACAGGCTTCTCAGCAAAAATTCGTCTCCTTTGTAGATGCCGTTCGGAGTCGGCAAAAAACTGTAGGTCCCACCAATTTGTAGGGAAAATTCAAATCGGCACACCACAAATTGGAAGAGAAGCTTGGCGCAAAAATCTCTTAGGAGGTTTATGATGATATACCTGTTGTATATCGCGCCATAGAGATAGAAATCAATTTTTGGCGGAGTTATGGCATAAACACTTTTGTGGAAGTGTCCACTATAAAAGGGGCGGGGCCACGCCCGGCTTTCTTTGTTTACGGAAACTTTAAAAGTGAAATATAAATAATGTAAAGCTATTTTACGTAAAGTTATTGCCTATTTAATATATCTACGATCCTCTTCAAAATCTTTTAAATAAAGGTGGGCGTAGACTTTAACCGATCGCGCCCATTTTTTCCTGGGACATTCCTTGCATACCTGGAAACCTGCGCGCTGACCCCATTTTCAAAAATTTCTTGAAAAATTTATGTAATGCTTCAATCTCAATGTATTCACCAAATTTTATCCTTATATGTGTATTATGTACTGAGTAATCACTTTTTTTGTGTTTTCGAAAATATTTCATATATAAAAAGTAGGCGTGGCTATCATCCGATTTCGCCCATTTTAAATAGCGCTCGGAGACGAGCTCCAAGGAACCCGCATACCAAATTTCACTAAGATATCTCAAAATTACTCAAGTTATCGTGTTCACAGACGGACGGACGGACATGGCTTAATTAATTTCTCTTTTCGTCCTGAACATTTTGATATACATAAGTTAATATCTATCTTTATCCGTTTATGCCGTTACGTACTGCCGTTAGGCGACTAAAGTTAATATACATTGTGTGCGTAGCACTACTAGGTATAATAAGTACAATTTGACGCTTTGAGACATCTTAATGAATGAACGGAACAATCGATTGTATGGGGCTATCCGTTATATTGGTCCGATCTTGTTGGTTCCGACAAATGATTAATATATTTCCAAGCAAGATATCTCTAAAACTGAAGGACTGGTTTGCGTTCCAGCAGATAGACGGACATTGTTAAATCGACTCTACTTATCGGCCTCATCATTTCGGTATACTTATTGGTGGGTCTATCTCCTCTTCTGCTCATATTTACAAACATCGGACCAAAATGATTATACCATTTGATGTTCATGAAAGGTATAATGTGAGATCAAAATTACTTGGACTCCTATCTCGGTGGTGGCCGTAAATTTGTCAAAACCACCAGCAATATTCCGGAAGAGTTTTTGTTAAAGATAATGAAAAGTTTGAGGTAAAGTCTAACCTGAAGGTTAAGATAATTGTATAAGTATGGGTAAAGGTATTTAAAGAGAAGAAAGGAATTGTTTGCCGAAGAATGGTTTGCAAGCAATGGCCTAAGCCGCCTTGTCAGTTACGTCCCAATTAAGGAATTAATGACCCATTTTAAAAGTTTACTTTCACGTGGTTGATTTTATTGGCTCCATCAGTTTGTAATGGTCATGAGTAGTAACCTTGCAAAAAATCGTGCAACTGATCTCTTAAGAGGGTGATCCGCGATCAGTACTTTTCTTTTACAGTCGGTTACAATTGATCCCAACGGAATATCTTATAAGAATAGTTGGGACAAGTCGATTTTAATTTCCGTGGCCTGCTTTTAGGTATTGAAAGTAAGCTTGCCCGACCGTACTAGTTGGGGAACAAACTGAATCTGTCCGACACTACCCGTTTGGGCATGAAAGGGACCAATTAGTCTCTTCATAGGACATGCTCAAACACTTATAGTTTTTCCGACCTCTGTCCTAGACTAATCGCTTTTTTTTGCAGGGAAATTAAATCAACTTACGCCCATACTAGTTGCAAGGGTAACTACTCTACTCGTTTTTAGATTTTTAGCGATTCACACATGAAACGTGCCTTTCGAATAATGATGAAATGTGTTGGTGTTTTTAACCACCCTTCTCCTTCTCAGCCTTTGCACCCGATAAGTTTCAAATAATAATGTATACTACCTATTATGTTTGCCACTTAAGCTGGCCGAAAATATCAGCTCTGGTTTATACTCCATTTACATACAACTCAAACATTTAAGAAATAATATCACATCAAACAATATCAATTTAGCCTATCTCATCTACGCTTTGCAAGATTCAAACACAAATATGTATCATTAACAGTTTCATCCCACCTATTACCGGTAATATTGTAACTGGCAAAGTTTAATACCGCGAATTGTAACAATCTCTTACTATTGATATTCAAGTACACACGGACAGAAATGAAAATTGCGCATTAGAGAATCAAAATTTAGTAATAATTATAAAATTATTTGGTGCTTCTCTTCCAACTTATATTGTGCTGAACTAATTTTCCCTACATATTATCGGTAACTGAAGTATATTGTCCTAAATCTCCTGGTACTTCAATTTGGGACCTTTCGATGCAATGCTAAGAAATAATATTAAAGGCGACGAAGATCCGCCTCTCGGTAGGTATAACACGCTGAGGAAAAGGAAGGTATCAACATTGGCCTTTCCAATCAGCAGGGCTTAAGTACAAGGTATTGATTTAAGCGCTCAAGATCAGGTATATGGAAATCTACTTGGCTTGGCCAAAAGAATGTTCCTGTTTCTTGCATAGTTGCTAGCAAGGTGAAGTCTAGTTATGTTTGGCGCTTACTTTTAAGAGCAATGGCGGAATGTTGAGTTGTCGTCGAAATCGGCCTGTTGTGTTACGGTATCATTGCCCTAGTGTTCCAGTCAGGTGTGGGACAGCAAAAAATTGTGGTGCTTTTAAAGAAAATTTAATCCTGTCCGGTAAGTAAGTTATCTGAATCAAATTATAGGAAGAATGCGGCAGGGGAAATACTGCAAGACACATCTAATCGAAACTCAAATGGTTTATGATACTGCTACCTATACCAGACAATATGAGGTGAAGACAGAACTGTCATGGTAAGGTGCCGTTCTGGTGACAACTTGGATTGGTTCAAGGACACAGTAGAGAATTCTCAATATCATAGATGGCACTCTGCTGGATTTCAGGGAGTTGATGCAAAAACTTTTTATGTGTTCGGGTTCATAGTACCACTAATCATGAAGGACAGCAGAATATTCATAGTGAGCGGTATAAAGCTTCATATCACGTAATTTTCGTTACCGGTAATAGGAATAATTCTACCGCGCCGAAATATACGTAAATGACATTTAATTGCTACTACTGCAAACTATAACAATTACTGCCAACACTAGCAAAACTCTATTGCAATGATAGTGTTATTTTCTGGGTTTCATAATGTTGACATTTCAAGTGATCTCGATTACTTGATTCTTAAAATGTTTGCGGTTTTCCACGGCTTTGACTTTGCGTTGCTGCGTTCGTTGTGGTTATAGAATTGAGGGCTACTCGCATGTTCGACTTTTGTGGTTTGCAGATGGAGTTAGGGCGACGTATTGATTTTGGCAGTACTTTAAGAGTGCTCTGATGAAAAGGTTATATTTCCAAATAATTTCTAACTGGTTTCACTTTTGTTTTGTTTTTGTTCCTTGTATATACCAGAAAATTTTCTTTAAAATAGACACTACATGTCGTAATGAGGGCTTTCATAAGGGGCAGTCAAGCCAGTGGGAGGGGCGCGATGGAGCTGTAAAGGAATAGGTGAAGGTATTTTGAATTAATAAAATTAAGAACTTAAGAACATTTTTAAAATCCAGAGTACTTTTAAAAAGCTTATACGACTACGCCATCTTTTCCACAGCTGGATAGTGAATGTTCTGCTCCACCACTTGACTTGCTCTTCTCAAATACTGAACTTGATTCAAGACCCTTTTACTCCTTTTGCTGTTATTATACCTGACGGTAGTATGTAACGGAATAAGCGAATTGAGATAGATATTGACTTATATATATATAATATATGTATATATATATTGATATGTATCAAAATGTTCGGGAGAAAAAGAGAAATTGATTAAGCCATGTCCGTTCGTGCGTCCGTCCGTGAACACGATAACTTGAATACATTTTGAGATATCTCATTGAAATTTGGTATGCGGGTTCCTTGGCACTCATCACCGAGCGCTATTTAAAGTGGGCGAAATGGAAATGGTAGCCACGCCCACTTTTTACATATAGAATATTTTCGGAAATACAAAGAAGTGATTATTCAGTACATAATACACCTATAAGGATTAAATTTGGTGTGTACATTAAGGCAGAAAGAAATTTGTCAAGAAATTTTTGAAAATGGGCGTGGTACCGCCCACTTTTGAATAAATAAAGTTTAGAAATATTAATCATAATTCAAAAACCGTTCAAGATACCGAAACGAAATGGCACACGGATTTCCATGAATACAAGGATTGCTAAGGCAAAATCGGTTAAGGTCCGCGCTCTCTTTTAAATGAAAGATTTTCAAAAGGATCATTAATATATTTAATAGGCAATAACTTTGCGTAAAATAGCTTTATATCATTTCTATTTCACTTTCAAAATATAAATTTTCGAAAATGGGCATGCCCGCCCCTTTTATAGCGGATTATTCCAAAAAACTTTTTATGGCATAACTCCGGAAAAACTTGATTTGTCGAAAAGAAATTTGGCGAAAATGTTGAATATATAAATTGTAAAAATGGCCTTAATCGGTTTAGGGCCACGTCCACTTTTTTAACATAGTTCTGAAAATTTTTTTTGGAAAATTAAAAACCCGATATTTCTAAAACTGTGTAAGCTATATCAATAAGATCTTGCACACGTAATAAGCGTTTTATGCAAAACTCGACCGCACAAAGTTTTGAAGATTTTGGGGAAGTAGGCGTAACGCCGCCCACTTTTCAGCATAAAAGTTGTGCTATTTGTAATTTCAACTAGATATTTCAATGAAAATTTGCCAATTGCTTCTCAACACCTACCAAAAGTTAGGCAAATCGGATAACACACAAGTAAAGTATCCGGGCAAGTAGTTAATACCTCACGGTTAAAAATTTAAGCCTAAATTTTACACCATTCGTCGGTTTAAGCAATTTTTTTATGGCGAATTAGATTTAAAACTGAAAAACGCCAAACATTTTTTTCATTTTTTTTCATTTATTTCTGTAAGCTTTTTCGAGTCATTGAATTTTTGTCATTACAGTTTTATGTGAGTCATAGCTCAGTGGGTAGAGCAGACGACACTGATGCAAATGTTGTTTTGTTTTTCAATTGTTAAGACATTTCTGGTTTAAAACTTAAACTCTTTTCTTCACGGTAATTTTCTCGAAAACTGGTACCATTTAAATTCGAAACCAAATTTGGTTTGGACATATATGTATCCCAGAAAAGTTTAAAATCTAGGTTAAAATTTTTAACCGTATACCTTTTTTGATTTTCATACCTTTAATGAATATGAAATGTTTGTATGAGAAGAAGAAGAGATGGGCCCATCAATAAGTATACTTAAATAATTAGGACGATTCGCTGAGTCGATTTAGCCATGTCCGTCTCCCCGTCCGTCTGTCTGTCTATTTTAACGCACAATTTTTCAAACAAAATGTGCATGCATTGGTATTTTGAAAAAATGTGGTTAGCAGTGGTTGGAAGGGAAGCTATTTATAAACAAAGAAATTAATTTACCCCTCAAAACCATTGTACAGGTCTTCAAGTAAGTTATCAATCAGCTGTTCAATTCACAACTGTTCACACCTGATGGGGATCATTCAATTCAGAGCCGATTCAGCACAGAGTCTCACCTATTGGTACCAAAAAAAAAGTACTAGCCGATATAGAAAACTATATAAAACTTAATAAATAAATAAAGACATATGCTAAAATGCTAGAATAAGTTTAAGCAAAATTTTAAATAGGTTTTTGATAGTTTTATGGAATTTTGTAAAACATCAAAAAAAATGTATGTGATACTCAGCAAAGCAATCGTGAAGTTTTATTTTCTTCATTTTATTCGTAAATATTTCGTAATAATGACGTCTGGTTTGCAGTTTTCGCAATACATTTTTTCGAAGAGTATTTGGGAAAAACCAACTCTAGGCAAGTGGAATCGAAATTATCCGAATAAATTTTTCCGATATTTGAAATAAAGTCAATAAATTCAGAAGGCGACTTCACGAGTTCGCAGTTGCCGAACTGTTTGTCGATTTAAAGAGGAAGTCATTTTCACTAACACCATCATCAAATCTGGACAAAGGCATTAAGCAATTATGCATTTTAAAATATTTAAAATATAAATAACCACAAAAATATACAAAGGCATTACGATGGAGTAAACTGATTTCATCTGTATCAACAGATACATCAATATTAACATTCTGAAAAGACCTTAACGTAGGTCTAGGTAGATCTTGAAATGTTTGCCAGCAGGTATCCCTGTCCAAATCATCACTACAAGCTTCCTGAAGAGTGCTGGTCGAAATTGATTCCCCCAAATCATCAGGCAACATTTCGCAATTGCCTCTATCGACATATCTAATGTACCCTATGCCCCCAGGCTTGTCTGAAGAGGTATGCGAAACGTTGCTCGGTTATTTTTGAATCAAAAGATCCGCCTCTTCGAATATGCCCAAAAAAGTTTTCTGTTTTATCCCGGCATAATTTTCGGGTCATTAAATGTTTGAATCCCTTGCCTGCCCAGAATCGCCACAAATGTCTAAACTATTAATATTAAGGAGCCAGCCTTTAATGAAACTAAAGGTATTCGTGGCGTTACGACCGCCTTTATCATGCACTTTCAAAGAATTAAGAAATCGTTCAGCTTCCTCAAGGAATTATACTTGTTGTGGTGAAAGGTTACTTGAAGTTTCCAGTTGCTCCAAAAACAAGACTATTTATTATGTTTAATAATTTCTGAAAGAAAAGGACAAACTCTGATGTTTTGAAGAATGAAGGATACGATGAAGTATTAAAAAGTAAGGAGCTGTAAATAGCGAACATTGCACTTGCGACTGAGTTGCTGAACACCTGGGAATCTAACTTTACGCTCATTTTATTATGGTTTTTGGGCCGTTTATGAGTGGATGATATGCCATACTGTCATAATAGACCGAAATCACTTCCTTTATCTTAAAAAAATTATTAAATTTTATCAAAACTGCAAAATCCATTTAATTTTTCATTTTCAATTTTAGTTCAAAAATGTGTCTTACATTTAAATTGGTTAAACATTTTAATACTAAATTGGTTTAAAAATTTAACCTACACAGCAACCCTGCATTGAAATTTCGCTCTATTTGATTGAAAATTACATCCCTGCTACGATTGGGGTGGGGTTGCTGCACTAAGATATTTTTTGACATTTTCGTCAGTGTCAACCGCTGGTTTGATGTTTTCGTCAGTGTCAAAAGCCTATGTGTTAGAAAGAGAAAGGAACAAACATAAGGTACAATGCTTAAAACTCATAACAGTAGTGGTTTTATTGAAAACATTCATCTGGCTTTATAATACGAACTAGAAAGTATTAGAATAGATCGCTACTAGGTATATAATGTTCCGTTCCACCCGAATTTAGGCTTCCTTACTTGTTAATTAATCTTATTTGTTTTCAAAAAAATGCAGTGCTTACAAATTGTGTAAAGTAATTTTTAGTCTCTGACTTGTACCACTCTTTTATATTTCACAAACATTTGGCAGCCATGCTATAGTTTTGTAGCCAGTGTATTACGAACGCGTATCAACGGTAAAGCTTGAACACAGCAGATGGCGCTGTGAACATATTAAATTTTGTTATTGTGCAACACAAAATATAGATGTCACTGCTCACTCTCCTTTAATGATTAAGGTTGCCTACTTTTAGGCACAGTCATCAGTTTCGGAGCAGTTACCTTGTAGGAAATAGACACAACTACACGTTTACTATTACCTAGTGCTGGGGGAAATTTTGGGCGAAGTCGAAGCCGTATACTTTAACCAAAAAAAACCGTTTTATTTTTTTAAAATAAATGTAACACATAGCAAAAAACCTAATTGTAAATGAAAATTGTATTGTAATTGTATTACTTTCAGAGTTAGTTGCATTGCATTTATGCACATCTTCCACTAGCAGATAGGCTAATGCAACATTTTTGACTTTATAAGTTAAGTGATTGGTACCAAAAATATCAGAATCACACTTTATTTACTAAAAGAAAAATGCTAGTAGTGACAATGCTGTTGTTGTAAACAGTGTCATTCTGAGAATCGTCATCAAATTCTTCGAAATAAAGTCCAAGGAAACTAGCAGTTTCAACAGAATTGGACCCGAGCGAAATGGTTGCTAGAAGAGTAGATTTTATTGAATAGTTAAAGATATGTAAATTAAACAAGATTTTTCAGCCTAGTGCACAAAACTTTACTTTGCTCAGGAGATTTAAGCACAGAAAACTTTCAATATTTTTTATTTTTTTTAAATGGAGAAAGGAAAACCTCAACTGAGATTTTCTTTACTTCACGATAGCAAAACCGAAATCAAGCCACTGTATTCGGGTTTCTTAAATTTTCGAAATGTGATCTATTTCTTTTAGTACCACGAGTTGTACTGGCCTGCAAAAAATGTGATTAGTCTAGGATGAGTCCGGGATGAGTCGCAAAGGAGCATGCGACCAATGCCAGTTTTGGTCTCTTTGTGTGGGGTGAAGTAATTCCTTTTGTTTGAGCATGCCTTATGAAGGAACTAACTGGTCCCTTTCATGCTCAAAATGGTAGTGTCGGACAGTTTACCTTTGTTCCCCTACGGGTACGGTCGGACAAGTTTACTTTAAACACCTAAAAGTAGGCTACAGAAATTAAAATCGATTTATCCCATCTAAGCCCATAACGAAGTAGTTGGGATCAATTGTACCCGACTGTAGACGAAAATTATTAATCGCGGTGATTCTATTTATGTCGGTTCTAAGACACTATAGTGTCGTATTTCCAAATCTTCCATTTGATAAACTATGTGACTACAATTTTACACAACCTATTTAAAATTTAAGATATGTAAATAGAAAATAACATGAAAATCAGGGATTGTTCCGCCGAACCATCAATACAGTTTACTTTGGATAAAACCTCTTTATTTCTTTCAAATATAATTTTTCAAAGTAGATCTATTTTTTTAAGCTTTTTCGTAGTACCCTTGCCAACTTGAACTATTTGAGATCTGCATTTTATCTTCACCTCCGACTCACTGTAGTGTCAGTGAGGCTGAAAAATTGCTCAGTACATATTTTTTAGTGGTGGTGCAGGTGCATCGTAATGCGATAAATCAAAGGTTATGACACTTGAATAATAAATCTGTGGCAATAAGGGAAAACTACCAAAGTAATATTTTTTAACTTTTCAGTAGAGCTTTGAAAGTTGCGATTGTAGTGTAAATGTATGGAATTGAGATATAGTTTTTTGTCCATAAATCTACCATTTTTGAAAAAAACACTGAAACTTAGTGGAATCATAGATCCTAGCAACGAGAGCGCAATTGTGGTACTATCTCATTTTCGACCAAGCTTAAGTTTGGCTTCTTCTGCTTATTGCCACAGATATTATCTTTCCAGCTAAACAGCTAAAGTAAATTTTCTGGGGAAAAGTTCGAGCAAATTGAGCAGTTACAAATATTCTGTGGCAATAAGCGGAAAAATGCTCAATTTTGTTCGAAATCGAGATACTATTTTGCATTTGTATTTATTTATATGAATTTCCTAGCACAACCATTTAACAAAATTATCTTATAGTATACGAGTATATAAGGGGAATACATGCACTAGGATAATGACAGTTTTAACAACTCAAGAAAAAGTATTTTCAATGAAAAAGTTAAGTTATGAAATTTTATGACATTGAATATTTAAAAGGTACATAATCGGTAGAGAAAAGTAGATAAAGAGGGAAAAAGAAGAGAAAATAGAAGATAAAATATCAGAATAGCATTTTCTAGTAGGAACTATCATTCTAAATTTAAATTGTCTTACAAGCCGTTATAGAAGCTAGTTAATTCTTTTTTGAACTGCATTGCATTACTTATCAGCCTTAGTCTAGAGGGAAGAGAGTTCCGAAGACGTATTGAAGTAATGAAGAATTGGCGATATCTGACATGCGCGAGGAGGACGGATCTCGATGAATTTAGAAAACGTAGCCCTCGATAGAGATAGTCAGGTACCTTAGTATATACTATTGTGTTCTCCGTGTTAGAATCTATATCACACAAAATTTCATGGCTTTTGCTCAAAAATTGTGGATTTTATGGACAAAAAACTATATCTCAATTCCATACTGAAAAATTCAAAAAAATTACAAATCTGTATTGTTATTACAAAGTAAGCTAAAGGAAGAAATATCAGTGGCAAATAGAAATAGCAGGCTAAGTACGAGTATATTTTTAGAACTCTTCAGAAGAGCGTTGTGTAAAAAGATAAGTTGTCATTTAGTTTGTTACTATTTTTAGGAAATTTCGTAAAATGTATACAATTTGGTTGTTTTTCTTAAACTTAATTTTTAAAATTTTAAGAACCAATTGAACTTTAGCTCTTATGCAATATTTTTCTTGCCGTATAAGTAAAGATAGGCCCCAACTAGGGATGCTAATGTTCTAAGTTTTTGCAACCCCTGGACTTGGAAACTCGTTATTCTCCAACAGTTTAGGTTCAAAAAAGCGAAAAATTATTTGAGAAACTATTTAACCTTAAAATATGTAACGACTAATTGGATTTTTAAATGCTAAAGACCCAAACATTTTTAATTTTTGAAATAAATTTTTTGAATTGTAAGGAATGTTTTTTTATACTTTTTTAAATATTATGTATCATTTTAATAAACACAATTTTTGTGAAAAAATGTGTGTTAATAGTTTTATGAAAATGTGAAAGAGAAAACGCTATTTTTGTAAAGTTCAAAGTCCATGATAATAATTTATTTTATAAAGGATGCTACATTCGAAAAAAAATTAATATTAAATAAATAAATGGAAACTTTCGATAGTGGGTGGGGTGACCCATAGTTTTTTGCTAGTTGCTAGAAAGCCTTATCGCCCCATTTCTGGGGGTACCCCGTATTGTATACTTAGTTTACAATGATATCAAAATTAGACTCATTCAGCCCGATTCTAAACGAAAAATCTGTACGAATTTTTCTGCTTCTCCCTATTCCCTTATTCTAAACACAAAATCCGCAAGTATTTGTTCACTTCTCGCTCTTCGCTTATTCAAAACGATGTTCGAAAAAGCGAAAAGTGGTTTGGCGAGTAAAGTAGGTATCACAAATGAAAAAAAGGGAGAATACACAACAGTTTTAGCGAGATATTTCGCGCTCACGCTGAACAAAATGTAAGTAAATTTAACTTCTAATAATAAAAAATCACTCTTATACATTAATATCGTATTGCTTTTGTGTTTTTAGGACAAAAGGTATAAACAAGCTGCGAATATATAAACTTTAGAAAGCCTTATACAAGGGCAGCGGGAAATTCTCGCGCCCTCTATAAAGGAAGGAAGGAAGCGCTGAATAGATTTTGGCAAAAAGCGGAGGAGTTAAATTCGACAGGACCACCAGCGAAATGTAGTGTGGAATGGAAAAGGCCTGTTGTATGTGCGTTGGTAAAATGTCCAACAAATAATTATACGCGGACTTATTTATCCTATTGTTCGAATTAATCAATAAAATACACTTAAAATAAGTTTGTTTCTGCTTACAATGATTCCGGCAACTCAAGTACGTTCTTATAGTTCTCTGTTGAGGTTTCTGTGCTACAGAATCTTCGGTTTCTTCTTCTGCTACCGTTCCAAGGCAATACTATACATTTTTATTGCTAATTTATTTAATTTAACAACTTTTTATCAAACACTATTATTTTTCATTTACTGATTACAAAAAGTAGTGCCAAAAAAAAGGCATAAAATAGTACCACAGCTGAATTCGAAAATTCGAAATCCCTCTTCGCCAATTTTCTGTTCACTAGCGAGAGAGAAAGATATCCGAGCGGATATTTGAAATTTATTATTTATATTTAAAAAGTGCTTAATATGAACTTTAACCCTTAATAACTCTTGCTGTTTTAGTTTCCCCTCATCCACTTCCCAATTTTTTTTTTATTAAGAATTACCAGTTTTCTGCATTCACCCCATGGTTATACGATTGGTGAAATCCAATTTCAACAACTTCATTGACTTAGACGGACCTTAAAATCGATATCAAAAATTATAGTGAGGATAGTCTTCATAGTGAAAAAGTGATGTTAACATTCATTTAGCGTTGCTCTTACGAATTGAGTTACTCTTATCTAACCAAAGCTCGTTTGCTTCGCTGGTAAGACCATTTTTGGAATAAGCTTCAATAGTATGGAATTCGCATTATTATTCACTGTAATAATCTGAAATCGGTAAAAGAAGAGACTTACCTATGGATTCAATAGGGTCTATTCCGCCGAACTATATTTGTCTTAAACGTATATACATGCACACGGTGTTTTATTTGGTAAAAATTTTAAGAAGAAGGGTGAGTAGCTCATTCATCATTACTAGAAAATTTAGGCAGCACTTGCAGATCGATCATTAAATTATATGAAGCTTTTCGCTGTTTATTTTCTAAGGATAGGGTGACTTGGAACCACGTTTAACCAAAACATCAGCGGCTTGTTAATAGGGGAAAATAGCATTCATCAAGCCGCTTAATAAAAAAAAACTGAATGAGAAATTTTTTCTTTGTAAGCAAGTTAGAAGAGGAGGAACAAAAAGTAAATAAATATAACACATTATGTTTATTATTGATATAATTCAGATAATGCAGGACCGGATCGTGGCATATGAAACGGGGCAGAAAACTGTTTTTTAAATCGCAAAAGTTTTGACATTTTAAGTCGGTTTAACTTGGGACTAAGGGTACTCATTTAATCCATAATTAATTTTTATTTTTAAGATATGTTTGATAGTTCAAAAATATTGCCTCTATACTTCTTCAGGTAAATCGATTTCAAAGGACTGCAAATGAATTCAAAAATACTTCTTCATTCATTAAATGCGATACATGAATAACACAAAAGATTGAGAAAGAAGAATTGAAAGTCACAAAATTAAGAAAGAATGGTGATTGATGGATTGAAGGGAATGACAATTCGCAAAAGAACAACTCTGTTAAGAAGAATGTATCTCATTCCCACAGAAAAGAAAGGAATTGTTTGGATTTAAATGTCGATTATGGACATTTTACAACAAAAACATTTCTGTTTTTAATTCACTACATTTTTTATTTATAGCATTTTTCACATATAATCACTTAAAATATAACACAAGTATAAAAGATTTATTATACAATTTCGTACATTTGTTATACAGTTTTTCTCTGTGTAAATTCCATAATTTTCAGGTATGCCGTATGTTTGTATCTAACCTCGACTCTATACTGCTTCTAACTACCTCTTGAACTCTGATATTTTATTGGTTTATTTAATGTAAGGTTACTTTCGCGTGAGAAAAGTGGGAGTATTCTTTTGCAAATTAGCAAAACTGTATATAAATCTAGTGATTGAGTGAGTGATTGAGCGACTTACTGACTGGAAATGAGTATTCTTAAAATATTGAGGTGGTGTGTCGCTGCTTTGCCGACTGTTTTGTGTATCCGAAATCAATAAGTAGTTTAATTAATGGAAAATCACATCAATGAAAGAGAACAGAGAGCGTTGAAGTATGATGAAAAGAGATCTAAGCGATATTTACAAAATGAAAAAAAAATTGTATGTTTGAGAAGGAAAATAGATGGCAGTGTTTTATGGACAAAATTTTAATTATTTAAATGAGAATGTCAGAGAGGTTGAAGAGTGATTGATTGTTGGGTGTTTTATATAAAATTTATAGAACTGCTATTTACAAATACTGCTCCGCAGTACCCGATACAATTGGCATTCCTTGGAGCTGTTCCTTCTACTTTCCTTCTGCATGTCTTACACCATTCATAAATTATAGATGTACGCCATCTCGCTCTTTCCACTCTTTCTCAATTCAATTATAAGGGTCGTCATCATAGCTTGAGCTTTATAATTTCATATCTACAATATATACATAAATCCGTAATTAATAAATAAATTCTAAGGATTGATTATTTCGGTGTGGGGTCTGTTGTCCATTATTACATTGCATGTAATCGATTCAATTTAATAATGTGAGTGATGAGCATGCGCGTCATGGGCAGCATAACCGTATGCGGGTACATGGTGCGCTACTGAGGCATATGGCACTGCTGGGGCGGCGGCAACGTGGTGCGCAATAGCTGGAGCATGAGCGTATTCGTGAGAGTGAATTGGGGCGGCATGCGCAACAGCAACAGGAGCAGCATGATGGATGGTGGGTGCGCTCTTTGAGACGACAGCATTAAAACCGTTATGATCATCAGCGGTGTATTCAACTGTGCGCACTGAACCATCGGGTTCGACAAGCGAGTATGAGCCCTTCACTACGTCACCATCGCGTACTTCGTGTTGTGACTTAACATCACCGGTATGTGAGTCAGCAACACCATAGTTGTAGTGGTACTTGGGGTAGGCCTGTTGAAATGAAACAAAAAGATAATAGAATTTGGTATTAAATGTCAATGTAATTAAAATGAGCAACGGCTAATTATTGTTAAGGAATTAAATACTAGCAGGCGGGGAGCATGTTTCCTGCGTAAAAAACTTGAAAGCAATTCATGCCCATGTTTTAGTCGATATATATGAATACGGTGGAGATTTTCCAATTGCAAATCTTCTTTCACTAACAGATTTTGTTAGAGCTGGGATGAAACCGGTAGAATCCAAATATAATTTTCTGGTTGAAGTCTTACTACTCAGAAAAAGTTCAAGTACTACTACAAGTTTCATAGTATTTGTTTAGGCGACATAAGCTGTAATTATTTCTTTCGTTTATTTCATTTGCATTGCATGGTGTTGTAATTCGCAAACAGATTATGAAATACTTCAAAGATATAGTTTATGTTTTGCAATCCCAAATCGGGGCTTTTCACAGCGAAAATGATGAAAAATGAAAATGATGTATTGATGGGTCCATTTTCTTATTTTAATCACTGCTAGAGGGTTTTGGTCCACATTTGCACTAGTATTCTTTTATCTTTTTCGAACTAGTATGATATTGGTATGATTAGACTGCAATTTTACTAATTCATTTCCTTCCATTTGAACTGCTGTGAAAGTGGTTTTTTACGACCAGTATGATACTAGTATATTTCCACTATATACAAACTAGTATTTCATGGGTAGTAGATAACTGGAGTTGGTGGTGAACGAGGGCAAAACGAAGTACCTTCTGTCATCATGCAAAGAGTCAGCGCAATAATGTTAGCCTAGAAATCCGACGAAGAATCACTCTTGCAAACAAATGCTACTTCGGACTGAGTAGGCAATTGAAAAGTGAAGTCCTCTCTCGACGAACGAAAATAACACTCTACAAGTCACTCATCGCACCCGTCCTGCTATATGGTGCAGAAGCGTGGACACTAACAACATCTGATGAGGCGGCTCTGGGAGTATTCGAGAGAAAGGTTCTTCGAAAGATTTGTGGACCTCTACGCGTTGGCGACGGCGAGTACCGAAGAAGATTTAATGATGAGCTGTATGAACTTTACGCAGACGCCGACATAGTTCAGCGAATTAAAACACAGCGGCTTCGCTGGCTAGACCACGTAGTGCGAATGAGCGAAGATGCTCCAGCCCAGAAGGTATTCTTATCGGCACCCGCCGGTGGAAGCAGAGGAAGAGGGAGACCACCACTCCGATGGAAGGACCAAGTGGAGACCGATTTGCGATCCCGCGGTGTTTCCAATTGGCGCCAGTTGGCGCAACGAAGAAACGACTGGCGAGCTATGTTGGACGGTCAAAATCGCCCAGGCGGTTAGATGCCCATTTAAAGAAGAAGAAGATAACTGAAGTATTCTGGTCGAAATCTGACAGTTGAAATCTCGTAGAACATCGCCATGTTAAAAATACTACCCGTTGCTTATATGGAAATATGACAGTTGGCTGAGTAGTTGGGCTTAGTGCATATACTAGATGTACAGTAGTTTGTAACTAGTTGGTTTGACTGCACGAATGTTACTTTCAATAGTTAAAAAGCCAGTGAAAATGACGCTTAACCCAAGATTAATAAAAGCTCGTTAATAACTGTCGAAATGGGATCTATAACGTTCTTGAAAAACCTATTCCCTAACAGAGCTCACTAACAAATTCGTCTTGCGGATCGACACTAAGAAACGCTATCCCTCTAATTTTGCTTCGCAGTTGCAAGGTTTTTGAATAAAGGTAATCGCACTCTACGCACACTACGAACTCCACTACTGCCTATTATATTATTCCTTCGATTTTTTTGCAAATCGAAAGTAAAAGTTGACTATTTCACTTTTTGCAAATACCATGATAAACTTAGAATACTTAGAATGGACGGTGAGTTATTTAAGCTTCATAAACTCGATTTTTAATTTGTGTTCACTTCGCCAATAGGGCGCTCCAAATGTAAACCTACTGCTTACCGTGAGAACCATCGCACTTCATATCGTTTGTTTTGCCGGCAAGTGACTCAACACTTGGCAGACCTACCTACCTATTTACATCTAACAATGAATTGCCCCATTGGCTCATACACCCGCGTAACGATTTCGATCTTGCGAAGGTCAGCGGCATCTTGTGAATGAAATCGTGTTCTCACCGCTCAAATGCTAATATTTATACAAGTAAATCTCAAGAAACGCACATATGTACATACACCCATTCAAATGCAGTTGCGCTTTTGCTGTGGGAAATTCAAATTTCAGGGCACATGAGTAATTTAATAGAGGTAAAGGGGTGCTGCTGAGAACAATTTGCATGACAGCTGAGATTATTGTTGAACTAGATAATATGTTGGAATAACTAATTTGTAGCTTTAGAAGTTTTTTCTTGGAAGTTAAATGTGACGTAACTACAAACAAGACATAGTTTCCGTGAGCTAAATTCGGCTATTTGGGTGTATTTTGAAAGCAATTTTTGGGAACTTTGTAGGTTTTCTTGAGGATATCTTAGCGCAGGTGGTAAATGCTTTTTATATAGAGTTTAAAAACATCGATAAAATAAAATGTGTAGTTGAGATAGCGGCATTGAAGTAATTAAGCTCACTAGAACCTCCTAAGACGAACTGATGGAAATAAACTTGGAAATAAACTCGGTTGGACCTGGTTTTGCCAATTTTTAAGAATTATAAGCAGTCCGAATTTTTCGTTTCTCTGTCTTATAAATCCCAAAGCATGTATTAAAGTTATGAGGGGAAAATTATTTGCTACAATCGGCCTTTTAATATTCCATCGAACCAGAAATAATATGCCTACATAGTGGTTAGAACGGCTTTGTAGTAGTTCGACTAGCTGAAACGAGTGAGCGCTCATCATGTGCTAGGAAACTTGCTGCTTCAGCAGGGCCAGACCGTGGTGATGTTGGTGTACGAAAAGCTTGTTCCACTGAACATTTGAAGCGATGACTCATAAAAATTACTAATAGATCCTATTATAACCAGCGGGTTGTTTTATTTTTCTGGCCACACAGTAAAATATTTCTTTAATTTTCCAATATTTTAGTTGGCTTCTCTATTACATAAATACGTTTTGAAAGTGAATTTCACGCTTCTAATAAGTATTTCAAATATGATTTCCTTTTTGCTTACTACATTATGCCAGATCAAACACTTTTGTTAAATAATATTCACCACAAAAATCAAAAAAAAAATAAAATATTTCACATGCCAGATTAAGAGTCAAATCCTAAGTGACATCTAAAATAGTTGCCGCAGCTATATCACCTGTTGCTTAAGGCGCCAAATGTACATTTACCCAGCAGGCATTTTGAGTAGTTATGAGCGCAATTTCATGTCAAGATATCAATGTGTTTGAAATACCGCCTATCAACCAACTATGTTGTCAAAATAAATAAAAATAGCAAAAACTGTTGAAATAGCTTTTGACGTGATATGTTGTGCTTGCATTGCAAGCACAAGCTTCAAAGTTCGAAACACACTGAGATTTATTAAGAGCAAATAGGGCTTAGAAGGTGTTTTAAGTCGTTTCCAAGTTTTTCGAAATAATTAGATCTAAGTTCCAATTAGGGCTAATTTTTTCTACAATCTCTATAGGCTAGTCAATTCGCTTTTTACAGAGCGTACTTAAATTCAATTTTGCAAGCCACATTCAAATTCGGTTTTGGTGTTATTGTCAAGTGTGTGTACGGTGTATGGAATCAAAAGTGGCACAGCTATTGCTATTGTCCAACAGCTGCTAGATTTCATAATGCGAGTAACAGTAGTCGCTACTGGACACAAGCTAATGATTGCGAGCTTTTCATTTTAGCGGAAATATCACACTTCAAAGTGCACAGTTCCACACTTTTGCTTTTTTAGCTTTTGTATTGATAGCTACTAAGTATTTTTGGTGTGCCAGTTAATTAAGTATTCGTTGTTGCTTTTATTGCTATTGCAGCGGTCGTCATTTGCATGTCAGCATGTCAGCGCGTTGTTGTGCGCGCATATCTGCAACATGTAATCTGGAGCAATGAAGTGCTAGCCGAAAATAGCACATCACACAGCAACAATGCTTATGCTAACAATGATATTATTTGTTGATTTTTTTCTTTTTTGCTTTTCATCTGACTTTGCATTTGGTAGCATTCGCAATCGGTTTTTGCAAGCGATTATGTGCAATTTGATTTTGTGATCCTTTCTTTATTGTTATTATTATTATTACGGTTATGTTGACTGCTTGCTGCAATTGCGTTTTATATGATTTGTGATTTTATCATCGAATTGAAGGCGAAATTGCAGCAAGAAATAGGTGAAGTAGCATGGTGTTACAATTAGCCAATTCGGTGGCTTATGAGAAAGAGAAAAACAGTGTCTGAGTTCTGTAGGTATATTGGGATAATTCTGTAGCACATAAGTGCTTAAATTGAAAGATATTTTGCTCTTATAATTAAAGCATATCTTGTGGTTTTTTGAGTTTTACTTTCAATAAAATACTGTATGTTGTATGTTCGTTTATAAAATGCCTTATTTTCATTTTATTTTTTCTAATTTCGTGCTTTTTAAATCATATTTTATGTCGGATTTTAGAATCTTGTTCCCCAGAACTTTGCAAATAACAGAAACTATTCTGACCAGCTAAAGGACTTCCAGACCTACTTCTTCTAAAATTGCTTGTGATTCCATCCGCGTGCAACCATTATTACAGACAGACATTCTAAGAATGGTTATTCTGCGGAAATAAAATAGTTTTCATTTTTATGTGAGACATCGGTGAAAATTTTATTTAATTCCTAGCAGGTGATTTTGAGTGATGCGCACAAACATAGTTAGACATGCAAAAATTCTAAAAAATCTTTTGCTTGGCTTCTGTTGCTCTAAAGAAGGCCTCCTTATGCATTTTCTTGATATATTTATAATCTATTGTAAAAAATGTATTGGAATCACTACAAGGCATAACTTATCATCCCGTTTCTGAGTAAACCTTTTAAATACACTTTTTGAGAAAATTCGCTTTTTATATTTAAATACTAATTGGACATCGGAAAACTCAGTTTGATAAAATAAAATATCCTTCAAGGCTTTTCGTCTCAACATTAATCTCGCATCTACATTTTCAGTATGCCAAAGCCAAGTCATTTAGATGGTCTTCTTCGTTTTCTGAAAACTTTCTGTAAAGTAGATACGAGGGACGGTATATGCTTTTACAGGTAGAAATTTCGAAAGAGCTAAAATTAAAAAAACCAGAAACGCTTTGCGGCAGTTGTAATAGAATTTACACAAAATGTTTTTGCATGTACTCGTATGTACTTAATTAGTTAAGTTATTAAAAAAAACCTTAACAAAAAGTACGAAAAATATGTCACTGACTTCATTTGCATTAGGTTTTCTGAGTTTCAATTTAAATGCGTTAACTGTTACTACAATAACTGAGTAGGTTCGTTGCTTAAGTCTTTAGTTATAAGGGAAAAGGTAGTATTGTTTCAAGCTCGTATATAAATTCGTATGTTGGTTGAAGTTAGTCAATTAAATTTAATTATATCCGTTAAATAGTAATGAGAGCTTGACTGAAATGCTAAATGTGTCATGTACCGCACAAAATTATGGAAAAACTAAATATTACAAAATTTTGAAACATTTCTTCGTTAAAGGCGGTCGTCGCCTGCGAGTTATGCCGTGGAACTTTTCTAATAAGTACTAAATGTAGGTAACCACTAATTTATTGAAATATGAAGCAAGCACTTTAATTTTAAAGGATCAGAGTCTATAATAACAAAGAAATGTAGCGTGAATTTCATGACTAAAGTGACCTCAGCACTGAAATTTTTAGAGATGTGCAAAAAGTTTAGAATAGAGATTTATGTGACTCTGGAATTAGATTTTTATAAGCAAAATATTGAAATTTTTATGGTTTTATGATAAATGATTAAAACTCCTCAATGCAGAATGTGGTTCGGTTAGTTATAAAAAGCACTAGATACGGCATATCCGCACAGCCATAGTAAAATGTGATAACTACATTCTTTACGTTCTCGAGAAGTGGCGAAAAATTAGGCCCGAGATAAGTTTTCACAAATTTCATTAATGTAAAACTCTTTTTTTTAATTCAAGATGCATAAAACAGGTATACAGGTTTTGTTATTCTTTAATATTAATTTTTTTAATATCTGACCTGCCTTCAGTTTTCATAAAATAATCCACTTAATAATGTTTGAAATTACAATCTGGGAATATTTTCATAATCTCACATGACCTTTAAAGGGTTTCAAATATAATTGAAATGTTTATTACCAAAATTGAGTATTCATTTAGTTGTTCTTGATGAAGGGAGTAGTATAGGGTTTTAATTCTGCCACATACATAGGGAAAGCTCGCTCAATCAAAAACTAGTTATACGCTGTTTTGGAAAAAGAGTTTAAAAATAGAATTGGACTTAAGATCAACCCGCTTATAAAGGGAATCCCATACAAGATCTCTTAAGTCCTTTTGAGTGACACAAAGAATTTTGTATACAAAAAATTTTATTTAGAAATATAAGTCCAAAATTGGAATACCTCTATAAAAAAGCTTGTGGGTCCATTCAAACTAGTTGATTTAGGGCAAATATTTCAAAGAAATAGAAAACATTGTGAATAAAATTGATTCCAAAATCAGTGAACAAAACTTTGAACTATTTAAACGCTTTTGATTGTATAAAGCAAACACCTTTTGATCTGAGTATGACATAGCAATGTTTATGGAAACCCCTACTACGTTTGAATTTCACAATGGTCATTTTCCAATTAAAGAAAAAAAACCTTTGTTTTAATGATTTTCACTTACATAATAGTCCAGTCCTTCGTCGTGGTGGGCGGGACCATGTGCGGCCACAAGTGGTGCAGCAGCGTACAGACCGGCACCGTGTCCACCATGATGTAGAACACCAGCAGAGGCAACGCTCACCACAGCCAAACACACCAAAGACTAAAACAAACAATAATAAATATTTTATTAAATTGAGATTAGAGTTAAATATATGTAGCACTTGAACACAAATTAAATTAAGTTTCTTTTTTTCAACTAAGCAAGGATATCTTGCCATGTATCCAAAAATTGTTTTTATATGTTGAAAATGTTCAATCCTTAAATTTTTTCACAGTTTTCATTCGCACATAATATTTTAGTTTTTTCAAAAAGCCACTCACTTTGAAAAATGCCATTTTTATATTTGTTTTTAATTAATATTTTTTTTATTTTAAAAATGTCGCAGTTAGCTCTTGACTTCCCCAATTTATTTCGGTCTAAGCGACTTGAAATGCTGCAGTCAACTGATAACTAGAACCAAGAAGGAAGCTGCTTTTATATACTTGACTCCACCCGTTTGCTAGCGAATGCGAACTAACCGAACTGTATTGCTTTTGAACTTAACTTGGCACAGTCAAAGAGCGCTAGCGGTCGAGCTAAAAAGCTACAACAAAAATCAAATTGTGTACTGCAATTGCGGGCATTTTAAGTTTGCGTTTTTGTTGTGGTTAATGTAAGATTTGTTATTACTGTTGATTAGTTGGTTCGCTAGTTAGTTAGCTATGTACATACATATGGCGTTATATATATTTGTATATATGTATGTAGATCGCGAGCGGTATGGGTCGTTGGCGACGAGGGACGTCACGCTGAATTTGTTTGTTTGGTTTCACTATTCGATTTATTGTTGAAGGCGTTTGGTATAAACGAAATTAAGAGTAAAGCTCAATGCTTAATACAATAGCTTTTTATGTATACGTGTGTGTGTATGATGGTTAAGTAGAAGTATATGGTGGGTTGTGATTGTTACTTTTATATTACTATTATATTTATTACTAGAGCAGCGGTATGAATAACTACTTAGATATATATGAACTAACACTTTTATAAATCTACATTCATAAGTAAAGGAACTACTTTCTGCCAAGTTTTTGTTTGTACATTCTTCTGCTAAAGCCTACTTCTTGCTACCAAAATAATTGGTATGCTGGGCATCCGCATTACGCAGCACATGTAAGTATCTACAAATGCATGCACCTTAGTGTCAGGGATGTAATAATTTAAGAAATTAAGGAAACTCCTTTTTACAAATAATCCTTTCATGGACCTCTTAGTCCCGCATTCCGCTTTTGTCACACCCACCCGCACTAGTACATCAAAATCACTCATTTATTTATTGGCGCTGAACTTCCTATCAAGTTTTTCACAATCGCGCCACTCCTTTCTCTACTGCCGAATTCAGGTGTCGATAGGAAAACCTTCTGCCTCGGGAGCGAACCGCATAGCAATACATGGCAAGTGAAGGGCTTTCCATTCCATTAATGACCATTAATCTTCCGAAGAACTTTTCTATCGAAGGACCATCTCAGTGTTCATGATTCCTAGATTCACATCAGGACAGATCTGATAAGATACTTAAATAACGTGATCTATATTTACGCAGATTGGACTTTTTTTTGTCAATTTTCTTATTATATTAAGTTGCACATTTAGGCAAGACTGATAACCAGTTGAATTCCTTCGCTGACATTATTTTGAAATTCTAGTACCAGGCGATGCAACATAAAAATGCCATTTCGCACCAAATGATTACAGTTTTAACTAGGCCATATGAGCCAGAACTTGCTGCCCGCTTGACCCGAAGAATTATCAAGTTAAATAAATCGCACTATAGAGTCTCACCTTGTCTGCAGCCAGGTTTGGTTTGAAATTTTCTGGAGAGATCCTTGAAAATTGGGACTGAGTTGTTAGTATTGTCGACTTTGTTGTTGCTGTTAACAGTGCTTAATCCTGCATAATGGGTCGATCATTCTGAGCATCGTCATCTCATCCTTCTAACTAAAGTCCAAGAAAACTAACAGTTCAATAGGATTGGAGAGCGGAATTGGTGTTAGAATAGTAAGTTCTATCGAACAGATCAAGAGATGTTTGGTATCATGAAGGGTCATACCACATGCAAGGCATTTATTTGGTATAGAGGGGTTGAATTTAGACAAGTAAGAGTTCAAGCTATTACAATATCCAGATCAAAGTTTAACTAAAGAGATTCCAGTCTCCCTAGGAAGAACACTCTTCTCTTCAGCTACTTCGGGTGATGGCCAATATCTGGGAAAATTATCACCGACTCAGTGTTGACGTCGTTTAGAGCCCGCCTATGGTCAAACGGCTGAGTGATGTGATGCTAATTGAACAAGATGGGGTATAGGTTGACTGTATCAAAAGCTTTCCATTCAAACAGCTATTAATTTGCGTGTTTATTAAGTTCCTATCTCTTAAGATGCTAGTATTCACGATTTTGAGGGCTTGGCCTTCAGGATGGCTACCTTGACATCAGAAACAGTGATCGTAATAGGCGCTATGTTGTTTCTATATTTGTGCGCCTGGCGGAAGGCTTATTGCTTTATCCCATCAGCCGGAGGATGCATATCACGACTTGATAAAATAAGGTCTTAACTGTAGTACAAGGCTTGCCTACACCGCCTCAGAAGTTGATTGTCTCAAGGTGTTGTTTACAGCTTATCTGTTTATGTTGGCAGACAGTCCTTAGATTTTTTGTACAAGTGTCTGTGGGATTGATTAGTTATGCTTGGACACGTTCTCTTGCCAGAGTCACAGCTCCTGCTCGAAAATTCAATAAAATTTCAGGTATAATTAGATTGTCAACGATATGCTTCAATATTTCGCACAATTCGAACCGGGTTTGAAACCTTTCGCTATTCAAAGGATCTTCTTCTCTTCTTTCGGTGCCTCCCGATTGCGGCCATTAGTTCGGTTAGGCCGAAGATTGCTTTCAAAGAACATTATCAGCTAAATGTTTCGTGAGGAGCTTATCGACGTATTTGGGTTACTGTCCACATTTTTGTGCTGCATAGAGCTGTATAGGCATCTGGATTGCCACAAGATGATGGTCCAAGTTGATTTTGGGACCTTGTAAGGTGTGAACGCACAGAGCGGTGGAGCTTTTTGTGCTGGAAATCAACTTGGTTGCTCGTTTTTTTATTAGTGTACAGCCAGTTGCCTGATGAATTATTATTTTTTGCCGGATCCTGATAAAGCATATGTCCCTTCAAGCTTATCATAGAAGGATTCTTTAACAGCGTCGTTCACCTTCTGAGTCAAGTGAATATGTATTGAAATGTCTTCAAACCGAATTCGAAAAAACGGCGTTTCTTTAATGGTTTGTTTATATTAGCTTCTTTTTTGCTTCAATCGAGTGTTCAAAAAAAAGAGAATACTAAAATTTATGATCCACATCAAATTCACTATGGGCACCTGGCTGCATTAAATACCTTTGTGTGTGCGAATAATTATTTGGCTACCGACAGCAGTTTCATTAGCAACCGCAGACATTTTTAAAACTATAACCAATATATAATAGAAATGTTGTTGTTGTTGTTTTGGTAACGATAAAAACACTCCCCGAAGGTTTTGGGGAGTGTTGTCGAATTAACCGTCTTTGGCCGGATTTAAACCCGGTACGCTCCGGTATTCCCTTGCGGTACTGCCCGACTGCCTTGGTAGCGATTTATGACCAGTGAAACCTTCCGTAAGGAAGGATAAGATGGGTAATGAGAGGTGAGAGGTATCATATCCGTAGATCAACCATCGAGTTGCACGTCATTACCTTTGTGCATATTGGTCGCCTCTTACGACCGGTATGCCTACCTCGGGCATATTCTAAACCCTAACCCGCAGGGGCTATATAATAGAAATACTTTTGAACAATCATTCAACTGAACGTGCATGCATAAATTGGTTTTGTGTTGCCAAATGATTGTTTCTGAAAAATTGGCAAATTCTCGCACCACCTTTGGGGTTTCTTCAAGTCAACACGTCCAACATAATTTATTAGGCATTTTGGCTTTAATTTGTGTGTTTGTACCGCATTCATTGAAGTATTTATTTATAGTTAAGTAGTGATTTCATGTTTTATGAGCGCTGTTATCATAGCTAATTTAACATGGCATTAAAATTACCGATTGGCGTGGCTGTGGCTGTGGCGGCGGTGGCGGCAAACACTTTCGCTACCTGAGAATAGGATGGGCGTATATCGCGTTTGTGTTTAGACATGTTTTTGTTACAATATTGAGGGTTAAATATGTTTTTAATACGAAAATTTTATTAATGTGAAATTGAAAGCTTGTGAACTCTTTATAATACAAAAACACCAAACACCTGTTTGATTAATTAATATTTTGGTGTTTGACGATAGCCTTGGTTGATTTGCTAAGCACGAAACGTATTAGTTTCGCTACCGAAAACTTAAAAAAAAAAAAGATTTCTGTTCTCATATGGATAACAGTGGTCATCGCATGGCAGGTGCTGGTAAGAAATAGTTTGCTATATTCCTACATGTTCTTTTAAATTTTTTGAAATTTTTGATGCATAACCTAGCCAACGATGATTCGCAGATATAAACGGAGTGATAAGAGCTCTAAACAATTTGTTTTTATGCTACACAGTTTTGGCGAAATATACTTGAACGGCTTACAAACAGGGGGAATTAATGAAGTGAAAAGTCAAGAAAATGGCATGTTTTAAATTATTCTGTATAGTTCAAACTTTTGGCATTCATTTTATAACGTTCATGAACATGAAATGGTATAATAGCTGTATATACTCGTAATAACAATTTCAGATCCAAACTAATTGCTGATTAAACTTGAGAGTATAATTCAAAATGACTAACGTATTTAGGTATTTACATTTTATTCTATTCATTAATGGCTTAAAGATAGCACACTCCTTGCTTGGTTAGTTTGTTATCAGCAAAAAACACGATTTTAAAACGGATAACAATTTAATATAAACCGAAAATTTTTGGCCGAAATTTGAAACAGAGTTCATTTTACATAACGTAAAAACTAAATTCTGTGCCGGAAATGTATCAAACAATTGGGCCATAGTCATTGTGAAATTAATTTAGAGTTTTATCGAACTAAAATTTTTTATTCATATTGTTTCCAGTATTGCAATAATAGTTAATATATGTGTTTTAATTAGTCAATTAATGGTTGTAGTGAGTTTAAAAGGATATGTGTGAAATTCCAGTCAATATTAATTACTAACAACATAGGAAAAATCAAGTAAAAACCTTTTGTAAAGAAATGTGTAAAAACAATTATTAATGGAGATTTCGTTTCAGCCAAAAGCGGCGCTCTCCTTTCGTGTCTAACTGCAATGTAAAGGCTAAACATCACATAATGTGTGTTCATTTCATAAAGAGCTGAATTTCAAGAATTGCAAAATGGCCTGTTTTTGTTTTGTTGTTGTAACGATAAAAACATTCCCCGTATGACCAATGAAACCTTCTAGGTCATGTCACCCCCCCTTCCGTAAGGAAGGGAAGATGGGTAATGAGAGGTGAGAGGCATCATATGCGTAGATCAACCATCGCCATTAGTCGCCTCTTACGACCGGTATGCCTACCTCGGGCGTATTCTAAACCCCTAACCCGCCTCTAAACCTTTGACAAGGTTGATGCTTGCTAATCCGCTGATTCAATTCAATGATTGGTTTAAATATATAGGCACCTGTAGGGGTAACTTGGTTTAGAGAAAACAGATCGGCTTGAAACTTTTTAGAGTAACAGTAACAGGCTTTTTTCATTGATTTATCCCCATAGTATAGTGGAAGCCTACTGGCCTGCCAAACGATAGGTCCCTGGTAATGATTCATTTGAAAGAAATTCCCATGTCTCCTATTATTTTTCCATATGCAAATGCAAATTTTAGGTACCTTTTGGTTACAACTGTTTTGTCAAATGAACAAGCCTTTGACAGATTTACCACAAGTAATCAGCAAACATTTTTCTGACTAAAACTTATTCTATTTCTTTGTGCTCTCAGTAGTTGGATAACCGAGTACTGGATGAATTTCTAGTAACTTCTGACCAGTGGCGTAGCCAGGGGGGGTTTGGGCGGATATATCTATTTTTTTTACTTTCGATTGAATACACAATACCATTTTATGCTTCTGATTTATAATTTTCTTATTTTATTTAGGACAAAGGGCAGTTTTATGAATATATGAAATTATCGGTTACTGGATTATGCGTTTGAATACTAAGCCTATATACATATAGGTTTCTTTTAAGACCTTCTACAAAATTCACAAGGCTTTCAAGACGATAAAACCGGTTTCGAGGCATGCGTACACATTGGTTCTGGTAGTAATAAAATAACAGATCGAAATGATACCGTAACTTTCGTGGTCTGAAATTGCTGAGCTAGAAATCTACTCCCTTATCTCTCATCTTTAAAAATCCGAATTCAGGAGGTCTGAAAATACTAGAACCGGCAAGGCTCAATAATTTAATCAGAGCACACAACGGTGAAAAAACAGATAGCGACGATAATTGTTTACACGTTTTTATAAAAGTATAGCCCATTATCTAATAAAAAACATTCAAGACCAAATTTCAAGAACAAATTTAACTAAGTTTTATCAAAATTCTACACTTTTTAGTCCGAATTTTTATTAAAAAATTAGATTTGCAGTTTTATGAGCTATTAAATTTTAGTATTTATAATAAAGTGCCAGGGTGAGATTGGTAGAAAATAGTGCCAATTAGGGGCATTTATTAATAAATTTATGGTGTCAGTTTTGTTATGTGAAAGGCTCAAAATTTAAAAAATTTCAACATTTTATTTATTGCTTAGTATTATAAAATTCTTGGGTCAACACTAAAAATAATTTTTTTTTTTTTTAAATAATAAACGCAGTCTTTTAGCGTCTTTGTTAACACAATGTTTTGTGCCTTTGTGTAATAAACTTCAACTAATAAAGATAGACTTAGGGGTTGTAGTGGATTTCGCAAAAGACTTAGTACTGAAGTTACGCGTATTCCGACGAACTAACTTTGAAAAATTGTTCAGAACTTGTAACATCGTTATTGAAATCAAATAGAACCGATTCAAATTTAGTCAAAGTCTGCAAGCATGTAACCTAGATGTCTATTTCAAGATTTCTGTGTTTTATTCATTTATGTATTGATCATATAATAATGGAAATAGATAGTCGATTCACTTAACATTTCAGAGATTTCGCTTCAGTTTGTCAACAAACCACAGAGAAGAAAATGACAAAAACTTATTTAGGCTTGCTGAATTTTATGAACCACTTGTGCAAAACCAAAATATAGTGGCCGAAACCAATTTATAGAGAAGGTTCTTAAAATTGACATAATCTTCGGCCAAAAACCGCGTTTTACGCACTTCAGAGCTGGGACAAAACGTCATTTCATAACTTATACAAATTGCTACAAAAAATGTTTGCAACTCTCCCCGTTTCCACTTCTTCAACCCTTCTTCTTCTTAAAAAACCGCTTAATCGTCTAAGCGATTTTAGGCCTTTACCATGGCTCGCCACTCGTTACGTCTTTCTGCCAATTGGCGCCAATTGGAAACACCACAGGGTCACATATCGGTATCCACTTCGTCCTTCCATCGGAGTGGTGGTCTCCCTCTTCCTCTGCCACCATCGGTGGCTGCCGATAAGAATACCTTCTGGGCCGGAACATCTTCATTCATTCGCACAACATGGCCTAGCTAATTAAGACGTTTTAATTCGTTGGGATATGTCGGGTTCTGCATATAGCTCATACAGCTCTTCATTAAATCTTTTTTGGTACTCACCGTCGCCAACGCGTAAGAGTCCGTAAATCTTTTGAAGAATCTTTCTCTCGAATACTCCCAGAGGCGCCTCATCAGATGTTGTCAGTGCAAGCTTCTGCACCATAAACCAGGACGGGTACGATAAGTGACTTATTTATTTTCGTTCTTCGAGAGAGGACTTTACTTCTCAATTGCCAACTCAGTCAGAAGTAGCATTTGTTTGCGTGAGTGATTCTTCGTTGGATTCCTAGACCGACTTTATTGTTGGTGTTAGTACTGGTTCCCAGGTTAAAAACTCTAATATTTTCTTTCCGATTTCTGTATTGTCCTCAATACATGGTTATGAAAGAAATTTTTTTTTATGAAAGAAAACACTTTAGCTCTTCGGAAAAAAAATCCAAAAAATCAGAAAAATGTGTCACGACTTTAAGATTGACACATTGTTGCATTAAAATTTAGTGAACTACAAAACTGCATACTCCCAAAAATTCTAAAAATTGGTTAAAAAATTTTTTTAATTTTGCGTACATTTTTGAAAACAAAATTTCAGGTTTCGGAAAAAAAATGCCACCCCCCTTCCTCAAATTCTGGCTACGTCACTGCTTCTGACTATTTCTTAATGCTTCTGCCTACTTCTGTTTCGTACAAGATCACAACTAAATTTTTAATACAAAAATTCGTGAAAAAATTCTGACTTTTTTCTATATACTCATATTTATCTGCTAAATATTTCGGACTTTTGAATTATGAACGCTCCGAGAATGTTTACGGGTATTTTTTGCGTTTTCTTTTACTTTTTTTATTTGTTCGAATGCAATCTGAATCCTAGTACGCGACGTGCCAAAATGAAAACCTTGCTAAAACCACCTTTTTATTTTTTTCACGCTAGGTGTTTATATACTACAGAAAAACAATCTTAACTTGACAATATTTATTTCTACATTTAATGAAAAACTGAAAAAGCAGTGCTAACTCTTCCTATCAATCAATTATTTACCAAATAAAGATGCGCTTCAAAATATCTTTAAAAATGTCGACTAGTTTTCGAGTATCTCTGTTTATCTTAATTTAAGCTAAATCCTGTGTTTAAAATGTCTATGATTAACGTGAATTTTAAACGCATTTTTAAATTAAGTAAAGGCTTTATTTAAAGCGCGTCTTAGGTAACAACTAGGGATACGGGCATTTAAATTTAGTAAAGGATTTGAATAAGTTAATCAGCTGAAAAAACTGACTGTTAAAGAAGGATTCTATTTTTAGCCCCAAGTTAAGACCTTAATTTGCTTAAACCACTGAGCTCAGGAAATATCTCATACAAAAGGATTTGAGAGTATTAGTTAAATAGAAGAGGATTAAAACCAAGACAAAAATGTAAATACAGGGTGTTTTTTTTACAGGTTTGTTTTTCGAATAGAGATAAAACTGGCATTTTGTGGTCAAATCTGGCAACTCTAATGTCATTTATGTTCAGTTTGGTTTGCCATTTCATCATGAACAGGTTGACAAAAGAAAAACGCTTGCAAATCGTGCAAATTTATTTCGAAAATAATGGTTCAGTTCGCGAAGTTTATCGTGAGCTCCGTCCATTTTATGGTCGACATAATCGTCCATCAGAGCAATTAATTCGGTTAACCATGGATCGTTTTCGCACTACGTTTACTCTATGTGATAATACGCATCCGCAGAGACGTCGAACAGTGCGCACCGAAGAAACAATTGCCGCTGTAGAGCAAAGTGTTGAAGAGGACCCGAATGAATCGATTCGCCACCGTGCACAGCAATTGGAGCTTTGTCCATCAACTTTATGGAAGATTTTGCGCAAAGATCTTGGCTTGCGACCTTACAAGATCCAGCTTGTGCAAGAATTAAAGCCGCGAGACCATGCAATGCGTCGTGATTTTGGTGTATGGGCCGAAAATGAGATTGATTTCGATGCTGATTTTCATCGCAAAATTTTGTTCAGTGATGAGGCTCATTTTTGGTTGAATGGCTACGTCAACAAGCAAAATTGCCGCATTTGGAGTGAAGAGAATCCACATGAGACCCTTGAAACGCCATTACATCCACAAAAACTGACTGTTTGGTGTGCTCTATGGGCTGGTGGAGTCATTGGGCCATACTTCTTCCGCAATACTGCTGGAGAGGCAGCTACCGTTAATGGAGACCGGTATAGAGCCATGATAACCGACTATTTTGTTCCCGAATTGGATGGCATGAATGTGGATGAGTTGTGGTTCCAACAAGACGGCGCTACATGCCACACAGCGCACGTCACAATCGATTTATTGAAGGAAACATTCGATGAGCGCATAATTTCGCGGAATGGACCTGTCAATTGGCCACCAAGGTCGTGTGATTTGACACCATTGGATTATTTTCTTTGGGGATATGTGAAGTCGGTCGTCTACACCAACAAACCAGAAACGTTAGGGGAATTGGAAGCCAACATTCGTGGCGTTATTGCCGACATACGGCCTCATATGCTCGAAAAAGTGGTTGAAAATTGGACCTGTAGAATTGGCTTTATTCGAGCCAGCCGTGGCGGCCACATGCCCGAAATCATATTTAAACATTAATGGCATAAAATTATCCTTCCAATAAAGCCAAATTGATGGACCTTAAAACGATTTTCTTATGTTTTATTTCAATTCGAAGTTCTATACCCCTAAAAAAACACCCTTTATATGAATATTTTAAAAACGCCAATTCAAAGTAATATCATATCAATGCATAGAATCCAACACCTCAGCATGCCATAGAATTGTCAAATTTTTTTTAGGTCAATCGTTTTCACTTTTTCTTTAATTGTTTTCTTGAGGTTGAAGGACGCTCTACTTATCGTTCATGTTCGACATAAATTTTTTTTTAAATTGAATCGTTAACCCAATTTCCACAGTAATTTCTCGTCATCAGCAAACACTGCTATTAACTGTTTATGATCAACCTTAGTACCGTTTTATGTACATAAATACCCAACTTTGCAAAATTTTATTTAATTCATTGTAAAATGCGGGATGCGGTAGTCACTGAATTTAGATTTGCGACTGAATAACTTAAACAGTGTGCAAAAATCTAAAATAGTTTCAACTTATTTTTTGATCGGATTGCTTTAATGAAACATTTACTTGCCATGGTATCATTAACCTTCGACCAAATAATGTAAATTGCTTATAAATACATAATTAAGGAGTTATTATCTTGTAAATATGTAATCCTTTTTCACGGAAAACAATAAATCTAGCGTATATATGCATATCGTATATGCATATATAGGTCTGCTGAAGCTGCTTTTGCATCGGTCACAAAAATGTAAAGAAAATAAAATCCAGTATGAAAAAATATTCTTGAAATTGACACTGTTTTCTAACTATACCCTGCAAAAAATGCGTTTAGTCTAGGATGCGTCCGGGATGAGTCACAAATTAGAATGCGATTTTGCCAGTTCTGATCACTTTGTATTGACTGCACAGTTCACATTTGTTTGAGCATGTCCTATGGATAGACCAATTCTACCCATATATGCTACACAAATAGAAATTTACTTATACATATTGAATTATTGAACAGGTAAATATATTTGAAAAAAGTTTTTTCAAAAACTAATCTTAAACTATTTTTTAACAAATGCCCAGTGTGGGAAAAATTAATATAGGTTTTTTATTCGTAAGTACTTAGCAACATATGGAAAAATAGCAATATGAAATTGTTTTTGGATATTTGAATTTGTCGTTGCAAAACAAATTGTATTCAAGCAGAAAAAATTCTATCCAACATCGAAATGACAAATAAAAAACCACAATAGTCACGACTACCACTTTTTTGGCAATTTTTTATATTTTTTAAATTCTAATTAATTACTTAATTAAAGATTGCTCACTTTACATAATATTTTCTTTTGTAACTCAATAATCCATCTCTTAACTTGTTGTGATCACTGAAAGCAGGTCAGGTGAACCCTCGTAGGCTGTTGAGATTGTAGGTAGCAAAAACAAATGTATTTTATTTTAACCAAATATTAGGTTGTTGTGGTAACAGTAGTTCCCCTGTTTAACCTGCAGGTCTACACTTGGATACCGATTAAACAGGGATACAATCAATTACCAGCCATTGGTCAGCCCAAGCCCTAGTCATTACAACAATTCGATGCGGCTGTTTTTTTAGAATTAACAGGCCGCCCAATTTCCTTACATCAAAAGCTCGCATGAACAAAACAATATAAGCGGAGTTTCGTAAAGTGATGAGGTGAATTTGTTGTGTTCTTTCTACTGCTAAAAAATGTTTGAAAGTTATTTAAGGTTAACATCTTGAAAGGCACATGACTGCAACTTTTTTATGGAGCTCTGTTTCTCTGTTTTTCTTTTTTTTTCAAATGAGTATTTTTATCCTGAAGCCAACCCAGACTATGAAGAATAACTTAATAGACATATGTATCAAAGTTCGACATTTTAAGTCATATTTCTGTATTTTAGGCGTTTAAGAAACCGACATAGCCAAGCCCGAAGAAACAATATATATTAAACTTCCATATCCGCAATATTCCTATTAAACGCACATTCAAGTGGTAGTTTGCTGGCCTTCTATGTAAAAGAGTACCTTGTTCAAGTAATGGGACAGGTGACATCAAAAGTGGACGGTCAATCCGACGGACGGTCAATGACTACAAGTTGACTAAGTGGAAGCAACACCTCGAGGTATGCAACCTCTCCGGCGGAGTCGGCAAATTATGGTCAAAAGTCAAGGCTCTATCAAATCCGACCAAATATAATGACAAGGTCGCCATTACATTTGGTGACAACGTCAAATCGGACCCTTAGGCGATGCGTGAGCACATTTTGCTGAAAGTTTATAATACATCCACCTGCTAACAGGACCAAGAGTTGAGCCATCCGTTAGGCGCCTAAACACAAACACAACACAGCTCCCATTGCAGTCTCCGTCTCCGAGGTCAAGGCAGCCATAATGAAGGCCAAGTCTTCAAGATCAATTTGACCCGACAGTATTGCCATGAATATGTTGAAACACCTAGGCCACCAGGGACAGAGTTATTTGGCGGCTCTCTTCAACCTCTCGCTAACCACTTTCGTCATTCCAGAGATTTGGAAACAAGCGATTGTGGTCCCCCTACTAAAACCAGGCAAGCCGGAGAACCAAGGAGAATCATATCGTCCGATATCTCTCCTGTCCATTCTGCTCCCATACTACACTGCAAACTTGCAGTTGGCCGAAGATCAACATGGCTTCCGGAAGACACGCAGCACAACAACCGCTCTTAATACAATTACGACGCAAATAAATTATGGTTTGAATCAACACCCACCAAACCATAGGACGGTGCTCGTGGCACTTGACATTTCCAAAGCCTTCGACACGGTCAACCACGCCACACTCCTGAGAGACCTGGAAGAGACACCGCTCCCTGCCGGCGTAAATGGTGGACCGCTCAACGTTCGGTAGGCGTCAGTCAAATTTAGGAACAAGAAATCTAGACCACGAAGAGTCAAACAAGAGGTGCCGCAGGTTGGTGTCCTATCCCCCCTTTTGTTAAGTTTCTATATTTCGAGGCTTCCTCCGCTACAATACGGAGTCTCCATTGTACTCTACGCTGACGACTGCACTATTATGGCTTCGGGTAAGGGCCTCTCCATTGACGAACTCTGTACGAGGATTAACTGTTACCTCCGAGACCTTTCCAGCTTCTTCACCGAGCGAGACCTGACCCTATCTCCGACTAAATCGACGGCGACACTTTTTACGACGGGGAATGCGCAGATGGGACAAGAGTTAAACGTCCAAGTAGATGGAGTACCTCTACCTACTGTCAACCACCCTAAAATCCTGGTAGTGACGTTTGACAAAAGCCTCACCTTCGTTAGTCATGCCACCGCATTAGCATCGAAGGTACAGAGCCGCAATAAGATCCTCAAGTCGCTGGCCGGTAGTACTTGGGGAAAAGATAAAGAAATGTTGCTGGCCACATATAAGGCTATTGGCCCACCCATATGGTCGCCCAACCTTGCTGACACCAACTGGAGGATGTTGCAAGCCTGCCAAAACACCGCCTTCAGAACTGCCACGGGATCTCTGCTTATGTCATCGGAGTCTCACCTTCATCACGAGGCCAAACTGCTCAATACACGTGAGCATGCTAAACTGTTGAGGAGACAGTTTTTACTAAACTGCCACAGGCCCAGTCATCCAAACCGTCATCTATTGAATGAAACTCCGCCCCCGAGAGACATAAGGAAACATCTCCGTAATCACTATGATGAGATCCGGCACCACATTACCTCGCCGTTCGATCTGCGTAACCATAGCCGAGCTCTCCATACCGAGTCGGTAGACAGATCCCTCAGATCTCGGCTGTGAACCCCGTAATTGACATCGAACCACCTGAAATAGCTGATGAGGAGCGTATTCTTTCGAAGGAGACTAGAGTCATCCTCGCTCAACTTCGCTCTGGATATTGCAATAGGTTAAACTCTGGCTTATCAAGGCTGAACCCCACCATACCAAAAACGTGCCCTGGATGTGGTATGCACTCTTATAATTTCAAATATCTCTTTTCCTGTTCAATTAAACCTACTCTTCTAACACCAATATCACTCTGGTCCAACCCTGTTAAAACTGCGCGTTTGTTTGGAGCCCCGTTAGAAGAGCTTGATGACAATTGTCGGAGTGATGGTGCCCATTAGGCAGGGCGAAGCACTGTTAAAAACGACAACAACAACATCAAAAGTTGGTTGCAAGTGTTTTTCAAAACCGAGTCGCATCACGGCGACCACCACCACCATCAAACAGCATCTCAGTTAAAATTCATCTACCTTGGAAGATGCCGTGAGGAGTCGAAATAAAACAATTTGTAGGGAAAATGAGAAGCAGCCTACCAAAATTTTAAGTAAAGAAGAGCATTAATCTAATGTAATGATTCATATGAAATTTTTTTTGATTCGGTTTATCTATTCAAAATTACTTCATTGAATGCTTATAAAAACACACACGTATATACAAAGGTATGTATACCTTAATGTATTAATTACGGCTGACTTCAATTTGAGTTTATATTGATTAATGTGCTTAACTAACTCCCATTCTTATAAATTTCCCGCATTTTTGATATTTCACAAAAGTTTTGAATTTATTGTTGTTATTTAACCAACGTGAATCGTCCAAATTTACTGTACAATTGCATATCTTTCAAGGTTATCACGTTTGACTGAACCGTTCAAATTGTCTGAGTAATATTTGTAAATGAAAAGAGTGAAAAATCATAAAAGCGAAATCAAGCGCAGTAAGCCTGAATAAATAGTTGCTTGCCTGCCAACAAAAGCAACCGAACAACAATGCCGGTAATCAGTGGCAGCAATGCAATCCGGCAAGTGTGTTCCTATTTCTTTAGAAACATATGCATACATACATACGTATGTAGTGTAAGCGAGTCAATCTCCGGTAGCCACAAACTATGCCCCAAACTGCTGCTTGATAAGCATATATCTATTTATAATATAGTATAAATGCGCAAGTTGAGTTGAAATCGTCCCACTTTATGGCCAAAATATACATTTAAGGTATTAACAATTGTATATGTACGGATAGGTATGGCCAAACTGTAGTGCCGTCAATCAAAAAAGCATTAGCTCCTGCGGGTTAGGGGTTTAGAATGTGCCCGAGGTAGGCATACCGGTCGTAAGAGGCGACTAATATGCACAAAGGTAATGACGTGCAACTAGATGGTTGATCTACGGATATGATACCTCTCACCTCTCATTACCGATCTTATTCTTCCTTACGGAAGGAGGGGTGACATGACCTAGAAGGCTTCACTGGCCATAAATCGCTGCCACGACAGTCGGGCAGTACCGCAAGGGAGTACCGGAGCGTACCGGGTTCAAATCCGGCCAAGCACTGTTAATTCGGCAACACTCCCCAAAACCTTTCGGGAGTATTTTTGTCGTTACTACAACAACAACAACAAAAAAGCATAAAAAAATGTATTATAATATAGCAAAATTAGTTTAAAAACAAGTAAGGAAAGGGCTGTCTTCGACTGTGCCGAAGAATTTATACCTTTCATCAATACGCATCACGGACATAAGTTTCCGATCCTTACTCACAATTCGTACAAACTCTGCAAAACTGTTAATTTAAAGATATATAGCCCAAACCCCATTTATCGGAGCAATCGATTGCATATGTTATGTTGGTCCGATCTGGGTGATTTTCACTACACACATTACATATTGTGGCGATTATTCTCAAGTATGTACCATCCATAACTCAATAACACTCCCACCACTGGTTAAACACAACAGAGATAACATTGGCTACGCTTATGCATGCAAGCGTGTACCAAGGAAGAGGAAGAGAGATGGCGCGAGTGTTCACGAATACAAGGCAAAGAGGATATGTCAATAAATAACACCGACCCTTCGAGAACACGAAGAACGAACAACCAAGAAAGTTCTCGGTGCGTGGGCAAGCACCCTGTTGGACTATATAAGGCAGTTACCAAGCAAGGCGGGGGATCAGTTTATTTTCAAGTGTTGCTCAGTGAACTACTGTGAAGTTACCAAACTCTTAAATTTGTATTGCGTTAATTACTAGTAAATAAAACTAGATATTAGTTACAATATCTGTGCGTGTGTTTATTTGACTTCATAGTGATCGAACCCAGGATTGATAATCAAGGAATCATCACATTCGTCACAATATATAATATGTACCAAACCTGCAAAATTTTTCGTTCCTAGCTTTTTAATTGCAACAGTTATAGGACAAGCCCCGTTTATCAGAACAACCGATTGTATGGGAGCAATGCGTTCTATTGGTCCGATTTTGCTGGTTCCGACAAGTGATTAATGCTTTACAAAATGGCGGTACCAAATTTCACCCAGATATATCTAAAACTGAGGGACTAGTTTGCGTTCAAACAGATAGACGGCATGGCTAAGTCGACTCAGGTCATCGCCCTGATCATTTCGGTATACTTATTGTTGAGTCTATCTAGAAAAGAAAATAAAAGAAGGGAAAGAAAAGAAAAGAAAAGAAAAGAAAAGAAAAGAAAAGAAAAGAAAAGAAAGGAAAAGAAAAGAAAAGAAAAGAAAAGAAAAGAAAAGAAAAGAAAAGAAAAGAAAAGAAAAGAAAAGAAAAGATAAGGAAACGAAAGGAAAGGAAGGAAATGGAAGGGAAGGGAATGGAAAGGAAAGGAAAGGAAAAGAAGGGAATGGAAAGCAAAGTTAAGGTAAGAAAAGGAAAGGTAACTTAAAGACATATGGCCACCACTACCAAGAGGAGAAATTTAAATACAAAAATACTCGATGTATATTGGAACGATTTTTCGTCATCCCTTGTCAAATTTGGTTTTGAGACAAACCGGTTTCGGCGTTGTGCCATCATCAGTGTCGATTTTCGTTCTCTCAATAAAATTTCTTCATAATCTTTAAGCCAAAAAAATAGATTGATCGATTCTTACCACATTTACCCTATACATGAGCATGTGCTTTGTAGTATTGTGCTTGTATGTATGTATGTATGACTTCTGCATGGCAAAAAAGTTCAACAAGAATCAGAGCACGATACGATTACGGCGACGCAGTCAATTTGTGACGCAAATCATTTACCACACATGCTACACACACGCACATTGGCATACATTTTGCATCAAAATAAAACAAAGTATTTTATATAAAACTTTGGTGAAGTTGGGACAGTTTTACGGTATTCACAAATTTTATTGACTCTTTTTAAACTGCTGTAACTTTTGCCTACATCAGTAAACGAAATGACCCACTGTGCAGAAAATTATCTTCATAAATTTCGTTAGCAACAGATGTCATGATTTGTCAGAAAAATTATTTAAAAGAACATATGCTAATTGGAAGGAATTGGCTAAACGGATATACCAAAGTCTGTACAGCCAGATGGCCAGCTTTTCGTATCGACAAATGAACGGTCAAGTGGTTTATCGAGCGTTGTACATTTGCAATGTGCTGAGTAATCACTCAAATGTGCCGTGAAACTTTAATAGTGACAGTAAGAGGGTAAACGTTTCGCTTGCATATTTTCAAATTCAATGGGCTATGACTAAACAAACGCTTGTTGTCTCATGTTGTTGTATGTACGTGTGTTTTATGTAAGCAAATGGGAGCATTTATTCTGCTATTTTTTTAAAGCTTTGTTCGTATGCACAACAAAACTAGAAAATTCCTACTCCCTTTCGGATATGACACTTTACATCTTCCTAATTTGATTATGCGCATACAAATGCGGACTTAAATATACTCGATAACCAATTCAATCACGAAATGTACACACATTGTTGTCCTGAAGAACTAAATTAAGAAAATAATGGACCTCTTCTATTGAACTAAAAACAACGAAAAGTTAAGCAAGCAGAAACAGTTATAGCGGTCACAGTTTTGGTGGCAATTTTCAAAGAAACTTTCAAATTAAACAAAAAAGTGCAATGTGCTATTTCATACATGAGTCGTTAAATGCTTGCCAAACAAAAAGGCTAATACAATTAAATATTATTTTTGGGTAATAAATTTATTAAATTTTTTTATATTACGCCTTTCCGCTTCAGTTTATTCAATATTTAGGATGTCACTGAGCATTAGTTTAGAAAGTCTTGATTATTTCATTCTCTTACAACTGTGACACATATGCAAAAGTTCATAATAGCTTTTTTACCTACCCTACAGGAAAATTGAATCATCAGCTCTTTTTATTATTATATTATGATAACCGCGACATTTATTTTTCAAGTCAATGGCTTGTAATTCAAATTCACAAATTCCGACATTTTTCTGAGTGATACAAATTTTAGGGTTGTAATTTGAAAAGTATTTCTTACTTACATATTATTTTAAAAAGTGTATACACACTATGTTTTATAAACTAATCAAGGTATATATTAACTAATACATATTAAATTGTTCAGGGGAAAAAGGGAGGTTGATTAAACACTACAACTTAAGAAAATTACAAGACATCGCTCTGAATCTTCATTAGCTGCTTCACACAATTCAATACTTGTATCACTATCCATTCGCTAACTCCAAAAAAATTTAACTCTGATGTTAGGGCCCTGCAGTCAATTCTACTAGTTTTATACTAGTCAAATACTAGTTTGCCAAATCGGCTCAACTAGTTGAAGTTCTATAATGTTTTCATATTAGCAACTGGTATTTTTAACATGGCGATGTCCTACGAGATCGCAATTGTCCGCTTCCGCATCAGTACAATACCAATTGGCATACTAGACAGTCTCTGCATCAACAATATATCAATTTATATTTATACCTTTCATGAACATAAAATGATACAATAACTTTGGTACGATATTTGTAAGTATGAAGCCTTGTGCCCCAATTTTAGAGATGTCTATATATATGGCTATGTAAATTATTTTAGTGCACTTGTGTGCTTTATTGAGTCTAATTAAGAACTGATTATTCTACCCTAACTTATTTATACCCTGATCTATAGCCGTCACCGTCGTCGTCGTCGCTGCTGTTGCGCTTGCAGCTTATGATGCTGTCCGCTGCCGCCGCTATTCCGTGATCTCAGCGATTCCCATGGTTCTAATTGTTTATTATGAATCAATTCCACAAGTGGAAGTATCTATGTTTCTATTTCTGAGTTAGGGCATGCTTTTATTCGAACTTAGACTTCCTTGCTCTTCAAACTGCTTTTTATGATGGTCCCATCTGCTTTTCCTGCAGGGTGATCTATGGAAATGAATGGAATTGTAATTTTTCATTTTTAAATATTTTACGTATGCATATTCGACTAGTAGGTTAGCCATTTTAAATGATAACAGCATGCACAAAGCCGGCCACGCCAACCTATTGAAATAGTTGCTATATAGATATTGTAACAAATATCATGTAACCGAGTCACAACCCCAGCAGCTCTCATTTATAAAGAAAATTGGCTGAAATTAGTGAGTGGCAAATTTAATTGTAGCAACGACGTACCGCTGTTGAACGTTTTTCGAACGTTTTATTGATATTTGAATATGAAAAGCATTGGTTGGTGTGGATGTTACCTATGGAACGAGCTTTGTTGTTAAGTGGACTTAAGCTAATTGATGTTGTGCTCTTGTTATGGCTGATCATTTGCTTGTTAGTTTGTGTACAATGAAGCCTGTAGTTAAAAGATTGACCATCGACTCGAAATACATAATGAAATTACTCCACGAGCTATGCCGCTGTCACTAAAAATCGCTTGAAATCTATTACTATTAATTAGAGGCATTCGTAATTAACAAATTGGAGCAGCAGAGAATTTGTAAGCAGCGCATGCTACTTTTTTTGTTAGAGTTGGAAAATTTACAGCACGCATGTTAGCAATCAATTCTTTGTTAATCCGTGTAAAATGACGTAGGCAGAGAAGCAATTTGGTTTCAATTACTTGCACTATCTCATCTTCCTTCGACTCCATTTATGATTTCTACCTACACAACAGGACAGGTATCATGAGAGACTAATTGAGCGGAATGCTTGTTCGACGAGCACAGTACGGGTACATATATTCCATTGTTAGGGATAGGGATATCGAATTCATTCTATCCAACGTTATCACGTGTAGAATCGATCAGCTGTCTCTCAGGTCGCAGATTCTGGACAGGGAACTTTCCGTGTGCGTTTATTGGTAGCCAGAAGATGATGATCCGACGCGATACTATGCCATCCACATTACCATGAAACGGGAGCAATAAGATCTGATGATCCATCAGCTGTTCTCATTTAATATCCCTTGGTTGGCTTACTACCTACTGGTCCTACGGTCTACAAATTCGGCCTTACTTTGTAAAACCACCCCTTGACTCCGAAAATAGAGGTTAGTTTTGATTCTATGGTACCGCTTTTGAGATATTTACGATTTACCGTAGATGGCTCCACTAAATCATGTATATCTCAAGAACAAATTGAGCAATTCCAAAACCGTTTGAAAAATTTAAAAGCTAATACAAGCTATGCAGCTATAAACAATGCATACAAAACTTTTCGCTAGGCCCTGTAGGTTCGAAGATATTGAAGGATCAATAAGGATTTTTAACTTTTTTTTCGTAAATATATAAAAAAAATGTGTACTTTGCGAGGAAGGATATCGAAAACTTTTTATTTTTTTCCAAAAAAAAATTTTTTTTTTCTGTAAGCTCTGTTTTAATTTAAAAGAATAAGCTTTCATCCAAAAAAAATCGATGGACTAAAACAAAAGTTATAAGCATTGAAATAAATATAGCCATATAATACTCAAGTACCCTACACGTACATATGTACTAGTATATTAGTTAGTACGTAGGTAGATTTTCGAAGGGTTATTAGCTACAAAAAACTGTTAATGCCGTTTTCTCGAGTAGGTAAACTTTAAAATTTCAAACCCAGGTACATTTGAAGCAAGAGCAAATTTTTTAAAGCAGGTAGTGTTTTCTTTGTATAACTAAGGAACCTTTTTGTCTAGGTAGGCTTCGATTTTTACTCGATCTGAGTATAAATAGGAATAAATGCGAATTGTTCCTTCATAATATCTGCAAGGCTCAAAGGATACTGTTCAGTATATAACTGTATTTTATAAAATGTCATTTACTTAAAAAAATAATATGAATAAAAGGGCGGACGAGTTTGAGTGTAAAAATTATCCAGATATGTTCTATTTCATCTGCGCTCAATATATTGTTAAAAGGATGCGACGTGTGTTTTCAAATCTTTTGAAAGGTACATACTATAAGTATTTTTGCATTCAGCCCAAAAACACTGGAAAATCATGGACACCGAATTCTGTGTGCACCACATGTCGAATCGAATTGATTCATTCGGAATCCGGAACAAAAAAGTGCGTAGTAAAATTTAGGAACTTGCTACTTTTTAATGCATATCTGACTAATTTCTTTAACTATCTAATTAGGCAACATATGAAATTTAGTACACCAATGAAGTGGAGGGAACCAACTTGCCATTCGACGGACTGCTATATTTGTACTACAGTAGTATTTGGGGTTGGAAAGTCAAGAAAAGTAACGCATGCCAGCATATCTACAGTGTCATTGCCAGTACCAAATTCGACGGAAGTTGCTCATCTAACTACATTGCCATTGCCACATTCAACTTTAGTTCCGGGTCTAGTTTCATTGTGAACAGCAGCATCTGATTACGCGGCATCAAGTTGTACTGAACTTCACACGGAAAATGAAAGATACGCTTTGTCACAAGCACAACTCAATGATTGGATAAGAGATTTGGAATTGACCAAGGTAAGGGCCGAGCTACACGCCTATCGTATGCAACAATTAAATTCCTTTAATCCGATGTTAAGGTAACATATTATAGAACTCGTCACGAACCATTTTCAAGTTCTATACGAGGACAGTGTTTGTTAGTGCAAAGACATTACTGGGTTATTCTAAAAGTTTGGTTAACCATATGATTCCAAGGAGTGGCGACTGTTCACAGACTGCTATAAACTAAGTTTAAAAGCCGTATTATTACATATTGGCAACCAAAAGCCGTCTATCCCGATCGCGCATGCAGTAAATACAAAGGAACCCTACTTCTCAAATATGAAGATAATGATTGGAAAATATGTGCCGATCTTAAAGTCGTTGGAATGCTATGCGGTCTACAAAGTGGGTACACAAAATACTGTTGCTTTCTCTGTAAATGGGATAGCCGAGCTCGTAAAGAATACTACATCATAAAGGATTGGCCAGACCGAAACGAATTTAAAGTTGGTGTGGATAACATAAAATACTCCCCTCTTATAAACAAAGAAAACATTATTTCACCCCCGCTCCACATCAAGCTCGGCCTTATCAAAAAATTTGTTAAGGCTTTGGACAAAGAGGCGAAGCCTTCCGTCATTTAAAACCATTTTCCAGAGATTTCAGAAGCCAATATAAAGGAAGGAATATTTGTTGGACCGCAAATAAGAAAGATGCTTAACAATAACCAATTCAAAGAACTATTGTCACCAGTGGAAGCAGCAGCGGCGGATTCTTTTGAAAAGGTCGTTGCTTCTTTTTTAGGCAAACGCAATAGTCCTAACTACGAGATGATAGTGAACGATTTAATCTAGAATTATGCAAAAATGGGTAAATAAAAAATATATTTAAAGCCGTTTTCTAAAGTAAACTTTAAAACCTATCTGCCCGATGAACAAAAAATTTGTATGAAAATTTTAAAATTTACATGAAAAACGGCCCTAAAGCTGAATTCATAGTTCAGTTCCGAGCAAATTTTTTGTTTACATTTTGCGGGTTCTCTTCTCATTCTGTATCAGAGAAGTGGAGTGCTCAATTTGTTCTTGAGAAATACATGATGAGCCATTTTTTTTTTTTTAATAACGGTAAATCGTAAATATCTCAAAAACGGTACCATAAAATAAAAATAACCTCGATTTTCAGAATAAGGGGGTGGTTTTACATACGAATTTCATATTCGCGTCTCTGATGGTGTTTGGCTGTAGACCAGTGTAATTGGCATAACTGCACAACACTGGCGATTGCACTGGTGGGCCATAAATACATTGAGAGTCAAATAGTGCACGCCGTTGGAAGCTGTAATTAAATGCGTCGAAAGAGAAATATTTGAGTCTGGTTATTTGTTATTACTGTACTCTTGACAACTACCGGTAAAATGCCGCTGATACATAGTTATTACGGTTCTTATTGCTGTCGATACAATTAAGTTTTCGAAACGTTTTAGGTGAAGTGGCATTTATGACACGGATAACGAAGATAAAAATAAGTGGGCTGGTGGGGATATTACAAGCGCCACAGATCTTAGTTTATTCGAATGCGTGCGGCTTTTTGTAAATTAAAGACAAATTAGCTGAAATACCTTCCATGAGTTATCTGATTTTCTAATTGCAAACACTGTAACTTTAACGAAATATATTTTCCACTTTGGGTTAGTAAGAGTATGCCGAACTATTTCCTCCTTATCTTTGCAATACCTCTCACTGCATGTTGAACACTTGCTAAGGAGGATCATCCTATCTACAAGAGTTTGCTCAAACGTACTAATTGGCTGGCCTGAACTAAAATCTAACTTCGAAAGAAACTCTCTCTCACATAAATAATTCAATAGTTTTATCAGTAGAATTTTACTTTCCCGCCTCTCCTCGGAGTAAAGCTTCTTTTCTGTAGCGTTCATTGGGTATGTATTAAGCACGACATGCAATTCGAAGTAGGTATTGTAAAAAGCCGCTGATTAGGGATCGGTGACAGGTAACAAGGTCAAAGGAAATAACGTCAATTGATGTAATTTCCTTTTTCGCATATTTAATTTGCACGTTGAGTGATTGTTTTTTTCGAAATTCTCATTATGTGGTATGATATGAATTTGAAATAGCTAATATACTACTTTCTAGATTTTTTTAAAAGCGCGACACTCAAAAATTACAATAAAAGGGTAAGGAATTCTTTGTTCGGGTGAAACCAAACATTATATACCTAGTAGCGATATTTTATCTGAAACAACAATTTCGGCGTAACTAATCAAATTTTTAAATAAGTGCAAAAGCTGCAAAATTTTATGTTCCTATCTAATTAATTCCGCTTTTTTATAACTCAAACCCCGTTTATCGGTACAATCGATTGTATGGCGTGATATTGGTCCGATCTTCTTGGTTCCGACGAATTATAAAATGGCGACCGAGAACAACAAATTTCAAATAGATAGACGGACAGACAGACGGACGGAGATACGGACTGAGCTTAATCGACTCTGCTCATCGCCCTGATCATTTCGGTATACTTATTAACGGGCCCATCTCTTCTTCTTCTCATACTTGAAAATCAAAAAAGATATATAACTTCCCTATTGCAGTGGTTTATTTACTACTTGCCCGGATATTTTGCTTGTGTGTTATCCGATTTGCCTAATTCGGCAGGAGTATACTACATACTGACATTACATTGACATATCTAGTTGAAATTACAAGCAATCGCTTTTGAAATAAGCGGAACTTTTATGTTGAAAAGTTGGCGGTGACACGCCTACTTCCCCCAAATCCGCAAAATTTGTTTGCGGTCGAGTTTTGCTTAAAAAGGTTTACCATGTGTGCAAAATCTTATTGATACAGCTTACATGGTTATAGAAATATCGCGTTTTACATTTTACAAACAAATTTTTCAGAACCATGTTAAAAAACTGGGCGTGACCGTTGACTGATTTCGTCCATTTTTACAACAAACATTTACATTTATATATTCAATATTTTCGCCAATTATCGGTGCGATAAATCAATTTTTGCAACTTTATATATTTCGAACTTCTTCGTTTACGGACACTTTGAAAGTGAAACAGAAATTATAAATATAAAACTTTTGTACGCAAAGTTACTGCCTATTAAATATATTTATAATCTCTTTTAAAACCTTTCGCATAGAAGTGGGCGGGGATCTTATCCGACTTCGCCCATTTTTTCCGGAACATACCTTGTATCAATATAAATACGTGTGCTAAATTTCGTTTCTATATCTTGAACCGTTTCTGATTTATGGTTAATAATATTTATAAATTTAACTTAATCAAAAGTGGGCGGTGCCATGCCCATTTTCAAAAATTTCTTTAAAAATGTAATTTATGCCTCAATCTTAATGTATCCACGAAATTTTATCCTTATAGGTGTATTATGTACCGAGTAATCACTTTTTTTGTGTTTTCGAAATTGATCTATGTATAAAAAGTGGGCGTGGCTATCATCTGATTTTATCCATTTTAAATAGCGCTCGGAGATGAGTGCCAAGGAACCTGTATACCAAATTTCATTAAGATATCTCAAAATTTACTCAAGTTATCGTGTTAACAGACGGACGGACGGACCTACATGGCCTAATCAATTTTTTATTTCCTCCTGGACGTTATATACTACCGTTAGGCGAATGATTTTAATATACATCGTGTGCGTAGCACTACTAGGCATACAAATCTTGAACTTGGATTTAAATAGCCCTGAATAGATCTGTAGTGCGATTCAGTAACCTTAAACAATACTATAGGACTTGGCCACAACAATAACATACAGCTAACTGTTCAATCTGATGCAACCGAATAAATCGTAGCATCAAGACCATATAGGAGTCCTTTATCACTCCGATGTAATAAAAATTATGAGTCGTATTCGGAGAGTGTTCGTTTAACAGAGAAACTTTGGAGCAGATATTCACATCGTTTGTTTTTGAAAAACAAAAAATATTTTCCAGAATATACATTTTTGCTAATGTTTAAAAAAATTAAATCGAACTGGCAGTGAGTTGGAACTAAATTCATAGATTTTAAAATCTTAAATGAAATTGCAAGAACAATTGATTTTCTAGCACAATGGAAGCGTTGTTAATTTCAGAACAATGTCAGCAACTAAATTTTTGTACAATAGGGAGTTGTTGTTATTGGTTTGTTGTTGTTATTGGTTTAAAATTAAAGAAATATTATTATTAATTTCATGCAGCGAATATTTAATTATCAAATTTTATTGTTTGCTATTCGAAGTTGATAATACGAAAAAATGTAATCTTTCAAGTGCTGCCATTGCATTTTTGCAATCATTTGTATTTGTGCAGTGTTGTTGTAGATTTTAGCGAATTAATTAATTTTATGTTTTACTCATAATACTTAATGGCCATTTACGTTCTATGATGTTAAACAAATTTTAAAAATTCAGAAATGACAAAATTATATTTCAGTTATCGCGGTACAGGTGTCATAAACTAGGCAAACTTATATCGTGGTAAGATTTACCTTCAAACAAACCCCACCACAAACAACGGCTGAGGATCAAAAAGAAATACTTCCACGCATATTTGCTTAAGTAAAAACATTAGGGTGCACTTTATTTCTATGACGCCAAATTGCTGTTAAGGCTACAAAGAAGTCTAGAACATTCGCACAACAGCTTCCGACTAGGACGACGAAATTTTACAACAACAAGAACCACAGGGAATCTAGAAATATAAGTAATCACAGAAATGTCAAAAATTTGATTGAAATATTTAGAGATCACCTTCAATAGAAGGTAAAATAGTCCTATTTTCAGGAGTCTTCGAAAAAAGCTAAGTATTTAGTTTCTTCTTTTTATTTTATTATTTATTTTGAGCTTTTGCTGTTAAAGGGCCAGAGGTTTCCCGTGCCAGTGCTCCACTCACTACGCCAGGACACAAAAGCATATGTGCGCTGAAAGTAGAAATACCTACTGCCATATTTAGGGCCTGGATTGATTCTAGGTAGAGGTTTATCTGCTAGTTATATGACAGGTTGTCCTATGCCGTATAAAATCTTGCTAGAGCTAGACAATAAGTTTTCTAACTACTTTCCAGTTGGCAAGATTATAGCTAAGAGGTCCGGCGTTATTTAAGCCTTAGGCTTAACAATTTTACAATTGATCACGTTTTTCTTCAAACCTTAACCGATTAGAAGCCAATGATTCGTAGGCAGCAGATAGTGTTACGATCTTGAGTTTCAATGATTAAAACAAATTTTCGGTATGATCTACAACAGAGAGTCCGAAAGTTCGTAGGCAGCAGATAGTGTTACGATCTTGAGTTTCAATGATTAAAACAAATTTTCGGTATGATCTACAACAGAGAGTCCGAAAGTGAGGCCCACCGTCATGTACATACATACATAAATACATATTTACGTTTGCTTATGCCTAGACATTGTCCGAATTTGTGCTTTATTTTGACCGAATTGCGTTGGAGATAAAAACCGAGTAATCTGAAAAGAGATTACACTTTTGTATGTTTGACTACTTGTCAGGTGTATTGTGACTTTTTATGAGGAATTCTTTTGTTTAATCTTATTTGACCTTTCCAATTTTTGATTAAACATAAAGTAATAATTAAAAGAATGAAAACTGGCTCAATCATTAATGCGGATACACAATCACTACTTTTAATTTGGTAAAGGTCGGATTTACTTACAGACGTACACACATACATGCAGCTGTTACATATACATGTATAGTATATATGGAAACTTGTAATTATTGTAATATATTGTGCGGGTGGCACATAGTAATTTTTACGACAAGTATATACAAATGTATGTATGTACGAATAGGAACTAGAGTTCGTTCAGTGGTTGAAACACACATAGCAAAAAAAAAATAATATCTGTGGACATTTGGAAAAAGAGCTTAAATCTAAAAATCTAAGTTTACAGGATGGCAAAAAAAACCAATAAGACCATTATACAAGGTGGCGCAAAAGTAAGCTTCCGATGTTCAGCATATCGGTTGTGGCACGTGCAGTGTGTGCTGTTGCACCGTCTTGTTAGAACCACATGTTTTCCAATCCCAATTCATCAAGTTGCGGCAAAAAGAACTCGTTGATCATTGCTCTGTAGCGCTCACCATTCACAGTAACCGTTTGGCCCCGACCGATTATTGGTCAAATAAATAGTCAGCAATATTCCGCGTTCTGGAGCAGTGTAGCGTAACATTGTTTATTAACGTGTATTTCGCATGTGTTTACTACACAAATGTCAAAACAGAACTGACTTTAGGGGCCAATCACAAAATTTATAGCATTTTCTGATAGGAGGATTACTTTTGCGCCACCTTGTATAATGGGACTGTGTATTGTCAAAATTTCTTAATTAACTTTGTTCCTCTAACGGCAACGGTTTCTTTTAATCAAAGTTTAAAAAAAAACAAGTAAGGAAGTCTAAGTTCGGGTGGAACCGAACATTATATACCTAGTAGTGATCTATTATGTCATCCCAATTTACGAGGTCTATTTTAATACCTTCAGTTCGTATTTGCGTTCAAATAGACCGACGAACAGACAGACAGACGTATCGAAAGACGGATGGCTACATCGACTCAGCTCATCCTCCTGATCATTTCAGTATACGTACAAACATTTCATGTTCATGAAAGGAATGAATATCAAAAAAGATATACAACTTCGCTTTTGCAGTGGGGTATTAACTACTTGCACGGATATTTTACTTTTCATTCTGAACGTTTTGATATACATTAATAAACATATATCTCCTCGATTCCTTTATGCCGAATGAAGTAATATACCTTGTGTGCGTACCAAAAATAGATATAAACAAGTAAGGGCAACGCTGTCTTCGGCTGTGCCGAAGGCTTTATACCTTTCATGAATACGTGCAAACTTAAATACGCATTGTCTTTGAGGGAGAAATGGCCATAATCCTCTTATCTGAACGATCGGTTGTATGGGATATATACTATATATAGCTCCGATCTTAGCGATTCTTTTACCAAATTTTTTATTATCCATAGGAAAATATCTCACCAAGTTTCAAGTTTTAATCTTTAAAAATGAGGGAAAAATGGTCTTAAACCTCTTATTCGAACGATCGGTTGCATGGGAGATATATGCTATAGTGACCCGATTATACCGGCTCGGACAAATGTCTCATATAATACAAAAATACATCCGTGTGCCAAATTTCATCGAGATATCTCAAAAATTGAGGGACTAGTTTGCGTTCAAACAGACGGACGGACGGACGGACATGGCTGTATCAACTCAGTTCATCGTCCTGATCAATTTGGTATACTTAATGGTGGGCCTATCTCTTATATTTCTAAACGTTACAAACATCGGACCAAAGTTAATATACCATTTCATATTCATGAAAGTTATAAAAAGGGTGTCTTTCATAGGCGACAAAAAACTCAACCGATCTTTATGAAATTTTCACAATATATACGTGGGTTCACCGGGTAGAGCATAGACAATATATAGTTTTGGAAAAGTAGACGGAGACACGCCCCCAGGCTATATAAAGTTTCAATTCGTCATAACACCGAACTTTTTTGGTCTAAATTAATGAAATTTCGATATATGTGTCACTTAGTCAATATCTGAATAATTTTACAAAAGTGGGCGGTGCCACGCCCACATATTTTGTGTTTTGTTTTGCTCTTGAACTTTCACGAGAGGTTGAGCAGTTCGCTGGGCACGACACAGTCTGTATATAGCTTTTGGAAAAGCCCTCTGGTTATATAAAGCTGCAGTTCGGTATAGCTAGGAGTTTATTTGGTTCAAGTTAATGATTAATTATATACAGATGTGTTCTATGTATCAAAACGTTAAAACAACGTCTACCGGGTTTGCTAGTATATTATAAAATGGCGAAAGAAAACACCGAATTTCAGCATTCTTTTGTAAAACTGAGAGACTAGTTTGCGTTCAAATAGACAGACGGATAGACAGACAGACGACGGAGAGACGGGCATGGCCAAATCGACTCCGCTCATCGTGTTGATCATTTTAGTGAACTTTTTTCTTCTTGTTTTCATACGTACATACATTTAATGTTTATGAATCGTATGAAAATCAAAAAAGACATATAACTTCGCTATTGCAGTGGGCTATTAACCACGTGCCCGAATATTTTGCTTATGTGTTTTCCGAAGATTGAATTATAAGCGATTGCCTTTGAAAATAGCAGAAATTTTATGCTGCAAAGTGAGCGGCGCCACGCCTACTTCTTCAAAATTGGCAAAATTTTTTTGCGGTCGAGTTTTTCTTAAAAAGCTTATTATGTGTGCAAAATCTGATTAATATAACTTGCTTGGTTGTAGAAATATCGTTTTTTAAATTAAAAAAAAAAATTTCAGAACTATGTTAAAAGACTGGGCGTGGACATTAACCGATTTCGCCCATTATTACAACAAACAGTAACCTTTATATATTCATTATCACCAAATTTCGTTTCGAAAAATCACTTTTTTTCGGAGTTATGGCATACAAAGTGGAATAATCCACTTTAAAAGGGGCGGGCCACGCCCATTTTCGAAAATTTTAAGTTTTTAAATTTCTTTGTTTACGAAAACTTTAAAAGTGAAATATAAATGATGAAAAGCAAAGTTATCGCCTATAATATATCTACGATCCTCTTCAAAATCATTCATATAAAAGTGGGCGTATACCTTAACCGATCCCGCCCGTTGGAACATTCCTTGCATACCTGGAAACGTGCGTGCTGAATTTTGTTTCGATATCTTGAACGGTTTTTGATTTATGATTAATATTATTTCTAAATTTGACTTAATCAAAAGTGGGCGGTGCCATGCCCATTTTCAAAAATTTCTTCAAAAATTTATTTAATGCCTCAATCTCAATGTATTCACCAAATTTTATCCTTATAGGTGTATTATGTACTGGGTAATCACTTTTTTGTGTTTTGGAAAATATTCTATGCATAAAAAGTGGGCGTGGCTATCCCCGATTTCGCCCATTTTAAATACCTCTCGAAGATGAGTAACAAGGAACCCGCATACCAAATTTCATTAAGATATCTCAAAATTTACTCAAGTTATCGTGTTCACAGACGGACCGACGGATAGACGGGCATGGCTTAATCAATTTCTCTTTTCGTTCTGAACATTTTATATATAAAAGTCAATATCTATCTCGATCCGTGTATGCCGTTGCGTACTGCCGTAAGGCGACTAAAGTTAATATACATTGTGTGCGTAGCGTTACTAGGTATAATAAGTGCTTTTGGCAAACTGATTTTAAAAAAAATATGGACTTAAGTCACGTAAGAGGTTTTACAAAAATCACCTAAAAAAAAATGTTTTAAAAATTTGGTCAAATAATATAACTAAGGTTTCCTATTGCAAACAAATGTATGGATGAAAATCGACTTAAGTATATAAAGTATTATTTATTTTAAGTAATAATAAACCAAATGTACAAATTATATACATATCGTATGTAACCTACAGTAGAAAACTCACAATTAAAAACTTGAATAATTTTATAATGATTTTGATTATAAAATATTTAATCCAATAAAATAAAAAGTACATAAACTTACATACCCACATACATATAAACAGAAACAGATTGATATTTTTTTAAATTTCATTCATTAAACTATTAGACAATATCTTCAATTTCGTCCAAATCCAAGTCTATTTCAACTTCGAATTCTCCTTTAATTTTAAGGTTTTGGTAAAAGTTATGCAGCTCTGGTTTGATAAATCGCGGTTTTTTTTAAAGAAATCGGGAGAGGACTCGTATAACATTTTTAAAGCCCGTAGTTTGGATTACTTTTACGTCCTGCATTTATGTTCAATTCCTTAAAAGGATTAAAACATCCGAGAGATAGTTTGTACCGTATCAGTCATGGCTCCTTCTTTGCATACCTCAACCACCTAACCAGATTCCACTTAACTTAAAAACAGAAGAAACATGAGTACCAAGTTCTCGTAGAGTTTGATGTGTAAACATGTGTATCCTATGCACAAATTTAATTGAATAAGAGATCTGCCAGTGCTTGAAATTCAACTTTTTTTATTTTAGTTATTAGCTATTCCCTTCTTTCCTCTGCTGTACCTCCTTTAATGTATTTTATTTTTACTTGCTTTTCTCTTTTTCAGCAGTCTCTATTTTTAATTTATTTTATTGTATTATACGCTATTATTTCCTTTTCTTGCTGATCCTTATATTCACTTTCAGTACCGTAGTTTTCTAGTTTTCTATGATGCTATTGCCTTTACATTTTTATTTCTTTCTTTTATTTTCCTTACTTCTCTTTTCCTTTCTTTTCTTTTCTTTTCTTTTCTTTTCTTTTCTTTTATTTCGTTTTCTTATCTTTTCTTTTCTTTCCTTTTCTTTTCTTTTCTTTTCTTTTCTTTTCTTTTCTTTTCTTTTCTTTTCTTTTCTTTTCTTTTCTTTTCTTTTCTTTTCTCTTCTTTTCTTTTCTTTTCTTTTCTTTTCCTTTTTGTCTTTTCTTACCTTTCCTCATAAAGAGGTGATGGGAGTCAATTCTTTTCTCACGGGTCTTTTCCAAGATTTGGCGTTTTGTAAAAATTTGGTTGGTGGTGGATTTAGGATTTACCAGGTACGTGGTATTGCTCGCACATACTCCTCGCTGCATTCGCTCTTAACGTGGCCCTGTAGGCAGTAGGCGATTGCAGCTTTGCAACGTCCAGTATTCCTTGCTTTTTTTGCTGCACCTTTTTTGTCGTACAGAGGCGCGCACTAACCCTGGCTGCTGGAAGCATGGCGTCCGTATATCACAACGTAGTTGCTCTGCTTGCGTGTTTTTCGATAGGGGGAAAACCATGTAGCTTTATAAATCTATTTGTGCAAAAACCTTGTGTTGGATATCACTATGTTTCGGGCACCGACGAAGTCGATCAGCCAAAACCGTATGCACAAGTCTCATCGTGCAGATTGAACTTTCCGACTATGGGGCCGAACACACTTTCCCACAAGTTCTCTGGGGGTAAAGCCAAGCCGAATCCTGAAGAAGACCCTTGATAATATGTTCGACAAGGCTATTTTAAAGCAGTAAAGTAAATGTCTGTGCGTTTATTCATTCGTTCAATAATTGCCACTTAACCGACGTTTACATCTTGGCAAGAACCATAAGTATTCCAGAGAACTTTTTCCTTGAATAGTCCTAGAGGTTACTTATCTTCTTTTGAAACTTAATGAGAACTTATAGAGGTGATCTTTGTTCGTAGATTTCACTCTCTAAATTGACTACTCAGTCCAAATTAGCACTTGATGGTAAGATTGATTTCTCTTTGTATTTCTCAGCAGTTTTTTGCTTTTGTCGCTGGCTCTCAAATAGGCGAAGTTCTTTAAAGTTTCAAATTTGAGTTGCTACGTCGAATGAAGTGAAATTTTGAAAGAAGTATGGAAGATGTGTCCAAAAAGACCGAACCGGTAAACCAAAATCAAAGGAATGAACAAAAACAAAACAATGCGCTATAAACCAAGTACCATTTTTTATCCTATTCTCATCTCTCATTACAACCAAAGAATGACTTATTTAGTAATCGCATTTCATTTTTATATCGCACATTTATTTCAGTTTGGTTACTTGCAACATACTGGGGACAGGTTTATGTACACTTAACCACTTGTTTTGAATAATGTTACGAACAGAAAATTGGGAAATCCCGCGGTTGCAGAGATCTAACACAACCTCCACTACATTAGCATTGAGTATTGAAGGGCTTTGTGAATTATCACACTCAAACTTCACAGATCAAATTAAGTAGATGCCTCAAGTTACAAATGAACTGTTTTGACAAAGCAGTGAACTTAGATAATACGAAATGTGTGGCTTGGAAACAATGTATGTAGTATGAACATGTTGTAGTAGAACACGTGGAAAACCATTTGGTTTTGTGTAAGATTACAATTCTGTGTTCAATGTTGGGTTGCAAAATCGATTTCGATTTTTTTGAATTTACTTTAATCCATATCTGGAGCCTTTCTTGAATATTTGCATGCTAAAACATATTGGCTCCAATTAAAATGCAACCAAATACACTCAGCCACACTGAAGCTCACAGTACACTGTAACCACCTATAGATGGCAGCTAAACATACTTAGGCAGCTAGCTTTAGTTGCTTAGCAATTAACTTTTTTCCTCACATCTGGTGTTCACGCAATCGCAAGTCTTAGTTGTGGTTTTAATTGATCTGCCACACATTTTTAATTTTTTCTTTTTAATTTTAATAAATGTTCAAATAATGTCACTCATGTGTGTGTGCGTTTAACGAAAAGAACTGGTCAGTTTACATTTTGGTTAAATTAAAACACCACTACGAATTTGAGGTAGCTATGTATGGGTGCGCAGATATATGTCAATCAAACTAACTCCCAAGCAGCATACAATTTATCAAAATTAACCGTTTTTAACTTGTAAAATAATTTTTATTATTACGTAAACGTCAAACGTATTTAATGTGATGGAGAAAATGTTTGGAATTTTTATGTACCCACATATTTTGTCCTTCAATTATTTTAGTTGTCATGTCCAAAAATTTTAAATCATGCGGTAAAATACTGCCAAGTCACAAAATATATCCAAAGTTCTATAAGTAGCGGATCAAGTTAATTTGCAGTCATTTTTCTAATTATTTACGGAGAATTGAAACTTAAAAAATTTGAGCGCAATCATTTTCCATAATGCAATACTATGAAACCTTAATAGTCAAGGTATGGTTGTCCGGGCAAGCGATGTCGATTTCGAGATAAATAATACATAGACATACCTCCTGTCACCTGTTGTCCCGGAGATTATCGCCCTGACATTCGTGAGTTGCTCAGAGGCGAGAGCCGTGTAATTCTCGGAGGTTTTAACGTACACCACGATCTCTGGCTCTCAAGCCTACAGGTCGATGGTAGGGGAGAGGGGCTGGCTTAGCAAATAGACTACTAGACGTCCTTCACGGTGAATGGGGATACCCCCGCAAGAGTCGCGTTGAATTGTACCAGTTAGCCAGGCTTCACCATCGTCAGTGTAGGCCTTATCAACTGCGTTGACTGGCGACCGATGTTGACTGTTGCATCGGATCATTTACCGATCATGCTATCACTCGATTGCCCTACCTACTTTGTCACTTCCGAAAATCGAATCCTCATTCATTTTACTAAATCTGATTGGGTCAGCTTCAGTTATTTCAATGAGAAGGGGAAAAAGCATTTTCCATGATCATAGACTCAACCTCAACTCAATACATGCCGTCAAGAAGAATTATGGAAATTGCCCGCAGAGGCAGCGGCCCTGGCAAATGAGCATGATCATGTGCGATGCTTTAGCCTTGCGGTTCCTCAAATCAAGGCTCTCAATGCGGAAATCAGTCGGCTGGTTGATCAATACATATTCGCAAAAGTGGGAGGCGTACCTTAGGTCCTGCAACCTCTCTGCTGGTGTTGACAAATTATGGCCCACTGTCAAATCCTTCTACAATCCGACTAAGCCTAAGGACAAAATATCCATTGCCTTCGGAGATAAGGTTCAGTCGAAACCGAAGAAATGCGTTAGGGCTTTCTGCCGGCAATATGTATTGCATCTTCCGGTGGACAAGGAAATTAGACACGCCAACAGCCTTACCAAGCGCTCATTGCCACCACCACCACATAGGCTTAGGAGGCCCTTCGGAAGTCTTAAGGTTTCAAATCCAAAGGCCCAGAAGGAATATCCATGCTAATGTTGAAACATCTCACCGATGAGGAAGTAAGATTCTCAAGATCTGTCTTCAATCTGTCCATGACCACTTTCGTCATTTCCAAAAAATGTAAGCAAGCAAAGGTGGTCCCACTACTAAAGCGGAAACCAGCTGACGAAGGTTAGTCATACGCCCGATATCTTACTTACTATACCGCAAATCTGCGGCTTACTGACCATCGGAATGGGTCCCGAAAATGCACAGCATAGCCACTGCGCTGAATGCCGTAAAAGCTCAGATAAAATGCGGTCTCAACCAAAAAGTCCAAGGGACACGACTATGATGGTTGCGCTTGACCTGCAAAAAGCTTTTGGAACGATATGGAGGATGCAACTCTCTTGCTCCCGCAAGCACGTCATTCAGGCGCAAGCTCCTCCTGTTGTGGAGAGGAATGCGAATTCCCAAACGAGGCAAGAGTGACACTGGCTCAACTTCGATCTGGATACTGTAGTAGATTAAACTCTTGCTGAACCCAGGCATGCCAAATATTTTCCCGGTATGCGGGGAGTCTAACCATGACACCAACCATGTGTTCATCTGCTCAACAGAGTAGACTCTTCTAACACAAATCTCACTCTGGCCCAGCCCTGTTGAAACCGCTAGGTTCCTGGGACTTCCGTTAGAAGATTTTGATAACAATGCTCGACAAGGAAAGTGCCTAGTCGGCAGTAGCAGATACAGGGGGGCGATCGCTTCCCCCCTTCAGACCTGAAGAAATATTGGACGTGCTTAATTTGCCCGAAATTCAAATGCATTTTTTTAAATTTCCGTAAAATGGAGATCGAATGAAACTTTTTCTTATTTGCTTTTTTCTGCTTGTTTAGCGTTAAATGTAAATGTATAATAAGTATATTCTCTCAAAGAAGCCCGACAAAAAATTAATACCAAAATCGGCTGTAGAAGTTTTAGATCACTGCGACGGAAATGCTTTTCCACTGATAAGGATGCTATTGCACATTCTGGCTACACTGTCAGTCAGTAATGCTTCTCCAGAAAGAAGTTTTTCTATCCCTCGGCGATTAAACACATGGTTACGAACAACTATGACTGAAGAGAGGCTCATGGGTTTAGCACTTTTACACGTACGTTATGATATTAAAATCGACGTTGAAAACATTATAGAAAGATTCGAAAAAAAAGGGAAGCCAAACATTGATTTCATAATATAGAATGGTATCATAACAGCTTGACGCTAATTTATGAAAAATAATAATGTACGATTATACTGTTTCAAAAACATCTTTGGAACAAAACTACATATTTAATCTGTCGACGAATAGATAGAAATGTACTTAATTTCACTAAACACTATTGTTCATCTCTTTTCTTTTTTTCATTCCTCCAATAAATATAGACTCAAAATAACTCCACTTAGTTAAAAGACACAAGTGAAACTCGCTTATCAGAAAAAACTAGTTTCTACCTTTGACCTGTATAAAATGACCTGATTATGTAAACACAGCACAATCACAAAATAAATGTTCCAAAAAAGTTGCGTCATTGCACAAGTTATGAGGATTCCTCGTACTTAATTTAAGAACGGGCCACCGGCACACTATATAGGTTCGCAAAGGCTTCCACCTATTATAAGGCTCGCTAACCCAGTTCTGAAGGATAATGCAGATGATAACTCTCAGGGGTGCAAGGTCCTGCTTCGCTTCCATCAACGGTAGTCCAAGTCATAAACAATCCCTTTATCGCGTATTTAACGATGTTCCGTACTCATATTAGGGGAATAATGTATTGAGATAAAAGGTACATGGCCCAGTCCCTGCAGTGACCAACTATACTGACCCTAGAGCGCAAAGAACGTTTATAGCGCTGATCTCGGCGTGAAGACGAGGATAAGACTATTACTATAAGTTTTGCAAAGATAGTCGCATTTGCTCGTCATGCCATTTTGAGCCCTTTAATGAATAACCCATATTTCCAATCCATCCGCCAAAAAAAGATAGCTTTACAGTTTGTATCAAAGACAGCTTAGAGCAGAAGTAGCCCCTTTCCATTATAGCGTTAATATTTGGCAAACTGCGGATGTGTCTGAATGTAATCTGTTTCAGAATTTCAAACTCTCCAACCTTAAGTGCCGTTTTCTTCATAGATAACGCCACTCACCATAGGTCTTCCACCACACCACTGCCCCTTAGCCAGGATCGGTCCAAAACCTGCTTCAGGGGTCAGGCCCAACTGTTTACCTAACAATATTTTGCAGGCGTAATGATCCACGTATGCCTTATTGACTCTATCCTCTATATTAAGCTTCCAGTAACACATACATAAATGTAACAAGAACTAATTTTAAAACGAAGTTTCTTTTGAACATCCAGAAGGTGAGTAAAAACTTGAACTTTCGTCGTAGTGTTGAAAGGAATTATCTGTTGGCTTGTGGGCTCGCGCTGAGCATTACGTTCCCGTCCCAATCCCAACTTTCTCAATGCTCTCTGCATGATACCAGCGACAACGCCCCGGCAGAAACCAGATAATTGTACTTTACGTGTTATTCTCTCTAGGGCGCAGAACCAGACGAGTAGTTAGATATCACCCCCCTTCCACTGATGTTCTATTAGCTCCCTAAATCCTAAAACTACCATTTCTACTAGAGAACCTACGCTATCTAGGCTTAAATACTATAACACTAAAGGCAAAGATCACATCTTAAAATGCTTCCAGAGGCCCACAAGCTAGTGTCTCCTTTTAAGAAATATTTATTTCAGCATTGGTGCCTACTTTATAGATCATAACAAAAATTAACAATTGATATGAAAAGAGCTTTTGAATTTTTCAAAGCATACCTAAACATATCTATTGTCACAATTATAACCATAGTCATTGAGTTTGTTATAGTTCAAGCATAGAACTGTTATTTTACTATTTAAAATTAAGAAAAATGTTTATTAAAAAAAATTTGCATGATAACACCGCGTTTCACACATTCACTCCTATGAACCAAATATACTTTTTCGCAAAGGGGAGAAAAAATAAAAATACACTTGTATCGGCGATTTTCATGTACACGTCAGATTTTTTTTTTTTGGCGTGTGCGACTATTGCTATAGAAATTTATGCAAGTTTACCGATGGAAGGTCATAAATAAAGTACGCTGTACCAACAATTTGGCTACCACGTACGGAGCACTGCAAAAAAAAAAAAAAAAAAAAAAAAATTCTGACGTGTACATGAAATTCGCCCTCTCCGAAAAAATATATTTGGTTCATAGGACAGAAATAAAGCTCGTTTTTGTAACGCGGTGTAATTGAAGTATTATTAGTTATTCAAAAATTTTGATAAAATTTCAAATGTTGATTGGGGTTGCACCTACTATATGCCGTCTGTAGATGATCAACTTCAGTTTATCCAAGAAAATATTGAACAACTTTTCGAAGAATTTGTTCCAATGAAAACAAAAAGGAAAACAACAAATTACAATCCTTGGTTTACATCTGAAATTAAATGTTTACTTGAACAACGTAATATAGCTTACGCAAGATGGAAGAGGTTTAAAACCTCTGAACTACTTTCTGCTTTTCGCACTATGAGAAATAAAGTTAACACAAGTATTAAAACTGCCAAAAGATTATACTATAAAACACAATTTGAAAACCGCCTGGATAGTAAGGCAAGATGGAATGAAATACGTAAGGTTGGAATCATTGGAAAAGCAGTAGACAGTTCAGAGGATTTAGATGTTAATGATTTAAACAGCAAATTTACGAACCTACCAACGTCTACGGCTGATGTTACTTATTACAAGAGCCATGCCATTATAAATGACCAAAATTAATTTTATTTTAGATGTTTTACTGAAGTTGAAATATTTCAAAGTTTTTTAAGCATTAAGTCCAATGCTATTGGCTCTGATGGAGTCCATCCAAAATTTATAAAAATTTTATTTCCTGCAATTTTACCATATATCACTCACCTGTTTAATTCTATAATAACCAAATCAGATTATCCTACTCTATGGAAGCATGCTAAAATCATACCTATACCCAAAACAGACACTGAGTTTCGGCCAATTGCTATACTTCCCTTTCTGTCTAAGATATTTGAACGCTTAATGCATAAGCAAATCAGCAAATATTTTCAGGACAACAATTTGCTTACTCCCAGACAATCTGGCTTTCGACCACAACATAGTTGTGTAACCGCTCTGATTGATGTTACGGAATATTTAAGATCACAAATTGATAATGATAAAATATCTTTTCTTATTCTTTTGGACCACTCAAAGGCTTTTGATACCGTTAATAGCGAAATTCTAGTATTAAAACTGATCAGGTTACTTAATTTTTCGTCTACAGCGGCGAAACTGATGACTTCTTATTTAACAGGCAGATCACAATCAGTTTTTCATGGGAGTAAAAAGTCCAGTAGTGTCGACCTTATAAGAGGTGTCCCCCAAGGATCTATTTTAGGCCCATTACTCTATTCGGCTTATGCAAATGATCTACCGGGTCAGTTACAATACTGTAATGTTCAAATGTATGCTGATGATGTACAACTCTATATAAGCTGCAAAGCATCAGAGTTCGATGTTGACTTGGATAATGTAAGAGCTTGGGCTGCAACTAACGGCTTATGTCTCAATCCAAGCAAATCCAAATATATGTTGGTAACCAAAAAAACACAAATTGTAATATCTTTTCCCGATTTAGTTCTGGGTGAGTCTAAAATTGAATACGTGGATAAAGTAAAAAATCTTGGTATCACATATAATAAACACCTTCACTGGAATGATCACGTTATCATCACAACCGGCAAAATATACGGGATGTTAAGAAGTTTATGGTGTAGCCAATGGTTCATACCACTTGAAGTCAGAATGCTTCTGGCTAAATCAGACCTAATACCGACGTTACTATATGGTTGTGAATTGTTTTCTAGCTGTGACGAAACCAGTAGGCGCAAATTAAACATGGCTTTTAATGGTATTGCAAGATATATATTTGGCATACGTCGATTTGGCAGAATATCTCATTATTCCAAACTTATTTTTGGTGTTACCTTCAAGAATCTTTTAAATTGTAAAACTGTAATTTACCTTCATAGAATAATATACACACAACAGCCGCATTATCTTTACCAAAAATTAAACTTCTTCAGGTCAGAAAGAGGAAACCGTATTATTCAAATAGAACATAACACTGCTTTTTCAGATCAACATTTCTATATAAACGCTATACGAATTTGGAATCGATTACCCCCTTATTTGCAATTAGTCAGCAACGCAACCCAATTTAAAAAGTTAATATATGAACATTTTAAATAACACTGTTAAATATCACTGTTATATTTTTAACTTTAAAACTTAAACTCTTGACTTTTTATTATTTGTTTTTTAATATTTTATATTGTAAATTAAATCTAAGTTGTTGTCTTAGTTTTATTTTTTTGGCATAATATTTTTTTTATTTTTAATATGACTATAATACTATTCAGTGCCGTTATATAAGATGAAATCCTTGTACTGAATTATAAGCATACAAATAAACAAATAAATAAATTCTCAAAATAAGCACATCGAAATTCACAAAAATTATACCCATGAAGATTTTTTTTTGTTATTTCTGTATAAATTGAGATTCACTGAGTTGATTTGATACAAGTTCGGGACCTTTGCTGGGCAAAATAAGGCCTTCAACGGGATTCCTTTGATGTTTTCCGGATAGTTTTAGCGACCATTTTGGGACTTTTTCAAGGTAATTTCGGGACATATGCTGGTTTGTTTTGTGGGCTTCTGGGCCTCATTTCGGTTCTGGTTTAGGGACTATTTTAAAATTAATTTGCTGAAAATTATGTCTATATGCACATATGGGTATACTTTTTCTGTATCTCGATGTGCTTATTTTTCATATTCAAAAGGTTGAATAACAATTACAATTTTATTTTTTAATCAAAAATTTTTGAATAACCAGAACCATTTCACTGAACACTCAATTTTCTTGAATAATAAATAAAATTTTATTTTTTCAAATTTCAAATAATAATGAACTTAAAATTGTTCAGTCTTTCAGTCAGTCCTACATAGGAATATATATTTCTTGCCACGCCATAGCTTTTTCATAGATTTTTTAATGGAATACCCGAATATATGGACCTCAAGCTTCTCAGCACACAGTCACCTGGCATGTCTCTTTCCCAGCATTATAAATCATGTTACAAATGAGGCGGCCAGTAGCAAACGTTTTTAGGTGCAGGTTTTGTTATATTAAGAAGAAAAGGTTCAAAGTATAAGGTCTGTAAAAAAATTGCCGTGTTATTGCCCACTTGTAACTAACTTAATTTTTTTTTACAAATATAATTAATCATAAATCAAAAAATTTGAAGATATATTAACAAAATACGCCAACTTTCATATAAACGGGTTTTCAAAGGATCATAGATGAACAAAACCGGCATTATCTCTGCGAAAAATAACTCTGTATCCATTATATTTCACTTTGAAATTGTCCCAAAACCGAAAACTTCGAAAAATATAAATTAGTTTATGGTGAAAACTAAAGAAATCGCTCAAAGACCACTCCCACTTTTATAATTTAGATCTGAAGAACTTGTTTATAAAGTTTGAAACGAGATGTTTCTGTAACTGGGCAGGTTATGAAATTAGATGAGAAAGTGACTCTATACTTTACCAAATTATTTCAATGAAAATTGGAGGTCTGTACCAGAGCTCGAACCTTGGACCTTCGGTCTCGTAGGCCGGCAACACTACCGCCATACAACGGCGGCCACCTTCTATTTAGTATAATCGTGCCAAATTTGAAGCACAGCGAACAACGATAAAAAAATATCTGTTCGAGAAGTTAGTACGCACTGCAAAATGGAACGTACGAGGTGTGTTCAAAACGTATCGCGAATTTTGAATTTTCGCTGGTTACGTATATTCGAATTTCGAATTTTTTGTGGCGTTATGTTGGTACTCATGTCCCTCACTTATGCCGACAAGCTCGGCCATTTGAATGTTCAGTTAATTGTTGACAGCTGCTTTTCTTGCACGTGTTTTGGATCGTCTTCGATTTTTACCTATTAAAAAAAATGGATCAAAGAACCTGTATCAAATTTTGTGTGAAAAACGAAATTAAGTGCGCGGATGCATTCCGAATGTTGACTGTGGCATACGGAGAAGCTACCTTGGACCGAAGCAACGTTTATCGGTGGTACAAAATGTTCTCAGAAGGCCGAGAAGATGTGCAAAGAAGAACAAAAATTGGCTTTTTCACCACGATAACGCCCCTGCTCACGCATCGTTGCTTGTGCGCGACTTTTTGGCCAAAAACAACACACTAATGATGCCGCAGCCACCGTATTCCCCAGATCTGGCCCCCTGTGACCTTTTCTTGTTCCCTAAACTGAAGAGGCCCATGAAAGGACGACGTTACGCTTCTCTTGACGAGATAAAGACGGCATCGAAGGAGGAGCTGAACAAGATACAAAAAAATGATTTTTTGAAGTGCTTCGAAGATTGGACAAACCGTTGGCACAAGTGTATAATATCTCATGGGGATTACTTTGAAGGGGACAAAATAGATATTCATAAATAAATAAATAATTTTTGAAAAAACACAAAATTCGCTATACTTTTTGAACACACCTCGTATACATATGTATATCTTTTCTGCTATTTATTTTAAGTTAAGAAGAAAGCACTCCTAGTAAACAGATTCTGCTCGTTGCGGATGATTGTTGCTTCCCCGTGCCTTTGGAAATATTTCAGACTTATTCAGTATCATTCAATTCAAACCAATACCGAGCAATGTGCCGTAAATTCAGTAGAGATGGTAGAATTCCCTTGGTTCAAAGAAATAATTTATTTGTTTGCCTGTGTGAGCACTGACAAAAACACGCCTCCTCTACATGAATTAGTTGTAAAGCTTCACCGAAAGCAATGTCAGAAAGATCATTCAATTCGGCAACAAAATCTTGATTACACTTTTCTTGCATTGCTATCCGGTAATTATAGTTCTTCTGCAACTCAATCTATCCCTTACGCAAAACTTTAAGATTTCGAAGTCCTGGTCACTTTTTTCAGAATTACTAAGAATTTTTGGTTAATACAAATGTTTTACAGCTTCATTTAGTTAATTTGAACATTTTGTTTGTTTCTTCCACGTTTTCCCATTAATCGTGAAAACAAACAGTTGGTGAAACAGGTGGAACCATAGATCTTTCGGAGAACATATTGACTCGTGTGCTTTGGTTGTGCTATTCGCAAAAAATAGCACTAAAAGCAGTCGTCTTGTCTGAAGCGTCATTCTACTTACAGGTACTTTGGGATTATCTCTATATATGTATAGTATAATTGTTAAAACTGGCGTACAATTCAGAAATCAAGTAACTCAACCTACTTGGTTTTTGATCTTTATGCATTTCTTGATTCTCCTTGGTCTACTCTACATATAAGTACTTTCAGATCCTCTTTCTGATCCTTTATTTATAAGGCTATATACTTCCAAATTTCAGTAAGTATATTTGCTAATGTTAACATATATGTGGTACCCTGTACCATACCTGAAATTTCATTTTTATCATCAACTTCATTGTCATACGATCTTACAACTTTTGAAATCTTTCTTTTTCTTCTAACATCTCATCGCAACCGGTTGATCTTTCCTTAAATTACATTTAATACTAAATAATTAAAGTTTCATTGTATTTAATATTGAAATTGGTTGTTCGCTATTTAATTATTTTGGAACATCTCGCGTAAGGTAAGATAGCCAACCAAACCACTAAAATTGGTGACCCCGTGAAGAATATTATCACACACGCGTATTCAAGCGAGTTTGAGGTTAGCAGCATTAAACAAAATGACGGACAGCGGTTCCCCCCCATCTGAGATTGAGGTTATGTCGCCACCCGCACCTGTTCCAGCTACACCTGAAAATACAGTCGCAGTTGTGTACGCCAGACTGCCCGTTCCACCGATGAATAGCTCCAACATAGAGGCCTGGTTCACCACCATGGACTTCTGGTTCACCGCATCAGGCATCACGACCGACAAGCAAAAAACCGCAACAGTGCTTGCAGCACTCGATCCTAATGTGATTAGCCAATTGAGTGAAGCTATCGCAGCGCTACCATCAAATGACCGCTTCGATTTCATCAAACAAAAAATTATCGCGCATTTTGCAGACAGCGAGCAACGACGCCTTAACCGACTGCTATCAGATTTACCTCTTGGTGACAAAAAACCATCCGAGCTTTTTTACGAAATGAAACGTGTCGCAGGTAACTCCGTCAGCGAAACAGCACTCAAAAGTCTTTGGACCAAACGCTTGCCCGACATTGCACAGCCTGTCGTAGCTGCCTTTTCCGGAGCCGCCGCCGATTTCACTAAAATTGCGGACTCAATAGTCGATGCTATTGCTCCCAACCATATCAACCGGATTAAAGCAAACCAACCCAACGAAATCGGAGAACTACGCACAGCTATACTTGAATTAGGTAAAAAATTTGAACAATTTACAACGCGCCCCCGCTCTCGGTCGTGCAGCCGAAAGCGAAACCGGTTTCAGCAAAGGTCAAACAGCCGGGGATTTTCACAAACCACTACACAAGGCTCAGCCACTGCATCTACACAGGACTGCTGGTACCACCAAAAGTACGGTCGCAATGCCCGCAAGTGCCGTAGCCCTTGCAGCCACAAGAATCGCTCTGTTCAATCAGTCGCCTCAACATCTACTACAGCCTGACAGCTACCAAATCGTGGTGCAGACAATAGCAAAACGTCTGTCGTACAGCGAAAGGTGCTCCGCTTACAAGTGCACGATCAACGTTCAAATAAAGCCTTTTTGGTAGACACAGGCGCCGATGTATCCGTACTGCCACTCACAGCGAAAACATATGATGTCCGACCAACAGCAACGAAGCTGTACGCTGCAAATGGCTCAGCCATCAAAGTCATAGGGGAGAAGAGAGTACACCTCGATTTAGGTCTACGGCGAGATTTTCAGTGGTCGTTCATAATTGCCGACGTAACAGCGCCTATCATTGGTGCGGATTTCATACGCTACTACGACCTGTTAATAGACCTGCGCCGCAATAGACTAACCGACAACATTACAAAACTACACTCTCCAGTGACGACAACAACGGCTCTGAAAACTGCTGAAATCAAAACGTACGATTCAACAGGCCCGTTTGCTGCATTGCTATCCGAATTTTCCGATACAACAAAATTAGCCCCTCATGGCGCTAGGACAAAGTCTACGATCTCTCACCGGATAATAACGACAGGCCAGCTCGTCTTCGCCCGGCCACGACGACTTCCCCCTGAGAAACTGGTTGCAGCACGTAAAGAGTTCGAGTTTCTGATGAAAGTAGGTGTTTTCCGCCCATTTAGCAGTAACTGGGCGAGTCCACTGCACATGGTTAAGAAAAGCGACGGTACGTGGAGACCATGTGGCGATTACAGGGCACTTAATGCACAGACAGTGCCAGACCGTTACCCATTACCATATCTTACCGATTTTACGAGCAAATTACGAGGTAAGTCAATATTTTCAAAAATTTACCTCCAGCGCGCTTTTCACCAGGTACCCATACACGAAGATGACATCGCTAAGAGCGTCATCACAACGCCCTTCGGATTATTCGAGTTTAAATTTATGACATTTGGGCTCTGCAATGCCGCCCAGACCTTTCAACGCCTTATCAACGAGGCCCTACGTGGTGTCGATTGCGCTTTCCCATACATCGACGATATATGCATCGCCTCATCATCCATCGAACAACATCGCCACGACATACGCACGGTTCTTCAACGTATTCGAGATAATAATCTCGCGATCAACACAGCCAAATGTGAATTCGGCAAAACGGAACTAAAATTCTTGGGACATTTAGTCAACGCGCAAGGAATTCATCCGTTGCCTGAACGGGTCGTTGCTATTCGTGAGTTCCCGAAACCGTCCGTCGCTAAGCAATTGAAGAGTTTCCTCGCCATGCTGAACTTCTACAGAAAATTTCTTCCGAACGCCGTCGCCTATCAGCACCACCTACAGGGTCTTATCACCGCAAACACGAAAAACGATCGCACTCCGTTAATTTGGACTAAAGACGCCGAAGACGCATTCATCCGATGCAAGACAGAACTAGCAAATGCAACTCTGCTTGCACATCCAGTACCAGACGCCGAACTAGCTCTTTATGTTGACGCATCAGACACCTCAGTTGGCGCTGCATTACATCAAAACGTAAACGGCGAACTTCAACCACTCGGATTCTATTCCAAAATACATCGTCACACCAAGACAGCACCAGCAAAGTATGAGCCACCACACGAACGATTTTCCCACATCAACATCGATATCGTTGGCCCTTTCCCACTTTGTGAGGGACAACGTTATTGCCTTACCATCATCGACCGATACACTCGATGGCCAGAAGCAGTACCCATGACAGATATTTGTGCAGAATCAGTCGCCAAGGCTCTGCTTTCACAATGGATTTCACGCTTTGGCGTTCCAGCACGCATAACATCCGACCGCGGTAGACAGTTCGAGTCAGCTGTATTCGCCGAATTAATCACTGCTATTGGCGCAAGTCACTTGAGAACAACGCCGTATCATCCTCAGTCAAACGGCATCATCGAGCGAAGGCACAGATGTTTCAAAGCAGCTATCTTGTGCCACGAGCCAGTCAACTGGGTTCATCATTTACCTGCTATTTTACTAGGACTACGAGTCGCGTTCAAACCAGACATAAATGCTTCGAAAGAAGTAACCAGCGAAGCCATTGCACAATTTCGATCTTCAATGGAAAAGCTACGCTCAACACAAACTGCCCACCATTCGCAGCCACAACCATTTTTAACTCCAGCTTTGCAGACGGCAACGCACGTATTCGTGCGGAACGATTCAGTACGCCCCTCCCTAACACATCCGTATGACGGTCCATACCTTGTCGTAAAACGAAGACCAAAATTTTTCAAGCTTGTTATACGCGGACGAAACACCAACATAAGCGTCGATAGGTTGAAGCCAGCGTTTATTGCCAACGTCGAGTATGATCGTCAGGCACCGAGACAAGTTATTCAACAAGAGGCACCTCAACCACCATCAACGAGCACCACCCGCACTGGTAGACACATTAGTATCCCGCTCCGGTACCGATGATACATCTAGAGGGGGAGTACTGTGGTACCCTGTACCATACCTGAAATTTCATTTTTATCATCAACTTCATTGTCATACGATCTTACAACTTTTGTAACCTTTCTTTTTCTTCTAACATCTCATCGCAACCGGTTGATCTTTCCTTAAATTACATTTAATACTAAATAATTAAAGTTTCATTGTATTTAATATTGAAATTGGTTGTTCGCTATTTAATTATTTTGGAACATCTCGCGTAAGGTAAGATAGCCAACCAAACCACTAAATATATAGCAAATTTACTTATTTATCCTACCTTTCACAAATTGTACAAGTTTACTTGCTTACTTCATATGCCAAAATTTACACCCGAAAAATAAAGCAAGTTGACTTACTATAAAATGAGCATCGTTTTTTCAAATGATGAACAAAGTATGTATACATACTCAAAAGTTTCTACGAAGAGGCCATTAAGTAAATAGACTTGCTCACAACAAAAGACCTGTAATTAATGTTAACTTAGTTTTAAGAAAATTAGAATGTATGAGCAACAAGATATATTTGATAATCGCTAGGATTTGGTTGGAGTAATTTTTATTAATTAATTATTTTACTAAAAAATAACTTGTTTCTGCAATAATGAAAACGACACTTTTGCGAATATGAAGAAAGGTGGAGAAAATATTTGTGTTATATGGCAAGAGGCTATAATGGGTCGCAATACCCCAGACATAACATCAGCTGATTACAATATGATAAAAAGACTGCAGGCTACTACAAAACATGTAATTTTTTGGGCAGACAGCTGCACCTCTCATAACAAGAACTGGGTTTTGTTCACTGCCTGCATCACTTTTGTGAATGAAAAATGGGGTCCAGAAACCATAACATTTAACCCTCTGTGACTGACGTGCATTTCTTTTCGCTATTCCACTGACGTGGTAGTCCAGCAGACACTATTTCAATGGTTTATCTCGTCTCGTCCTGTTTCAAGAACTTAATGAAACCATCGCCATTTTTAGTTCAAATATTAAGGTTTTTATTTATTGTAATACTTTTTTATTTCAAACCCCTAATTCATTTTAAATGGTATTTATTTAACTCGCCCAAATTAAGCCTAAAAAACAACAAAAAAAATATTAAACGTTATCTTTTTTTTTGTAAGTTTTAAATTTTTATAAAATACACTTAAGTTTATTCGTTTATACAAAAAAGAGAAAAATTCAATTGTTGAATAAAAACATTTTTTATGTCAAATATTAGAGTTTCACAGTTTGACTTTCCAACGCTTATAAACAAAATTTATTATATTAGGAATAGCGTATTTTAAAATCTACTCAGCCTCTCCAGCAAAGGATCATATTAAAAGTTTGATACGCATTACATATTTTGCCAGATTTCGTACAATTACTTTGAGCACTACAGGTAAATTGGCTTCGAGTTGTCACAGTCAAAATATCTGCTTGTTCTTTTATTTTCGATGAGCATATTGAGCAAAGTTTTCTGGTTATCAATTAAAAAAAAAAACTGACCCGATATAAAAAGTATTTAAACAATTTCACTAAAATGTTGTTAAGGATACGTTACAAAAATGTAACACAAATACTGACGTGGTTGTCTGCCAGACACTTTTCCGCTCTCACCAAAGTCGACCCTTTTCATCACAGTAATCTACGCATGAGCATGAGCATAAAATAAAAAGGTAAGGAAAGCGCGGGAATCGATGATTACAAAATACTGACGCAAAAGACATTTTTTCGTTTATTCAGTCGCAGAGGGTTAAATACTTTGAACCAGCCCATAGTTTCATGAAAGCTGACTCCATAGATGGTCAAATAGGCAAAAAGTGGAAGCAAGCAACTGTCTAATTAGATCTTCAAACAAAAAAAAGCACATTGTTAGTCTACGCCCAGATGATTTTGGAAAATTTGAAAATGGTTGCCTATTACGCAAAAAGGACAGTTCCACTCCGAAACTTCAAGAAATAAAACAAGTGCAATTTAGAAAAGGATCTAGAAAGTTGTTTTTTAAACGCGAATTAGAATAAGAGGATTACAGTGAAGTTTTTATATTGAAAACAAAGTTTAAGATTGGTATGCCAGATTCGGTGACATCCTGTAGGTATGTCTCTATAGGTGGACACGTTTTTCCAAATACTGATTTTTAATTACAAAGAATTTATTTAATGCATAACTGAAACTAACATTATTTATTGCAGAGGTATTAATTTGCAAAAGAAGGAGAAAATAATTAAAGAACTTGCATGCCATATGGATCCACGCAAAAAAATGTTCTGGAAAGAATTACCAGCAGTAGAAAGCGTTAAAGATATGACGGAAGAGATTCCAGGAATATGATTATTTTGGACTTTTTCTTCTAGTTTCCTGTACCTAATTAGTAGACTAAGAATTTTTGCTTTAGTTTTTTATTTGTAAAGAATAATCTTATATTTAGTTCAAATAACTTAACGGTGGGTTATTAAAAAAAAAAAAAATCGATTTACTTTATTATTGCCTGGTAATATTTGATTACGCCTGTAAAGTTTGTCTACTTACTTATTCTTCTCAGTTTATTTGAAAGGCGCATCAACAGTTGCTCGACTTACTTGGTATCTAAATTGTAAATTCGATCAAAAGCTTAATCAAGTAAGTGAAAAAATAGCTTTATTATAGTTTACTGATTGAATTTGCAATCAAAATGCATACCTAAGTAAAGGACACCTAAAAAGAGATCAGTTGTAAAATTTTCAAGACTTAAATAGCCAAAATAAGGGAGATATCAGCTGGAAATCGCAAAAAAACTTAAGAAGCAAATTCCCAACATCAGCTTTTTTCGAGTTACTTGATTTCTCAATTGTACGGCAGAAAAGTCGATGTCTGTACATTGCAGATATTTAAGAAAAGTTGACAGCAGGGATCATTATTAAGCCGATAGAAGCCAAATCAACAGTTCTTAGAGTTTTTGTATGTTAGTCTGTTTGTCTGTATGTTTGGTCACGCAGTACTCAAAAACTTCTGAATGGAATTGAATGAATTTACAGTTGTATTACTAGATGTTAACTTAAAATTTAAGATATCGTTTGTTCCGATAGCTCTACCAGTTTAGCAGATATCCACCGATATGTGGCCCAAGGTGACCCAACTTGTGTTAGTATAATATGGGTATCAAACTAAAGGTGACAATGAGTGCTGCAATAACCGATGTAATTAAGTTCCATACCTGATCTGGTATGTGTGGGAGATATAATGATTAAAATCGAACTCAGTCTATTATTAATTCTGAGAACAAAGCGGACCGGGATTAGTAGTTACAAATATGACACAAGAGTTACCAAGGAATCTGGATGTTCTCATTTGTTTCACACAAAATGTGTGTGCGAATATTCTTTGGTAACCGTGTAAGCCGCAATGTTGCATGCACTCTTACATATGCACATAAATTCATACATAAATAATGTAATAACTTGCCACATATTGCACATTTGCCAACATAATGTTGCCCGCATTCCTAGTTGACATAGTCTGTCTTGCAGACGCCGATTGTGCTTCTATTATGCGCTTAATTTACCACATTTATTGAGTGCAAATTTCAAAAGTCGTCGTCGTCGTTGTCGTTACTGCCACATGGCTGCTGTATTACAACAATCGTTACCACCACCACATCACAGCCGAGGGTCCATATCTACAAACTTTAATTCTGCTTTGGTGGTTTTACATATAACAAAAGCGAGTTGCTTTTTTGCTTCTCTGCCACCAATAACAATCGCCATTTACTGCATAAGTAAGCATATTATAATGGTTATATGTATACATATTCACTTTTATGCTTATTTATATTAGGTAAATATATAAATGAAAAACATTTCGCCTTAATTTTCTAGTGTTTGATTTGGGTGTTACAGTTTTTGTGGCACACGATGAAATTGCAACGATAAAAGTGCTTATTGCAAGCGATTGTTTAGTCTTAAGTATGACAAGCATACAATTTGAATTTTGTATAAATGTGTATGTATGTACGAGTAGGTGTAGGCAGGCATGAAACTACAAAAGCAATATTAAGCTAAGCCAAGTTAAGCTAGGAGGCAGGCGCAACTCGATTTGACTTGAGAAAAGTATAGCAAAAATTGTCACGCTTATGCAAGAATGACCATTGGGCATGGGCGCGCTTTTATTGTACGCCGCCGCCGCCGCCGCCAATAGATCGCACTAACACTCACAAACTTACACGAATTTCGTATCCCCACAGTCAGGAGAATGGACGATTTCGATATTTTGGGTTATTGTGTCGTTTGAAGTTTTTCTTTGTGCGAATATTGCGTTCAAGACTGTGCCGCGACACTTAGCTAATATGGTGTTGCAACAATGTGAGAAAGATTTGCAAATTTTGAATGTTCGATGACATAATGCATTTGAGTTTATTAAAATGTGTTTATCGGGAATATTTATTTGCGGAGACATTTTTGCCTTTGAGAGAGATTGGTACGGCAACTTGTTTGTTTTGCTCATTTAACGGTACAACTTTGGCCCCTTCACTTTCAAGTAACAAATTGAAATTTTCTTTCCTAATCAATTTTAGCGCTTTTAAACGACCTTCGCGTACTTATTTTACATAATTGTAACTAGAGATAAATATATGTACGAGTATAACAACCACAAAGCGAAAAATAACATTTCAAGAAATTGTTCAAACAATAAATATTCAGCAGAGCTTTAAAATCTTATTGCAACACAAAGATTTATTGATAAATTAGCCATCAATGGAACTTCGAAATACTTTTTGTTCCAATTACTACTGTTAACTTAATAAAAAACAGAAAGATACTCAAGGATTGTCTGCCACAGTGGCAGTGCCCTCTCATTTACATTACTTTTCTTTCCTTAACCTTTCTTTACTTCCCCTTCCTTTCTTTCTTTCCTTTCATTTCCTTTCTTTCTTTTGCCTTGCTGTTTTTTAAGTAACGCGAGTGAACGTAATATCTAAGGAATGCTCTCGCAGCTATAAACACAAAAGACTTAGGAAGCGAACTCATTTTATATAATGATTCTAATTAGAAGCATGCAAGTAAACAACTTTCGTTTTCATTCGTAACATTTCAGTTTCTCCTTTATTTATGTGTTTAGTTTGTTTGTTTTACTAACCATCTTAATTATCTCTGCTTTTTCCATTGCTTCTCTAGTTTATCTGTAATCTGAAACATACATACTATGTGCACAGACGTCATTCAGTTTTTGATTTGTTAAGTTTACAAAGTATTGTAGCTATTACATAATGTTTAGAACTATTCGCACATACGATAAAACTATATATGCTTTTTAACTAAGTAAACACATTTAGCCTATTAATGGTTTGTTGGTGTTTAGTAAAATTTCTTGGATATTCCTCACTTTCACTACTCGTTTGTACTACAAATTAAGTATATTACACATAATACATTGTATGTGTCCTTTGTAAATTTTCCTAAAACTCTCTACACATAATAAAATTGTAACAGGTCGATGTCTGTACATTGCACATATTTAAAAAAGTTTATAGGAGGAATCATTATTAAGTAAGACAATCCAAACCAACAGTTTCTAGAATTTTGGTCTGTCTGTTTGTATGTTTAGTTGTGCATCACTCAAAAATTGCTTAATGGAATTTCACCGTTGTATTACTAGACATCTAACTTCAAATTTAAGAGATTCCTTATTTCAATAATCCGACCGGATGGGGATATCGACCTATATGTGGACGAAGCTGAAAATGTGTTAGTAAAATATCGGTATCAAACGTAGGGTGATAATGAGTTCTACATTAAGCGATGTAATTTAGTTTCATATCTTATTTTGCTTCGGAGATATAGTGATTAAAATCGGAGTCAGTATATTAAAAGTTCTAAGACGCAGCGAAGCGTGACCAGATTTACTAGTAATTAAATAAATTTACACATTTTGTATGTTTCACGACAAAACTTCTAAGTTACCTGTAATTTTATTTGCGAATACGCAGCTTTTAAACAAATATATACGCTACTACATGTAGTTAAGTGTAATTACAATATTCATTTTACTTTGATTAAACAGAAGTGGTATGCTAATTGCAATAAATCATTTATTAAAAGGGGACTTAAGGCATTTCTCGTACAAATTGTCCATAAAAAATTGTATAATTATCAGTTACTAGAATGTTCAGAATGTTAGTCTATTACTTCCAAACGCATGCTATTATGTGTATATATGTATGTGCATATATACTGATAGTAACTAAGGGTTTTTTGTTCTAACTATTTTGCTAAATAGAATTAATTTTTGTAGATCATTCCGAAAACAGTGAAACGGCATGCGCATTTCAATAGTCAAACTATTGAAACATAAATGGAATAACCAGCTATATTATCTTCAATATCTCTTATGAAAATCCACTTGTTTGCATATATTTATATTATATTTTATTTACCATACCTAGTTAATATTGCTACTATTAGCTTTTATTCTGTACTAAGCTGTACATAACTGCTGTTGTACTATAAAAGATCCCTAAATCTTATTGTACTGATTAGACCTGTTAAATCTGGATTAAAATTAAAAATCAATTATATTAAACTGCTCTATTAATTTAATTGATTAATTATGGTAATCAAACATTTTTAGAATAATTAATCGATTAAGATTAAATTTTGTGTTCGATTAATGAGGATTAATGAGAATTTATTTCCTTTTCAAATTTAACCCTAGGATTAATCAAATTAATCAAAATTTCAATTTGATTAAAATTTTTGATCAATTGCGATTAACGAGGATTAATAACAAATTTTAAATACTTCAATATTAATTAAAATTAAAAATTTTACCATTTTGTGTTTTGTTTTATAAATTCATCCAAAAAAAGTATACATTAATAAATGATAAAACATATTGGACTCCTTTTACCTGTACTCGTGACATTAAGCAACAAATTGCAAAAGCTGAGTAAAAAGGAATTCCACCTAAGCTCAGTCGCTGCAAAAATTGATCTGGCCCTGTGGAGCCGATTTCAAATTTTATTTAGTCACAGCTGTTGTATTGACTCCAGAAGTTAAAATGAAGTGGCTGCCTGTTCTGGAAAGATCCACAACTGGCATAAACAAGGACATAGTATCCATAACGGTAATTGAAGAAATATGTAGATTCGCGGAATCATCAAATCTCGCTATTCAAAATAATTTGAAAAGTAATGATTTTTATAAGTTTTGCTCTACGGTCACTTAATTTTAGTGTACCTATTCCGTCATATCGGGATCGGTGCATGCTTATAGACGTTAAATCACTTTCTAGTAGAAGGTCTATCTAATCCCTTATGTTTGTTTATGATTTAATTAGCGGTTCCATTGATTCCCCGGATCTCCTTGGGTTCATAGACTTCAATGTCCCTGGCAGAGTCTTAAGGTCTAGTTTACCCTTTCATGTAAATATGCAAAGATGTAATTATTATAATTTTGCCCCTTTGAATAGGTTAAATATTTAAAATATTCTCTATAATTGATCTCGATTTCGCGATGCCTAGATCTTTATTTGTGTCAAAGGTCGTATATCACTATCTTTAGTTTTTAATTTATATATTATATTTTTTATTAGGTTTAAGTTCAAAATTGTAATCTAGTCTGTAAGGTTTATTGTAACCATAGACTCAAATAAATGAAATGAAACACAGTTCGAGCTTTTTCGATTTTGATGATGATGGTAAAATCTAGTACATGTTTTGAAATATTTTTTTGTATACATAATTACATAATTTTTTAGATGACGATAGAGCAAGGGAAACCAATAATATGGAAACAGACCAAATTGATTAGAACGCGTGGTTTCCGATCAATTTTACGCGTACATCAGTGATGTTTCTGACGGACCAGATGTTTGGGAGAGATGACCCTTGTTAAAGCAAGCATCAATATTTTTCAATACACCTCTAACCTCTTCAGTACCGGTAGAAAGACTGTTCTCCTTTGCCGGAATAGTAAATACTCCACGGCGTGGATCTTTGATAGTTAAGTTTATGTATATTAAATGTTGAAATATTTAAAATTTGTTATTAATCCTCGTTAATCGCAATTAATCAAAAATTTTAATCAAATTGAAAGTTTGATTAATCCTGGGACTAAATTTGAAAACGAAATAAATCCTCATTAATCCAACACAAAATTTAATCCTAATCGATTAATTATTCTAAAAATGTTCGATTATCATAATTAATCAATTATTACAAAAATAACAAAAAATTTAATTTGATTACCAATGATTAAGATTGGAACGAATTTTCGTCATCCCTTGTCAATTTTGGTTTTGTAACAAACCGGTTTCGGCGAACCGCCATCTTCAGTGCTTGATTTCGTTCTGATCTGTGTCTATCCGTTGTCATGTATTTATAGTCTGGATGCTGTATCAGGTAGTGTTAGTATTAGGTTATATGAGTCGAGTCTTGCGAACGTATCCGAACGGGTACCTGCAATGAGGGTTGTTTTTAACGCTCGTTTATTAGTTGTGGTGTTATATCGGATAATTGGTTTGAGGATGTTAGGTCAGGTAATGTTAAGTGTATACTTTTGACGCTCGTGAGTCATGTAGAAGTCATTAGTTCTGGTTTTAGATCAGGTAATTGGTTTGAGGATGTTAGGTTAGGTAATGTTAAGTGTATATTTAAGGGTGGGTTTTGACGCTCGTTAGGCATGTAGAAGTCAGTGATTTTTGTTTTCTGATTTGTTTTGTATGTGTGCTCGTTTATTGTTACTCGTTCTGTTATTGTACCTGCGGTGTTGTTTGGTCCTCTGTAAATTAGTTTTAGCGGTTCAAATATTGCATCAGAAATGGTGTTTGTTTGTTCGTTAATTACTCTCCCGTCAAATGTGTTACAAAACCAAAATTGACAAGGGATGACGAAAATTCTTTCCAATATAAATCCAGTATCCACCCTGTCGGAAAAACACAAAACCAAATCAACTCAGGTCTGGTACTGATACATCCCGCAACAAATAAATACAATACAATACAATACAATTTCTTCGATATCCGAATTTAGCTTAAATACATACATATAATGAATTACAATTTTATTAATTAATATGTTCTATATTTCTAGTAATTCCCTGCTTCATTGCTTACTTGAATATGCAATGAGACTTTGCTTATTTGTCGCCTAAATTGATTGAATGGCTGTCACTACAAATACAATATACATATGTTTGTATGAGCGTAAGAGAAAACCTCTGTTCATATTGCAGGTGTATGCAGCTCTGCCTTAACATCTGTTTCAGAGACATATGGCACGACGGGCACTACAAAGACAATGCATACGACTACATACATATCCATTCATACATGTGCACGATTTGCAGGAAAGTGCACACCTTCGGCTAATACAAAATAAATACGATTTAATCTTTGTTTAGCTTTTCATTGATATAAAACTACCTTTGAATGTAAACTAGTGGTACATTATTTAAAAGACATTTACGTACACAAACAAATGCTAAGACAAGAATTCAATTGTGTGAAACGACATTGACAAGGCCATTCATCGGCTTGGTTAGATGCGATTGTAACTGAAATTGCGCCAATTCACTGCCGAACACTGCATTCAAACATATATATGTACAATGTACATATCGTTCACTCTATTTAACACTAATAAAACACACATAAAGGTACCAAATTATCGGGTGAGTAGTTATTTCTATATGTAATAAAATTGTAAAAAGGCGACGTTTGTACATTGCAGATATTTAAGAAAAATCGATAGCAGGGATCATTATCGAGCCAGTAGAAGCCAAATCCACCATTTTTAGAATTTGTGTCTGTCTGTCTGTCTGCATGTTTGGTCGCGCATCACTCAAAAACTGCTGGATGGAATTGAATGGAACTTTCACCGTTGTACTACTAGACGTCTAACTTAAAATTTAAGATAAAGGGTGTTTTTTTAGGGGTATAGAACTTCGAATTGAAATAAAACACAAGAAAATCGTTTTAAGGTCCATCAATTTGGCTTTATTGGAAGGATAATTTTATGCCATTATTGTTTAAATATGATTTCGGGCATGTGGCCGCCGCGGCTGGCTCGAATAAAGCCAATTCTACAGGTCCAATTTTCAACCACTTTTTCGAGCATATGGGGCCGTATGTCGGCAATAACGCCACGAATGTTGGCTTCCAATTCCCCTAACGTTTCTGGTTTGTTGGTGTAGACGAGCGACTTCACATATTTCCAAAGAAAATAATCCAATGGTGTCAAATCACACGACCTTGGTGGCCAATTGACAGGTCCATTCCGCGAAATTATGCGCTCATCGAATGTTTCCTTCAATAAATCGATTGTGACGTGCGCTGTGTGGCATGTAGCGCCGTCTTGTTGGAACCACAACTCATCCACATTCATGCCATCCAATTCGGGAACAAAATAGTCGGTTATCATGGCTCTATACCGGTCTCCATTAACGGTAGCTGCCTCTCCAGCATTATTGCGGAAGAAGTATGGCCCAATGACTCCACCAGCCCATAGAGCACACCAAACAGTCAGTTTTTGTGGATGTAATGGCGTTTCAAGGGTCTCACGTGGATTCTCTTCACTCCAAATGCGGCAATTTTGCTTGTTGACGTAGCCATTCAACCAAAAATGAGCCTCATCACTGAACAAAATTTTGCGATGAAAATCAGCATCGAAATCAATCTCATTTTCGGCCCATACACCAAAATCACGACGCATTGCATGGTCTCGCGGCTTTAATTCTTGCACAAGCTGGATCTTGTAAGGTCGCAAGCCAAGATCTTTGCGCAAAATCTTCCATAAAGTTGATGGACAAAGCTCCAATTGCTGTGCACGGTGGCGAATCGATTCATTCGGGTCCTCTTCAACACTTTGCTCTACAGTGGCAATTGTTTCTTCGGTGCGCACTGTTCGACGTCTCTGCGGATGCGTATTATCACATAGAGTAAACGTAGTGCGAAAACGATCCATGGTTAACCGAATTAATTGCTCTGATGGACGATTATGTCGACCATAAAATGGACGGAGCTCACGGTAAACTTCGCGAACTGAACCATTATTTTCGAAATAAATTTGCACGATTTGCAAGCGTTGTTCTTTTGTCAACCTGTTCATGATGAAATGGCAAACCAAACTGAACATAAATGACATTAGAGTTGCCAGATTTGACCACAAAATGCTAGTTTTATCTCTATTCGAAAAACAAACCTGTAAAAAAAACACCCTGTATCATATGTTCCGATGTCTAGACCAGTTTCGGAGATATCAACCAATATGTGGACCAAGGTGACCCAAAATGTGTTTAGTAGAATATGGGTATAAAACGAAAAGTGATAATGAGTGCTGCAATAAGCGATGTAATTAAGTTCTATGTCTTATCTGATATGTGTGGGAGATATAATGATTAAAATTGGACTAAGGCTGTTATAAGTTCTGAGACGCAGCGAAGCGGGGACGAGTTCACTAGTAAGAAATAAGGAAAGTGCTAGCTGTGCTGCTTGCTGTATTTATTTCAAATAACCAAAATAATAAGTTTATGCAGTAGTTACTTCGTTTTTTCCGTGACTTCGTTAATTGGCGTTATTGGCAAAGCGAGAATCACCGATTTCAATAATGTGCCAATCATCCATTCTTAGTTACCACAGAGTTGGAAGAGTAGTTCTACATTTTATTTCTGGGCTAACAAATTGACTAGTTCTAACCGAATAAAAAACCTTATCTTCACTCAAATTTTAAAGTGGGTGCAGCCTAAAAGTCTGTTTGCTTTTTTTCTACAAAGAAATCTCAGAAAATAAAAAAAAATTTTTATATGGTCGCATGTGTAATTTTGTAACCGATTATATAACGCTTACTTTCAAACATTTTGCAATCGACAAATTTTTGAGATTTGTTTTGAGATACAGTCGGGCCTCGATTATCCGTGATCCGGTTAACCGGTAACCCCGATTAACCGTGATGGCCGAAAATCAGTATATTGTGTTTTGTTGGCAGTGTTTTCAAATTGTTTGCTTCGATTAACCGTGATTACCTCTATTATCCGTGATGGCAGAATTTTTTTTAGAATTTTTTTTTTACTTAGCACAGAAGCAACTTGGAAGCAAACGCTCTCACAAGGCTGTATACGTATATGAAAGTTACACGACTTTTTTTAAGAAATTGTATTCTTTTTTGCTTAATGTCATTTTTTTGCCTCATGTTTTCAGTAGAAAATTTAATGTATACATACTTATTTAATTTAAAAATGTACATAAGCTTCTTGAATGAATTTTTTTAAATGTAAATATGTATGTACACCAATGTCCACTTGTTAAATAATAAAAATATTAAAAAAAACTATAATCAAAATTGTTATTCGATTAACCGTGAAAATCGATTATCCGTAATGCGTCTGCTCCCGACCATTACGGATAATCGAGGCCCGACTGTAATTCCAAATTTATTTTATGAGGCATGTTCGGAAAATCGTTCGATTGGAAATGAGTTGCGGATTTGCAAGCCACATGATTTTGTTGGATGTGCTCTGTAAATCGGCAAATTAAATTCGAACTTGCTTTAAGATTTTCAAGTCTTTTAATTTTTTTGCTGACTACTGTATATGTTAGTATATTACACATTTGATAGTCGAATTCCAAAAGCTTGGAACGCAAAATTTTGCAGGTTTGGTACTTATTATATATGTAATGTGTGTAGTGAAATTCACCCAGATCGGACCAACATAACATATAGCTCCCATACAATCGATTTTTCCGATAAATGGGGTTTGGGCTATGTATCTTTAAATTATAAGTTTTGTAGAGTTTGTACTAATTGTGAGTAAGGATCGGACATTTAAACCCGTGATGCGTATTTATGAAAGGTATAAAGTCTTCGGCACAGTCGAAGATAGCCCTCTCCTGACTTGTTTTTCCTAAAATGTTTTTTCGTTGTTAGCCTTTATGGACTTACGGAAGCTATTGTACTATTCTGATACTGATGTATCAATCAAACGCGAATATTTTTGTGAAACTATGTAAAGTTTGGGATAAGAAGATTTCATTTTGAACAACAGCATTTAATTGTCAGAATTCGCAAAGTTGGTATGTACTTCTTCAATCGGAGCTGTTATTTAAGAAAAGGCATGGTCCTTTCGCTGAATAATGTGAACAAATTACTCAATTCCGTTTAGTTGTTTAATCTTGCTATCCCTAATCCCAACCACTGTGGCCCGCTAAGGTGTTCACTAATGTTTAAAATAAGATGCAGTTTTTTATGGCGTGTGTTCAACAACAATAGAGCACACATCGACATAATAACATGTAAACAACTATACGCACACCGTATTAGCAAGCTTGTTTGATTCCAATTTAGGCTACTTCATTTTATTAGCTTTGGTGGCAAAATATTGTTGTTAAGTCAAGCATATCGTGCGTCATATAAACTACATAAGGTACAGTTACATAGAAAATTCTCATGTAAATTCAAATATTTGTAATTTTGCCTGCAGTGAAATGTCAAACTATTCAGTAAACATACTAGTAGCCAACTATAACTTTCTGATTAAAATCATACCATTCAGAAAAAGTCCAGTCGATACTAGAATACAACTACAATTTTAATAGTATGTGTTTAAGCAACATAAGCTGTAATTATTTCTTTCATTTATTTTATTTGCATTTCCAGCTTATGAAATATTCCAAAGAAAATGATGAAAAATTAAAATAATTTATTGATAAGTCCATTTTCTTATTTTAATCCCTGCTAGAGGTTTTGGTCCACATTTGCACTAGTAATCTTTTATTTTTTTCGAACTAGTATGATACTGGTATGATTAAACTGCAATTTTTCTAGTACATTTCCTTCCATTTTGAACTATGAAACTGGTATTTTACGACCAGTATGATACTAGTATATTTCCACTATATACAAACTAAAATTTCATGAGCAGTAGATGACTGGTATGTTCTTGTCGAAATCTGACTATTGACATCTCGTAGAACATCGCCATGTTAAAAATACTAGTTGCTTATGTGGAAATATGACAGTTGGCTGACTGGTTGGGCTTGGTGCATATACTAGTTGTAAGGTAGTTTGCAACTAGTTTGATTGACTGCAGGGTTTACTACTCGGATACAGAAGTTTACAAATCCATATGCATGTATGTATGAAACGAACACAGTGATCATAATTAAAAATTTACATTATTCAAACTCAGTAGGATATGATCAACGCTCATTTACGATCATGTTGTAGTTAAATGTAGAAGGCGTTACTTAATCACCTGCGATTATTTATTTTATGTGGTGGTGCGAGAAATTTATTTTAACTAAAGATTTTTCTACTTCTTGCAACTATAAGTAGACTTACTCGTTTATTAATTATTTTGTATTTATGAATATTATTTTGGTTAGATTCTTGGCTTTTTTTTCAATCTAAAATTTTGTTTTAGTTTTGAGCAACCGCGAGCTATGTTATATTTACCATATTTAGTATGTATGTTAGGGAGAAACTATTGAAAGTTTAGTTTTATGTTTCATTCTAAAATTTTTAGGTTGGGTTCGGTGTCAGTAACAGAATATTTGGGGTCAGTCACGCTCTATTTTAAATATCAATTACAACTGTTTATTCAACTTGGCTCCGTTTTCCAAGGAATTAAATAATAAATATAAATTTGGCCACACCTTTGTGAATATCGTACAGTTGCGAAATTATAAACATTTAAAATCATTAAATTTTTATACCTAGTAGTGCTTTGCACACAAGGTATAATAACTTTCGTCGCCTAACGACAGTACGTAACGGCATAAACGGATTGAGATAGATATTGACTTATATATATCCAAATGTTCAGGACGAAAAGAGAAATTGATTAATCCATGTCCGTCCGTCCGCCTGTGGGCACGATAGCTTCAGTGAATTTTGAGATATCTTAATGAAATTTGGTATGTAGGTTCCTTGGTATCTCCGAGCGCTATTTAAAATGGGCGAAATCGGATGATAGCCACGCCCACTTTTTATATATAGACTATTTTCGAAGATACAAAAAAAGTGATTACTCAGTACATAATACACCTATAGGGATAAAATTTGGTGTATACATTGAGATTGGGGCATAAAATAAATTTTTCAAGAAATTTTTGAAAATGGGCTTGGCACCGCCCACTTTTGATAAAGTCAAATTTAGAAATAATCTTCTTCTGTAAATGGTCATCTAACCGACCGGGCGATTTTGATCGTCCAACATAGCTCGCCAGTCGTTTCTTCGTTGCGCCAACTGGCGCCAATTGAAAACACCGCGGGATCGCAAATCGGTCTCCACTTGGTACTTCCATCGGAGTGGTGGTCTCCCTCTTCCTCTGTTTCCACCGGCGGGTGCCGATAAGAATACCTTCTGGGATGGAGCATCTTCGCTCATTCGCACTACGTGGCCTAGCCAGCGAAGCCGCTGTGTTTTAATTCGCTGAACTATGTCGGCGTCTGCGTAAAGTTCATACAGCTCATCATTAAATCTTCTTCGGTACTCGCCGTCGCCAACGCGTAGAGGTACACAAATCTTTCTAAGAACCTTTCTCTCGAATACTCCCAGAGCCGCCTCATCAGATATTGTTAGTGTCCACGCTTCTGCACCATATAGCAGGACGGGTGCTATGAGTGACGTATAGAGTGTTATTTTGGTTCGTCGAGAGAGGACTTTACTTTTCAATTGCCTACTCAGTCCGAAGTAGCATTTGTTTGCAAGAGTAATTCTTCGTCGGATTTCTAGGCTAACATTATCGTTGGTGTTAATGCTGGTTCCCAGGTAAACGGAGTCCTTTACTATTTCGAAATTATTTCTGCCAACAGTGGCTTGGTTGCCAAGGCGCGAATGCGCTGACTCTTTGCATGATGACAGAAGGTACTTCGTTTTGCCCTCGTTCACCACCAATCCCATTTTCTCCGCTTCTTTTTCTAATTTGGAGTAAGCATAAGTTAAGGCGCGGTTGTTAAGGCCAATGATATCAATATCGTCAGCATACGCCAGCAGTTGCACGCTTTTATAAAATATTGTTCCAGCGCGGTTAAGTTCTGCAGCTTGTATTATTTTCTCCAGCATAAAATTAAAGAAATCGCACAAAAGGGATCACCCTGTCTGAAACCTCGTTTAGTTTCGAACGGCTCGGAGAGGTACTTCCCAATTCTGACCGAGCTGGCGGTGTTGCTCAAGGTCATTTTGCATAGCCGTATAAGTTTTGCGGGGAAATCAAATTCAGACATAGCGGCATATAGGCAGCTCCTTTTCGTGCTATCGAAAGTGGCTTTAAAATCAACAAAGAGATGATGTGTGTCGATTCTTTTTTCACGGGTTTTTTCCAAGATTTGGCGTATTGTAAAAATCTGGTCGATGGTAGATTTACCAGATCTGAAGCCACACTGATAAGGTCCAATCAGTCTGTTCACATCAGGCTTCAGTTTTTCGCACAATACGCTTGACAGGACTTTATATGCGATATTCAAAAGGCTGATTCCGCGATAGTTGGCGCAGTTTGCAGGATCGCCCTTCTTGTGGATTGGGCAGAGAACGCTTAGATTCCAATCTTCAGGCATGCAATAATCCGACCATATTCTGCATATAAACTGATGCATGCGCCTTACCAGCTCCTCGCATCCGTGTTTGAATAGCTCAGCAGGCAAACCATCAGCGCCAGCTGCTTTATTGTTTTTCAATCGGGATATTGCTCTTCGCACCTCATTATAGTCGGATTGTGGAACGTCAATTCCATCATCTTAGATTGTGGGCTCGGGTTCGGCATCTTCTCTGGTTTCTTGCTTAGTTTCTCCATTTAAAAGGGCAGAGAAGTGATCCCTCCATATTCTGAGTGCTCTCTGAACATCGGCCACCAGGCCGCCGTTCTCATTCTTACAGGAGTTTGCCCCGGGTTTAAAACCTTTTGTCATTCGCCGAATTTTTTGATAGAATTTTCGGGCATTATTCCCGTTGGCCAGCATCTCAAGCTGCATTATTTCACGCTTTTCTGACTCTCTTTTTTTCGCCCGGAAAAGCCGCCTCGCTTCCCTCTTCAACTCGCGGTAGTGTTCACACACACTCCTCGTTGCATTCGATCTCAGCGTTGCCTTGTAGGCTTCGTCCTTTCTTTTCGTTGCAGCGCGGCACTCTTCATCATCATACCAGTTGTTTCTTCGCGTTCGCCGGAATCCAATTACTTCTTCGGCTGCTGTACGGAGTGCTCCTGACATATGATCGCACTGCTCATGCATTCCACTAGGTTGAATTGTGCTCTCGGAGAGCAGGTGTGAGAGGCGATCTGCGAAATAATTGGCGGTCTGTTGCGATTGCAGCTTTTCGACGTCCAGCTTTCCCTGCGTTTTTTGTTGCACCTGTTTTGTCGTACAGAGGCGGGTACGAATCTTGGCTGCTACTAGGTAGTGATCAGAGTCGATGTTAGGTCATCGTATTGTGCGAACATCTAAAACGCTGGAAGCATGCCGTCCGTCTATCACAACGTGGTCGATCTGGTTGCGTGTTTTTCGATCGGGGGACAGCCATGTAGCTTGATGGATCTTCTTGTGCATGAACCTAGTGCTGGATATGACCATGTTTCGGGCACCGGCGAAGTCGATCAGCCTGAATCCATTTGGCGAAGTCTGATCGTGGAGACTGAACTTCCCGACAGTGGGGCCAAATACACCCTCCTTACCCACCCTGGCGTTAAAGTCGCCAAGCACGACTTTGATATCATGACGGGGGCAGCGCTCGTATGTTTCTTTCAAGCGCTCGTAGAATGCATCTTTTTCCACGTCGTCCTTCTCTTCCGTCGGTGCATGAGCGCAGATAAACGATATGGTGAAAAATTGTACTTTTATGCGGATTGCGGCGAGACGCTCGTTCACGGGTGTGAACGACAGTACTCGGTGACGGAGTCTCTCTCCCACCACAAATCCCACGCCGAATCTGCGCTTGTCTTCATGCCCACTCCAGTAGATGTTGCAAGGTGTTTTGGTCGTGTTTCCACGCCCCGTCCATCGCATCTCTTGTATGGCAGTGATGTCAGCTTTTGCTTTCCTCAGGACCTCAACCAGCCGGGCAGCGGCACCTTCCCCATTAAGGGACCGAACATTCCAGGTACATGCCCTTATCTCAGAATCCTTATTTCGTTTGCGGGTGTTGTCATCTAAAAAAGGGGTTCTCATATCCCAGGCTTTGTTGTTGAATTTCATTGAAACGTTGTTTTATGTGGTGGGTCCCAAACCCAACGCACAACCCGTTTCACGGGAGGTTGAATTCTATTACACGTTTGTATAGCGAGCCGCTTGATCCAAGACAGACGCCCGCTTGCAGCCGCACCACATGGTGATCAGACGCTGCTGTTTGAACCCCCCAGCAAGCCCTTAAACCGATTATGTCGGAGTGGCCTTACCAGGTTGTCGCCCTCTCACGTTTAGCTCACCAGGTTACTTGGGCGCAAGGCCCGGAAGTAGTGAGCTGCTTGAACCGCATGCAAAGGAATCGCTCTGGCCAATCCCAGGTGAATGGCGATCAGAAACTTTCCCCGCTTGCGTGGACTTCTGCACACGGCCCCATAGAAATATTATTAATCATAAAGGAAAAAACGTTCAAGATATCGAAACGAAATCCAGCACGCAGGTTTCCAGGTATGCAAGGAATGTTTCAGGAAAAAATGGGCGGGATCGGTTAATGTTTACGCTTAGTTTTTTAACATAGTTTTGAAAAATTTTTTTGCAAAATTTAAAAAGCGATATTTCTACAACCAAGCAAGTTATGTCAATCAGATTTTGCACACATAAAAAGCTTTGTATGAAAAACTCGACCGCAAAAAAATGTTGTCAATTTTGAAGAGTTAGGCGTGGCGCCGCCCACTTATCAGCATACAATTTCTGCTATTTTCAAAGGCAATCTTGATATTTAAATGAAAATAGGCCAGCTGCTTTTTAGTAGTAGGTATTATACTCCTGCCAAAAATTAGCCAAATCGGAAAACACGCAAGCAAAACGGGCACGTAGTTAATAGATTACTACAATAGTTATATATCTTTTTTGATTTGCATACCTTTCATAGACATTAAATGTATGTAAGTATGAGAAGAAGAAGACAAAAGCACGATGAGCGGAGTCAATTTAGCCATGCCCGTCTCTCCGTCAGTCTGTCTGTCTGTCCGTCTGTCTATTTGAACGCAAACTAGTATCTCAGTTTTGCAAAAGAACGCTGAAATTCGTTGTTTGCTTTCGCCATTTTATAATATACTAGCAAAGCCGGTGGACGTTGTTTTGACGTTTTGATATATAGAACACATCTGTATATAAAATGTCATTCACTTGAACCAAATAAACTCCTAACTATACCGAACTGCAGCTTCATATAACCTGGGGGCTTTTCTAAAAGCTATATACAGACTGTGTCGTGCCAAGCGATCTCCTGAATCTATCGTAAAAGTGGAAAGGCAAAAACAAAACTCAAAATATGTGGGCGTGGCACCGCCCACTTTTCCAAAAATTTGTAGGTATTGACTAAGTGACACATATATCCAAATATCATTCATTTAGACCAAAAAAGTTCGGAGTAATGACGAATTGAAACTTTATATAGCCTGGGACGTGGCTCCGCCCACTTTTACCAAACTATATATTGTCTATGCTGTACCCAGTGAGCCCACAGTGTTACGCACGGAAGGTATATTACTACATTCGGCAAAAACGAATCGAGATATATATTTATTACTGTATATCAAAACGTCCAGGATGAAAAGTAAAATATCCGGGCAAGTAGTTAATACCCCACTGCAAAAGCGAAGTTATACGAGTATATCTTTTGATTTTAATACCTTTTATAAACATTAAATGTATGTAAGTATGAGAAGGAGAGAAAAGTTCACTAAAATGATCAGCACGATGAGCGGAGTCGATTTAGCCATGTCCGTCTCTCCGCCCGTCTGTCCGTCTGTCCGTCTGCCCGTCTGTCTATTTGAACGCAATTACGAGCTGAAAGTATTAAAATAGACTTGCGTAAATTGGGATGACATAATAGATCACTACTAGGTATATAATGTTCGGTTCCACCCGAACTTATACTTCTTTAATTGTTTATTTTAATATTGTTGTTTTTCCTGCGAAAACCCCAAGAGTGTGAATTTGAAAATAAAAATATGTTGGCAGCATGCTTTCCTACCACACCGAATGTCCCTGGTACAAGTGAATGGACAGGTAGCATAAAACTATGAAAAAGCTCAGCAGCAAACATCAAAGGTTTAGCCTTAATCTTTTTGGTGTTACGTTGGGAAATTTTTTAATTTTTATTATTATGTCTCTTATCATTCTTATTAATGTTATTATTAATTCTCTTCTTTTTTCAGAAACTACGCTGCCCAGAAGTCAACTTTGTCAGGACGCAACGCGGGGAATGTGTGAGCGTACCGTGAGTTTAATCGAGTTGATTTTTAAATTATGACCAAAAAGACAGAAAGAAGGGAGGGACAAACTTGAGATGGTAACTAACTAAAAAAAATAGTACGAAATATTTTTAAAAAATTTTACTGAATGAACATGTGGCCGATTTCGGGAGAGGACTTCGATGAGGAGGCAGCGCTTTTTTTACTTAAACAGAGAAAGCGAGGAATTATAAAATGAAAAGTTTCAATATAAGATGATGGAAATAATATTTCCCCTCAATTTTGAAGAGATATAAATATCCCTATTCACACCTCATTTTGCCTAAAGAGAAAGGGAGAGCTCGCCACTGAGTTATGAAATCAAAATCACCCAAAATCAAAGACTGTCCTCTAAAACAAATCAAAATTAAAAAAACCTAATACATAACAAATAGCTTATAGTCGAGCAACCCAACTGGTCAATCGTCGCAAATGCGTTGCTATTTATCTTGAACTACGCACATGACATTCGATTTTGCGTGTTGCGTTTGGGATCGGCACAAAAACCAAAAAAAAAAAGACACGACTCAACTGCGTACAAGGTTAGAAAAGCGCACGCATTGCCGCCAAATAACAAGTTAACAAACGGTAAATGGAGTGAGTTGGCATTGCAAGGCACGCAGCCACAGTCTCACGCGTCACGGTGTCATTGACTGGCGGCCTCACCGAATTGCGTATTTTGAGTATTTTGGCGGTATATCGGATTTATAACTGCAGATTGTATAATTTAAAAATTTTGTCAACCGAAGTGGACCGTAAACCGTGGAAAAGTCGTTTTGGCATGCCAAGAAACAAGTTTTTTACGTTGACAGCGAGTTCGTTGCTTCAGTCTTTGGAATTTTTGTTTTTCGATGTGTGCCAATATCAAATGCTTGCTGACTTTGTATGGCTAACATTTTCCACGTCGTCGGCATTGCGCAACGCGATAGGTGAAAACAAAAGTGTGGCATGCAGCAACTGAGTGTAATAATACGATGAACTTGACATAATTTTCGGTTTTTATTTTTTTCTTTGCGATGCTTTATGTTGCGTTTCGTGTAATTTCACTGCTTACTGTAAACTGTTAGTTCGATAAAAAAAATCGTGACTATACACATATTCACGATGGCTTTGTTTGTTGATACGCATTTTTGCTATCAAACATAATAGAAAATTCACTCTTAAAAATTCGGTTTTAATTTAAGTTCATGAAAGAATGGGTTAATTATAATTTTTAATGGGATGCTGACAACTGAGATAAACCTATTCTCAGTAGTCATGAGTCCGCATTTTTCTGCAATTTTGTACACTTGAGACTACAAAACATGCTCAAGTTTTAGGTAAATTCTTCTAGGGTAAGAACTACTTTTTCCTGACTCAGCAAATCCAAATCGGCTCAGCATCATATAATGTGCATCATATATTTAAACGTTGTTTTGCAACTATCGGGTCAAGTCATCAAAAATTTTGGAATGAAAGTAATTGATATGATTTCTTAATACAAAGGGAAATGGGGGAAAAATTCCTAAGGTATGTCTATTCAGTAATCGTGAAATTTTTTCGTTTTACACATTTCTAATTTATTGGATTAAGTAAGAAAAAGAAATGGAATAAAAAATGGCAAATAAAAGAAATAATTATTAGTTTTTAAACAAAGGGTATTTTTGTGATTTTGGCGATCCTGAGGTTTTCGAGATCTGATTTTACAATTCCGAAATCCCGAAATTATACGCAGGTCTCGGGTATTCACTATTTTTTTACAGGTTGGATAGGAAAAATGTTTATAAATAGCTTGCGAAACTATCTGACCTTAAAATATATAACATATAATTAGATTTTTAATAGTTTGCTTATTTAACAGGAAAATTATTTCATTATTAATAACAAACTAAAGTAGGTCCCCAACATTCTTCAGCAATTTCTTTAATTTTTAAGCAGATTTTGCGAATTTTTAAGGAGTTTTTATGCAATTTTTAAAATGAATCTTGAAAATTTTTAGGTTCTAATGTCGTGTAACTCCAGTTTTGTTACAGAAGATGTAAGTAACACAATCCACAAGAAAAATTAAAATATTTAATAATTATTGTTACTCATGAAGAAAAAATTAATATAAGTCACATATATTTCGTTTTTAGTAACATATTTCCTATCCCGAAAATCGCGGGATTTTTCAAGTATGAACCAAAAGATTTTCGGCACAAAAAATTACGGGATCCCCAAATCTCGGGATACCAGATTTGGCATCTCTAGTATGTAGTATGTTCACTAATCTAATAACATATCTCACGATAGGCAATCAACTTGAATTCCACCTGCTAACTAAGTTTTTAATTTTAATACTGTTTATTTCATTAACACAATCTTTAAGAAAATTTTGCTTTGATTATCATGAACAACGCAAAATAATACCAATCAATTTTAGATTTAGCACGCTTATTTGGGAGGCTAAATACTTAAATTATTTCCGTATTGTGCATTATTCCATACCTGTGGATATCCGCTGGAAGCAACACACTAAATAAGTGATTTTTAAAACAATAATTAGTATGAAAATTCAACGCCAAATAAATATGGTTAATATACGTGTTTGGTCATCTGTTGCGTTTGGGTGCGATAATTGATGTTTGTTCTATTTAATTGCTCGTTACTTAAGGTGATTAGAGCTTATGGTCAATTTTATATGCAACCTATTCATAACTGTGGAATAAATCGCTGAAAGAGACGTGTACAGCAAAACTTTTTTGTGTATCAAATTTATTGAAGAATGAGATGTGAGTCAAGTTCTTTGCTGAAGTCTTTCGTGTTGAATTGTCATACATTTGAAAGAAATAGCCTATGTACTCATTGCTGCATTTTTTTTCTTTTATTTCATTTACACATCTCGACCTTGACGGCTTGAGAGCGTACAAAAACAAAAACAAATATTATATTACATTAGGTAATCATTTTTATGTAGTTTAACACTTTGATTTTAAGCTTTTGCCATGCTAATTGCACAACTGGAAATTAATATCATAAAAGTGTGGGAAAAATACTTTGTCCAGCAGCTGGCCAACAGCATCATATCGATTAATAATTATTTTAATCGTTGTGAATTCAATAAACAATTTCCAATTAGAGGCTTTGTATGTATATGTAAATAGCTAAATGAGAACTAACGTGTTTTTTAATATTTATGCTGAGGTGTGGCCTTTAGACTGGCTGTACGTAGTAATTTGCAGTACAAAAGCGTCACAACCTCCAACTATTGAGTAGTATTGAAACGAAGTTCTCTAACAGCGCTACTTTTAGTTTTTCCCTAGAATATGAAGGATTTTCTCCTATTGCCATGTTTTTTCTTGATCTGGCTGTTTGTTTGGTTTTCTCTTTAAACAAACATAGTTGTAACGGTGATTACAAAAGGATATCAAAGTAAAAAATTCTTTTCAGCATTTCTTCCAAGTAGAGTGATCTGCGTACATTCGGGCTCGCGGAAGTTTGCAGATTCCGTTCACCATGAGTTCGGCTGCTTGTTGGTGGATGCTACATAAACGTATAAATACTTCTTATTTATAGGCTTGGCTATTGTGGACTTCCTATTTAAAACCCTCGTCTTCATCATAAAGTAAGAAAAGTCTCTACAAAAGCTTTACATATTATGACTTAAAGGCATCGAACTTGAATACCTGGATCATTTAAAGTAAAAGTACAGCAGTTAGGCTGGTTGATATTCCAGTGAATGAAAAGGCTGAAATCATCTACGGGAAGATCGCTGCTGGGTATTGTATATGGTAATCTGTCGTCCCAGTTTGCAGCATAGAAATGTCCACCAAGTTACTCTCTCGTCGGCCAAACAATTTAGTTAGTTGATCACGTCGTGATTGAGGTCAGGCAAAGATCGATAGTGTTCCATGAAGTCCCATTGTCGGCTCGGAAATTCCTTTTGAGTAAGCCAACATCCTAGCACTCTCTTGAAAAGTGAAACTGGCAACCCAACGATGTAACCGAACATAGTTCTTACTCATATCGTTATATGGAGACCAAATGCATTGCGGGAGTAAAGAGAAGTAAATCTTCAAACACGGACTTTAGTTCCATGAGCGGATGCGGCTACAAAACGGGTACACGATGCCACAAAAATCACATACGCGAACAAGCTGGACCTGATGAGTTTCCCTCAGGCTTAATAAGTCTAAAGAACTAAAGCAGCATATCTATAGTACCGAGCAATTGCTGAGGCATGCTTGTGTTAGTGAGATCATTTTGCTATTGTGGAAAAAGTAGCGAAAACAAGAATCGAGTTGGCGTGCCATTTGTCAGCCAAATCATCGACGAAACGATTCCGCCATGGTACATTTCCTAACTCACGCCTTGGAATCATGGACGATATCGAAAAATCAGATATTAAAGGGTTCAATTAGTCTCTTCGATTACTCTTTTCATATGACATCCTTGAAAAAAGGGAACAGTTGAACAGGGAAAGTGGTTGCGACTACTAAGACATTTTCATAAGTCAAAAAATAAATACCCCTACTGCTCCCATCTCTTGCCTTCTACTGTAGCTAACCAAAAATGACTCACAAAAAATGCCGACAACATTTAAAATGTCAGAGCATTTTCACACGATTTTTTGAATTTTTTAGCTATGGGGCATGCAAGTGTATCACGAAATCATTCATTTTTGCATCGGCCTAAACAATGCTTAAGCATATAAATAATGCAACTCAAATCTGGATCCACCTTCAAGTAGCCAAGGTCGTTCGCTATTAAAGCACACGAACCAATCCAGAACAGAATGGACAAACAAAAGCTAAACAAAAAATCTAAGCCAAATGGGGCGTTATTCGTTGTGATTACAGTTTACCATTGTACGCGGAACTGTGATTAACTAATTTTAAAATTTGCTTAAGGATATTTAAATTCATAAAAATGGAATCAGCAAACACGATTGCGGACAAGCTAAGCATGCAATGCAAAATGTTGTAAAAGAATAAGAACATGCAACACACATGCACTAACATCCATACAACCGTACAACAATGGCGACATAAATAACCTAGCAACAACAAAAAGCTATAAAAATGAGCAGCTAATCATTGTGTCGCCATCAAATCGCACAAATCGAATATAATCTGCACGGTTAGTAAACAAAATAGGAGAATAGTGACCAACTGACTGTCCAAGCAGCATAACCGTTCCATAGACAAATGGCAGTTAGTTTGACGCCATAACCGATTAGTCATAAAAATCCAACAGAAATTGGCTACACGTCAGCAAGCCATTGCAAAAGTCAATTTTATTTGTTTGCCACACGCTTACACATTTCCATTATGCATAAAAAGACGACATAGATACCGATCAACCCATTCTTACATGAACCTTGGTTGTTTTTACCTTTTCTTTAATCCAATAACTCTACTTTTAATGGTCAGCCAATATAAACATTCAAGAGCCGTCTCCGCCAACGCAAAGTTTTATTGTGAATTTGAACGTGAACTGAGTACTGTTACGTTTACCGTTGAAAACTAGTGTATAAATTCTGTTTTTAAATATTTTTATGATCAATTAACTTGGTTACTCGTGGAACTGACTCCAACAACGTCAAAGTAGATCGAGAAAAATGAGTAGTGGTCAAGCTTGAATGGAATGAGGTTGACACATTCTTCTGCTTATAGAAAACCTTGAACACCCTTTCTGGCCTATTTCTATTGACATAATGACCCATGTGAAAATGTTTGTTGCATGGAACCCCAAAGACCAAATAGTTCGGCGAACACCATATGTAAACTTGTTGCTTATTGTTTTGACAGTGAAAGCCACCGTGAATGCTGTGGGAAAGTTGCTGAAGTGAATAGGTAAGCTCGGTTTGAACATTGTTGCAGTTATTGTAGCAGTACTTCGGCGTGCCCATTAACGAAATTTTCTTCACTGGCTTTTATCGAACCCTAGGAGACCGGCAGTTTTAATAAGGTTATATAGGCAGCTATAGTTGGTACGACGACAGACCTGGTTCCAGCGCTTACTGAAATCTTTTGTTATTTACGGTGGAGGTGGCTTAGATTCAAGCAACCGTCTAATAGAATGTTATGGTTTTCATGGACATTTGGGCATTTTCGCCTCACTATATAAATGATACTCCGGCCACACAAGGAGACATCGTGTGGCAGGTCTAAGTGCGGTGCTCTGGAAAGTGCGTATTTGGTAAACTAGGCGACGATATTGGTGACCACAATCTTAGGACTGACTTTCTTATTACTTTGTTATGCCTTCCGACCACTCAGAAAGTTGATCTTCAATAGTTTTAGGTTTGAATTAAATAATTTGTTGAAGTGTGATATGGCTGCGTATATCGGCGGTATTGTTGTTGTTGTTGTTTATAACGACAAAAACTCTCCCCGAAGGTTTAGGTGAGTGTTGTCGAATTGACAGTCCTTGGCCGGATATGAACCCAGTACGCGATTTGGTACAACCGATGCAACCGTCTAGGTCAGTGAAGGTGAAGATAGGTAACGAGACGTGAGAGGCATCAAATCCGTTGATCAAACGTCGGGCTGCACGTCAATACCTTTGTGCATTTAAGTCGCCGGTATGCCTACCTCGGCCATATTCTAAGCTCCTAACCCCAGATCTTCACTATACGCCTACTCTTGCAGCAGATTCATTAAAAGTGGATCGACGTGTAACATCTCTTTGTAGATTTCAAAGCAGCTTTCAAAAGCACTAAAACAAAGCTGCCTATATGGTGCTATGTTCGACTTTGAATCCCTTCTAGAGCATTTACGGCTATTCCATTATCCTCTTTGGGATTGCCAAGGAGCAGTGCTAGCCATTAGACACATAGACATACTTCAGACAAAGGAAAATTCCTATTATAGGACTTCTTTGATTTTGACGGCTTTAGCAGGTCATTTGCAAGTTCGTGACATTTTGAGGCTGTAGAACATCTATAATGTTTTGGTCGGTGTTTAAACATCCGCATGCAGATTGTGAGTTCTTCGCTTTCCCGATGGCTTCTTCAACCTGTATAAATATAATGGCAATGCGCATCTGACTGGTTTTCCTGCTATGTGCTTTCCTGGAAGCTCGATGTATAAATTGCAGAAAGAACCGGGCTTCTCTATGGAGCGACGCAACCTTAACTATAAATGCAATTGTAGCCTTGTCATTGGGGTTAGTCGGGTTGCACAGGGTTTACAGTTGACCAAAACTTGCAATACCAGCAGAGAGATTCCAAGACTGGGGTGGTCGTCCCATTTGGTGCGATTGTACTGATCCGGCAGCAGCCTGATTTCGACTTGGGATAAAAAACTGACTAACAGTTGAAGCCGTCGTGTGCCCTTGGGCTTAAAACCTTGTTAACATTTTGGACCCGGAGATCACTTCGCATTGTTTCAGGATAGCGATCCATGCTTCTCCATGTGTTCAGGCGAGAGAGTTTAGTTTCAATTCGGCTATAGCAGCGAACGGTTGTATAACGAATATATTGTGTCAATAAAGAATATTACAAAAATCATAAGGGCATTGTGTCTTTATTTAAACAGAAAACATAATTTGGTCCTACGAGCCGAAGGGTAAAGCGTATACAGTGCACTTGCTGCGGGATATTGTCAGCTAATTTAGCGAAAGATAAAATGATGCGATTAACTGGTGAATTTGGCAATGTAAAATTTAGCGAATGTGACTGCGTATAATACATGAAAATATGCTCAATTCGAATGGCAGCAGAGCCAACTTGTAAAAGTTGTCGGCACTGCATATTTTTCCGCTTGCCCCTGCTGGGCTTATAACGGCGAAGCGGTCTTCGTAAGAACTGTTTTGTGCACTCCGGCGTGGTTGGTGGCTCAGCTAAAAGGGCATTGTGCTGCGACTTTGATTTGGTTTGTGCTTCATTTTGTTTTGGCTGAGTTCATCACGACATTACCGGCGACTTCGGCGTAGCTGCGATCTTTGTTGTGGTCCTGCGAGCAATCGGGACTGCGAGGTGGGCAGCTGCGACTTTAATTTCATTTTGATTCCACAGATTTGTTCGGTTGAGAGTATTATTCAGCGATCTACTCAGAGTAATATTTAACGAATGTTTCGGCCCTCGCGATGTTCCTATGGGTTTGAACGTTCTTTGTTTTTTTTGTTTTTGTTTTTATTTAAAAGCGCAAAGTAAGCTTTGTTAAAATTTTTTCGTTCACTTATATGAACAGGAAAAATGTGAAGAGCAATAAAAATTTAATTTTCAGAGCATACCAGCGAGCATTTGTATGTCAAAATAAATATTTTTACTTTTATTAATAAATTAAAAAACAAATTTTTGCATCGAATTTCAAATAAACTTAGTCGTTTGAATTGATATACGGGGAAAATGCCGAATTTGAAGAAAGCGGAGAATAAGAGGAAAGGAACGAAGGCAATAAAGAGGGCTGGAACGTCGCTTTCGGTGGGAGCAAGGAACAAGCGTTCTGCGGAAACTTTAGCTAGATCTACAAATGGTGTGTATGTATGACAAGGTAGACAATATAGTTTAAAGTGATGGAAAGTTGGGGAAATATTGGCGAAATTGGTCGCCTATGCTGAGTAAATTACTAATGGCCTCTATTTGTCTGCGGTGGTTGAGGGTATTATTTCATATTTGTATACATATATCGGCGAATTCAGGCGATTTATGAGACAGTTCAGCGAAACAGCGACATGAGGTGAAGTGGTTGAGAAAATGTGGCCTTTGTGCTGTCGTTAAGGAAATTGCTGCGCCATTAAAAACCTTGCGTAATATGCATATCAGTGACTAAACGGGGGTTATTTAAGTATTGTGTTGGAATTATTCTGTAGAACCTTTATATTAGTTCCTTGTAAACTTGAAATTTCTTTTGGGATTTTCAGACGAGGTGCAAATGTCAGCAGTGCAACGCGAGGGACCGGAAATAAGCTCAGCGATTCCCGTAGAAACCATGGCCATTATGGACACTGTAATATCTGAGGGTGTTGAAAGCGATTTTAGTATTCGGGTGGACATAGATTTTACTGTATCCCAAATTCAAGGCCAGTCGGACTGGTTGTCTTCGGTGGGATCGCAGGTTATAAGCGTTGAAATTATGAGAGCTCGCCTTGATATTCTGACCACAGCTTGGGGAAAATTCGAATCTAGATCTAGAGAGTTGCAACAAAGGTCACGAAATGAATTGCAACGGAGTGATAACACCGCGCGCCAACAAAAGGTGGAAGATATTTATGTGATAACTCGGGCCGAGCTATGTCAGAAGATCAAGGCATTAGAACCAACCCCATCTACAACGGGTTTCAGTCATGCCAATAGTCGTTCGCTACAGTTACAATTTGCAGAGCTGGCTTTGGCAGATCGACTTCCTTTGTTTTTCGGGGCTCATAAAGAATGGATTCAGTTTAGGGACATATTTACTGCAGAGGTTATTCAAAATCCGCACCTCACGAACCTACAGCGACTACGGCGCTTGCAGAGCTGTGTAAAAGGGGATGCCGCTAGGGCGATGGGTTATTGGCCGCAGAGGGAAGAAAGCTTTGGTGATGCTTGGAAAACGTTGTGTCTTGCTTTTGACAATGAATATATGTGCCACGCCGCACATTGCTCTGCAGTTTATGGGTTACCCATTTGGCCAAAGGCCACCTATGCATTAATTCGGGCAATTCCCAATTTGCAAACAGATTTTTATGAATGGCTTGGACGTAAGAGCAGCGGTTTGCTAGGTAGGGCATCACTACCTGCGGCTAATCAAAGCGATCTACGTGCACCCAATTTGCAAGTGCATCAGCGAATAAGGCCAAATGTTTCGGTTATAGCTAGATACCCTTGCCTAAATTGTTCCGGTGATCATGCCTTTCACCGTTGCCCTGGGATTCGCCGTATGGCCCGAGAGGAGAAGATAAAGCGCGTTGTCGAGTTGGGTCTATGTCAAAACTGTCTAAGAAGAGGACATAATGCTCGAAATTGCCTGGCAAGCCGTTGCCCAAGATGCGCAAGGGCGCCGCACAATAGTATTCTGTGCCCCAAGTTATCAGCGAATTCCAACGAAGAGGCTGCTCATGTATCTACATTAGCAACGGGACTAGAGGAAGATAGACAAGAAGAATAGCAGTTAACTAATAACATGGAAACCAGCCTCGGGGTTTCCTGCAGCACAGTTTCGTCACCGCCGGCAGAGCATGTAGAATCTACTATATCCAAAGACGGTGCCGTAAAGTTAAATGACAGCTTATTAGCATCCGCAGAGGTGCGTTTCCTAACCAGTAGTGGGAAAATAGTTAGGATGCGGGCAATATGCGATACTGGAGCACAGGTGAACTTGATTAGCGCTAATGTTGTGACTGATAATAAGATCTTTACGCGGCGAACCAGAATAGGCTTGTCAACTGCTGTTGAGGCAGGGTCCTTTGTCTGTGACAGGTCGGTTACTGGTCATTTGATGTCAATTCACAATGATGACTTCCGGATGCAGTTTACTAGTCTTGTAGTCCTATCGGTATTGGGAGAAATGTTACAACCTCAAAGGTGCTTTCAAAGTCAAGATATACCCGGTGATATAATGGCGCATTTAGCGGATCCAAACTTTAGGCAACCAGCGCGAGTTCAACTGCTTTTAGGAGTTGGTGTCTGGGCGCGAGTTATGCAGGATAATATACGTCGACTTTCTTCGGGATTTGTGGCAAAAGAAACTCGTTTAGGTTGGCTGATTTTTGGGGAGGGTTCAAACAATTCCAGTGTCGCGGCGACCAACTTCACAAGAGATATAGAACAAGCCGGAGAAGATTCTCGCCTTGATAATATATTACGAAAATTCTTTGAATCAGAGAGGATGATGCCTGGTGACGAATCTAGCTGGACAGCGGAGCAGCAAGCTCGCGAGGATCATTTTATAAGAACGCATACCATTGACTCACTCACCGGACGTTATATCGTACAGATTCCAGTGCGATCCAATTGAGACAGCATTGGATCAAATAGAGCAATAGCACTACAACGGTTTTTGAGATTGGAGCAACGCTTTAGAAGCGATGAGGAGCTTAAGCAGAAATATCAAACGTTCATTAATGAGTATTTAGAGAGGGATTGGTTGCGTCCAGGAACTAAGCCTCCGGGAAGCAAGGCCTTTTATGTTCCCCATCATGCGATAACGAAAAAGTTTCGGGTGGTCTTCGATGCGTCCTGTGCTACGGATACTGGGGTATCGTTGAATGAGGTTAAAATGATCGGACCAAAGTTGCAGCAGGATTTGATTGATCTGCTCTGGGGATTTCGCTTGTATGCGTATGCCGTTTCAGCGGACATCAAACAAATGTTCCCTCAGGTTAGGGTTGCAGAACAGCATTGGGATCTGCAACGCATATTTTGGCGCAATGACGGCGGTCATATAATGGAATATTGGCTTACTAGAGTGACATTCGGAATGGCATCAGCACCCTTCTGTGCCGTTCGAGCAATGCAACAGTGCGCGAAGGACAATTCATCAAGGCTTCCTCGAGGCGCACGGGCCGTTCTGCATAATTTCTACATGGATGATTGTTTGGTAGGCGATGACACGGAGGAAGAATTATTGCAACTTTGCCGACAAATGCAGACGCTTTTAGCAGTTGGCGTGTTCGAGCTTACCAAGTGGCGTTCAAATTCCAGCCATATTAATCGATCTTTGGATAACCAGTCAACTGAAGGCGATGCCTGGTTGAATACCCATATGGAAGCATCGGTGCTGGGTCTCAAATGGAGTCCTGCAACGGACGAGTTTGCTTTCGCCGTTCAATCGCTGCCCGACCTCTACTCCATTTCTTGGTCTAAGCGCTCAATTTTAAGTATAACTGCACGGATTTATGATCCTAATGGTCTGGTTGCACCCTTCATAATAAATGCAAAGCTATTAATTCAAAGGCTTTGGAAGGAAAGGCAAGATTGGGACGAAATATTACCAGATCCTTTGAAGAAAGAATGGCATGCTATTTTCGAACAAATTCCACTGTTTAACGATCTTCGTATACCTCGCTGGATAGTTTATACACGACGATTCACCATGACTTTGCACGGGTTTTCGGACGCGTCTATGCAGGCATTAGGGGCTGCTGTATATGTAACTATATATACGGATGTCGGAGTTGAATCCAATCTATTATTAACCAAGTCGCGAGTGGCACCTCTACGAGTGGAAACAATACCACGTCTCGAACTACGAGCAGCAACCCTACTCAGTGAGTTAATGCAGCGTGTGGAAACTCTTTGCCAAACGCAGCATCATATAAAGATTGGCTCTATCACGTGTTGGTCTGACTCAATGGTCGTTCTCTGCTGGTTAAGGCGGGGCGAAGGCTACCTAAAGCAGTTCGTAGCAAACCGCGTTAAACAAATGAAGACGAACATTCCTACCTGCAAGTGGAGGTATGTTCCTACTGATAAAAATTCAGCTGACCTCATTTCAAGAGGAATGTCAATGCGGGAGCTGATGGATTTCAAACTTTGGTGGCACGGACCTGAGTTCCTTTAAGCTGGCGGAGGATAGGTGGCCTAAACCACCAGAAGGGGTATCAGGAAATATCGAAACAGAGGTTAAAAAAGAATTCCGCCTCCCAAGAGGTCGTACCGAAGGTGATCCATTGGTCGCCAACGTTAATATAATATCAATTGGACACGAATCTTTATTGGATCGTTACTCATCTACAAATCGTTTAGTCAGAGTTACAGCTTGGGTGCTCAGATTTACTCGGAACTGTCGATCAGCACGATTAGAGAGACAGAAACGTCATCTAAGTAATAAGGAAATCGAGGGCTCGTTAGCATTTTGGATTCGGAAAGAGCAAGATAATTTTTATAGGGGTGATATCCGCACACTAGCCCTCCGTGCACAGAATGAGCAACCGGAAGAGGGGTTTGAATTGTCAAATTCCGTTGCAGGGCTGGCTCCATTTATTCAAGATGGCATACTTCGTATGAGTGGACGATTACAAGAAGCAGATATACCTGACACTCAACGAAATCCAGCTATATTACCAGGTAAGGGGAGATTGGCATTGTTGATTGCGGAGGCAACACATTTGAAATTTTTGCATTGTGGAGCCCAGCAACTTGTTGCAACTTTGAGACAAAACTATTGGATCATCGGGGTTCGGGCTTTAGCGAGATCGCTTATCAAAAGATGTACGATATGCGAAAGGCTGCGAGCCAGAATGAGCGAGCAAATGATGGGAAATCTACCTGCTTGCTGGGTACGCCCAGCCCGTCCATTTGTACACTCGGGGGTCGATTATGCCGGGCCCATACAAGTCCGTCCAGATCGGCGGCGAGGGAATGTCGTCATCAAGGGGTACATTGCAGTATTTGTATGCATGGTATCAAAGGCGGTGCTTTTAGAATTTGTTTCGGATTTGTCCACTAAAGCCTTTATTTTGGCCTTCATCCGTTTTACCTCCCGCTATGGGCATTGTTTACATCTCTGGAGTGATAATGGGACCAACTTTGTAGGAGCTGAACATGAGCTAAGTCGGATGTTGCAGACTTGGCAGAACTCAGATCTATTTGACCAGCTATCAGCTCGACAAACCGAATGGCACTTCATTACTCCGTCTGCGCCACATCAGGGGGGACTCTGGGAGGCTGCGGTTAAGGCCACAAAGCACCACCTTCGGCGGGTGATGGGAGCTCGCTTGTTAACCATAGAGGCTGTGCAGACACTGCTGGCAGAAATCGGGGCTGTGCTGAATTCTCGTCCATTGTGCGCTCAAAGTTCTGATCCGCAAGATTTAGCCGCATTAACACCGGGGAATTTTTTAATTGGTGAAAGTTTAGTACCAGTATTAGGAGAGCAAATACCAGTAGAATGGCCGGAGAACCGCCTCGACTATTGGCGATCACGCCAGAAAATCACACAAAGGTTTTGGAAGCTATGGAGTGAAAGCTACCTACATGAACTTCAGCAACGCCCAAAATGGCGCGAAGTTAGACGAAATCTCAAGGTGGGTGACTTGGTAGTCCTAAAAAACGAATCTACCCACCAACTTTATGGAAGATGGGTCGAATCACGGCGTTACATCCAGGCAGCGATGGGCTAGTGCGCAATGTAACAGTTTGGACTGGTAATAGCTACATTAATCGTCCAGTACAAAAGCTATGCATGCTACCTGTGGAACCTATTGAGCCTCGAGAAATATCTAGTCTCAAGGCCGGAGTATGTTCAGGCGAGAGAGTTTAGTTTCAATTCGGCTACAGCAGCGAACGGTTGTATAACGAATATATTGTGTCAATAAAGAATATTACAAAAATCATAAGGGCATTGTGTCTTAATTTAACAGAAAACACCATGCTCCGGCCCATTCAGCACTTTTCCTATGACATTATCGCACTTTCATAGCTTCTGGCTACATCGCGAGCATTCAAAGAAGATGTGTGTAGCAATCACTTCTCATCTTCAAGTTCTCCATTCTTTATAAGCATTTTCTAAAACTTTTCATTCTAAATATCTACAGTTACAGGTGATAAGGTTCTATTATCGAATAGCATCATATTTAGCTGTCCAGTTTTTGGCAGAAGCAGGCGGAAGTAGTTCGGCATTGACTTACCCAGGCTTCCTGGTACTCATAAGGTTTGAACGCAGTGACGTCACAGTTTTCCAGGTGGTACCATAACGGGTATTTTTAACGTCCAAAGGAGCATCTCTAACACGGAATAGTTGTAACTCAACTTTACCTAACTTAAAAGTTGACAATAGAGTAAGATAAAGATCACTTATAAAAGAAAGCATCTTACTGAAAAGCTTCTTTAGCTTCATGAGAACAAAACAACTAAATTCAAGTAAGATGTATTCGACTCTTTTCACCGTCCACTAAGGTTAGGCCGTCTCACTCTCATAGTCGCCTCTTAGTCATAAGCCACACCTCTATCACTTCGACCTTTACTAATTCTAAATAAGAAAACATTTCGTATTTTTCTGTTTTTTTAAATTTTTTTCAAAGTGACTTTTTTATTGCATCAACAAATAACCGACATGTAATTACCTTCTATCTTTGTTTTACGACATTTTAATGAACTGATGCACTTCCATATTGAGCTGTTAATGTCTACATCAAATATCATTTGCATATGTGTGTAGTAGAGATGCCACGAATATTCGGCAACTATTCGGTATTCGAACTATTCAGTCACATTTTTCACTATTCAGTATTCGGCCGAATATTTCAACTCATGAAAAAAATAACACAAAATATTACTCACAAAGATATTTATTTAACCAGCAAATTAACATATTAATATCTAAAATCTACCAGTGGTAAGTTATAATGAATGAAAACAATTTTTTCAACATTTGTTATAAGCAGACGATTGCGTTTCTCCTCATAAATGATACCTGCTTCCGAAAACAGCCGCTCACTGTATACACTACTACCAGCAGATGAATAAACCTTAGCAAATTGTGCAAGGGTTGGATATTGTTTTGCGTTTGCTGACCACCACTTGTAATGATCTGCTGTTCATCTAGTTTCGTCTGCAACCGAACTTTTCTGTATTACAGCTTTATCTGAATTGAATGAAATCGCCCAAATCCAGTGTTCACCGTTCAGAATGGCTAACCATGACTTACAATAAAACCTTCTAAGTCAAAAAAATCTATGAAAAGCTGCTATTTTACTCAATTGAGTTGTTTCGTTCTACAAAAAAATGTGTTGAAGGGAGCTAGCAGCTTTTTATACCTTTCATGAACATACACATAAGTATACCGAAATGATCAGGGCGATGAACTGGGTTGATTTAGCCATGTCCGTCTGTCTGTCTGTTCGTCTATCTGTTTGAACGCAAACTAGTCCCTCAGTTTTAGAGATATCTCAATGAAATTTGGTAAGAGGCAGCCATTTTGTAAAGCATTAATCATTTGTCGGAACCAGCATGATCATACCAATACAACGCATAGCTCCCATACAATCGATTGTTCCGATAAACGGGTTTTGGCCTATAACTGTTGCAATTAAAAAGCTAGGAACGTAAAATTTTTGCAGGCGGCCGCCGTGGTGTGAAGGTAGTGTTGCCGGCCTACCACACCGAAGGTCCATGGTTCGAGCCCTGGTACAGGTAACATCAAAAGTGATTTGAAAAAAGTTGTTCAAAACGGGGTCGCCCCTCGGCAGTGGTTTGGCAAACTCTCCGAGTGTATTTCTGCCATGACAGGCTTCTCAGCAAAAATTCGTCTCCTTTGTAGATGCCGTTCGGAGTCGGCAAAAAACTGTAGGTCCCACCAATTTGTAGGGAAAATTCAAATCGGCACACCACAAATTGGAAGAGAAGCTTGGCGCAAAAATCTCTTAGGAGGTTTATGATGATATACCTGTTGCATATCGCGCCATAGAGAGAGAGAGTACATATTGTATATGTAATGTGTGTAGTGATCCAGATCGGACCAGCATAACGTATAGCTCCCATACAATCGATTTTTCCGATAAATGGGGCTTGGGCTATGTATCTTTAAATGATCAGTTTTGCAGAGTTTGTACTAATTGTGAGTAAGGATCGGACACTTAAAACCGTGATGCGTATTCATGAAAGGTATAAAGTCTTCGGTACAGTCGAAGACAGCTTTTTCCTTACTAGTTTCTTTATAAACCAGCAGACGCTATCTCGCCCAAAGGCAGACCTGGTCAAATTTAAAAGCATCTACTCACCTTTGTTCATTTCCTTCTCACATTTTAGGAGATATTTCCGAAACTCATTGAAATATTGAAGCACCTATTAGATCCTTTCGTTTGATAAAGAAATTGTACTAGCACATTTGGGGTCCCCCCTGGTCCACACATTGGTCGATAACTCCAAAACCGGTAGAGTTTTCGAAATAAGCGATATGTCAAACTTTAAGTGAGATATTGAGTAATGCAGCTGTGATGTCCTATAAAATTTACTTAAAAAACTAAAATGTACGGACATCGATTTGTTACAATTTTATAATATGTGGAGATGACGAGCTGTACCTTCTAACCCATGAAAGTACTAAGTGCTGCGAAATATTCGGCTGCCGAATATTATGCGCGTCGGCTCAGAGTGTCGCCGAATATTCGCTATTCGACCAAATAAGTATTCGTGCAATCTCTAGTGTGTACATATCTATATTGACGTATAATTAAGTCAAATGACTTTAGTTCCTCCTTCAGGTAAGTACTAACTTTATCTTCAAAAAATTGGCTGGGAGATCTATCAATGAGAGCATACGCAGTCATAAATAAAGATGTAAATTAATGTGCCTCTTGAAAAAATTTTGCGTTTCTCCATGGAATTGTATTTTATAGATTTCTGTAAAAGTATTACTGAACAATTTTAAGGTCTACCTTAGCTGAACAGATTTGATACTTATTTCAAAAATCAGATTTCTTAAATAAAAATAGAAAGACCAGGCAGACGTATTTCCCTGTAGTGATTGTGGCTGCTTGATCATTTTAAACGACCAAATAATATGGAAATGATGAAGACCTATCAAACTATTGAAGTTTATAGCTACATATATGTTTCGGCACAATGCATAAAGTGTCCAAGGATCTAAATAATGTCTTCGTACATGAAATGATCCAAAACTACTTCAATCGTTTGCAATTTACCCTCAACAGTATTTCACTGTTTTGGTTTCGGCCTTAGAAAAACAGATTTAATTTCACAGAAAATAAGATCCCTCGTTGTATTCTATTATACCAGCTTATGGGGGGTCCGGCAAACAATTATTTCGCTTTTGTTTGGAGCTAGTAAACCCGGCCCGCTTCACTGCATCTCATTACTAATAATAGACTGAGTCCGATTTTAATTATTATATCCCCCATACCAGTTAAGATATGGAACTTAATTACATTGCTTATTGCAGCACTCATTATAACCTTTCGTTTGACACCGATAACGTTGATCCATATATTGACCAAAATCTCCGAAAGTGGTCGAACTATCGAAATAAATGATCAATTTTAAAGTTAATATCTAGTAATGCAACTGTGTAAGCTTGATTTAATTCCATTCAGCATTTTTTGAGTGATGCGCGCCCAAACATACAGACGGACAGGCAGACAAAAATTCTAAAAATGGTCGATTTGGCTTCTATTGGCTTAGTCATGATCCCTCTTTAAATTTTTCTTAAATATCTACAATGTGCAGACATCGACCTGTTACAATTTTAATATATGTGTAGAGGTACAAATTTTTCGCAAAGTACCAGGAAATAATTATTTCTAGCAATCTTGTAGGCTTCTAAAAATCATCGAACTTCGTTTACCGGCTAAATGAAATAATGGAACCTTTGTTTGATGCTTCGAAATATATCGTCGCGGTTGTTATAAATCATGTTTACGTCAATTTTATGATTTCTTGCTCAAAAAAACTAGTACATCTTTAATTTGGTGTTTTAGTTTTGTCACACTTTTTTTAGTATCAAAAGTGCAATGAATTTTTTTAATGGACCTTCAAACCTGTTTCCGCAGAGGGACTTTTGAAGCCTCAGTTTTGTCGCGCACTGTACAAATTTATACATTAACAAGTAAGGAACTCTAAGTTCTGGTGGAACCCAACTTTAAACACCCAGTAAAATCGGTTGTGGTAAATTGGTAAATTGTTGTGGAGCTATGACCTATAGGGGGTTTAAACTTTTTCTACTACCATGTGGGCAACCTTATAAATAAAAATGAATGTGTGTCTGTGTGTCTGGCTTTCAAAATACTTAGCCGATCTTTATGAAATTTTCACAGTAGATTCCTGGGTTCACTGGTTACAGTATAGGCTATATATAATTCTATAAAAGTAGGGCGTGCCACGCCCTATGCTATATAGATTCTTGGATTCAGTCGTTCCAGCATAGGCTATATATAATTTTGAAAAGTGTAGATATTATACCTCATATCATGCATCGTAATTTTATTTAAGACGGTTCTGAAGTTAATAATAGCTGAAATTTTACAAGTTATTAATAAGATCATTAGGTTATTATAACTACGAAGTTCTAGCATTTTATCTGCATCAGTGATTTAGATATGGCATGTTCCGCTTTCCTACCTCTCTTTTAGAAAAGTTTGGTCCAAAAGTGGGCGCGGTCGTCCCCCGATTTTTCTTATTTCCGTGGGCGTGCTCTACATGTCTATGGTATACCTCGTCTTAAGTTTCGTAATTCTATCTTACACCGTTATGAAGTTATTAACAGTCAAAATCATAATCATTTGCAAAAATCATATAAAGAATAAGAAAACGGTTCTGAAGTTATTAAGAGTGTAGGTTTGAAAATTTCTTCACTCCCCTTTTCCAAAAATTTGATAAAATCGTCAATGGGACAACCATATTAAGAAATCTAGCAAATTTCATAATTGTATCTCATTTTATTATTGAATTAACCGATTTTATACGTTTTTGCAAACTTTCGATATCGAAAAAAGGGGCGTGGTTATGGTTCGATTTCGCCCATTTAAATAGCAACCTACCTTAAGCAGAAAGCAACCTTTGTGCGAAATTTCATTCAAATATCTCAATTTTTATTCAAGTTATCGTGTCCACGGACGGACGGACGGACATGTGTCAATGGTTTCCTCTGCTTATTCTAAGAACTTTGATATATGGAACTCCAAACCTATCTCTATTATTTTGTACCGTTACAAACCACCGTTATATGACCAAAACTATAATACCCTGTGTACTAGAAGACGCTGGGTATAGCAAAATCCCTGAAAAACACTTTTCTCAAAAACGGTGAAATAAGATGTGAACTTGGAGCCCGGGAACTTGGTACATCTTCTGCTTTAAATAAAAACAGCTGCATATACATACATAAGTAACTTACATAATTAGATGTTGTAAAAGTAAAGCAAAACCAGAAGGAAAGGACTGTCTTCGGCTGTGCCGTAAGCTTTATACCTTTCATGAATACGCATCACGGTTTTAAGTGTCCGATCCTTACTCAGAATTAGTACAAACTCTGCAAAACTGATCATTTAAAGATACATAGCCCAAACCCCATTTATCAGAAAAGTTTGAAAATTTCTTCACTCCCCTTTTCCAAAAATTTGATAAAATCGTCAATGGGACAACCATATTAAGAAATCTAGCAAATTTCATAATTGTATCTCATTTTATTATTGAATTAACCGATTTTATACGTTTTTGGAAACTTTCGATATCGAAAAAAGGGGCGTGGTTATGGTTCGATTTCGCCCATTTAAATAGCAACCTACCTTAAGCAGAAAGCAACCTTTGTGCGAAATTTCATTCAAATATCTCAATTTTTATTCAAGTTATCGTGTCCACGGACGGACGGACGGACATGTGTCAATGGTTTCCTCTGCTTATTCTAAGAACTTTGATATATGGAACTCCAAACCTATCTCTATTATTTTGTACCGTTACAAACCACCGTTATATGACCAAAACTATAATACCCTGTGTACTAGAACACGCTGGGTATAGCAAAATCCCTGAAAAACACTTTTCTCAAAAACGGTGAAATAAGATGTGAACTTGGAGCCCGCGAACTTGGTACATCTTCTGCTTTAAATAAAAACAGCTGCATATACATACATAAGTAACTTACATAATTAGATGTTGTAAAAGTAAAGCAAAACCAGAAGGAAAGGACTGTCTTCGGCTGTGCCGTAAGCTTTATACCTTTCATGAATACGCATCACGGTTTTAAGTGTCCGATCCTTACTCAGAATTAGTACAAACTCTGCAAAACTGATCATTTAAAGATACATAGCCCAAACCCCATTTATCAGAAAAATGTGTTGTATGGGGTATATACGATATACAATATACAAGATGGCACAAAAGTAATCCTCCTATCAGAAAATGCTATAAATTTTGCGATTGGCCCCTAAAGTCAGTTCTGTTTTGACATTTGTGTAGTAAACACATGCGAAATACACGTTAATAAACAAGTTAACACTACTCCAGAACGCGGAAGATTGCTGACTATTTATTTGACCAATAATCGGTCGGGGCCAAACGGTTACTGTGAATGGTGCGCGCTACAGAGCAATGATCAACGAGTTCTTTTTGCCGCAACTTGATGAATTGGGATTGGAAAACATGTGGTTCCAACAAGACGGTGCAACAGCACACACTGCAGGTGCCACAACCGATATGCTGAACATCGGAAGCTTACTTTTGCGCCACCTTGTATTTATCGGAACAATCGATGGGATGGGAGCTGTATGTTATGTAGGTCTGATCTGGCTGATTTTCAATTCTCACATTACGTATATAACATGTACCAAATCCGCAAAATTTTACGTTCCTAGCTTTTTAATCATTGGCACCATGGGCCTTAAAAACCGCGCCGTAACTTCTGGTTACTCCAAATTAGAAAAAGTAGCGGAAAAATGGGTTTGATGGTGAACGAGCCCTAAACAAAGTACATGTTTTCATCAAACAAAGAGTCAGCGCACTTGCGTCTTGGCAACCACAGCAATAATTTCGAAATAGTTAAAGACTTCATTTACCTGGGAACCAGCATTAACACCAACAATAATGTCAGCCTAAAAATCCAAAGAAGAATTACTTTTGGAAACAAATGCTACTTCGGACTGCGTAGGCAATTGAAAAGTAAAGTCCTCTCTCGACGAACCAAAATAACACTCTATAGGTCACTCACCGCACCCGTCCTGTTATATGGTGCGGAAGCGTGGACACTAACAACATCTGATGAGACGGCTCTGGGAGTATTCGAGAGAAAGGTTCTTCGCAAGACTTGTGGACTTCTACGCGTTGGCGTCGGCGAGTACCGAAGAAGATTTAATGATGAGCTTTATGGGCTTTACGCAGACGCCGACATAGTTCAGCGAATTAAAACACAGCGGCTTCGCTGGCTAGGTCACGTCCATCGAAGAAGGTATTCTTATCGGCACTCGCCGGTAGAAGCAGAGGAAGAGGGGGATCACCACTCCGATGGAAGGACCAAGTGGAGACCGATTTGCGATCCCCGTTCCAATTTGCGTCAGTTGGCACAACGAAGAAATTACTGGCAAGCTATGTTGTACAGTCAAAATCACCCAGGCGGTTAGACGACCATTTAAAGTAGAAAGAAGAAGCTTTTTAATTGCAAAATTTATAGCCCAAACCCCATTTATCGGAACAATCGATGGATGGAGCTATGCGTTGTATTGGTCCGACCTTGTTGGCTCCGACAATCGATTAATATATTACAAAATAACTGCCGCCTTACCAAATTTCAGCGAGATATCTCTAAAAGAGAGCGACTAGTTTTCGTTCAAACAGACAGACGGACAGTCAGACATGGCTAAATCGACTCAGCTCATCGCTCTGATCATATCGTTATACCTATTAGAGGATCTATATCTTCTTCTCATACTTACAAACACGAATCAAAGTTATAATACCATTTCATGTTCATGAAAGATATAAAAACAGACGAATTTCGGTCGAAACTATTTTGGATATTAGGTCTGTATTGATTAGACAAACAGTAGAGTACCATTTGTTATCATTTCGTTTATTATTAAGGGATAACAAAATAGATAGCTAAAAGTTGGTAAAACAGAAAACTACATAATAAAACTTGGAAGTACATACAGAGATATTATCGCATTTAGAAAGGGCATAAAACTATTATTAAACAAATTTTTTATAACTATTTTTCTCAAACCTATTTTCCTGACCCAATATCACTTAAAATTTACTTGCAATGGCAATCGCTAAAACTTTAAAATTAAAATTCACCAAGTCTATCTCTAAGCAATTGATAATCCCCCACAACAAAGCTAAAAAGTCGGTGTGGGGAAGGGGAGAGCATATCCATTTTCGATACGATAACGGTCCATTTAAAAATAAAAAAGCCAGTTTCAGATATTCAATCCCGGTTATTTAAAATTTCAGATCGTGCCTTGAAATTGTCATAATTGCAACTATCAAAAAGCAACACTAAGAGAATAAATGTGAATTTTTTAGTTGACCATTTCATGTGCGCTTGTAACCTCCAAACAACCAAGATAACCAGGCAGGTATGAATATATTTCTGTAATTCTACGCACACGAGGTATATCAACTTTAGTCCCGTAACGGTGGTATGTAACCGCATAAACGAATCGAGGTAGATATTGACTTATACATAACAAAATGTTCAGGACGAAAAGAGATATTAAGATTAAGCCATGTCCGTCCGTCCGCCTATGAACATGATAACTTGATACAATTTTGAGATATCTTAATGAAATTTGGTATGTAGGTTGCTTGGCACTCATCTCCAAACGCTATTTAAAATGGGCGAAATCGGATGATAGCCACGCCCACTTTTTATACATAGAATATTTTCGAAAACACAAAACAAGTGATTGCTCTGTACATAATACACCTGTAAGGATACAATTTGGTGTATACATTGAGATTGAGGCATAAAATAAATTTTCAAGAAATTTTTGAAAATGGGCTTGGCACCGCCCACTTTGAATCAAGTCAAATTTGGAAATAACAAATCATAAATCAAAACTCGTTCAAGATATCGAAACGAAATTTAGCACAAATATTTATGTTAATATAAGGTATGTTTTGGAAAAAAATGGGCGAAATCGGTTTAGATCCACGCCCACTTTTATACTTCAGATTTTGAAAGGGATCATAGATATATTTAATAGGCAATAACTTTGCGTACAAAACTTTATATCATTTCTATTTCACTTTCAGAGTGTTCGTGAAGTAAGAAAGTCGAAAAATATAAACTTTTGAAAATGGGATTAGCCCCGCCCCTTTTATAGTGGATTATTCCACAAAATCTTTTATGCCATAATACCGGCAAAATCGATTTATCGAAACGATATTTGGCGAAAATGTTGTACATATGAAGGTTACTGTTTGTTGTAAAAATGGGCGAAATCGGTCAACGGCGCGCCCAGTTTTTTATCCAGGTTATATCAATAAGATCTTGCACACATCACAAGCTTTTTAAGTAAAACTCGACCGCAAAAAAATTTTGTCGATTTTGGGGAAGTAGGCGTTTTTGATTTTCATACCATTAATGAACATGAAATGTTTGTAAGTATGAGAAGAAGAAGAGATGGGGCCATCGATAAGTAAACTGAAATAAAAAAGACTATGAGCTGAGTCGATTTAGCCATGTCCGTCTCACCGTCCGTCTGTCTATCTGTCTGTCTTTCTATTTGAACGCAAATTTTTCAAACATAAAATGTGCATGTATTTGTATTTTGAAAAAATGTGGTTAGCAGTTGTTGGTAGGGAAGCTATTTATACACAAATAAATTAATGGTGACCGCGGTCGTGTGGGGGTAGTGTTGCCGGCCTACCACCGAAGGTCTAAGGTTCGAGTCCTGGGATATGTAACATCAAAAGTGGTTTGAAAAAGTTTTTCAAAACGGAGTCGCCCCCCGGCAGTGGTTTGGCAAACTCTTCGAGTGTCTTTCTGCCATGGAGCGCTTTTCAGCAAAAAATCATCTGCTTTGTAGATGCCGTTCGAAGTCGCCAAAATCTGTAGATCCCGCCAATTTGTAGGAAAAAATTCAAAACGGCACACCACAAATTGGAAGGGAAGATCGGCGCAAAATCTCTTGGAAGGTTTATGATGATATACCTGCTGTAAATCGGGCCATATATTTATATTTTTTTAAAATTAGTATACCCCCCAAAACTCATAACAGAAGTGTTTTTATTGAAAACAATCAGCTGGCAGTATTAAAATAGACCTGCGTAAATTGGTATGCCATAATAGATCACTACTTGGTATATTATGTTCGGTTCCACCCGAACTTAGACGTCCTTACTTGTTTACATTGCATCCCTGAACTCTCTTAGTGGTGAGCATTAACAATCCGTTATAAAAACAATAAATCGGCCAACACTTGCAGGAAAAACAAACAAATTTAAAAACGAATTGGGGCGTAACTGCTCGAGGCCGTAAGTACATGAAAAGTGATGAAAGCGATTGCCTTGGTGTCAATGGAAGTACCACACGCCGATTTTGCGATTGACGGCTACTCACAACAGCTCATGACGATTTTGGTATTCAAGCTATTTGCTGAAACATAGCTAAATTTTCCGCGGCGTTATTTTAGTGCAGCTTTGTGGACACAATTAAAGTTGAGTACTTTTTGGGTCAGTTTATGCACCACTTCACTTTAATTAATAATTGTGTTTTTTGTATTTTCTTGAAGGTTAACCGAAATTGATTGTGCAAAAAAAAAAAAACAACGAATTGTGCAATATTGCATTGTTTATTATTGCATACTACTAATTTGTTTTTTACTGCACATAAAAAAATTAAATATGCTACAACAGAGAAATAAATTTAAATGCATTTGTTGACACTTTGCTTTAAATCTTTCCCTGTCATGCAATAATAATTGAATTTTATGTTTAAATTTTGTGAAAACAACTCCCGTGACACTATTTAAATTATAATTAAAATTCCTTTAAAGTGTTATTGTTTTATTATGTCAAGCATGGATTTATTTATAAATTTAGCTTGGCTTGAAATTATTTAGTTATATTAGTTGTTGTTGTTGTTGTTGTTAACAGTGCTTCGCCCTGCCCCAGATTGGACAGGGTTACACTGAAATAACAGCCCTTGGCCGGGTGAAAAAACCCGGGTCATTCCGGTGCGATAGAACCGGCTGTTATTGTTACTTACTTAAGAAGTCAGTTAACGTGCTTTGATTAACAGTGGAGCCATTTCTACCACTACACCATTCACCAGCCAACCCATCAGCATTATACATACAAAATAACGTAACAGAATATATCGCTTTCGTATCATATTGACCTGCCGCATCCACCTCAATGAAGACTTCCATTTTGATTAGTTTTAATTTCCAGGGCTGTTAGGGTTCAAGTCCAGGTCTTAATTTTGCTTTCCACTTCTTTTGCTCTCTCAATTAGACTTCTTTCCCTTTCATTCGATTGATTTCCTTTCTTTTTTCTTTTCTTTATTTGCTTTCCTTTCCATGCCCTTCCTATCCCGTCCATTTCTGTTTTTTCTTTTCCTCTTCCCAATAGAAAGTTCTTTCTTTTCCTTATCTCTTTTCAGCAACTAAAACAAACATCTTTTTTAATTGCGGTGTAAAAATTACCTCTGGCAGGTATCTATATAAAAAAAAAAATGTTTTAAAAGTCCGGTCTGAATTTTAAATCTCATCCGAGCCCCAGCCAAAGTGGTTTTTTGTAACGTTTTCTTAAACGACACACATTTTGTAAAATTTGTTTGTCATTATTTCTGGAATTCAACAAAATTGTTTTTTATTAAAGTCCTCGATAAGCGATTAGTGGATTAATCGATAGTAATCGATTATCACTAATCGACTTGTTGACCAAGTCAACTACTCTTTTACTAATTTTATTTTGTATTTCTTTCTTACGTTCTATATTTAATGTTACTGAAGGAAATAATGCATGGTATTTTCGCATGGAACTGTGCTGTATCACCTTTATAAGTTCGAGCAGTCCTTGCGTTGCAACTATGGAAAATGTTGATTTATTTTAATTATAATGTATTTGTCAAACCGTCAATATTCCAATAGTGACAGAAAGTCGATTTTCAAAATCTAATATTTGCTATTCTAATTTCAAACAGTCCAATAGTTGCTATTCGAGCAATCCATTAGCCAGCCTCTAGAAAAAGTCCACTACTTTGTTTTAGCAGTACAAGTAAGACAAACGCTATATTTCCTTTTGAAAATATCGTCCGCAACCAATCCCAACTTTGCTTGCACATCTTACAATCCAACTGCCACATCTAATTTGAATTTGCATTTAAATCTTGATAATCTACTGCGTTTGTCAGTGTGCTTAGCTTAGTATTGCAGTTAGATAGTCACTGTATTACTATTCACCACAATGTAAAGTATTACTTTGCGAAGCTGGAGGCATGGTTTTAGGCGGAGCACAATTAAATATGAAATATTTGGCACTTGTTAAGCCCAATAGGTACTTGTACAGTTTAGTTCTGCTACTCGAAATTTCTTCTGTAGCATTAGATTGATAACAAGACCCCGCCAAAGAAGCCGGTGGGCATAGTTAATTTAACTATGCATAAAGCTCATCATTAATCGTTTTTGGTACATATCGTCGCCAACTCGTTAAGGATCATAAATGTTTCTCTTTTTATCGAATACGTCCACAGCCGCCTCTCCAGATGTTTCCAGCGTCCAATTTAACTAACGTAAAACCAAAAAACTCACTCTAGTTTAGTTTTAAGCCCATATTGCTTATATACATCTCTCTTATAAAGTTAACTTTGTATCACAGCTATCAGAGTGCCCGAATTATGTTAAAGGGCGCTAGCACCGAATTTCACTTTTGTCAGCATGCACAGTGTAATTTAACAAAAAAAAAAGCCCTACTCTCGGATCCGGGAGCGAGAATATTTTCGGTAGCTGAGGTTTTAAAAATTTAGTATTGAAGCAAACTTTTAGTGAAGTCCCACGTAGTACCTAAATGCATCCATTTCAATAATTTACTTGTTATTTAGCGTTAGAGATGGTTTTATTTAAAAACGAAAATTGCAAATGTGTGTATTGAGTAGCAAAAAGTAATAAAATTTAGTAATTTTTGGTATTCGGTGCTTTTAAGTACTAAGTATCTGTAATGATTTTTGCAGTAATGCTACTTCAAATTTGGTTCCTAATTTAAAAGTCGATTTTGTTCTGGTTACATTAAATGAATATCTGTGATCCCTGCAGTCGATTTCTACGCAAAATTTATAGAAATTTACTACCCAGTGCATAAACGCATGTAGCAACTTATATTTGTATAAATCGTCTATCTTTGTTTGAGAGCCATTGAGTAGGAAAAATTGTTGTGCAATTTTGATTACTAACTCGCATGCGGCAAGTTCGCATTTAATGGTGGAGTTGGCAACAAACAAGTCTATATAGGATCTGCTTAGTAATCTTTCAACGTTTGCAGTAACCGACTTAATTATTTGACAACAAAAATTTCTTCAAATGCACAAACATTCCAATGAAATATTGCGGACCTTTATAATACTTATACCAACCTAATACCTTTGGTTTGAGTAGGTAAATCTTTTTACTTTTTACAAATCTGAATTTAAAATTTAAAACTCGATTTGTGGCAAACTAAAACTTATAACCTAAGCGATTATTGCAAATAGGAAAGTATTTTACAATTTTATAAAAAAAAATTTACCGAAAATTAAAAGTCACTTAGAACGTAAAAGAAAATTCTTTGTTCCGTGCTAAGCTTAAAGCACATTACGAGATTTTATTAGCTGCGGTTTTGTGGTGTCAGAAGTCTTCACAGATCATTGACTGCTTCCCTCGTTTTCTTTGTTTCTGTAAAATGATATAAGATAAAAATCTTGAGTCAAAAAATTATGCAACAATGCCTCCCAATTTAGAGTTAACCAGTAATAACAGCTGAATGGCGAAATATTTCCTCTTTTGTTAAGCTAAAGTGAGGAAGCAGCGAAAAAAATTCCATAAATCAGACATTTCGTAGACAGAAACCATAATGACCGCAGCATCTCATCGATTTTAAATAAAATTCACACGTTTGCACGTATAGTTCGCAAACACGCAAGCGACTCAGCTTGACCAGAAACCACCTGCTTGTTTTCTGTTTTCTTAGAAATGAAAGAAAACTCGTCCCCGGAGCCAATAAGACGACAAACCGGCAGTTAAAGCAAAACAAATTTCCAAAAACGTCAGCGCTCGTGTGTGTTGCATATTTTCAATTGCTCGTTATTACGCATTAGCAGTGCATTTGTATGACTATTGGGTTTCCTTTTTCGCATTTGCTTGGCAATATGTCACTTTTCTTTCCTTGTCTGCTAAAACTTGTTATTTACACACTGAAGTGCAGGTTCAATGATATGGAAAGTCCAATGGACGCGTTGTCATAGCGATTACAAGGTGCCGGTGACATGTTGCTTGCCAAATTTATAAATATTTATTTGTAGGCTAATGTAAATAAGTTTATTGACTTTTAGTTTTTATTACATAATTCGGATACGTGTTTTATTTTGTTAGATATTTTTTTTTTTTTTCTAATCGCCAGTCAATTTTTAATTCGCATTGTTAGGGTTCGACCGCTTAAGTCTTTCGTTTGGTATATTGACTCTCATAATGCCTAAGCTATGTTCATAATATAGCGCAAATTACTAAAACTACGTATAGAATATACCATAAATTATCTAATTTTGTATGAATTGCCAGGCTTTTTCGTATTAGAGGCAACCTAAAAAAAATTCTAAGTTATCAAAAAATTTTAGATTTTCCCTAAATTAGTTGTATGTTGCATTCAAAATTTGAAACTTTTCACTCAATTTATGGAAAATTCCTTGATTTGTAGAATATTTTTGGGAAATGGTTCCTTATGTAAAGCATTTTATTTACAAGAGGACTTCGAAGTTCATAAATTTTTTGTCACACTATTCGTGATTTCAGATAAAAACAAGTGGTTTCATTCGTATTTTACATGCAAAACTAATCAATTTATAGCGAATTTGTACTTAAATTAAATTTTCACGTCAAAATAACGTAAGCCTGAACATAGTTTGTATGAATATAGTATTCTTTACTTTCATGAAAAATTTCAAAACATTCAACTGAATTGAGTTTTTTATTCATTTTATATGCATATCATTCAAATTGTTTTCACACTTCAATGATTCGGAAAGTACATACATATATACAATGCGTAAATTTTTTATTATTTATAATATTAATACAACTTCAGGTATAAGAGATAACAAGTTTATGGAAGATAAAAAAGGATGAAATAGTGATTTCTTTACAAAGTCGCAGATAATAAAATTAAATTTAATAAGTCTTGAATAATTTGGTCACTAAACACAGCTAAAGATATTTGAAATTCGAAAACATAAGAACGTAGTTTAGGGGGTTTGTGCTATTTTTTACAATTACTAAATAGAATGGCTGTTTCTAGCTTATAGTACACACAGAAAATAATTTTTTCTTCCTAATAGTTTATAGTTAAAATTAGAACATAACACAACAAAGTGAGTGACTAATAATATTTCGACATTGCAAATTTAAATAAAGTTAAAATTAAATATAAATATGTATATATATGTACAGTGTGATATTTAGCAGTGGTGCTAATGGCAATAGTTAAAGTTAATAATGAACAGTCGAATATATTAGAAATTAATGCTATCACAGCTTTTAAAAATCAGTTAGAATAGTAAATTAAGTTAAGCTAAAGACATTACAAAAATGATAGATGAAGAGATTTATGAAAGTCTAATAAAACGAAAAACGAATCTCTAATTAAGTATTTTCATTTTGTCATTTGCATGTTTTCTAAAATCAATTTCGCTAATTCGATTTGAGTTTAGAACTTATTGCTATATTTCTACTCCCATCTGTGATTGGCTTCGTTTATAATTATTCGTTTTAATTTTATAAATTCTTTTCGCTTAGTAGGGGCTCTCGTGATGTTCTTCGTGGTGTACAGGTGAGGTCTTATGAACAATGGCGTTGAAACCGTTGTGTTTATCTGCTGTGTAGTCCACGGTGCGAATGGAACCATCAGGTTCAACCAGCGAGTATTGTCCTAGAATAAAATGAAAATATATACCCATATATAAGAATTTAGGGTTGGTAAGATTGAAATATTTTGGAATTTTTAAAGTAGGTTTATGAATTCGCTGGGTTCAGCACGGTTGGAACAGTTAATTGAACTTTTAGTTCGAATTTATACTGTCTTGGTTGAATAAGTGGGCAGCTAATGAAAAAAGTTTGTCCGAAAACCTAAACTATTTAAGTTTCCTATCAAAATCCTTGAAAAATATTTTTAACTTTGTTCCCTTCGCCATACATTTTGCTTAAGAAGTTTCTTTGAAATTTGTTTTCATATTTTTAGTAAAGGGAAACGAGCTGCAATAAAGATGAAGTAAGCAAAAGGAGTCCCTAGATTTGTAAACGAATGTATTTTTTTTTCATTAATCATTTGTCACAACCGACTTCATTGGGCCATTATGGCATTTAACTGATTGTTCAGATAAAGGAGTTTTTTCCTTATAATTTCCTGGCAAACTTTTTAGCTGTATATTAGAACTGGCATGAAACTTTTTGTTTATAAAGAAGGAATGTCGTCAGGGACACTCCCCTCCGATTTGCTTCTAGATTTTAAAGTTAGATATGTCGAAAAATAATTTTTTTTAATTGGCATATATAAGAGTTCCATGCAGCTCTGCTAAAATTGTTTCGAATTCATAGGAGCTGCGTCGCACGTTGTAATTATTCGTCATGAAAACATATTTTCTCTAAGTAGCTACTCAAAGCTTTTTATTGTTGAGGAATTCATCATTCGAAAAAATTTAGCTCAACTCATATTTAGAAAGACTATAAAGGAATTTTGTTTTTTGCAAACATACCTATAAAAGAAAATGAGCATACTTTTAAAATCGGCCAGATGTTGTATTACTTTTACCAGTAATAGTAACATATGTAATTTACATACCCTTAACAGAGTCACCATCACGTGATTCGTGTTGGGATTTCACATCACCAGTATGGAAATCATTAACGCCATATTTGAAAGCATATTTCGGTGGTGCCTAGCAACGAAATGTTTAAATTAGTTATGCGGATGTAGATGTTTATATATATACAGGAAGTTCTAATTACGAAACACTTTATTAATTACACTTACATAATAATCGACATGCTCTTCTTCATGATGCTCATAGCCATGATGTTCTTCGCCCAAACGTTCAATTTGATGATGTCCACCAAGCTCATGATGAGACACTTCCTCATAGCCACCATGTTCGCCTTCGTAATAGTGACCAATTGGCGAAGCCATGGTGAGACATAGTGCAGAAGCGAAAATGAAATACTGCAATAATAATAAAGATATATGTTATTGAATTGATTTAAATATGTGACCTGGTCTACGAAAAGGGAGCTTAGTTGTCAAAAAATCAATTTTCACTTTTTAGTTGATTCGGATGGAAGATGAGATGTTTTTTCACGTGGTAGAATCCAAAAAGTCAAAACTTGTTTGAAAGTTCCCTCCGGAAAGAGAGACGAATGAAAACAAGACAACAGCAGCTGCGCAGTATTAGAGTAAATGTCACTTCTTCAGTGTTAATTTTTTAAATGTTCCACACTAGCAACTTACACGATGAACTATAATAATATTCCGACCAAAAACAACACTTACTTGAAGCCTCTGGAAAGAAAAATTAATGAGATAACGAGAAACTGACGAAACGAGTTGTTTATTTTTAACAGCTGTTTCCCAGAAAACTAGTTTTCGCACGTTAGCTCCCTTTTCGTAGACCAGGTCACATATATTAAATTTGGAATAGGTTAAATCTAAAAAGACAAAAATGTTAAGATTAAAGAGAAACCGGATAGACGGTTCGCCTGTAATTCCGTTAACTGTTATATCCAAACCCAAAACTTAAAAAAATTTTTAGATCAACAGTTATTTTATTTCAAAATACAGGGTGTTTTTTTTACAGGTTTGTTTTTCGAATAGAGATAAAACTGGCATTTTGTGGTCAAATCTGGCAACTCTAATGTCATTTATGTTCAGTTTGGTTTGCCATTTCATCATGAACAGGTTGACAAAAGAACAACGCTTGCAAATCGTGCAAATTTATTTCGAAAATAATGGTTCAGTTCGCGAAGTTTACCGTGAGCTCCGTCCATTTTATGGTCGACATAATCGTCCATCAGAGCAATTAATTCGGTTAACCATGGATCGTTTTCGCACTACGTTTACTCTATGTGATAATACGCATCCGCAGAGACGTCGAACAGTGCGCACCGAAGAAACAATTGCCGCTGTAGAGCAAAGTGTTGAAGAGGACCCGAATGAATCGATTCGCCACCGTGCACAGCAATTGGAGCTTTGTCCATCAACTTTATGGAAGATTTTGCGCAAAGATCTTGGCTTGCGACCTTACAAGATCCAGCTTGTGCAAGAATTAAAGCCGCGAGACCATGCAATGCGTCGTGATTTTGGTGTATGGGCCGAAAATGAGATTGATTTCGATGCTGATTTTCATCGCAAAATTTTGTTCAGTGATGAGGCTCATTTTTGGTTGAATGGCTACGTCAACAAGCAAAATTGCCGCATTTGGAGTGAAGAGAATCCACATGAGACCCTTGAAACGCCATTACATCCACAAAAACTGACTGTTTGGTGTGCTCTATGGGCTGGTGGAGTCATTGGGCCATACTTCTTCCGCAATAATGCTGGAGAGGCAGCTACCGTTAATGGAGACCGGTATAGAGCCATGATAACCGACTATTTTGTTCCCGAATTGGATGGCATGAATGTGGATGAGTTGTGGTTCCAACAAGACGGCGCTACATGCCACACAGCGCACGTCACAATCGATTTATTGAAGGAAACATTCGATGAGCGCATAATTTCGCGGAATGGACCTGTCAATTGGCCACCAAGGTCGTGTGATTTGACACCATTGGATTATTTTCTTTGGGGATATGTGAAGTCGCTCGTCTACACCAACAAACCAGAAACGTTAGGGGAATTGGAAGCCAACATTCGTGGCGTTATTGCCGACATACGGCCCCATATGCTCGAAAAAGTGGTTGAAAATTGGACCTGTAGAATTGGCTTTATTCGAGCCAGCCGCGGCGGCCACATGCCCGAAATCATATTTAAACATTAATGGCATAAAATTATCCTTCCAATAAAGCCAAATTGATGGACCTTAAAACGATTTTCTTGTGTTTTATTTCAATTCGAAGTTCTATACCCCTAAAAAAACACCCTTTGCTTAGTGAGAAAACCGAAATAACTAAAACTTCAAAATCTACATACATTGACTTCATTATGGTTCCTATGAAAAGAAAACCCATTTCACATTTCATTTAGCTACTATGGGTTTCGATCCAAAATGCCCAATTATTAAATATGATTTGACACAGCTAGAACAGTTTTTTAGAGCAGAAAAACTCTAAAATTAAATCCACTCAAATTTGGGTAAGTAGAAAGCTGTTAGAAGGAGCATTAACTAGCGCGGTAGTCTTATAGTCGTAGGCTATTTTTCTGCTTTGTTTTCCATAGATGTCATTATTTAACTTTGAATAATTCAATCAAGTTTTTTAAGAGCCTCTGATTTTGCACGAGTTCTTGAAGGTTGCACTTAGGTGGCCATTATTCCTTTTGAAAACAATGGCATGCACCTTCTTCAATGGATCTAACAGAAAACAAACCCATAAGGGGTTTTTCGCGAAACCACCGACATTTCACTTTAAAAACAAGTAAAATTTCCAAATACAAGAAATAAAAAAATCCGATTCTCATTGTTTTGAGAAAAAAGTTTTGAGAATAGTTTTGGCTAAAAATTATATGTTTTGTTAGGTCGCTATAGTACCCATTAAGTCTTCTAGGAATTAGATATGCCTCAGCTTTTCAGCTTTAACTCACATAAAGTTGTCTGATACCCTTTATGGAAAGTTTTTAATCACGCTTGAACTTGGAGTTTTTTTGGTAATAATATTAAAATATTTATCTCAACTACCTTACCACGAATATAGTAGAAGTGCTGGCTTTACATTTGCTAATCCAGGTCTCGATCTTTGGGACACATGGGAACAATTTCTTTAATAAAGATTTTCGAGCTCATTTAGTATGACCTGAGTTTTCGAAGGATTAGCTTACGTTAGACTACCATTTATAGCAGAAATGACTAATTATGGATTGCATTGAAGACTCAAGGTTTACTATGGCCATTATGGCCCAATAAAATAAAGTGTGTTATGCCAGCTTCAATGACTGAAGGATGTTAGAATTGCTAACTTTTTGGACCGCTATCAATCTAGCTGGTGGAGTGAAACATATGGCAATATATCTTATCCCGCCCTCATTATTTGATACTTGTTACATCATAACCCGAGACAGTCAACTAACAAAACTTTGTGAAAGTACAGATCTTAGTTATTAAAATGAGTGGGTAAGGGAGTATCTTTACGAACGTCGTTTATTGTGGTTGTAGTGTTAACCCCCAAAACATTTTCCGCAGGTGTTTGGGAGCGCTGCTGAAGTGCCAGTTTTTGACGGCTACGAATCTGGTACTGTTTAGTACTACCTCAACTGTCGTGCGAATAAATTGAATTGTCCATGTCGAACCTTCAGGGTACTCTCACTCTGCGTACTTCTGCCAGCTAACCTGAAGGAAAAGCAGAAGATTGAGCGAGAGCTTTCTACTGTCGTAAATAATTTAACCCCCTTAATAGCCTAAGTATACATTCATAGTTATAATAGGATTCGATGTTCGCAAGTCATGTTGACTTTTGGAGTGGATGCCGCGCCGCTATCTTTGACTCAAGTATAAAAAACTATTGACGCCAAATGATCACTGTGGGGAGTGTGCCTTTCGGTCAAATAATATGTCCTGATGACTCAAAACTAGTGATTTCTCTTTTCTTTGTTTAATGGGTACTTGAGCGGCTAGACGCCCTAATTGTTATAGACACCGGTATATTTCGATATAAATATTTTCTGGTCTGGACATAGATATGATCTTATAACTTCTCCGGCACAAGAGTTTCAAATAAATCATTTATATATAACAGGCACTCTTATACTGGTAATTATTGCTCGATATATTTAAAATTGTGTATCTCCATTTACTTTTTGTTCACTAGTTAATTAGAGTATCAAAAAACATTCAATTTTCACAAGAAGTATCCTTAATTAGTAAAGATTTTTGTATTGATTTCGCTGATCATTCTTCTGATCAGTTTTGATAATTGAATATTTAAAACACTTGAACCGCAACTCAATATCAAATTGTTTGTTGCACATAAATAATTTTAAAGATTTTTGTGTTATTTTCCGGGCTAATAATATATTTCCAAGTTGCTAATAAAATCACTTAATGTTTTTTTTTTTAATTTTCTGCATTTGCTTGTTGGGTGTCCTTTCTGTTCCTCACCTTAAGTGCCATTTTATATTAGTTTTCGTTTCTTAGTTATGCTTCAAGATAAAAATTTTTTTTTTCTGTATTTTTAAAAATTTGTTTTTGGTATATCGAAATTTGTTTTTAATGCAAACGAGATCACTACTTTGTGCTGATCGAACTGAACGTTGCCACTTTTCACCACTGAATAATGCACAAACTATGAAATGCTGAGCTTTTATATAGTAAGGAAGAAAGTGCTGCATGCAACAACAACCATCAACCATCAACGGTTTACCTGCATAGATAACAACAATAACAACGTTTTATATGCAGCACTGACAACCAATGCAACCAAGAGCTGTAAAGAGAGGGAGCGAACTCGCAAACGAGAGACCGCCAAAATATCCAGTGAACATAATATCTATGGAAAATTGGGTAGAAGACAGCACCACAGGAGAGAGGATTTAAGCTTGCATAAAAAACACATAAAGTATGCGTGGATATAAAGAGTTAAAATTAAAAAAACACAAAATAGCGTATGAATAATTGTTACTATGGACATAGTTGCAAAAGTGTATCAGCTGAAAACGAATAGCGCAACAACATTTAAAAAAATAGCAACTATTATAAATGCGATATTATGCCAAAACGATTGAAATTTAATTAATGTTTATGTTTCTTTTTTACATTTATATTTGCATGAGTGTGAGTGTGTTTGTTTACACGTAGATATGTTTTCAATTAGACACTGCTCTATTTTTTGGATGGTTGCGGTAATTAAATTTTTTACTGTTGACATTAAGTTTATCTATGTCAGTATGTCATAATTAATTGGCCCTTAACCACCTCGACCATTTAGACTTTGCGTAACCAAGGACGACCGTTATCCCTTATAACTCATCACCCAGCTGGTGTAAGCAATTCGCCACGGCCTTAAAACCTTCCATCACTCGCAACATTTTCGGACATTTCCTGACATCCGGCATCTCAAGCGCCTCACAGTCATGCCTTTCGGCTATAGCGTCCTCATCGGCGCTACGTAGTCAGTAGAAAATATGCTACCACTGATTGCTAACATCGTTTCTCTCAGAGAGCAGCTGCGAAACCGATTTCTGGGACTGCGATGAGAGAAAGTCAGGGTGCTTGAAATACTCAACACCTCTGACCGTCATCATATACAACTTCTAAAATCGAGAGTTCTTAATTGGATCCCTTCAGGTCCACGTGTGCGTTATGCACTGTAATTCACTATTGCACATTCGATTGCTGGCCATAATAGCATAATGTTTGTATATATTTATATTCTCTTATATAAATACAGACATTATAATGTAACACCTAAGTACCGCCATTAATGGAGCCATTCATTATGTTTTATTTGTGGACACATTCTTTATAGGAAATCTCAAATTTAAGCTCAATCAACTTTGCAGAAAGCAATCATTTAACAAACAACAGCAATCACAAGAAAAACCCCAAGCTGTTAAACAATAAAAATCTAAACAGACATATCATTTTACTAAGCACTTTAAGTGAACACTTCTACGGGTATACACATATCTACATTAGACTGTTAGAGTCTCCATAATTTAGGAGAGACGGAGAATTTTTTCTTATTAGCAGATTTGGAAAACGTTGCCCTGCCCAACAGTTTCATTATCTCCCCTTACGCTTCCTTATTCTTGTGACGGCCCTTCATTAACAGAGAGGAGATTAGAGAGCGATGCGTTTTTGTCTTAGCTTTGTGGCTTTTTTCTAGGCTTTTTTTTACTCCAAACCTTTTCTGGTCCTAACACCATATTTTCGAGGAACATATAGAATTAATAATATTGAATTTTCGAGCTCTAGGCCACAAATGTATCTTTACACAATAAATAAAACCAAGTACAAATAGCTTTTTATATGTATATACTCGTATATTTAGTCGATATTTCGAACTTATTCTAAATTCATCTTCAGGAACTCTTGAGTCGATCAGGTGCACTCGACCAGATCAGTAAAAACTAAGTTGAGGAACAGATTAAAAATTAAAATGCTTAACTCGCTGCCTGATATTAGATATTCGTTAAAACGCTTATCCAAATGTTGCACTGATTTTGAATTTACCAATGATCTCATCTCTATGATAAGTACCCAAGCTTTGTATGGAGACTCAATCTCTTCTGATTCATCAGACGAGGAAATTTCATAAAACTATTTAGTTTCTAGTGATTTATTTATAGTAGGTGTTTCTTTGAAAAAACCCCTAGTCAAGGAAAATGTGCCTGATATGTGTTGAAACAAGAATAGTTCCTCTAAGTTATGTCTACAGCTTTATATACAAATAGTTTAATAAAAAATTTGAAACGGATTTCGTAAAAAAATGTCTGGTTTTTTTTAGCTTCCTTTTTTCTTAATTTTAGCCTTTTCTGATTTTGTTTTTGCCGATTTAGCCTCTTTTTTTTCTATCACCAGGTCACACTGCCTGAATGTATGACGCGCATACATCATTTTAGAATTTCAGTTAGTGAAACCGCTCGCGTAGTTTGGTTGTTTTAAACATACGCGAATTTGGGTGAAAGATAAATATAGAGAGAAGCCACAAAGGTTTGCTATTAAGAGATCTGACAACTGGTTTGAGCACTACGCCCACAGTTCGATACTCCTCGCAGCAAAATGGGGTTGGCAGAGCGAATGAACAAAACGATTTTTAAAATGGTGATAACAATAATGATGTAGGCGAATGCTTTTGAAATACTAATGACAGAAGTTATGGCAAGAGAAGAAACTCCATATGAGGCGTGGGCAGTTCGAAAGTCACTTACGAGTATGTGGTTGGAAAGCAGTTTGATTAGACAAGAAGAGCAGATACAAGTTATTTGATAGAGTTAGAAAGTTCAGACTAGCCTATCGGCTGTATGGGCAAGTGAATAGAAGAAAAACAAATCGATTAAAAATAAAACTCGTAGTTAGACCTGGAGCCATCGCAAGATTAGTAGACCATTGCATCCCATTTTCTCTTACCTTTTAACTCTTAACGAATCTTTCTTGTATATATGTACATTTTTATGTTCACTATTATCTCAGATTACAAGTTTAATTTTTTTTAAATTGACTGAGACACGCCAGTGTGGGTATCAAATCGTTGAAAGCCGACTCATTTATAAAATGTGTGGCTATACATAAAATATCTGTCATGTCAAAATTGTCAAGCTCAATTCCATGAAACTGACAATTCATTGGGTTTGTTAGAAGCTAATTTTCAAAACTTTTTTCTATGTACGAAAAGACCATTTTGTAGAGATATTTTCAAACCGCTTTAGCTTACTTCTATCCTGAGACATATCTATTAGTTTGTTGGACAAAAGTCTTAAAACAACTCTATATTTTAGATAAAAACTTTTTTTTGTGCGGCATCCTAATGCATTTAAAAAGCAACATTTACACCAAAAGTTTGCTTACAACTGATTATACAAAGGCAAATGCATTGAACGCAGATTATTGAGGCACATTAGTAATTATTATTATTTTTTATGGTTGTTCGATTTTCAACTTAAAGTAGATCACCTGCTGGCGACGTTTGTTGATGTGACCGACACGACCACGGTTCGGCACTACACTTAAATAGGTGTTTGAACGTTGTTGGTTTTGCGGTTTTTATCCGTCTCTCATTGTTGCTGTTGGCAGTAAATAGCGCTTGCGAAATTCACACGATAGTAGTAACAGCTGGTAGCCACATGAGTGGTTTGGGTTATTTGCGGCGCGTGCCTTACTTTATTAAAGACTAGAATGCGCCCAGTGGTTAGAACTCAACTACACGCGCGTCAGAATATTGTTAAATTGTCGTATTTAATTATATTTACTATAGCAACAAAAGCTGTTGTGCGTTGGCATGTAGAACTCAAATTTTTATTTATTTATTATACCCAGTAGTGCTACGCACACAAGGTATATTAACTTTAGTCGAGATAGATATTAACTTATACATATCAAAATATTTAGCAAAAAAAATTGATTTAGCCATGTCCGTCCGTCTGTGAACACGATAACTTGAATAAATTTTGAGATATCTTACTGAAATTTGGTATGCAGGTTCCTTGTCACTTATCTCCGAGCGCGAAATCGGATGATAGCCACACCCACTTTTTAGAAATAGAATATTTTCGGAAATACAAAAAAATTGATTATTCATTACATAATACACCTCTCTCTCTCTCTATGGCGCGATATACAACAGGTATATCATCATAAACCTCCTAAGAGATTTTTGCGCCAAGCTTCTCTTCCAATTTGTGGTGTGCCGATTTTGAATTTTCCCTACAAATTGGTGGGACCTACAGTTTTTTGCCGACTCCGAACGGCATCTACAAAGGAGACGAATTTTTGCTGAGAAGCCTGTCATGGCAGAAATACACTCGGAGAGTTTGCCAAACCACTGCCGAGGGGCGACCCCGTTTTGAAAAACTTTTTTCAAATCACTTTTAATACACCTATAGGGATAAAATTTGGTGTATACATTAAAATTGAGGCATAAAATAAATTTTTCAATAAATTTTTATCGAAATTCAGCACGCAGGTTTCCAGATGTGCAAGGAATGTTCGAGTATAAAATGGACGAAATCGGTTTAGATCCACGCCCACTTTTATACTTAAGATTTTGAAATGGATCATAGATATATTTAATAGGCAATCACTTTGCGTAAAATAGCTTTACATCATTTATATTTCAGTTTTACAGTTTCCGTAAATTACGAAATCCAAAAAATAAAAATTTAGAAAAATGGGCGTAGCCCCGCCCCTTTTAAAGTGGATTATTCCACTTTGTATGCCATAACTCCGCCAAAAAGTGATTTTTCGAAACGAAATTTGGTGATAATGAATATATAAAGGTAACTGTTTGTTGTAATAATGGGCGAAATTGGTTAATGTCTACGCCCAACTTTTTAATATAGTTCTAAAAAATTTTTTTTTTTAATTTATAAAGCGATATTTCTACAACTAAGCAAGTTATATCAATCAGATTTTGCACACATAAAAAGCTTCGTAAGAAAGACTCGACCGCAAAAATATTTTTTCAATTTTGAAGAAGTAGGAGTGGCGCCGCCCACTTTGCAGCATAAAATTTCTGCTACTTTCAAAGGCAATCGCTTATAATTCAATCCTGATATTTCAACGAAAATTGGTCAGCTGCTTCTCAGTAGTATGTATTATACTCCTGCCAAAAATATAGCCAAATCGGAAAACACACAAGCAAAATATTCGGGCATAGCCCACTGCAATAGCGAAGTTATATATCTTTTTTGATTTTCATACCTTTCATAAACATTAAATGTATGTAAGTATGAGGAGAAGAAGAGAAAAAGTCGGAGGCGATTTAGCCATATCCGTCTCTTTGTCCGTCTGTCTGTCTGTCCGCCTGTCTATTTGAACGCAAACTTGTCTCTCAGTTTTACAAAAGAATGCTGAAATTCGTTGCTTGCTTTCGCCATTTTATAATATACTAGGAAATCCGGTAGACGTCGTTTTGACGTTTTGATACATAGAACGCATCTAAATATAAAATGTCATTAACTTGAACCAAATAAACTCCTAACTATACCGAACTGCAGTTTTATATAACCTGGGTGCTTTTCCAAAAGCTATATACAGACTGTGTCGTGCCCAGCGAACTCCTGAACCTATCGTGAAAGTTCAAGAGCAAAAACAAAACACAAAATATGTGGGCGTGGTACCGCCCACTTTTCCAAAATTATGAAGATATTGACTAAGTGTCACAGATATCCAAATATCATTAATTTAGACCAACAAATTTCGGAGTTATGACGAATTGAAACTTTATATAGCCTGAGGGCGTGGCTGTGCCCCCTTTTCCAGAACTATATATTGTCTATGCGGTACCCAATGAACCCAAGTATATATTGTGAAAATTTCATAAAGATCGCTTGAGTACTTTGCATATAAAAGACACACATTTTTTATATCTATTTTTGTTACGCACACAAGGTATATTACTTTATTCGGCATAAACGAAGCGAGATATATATTTGTTAATGTGTTTCAAAACCTTCAGGATGAAAAGTAAAATATCTGGGCAAGTAGTTAATACCCCGCTGCAAAAGCGAATTTGTATATCTTTTTGGATTTTCATACCTTTCATGAACATGAAAGTTTTGTACATACACTGAAATGATCAGGAGGATGAGCTGAGTCGATGTAGGCATGTCCGTCTCTCGATACGTCTATCTGTCTGTCCGTCTGTCTATTTGAACGCAAATACGAACTGAAAGTATTAAAATAGACCTGCGTATATTGGGATGGCATAATAGATCACTACTAGGTATGTAATGTTCGGTTCCACCCGAACTTAGACTTCCTTACTTGTTTTTAATTATATTCAAGTCTGTATACCATAAATTAATATGAAGAACAATATTAAATTTAGATATAATACAAATTTTCATAAACATTATTATTGTTTTTATTTTTTAATAATTTGTATTAATTGTTTAAATTTTTTTTATACTTAGCTGCTTTTATGATTGAATTATATCTTTTTATACGTTTTTCAAAACTTTCTATATCGAAAAAGGAGTTTGGTTATGTTTCGATTTCGCGCATTTTCATATAGCTTGAGGATACACCTTCAGTGGGAAAATTGCAGCCCCAGGAACAAAAGGCTATAAAAAGATACTAATATAAAATTATTTATAACTACTTATAAAGCTATAATAAATAAAAAATTCATATAAGTAATATTATTCAAAATTTATCAGTGAACAGTTTTTGGGTAAAACTTTCTGTCTCTGGTTTTTAAAAATTATTAAGTTTTAGAAGTGAGAAAATTTGAAAAAAAGTTTGTATTATATTTTAGTTGACAATCCATTAAATGAAAGCTTAAAAGACTTTGGGAAATTGGGAGCATTTGGAAAATATGTTTTTGCGCAGGTTTTCAAAATAAATCCAATTAACATACCTTATATCCTCAAGCTATCCGAAGATACGCGGGGATCAACTAAATTCACAATTTTTTTATTATGGGTGATCAAAGTTTTTATACATAGGTCAACAGCGCTTAATAGCTGTTTGTTTACCCGTCTAAACGATTTTGACTTTGCAACAAAGCACGCCACTCTATCCCTAGAAACGACAAAGGATCGCAGATCGTACTCCATTTGATCTTTCCAACTTAGTGAGTGCCTACCTCTCCCTCGGCTTCCATAGGTGGCTTCCGACAAGAATACCTTCTTCTTCGATTCGCATTACATGGCCAAGCCAACATAGCAGCTGGGTTCTAGCTCATTGGATTATGTCGATGTCTTCGTAGAGCTCATACCACTCATCATTAAAAGTTCTTGCGTAAACACCGTCGGCATCGCATAGAGGCCCATAAATCCTTCAAAAAACCTTACTTTCGAATACTCCAAGGGTCAATATACTGCAGGAAGGGTATTATGAGCGAATTGTAGAGAGTGGTTTTTGTTCCTCGAGGGAGGACTTTCCTTCTCAATTGTCTACTCAGTCCAATATTACATTTACTTTCAAGGGTAATTCCTCCCTGGATTTTTAAGTTGACATTATTGTTGGTGTTAATGCTGGTTCCTAGGTAAACGAAGTCCTTCTAATATTTCAAATGTATGGCTGCCAACATTGGCGCGCGTGGCAGAAGGTACTTCGTTTTGTCCTCGTTCACTTCCAAACTCAATTTTTCCGCTTCTTTCTCAAATTTGGAGAAGGCAGAACTTACGGAGCGGTTTTTTGAGCTAATGTCATCGGCAAACGCCAGCAATTACACGCTCTTGTAATAGATGGTTCCTGAGCGGTGAAGTTCTGCGGCTTGTATGTTTTTTCCAGCATTCAATTGAAGAAATCGCACGAGAGGAGGTCACTCTGTTTGAAACCTCGATTCTGACTGAGCTGCTGGTGTCGCTCAACGTCATTTTGCACCATGGTATAAGTTTTGCTGGGAAAACAAATTCAGGCATAGCGGCATATCTAATAGTCGAGAAATATTCAATTTCTCGGTTTCCCTATGTGTGAAAAATTACTATTTTTACAATTTCTGTACGAACCACCAGCACTATTTGCTTCACTTATAAACTTTTGTCGCCACTCTCCTATGACTAAGACAGCTAAACGGCTTTGGTAGTTTTTGAACTAAAGAACTATTGAACTTAATCTTTTAACTGAACTATATCGCTCAACAAAGTGAACTAAACTTTTCAAGAGTAGAAATGTATTTAAGTAATTTTAACATGCAGAACTACTTAAATAAGTTGAAATATATCTCAACAAGGTGCTCGAACTAAGCTCATAAAAAATCAGTTCAATGGATTGAACTACCTAAAAGTGAACTAATCCTTTCATTAATCCAAAAAACCCAATTCTACATATAAGTGATATTCGTTTACCTGCCAACATTCCTTCTTGTTACTTTATTTCATTTCTTCATTTTCTTCTTATTATTTATTTTACTTTGTTTTATTTTATTTTAACTAATTTATTTTAGTTAATTTATTTTATTTTATTTTATTTTTCTTTACTGTATTATATTTTATTTAGTAATTTTTTATAGTTAGCTTGGAGAGCCTAATATCAGTTGATAATAACTACTATGCAATTATTTTAATGAAAAAGCCTTATAACAATTTTTTTTTGTACAAAGCATCAACAATTGAGTACAATTGTTATTTTTTTGGCCTGTAGATTTTAAAGTATTCATGACTATAAATGAACCCAACGCCAAGAGCAATAAGTTTTTTAAAATTATTATTTTTAATTACTTCTTCAATTCTTGACTGTATTTGTTCCAAAAAATTACAGAGACTACATCTGTATGACCGCTTGGAAGAGCAGAAAACAAAACAAAACTGAATTTTTAAGTAATGTTTTGGTAGAATTTTGTACTCGGCATATTCTGTTTCTATTGGATGCATGCTATTGCGACCGTATTTTAAAGAAAACAATAAGCACACATACTGCTTAATTACAATCGAATGTAACAGTTTGACTTATTAGAATGTTGCAAAATGAACTCTAAATACTTTTTGCACTAAATGTGATTGTACGTTGATGGTCGGAGCTCACAAATTATAACGGCAATAATAACCCGTTTGTTTTGCAAAACCAGAAGCAAACAAATTATCTATTGACGGTTGCACGTCAATTTTAATTGAAAAATAAACATTCCACAATTCAATTAGCTTTGAAGAAATTCTAATAGATATGCTTATGTGAAAATAAATGTTTACTTCAGTGTTCATGCGTATTCAATTAGACTGGGTCAAAAAACAAATTTTACTGTTTTATTTTATTGTGAACAATTTTTACGATGACGACCCACCAGACGTTTTTCTTACATAACCTTTTCTAGCCTGTTACAGCTTAATATGATTCTTCTGTATATCTCGACCAAAACGCCTCCTAGTAAAAGGCTTATTATGAGGTATTTTTCTGAATGCGTAGAGATCGTAATAAACCACAATTGCTAAACCACGTTCTAGGGTTACCCGGCTCCACATTTTGGTAGAGATCTGAAAATACTAATCACCTAGAACTATTAAATGTATCTATACAAAATTCCATATAAATCGGTCAAACCGAGTCGGGGGACACGAGAATGCTAAATATATATATACCTGTTAATATACTACATATCTAATTATGGTCAGTATATCTTCTTCTTCTTAAAATGGTCACATGACCGCCTGTGCCGATAAAAATACCTTCTGGGCCGTGGCCTCGACAGCGAAGCTTCTGGGTAAACGAAGTAAGCATTTATGTTTAAAAAATTAACAATTAATCCGAATATTTTAAGTGGTCCCACTGCAGCCGTAAACGAGCGCACCATACGAGGAAGTTACTCATGCCCACCTGCTCCTTGCATACACGAAGATGCCGGGATCGAAAGAAGATTTTCTTGCGAGCCCAACTGAAATCGCATTAATTAATTTCGGTTCCCACAGCTCCGTATGTGACTTGTGGACACTTTGTAAATAAATCCAAAAGAATCCCTGTACTAGTCTAATACGACAAAATAACTAAGCACTTACACACTTAAGTACTAAAAAATATATAACTCAAATCTAGATTGAAATATTTGGCACAGCATAAATCACCCTGAGAGCCACAGAAACTTCGTTTGTCTTACATAAGTTTGAACCTGCCATACCAATTCGGTATGCTCCTGTGTAGTACCTAAAAAAGTGACAACAAACGAAATTAAAACTACGCGCACAATAACAATGATAAACTTTAATGGTTGGACTAAAGCAATTATTAGCTTATGGCGCTCTTACCCGGTAACCTAATTTCTATGAAAATGTTGTGAAGAGTTTTTATGAGCCAAACTGTTGTGTTCTTTTCAATTTTTTTTTGGTTCACCACAGCCAGCAGACAGACAGACAGAAGCAACATGGAGATGGTGGGAGCTGAAGTTAACTGACTGTTGAACCTATGTTGTTTGGCTTTTTGCATGTTCGCAATGTTTGCTATGGTTTTGGGGCTACCACTGGCAGTTTGCAAGTAAGTGCTGTCATGTTAAAGTTGCAATAAGTTGGTTATAGCAAAAAAATCGCCAGCATCTGTATTATAGATATTTTAACTACAACCCCAGTGACAGCAACTACAGACATTACTATATACCCACTCGTAGCATTGGCAATTTATCTATGCAAATTCACAACAGCAACTGTAGGTTCAAACCAAAATGGATACAATTCAAATTTAAATACCTTTGTGAGCCTAAATAGGGTGGTTAGTACTAAGATATTTTCACGATTTGTCGAAAAACCTTAAGTGAATGACCAGCGCTTAATTATTTTATAGAAAATGTCGTTTAGGCGGTTAAGCGCTATTTAAGGAAGAAGAAGGTACATTGTGTGTATGACGACTATCCCCTTAGCCTGTTCAAAACCTCGGTTACCAACTATTTCTGGAATCTATACTGGGACCTCGAAAATTAATGGTCTGCGAAACGGGGCAAGGCCAAAGACTACACACGATTTCACTCCACCATTCACCGATAGTGTCAGCACCGTACAATCATCGTAAGATCTGACATGGGATAAGCCGATTTGAACAATATATCTGTCGCAGATTTACCAATCCATGCCACGGAGTATTGTCCACCATTCTCAGATTGTACCAGTATTTTCAATCAGCCATCCAATGATACACAAAGAACTCTGGTGTCGGTCAACCGTCGACCATTCCCCAATAGTTCATCAGAGCTCTGTCAACGGTGCACCGATACCCGATCGGTGGCCCTCACCAATGTTTCTTTGGGCGACTTAATAAGAAATGTAACGTTTTTTAAGTATTCGATATTTCAAGCCACTAAAAACCGAAAACAAACCATGATAGCCGTATCATAAATCAGTGCTTTTAAATATTCTTTTTGGGTTATCTGTCAAAAAAGCTTTGTTCTCCTCTATATTACATGGTCATTGTAGTCTTAACTATACTCAATTACTCAACAATGTATCACAAGATTCCTTAATTCTTGACAAATTTTCTAAAAATATAGCCATATAGCACATTTTCCCTTTTTTTATTGAATTGCCATAGTGGACAGGACTATTTTCTAAGTTTCACGTCTCTAGATCACGGGGATGGTACTAAAATATCAACTTCCCCAATTCTAAATATTACGATCCGGGCAACATCTTGCGGATTTCTGGCATTGTTATCGAGTTTTGAGTTGTTAAAAGTTTTAAGTATCTATCTTACCCGGAAGTGATCGAAATTTTGGTGCAGACAAGAACAGCATTATAAGATGATACTCTGAATATTAACAAAGGACGGTAATGGGTTAATATGCAAACATTCATTAAAAAGGCATATTTGTACTTTTATATGAATGTCCATATGTATGTGTGTTTTAACAACAAGAAATCATCCTCAAACTCTCAACCATTTCTCCAAATGCAGCAATTTTCTTACAGTTGGCATCTCTGTTTTGGCGCAGCTTCGTAACTCCAAAATGCGTATACGCAATGTGGTACGCAGTGCTTGTCACTGTCAATGCAATTTGCATACATTTGAAAATATATGAACCTGTTTTTTAAAAAAACAACGAGTGCTGAAAGTAAAACTGTGAAAAATTGTTAAAGGAAAAATCGTCCGTTGCACACTTGAAAAGCGAATGCGGAATCATTACGGTCGAAACGAGAACAATGAACTTAAGACTAAAAAATGCGTTCACAAACCCGTAACACGGACACCGTTAAATGCATGGCACGTAAAAATCTATGTACCGTCATATGACGACGAACGAATGTATGCCACCAACTGGAAAATCTCGTAAATTGCAAATTTGACAGAAGAAAAAAAAACAATGGCCACTTTCGTTTCCACTATGTACAAGGTGGCGCAAAAGTAATCCTCCTATCAGAAAATGCTATAAATTTTGCGATTGGCCCCTAAAGTCAGTTCTGTTTTGACATTTGTGTAGTAAACACATGCGAAATACACGTTAATAAACAATGTTACGCTACACTGCTCCAGAACGCGGAATATTGCTGACTATTTATTTGACCAATAATCGGTCGGTGAAAAACGGTTACTGCACAAAAGTAATCCTCCTATCAGAAAATGCTATAAATTTTGCGATTGGCCCCTAAAGTCAGTTCTGTTTTGACATTTGTGTAGTAAACACATGCGAAATACACGTTAATAAACAATGTTATGCTACACTGCTCCAGAACGCGGAATATTGCTGACTATTTATTTGACCAATAATCGGTCGGGGCCAAACGGTTAATGTGAATGGTGAGCGCTACAGAGCAATGATCAACGAGTTCTTTTTGCCGCAACTTGATGAATTGGGATTGGAAAACATGTGGTTCCAACAAGACGGTGCAACAGCACACACTGCACGTGCCACAACCGATATGCTGAACATCGGAAGCTTACTTTTGCGCCACCTTGTATTAGTTTTGCTTTGAAAGTAGGTTTGTGTGTATCTCGAATGTATAGTTACTTATACATTAGACTGTTTCAAAATAGGCTCACAATTTTTTTTTTCTTATTACTGATTAGCGGCGACGGTGCCACTCCGTCCTACTAGCCAGAGTGTGGAAGCGATCGGCTGTCTTGGAGCAAGCGGTTCGGTACGTTCTTAGCACTAGCCACTTAAAACCCACAGCCAATGAAAGCAAGATATAACAATTAAGGAAGTCTAAGTTCGAGTGCAACCGAGCATTATATGCCTAGTAGTGAACTATTATGACATTCCAATTTATGCAAGTCTATTTTAATACTTTTTAGTTCGTATTATAAAGATGTTTTCAAGAAAAACACTTCTGTAATGAGTTTTAAGGGGTAAATTAATTTATTTGCATATAAATAACTTCCCTACCAACCACTGATAAGCAAATATTTTCAAAATAACATAGCATGCACATTTTAAGTTAGAAAAATTTGCGTTCAAATAAACAGACCGACAGACAGAGGGACGGACATGGCTAAATCGACTCAGCTCATCGTCCTAATTATTTCAGTATACTTATTGATGTGCCCATCTCTTCTTCTTCTCATACAAACATTTCATGCTCAAGAAAGGTATGAAAGTCAAAAAAAGATATATAACTTCCCTACTGCAGTGGGGTATGATTTACTTGCCTAGATATTTTGCTTGTATGTTATCCGGTTCACCTAGTTTTTGGCAAGAGTATAGTACAGGGTGGCGCAAAAGTAATCCTCCTATCAGAAAATGCTATAAATTTTGCGATTGGCCCCTAAAGTCAGTTCTGTTTTGACATTTGTGTAGTAAACACATGCGAAATACACGTTAATAAACAATGTTACGCTACACTGCTCCAGAACGCGGAATATTGCTGACTATTTATTTGACCAATAATCGGTCGGTGAAAAGCGGTTACTGCGCAAAAGTAATCCTCCTATCAGAAAATGCTATAAATTTTGCGATTGGCCCCTAAAGTCAGTTCTGTTTTGACATTTGTGTAGTAAACACATGCGAAATACACGTTAATAAACAATGTTATGCTACACTGCTCCAGAACGCGGAATATTGCTGACTATTTATTTGACCAATAATCGGTCGGTGAAAAACGGTTACTGCGCAAAAGTAATCCTCCTATCAGAAAATGCTATAAATTTTGCCATTGGCCCTTAAAGTCAGTTCTGTTTTGACATTTGTGTAGTAAACACATGCGAAATACACGTTAATAAACAATGTTATGCTACACTGCTCCAGAACGCGGAATATTGCTGACTATTTATTTGACCAATAATCGGTCGGTGAAAAACGGTTACTGCGCAAAAGTAATCCTTCTATCAGAAAATGCTATAAATTTTGCGATTGGCCCCTAAAGTCAGTTCTGTTTTGACATTTGTGTAGTAAACACATGCGAAATACACGCTAATAAACAATGTTACGCTACACTGCTCCAGAACGCGGAATATTGCTGACTATTTATTTGACCAATAATCGGTCGGTGAAAAACGGTTACTGCGCAAAAGTAATCCTCCTATCAGAAAATGCTATAAATTTTGCGATTGGCCCCTAAAGTCAGTTCTGTTTTGACATTTGTGTAGTAAACACATGCGAAATACACGTTAATAAACAATGTTATGCTACACTGCTCCAGAACGCGGAATATTGCTGACTATTTATTTGACCAATAATCGGTCGTGGCCAAACGGTTACTGTGAATGGTGAGCGCTACAGAGCAATGATCAACGAGTTCTTTTTGCCGCAACTTGATGAATTGGGATTGGAAAACATGTGGTTCCAACAAGACGGTGCAACAGCGCACACTGCACGTGCCACAACCGATATGCTGAACATCGGAAGCTTACTTTTGCGCCACCTTGTACATACTATTGAGAAGCAGCTGACAAAGTTTCATTAAAATCTCTCTATCTCTATGGCGCGATATACAACAGGTATATCATCATAAACCTTCTAAGAGATTTTTGCGCCAAGCTTCTCTTCCAATTTGTGGTGTGCCGATTTGAATTTTCGTTACAAATTGGTGGGACCTACAGTTTTTTGCCGACTCCGAACGGCATCTACAAAGGAGACGAATTTTTGCTGAGAAGCCTGTCATGGCAGAAATACACTCGGAGAGTTTGCCAAACCACTGCCGAGGGGCGACCCTGTTTTGAAAAACTTTTTTCAAATCACTTTTGATGTTTCATTAAAATATCTACTTGAAATTACAAGCAATCGCCTTTGAAAATATCAGAATTCTTATGCTGGAAAGTGGGCGGTGCCACGCACAATTCCCCAAAAACCACAAAATTATTTTTGCGGTCGAGTTTTGCTTCAAAAGCTTATTATGTGGGCAAGATCGTATTGATATAGTTTGCATAGTAATAGAAATATCGCATTTACATTTTACAAACAAATTTTTCAGAACTATGTTAAAAAACTGGGCGTGACCGTTTACCGATTTCACCCATTTTTACAATAACAAGTTACCTTTATTTATTCAATATTTTCGCCTAATTTCGTTTCGATAAATTAATTTTTGTTGGAGTTATGGCATAAAAAATTTTTCGGAATAATCCACTATAAAAGGGGCGGGCCACGCCCATTTTCGAAAATCTATATTTTTCGACTTTCTTACTTCACGAACACTTTGAAAGTGAAATAGAAATGATATAAAGCTTTTGTACGCAAAGTTATTGCCTATTAAATATATCTATGATCCTTTTCAAAATCTTTCGTATAAAAGTGGCCGTGGGACTTAACCGATTTCGCCCGGAACATACCTTGTATTACTATAAATATGTGTGCTAAATTTCGTTTCGATACCTTGAAAGGTTTTTAATTTATGATTAATATTATTTCCAAATTTGACTTACTCCGAAATGGGAAATTTCTTGAAAAATTTATTTTCTGTCTTAACTATAATATACTGAATAATCACTTTTTTTGTATTTTCGAAAATATTCTATATATAAAAAATGGGCGTGGCTATATGGCTAACATGGCCCATTTTAAATACCGTTCGGAGATGAGTGCCAAGGAACCCACATACCAAACTTCATTGAGATATCTCAAAATGGACTCAAGTGTTCACAGATGGACGGAAGGACGGACATGCCTGAATCAATATACATATGTATATAAGCCAATATCTATTTCGATCCGTTTATGCCGTTACATACTACCGTTAGGCGAATGAAGTTAATATATCTTGTAAGCATAGCAGTACTAGGTATAAAAAGCTTCGAATAAGAGCACCGCGGTTAAAGTTGATTACTCCGTTCAGATCAAAAAGGTTAACACTAAGGAAAGCACTAAATTTTAAAAATTTTATTTTTTATAGTGAAATGTACGGGGTTAGCAGCTTGTGTTGCATTTTTTGGACTTAATGTGTTTTAATTTAAAAACTTTTACCGACTCTGTACATTATACACAGCATTTTGCTTTACAACCATGTACAGAAACCGCTCAATTTTCATCCGTATCAGAACGTCAGTTTGAATAAGAAGTGGAAAATTATTAATCTGTCTAATATATGTACATACATACCTACATACATATTAATGTGTATGTCAACTTGTACAAGTAAAACAAACAATTTCACAGTTTTAAGCTGACACATTAACACCAACCGTAAGTTATGCACCAAAAGCAATTCCGCTAATTATTTTGCAAATTTCATTAATTACATTACATTTGTGACATTACATTACGTAACTACACAATAACACTTATCACTTACATTTACTTACCTATCTTAATATCTGCCTCACTTTCATGACTTAATTGGCGTTAATATTCGTTCATTTCTGTAAATTTGCTTAACTTCAAATGTCTGCAACTGGGAGTATTTTTTTCATGCTGAAACTTTTCCTGCTTTCCAGGACAAATGCTTCTGAATTACATTGGACTAGTTACGAATTGACTTACATATGCAAATTTATTTGAGTTAAGTTAAACGAGTTTCGAAAAAATTTTAAATTTGCTTGTGGGATACAGATTTTTGATTTCCGTTTAATCTGACTAAAATAGATGGGTCAAACTCAGGGATTTATTTTCAACTTCAGTTTAGCTTTTGTTTATTACTTTGCAAATAAGTCTGCGATATAAGTCCTTCAATAAGCAAAGCAATTTCTTCTTGTCAGCACTTATTGTTGTTGTTGTTAACAGTGTTTCGCGCTGCCTAATGGGCACGATCACTCTGTGAATCGTCATCAAGCTCTTCAAACGGGAGTTCAAGGAAACAAGCAGTTGCAACGGGGTTTAACCACTGCGATATTAGTGTTAGAAGAGTGGGTTAAATTGAATAGTTAAAGAGATGCTTAATGTCATGACGGGACATGGTGGTGAGTTTGGAAGAGTTTAACCTATTGCAGTACGTATTTCGACCGTTGATAACCTTCTCCTTAGAATTAGAATTATTGACATTAGATAGTAAATTAAATAAAAAATTAAATTATCAGCTAAAATATAAATTTATTTCAGCTTGTTTTAAGTATCATTGACTCATTGCATTTATTATTTGGGTGTTTTAAGTTACCGCCACCCTCTTGCCAGAGTTTTGCCAATATTTTGCTATCGAAGTTACCTTAGTGAGCTAAAATATACAATTCATATTCTAAGACAAAAAAACTGTTAAACTTGATTTCCCCACCATTTTCACATTAGCACATTTACAATAGTGTAGAATATGTATATATAGTTATGAATATGTAAATAATAAAAATTTTACTTTCGTTTTTAATACAAAAAAAATCATAATAAAAATCCAATTATTTGTTATTCATATTAAGGTTCGATAGTCCCTCGAGCCATTTCTTCACTCTTTCAAGCTAAACTCCAACAGCAACTAATTTTGCATCTCAATTGTTCGATGGCTGGCAAGTTGCAATTTCCTTGCTGTCTGGTCTGCGCTAAGCAGAATCCCGCCGTTGAAACCACGAATGTATTCATTGGCAACTTGCACTTTACACACATATATATATACAGCATGCATATGGTAACTGCATTTGGATCCATCCATTTTCGGGTACATGCAACAATATACTTAGGTAGACGGCAATATCAACAGATGGTCAGCACACGAACAGACATCAGATATGAGCGTAGTCAAGCTTCCCGAGTGGCCATCGTTCCCATGCACCCATTCACCATATTCGTAGTGACGCAACAACAACAGCAACTTCTGCTGTCATTTTAATTGCAATTCACTGCTCTGATATCTGCGAAAATGTCAGTTAAAGTATATCATGTATAAGTTATGTTCATGTACCCTTTGAGTAAGACCTAGTAAGAGTTGTTACAAATCGTAAAGTTTGGTATTCGAGTACGGAAAAATCTGCAAAATTGTGTGACGTAAGGAAGTGCAATTTACAGCTGCTGTTCTTACCTGCTGAGCAAATTTTTACTTGCAACAACAGGTAATAGGAAAGGGACTTACTTTATACAACGTCTTACCAAATTTCAGTAGTCTAGCGATAATAGTTGCATAGATAGGAGGTATGAAAGATCCCATTTGTATGGGATAGGTATTAGGAAAGGGACTTACTTTATACAACGCCCTACCAAAATTTAGTAGTCTAGCATTAATACCTCCAAAGACATTGAGAATGAAAGTTCCCATTTGTATGAGAGGTGCCACGCCCCCTTTTCCGATTTAAAAAAAAAGTACGTAAGAACCATGCCGGGCTATGTACCTGACCTGTGTGTAAGTTTGGTTAAAGTCCGTCCACGCGTTTGGGCGTCAAGTGGCGACACGAAAAAAAGTGTTTACTTTTTATAATATGTATAGATTATGTATAGATGAAAAATCTCATTTGTATGGGAGGTGCACCGCTCCCCTTTCCGATTTCAAAAAGTGATAGGTAATAGGAAAGAGACTTACTTAATACCACTTCTTCTTCTTTAAATGGTCATCTAACCGCCTGGGCGATTTTGACCGTTCAACATAGCTCGCCAGTCGTTTCTTCGTTGCGCCAACTGGCGCCAATTGGAAACACCGCGGGATTGCAAATCGGTCTCCACTTGGTCCTTCCATCGGAGTGGTGGTCTCCCTCTTCCTCTGCTTCCACCGGCGGGTGCCGATAAGAATACCTTCTGGGCTGGAGCATCTTCGCTCATTCGCACTACGTGGCCTAGCCAGCGAAGCCGCTGTGTTTTAATTCGCTGAACTATGTCGGCGTCTGCGTAAAGTTCATACAGCTCATCATTAAATCTTCTTCGGTACTCGCCGTCGCCAACACGTAGAGGTCCACAAATCTTTCGAAGAACCTTTCTCTCGAATACTCCCAGAGCCGCCTCATCAGATGTTGTTAATGTCCACGCTTCTGCACCATATAGCAGGACGGGTGCGATGAGTGACTTGTAGAGTGTTATTTTCGTTCGTCGAGAGAGGACTTTACTTTTCAATTGCCTACTCAGTCCGAAGTAGCATTTGTTTGCAAGAGTAATTCTTCGTCGGATTTCTAGGCTAACATTATTGTTGGTGTTAATGCTGGTTCCCAGGTAAACAAAGTCCTTCACTATTTCGAAATTATTGCTGCCAACAGTGGCTTGGTTGCCAAGGCGCGAATGCGCTGACTCTTTGCATGATGACAGAAGGTACTTCGTTTTGCCCTCGTTCACCACCAATCCCATTTTCTCCGCTTCTTTTTCTAATTTGGAGTAAGCATAAGTTAAGGCGCGGTTGTTAAGGCCAATGATATCAATATCGTCAGCATACGCCAGCAGTTGCACGCTTTTATAAAATATTGTTCCAGTGCGGTTAAGTTCTGCAGCTTGTATTATGTTCTCCAGCATTCAATTAAAGAAATCGCACGATAGGTAGTCAATCTGTCTGAAACCTCGTTTAGTTTCGAACGGCTCGGAGAGGTACTTCCCAATTCTTACCGAGCTGGCGGTGTTGCTCAAGGTCATTTTGCATAGCCGTATAAGTTTTGCGGGGAAACCAAATTCAGACATAGCGGCATATAGGCAGCTCCTTTTCGTGCTATCGAAAGCGGCTTTAAAATCAACAAAGAGATGATGTATGTCGATTCTTTTTTCACGGGTTTTTTCCAAGATTTGGCGTATTGTAAAAATCTGGTCGATGGTAGATTTACCAGGTCTGAAGCCACACTGAAAAGGTCCAATCAGTTTGTTCACATCAGGCTTCAGTCTTTCGCACAATACGCTTGATAGGACCTTATATGCGATATTCAAAAGGCTGATTCCCCGATAGTGGGCGCAGTTTGCAGGATCGCCCTTCTTGTGGATTGGGCAGATAACACTTAGATTCCAATCTTCAGGCATGCATTCATCCGACCATATTCTGCATAGAAGTTGATGCATGCGCCTTATCAGCTCCTCGCCTCCGTGTTTGAATAGCTCAGCAGGCAAACCATCAGCGCCAGCCGCTTTATTGTTTTTCAATCGGGATATTGCTATTCGCACCTCATTATAGTCGGGTTGTGGAACGTCAATTCCATCATCTTCGATTGTGGGCTCGGGTTCGGCATCTTCTCTGGTTTCTTGCTTAGTTTCTCCATTTAAAAGGGCAGAGAAGTGATCCCTCCATATTCTGAGTGCTCTCTGAACATCGGCCACCAAGTCGCCGTTCTCATTCTTACAGGAGTTTGCCCCGGGTTTAAAACCTTCTGTCATTCGCCGAATTTTTTGATAGAATTTTCGGGCATTATTCCCGTTGGCCAGCATGTCAAGCTCCTTTATTTCACGCTTTTATCCCTCTCTTTTTTTCGCCCGGAAAAGCCGCCTCGCTTCCCTCTTCAACTCGCGGTAGTGTTCACACACACTCCTACTTTATACAACGTCTTACCAAATTTCAGTAGGCTAGCGATAATAGTTGCATAGATAGGGGGTATGAAATATCCCACTTGTATGGGAGGTGCCACGCCCCTTTTTCCGATTTCAAAAAGGGATAGGGATTAGGAAAGGGGCTTACTCTATACAACGCCCTACCAAAATTTAGTAGTCTAGCATTAATACCTCCAAAGATATTGAGTATGAAATTTCCCATTTGTATGGGAGGTGCCACGCCCCCTTTTCGTATTTCAAAAAAAAGTACGTAAGAACGTGTGTAAGTTTGGTTAAAGTCCGTCCACGCGTTTGAGCGTCAAGTGGCGACACGAAAAAAAGTGTTTACTTTTTATAATATGTATAGATAAGTATAAAAAATTTGAATAAAATTATTATACCATGTAACAAATATAGTGGCAATTACTTTTAATTGACTTCCAAAACACTAGAAAGAGCGATATATAATGATCTTGAAATTGGTTTCATTTGACTGGAAAAAAAGTTTCTTTTCATTCTATTAAAGTTTCATTTCATGTGAAAAAGGTTTCACTTGATTTGAAAATGCTATATAAAGGTAGTAAAAATAAAAAAATTTAAAATAATAAAAAGTATACACAAATTTTTTAAATAATTCTATAAAACTTTTGGTATAAAATTACTTTTTGAAATTGTGGCTTATTTTATCCGAAAACCCCAAAATCTACATTAACAAAATATAAATTTTGCAATTTTTAAAATCGACCTTAATTGTAACGTGTGAACACTATTTATTTTTAGTATATGGAAATAAACTGCAGGAAAAAATTTTAAAATCTCAACTGGAATTTCCAAACTTAAAAGTTTTATTTTGTTACACTAGAAATTAATAGAATTCAGATTTATTTTTTTGTCAAAAATTTTCTAAACTTTTTTTTTGGATTTTTTCAAAATGCTCACACAGCTAAGAGTAGGATTTTTAAATTACAATTTTATGGGAAAAATAATGAAAATGGGTACCGGTACCTCTATTTGATTTTGAATAGCTTTCGAGTTCCGAATTCAATAAAGCTACACAACCATTTCTGTTTTACTATAACTATCCCAAGTTATCAAAGTCAAGGGGAACGCACCGCGAACTTCTCCCTTCTTCTGCTGCCCCGAATGGACTTCAACTATAAACACTTCTTGATTTTTAAGTTTGCGTAAAGCTTTCTTTATAAGGTCCTAGTTTACAATTTTATAAAAGCTGAAAACTCAAAAAACCAATTTCTAACGAAATGTCTTTATACCCTATCATAAAAAATTAAAAGAATTCATCGTTATCCCACTTAATTTCGATGTCTTAACATTCACATCAGGAGCTTGTTTAAATATTTTGACATGATAAATATACACCAATTTCCACTCTAAGCTATATACATATATATATATATATGATACATATGTGCAATTACTCTGATTTCATATCAACGCTGGCTAGAAGTTACGTTCGCAAAACTGTAATGTAACAACAAATTGAACAAATTGTAAGCTCCCACTTAAATTTGTCGTCAAACGACGGCATAAAAATTTAATAAAATAACCACAGTATCGACTTAGCCGAAACCCTCAACCAACCGGACGTTATGAAATTTCCCGCTCATTTATCTAACAAGAAATGTGTTGACCAAAACGGCTTTTACCACTTTTCCAATTCATTGGCTTGCAAGCGCATTAGCACTGCAACAACATGCAACAGCGCGAAATACCCCTACTTGTCATGCAAGAAAATCCAAATTCAGTCAGAGCTTTAAATAAGCTCCATCATATTCGAACACACGCAGAAGCAATATCGAAGTATTTATTTATATAAAAAAGATCATTAATACTTTACTGTTGTTCGTTTACTGTCCCCAACTAGTTTTCGTCGAAACGCCGCTGCAGTGCGTAATAAATTTCATTTTCATTTAGTTTGGTGTGGCAAAAACGCACTCTACAACAATAGCTTTGTATACCCCAGTAAGGCAACTCAGCCTTTAGCCGTAGAAGACAAATAAAAAAATACCAAAATTATTTGAACCTCAACACAGACTCTCAATGGCCACTTGGCCGGTTGAAATGACAAAAAGCTAAAAAAAAAAAGGGAACGAAAATCTTAACATACTACGCCCAGTAGGTCAATGCTAAGGACGGCTATCCAAGCTTGTTTTCGTCGTGGTGCACAAATGTTTTTGTAATTAGTACTTACATGTACGCGTTTTTTTGTTTCTTCGCAAAAATCTTATGATTGATGAATGATAAATTTCTCTGCTTAACGGATCTACAATCTATTGGAGAGGTAATGGAGGTGGTGGTTAAGGTTATTGTGACTCTAATGCGGAGAGAGACGGTTAGTAAGAAAGAACTAATAAGTGCCCAAGACTATCCTTTTTTTTTTGTATTTAGAGCTTCAAGGTACTGAAGGTAGATATGAATCTAAACACTGACATTGGAAATGCGTTTCACTAGTATGTAGTGCGAATAGTTATGACTGGCTAATAGCCAAGCACACGAACACCTTAAGCTTCGGTGTCTCGTAATTTCTTCAACTTGATGCAGGAGGGGAGCTAAGCCGCTCTGGCTAAATCTATTATAAGACCATGTAATATCACGCGTACTCTCGCGGAGAAATAGGGCCGATCTGAAGAAATCTAGATAGAACGTTTTGAATAAGTTTATGATTTACATAATTGTTATAACCGATTTATACTGAGCTAAAATGCGTGATTTCAGACCAGTAACTCTAAAAGGGTTTATAACGGCCTTGAATGCGTAGTTTTCTTTGTTATGAAGTATCAATGAAACAAAAATCTGGTCGATCTAGGGCATTCGAAGAACACGTGATAGACATCTGCCACTGCTTCGCCTCCGGACTGGTCGCATACGTTGTGGCGTTCATGTTTGAACCGATGAAGGTTATCTTAAAAGCATCCGTGGCCGCTTAAGAACTGGGTCAGGTAGAAGTCAGGTTTTAATATCTGGGATACAATAATATGTCCAGCGCCCCTTGCGGGGATGTGCTGTGTAATTTGGTGTGAATGCGATTTGTATGGGGAAATGTGAAGCATTTCGTTCCCTTCTTTGAAAATCACTCATTTCATTCAGTGTGAATGTGGTATTACTAATACTCCTACAATTGATAGGGCCTAATGTTTTATGCCGACTTCCAAAGGGCTCTGCCAAGGTAGCTAAAATTGTGTTAGGATTGTTTTCATGCACCAGTAGGTATAGAGGGAAGGTTGGCCAACCAGGGCGGTACTTCGGTAATTTAAAATACATTGATTAACTAACATGGGGATTCTTTGAAAGTCGGGCTATTTTTTTATGGCTCCAAACTGTCATACTAAGACTTTATATACTCAGACAAATTGTGAAAGTGCTAACTGCGCCGGAACTTTAACTGGTAACTTCGGTATGGTGCAGCCGGTAGGGAAAATTTCTAGTATTGAACTGGTGCAGTTTTAGTGCATTCGGAACTACTACTACTTCGTCCTTAATCTCTTTTACATCAAGTCAACTGGAGAAGTTAACATGGCGATGTTTGTTTTAGATATATCTGGTATGCGGGCGCCATTTGATAATACATTAATCATTTGTTGAAACTAACAATATCGGGCCAATATATCTTCAATTATCTCTCCTTACTTGTCCAATTACCACCATCACCACTGTATTCTACGGAACAAAAGAGTTGCCTGCTACAAAAAGGGTACTAATATTTTAGTTAGATATCAAACAATACTGCTTTGAAAATATTTTTAAAGTACATACAGTCCTTTTTAAGTGATACAAGTTGAAGCAGCAAATGCTTTTCATGAAATATGATTGTAAGAAAGATGAGTTTATTCAAATACTGGAAGACTCGACCACTCTTTGCTGCGTCTCAGAACGCTGCGACATAGAACTTATTCACATCGTTTATTACAGCACTCACTAGCACTTTTCCTTTGATACCCATATTGTACTAACACATTTTGGGTCACCTTGGTCCACATATTGGTCGATATCTCCAAAACTGGTAGAGCTATCGAAACACGGAATATCTTAAATTTTAAGTTTGACATCTGGTAGAGTAATGCGAAACATACAAAAGGACAGATAAACAGATAAAAATCCTCAAAACTTGATTTGGATTCTGTTGGCCTAATAATGATCCCTCCTATGCATTTTTTTTAATATCTAGAAAATACAGACATCGACCAGTTACAATTTTATTATATGTAGAAATATTTCAAATGTCTTCTAATGCTTAACCAATGGCCTGTTTCAAGCTATTGAGTTACCAGACCTGTAAGGTACTGAGTATTTACTTGTATTTACTAGTACCAAATAAGTACAAGTACTCAAGTACTTTGAAACGTCAAGTACAAAGTACAAGTACCTCAATACTTGTACTTGGAATTCGAAAGTACAAGTACATGTATTTGTCAAGTATTTGAGAGTATTTTAAAGTACTTTTTTTTGTTAAAAAAACAAAATTTATGTGATAGAATACTTTTTTCAAAATTTAGTTTTACAAAAAAAAGAGCCAGTTAAAAACATATGATTACGGTTTGAATTTTCAGACATGAATTGGAGGTTTGTATGCATACCAGTATAAATGAAAGTTCAATAGACAATATGAAACAGAAAGCACAGCTTAACCAATTGGTTCATTTGTAGGTTGCGGCATCCTCAGAAATCAAGCAGCCTGTGGTGTATGTTTGTTGTCGGTTCACCATACCCAAATAAAAGTGCTAAATTTCTGTTAAATTTTATATTCCTATGTTCCAATCTTGTGCAACCAACTTCATGGCGAAGCGCTCTGTCGAAATAGAAAATTCCAATTGGACGCGCTATTTGGGGACGGCAGTATGGTCGACAAATGAAATTTGTTCCAATAATTTGTCAACGGCAGGCAAGTGAGAAATATGGCGTAAGTAATGTCCAGAAAATCCATTCGATCATGCAATATTCCCGTATACGCTTTTTTCAACTCAATAACGAAAAAGGAAAGAGCCCTCAATTATGTTCATACGCGAAGCATAATTTAGTAGTGCATTTTTTCAAAATGAATAACTTTTTCCTGATACAGCTTTGCGTACTGCAAGCGTACAAATGACTTATTCAGCAAGCATACTTTATTTGTGGATAAATCTTTCCAATTTAAAGTTACGCATTTTCCATACATTTTCGTACATATGGCATGCATGCATACCTATTAAATTTGATTAGTAATTAGTAATCAATTAATTAGACGGGTTTTTTAATAGGTAACGATAAGTTTAATTGTTTTTCAAGAAAAGGCAATTATTAATTGATTAAGATTAGAAAAAAGTTGTTTGGATTACTTTTGAATATTTGTGATTTTTTCTGGATTTCTTTCAGTATTGTTGATTTATGTGTATATGTGTTGTTGATATTTATGTGTTTCTACAACAATACTGAAAAAAATCCGAAATAATCAATAATAATAAAAAAAAAGTACTACAAAAAATCAAAAATAATCAAAAGTAGTCAAAACAGCTTTTTTGAAATTTTTTATTTTTTTTAATAACTGAAACGAATCATAATTTGTTTTTTAATTAATTAGAAAATAGTCATTAAAATTTGAATGTAATGGTAATCAATCATTAAATAGATTCTCAAGAAAATGATTAATCAAATCGGTAATCATTACGATTGGTAATCATAATTTAACAGGTCTGGACAACATAAAATGGTTTGTGGAGAGTGATACTTGTCAAAATACTTCAAAAGTACTTACAAGTGCCGTACTTGTACTTCACCAATTCAAGTGCAAGTACTTCATTACTTGTACTTCTACTCATCTCTGCGAAGTACTAAGGTACTGGTACTTGCACTTGTACTGATTCTTACTTTTTACAGGCCTGCTAGTTACTATGCAGCACTTAAAATCTAGTTCAGACCCAGACAATCTTCTCACCAGTTATTGAGTTGCTTGCAGGATATATGTGGGATAGTTAATTAAATGTTTCAAACACGTACAGTAAATGCCCAACATTTTCGGTGTTTTAAACGACTCTGTCAGTTGTCGGCTAAAGGCTAATTTTTTGTTGCCTCCATTTGGCCTACTTCCAATTTTTGTTTGTCTACTACATACATACTCGTATATAGTATATAAACTCCAAACAGGTGTACAATTTGGTATTTTTATGTATGTGAAAGTAAATGTTGCTGGATATATCAATTGTTTTGGCAAAAGTCTATGTTCAGCTTAATGAAATCATTTTTAATGTCTTTGGCGACTAGACAATTTGGCTTCATGTTTTTAACGGAAGTCACTTAATTAGACACGTCTTGTTTGAGGTTTATTATTCCATAAAAAAATCTGGCCTGTTGCCATAGTTATGACAGTTTTGACAATACAAATTAAACACAGTGGGGCACGTAGGTATTTAATGGTTTTATGAATTATATACTCATGAATGTATGCCATACATATGTAGATAGTACATACCCATGCATGTATATAGTGGAAATATAAAAACCGCACATAACACTTTTTGGGCTTTCCCCAAGATGCAAAATCGAAATTATAACCCCACAAAATTATTCAATAAAAAATTAGTAGTGAATAATTAATAAGAGATATATCCTATGTGATATGAAATTTTCATCATTAAGGGCCATTTCAAAGTGGCGAGTTAACTTACACCCTACAGTTAACTATCCATATGCAATTTTTGTTTTTTTAGCTAGTTAGCTAAATGTTTACTGTCCAATGCACACTAGACAAGCTCTGGTTTCTCCCCGCTGAAAAAAATTGTTAAATTGTACCGCAGCGCCACCTATCATAAGATTTATTAAAAGATTAATGTCAAAAATGAGTTTCTCGACCCTAAAAACATTACTTCAACACACATTTCGTAAGCAATTGCTACTAAAGGGTGTTTTTTTAGGGGTATAGAACTTCGAATTGAAATAAAACACAAGAAAATCGTTTTAAGGTCCATCAATTTGGCTTTATTGGAAGGATAATTTTATGCCATTAATGTTTAAATATGATTTCGGGCATGTGGCCGCCGCGGCTGGCTCGAATAAAGCCAATTCTACAGGTCCAATTTTCAACCACTTTTTCGAGCATATGGGGCCGTATGTCGGCAATAACGCCACGAATGTTGGCTTCCAATTCCCCTAACGTTTCTGGTTTGTTGGTGTAGACGAGCGACTTCACATATCCCCAAAGAAAATAATCCAATGGTGTCAAATCACACGACCTTGGTGGCCAATTGACAGGTCCATTCCGCGAAATTATGCGCGCATCGAATGTTTCCTTCAATAAATCGATTGTGACGTGCGCTGTGTGGCATGTAGCGCCGTCTTGTTGGAACCACAACTCATCCACATTCATGCCATCCAATTCGGGAACAAAATAGTCGGTTATCATGGCTCTATACCGGTCTCCATTAACGGTAGCTGCCTCTCCAGCATTATTGCGGAAGAAGTATGGCCCAATGACTCCACCAGCCCATAGAGCACACCAAACAGTCAGTTTTTGTGGATGTAATGGCGTTTCAAGGGTCTCATGTGGATTCTCTTCACTCCAAATGCGGCAATTTTGCTTGTTGACGTAGCCATTCAACCAAAAATGAGCCTCATCACTGAACAAAATTTTGCGATGAAAATCAGCATCGAAATCAATCTCATTTTCGGCCCATACACCAAAATCACGACGCATTGCATGGTCTCGCGGCTTTAATTCTTGCACAAGCTGGATCTTGTAAGGTCGCAAGCCAAGATCTTTGGGCAAAATCTTCCATAAAGTTGATGGACAAAGCTCCAATTGCTGTGCACGGTGGCGAATCGATTCATTCGGGTCCTCTTCAACACTTTGCTCTACAGCGGCAATTGTTTCTTCGGTGCGCACTGTTCGACGTCTCTGCGGATGCGTATTATCACATAGAGTAAACGTAGTGCGAAAACGATCCATGGTTAACCGAATTAATTGCTCTGATGGACGATTATGTCGACCATAAAATGGACGGAGCTCACGGTAAACTGCGCGAACTGAACCATTATTTTCGAAATAAATTTGCACGATTTGCAAGCGTTGTTCTTTTGTCAACCTGTTCATGATGAAATGGCAAACCAAACTGAACATAAATGACATTAGAGTTGCCAGATTTGACCACAAAATGCCAGTTTTATCTCTATTCGAAAAACAAACCTGTAAAAAAACACCCTGTATTTCTACTTAAAAACTATTAAAATACTATTTTTCCATGAAAAATTGTTAAAAAATTTGAAAAATTGTACCACAGCGTCATCTATCGTAAGTTTTATGTAAAAATAAACATCAAAAATGAATTCCTTGCCCCAAAAAACATTAATTTAGCCACTATTTAGTTCATTTTATCAAGTTTTCCTCACTTAACCCCTATATACGAGTATAGGGTTAAAAACTTTAAACTCAAATAAAAAAAAAGCCAGCCTATAGGCCAAAAACCTGGTATGAGGTTTTTATACGAGAGGGATGGAGCTTCCAATTTTGTGGGTTTCATCAATTACTAAGAGATGAACCCTCATTTCGTTGTACAGTGTTATTATTGTTTTAACAGAAAAATCGCTACCCAAAGGCCTCGGCTTCTGTTACTAGCCCGAGTGCTGACGAAACGCTTTGTTTGATCCCTTGAAATTTTAGGTGGTTCAATTTAATCGCCTCTTACTATCGGCATACCTTATCTCTGGTATATTCTAAGCCCTCCAGCGTCATTTAGTACAGATGTACAAGTTTTGAGTTGGTCCAGACATAATTACCGATAGGCAGGTCCATTCATTATTAAAAGTTGCAATAACAAGTTAGTGAGTTCCAGTTCCCTTCTCACGATACTTATCATAAAAATCTGGTCGATAGCGAAGTTGCAAGGTCCGGTATGTTACAAATGCGATCGCAGTCTCTCACATTAAGGAAATTACAGATGTTGGAGAACTAAACTAGTAATCACTCAAGAAATGAGTATAGAACTAAAGCAAAATCAATTTACATTAAAATCGAAACAGAAAATGTCATTATAATTCTATTGAAAATTATGATTTTCTGTTTGAAAACCCCATCTTTGCCCAGTGCTTATTAATTTAAGAAAATAGAGAACGGAGTTTGATATTTAATTGGTGTTTAGCTTCAGCTTTTGGTGTGTTTCTCAAAGGCAATTAACCTGCTTATGTATTTTCTACCAAATCTACTCCTCCATTCATGAACAGGACGCGTCACTTGGGTGGAGTGGAAAATTGTTTAGAGACGTCAAAATCTATTACTCAACTGACATTCAACATGTGGTCAACGGATCACTGCACAGTTGCGTGTTCAAAACCATTCATTAATACTAGCAATTCATCATTTTCGGGTTACGTAGCGAATGTTTACAACTGAGGTGCCTGGTTAATCGTCCTAGTAGCCAGATGACCATTATTGAATTAGTAGCAGTATTGGAACCGTCCGTATCTGCCAAAGGTTTTAGGTTTTGTGTCATTATTTTCACATTTTTCGGGCTCACTTACATCTTACGAAAGAGGATTTTCCTTGCTTTTCACTTAAGGATGACTTTCTAAAGACGCTATTCAGATTTTAATTCCAATTGGAATTGTTCTTGTGTGATACCAGCACTTACTGGACTGACGCTGGTATCCTTAGTAAATCCTAAAGGTGAGTATATCTTATTGGCCCCACACAGCTCTATTTTTACATGCCACACTTTTAACACCGGCCCCTATTACACTCCATAAACTCGCTTAATAACTTTTATTATAAACCACGTGGTCCGCCGTGGTGTAGTGGTAGTGTTCCTGGCCTACCAAGTGGTGTGAAAAAGTAAAGGCTTCTCAGCAAAAATTCATCTGCTTTGCAGATGCCGTTCGAAATCGGCAAAAAACTGTATGTCCCGCCGATATGTAGGAAAAATTAAAAGTAGCACACCACAAATTGGTAGAGAAGTTCGGCCTCAATCTCCTCGGAGGTATATATCGCGCCAATTATTTATTTTATAAACTACCTCATTGCTATAGATATCACATTTTCAATTTAAACGAATTAAGTATTTGTCGTTAATGACCATTGGAATCCAAAGATTATTGAAAAAAACTGAGTCAAAGCTATCAAAATATCAGCAACAAATATTCTGTCAAATTCCACTGACGACTGACAGTTGAAATGGTTATACCGTTACGCAACAATGAAATAATAAAAGGTGCTAAATATCTAATTGAGGCAAGATTTGTACACAACAAAAAAAATGTAATTTCAATATAAAGTAAAAACTTGAAAGTAGCTAACTGAATTACTTAATTTTGTTTTTTTGCTTTTTCTTGTAATAAATGTATTGCGATAAGATTTGTTTCTGCATTTTACTTGCACGCGATCCTCAATTGCAAAACTTAAAAACAAAAATAAAATCTACAAAAATTACAAAAGAAAATCATTCATTTAAAAGCTTGCCACCAACGCTACAGAAAACCACAGCAACAATAACACACGAATAGCTGAAATTATTATATGGAGTAAAAGCAACGATAACATGAACAATTGTAGAGCTACAATAGCCAATCAAAGCTGCAATGAAGCTCAAAAGTCTGCAACAGCAACTCGTGCAACCCAACAATTGTGTGAAGCAGGTGAAATATTTGGAATATCTTCCGGGTGATTGCACCGTGGCATGACGCGCATGCGCGCAATCAATTGATGCAGCGGCAACAGCACACTTGCATGCACAACTAAATAGCAATTCCAATATATTTCTGACGGAGCACCAAACCATTTCAAATATCTAAAATTTTAAACTCAGTGGTTCGAGCGGTTTAAGATTAACATTTTATATGAACCGAGACTAGGAAATACTGAATGCATCACAGAGTTGGGGGTAGTGCAATAATGCGCAATTCACAGACAGTGCTAATTGGGTATATCAATCAATTAAATACTAAGTATGGGTGATTTATTAAAAAAATTGGCTTAATTGTTTTGTTTATATGCAATATTTCTGAATACTTTAACTTCATGTGCTCTACCCACTGCGCTACGACATACACAAAAATATTTGGGTAATAATTTAATGAATTGAAAAGGCTTTCAGAAAAAAATGATGCTGGCCTTATCAGCACCACCTTTAAACTTTTTGATTTAGGTTTACAACCATATTGAGAAATAAATTAAAATTCGGAGTAGTAAACTGATATAAATATAATTTACTACAAAAAAGCTTAGAAAATGATGCCATGAATGAAGCTGCAAAAGTTGTTCATGTATAAATGAGATCAAGGCCAATAATTATTGCTTTTATTTTTTAATATTTTTTACAATTTTTTTTTTTGTAATAATTATTACAAGTTTTTATTGGAATATAGAATGAAAATTTAGAGACAACCGACTCAGCCTTTCTTAAAGATTGATTTCGGACGCTACTGACTTCTTCATCAGAAAAATTTTGGCGCGTTCTGTTAACCATTGGACTATCAGAACAATGGCTTTTTGGTCAGCTCCTATTTTTTTTATATTGCACCAGTGTGCAAGTACCGACATCTATTAATAGTAAGGATCATTTCTTTCAAAATTTTTCCTCGTTCAGGTGATTGAAATATTTTTATATATTATTTATGTAAAAGGAATCTGACACGTATGGAAAATATATACATAACATATTTGTTTGTGAGAAAAGGCAAATAACAGATATTTCAAGAAAAAAGGGCAAAAATTTTTTTTTTATGAGCGTGCAATATTGCAAACGACTTTAGTGGAATGAGCCATGTTATAATTACAGTTGTTTTCAGATAAAATCCTATCCGTCATTCTAGAACCTATCCGAAGACTACAACCTTGCGGTCATCTCATTTTGGTTTTCGAGATATACATTCATACATACATATAGTGCCAATCAATGGATGAGTATGAAATGTTTATCTTTTATGAGGACTAATATGGACCTTACCAGTTGAAAGCAACGACAGTTCTACGGTTTTCTTCACAGTCGGTTTGCAGCCCTGCTTTCCAAGCTTATTCATACACTTTTTACTAAAGGGTGTTTTTTTAGGGGTATAGAACTTCGAATTGAAATAAAACACAAGAAAATCGTTTTAAGGTCCATCAATTTGGCTTTATTGGAAGGATAATTTTATGCCATTAATGTTTAAATATGATTTCGGGCATGTGGCCGCCGCGGCTGGCTCGAATAAAGCCAATTCTACAGGTCCAATTTTCAACCACTTTTTCGAGCATATGGGGCCGTATGTCGGCAATAACGCCACGAATGTTGGGTTCCAATTCTCCTAACGTTTCTGGTTTGTTGGTGTAGACGAGCGACTTCACATATCCCCAAAGAAAATAATCCAATGGTGTCAAATCACACGACCTTGGTGGCCAATTGACAGGTCCTCATCGAATGTTTCCTTCAATAAATCGATTGTGACGTGCGCTGTGTGGCATGTAGCGCCGTCTTGTTGGAACCACAACTCATCCACATTCATGCCATCCAATTCGGGAACAAAATAGTCGGTTATCATGGCTCTATACCGGTCTCGATTAACGGTAGCTGCCTCTCCAGCATTATTGCGGAAGAAGTATGGCCCAATGACTCCACCAGCCCATAGAGCACACCAAACAGTCAGTTTTTGTGGATGTAATGGCGTTTCAAGGGTCTCATGTGGATTCTCTTCACTCCAAATGCGGCAATTTTGCTTGTTGACGTAGCCATTCAACCAAAAATGAGCCTCATCACTGAACAAAATTTTGCGATGAAAATCAGCATCGAAATCAATCTCATTTTCGGCCCATACACCAAAATCACGACGCATTGCATGGTCTCGCGGCTTTAATTCTTGCACAAGCTGGATCTTGTAAGGTCGCAAGCCAAGATCTTTGCGCAAAATCTTCCATAAAGTTGATGGACAAAGCTCCAATTGCTGTGCACGGTGGCAAATCGATTCATTCGGGTCCTCTTCAACACTTTGCTCTACAGCGGCAATTGTTTCTTCGGTGCGCACTGTTCGACGTCTCTGCGGATGCGTATTATCACATAGAGTAAACGTAGTGCGAAAACGATCCATGGTTAACCGAATTAATTGCTCTGATGGACGATTATGTCGACCATAAAATGGACGGAGCTCACGGTAAATTTCGCGAATTGAACCATTATTTTCGAAATAAATTTGCACGATTTGCAAGCGTTGTTCTTTTGTCAACCTGTTCATGATGAAATGGCAAACCAAACTGAACATAAGTGACATTAGAGTTGCCAGATTTGACCACAAAATGCCAGTTTTATCTCTATTCGAAAAACAAACCTGTAAAAAAAACACCCTGTATTTTCTGCAAACTTTAACGGTAATAGCGTTTAATAGACCACCATTAGTGGGCGCACACGAATGGGCTTCTAATAGTTTTTGAGCCTGTATAACTGTATATCTATGTACGTATATATATATGCATTTACGCAGTTTTGATTGTCTTTAATGCTTTTCAAAGATACCATAAATAGTATGCGTTACAAATTTTGCAATCGCTTGGCTTCCATCAGGTGGTTGATCTATATTTTATAGCAGATAAATTGATCTTGCTTCTTACTTCTTTTTTGCAGTGGGTGGTGACATATTTACACACATTTCGAGGTGAGACTGTTTTCACGTTTTTATATTTTCCCTAACTATGAATATTTCGATTGCAAGTATGCGTCATTTATAGGCTTTAACTCACTAAACTTCTATCAATGAAGCATTCTTCACCTTAATGGGTGAAGTAGACTACCACTGGAAGGGGGTAGTACCTATTATTAGACACCTGAAGCTGAACCTGGATGGAAGCTGGAGCTCAAATTTAAAATAGTCATGAAAACCTTCGACTAGTAAGTAGATATGTACCTAGTATGTGGTCATAATAATCATAAATAAACTGAAAACGTATCCGAGTCTAAAGATAAACTGTATAACGATATCAAAACTAATGCCAAAACCGTATCTAACTGAGAAATTTAAATGGAAACTAAACATACTGGAAGTGGAACCGAAAATTAAACCGAACCCCAAAACAGCAACTGGAACCCAATCCGAAATCGTAACCGGAACGGAGACCAAAGTCTATACCAACCAATGAAACTGACACCCAAAGCCCAGAGTAAGACCAAAACTGAGACTGAAACCGCAATCAAAATCGAAGGGAAAGAAACGGTAACTGAATGGGATCTAAACAGGAAAAAGCTCTAAACACGTAATTTTATGTATAAGTACAATAAGATGCCGAGATAATTGGAACCGGGAACAAAATTGGAGTGAAAACCGCAAAAATTATTTCAATTACATAAAACTATGAAGTTCTGAAAACAATCGATACTGTTCTGTAACATGCGATCAGGGACCAAACTTATCACACACTGCTTGATGGACACGCAAGGCCCTGTCTCGTTTTATGGGTTTGTTATTTTCTTTTTGTGAAGGGATAAGCTTTAGAGACAAATATAAGTTACGCGCTTACATCTCCAAACAAAACTGAACGTATATACGAGAGGAATTGATTTATTATATGCATTGAGCATCATTGTGAACCTGTAAATTTGCATTTTTTCTCGTTTTTTTTTTTTTTTTTGCAGATTTCCTATTTTTGTGTCTACATACAAAATCGAATCAATTGTATTTATATATTAAGCCACTGCCGCAATATATGCCCATATGCACATATATATTTAGAGGTAAATTATTCACGCACAGTACCATACACACATACATCTGTATTAACTTTTATATGTTTATTATACCTAGTAGTGCTACGCACACAAGGTATATTAACTTTAGACCCCTAACCGTGGAATGTAACGGCATAAACGGATCGAGATAGATATTGACTTAAATGTATCAAAATGTTCAGGACGAAAAGAGAAATTGATTAAGCCATGCCCGTCTATCCGTCCGTCCGTCTGTGAACATGATAACTTGAGTAAATTTTGAGATATCTTAATGAAATTTGGTATGCAGGTTCCTTGGCAGTCATCTCCGAGCGCTGTTTCAAATGGGCGAAATCGGATGATAGCCACGCCCACTTTTTTGTATAAAATATTTTCGAAAATACAAAAAAAAGTGATTATTCAGTACATAATACTCTTATAAGGATACAATTTGGTGTGTACATTAACTTTAACGCAGAAATTAAGTTCTTGAAGAAATTTTTGAAAATAGGAGCCGCACCGCCCACTTTTGATAAAGTCAAATTTAGAAATAATATTAATCACAAATCAAAAACCGTTCAAGATATCGAAGCGAAATTTAGCACACGTATTTATATTAATGTAAGTGTCCGATCTTTACTTACAATTAGCACAAACTCTGCAAAACTGTTAATTTAAAGATACATAGCCCAAACCCCATTTATCGAACCCATCGATTATATGGGAGCTATGCGTTGTGTTGATCCGATCTTGCTGATTCCGGCGAATGATTAATCTCATGCAAAATGGCGGCTCCATACCAAATTTCATCAAGATATCTCAAAAGCTGAGGGACTAGTTTGCGTACAAGCAGACAGACGGACAGACGGACATGGCTACATCGACTCAGGTCATCGCCCTGATCATTTCGGTATACTTATTGGTGGGTCTATCTCTTCTTTCTTCTCATACTTACAAACATCGGACCGAAGTTATAATACCATTTCATGTTCATGAAAGGTATAAAAAGCTTTATATCATTTATATTTCACTTTAAAAGGGTCCGTGAAGGAAGAAATTTGAAAAATATAAATTTTTGAAAACGGGCGTAGCCTCTCTTATAGTGGATTATTCCACAAAACTTTTTATGCAATAACTCCGGCAAAAATTGATTTATCGAAACGATATTTAGCGAAAATTTTTAATATATAAAGGTAAATGTTTGTTGTAAAAATGGCCGAATTCGGTCAACGGCCACGCCCAGTTTTTTAAAATATTTCTGAAAATACATATGGAGGTTACGAGAACGGTCAAAGATATTTCTATACTGAAACAACGCAGTTTAATAGCTCTCATAGAGCATTGAAATAGTCTGTAAATTTTTATCAAACTCTTCCAAAAGAGTTCTAGAATCTAAAAAGATGATTTTTCCTCTAATTTAGGCAAGAGTGACTAACCTCTCCCCGAAAACATTTCGCCGGAGCTAGCTTAATCTAGCCAGTGCAGAAATATTTCGATTGTAAACTGTACTATGAAGTACTGGTTGCCATCTTTTGCGAATGATTTGCAATAGGTAAGAATCTGGAAGAATCAAAAAGCTTAGGAAAATAAATATTGCAATAGTAATAATAATGCTATAACTTTAACGGGACCTTTCTTGTATATTTGTTAATCCACAATATCGTGGAAACGGTTCAACAGATGGGATGAAATTTGGTATTGAGCACATTGATCTAAGAATTTCTACCTAAGTTCTACCATTCAGGATGTTTTACGGAGCTGCCACCTATCTGCTTTTTTTTGTAATCAAGTAAGATATGCCGTTAATGGATATTAAACGAGGGGTATTTTACATCGTATTTCAACAAAAAGACTTTTAGGAAGAGTTACCACCTATATTTTTTTGGCATATCCGATATTATCTCGAAAACGACTTAATAGCTCTTGAGCATAGCTAAATTTTTAGCTCTCCTACTTAAGAGTTGCCACCAGGAAGTTTTTTTTTTAATTTAATGAAGGTTAGCACCTAGGGTTGCCGCCTTATACAATTATATTTATTTCTTTGCATATCCGCTATTAAATTGAAAATGTTTTGACACATTTCTACGAACTTTTGCATATAGGATACATATCTGCTACAATCGTGGGTGCCAAAAGAATCGTTGTTTACTTATTATTTCAACAAAAATAATTCTAGTTGGGCCAAAAAACCAGGCCTGTTAAATTTCTATTAGAATTGAGTAATCAATTTATTAAATAGAAATTTTCAATTATTAATTGATTAGAATTGAAAAAAAAAATTAAAAACAAAAAATGAAAAGTAATAAAAAAAAAGTGAGGAAAGGGCTGTCTTCGACTGTGCCGAAGACTTTATACCTTTCATGAACGTCCAATCCTTACTCACAATTAGTAAAAACTCTGCAAAACCGATAATTTAAAGATACATAGCCCAAACCCTATTTATCGGAACAATCGATTGTATGGGAGCTATGCGTTGTATTGCTCCGATCTTGCTGGATCAATCTCATGCAAAATGGCGGGTCCACACCAAATTTCATCAAGATATCTCAAAACTGAGGGACTAGTTTGCATACAAACAGACAGACGGACACACGGGCATGGCTAAATCGACTCAGCTCATGGCCCTGATAATTTCGGTATACTTATTGGTGGGTCTATCTCCTCTTCTTCTCATACTTACAAACATCGGACCAAAGTTATAATACCATTTCATGTTCATGAAAGGTATAAAAAGCTTTATATCAATTATATTTCACTTTAAAAGGGTCCGTGAAGGAAGAAATTTGAAAAATATAAATTTTTGAAAACGGGCGTAGCCTCTCTTATAGTGGATTATTCCACAAAACTTTTTATGCCATAACTCCGGCAAAAATTGATTTATCGAGACGATATTTAGCGAAAATTTTGAATATATAAAGGTAAATGTTTGCTGTAAAAATGGCCGAAATCGGTCAACGGCCACGCCCAGTTTTTTAAAATATTTCTGAAAAATTTGTTTGTAAAATGTAAAACGTGATATTTCTATAACCATGCAAGCTGTATCAATAAGATCTCGCACACATAATAAGCTTTTTGGAGAAGTAGGCTTGGCACCGCCCACTTTTCAGCATAAGAATTCTGCTATTTTCCAAAGCGATTGCTTGTCGTTTCAACTAGATCTTTCAATAAAAATTGGTAAGCTGCTTTTCAATAGTATGTAGTATACTCCTGCCGTAAATTAGGCAAATCGACTAACATACAAGTAAAATATCCGGGCAAGTAATTAATAGCCCACTGCAATAGGGATTTATATACCTTTTTTGGTTTTCATACCTGTTTTGAACATGAAAGTGATGGGCCCATCAATAAGTATAATTAAATAATTAGGACGATGAGCTCAGTCACTTTAGCCATGTCCGTCTGTCCGTCTGTCTGTCTGTCCGTCTGTCTATTTGAACGGAAATTTTTCAAACATAAAATGTGCATGTATTGGTATTTTGAAAAAATGTGGCTAGCAGTTGTTGGTAGGGAAGCTATTTATATACAAATAAATTAATGGTGTGGCAGTAGTGTTGCCGGCCTACCACACCGAAGGTCCAAAGTTCGAGTCCTGGGACTGGTAACAACAAAAGTGGTTTGAAAAAGTTATTCAAAACAGGGTCGCCCCTCAGCAGTGGTTTAGCAAACTCTCCGAGTATCTTTCTCTATATCGGGTCATACATTTATATTTTGTTAAATTAGTATACAACTCAAAACTCATAACAGAAGTGTTTTTATTGAAAACAATCAGCTGGCTTTATAATCCGAACTGAAAAGTATTAAAATAGACCTGCGTAAATTGGTATGCCATAATAGATCACTCCTAGGTATACCAAATTTCATTAATTTAGACCAAAAAACTTCGGAATTATGACGAATTGCAACTGTATATAGCCTGGGGGCGTGGCTGTGCCCCCTTTTCCCGAACTATATATTATCTATGCTGTACCCAGTGAACCCAAGTATATATTGTGAAAATTGCATAAAGATCGGTTGAGTTCTTTGGCGCCCATAAAAGACACCCTTTTTTATATCTATTTTTGTTACGCACACAAGGTAAATTACTTCATTCGGCATAAACGGATCGGGATATATATTTATTTATGTATATCATAACGTTCAGGATGAAAAGTAAAATATCCGGGCAAGTAGTTAATACCCCACTGCAAAAGCGAAGTTGTATATCTTTTTTGATTTTCATACCTTCCATGAACATCAAATGTTTGTACGTATCAGAAGAAAAAGAGATAGTCCCATCAACAAGTATACTGAAATGATCAGTACGATGAGCGGAGTCGATTTAGCCATGCCCGTCTCTCCGTCCGTCTCTCTGTCTGTCCGTCTGTCTATTTGAACGCAAATTAGTCTCTCAGTTTTACAACAGAATGCTGAAATTCGTTGTTTGCTTTTTCCATTTTATATTATACTAGCAAACCCGGTATACGTTGTTTTGACGTTTTGATACATATAACACATCTATATATAAAATGTTATTAACTTGAACCAAATAAACTCCTACCTATACCGAACTACAGCTTAATATAACCTGGCGGCTTTTCCAAAAGTTTATGCAGACTGTGTCGTGCCCAGCGAACTCCTGAACATATCGTGAAGCTTCAAGAGAAAAACAAAACACAAAATATGTGGGCGTGGAACCGCCTACTTTAGAAAAATTATGTAGATATTGACTAAGTGACACATATATGCAAATTTCATTAATTTAGACCAAAAAATTCGGAATTATGACGAATTGAAACTTTATATAGCATGGAGGCGTGGCTCCGCCTACTTTTCTAATACTATATATTGTCTATGCTGCACCCAGTGAACCCAAGTATATATTGTGAAAATTTCATAAAGATCGGTTGAGTTCTTTGGCGCCTATAAAAGACACCGTTTTTTATATCTATTTTTGTTACGCACACAAGGTATATTACTTCATTCGGCATAAACGAATCGAGATATATATTTATTAATGTATATCAAAACCTTCAGGATGAAAAGTAAAATATCCGTGCAAGTAGTTAATACCTCACTGCAAAAGCGAATTTGTATATCTTTTATGATATTCATTCCTTTCATGAACATGAAATGTTTGTACGTATACTGAAATGATCAGGAGGATGAGCTGAGTCGATGTAGGCATGTCCGTCTCTTGATACGTCTATCTGTTTGTCCATCTGTCTATTTGAACGCAAATACGAACTGAAAGTATTAAACTCTCTCTCTCTCTCTATGGCGCGATATACAACAGGTATATCATCATAAACCTCCTAAGAGATTTTTGCGCCAAGCTTCTCTTCCAATTTGTGGTGTGCCGATTTGAATTTTCCCTACAAATTGGTGGGACCTACAGTTTTTTGCCGACTCCGAACAGCATCTACAAAGGAGACGAATTTTTTGCTGAGAAGCCTGTCATGGCAGAAATACACTCGGAGAGTTTGCCAAACCACTGCCGAGGGGCGACCCCGTTTTGAAAAACTTTTTTCAAATCACTTTTGAAGTTACCTGTACCAGGGATCGAACCATAGACCTTCGGTGTGGTAGGCCGGCAACACTACCTTCACACCACGGCGGCCGCGAAAGTATTAAACTAGACCTGCGTAAATTGGGTAGACATAATAGATCACTACTAGGTATATAATGTTCGGTTCCACCCGAACTTAGACTTCCTTACTTGTTTTAAATAAAAGTCTGACAAGTTTTGGGCCGAGCTTAGAAACATTTCATGGCAGAAATATCGATGTGAAAAATTGCTTAGCTTGGTAGTTATAAATTTGTGCTTCACTTTTTCAAATACTACCTGCAAAAAACCCATTAATCTAGGGAAAGGTTTTAATATCTTTGTATGGGTTGAAGTGATCCCTTTGGTTTGAGCATGCCCTATGAAGAGACTAATTGGTCCCTTTCATGCCCAAAAGGATAGTATCGGACATATTCCCTTTGTTCCCCTACGGGTACAGTCGGACCAGTTGACTTCAACACACAAGTAGGCTACAGAAATTAAAATCGACTTATCCCAACTATGCCTATAACGGAATAGTTGGGGTCAATTGTAACCCACTGTAAACGAAAGGTATTGATCGCGGATCACTCTCTTTAGAGATTAGCCACACGTTATTTTTGCAGGGCTGCCATAGAACCTTAAACAGCGCACACTGTGGCATTCACAGCTCAAATCTTCATTTTGTGCACGTAAGCAGCTATTGCATGAGGCCAATGCAACATAAAGAGGGAAAATCCGATAGCTGGCTCTGGAACGAGATATTTAGAAATTCGTGGAATTTCTTATTTTGGTTAGTTATATTTTGATATACAAGCTATTCATGTTATCTTTTTTAGCTATCTCACTAAAATTTGCCATTTTGTAACATAATAATCGGTTGTCGGAACTAACAAAATCGGACCAATACAACATATAGCCCCCACGATTGTTCCGTGTTCTGTTGGGACACTTTAAAACAAGAGGAAAGGGTTGTCTTCGACTGTGCCGAAGACTTTATACCTTTCATGAATACGCATCACGGTTTTAAGTTTCCGATCCTTACTCACAATTAGTAAAAACTCTGCAAAACTGATCATTTAAAGATACATAGCCCAAAACCCATTTATCGAAACTATCGATTGTATGGGAGCTATGCGTTGTATTGCTCCGATCTTGCTGGATCAATCTCATGCAAAATGGCGGGGTCACACCAAATTTCATCAAGATATCTCAAAAACTGAGGGACTAGTTTGCATGCAAACAGACAGACGGACACACGGGCATGGCTAAATCGACTCAGCTCATCGCCCTGATCATTTCGGTATACTTATTTGTGGGTCTATCTCTTCCTCTTCTCATACTTACAAACATCGGGCCAAAGTTATAATACCATTTCAAGTTCATGAAAGGTATAAAAATGCACTCAGGACGGGACTCAAAAAGCGGCGTCCAAACACAAACCGACCTAGATTCGTTTATATTTATAAGGCACGGTTGCACGACTAGCCGGTTAATATGATAAAACGGTATATTTTCCTAACCTACGAATAGTATAGAAACCGTATTTACAGTATATACCTAATTATTTGCTATCTGTTACATTTCCATAGACTCATATATGTGAGCAAATACAATATATAGGTATCTGGAGAGTCCGGATATACAAATATCTACTTAGTATTTTTATGCTATCAAAGCTGAGAAGCATCATCCTATAAAGTCGATTAATACGGCCTCTTGCTTTAAAATTCATATAAAAAATTAACTGTGTACTTTTGTACTGGCCGGTTAAAACGGGTTAATGACTAAAAACACCGATACATACACATTTTTCATTTAATTTTCATCAAATAGGCATAGACGTCAGTATCTGGTCTGCTGTCTGTATGTATGTTTGTACTCGAGTGTTGTTTGTAGTCCATGAATTGAAGAAGCACATTTTCGTTGTTTATGTATATACTGTTTCTCCATGGTTGCGTGGCAAATCCTCGCACGACCGCGGATTATTCAAGACTATAAATGAGCTCAAGACCAATAATAATAATGTTTATGAAAATTGGTTTGTCTTCATAATAAATAAAAAAGAAATTGATTAAGACATGTCCGTCCGTCCGTCCGTCCTTCCGTCTGTTAACACGATAACTTGAGTAAATTTTGGAAATATCTTAATGAAATTTGGTATGCAGGTTCCTTGGCACTCTTCTCCGAGCGCTATTTAAAATGGGCCATATTAGCCACATAGCCACGCCCACTTTTTATATATATAATATTTTGTAAACTACCAAAAAAGCTATTATTCAGTACATAACACTCTTATAAGGATAAAATTGGGGGTGTATATTAATGTAAAGTCAGAAAATAAATCTTCAAGAAATTTTTGAAAATGGGCATGGCACCGCCCACTTTTGATTAAGTCAAATTTAGAAATAATATTAATCATAAATCAAAAACCGTTCAAGATATCGAAACGAAATTTAGCACACGTATTTATAATACTATAAGGTATGTTCCGGAAAAAAACGGACGAAATCGGTTAAGAACCACGCCCACTTTTTTGAAAAGGATCATAGATATATTTAATAGCCGATAACTTTGCATACAAAAGCTTTATATCACTTCTATTTCCCTTTTAAAGTGTCCGTGAAGGAATAAAGTCGGAAAATATATATTTTTGAAAATGGGCGTGGACCCGCCCTTTTTCTAGTGGATTATTCCACAAAACTTTTTATGCCATAATTCCGCAAAAATTGATTTATCGAAACGATATTTGGCGAAAATGTTGGATATATATAGTTCTGAAAAATTTGTTTGTAAAATGTAAAACCCGATATTTCTATAACCATTATATATCAATAAGATCTTGCACACAGAATAAGCGTTTTAAGGAAAACTCGATTAAGAATTCTGCTATTTTCCAAAGCGATTGCTTGTAGTTTCAACTAGATCTTTCAATAAAAATTGGTCAGCTGCTTCTCAATTGTATGTAGTATACTCCTGCCAAAATTAACGGTTAACACACAAGCAAAATATCCGGCAAGTAGTAAATAAACCACTGAAATAGGGAAGTTATATATCTTTTTTGATATCCATACCTTTCATGAACATGAAATGTCAGTAAGTATGAGAAGAAGAGGAGATGAGCCCATCAATAAGAATACTGAAATGATTAGGACGATGCGCTGTGTCCATTTAGCCATGTCCGTCTCTCCGGCCGTTTGTCTGTCTGTCTGTCTGTCCGTCTGTCTATTTCAACGCAAATTTTTAAAACAATTGGCTGTATTGGAATTTTGAGAAAATGTTTTGTTTGTTGTTGTTGTAGCGATAAATTAATCTGCCCAAATATCACCTCCCTTACGCAGAATTGTCATCAAGCTCTTCTAACGGGAGTCCCAGAAACCTCGCGGCTTCAACAGGGTTGGACCAAAGTGATGTTGCTGTTAGAAGAGTGGGATCAGTTGTCACCTTTGAAAAAATGTGGTGAGCAGTGGTTGGTAGGGAAGCTATTTATATACAAATAAATTAATTTACCACTCAGAACTCATAACAGAAGTGTCTTTATTGAAAACAACCAGCTGGCTTTATAATACAAGCTAAAAAGTATTAAAGTAGACCTGCATAAATTGGGATTACATAATAGATCACTACTATGTATTTAATGTTCGGTTCCACCCGAACTTAGACTTCCTTACTTGTTTTTATTATCATTGCTATTGATGGGTTTTTTTTTTGAGTGTCGAATATGCTCTCCGGTTTCGGTGTCAAAAATGGATACATAAAACCGTGCTGATAGCCAATGTTTAACAGAGCATGCCAAAATTTCTCTAGTGAAGAAATCTAGTGGGTTTCGCAATAGAGCCATGACAAAAGCGATGGATAAAAAGAATGCTTATTAATTATTAAAGTTAAATAAAGTATAAAAATTATTACTCTTGTCTCTCAGTTATAGTCATGACTAAGAAAAAGAATAAGAGGAGGGAGCTAGGTAGGTAGGTAAAATGAATTCGACCCAGGTAGCCCAAGTAGCTTTAGAAGCCTTTTGGATGCCATAAAAACTCGTCGAAGCTACTAAAAGTAGTACGGATATATGTTACAACCAACCAGAGTTCTTGCTAAACACAAGGAAGTTTTGAATCCATATATCAAATATCCTCACCAGGTTCTCCAAAAAGGGGCTCCCAAATCACTTAAGACATGTTCTGTCTAGAGCCGGCCATTTGCACAGAAAATGCGCAACGGTGTCTTTGGTAGTTATATCTTTACAACTTCTGTAGTGGTCATGGTGCGGAATGCCCATCTTTTCCGCATGCTTCTCTAACGCCCAGTCACCTGTGCAGACTGCTATAAGTTTGTGGGTGTTAAGGGATTAATCGCTTTTCACCTGCTTAGTAGACCCCTTATCCTCTTTTAGCTATAGTCTGTGTAGGGTTTATTATTATTAATTCTTTATATTTTGTTTATTTTTACTTTCTATTTTTATACTTGTTGAACAATTTTATTTTCTCATTTCAAAGAAACAATTTTGTAAATATATAATTATTTTTGATTATTGGAAAAAAGATATTAAAACTGAAAACTTTAAAATTATTACATATCTTTGTAAGTTTTAACGAGCTCAAGACCAGTTGATAATTATTCTTAGTTGCTTTAAATTTTTTCCTCTAAGCAAAAAAAAATAACAACAAGGAATAACGGAATCGTTTAACCGTTTAGGCACATACAATAGCAAGGTGGTTAAAACAGCACTTTTTAAAGAATTTTGTTACTAAGAACTTGCACATTATGTACTACAATTTCATAAGCGAGTTATCTGCATGGTTATTTGCAAAGAGCTCCGTAATTTAAAATTTTCACCATAAAAAGCTAATCTTCCTTGAGTTTCCTTAATTTTATGTAAAGATATTTTTACAAGTATGGAGTAGATTATATCTGAGATTAATATTCAAATTTTTAAATTTTCCATAAAATGAAAAATTTTTAAGATTTATGCCTATGAAATCAATTATAAAATTCAATCAAAAAAGAGCTATTATTAAAAAAGAAGAAAATAACTTTTTAGAAATGTTTTCCAAGGGTAAAATTGCTATGAATAGCGACTATATTTTTATTGAAATTGGTTTCATTTGTTTCATATAGTGATAGATATATTTTTATATCTAACTAGAGGGGCCGGCAGACTTTGTCCTGCCCAGATATTTACCTGAATGGATCTAGAAATATTGGCTTTTCCTATCCCTATCATTATCTCTATCACTATCCCTATACCTATCCCTATGGATGTAACTATTTCACACACACACAATTCCACTTCACCATCGATCGATCCATTATTGAGCTTTTCTAACAAAAAAAAATTATAAAAATTCGCACCATACAAAATGTATCGGAGAATAAAATTTTTTTTTCAGAAATTTTTCGGTAATTTTATTGGGTATTCTCCTATTCTGGTCACAAAACAATCTAAATTAGTGTCAATCATCCAAATCGGTGCAGGTGTTCTTGAGTTATGAGCGTTGGAACTAACGTCACTTTCTTTTATATACTCGTATATAGATGACATATATTTATACCTGAAGACTGAATTTTTAATAAAGAAGTTTGTAATGTAGTGTAGCAATTTTCGTGTATTTTTAAACCAAAAATGAGCTAACCTACTATGAAGCGGAACAGTAGCAGGGATGATACTGATTCATAGATGACTAATATGTCAATTGGTATATTGCTAATGCAGAGACTGACTAGTATGTCAATTGCTATGGTGCTGATGCAGATGCGAACAATTGCCATATCGTAAGACATCGCCGTGTTAAAAATACTAGTTGTTGATATGGAAAAATTACAGAACTCGAGCTAGTTGAGCCGGTTTGGCAAACCAGGGATATTTCTGGTTTGAAATTTGAAACCCTCCTCTTCACACTCATTTTCTCGAAAACTGGACTAGTTTGGTTTGGCTATATATGTAGTCTAAACAGTTCAATTTTATTCTCACATTTTTAACCCTGTAAAAAATTACTGTAATTGAAAAATCCTAATCATTGAAACTAACAATTACTATTTAGGTCTTCAAAATTTCAATCAAATTTTTTTTTTATTTGAACTCTAACTACAGCATAGCAGTAAGTTGCTTATTAACTAATAAATAAAAATATGAGTATAAAGTACTTTCTCTGCTTTACCTATTTTGAATTTAAATCAGGTAATTTATTTAGGAAATCATTCCTTGTCTGGCCGATAAGTTGCTGGTACCAGGCTTCATTGCTACTCGCTGCATCTTTTGAAACTTTTGTTAATGGCAAGGGCTGCTCTGTAATAATTAGGATATTTTGATTGGATTCGGTTCTTCCGTCAACTACTTTTGGTGCGGTAACTTGTGAGGCACTGGGCTTGTTGTTCTCTTTTAGTAGCATCTCGGCACTTAAAGATTTTTCGGCATTATTTCTTTTAGCTTCATTATATTTGTTCTGCATGTTTTTGTTATCCTTTGATTGTTCACCCTTTGGTGGTTTCTGCTCGCCACCCGATGTTTCAGCTGACCCAGCCAACACTGGCGGTAATTTAAAGGGTACGATTGGAAAGTCCGGTGGAAGGAAATCATTTACAGTATCAAACCCGATATGGGTTTCCGTTTTACCTGGTATGGTCTGTAGTGGGACCTTGCCGTCGATAATATCTTGAACCACTACATTTGTAGCAGTTTTTTCATTTCCCTTGAGATCTATACCATATTGATGTTTTATCAAATTGGTTATGTCCCCTGACATTGCACCGCTGGTCACATTCAAATGCAGATCTTTGTCATATATCACCGGACCCGTAGGTATATTCTGAGGCCGCTCCATTTGTATATTTTGTCGTTTGGTAGGCCAATGTGCCATCCACTGCTGGCGTTCAGCTACCTCAAACGTGCGTGTATCATGCAGAAACCCACGCTCGTTATCGGACAGAAAATGCGTAACAATTACTCGTCCATCCGGTCGCACATGTCCAAAAGAGCCTTCAACGCTACCATTTACATAACTTCTTTCATCGCGAAATTGTACGTTCCCAGTGCGATTGTCGTTTACTTCAAAGCCAAAAGCATAAGTATTGGGGCCTTAAGTAAATAAAGGAAAGGCATAAAGTAAAGAGCTAGACAACATTGTTTGAAGTTTGCATTGCAAAAGACAATTGAGTTATTGTTGTGAGTGACATTGCAACATACCGTAAAGATCTCGTTCAAAATATGAGCTTAAACCTGGCCCGCCTCTGGATTGTTTCATTGCTTGAGCTTTGGCAAAAGCTAAGCTTCGGTTCGGTATAACAGCTGCATTACTGTAGTGTGATTTTAGGCACAGCGTTACAACCTAAAAATAAAAAACAAATGGCAGACAGAAACACAAAAGAAATGGAATTGAAAGTTGTTTGCTGCACATCTCATAAGTCAGTTGAAGTTTGACCCCCATATTCACAAAGTAAAGTTTATTTATAAAGCTTAATAACAAATTTTTAATTATAAGAGCTTAACCTTAGGACTAATTTTTCATTGCACGTTGAAACTTCAGGTAAGATATGTTGAGTTTAAGCTTGCCACTTTAATCCTTTGGATATAATGCTTTAATAATCAAAAACGAATCCAGAACAAAAGAGAGAAGAGAAAAGTAAAGGGGAGGATATGGAAAGCAAGGAACTAAGAGCAATGTGAAAAAAAGGAACAGCAAGGAAAGAAAAATAAATAAATTAAAGTAAATATATAAATATATATACAAGGTGGCGCAAAAGTAAGCTTCCGATGTTCAGCATATCGGTTGTGGCACGTGCAGTGTGTGCTGTTGCACCGTCTTGTTGGAACCACAAGTTTTCCAATCCCAATTCATCAAGTTGCGGCAAAAAGAACTCGTTGATCATTGCTCTGTAGCGCTCACCATTCACAGTAACCGTTTGGCCCCGACCGATTATTGGTCAAATAAATAGTCAGCAATATTCCGCGTTCTGGAGCAGTGTAGCGTAACATTGTTTATTAACGTGTATTTCGCATGTGTTTACTACACAAATGTCAAAACAGAACTGACTTTAGGGGCCAATCGCAAAATTTATAGCATTTTCTGATAGGAGGATTACTTTTGCAGTATATAAGTAAACGACAAAAAAAGCAAAAAAGAGAGGAAGTGGTAGGAGAGGAACCGAAGGTAACGGGAAGAAACAGCTAGGAAACGGTCGAAAAGGAATATTAAAGAAAGAAACCTGTAAAATAAAATAAAATAAAACGCAACTTTTAATTGTCTATGAATAAAAGTTTATGCTACTATGTCAAATATAGTTAAATATGAAGCTTAAAGGTAAAACTATTCTGACTGCTCTTGTGGTTGGACTTCAACCATTCAACGAGCTCTAAAAAATGCATACATATATGCGTGTGATTAACTGGAAGTATTTGTTAAAAATTTTTTTATTAATTTGAATTATTAAAATTCGATTAGCTCGGAACTAAATCGTTTGGCGACAGTACTATTTCTCAATATTCAAGTAATGCTTTCAGCCGTCCGTCAGTGGCAGGCTTTCATCTAGGTTTCCATTTAAGTTATGGTCTGTCAATTGAATCACTTTTCCTGTATTATTGAACACGTCTAGCAGGCAGAGACGATTTTTTTAAAAAACATATGTGCCCTAGCGACTCACAGTGAATCGCAGTTATTATTATTATTGTTATTGCAGCAGTACTTCGTCCGGCTGAGTATGCGCATAAATTCATGGAATGGGACGTGACGGACCAAATACGGTTATACTGATACTGGCAGCCCTTTTACAGATATGAATGGGGTATGTTACGGTGCAAGCATCTTGTGGTACTAGTACTGCCGTGATAATTATTATGTATACCATAACTGGCGTATTCCGACTCCCTAAATGGCAGTTCCTGACTGGATGTGAGAGGATCCGCTTTCGTTCATAATCACGTCTGCAATAATCGCAATCACGCCTTTAGTCACACGAACAATTGAATGCGCCAGTGCAAATAAACAAATCTGTGATTTGTGCTTTCACAAAATTAATTTTAATTTATTATGAGCGTTTATACTGGAAACTTTATTATTTTAATGATTCTTTCAACAGGATAAAACAGACGATTATAACAATCACTGCTGGTAGCTTTTATTCTTACTCTATTACTGTGCAGTTACAGTCACGGATAAAAATGACTGCTACTTAGAAATCACAGTCTCAAATCACGTTTTTCTTCAAATATGATAGCAGTGCTTCGCCGGATATGCAACCTTTCTCTCTCTATGGCGCGATATACAACAGGTATATTATCATAAACCTCCTAAGAGATTTTTGCGCCAAGCTTCTCTTCCAATTTGTGGTGTGCCGATTTGAATTTTCCCTACAAATTGGCGGGACCTACAGTTTTTTGCCGACTCCGAACGGCATCTACAAAGGAGACGAACTTTTGCTGAGAAGCCTGTCATGGCAGAAATACACTCGGAGAGTTTGCCAAACCACTGCAGAGGGGCGACCCCGCTTTGAAAAACTTTTTTCAAATCACTTTTGATGTTACCTGTACCAGGGCTCGAACCATGGACCTTCGGTGTGGTAGGCCGGCAACACTACCTTCACACCACGGCGGCCGCAACCTGCAACCTTTGCCTCCGTTATTAAACTCTTCTCGAACTAGCTCGACAGTAGTTTGCCCTGCCTAATCGCCACCTCCATTCCCGGTGAACACTTTCTTTAGTCTGATCTAATGTGGTGTAGTTGAAACAGAAGAAGGTGTTCTTTTTTAGTAGTACCATATATAGAAACCCTGCTTAGCCAATTAAATGGCAATTACTATCAAAACTCAAACTTCCGAAATTGAATTTTTTTTTCTTTAATTAAACATAAACAATATTACAAAAAATTAATCATACTTTATAGCTAGACTTACAAGGGCAACAAAAATTAACTCTTTTCTAAGCTCGTAGTCGCACATTTTGCGAATAATAATTAATTTTGAGTTATAAATAAATTGTATTGCACTTAAATTCTTATTAGCTAATTGTAGCCGCACTAAGTATACTTTCGACCTTTTCGATTAGGCAAATTAAACTGAACGGCATGTTTTGACCAACAAGTGCTCTAACTCTATTTAATGTAGATATGAAGAAGTTCTGCCAGCAGTTGAAAAAAATAATAATAGCCCTCAGCGGTGTTCGTGGTGATGTGTTTTGCAAAAACTGCTCTAGGCCTCCTACTTTTTTAGCTTCCCTGTAGGGAAAATCGTTAGATATTTACTGTATCATTTCTATTGCATTCGAAACCCTTCTAATCCGTTGACAATGGATCTTTTTCCTACGATATGCAGAAGAAAGGAATATATCTCAGTCAATGAGGTTTAGTGTCTCCTTACCTTAAGCGCCTATTAATATCACAAAACGCTAAGAAAGAAAACATAGCAACCCAACTCTTAGTTTCTTGAAAGCTAAATTGCTTCAACCTCAGTTTGCGAGGAGCATATTTGTAAGATGATTTTCACAGTGTTACCAACAATATTTAAATTTTGCAAAGTAATAAGAGATCAAATATAATTAATATTAAATGGGTAGACTTGAAAATTTTACCAAAAATAGGGTATTCGAAAACAATAGAACACCAGATAAAAAGATATTTTCTTACCTCAGTGTCTTAATTTATAGTTATTGATACACCAAGATCTTCTATGGGTCAAGAATTGGTAGAGTCATACATGGTTCTTGAAGCTTTCCTTCGCAAAACAAACACAAAATTATCTGGTAAAAATCAGGTTAAACTGGCAACTCTAGTCCTGAACCAGTAACAATTGATTTCTCTGCAGGGTATTTTTTCTTTTTCCATACGTACTTTGTTTTAAAAATTTGCATTGGCGTATAGTGCGTGCTTATGTGTGTATACTAGAGTTCTCGCGATCCCGTACTTTTTTAGGTGCCGAAAACCCCCGTGTTTTTTCCGATGAAACTTGGATTTTCGGGATTTGCTATATGTATCAGCCTTAATCCAAAAAAAATATCAAAGTTTTATAAACTATTTATCAAATAGGCAGAAATATTATTTATAAACGCTTTATAAAGTTAAAATACTGTTACAAAGGCGTTAAAATGGAAAAAAAATTATAATAACCTTGACCCAATTACGTTGATCCCGCCGAACCTTCTGGTTGTCTTATCTTACTCACCTGTTCTCTGAACATTTTAAGGAGGTGGAGGGCTACCTGACTTTAAGAAAAGTAGGAGCTGGATTGAGCGACAAACTCTGGCCAATTGTGGCGTATTTGTCTAACCTTGCGAAACTGAATTTCTGAGTGGTTATCACTTTTGGCGACTGAGTTTCGTGACACCCGAAGAGGTGCGCCACCTTATTCTCCACCTATTCACCATGCAGTCATAATGATTCTTGCCAAAAGTTCTCAAAATGTCACTGGCGACATATCGTATCCACTTTAATGGTAGTTCGGAGTAGAATGGTGCAGCTGGTCAAACGCAATTGAAGCTTTTTGACAAATATTCACTCCCACAAAAGCTGGTTCTATTCAACCCAACCCCCGCCTCCCCCTCCCCCCCTATTGGGGATATTTCAGCGCACATTTATATTGCAAATGGCCAAATTCCATTCCAACTGATACTCCTTACAACCTTAGATAACGTTCACATTTTTTGGTGGGCATATGTATTCAAATTGTCATTTACGTTCGTGCATTCACTTGTATGTGTAAAGCGGTTTGAATTTGCCTTATTACTTATAACTGAGCCGCAATGCGGCATTGAAAAATGGGAATCGAAGAAGAAAATGATTTACCCATTGATTTGCAACTGTAGAAACAAAAACTTGACTTTCTGAATGAAAGCAAACTACGCATGATTCCAATTATTGAAACAGTTATCCTGTGTGGCCTACAAGGATTTTCTCTCAGAGGTTCCAATGATACGGGAAGAATTTCTGAAGACGAACCGTTGACGAATGATAGAAGCTTTAGAGCTCTCTTGAGATATCGAGCTAAAACTGATGAGCAGTTGAAAAAACACCTGAGTGATTCACCAAAGAATGCTATGTACATAAGCAACCGTGTCCAGAATTAAATAATCAACATTTGTCACCACCTCATCATGAGTTACAACATCGATCGAGTGAACAAATCGAAGGGCTTTTCTTTTCTCGGAGATGACACGCCAGACATTGCAGGAGTAGAACAAAGCTCAATTTGCATTCGCTTCTTGGATAAATGCGGCGAAAAGTTCATCATTCAGGAAGATTTTTTGTGTTTTATTCCCATCACCGATTTCACTGGAAAGGGAATAGGAACTGCTTACCTTGATTTCCTTAAATCTTAGCGGAGAGTTCCAAGGAGCTCAAGCTGTTGTCAGAAAAACTTATCCACTTGCGCTCTACTCCCATTGTGCTGCTCATAGCTTCAATTTGGCCGTAAGCTCTGCGTGCAATATAATGGGAATCAAAAATTGTTTGGGAGTTCTAAAGAATATCCATTCCTTCTTCATTTATCCGAAACGCCAAAATGTCCTTCAGAATGCGATAAATGAAAATGAACATCTATCGGAAACTCGAGTGAAGAAATTGAAAATTTTTTTTAACCAGATGGGTAGAACAGCCGTCGCAACATATCTCCATTTGCAACCAGCGGTAATTCGCGCTCTTGAAGTGATTTCCATCAACTGGAAAGACCCAACGACTTCGTCTGGAGCTTTCCAACTGCTATAAAAACCGCAAATTTCCAGATATCCATGCATATTTTGAGCTCGGTTCATTCTCTCACATTGTCTCTGAGTCGAGTACTTCAAGGAGAAAATCAAGATCTGGGAGAGGCTATCAAACTGGCTGATGCTGCGAAACAAATTTTGAAGGAAAGAAGAGAAAACGCCAAGGGAGAGTTCAAATTTTCAAAACCATGAGCGAAATAAGCGAGCAATACGAAATTGAATTGCGAAAGCCAAAGATTGCGTCTAACTAGACCCAACGTTCCAACGTACAAACTGATTCAGTTGAATCCGTATCAGTTGATTTCCGTATAACAATCTACATACCGTACATTGGTTCGTTTCTGATACAATTGCAAAATCGATTCTTAAATCACCGCAATATCTTATCAAATTTCGCTTCCCTTTTTCCCAACTAAATGAAAATTTTCGAAGAAGAGTCCTGCGCTCAACTATTCGAATCATACTGCTCATTTTTGCACGACGATTTCCGTGACAATCTGGGTGAACGAAGTACAACTTTCGCGGAAGCTCATTGCCGGAAAGGAAATAAAAAACTCACTTGAAGCACTCGATATTTGTAATGATAAAGATGCGTTTCCAAATGTTAACCAAATGCTTCGCGTTATGGCAGTTTTTCCTGTGACAACAGCGACGAATGAACGATCCTTCTCAACTTTGTGAGGACTTAAAACGTATTTGTGATCAACAATGTCTGAAGATCGTCTGAACGGCTTAGCCTCACTCAATGTACATCGCGATGTCAAAATCGAAACGCAAATAATTTTGAAGAGTTTTTTTCAGTAACTCGAAGAGTCGATTTATTAAATAATTGTAACTAAATATGACTTTTGACAATAAAATTTCCGTACTCCGAAAATAAATTTCTTATCTTTTTTCATTGATTACGTAACTTGAGTTTAAACCCCCCCTCGGATATTTTCTGCGCACGGGCCTGATCTGCATAGTGCAATAGTCTAGACTCTTACCTATCCAGACTGAACACCGTCATGCTGATTGTTTGCCCAGCATGTCGTGTATCCTGAAATGACGCCAGCCATCTGTTTACCTGCTTGACTGAGCAGACTCTTCTCTCTGTTCCAACCCTATTGAAACTGGCCTTTTTCAAGGATTTCCGTTAAAAGATACTGATTACACTTCTGGATTAGAAGAGTGACGGCTAATCAGGGCGAAGCATCTCTACAATAACAAAAACATCCACAAATATTTGGTAATATTCTAATTAGAATTTAAAAATTTGATTTCTTTTATTGTTCGGAAAATTGGAAATTGGCATTTTTAAAGACAACAAACAATAAACAACTTATAGTTACAAACTCGATTCATTAATTACAAGAAATTGGCATCCCTAACGAGCGTATTAGTTGAGCACATACTCGTACATAAATTAGCAAATCATTGTAGGGCGCAAATAGATTTGTTCATTGAAATTAATTAGTTTCTGCTGTTTTAGCAAATTCTATTTCTTTTAAATTTATTAATACTCGAATGCTAATCCGAATGCATTACATATAACATTGGTCGGACTATATTTCATTTCATTTATTGTCACTAAATATTAGCACAATAAGATCTTATATGATCTTTTATAGCACAACATTCATTACATAAAAATCATTACGGAAAAACTATAATATTTACAACTTAATATGTATTTAAGAAATGTGAGTAAAAAAAGGAAAACACATAACAACAAATAGTTAAGATACATAACACAACCTATCACAACTGCAGGAAATAGGTAGCTGAACTCAGTTGCTATTGGTATACGATATACATTTACGAAGGAACGAATATATAACATTCTTAAAGTTGCCCCTACTTAAGCTATTGCAAATAGAATTTGGCATTGAGTCCCATATGCGGATAGCATTGACGAAGAAAAGCCTTGCAGAGTTTATATAGTTGTAGCTCGGTACAATTAAATCGATAACGCGCGCGTAAATAGCGAGAAAACTAGCTCGTTCTACAGATAACTAGGCATCTTTGCTTTAAGATACTCAGATATTTCGCTACCCAAAAGACGCGTTCTCCAGGCAGATATGTGGTAAAACTTTGCTAAACGCGAAAACATACCGCGTAACATGATTACGGACCACATCAATTTTATGAGCATATTTAGAATCTAACTTGCTATATACATTCCGGATAGCAAATAATTGGCAATATTAATTGTAAGGCAAGCCGTCTTCTTATTCAAAGCGGGGTGATTTCCGCAGACATTATTAAGATTTGTATAATGTATTGGACTTCACAGATGGTAATCACTGGAGAGATTCGTTACTTTAGAGACATATTTTAGAGACTTATTATTGATGTGTAAAGAGGGAAGACACAACAAGTTTACGTGATGTTTTGAAACGGGTAGCACTATAGCACTTGGCGCTATTAAGGGAAAGACAATTGTTTAAAGCCCAAGATGAAATAGATGACAAGTCACCATAAAGCTTGGTGCAGAGTTCAGTTATCTGCTCGGGTGTTCCAGATATATATACTGACAGGTGTTAAATATGTCATTAATAAATAAACTAAACAATAACGCTCCAAGTATGGAACCTTGGGGTACACCACGTAACCACTGCTTCAGACCAGAGAACTTCGATCCCATTTTCACTCGTTGTTTTCTACCACCCAAGTAGCTCATCATGAGCCTAATCCCCAAACCCGAAATAAGATTTTACTTCATGCATAAAAATTTATGGTTCACAGAGTAAAAGGCTTTAGAAAAGTCAAGCAGGCACAACAATGTAATTTGATTACTGTCATACGAAACCCGAATTTCATCCAAAATTTTAATTACGGTCGTGGAACAGCTATGCTTTGCTCTGAAGCCCAACTGAAGTGGGTAAAGTAGTTTGAACTTATCAATGTGCGAGTGAATCTGTTCTGACAACAACATCTAAAAGGTCTTTGAAAGAGCAGTAAGAATACTTATGGGGCGAAAATCACCTGGACTATTGGCACTCTTATTTTTAGCAACAAGAAAGACATTTGCAATCTTCCACATATCTGGGAAACATGACGTTGTAATGCAGTGGTTGATAACATGGGTTACGGTTTACAGTATTTGCGGAAGAATTATTTTTCCAAATTTTATGGGAACTTCATCAGCCCCAATCGCATTTGAGCGTATCTTATGAATGCATCTTGCCACATCAAGCTCTGACACCGCACAAAATTCCAAATGTTGAGATACAGACACAGAAGAAGAAAGTATGGAGTGAGAAATTGTAGCACTGGGTGAAGCAGTGTTAGTAACAAATATGTCATTAAGGTTTTCAGGGTCAAGCGAACAATCCGGATTTTCTTTAACATGAACACGAAGTTTTTTCAGGTTTCGCCACAACCCATTACTTGGAAGCTCACAATTCAACATATTACTAAAGTACTTCCGTTTCTCTCTCTTAATAGTGGCAGTAGCTTCATTTCGAATACTCTTATACACACGCCAGTTAAGATCTCCTTGATACTTTTTCAAAACTCCATACGCTTTGTTGCGTTTTTTTATCATGTTCCCAACAGTTTTGTTGGACCACGGGTACGATGGTTTTTTCCTTTGAGTGGAACGCATTGGTACATGGGCATTATAAATACTTAGTATTGCGTTGATTTGGTTTTTGTGTTTTTCCGACAGGATGGATACTGGATTTATATTGGAACGAATTTTCGTCATCCCTTGTCAATTTTGGTTTTGTAGCAAACCGGTTTCGGCGAACCGCCATCTTCAGTGCTTGATTTGGTTCTCTAATAAGGTACAAACGACGTCTATCCAAAGAGAACGAAATCAAGCACTGAAGATGGCGGTTCGGCGAAACCGGTTTGTTACAAAACCAAAATTGACAAGGGATGACGAAAATTCGTTCCAATATAAATCCACTTAGTATTGCATTACTTAGGAATTTCAGTTTTTCGTTCACCGTCAACAAGCTCCAGCTAAGTTAAATTGACGGGAAAAAGAGAGAGTTACACTGGTCAAAACTAATGTCGGGATCATGGTTTGATATATATGACATTTGGTCAAGTTTTAAAACGGATTAGTGACCAGTGACTGGATTGGAAAATCCGTTGTACCCCCTTCTGATCGAGGAACTATACGCGATTTAGATACTTTTTGCAGTAAATAGCTACCCCTCCACCCTTCTTATTCATTACATAATTCCGATATAGAGTATAACTAACTATTTCAAAATGTGCATCCATCATCTCGTGCCTAAACCATGTATCTGATACGCATATAACATCCACAGACTATCATTCAAAAGTTCTCCTAACTTGATCCATTTTTTCATTCTTTAGACTTCCTGCAATTAAAGTGCACGATATTAAAGACCTTCTGCCGACTGCATACGAAATTGAGAAGTGCAAGACTATTATCGTCAATGTTATTCATATCATTGCCTACCATCATTACCACAGCATAAACTAAGTATCTTATCCTAATTAAACATTCGGGGAATTGTGCCAACTGGGTGCACGCCTAGGGAATCAACCCTTGTGATACCTCGGATCGCATTAGAAGTAGAGGGATCCTTGGCGGAGTCATTCCGAAATACGCAGCCCACGAAGGTTGTGAAACGTCTGTTCAATAAAAATACAAACCTCCAAATACATCTCGAAATCCCTTGACTGGGTTGTGAGCTGGCTTTTTAGCCGAAACGTTACGAACACTTCCGTCGATGAGCGTCTTGCCGTGATCCGCACCAAAGATAGATTTTTGATAACATCTATCTGCGTCTAAGCTCCGACTAAGGATGCGGAATACGCCGGCAAGGACTTCTCCTATGAAAGACTAGAACAGACTTATCGGAAAACTTAGCCTCTATTTAACACCACAACGAAGAGCAAGTGCTACGATGCTGAATGTCGAAGGAACAAATAATGGATAGTCAAGTGTTAATTTTTCCCCTCAAAAAAGCATTGCAGTTGATATAACGTGTAGGGAAAGAAATAGAAATAGGAATAGGAACAGGAATAGGAATAGGAGTACGAGTAGCAATAGTAATACGAATAGGAACAAGAATACGAATAGGAGTACGAAACGGAATAGGAATAAGAATAGGAATATGAATAGGATCAGGAATAGAAATAGGAATAGGAGTAGAAATAAAAATAGAAATAGCAATAAGAACAGGAATATGAATATAAATAGGAATAGCTATTGGAATAGGAATAGGAATAGGAATAGAAACCGGAACAGGAATAGGATTAGAAAAAGGAACAGGAATAGGAATAGAAATAGTAACAGGAATAGAAATAGGAATAGGAGTATAAATAAAAACAGAAATAGGAATAAGAACAGGAATATGAATATAAATAGGAAAAGCTATTGGAATAGGAATTGGAATAGGAATAGGAATAGACACTGGAACAGAAATAGGAATAGGAATAGGAACAAGAATACGAATACGAATAGGAGTACGAAACGGAATAGGAATAAGAATAGGAATATGAATAGCAACAGGATTAGAAATAGGAATAGGAATAGAAATCGGAACAGCAATCGGAATATGAATATCAGTACGAATAGCAATAGGAATAAAAATAGGAATACGAATAGAAATAGGAATAGGAATAAGAATAGTAATGGGAAAAGAAATAGTAATAGTAATAGGAGTATAAATAGGAACAGGAGTTGAAATAAAAATAGAAATAGCAAAAAGAACAGGAATAAGAATATGAATAGGAATACGAATAGGAATAGGAATAGGAATAGGAACAGGATTAGAAACAGGATTAGGAATAGAATTCGGAACAGGAATCGGAATATGAATATCATTACGAATAGCAATAGGAATACAAATAGGAATACGAAAAAGAATAAGAATACGAAAAGGAATAGGAATAAGAATATGAATAGGAATAATAATAGGAATAGGAATATCAATAGGAATACGAATAGGAACAGAAATAGGAATAGGAATAGGAATACGAATAGGAATAGTAATAGAAACAGAAATAGGAATAGGAATAAGATCAATACTAGGAATGGAAAGAGGAAAAGGAATGGGAGTCGGAATAGGACTAGGAATAGGAATAGCAAGGCGAAAAGGCATAGGAATAGGAAGAGAAATAGAAATAGTAATCGGAACAGGAATAGGAATAGGAATAGAAATAGGAATGGGAATAATAATAGGAATTGGAACAGGAACTGGAATAGGAATTGGAATTGGAATAGGAATAGGAATAGAAACAGGAACAGGAATAGGAATCGAAATAGGAGTACGAATAGCAATAGGAATACGAATAAGAACTGGAATAGGAATAAGAGTGCGAAAAGCCATAGGAATAGGAATAATAATAGAAATAGGAATATGAATAGGAGCAGCAATAGAAATAGGAATAGGAGTAGAAATTGAAACAAAAATAGAAATAGGAATAAGAACAGGAATAGGAATAGAAATATTAATAGGAACACGACTAGGAATAGGAACCGGATTAGGAACAGGAATAGGAGTACGAATAGCAATAGTAATACGAATAGGAACAGGAATAGGAATAGGAACAGGAATAAGATCAATACTAGGAATGGAAATAGGAAAAGGAATGGGAATAGGAATAGGACTAGGAATAGGAACAGCAAGGCGAAAAGGCATTGGAATAGGAATAGAAATAGAATTATTATAGGAACAGAGATAGGAATAGGAGTGCGAATACCAATAGGAATACAAATAGGAACTGGAATAGGAATAACAGTGCGAAAAGCAATAAGAATAGGAATACGAATAGGAACAGGAATAGGAATAAGAGTACGAAAAGCAATAGGAATAGGAATAGAAATAGAAACAGGAATAGGAATATGATTAGGAATGGGAATAGGAATAGGAATAGGAGTACGAATAGCAATAGTAATACGAATAGGAACAGGAATAGGAATATCAATAGGAACAAGAGTAGAAATAAAAATAGAAATAGGAATAAGAACAGGTATAGGAATAGGAATATGGATAGGAACAGGAATAGGAATAGAAATAGGAATAGGAGTAGAAATAACAATAAAAATAGAAATAGGAATAATATTAATAGGAATACCAATAGGAATAGGAACAGGATTAAGAATAGGAACAGGAATAGGAATAGGAGTACGAATAGCAATAGGAATACGAATAGGAACAGGAATAGGAGTAGGAACAGGAATAGCAAGGCGAAAAGGCATAGGAATAGGAATAGGAACAGGAAAAGGAATAGAAATAGAAATAGTAATAGGAACAGAAATAGGAATAGGAACAGGCATAGGAATAAGAGTACGAAAAGCAATAGGAATAAGAATAGAAAAAGGAATATGAATAAGAACAGGAATAGGAATAGAAATAGGACTAGGAGTAGAAATTAAAAGAAAAATAGAAATAGGATTAAGAACAGGAATAGGTATAGCAATGTGAATATTAATAGGAATAGGAACAGGATTATGAATAGGAATAGGAACAGGAATAGGAAGAGGAGTAGAAATAAAAGTAAAAATAGAAATAGGAATAAGAACAGGAATACTAATAGGACTAGGAATAGGAATAGTAATGGGAATAGAAATAGGAAGAAAAAATAGGAATAGGAACAGGAATAGTAATAGTAATAGAAATAGGAATAAGAACAGGAATAGGAATAGGAATAGAAATGCGAATGCGAAAAGGAATAGGAATAGGAACAGAAATAAGAATAATAATAGGAATAGGAATAGAAGTTGGAATAGGCCGGGAGAATAGGAAATGTATAGTTGGAGAAGGAAAAAGAAAAGGTAAAGAAAAGAGGGAGATGGAAATTCAGGGGAAGAAGGAGGAAGATAGGCAAGGAAACGTCTGTCGGATTTACTTTTGCGAAAATAAAACAAGCTTTTGTGTGTTTTTAAGGACTTTTTTATTCATTTTTATACATTCGTTGTCTTTTTGTTAAGTATGTATGTATTGACATAAACACTTGTTTAATTTTTTCATTGCTGTTTTCTTTAAAATCTTTCACATTACATTATTTTACAATAAAAACAAAAAATACATAACTATGATTGTAGGTACAGCACAATTTTTTGGAGAACATTGTAATCCCACAAGGCTTTTACAAACACTGGTGTAAACTTACATATGTATACAAATTATTGATTTATGGAATATATATATATATATGTGTTGGTTTCCATTGTTTCATAAATCATTATAATTAAAATTTATAATACAAAAAAAATAAACACTGCTAAAATACAAATACGTAAAATCATTATTATATAATACAAAAGAGTGCTTATATATGACACAAAAGTGAGAGTAACAAGTTGAGAATTGAAGCTGAGTTCCTTTTTTGAGCGAATAATAAATGAAAGTGGAAAATGAGGAAAACCACTAGCCTTTCTTGAAAGTGGAGACATAGGCAAAGTGATAAAAGAGTAAAACAACAGTAAAGTGAATGAAAGGTACAGTCGATAAATCGGCATATGCTTAAAACATTCTGACAAAGAGCGAAAATAAACAGCTTAAGTAGACATATGTCAAAATCGGTATTGTAGCTTATTATTTCGAAACCATATATGCAACATGATTAACCTTGCCTTAATTAGTTACGGGAAAAAATTATTATTTAACTCAAACGGGTCTTAAGCAATAAGTTAAGATTTAGGCTTTCATTTGATCATACATATGCTGACTTAAGCTGTTATTGCATGTGATCAAAGAACTGTTATTAAACATTTTACAATAATTACTTGATTTAAAACAAGATATGGCAGGCATTGAAAATGATGATGGCGACATTTAGAAATAGTAATATGTAGATAAAGATAGGGAAGAGAGAAAAGTGGATAGAATACTTAAAAACTAAACTTCTAAAGAAGAATCCAACAGTTTTAGTAATGCACAGTGACCGGCTCAATTGATACGCAATGAATTGCGAATGAGAAATGCTTCAAAAAATTTGTTGAGAAAAAACAAGGTTTATATTACCTGTGTTATGTTGCGAGCTAGAGAGTGAGAATATTCTTATGGAAGTTGTCTTTAACTCAGATAAACACAAAAACTTTGAAATGATTTGTATTGTTTTCAAAACCCAAAGCGATGACATATTTTTACAGCTGTATCAGCATTTATACTTACTACTCATTCAAAGTCATGTGTTCAAAGAGTCGTTAAAAATTAGCAACTATATTTTTGGCTGTTGGAGAGCAAAAGTTCTCTATGTAAATTTTTTTGAAATAAGTGAAAATTGTATAGGTAAAGTAAGAAGAATATATAAATATTTTACAAAAGTTAAGTTAAAGTGGTTAAAAGAAATGGAGCGTATTTTATGTAAGTAAACGCGGGATTTGTTTAAGTTACTTTACCACAATCATGACTACTTTACTTATGAGAAAGTGAGTGCTAGGATTTTGATAGTAAAATGAGAGAAAGCTTTCAAATATAGTTGGAAGAGAAGAGAGAGGACAGAATGCGAAATGGATTTGAGTTTAAAATTATATTCCTACATTACATAATATGAACGATAATCTCCATTTTCGTTTACGAAATATTACTATAACTACTTCATTAAGTATTAAAAAAATAACGTATTTATAAGCGATTAACTTGTTAAGCTACAAAGTGAGTGAGTGAGAGAGAGATTGATATACTTTTTCCATTTGTTTTGCTCTACTACTTTTACAGTAAATGATTTTCTTCCATTCAAAAATCTAAAATAAGCTATTTTTGCTGTCCGCTTGTCATTCGAATAAATGCTTTTAAATCTTTTAACTTGAGTGCATATTACAAGTAAATTAAGTGAGTCAAAGAATATGTTGATGAGTGTGCAAATGTCTTCTTTTTTTTTTTTTTTTATTGGCTGAGTGGCGTGAGGTTAGTGGATGAAATCAATATTTCATGGTAATTTTTGCAATAAACTCAAATGCAAATTATTCTTTAATGAATAACTGTTTCATGTCTTACTCCAAACGCTCACCAACCCCAATTATTATTTTTGCCGCAATTAATAGTGGTGAAGTAGAGGTCCAGGTGCATGTGAATATACTGGTGCATGTGCCAACACTGGTGCATGAGCAATCACTTTGGTGGGTGCTGTCTTATGTACGACAGCATTGAAACCACTGTGATCATCAGCGGTATAATCAACGGTACGCACCGAACCATCGGGTTCGACAAGTGAATATTGGCCCTTTACTACATCACCATCACGTTCTTCTGCCTGTGATTTAATGTCACCGGTGTGTGGATCCTTAATACCATAGTTGAATGAGTATTTGGGGTAGGCCTAGAAAAGAAGAAGCACAAGAAATATGCGGTGTTATTTCATTTATTTTTGTATTATACATTTTACAATATACATATGAATTTGTATACAAAATCACAATTATTTATAAAAAGCATACCACAGGCTCAGCGTGCACAGCGTGTGCTAACACTGGAGCATGAGCTACCAATGGTCCTGGGTAATGGCCGTATTCCACGGGCACTGCTTGCGCGGCAGCAATCAGGAGAGCAAGAGCAATGAGGTACTGCAAAAATTTAATAAAAAAATATTTTTTATGCAAAGGGAATTAAATATAACATTATTAAGATACAGGGTGTTTTTTTTACAGGTTTGTTTTTCGAATAGAGATAAAACTGGCATTTTGTGGTCAAATCTGGCAACTCTAATGTCATTTATGTTCAGTTTGGTTTGCCATTTCATCATGAACAGGTTGACAAAAGAATAACGCTTGCAAATCGTGCAAATTTATTTCGAAAATAATGGTTCAGTTCGCGAAGTTTACCGTGAGCTCCGTCCATTTTATGGTCGACATAATCGTCCATCAGAGCAATTAATTCGGTTAACCATGGATCGTTTTCGCACTACGTTTACTCTATGTGATAATACGCATCCGCAGAGACGCTGTAGAGCAAAGTGTTGAAGAGGACCCGAATGAATCGATTCGCCACCGTGCACAGCAATTGGAGCTTTGTCCATCAACTTTATGGAAGATTTTGCGCAAAGATCTTGGCTTGCGACCTTACAAGATCCAGCTTGTGCAAGAATTAAAGCCGCGAGACCATGCAATGAGTCGTGATTTTGGTGTATGGGCCGAAAATGAGATTGATTTCGATGCTGATTTTCATCGCAAAATTTTGTTCAGTAATGAGGCTCATTTTTGGTTGAATGGCTACGTCAACAAGCAAAATTGCCGCATTTGGAGTGAAGAGAATCCACATGAGACCCTTGAAACGCCATTACATCCACAAAAACTGACTGTTTGGTGTGCTCTATGGGCTGGTGGAGTCATTGGGCCATACTTCTTCCGCAATAATGCTGGAGAGGCAGCTACCGTTAATGGAGACCGGTATAGAGCCATGATAACCGACTATTTTGTTCCCGAATTGGATGGCATGAATGTGGATGAGTTGTGGTTCCAACAAGACGGCGCTACATGCCACACAGCGCACGTCACAATCGATTTATTGAAGGAAACATTCGATGAGCGCATAATTTCGCGGAATGGACCTGTCAATTGGCCACCAAGGTCGTGTGATTTGACACCATTGGATTATTTTCTTTGGGGATATGTGAAGTCGCTCGTCTACACCAACAAACCAGAAACGTTAGGGGAATTGGAAGCCAACATTCGTGGCGTTATTGCCAACATACGGCCCCATATGCTCGAAAAAGTGGTTGAAAATTGGACCTGTAGAATTGGCTTTATTCGAGCCAGCCGCGGCGGCCACATGCCCGAAATCATATTTAAACATTAATGGCATAAAATTATCCTTCCAATAAAGCCAAATTGATGGACCTTAAAACGATTTTCTTGTGTTTTATTTCAATTCGAAGTTCTATACCCCTAAAAAAAACACCCTTTATATGTATGTATATAAATTTATGTACATATTATTTATGTACTTTTTTTAAAATTGAAATTAAATTTCAATCAATTTGTTTTATACTGTGAGCAGTTAGCAATTTTTACCGCGGTGTTGTTGAATTTATATGAATTTTTTGTGAGTTGGGGGTTGCAAAGTATCAAGAATTTTTTGTTTCATTTTATTTTGAGAAGACACGTTTATAATGATACCCAAAATACATATTTTGTGTAATTTGAGTTCACACTCGAGCAACGACAATAATTTATGCACTGCTTTGATGCTGGAGCTTCGTTTTCTCAAACTTCTATCAAACAAGACTTGCAAATATAAGTGAAAATCTGTCAAGTTTTGTAAAAAAATTTAGCCGATCTTAAGTTAGAATCGTGTTATCTTGATTTTGGTGTTTGTGTCGAAATGTGGCAAGTTTTTGTATAACAATAATAAAATAAAAATCAAATGCAAGAAATACTCTCAAAATGATTTCTGTAACATTGCTATACTCGCCAAACAAAGTCGTATGGAATCAAACTAACTTTTTTCAATTTTGAGAGTTTTTTTGACAAAGATATTTCTCCATACAAAATAAATTTTTCTTCATGTATGGAAGAAATTACTCAACGCCCTTGAAGAAAAAAATTCTCTAAATTTAAGGAAATTTTTGAGCAAGTTCTAACTTACACTAAAATTGATTGGTCCACAAAACTGCGTAATCAAAAATTTTCTAGAAATTCTGGCAAAAAATTTGAAGATTTTGCTGGCTATTTTTTAAAGTTTAATTAACTTTCCTGAACTAAGTGTAAGCTTTCAAATTTCTTTTTATATGGGTTCTGTTATGGAATTCACAATATTTTAAATGAAAATTACTAAAATCACAGTTTTTTTTTATTTCGTCGAAGGATATCCATATTAATTTCACTATTATTATATTGAACACAGCTGTATGTATTATTTTTTAAAAACCAGCCCACACTGTTACCCTATTATTCTTATTTTTCTTAATTAATTTATTTCTATTTAAAATTTTTTTTTTTTTTTTTTTTTATTTTAGTTTCTAATTCCCGCGTTTAAATGAGTTCTTGCTAGGCTAAAAATTATCATCAAAAGAGTAGAAAAAAATTGAAAGGCTGTGGCAGAGCATGTGAGTTATTAACATATAAATTTCTTCTTCCAGATCTATAAATGTTAGGCAGATAGAATTTCCTAAAATTAACTTTTTTAAGCAAATTATATCCCTCTATCAACTTTGCAGTCAATTTTCAAAGAATTAATTTTAATACCATGGGGTTACTCTGTTGAAAAAAGTGTAGATAATTTGACAACTTTCGAATAGCTTTTGCTTTCGCATCGCGATACAGAGTTATTTCAATATAATTGGTAGAAAAAATCGAATTTTCAAATAAGTTAGGCCCATGAATCAGTTAAATATTTTTAAACGTCATAAAAATTTCTTTTCTACAATTAGTTGGATTTTGAAGTAAAACAAATAAAAAAAAATGCCGGAATATAATATTTCGCATAAAAATTTAACACTCTAATGAACATATACATGGTTATCCAAAAATGCGAATTTTAACACTCCCGCGTATTTTCGGTTGGCTTTCTCTAGAGGCGAAAGCCTAAGAATTCAATAACAAAGGTGCTAAAAGGGCAATAACATAGCTCTTAAATTAGTCATTCTATGCGAAATGACATGGTCAAGTTTTTTTAATCCAAAATCAACAGAGAAATTTTGATCTAATGATTAGATTCTACTCTTAAGTAGATAGATGGTTCCATAAATAGGTATAGCTACATTTTAATTTGCCAAAAAAGTTCTTTGACTCCTTTACCCCACCACGACAAAAAAATATGTTCGAAGATTTAGAATGCCACAATATCCTTAACACACAGTTTCTGCTGTATTGTCACTGATAGTCAACCCCAAGCCTAATCCCGACGTAATTTTTATTAAAAATTCTATGAAAAACACTTCTGGATAAATGAATTTGTTTTTGCTAAAGTAGTGTTTAAAGAACCAACGTCAGTGGCCAATAATAAAGAATCCGTCGGACACTAGTTTCAGGTAAGAATATATATTTTATAAAAATTTCTTAGCGATAAAACAACCGTTTTTATGAAAAATTCCTTATTTGTTCGTAGATTGGTTACATTTTTCACGTAAAGCAGCGTTAGGAAAGCTGTATATTTATATTGCATAGACTGTTTTAATGGTTTCCAAAACAAAAAACACTCCATATGTTTAAACTTTTTAGTATTTTACATACTAAGGCCAATCTTATCCCGAAATGAGGACCAATTTCAACTTCCAACACTACTTTGAAGGCACTCAACTGGTAGCTGTGACCGCATAACTTTTGATTAAGCATGGTTTTTGTAATTTTTAAGACGCCTTGGATGCAGTTTACCGTAACTTTCGAGTCGCAGTGACAGAACTTTTTCTTTGTGAAAAGTTTAAAAACACAGCTAAAAATTAACCATGTGGTATTATTCCCAAAGCAATTTTTCTTAAGGCGATAAAACTCTAGGCGTAGGCATGACAATAAATGATACCAATACGTAAAATCAATGGATTTTAGTATTTTATGATTGTTACTTGATATTTCGTTTTTACATAGCAAAAGAAAATAATCTGGCTAACCTGCGTGATATATTAAATCACGCTTTTGAATATAAACACTCACAAGTTTTTTGTTACCAAGTTAGGATGAGACCCAGCCTGTCAAGTATACTGTTAAGCTAAGCAGGTGGAGTTTACAAGCAATATCAGAGTGCATATATTTTATTTTAGAGCACAAGAAATAAGGCATGTGGTTTTTGTCACTTTTACTCTTTCTGATTATTAAATGCTTTAAACAAACCCCTAGTGGGTTAAAGTGGGCCGCTCATGTCAGAAAAAATCAGTCAACCCTCTAATTGACACTCATATACAATTTCTACGAATTTAAGACCCTTTTAGACGAAGTAACTTATATCAATACCGTGCTGTAGTGATTATTTTAGGGTCTTCTGCTTCGTGAAAATAACTAGACATGTAAAATTTAACAAATCTTTTTACAATATATTGCACGGCTAAAAATTTGAGCCTAAATTTAAAACTTTTTTGGGCTACATATATATCCAAACCAAATTTGGTTTAGAATTTAAATTATGCCAGTTTTTGACAAAATTAGCGTAAAGAAAGGAGTTTAAATTTTAAACCAGAAATGTCTTAACGAATTAAAAAACATAAAAACATTTGCCCGGTCTCGAACCGACGCTCTCCGCATCATAGCCGTCTGCTCTATTCACTGAGCTACGGCACACTTAAAACTGTTTAGAGAAAAATTCAATGACTTGAAAAAACTTTCAGAAATAAACGAAAAGAAATTTAAAAAATTGTTGACGTTTTTTTCAGTTCAGTTTTAAATCTAAACCATTATAAATTGAAAATTGTTGTAGGTAATTGAAATGTTTGGAATTTATTACAAAAACGCCTACAAATTGCTTAAACCGACGAATGGCTTAAAATTTAAGCTCAAATTTTTAACCTTGTGGCTATCGCTAGACATATTATCTTGGCATTTCATTTCGGAATTCTTTTTTCTTTAACAGTTAGACTTTCTAACACTTTTTATTCATTTTGAAATGCTGCTGAAGCAGTACTGAGTAATAGGGTAATCTATGTTTATATCGAGCGGTCCTTTATTTTCTAAAGTTTTCAGATCTCTATTGCAACAGGGTAGCATTGTCTCAACATATTCACATCTAAACTGGCATAAAAAAGTGTTATCACTTTTCATATTTAGCGATAGTGCCACGGCCCTCATTTCGATAATTTTTCGGATTATAAAAATTAAGCGTCGAAATTCAAGTCTTACAATAATCCTTAAAAGTCGTACGACTATTTTACTGCTAAGCAGGGAATGCATTAAGTTCTTCCTATAACATAAGACGCATGAAAAGGTAACAAATAGTTCTTCATGCCGATGTCGTCCGAAAGAAATGTCCGTATGGAAACTCCGTATGTAACTTCTTGGGTGTTTAAGGCAATGTAACACGTAAGTGATCCTTTCTTATTTCACTTAATAAACTGCACAGGAACTAGTTCAAATAACAGCTTGACTTTTAAATGCTAATTCGCTGTAAATTTAAATCAATATTTTGGACCCATTCAACATCGTTCTTATCCCGACTTCAACAGTTCTTGTTTGAGACCGAAGATATATTCTTCTTATTTGAATAATTCATTGCAATCAACACACTCAATAACACTTATTGGTCCTTATTAATTCTATTTTTTATAAAATTATTTTCATAAATATACCTTCATTTTCACTTGAACAAAACCGCGTACCGAACCCGACAAAGGTAAGAGAAACAAGCAAGGTAACACTCGGCAACTAAACTTTCTTGGTCAATAACTTAACTAGTGTCACACGCTCTCGGCACGAGAAGTTCTTAAAAGCTTACAAAATCAAATGCAAATATCAAATATTTGGTATGAAATAGTTTCGAAGAGTTCGAATGAAACCGTTAAACTGATGTTTACCTCCAATGACCAAAACTATTTATATACGCCGTTAGGCCCAAAAAGCCTACCACCAGCCGAGTAGATGCAGACATATAGCGACAGAGATACGGAGATGCAGAAGTTGCTGAGGTTGCCAACAGCAGCACAGCATCCAAACTGAGTATGCCGTAACTGCGGAGGAATGGCGGCGGTGGGGTATTTGCAACTGCAACTACAACCAAAATAAGAAAAAGTACTCGATACATGAAGAGCTATGTATGTGTATGCTTGTTGTAGAAAATGTTAAAGATGCAGAAGAAGAAGAAGAATAGCCGGCAGCAGAGAGCAGTCTAGCGCTAGACTGCTTGCAACAAGAGTGGAGCGTAAACATTGCAGCATCAACGGGCGATATGTTAGTGGAGACAACCGATACATGGCTGCCTTTTAACCAACCTACGTAGTAAACACAAAATTCAGCTTCAACCAAAACAACAACAAGAAAAACAAATTAAAAGGTGCAAAGGTGCGGCCAGGTGGTTGCCAATTGACAAAAGCCGGCTTATTTGACGCTTGTGGCAGGTTTAGTTATAGCGCTATTGTTAATTTTGTTGTGGCTTTTTTTCACCATATCGCTAGTTACATATATTATTTATTTACTCTAAAGCAGTGTGTGTACCCAACGGGAAAATATGTATTTTCCTACTCAAAGCTGCGTATTAAATGTGCTTTGAGGCTTTTCGTGTCAGCTTCTATATTCAACGTGAAGAGCGTTGATCTAGCAATTTAGAGCTAGCCGGAAACCAGAAGGACTTTACTTTACTAAATATGGGTACCACATTCTGTTTATAGTTTTCAACTCAGAATAGATGTCGCAGTATATTACCGAATTCAGACAGGAGCTTTGAATAATAAATATTTTCTTTCTTTTGCAAACTCCTTCCAATTAATTTGACTTGAAATGTAGTTTTATGATAGGCCTTTTTCCTTAAACTAGAAAGTTGTAAACTAGAACAGTAAATTGTAAATTCAAAAGTCTCAATTGAGAATGAGATGGAAGAAGGAAAACAAAGAGGTGACTGTCCTGCTTTATTGAAGATGACAAAAATCTGCTGGACGGTTAATTAATAAATATATTATTCAATGGACTCAGTTTCTGAGCACTATTTAAAAAATGCATATTGTTTCGAAAGATGGGTAGAAAAACCGCTTTCGACGCACATCTTTACCCGTTGGGTATCTAGGCACATATAGGGGCGTGTATGTTTGTAGATATAAATACCATTAAAGAAGTTATTTCTAGTTTTTGTTTTGGTGGGAGAGCATTAGTTATATTTCAATCTAAGAGTAGCGAACTAAACAGTTACATTTGTGCACGATTCAAAACACGCATGTGAATACACAAACATACAAATTCGCCTGATGCGTGTCATTAGACCCCAAAATGATCCATGTTAAAAAACTTAGAGAAGCACATTAATATTTAACTTTCCAACTATTTCTCATCAAACTAAACAGCCCGATGAGCTGACATTGAATGAGAGACGCCCAGCTGACAAAGGATCTGAGCAAAGAGGTTTAGAAGACAGACAAAACGTTTTACGAATAACTTCGTCTGAATTTCCAAAATTCCCAAAAGGTTGTTCATGTTTTCGTTCTATCTGATGGTCTCGCGGATGCGATAGATCAAACTCTGATAAACCGCCTCAAAAGGTGCGCCCAACTATTAAAAATGTTGATGCTTAGTTACGCGGTAAAATGGCAATCAATCCCCTCAAGTGTGAACCTTAATCAGTCTACACATACACAACAACAAGAATGACATCAATGTGGTAGACCTAATATTTTTGAGACTCGTATGACTTACCTTGCCTGTATACGAAAAACCCGGGTTTTCTTTCTTACAATCCTGAGATTTTCGGAGTGAGAAATATGTAACTAAACTAAGTATGTATGATTTATTAATAATTGTTAGCATAATTTTTGAATATTTCAATTTTCTTTGGTGATTGTGTAACATAAAGTAAACTAATAATTTCTAGCAATTAGCAACTGTGGGTCTAGTATAGAAATTAAGTTAGATAGTTACTCAAACATTTTCTCCACCTTTTTTAAACTAAACTGTTGGAGAATAACTAATAGCGAACTCCCGGAACTAATCCCGGAATCCCTGATTGTAAAATTGTATTCCGAAAATAATGCTTAATTTCGCCAAATCTCGCCTTTGTCTCTTATAGCTTGTTATTAAAATTAGAATCATTCATCCATTTTTTTACTGGCGCTTATCCGCCTAAACGACACTGTTTAATGTTTAATGACCCGGAGAGAAACAAAGCCGCGTTTCTCTGTTCATGGGTTGTTGTTGCTGTTTGTAACGACAAAAACACTCCTCAAAGGTTTTTGGGAGTGTTGTCGAATTGACAGTCATTGGCCGAATATGAACCCGGTACTCCGTTGAGGTACTGCCCGACTGTAGGAAGAAGAAGTTGGGTAATGAGAGCTGAGGTTCATTATATCCGTAGATCAACCATCAAATTGCACGTTATTACTTTTGTGCATTTTACCTCTTCCGACCAGTATGCCTACCTCGGGCATATTCTAAATCCCTAACCCGCAGGGGTTCTCCACGATTTCAAATATAATTAAATTAATTTTGGAAACGCTGCTTTTGTAAACTAAATAGTGGAAAAATTAATTACATCTTACTGAACAATTAGTAAAAACACGAATACTTATGAAACAGAGTTGTGCAAAGTATTTTTTAGATATTGATATGTTTAGTTTGTTCATTTTTGCTCATAATAAAAAATGGTAATCTGAGGCCTAGTTATTTTTAAGATAATTTATATGCATTACATATTTCTAGATTTCAGTATTTCCGCCAACGCATAAACGCATGGGTAATGGTGAAACGAAGGAATAAAAGAATAGGCAAATTTACGATGAGTCATTGTACTTTTACGTCCGTAGTACGAGGGTGGATTAACTGTAAGTAAATTATGAATTACATTTTATTGCACTAAGGGGGCGGAATTTTGAATCCGGATTTACTTATTTTTTTATACCCTGTTCTACTAGCACACAGGGTCTATAACTTCGTCCACATAACGAGGGTTTGTAATGGCATAAAAGAATCAGTTAGATATAGAGTTCCATAAATAAAAATTCTTAATGTGAATGGAAGAATCGATTGGCACATATCCGTCACTCTTTCCATCTCTCCGCTAGATAACTCCCGTAAAATTTTAGATGTTTGATTGAACTTTGGTGCGCAGCTTACTTAGGTTAGGTTAGGTTAGGTTAGGTGGTAGCAGCCCACTAGGTGGGCCGCTCACTTGGACACTTTGAAGGTCCGTTGTGATACCACATTCTGAACGGTGACACTAACTTAGGATCACTTGGCAAATCGCTGCGTAGCGACAATAAAACTCCTGATTTGGGACACATCGATTTTCGACACGTCTTCCGGAGACCTAAGAACATCCGAACCGAGATACCTGCGCCTAGTCCTAGCAAACGCTGGACAACTGAGCATGAAATGACTTGATGATTCCACCTCGTCGTCCTCCATGCAGCTTACGCAGCTCGGGTCTTCAAGAATATTTAACCGCACCGCATGGATCCCCATCGGACAGTGCCCTGTCAACACCCCTATCACCATGGAAAGATGTAACTTGGGGAACCTGAGTAATTCCACTGACCGCCCGGAGTCAACCACTGGCCAGAAGGACTTCGACACCTGACATGAGGTGGTGTCCGCCCAGCGTTTGCTTAACTGTTCCGAGGCCCACCTGCCCAGAAGCAAACTACAGGTGGTAAGGGGAATACCCAGTGTACTGGAGTCAGCCACATCTGTGTCACGCGTGCCAGCTCTGGCCAAGAGATCCGCATGGCAATTGCCGGGAATGTCACAGTGGCCAGGCACCCAAATGATTTTTATTTTGAAGTAGTTGGACGCAACCGCAAGCGATTCCAGACAGTCGCTCACTGTCCTCGATCGAACGTTGCCTGCACTCAGCGCCCTAATTGCCGCTTGACTGTCGGAGTAGATGTTGAACTCCTTGACAGTGAATGCGCTCGACAGCATCCCATCTACCGCATCCTTAATGGCGGCAACCTCCGCTTGGAAAACGCTACAATGATCAGGTAGCCTAAATTTCGTGCTAATCCCGAGTTCCTGACAGTATACACCCCCCCCAGATAGGTTCTCCGCCTGTCCACTCATCCCTTGCGGGAATGTAAGTCAAAAACCCCTTCGCCGGAGAAAAGGTCGGCGCACAGTAATCTGTTCTGTTGGGAATAAAATCAAAGCCCGATAGTATATTGGAATGGCCATACTGAACAAGCCTATAACCAGCGTCTCGGAGCCTAATTGCAGCCCGAGCTGCGCCTATTTTTCCTACAAGGTCAACTGGGTGCAGATTGAGCATAACGTTCAATGCCAGGGTAGGAGTGGTGCGCATGGCCCCACTGATCCCAACCATGGCCATTCGCTGCACCGTGACCATCTTCTTCGTGGTGGAAGCCGTGTCTAGTGCGCCCCACCAGACCAATACCCCATAAAATAGGATAGGTTTCACTACCATCTCATATAACCAATAAACCACCCTAGGAGAGAGACCCCATCGTTTGCCGATGGCCCCTCTGCAGCAATACAGAGCGACCGAAGCAGCTTACTTGCTTGTCAAGAAAATAGGCTAAATCAGATAATAAGCACTATGCGCTATTAATTTTCTTATTAAGTCACCTACACTACAAGTGCAAATTGCATACTACAACACAGAACTATAAAATCTGTGGGCCTGTCTTGCAGATCCTGTACAGAAGCATAAACATTCTTCGGAAAGTTACCTCAAAACATATGTAAAGAACTTCGCCTGAAGTTCTTCGATTTATTAGCGTTTATTTCGCGGTATTAACTAACACTTATATGCAAATACAAAATGCCATTTTATTTTTTAAGTTTTGTATTTGCATATGTTTTGTAGTTTTAATGATTGATTCACCTAGTTTTAGCTATAAGCTTTAATAAATGAAGACTTTTTGTATAATAAATTACCTAAATCACCTTCGAATGTAAAACACTTTTGTGAGGCACTGTATATTGAATTGGTCACAGCAATATTGTTTTCTCAAAGTTTTGGAAAAGAATCATGGCACCGGCCACGTATGAGTTATCAAATTTTATGATTTCAACTGATAACTTCAGAAACGTTTACGATATAACGAAGAAACCTGATGGAAGGGATCTCACGGCAGGGGAGTAAAAATTTAAAAAAATTAAAAAGAAGTTAATTATAACAATGACACCACTACAAATACCAAACATGTATTCGAGCCGTTGGCGGCTCTCATTGAGAACATGAGCGGAGCATGGTCTGATGATGACGCATACAGTGTTTACAAAAACATAATAAGTGATTAATCATATTGAATTTATTGGAGCTAAGAATACTCAACAAGGAGTTGATATTATTATACCCAGCGTGTACTAGTACACAGGGTATTATAGTTTTGGTCATATAACGGTGGTTTGTAACGGTACAAAATAATAGAGATAGATATGTAGTTCCATATATCAAAGTTCTCAAAGTGAACAGAGGAATCCATTGAGACATGTCCGTCCGTCCGTGGACACGATAAGTTGAGTAAAAATTAAGATATTTGAATGGCACACATGTTGCCTTCCGGCCAAGGTAGTTTGCTATTTGAAATGGGCGAAATCGAACCATAACACGCCCCTTTTTTCGATATCGAAAATTTCGAAAAACGTATAAAATCGGTTAATTCAATAATAAAATGAGATACAATTCTGAAATTTTGCTGGATTTCTTAATTTGGCTGTCCTATTGACTATTTTATGAAATTTTTGGAAAAGGGGAGTGGGTCCGCCCACATATGAGCGAAGAAATTTTCAAACTTCTACCGTTAATAACTTCTGTACCGTTTATTATAGAATAACGAAATTAGGCAGAAGGCATACTATTGTTGTGATAAATGTACCGATGGAAAAAATCGCTTTTCGACCACGCCTCCTTTTTCATAAAATTTATATGGAAAGGAGGTAGAAATATTGAACTGCCCATATCTAATTAACTGATACAGGTATAATAATATAATTTGTACTTTCATCAATTTTCTTATTTTTTATATGATTTTTGTAAAATTTTGGAAAGTGGGAGTGGCACCGCCCACTTATGATGCAAGCAAATTTCAAATTCGACTGTTAATAACTTCAAAACGGTGTGAGATAGAATTACTACTATAAACATGTAGAGTATGCCCACGGATAAAAAGCAAAATCGGTGAACGACCACGCCTACTGTTGGACCAAAGCTTTCTAAAAGAGAGGTAAGAAAGCGGAACATGCCATATCTCCTTCACTGATGCCGATAGAATGCTAGAATCTCGTAGTTACAATGGCCTGATGATCTTATTAATGATTTTTTTTTTAATTTTGCAAAATGGGCATGGCACCACCCACATATAAATGAACAAAATATTAAATTTCAGCTACTATTAACTTCAGAACCGTGTTAACTAAAATAGCGAAACATGATCCGAGGTATACTATCTGCGATTTTCAAAATTATATATAGCCTATGCTTTAATCAGTGAATCCAAGAATTGACTGTGAAAATTTCATAACGATCGGTTAGACGGACGGCAGACACACAGACACACATTCATTTTCATTTATAAGATTGCCCACATGGTAGTAGAAAAAGTTTGAAACCTCTATAGGTCATAACTCCACAACAGTTTACCAATTCACCACGAACACTTTTACACAGATGGGTATTTAATGTTCGGTTCCACCCGAACTTAGGTTTCTTTACTGGTTTTTGTAATATTTTTGGTTAGGTCGAGGAAAAGAAGTAAATGAAAGAAGAGTAAATTAACATTAAGGAAACTAAACGATAAAAAAGAATACAATAAAGATAGAAACTTTAGTGTTACATCCTGTCCAAAGAAAATTAGAAAAACAAAAGAGAGAAGAGGCAAAGAGGGTAAGAAAAGCCAAAGAAGAAGAAAGTGAAGGAAAGAAAAATATACCGAGAGAAGGGAGGGTAAAGAAAGGAAGGGAAAAAGTGCGAAGGAAACTAACAGGCTTAGTTAAAATAAAATAAAATTTTTTCGTTGAATTTCAACCACTGAAAGTACTCTAGTATTATTAATCTTCACTTAAGTTATTTGCTCAGACAGCAAAAAGGTGCCCCTTAATATCTAGTTAACAACCTAAATTGAAGTAAACTAACTAATTAAAAAGTTGGCTTTTTTTGATACAGATGATCTAAAAACAGTTCTTTGACATATGTTCATAATACCATTATCAAACCATTACCTAGGTAGTCCAATTTTTTCAAAAACAGTTTTTGTTCAACTGAAACAAAAGCTCGCTGTAAATCCGAAAATAGGAATATTTTAAATTGATTTTCATAACTATAGCGCATTCAGAAGTCCCACGCTCATTGTAAAAAAGCATTTAGACACGCTTAGAGTAAATTTATCGCATCGCCCTCGTATCGAATTACACTGCAGTTCTAATAAGACCTATGCACACCATATATTGACTCCAGGAATACTTGCGCCCATAATTTTTATTTATATGCCACACATGCCACTCAGAACAACACATGCATTTATGGTAACTATAAATTCTTCGTTCAAAACATGCAATAACAGTGAGTGGGTTTAGCTTCTATACCTTCAATGATAAAAAGTATGTTAAATATTATTATATGCGTGTAAGATTGCATATCTTGCGTTTACTATAGTCAAATCTATTATTACGTGAGCTGTTGTCTTGTTGATTTGAGTATAGCAAGCCGTGAAGTAATAAGCTAGATTGGTGTTTTACAAAAAGTGATATTTATTTACATACATGGCACGACCCTATATTCTGAACTATTATTCTCGTATAACTAAGGGGCACTTGTCATTTGCATATGTAAGCTGGATACTTAAAATTTTAGTATATAAAGGTACCCCTATGGTGAATGAAATGTTTTACTGAGGATGGCACATCGAAAAGTGATAGGGGAGTTGAATATGACAGAAATAGGTACGCCTGTCGTAAGAGGCGACTAAAATTCATATCGTCCCTGATTCCATGGTCAACGAACGGTGCTTGTACCAGATTCAAAGGACTATCAGTACAACCCTGTTTGGTTCATCACTTCCCATTCCATAAATGGATGCGTCGAGTAAGTGGCAAGCAAAGTACTGCTACAATAATAACCGAGAAGTGATTCGGCGCCTTGTTCTTGAAAGCCATGATACTCTTTGCAACTACAAGTCCCTTTATGTTGAGCTCTTTATCGCTGCTCCATACACTCCGAAGACAGTAAACTCAAGAAAGATAGATAACCATGATTTTCCTCTCAGGCACTTCAAGCGTTCTAGACTTCAGCTCGTTTTTTAGCTGTGTAAATGATACCTGAAGTCTGAAATGTCTAAGACACCCAATAGGTGTGTCAATTATTTTAGGCTTCACATTGGCGAATGAATTGCTCTTGCCCAAGAAATGACTAGCAAGCTTTGAATAACTCTGCCAGAAAACTCAACTCTTTCTTGATATGGCTAATCTAGCTCTAAAGCATGCCTAAACTGGAATGCGCATTCTTAACATTGTCTTAATGCTTTTGTTTAATCATAATTACTAGCTGCGTTTTTACTAAACATTTGATTGTTGGTAATGTTTTATTATGATTACTTCCTAAAACACGAAAATATGAAGCACGTAGCCGACTTAATGGTACAGTTGTCGCAAAATGTTGGCGCCTCCTTGCACTTAAGAGTAATATGTAAATCAAAGTGTTGCATTGCGCCTACAAATATATAGATATATATAGTAGCTACATGTACATACCCAGTAACTAAATTGAGTATTTCCAGACTGCAGCCTGGAACAATCTGCACCGATATGGGGTAGGTAAATACATACTAGTATGAACACCAAGTTCAAGTAGTCAGGCAACTTTCTTCTTTTTTTTCATAAAAGCAATCGCTTTTTGAGCATGGCTATATCGAAATATCAATTTTCAAATTTCGGTCAGAACGTACCAGTGATCTACTAGTCATGACATACTAGTTTATTTATGACAGGAATATACCACTGTTATATTAGTCGTTCGGAATCGGCAAAAAACTGTAGGTCCCGCCAAACTGTAGGAAAAATTAGAAGCAGAACACCACAAATTGGAAGAGAAGCTCGCCGTTAATCTCGTCGGAGGTATATACAGCCCAAATTATTTATTTCTTTATTTAAAGAAAAAGTTGCGAAATTCGAAAGAAGATCACAGTTTTATAACTTGAAATATTTTCGAATATTATTTTATCAAGCGGTTATTTGAGAGCGCTTTTAATTTACTCATAAAATATATTCTACCCAGAGCAAAGCAAATCGATTAAAAATTTATATTTTAGTTTTCAATTAAAACTAGTCAGGTTTAAGCTTTTACATTTAACCTAAAGCAAGGAACTGAAATTAAAGTTTTTATTTAAAAAAAAAAGTAGGCCAAGTTAGAAATTAATTTCTCTCCATTTTATCGTTGAAAAATAGATGTAAAATTTAACACTATATTATAAAATAAGGTGCGTTTCATTCTTAAAAAGTTATTTTCCTCACTGTGTGTATCGGACAGAAAATATATAGTCATAAATTATTTTTATTTATATTTAAATAAAAATGTTTTGGTATTTCAAATTCATTTTCCTTTACTCCGGCATCCTCATCTAAGTCGAAAAGGTTTTAAGATACTAAACCAAATCCAAATGGGATCAAAATAAGAATATTGCCTCATGAGTACATATTACATTTTCTTATTAAGCTCAATTTTTTATGCATATCTTTTTTGCAATTTTGGCTTTGAATTTTGTACTGAATTAGACTTTTCCGAACTAGTATTGTTTCAATGAAAAACTTTTAGCTAAAAACTGGTACTCTTTCTTACTAGTTTGGTGTTCCACTACAGGGTATAAACAAGTATATTCTTGTATAGAACTAGTAAAAGTACACACTTCTATCAGATCTTCTCACCTTACCATACGTTGCCTATACGTTATTATATTCACTAACAAGCATCTACCATATGTGGCAACATTATATCGCAATCAAATTCATTTCGATTTGTATCGAAAAGTAATAAAAATTGTAAAGTTAAGCATTAAATTACCACCTCGCCTTGCGGCTCACAAAGTGCCTTAGTGACTTAATGACGCATTACAAAAACCGATTAGAAAAACCTGCAACAAATGCGTAAAGTCGGTTTACTCGTATTTATAACAATGGAAGTATGCACTGCCGCAATCGATCACAAAAAATGTGGCAGGCTCAGATACATTAAATTGCGACAACATACACAAATCATCGCCTCGTCGGTTTGAGTAGCGTTTTACAGGTTGGTAACAGATTTCGGTATACTCGTGTGGTGTTAAGTACCCAACAAAAATGACTGTACGCAATAACGAATGTGGTGAGCCCGTTGTGTATCACAACAAGTGGGATATGTTATCTGTCAAACTTGAATGACACGTCTTGAAAATGGCAGCACATTCGTTGCAAAGCGACCGCTTATCTGTTCAACTATTATCTTTTAACGAATGATAGAAGGAGAAGCATGATGAGTTCAAGATAAGATTTTATGAAAGAGATTCGTGGGACAAATTTGACGTGGATGCCTTAGATATCACACTTGTTATGATACTTTTTGGGTTCATCTTCTGGAAAGGTATTCAAGTCTTCTCTACACCTCAAGTAAGCCTTGTACATAAGAGTATTTCTCAGAGAAATGAAGAGAGTTTAAAGCAACAAAAAGACGAAATTTCGAGGAATAAGGGAAACTGAACTGGAGAAACTAGAGCAATGGGAATAAAAAGGAAGCGAACAAAAAAGGGAAAGAGAAAAGTTGAGGGAAAAGTGATCAAAAAAGAAAGTTGAAAGAAGATAATAGAATATAAGACGAAGAAACACATTTTTTTGACTTTAAGACATCTCTGAGTCCAACAGACACCAAACAATGCGTTACTGCAAAATTTTTATGAAAGCCTGATTTTTTTTTAGTGTTAATACAAGCTGATTTTACTTCATTTAATGCCTTATAAAAATGCCTTAAGTAATCCTTATTATGCAAATCATGTCATTCTCACAAATACATTTTATCTGTCCTAATGGCCTAAGTGCAGAAATATGCTATGCATAAAACTGCAATTTCTCAAATTAAATAAGCCGCATATAAGGTAGACTCTTTTATATATACTTTAGTTAGATGTGCGTATGCGTACTTCTAAACCAAACCACTTGTTTTGGTTTTTGTATTTTTTTTCTCCACTGAAATATTATAGGATTGTTGGGCGAGTTCAGCTATTTGGAGCAAAGCTTACAATCGCAAGAAGTTGAAAACAGCATCTAGAAAAAGGGAAGGGAATATAAAAGAAATGGGAAAATTAATTTTAGAAACTCAGTTTCAGCATATAACTCATGAAAGTCGACGTATGTTCGACGTTCCGAGTTGACGAGGATTGTCGATACTTAACTTGACCAATGGTGATATCGAGTGCACTCTGTCAGTGTCCCACGACCCGGTTCGTACCGTTGTCATTCATGGTGCTGTTGCTGGACCATAGGTGAAGTACCACTGCTATCGACAAACGTTGTAGTAATCACAGAATGTGAGAGACTCGCAAAGTGGACTGTAATTGGTGCCATCCATTTTAAGCAAAACGCTTTCCGATTCTACTACTTCAAAGATGTAACCCCACTGCATGAAGCTCGTTGGTAGCATCAAATTGATTTCCTCACAGATTTTTCACTCTTACCACAGCAGACAAGCGGATAACCTTTGACTTTATGTTCTGTTTTCCTACTCGCATATTGTTTCGCTGCTCTTTTGTTCAGTAAATCAATTGCAATAACCAGTTTTATTTTTAATCAAAACCAACTTTAGTTGTTTGTAATTGATTGTTTGATGTAACCTTGGATTAGTCAGAAGTTGTGGCATCTTCGTTTAATGGTGGCTGATCTAATGACCAAATTTCTGTACAAAAAAACGCTTTGTTCATATTACAAACCAGTTGCAACATCCGATGACAATAAAGTTCTTTACCACAATATCGAAAAGTACAAGCAATTGTTGTAATCTTAGACATTCATAAATAATCTTCTTTAAATTGCCAGATATTGTTAAAATTTATTTGGGTAATTTTCGCATCTTAAAAGCCGCTAGCACTTCGCCAATTCATTAATGAATAAAAGAGCATTAACTGAGTTAACTGTTGCCGTCCAAAATGACTATCGCTTCATTGGGGGCACGTACACCAAAAAAGCAGCAAAGCAAGTAGTAAAGACATGCAGCATGACAAGGCAATTGTTGTTGTTCCTACATTGAATATTACATTTTGTTTTACGTCATGTATTTGTTTTTTACAGACACTTTTAATTTTTTTTTTTTTTTTTCGGAAAAACATATTTTTATGCAATTACCACGGAGCGCAACGGCAACATCATCTTCGGTAACAAAAGGCCAAAGATGGTCATGCAAATTGCGGTAATTGTAAATTTAAGGAATTTTGCCAATTTGTTAAGTCAACTTTTTTGTTCAAACATACATATGTACATGCATACCTCGCCCACTCTCATATGATATAAATGAATTAATTAGGCGCTGCATTCAACAGTATATCTACAGTCGGAGCGTATAATACAACAAGTTCATACTTAACAAGTTGCTGCCGCTTACAGTGTGTCCAGAAAATTTCCAAAACCATTTCTCATTTTAACCTCTTCGGGTATAATGTCCACATATGTGGACAAAAGTTTTCTTTGTAAAATAACTGTCAATATTTCATTATTTTTCTCAAACAATATAACAATTTATTGGGAACATATTCGCTCGCTTTTCTACATTTTTAGTTTCTCTCTTTACTTCTTCTGTCGCGTTCATTTCATACGATATTTTCAAATAGACTGAAATATGCAAGATTAGATCATATTTTGTCACAAGTGAGTCAATATTTTTTTTGTGTACACATAAACACTTTTACTTTTTTTCATATATATTTATTTATTTTTAATAGAAAAACATTAAAATAGCATTTTCTTTGAATTACATAAGAATATTTTAAAATTAAAACTAAAAATTTCGAAAAGCTGTTTTTTAGTATTAAAAAAAAAAATAACGAAAGAAAAATTTTGTTTGAAATAAACTCTTTAGACACCAGTTATTAAAAATTAGTCATAAAAAATTATTTTTCGAGCGTATTTTCGGTGCGGGATTGAAGAGGTTAAGTGGTACGTGTCAGAAATTCTTGTCCAAATATAATTGCATAAGGCTTTGGGACGTTCCGACTGACGTGGGAACGATTAATTTGGCCTCCTAAACCTTTAGTAGCCTTTTACGGAACACATACCTACCGCGGGTATATTCTAGACCCCTAACCCTCTGCGGCTCAACTGTTGCATGCTTAAAGGCTTTGGCGTTCGGGTTGTATATGTGGAGGAATTGATGTACATGCGCAGTACCGTGCAGGTCTAGAAGGATGCAAGCGGTAGTTAAGTTCAATCAATTGAGCTTTTGGAGATATGTATTGTTTGTATATAATTCATTTTATTGCCGAAGAATCTAACTGAAATATCATAACTAAGCTCAGAAAATTAAACTAAATGTAGCCATAAAATAACTAAACTGGTCACATTGGCCGCTAAGCTCAAACAATGTCATGCAGCATCTGTGGAAATGTGTTGGTGACCGGACACATTTACCTCTCCATTACGTTTTGAAGGCAGCACTTGGCCAATGCATTCAAATGATGGGAAAATTTTAAATACGCCATGAAAACAACGTCGTATAAGCAAACCCACCTGAACAACAAACAATTATCGCCTACTCCAAAACAAACTTGTGCAGAAGCTTCGAAATTTATAAGTTTCAACGCGGATGGATTCAATGATCTAACTGTTTGTGCAAGAAATTATTGGCTTTTTGGAAGAGTAACCTCGAAACCACTGGCTGAGAGATAACTAGAAACCCGCTCAGCACGGTGGTCTCGAACAAAATTTTACATGCGGCACACAGTATTTTTAAACAACAACATTTTCGAGGTCAAAAGCGCCGCTGATTTTTTTTCGGGATAAACACATTTAAATTAAAAACAAGTAAGGAAGTTTAAGTTCGTGTGGAACCAAACATTAAATACCTAGATGTATAAAAGTGTATAGAGGGCTTAACCTTTTCCTACTACTTTGTGGGCAATCCTATAAATAATAAAAATCAATGTGTGTCTGTGTGTCTGGCGTCCAAAGTACTTAACCAATCTCTATGAAAGTAGATTCTTGGGTTCACTAATTATAGTATAGTATAATTTTGGAAAGGTGTGCGGTCCCACGCCCCCTGTCTACATAAAATTTTAATCTTGTATAGGCGTCGAAAGTACTCAACCGATCTTTATGAAATTTTCACAGTAGATTTTTGGATTCACTGACTTCAGAATAGGCTTGATTTTGAAAAACGTAGATAGTATACCTCGTATCATGTTTCGTTGTTTTATTTAACACGGTTCTGAAGTTAATTATAGCTGAAATTTGACATTTCGTTCATTTATATGTGAGCGATGTCCCTCTCATTTTCCATAATTAAAAAAAAAATCATTAATAAGATCATCAGGTCAATGTAACTACGACAATATAGCATTCTATCTGCATCAGTGAAGGAGATATGGCATGTTCGGGTTGCCTACCCCCCTTTTAGAAAACTTTGTTACAAAATTGGGCGTGGTCGTCCACCGATTTTGCTTATTTTTCGTGGGCGTACTCTAGATGTCTATAGTATACCTGGTATCAAGTTTCGTAATTCTATCTTTCACCATTCTGAAGTAATTAACAGTCGAATTTGGAAATTTTGCTTGACTCAAAAATGCAAATCATATAAAGAATAAGAAAATTGATATAAGTACAAATTATATTATTCTACCTGTGTCAGTCAATGAGATATGGGTAGATCAGTATTTCTGCCTCCTTCCCACATAACTTTTATGAAAAAGTAGGAGTGGTCGAAAAGTGATTTCGCTTATTTTCTGTGGGTGCATTTATCACAACAATAGTGAGAAGAACGTAAACGCTTCTAAAGTTATTAACAGTCAAAGTTTGAAAATTTCTTCACTCATATGTGGCCGGTGCCACGCTTCTTTCCCAAAAATTTGATGAAATCGTCAATGGGACAACCAAATTAATAAATCTAGCAAATATCATCGTTGGAGTTGATTTTATTATGTCAAATGTTATTCAAATATCTCAATTTTTACTCAAGTTATGGTGTCCACGGGCGGACGGACGGACATGTCTTAATGGATTTCTCTGTTCCCCGTGTACTCAACCTATCTATATGAAATTTGCACAGTAGTTAATTTTGTTCACTGGGTACAGCGTAGGATTGATTCTCCGTAAACTCTCAGTTTTGGGAGTGTAAAATTTAAAAAAAAAAAAGGTACGAGTTTTGAATATTTTTCGCTATTTTACGGTGTATTTATATTTGTCAAATGAACTGTTGAAGTGGCCAGGCTGCAAGTACAAACTTGTAGATTTGACATGTAAATCTCTGAAATTCGTTCACACGGTTGTGACATTCCAATGAATAATTGTACATTACAAAAAGCCAATTCAGGCTAGAAGTTTTTCCGATCGTTTTTGGGTTTATGTTAGCGAACGTGTTGAAAAAACAGTAAATTGCATGACACACAATGTATCCTTTTCGAGTGGCTAGTGTTACGGTTGTGACGTGAATTTTTAAAACTTACCGTTTTTTGACTTTCGATGATGTATAAAATGAACACAGGTATGATTAAGGACGCAGTTGAACGACATTATTTTTTTCAAACCAATCTACACTTTTCGTAGTAGAGTTACGAATCGATAAATAAATGCCAGCGACCAAGACACGTGGAATATTTTTCAGTGAATAACGTATTTAATATAAATATAAACGATTATTCCCATTATAAGCGATTTGACTCAGAAACAGATGAAATTTATCAAGAATTGAGGTTGGAGACATGCCGCGGTTGTGACACTCGTACTGTATTGTCACCGGAAACTTGATAAAAATGATCAATTAATCCTGGACTATCTCAAGAAAGTCACTTTCTAACATTTAGTGTGCATAATTCATTGATAATGCTTGATGTGTTTAAGAAATCGTCAAGCGACACAAAACTGAGAGTTTGCGGAGAATCACCCATATATGTTATCGGAAAAGTGGACGGTGCCAAGCCCACATGCTGTATATAAAATTACAATTCGTCATAACTATGAATTTATTTAATTGAAGATAATGATATTTTATATAAACGCGTCCTATATAAAAGTGAGCGGTTTTCGGAGCTATGAACGTAGCATTACCACAAGAGCAACAGTGTGAAGAAGGGGAGTTAGCGGAATATGAAGAGGGTGAAGCAAAGGAAAAAGCAAAAGAAGAAAAAGAAAAAGGAAGATATGGGGATACATGAAGAGGAAGCTCCAAATGACGAGGGAAGAGAGTGAAGTTTTTCAAATGTAGGGAAGTAAATTTTTGGGCGCGCCAGTCGGGCTGGCGGTCTCCCTCTTCCTATGCTTCCACCGGCGAGTACTGCTAAGAATACCACCTTCGATAATTCGCACAACAGCAGTTTCAGTCAACTTTGACAAGTTTGACTATTTCCGCTGGGCATACTTTCAACAACAGTAAACAGTTCTGAAGATATTAGCAGGTAATTTGTTCATTCATGTTTGGGCAGTGCCACCCCATTTTCCATAATGGGTGTATGTATTACAACAATGGTATGCCTTCTACCAAATTTCGTTATTCTATAATAAACGGTACAGAAGTTATTAACGGTAGAAGTTTGAAAATTGATTCACTCATATGTGGGCGCTGCTACGAAAGGGAGAGGGAGAGGGAGAGGGAGAGGGAGAGGGAGAGGGAGAGGGAGAGGGAGAGGGAGAGGGAGAGGGAGAGGGAGAGGGAGAGGGAGAAGGAGAGGGAGAGGGAGAGGGAGAGGGAGAGGAAGAGGGAGATCTAGAGGGAGAGGGAGAAGAAAGTAAAGAGGGTGAGACACCAATTGTGGTGATTATGCACTTATTTTGTGTGCAATAGACAGCAGAGAACACAATACTTATTAAATGTTAACTTAAATTTATTTATTACCCTTAGACTCAACATTCAAAACTTTAGCCCTTCCATTTGTCATAATAATATTAGCATCATTAATAGTAAATACACACATATTAATTATGAAATGCACATTTCACAGATTGGCGCGATAGCTTATTCAAATTTCTACGTAGTCCGACCACAACATCGAAGCCAGGTGAGCAATTATTGCCTCAAGCATTTGACTAAAGTTTGGAATTCGATTTGATATTGTTGTTTATTGTTTTATGTTGTTGTTGTTTTCAGGTTTTGCTATCAGCTTCCATGCCGTCTGCTTGAGCTTCATGACTCTCCTTCTTTTTATACATTTTTTCGCTGCATTAAAATTTTCCTTTTTTGTTTTTACGATAGTCGTTTCAACGCCGTGCTCCATACAACCGTTGACTAGCCACAAATGTCTGCACTTACTGGCCAACTAACCGATTAACTGGCCGGTTAGCAGCATGAATATGTCTCGAGATAAGACAAAAAAATGAAAATAAAAAGTGAAAATGTCCACAAAGAGAACAAAAATCGCAGCGAAATTGACGGCGTGCACCTTAGACTTTGTGGTTGGCTTAGTTACCCATATTGAGCGGCATCAAAAACAACCACAAAAATAGCAATTGCAAAGACCGCCGCTAGATAAAATTCAAAAACAAAACCGATATTATGCAATCATCGTAGACAGAAAAAGCATAAAATAAAAAAACTTCAAGAAAATTCGTAGAAAATAGAGGCAGGCGTAGTAAATACATATACATACATATTTGCTTATGTAAAAAAAAGAAAATAAAATGCAATGTATGGATGTAATGGGGATGCCATTATCAGCGGAATATTGTGTTTCTGGGATTTCGGGATATTTTTAAGTAATACCGGGTACTTTGAAAGTAATACATGGTTAATTACACTACTTGACAAGTTTGCAAAGTTTCTATATCCTCGACATTTGGTGCGTGAACAAGCAAAAATAGCCCATCATAGGTTAAAAAAAAAATTTTGTTCGCCATAACTCCGTCACTTTAACGTCGATTTTAATTCTTTTTACTTTGGTGGAAATTGTATTTCATCCTCTCAAAATGAAATGAAATACCATAAAAATCGAGACGGTAATGGCGGAGCTATTGACAGATTAGTAATCCTACTTTTTTCTCTTAGCTCAAAAAGTGAAATTTCAAAATATCTCGAAAACTGTTCTACTTTTAAACTATCTGATTACATATTTGGAATCAGCAGAAAACTCTACATAGGAGTCATGCACCAAATGTCGAGGATATTTTTTTGTCGGGTAGTGTTATCTGAGCTTTTGGGATATAGAGGGCGATTAAATTATGTGAGTAAATTTTCTTTTTTATATTATTATTTGCTCAGAGAGTTGCGTCCCAAAGTTAAAAATCACTGAATCGTAAATTAAAGTTAAGGTATAATAATTCAAACTATTATTTAACGAATCAATTGAACAAACATATTTATTATGCATATACATATATGTATGTATATACATATTTATTTTATTTTCAACAAAGCGCCACTTATTATATTATTCAAAAAGGAATTAAAGTTTTCGCAACTGCAACATATTTTTTATAAAATAATTGCATTTAATAACGGGACTAATAGAAAAAGTAAAGTGGAATGGTAATATGCATGAGATTTGCCTCTATTGCAATTTTATGAAATCGAATTTATTGCTAAGTTCTTTGATTAAGAAAACATGCAAATTAATGAAAAAGAATACATTTTTGAATGTAACAAAAATACGTCACAATTTGCCAGAGACTTTTTATTCAAAAACAAAAAAATAATTAAGCCCATGTTTGTAAATATGGAGCAAATATTACGAACATCGAATCTGAATGGCTTTAAAAAGTGTTTGAAATTTCTAATAGAAACTAAAACTTGGTAGATCAGCCACATTAGAAGTCGTTACCACGTTATTTTGCTAGATTACTACATTTTGAAATCTATTGGGAGATCCAGTGCTAGTAATGTGACAGCTTAATAAAAGCTCGGCGAATGAAGAGATTTCCATGCGTGGATGCGCTGCTTTGCAGCAAAGATCGCCAGTCGCATTTTCTTTACGTTAACTGATACCAATTGGAAGCAAGAAAGGGAACCCAAACCATGCTCTAACTCCTTGCCACACGTTCAGGCTAGTGATATCAGTATAATCAGTATATGAAATTATAAGTGCTTTTAATAGGACGTGCTGACTGTTAAGCTCTGCTTCTCTAATTACCACTTCCAATATCAGTTTAAGCAAGTCGCATGATAATAAAGTGACTTGTTTGTTTATTTGAGTGGGAAAAAAAACACTTTACCCCCAAGCTTTTTGAGGAATGTGGCCAAAATGACAGTCCTTTTCCGGACATTAATCTGGTATGCCCAGGTCTTAGCAACTTCAAATACTTGCGCAATTTTCTTGTGAGCAATTAGACTTGACCATGTCGAACCTCTTGGACTACAACACTTTTTCGTAAGCGAGTTGTGGCATTTATATTTGTAACAGGACCGATCTCACGTAGATGAGGTAACACATGCATTGGAGAAGTCAGTTGCATTGTGGTAAAGAACCCCTTGAATGAAATTTAAAACAATTTCCAAGAACTAGGAGACATTCTACTCCGTCGTAAAATAACTTCAGTTGTTACACAACGCTGTTTCGCATGGCTGTATAAATTTTGTAAGAGCAGAGTTGGTGTGTTTCGGTTCTCGTGTCCTGGCGTATGGTAAAGATCCGGCCGATGACAAACTTACCAGGTCTCAAGTCGCACTACTAAGGGACAATCTGTTTAAGCACATGGGACTTCAGTCCTTAGCACAATACGCTGGATAGAACCTTATATGCGAAAGTAAGGAGACTAAGTCAGCAGCAGTTGATGTGATCTGTCTGATCACTTTTCTTCTGAACTGGACGGACCACATTTAATTTCCAAAATGAAGCATACACCGGTCCTAACTATTTTATAACAGCTCATGCCACTTTTTAATATATTCTCCCTCTAGTATTTCTCTCAGAGAGTAAGTGCGAGGGCCGGGTGTGGAAAATATTGTCTGGCCGCGAACTTTCCGTGCGTTAATGGTCGCACTTTATTCACGGCTGTGAAGAGCAGTTCGAGTGAGACTGAACGAAATTTCCTGGCAACCGTGCCCCCTTTTATATAAAAGTTGCTTGAAATTACTCACAACGACCACTGAGTACTGAATGGTTGGTTCGACAGAAATGCTCCTGTCGTGTTCACCCCAAAAACTCTCCAAAGAAACACGCTTTTTCAAAACTCTAGCTTAGCAGATATTTTTTATGGAAAATATTCGATATTTTTTCAATTACAACTTTACTTTCTAATGAATATTAACATTAACATTTATGAACCCATCTTATTGTTGTTAATATTTCTGTGTAAATAAAATTTCAATTTCTATGTGTATTTGTAAGTATATATATATATGTGTTGTGTATGTATACGTGAGTAAAGCATTATGCAATTAATATGATTTATTTCGACATTTGAGCGATAACGATTCCCAATAGATTTTCCGCCGAACATTTTTCTATTTTCTTTAAGCTGCCCCGTTTATTGTTTGATCGTTTGTTTGTTTTCTTTAATTGCTTGATTTTCTTAAAACTTAAAACGTGGCTGCAAATTTTTTTGTTTGTTTGTTTAATTGAAATTGTTCGAGTGACCTGGTTTACCAAATTGTCAGGCGGTAAATTTATGTTTTTGCCCAGTGCAAGCCATTAAAATTGTTAACAATTGCAAAAGTTTTAGCAGAATGTGCCCGGCTGCGCCAACGGTTAGTGCAACGGCTCACGCAAAGAAACGTGCAACAAACGCAAAAACAAAATAACAAAAGAGAAAACGAAAAGCGAAAATACTCAACAGAAGTATTTGCTTACTTCACACACATACATATCAAGTTACACGTATTTAGTTATGAAGATATGTTGAACATGAGATCGAAACGTGTAGCACATGCTGTGGTGCAGCGTAAATGTCAGTAGCCAAATTTAAATGAAATTGAAAATTCACACCATTGAAGAGTTCTTTGCGCCAAAAAAGTAGGCAAGAAGTTTAGCAAATGAATACTGGAGACAAATGAAACGAACCAATTTCGAATTAGATTTATTTATTTATTTATTTATTTATTTATTACGGTCTAAAAAGTACAAGCTTTTATACAGACTAATTAAAAATAGAAAACAATTCCAGTTTAAATTTATATAAACTGTTTTTAAAATTAAGAACGTTGCTGTATCGATTTGCTAGCTGTACAGCTCTGGCTACTGGTCCATTCATTGCATAATTGGTTCTATGAGTAACCTCGATAAACAACCTATTATGTCGTAACTCGCGCGAAGGGATATAGTAGATGAATAGATTTGACAGTTCAGCACAGTTGACATTACCATTAATTACATTATAAGCTAACATGAGTGAGATACAAGTTCTCCTTTCACACAAAGCCTGGAGGCCGAGTAGTTTACGCCTGCTGTCATAGGATGGAAGGCCATTGGGCCAATTAAGCATATGTAGAGCGATTCTACTAAATAATTTCTGAATTCTTTCAATTTTATATGAACTCCCTTCATAAAATGGGTTCCATATTATCGAGCAATATTCCAGACGAGTTCGTACCAAAGATGTAAAAAGTGCTTTCAGCGTCATTGGATCCTTAAAGTCTCCAGAATTACGTCTTATAAATCCAACCATTGCAAATCCCTTCCAAGCTATAAAGTCAATGTGACGAGAGAATGAGAGTTTGGTGTCGAAAATGACACCCAGGTCTTTAATCTCATATGAACGACTTAAAGGTTCGGCATTTAAATTGTAATTGAAATAAGTTGTAGTTGACTTTTTCGAATATGAAACAACGCAGCACTTATTTACATTCAAAAACAAATTATTGTCAATACACCATTCAGCAAAAGAATCAAGGTCTGATTGTAAATTGGCACAGTCGGAAATATTACGGACTGTTAAGAACAATTTGACATCATCTGCAAACATTAGGCATTTGGCGAAGTTGAAACAATTAGGCAAATCATTAATAAAAATCAGGAATAATAAAGGGCCGCTATGGGTTCCCTGCGGAATTCCCGACCAAGCGTCGATATATAAGGATGACTTTACGTCTCCAATTGAAACAAATAGCCTCCTATTCGATAAGAAACTAGAGAAAAACCTCAATAAGTTACCTTCGATTCCATACATCTCCAGCTTACGCAGTAGTATCCTGTGATCAACTTTATCAAATGCTTTCGAGAAGTCAGTGTAAATGACATCAAGTTGCGCATATGTCTCAAATGCATCGATAATTCTGTTGGTCAATAAAGCTAAGTTAGTAGAAGTGGATCTCCCAGGGGAAAAACCATGCTGGCAGTCAACAATGGCCTTACCTATGTGATCGAATAATTTGCGTTGGATTATGTCATCAAATATCTTTGCCAGAGTTCCCTGTTTAACTATGGGTCTATAGTTGCAGACATCGTTGCGGTCACCAGACTTATATATGGGATTAATTGAACAAAGCTTCCACGAATCTAAGAAAATTCCACAGGTCAGACATTCTTGAAAAAGAAGTGACAGGGGCTCCGCCACAGCATTTGAACAAATTTTAAAAAACATAGGACAGAATCCCTCCGTATCAGATTCTGTACTGTTTGTCAGTTTTGAGATTGACAGAAGCACATCATCGGTCGTAATAGCGAAGGAAGAGATAGATAAAGCAGGCGCAGAAAGGTGGGCAGAACCTTGTGGGGATGTAGATTTTAGATACACTTTTTGGAAGAGTTTGGCAAACAGGTTGCATGCACCTTGCGTGTTGCTGGATACTTCACCATCATATTCCATACTAGTCGGAAAACCGTTAGTTTTCCTCTTAGAATTTATGACAGACCAAAAACAGGATGGGTTTGATTTCAAGTTAGACTCAATTTTGAGCATATAGTTCTTATAAAGAAACCTATTAAGGCAATCAAATGTTTTCTTAAGTCTAATATAGATAAGACGATCAGTTTCATCATTGCTCTTTTTATGTTTCTTAAACGCTTTATTTTTAGAGTTCTTGAGGCTACTCAGCTTCGCATTAAACCACGGCGGCTTATTACTCGGAACCGATCTCTTTAAAGGTACAAAATTTGAGATTGATGATAAGAGTTTTTGACGCAAATTTGCGTAAGAGGCTTCTGGGCTATTAGCTGCACCCAAGAATGACCAGTCTACAGCTAATAAAAACTCATTCATGGCTATAGTGTCAGCCCTGGAATAATTGTATGCGAACGAGGGTTCCGCTGGTTTCTTATCGAAATTATAGTACTCGAACTTGACAATCAAGGCGTTGTGATGAAGACTATTTTCCAGAATTGGAGACGAGCATTCAAGGCATGACAATCTGAGATCATCGGATGCAAAAATTAGGTCTAGGAATCTACCGTTACTGTTAGGATAATAGTTGCATTGTGTAAGACCATGTGAGAACAGGGTGCTTACAACTAGCATATCGATATCGGTTTTAATATTGGATGGAGCATTGCAATCGTTCAACCAAGAGATATTACTTAAATTAAAGTCTCCTAAGTATACAATCTCAGATATATTAATATTACCAATGACAGATGTCAAGTTATCCATATGTCTCTGATAGATTGTGATGTCGCTGCTTGGTGGAATATAAGACAATAGGAAAATTATTGTTTTATTACCAGCAAACTCTACGCTCACACAAATCTGCTCTATATCACCATTATTATAGTTAATATTGATGGATTTACTACATAGATCAGCCCTCACAGCAAGCAGTACACCACCACCTCTCTCGAGACCAGTTGCAGATGGGCAACGATCATTTCGAAATACATGATAGTAACTGTCGAAGAATTCATTAGTCGAAAAATTATCATTTAACCAAGTTTCAGTAAGAGCTATAATATCATACTCATGAGAAATAATATTACAGTAAAACTTAGATGATTTGGTGCGCATACCACTGACGTTTTGATAATACATAGTATAGATCGATCTTGATACATTAGTGAGACGAGGAATATATAAGTCCTCGGTTGAAGGCAAACTAACATAATTCAGCTGAGCTAGGGTTGTGACTTCGGATTCCCTGGCTGTTGAAAAAAACGGAATGGGCGCACAGTTACTTTGTCGGGCCAGACCTCCGGCATCATGCACTTATCAAGTAGATTTGGAGGAATACCTAATTTGAAGCTTACACGGTATAGAGAGTCGAGTGCTGCATCCTTTTTAACAAGAATGTGGCACTCAAGAAATTGCTTACAGATGCCTGTCTGCGTCTCGACATAAGCCAAGATGTCTTTGGATATGACACTTGGTTTGAATGATGAAACATGCAACCATTTCAATTGGGATGCAACAGCGAGTTCCGCGTTAGTATTACATCCAGTAACTCTTGCATTATTTATCTTACGGCCTTTTTTGCGTAGACCAGTTATATTAGCACTCCCCGTTGATGATTTGCCAAAATCTCCTACGTCCGAATCATTGGAGTTAAGTCCTTTATTGCGTTGACTAGGTTTATTAGCTTTCTTCAATGTACAGGGTGGCTAATGAAAGCCGCTACCAAAAAAAAATTAAATAACTTTTTTTCTATTTAATGAATCTGGTTAATTTTTTTTTTATTTTGCAGATTGACTTTTACATTTAACAAAAATGGATAACTGGGACACTGAAACAAGAATTTGGATTGTCCGCCGCTATCACGCACTGGAGTCGGTAGTTTCGGTTCAAAGAGAGTATAGGCGCACGTTTGGCGGCAATCCTCCGAGCAGATGGACCATAAAAAGACTTGTAAACAATTTTGCCGAGCATGGGACAGTCAACAGAAAACCTTACCATCGAAACCCTTCAGTTCGAACGGAGGAAACAATCGCTGCTGTAGCTGCTGCCACACAAAACAATCCACGTGTTTCGACAAGAAGCTTATCTGCTCAAATGGGTGTAAGCAGACAGTCATTACAGTCAATTATGCACAAAGATTTGGACTTATTCCCATTCAAATGGCCAACAAACTGAACGCTGCAGACTTGCCGATTCGCTTGGAATTTTGCCAGAAGATGCTTCAAATGGTGGAAGAGGATGGAAACATGTTGAACTGTCTTTTCATGTCTGACGAGGCCCATTTTGATTTAAACGGCAACATAAACAAACAAAATTGTCGAATATGGAGTGCTTCCAACCCACAGATACTCCATGAGACGGAATTGCATCCACTTCGTGTCACAGTGTGGTGTGCAGTTTCATCACGCTGCATTGTCGGGCCCTACTTCTTCGAAGAAAACGGTCACACCGTTACGGTTACTGGAGACCGTTACTTGAGCATGTTGAGAGAGTTTTTCTATCCAGAATTACGCCGAATGAGAATATCTTTCAACTCTGTGTGGTTTCAGCAAGATGGTGCAGCTCCTCATATAGCCCAACCTGTTATGACAGAATTGCGACGAAAATTTCCCAATAAGCTGATATCCAGAAACTCCACATTCCGTTGGCCACCCAGGTCGCCTGACCTTACTGCACCTGACTTTTTCTTGTGGGGTTATTGCAAACAGGAAGTCTTCAAAGCAAAACCAACAAATTTGAATGAACTAAGGCAATCCATTCGAGAAACAATTGCGGCTATTCCTGTCTCAACTCTCCAAGCAGTAATGAACAACTTTTTGGTAAGATGCCGCACATGCATCGACGAGCAGGGGGGGCATTTAAATTCCATTATTTTTAAAACTAATTAAGCTATATTTAATAAAATTTAATGAGCTTTAACATGGATAAAAGAAAAATGAATTCCATACACTGAAAAAAAAATTATTTGAGTTTCTTAATGTAGCAAAATTCATCAGGCACCCTGTAGCTGATTTGCCAACATCTCCTACGTCAGATACATTAGAGTTAGCGACAGGGGCACTATCCATTGCTATTTTAGTGACAGCAGCATAAGATGCAGCGGCGGTAGAGGTAGATGTCTGCTCATTATCTTGCACAGCATTGATTTGCTCAGGAACAGAAACGGTAGAAGTAGCTTTGTCAATGCTCTGATTATTAGTCTCAACGACGGGCTCAAAGACGACGTTAGCAGACGCAGATGCCGTAGCAACAGTATGCAAATTGTTATATTCGGTATTGATAGCGGCAGCGCCAGCCTCATCAGCATTCAAATCGACATTAATCGATGCATTAGATAAAATCCCGAGCGAGTCAGTATTAAGCAAGGGCGATAAACATAAACGGGATTGATCAACTATATCGGTCACCTGTTTGCGTTTGTAAACATCAACAGTGCAGTCTGTCAATAATTTATGCAGATCACCAACAACACAGCGTAAACCATTTATTTCGCTTGTTAACGAAGATATAATATCGTCTTTTTTTAGCATGTTAGCATGCAGCTGCAGAATTTCTTTATGCAATGCTTCGTAATTACTTGAGAATTGTTTGTTGTTATCGCGAATAGAGCCAAGCACACGAACATTTTCAGCTTTCAACGCGTTAAGTTCAGCGACCACTGATTGCAGTATCATTCTATTATTGTTTTCATGCGAAATAGTAGTACCACTGTTTTGCATTTGCATGTTATTCGCAATAGATGCAGAATTTTCAAGAGAGGTAGGTGGAGATATGTTATCAACACCACCAGCCACTTGTTTCGATAAAGCGAAGCCACGGGTGAGGTGGGCGCGCGGAGCGATGAACGACGTTCTGCCATACATGATTTACAATAAAAACACTTGCCAGACGAGAGTAAATACTCTAGATCAGCTTGTACAAAACCAACACAACTTAAGTGAAAAAACTCTTGACACTTTGCACATTGTACTTTTGGTTTTGAGCGATCAACCTTATTACCACATGAACAGGGCATTATTTATGATTTTATAACCAAATTAATTCACACTTAGAGTCTTTTTCCCATAAAATGACATACTGTCATAATGAAAATAATTAAAAATATTTATTAGCAACAAAAACTCGAAGAAAATGGAGAGCGGTAGAAAACGCGTCCGCACTCAATCACTCTCTCTAATACTTTAGTTAAAGATAATAAAAAGAGCTTAGCAGTCTAAATCGCTTACTTGCTTCAAATTTCAAATATGTGTGTATTTGTACTAGCCTAGCTTGAAAATAATCTAGGAAAGCCTGTATATAACGCGCCGCAAGTTCTGCCCTCTGTGACCTGGAAGAAAGTAGGCAGTGGGTTCAATAAGCAAAAACAAAGTTTTTGCTGTCATCAAATAAAAAATTGGCCTGCTTCTTCGAAGCCATATCACTGTTTATATTACAAATGGGCTCCTATCGACACAAGGATTTGGCAGCAGAAGAAGGAGGAGACCTTGACTGAGATTAAAAAACAGGTGTTGGATGACATAAGCTTTCGTTGACATAAGATGACGTTGATACGCAACGGCCTAAATCACTTCGGCTGTTAAGCATCAATAAATGCTGACCTTTGGGGTTTAGGGACTTATAAGTATACTTGTACCGAAACGGGCCGAATAAGTGAACTTTAGGCAGACATCGATGATGATTTAAAAAACAAATATTTATGTATCCACGAAACTAAAATGCACAACAAAATGGAAGAAATTAAAGTCTTACACCCACTTTCAGGATGGGGGTGAAACTCAGACTTTTTTGAACAATTTTCAAATTAACTCTAAATTAAAACAAGTAAAGAAAGGAAAGCTTTATACCTTTTATGAATACGCATCACGGTTTTAAGTGTCCGATCCTTACTCACAATCTGCAAAACTGTTAATTTAAAGATAAACCCCAGTTTAAAGATACATAGCCCAAACCCCATTTATCGGAAAAATCGATTGTATGGGAGCTATACGTTATGTTGCTCCGATCTAGGTGATTTTCACTACACACATTACATATACAATATGTACTCTCTCTCTCTCTCTATGGCGCAATATACAACAGGTATATCATCATAAACCTCCTAAGAGATTTTTGCGCCAAGCTTCTCTTCCAATTTGTGGTGTGCCGATTTGAATTTTCCCTACAAATTGGTGGGACCTACAGTTTTTTGCCGACTCCGAACGGCATCTACAAAGGAGACGAATTTTTTTGCTGAGAAGCCTGTCATGGCAGAAATACACTCGGAGAGTTTGCCAAACCACTGCCGAGGGGCGACCCCGTTTTGAAAAATTTTTTCAAATCACTTTTGATGTTACCTGTACCAGGGCTCGAACCATGGACCTTCGGTGTGGTAGGCCGGCAACACTACCTTCACACCACGGCGGCCGCTAAAACTGCGAAATGTTACGTTCCTAGCTTTTTAATTGCAAAATTTATAACCCAAACCTCATTTATCGAAACTATCGATTATATGAGAGCTATTTGTTATAATGGTCCGATCTGGGTGATTTTCACTACACACATTACATATACAATATGTACTAAAACTGCGAAATTTTACGTTCCTAGCTTATTAATTGCAATAGTTATAGGCCAAAACTCATGTATCGGAACAATCGATTGTATGTGGGTATATCTCTTCTTCTTCTCATACTTACAAACAGCGGACCAAAGTTATAATACCATTTCATGTTCATGAAAGGTATAAAAAAAAGATGATACAACAATTTTAAAGACTACCTTTATATTTATGTCGCTAAAATACAGCAGCAAATTTGTCCCTAAACAAAGACAAGGTATCTGTGAGTTTTAGTTTTGAAACTTTAATCGTCCCACTTGTAATCAATTTATGACCTTTGAAAATATAGAGGTGGAGTGCAATTAATATACTTTAAATGTTTTGTCAACTGCCGAACTTCCATTTGCGATTCTAAATAAAAATTGATTGCCTTAGTTTGAAAACGTGCCCTCCACCTTTATATTTTCAATCTCATATATTATAAGATAGAATAAGTAGATCTGTGCGCCATCTACCGATTTTTTTTTAATCAAACATTACATTTCCACTTGGTTCTGGAGCACTTGTTCAGTTTCAAGTCTCTAGCTTACAGCGCAGTTACTCAAAAATCGGAATTTTGATCTTGTCTGATATTAATTGCTAAGTCTACGGTCCCTAGGTCAAGGGGAAGTTAGTTAAAAATGGATAGCAAGATTCCCTATTTTAAACGAATTTTCAAAATATGTAGATCAGTGCGCCATCTACCGAATTTTTTTTTTGATGAAATATTGAATTGTCACCGGGTTCTGAAGCATGGGTTTAGTGTCAAGTCTCTAGCTTACCGGGAAGTTACTCAAAAATCGATCGCAAGATTCCCCACATTTTCCAGCAATATTCAGTTATCACGATAACCGCGCCATGTGTGAGAAGTTTCGAGTCTCTAGCTCACTGAGAGGTTACTCAGAAATCGATCGCAAGATTCTCCACCGTTTTTCAGCGATTTTCAGTTTTCTTGGTAAGCGCGCCATCCAGCGGAATTTCCGTGCGCCACCTGCATTGTCACATTGCATTGTCACGGAGCTCGGAACAATGTTATAAGATTCAAGTGTTTAGCTCTACGGGAAGTTCCCTAAAAAGACTTTGCAAGATTCCGAAAATTCGTATGGAAATTATCGGACAAACAAGAAAGTGACTTAATATAAAGGTAGTAAAATAGAGATTATGTTGCTTTGAATACCATTTGCGCTGGAAGTCTGATCGGGGTCATTATTTTGTTCCTCCTCCCCTTTCTCTTGATAGCGTTCACAAACAAATTGTTTTGCGTTCAAATCTTCCACAATACATCACTCATCTGCAGTTGCACACTTCTCCTTTCAATCCTCATCTCAGCATTCTCAGATGTGCTGCTATCCTCCTCAAATAATAAAAAAACGCAGCTATAATTTAACTCATTTTATTTAAAAAGCAATCATTGACTTTTTTTTCATAGGCTTCATTACAATTTCTCACTTCACCGCAAACAGTTGATTTCGAAAGGGTTATGGCTACCCCTATTTTTGTTTCAGCTCAATCACAGAGCAAAGTACACACTTTCGAATGAGTAGGAGCTTAAAGGAACTTATTCGAAACGCTGAGTTTAGGCGTTTGAGGGCTCTTTCGTTTGAAATTGGACAGTATTCACGAGCTTGGGTAAACAAAATATAAACAAGTAAGGAATTCTAAGTTCGGGTGGAACCGAACATTATATACGTAGTAGTGATTTATTACGGCATACCAATTTACGAGGGTCTATTTTATTACTTTTCAGTTCGTATCATAAAGCCAGCTGATTGTTTTCAATAAAACACTTCTGTTATAAGTTTTGAGGGGTAAATTAATATATTTGTGTATAAATAGCCTGCCTACCAACCACTTTTTCAAAATACCAATACATGCACATTTTATGTTTGAAAAATTTGCGTTCAAATAGACAGACGGACGGAGAGACGGACATGGCCAATCTCTTCTTCTTCTTATACTTACAAACACTTCATGTTCATTAAAGGTATGAAAATCAAAACAGGTATATAACTTGCCTATTGCGGTGGGGTATTAAAAATTTGCCCAGATATTTTACTTGTTGCCTAATTTACGGCAGGAGTATACTACATACTATTGAAAAGCAGCTGACCAATTTTGATTGAAAGATCTAGTTTAAACTACAAGCAATCGCCTTTGAAAATAACAGAATTCTTATGCTGAAAAGTGGGCGTCGCCACGCCTACTTTTGCAGTCGAGTTCTGCTTAAAAAGCTTATTATATGTGCAAGATCTTATTGATGTGGCTTGCATAGTTATAGAAATATCGCGTTTTACATTTTGCAAACAAATTTTTCAGAATTATGTTAAAAAACTGGGCGTGGCCGTAGACCGATTTTACCCATTTTTACACTGAACAGTAACCTTTATATGTTCAAAACTTTCGCCAAATATCGTTTCGATAAATCAATTTTTGCCGGAGTTATGGCATAAAAAGGTTTATGGAATAATCTAATATAAAAGGGCTGGGCTACGCCCATTTCCAAAACTTAATTTTTTCGAAGTTTTGCGTTCCCGGAGACTTTGAAAATTAAATAGAAATGATATAAAGCAAAATTATTGCCTATTAAATATATCTTTGATCCTTTTCAAAATCTTTCGTATAAAAGTGAGCGTGGCTATCATCCGATTTCGTGCATTTTAAATAGCGCTCGGAGATGAGTGCCAAGGGAGCTGCATACCACGTGAATGAAATTTGGTATGCGGGTTTCTTGGCACTTATCTACGAGCGCTATTTAAAATGGGCGAAATCGGATGATAGCCCCGCCCACTTTTTATATATTGAATATTCTCGAAAACACAAAAAAAGTGATTACTCAAGAAATTTGTGAAAATGGGCGTGGCACCGCCCACTTTTGATTAAGTCAAATTTAGAAATAATATTAATCATAAATCAAAAACCGTTCAAGATATCGAAACTAAATTCAACACGCAGTTTTCCAGGTATGCAAGGAATGTTCCAGGAAAAAACGGGCGAGATCGGTTAAGGTCCACGCCCACTTTTATATGAAAGATTTTGAAGAGGATCGTAGGTATATTAAATAGGCAATAACTTTGCGTAAAATAGCTTTACATCATTTATATTTCACTTTTAAAGTTTCCGTACACAAAGAAATTCAAAACCTTAAAATTTTCGAAAATGGGCGTTTCCCCGCCCCTTTTATAGTGAACTATTCCACAAAACTGTTTATGCCATAACTCCGACAAAAATATACTGGTCGAAACGAAATTTGGTGATAATGTGCTATATATAAAGGTAACTGTTTGCTGTAAAAGTGGGTTAAATCGGTTAATGTCCACGCCCAGGTTTTGAACATAGTTCTGAAAAATTTTTTGTAAAATTTTAAAATGATATTTTTACAACTAGGCAAGTTATATCAATCAGATTTTGCACACATAATAAGCTTTTCAAGAAAAACTCGGCCGCAAAAAAATTTTGTCAATTTTGAAGAAGTAGGCGTGGCGCCGCCCACTTTTCAGCATAAAATTTCTGCTATTTTCAAAGGCAATCGCTTATAATGAAAATTGGTCAGCTGCTTCTTAGTAGTATGTAAAGGGTGGTTTTTTTAGGGGTATAGAACTTCGAATTGAAATAAAACACAAGAAAATCGTTTTAAGGTCCATCAATTTGGCTTTGTTGGAAGGATAATTTTATGCCATTAATGTTTAAATATGATTTCGGGCATGTGGCCGCCGCGGCTGGCTCGAATAAAGCCAATTCTACAGGTCCAATTTTCAACCACTTTTTCGAGCATATGGGGCCGTATGTCGGCAATAACGCCACGAATGTTGGCTTCCAATTCCCCTAACGTTTCTGGTTTGTTGGTGTAGACGAGCGACTTCACATATCCCCAAAGAAAATAATCCAATGGTGTCAAATCACACGACCTTGGTGGCCAATTGACAGGTCCATTCCGCGAAATTATGCGCTCATCGAATGTTTCCTTCAATAAATCGATTGTGACGTGCGCTGTGTGGCATGTAGCGCCGTCTTGTTGGAACCACAACTCATCCACATTCATGCCATCCAATTCGGGAACAAAATAGTCGGTTATCATGGCTCTATACCGGTCTCCATTAACGGTAGCTGCCTCTCCAGCATTATTGCGGAAGAAGTATGGCCCAATGACTCCACCAGCCCATAGAGCACACCAAACAGTCAGTTTTTGTGGATGTAATGGCGTTTCAAGGGTCTCATGTGGATTCTCTTCACTCCAAATGCGGCAATTTTGCTTGTTGACGTAGCCATTCAACCAAAAATGAGCCTCATCACTGAACAAAATTTTGCGATGAAAATCAGCATCGAAATCAATCTCATTTTCGGCCCATACACCAAAATCACGACGCATTGCATGGTCTCGCGGCTTTAATTCTTGCACAAGCTGGATCTTGTAAGGTCGCAAGCCAAGATCTTTGCGCAAAATCTTCCATAAAGTTGATGGACAAAGCTCCAATTGCTGTGCACGGTGGCGAATCGATTCATTCGGGTCCTCTTCAACACTTTGCTCTACAGCGGCAATTGTTTCTTCGGTGCGCACTGTTCGACGTCTCTGCGGATGCGTATTATCACATAGAGTAAACGTAGTGCGAAAACGATCCATGGTTAACCGAATTAATTGCTCTGATGGACGATTATGTCGACCATAAAATGGACGGAGCTCACGGTAAACTTCGCGAACTGAACCATTATTTTCGAAATAAATTTGCACGATTTGCAAGCGTTGTTCTTTTGTCAACCTGTTCATGATGAAATGGCAAACCAAACTGAACATAAATGACATTAGAGTTGCCAGATTTGACCACAAAATGCCAGTTTTATCTCTATTGGAAAAATAAACCCGTAAGAAAAACACCCTGTATTATACTCCTGCCAAAAATTAGCCAAATCGGGAAACACACAAGCAAAATATTCGGGAGCGTAGTTAATATCCCACTGCAATAGCGAAGCTATATATCTTTTTTGATTTTCGTACCTTTCATAAACATTAAATGTATGTAAGTATGAGAAGAAGAAAAGAAAAGTTCACTAAAATGATCAGCACGATGAGCGGAGTCGATTTAGCCATGGCTGTGTCTCCGTCCGTCTGTCTGTCTGTCCGTCTGTCTATTTGAACGCACACTAGTACCTCAGTTTTACAAAAGAATGCTGAAATTCGTTGTTTGCTTTCTCCATTTTATGATATACTAGCAAACCCGGTATACGTTGTTTTGACGTTTTGATACATAGAACGCATCTATATATAAAATGTCATTAGCTTGAACCAAATAAACTCCTAGCTATACCGAGCTGCAGCTTTGCATAACCTGGGGGCTTTTCCAAAAGCTATATACAGACTGTGTCGTGCCCAGCGAACTCCTGAACATATCGTGAAAGTTCAAAAGCAAAACAAAACACAAAATATGTGGGCGTGCCACCGCCCACTTTTGAAAAATTATGTAGATATTGACTAAGTGACACATATATCCAAATTTCAATAATTTTGACCAAAAAAGTTCGGAGTTATGACGAATTGAAACTTTATATAGCCTGGGGGCGTGGCTCCGCCTACTTTTCCAAAACTATATATTGTCTATGCTGTACCCAGTTAACTCAAGTATATATTGTGAAAATTTCATAAAGATTGGTTGAGTTCTTTGGCGCCTATGAAAGACAACCTTTTTTATATCTATTTTTGTAACGCACACAAGGTATATTACTTTATTCGGCATAAACGAATCGAGATATATATTTAATAATGTTAATCAAAACGTTCAGGATGAAAAGTAAAATATCCGGGCAAGTAGTTAATACCCTACTGCAAAAGCGAAGTTGTATATCTTTTTTGATTTTCATACCTTTCATGAACATGAAATGTTTGTACGTATACTGAAATGATCAGGAGGATGAGCTGGGTCGATGTAGCCATGTCCGTCTTTCGGAACGTCTTTCTGTCTGTCCGTCTGTCTATTTGAACGCAAATACGAACTGAAAGTATTAAAATAGACCTGCGTAAATTGGGATGACATAATAGATCACTACTAGGTATATAATGTTCGGTTTCACCCGAACTTAGACTTCCTTACTTGTTTTTATTTTGTGTTGTTTTTTATTGTATTTAATGTTGTGTTTTATGTTTTGATGTAATTTAAATTTTTAATTGACAAAAGGCTGTAAGTTCAAAATTGTATGTTGTTGTTGTTATGGTTTGTGTTGTGTTATGATTTTATCCACAGTATACAGTAGATCAGATAAACAAAACAAACAAATGTAAATATGCCTTTTTGACAAAATTATTTCATTTCTGTCTAAAAGGTGTGATTTGCCTTAACCCAAAATCAATACATTTTTATAAAATTTTCCTGAATGCATAGAAAAAGAAAATGCCAATAATTCGAGTTTCTTATATAAGAATGCTAATAAGTTGGAAGTCGCATGAGGATCATCATTACCACCCACATCACATAGCTGCGAAGTGAAGATTCTGTGGTTGTTTCGGTCGTGGCTTAAGTTCGTTTCCCACATTAAAAAAATACATTCAGGACAGGACCCAAAAAGCAACGCTCCAACACAAACAGCGTAAGATCGGTTTATATTTATAAGGCAGGCATCCAAATACGAATGTCCGCTTAATATGATAGAATGGTTTATTTTCTTCACTACCGAATAGTATCTACTTATTTATTTGCTCTCTCTTGCATTTATCTAGACTCATATATGTATATACATATATTGGTATCCGGGTATTTCGGGATTTTGTATTGGTATTTTTATGCTATTAAAGATGAGAAGCATCATCCAATAACTACCAAGAAACAGTAGATTAATACAGTCTTTTGCTTTAAAATTCATATAAAAAGTTTATGTGTGGTCTTGTACCGGGCGGGTCAAATGGGTTAATGACTTAAAGCACGAATACACACACATTTTTCATGAATTAATTTTCAAATCAGCATAGACGTCAGTATCTGGTCTACTGTATACTGTGATTTTATCGAAATAAAAAGGAGAATCCCTGAAGAAATTGCAAAAAAGCACCCAAGCGAGTAGGAGGAAGAGGAAAACTTCGTTTTTCATTATTTAAAGAACGGCCTTAAAGCCCAAAAGCTTCTACAATCCATTTAGGCTTTCGAACCTTAGATTGCCCACTGTGCTACGTGTTATTCAAAACACAGCTATAATCAGATCTATTCTAAAATCGAACTTTATTTTGTAGAATTTAGTCAATTTATCTAACATGCGAAATTAAATTAATTAGTTAATTAGAGAATACTCACTATCGATTAATAAAAACCATTCATTTCCCGATTAATCACATTTTGAGTAACTATAATCTATTTAATTTGCAGAAGCTCCTTAACCAGAAAATTTTAAGGCTTAGCGGATTAAGAGTTTAACAAGCTTGTCACTCTCTCAATTTTAACAGGTAAGCAAAACACCTGCTCGTTTTATATTTATTGAGGAAAGTACTCGAAACAAAGACTAGTACTCATCTCGTTCTTTTACTAAACATGTAATGTCTCGGGTGCTCCGGATTAATAAGAATCTGATCAATAAACAACACAATATTTATAACCCATATTGTCTCATCGATGTTAAGCTACTATTAAATTTTCATGCCTGACCCACAAATAACGAATGACGGCAATTCAATGATAGTGCAAATGTGACAACATTTTTCAAATATTTTTTTTAAATAAAACAAGTTAATAAAGCATAAAAACCTTATTTGTGAGTAGTACATATGTGCGAATGTTTGCGTACAGGCCACCGCACCAATATAGTTCGCGGTGTGCTTGTCTAGCGTGGATCACAGGTTCGGTTATCGTTCAGGCAACATCAAAAATATGTTTTTCAGAAAGTACGTTCGCAATCGAGATAAAAATCGTGGGTCCCACTAATTTGAAGTTTGGCCTTAAACAATCAGAGGTCAGATTGTCGCAATATTACCTCATATGTATGTTTGAAAATCTGTATGTACTTATATAAATGAAAATAAAAAATCCTTCCTTTAAATAGCAATAGAAAGCAACAGCTTAAAATTTTCATCCATAACTTAAACCATTGGATAGATTGTTAGCTAGTAACATGCTTTAGACAATTGCAAAAAAACAACGATTTTGCAGTTCATAAAAACCTACATACATACGAGTATGTAAGTGCATATTTATATGCATAATTAATTGAAAGTAGATCAACATAGTTAGCTATATACATATATGAGCGGCTAACGATGATGTCGGCTAACGAATGCGAAGGCGCACCATATCGCTTACATGTAGGAGAATATGAATTATTTGAATGTCCATGGCGAAAGGCGCCAATCGCGGTCTAGCAAAGACATGAAAACGCGTGGGCTTTTTCTTTTTGCTTCACAAATTTACAAAATAAGAAAAAATTTACAATGGACGTGCAATTGGTTTGAATTCTACAATTAAATTCCTTTTAACACATGTACGGTACATTTTGAAAGTGGCTTGAGACACTTTTCGGGAGCCTTGTGCGTACCCTACAATACCGAAGGTACAGATTTTGTCACTTCGCGGCAGTGATCGGCATACCCTCCGAATGTATTTCTGCTTGCAAATCTTCACTGTAACAATTTATATGCATCAACTATGCCGGTATGAGTAGCCATAAGATATGTGGGACCGTCAAACATTTTTTTAAACTCAGCCAGTTCTCTTCATTACTTAACTGGCGCTTACACAACCTAGGTGTTTTGCCAATTTTAAGAAAGCTCGCTAGCCATAAAACATTTGGTTGGTTGGTTGGTGATGCCCGGGAAAAGAAAACCCCCGGACCCAAGTAGTTCATTTTCAAGCTAATGCTTGACTGTCTGTATAGATACATATATATATCGCGTCCTCTATCTGAGTCTTCCGTCAAGAAACTACAGGCATTATCTATCCCTGCAGCTCCTGTTGGAAGGTACTAGCTGAATATGCAGCTCCCAGGCAGTGATTCATCATCGCTTACTATGTCTCTCCGCCACTCCTTTATTGAGGGCAACCTTTGCTTAAATTTCTTCTCCAAGTTCAACGTGGGCGTGTGATAGTTTGTTGTTGTCGGAACTTCACCCAGTTCCATGTATGTGAAGGTTTCGAGGTAAGTGGTTACGAATAACATTTAGTGTGTCATTTTGACACGTTCTTAGCGAGAAAGCTCGGAAATCATCATCATTCATTGGCAGTTCACCACCTACCACGTTTGCTAATCAAAGCACTCCAGTCATCATTTTTTATTCGTTGCACATTATGGAGTTACCTTCTCTGAAGATTCATTTGGTTTCGAACAGTTCGGTGAGATTCTTCTTTATGCTGACAGTACTTCTACTAATGCTAAGCGTCATTGGGAATAGTCATATAGGCTTTGCAGGGAGGTCAAATTCAGACATGGTAGCATATGGGCATCTCCCTTTCGTGCTGTCAGAAGCTGCTTTGAAATCGCCAAAGACATCGTGTGTCCGCTCTCTTGTCATCGGTCTGCTCTAGGATGTGGCGTATCGTGAAGGACTTAAACTGTATGAAAACGCACTACTAAGGTCTAATCCTTGTCCTTATGTTCGATGTTAGGGAGACTGATCCCGTTGTAGTTGGTGCGGGTCGTCTTCTTTGTATATTGGGCAAAGCACACTTAAGATTCAATTTGGAGGCATGATCACATTTGGTCACCTTCTGCCTAAGAATTATTCGATGCTTTTCAACAACTGTTAGTTCCGCGTTTGAACAGGGAGGGTGACCGCAATTTCAGATGCTTTATTTTTTTTGAAGAATAGTATTGCCCTCCTTACTTTACCATAGTGGTTTCACCGGTCGTATTTAATAGTCATGAACTGGAGTTTCAGTTTTGTTTAGCAAAAAGGATAATTGTTCCCTCTGTAGCTCCAGTACGCTTTGTATGTTAGTTACCAGGTCACTGTTTGTCCCTGTAAGAGTTCGGCCTAGTTTTGAAACCTTCCTTCATTCACAGGATTTTACGGTGGAATATATTTGGGTTACCTTGCTTTTAATCAGTATCTCAAGCTCTTTCACGTCTCTTCGCCTCACTTTCTTTTTTTCTTTGCCGTTTTTCCGACAAATTAGGATCAGCTCAATCACCATGGAACGCACTTGTTGAAAAATCTCTGATAGAAATTCGTGCAGAGCGTTTTATATAGACCAGCGCTAGGTACCTGCTGGATTTCGAAATTTTATGCAATTTGGGAATTTTTCTCAACGGGAGCATATGAAAAAGATTGCGATATTGCAGAATTCTGCTACAAATTCAACGTGCCGGTGACATCTGGAATTAGGTTAGCAATTAAGCCACTTGCTTGCTATGCATTATTGACACGCTCCTCTTGCGCAAATCCGCCTAGCGGTTAATTTGACTTTTTAATTGATAGATCCAGTTTGTTATATGCTCTGCCTGTCAATGGTGGCTATTTTGATCATTACTGCTGAGCTGCAAATGCATAAACTACTGACAGCTGTTATTTGGTCATAACGCGCTGACTGCTGGACAGCTTTATGCTTGGAATCTATAATAAGAGCCTGTTGCATCCAGCCGCTCGAAAGCGTTGCACATTCTATATATGTCAATGGATTTTTCTTATGTAAGCGCCACAAACAATCTATGAACGATATACAAAAGGAAAACAAAATAATAGCTGATAAAATATTGAACGCAATGCACTCCAAAAGAATTACAGTTGATTTTGATTAAATGCTTGTCAACTTGTAAATTGATAAAATCGCCAGCCTATTTTTAGTTCTGCTACGCAGCATTAAATTACTGCCAACATTTTTCATAAAACAATTTATTGGTTGCGTATACGCCACCGCGTGCCGCACCCAATTTAATAGGAGTACGCATGCAGCAGCCGCAAATTGCTTTCAGTGCGCAGTGCGCTGATTAAATGATTAAATAGTTGCCTTAATTAACGCCAATTTTAACAACAAAACTCGTCTATTAAACTGACAAAAATTGAAATGTAAAAATATCTTTTTAGGCTAAACATTGTGAGAATGACTCTTGCGCGGTTCAAGGATCTAACAGTCACATTTTTGTGTAGCTGCAGCATACGCAAATTAAGATTAAAGGTTTTAGATAGTTGGTAGGTAAGTAATAAGACCACGCTGGCCATGTTTTATAAATATGTTTATACTCATACTTGCCATTTCACATATAGGCCCAATTTATTTCGTGTGTTTTAGAATGTTGCCGTTATCTCTGGTTTTTTTTTAGTACAGTCGAATCTGGATATAGTGAACCACCGCTATAATGAACACCTCGACATAGTGAACACCGAAATTTTTACATTGGGCACCTTACTCTAAACTCTGAACAATCAAAAGCGTCGAACTAGTGAACAAAATTTTAAATGAAACGGCAAGAATAAATTGACGAACAACAACAAAAATTAACCAGAAATGAAGTCGGGTTTGAGTGAATGTGCGTTTTTTTATGTGTTTTTAAACGTTTTTTGTGCTAGTAAATTTAGTGTTTTCATGCCTGCGAGGAAATTCCTTTCGTTAAACCAAAATCTGAAATTGTTGAAAACATCCGAAAAGGCACTGGTGTTTCATCTGTGGCAAAGATTTATGGTGTAGCTTTTGGGTGTGCCAAAAAACTGCGCTTTTTTAAGGCATATGACACCTCAGTATACTACCGGACCTCTAAGAGTGCATGGATGACTGCAAACATTTTCAGAGAATGGTTTCACCATTGCTTCGTCCCTCGTCTGTATCGCGATACGAAATGCGATGCGAAAATCAAATGCGATTCGCTAACCAAGTGGCACTCTGTATTGCTTTCGCATTGCGAACAATGTTGCCTACTTTAGCTTTTGGTTCTTTTCATGTTGGGGTAGGCATTACTGTCAGAAATAGCAACGAATGTGAGAGACATAGAAAGAACAATCTTGCGTTTACATTTATTTCGAAATTTCAAGTTTTTGTAAAGAAATAAATGCAACAATAATTGATAAAATTTGTTTAATTATTAAAAATTATTGTAGGGGACTCTGAATATCCCCTGGAGCCGTGATTATTAACACCTTTTAGAAACCCTGCAGAGAACTCCGTCCAACTTTTCTCAACGGTAATTGTTTCCTTTAGGAGACAACTGCTAAAAACTTCCAAAAATGTCGGGATAGGTATCAAATAACGCGTTTTAACATCGGTATCAACATTCAAAAAGCGGATTGTGGATTTTTTGTTTCAGTGAAAATTTATTGGCAAAAACCAAAAGAAGACTGGGTTCCGATCCCAAATAGGAGACGTGATCCAAGGTATTTCTGTGCAGAACACACTTCTGCACTTTTCGGTGCACCCTTCAACTTAAATTGCAAATATCTCTTGACAGAAATATAAAATCGAAAATCCGCTTTCGGATCTTTGATACCGAGGTCAAAACGCGCCGTTTGTACCTCTCTTGACATTTTTTGGCGTGTTTTAGCAGTTGTCTCCTAAAGGAAACAATTACCAAGATAACTTCTTCCATAAATTTGACATCTGCTTTCGAGATACAGAATGCAGGGAGTCGAGAGGTAGAAATTGTATGCAAAAGGGAAAAGGCAAATGCGAAAATGTCAATTTCAGGTTGCGATAGCCGAGTTACAGAGTGTCATTACAGCAAATGCGTAATATTTTCCTTTCACATCGCGATACAGAGTAACCCCCAGGTACATAACAAATGCACTTTAAACACCTAACAGTTTGACAGGGTGTTTATTCCTTTTTAGTTGTTATTAAGCCCAAAAGTATTTGCTATAAAAGGGATTACAAACCAAAGCTATCCTGTTGCTTAATAACACCCCTAGCCATCCACCAGAAGATGAACCTAAAACTGCTGATGGATCAATATTCGTGATTTATAGGCCTCCAAATGTAACGCCTTTGATTCAGCCTATGGATCAAAATGTGATTTGCTTAACTAAGCTGTACTACACAAAACCACTGCTGCTATTAGCTGTAGGAAAGGGTGATATCACACAAATTTTAAAAAATGAACTTTGAAAGATGCTGTATCATTTTAATGCTTGCTTGGAATCAGCTGCAGGCAAGTGTAATAGCGAAAGGTTGGAAGCTTTTTTTAGGATGATTCAATGCTACAGAACTAAATGAAAGCGAGGATGAAGAAGATGAAGTTCCCTTGAGAGTACCTAGTCAAAAGATATTGCAGAAAAAATATAAAGAAGTCCATGATATACAGGGCCTGCTGCAACTTGTAATCCCGCAGGTAATTTTTCACCCTCTTGACATTCCCCTGTTAATATAGTTGTTATGTATTTAATTTTTTTCAGGAAACATACACAGAATGATATGGAGAAGTGGAATACAATCTATGGTGACGAACCAATTGATTTAGATAAAGATAGCGAGGATACTGAAGAATCTGTTGATTACGGCCAAGGCAAAACACAGATCGGAAATCCTATAAAAACTACAGAAACTATTAAAAGCTTAGATAAAGCTATCACATGTCCTGGAGCCAACACTACTCACTACGCTGACATAATGGTGCTGTATTTTTCCGAGTATAAATTTATTCCAATAATCCGTTGAGCTTACGTCCACAGATATGAAGGCCAAACAGGGCTTGCAAAAAAATAGTTCACGATATCCAGATTCGATTGTATTTTTTTTGCTGCAAGTTTTTAGAGCAAACATACCATCACTCCTGCCTCGATATATTTGTTGTTTTGTGCGAAATTAATAAGACTTCAAGCTGCATATTTTTAGCACGTCGCCCAGCAATGATCTACGGTTTTTCATGATTATTTCGACACACAACTGACACATTGGTCGGATGTCAGTAAACTCTGACGCTGGCGACGCAATAGCTAATCCTCTGATTTGTTTTTGTATTGCTTGATTTCAATGCAAGCAGGGGCAATAGTTTGTGGTGGTTAATTGTTATTTCCAATCACCCGCGTCATTGGTCCACTACGAATGGCATTGTCACAAAGCGGATTACGTTTGTCAGAATTTTGACATGGGCGTGCTGCAGTGATTGTACGCACAACGCGCTTTAATGTGGGCGTAAACAAAGCAGAGAAACAAGAATGGACTTTCGATTGCACAAAAATTCTAGAACTTTAAAGTAAATTATTTATATATTTATTATATCAAGCAACACCCACTTGGCATCTATTGCATATTTGGGCAGCTGTGGCGAAACCATTCTGAGGATTCTTATGGTTGGTTGGTTGGTTGCTGTGCTGCTCGAGAGAGGAAATACTCCCGAGCTCAAGTAGCGCTTTGGGCGCCATTTTGATGCACTTCCTCCTGGAACCAGGCACATATTTGGATGCTGCTGTAGGTAATTTGGGCTAAGCGTTAGTTTTTGTCAAGAGCAAACCATTGAGTTCTTCCTATATAGTCGCTAATATCCCTTATAGAGCAATACGCGATGCCGTTAAGATCTGGTATTAGATAGCTGCCCAGAGTTGCAAACCGGATGTGCATTAGAGCTGGACACTCACATAGGAAGTGCTCAACTGTTTCTTTGCACCCTTCTTCGTTGCAGCTCCTGCATCTGTTGTTGAACGGGATGCCCATTCTTTCGGCGTGTTGGCCCAGAGGCCAGTGCCCCGTTAGTGTGGATGTGATTCTGAATATTTCCTTTCTTGACCTCTTGAGCAGGTCCTCTGTTCTCTCTTTGTTGTAGGTGGGCCACGTTTGCTTAGAGATTTTGCAGGCATCGGTGGAGAGCCAATTACGGGCTGCCAATTCTCTGTACTTGCAATGAATGTGCCTTTTAATGGATGTGATTGGTGGATGTAACATCACCGCATCGGAGACCTCTGCTTCAGCCCCCAATTTAGCCAGTTCGTCTGCCTTCTCATTACCCGTGATATTCCTGTGGCCGGGAACCCAAACGAGTGTAATGCTTGAGAAGTCTGCAACCGACTCTAGCATCCTCCTACAGCTGCTGACCGTCTCAGAGGATGTGATGTGGGATTCAAGCGCCCTAATCGCTGCTTGGCTATCAGTGTAGATATGTATGTTACGTCCTCCTACTGTGTCCTCCGACAGGAAGGTACAAGCCTTCTCGATCCCCAGCACTTCTGCTTGGAAGATACTGGCTGAATCCGGAAGACATTCAGTTGCTCCGAAAACACGCCCGCTCCAACCCCGCAGACCGTTTTGGACCCGTCGGTGTAGAGTGAAAGTGTGTCGTCATCGCATACTCCGTTCCTCTGCCAGTCCTTTCGTGAGGGAAACATCACCTTGAATTTCCTGCCGAAGTTCAGCAAAGGTGCGTGATAGTCTGTCGTTGATGCAACTATACCGGGCAGCTCTCGGAGGATACCACCATGACCATACTGCCTCGAGTTCCAGCAGCCAGACTCGCGGAGTCTTACCGCCGCACATGCTGCAGTTTCACGTATGTGAAGATCCAGTGGTAACTGGTTGAGGATAACGTTCAGTGCGTCTGTTGGACACGACCGTAACGCTCCCGTCACCCCGCCGAGGGCCGCCCGCTGTAGTTTATTTAGTTTTTTGGTGTTGTATTGCTTGTCTAAGGCAGGCCACCATACTACCGCCCCGTAGGTTAGTATGGGTCTAACCACGGCCGTGTAGAGCCACATCATGAGGTTGGGCTTCAAACCCCAATGTCTGCTGACTATTCTTTTACACGCGTAGTATGCTATGTAGGCTAGGAGGATTCTTATACACAGGTGACCTTAAAGAGTGAGTTCGCCTAACGCTCATTTCTTGAAAATTGTCCCTAAAAGAATTTTCAATTTCACCGTCGTAAGAGATTCTTTTTCCGAAATAAAGATGCGTTAGTGAGTCACATTGTTCCGAACAAATTTTTTCTGCCAGAAGGTGCGTACTCTTTCCTCTAGTGACGGCGGTGAGTTTCGAGAGAAACAACTTTTTTCAATACTCTAATGCAAGTGTATTATTACTAGGGATAGTATTATTAGGACCTAAAAACATGTACAAAAGGCAAAACAAAGTGACGAAATAGGCAGAAAAGACACTAAAATATAAAAAAAAGGCAATTAAAAGGCAACAAAAAAAAAAAAGTTGAAAAATTTATTTATTTTTATAAAGGCACTTATTTTTTAACTTATACCGAAAATGATAAAAAGCAAATGATAGACGAGCTCTTAGCATAAAAGGCTTACACTCTGTAGTTGTGGTAACATTCCAAAACAATATGCATCTCAAAATTTTGGGGCAGCGTTTTCATTCGATTATCGCGAAGAAAGGCTTTAAATGTATAAAAAGAGTGCTGGAGTGCCTGCGTTGATGCAAGTGGTGCCCAATTAAAATATAAAATATTGGAAGTTTTGAAATTATCAGGGATTAGGGCACTCTCCTCTCCATTTAATATTTTATCAGCATCCCTTATTGTATGGCCCGTTCGCAAAGCAATTTCCATTAAAACCTATCCCTGCTTATCACAATTGGTTGTGCTGGGCACACAAGGTATTATAAAGCTGTTGACACTACGGTTGGTTGCAACGGCATGAACGGATAATGAGTTCCATACAGAGAAACTGTCAGCTGCAAAAACTGAATTGATTGAACCATGTCCGTCCTTCCATTGGCACAATTCGGAACTTCGGACTGGATTACGCAATTAAATTTAAACTGCATTTACATTACTAATAGAGCAGTTTCTAGGAGCAATAGTAGAAAAATCTAGTTTTGAGATTTAGGAAAACCACCTCGTGCGTGGATGATCGGACTTATAGAGTAAGCAAAAAATTCATTGTTAAAATAGGTACTGCTCTCATGTGGCCTAGACTGGTGGTTACTTTCGGCGTAGCTAGTATATTCTTTTTGAGAAATTAGTTATATAGAAATCTTAAGTTCTAGCGTTGTCAGTTAGAAAACAACCTTCTGTACCACTTCACACTATATATTTTTTGACCTAGTCCGAACCTTGTCGTACATGTAATTCACAGCTTTCGTCTCATATTCACAAAAGGCAACACATCCATACACTGACCTATAGTCATAGCCTTTACAACTTGTGAGCACATTTATCGATTGCGTTAAACCCACAGCCTCCTCCACCTGTGACCTTTCTCCAAGTCTAATATGTTGTACTCATCGGCTTCCCCAATTCTACTCATGTCTATGACTAAGGAAAATGCTCACCGGTTTGTTGTACTTGTCGCCCCTCCTAATTGTAAGCATATCCTACCTCTAGTACCTACTAATGAGTGGGAGAATAAAAGAAAATTACTCGATTCTTAAAAAGTTTGAAGCAGAGTCAGAAGCTCGTTACTCAGTGTGCAACGAAACAAGATTAAAGGCCACCGGTCATACCAAATCGCCCTCGCGACAGCCGGGCATATACCTTAAACACTCCGACAACCAGTGTGACCAGGTTAGTCTTTTCTAGGCTAGATTTATCCTTTTTTTTGTCCTTTAGCCTCATAATTTTGGTTTTAGCTTCGTGGCTTTTTTCTAGCCTTTTTTTAATCCAAACCTTTTCTGGTCCCAACACTATATTTTTCATACAACTTCGAAGAATATATAAAATTAAAGTTGAATGAAGGTAGTATTGATGACGAAATACAGAAAATTATTAAAATTGTCTATTATTTTTAATGGAGTTGATAATCCAATTACGACATCGCCTACCTGATAATATGAATTATCTGCAAAAGATACATTTTTTTCAGTTGATAATTGTTTAAAAGTAACAAAACCGGATGTTTTTTTACACATTCAAAAAGAAGAGTCTAGGTATTCTCTAAGTCAAGTAGCATTGATTGAGCTGCAGTGGCGAAAGCTTATAACCGTACAGTGGACAAGTGTGACCTCTACCATTGCGTGGGCGGAAGTTGGAGAACATAAAAATTCATTAAAGGAACCCCCTTTTTAGAACTGGTCGAATTCGTATTTAACTTTTTGGTATTACTTTTCAGTAGTGCAGAGGTTGAAAGAATTTTTAGTGCCATGAACATTATAAAAACTAAGTTAAGGAACAGATTAAAAATTCAAATGATTTGCTCGCTAATCAATATTAGATGTTCATTAAACCGCTTATCCGAATGTTGCACTGATTTTGAAATTACCGATGATCTCATCTCAATGATGAATACCCAAACTTTGTACGCAGACTCAAGTTCTTCTGAATCATCAGACGAAAAAAATATTATTAATTAATTAGTTTGTAGTGATTTTTCTATAGTATGTATTTCTTTGAAAAAATTCCTAGTCAAGGAAAATGTGCCTGATATGTTTTGAAACAGGAATAGTTCCTTTAAGTTATGTCTATAGCTTTATATACAAGTAGTTTAAACTAATATAAGAAATTTAAAATGGATTTCGTAACAAAATCTCTGACTTTTTAGCTTCTTTTTTCCTTAATTTTTGCCTTTTCTAACCTTTTCATATGCTGATTTAGCCTCTTTTTTTCTATCACCTGGTCACACTGCCGACAACACTCCCCAAAAGGTCAGGGAGTGTTTTTGTCTTTACAAACAACAAACAACGACAAAAACAGATTTTTTTAAATGCAGGTGTGGCAGCGCCCATGTTTCAGTTGAAAACATTTGTTGTTTTTGGAGCCGAGACTACTCGTAACTTTATTTATGGTTGAAATTAAGCAAAACGGTTGACGACCATGCCAACTTGCATATAAAAATATTTTTTGGATTCCATTACTGAAATAGATTGAAAGAAATTACTGCTATTTTCAATTGAGTAGAAGATTAAAGTCCGAATTAAACAAATGGCACATTGCAACTTCCTACCTCTGCAAGCGATAATTCACTTCTTTAGCTTCCCTGGACATTCATAAAATAGCTTACCAAATTTTGTTTGTCTTTAGCGGATATGTATTTTCGCATATTCTACAAAAACCGTTAAGTTGTCTAACATTCTCCAGACCCGGTTTCGGTATTTCGAAATATTTGAACTACCGTTCTTTAACATAAATCATCAGTGATAAAAAACGTTTGTATAGTTTTATTATAAAAAGGTAACTCCTAAGACGGTAAACACACAATGAAGTATCTTCTTAATCTTAACATATTATAAAACAAAGTCACTTTTTCTGTCTGTATTTCCCCTTGAATGCTTAAATCTTGAAAACTAAGCAACGGATTTTGATGCGGTTTTTTTTAATACATAGATTGGTTGAAGAGGAAGGTTTATGTCATTATAACGTGAAGAAATATATAAAGGGGGCGTGGCAATCGGACAAAATGTGGTAAAAAACCATAAATTTTTCTTTTATACAGCCATAAATCCTAAACGAATCCACCGATTAAAATGAAACTTACTTGAAGTTAAACTTTGAAATATTTACTTTCGTTCTGCATCAAAAAAAATAGTTGTTTCATATCTTATTTAACCAAAATTGTTTAAACAAAAGCAGCACTTTTTCCAAAAAAGCTGTTTGTGTGTTTGTTCGCTGTTAAACGAATGAGCCATTAGAACTTGACAGCGAATAAACACACAAACAGCGTTCTTTCACAATACGATCTAATTCAACATGAATGAGGTGGGGCGACATCGTATGGTGAAAGAACGCTGTTTGTGTGTTCGTTCGTCGGTTGACAGCGACGGAGCGGGTTGCTAGTAATTGTTAATCACATAATTTACAGTTTTAAATACTTTTATTTACTACAGCACTTCAATAATATTCTTCACTCTGCTCCTCATAGCTTGTTGCCTCTCTTGAAGCTTGTGCTGATTGTTCATTACCTTCATAATCTTCAAGTTCCTCCTCATTATCATAATTCTCCCCAGATTCATCTTCCGATTTTTTATATTCCTCTTGCTTTTCATTACCATCTTCACCCTCTTCATAATCTTCATTTACTTCATAATCACCTTTACCTTCATAATCATCATTGTTAGGCGAATGCGCTGCGCTATTATCTTCATTATATTTTTGTTCGATATTGCCTGGCGGATGCTGCACTTGATGTTGGGCTGTGTGAGGGTAGTACCACGAAGGTGCTGGATGAACTTGTAATGGTGCCTGCTGTCCATGAACCACCGTGTTAAGGCCATTACTTGTAACCTCAGCTTGAAAACCGTTTATATGATCCGCAGTGTATTTTACAACACGCAAATTACCGTCTGGGTCAACGACACTGTTGGCATTGTGGGACGAGCAAGTATGTCAAGTTCATTGAATTTTTGTTTTTGTTTGTTTGTTTATTTCATCGCAAAACAGTTTCATGTTTGCAATGAGTACATCAAGACGAAAAAGAAAATAAAAAGGAGAACGAAAATAAATCAACTCATGGGCTATACTAACCAGTTATTATTGCTTGTGTACCCACCTGTATGAGCCATGCACCGCATCACCATCACGCGTTTCCTGGCGATTTTGCAGCAAACGCGCCTGTGCATCTTCGATTCCATAAGCAAATTCATATGCCGGTTGAGCGATGTAGTCGACGCGTGCTCCACCACCACCACCGATGCCTCCGCTAGCAAATCCATCATGTACGACAATCTTTTGCTCGGGACCAGTTACTGGGCCTGAAAAGCGCGAATATGAGTAACCTACTGCCTGACAAACAGGTGGCGCTGACACAACGAATGCCATTAAGAGTAATAGCGGGGTGAAGAGAGAGTTCAATGGGAGCAGTAAACGCATCTGTAGACTGCCTGGCATCATAACAATGCGGAACTGGAATCTCAACATTTCGTTGCGTGAGCATTCACGATATTTTTGTTGTGCTTTATATTGTTGGTATTGCTGATTGAGTGCTTGGTGTTGACGACAGGTCAGCTCTCGCTTAATGTGTGAAGTTAAGTTTAATGTTGATGCGTGGCATAACGCCTTGTTGACAGCAGCGCTTCGCATTTTGTTGTATAAAAGCGGAAGAATTAATTGGCAACTCTCACTTTTTTAAGAAGCACGATTTGATATTGTTTTAATATCTTTTGAAGTTTCATAAGGCTCTTCTTTATGTTTGTCAATTCTATTCATAGCTCCATGACAGCGGTTTTTATTGATTTCATATCATCGATGTCAATTCTCTGCTGGTATCCCATTCAAACTAAGCTCGTATTTTTACACCTTTTGCTTATTTATAAAGTTTATAAATCAAGTTTACTAGGAAACTGTGACAGTTTTCAATTTTGTTGGTTTTCGTTCCATTTCTGCAGATACCACAAAATATTGCCAATATTTTAATTGAAATTTCATGCTTCGGTGGACAATATTGGAAGTCTGGACTATTACGTCGTTTCTTCCAGTTGCTGCAAGAAGCAACAGAGAAGAACTACCATTGTTTGTATGTTTTGTACTATCGCTAATGGGCAAGTGGTTTGGGCAATATTATCCGTGCCAAGATCTTAGCAACCTCACTGACGCAAGCGTACGTTTCATGTAAAATAGGAGTCATCATAAACCTACAGAATCTCCACAGTCTATGCCCTAATAACATTCTTCTTCTTCTTCTTAAAAGGAATTTATAAGTGTACAACATTCTTGCCGAGTACCACAGAGCAGTCTGTTACTTTTCGCTTCGGGTTAGCTGCTGGTAATTGGAAATACTAAGTAGCTTAAAGAGTTCACAACCTACTTTTTTTGCTCTTTAATGTGCAGATCAAAGCAGTTGCCAATAGGAAATGTTCCTGGACAGTATAATGTATTGGTACAGCGTGACTTAGCAATCGTAGCCACTAGATTTTAATTCGCTGATACTAGGAAAACTCCCCACGTGCGCAAAATACATCTAACCCCTCCCAGTAACCATATCGAAGTCTAGTTAGAGTGACTCGAGTTTCAGTTGAAAGTTTGTCTTCTTTCTCTTATGGTCCGATTACGAAGGAGCTCGGACATGGTACTGATATTGTATGAAATTTGCCTACTCTTTGTGGATGACTTTGAAGTTATACTGGTTATGGATCTGGCTCCAGTTATCAGCAAAAACCAAACGGGTAGTAGGTTCTTGTGTTCAGACAACTTCAAAGTATATCGTTTAGATGATGGAGCCATATTTGTGCCGGTATGGCACCACCCACTCTTCCAAAATTGTATACAAATGGATACATAGCACATTTTAACCAAAAATCTTTAACCCGAACCAAACAGATTTGATGACGACGTCAGCTTGGAAGATATTACATTTAGCTCAGGACAGAAAACTAATTTCCAAACTTTTCTACCAACTTCGATCAATCCGTGAACCAGTCCCATACATATGAGTTAGTCACCTAATTGCTCTATCAAACTATCAGATGATTGCTCCTGACCCGCAATGGGCTTGGCTGCAATAAAACAAATTCAAAATCGTTTTGGAATTTTGTTAACTCCAAAAAATCAGTGTCGAATATTCCGCCCTCTCCATTTCTTGGCGACGAAGCCGTTGATACTCGTAAGGATGCAGCATATCTGTTCTCTGAATATTTAATGGCCAACTTCGCAACCGATTCTCACAATAGTGAAAACATTTGTTTCAAAATTGGCGATGTCCTTAGTGCATTTCTCGACTTAAACAGTCATCAAATACGGCCGTTATTAATTTTTAACAGTTCCCTATCTTCGGCCACTTTCATTGACATGTGCTTTCATCACAGTTATTTTCAAGAGTGGCAATAAAAATGATATCTGCAATTATAGACCTATTTCAAAACTTTCCGCCACAGCAAAGGTCTTTGAATGCATCATCTAAGAAAAATTTATATTTTTTGTTAAGAACATTGTGTGTCCAAAGCAACATGGCTGTTTTCCAAGACGCTCAACTGTGTCTAACTTGGCTATATTCTCTGAAGACTGCATCGCAGCTTTTCAGTCAGGATGTCAGGTTGACACAGTATGTATATACAGACTTTTATAAAGTATTTGATCGGGTTTACCACGTAATTCCGATTAAAAATCTTTCCTGCATAGGTTTCCACTCAGTGTTTTTGAGTTGGATTGAATCCTACCGACACAATTGCCATTATATAGTTGTTGTAGACAATGTTAGGTCACTTCCTCTCGTTAACCGCTCTTGTGTTTCACAAGAAAGCATCTTGCGGCTCTGTTGTTCGTGCTGTTTATCAATGACATTCGCTCTTGCATCTCTGCAGTAAGATTTCTGCTTTACTCGGATGATCTTTAAATATCTTCTCTTATCAATAGCCATCATAGTTCTGAATTGATGCAATTAGACATGGATAAATTAAGTAATCGGTTAACACTCAATATAAAAACGTGTTTTCATATTACTTTTTCAAAGCATGTTAATGTCGTCTATACCTCATACCATATATCTAACTCGCCCCTTTCATAGGTAAGTGAAATTAAAGATTTGGGAGTAATTTTTGACTCCAAATTTACCTTCACAAGTTATATTAACTTATGTATATCGAATACGCTGAAGCTCTTAAAGCCTGTTTCATTCGATCGCCGTATTATCATTGCCACATTGCAAGAATTGAACGGATCCAGAAAATATTTTTGCATTTTGCTTTGCGCAACTTACGCTTCTCGGACCCTATCCCCAGCAAGATGCTTATTGAGCAACTTAAAATCATTACAGAACAGGAGACTTATTCTGTCGCTCTACTTTTTAAAGCTCTTTATGCAAGAAATGCTCCGATTACTAGAGTCTAGATTGAGTTTAACAGAATTACTAAATATTTGGAAATAGATTTTTCTTGTTCAAAGCAGGCTTGCATAATATCGTTATTTATCACAAGGAAACAAAATAAGATATTGATTTCGAATAAATATTTTTTCTTATGAACGTTAGGTGGAAAACAAAAAAAAATAGTCTCAGAAATAACAAAATAAATATTGAAAAAGTTTTCATTTCGTTCGCAATTAAAAAAAAATTAATAAAATAAAATAAATTAATAAAATTTTGTTTTCGAAGCAGCAAAAATAGATTAAAATCGAAATAATATTGTTTTTTATCACAATTTCTGCGTGGGCTGAATACGTGGGCTGCTTTTGGTCCTATAACCACTAAAAAATAATTATATAATATAATAATTATATGCAATGGCTAGAAAAGGAAGCAGTGCTTAAAAGAGCCTGTTTTCAGGCAGCTCATGGCGTGTACGAGTGTAGCTTTTGTAAAAGCACATTTATAAGGGATCATTAAGGAAGTTTTAAAAACCAAAAAAAAAAAATTTAAACACTGGCTATCGAAAACATTCAGGAAAAACATACCCCGACTAATTTAAAGGCATTTACTTTGGCAAGTCTGCTTAGGTATGTCAGTCATTGGTGTATTCGCATAATTTTGTTTCAACATACATACGCATGCAGTGGTAACTGTAACGGGATTGTATCCGGGTTCCTCCTGGAACTAGTTTGGGCCTTTGTGACAACACCGATTTTAATTCGGGTCCACATCCTATATCATTTCGGCAAATTTTCCGAGTTGTTTTAGAAGTCGGCTCCGGATGTTTTCGGGATTATTCTGGGACTATTTCAGATTCAATTTCTGATAGTTCCAAAATCCGTTCGGGATCATTTCACGACCCGAACAAAATAATCCCGAAATGGTAATCTTTTACTTTATCCACCGACTGCTAAAACATGTCCAAAAATGTCTGTAAAGGTATCAAACGACGCATTTTAATCTCAGTATCAATAATCTGAAAGCGGAAAATAAATTATTTTTTTCAATGGGAAGGAATTTGCCCAAAATCTAAAAAATTACCCAGCTCCGATCCCAAATCCGCCTTCGGAAAACCATAAGTAGTTTGCAAGATATTTGCAACCAAAGTTGTATCAGTTCCATTTGGTTGTTGTAGATATACCTTAGAGTGGTCCGAAAGGTGCAGAAGTGTGTTCTGCGCATGAATACTGGGGTTGCATAGCCGGTCTCGAACCGGCTTAGGGTTCTTTCTATACCTAGTAGTGCTACGCACACAAGGTATATTAACTTTAGTCGCGTAACGGTGGTATGTAACGTCATAAACGGATGGAGATAGATATTGACTAATACATATCAAAATATTCAGGAGGAAAAAAAAAAGTGATTAAGTCCGTCCGCCCGTCCGTCTGTTAGCACGATAACTTGAGTAAATTTTGAGATATCTTAGTAAAATTTGGTATGCAGGTTCCTTGGCACTCATCTCCGAGCGCTATTTAAAATGAGCGAAATCGGATGATAGCCACGCCCACTTTTTATATACAGAATATTTTCAAGGTATGTTCCAGAAAAAAATGGCCGGTTAAGAACCACGCCCACTTTTATACGAAAGATTTTAGAAAGGATCATAGATATATTTAATAGGCAATAACTTTACGTACAAATGCTTTATATTATTTATATTTCACCTTCAAAGTATCGGTGAACAAAGAAAGTCGAAAAATATAAATTTTTGAAAATTGGCGTGGCCCCACCCCTTTTATAGTGGATTATTCTACAAAAGTTTTTATGCCATAACTCCGGCAAAAATTAATTTGTCGAAACGATATTTGGCGAAAATGTTGTACATATAAAGTGACATGTAACAAGTTACAACGGCCACGCCCAGTTTTTTAACATAGTTCTGAAAAATTTGTTTGTAAAATGTAAAATGCGCTATTTTTTTAACCATGCAAGCTATATCATTAAGATCTTGCACACATAATAAGCTTTTTAAGAAAAACTCAACCGCCAAAATATTTGGTCATCTGCTTCTTAATAGTATGTAGTGTACTCTTGCCTAAAATTAAGGAAATCGGATAACGCACAAGTAAAATAGTTGTTAATACCCCACTGCAATAGGGAAGTTATATACCTTTTTTGATTTTCATACATTTCATGAACATGAAATATTTTTAAGTATGAGAAGAAGAAGAGATGGGCCCATCAATAGGTAAACTGATATAATAAGGACGATTAGCTGGCTCGATTTAGCAATGTCCGTTTCTCCGTCCGTCTGTCTATTTGGACGCAAATTTTTCAAACATAAAATGTGCATGTTTTGGTATTTTGAGTTGTTGTAGGGAAGCTATCTATATACAAATAAATTAATGTTGTCGGCCTACCACACCGAAGGTCCAAGGTTCCAGTCCTGGGACTGGTAACATCAAAAGTGGTTTGAAAAAGTTTTTCAAAACGGGATCGCCCCTCGGCAGTGGTTTAGCAAACTCTCCGAGTATCTTTCTGCCATGGAAGGCATCTCTCTCTCAATCAGGAGGCTTATGATGATATACATACATGTTGTATATCGCGCCATACATTTATATTTTTTTTAAATAAATTTACCCGTCAAAACTCATGACAGAAGTGTTTTTATTGGAAACAATCAGCTGGCTTTATAATACGAGCTGAAATGTATTAAAATAGACCTGCGTAAATTAGTATGTCATAATAGATCACTACCACGTATATAATGTTCGGTTCCACCCGAACTTAGAATTCCTTACTTGTTTATTATCGCTGCCGAAGGCATTACAAGTGATAATGGCAGCAACATGATAGCTTTTGGCAACCTCCTGCAGCATGACACAATGAAGAAAGCGTTTGTTTTATCAAACTTACTAAAAATTATTTTTAAAAACGTATAAAGAAATGCTTGTTGGGTATTTTCTGAAATAACAAAACGAAATTTTTTTGGATAGTCGTTTTGATAACAATGAAACAAAATTATTCAATTTAATATTTTTTGATAGTTATTAAAAAGAAATTTTTTTTTTGTATTCCCCAAAACAAAAAGGTTTTAAATTTTTTTTTTTTATAGTTCTAAAACCAATTTCTTTTTGTTTATTTCGTTGTGCCCCTCTGGTTCAAAGGATCGCTTTTTATGTATTTTAAATAAGGCAGCTATGTTCATTATTAAATTGTTTACTACTACTGCATATGTCTACTAAGCCTATAAGATTTTGTATACTAATAGGCTTAACATCGATTTCATTGAGTTCAAATGCATCCGCATTCAACTAGAGAACGTCTCTATGTACTTACGAGTATATGTTTGCTACATCCCTCCAGCATCAGATTTTCAGTCTACATGCAACATGTCTCTCTGCTCAAAACTGTTAACTTTATGACTAAAGCTTCAGATTCAATTATTGTTTTGGGTGATTTTGACTTACCTCATATATCGTGGAACATATCTGATGGTAACATTATTCCAAATCCGTCCAAACTGGGGTACAATGACTTTTTAGATGGAATTTCCGATCTTTGCCTTAATCAAATTAATGTTACCGCTAACAAGTTTGGGAAAGTCTTAGATTTAGTGTATGTTGATGATATAAACCAATTTTCTGTAAGTCGTTGTGATCCGTTGGTTTTACCAGAAGACCTTTACCACCCTTCTATGGAAATAGTCTACGAAACCATAAGTAATGACCAAGGTACTCAATGCTACTCATGTAGTAGCTTTGATTTTAACTTTTCCAAAGCCAACTACAATAAATTAAATAAAGAACTGTCTAAATTAACTTGGCCTGAATTTGGTTGTGATATCGATCTAAACGTCTCACATTTCAATCAAACTATTTACTGCCTATTTGAGAAGTTTATTCCTAAACGTAAATTAACTTATCATCATCCTACGCAAGCTTGGTTTACTAAAGAGCTTACGGCTCTGAAAAATAGGAAAACGCGACCATTTAATTTATATGAGAAATCCGCATTAAATAAACATTACTTACTGTATTCCATTCTACGCCAGAAGTACATAGATTTAAATAAAAAGTACTATAAAGCTTATATCTCTAAAACCAAAAGAGACATTATTCTCAATCCAAAGTCATTTTATGGTTTCGTAAATTCTAAACGTAAAGTATCAGGGTTTCCCTCAGCCATGAAATATCAAGACATTATATCTAGCGATAATCAATATATCGCAAATTTTTTTGCTCAATTTTTCACTTCTAACTATTCTGCTGTCACCAATTCAAACTTTCAAAACTATCCCTATAAGCTACACGGGACAAATTCAATTAATTCACCAATTATATGCGCCAAAGATGTTCTAATTTACCTTAAAACCTTAAAAGAATCTTTTAAATATGGTCCTGATAGGATTCCTACATGTTTCTTGAAAAAGTGTGCGAGCCATATTTACCAACCCCTTACCAATTTGTTCAATCTATCACTAAAGTGTGGTGTTTTTCCAACTGCGTGGAAAGAATCGTTTCTTCTACCGCTGCATAAAGGCTAGAGGTGTCCTAGCATTCGTTAAACGATGGTCTAAAGAATTTAGCGACCCTTATGTAACTAAAGCCCTCTTCACTACATGAGTCAGACCTATACTTGAATACGGTTCTATAATTTGGAACCCGCGTTACCAGGTTTATGTAGATCGCCTTGAATCAGTTCAAAAACAATTTTTACTATTTGTTTTAAGAAATTTTGATTGGGATCCCTTGTACAATCTGCCACCCTATACGAATCGTTTAAAACTCATTCATCTGCACACACTTTCTAGTCGGAGGGAAATGCTTGGATTTATTTTTATAATTAAATTGCTAAATGGTTCACTATCCAGCCCATTTCTTCTAAGTAGAGTTAACTTCAATGTACCGTCTCGTCCTTCAAGGCATTTTAAACCTCTAGTCTTAAAACAGTGCCGAACTCTCTTTCTGGTAGATTTGATATTTCAGACTCGCCTTTCAGCATTAAAAAATCAATTCTTTCTATCCTAAATTCATAGCTACTAATTGTTTCTTATTCTTTGACTTCTATATTAACTTCTACCAATAATTTTATTCTTAATTGATATTAGAGGAAAAATTACAACGATATGCACAGCGATGGTATGGGATGACATGTTTCGAAGTGCCCAACTTCTCATCAGACCCCTTCTCGGACACTGGGATACGAACCCAAGTGTCTGCACCAAAGCCGCTGTTAGAGTACTCTAACAACTAAGCTATGATGCCCTGTAGCGTCAAGATGCATTTTTCCTCTAATGTGCCATTTGCTTTATTCCTTTTATACATTCTTTGGTACATATATTTCATATGTGAACTCAAGGAAAGTGGAATATTTTTAGGCGTGTTCATAGAACAGTTTTAGATACAGAAGGGCTGTTTTGCATATCAACACTGATACTGGGATACGAACCCAAGTGTCTGCACAAAAGCCGCTTCTGTTAACTAGTTATTTCTTAATGTATAATCTAACTTATATCTACTTTACTTAGCTGATGAGGTATTCTTTGTAGCTGAGCAGTTTTAGATCTCGACGATTAACAAACCAAAGCCTTTCAACGACTCGGCACGAACGAGTAATCCCCGCGTGGGTAATCCGTTTTGGGAATTATTATTATTAATAAATAAATATGTAGCTTTGCATAAACCAAATTTTTGTTCCCTATTTAGTTTTACTTTAGTATCCAATTAATAATTGTATGACTTTTATGAAGTAAGGTCGTTGCCTACTGGTTAACGATATATTTTTTTCGCTACTTTGGCTATTTGTGGGGTTTAGGAAGAACATCAATTGTAAACAGAACAGACCGAATAAGCTAAACGCCATGCCTAGTACAAAGAGTTCTTTTTTAACAATTCCATTACCTATTTTAAACCGGTCCCAACATTGCTACAGAACTTAAATAATACTGTCGTCACAACAGCAACCAAACAAATAAAGAAAACAAGCAAGCTATAAAACTCTATAAGCAACAAAGTCAGTAAGGTCAAGAACCCTCAGATGAGTAAAGATTGTTCCTGCGACAACAAATATACACATATACAGCCATTGAAAAATACTTCAGGAAGATAACCAACATTAATTTTGCTCCGCCTATACCAAATATCCGTATTAGTAGTTACTCGTGATTCCAGCTAGACCCTGTGTCATACTGATTTTTTTGCTAATCAAGTTATGTTCAAAATGAACCAATGTACGGTTTGTAAAACAAAGACTGAATAATGAACTAAAGAAATCTGGAAGATACGATATCGACTGATTTTTCATTTTCAAAGACATTACCCAAATTAATAGTACTTTAGGCATTTAGTAAAATTTTCACTTCGTTCCGCCAAAGGTTCAAAATAATGAAAGTATTCCCCGCACTGAAATAGCTACCGAGTTGTCGTCAAACACTTTGCTTAGCGACAGCAGAAGTGATTTTGCAAACCAATCGCAACATTTCAACTTTATAACATTTTTAAGTTAATAAAAAATTGCATGCCTACATATGTTTGTTAAAAGTTCAGTTTTTTTAATTGCCTAAGCCGAACCCAACTTTGGTGGTCTAGCATGGCCGAATCCGAAGTTCGGTCGTTCTCTATTTTCAATTTATTCCAAAAAAATTAATGGCAGAGAAATTTTTAAACCACATTTGGAACTATATGATCGGCATACCTAAGTTTTGGTGTCATGTTTATGTAATTTACGCCTGTTCTTATCTGTGGTTATTTTAACGTCCACCTTCTTAGTCTTGATCTCCAATGTACCTAAACTTCAATTTGACCCTTATACCGCTGCGTGCTATTTGGGAAATCAATTTGGGTTCTTACATATGTTGGAATGTGGTGTCTCACGGTGCATCTTAGTCTTGTCTAAGGTTTCCAAAAGCTAAAATACCGATCAGATGGCAAAATAAAAATAAAACAAAGAAGAGGACAGTGAAAGGTAGGAAATTATACGAATGGAACGAATGTAAGTGTAGTGTGCTTCCTTTCTATACCGAAAGATTACTGGTTTGAGTACCGGCACAGGAACCATTAAAAGTAGTTTGAAAATTTGTTTTCGAAACGGGGTCGGTTTTAAGCAGTCATCTGCAACCGTTCGAATATTTTCTGGCATGAAATAGCTTTTCATTCAGATGGCAGATGCCATTCGTATTCGGTATAAAACATGTGTGTCCCGATTATTAGGAAGATAAGTTTGGCTTTTTATTATTTATGTGTCCTCGTTAAAAAGGGTTTCAAATTGTTAAATAATATTTCAGAGGTTTTAATTATAGTGGTCACTTAAGTTGTTGCTTAGTTGCCCTGCCTGACCATAAGCTTGCCTATTATAAATCAATCCCGTACCGTTTAGTGTTACTCTTTCGCTCTCAACGAAATTTTAGTTTTTGAAATGAAATGGAGCGAAGTGAATGTTTTATATCGTTCTTAGATATTTATCAGCGGCTGTATGTAAAGCCATCTACAACTTTTTAACTGCTGCTTTTGACCTTTTGGTGGTTATTTAAAAGTTTCAAAAATTAACAAAATGTTGTTGTTAAATTTGAGCCGCCAGCTGAGTGATGTTGTTGGTGCGCCCACTGCAAAATTACGCAAATGGATTTTCATAGTGGCGCGTTTGCAGTGGCGTAGTAACGGGGGGCGGTTTTGGGACAAAGAGTAGTTATGCATATTTAATGAAAATTTAGGTTACGGTGCATATAGTGTAAAATGGACAAGTGGTTGATAAAGCGGCCGAAAGTTTCCAACGAGCAAAATTGATAACTAAGAAGCTTCTACAAGCTGCAGAAACGATAACGAAAAAAATTAATGTATTTCATCAACGCGTGATGTCAAACCAGTCGTCAATTTAGGTAAGATCATGTTTTCAGGAATAAACTCTTAATCGTAGGTGTCTCGATTCCCTGTGACACTTTCGTGGCAAAAACAATGATTAATTTTTTGGGTGTAGAATATAGAAAATTGTTCACAGTGCTGAAAATATATATATTGTTGATCACTGAAAGCGAATCGACCAAAAAAGTGACACATTGTGACAATTCCCGATTAAATAATTGATTATTAAATATAAGAAATGGTAGTTGTGCGTCACTTTTTTGGTTAATTCGCAATTGGTAATTAAAAACATAGACTCTCCAGGACTTTAAAAAACTTTCTATACTCTACGCCCAAAAAACCGTTTTTTTTTCACGAACGTGCCACGGGAATTCTGGATACTCAGGTCTCAAGGGAATAAAAATTATACAGATAGAACATACAGTATTGGCCAATACATTCGCACTCCCTTTAAAGGACGAGTTTAACCATTAAATTACTTCCCCTATGTATTACATTCTGTTTATTTTTATTTACACATATCGCTTAAGCCCTAATAAATCCCGTTCAAAACAATGTACCAAACATTGCCCAAAATCTGCAAATTTTAACCGAAATTTTTATTGTTTGACTTAGGCTGTTTAGAAAAATTCTGAGTATGTAGTTTTGTAGCCCATTAAATTTGAGTGTGATAAAGTGCAAGTTTCAAGAAGCTGAGAAGCAGCGTTGGTTTTTAATAGGCACTTTTCCTATTTCTATACAATAAGTACTTATCATCAATTAACAAAATTTAAATTTTAAATTATGTAACCCCCCGGGAAAAATTCTCTTACTACGCCACTGCGCGTTTGGCTTTGAACGGAGTCCAGCAGTGTGGGAACGCACGTTTTATCTAAGCAATCGTCGCCCGTAAGATGTCAAAACAGCACTGGCAATTATTGTAGTTTTTCGTTTTCATTATTTGCAATGAGTTCTTACACTTAACTTGGTGTCATTTTAATGTTTCCACTATACAGTCGCCGTTAATGACCGCAATTGTGGTTGGTCAATTGGTGGGGGCGCATATTGTAGATGCCTCTAGCAAATGGATACCTATAAGTAGTTTATTACAATATATGTGCGTACGTATGTATGTAAGTCTATTTACACCGCCAATGGAAAACGGAAAGGAGTAAAAATAGAGATAAAGACATTGAGCCTGCAAACTCTCTGGCGAGAAAAAAAGTTAATTAGCAATACCCAAACTCTGCTAACCAACGACAAGTCAAACCAAATTAAATCGAAGCAAATCCACTTGAATTTGGCACGTTACAACGGCACTCATACCGAGCGTGGTAAGATGTCATGAAACAAAAGCACTCCAGCCATTCAGTTGTCCAAACGTCCAATTGTCATGCGGCACCTGCATATGCGAGCAGTTGTCGAACGTAGTAGACATATCAACTGCGGGCAAATCACGAGCCTATTCTTGTTAGTGAGTTCATTAAATTTTTTTTTTTTGCTAAAATCCATATCACACTACGAAAGTGGCGTGGAGCCGATAGAACTCGCCGCTAAGAGAAAAAAATCAACCAGCATCTTGGTGCAGTATCCAACTGAATGCGCCGTGCTCTGACCCAATTCATAAAAAATTTATTTTGCATTCGATAAATCTCAAAGGTAAAACAGATGCTTAAATATTACGTAACGCCAACTAAGGTAAGGCATTAAGTAAACAGCACATACATTCTCACAACAGCTCTTGGCACTTTGTATCCTAGCGGCGTGCACAAGCAACTCTTTTGATCAACTTAATTTCTACTTGGGGTTAATATCTGGTAGGAATACTTCATCTGGAAAACACTCTAGTACATTACCGTAGGCAGCGTGGGCTGGCGTAACAGGTAAAAATAATTAGGGCATTGCTCAGATCTGACGAAATCTTGTCCCTAGAGAAATTGATATTTCATCGTAACACTTTGGCAGTAGACCAAAAAATACAGATTTATATGAAACTAAAATGCGAAAATATCGTCGTCCAGGTGCACAATGTAAAAGTTAGGAATCCAAATTGATAAAGACTATAGTTTCAAGAAAAATAATCGCAAAGAAATGCTAAGCTGGTGCATTAAGTTAAAAATTATATTTTATGAACCAAATATCAAAGTAACTAATTTTGTAAGCGTCTGCCTTTGATGTTAGAAAGTGAACAATTTTCTACCATAGTCGTAAGCTTCCAAATCATAAATGCATTATTTTAGACATGACTGATTTAATGTTATTCTTATTTTTTTATAAAGAAAAAGTTATAACAAATTGAACTCTAATGTTCTGTGTTTCAGATACTGAAACTTTTTGATGAAATAAGAAAAAAATATTAGTTTTGTTATTTACAAAATTTTAAAAACGTCTGATATTAATAATAATAACGGTAATTGGAGGGACCTACATGTGTTATGCCAAGGTAGATGAAATTTTCCTGAGAAGCGTTTTGTTGGTACATAGCCAAGATTTTTTTCAAACGGGGTTATTTAAACTTTTTTAAAATAGACTACCCCGGTACTTGAACCAATTCCATTCATCAACTATTTTGATCGAAAACTACACGCAACCTTAAAAATTCAAAATGCATAAAAAATTTATGGAGATAAAAGATTTTAATTATTTTTTTTTAAATAGCATATTTTCATTTAAAATTTTTTTAACGATGTTGTGCAATGATTACATAGTCTTCTTTAACCACGAAATGCAGAAATCTGAAATAGGGAATATTTCGATATTAAAACTCAAATGATATTATTTGATTAAAACAGATCAATACTGAGTGTGTTGTACGTATTAAAAGCACCATATAACTCCAAACGAAGAGAGGGGTGGGGGACCGCTAAGTACGGGTCTACGTTGAAGAAGTAGTCTGTAAATACAAACAACGATACCAATATTTGAATCTATATGCTCTCCTCGCATTGGGGTGTTCAACATAATAAGTCATAGAAACATTTACATTGAAATCAAATAATTAGAAAAAACGTTGATTATAAACACTAAATCAATTGCGTGTTCGCAATTTATTCAGATTTATTTTTTTATATTTGTTTGGCATTAATCCGAAAATGCATGCCCCACGCAGCGTTACACGCTACAACTAACTTGAAAGCTTTACGCGCACGACTCGCCAGGAGATATCAAAGTATGTGTGATTGCTTGCTAGTTGGGAATCGATTAAGTCACTGCTAAAATAAATGTGGCGCCCGAACAAAAATGCGCACACCAAAAGCTGACATAACTCCAACAACCAAAAATTAACAAACCAAATGAGCCAAATGTCCATTCATTCGGCTTAGCTATTGATTTGGGTGGCTATTCAAACTCGCAGGCGTTACAAAGGTATTTGGTTTATGCTGCTGTTTAACGCTGCTGGCGGATCCAGGTAAACGCATACTTGCATATCGTCGGCCCAGTGGTAAAAACTGCGTGCAGCATAATTGTTTACCATAAAGAAAGAATCACACTGAGTGAAATGAAAAATCTAATTTTAAAATTTTAATTTGTATTTAAATATATGGAGTTAGCAGATTTACTTAAGTTTTTTGGACTTGGCGCGCTTTATCATACCTTTCATGAACATGAAGTGGTATTATAAGTTTAGTCCGATGTTTGTAAGTATGAGAAGAAGAAGAGATAGATGAGCTGAGTCTATGTAGCCATGTCCGTCTGTCTATCTGAACACAAACCTCAGTTTTTGAGGTATCTCGATGAAATTTTGTATATGCCTGCCATTTTGTAATATCTTATATATAAATAGACAAGATGAATGCAATGTAGAACCGTTTTCTGCTAAACTATAATTCTAAGGTATACAAATTATATATGTATAGATAGGAAATTTTGAGGTGTACTTTTATCCGTAAATAAAAAAAATTTTAAAAATCATTTTAATATAAAAAATTTAACATAAAAGTCACACCACTACACATTCACTTATTCACATTATAGACACGCTGTGTGTGTGTGTACTTGCTTTTTGTGTACTATGCTGAATCGTGAGCATGGCCGAGGAGCTGCTTTGTAGGAAAAAATTAAGAGCCGTAGTAGTGTGAGTAGACTTGCCATGCATGTTTTTGTGTCATTCGTGTGATCGGCTCTCACTGTGAGTGCGAAGGGTTGGTAGTGGACCAATGAAAAATAAGTATTCGCACTATAGATACTCTGTTGTGTCATGCATTTTTGCTTTAGTTGTTGTTATTGTATTGATTACTGGCTACGATGCCCAGTGTCAGCTGCTCTCCTGAGAGCACGAAAAGTTGCTTTGTTTGATACATTAAACAAGCAATGTAAGATATGAGCAAATATGTAAAATTCATTGCTGATACCTACAAACAGGGTTTACAAAAATAAAATAAATGATTACTCATAAAGAGTATTAAACACCGAAGAAAATTAAAGGAAAATAGAGGAAAGGAAAAGAATTGAAAGGAAGGAAAATAAAAGGAAAGAAAGGAAAGAAAAGGAAAAGGAAAGGAAAGGAAGGAAAGGGAAGGGAATGGAAAGGATAGGAAAGGAAGGAAAATTAAAGGAAAGAAAGGAATGGTAAGGAAATGAAAGGAAGTGAAGGGAAAGGAAAAGAAGTTTGAAGAAAGTAAAAAATAAAATAAGAGAGTAAAAAAAGAAATCAAGGAAAATAAAAATATGTTAGAGGAAAGGAACGACATAGAAAGGAAGAAAAAAAGGCGGATAAAACATACCTACAGCAAAAAAAATAAAATAAAATAAAGTTTATTGGTTGAATTTCAACCACTGGGCGAACTCTAGTATTAATCATTTGTCAGAACCAACAAGATAGGACCAATACAACACATAGCTCCCATACAATCGATTGTTCCGATAAACAGGTTTGGACCTATAAATCTTGCAATTAAAAAGCTAGGAATGTAAAATTATGCAGATTTGACACATATTATATACGTAATGTTATAAATGAAAAACAGCCAGATCGAACCTACATAACATATCTCTCTCTCTCTCTCTATGGCGCGATATACAACAGGTATATCATCATAAACCTCCTAAGAGATTTTTGCGCCAAGCTTCTCTTCCAATTTGTGGTGTGCCGATTTGAATTTTCCCTACAAATTGGTGGGACCTACAGTTTTTTGCCCATATAATCGATAGTTCCGATAAATGGGTTTTTGGGCTATAACCAAGGTGAATTCATTTACAGGTGATCTCATAAGAACATATGAGCAGCGGCGTCTAGTGTCAAAATAAAAAATGTCTATGCAATTTGACAGGAGAAGCTGCGAAAGCGAAAAAAAAAACACATGAAGTAGGTGTGTGTATACAGCAATGAATTCGCCGCGATATCACCTGGTATAAATCCGCCTTGGCTATATCTATTGCAATTTAATAGCGAGGAACAAAAAATTTGGCAGCTACAGTACTTATTACATATATAATGTGTTTAGTGAAAATCATCAAAATTGGACAATTTATCGTATAGCCCCCATCCAACACATTTTTCCAATAAACGGGGTTTAGGCTATGTCTTTAAACTGACAGGGTAAGACCATCAAATTTTGCAGAGTTTGTACAGATTGTAGGTAAGGATCGGACACTTAAAACCGTGATGCATATTCATGAAAGATATAAAGCGCTTCTGAACAATAAACACAACATTTTATTTTACAAAAATGTACAGAAATAGCTCCATGTTCCATCAGTGTCAAACAGTTGTTTTGAGAAGGAAGTGGCATTAGCAGCCTTTACCGCGGGGCCGACGATATGGAGATATTTGGGTGGGCGTAAACGTCAATGCACTTACATATTTGCTCCAGTTTAAGTTTGTGCTATATGTATATAGTTATTACAATGTCTATGAGTGAGCAGTTCAGCTCCAGCAAGCCGTTAAATACTTTGTGATATGCCTTTCACTTGGTTTCACTAGTTGAGACCGCAAGGATTGATGACGTACATTAGGTTGCCTTATCGTACATACTAGAAAACCCGAGTTATATTTTGAGCTGGATCGGCTCAGGCTAAAATTAAGAAAGCGTCGGGTATTATATTTTGATACAAGGTACATTTCACAATTACTTGGGGCTCTTGCCAATTCTACGAAATGGTGATCCAGTCGATTCTCCTGTCATTCAAGTAACTTTTATATGAGTTATCCTACACGATCCTAAAGGAATGAGCTGTAGGGACTCGGGAATTACTGTAGGCACTCGGGGAATTACTGTAAAAAAATTTGCATCGATAACTGAAATTTGGGTATTCATGATTTATTAAAATTTAAAAAATAAACTTACTGTATTTTTTTAATTCATTAGTGTGTAATACAGTTTTTTTGTGAAAGTTTATTACGCTATTTTTCAATTACTTCTTATGTTGTAATGGGCACATCTTAATGTACTGCCAACGTCGTTAAAACATTTAACCTCTCCTAAATTGTATAGAAAAAAGAAAAATAAGATAGCATGTTCCACAATTCTAAAGCATAATATACACATCAATATCTTAATTGCTGGTCCAGTAGAGTTATGTAGATAAGTTTTTAACCTCTTTATAATTTTTTTCCTGGTAACCAGCATTAACACAAACAATGAGTAGGCAATTGAGAAGTAAAGTACTCTCTCCAAAAAAGAAAATAACGCTATAATTCTTGGCTGGATTTCTAAGCTGACATTATTGTTGGTGTTAATGCTGTTTCCCAGGTAAACGAAGTTCTTTACTATTTCAAACTTATGGCTGCCAAAAGTGCCGTGGTTGTCAAGGCGCGAATGCGCTGACTCTTTGCATGATGACAGAAGGTACTTCGTTTTGCCCTAGCTTACCTCCAAACCCACTTCTTCCCCCAATTTGGAGTAGGCAAAACTTACGGCGCGGTTATTTGAGCTAATGATGTCAATTTCATCAGCATACGCCAGCAATGGCACACTTGTAAAAGGTGGTTCCTGAGCGGTGAAGTTCTGCGGCTTGTATTTTTTTCTCCAGCATTAAATTGAAGATTACGCACGACAGGGGGTCACCCTGTCAGAAACCTCGTTTAGTTTCAAACGGCTCGGAGAGGTCCTTCCCTATTCTGACTGAACTGGTGGTGTTGCTTAATGTCATTTTGAATAGTCGTATAAGTTTTGCCAAGAAACCAAATTCAGACATAGCGGCATATAGGCAGCTCCTTTTCGCGTTGTCGAAGGCGGCTTTAAAATCAACAAAGAGGTGATATGTGTCAATTCATGGGGCATTTCCAAGATTCGGCGCATAGTAAATATGTGGTGGATAGTGGATTTACCAGGGCCGAAGCCGCACTGATAAGGTCCCATCAGTTTGCCAAAGGTTGACTTCAGCCAGAGATATGCTCCCACTGCCCGCATACCCCAATAGGTTCAGTTGTGCTCGCAGAGAGCAGGTGTGAAAGTCGAGTTGCGAAATCTTTGGCTGTCCGTTGCGATTGCAGTTTTTCGACGTCCAGCTTTCCATGGGCCTTTACACGCACGTTTTTAACCGCGCCGAGGTGAGCGCGAGTCTTGGCTGATACAAGATAGTGGTCGGAGTCGATGTTAAGACCTCAAATTGTACGTACATCTAAAACGCTGGAAATATGCCGTCCGTCTATCACAACGTGGTCTATCTGGTTGCGAGTTTTTCGATCAGGGGGCAGCCACGTAGCCTGATGTATTTCCTTGTGCATAAACCTAGTGCCGGATATGACCATGTTTCCCCCCTGCGGGTTAGGGGTTTAGAATATGCCCAAGGTAGGCATACCGGTCGTAAGAGGCGACTAATATGCACAAAGATAATGACGTTCAACTCGATGGTTTATCTACGGATGTGATGCCTCTCACCTCTCATTACAAGTTTTATCCTTCCGTGAGGGGTGACATGACCTAGAAGGTTTCACTGGTCATAAATCGCTACCACGACAGTCGGGCAGTACCGCAAGGGAGTACCGGAGCGCACCGGGCTCAAATCCAGCTAAGGACTGTTAATTCGACAACAATAACCAAAACCTCAGTCCTTTACCACATCGTCCTTATCATCCGTCGGCGCGTGGGCGCAGACGAGTGACATGTTGAAAAATTTTGCCTTTATACGGATCACGGCGAGACGCTCGTCCGCAGGCGTGAACGACAGTTCTTGTTTGCAAGGTATCTGTCCCAGCACAAATACGACACCGAAACTGCGATGGCTAGCTTGGTTACTGCAGTAAATTTTGTTGTTGTTGTTGTTGTTGTTAACAGTGCTTCGCCCTGCCTAATGGGTACGATCACTCTAAATTGTCATCAGGCTCTTCTAACGGAAGTCCGAGGAAAAGTGCAGTTTCCACAGGGTTGGACCAAAGTGATGAAGGTATTAGAAGAGTAGGTTCGACTGAACAGGAGAAGAGATGTTTGGTATCATGAGGGGACATACCACATGCAGGGTATGTGTTTCATATGGTAGGGTTCAGTCTGGATAAGTAAAAGTTTCACCTATTACAGTTTCCAGAGCGAAGTTGTGCTAGCATGACTCTAGTCTCCCTCGGAAGTACACGCTCCTCTTCAGCCAATTCAGGCGGTTGAATACTGATAACGGGATTCACAGGCCGAGATTTAGAGCCCGCCTGTGGTTCCGCACATCAAACGGCAAAGAGATGTGGTGCCGGATCGCATCGTAGGGCCTACGAAGATGTCTTCTTATGTCTCTGGGGGGAGGGGCTACATCCAATAGATGTCGATTTGGATGACTGGGCTTATGACATTTCAGAAGGAACTGTCTACTCAAGAGTTCCGCGTGCTCTTGAACATTAAGCAATTTTGTCTCTTGATGGAGGTGAGACTCAGATGACATAAGCAGACATCCCGTAGCAGTTCTGATGGCGTTGTTTTGGGAGTAAATGTGGCAAAGTGTAAAGGTCGTGTTACTTTACCCCGTCCATCGCATCTCTTGTATGGCGTTGATGTCAGTCTTTATGTGTACGGGGACATCAACAGCGGCACTATCTCCACTAAGGGATCGGACTTACTATGTGCATGCCCTCAATTCATAAGCCTTAAAACATTTACCGTGGTCGTCATCAAAATTGAGTTGCCTCATTATCCCAGACGGGTCCCAACCCGAGGGCACAATCCGATTCGCGGGGAGGGATTTTGTATTACAATATTTTATAGCGAGCCGCTTGTAGTCCAATGAAGTCCGGTGGCACGCCCTTAAACCAATTTATTCGGACTGGCTACTCACGTTTAGTTGTCCACCGAATGGGTGTTCAGTGGCTATCCAGAGGATAAGTAGACGGAAGCTTCCGGAATTAGTTAGCTGCTTGAACCGCAAGCCATTCCCAGGTGACTGGCGATCAGAAACTCTCCCCAGTTGCTTGGACTTCTACACACGGCTCGTCCTCCAGCTACCGACATAGTTCAACGATCAACGAATTAAAACCCAGCAGCTTCGTTGGCTAGGCCATGTTGTGCGAATAAATGGAGATACTCCTGCCCATAAGTTACTCCTGCCCATAAGTTACTCTTATCGGTACCCGACGGTGGTAGCAGAGGAAGAGAGAAAGACCAAGTGGAGTGCGGTTTGCGATCCTGTGCTGTTTCCAATTGGCGCCAGTTGGCTGAAATAAGAATCGACTGGCGAGCTATGTTGGACGGTCAAAGTTGTTTAGACGGTTAAACGAAATTTAAAGAAGAAGGAGAGGTGAAAACGTACGTTCTGCTGTTGAAGTGGAAATGGGGGAGGGTTTTGTCGCAGTTCTCGCAGTTCTCAAGTGTGTGAAGTGCATTTTTAGGCGGATGATTATGTCGCTTTATGAACCTTCTTCATAAATTGGTTTCGGCCACTATATTTTGACTTTGGACTAGTGGTATATAAAATTCAGGAAGCTTAAAAAAATCTGTGTTATTTTCTTCACTGTGGCTTGTTGAAAATATCGAAGCAAAACCTCTAATTATCGTTTTATATTGAGTGAATCGAGTATCTATATAGTGGAAATAGATACTCGATCAATAAATGGATAAGAAACAGAATCTTGAAATAAACATCTAGGTTACATGCTTGCAAATTTTGACTAGATTTGTATCGGCTCATTTTGATTATAATATTCATGTTGTTTCCATTTTTTCTCAAGTTCTGAACTATTTTACAAGCGCTAAATCTATCTTTATTTGTTGGAGTTTATCACCCAAAGGCAAAGGTAAGGGATTTTTAGTTTTGTATTACCAAAAATTCCAAAAGACTGCGTTTATTATTTTAAAAAAATATAGTTTTTAATGTTGACCTAAGACTTTTAAAATACTAAGGGCCATTTTTCTGTGCTAAAACTTATCTCTTTTTCAAACGAGATTTTGTTTTCTGTAGTGCTCGTTATGGGTTTTCCGCGAACAGGCAGAAAATCCAACCTTTAAAATTTTTCAGTTCGAAAAACCAAAAAACAGCTGATTGCAAATTGAAATTATTAAAAATTGAATTAAAATTATAAAACAAAAAAATTTATAATTGCTATGGAAAAACGAAATGCGTTTTATGTTCATGCGCTGGAAAAAGCATTGAGGAAACCAGTGGGCGCAGTATAGCCAAGAGGACTTTTCGCAACCGCTTGGATTACCTTGAAGAATATAAACACGAATTTAACAAATTATGTTGGGCAAAAAATTTCCCTAATTTTGTTTCATATTTATATTTTTTTGTGACTTTCAATTTTCTTTCCGTTCACAGCGCTGTCATCTATTCAAAAACTTTATAGAAGTATTCAACAGGAGGTTGCGGACAAATTTATCCGCCGGTTGGCAAATCCTGCCTCTAACAGGAAGTCTAGAAAACGGCCTTAAGCAATAGGGAAAATGTTGAAATTTTCTGCGTCTTTCGCATAACAAAACTGACACCATAAATTGATCAATAAATGCCCATAATTAAATTTTGCTAGGTTGTATAAAAAGTTTGAAATTTTTTCTTGCATATCTTTTATTAGATAATGGGCTATACTTTTACAAAAACTTGTAAAAAATGCTCGTCGCTATCTATCTTGAAAGGTTATTTGAAATATAGATTCCAAATAGACTTTAGTTTAACACCAACTCTGATTGGTTCCCGCAAAGATCAGTTCGAGGTTCAGTAAGTTTTACAAGATCTATGATCCATTCATCTGGTAATGGTTTCTTTTTGGGATCAACGGGGCCTGCAAATTTTACTTGACAGCGCCGGTAGAGATTATCTAAAGCTGTGGGCAGGGCTAGTGAGTTGCGGCATGGTTTATCAAGGGTTCGTGTTCCCCTTGATCTATTTGAAAGTAATTTCTTATGTGTCGAAGAGTCCAGGTGTTCGTTTCCAACAAGTCTATCCCATATGTCTCAAACTTGATTCTAGAAAAGGTGGTGCTAGAGCACAGTCAGACAATTCGGTCTCCATGGTGAGACTTCGTCGAATGGATACAGGCTGATTGACTTTGCCGGTGCCCGAAACATGGTCATATCCAGCACTGGGTTTATGCACAAGAAGATACATCAGGCTACGTGGCTGTCCCCTGATCGAAAAACTCGCAACCAGATAGACCACGTTGTGATAAACGGGCGCCATGCTTCCAGCGTTTTAGATGTACACACGATTCGTGGTCCTAACATCGACTCCCACCACTATCTTTTCGCAGCCAAGATTCGAGCTCGCCTCTGTGCGGTTAAAAACGTGCGTGTAAAGGCACAAGCCAAAAGACAGCCAAAGATTTCGCAACTCGACTCTGACACCTGCTCTTTGCGAGCACAACCGAACCTACTGGGGTATGCGAGCAGTGAGAGCATATCTCTGGAGCGCTCCGTACCGCCGCCATGAAGTAATTGGATGCCGGCGGACCCAAAACAACATATGGTACGACGAAGAATGCAGCGCTGCAACGAGAGAAACGATGCTGCATATAAGGCTACGTTGAGGTCAAATGCAACGCGAGGAGTATGCGAACGCTACCGACAGAAGGAAGCGAGGCGCCCTTTCCTTAAGAAAAAAAGAGAGGCAGATAGGCATGAGTGCGAAGAACTTGAGCTACTAGCCAGCAAGAACAACGCTCGAAAATTCTACCAAAAAATCCGGCAAATGACGGAAGGATTTAAGACCGGAGCGAACACGTGCAAGGACGAAAATGGCGAACTAGTGAACAATGTACAGAGCGTGCTTAGATTATGGAGGGAGCACTTGTTTACGCTCCTAAATGTAGAAACCGAGCAACTACACAGAGAAGAACCCGACCCCACAATCAAAGATGATGGAATTAGTGTTCCCCCACTCGACCATAACAAGATACCAGTAGCAATATCGCTATTGAAAAACAACAAAGCCTTCAAGCTATTACGGCGGCGAGGAGCTGGTAAAATGCATGCACCAGCTGCTATGCAGAATATGGTCGGAAGAATGCATGCCTGGCGATTGGAATCTAAGTGTCCTCTGCCCAACCTACAAGAAAGGAGATCCTACAATCTGCTCCAATTATCGTGGGATCAGCCTGCTTAATATCGCGTATACGGTCCTATCAATAGTATTGTGCGAAAGACTGAAGCCCACCGTTGGCCAACTGATTGGACCTTATCAGTGCGGCTTCGGTCCTGGTAAATTTACCATCGACCAGATTTTCACAATGCGCCAAATCTTGGAAAAGCCCAGCGAGAAGAGAATCGACTCGCATCGCCTCTTTGTTGATTTTAAAGCCGTTTTCGATAGCACGAAAAGGAACTGCTTATATCCCGTTGCGTCTGAATTTGGTTTCCCAGCAAAACTTATACGGCTGTGCAAAATGACGTTGAGCAACACCACCAGCTCAGTCAGAATGGGGAAGGACCTCTCCAAGCCGTTCGAAACTATACGAGGTTTCAGTTAGGGTGACACCCTATCGTGCGATTTCTTGAATTTAATGCTAGATAAAATAATAAAACCAACACAACTTCACCGCTCAGGAACCACCTTTTGCAAGAGTGTGCCATTGCTGGCGTATGCAGATGAAATTGACATCATTAGCTCAAGTAACCGCGCCGTAAGTTCTGCCTACTCCGGTTGGAGAAAGGAGCGAAAAAAATCGGGTTGCTGGTGAGCGAGGACAAAACGAAGTACCTTCTGTCATCATGCAGATAGTCATCGCATTCGCGCCTTAGCACGCACGCCACTGTTGGCAGCCATAAGTTTTAACGCCAACAATAATGTCAGCTTAGAAATGCAGCAAAGAATTACCATTGCCAATAAATGTTACTTTGGACTGAGAAGGCAATTGAGAAGCAAAGTCCTCTCTCGACGAACAAAAACCACGCTCTACAAGTCGCTCATAATACCCGTTCTGCAGAAGCATGGACGACGACAGCCCCAGATGAGTCTGCCCTTGGAGTATTCGAGAGAAAGGTTCTTCGAAGGATTTATGGGCCCCTACGCGATGCTTACGGTGTTTACCGAAGAAGATTCAATGATGAGTTGTATGAGCTCTACGCAGACATCGACATTGGGTTGGCCATGTAGTGCGAATGGAAGAAGATACTCCGGCCCGAAAGGTATTCTTGTTGGAACCCACTTATGGAAGCAGAGGAAGAGGGAGGCCCCCACTCCCTTGGAAAGACCAAGTGGAGAACAATCTGCGATCCCTTGGCTTTTATGATTGGCGTCCACTGGCAAAGGATAGAATCAGGTAGCACGCTTTGTTGGAAGGTCAAAATCGTTTAGACGGTTAAACAAACAGCTATTAAGGGCTGTTGACCTATATATGTATGTATGTATGGAAGGGCATTAAAACTAATTTTTAGAATTTTTTAAAAAACCTAATTTAACCGGTTTCCATGATTGATACAGTTTATTTTTGCTTCTTCACAATCCGGGTCGTTTTCGGTTTTAAAAATGAACAGTTTCAAACAACAATGATTACGGTTTTCATCCCTTGCTTAAAACATAGCAAATATATAACTCTGGTGAGGCACTCTAATCTACATTAATACATAAAGTATACTAACTCTCGTAGCAACGTCTGTATAACACATTGGTTGCATTTGACAGATGAAAGATAAAATATACCGGACCGACTATTAGTTGTGCGGTTTGGTCAGTTAGAGAATTTATTAGAATCGTTGCTGCCACAACTAACCTACAATAATAGCATACACTTTCATAAATACATGTGCATGTACATAGCGAGCACGTAACCCCCCTACAAACCAGATACCGGTTACCAATGTAGCTAAATGCTTGGTTTCATTAATTTCTCATATGGTCTACAAAGTGGCTATTTTTGTTCAGGCGGCGTGAAGATTTTAACCATATGTGTGACTTCGCATCTCCTTGCACACATAGAATTATCCCATTGACAAAAACTATACCTGTACTTTTCAATACTTCCAGTCTTAAAAAATTTCCCTTTCCAAAACCAGTTAATGTTTTGGCTAAGATGTAGTTAAAAATATTTTCTCAATTCGTTTTTGTTTTGGCTAAATTGTGGTGAAAAATATACGTTCAGTTGGTTATTGTTTTGGCTAACATGTGGGGAAAATTATTGGCTGAATCGGTTACCAAAGTGGCTAACGTATGGTTAATTTTATTAGCTGAATTGGTTAATGAAATACCAGTTATAGTGGTTATTGTCAAATAGATATACCTACACATTTTTTTCAAATAAATTACACGAAAATGCATAATTTTAATATATATTTATATGTTTTATTGAAATAATTGTTTAATACATTGGAATAATTAATATTACAGCTAATTTCGTCAATACTTTCCATTGGTGCCAACAGCAGGATGGTCATAGCTATTCAGAAGTGTTGAATTCAAATGACTTTTCGGTAATTCTATACGACAGGACGCAGTTGGTAAACAATGTCCAAAAATGTCGGGAGAGGTGTCAAAAGACGCGTTTTGACCTGGGCATCAATGATCCAAAAGCGGAGATTGGATTTTATATTTATATTAAGATATATTTGCAATGATAGTATTTCTGGGCAGAACACCATTTCTGTAAGTTTCGGAACATCAAATATGTGTGGTTGCAAAAACCTCATAAAATGGCAGACATTTTTTAACTTTGATTGCAAATATTTCTTTTCAGAAACATAAAATCTAATCTCCGCTTTAGGATGCCAAGGTCAATACGCCTCGTTTGACACCTCTCCCGACATTTTTGGACATTGTTTAGCAGCTGCGTCCTATCGTATAGAATTACCGAAAAGTCATTTGAATTCAACACTTCTGAATAGCAATAACGATCCATCTGTTGGCATAAATGCACTGCCGCCATCCATGATATGGTAACCAAATATCACTTCAGGTTCTCCTTTACCCTACTACATCGGCCCCACCATTGATACAACTGACCAACTTGAACAATATTTAACATCAGTATTTCCCCATCGGGTAATATGCAAAGATTTCAGTCATTGCCACTATTGGCTCAATTTCATAATAAGCACATATCTGGAACACCAAGTCAAAGAGTAGAAAATGGCATGCATGTTTTGCCATCCAATCAACTGCAACAACAACCACAATTTTCACATCAACTTTAGCATCCCCAACACTATTGGGCCAATACCAAATCCAACATCGCAGGCACCACCACATAATTCATATATGTCATCGCCTCCTCCAACTGCTGCAGGTATGGTGCCAGAAATGTTGCTATCAAATCACCTAAAGGCAGGCGATCCATATAGTCAATTACAACATCAAATGGCTGCTATATCGTTAGCAGTTAGCATAGACCAGCCCGTAACTTGCACTTGTAAACATGATAAAAACAATTCGGATTTGATCTTTGGAACCGTGGCACCACATCTCATCTTCATCTAAAATTAATGCCTAGATGTTACATTCATGTCGAAAACATGTTCAAAACTAAATTACTTACCTTGTTTGCTGCCGCTTTTGGTTTGCGAAAGAATTAAAACAATTGATTTAAAACGTTACTTGCAACATCTTTTTCTGTATTTTTTAATTTTTCGCTTTCAAAACGATTGAAAAATTTTTTCACTAATGTCGCTGAAATTTGGTTTTTGGGATATTTTACAATATATCATGCCGTTTCATTCGCACTCATAAGAAATGAATAATACAAACTCTGCAATGTTTTCCCTTTCTCACAAATCTTATGCATATTAACCGTAGGCTGGACATTTCGTACTTATGGGCACATATTTTAATATAACTTAGAACAATTTTTTTTTGGTCGCTTTAGGTTAAAAAAATCATTCCAATATTTTAGAAATTTGTGAAACTAAAAATGCGTATGTATTGGTAATTTTGGAAAATGTGGTTAGCAGTGGTTTGTAGGGCCTACACACCAGATACCGGTTACCAATGTAGCTAAATGCTTGGTTTCATTAATTTCTCATATGGTCTACGAAGTGGCTATTTCTGTTCAGGCGACGTGAAGATTTTAACCATATGTGTGACTTCGCATCTCCCTTGCACATATAGAATTCTCCCATTGACAAAAACTATATCTGCACTTTTCAATACTTCCAGTTTTAAAAAATTTCCCTTTCCAAAACCAGTTAATGTTTTGGCTAACATGTAGTTAAAAATATTTCCTCAATTGGTTTTTGTTTTGGCTAAATTGTGGTGAAAAATATTCGTTCAGTTGGTTATTGTTTTGGCTAACATGTGGTGAAAATTATTGGCTGAATCGGTTACCAAAGTAGCTAACATATGGTTAATTTTATTAGCTGAATTGGTTAATGAAATACCAGTTATAGTGGTTATTGTCAAATGGAGATACCTACACATTTTTTCCAAATAAATTGCACAAAAATGCATCATTTTTATTAAATATTTATATATTTTATTGAAATTGTTTTTTAATACATTCGAATAAATTATATTAAAACTAAATTTTTCAATATTTTACAAATTTGAATAGTTTGTGGGAAAAAGTAAGTAAAAATAAATAGTTAATTATTATAATTGTTATAAATAATAAATAGTCTTTTATTTTACCACTATTAATATTAAAACTTTATTATAATTTTGTATTTAAGTAGTGTTATTCGATTATTAATAAGACTAGGACTTATTTACATTGTTGGAGTTTATCAAAATTAGTTTAGAGTACCATGAGGATATCATAACTAGTATTTATTTACATTTGTAAAGTATACAAACATTAATTTAGAGTAGAAAAAGATAGGACCCTAAGTATTTAGTAATATATTTTTTGTTTATTTTTGATTAAAAACATTGCTAAAATTGTATTATGCTTTTTAAATATAATAGAAGATAATATTTACAATAATTTAAATCTATTATCATTACTAGGTTTATTTACAAAAGCGGTACTATTTACATTATTCAGATTTTATTGTCGTTCATTGTACTAAAAAAAGAAAAGATGTATTATTAACAATGCAATAAAACTTGAAGATATATTATTTACAATGCATCTTTTTTAACAGTTAATTATTTCAAGGATTATTTACAAAAGTGGTACTATTTACAATATACATATTTTATTGTCAATTCTTCTTCTTTAAATGGTCATCTAACCGCCTGGGCGATTTTGACCGTCCAAAATAGCTCGCCAGTCGTTTCTTCGTTGCGCCAACTGGCGCCAATTGGAAACACCGCGGGATCGCAAATCGGTCTCCACTTGGTCCTTCCATCGGAGTGGTCGTCTCCCTCTTCCTCTGCTTCCACCGGCGGGTGCCGATAAGAATACCTTCTGGGCTGGAGCATCTTCGCTCATTCGCACTACGTGGCCTAGCCAGCGAAGCCGCTGTGTTTTAATTCGCTGAACTATGTCGGCGTCTGCGTAAAGTTCATACAGCTCATCATTAAATCTTCTTCGGTACTCGTCGTCGCCAACGCGTTGAGGTCCACAAATCTTTCGAAGAACCTTTCTCTCGAATACTCCCAGAGCCGCCTCATCAGATGTTGTTAGTGTCCACGCTTCTGCACCATATAGCAGGACGGGTGCGATGAGTGACTTGTAGAGTGTTATTTTCGTTCGTCGAGAGAGGACTTCACTTTTCAATTGCCTACTCAGTCCGAAGTAGCATTTGTTTGCAAGAGTGATTCTTCGTCGGATTTCTAGGCTAACATTATTGCTGGTATTAATGCTGGTTCCCAGGTAAACGAAGTCCTTTACTATTTCAAAATTATTGCTGCCAACAGTGGCTTGGTTGCCAAGGCGCGAATGCGCTGACTCTTTGCATGATGACAGAAGGTACTTCGTTTTACCGTCGTTCATCACCAATCCCATTTTCTCCGCTTCTTGTTCCAGCGCGGTTAAGTTCTCCAGCTTGTATTATTTTCTCCAGCATTAAGCTAAAGAAATCGCACGATAGGGGGTCACCCTGTCTGAAACCTCGTTTAGTTTCGAACGGCTCGGAGAGGTACTTCCCAATTCTGACCGAGCTGGCGGTGTTGCTCAAGGTCATTTTGCATAGCCGTATAAGTTTTGCGGGGAAACCAAAATCAGACATAGCGGCATATAGGCAGCTCCTTTTCGTGCTATCGAAAGCGGCTTTAAAATCAACAAAGAGATGATGTGTGTCGATTCTCTTTTCACGTGTTTTTTCCAAGATTTGGCGTATTGTAAAAATTTGGTCGATGGTAGATTTACCAGGTCTGAAGCCACACTGATAAGGGCCAATCAGTCTGTTCACATCAGGCTTCAGTCTTTCGCACAATACGCTTGATAGGACCTTATATGCGATATTCAATTCATGTCAATTCAGGATAATATAATAAGTATTTATAAAGAATGGATTAAAACTAGTTAAAGATAATTATATAGGAAACTATATACATTATTTGGTCAAACACTATAAAGTGGGTGACTAAATACTACTTTGTCGATATTGTATATCCTTTAGCGGATATTTGCAATCTCAGTTGTTAATATACATGTCCAAAACAGTTTCTAAAAGGTATAAACTATAACTATAACTATTGTCAAATATTTCGATTCTATTTTTAGATAAATTGATTGCTTGAATCAGAACAGAGTTCGAAAAGTTTCTCCGTTATTTCTGACCTGTTTACGAATTGAAAATTTTACAATGAACAAAAACATTAAATTCAATGCACAAGTAGTTGTAGTCTTTACTTTCGTTGGGAAAACCTTTTTGCTTTTTATTTAGTACCACGCTTAGTATTCTATGTAATCGTAAGCCTACCCCATTGTACAACTCTACAAGTTAGTTATGTCGGCATCCCTTTCTCTTCCTTCTCTCTCTAGCTCATAGGCGTATGACACTCACTCACATGTCAAACAAGCGTTTGACACTCACTCGTGGCTGGGTAGCTGGTCAGCTACCAATGAAGGGATGCAAAGCCTTAGTGCAAAAATGGACTGAATTTTACAGCTGGGCTGCTGTGTTAATTTCTTTCACTGAATTTAGTATGAAAACGTGTTTATAAATTTGTAAAATAACTCATAACAAGCCCTAACTGAATAAAAATAGATGGTAGTTCTATACGACCGTACGTAACTGCTAAAACACTTCCAAAATTATCAGAAGACGCGCTTTGACCTCGGAATCAATAATAATCCGAAAGCGGAAACTCGATAATATATTTCTATCAAGAGATATTTGCAATCAAAGTTGAACATTTTCTGTCATTTTCATGTGTGTCAGGAAATACTGAGGATCCCGTAGCCGGTGATGGACCGGCTAGGGTTATTTTTTTGAAGCGCGGCCGAAGCCCGCCTACGCAAAAAGGTGTTCTGCATATAAATACCATCGATCAGGCCACCCGTTTGGGATCGGACCTAGGCCATTTATTGGTTTTTGCCAATAACTTTTCACTGAAATAAAATATTTTCCGCTTTCGGATTATTGATACCGAGGTCAGAACGCGTCTTTTGATACCTTTCCCGATATTTTTGGACGTGTTTTACCAAAATGGGATTGGTGGTGAACGAGGGCAAAACGAAGTACCTTCTGTCATCATGCAAAGAGTCAGCGCATTTGCGCCTTGGCAACCAAGCCACTGTTGGCAGCAATAATTTCGAAATAGTAAAGGACTTCGTTTACCTGGGAACCAGCATTAATACCAGCAATAATGTTAGCCTAGAAATCCGACGAAGAATCACTCTTGCAAACAAATGCTACTTCGGACTGAGTAGGCAATTGAAAAGTGAAGTCCTCTCTCGACGAACGAAAATAACACTCTACAAGTCACTCATCGCACCCGTCCTGCTATATGGTGCAGAAGCGTGGACACTAACAACATCTGATGAGGCGGCTCTGGGAGTATTCGAGAGAAAGGTTCTTCGAAAGATTTGTGGACCTCTACGCGTTGGCGGCGGCGAGTACCGAAGAAGATTTAATGATGAGCTGTATGAACTTTACGCAGACGCCGACATAGTTCAGCGAATTAAAACACAGCGGCTTCGCTGGCTAGGCCACGTAGTGCGAATGAGCGAAGATGCTCCAGCCCAGAAGGTATTCTTATCGGCACCCGCCGGTGGAAGCAGAGGAAGAGGGAGACCACCACTCCGATGGAAGGACCAAGTGTAGACCGATTTGCGATCCCGCGGTGTTTCCAATTGGCGCCAGTTGGCGCAACGAAGAAACGACTGGCGAGCTATGTTGGACGGTCAAAATCGCCCAGGCGGTTAGATGACCATTTAAAGAAGAAGAAGAAGTTTTACCAGAATTACCGTTGTTTTCGTTGTTTATAAAGTTATTTCCATCTGTTTATATGACTAACTAATTAGAAAACATCTGGATTATTTGCAATAACTTTTCCTATGTAATATTACTGAAAAAGGAGTCTTTACCAAGGAAAAACAGTTCAGTAGCTGCGAACTTGTGAAGCCGCCCCAACTATTATTTTTAAAGTAGTTTTGTTTAGTAATTCTTTTTTTTTTATAAAAAGTTTAATTTATTAATTTTATTTAACATGTACATGTCAGAAAAAATGGGTTTTATAATAATAATTTTGAGGGATATACCCCTGAGAACATCAAGGCCGACATCCTCTACCAAGTTTTGGTGTGCTGCTTCGAAGTTTTCCTACGAATTGGGACCATGTTTTATGCCGACTCCGAGCGACATCTATCATGGATGATGAATTTTTCCTCAGAAGCTTTTATTTTCATGACAGAAACAAACTCTGAGGGTTCATGTTCATTAAAGGTATTAAAATAGAACATGCTACCGCACGCGTGGGAGTCGAGATGTTTATCACCCGAACCAAATAGAGTATAATAATATACTCTCTTTGACGAAAGTGCGATTCTCTAACTCGCCTTAACAATAAGATACGACGAATTGAAATATGTGGCATTTCAGTCGAAGTAGAAGTAAACATTGGGTAAATCTAAGCCCCGCCCCCCGAGACATAAGGAGACATCTTCGCAAGCACTACGATGAGATCCGGCACCATATTTCTTTGCCGTTTGATCTACGGAGCCATAGGCGGGCTCTAAATGACCTCTACACCGAGTCGGTAGACAGTTCCCTCAGATCTCGGCCTGTGAATCCCGTTATCAGTACTGAGCCACCTGAATTGGCTGAAGAGGAGCGTGTACTTCCGAGGCAGACTATAGTCATGCTAGCACAACTTCGCTCTGGATATTGTAATAGGTTACTTACTTATCCAGACTGAGCCCCAACATACCAAACACATGTCCTGCATGTGGTATGTCCCCTCATGATACTAAACATGTCTTTACCTGTTCAATCGAACCTACTCTTCTAACACCTACATAACTCTGGTCAAACCCTGTGGAAAGTGCGCGTTTCCTCGGACTTCCGTTAGAAGAGCCTGATGACAATTTAGATCGTGCCCATTAGGCATGGCGAAGCACGGTTAACAACAACAACAACATTGGCTAAATCTTAAGTACAGCATTTGACAGCGCCGCCGTCCATGTCGCAGTAGCGCAGGTGATAAAAGTCCGGATTAAAACGCGTGCGTCGCGGGCTCGATTTCAGGATTTCGGAGTATTTTTTTTAATTTTTAATTTTATTTTTATTAAATTTAATTCTAAGCGCAAATAAATTTTTCCAATTAATGGAACAGTGTTTGAACTGCGTTAACAGAGACCACAGCATCTGGACTAAGTTTTTTTTATATTTTATTTTTATTAAATTAAAATTTATTTTAAAAATATGCCAAAAGTTATATTTTTTCCACGATTTAAGCACGAGCATCGGTTTAACTTCTTAACACCACCAAATTAATTCGCGTTACCTAAAGTCTAAACACTTTTCGTGTGGTTAAAACTTAGCGAATAGGGAAAAGCGTTAAAAATGGTGCTGCGAAATTAACGAAAACCCCTGGCGTTAAAATAGTTACAGAATCGACCTACTGATATGTAATTTTTCTTTATCAGGCATTATAAAACGTGCAGGCATAACGCTTTCGTTTTCCTAGACCGAAGTGTAAAATCTAACGCAGTCTCTTTCGTATTGATCACTTCTCGAAAATTAAAAAAAATATGACAGAAACACAACAGTATTTTATACAATAATTCGCATTTTCGATTGCCTTTAATTCAGCTAAATAATTCCACAAGATTGTCAAGTGAAAATAAGATTTGCAGTTATGAACGCACTTGCTTCATGTGAAGTGTTTTGTACAAAAACGCTCGTTTTATGTTGTAGTGTGTACATAGTCTAAGTATGAATTATTGTTGATATTACTCCGACAGTTATATTAAGATGAACCCTTATTCAGTGTTATCGGACCCAATATACATTATTATTTATATGGCATTAAGGTTATGGATATGGGAAGATTGCATCCAGCCTTATTATTAATTTCTTACATGTTAGACAAAGGCAAATATACAAGTGAAAAACTAAATGCGCTTAGCCAGATGGTCAATTGGTGGTCGTTATCGTGAAGTGAAAAAAATCTTGTCACTTTAGTTATTACTGGACGTTTTCCTTTCTTCACTTCAATGAGCTCTAAAATTCGATTAGTATATGTGCGGTGCAAAATGAAGAACATTTTGAGTTGCGTTGACACAAGTGATTCTTGCTAAACAATCGTTTATTATAGAATTATAAGAATAAAATTTGTTTTTATCACTTAAGACCTTTAAATTTGTAAAAAAAAAATCATAGTTAGAATTTTTTAAAATTTTGACGTTAACACCAATTTTATATTGGCAATTTTATATTGGACGAAAATCAAAAGTCGAAAATCGTGGTGAATTGACGTATTTACTTCTCACTTCCCTATAACGCAGGAACCTGCAGGAATACCTTTCATTCCTTAACTAAATACTTTAAATACTAGGGTATGCATTTACAAATTAAGTTAGGTTCGACAAAAGCCTATTAAAAGCTAAAATTCCTAGAAAGTGAAATGTAAGCAGATTGGAGAAAAATTTTGGCATTGATCGTGGTGAATGACATTTCGCAATGCGTATACGTATATATAGTCACCATAATGTGAAAAGGAGATAGTCGATTTTTTCACCAAATCTTGTTTGTAAAAAAGTTTAATGCACAATTTCTTAATGCATCTTTACTAGAATCCTTTGCCCTATTGAACGACCTTAAAATTATCCAAGGAGTAGAATCTGGCGTTTTCCAATCATTTATGTGTTATATGGTTTAAAAGCAAATACCAATATTAGAGCTATGGCCTTTTCATACTGGGCTAGCAATATACATATTGTTTAGGTATAGAGATCTAGTAAAAACAGGTTAATTCTTTTTTTTTCGAAAACCTGTATAGTTTTTAGCTGGTTTTCGAAATTATGAAGTCTATTTCCTGCGTAGACACAAACCGATCGAAATGCCCAGTACCTGATATATGGACTATTTAAATCGATCAACTTTTTCCAAAGAGCTGTGCATTGGAATCTTTGCAAGTGCATTAATCGATATTTTATGGCTTTGTTGTAAATTTATTTACATTATTCAAATTTGCAATTAATTTCTGGTAGATTTTCAAATGTGTGACAAAACTGGTATTCAATATTTTTCATAACTGTGTTTTGTAATTCAGTCTTATCTCAAGTCACTAAAAATAAAATTTTTCATGAGAGACAATTTTTTGTGACTTGAGATAATTTTGGTATTATGTAAGAGAAGCTCACAAGAAATTCAGCAATGGTGAAAACACACCTCCATAAATCTTGACTACAGTATTTGACAGCGCCGCTGTACATGTCGCACTAGCGCAAGTGGTAAACATTTCAACTATAAAGTGCGCGTCGCAAGTTCGAACTCAGGACCTCAGACAATTTATTTTTTTATTTGATATTTACTAAATTCGGGCTCTAATTTTTTTTAGATTAGCAACTTTATAACCCAAAATGTTTCAGTTCGTTTCCTGTCCAGAACCAGCCATTTTGTATCAGACAACAACGTTGTGATCTTGATATTTATCTGAATTAATTTCGGATGCGTATAGAAGCTCGGTTCGTTTAGTTTTTTGTAGCAGATTTTTTGACAGCCAACCCTTAAGCTCAATTTATTGGTTCGTTATCGGCATTGTGAAGGCCTACAAGTAAGCTATTGTGGCGATTATTCTCAAGCATGTACTATCCCTAACTCAATAACACTCCCACCACTAGTTAAACCACAACAGAGATAACGATGGCTACGCTTATGCATGCAAGCGTGTAACTAGGAAGAGGAAGAGAGATGGCGCGAGTGTTTGCGAATACGATGCAAAGAGGAGATGCCAATAAATAACACCGACCCTTCCAGAACACGAAAAGCGAACAACCAAGAAAGTTCTCGGTGCGTAGGCAAGCACCCTGTTGGACTATATAAGGCGGTGACCAAGCAAGGCGGGTTGATCAGTTTATTTTCAAGCGTTGTTCAGTGAACTACTGTAAAGTTACCAAACTCTCAAAATTGTTTTGCGTTTACTACTAGTTAATAAAACTAGCTATTAGTTACAATATCTGTGCGTGTGTTTATTTGACTTTATAGTGATCGAACCCAGGATTGATAATTAAGGAATCATCGAATTCGTCACACTATGTATCAGCTGTTCATCCATAGCTGTGTCCACCATGTAAAGAGCTTGTGAGTAAATGCAAAGTCGTACTCATTGAAGACAGACAAAAAGTAGGCGATGCTATAGAAACATACAATAAATAAATTAAATAAGAGAAATTAGTTGTGGCAAATTATTGTTTAAAGCGCATAATTTCATGTAGAACTATTTTTGCAATAGTTTTACTTATTTAAGTACCAGCTTTTGATATCTTTGAAATCTTTATAAAAACTTCTGTGCTACCTATAAAAAACAACCATGTAGTTGATGTTGCCATGGCAATTCGCTTGTTCTTCTCTGCTTACAATAAAATTGCACGTGCTAATCTGAAAATTATCTTCAAATATTTCAACTTAAGAAGCATTTTTCTTATTTATATCGTATCTTAATATAGTTCCCTACCATTTAAAGTGTGTCTACTAAAATGCGCATGCTCATTTGTGGTTTTTGTTTTGTGTGTGCATGGTGTGTACCAAGCATGCATTTAAGGGTGCGCTTATGTGAAATTCCACGTCGCTTGAGCGCTGTAGTTATCGTAGTTTTGCCTTATTTTTTAGAAAATATTATAAACGTTATATTTCATATTACTGTGACGAATTCGATGAGTCTTCGATTGTTAATCCTGGGTTCCATCACTATAAAGTCAAATAGACACACGCACAGATATTGTAACTAATAGCTAGTTATATTAACTGGTAATAAACGCAATACAAATTTAAGAGTTTGGTAACTTCACAGTGGTTCACTGTTCAACGCTTGAAAATAAACTGATCCACCCGCCTTGCTTGGTCACTGCTTTATATAGTTCAACAGGGTGCTTGCACACGCACCGAGAACTTTCTTGGTTGTTCGTTCTTCGTGTTCTCGAAAGGTCGGTGTTATTTATTGACATCTCCTTTTTGCCTTGTATTCGTGAACACTCGCGCCATCTCTCTCCCTCTTTCTTGGTATACGCTTGAATGCATAAGACACATTGCCCGAACCAAACGCTTCTAGACGCCAAATGGTTGGCACAGCTTTATTAAACCTTATTTCTTCCAGGCATTGAAACTCCGACATCAAGCCCCAGAGATTCCCACAATGCATTACATTGTCACATATTCCAACGATTTTGTCCGTCCTTAATCTCGCATGCCTTTGTGCCTTCACTTTCGTTTCCAGTGATACCCGGAAAATATTCCTGCAACTCACTTCTCCAGGATTCCTTTCCATCCTCTCATACCCAGTGCACTGTTTCACTTTTTCCACTAAGTTGCGTTGCTTCCTCGGAACATGACCACTAGATGTTCGTCTTTTATACTCAGCACACTCTGCACACTTAGTAATCCTTTTCCTCACAGTTTGTCTGCAAACGATCCAATAGAACCGCCGCTTCCGTCTAGGCAAATATGCGACGCTTTGATGACATCTGGAATTCTCGCCTGGGGAAAAACAATAAGTGTTCGATGATTTTGGCCATCTTCACTTTCCAATATCCGATGCAAACAACCAGATGTTAGCTTTAAGCTACTCCATTGTGCCCAGTATGCTTATGCAATGCGACTCTCTGCTACTATCTCGTCTCTTCCCGGCTGTTTGCTTTCAGTTCTTCTAACAAACGGGCCTAATTTGGATCTTCCTCCTGGCCTTGCCGAATCTTCTTCAGAACGCACCTGTCCATGCAAGAGAATGGTCGAGGAGCAACCTCTGCCTTACGGGGCTCCTGCCTCTTCATCTTCAAGGCTACTTCCTTGGTGCTATAGCCACTATTGTATCCAAAGATCGGAGGTACGTCTGAGGCGTTGTAAGTCATAACCCTGTTCCTTACTTTGATGTGAATGTCTCGCTCAGCCAAGAAATCAACGACTATGATGACTTCGTCGACAATATTCGCTACAAAGAAATTGTGATACGTAGCCACAATCCCAATCACAACCTTACATCTCACCTCTCCCAGGACTTGCTTGCCTTCACCAGTTACTGTCCACAACTTAGCTTTCGGCAATCGTCTCACCTTCCCGCTGACCAAGTCCCTCCGAATGATGGAATGTGATGCACCAGTATCGACGGTCAGCAGGCTCTTTTTCTCTTCCAAGTACCCTTCAACAGTAGCATTAATCGCTTTCCGTCCGAGTTGTGACACAGATGTTATGGGACATTCATCTTACTCATCTTCTCTAGCTTTGCGTTTAGGTCCACTTGAATTGGTGGGATTACTGGAGCCAAAGCCGCAATAACGAGCTATGTGACCAGATCTTCCACACTTAAAGCATTTGATGCCACCGTCATTTTTCTGTTGCTTTCCTCTCAATGCTTCCAGAATTGTGTCTACCCAGTCTGGCCGTTCTACCTCCACTCGGTGAGCTTTGTACGCCGGCTTACTTAATTGCGAGGCTGTTTCCTGCGTTAGAGCATGTGATGCGGTCTCAGCAAATGATCTCTTTGGATTTGCGTATGTGGCTCGCTTCGTCTCCACATCACGTATTCCATTTATAAAGCTTTGGATTTTTACCCTTTCTGTGTATTCTACGGGTGGGTCTGCGTTTGCTAGATGGGCCAACTTCTCGATGTCCGATGCGAATTCCTGCAATGTCTCATTAGCCTTCTGAAAGCGATTCTATAGCTCTATTGGTATGTCTGCTTTCGATGTTCGCTATTATACCGTCTCTCAACTGCACCCATCAATGCTTCATAATTATTACGTTCACCATCAGGAATAGTCTGTAAGATTTCGGCTGCAGGACCCTTCAATGCCACGAAAAGTGCAGCAACTTTGTCTTCAGTGCCCCCATTGTTCACCGCTGCCGTTTTCTCAAACTGTAGCTTAAATACCTGAAATGGAACAGAACCGTCAAAGGATGGGGTTTTTACCTTGGGAATGCTCGTTGAAACAGTTGGACGATTAAGTTGCAATTCCTGGATATGACCTCGCAAAGCATCCACCTCAGCCTCAATTTTATCTTGAAATTGTGCAATTTTTGCATCTTGTGCTTCCAACTGCGATGACATATACGCCTTTTGTTCTTCCAGTTGAGCGGAGAGCTGTGATGAAATATGGGCCGAAATTTGAGACGGCATTTCTATAATGCGAGTCTCTTGGGCCTCCATTCGACATGCAATGTGTATTTTCTGTTCCTACAGCTGAGATGCCATGCAAGTTTTCTGTTCTTCCAGCTGAGATGCCATTCAAAATGTAATACGCGTCTCTTGTTCTTCCATTTTAGTCGACATCTGAGTTAATACAGCCAATATCATGTTTGTGTCCACGGTTGCTACTGGATTCGGAGACTCCTTTTTTTCTTCCATTTTTGTCGATGCCTCCTCCACAAGATGAAAAACATGATCATCAACGTTGATTCCTTCTGCTTCCATAGCCTCTCGCAATCGTGACTGTAACTCTGATTTATTGCTTGTAGTGTTTAGTCCGCGTTGTTCCAACTCATTTTTGAGTTGCTGAATCTTCAATTCATTCGGCTTCGCCATGCCCTTGTTATTCTTGAAATCACTGGTATTTATTTAACGATCCCACTTCTGACACCAATTGTGACAAATTCGATGAGTGTTCGATAGTTAATCCTGGGTTCGATCACTATAAAGTCAAATAGACACACGCACAGATATTGTAACTAATAGCTAGTTTTATTTACTAGCAATAAACGTTTAAGAGTTTGGTAACTTCACAGTAGTTCACTGTTCAACGCTTGAAAAAAAAACTGATCCACCCGCCTTGCTTGGTCACTGCCTTTATAGTCTAACAGGGTGCTTGCCCACGCACCGAGAACTTTCTTGGTTGTTCGTTCTTCGTGTTCTTGAAGGGTCGTTGCTATTTATTTCCATCTCCTTTTTGCTTTGTATTCGTGAGCACGCGCCCCACCTCTCGTCCTCTTCCTTGGTGCACGCTTGCATGCAAAGGCGTAGTTAACGTTATCTCTGTTGTGTTTAACTAGTGGTGGGAGTGTTATTGAGTTAGGGATGGTACATACTTGAGAATAATCGCCACATTATATTGTGACGAATTCGATGATTCCTTGATTATCAATCCTGGGTTCGATCACTATAAAGGCGAATAAACACACGCACAGATAATGTAACTAATACCTAGTTTTATTTACTAGTAATAAACGCAATACAAATTTAAGAGGTTGGTAACTTCGCAGTAGTTCACTATTGAACGCTTGAAAATAAACTGATCCCCTGTCTTGCTTGGTCACCGCCTTATATAGTCCAACAGGGTGCTTGCCTACGCACCGAGAACTTTCTTGGTTGTTCGCTTTTCGTGTTCTGGAAGGGTCGGTGTTATTTATTGGCATCTCCTCTTTGCATCGTATTCGCAAACACTCGCGCCATCTCTCTTCCTCTTCCTAGTTATACGCTTGCATGCATAAGCGTAGCCATCGTTATCTCGGTTGTGTTAACTAGTGGTGGGAGTGTTATTGACTTAGGCATGGTACATGCTTGAGAATAATCGCCACACTGCCCTCCACCTAAGTCTGATCGTCCCGATCAGACACATTGCCGGAACCAAACGCAGCTAGCCTTTCCAAATGGACCACCTTCATCTTATTCCTTGGCCTTCCCATAGTTTGTATGCGATATACCACATCGTTGATCCGTTTTATGACTTTGTATGGGCCTTCCCAGTTACATTGTAGTTTTGGGGACAAACCTTTCTTACGCTGTGGGTTGTATAGCAGCACTAAATCTCCTTCTATAAAACCTTCCGAATTTATTGCTTTGTCGTACCTGGCCTTCATCTTATCGCTCATGATCTTAGTCCGTTGTCTCACAAGGTCGTGAATTTCTCTCATTTCTTCTTCCAATACGCTAGTAGATTTCCGAGCATTTACTCCTGCATCAGCGTTTATCCCAAACTTCAAGTCAGCTGGCAATCGAAGATCATTCCCGAAAATTACCTTTGCAGGAGTCTGACCAGTTGTTTCATGTACTGCAGAGCGATATGCCATTAGGAATAAGGATATGTGAGTATCCCAATCCTTCTGGAACTTATCCACTACTTTCCTCAGGTGCTCTTCCAAGGTTCTATTGAATCGTTCCACCATGCCATCTGACTGAGGATGTAGTGCAGTTGTTCGAGTTTTCCGAATGCCCAATGTCTTGCACATTTCCTGGAACACAGCTGATTCGAAATTTCTGCCTTGGTCAGAATGTATCTCCATCGGTGCACCAAACCGAGCTACCCAATTGTTAGTAAACACCTCTGCTATTGTTTCTGCCTCTTGATTTGGAATAGGGTACACTTCTGGCCATTTGCTGAAATAGTCCATAACCACTAGTACATATTTGTTTCCGAGTTTACTAGTAGGAAATGGACCAGCTACATCCATGGCTATCCTCTCAAATGGCGCACCTGAGTTATACTGTTTCATTTGGCCATGGCTCCTTGATTTCGGTCCTTTAGCTTTGATACATACTTCACAGTTGGCAATCCACTCCGCGACCGATTGACGGCAACCAACCTAATAGAATCTTTGCTGGACTTTCTCCAAGGTCTTGGTGACTCCAAGGTGACCTCCGCTTGGACCGTTATGTAATTCATTGAGTACATCAGGGATTTTCTTCCTTGGGACGACTATCAGCTTTCGAACACATTGACCATCCCCACTCTCCCATATTCGATGCAAACAACCGGATTCTAATTGCAAACTATTCCACTGTGCCCAATATGACTTGGCAACAGGACTTTCTGCTGACATTTCCTCTCTTGATGGTCGCTCGTTTCGTTCGATTCCTTGCATTACACGTGCAAGCTCTGAATCTTCGTGCTGAAACCTTCTTAATTGATCCATGTCCCATTCGTCCGAAGATGTTATAGTCATGAGCCGCACATCTATAATGTCTTCCTTGGTCTCAGCTTTGGAACAATGCTTGCATTCCAAGTTACATGGTCTTCGTGACATTGCATCAGCATTTCCGTGGGTGCTACCTTTGCGATGCTCTATGGAAAAGTCATAATTTTGCAGTCGCTCTATCCACCGTGCCAATTGACCTTCCGGATTACGGAACTGTAAGAGCCATTTCAACGCTGCATGGTCTGTCCTGACGTGGAATCGTTGCCCATAGAGATACTTGTGGAAATGCTTAACGCACTCTACCAATGCCAACAGTTCTCTCCGGGTTACACAATAGTTCCTTTCAGGCTTCCCAATTGTTCGGCTATAGTATGCAACTACCTTCTCCTGTCCATCAACAATCTGGGACAAAACACCTCCTATAGCATAACCACTCGCATCTGTATCCAGAATAAACTTTGAACCTGGAATTGGATATGCTAACATCGGGGCAGTGCATAGTCGTTTCTTCAATGTTTGAAAAGCCACCTCCTGTTCCTTCTTCCATTCAAAACTCATATTCTTCCTTGTAAGGTCGTGGAGACTACTAGCTACGCTGGCAAAATTTGGTACAAATCGGCGATAATACGTGCACAGCCCCAGGAAGCTCCGTAACTCATGCAAATTTCTCGGTCTTGGCCAATCTTTTACGGCTTCGATCTTTTCCTTAGCAGTACAGATTCCCTCCGTAGTTACCTTGTGACCCAAATAACTTACTTCCTTTTTAAACAAGGAACACTTCTTGGGACTTAGTTTCAGACCAGCACCAGCTATTCTTTGGAAAACTTCCTCCAAGTTCTTTAGGTGTTCCTCAAAGCTTTTTCCCAGCACGATGATGTCGTCGAGGTACACCAAACATGTTTGCCAGTGCAATCCTTTTAGTATCTGGTCCATGAGTCTCTCAAAAGTAGCTGGAGCATTGCATAGCCCGAAGGGCATTACCGTAAGTTGCCAAAGCCCTTCTCCAACGCTGAAAGCCGTCTTCTCTTTATCTTCATCCTTTACCTCCACTTGCCAGTAGCCGCTTTTCAAGTCCAGTGTGGAAAACCATTTCGTGCCAGATAAGGAGTCCAGAGTATCGTCGATTCTTGGCAATGGATAACTGTCCTTTTTCGTTACGTCGTTCAATTTCCGGTAATCCACACAGAACCTCATTTGTCCATCTTTCTTTTTCACTAGTACTACCGGTGAGCTCCATGGACTAGCTGATGGTTCGATCACGCCCCTGTCACTCATTTCCTGTATAATTTCTCTTACTACTTGGCGTTTGGCCAATGGAATACTACGAGGAGCTTGGCGGATGGGCCTTGCATCACCAGTATCAATTTGATGCTTCACAACTTTGGTCCGTCCTGGTTTAGAACCATCCTTGTCAAATATGCTCGAGTACTTTGATAGAAGTTCCTTTGCCTTTTCCTGATGATCTTTTTCGAGGCCTGCCGTCCACGACGTGATATCATCTGAAAGATTAATCTTGACGGTAGAATCATTTTCCTGAGGCTGCTCACAATTGATAACTACCTCGACCTCTTGGCATTGTCCCAATATTGCTCCTTTAGAAAGTTTAATCGGCGATTTGAACTCATTAAGTACTCTTACCGGTACACGTCCATCTTGTTTTGTCATGCCCAAGGTTTTTCCTACTAATATGTTCGTCCTTGATTTGTTTGCTGCCTCGACAACCCACAACTTGTTTGTCCCATAATCTCCATCAATCTTTGCCCATATGATTGCTTCCGACTTCGGTGGAATTTGTTGGCTCTCCTCCACAAGCACTCGCTTACTAACGTATTTGTTTTCGTAACCAAAATTTAATGGCACATCCATGTTCTGGTAATTCATAATCCTGTTTTCCATGTCAATCTTGATGCCTTGCTCGCTTAAGAAGTCCACACCAACTATGATTTCGTCAACAATATCTGCTACTATAAAACTGTGTAGAACGGCCACGTTCCCAATTGCGATTTCACATGTTACTTCTCCCAGGACATGGGTGGCCTCACCAGTGGCCGTACGTAACTTTGCTCCATGCAATGGTCTCACCTCCTTGTTGACTAAATCAGATCGAATTATGGAATGCGATGCGCCTGTATCCACAGTTAGTACGTGATCTTTTCCATCCACATATGCAACAACAGTAACATTAATAGCTTTCCTTCCGATCTGTGAGACAGAGATTACGGGGCATTCATTTGCGGGAGCCAGTCCACGCCCCTGTCGGCTGGCTCGATTTAGTTTAACGACTGATTTTGTTGGGAGGTTTGCTCATCTCCTTCAGCTTTGCGTTTTCGCCCACCTGAATTGCTGGGGCTACTGGAGCCAGTGCCGCAATAACGTGCTATGTGACCTGGTTTTCCGCACTTAAAGCATTTAATGGCACCATCACTTTTTTTCTGTACTCCGTTCAACGGTTCCAAAATTTTGTCTACCCAAGCCGGAGTGTCCACTTCTACGCGATGAGCCTTGTATGTAGGTTTACTCAAAAGCGAGGCTGTTTCCTGCGTCAGAGCATGCGATACCGTTTCAGCGAATGTCCTTTTGGGGTTTGCATATGTGCCCGCTTCGTCTCCACATCGCGTATTCCATTTATGAAACACTGGATTTTCACTCTCTCCGTATATTCTACAGGTGCGTCCGCATTTGCTAGATGGGCCAATCTCTCGATATCCGATGCAAATTCCTGCAATGTCTCATTAGCCTTCTGACAGCGATTCTGTAGCTCTATTTGGTATATCTGTTTTCGATGTTCGCTACCATAGCGTCTCTCAACTGCACCCATCAATGCTTCATAATTATTGCGTTCACCGTCTGGAATCGTCTGTAAGATTTCGGCTGCAGGACCCTTCAATGCCACGAACAGTGCAGCAACTTTGTCTTCAGTGCCCCAATTATTCACTGCTGCCGTCTTCTCAAACTGTAGCTTAAATACCTGGAATGGAACAGAACCATCAAAGGAAGGTGATTTTACCTTGGGCGTATTCGCTAAAGCAGATGGACGATTTAGTTGCAATTCCTGCATACGACCTCTCAATGCATCAACCTCAGCATCGATTTTATCCTGCAATTGTGCAATTTTTGCATCTTGCACTTCTAGTTTCGATGACACCTTTGATTCCTGTTCTTCCAACTGCGATGAGATATATGCCTTCTGTTCTTCCATTTGAGATCTCATGTATGCCTTCGTTTCATCTAGTTGAGCTGAAATCTGAGATGCCATGCACGTCTTCTGTTCTTCCAACTGAGATGCCATGTAAGTTTTCTGTTCTTCCATTTTAGTCGACATCTGAGTTAATACAGCCAATATCATGTTTGTGTCGACGGTTGCTACTGGATTCGGAGACTCCTTTTTTTCTTCCATTTTTGTCGGTGCCTCCTCCACAAGATGAAAAACATGATCATCAACGTCGATTCCTTCTGCTTCCATAGCCTCTCGCAATCGTGACTGTAACTCTGATTTATTGCCTGTAGTGTTCAGTCCCCGTTGTTCCAACTCATTTTTGAGTTGCTGAATCTTTAATTCATTCAGCTTCGCCATGTCCTTGTTATCCTTAAATTCACTGGTATTTATTCAACAATACCGCTTCTGACACCAATTGTGACGAATTCGATGATTCCTTGATTATCAATCCTGGGTTCGATCACTATAAAGTCGAATAAACACACGCACAGATAATGTAACTAATAGCTAGTTTTATTTACTAGTAATAAACGCAATACAAATTTAAGAGGTTGGTAACTTCGCAGTAGTTCACTATTGAACGCTTGAAAATAAACTGATCCCCTGTCTTGCTTGGTCACCGCCTTATATAGTCCAACAGGGTGCTTGCCTACGCACCGAGAACTTTTTTGGTTGTTCGCTTTTCGTGTTCTGGAAGGGTCGGTGTTATTTATTGGCATCTCCTCTTTGCATCGTATTCGCAAACACTCGCGCCATCTCTCTTCCTCTTCCTAGTTATACGCTTGCATGCATAAGCGTAGCCATCGTTATCTCGGTTGTGTTAACTAGTGGTGGGAGTGTTATTGACTTAGGCATGGTACATGCTTGAGAATAATCGCCACAATATTTAAGTTACACTGGGCGTGTGTTTGTTGGTACGGCTAAGGGTTATTTTTTCGTTGGGCGGCCAAAGGCCCCCTACGCATAAAGGTGGTCTGCACATAAATGCCATGGATCACGAACCCCCATTTGGGATCGTACCTGGGTAATTTTTTGGTTTTTTGGCAATAACTGTTCATTGAAACAAAATATTTATTTCCGCCTTCGGATTATTGATACCGAAGTCAAAACGCGTCTTTTGATATCTTTCCCGATATTTTTGGACGTGTTTTAGCAGTTAAGTGTGATCGGATAGAATTACCAAAACAACATTTAAGTAGTCGGATAAATTTGTCGGCAAGTAGCATTTACTACTTCATTTTTTCAGCCTCCTGTTAAATACTTTACAAAATTTTATGAAAGAGATTTTGGACAACTTTTTGCCGAACATAGTATGTTAAAATTCGTATTGTATTCTTCAAAGTAATCCAAGCGGTTGCGAAAAGTCCTCTTGGCTATACTGCGGTCACTGGTTTCCTCTAAAGCTTCTCCTAGTGCATGAATATAAAACGCAGGTCGGTTTTTCATAGCAATTGTTAATTTATTTGTTTTGTAAATTCATAGCCTAAATAATTTTAATCGACAATTACCTGCTTTGTGTTTTTCGAACCGACAAATTTTAAAGACGTGATTGGCTGCCTGTTAAATTTTTCGACGGAAAAACCATAACGAGCACTACAGAAAACCAAATTTAGTTTAAGGAAGAGATAAATTTTAGCACGCAGTCGAGAAAACGGCCTAAATATACAAAATATATTTATTTTTATTCAGTTAGGGCTTATTATTAGTTATTTTCCAAATTTATAAAATCGTTTTGATACTAAATTGAGTAAAAGAAATTAACTAACACATCAGCCCAGCTGTAAAATTCAGTCCATTTTTGCATTAAGCCTTTGCATCCCTTCATTGTTAGCTGACCAGCAACCCAGCCACGAGTGAGTGTCAAACGCTTGAAGAGGTATTCAGAGAACGGCAGGACAAAATGAAGGCCGAAGTAGATGCTTTGCATGGCCGTATCCAGGAGCTGCAACTAAACCGTGCATCTGCCTCATCCCGGTCCCTTGATGGTTCTGCTCCTTTTCAGGTATTCAAGCTACAGTTTCAGAAGACGGCAGATGTGAGTAATTGGGGCACTGACGACAAAGTTGCTGCACTAATTGTAGCATTGAGAGACACTATAGTATAACAGCGGAATCAGATATACTAAATAGAGCTTTAGAATTGCTTCCAGAAGGCTAATGAGACTTTGCAGGAATTCGCTTCAGATATCGAGAGGCTGGCTCATCTAGCAATTCTAGACGCACCCGTTGAGTCCTCAGAAAGGGTAAAAGTTCAAAGTTTTATAAATGGGCAGGCCACATATGCAAAAAAAATTTGGGATAAATTGTGGCGCAGGAGGGAAGCTATTGTTATAGGATTTGTGCGTATGTTCATTTGACTTTATAGTGATTAGTAGTGGGACTATTTTATATATATATTAATATATTTATATTCGTTTAAAAATTTTCGAATGATATTTATTCGAGTAATTTATCCGTTTATTCGAATAGTGGTATTTGAATAGTTGCATTTAAATGCAAGAGATGTCGGAAGCGAAATTCACTGTCTTCATCGCTTGTACCTATGAGCATGCATTCACGTTTTGTATGTATGTATGTTTGCGTGTACAAATGTGTGCATAAGCTGTAGTGATATTCGTTTAACTATTCGAATACCTATTGTGACGAATTCGATGATTCCTTGATTATCAGTCCTGGGTTCGATCACTATAAAGTCGAATAAACACACGCACAGATAATGTAAGTAATAGCTAGTTTTATTAACTAGTAATAAACGCAAAACAATTTTGAGAGTTTGGTAACTTTACAGTAGTTCACTGAACAACGCTTGAAAATAAACTGATCAACCCGCCTTGCTTGGTCACCGCCTTATATAGTCCAACAGGGTGCTTGCCTACGCACCGAGAAATTTCTTGGTTGTTCGCTTTTCGTGTTCTGGAAGGGTCGGTGTTATTTATCAGAATCTCCTCTTTGCATCGTATTCGCAAACAATCGCGCCATCTCTCTTCCTCTTCCTAGTTACACGCTTGCATGCATAAGCGTAGCCATCGTTATCTCAGCTGTGTTTAACTAGCGGTGGGAGTGTTATTGAGTTAGGGATGGTACATGCTTGAGAATAATCGCCACACTGCCCTCCACCTAAGTCTGATCGTCCCGATCAGACACATTTCCCCGAACCAACCGCTGCTAGACACTCAATGGTTGGCACTGCTTTATTAAACCTCATTTCCTCCAGATATTGAAGCTCCGACATCAATCCTCTCCTGCAGAGATTCCCACAATGCATTGTAGTGTCACATATTCCAACCATTTTGTCCGTTCTTAATCTCGAATGGATTTCTGCCTTCACTTTCGTTCCCAGTGGTACCCGGCAAACATTCCTGCAACTCGTTTCTTCAGGATTCAGTTCCGTTCTCTCATGCCCATTGCACTGTTTCACATTATCCACTAAGTTGCGTTGCTTCCTCGGAATATGACCACCAGATGTTCGTCTTTTATTCTCAGCACACTCTGCACACTTAGTAATCCATTTCCTCACAGTTTGTTTGCAACCGATCCAATAGAACCGCCGCTTTACCTCTTGCAGCGTTTTCTTTATTCCCATGTGCCTTCCATCTGGGCACCTATGCGACGCTTTGATAACATCTGGAATTCTTGCCTTGGGAACAACAATAAGTGCTCGATGATTCTGGCCATCTTCACTTTCCCATATCCGATGCAAACAACCAGATATTAGCTTCAAACTACTCCATTGTGCCCAGTATGCTTTTGCAATACGACTCTCTGCTACCATCTCCTCTCTTCCTGGCTGTTTGTTTTCCTTTATTCCTTTCAACACACGTGCCAAATCTGGATCTTCCTCCTGGTCTTGCCGCATCTTCTTCAGGAGGTACTTGTCCGCGAAAGCCTTTGGTCGAGGAGCTACCTCTGCTTTACGAGGCTCCTGTTGCTTCATCTTCAAGATCACTCCCTTGGTAGTATAGCCACTATTGTGTCCAAAGACCAGAGGAACTTCTTGGCCGTTGTAAGTCATAACCCTGTTCCTTACGTTGATGTGAATGTCTCTCTCTGCCAAGAAATCGACGCCAATGATGACTTCGTCGACAATATTCGCTACCAAGAAGTTGTGATACGTGGCCACATTCCCAATCACAACCTTGCATGTCACTTCTCCCAGGACTTGCTTGCTGTCACCAGTTACTGTCCACAACTTAGCTTTCCGCAATGGTCTCACCTTTCCGCTGACCAAGTCACTCCGAATGATGGAATGTGATGCACCAGTATCGACAGTCAGCAAGCGCTCTCTCCCGTCCACGTAGCCTTCAACAGTAACATTACTCGCTTTCCGTTCGAGTTGTGACACAGAGATTATGGGACATTCATCTTCTCTAGCTTTGCGTTTACGCCCACTTAAATTGCCAGGATTACTGGAGCCAGTGCCGCAATAACGTGCTATATGACCAGATTTTCCACACTTAAAGCATTTAATGGCGCCATTGCTTTTTTTCTGTACTCCGTTCAACGCTTCCAAAATTTTGTCTACCCAAGCCGGAGTGTCCACTTCTACGCGATGAGCCTTGTATGTAGGTTTACTCAAAAGCGAGGCTGTTTCCTGCGTCAGAGCATGCGATACCGTTTTAGCAAATTTCCTTTTCGGGTTTGCATATGTGGCCCGCTTCGTTTCCACATCGCGTATTCCATTTATGAAACACTGGATTTTTACCCTCTCCGTATACTCTACAGGTGCGTCTGCATTTGCTAGATGGGCCAACCTCTCGATATCCGATGCAAATTCCTGTAAAGTCTCATTAGGTTTCTGGAAGCGATTCTGTAGCTCTATTTGGTATATCTGCTTCCGATGTTCGCTTCCATAGCGTCTCTCAACTGCACCCATTAATGCTTCATAATTGTTCCGTTCTCCGTCAGGAATAGTCTGCAAAATTTCGGCTGCAGGTCCCTTCAATGCCACGAATAATGCAGCAACTTTGTCTTCCATGCCCCAATTATTCACAGCTGCCGTCTTCTCAAACTGTAGCTTGAATACCTGAAAAGGAACAGAACCATCAAAAGATGGGGTTTTTACCTTCGGGACACTCATTGAAGCAGTTGGACGATTCAGTTGTATCCTGCACTTCTAGGTGTTTTTCAGTGAACTACTGCGAAGTTACCAAACTCTTAAATTTGTTTTGCGTTTATTACTAGTAAATAAAACTAGCTATTTGTTACAATATCTGTGCGTGTGTTTATTTGACTTTATAGTGATCGAACCCAGTAGCCCGATTCTGTAACTTTTAACCACGCGCCGAGCGTTAAGCTTATCGCCAAATTTTGGCGTTTGTTCTTAACGAAAATGCGATTCTGTAACTCTCCTTTAACGCCGCTAAACAGCTGACTCTTGATGGTGATAAAATATGGCAATACTTCTCTTTTCGCCGTATTTTGCACTAAATTACATGCAAAAAACTCAAAACTATTTTTTTTACTTTTTTCAAACGCTAAAACACTTGCAAATATATTAATGCTATTGTTAACACCTCGAAAATTATTCGCGTGTTAGCTAACACTTTTTGTGTGGTTAAAAGTTAGTGAATAGGGAAAAGCGTTAAAAATGATGTTAAGCGAAGTTAACGCTAACACCTGGCGTTAAAATAGTTACAGAATCGACGTATCGAGTTCGTCACAATACTATTCGAATAAAAGTATAAATTAATCGAATTTTTTATAGTGTACGACTATTCTCAAGCATGTATCATCCCTAACTCAATAACACTCCCACCACTAGTCAAACACAACAGGGTCAACGATGGCTACGCTTATGCATGTAAGTTATGTCGGTAATCCTTCCGTTTCTTTATCTCTCTAGCTCATAGGCGTTTGACACTCATTCGTGACAGGGTTGCTGGCCAGCTAACAATGAAGGGATGCAAAGGCTTAGGCCCGGTTTTTCAGTACGAGTTCAACTCAATTTGTCAGTTAAACTAAGCTTAAACTTGTTACGCAGTTTTTCAGTCTACTCTAAACGAAGTTTAAACGTAGTTTAAACGGCCAATCTGGCAGGGTTAAACTCTAGTTAACCTGTCAGCTGTTTGCATATTTGATGGGTTTGGTTGTGAAACATTAAACTGAACACAATTAAAAAGGACGATATTTTTATATTTAATTAAATAATGGATATATCATCTGGCGAAAGTGATTATAGTGATGCAGAAATAAGGAAAATCCTAACTGTTACAATACTGAGGAGAAGCAATTGCGTTGAATGTGTAAACAAATGTCATCTGTTGTCGTATCTAGATGAAAAAAAACCAATGTTGCCGTATAAAAAGCAAATCTTGAAAGCGGCCTTAACCTCTGACTGAAAAACCGCTCTCCAGTTTAACTGGAGTTTAAATTTATGCCGAGTTTAAGCAAACTTAGTTTAAACTGAGCTTAACCAAGGACTCAAAAACCGGGCCTTAGTGATAAAATGGACTGAATTTTACAGCTGGGTTGCTGTGTTAGTTAATTTCTTTTACTGAATTTAGTATCAAAGCGTGTTTAGAAATTTGGAAAATAACTAATAATAAGTCCTAACTGAATAAAAAGAAATGTTTTTGGTGCATCTAGTGCCGTTTTCTCGACTTCGTGCTAAAACTTATCCTTCCTTCAACAAAATTTTTGTTTTCTGTAGTGCCCGTTACGGTTTTTCCGGGGACAAATTTAACAGGCAGCCAATCCAACCCTTAAAATTGGTTGTTGTTGTTGTTAACAGTTCATTCCCACAACAGCCGGTTCTATCGTACCGGAGTGACGCGGGTTTTTTTACCCGGCCAAGGGCTGTTATTTCAGTGTAACCCTGTCCAATCTGTCCCGTCCCACACTTAAATTGTCATCCTTGGAGCAAACCCTGGCAGCTGAGTTGCTGCATTGTTTTTTTTACGGGCTGGGGTCGAACCCAAACCTGGACCAAGAGATTGGATCTGCTACGTTTGCTGGAAGAAAATTTATATTAAACGGTCGCATTCGGTTAAATGCGCCAAGTGTAAGAGATGGCTACATAAATCTGGATGCTCAGGGCTTAACCCTGCCATCGACAGACCCCGTCCTTTCTTTAGTACTTTCGAGGCAGCATGCTGTACACGCCTAAGGGCATCCCGCGGTACTCGTCGCTCTGGCGCTCAACACTCCTATCCCCTCCGGAATACGCCAGACATGAGCATCGCCGAGCGTCAGTCCCTCTTTCTCTGTCCCCAATGCCCCCCCCCCTGCTTTCAGCTTGCACGTGGGCCAGGACCACCACCTCCTCGTACCTACATCAGGATACGAAATAAATAAGAAAAATACTTCTTAAGTTGAAATATTTAAAGAAAATTATCAAATAAGCACGTGCAATTTTATTGTAAAAAGAGAAGAACCAGAGAATTGCCATGGCAACATCAACCAAATGGTTGTTTTTTATAGGTCGCACAGAATTTTGTTTAAAGATTTCAATGAAATCAAAACGTGGTAATTAAATAAGTAAAACTATTGCAAAAATAGTTCTACTTGAAATTATGCGCTTTAAACAATAATTTATGGTAACTAATTTATCTTATTTATTTATTTATTGCATATGCTTCTATAGCAGCACCAAGGCGAATTTATACCAGGTGATATCACGCCGAATTTGTTGCTGTATACACACACATACTTCATGTGTTTTGTTTTTCCTTTGGCGGCTTCTGTCAAAATGCATAGAATTTTTTTGTTTGGACAAAAGAAGCCACTGCTCATATGTTCTTATGAGATCACCTGTAAGTGAATTCGCCTTGAGCAGCACCTACTTTGTGTCTGTTTCCAATGAGTACGACTCTGCGTTTAATGACCTCTGAATGACAAGCTCTTTACATGGTGGGCACAGCTGTGGACGAACAGCTGTTACATATCTTACTTGTAGACTTTTACAATGCAAGCATGTACCAATCAAGAGGAAGAGAGATCGAGCGAGTGCTTGCGAATACAATGCAAAGAGGAGATGGCAATAAATAACACCGACCCTTCGAGAACACGAAGAGCGAACAACCAAGAAAATTCTCGGTGCCTAGTGACCAAGCAAGGCAGGTGGATCAGCTTGTTTTCAAGCGTTGAACAGTGAAGTTAACAAATTTGTGTTGCGTTTATTACTAGTAAATAAAACTAGCTATTAATTACAATATCTGTGCGTGTGTTTATTTCACTTTATAGTGATCGAACCCAGGATTAATAATCAAGGAATCATCGAATTCGTCACAATAGCCTTCGAATAAATGGATTTTTTATTCGAATAGTTCCATGCCTAACAGTGATCGAACCCAGGAGGAAATAATCGAAGACATTACCAAATTGTCTTAAAATTTAAATTGACCACGAAGTGTCTCCATACCCGATTCAAGTATTCAAAGGTAAGAAGGGAAAGGACGGGTATGCCGTTTTTAGTTTCAGAATTGGTTTACAAAAAACTGACAAATGCAAACACAAATAGAAAACACAAAAGAGAAAGCCAGTAGAATTGAAGTAATTCTTTACGACCGCACTTAACTGATAAAACACGTCCACAAATATCGGGCAGTGTATCAAAGGACTCGTTTTGACCTCGATATCAATAACCCGAATTCCTGCATTCGATTTTATATTTCTGTCAAGAGATTTTTGCGATCAAAGTTAACTATTTTCCATCATTTTCCTGTGGTTGTTTTAATCACACATTTTGGGTGTTCTGCAATGTACAGAAATGCGTTTTGGAAGAAATACTTGAGCTCGCGTAGACGGTATTGGATCGGCTAAGGGTTATTTTTTGGGAAGCGCAGCCTAAGGCTAACTACTAAAGATGTTCTGCACATAAATACCATGGATGACGCCCCCATTCGGGATGGGACCATATAATTTTTTTTGTTTTTTGCCACTAACTTTTTTTTTAAACAAGATATTTATTTTCCGCTTCCAGATTAACGCGTACTTTGACACCTCTTCCTAATTATTGAACGTATTTTAACAGTAACGTGCTGGCATATAGAGTTACCAAAGTCTTTCCTAAAAAGTCTTGCTCATGATGGATTTTTCTTCAGATTCTGAATCTAGACGTAAATACGCGTCTTTTGACCCATTCGATTTTATTGGCATAATTAAATTGCACCAGTACCGGATTTTTTGTGGGTAGTTTGCATTTTTTTATATTGATCATGTGTACCCACCTTTAGGTTTTACAGTTTTTCGATTATTCCGAACAAAGCAAAACGATTCATCGATTATTTGAAACAAAAAAATCTTTTGATACTGTGGCGATTATTCTCAAGCATGTATCATCCCTAACTCAATAACACTCCCACCACTAGTTAAACACAACAGAGATAACGATGGCTACGATTATGCATGCAAGCATGTACCAAGCAAGAGGAAGAGAGATCGCGCGAGTGTTTGCGAATACGATGCAAAGAGGAGATGCCAATAAATAACACCCATCGTTCGAGAACACGAAGAGCGAATAACCAAGAAAGTTCTCGGTGCGTAGGCAAGCACCCTGTTGGACTATATAAGGCAGTGACCAAGCAAGGCAGGTTGATCAGTTTATTTCCAAGTGTTGTTCAGTGAGCTACTGCGAAGTAACCAAACTCTTAAATTTGTATTGCGTTTATTACTAGTAAATAAAACTAGCTATCAGTTAGAATATCTGTGTGTGTGTTTATTTGACTTTATAGTGATCGAACCCAGGATTGATAATCAAGGAATCATCACAATTGGTGTCAGAAGTGGGATTGTTAAATAAATACCAGTGATTAAAAGGATAACAAGGACATGGCGAAGCTGAATGAATTAAAGATTCAGCAACTCAAAAATGAGTTGGAACAACGCGGACTAAACATTACAGGCAATAAATCAGAGTTACAGTCACGATTGCGAGAGGCTATGGAAGCAGAAGGAATCAACGTTGATGATCATGTTTTTCATCTTGTGGAGGAGGCATCGACAAAAATTGAAGAAAAAAGAGTCTCCGAATCCAGTAGCAACCGTGGACACAAACATGATATTGGCTGTAAACTCAGATGTCGACTAAATCGTCCAACGGCTTCAACTAGTATCCCCAAGTTAAAACCCCATCTTTTAACGATTCCGTTCCTTTCCAGGTATTGAAGCTACAGTTTGAGAAGACGGCAGCTGTGAATAATTTGGGCACGGAAGACAAAGTTGCTGCACTATTCGTGGCATTGAAAGGTCCTGCAGATGAAATCTTGCAGACTATTCCTGACAGCGAACGAAATAATTATAAGGCATTGATGGGTGCGGTTGAGAGACGCTATGGTAGCGAACATCGAAAGCAGATATACCAAATAGAGCTACAGAATCGATCCCAGAAACCGAATGAGACTTTGCAGGAATTTGCATCGGACATCGAAAGGTTAGCCCATCTAGCAAATGCGGACGCACCCGTGGAGTACACTGAGAGGGTAAAAATCCGAAGTTTTATTAATGGAATACGCGATGTAGAGACGAAGCGGGCCACATATGCAAACCCCAAACGGACATTCTCTGAAACGGTATCGCATGCTCTGACATAGGAAACAGCCTCGCTTTTGAGTAAACCTGCATACAAGGCTCATCGCGTAGAAGTGGAAACTCCGGCTTGGGTAGACAAAATTTTGGAACCGTTGAACGGAGTACAGAAAAAAGTGATGGTGCCATTAAATGCTTTAAATGCGGAAAACCAGGTCACATAGCGCGTTATTGCGGCACTGGCCCCAGTAACCCCAGCAATTCAGGTGGACGAAAACACAAAGCTGAAGGAGATGAGCAAACCTCTCAACCAAATCAGTCGTTAAACTAAATCGAGCCAGCCGAAAGGGGCGTGGACTGTCTCCCGCAACTGAATGTCCCATAATCTCTGTCTCACAGATCGAAAGGAAAGCCAGTAATGTTACTGTTGTTGCATATGTGGATGGAAAAGAGCACTTACTAACTGTGGATACAGGCACATCGCATTTAATTCGATCTGATTTAGACAACAAGGAGGTGAGAGCATTTCATGGAGCAAAGTTACGTACGCCCACTGGTGAGGACACCCATGTCCTAGGAGAAGTAACATGTGAAATCGCAATTGGGAACGTGGCCGTTCTACACAGTTTTATACAAGGTGGCGCAAAAGTAAGCTTCCGATGTTCAGCATATCGGTTGTGGCACGTGCAGTGTGTGCTGTTGCACCGTCTTGTTGGAACCACATGTTTTCCAATCCCAATTCATCAAGTTGCGGCAAAAGGAACTCGTTGATCATTGCTCTGTAGCGCTCACCATTCACAGTAACCGTTTGGCCACGACCGATTATTGGTCAAATAAATAGTCAGCAATATTCCGCGTTCTGGAGCAGTGTAGCGTAACATTGTTTATTAACGTGTATTTCGCATGTGTTTACTACACAAATGTCAAAACAGAACTGACTTTAGGGGCCAATCGCAAAATTTATAGCATTTTCTGATAGGAGGATTACTTTTGCGCAGTAACCGTTTTTCACCGACCGATTATTGGTCAAATAAATAGTCAGCAATATTCCGCGTTCTGGAGCAGTGTAGCATAACATTGTTTTTTAACGTGTATTTCGCATGTGTTTACTACACAAATGTCAGAACAGAACTGACTTTAAGGGCCAATCGCAAAATGTATAGCATTTTCTGATAGGAGGATTACTTTTGCGCCACTTTGTAGTAGCAGATATTGTTGACGAAATCATAGTTGGTGTGGACTTCTTAAGCGAGCAAGGCATCCAGATCGACATGCAAAACAGGATTATGAATTACCAGCCATTAAATTTTGGCTACGAAAACAAATACGTTAGTAAGCGAGTGCTTGTGGAGGAGAGCCAACAAATTCCACCGAAGTCGGAAGCAATGATATGGGCAAATATTGATGGAGATTATGGGACAAACAAATTGTGGGTTGTCGAGGCAGCAAACAAATCAAGAACGAACATATTAGTAGGAAAAACCCTGGCCATGACAAAACAAGATGGGCGTGTACCGGTAAGAGTGCTTAATGAGTTCAAATCGCCAATTAAATTTTCCAAAGGAGCAATATTGGGACAATGCCAAGACGTCGAGGTAGTTATCAATTGTGAACAGCTTCAGGAAAATGATTCTACCAGCAAGATTAATCCCTCAGATGATATCACGTCGTGGACGTCAGGCCTCGGAAAAGATCATCAGAAAAAGGCAAAGGAACTTATATCAAAGTACTCGAGCATATTTGACAAGGATGGTTCCAAACCAGGTCGGACCAAAGTTGTGAAGCATCAAATTGATACTGGTGATGCAAGGCCAGTCCGCCAAGCTCCTCGTAGTATTCCATTGGCCAAACGCCAAGTAGTAAAAGAAATTATACAGGAAATGAGTGACAGCGGTGTGATCGAACCATCAGCTAGTCCATAGAGCTCACCGGTAGTACTAGTGAAAAAGAAGGATGGAAAAATTAGGTTCTGTGTGGATTGCCGGAAATTGAACGACGTAACGAAGAAGGACAGTTATCCATTGCCAAGAATCGACGATACTCTGGAATCGTTATCTGGCACGAAATGGTTTTCCACACTGGACTTAACCTCTTCGGGTATAATGTCCACATATGTGGACAAAAGTTTTCTTTGTAAAATAATTGTCAATATTTCATTATTTTTCTCAAACAATATAACAATTTATTGGATACATATTCGCTCGCTTTTCTACATTTTTAGTTTCTCTCTTTACTTCTTCTGTCGCGTTCATTTCATACAATATTTTCAAATGGACTGAAATATGCAAGATTGGATCATATTTTGTCACAAGTGAGTCAATATTTTTTTTGTGTACACATAAACACTTTTACTTTTTTAATATATATTTATTTATTTTTAATAGAAAAACATTAAAATAGCTCTTTCTTTTTATTACATAAGAATATTTTGTTTTATTTTGCAGTTATATTAAAAATTAAAAATTTCGAAAAACTGTTTTTTAGTATAAAAAAAAAATGACAAAAAAAATTTTGTTTGAAATAAACTCTTCAGACACCAGTTATTAAAAATAAGTCATAAACAATTATTTTTTCGAGCGTATTTTCGGTGCGGGATTGAAGAGGTTAAAAAGCGGCTACTGGCAAGTGGAGGTAAAGGATGAAGATAAAGAGAAGACGGCCTTCAGCGTTGGAGAAGGGGTTTGGCAATTTACGGTAATGCCCTTCGGGCTATGCAATGCTCCAGCTACTTTTGAGAGACTCATGGACCAGATACTAAAAGGATTGCACTGGCAAACATGTTTGGTGTATCTCGACGACATCATCGTGCTGGGAAAAAGCTTTCAGGAACACCTAAAGAACTTGGAGGAAGTTTTCCAAAGAATAGCTGGTGCTGGTCTGAAACTAAGTCCCAAGAAGTGTTCCTTGTTTAAAAAGGAAGTAAGTTATTTGGGTCACAAGGTAACTACGGAGGGAATCTGCACTGCTAAGGAAAAGATCGAAGCCGTAAAGGATTGGCCAAGACCGAGAAATTTGCATGAGTTACGGAGCTTCCTTGGGCTGTGCACGTATTATCGCCGATTTGTACCGAATTTTGCCAGCGTAGCTAGTAGTCTCCATGACCTTACAAGGAAGAATATGTGATTTGAATGGAATAAGGAACAGGAGGTGGCTTTTCAAACATTGAAGGAACAACTATGCAGTGCCCCGATGTTAGCATATCCAATTTCAGGTTCAAAGTTTATTCTGGATACAGATGCGAGTGGTTATGCTATAGGAGGTGTTTTGTCCCAGATTGTTGATGGACAGGAGAAGGTAGTTGCATACTATAGCCGAACAATTGGGAAGCCTGAAAGGAACTATTGTGTAACCCGGAGAGAACTGTTGGCATTGGTAGAGTGCGTTAAGCATTTCCACAAGTATCTCTATGGGCAACGATTCCACGTCAGGACAGACCATGCAGCGTTGAAATGGCTCTTACAGTTCCGTAATCCGGTAGGTCAATTGGCACGGTGGATAGAGCGACTGCAAAATTATGACTTTTCCATAGAGCATCGCAAAGGTAGCACCCACGGAAATGCTGATGCAATGTCACGAAGACCATGTAACTTGGAATGCAAGCATTGTTCCAAAGCTGAGACCAAGGAAGACATTATAGATGTGCGGCTCATGACTATAACATCTTCGGACGAATGGGACATGGATCAATTAAGAAGGTTTCAGCACGAAGACTCAGAGCTTGAACGTGTAATGCAAGGAATCGAACGAAACGAGCGACCATCAAGAGAGGAAATGTCAGCAGAAAGTCCTGTTGCTAAGTCATATTGGGCACAGTGGAATAGTTTGCAATTAGAATCCGGTTGTTTGCATCGAATATGGTAGAGTGAGGATGGTCAATGTGTTCGAAAGCTGATAGTCGTCCCAAGGAAGAAAATCCCTGATGTACTCAATGAATTACATAACGGTCCAAGCGGAGGTCACCTTGGAGTCACCAAGACCTTGGAGAAAGTCAAGCAAAGATTCTATTGGGTTGGTTGCCGTCAATCGGTCGCGGAGTGGATTGCCAACTGTGAAGTATGTATCAAAGCTAAAGGACCGAAATCAAGGAGCCATGGCCAAATTAAACAGTATAACTCAGGTGTGCCATTTGAGAGGATAGCCATGGATGTAGCTGGTCCATTTCCTACTAGCAAACTCGGAAACAAATATGTACTGGTAGTTATGGACTATTTCAGCAAGTGGCCAGATGTGTACCCTATTCCAAATCAAGAGACAGAAACCATAGCAGAAGTGTTTACTTACAATTGGGTAGCTAGGTTTGGTGCACCGATGGAGATACATTCTTACCAAGGCAGAAATTTCGAATCAACTGTGTTCCAGGAAATGTGCAAGACATTGGGCATACGGAAAACTCGAACAACTGCATTACATCCTCAGTCAGATGGCATGGTGGAACGATTCAATAGAAATTTGGAAGAGCACCTGAGGAAAGTAGTGGATAAGTTCCAGAAGGATTGGGATACTCACATCTCCTTATTCCTAATGGCATATCGCTCTGCGGTACATGAAACAACTGGTCAGACACCTGCAAAGGTAATTTTCGGGAATGATCTTCGATTGCCAGCTGATTTGAAGTTTGGGATAAACGCTGATGCAGGGGTAAATGCTCGGAAATCTACTAGCGTATTGGAAGAAGAAATGAGGGAAATTCACGACCTTGTGAGACAACGGACTTAGATCATGAGCGATAAGATGAAGGCCAGGTACGACAAAGCAATAAATTCGGAAGGTTTTATAGAAGGAGATTTAGTGCTGCTATACAACCCACAGCGTAGGAAAGGTTTGTCCCCAAAATTGCAATGTAACTGGGAAGGCCCATTCAAAGTCATAAAACGGATAAACGATGTGATATATCGCATACAAACTTTGGGAAGGCCAAGGAATAAGATGACGGTAGTCCATTTGGAAAGGCTAGCTGCGTTTGGTTCCGGCAATGTGTCTGATCGGGACGATCAGACTTAGGTGGAGGGCATTGTGGCGATTATTCTCAAGCATGTACCATCCCTAACTCAATAAAACTCCCACTACTAGTTAAACACAACAGAGATAACGATGGCTACGCTTATGCATGCAAGCATGTACCAAGCAAGATGAAGAGAGATCGCTCGAGTGTTTGCGAATACGATGCAAAGAGGAGATGCCAACACCGATCCTTCGAGAACACGAAGAGCGAATAACCAAAAAAGTTCTCGGTGCGTAGGCAAGCACCCTGTTGGACTATATAAGGCAGTGACCAAGCAATGCAGGTTGATCAGTTTATTTCCAAGTGTTGTTCAGTGAACTACTGTGAAGTTACCAAACTCTTAAATTAGTATTGCGTTTATTACTAGTAAATAAAACTAGCTATTAGTTACAACATCTGTGAGTGTGTTTATTTGACTTTATAGTGTGGCGATTATTCTCAAGCATGTACCATCCCTAACTCAATAACACTCCCACCACTAGTTAACACAACCGAGATAACGATGGCTACGCTTATGCATGCAAGCGTATAACTAGGAAGAGGAAGAGAGATGGCGCGAGTGTTTGCGAATACGATGCAAAGAGGAGATGCCAATAAATAACACCGACCCTTCCAGAACACGAAAAGCGAACAACCAAGAAAGTTCTCGGTGTGTAGGCAAGCACCCTGTTGGACTATATAAGGCGGTGACCAAGCAAGGCAGGTTGTTCAGTTTATTTTCAAGCGTTCAATAGTGAACTACTGTAAAGTTATCAAACTCTTAAAATTGTTTTGCGTTTATTACTAGTAAATAAAACTAGCTATTACTTACATTATCTGTGCGTGTGTTTATTCGACTTTATAGTGATCGAACCCAGGATTGATAATCAAGGAATCATCGAATTCGTCACAATTGGTGTCAGAAGCGGTATTGTTAAATAAATACCAGTGATTTAAAGGATAACAAGGACATGGCGAAGCTGAATGAATTAAAGATTCAGCAACTCAAAAATGAGTTGGAACAACGCGGACTAAACACTACAGGCAATAAATCAGAGTTACAGTCACGATTGCGAGAGGCTATGGAAGCAGAAGGATTCAATGTTGATGATCATGTTTTTCATCTTGTGGAGGAGGCATCGACAAAAATGGAAGAAAAAAAGGAGTCTCCGAATCCAGTAGCAACCGTGGACACAAACATGATATTGGCTGTATTAACTCAGATGTCGACTAAAATGGAAGAACAAGAGACGCGTATTACATCTCAAATGGCATCTCAGCTGGAAGTACAGAAAACTTGCATGGCATCTCAGTTTGAAGAACAGAAAACTTCTATGGCATCTCAGTTGGAAGAACAGAAAGCATGTATGGCAAATCAGTTGGAACAGGTATCATCACAGATCTCCGCGCAAATGGATGAACAGAAGGCATATATCTCTTCGCAGTTGGAAGCACAGGAGGCGAGTGTGTCATCGAAACTAGAAGTTCAAGATGCGAAAATTGCACAATTTCAAGATAAAATAGAGGCTGAGGTGGAAGCTTTAAAAGGCCGTATCCAGGAGATACAACTGAACCGTCCAGCTGCCTCAGCAAATACACCCAAGGTAAAATCACCTTCCTTTGATGGTTCTGTTCCATTTCAGGTATTTAAGCTACAGTTTGAGAAGACGGCAGCGGTGAACAATTGGGGCACCGAAGACAAAGTTGCTGCACTATTCGTGGCATTGAAGGGACCTGCAGCTGAAATTTTGCAGACTATTCCTGACGGAGAACGGAACAATTATGAAGCATTAATGGGTGCAGTTGAGAGACGCTATGGTAGCGAACATCGAAAACAGATATACCAAATAGAGCTACAGAATCGCTTCCAGAAACCTAATGAGACTTTGCAGGAATTTGCATCGGATATCGAGAGGTTGGCCCATCTAGCAAATGCAGACGCACCTGTAGAGTATACGGAGAGGGTGAAAATACAGTGTTTCATAAATGGAATACGCGACATGGAGACGAAGCGGGCCACATATGCAAACCCCAAAAGGACATTCGCTGAAACGGTATCGCATGCTCTGACGCAGGAAACAGCCTCGCTTTTGAGTAAACCTGCATACAAGGCTCATCGCGTAGAAGTGGACACTCCGGCTTGGGTAGACAAAATTTTGGAAGCGTTGAACGGAGTACAGAAAAAAAGTGATGGTGCCATTAAATGCGGAAAACCAGGTCACATAGCACGTTATTGCGGCTCTGGCTCCAGTAACCCCAGCAATTCAGGTGGACGAAAACGCAAAGCTGAAGGAGGTGAGCCAATTTCCCACCCAAATCAGTCGTTAAACTAAATCGAGCCAGCCGAAAGGGGCGTGGACTGGCTCCCGCAACTGAATGCCCCATAATCTCTGTCTCACAGATCGGAAGGAAAGCTAGTAATGTTACTGTTGTTGCATATGTGGATGGAAAAGAGCACTTACTAACTGTGGATACAGGCGCATCACATTCCATAATTCGATCTGATTTAGTCAACAAGGGGGTGAGACCATTGCATGGAGCAAAGTTACGTACGGCCACGGGTGAGGACACCCATGTCCTAGGAGAAGTAACATGTGAAATCGCTATTGGGAACGTGGCCGTTCTACACAATTTTATAGTAGGAGATATTGTTGACGAAATCATAGTTGGTGTGGACTTCTTAAGCGAGCAAGGCATCAAGATCGACATGCAAAACAGGATTATGAATTACCAGAACATGGATGTGCCATTAAATTTTGGTTACGAAAACAAATACGTTAGTAAGCGAGTGCTTGTGGAGGAGAGCCAACAAATTCCACCGAAGTCGGAAGCAATCATATGGGCAAAGATTGATGGAGATTATGGGACAAACAAGTTGTGGGTTGTCGAGGCAGCAAACAAATCAAGGACGAACATATTAGTAGGAAAAACCCTGGCTATGACAAAACAAGATGGACGTGTACCGGTAAGAGTACTTAATGAGTTCAAATCGCCGATTAAACTTTCCAAAGGAGCAATATTGGGACAATGCCAAGAGGTCGAGGTAGTTATCAATTGTGAACAGCTTCAGGAAAATGATTCCACCATCAAGATTAATCTTTCAGATATGTAGTGGACGGCAGGCCTCGAAAAAGATCATCAGAAAAAGGCAAAGGAACTTCTATCAAAGTACTCGAGCATATTTGACAAGGATGGTTCCAAACCAGGTCGGACCAAAGTTGTGAAGCATCAAATTGATACTGGTGATGCAAGACCAATCCGCCAAGCTCCTCGTAGTATTCCATTGGCCAAACGACAAGTGGTAAGAGAAATTATTCAGGAAATGAGTGACAGCGGCGTGATCGAACCATCAGCTAGTCCATGGAGCTCACCGGTAGTACTAGTGAAAAAGAAGGATGGAAAAATGAGGTTCTGTGTGGATTACCGAAAATTGAACGACGTAACGAAGAAGGATAGTTATCCATTGCCAAGAATCGACGATACTCTGGACTCGTTATCTGGCACGAAATGGTTTTCCACACTGGACTTGAAAAGCGGCTACTGGCAAGTGGAGGTGAAGGATGAAGATAAAGAAAAGACGGCCTTCAGCGTTGGAGAAGGGCTTTGGCAATTTACGGTAATGCCCTTCGGGCTATGCAATGCTCCAGCTACTTTTGAGAGACTCATGGACCAGATACTAAAAGGATTGCACTGGCAAACATGTTTGGTGTACCTCGACGACATCATCGTGCTGGGAAAAAGCTTTGAGGAACACCTAAAGAACTTGGAGGAAGTTTTCCAAAGAATAGCTGGTGCTGGTCTGAAACTAAGTCCTAAGAAGTGTTCCTTGTTTAAAAAGGAAGTAAGTTATTTGGGTCACAAGGTAACTACGGAGGGAATCTGCACTGCTAAGGAAAAGATCGAAGCCGTAAAGGATTGGCCAAGACCGAGAAATTTGCATGAGTTACGGAGCTTCCTTGGGCTGTGCACGTATTATCGCCGATTTGTACCGAATTTTGCCAGCGTAGCTAGTAGTCTCCATGACCTTACGAGAAAGAATATGAGTTTTGAATGGAAGAAGGAACAGGAGGTGGCTTTTCAAACATTGAAGGAACGACTATGCACAGCCCCGATGTTAGCATATCCAATTCCAGGTTCAAAGTTTATTCTGGATACAGATGCGAGTGGTTATGCTATAGGAGGTGTTTTGTCTCAGATTGTTGATGGACAGGAGAAGGTAGTTGCATATTATAGCCGAACAATTGGGAAGCCTGAAAGGAACTATTGTGTAACCCGGAGAGAACTGTTGGCATTGGTAGAGTGCGTAAAGCATTTCCACAAGTATCTCTATGGGCAGCGATTCCACGTCAGGACAGACCACGCAGCGTTGAAATGGCTCTTACAGTTCCGTAATCCGGAAGGTCAATTGGCACGGTGGATAGAGCGACTGCAAAGTTATGACTTTTCCATAGAGCATCGCAAAGGTAGCACCCACGGAAATGCTGATGCAATGTCACGAAGACCATGTAACTTGGAATGCAAGCATTGTTCCAAAGCTGAGGCCAAGGAAGACATTATAGATGTGCGGCTCATGACTATAACATCTACGGACGAATGGGACATGGATCAATTAAGGAGGTTTCAGCACGAAGATCCAGATCTTACACGTGTAATGCAAGGAATCGAACGAAACGAGCGACCATCAAGAGAGGAGATGTCAGCAGAAAGTCCTGTTGCCAAGTCATATTGGGCACAGTGGAATAGTTTGCAATTAGAATCCGGTTGTTTGCATCGAATATGGGAGAGTGAGGATGGTGAATGTGTTCGAAAGCTGATAGTCGTCCCAAGGAAGAAAATCCCTGATGTACTCAATGAATTACATAACGGTCCAAGCGGAGGTCATCTTGGAGTCACCAAGACCTTGGAGAAAGTCAAGCAAAGATTCTATTGGGTTGGTTGCCGTCAATCGGTCGCGGAGTGGATTGCCAACTGTGAAGTATGCATCAAAGCTAAAGGACCGAAATCAAAGAGCCATGGCCAAATGAAACAGTACAACTCAGGTGCGTCATTTGAGAGGATAGCCATGGATGTAGCTGGTCCATTTCCTACTAGCAAACTCGGAAACAAATATGTACTGGTAGTTATGGACTATTTCAGCAAATGGCCAGAAGTGTACCCTATTCCAAATCAAGAGGCAGAAACCATAGCAGAAGTGTTTACTAACAATTGGGTAGCTCGGTTTGGTGCACCGATGGAGATACATTCTGACCAAGGCAGAAATTTCGAATCAGCTGTGTTCCAGGAAATGTGCAAGACATTGGGCATTCGGAAAACTCGAACAACTGCACTACATCCTCAGTCAGATGGCATGGTGGAACGATTCAATAGAACATTGGAAGAGCACCTGAGGAAAGTAGTGGATAAATTCCAGAAGGATTGGGATACTCACATCTCCTTATTCCTAATGGCATATCGCTCTGCAGTACATGAAACAACTGGTCAGACTCCTGCAAAGGTAATTTTCGGGAATGATCTTCGATTGCCAGCTGACTTAAAGTTTGGGATAAACGCTGATGCAGGAGTGAATGCTCGGAAATCTACTAGCGTATTGGAAGAAGAAATGAGAGAAATTCACGAGCTTGTGAGAAAACGGACTAAGATCATGAGCGATAAAATGAAGGCCAGGTACGACAAAGCAATAAATTCGGAAGGTTTTATAGAAGGAGATTTAGTGCTGCTATACAACCCACAGCGTAGGAAAGGTTTGTCCCCAAAACTACAATGTAACTGGGAAGGCCCATACAAAGTCATAAAACGGATCAACGATGTGGTATATCGCATACAAACTATGGGAAGGCCAAGGAATAAGATGAAAGTGGTCCATTTAGAAAGGCTAGCTGCGTTTGGTTCCGGCAATGTGTCTGATCGGGACGATCAGACTTAGGTGGAGGGCAGTGTGGCGATTATTCTCAAGCATGTACCATCCCTAACTCAATAACACTCCCACCACTAGTTAACACAACCGAGATAACGATGGCTACGCTTATGCATGCAAGCGTATAACTAGGAAGAGGAAGAGAGATGGCGCGAGTGTTTGCGAATACGATGCAAAGAGGAGATGCCAATAAATAACACCGACCCTTCCAGAACACGAAAAGCGAACAACCAAGAAAGTTCTCGGTGTGTAGGCAAGCACCCTGTTGGACTATATAAGGCGGTGACCAAGCAAGGCAGGTTGTTCAGTTTATTTTCAAGCGTTCAATAGTGAACTACTGTAAAGTTATCAAACTCTTAAAATTGTTTTGCGTTTATTACTAGTAAATAAAACTAGCTATTACTTACATTATCTGTGCGTGTGTTTATTCGACTTTATAGTGATCGAACCCAGGATTGATAATCAAGGAATCATCGAATTCGTCACAATAGTAATCGAACCCAGGATTGATAATCAAGGAATCATCGAATTCGTCACAATACTGAAATGATTACTAGTTGGCTAGTCTAATAATATTTTGCTACGATACGATATACGATATAGTAAAACTATGGTGAAACCCCGTCCCGGAGGTGAAATTTTTAGAGTCGCAACTAATTGTACTATGTAGTTTCTTGGACGCATGGTTGCATTGCAGCACCAAAAAAAACTTAAAGATTATTGTAAGAAAGAAATGGCATTTATTGCACATATTATAAAATAAGGCTTATAGTTCTATGACTGGTATCAAAATTATAATTGCGAATTAATGATCAAAACGCTAGGAGCGATGACAGTTAAAAGCAGTTTTAGGCAATAGAAAGACTCCTGGTAATTGAGGACATTCAGGTGAACTTTAATCCTTTTAAACTTCCACAAAAGTGAAGAAAAAATTTGGGTTATAGTGTATATTTAATTGAATAATTATTATATATTATTTTAAATTAGTTTTACATCTCTATATTGATTATTTCATCAGACGGTCATTGACAATAATGGGGGAAGGAAAAGACAAACCGTTTGCAAAATCGAAACACGCAATATGCAAGTTTAATCTCTCACTTGCGCTTGCCAGGAATACTTTTCGTTCATTTACAAAGTACTTGAACTAATAGCGTATGCATTTGGAAATTAAAAATTTCATAAAAGCTAAAATTACACATAAATCGCCATAGTTCTTAGTAAAATGTTCTGTCTCACATCTCTAGTCTCAAAAAAATAGTCACTAATTTGTCAGCTGGTCCTAGGCAGGTCACAAACAGTAAAATAGTGGGTTAAAAATTGAAGAATTAAAAAAAATAATACATTTTATTTGTAGAAACATTTATATATTTAAAAAAATAATACTTAATTACAAAAAAATAGAATAAAACATAAAAATAATAAATTGTCCGCGATCCCGGGTTTGAACCTGCGTCGCTCTATTTGCGCTCGAGATACTTACTACCTGTACTATTTCTATATTTATACAAGCGCTGTCAAATGCTGTACTTACGATGTTTGCATATGGATTTTCATCACATATCCGGAAGCGGATTTTCGAGTTTTTGTTTCAGTGAGGAGATATTTGCAAGCAAAGTTGAAAATTTTCTGTCATTTTCATGTGGTTGTTGTAATCACAGATTAGGGTGTACCGAAAAGTGCAAATAGTGTGTTCTGCGCAGAAATACTGTGGACCGCGTAGCCGGTGGGATCTATTTGGGATCGGACCTGGATCATTTTTGAAAATCCGCTTCCGGATTGTTGATACCGAAGTCAAAACGCCTTGTTTGATACCTCTCCCGATATTTTTGGATGTGTTTTAGCAGTTGTCTCCTAAAGAAAAAAAAAAAAAAAAAAAAAAAAAAAACATTTAACACAAGTACTAACGTATATATATTTTGGCAAAATCTTTGACATAAAAATTAAGTGTTATGAATAAAAATCAACAATAAACAAAATGTTACCTAAAGCCTAATCGGCGATTAATTTGACAGCTAACCGTACAAAATACGTCAATTAAACTCCGGTTAGCAGTTATCGGCTTTTATGAAAGGGGCCCTAAATGTATTTTTAACAAAATCTGCTTTCCTAAATTAATTTATTCACCTAATTAAAGTTGCAACACAACACTCTGAAATGCCCAAAAAGCGTAGCCTGCCACCCAGAGTTCATCCCGGAGGTGAATATAATCAGCTGATCGGTAATCAGTTTTACTCATGATCCAATAATTTATATGGTCGTCTCAGTCGGCCAACAACACGAAATTACCGTTTGACGTCGTTTAATTCTTATGTCAAAATGCACATGTGAAAGGGAACGCGCAAAAACGATTCGCCTATTTTTTAAGCTTTTCACGTATAACACACACATAAATCACACATTTTCTTAAAATGTTATCACAAAGCCCTCGCTAAGTATCAATTCACAGCGAATTTTTATTAAAAATAAATAAAACACGAAGTGAACTCAATACCCTACTAGACGGACGTAACCACACTCACTAATAAATACATGCAAGCGAAAATTGTAAATTACTAACACACACAAAGCCTTCTGTCAAGTTTTTTTTTTTTCTTTGTGTATCTTCTTCTTTGCTATTGTGAGTGAAATATTAGTGCGTCGTAAAAAAATGTATAAAATATTTAATAAGGAGTTTTGCAAAGAAATTGCAAGTAATACGCCTAGATAAGGCAAGTATATAGTACTTATTATTGTTATTAAACAAGTAAAGTCCGGGTTTATATTTTTATGCACAAAAATTTTCATATTTTCAGGTGGACGGGCAAAGGAATTTTCAACTTGCGGCAAATGGAGTGAAATTATATTTTGTAAATGTTTAGTGGTATAAATATGTATTTATAGATCTAATTGACTGTTGTGAACGTGAAAATTGTGTAATTTTCAATTATATTAAACATTAAAAACCAAATCTAATAATAAACCCAATTGTATTTTCATTGTTAGCTATATATGAAGTTTCCATTATTCATAACCATTAGGCCTGGCGCATGTTTGCCGTACTCAAAACCATTAGCGATTGCGTGCTTTTGCATTATACCTGACTGTTAGCGCTAACCCAACTTTTCATTACGAAAAATGAGAGTGAAGAGTGCAGACAGATGTGGTTTTACATGCTCAAGAAAGGGATGCCGTATACTGTACGTGTGCACACGGACAGCAAACACATGGTTAGATTTGGCACACTGCTCTTCAGAAACTAATTGAGAAAAATAAGCAAAAATAACGCAAACGCAAGTCAGGCCGAGAGGTTATCTGACCAACCATTTAACTGGTACCTGTCTAGTAGGGTAGCTTTTCCAAGAACTGTAAACAAAGAATGTAAACAAAAAAACAGAGATATGATAGTTTGACATAAGGTGTGGATGAGGAAGAAGAAGACGCTATGTCATCGGAGACGACCATATAAATTATTGGATCATGGTTTGACATAAGGTGTGGACGAGGAAGAAGAAGACGCTATGTCATGTGAGACGACCATATAAATTATTGGATCATGGTTTTACTACTGCTTCACTGTGCTACGATCATAAACGGCCTAAACGGCTCAGTAAAAGTACAATGAAGTGTGCAGTATGGAATTGTGTTTGTGACGAAGGGAACCAATCTAGTGTTAGCTTCTTTTTATTTCCAAAAAAGAAGGAATATCTTGATAGGTGGCTAAAGTTTTGTCGGCGCTCATCATTAAGCTTTAACAGAGACACTTGGAGAGTTTGCATGGAGCATTTTAAACAGGAAGACATGTTGGGTAAGTAAAGAGGGGTTGACTATGCTATGTTGACTGGTTAAACGAGATGTCGAAACCAGTGTGACCAGGTGATAGAGGAAAAAGTAGCTAAATCGAGAAATAAAAAAGGTTAGAAAAGGCCAAGGTAATTGTTTCCTTTAGGAGACAACTGCTAAAACACGTCCGAAATTATCGGGAAAGTTATCAAAAGACGCGTTTTGACCTCGGTAACAATAATCCGGAAGCGGATTTTTGAGTTTTTGTTTCAGTGAAAAGATATTTGCAATCAAACTTGAAAATTTTCTGTCATTTCCATGTGGTTGTTGTAATCACAGATTAGGGTGAACCAAAAAGTGTGCTCTGCGCAGAAATACTGTGGACCGCGTAGCCGGTGTTGCACCGGCTAAGGGTTATTTTTTTGGGTAATTCTATACGACAGCACGTAACTGCTAATATACGTCCAAAAATCTCGGGAAAGGTATTAAACGACGCGTTTTGATCTCTGTATCAATAATCCGAAAGCGGAAATTAAATAATTTGTTTCAGTGAAAAGTTATTAGCAAAAAACACAAAAATGGCCTAGGTCCGATCCCAAATAGGGGGCTTGATCCAAGGTATTTATGTGCATAACACTATTCTGCGTAGGCGGCCTTCGGCCGCGCTTCAAAAAAATAACCCTTAGCCGGTCCAACACCGGCTACGCGGTCCACAGTATTTTTGCGCAGAACACACATACATAACTTTCAAAGGAAAAAAGTATCTTCTGTAGAGTGTTCATATTATCAGCTGGGCGATGTCGCAATTGGGCTATCAACACCATTAAAAATAGTTGACAATTTTTCGAATAATTTTCTGTATTTCGTTATCAATACTACCTTCATTGAAGTTTAATTTTATTTATTCCTCGAAGTTGTATGAACAATATGGTGTAGGGACCAGAAAAGGTTTGGAGTAAAAAAAGGCTAGAAAAGTCACGAAGTTAAAACCAAAATTATGAGGCAAAGGACAAAAAAAGGCTTAATCTAGCCTCGAAAAGACTAACCGGGTCACACTGGTCGAGACGCTCATCAGGAATGAACAACAGTACTTGTCTGCGAAATATATCTCCCTTATCTAACCACTGCAGTAGACGTCGCAAGGTTCCTTGCCCGTCCATCGCATTTCTATATTACGGTGATGTCAGCCTTTACCTTCACGAAGACCTCAACCAGCCGTGCAGGACCGCCCACCCCCTTTAAGGGACCCGACATTTCACATGATTCCCTCACATTATAATGTTGACAATTTTTGGTAATTCTATACGACCATCACGACAAGGTCAAACAGCATCGTTTGTTACCTTTCCCGATATTTTTGGACGTATATTAGCAGTTACATACGGTCGTATAGAACTACCCAATTTTTGCTAGGGACGTCATGTAAAAAATTTAATTCTATACGACCGTACGTAACTGCTAATATAGGTCCAAAAATACCGGGAAATGTATCAAACGACGGGTTTTAACCTCGTATCAATAATTCGAAAGCGGAAATATGATATTTTATGTCTGTTCAGAGATATTTGCAATTAAAGTTGAAAATTTTCTGTCATTTTCATGTGGTTGTTGTAATCACAAATTAGGGTGTACCGAAAAGCGCAGAAATATTGTGGACCGCGTAGCCGGTATTGGACCTTAGGTCAAGCCCCCTATTTGGGATCGGACCTGGGCCATTTTTGTGTTTTTTGTTAATAACTTTTGACTTCACCATTTCCATTTCCAGGTGAATGGCGGTCAGAAACTTTCCTAAATTGTGTTAATTCCAAACACATTCCCAACCTCGTTTCGTCACAATGTAAAGGTAGACTCACCGTTCACACCCTTTTTTTTTGGGATTGGTGTATCCCAACGCCAGGTTGTACTCTTCAGATTGTTATGTCTTCGGATTGTTGTTTTTCCTCAACTTGCTCCACCAGTACACATAGGTAATACCCCATTTGCCAGAACCATGTGTAGCAGCTTGCTAGAGGTACAATTGCAAATATATTTGCCTTATCTGTTTTTCCTTCGGGTATTATCTATATATATATATAGTTCTTTATTATTTGTCTTTAAATGTGTTATTTATATTTTATACTCTTTTTTAGAGTTAGATTCAATGGCAGACGTATCAGAGACGTATCACAAGCCTGGTTATTGTCCAATTGTATTATTTTTTAATGCAAATTTCACACTTTACAAATGTATTTTTCAAAGTATTTTAAATAATTCGTTATTTATATTAAAACGTTCTTTAATTTAAAACGACACCAAAAAATATTTGGTTATATATCTTCCACGCGGTTATGGAGGCAATCGCCCCATATAATTAACTTTCCGTTTGAAGATTCCCGTTTTTGCTGAGATCCGTTATCTCAGATATACAGTTTTATCGTAATTTTTATTTAAGTCGAAATTTTATTAAAATATATAGGATTTATTTCCTATGTTGAGTTATTTAACCTGATACTTGAGTAGTATAATGAAAATACTTTTTGGAGAAAGCAAAAGATATCCCTCAGGTCCAAAAATTTCATCTCAACCAAAAGTACAGTGTTTTTTTTTTTTATTTGGTTGAGATGCAGGGATATTTTTGCCGACTCTATGCGACGACGTCTATAAGCGAAGTGAGTTCATTCCCTTACAAATTTTGTTGGTTGAAGTGTCTTACGGTAATGGTTTAAGGACTTATCGCAACCGGCGATCTTTGCTAAATCCACCCATACCTCGAAGTTAACCTTGATTTTTTTTTTATTACATCTTCATGTGAGGGAGTAATAGGACGATTTTTTGCTTAATGTAAATGGTTACTTATTCGACTAATATATATGTATATTTACTTTTAAAGAACTAAATCAAAAAACAATATTGCGTCTGGGAGCAGTTCCATGCATTAACAAAAATGAAAAATCAACCACTGCAAACAAAAAAGAAAACCAGAAGACCTATAAACAGAAAAATCAACGCTGTAATAACCCTGCCATAAATACGCGCAACACAAGTGGCGACCACTTTGGGCAGGAAGAGGATGCCTCTATAAATATTAAGTATGAGGACGGCACTGACACCTTTGATCATAATATCACAGAATCCAGCGATGTCCCTCTGCATACCGAAGTAGATATCAAGTGTGAGTACGAAGATCTAGATCTGGGTGAAAATAATTCATTTCCACCTCAATCTAACGGCTACACTGTAAGCTCGGAAGAATGTGGCGCTACTGATGAAGCATATGTTATAAACGAATTAGATTATGAGGATTCCTGCTCCAGCGAAATTTTCGCATCCAACGAAAATACAAAAAATTGCACCAGAAGTAAACATAAGCTTTCATCTGCGGAAGAATCACAGTCTTCGAAAAAGCAAATGTAAGTATCATTGTTTAAATGCTATCGAATAAGGTAGACGTTGTCCTGCTCTAAATTTAATTTTTAAATGTTCCTCTTCTCTAATTTTTATTTCGATACGAATTTTTACGCAAATGCAAAAGAAAAAGTGGGTGCACCCCTTTTCACTGGTTCACGCGGTGCAAATTATTATGCAGGCGGTTAAGGGTAAAAATATTGGAATTTTCAAAAGTGTTAAATTTTAAATTATGACATGGTTAGTAAGAAAAATCCCTTCTTTTGCTACACATATTTATAATTATTGAAAAAAATTCTGATTACACGAATTTGGCTACGATAACTTATGTTTTTCGACATAAAATCATCATTAACAATAGGGTAGAAATGTGTGAAGTGGGCAATTTTTTCAAAGTTTGCCTTTCTCTTTGAAACTTCTTCATATAGTTCACGACAAAAAAATACGTTTGAGCCAGTTTCTCGAAATTCGAATTATTTTCTAAGTTATAGCTAAAATTCTATTTTCTAAGCTCTCTAGTTGTTGCCAATTTTCTCGCAATTATCCAGTCCGATTTTGCTAATTTTTTAAATATATATAGAAGATGGTATCTTCAACTAACTTGCATTTCTTTTTATGGCATATTTATTTGTTTGCAAAATTTTTTTTTAATATTTTGGACTTATTCATTACTCTCAGATTGCGCTTAGGTATAATGTTGTTGGTCATTCCATTACACTACAATGGGATTGGAGTTATTTAAATTTTTTACAGGATTGTAATTAACTTTGTATGATTTTTGATCGCGTTTTGTAATAAAATTAAGTGTCTAGTAAGAGTTGTCTTGATTATATCCTTTATTCTTGTATTATTTTCTCTATCACAGTGCTACATACAGAAACCCTAGACTTTAAAAAGGCAAATAAATGTTATCCCATTGTCGGGCCCCCATTTTTTATATTTGCTAAAAGTGTGTAATGGAATAATCAACAACATTATACCTAAGCGCGATCTGATCGATGAAGGTAGAAGTTACCGTCCTGTATAGTATTTCAAATCGATCAAAATCGGTTTGACCGCTCGCGAAAAATTTAGGCAAAAGCTAGTGAACTTCGAAAATATGTTTATAGCTACATATAACGTAGAAAATAATTCGAGTTTCGAAAAATTGTATTTTTTATCGTTGTGAGCCCATACCAACAAATTTCATTAAAGTACATAACTTTCGAAAAAATTTTAGGTGGCTCACTTTACAAATTTCTACCCAGTAAAATGTGAGGTTCGTTAAAAAGAGCAAAAAAAAAATTTTGCGGGTTAGGTAGGTATGGCTGTCTAAGAGGGGTCGACGAAATCGCTACTACAGCAACAGGGTTGGACAGAGCGGAATTCGTGTTAGAAGAGTAGGTTCTATTGAATAGTTAAAGCGATGTCTGATAAGTGAGAGTTTAAATTGTTACAATATCCAGGTCCAAGTTTATTCAAATTGACTCTAGTCTTCCTAAAGAGGACGCATGTTCTTCAGCTATTTCAGTTGGTTTCATGTTTTATTCGCCTTCCGCCGGTATAATCTGAACCCCTGAACCGCTCGTCGTCTGTTTCTATTCCTTACTTAAGTTGAATTTTTTTTCCGGATTTCGCAAAAACGTCAATTTACTATAATCCAGGGTTTGAAATACTGCAACAATATTAAAAATCTACTGTTTTCTGTAGAACGTACTCCGGTAAAAATATTTAAAAACAATTCTTGCAAACCACGTAGCCGATTTCGATGAATTTTTGTATAAAGGTAATATTTTAAATAATAACTTCTTCCACCCAGATGTTGCCACCAAAAAAAATTTTTTAGATTTTACATCTATTATAAAAGATCAAAATTTTTTTGACAAATATTCTCCGCTACCTAAGTAAAAGTTTTTTATGAAAAGGCCATAGAGTAATCGGGTGTAGACTCTATTTGATAACACTAGGCATTAAGGTCTAGAGATATGTGCCAAAATGTGGACCACGAGTAGCCCTAAAATGAGTTTGTACCAAAGTGATTTCAAAGTCAAATTTGAACTATTATTTTTTAAATATTTTTTTCGACGTTTATAAAAAAATCATCTTTTGACTATTATCTTTCACTTAAAAAATAAAAGTAAAATTTGATAGTTATTTTTTGACTTTTTTCGAAAAAGTCACAAAATAAAAGTAGCGTCCGTCCAGACGTTGACCTACGGACATGATGCCTCTTACCTCTCATTAGCAACCTTCTTCCTTACAGAAGGAGGGGGTGAGATGACCTAGAAGGCTCCACTGGTCATACCAAATCGCTCCCGTGTTGATCGGCATCTTATGAAACTCTACGAAAAACTTGGAAACGGGTTTGTTAGAATAAAAGAGTCCTCATTAACTGAAACGTTAGTGAGCCGTTTACGAAAAATGAAACCAACACTTTCTGCATTGCAGCCACCAATATCTCGCAAATCGTCACGTTTTACGTGGGTAGAAGATAATTCGGTTGGAATGATCCCAATTTTTCCCTCCCCAAATTTCAAAGGCTGTAAGGTAAAACCTCACAAACAATTTGAAGTGTTTTCACAATGCACTTATGGAACACATAATAAATAAGTCACAAAAGTAGGCAATTTTTCTTGCTTAGCCAAATCCTCAAATTACTGAGGATGAGGACAAATTTTTCATGCGAAACGAAATGATAAACTTAGCTATGGGTAGAAACAGATTCGAACAAATTTCGAGATACTTGCACTTTGAAGATAGTGATAAGTAAGTAATTGACGGAGACAAGATGTGGAAACTTCGGCCCCTAACAGACCATCTAAAATCAAACATGTTGAAGCATTTCCACCCAGCACAGCACTTTTCATTTGACGAGCGCATGATATCTTACTTTGGACGTCGCGGCTGCAAACAGTTCATAAAAGGATAACCATTTCGCTTCGGCTACAAAGTTTAGTCCTTGTGTACGCCATCAGGATATTTGGTGAATTGTGAGATATATCAAAGAAATAATAATAATAATTACAGCCCTGGCAGTAAACATAGTAGATAATTTTCACCGAACGTTCGGAATTTTACCCTTTTCCTTTTTTTAAGTAGTTTTCGTTGTTGTTGTTGTGGTAACGACAAAAACACTCCCCGAAGGTTTTGGGGAGTGTTGTCGAATTAACAGTCCTTGACCGGATTTGAACCCGGTACGCTCCGGTACTCCCTTGCGGTACTGCCCGACTGTCGTGGTAGCGATTTATGACCAGAGAAACCTTCTAGGTCATGTCAGGTGGGTAATGAGAGGTGAGAGGCATCATATCCGTAGATCAACCATCGAGTTGCACGTCATTACCTTTGTGCATATTAGTCGCCTCTTACGACCGGTATGCCTACCTCGGGCATATTCTAAACCCCTAACCCGCAGGGGTCTGCTAGCTTACTTGAGGGCTCGGGGATACACTGTTTCCCGATTGAGCATAAAAAACTACTTAAAAAAAGGAACGCAGTCATATTGAGTCCACAAAAATGCAAGAGGCAAACATTTTTTTCACAAACTGGAATGACAACGCAGTTATTAACATCGCTTCGACTACTTATGGCGTCAATCCGATAACAAATACTCACCGCAGCATAAAAAGTTTATTGACGTCCCAGATTGCATGGATCAAAATGTGGGCTTGCATCGCATCGGAAATGTCCCAGCTTGAGTTTCGGCGACAAATTGCATTTTATTATTGTAAGCACTTTTCTGAAAACCCTAGATGAAGCGGACCTCAAACCAGATCTTTCGAAGAAACAGCAGAGTAGACGCTAAGATATGATGGGTTAATTTCATTTCTTTCGCCCGTGCAAAAAAAGAAGACGATGTGCCTCTGATGAGTGTACTTCTTTTGGTGAAACTGAGTGCTCAAAATGGGACGTTGGTGTTTGTGTCAAATGTTTTATAAAATTCCATCCAAACAATTAATCATTAACCTTTGGAGCTATTAAATTGTATAAGTGTGACCATATGGTTACAACTCAAAGTCTGGTCAGGAATAATGGTTAAAAAATCTAAGTGATCATTATACCTATAAAATCAACCCTTTAAAATATTTCCGAAATCCGACCCAAAAAAAGTTCTGGGAATATTCGTGTTCATTTAACTATGGCCCAATATTTTGGTAACTAAGGGTCTATGAAAAGAATGACACCTTGGGATACAGCATTTGTGGTTTAGCTACCGCTAATTGATACCGTTTTCCCATACGACATTCTTTATCCGCCCTACAAAATGTAAGCAATTTAAATCAATTTAATTTTAATAGTCCATAATTATAAAATTTTTCCATAGGTTAAAACCAACCACTAATAGGCGTCAATTTAAAAGACTGGTGAGCCTCTTGGCCGAGCGACCAGACATTGTACGGGGATTTCGAAAGTGTTCAAAACAACATTTGCAGCGCTTTTGGGACGATACGTCTAAGCAACTAAATAGCCTTGGGCCTCCAATCAAAGACTCATCAACCTGGAAAAAAGTAAGTGTTGTTATATTTTAGTACACGTAAATGCTTTGAAGGGTGATTGAGATTTCTTTTTATTTTTCAGGTTTGGCTGGATTACAAAAGCTACATTAAAAAGAAGGTTTCTTCGAGTAAGGCAGCTTGCGAAGGAGACAGACGATTGCACACCTTCAATGATTTGGAGGAAACCGTTATAAGGATTTGTGAGTTCGGTGCATCCACTTCGCTGGCTCAAGAAGTACCTATGGACCATTGTACTGTAAGCGAAGACATTGTTACTTCCCCACCTGAAACGCCAATATCGGCAGATAAACCTGACACCTCATTGAAAACTTCACCATTGGATGATATGCCTAGCGATTCCAGAAATAGTATTGTTAATAGTAAAGATGACAACACTTTACCCTTGACAGTCGAATCTAAAAGCGCTAACGAATCGATTTCAAATCCGGTAAATGACTTTTCTTCCGCCAGAACTACTCGAAACTTTCCGGAAGTGCTCTTACCTTCACAACAACCACGGCAAAAATATGACACAACTACGCGGTCGCTTTTGCAAACGCAATTAAGTATACAACAACACTTTTATAAAAAGTCCACTGAGCTTTCAAAAAGAAATAATCAAAAATTGGACGAAATCGCAAGAAATCTTAGCACGATAAGCAAAGCTCATGAATCATTTGCCAAAACACAGGCGGACATGTTGAACGAGATGTGCCGTCATAACAGAGCTATGGAAGAATTGAAAAGAGAACAAATTGACAAGATAGAAATATCTAATCACCATAACAGCTAGAAAAAATATGTATGTTTATACATATATTTTGAGAGATTTATGAACATATGTATATAAGTGCTATGTTACTTAGTAAAAGTTTTAATTGTAGTGGCTGGTATATCAATTCACTGTTTAACCCTTCAGTAGTCGCGCTAAACACTGTTGTTAAATTACAAATTCCTTGAAAAGCGTGCATCAATTTTATCTGATAAAGAAATGCCCACGTGAACTTTCTGTCAAAAATGTCTCGTGCCCATACAACTTGTATGGCAGCAACCGAAATTGAATTTCGTGCTGTAAAAGCTAACTCAAAATCCAAAATTTGTTTTGAGTGCAATTTTTGATTGACCTTATGATATGGTGTTGAATTGTTTTATACTAATAAACTAATTTTAAACATGTAGTTATGGTCATGTAGTTTTAATTTACAACTTTTTATTTATATAAAACCTATTGGTTTTTGGACTCAGAAAAGCCACGCACAACTTTCATTTCGGTTGCTCATATATTTGCGTGTATACTTCTGTGCGTTTATATATGGTTGTTGTTCTACAATCATAAGAAGTTGAGAAGAAAAAGAGCATTTAATTTTGTATCTTTTTAGTTTGAAAATGGCGTGCATGTGTTGACCGCGCGACCAATGAGGTCATTTTTAATCACGCGACTACTGTAGTGTTAATAAAATGAAATTCGTTCATATTTTGAACATGGATTCTGAAATTCTTGGATTGATGATCGAATCGGATTCGCAATGCTATTTAAAATTGTGATTCGAGCTTTCAGCTTAGTTTTTGTAATTAATCAAAATATTTATTGGTTTTTATTAAGTCAAGGTGGACCCGTGCGCGCCTTGCGCAAAAAAAAAAAAAACAAAAATGGTTTGAAACCTTTTATTAGTCCAGGTCCAGGATTTTTCAAACCTTTTTCTCAAATTATAAAAAAAGATTTTCAGCTACACTTATTGTGAGACCACAGAAAATTATACAAATTGGCGCATATTTATATACAGCATACAGCTATTTGAAATTCCACCACTTATATTACATTCACATTGAGCCATAAACTTGAGTTGATTGACAACATCAATAGGAATTAACTTCCACGCAAGACACATGTGCAGAGAAACAATAAACAAGGAAGTGAAAACAAAGGAAGGACAGAAGAGAAACACGGAGCAAAAAACAGTCAAGAACCTACAACATAAACTCAGGATAAACAACATTGTCGCAACGAAGGCGGACAAAGGCAACACAACTGTGCTAATTGAAAAAGATGAGTATATAACAAAAACCGAAAAACTCATCGAGGATATGGAATGTCGTAGAATAAGAGTGAACCCCACGGATGAATACCAGAAAGAAATCAAAGTGGCTATAAAAACTGCAACAAATATAATAGATACCAACTCGGCATATACATTAGTCCAAATGAACCCGTCAACTCCACCACTGATTGCGCTACCAAAAATCCACAAGCCAGGCAATCCAATGAGACCAATCATTAATTTTAAATCGGCACCATGCTATAAGCTATCTAAATATTTAAAAACAGTATTGAAGGACACACTGGAACTTAGCAACGAACACACCATAACTAATACATCTGAACTAATAAACAAACTTAGGACCGTTGAAGTAACAAAGGACAGCAAATTGGTATCTTTCGACATAAAAGATCTATACACATCAATACCACTAGCAGAGACATTGAACATAGTAAACTATAATACTACGTAAAACAAAAGATAAAGTAAAAAGTACGCAAATCACGAACACGGTAAGAACCACACTACGTCAAAACTATTTTCAATTCAACAATAAAATATACAGACAAACAAACGGACTTGCGATGGGAAACCCAACATCGGCTATTCTTATGGAAGCGTTTATGCAAAACCTGGAAAAAGAGTATATACAGGAATTAAATTCCAAATTAGGAGTGTTATTTTACGCAAGGTACGTGGATGATATCATATGCGTTTTAACTACCAATAACGAAGAGCAAGTACTGGAGTACCTCAACAAGCAGCACGGGAACATAAAATTCACAATGGAAACCGAAAAAGACGGAGGAATCAATTATCTGGACCTCACAATAAGTATTGATAAAGCTAGCAATAAATTCAACTACGACATATATAGGAAACCAACGGCCACCGACACAATAATACATAATACCTCGAACCACCCACAACAACATAAAAATGCAGCGCTAAGGCACTTAGTACAAAGATTGGAAAGAACACCTCTTACACAAGAAGCATATAGAAGAGAGCTTGGAATAATATATAACATCGCTACAAGCAACGGATATAAAAAAGCACTAGTAGATAAACTCAGGAGAGACCTTAGAGAACAAAAAAGAAACAATGGAGAAGAAAGTACACAAACCTGGACGACAATGACATATACTGGAAGGGCAACATATAAATTAGCAAATTTCCTTAGAAAATACAAAATCAACACAGCGTTCAAAACATCGAACAATTTAGGACGGAAGCTAAGAACCAAAACTAACTCAGAAGATCCATTTAGCAGCCATGGTGTATACAAGCTCACTTGTGAATGCGAGCACAGTTACATAGGACAAACCGGACGACAAGTAAGAACGAGGTTCAGAGAACACATTAGAGATTAAAACAAAAAGATACGGAATCCAACCATCATACCAGAGTCCAACTTTGCGAATCACATGGCGGAGAATAAATGCCCCCCCGGAAACATCAAAAAAACAGTCAAGGTCCTACATGTACAAGCAAAAGGCAGACGTCTGAACGTACTCGAAAACATGGAAATCTACAAACAAAAAACATTCGACGGTAGAATAATAAACGAACAGTTAAACACTGTTTCCGACACAATATTCGAACCTTTAAAATTGGTTTACAAAAAACAAAGCAACCACTCAGGTACAACAAACACACACGCACCGACAAATAAGCACAAAACAGCAAAAGATCAAAAACAACAAACAAGCAAAAAAGGTCAAACAACAAAAATCACCAACTTTTACCTGCCTCAGTCAACCACAAAAAAACCGATCGATGCAAACCACCCCCGTTTCTGAATGTACACACACAACACATGCACACACGTACACAAACAGACACCCATGCTGACGTTACCTGCTACCTACTATAAATACAAGACAAACGACCACAACAGATCAGAACGAAAATCGACACTGATGATGGCACAACGCCGAAACCGGTTTGTCTCAAAACCAAATTTGACAAGGGATGACGAAAAATCGTTCCAATATACATCAATCATTCACCCTGTCGGAAAAACAACAAAACAAAATAAAACAATTAACTTCCCTTTAACTCGAGTTTATGACCCAATGTGAAGTCAGTCTTATTCACTTATTTTAGCAATGTTCAATTGTAGATGGCGCGCTCGCAGTGGGTTGAGTGCTGTGATATTCGCAATGCCTTTAATTATTCTAGCACTGTTCAGTCTTAGTATTCAAATGTAGATGTCGCGAGGCATGTGAATGTCAGTCACAATAGCGCTGCAGTACAAATTGATTTTTTTATGCATCCACAATCGTTTATTTTAAAGAATTCATTTTTATGAAATACGTTTAAACAAAAGCACTCAGCTAATTAAAACATGGTTTTGCATGTAGAGCTAACCCCCACCTTTAAAACGATACCTTATTTATTAATATTGGTTCCAAATGAGAGCAGAAAGTTAGGAACTAACACAATAAGACCTTACAGAAATAATATATAATGATGATATCAATTAATTAGTTTGCCTAAAAAAATGGGAAAAGAACATTTTGGTGGTTAAGATTTTTATTACGTAATATCTTAGCACTAATTAATTTAAACAATTTTATTTGCTTCAAATACACTAGATTACTTTTTGTTGTTGTAATTTTTAGCAACAAAAACACTCCCCGAAGGTTTTGCGGAGTGTTGTCGGAAGTGGCAGTCTTTTACAGGATATGAACCCGGTACGCTCCGGTACTCCCTTGCGGTACATGTCCGACTGTCATGGGAGCGATTTGGTGTGATCAGTGAAACCTTCTAGGTCATCTCACCGACTCTTTCCGTAAGGTTGGTAATCAGGTGAGAGGCATCATATCCGTAGACCAACCATCAAGTTTGACGTCATTACTCTTTGGGGATATTAGTCGCCTCTTACGACCGGGTTAGGGGTTTAGAATATGCCCGAGGTAGGCATACCGGTCGTAAGAGGCGACTAATATGCACAAAGGTAATGACGTGCAACTCGATGGTTGATCTACGGATATGATGCCTCTCACCTCTCATTACCCAGCTCTCCTTCCTTACGGAAGGAGGGGTGACATGACCTAGAAGGTTCCACTGGTCATACCAAATCGCTACCACGACAGTCGGGCAGTACCGCAAGGGAGTACCGGAGCGTACCGGATTCATATCCGGCCAAGGACTGTCAGTTCGACAGCAACCCCCAAAACCTTCGGGGAGTGTTTTTGTCGTTACAACAACAACAACAACCGGCATACCTCCCTCGGGCACATTCTAACCTCCTAACCCACAGGGGTGCACTAGATTACTTCAAAGCCTTGAGCAAACTTTGTATATTTTTATACCCAGCGGTTACTCTCCGGCATAGGTAGGTTGCTATTTAAAATTGGCTAAATCAGACGACAACGACGCGTCTTTTTTGATATCGAAAAAAGTATAAAAGTACATAATTTATTAATAAATACAGCTAAAATAAAAAAAATAGTACCTTTATTGACTTGATCATTCTGTTAATGAATTTTGGAAAAAGGGCGTTGCACCGCCGACGTTGGAATGAACAAATTTTCAAACTTCGATACCGAAACTTGGCAGGAGGCATACTATTGTTGCGACAAATACACCCACAGAAAATAAGCGAAATCGCTTTTAGACCACGCCAACTTTTTCATAAAAGTTTCCTGAAAAGGGGGTAGAAGGCTGAAAATGTCACATCTCATTGACTGATGCAGGTAGAATGGTCGAATTAGACATACATATAAATTTTTTCATTATTTATTCGATTTTTGCAAAATTTTGTAAAATGGGCGTTGCACCGCCCGCTTTTGAGTCAAGCCATTTTTAAATTCGGCTGGTAATAACTTCAGAACCGTGTGCGATAGAAATACGAAGCTTGAAAAGAGTTATACTATGGAGAGTATGTCCACGGGAAATAATCGAATCGGTTTACTACCACGCCCACTTTTGCATTAAAATGTAAAATATAAAAGGGAGGTAGAAGACGGCACATGCCATATCTACTTCACTGATACAGACAGAATGCTAGACTTTTGTAGCTACATTGACCTCATCATCTCATTAATGATTTTTTGAGATTCGGCGTGGCACTACCCACATATGAATGAAAAAATTTCGACTGTTAATAGTTTCAGAACCGTTTACAATAAAGACGAAATTTGGTACTAAATATATCACTGTTATGGAGAGTGCACCCAGTGAAAATGGCCTAAACTGCCACTTTTAAACAAAATGTTACGGCGCAGATAAAATTCTAAATTAGTTGCATTGACCTATTCATCTTATTAATTATTTTGCAAAATTTTGAACATGGGCACATGACCAAGCTTGGTACGAGGTAAAATGCGACAAAAATTGTTGCTTTGAGATAGTATTATCAACAAAATAACAATCCAAAGCATACTTCGAGGTTGGTATCAGATTGGTTCATAAATGCAAATGCACCCTGTATGCAAGGGTCGTCTGAATCGCCTGACCTCAACCTAATTGAAAGCATGCGGAGTGGTCTCAAGAAGGGACTGGCAGACTTTTTATTTTAGAACAAGCATTCATTGTATCAGAAAGCGATGGGATTAAAACTACATTTGAAACCTACCACAAGTAAATCAAATCCAAGCCCAATAAAATAGACAAACTTATTCAAATCCACAGAGGATATACCGGTTATTAAAAACCATGGAATAAATAATTGAAAAACCAATTGTTTATTTTTATTTCGAAAAAAGTTCTGTATTATTATTTTCGCTCATGAAATGTTTTTATTTTGACAAAATTTTCGTTTAAGTGAATAAATTAAAAGAATTTTCGCACTTATGGTTTCAATCAAAGATTAGTTTTAATCACAAAATTCCAAGGAGCTGTGTTATCCCAGTAGAACTTGAAGCGAGATCTGCCCAAGCGATGAATAAGAGAGAAATCCTTTTGGATCATTAAAAGAATTTTTTTTCGTTTTCTGCTCATATGCTTATATATTATATGTGTTGAATAAGAGAGTACTCCCCTTAACATCCTTTCGGATCAATAAAAGAGATGTCTACACTCTGTGCTCTGGTTTTACTAATCTTGAAGGAATAGGGGAGACCTCAGTTTTTAATAAAATATTATTCCCTTCTATATATTTTTGTAGCGAAAGTAGAGAATTCTCCATCTTCAGCTCCTAGCTAACACCTTTTTGAGTAAGCCTAATTTCTCTGCCAACAAAGAAAACATTTTGATAGTAGAAATACATACATACATATAATTCAGGCTCGATGCCATGTTTGGTCAGCTAAGTCGTCAGTTTAATGTGGTTTTTTTAATGCTAGATATGCCCTCATATGCTGAAATGTGAGGTATTTATAAGTTATCTTTTATTGCTCGCTAACAAGTTATAAAATAGCACTCTTCATTTGCTTCCATTGAAGTCTTGAGGCATGAATCTCCAAAGATCTTTCATTGGTCGTTTAGGACGAATGTAAAACCTTTTCATCATTACTCTTTTAGGTTTCCTAAAATTCTCCAAAACTCCCCATTACTCGACTGTGATTCATAAAAAAGGAATAACAAAAACACCCTTATTGTTTTTTTAGGGGGTGAAAGTGAGTTTTTCTATTACTCTCCCTCCTAGGTCATGCAATGCTACAAAATTATATGGTAATACTCACAAGTATAGGGTGTTATCCCATACGCGCAATGAAGTAATCCAATATTAATATAAAACGATGATCCCTGGTTTTACTAGGATTATACACATAGCTATAATTAACATAACATAACTCTAATTAAAAGCAGTCAAAATGACTTTTTCGGACAATCTCAATAGTGTTAATATCCCAGCAACACAGCCTCTAACGTCTGAAAAATGTTGATCCCTACATTAGATAACTAGCATAATTCTCGGGTCGAGAAGATGCTAGAGAACGACGCTAGTAGACGACTCGAGAATAATTAGAGAGCTATTGAAAATTCAATTCACCTTAGATGTCCGTTAGAGAATGACATTTTAGAATTCGATTGGAGAACTATGATTTTGCCGATTTGAGATTTATGTCCCATTTTGTTTGAGAACAATATGAACACGTTAGAGATTAAATAATGGGGCTAATTATCTATCTACCTGTAATCGATATCTAACTTCAGTGTTTGTTGGAATGACGGAGCGTATAAAAGGGGATATTTCCCTACAAAAAACGGAAATACTCCGTTCCATCCTATACCTCCTTAAGGAATATCAGAGTACTCCAACACTTAACTTCATTCATATAAAAAAGGTGGTCCAATTTACATGGCGATGTCCGCTTATTTTATGACCTAATCCATCTCGGCGGACTACATTTTTTTGCTTTTAAATACTCCATGGAGTACCTACATGAGAGTACTTTCAAAATGCTCCCAAAAGGTTACTCCATGGAGTATTCTACACCAAAGCAAGAGAGGAATAGGTGTACTTTTGAGGACCACCTACTCCATGGAGTAGTCATTTGGCAGCATTTTGAAAGTGCTCTAAAGCAGGTGCTCCATAGAGTATTTAGAAGCAAGGTAAAGCGTACTCCGAGAAGGATTAAGTGATCCAATCAGCGGACATATATTACGGCCGTCTTTACGGTGGCAATTCGTTCGCCAACTTTTCCAACGTCACATTCAAAACGCTAACAATTCGATCAAATATTAGTACACAAAACAACAATTCTGAAATTTCTGTTGTTTAAAAAAAAATTAGAAGTTAATAAAAATTAACTGTTTTTTATATAGGAAAAAAGGGTAGCAAAAACAAAAGTAAAGAGAGCAAATTAAATTACCGAAAGGAACATGAATAAAATAAGAATAAAGTAAAAGACCAGACGTACGGAAATGAAGGTGACAGGAAGGAACAGCAAGATAAATGATATTAATGAAAAGGAAATTAAAGAAAATGAAACGAATGGAAGGGAAAGAAAAAGAAAGTACGTAATGAAGGTGAAGGAAAGTTAAGGATAAAATAGAATAAAACAAAATAAATCAAAATAGAAAATGTTTTATTAAATAGTGTAGAAAGAAAGAATAGAAAAGGAACAGCAAAAAGAGGGTAAGAAAAAAAGCCAAAGAAGAGGAAAATATACTGAAGAAAAGAAACAGCAGAAACAGGAAAGGAATTAAAGTCGAACGAAATGACTACAATAAAACTAAGTCGTGTGGTTGAATTTCCAAAACTGGGCGATCGCTAATTGTAAATATTGTTCCGGAACGAATAGTTATTCTTCTTGAATTATCTTAGCCCGCGTTGGGTTTCAAGAATCGCTAGATAGGTAGTTGCCGTTTTTGAAGCCTCGGTTGATTTTGAATGGCTCAGAGAGGTTCATTTTATTCCTAACGGACGCGTTTATATTACTCAACGGCATGTGCATAAGCGGTATAAGCTGAAGAGAAGAAATGTAGTTCATGTTTGGAAAATCCACAAAACAAAATGAATCAAATAAATAAACCATTATAAGATTGGAGTGGGGTTGTTTATTCTAATTTTAAAATATATTTTAATATTTAATATCTATAAGGTCTATAACTTTGTATTTTTGTGAAGATCAATTTTGCAAATTTTATATTTCATTTTGAATTTTTGATATGCTTCAAAAATTTGAAATTTTTATTATTGATAACTAACCCTTTAGGGAACTCAGCTAACGTTAAGTGAACTGATAGCTTACTTTTATCGATTTATGCACTTTTTCCAGGTCAATTGAAAGTTGGTACTTTTTTACAGGGGGGACATATATTATAGATACAGATAGCATTTCATATTATATTATTGTAAAATGCATACTTAGCTGGTAACAACAGTAAAAACACATTTTTCGTACCAAGAAAGGATGGCTTCGTGAATTCTGCGTATTTAAATACGTTTTAAGTATGATAACTTATGTACTAAATAAATAGCTGAAAGGAATGTAATGAACTGAATACGTTTTGTTGCGAATACATGCGACATGAAAATTAAGTTTTTTTTTAATACTTGTATAGCGTCTGAAAAAAAAGGCATTCTTCTTTAAACTGCAGTTTAAAGGCACTAAATAATAGTTGAAAGTAATGTAATGAACTGAATTACTTGTGCATATAACATCGTGAAAATCTCCTTCAGACTCGTCTAGCTCTAACAAAAGTATAGCGTCTGAAAAAAAAAATCAAAAGAAAAGGCACTCTTCTTTCAACTGCAGTTTAATAGGCACCTAGTAAATTTTTTTTTGCTTACACCTCTCATATTTGACTAAATTAAATGCAATTATTCACTATTTTTATATGTTTTTTATATTTCAATTCGAGTCGATATTTTAAATTTTCACTTTTTCTGCGCTGTTTTCTTTAATTCAATTTGTTGACATAAAGCTCCAATTTTTTTTTTTTGACATCCTCTGTTTTTAAAAAAAAAAAAATTCCGTTGATTGAATCCTGCATGACTTTGAAGCCAACTAAAAGTTAGCGTTAAAAAGTGGGCTAAAAATGAGCTTTTCAAGTAGCCGGCGACAAAATTCCCGACAGGGAGAGAACAATTTTTTATATACAAAAACCAATTTTTATATACAATTAGATTCGAAACACCGAACCCTGTCCTGCATCGGTTAATACAGGGTGGCTGATGAATTTTGCTACATTAAGAAACTCAAATAATTTTTTTTCAGTGTATGGAATTCATTTTTCTTTTATTCATGTTAAAGCTCATTAAATTTTATTAAATATAGCTTAATTAGTTTTAAAAATAATGGAATTTAAATGCCCCCCCTGCTCGTCGATGCATGTGCGGCATCTTACCAAAAAGTTGTTCATTACTGCTTGGAGAGTTGAGACAGGAATAGCCGCAATTGTTTCTCGAATGTTAGTTCATTCAAATTTGTTGGTTTTGCTTTGAAGACTTCCTGTTTGCAATAACCCCACAAGAAAAAGTCAGGTGCAGTAAGGTCAGGCGACCTGGGTGGCCAACGGAATGTGGAGTTTCTGGATATCAGCTTATTGGGTAATTTTCGTCGCAATTCTGTCATAACAGGTTGGGCTATATGAGGAGCTGCACCATCTTGCTGAAACCACACAGAGTTGAAAGAAATTCTCATTCGGCGTAATTCTGGATAGAAAAACTCTCTCAACATGCTCAAGTAACGGTCTCCAGTAACCGTAACGGTGTGACCGTTTTCTTCGAAGAAGTAGGGCCCGACAATGCAGCGTGATGAAACTGCACACCACACTGTGACACGAAGTGGATGCAATTCCGTCTCATGGAGTATCTGTGGGTTGGAAGCACTCCATATTCGACAAATTGTTTGTTTATGTTGCCGTTTAAATCGAAATGGGCCTCGTCAGACATGAAAAGACAGTTCAACATGTTTCCATCCTCTTCCACCATTTGAAGCATCTTCTGGCAAAATTCCAAGCGAATCGGCAAGTCTGCAGCGTTCAGTTTGTTGGCCATTTGTATTTTATATGGGAATAAGTCCAAATCTTTGTGCATAATTGACTGTAATGACTGTCTGCTTACACCCATTTGAGCAGATAAGCTTCTTGTCGAAACACGTGGATTGTTTTGTATGGCAGCAGCTACAGCAGCGATTGTTTCCTCCGTTCGAACTGAAGGGTTTCGATGGTAAGGTCTTCTGTTGACTGTCCCATGCTCGGCAAAATTGTTTACAAGTCTTATTATGGTCCATCTGCTCGGAGGATTGCCGCCAAACGTGCGCCTATACTCTCTTTGAACCGAAACTACGGACTCCAGTGCGTGATAGCGGCGGACAATCCAAATTCTTGTTTCAGTGTCCCAGTTATCCATTTTTGTTAAATGTAAAAGTCAATCTGCAAAATAAAAAAAAAATTAACCAGATTCATTAAATAGAAAAAAAGTTATTTAATTTTTTTTTGGTAGCGGCTTTCATTAGCCACCCTGTACCTTTCCAACCATTCATAAAGTGGGTGTGTGTCAGAATTCATTCAAAGTACAAGATTATTTCCCAACTATCATTAAATTGGTTTTATTAGTTACCGACCTGTTTGGGAATGTGTTTTAAGAAAAATCGGGATTATGTCACTGTGCCTGATATGACAGTATCCAATAAACAATCCTATTCGCTAGTTCCTTCATATTTATTAGGACACGTTCATCGCCTGAACCAGAAGGTGGTGCAGTTTGCATTACAGATTAGATTTTTTGTCCTTCCTTTTATACAATCAAAAGAAATCTCAGTTGGAAAAGTGAGTTATCTACAAATTTCACTTACATTCGTCGTTAGACCTTCTCTGGACATTGCTTTTCCGTTAATTGCCGCTTATGAGTTGTTTGTAATGTTTTTTTTTTTTTGTTTTTCATTTATAAATGGTTTATTCTTTTTGAGGACTGCGGTGCTTTTTATCTCGCAAATCCGAATTTAAATCGAAAAAGAAACGAAACATGTACGCAAACGTTTTAAAAGACATGATATCACTTGGAGTTACGGTTAGTAAAAATGTTGCACTCCTTATAATTATAGCAAAACTAATTATATTTTCAGAATTCAGAAAGAATGCCATTATGCTTGGAGGCTAAAGTGCGCTCATTATGGATAGCATATAAAGCAGCAAAAGACGTAAATAATCGTACAAGTATTTCTCCAAATTTCGCTCCATACATGGATGAGATATTTGACAACCCCATCATATCATGCAAATATACAATCCATTTGGGGGAAGAACCAACTCAGATGTTGGAAGATGATTTGCCATCGCTGCTGTCCTCGTTACTACAAGAACCATCGTCACCCAATTCAACTGCCATTCTACAGCCAACGTTAAATAAAAGTACGCTAAAACCCACCTCGACCAAGCCCACGTTAACGACTTCAACAGCACCTACATTACCCTTAACATCCAAAAAGTGTTCAGCGCAGGAGAAATACTTTGAAAAGAAGCTCGAGCTGAAAAAGATAGCTTACAGGGAAAAGCGTAAATTAAGGGAAGAAAAGTTTAAATTATTAAAGAAGATGCTTGAAAAGAAATGGGAAGAAGATAGAGGAATCGAGTTGAAGAAATTAGCATTATTGGAACGTATCGCGAATAAAAAGTGAAAATCTCATCTAAATTTTGTTTGAAACCGGTATTTTTATGTTTTCTAGTTTGTAACTTTAACCTACCCTTTTAAATATGGATATTGTTATTAAAAATATCGAAGTTTTTAGTAATTTAAATAAATATATGCCTTTCGTTCTAGAATTATGCGAGGTTTCTTTCATTCTCCCTGTAACATCAGATGTAGACTGGATTATCACTGAAAAAAGATGGATACAACCAAACGAATTATTCAAACTAAAGCAATTCTGTAATGACGTTGTTATGGCAGATGTATATTGGAACGATTTTTCGTCATCCCTTGTCAAATTTGGTTTTGAGACAAACCGGTTTCGGCGTTGTGCCATCATCAGTGTCGATTTTCGTTGTGATCTGTTGTGGTTGTTTGTCTTGTATTTATAGTAGGTAGCAGGTAACGTCAGCATGGGTGTCTGTTTGTGTACGTGTGTGCATGTGTTGTGTGTGTACATTCAGAAACGGGGGTGGTTTGCATCGATCGGTTTTTTTGTGGTTGACTGAGGCAGGTAAAAGTTGGTGATTTTTGTTGTTTGACCTTTTTTGCTTGTTTGTTGTTTTTGATCTTTTGCTGTTTTGTGCTTATTTGTCGGTGCGTGTGTGTTTGTTGTACCTGACTGGTTGCTTTGTTTTTTGTAAACCAATTTTAAAGGTTCGAATATTGTGTCGGAAACAGTGTTTGTCTGTTCGTTTATTATTCTACCGTCGAATGTTTTTTGTTTGTAGATTTCCATGTTTTCGAGTACGTTCAGACGTCTGCCTTTTGCTTGTACATGTAGGACCTTGACTGTTTTTTTGATGTTTCCGGGGGGCATTTATTCTCCGCCATGTGATTCGCAAAGTTGGACTCTGGTATGATGGTTGGATTCCGTATCTTTTTATTGTAATCTCTAATGTGTTCTCTGAACCTCGTTCTTACCAACTTTTACCTGCCTCAGTCAACCACAAAAAAAACCGATCGATGCAAACCACCCCCGTTTCTGAATGTACACACACAACACATGCACACACGTACACAAACAGACACCCATGCTGCCGTTACCTGCTACCTACTATAAATACAAGACAAACGACCACAACAGATCAGAACGAAAATCGACACTGATGATGGCACAACGCCGAAACCGGTTTGTCTCAAAACCAAATTTGACAAGGGATGACGAAAAATCGTTCCAATATACATCAATCATTCACCTTGTCGGAAAAACAACAAAACAAAATAAAACAGTTAATGCTTGTCAGGCTTTTAACTTAAACGAAAACGGTCTACTAATAGTTTACAAACGACGTTTACTGAAATTGCATACAACGAAGGCAAACATTTGGTTTAACAAACAATGCATAGAATTGAATGTGACACCAAAATTTGCAAAAATAACAATGAAAACAAACACCAGTACAAGCATGAGGACAATTAGGAAGGCGGAAAGAGACTTCCTAAGATATGAGTTGAAAAACCAGTACGCCAAGAAAGATGGAATAAATGCCGAAATTCTATCCATCCATTTAAGGTTGGCGGAGCAATTACCTACCGATACGTTAATGGAATGCTTCGAGCGCATAAGGACTGAGGTCGAACATGAACTACAACAGAAATACAGGACGCTGAACCCGAAACTAGATAAGCTGACAGGACGTCGCGAACGGGACAACAACCAACAACCGCACCATTTCCATGCCAGGCTCGTAAACCTAACGACAGTGGCCATCACCGCGGCGGAAGAACAACTTCTTAAAAAGGGACTGAAACACAATATTATAGACCAAAACGAAAAAGGAAAAACGGAACAGGCGATCGTAGACGCAGAGGTCGCAATATCATTAATACCAGTTGAGGAACAAGAGCACGCAAGACACATGTGCAGAGAAATAATAAACAAGGAAGTGAAAGCAAAGGAAGGACAGAAGAGAAACACGGAGCAAAAAACAGTCAAGAACCTACAACATAAACTCAGGATAAACAACATTGTCGCAACGAAGGCGGACAAAGGCAACACAACTGTGCTAATTGAAAAAGATGAGTATATAACAAAAACCGAAAAACTCATCGAGGATATGGAATGTCGTAGAATAAGAGTGAACACCACGGATGAATACCAGAAAGAAATCAAAGTGGCTATAAAAACTGCAACAAATATAATAGATACAAACTCGGCATATACATTAGTCCAAATGAACCCGTCAACTCCACCACTGATTGCGCTACCAAAAATCCACAAGCCAGGCAATCCAATGAGACCAATCATTAATTTTAAATCGGCACCATGCTATAAGCTATGTAAATATTTAAAAACAGTATTGAAGGACACACTGGAACTTAGCAACGAACACACCATAACTAATACATCTGAACTAATAAACAAACTTAGGACCGTTGAAGTGACAAAGGACAGCAAATTGGTATCTTTCGACATAAAAGATCTATACACATCAATACCACTAGCAGAGACATTGAACATAGTAAACTCTATAATACTACGTAAAACAAAAGATAAAGTAAAAAGTACGCAAATCACGAACACGGTAAGAACCACACTACGTCAAAACTATTTTCAATTCAACAATAAAATATACAGACAAACAAACGGACTTGCGATGGGAAACCCGACATCGGCTATTCTTATGGAAGCGTTTATGCAAAACCTGGAAAAAGAGTATATACAGGAATTAAATTCCAAATTAGGAGTGTTATTTTTCGCAAGGTACGTGGATGATATCATATGCGTTTTAACTACCACCAACGAAGAGCAAGTACTGGAGTACCTCAACAAGCAGCACGGGAACATAAAATTCACAATGGAAACCGAAAAAGACGGAGGAATCAATTATCTGGACCTCACAATAAGTATTGATAAAGCTAGCAATAAATTCAACTACGACATATATAGGAAACCAACGGCCACCGACACAATAATACATAATACCTCGAACCACCCACAACAACATAAAAATGCAGTGCTAAGGCATTTAGTACAAAGATTGGAAAGAACACCTCTTACACAAGAAGCATATAGAAGAGAGCTTGGAATAATATATAACATCGCTACAAACAACGGATATAAAAAAGCACTAGCAGATAAACTCAGGAGAGACCTTAGAGAACAAAAAAGAAACAATGGAGAAGAAAGTACACAAACCTGGACGACAATGACATATACTGGAAGGGCAACATATAAATTAGCAAATTTCCTTAGAAAATACAACATCAACACAGCGTTCAAAACATCGAACAATTTAGGACGGAAGCTAACTCAGAAGATCCATTAAGCAGCCCTGGTGTATACAAGCTCACTTGTGAATGCCAGCAAAGTTACATAGGACAAACCGGACGACAAGTAAGAACGAGGTTCAGAGAACACATTAGAGATTACAATAAAAAGATACGGAATCCAACCATCATACCAGAGTCCAACTTTGCGAATCACATGGCGGAGAATAAATGCCCCCCGGAAACATCAAAAAAACAGTCAAGGTCCTACATGTACAAGCAAAAGGCAGACGTCTGAACGTACTCGAAAACATGGAAATCTACAAACAAAAAACATTCGACGGTAGAATAATAAACGAACAGACAAACACTGTTTCCGACACAATATTCGAACCTTTAAAATTGGTTTACAAAAAACAAAGCAACCAGTCAGGTACAACAAACACACACGCACCGACAAATAAGCACAAAACAGCAAAAGATCAAAAACAACAAACAAGCAAAAAAGGTCAAACAACAAAAATCACCAACTTTTACCTGCCTCAGTCAACCACAAAAAAACCGATCGATGCAAACCACCCCCGTTTCTGAATGTACACACACAACACATGCACACACGTACACAAACAGACACCCATGCTGACGTTACCTGCTACCTACTATAAATACAAGACAAACAACCACAACAGATCAGAACGAAAATCGACACTGATGATGGCACAACGCCGAAACCGGTTTGTCTCAAAACCAAATTTGACAAGGGATGACGGAAAATCGTTCCAATATACATCAATCATTCACCCTGTCGGAAAAACAACAAAACAAAATAAAACAGTTGTTATGGCAATTGAATTGACAGTAACGATATAAACTGAGTGAGAACAAGTAAAATCAGTCAATAACCCCGTACAAATTAGACAGGGTTACAGTTTTACAGACATCTGTAGGACGAAGATCCGCTGCACAATGACACAAGGAAACATCTCTGCAAACACTGTGATGGGATCCGCCATCACACCAATCAACCGTTTCATCCGCGGAACCACTGGCGGCTTCAAATGACTCATGATCCAATAATATAGGTCGTGTTAATAGACCAGCTGATTTTTACTTTTGTCTCGAATTTTGACATTGCACTTATTTCTTAGTACGATTTTGACGTTAAAATCACAAATTACAAAAACAAAATACATGGAAAATTTTTGTGTGTCTGTATGTTTGTCGAACTGCTACCAACTATTGACCTGGGCACTAAGTCGGCAGATACCTCCCTCAGATATCGGCCTTTGAACCCCCTTGTTGTTGCTTGTAACGACAAAAACACTCCACGGTTTACCCACTAAAAAAAATGCTATTTATATAAATTATTTATGGTATTTAAATATTAAATATAAACGTGGTAAGAATATACATAACTAATAGAACAAATCTAGGTGATTATAATAAAATAAAAGAATCGTTCTAAAATTGTGCATTTATTTGCATAGAAAATTTAATAATTACTTCAAAATAAAATATTTGGAAGATATATTTCCTACTAAGTTTAAAGAATTTTGTGAAAAGATACTTTTTGAGCTTGTATCAACTCAACCATATACATATAAACGCACAGTTGCGAACGCACAGAAGTCTACACGCAATTATTTGAGTAACCGAAATTAAAGCCTGTGCGCTGCTTTTGTTGGGCGGGAGATTAATGATTTTTTTCTATATAGAAGTTGAAATATGTACATTTGGTACACGTTTTAAATAAAGATATTTGTCTAAAACAATTCGTTAAAATTATCAAACAATAATGGGTAAAATTAACATAACCTCAAACGAAAATTTCACGCACAAAGATTGGAAATTGCATTATTTGCTGAAATTTTGGATTTCCATGTTGTATTTTATTAAGAAATGCTTACTTTAAAGAACTTTATCTTATTTTATAACATCTTAGAAATTCTAAATTTATATTATGAATTACTTATTTATTACTTCATTTATCTTATTATACCTTTCATGAACATGAAATGGTATTATAACTTTGGTCCGATGTTTGTAAGTATGAGAAGAAGAAGAGATAGACCCACCAATAAGTATACCGAGATTATCAAGGCGATGAGCTGAGTCGATTTAGCCATGTCCGTCTGTCTGTTTGTACGCAAACTAGTCCCTCAGTTTTTGAGATATCTTGATGAAATTTGGTATGGGGCCGCCAATTAAAAAGCTAGGAACGTGAAGTTTTGCAGGTTTGGTACTTATTATGTATATGTGTATAGTGAAAATCAGCCAGATCGGACATAACATATAGCTCCCATACAATCGATTGTTCCGATAAATGGGGTTTGGGCTATGTATCTTTAAATGATCAGTTTTACAGAGTTTTTACTAATTGTGAGTAAGGATCGGACACTTAAAACCGTGATGCGTATTCATGAAAGGTATCAAGTCGTCGGCACAGTCAAAGACAGCCCTTTCCTTACCTGCAGCCTGATTCTGTAACTTTTAACCACGCGCCGAGCGTTAAGCTTATCGCCAAATGTTGGCGTTTATTCTTAATCAAAATGCGATTCTGTAACGCCCCTTTAACGCCGCTAAACAGCTGACTCTTGATGGTGATAAAATATGGCAATACTTCTCTTTTCGCCGTATTTTGCACTAAATTACATGCAAAAAACTCAAAACTAATTTTTTTACTTTTTCCAAACGCTAAAACACTTGTAAATATATTAACGCGATTGTTAACACCTCGAAATAATTTGTGACAGCTAACCACAAGAAAAGTGTTAGCTAACGCGTTTCGTATGGTTAAAAGTTAGCGGATAGGACAGCGTTGAAAATGGTGTTAAGCGAAGTTAACGCTAACGCCTGGCGTTAAAATAGTTACAGAATCGACCCACTGTTTGAAATAAATTCAAACATTAATTCGATAACGCCTTTTGCATACTTCTTGGTTCTAAGCATAGTGTAATAAACAAGGTGAAGTAAATAAAAAGAGACAGAAAAAGTACGTTATCCGAAATGGTACGAGTGTATTTTCCTGGTACGCCGTATTTTGTAAAAAAGGAGTAAAAAAATTAATTACTTTCTAGCATTAACAATAGCAGACATTTTGTTTTTGTATTTTAGTCTAACGTGAAGAATAAACAGGTGATCAATAGCGAGAGGTGAACGGGGTTACATCCACGGATTAGCCATTGACTGGTACTTTACTACCTTTTACGACTCTTGAATGGTTTCCTAACTTTCACTCTGGTATGGATAATGATATGTAGTTTGAGCTTTTCTGGAACGATTTTCCGTATCCCTTGTTAATTTTGATTTGGAAACAAACCATTTTCGGAGTTGTGCCATCATCAGTGTCCTTTTTCGTTCACTGATGATGGCACAATGCCGAAACCGGTTTGTCTCCAAACCAAAATTGACAAGAGATGACGGGAAATCGTTCTAGAAAAACTCATAATCTTACCCTGTCGGAAACAGCAACAACAATACGGAAGATAAAATATGTAGCTTTACAGAGGCTTCTCGGCTGGAACCGATCCCAATGGTTTCTTTCTAAAACAATTTCATGAAAGGTCTGCGGAGATGGTAGATCTTATTCTGAGTCGATAATAAACTGTATTTAGCTGTAATCTTTGGCAAAAACTAAAGAACATACCACCACAAATTAAATAAGAAGCTTTTTTTATTTTTGTTTTTATTTTATAATTATTTGGTTGTTTGCCGTATTGGTAGAAGATACTTCTGACTCACTTTTAACATCAGCTTTTTCATATATAAAGCGTCGTTTGAAAATTTTGTCTTTGTGAGGTACTGTTAAGCGCATCGTCAAAGATGTAGGATAGGGCTACCATATTCTTTGGTTTTATATGAGTCGGAATCGTTGCACTGTTTAGGTCCTGTGAGAAGAAAATATTAGATTTTCTAAAGGCCTGGATACATTTTTTTGTAAACAAATTGAACTTATTTCAAAGCGATATAAACTATGAAATTATGGATTTTACACGGGCCTTACTATAGTGATATGTCAGTTATGTATCAGGTGAAAACTCTTTAAAACCTTGCAGAAACCTAGCTTTGTGATTTCATTTTTTCGTGAAAATATCTTCTACGATAAGATTTTGCTGAACTGTGCTTTCAAGAACTACCAAAAAAGCTATGAGCCGAAAATAGGACCGTTGACCTCGTATATATATATAAAAAATAGTAGTAAAATAGTAATATATTTATGTACTAAAACGTACTTGTTTTACACAAAAAGCAACACCTTTGCGGATACAACATTTGCTCCATATTTTCAGATAGCCGAATGACAGAGCAAAGAAGAATTTCGAGTGAGACAACTGACAGTTTACTTTACCTTGTTGATTACACTATGGGTTCTATGAAAATTGAAAAAAAAAACCAAAAATCTGCTCAAAATGCCCATATATTGTTTTCACCATTCTGGCACTATTGAAAAATGTTATAAAAAATCATAGTAAAATAACAAGGTAAAGACAACTTTATCCCAACAACATACTGGCGTAAAGATTTTCAAAAGCAACTGTCTGGTGATAGCGAATGAAGGAAAAAGAAACCAGAGAAATTTTTATTTGTGAGAAATTATGTGGTGCAAGCATGGTTGAAAAGTGATTATTATTAAATTATGTCGCCATATTTGCAATTGGTTTTGGTAATACTTTACATCCAACGTCAATTGTAAAAACTGCACTAAAAATATCGATATTAGTACCCAAAGGCCCTGGGGAAACCCAATATTTGGTAATTCTATACGACCGTACGTAACTGCTAATATACGTCCAAAAATATCGGGAAAGGTATCAAACGACGGGGTTTAACCTCCGTATCAATAATCCGAAAGCGGAAATATGATATTTTATGTCTGTTCAGAGATATTTGCAATTAAAGTTGAAATTTTTCTGTCATTTAAATTACTAAAAATATTGGGTTTCTCCCACCGGATTAGGGTTCCTGGCACCGAAACGCGTCTCTGGGTACCAATATCGAAATTTTTAGTGCAGTTTTTACAGATGACGTTGGATGGAAAGTATTACCTTGGTTTTAGTATAAGCGTTAGAAAACCCATAAAATTGCAAATGCAAATCACGCTTGTTTACATTTTGCCGGTTTATATTCTGCTGTTTGCACCTTTTCCTGACGATGTGTACGCCAGTGTTATAGTCAATGTCTACTAGTACCCTGCAAAAAACTGAAATACTCCGTTTCATACCCCATAGAATACTCCTAAAGGAGTATCAGAGTACTCCAACACATATCCTCGTTCATATAAAAAAGGTGGTCCAATTTACATGGCAATGTCCGCTGATTGGATCACCTAATCCATCTCAGAGTACTCCGTTTCTTTGCTTTTGAATACTCTATAGACCACCTACGTGAGAGGTCTCTCAAAATATTCCCATGGGATTACTCTATAGAGAATTCAACAGCAAAGCGAGAGCGGGAGTAGGTGGTCCTCAAAAGAACACATATAGGGTGGCTGATGAATTTTGCTACATTAAGAAACTCAAATAATTTTTTTTTTCAGTGTATGGAATTCATTTTTCTTTTATTCATGTTAAAGCTCATTAAATTTTATTAAATATAGCTTAATTAGTTTTAAAAATAATGGAATTTAAATGCCCTCCTGCTCGTCGATGCATGTGCGGCATCTTACCAAAAAGTTGTTCATTACTGCTTGGAGAGTTGAGACAGGAATAGCCGCAATTGTTTCTCGAATGGATTGCCTTAGTTCATTCAAATTTGTTGGTTTTGCTTTGAAGACTTCCTGTTTGCAATAACCCCACAAGAAAAAGTCAGGTGCAGTAAGGTCAGGAGACCTGGGTGGCCAACGGAATGTGGAGTTTCTGGATATCAGCTTATTGGGAAATTTTCGTCGCAATTCTGTCATAACAGGTTGGGCTATATGAGGAGCTGCACCATCTTGCTGAAAGCACACAGAGTTGAGAGAAATTCTCATTCGGCGTAATTCTGGATAGAAAAACTCTCTCAACATACTCAAGTAACGGTCTCCAGTAACCGTAACGGTGTCACCGTTTTCTTCGAAGAAGTAGGGCCCGGCAATGCAGCGTGATGAAACTGCACACCACACTGTGACACGAAGTGGATGCAATTCCGTTTCATGGAGTATCTGTGGGTTGGAAGCACTCCATATTCGACAATTTTGTTTGTTTATGTTGCCGTTTAAATCGAAATGGGCCTCGTCAGACATGAAAAGACAGTTCAACATGTTTCCATCCTCTTCCACCATTTGAAGCATCTTCTGGCAAAATTCCAAGCGAATCGGCAAGTCTGCAGCGTTCAGTTTGTTGGCCATTTGAATTTTATATGGGAATAAGTCCAAATCTTTGTGCATAATTGACTGTAATGACTGTCTGCTTACACCCATTTGAGCAGATAAGCTTCTTGTCGAAACACGTGGATTGTTTTGTATGGCAGCAGCTACAGCAGCGATTGTTTCCTCCGTTCGAACTGAAGGGTTTCGATGGTAAGGTCTTCTGTTGACTGTCCCATGCTCGGCAAAATTGTTTACAAGTCTTACTATGGTCCATCTGCTCGTAGGATTGCCGCCAAACGTGCGCCTATACTCTCTTTGAACCGAAACTACGGACTCCAGTGCGTGATAGCGGCGGACAATCCAAATTATTGTTTCAGTGTCCCAGTTATCCATTTTTGTTAAATGTAAAAGTCAATCTGCAAAATAAAAAAAAAATTAACCAGATTCATTAAATAGAAAAAAAGTTATTTAATTTTTTTTTGGTAGCGGCTTTCATCAGCCACCCTTTACTCCCTTCTCGCTTTCGTCTAGAATACTCTATAGAGTAATATTTTGGCAGCATTTTCAAAGTACTCCAACGTAGGTGCTCTATAGACTATTCAGAAGCAAAGTAAACGGTACTCCGAATAGGATTAGGTGATCCAATCACCCGACATTGCTATGTAAATTGGACCACCTTTTTTATATGAATGAGGATAAGTGTTGGAGTACTCTGATGCTCCAACGTTTTTGACAGGGTAGCGCAACTTACTTCGAATCTGCACATACACACAAACTACACAGGGTGCGTTGTATGCAATAATAAAACCATCAAATTTAAATACTGAAATATTGAACGTGAAGACATAAAACTCCCCCATTATTGAATATAAAGTAATTATAAAGCCTTTATTAGTTACTATAAAGTGTAAATTTCGGTTTAAATTAAAGTTTTTAGTTGTAATTTATACTTCAAAACAACTCTGAACGCGATTTCCTTCATTCCACTCTCTCGGAGTACCTTCATCCACTACCTTCCACTCCGATTCGGAAAAAAAGATGCCAAACTAGTAGGGGGTAAACAATGCCAGTGGGTTCAAAAATAATCAATCAGCTGAGGAAATGACACGACATTATTGAACCATGATAAAAAATGAATCGGAGTGGAATGGGGCTGTGTAACGCTGCGCAGGTTCACGCAATTGCGCTGATACCGATGTAACATTATGGCCCCAGCAGCGCCAGAAACACTCCAATATCTCAAGGCGCCCGTGACACTAATACTACGGGGTATGTTCGACCATATGATAATTATTTACTTTAGCCTGCAACTGCCATGGCACCACAAAAAATGTTTTGTTTTTGTCTCTTAGCGCCAAAAAGGTAATTTTCAAAAAGGAAATAACACCCACGGGCGTCATTCCATTTTGTCTTATTTTATTTTATACCGACAAATCAAAAAACAAACAATTTGTAAACTTCGATTTTTGTTTGGTCGTTTTGACGATGTTAATTGATTATATAATAAAACACGTCTTTCTCGTTTTCTCAATCTTTCGGAAGTCCTCTTCCTCTTTCTTTATTTCCTCTTTTTCGTGTCGTGTAGTTGGCTGTGGTTTACCACCCGTGTGTTCAACAATAATCATCTTAATTCTAGATTGAGCAGGGTTGCATTTGCTGCTTTACAACTCGGCCAAACCTGACGGAGGATCGGCCTCGATCCTGAGGGGAGGGAATTCGATTTCGTCCGACCCCAGAGGGTCACGCTCTGGTTCATCCGCACACCCCATAGGTTGTTGCCGCCACATTCTGATGCGATGGGCCTCGACTACTCCATCATAAGGGAGTTGAGTCAGTTGGCAATTGCTTATGTCTCTGACAACATACCTGTCATTACCCAACGCCTTATGAATCTCGTAGGGGCCTTTATATCGTGGTATTAGTTTTTTGTTGATCCCCACTGTCGTGTCAACGTTCCTGATTACAACGTAGTCACCTACGCTGAATGTCATAGTTCTGGGATGTTTATCGGATAATCGCTTAGTGTCGTAAGCTTGCTTAGCTTAAATAGAGTCCGATGCGTCCTTGCGTATCTGGTCTAGGTTTCGACCTTCATCTGGACATAATTTGTCCTGGAAGAACTCGGTGAACTCGTCTACAATCACACCCTTTTGTTCGACACCAAATAAAAGCCTGCTCGGCGTGTCTCGGCATGTGCTATGCTTCGAGTTATTAATGGCATATTCCACTTCAAGTAACTTCCTGACCCAATCGTCGTGGTTTATTTCATCCGTTAGTTTACCTAGCATAGCCTTCAACACCCTATTTACCCTCTCGACTTGGCCGTTGGCCTGCGGGGACGCAACGGCGACTTGAATGTGGCATATGTTCTGCTTCTTAAGAAAAGCTCCGAATTCCAAAGAAGTAAAGCAGGTCCCTCTGTCACTTATGATTCTTCTTGGCCGGCTGTAGTAGTTGAAGTATTTCTCAAGGGCGGCTATTACTTCCCGGGTACTTGTACTGTTGGTTGGGTAAAGTTTAACATACTTCGTGAAGCCGTCAACCACCACCAGGACATGCTTTCGTTTGGACCTGATTGATGGGAGTGGCCCGAAGTGGTCAATGTGAATGGTATCGAACGGCAGTGGAGTTTTGGGGATAGGGTACAGGGTTTTATTTTTGGACTGTGGGGCCGTCGCGTACATAATACACTTGAGGCAATTCCTTATGTACTTTTCTACTTTCCCTCGCATATTTGGGAACCAATAGTAAAGGCAGAGCTTGTCTAGGGTTTTGTCTAAAGATAAGTGGCCCAGCTTCTCGTGTATCAGCTGTATTACATTGTGTTCCATTTCGCAGGGTACAAATATTGCCCTTTTGCCATTTGGTTTCTTTTTATATACGAGTCCGTCTGATAGTTCGTACTCGTCTAGGTTTTCGTTTTCTAGTCGACTTCGTATTAACTCAATGTTTTTATCCCGCTCCTGGGCAACCTGCAATTGGAACTCCGCCTCATTTGTATTTATGATCGAAGCAATTTCCCTTCTACTTAACGCGTCGACATGACCCATGGACGCGCCTTTTCTATGTCTTATCTTGTAATTATAGTTTTCCAATTCCAGTGCCCATCTGGCAATCCGGGGGTTTAATTGTCTTCGATCGAGGGTCATCGTTAAGGAATTACAATCTGTGATTATCGTGAATGGGATTCCTTCTAAGTAGGGCCTGAATCTCCTTAAGGCATATATGTGGCGATAGCCACCATTATTTCATAAGCCTTCACAATCGGAAGCAATCGAATAATATCGATAAATCCATCGATTTCACGACCTTAACTAATTATCTCTGCTACAGTTGAAGTCTATTATGTGCGTGGTATTGTCACCCATTCTCTTATTTACTAATCCGTATATGAGTGCAGTTAACATCGTATGATTTTGCGGTCCTGTTAGCAAGATCATACGATTGAGAGTTGTTTACAAATAGTTTTACGAATATTGTATTTTAGTTTTTAGTTCTTCCACGGCTTTAATAAAGTGTAGTTCGTTTATGCTACCTCGGGCATTTTTCATTAACTAAGTACACCGGCATAAACGCCAAATTGGTGACCCCGACGTGATTTTTAGTTAACGAGTTAGTTTTTACCTATTAAACATCGCTAATAAAATTTTCGCGTTATACGGCAAATAATAAATTTTAAGTGATTGTTGATGCAGTGAATCATAAAGTGTTCATATAAATTGCCACCGCTGGTGCATTGGCGAGCACCCAGGACGTTGTGCTGCATTGGCGATATTTGAGGAACACTAACGTGTGCAAATCAAATTGTGGTAATTACGAAAGTGCACTAATATTAAACCATTCAGTGTTGTGTAATCTTGCTCTCTAGCAAAAAAAAAAAAAAGTGTTAATTTCGACGCGACTCAAAATTTCGGACACATACAATGCCCGCCGGCAAAGACGACTGCCCCGACATCAAACCGGTAATCCTTGGTTCGCTAAAGGCTCCCAGTTTTTGCCCCGAACGAGTCAATTTGTGGTTCGCACAGCTAGAAGCCCAATTCAAGATCCACGGTATCGTTACAGAAATCGAAAAGTTCAATTACGCTGTATCGCTCATCGACACACGCTACGCTGCTGAGGTTGAAAGCCTTATCATCAACCCCCCGGCAAACAAGCCATACACGGAAATCAAAACCGTTCTAACCAGTTGCTTCACAAAATCCGAGGAAGCTAAACTTCGCCAACTCCTCGATGGCGAACAAATCGGCGACAGAACACCGTCACAATTTCTGAGACACCTGAAAGCTCTCGTACCAAACGTAGATGAAGCCGTGCTTAAAACCAAATGGCTCTCTGGGCTGCCCGAGCAAACGCGCGCCCTTCTCACAGTCCAGACGAATGCTGCACTGGAAGAACAATCACGCATGGCTGATAAGCTGCACGAGATCGTAAAAGGGCACGTTGCAGCCGTTCGAGCATCCCCAACATCAGAGAACCCAGCCATTGAACAGAAAATCAATGAACTTAGCCAACAAGTTGAAGCACTCGCAAGGAAGTTTAACCAGAACAGAGGAAGGTCGACCTCTCGTAGCCGTCAGCTTTCTAAACACCGCAGCTCGTCAGGTAAGCGTCTTAATAAATCAGGTACCTGCTGGTACCACACCAAATTTGGTACCCGAGCACGTAAATGCATCCCCGGGTGCACGTTTAAGGGAAACGACAACCAGAGTCGCTAGAGGCGGATAGTGATTCTGTAACGCCCTCACGCCGTTTATTTGTTAAAGACCGAACAACTGGATCAAAATACCTAGTAGACACTGGTTCGGACCTCTCCGTTTATCCGCGTGGTTTGCTAAAAACAACGTCTTGCGACCCCATAGGTTACCAACTCTACGCAGCCAATGGTACGGTCATCCAGACTTATGGGCTAATCACCTTAGTACCCAATCTAGGCCTTAGACGAGACTTTACTTGGCGATTTATTGTCGCCGACGTTACCAAACCCATCATAGGTGCCGACTTTCTTAGCCATTTTGACTTGTTAGTCGACCTGAAACGTAAATGCTTGCGCGATGGAATTACCAACTTAACCAGTAAAATCATGTTAATAAACACAAAATCAGCAGAGTCCATTAAAGCAATCGGTGGCGATTCCGTCTACCTTAGACTACTGCGTGAGTACGAAGATATCACTCGACCTGATACTACCTATTCTAGGACCAAAAAACACGCTACGATGCATCATATCAAGACGACCGACGGTCCTCCAGTTAAGAGCAAGGCTCGTCGTCTTTGTCCCCAAAAACTCAAAATCGCTAAAGACGAATTTAAGAAAATGATAGATCTAGGCATTTCCCGACCTTCGGATAGTCCCTGGTCTTCGCCACTCCACCTAGTGCAAAAGAAGTCTGGAGAATGGCGAACTTGCGGCGATTATCGGCCTTTGAATGCAAGGACTGTGCCAGACAACTACTCTTTGCGCTATATAGAAGATTTTGCCGCCAAATTACACGATAAGAAAACTTTCTCCGTCTTCGATTTGGTTCGGGCATTCTTACAAATTCGTGTATCCCCTGAGGACGTTCCCAAAACGGCGATCATTACGCCTTTTGGTTTATATGAGTTTTTGTATATGACCTTCGGGCTCAGGAACGCAGCCCAAACGTTCCAGAGATTTATTGACGAGATCACACGAGACCTGGACTTCGTCTTCCCATATATAGACGATATTCTCGTGGCATCCAAAGACGAACTTGAACATATCGAACATCTCAAAATTTTATTTCAACGCCTTCGCGACTACGGGCTGGTTATCAATTTGCCAAAGTGTCAAATCGCGCAGCCAGAAGTTAAATTTCTAGGCCATCTTATCACTCAAGGCGGAATAAAACCGCTCCCCGACAAAGTGGATGCCATCATGAAGATGGAACCACCCAAAACCATCAAATCGTTACGTGGATTTCTCGGAACGGTGAATTTTTACAGGAAGTTTATAAGGAAAGCCGCTGAAGTTTTATCACCGTTAAACAAACTCCTCGAAGGTCCTAACGTGAAAGGATCGAACGCTATACTCTGGACACCAGACCTACAACACGCTTTCGACGCCGCCAAACAAGCCCTCGCAAACTCTACTCTGCTAGTTCATCCAAGCAACAACGCAGAGTGGGCTGTTTTCACCGACGCGTCTGAATACGGCATTGGAGCCGTCCTTCAACAACGAAAAAACAATGAATGGCAACCTTTAGCGTTTTTCAGCCGAAAACTGACACCTTCTATTCAAAAACTTTCCACATACGACCGGGAGTTGCACGCTATTTACGAAGCCGTCAAGCATTTCCGACACATTTTCGAAGGTCGACACATTACCATCTTCACTGATCACAAGCCGTTACAGCACGCCTTCCAACAACGCACGGAACGAGCATCGCCATGGCAATTCCGCCGTCTCGACTTTATTGGCCAGTTCACAAGTGATATTCGTCACGTATCAGGTAACGACAACATCGTTGCTGACACTTTATCGCGGCTAGAAGCCATTGCCATGCCAATTACGTCCCAAGAGCTTGCGGATGCTCAAAAAGTTGACAGCGAACTACAACAACTTTTACGCAACACTACGCCTTTAAATTTGAAAAATATTCATATCGACAACGGGTCTGCAGTTTACTGTGACATCGCGACAGGTACATTGCGCCCCTACGTCCCGGCGCAACTCAGGAAAAAAGTGTTTGATTCACTTCATTCACTTGCACATTCTGGAATTCGAGCATCACAAAAGCTGGTAGCTACACGTTTTGTTTGGCCGTCTATCAATAAAGATTGCCGCGAATGGGCACGAGCCTGTATCGATTGCCAGCGCAACAAGGTACAACGACATGTATCATCTCCGATCGCAAACTTTCAGCCGCCATCCGAACGCTTCGAGCACATCCACATTGATCTCGTGACACTGCCAGTGTCAAAAGGTTTCAGTCGTTGTCTCACTATCGTCGACCGCTTCACACGCTTCCCAGAGGCAATACCGCTAGAAAATGGCTCAACTGAAGTAGTAGCCCGTGCTCTGATTCATAACTGGATCGCACGGTTCGGAGTACCCAAGCGAATCACTTCAGATCGAGGGGGCCAATTCGAATCAATTTTATTCCGAACTCTAGCCGAATTATTTGGTATCAAGCATCTGTGTACAACAGCGTTTCACCCGCAAGCGAACGGACTCGTGGAGCGTCTTCATCGGCAGCTGAAAGCAGCACTCTTATGTCACAACGAATCATGGTACGATGCACTGCCAGCGGTCCTGCTGGGCTTGCGAACTGCCTGGAAGGAGGATATTGGAGCAACCCCAGCTGAGCTAGTCTATGGCGAACCTATACGCCTACCGGGGGAACTTCTGACGCCGTCACCGAAACAAATATCGCCGCAGAGTCTGTTAAGTATACTAAAAACACATTTTAATAAGTTGGCACCGACAGAAATGTCGCGCCACGGCAACGAATCTGTTTTTCTTTACAGGAACCTCCAAACGTGCTCACACGTCCTGGTTCGCAACGACATCATAAGGCCTTCGTTTTCTCCACCTTATGAAGGACCCTATCGTGTCATAAGTCGTCACGACAAGTACTTTATAGTGGACTTTAAACGATCTCCAACAACAATTTCGATCGACAGACTCAAACCCGTGTTCGAAGCGCGCATTGAAGACATCTCCGGCCTTGAAAATTCATAATGATGGGCAATCAAAATATTTTTTTTTTCCCTTTTTTTTTTTTCTATTATGTTCGAGTATTTCACTGTAGTACGGATAATTAAAATTTTTTTTTTTCATTAAAATTTTTTGTTTAAATCGTTAAAAAAAAAAAAACAAGGGGAGTACTGTGGCGATAGCCACCATTATTTCATAAGCCTTCACAATCGGAAGCAATCGAATAATATCGATAAATCCATCGATTTCACGACCTTAACTAATTATCTCTGCTACAGTTGAAGTCTATTATGTGCGTGGTATTGTCACCCATTCTCTTATTTACTAATCCGTATATGAGTGCAGTTAACATCGTATGATTTTGCGGTCCTGTTAGCAAGATCATACGATTGAGAGTTGTTTACAAATAGTTTTACGAATATTGTATTTTAGTTTTTAGTTCTTCCACGGCTTTAATAAAGTGTAGTTCGTTTATGCTACCTCGGGCATTTTTCATTAACTAAGTACACCGGCATAAACGCTAAATATATTATAGATAGGGTCTCCAGCTCGAAGCTGTGATACTTTGATTCAGCGCTTGAAGCGGTTTTGGAGAAGTACGAGATGGGGTGGAACTTCTTATCCTCCTGACGCTGAAGGAGGACTGAGCCGAAACCTATGCTGCTGGCGTCACAATGGAGTTCCGTCTCTCGTCCTGGGCTGTAAACAGCTAAAACTGGGCTTTTCACCAGTCTCGACCTCAGTTCATTAAAAGCGTCAAGGCATTTCTCATTAAAATCAAATTGCGAATTCCTTTTAAGCAGATTTTGTAGAGGCTTTGCAATTTGAGAGAAGGACGGCACGAATCGGCGGAAATATGAGAATAACCCGAGGCAAGACTGTAGTTGCTTTGGGCTAGTTGGTATTGGGAAGTTTTGGATGGTCTTAATGTGAGAATCATTCGGCAATATACCTGAGCGAGTCACGGCATACCCTAGATAGTCGATGTCGTCATATCCGAATCTGCATTTGCATCTGCCAATTTTAGGAGGTCCCTATGTTCCTCGAATCCCTCCGTCGCAACGAGTATATCATCCATGTAAATGATAATTCGCCTGTCGTCAATCATATCTCGAAAAATGTTAATAATAAAACGTTGGAATACGGCAGGTGAGTTCTTCAAGCCGAAGGGCATTTTTAGATATTCGTATTGACCGTTAGCGGTCACGAACGCCGTGTATTTGATTGACTCAGGGGACATTTGCACTTGATGGAATCCACTCTTGAGATCAAGGACTGAGAAGAACTTTTTATTCTTTAGGTATTCGATGCAGTCTTCAATCAAGGGCAAAGGGTAATTATCCCTTATAGTTAATTTGTTTAGTGTCCGATAATCTATACACATTCTTGTCTTACCACTCTTCTTTTTAACCAGTACAATGGCAGAGGCATATGGGGAGTCGCTGGGTCTTATGATCCCTTCTTGCTTCAGTTCATCTACGATAGATTGTACTTGGCTACGCTCAGCGTACGAGATTCGCCGAGGAGGGCAATGAAATGGAACGTCGCTTGTTACATGTATTTTCATTTCGTACTTATATGGCTCAGGTTCGACGGCAGGGTTAATGTAGGCATTATCAATGAGGCGGTTAAGGTCGTTACGCTGACCCTTGGTTAGCTTAGGGTTTATGTCAACATCCTTCGCGTCGTGAGAAACGTCTATACTAAATATTTCAGGCACGTCAGCGGCAGTGGGGCTTTCAGGCTCATGCGATTCATCGGCATTGTGTTTAGTTTCGTAGCATTCTTTATCAGATTGTATCGGGTTTATAGTAATAGGGTGTGCGTCAGATCCAGTTACTGGTTGCGTCGTCTTTGGCATATTAGATTCATAACTTAGTCCTAATAATTCTTCTTTAAAGTGTTTTTTGGTCATACTCTCATCTGGCAAAATTTTTAATTCAATCTCATTTATTTTGTTTCTAAATTAAATTTTACATTTTATATTTTTAATAACAAAAAGATTTTTTCCTCCAATAGTTTTGTATTTGGTTAAGGATCCCTTGATCTGTTGGTCTACCAATTGTTTTGGGACGTGTGACGCCTTAAGAAAACTAACCGGGCTGCCGGTGTCAAAAAGGGAAAACACTGTATTAGATACTAAGTCACTATCTACTTCAAATAATAAACTTACGAAATTAAACGCCCCTATGGCTTCTTGATCATATTCTGCGTCTTCGGTTACAAAAGCTATGTCATCTCGTGGTTTGAGTACTTTCAGCGGGTTGGGGCAGGAACGGTGGTCGTGTCCCATTCGCCAGCACCGAAAACAGGATCCATCTGGTCGCAATGGGTATGGGCAATTTGGTTTTATGTGCCCATTTCTTGAGCAGTTATAGCAGAGCATTGAGTCCGCCTTCGGCTTCGTGGTGGCTTGCTTTGGATTTATTGTGGTGGGCTGTTTTGCGATGTTTGATGATTGCCTGGGTACTGCCCCGGTGGCATTTGCAGTAAAATACTTATTTTGATAGCGGCCTATCAGTGCCTTCAGTTCGTCTAGTGTACGCGCTGTTAGTAGAATTTGGATGTTTGGAGCTGAGGTGCCTATTCCGTCAATAATGAAATCAATTACCTCAGTCTCGCTAATGTTGGCGCGCTTTGCTAAAGCTTGCATACACAGTACATAGCAGTGCATCGACTCATCTTTCCGTTTCCATCGGCGTTGAGAAAGCGAGACTGCGATATCAAACTCAGCTATGAGTGCTCGTCTTAATGCATTGTAGTTTAAAGCTGTTGTGGTTGATAGAAATACTCGTGCCGTCCCTGTTAGGCACCGTCGGAGGGCGATCAGTTGAAAATTGTCGTCTGCTCCCGAGGATTCCATGATTTCTTCGAAATCACGAAGGAAATGATGGATTGGGTACGACACATCGTCCCCGTTGTATTTGGGAAGGGCATGCTCTATGTCACTGAAGTCTAGTCGACGTCTGATTTTCGGGGTACCACGGCATTCGAGCTCGTTGATCTGCTTTAAGAGAGTGAGAATCTCTAATCATTTCTTGAGGGCTGACACTTCGTCGTCTAACCCGGCAAATCTTGGTGCAGCTTGCCCTTTACCAAGATCTTCAGCGGCACATGCAGTATTAACGGCGTCGGCAGTATTGACGGCATTGGGCGTATATACGGCATTAGGCATATTGACGGCATTGGTCGTATCGACGGCATTGGGCGTATTGACGGCGTTAGGCGTACTGACGGCATTGGGCGTGTTTGCGGCATTCGGAATATTGATGATATCTGCGTTATTAGCGGGTGGGAATTCCACTCCGGCTTCAGAAAGTGCTTTTATTAAGTCTCGTTTTGGATTAGTCATCTTTATATTATGTTGGTTAAATTAATTTGGTTTTCAGTGAGAATGATAGGTCCACTCCACACCTGAGATGTAAACTTCGATTTTTGTTTGGTCGTTTTGACGATGTAAATTGATTATATAATAAAACACGTCTTTCTCGTTTTCTCAATCTTTCGGAAGTCCTCTTCCTCTTTCTTTATTTCCTCTTTTTCGTGTCGTGTAGTTGGCTGTGGTTTACCACCCGTGTGTTCAACAATAATCATCTTAATTCTAGATTGAGCAGGGTTGCATTTGCTGCTTTACAAATTCAAAATGCTTAACGATGAAAACAATGCAGGATTTCTGCACAGAATCGGCCGCGCTTATAAAAAAACCCTTAAGATTTGAAAAAGTTTCAATAATTGATTTTATGTCCTTTACTTTTAAACGGGTAAAAAAAGTAAAGGCAATGTCTGATACAACCTTGGCGCCTTGCGTGACATTTTATTTTTGAAAGTTGAGATAAAATGTACGTAGTTCGAAGCAACATGCCTCATAAACGTCAACGCAGAACCTTCACCAAGTCATATCTTTTTGTACGCGTGGACATTTAGCTTTTATTAATGCATGTTTTATTTAATGAAATATGCAAAATTTCAAAACTAAATAAGGACATCCCTTTCTAGCCCATGTAAAACCACATACATCTGCACACTTCACTCTTATTATCCATAATGAAAAGTTTGGTTAGCGCCAACAGTCAGGTATAATGCAAACTCACGCCAGCGCTAATGGTTATCAGTACGGTCAGGCCTAATGGTTATCAATGACGCAAACTTCATATGTAGGTAACTATGAAAAGACAATTGTTTTTATAATTAGATTTGGTATTTAATGTTTAATATAATTCAAAATTATACAATTTTTACGTTTACAAAAGTCAATGGGTCATAGTCACAGTCAAATTTAAGTATGACTTAAATTTAGTTGACACTATTGGACGCCATTTTATATGGGCTATCTGTCAAAAAAGCTTCATCTAAATTTAAGTCATACTTAACTTTGACTAGGCCTATACACCAATAAGATTTATAAATACATATTTATATGACTAAACATTTACAAAATATAATTTTACTCCAATCGCCTCAAATTGAAAATTCCTTTGCTCGCTCATCTGAAAATGTAAAGTTTTGGGTGCATAAATATATTGTGACGATTATTCTCAAGCATGTACCATCGCTAACTCAATAACACTCCCACCACTAGTTAAACACAACAGAGATAACAATGGCCACGCTTATGCATGCAAGCGTGTACCAAGGAAGAGGAAGAGAGATGGCGCGAGTGTGTGCAAATGCAAGGCAAAGAGGAGGTGACAATAAATAACACCGACCTTTCGAGAACACGAAGAACGAACTACCAAGAAAGTTCTCTGTTCGTGGGGAAGCACCCTGTTGGACTATATAAGGCAGTGACCAAGCAAGGCAGGTGGATCAGTTAAATTTCAAGCGTTGAACAGTGAACTACTGTGAAGTTACCAAACTCCTTAATTTGTACGAGTATTGTGTTTGTTGGATGTAAATACAACCTTTCGCGATGAAATATGCATATATAGAAATTAGAGTTTTGACAGATGATTGTCATTATTACTGAACACGTGAATTGAGACATACTCGAAATTTAATTGTAATACATCACACCAACAGAAGATTACGTCATAGCATCAATACAACTCGAAGCGGAAGTTTTTGAAATAATTTCGGATATCATAGCCGAGCTACCCATTACTCACAAAATGGTTTCGTATGAATCACCTCGGGATACAACTTTGCAACAAATTAAACAGTATGTGAATGGCGGATGGCCAAATATGTACCATAGCAGGCTCCGACGAAGTAAAACAGTTTGCTAATAGAAAAGATGATCTCAGCGTAGTTGAAGGATGTCTCATGTTCGGAAATCGCATAGTCATTCCGACAAAACTTCGCAAAAGAGTGCTAGAACAGGTACACAAGGGACACCGAGGCATCGAGCGTACAAAATCGGTAGCAAGAAGTTTTGTGTACTGGCCTAATATCGACGAAGAAATTGGTTTCCTGGTACGCAACTGCAACAAATGCGCATCAGCGGCAAAGTTACCCACAAAAACGTTTCTAATGGCATGGCCTACTCCAAGTGAAGCCTGGGAACGCCTTCATATCGATTACGCCGGTCCACTGGATAATACCTACTTTTTGATCACTGTAGACGCATACTCAAAGTGGCCCGATATAATTCCAACAACAAGTATTTCAAGCAGCAAACCAATCGAAATGCTAAACGAAATTTTCTGTCGACTTGGTATACCGAAGTGCATAGTTTCCGACAACGGAACGCAGTTTGTGAGTGTGCAATTCGAATCATTCCTGGCAGAAAATGGAATTGAACATCTCCGATCCATCCCATACTACCCGATGTCAAACAGACAAGCCGAGCGATTCGTTGACGCTTTTAAACGAGCGCTAAAGAAACTAAAAGGAGAGGGTACCACAGTTCAAAACCTGCAAACATTCCTACAATGTTACCGATCTACTTCAAACAAAAATACACCAAAACGAACATCACCGGCTGAGGCTCTGTTTGGGCGTAACATCCGAATTCCGCTAAATCTTATATTACCACAAAATTCCAACAAAGCAGACACAAATACACAGCAGCAAAAACAAAATATGGAAAAACAATTCAACGAAAAACGTGGCGCGAAGAAATCCGAATTTGTAGCACAGCAACCGGTCTACGTCACGATATATTCCAACAACAAGTTTGACTGGACACCGGCGCAAGTCATTGAAAGAGTCGGATGTGTTATGTATAACTTGAGATTGACCAACGGAAGAGTCATAAGAGCACACGCCAACCAAATCCGCAAACGTGCCAAGGAAGACACTCAGATAGAAGAGTCGAAAGGAAAGTTCACACTAACCGAAGCATTTGGTCTTCATGAAGTCGAACCACAAAAAGAAGGTGGTGAAACTGATGCTACCAGAAGTCCTTTGAGGGCACCTTCACCACAACCTCAACCAGCTAGAGTGGTTGATTAAGTACCATATGCAACACCTAGAAGAACGTCACGTCAACGTAAACCTGTAAAGAGATACTCACCAAATTGAAACGCCTTTAGTAGGGAATCATTATTCAACAGGGGAGGTGTTGGATGTAAATACAACCTTTCACGATGACATATGCATATATGACAGATGATTGTCATTATTACTGAACACGTGAATTGAGACATACTCGAAATTTAATTGCAATAATAGTCTTTAGTATTTTGATGAATAAATGAATTGATTTATTACCAGCATCCATAACATTGTTTATTACTAGTAAATAAAACCAGCTATTAGTTACAATATCTGTGCGTGTGTTTATTTGACTTTATAGTGATCGAACCCAGGATTAATAATCAAGGAATCATTGAATTCGTCAAAATATGAACCAGGACTTGACTTGTTCAATAACAATAATTAGCACTATATACTTACCTTATCTGGGCGCAATAGTAGCAAATACATTTCAAAACTCCTTGTTAAACATTTTATACATTTTTTAACGAGGCACTTTCATTTTGTTCACAATATCAAAGAAGAAGATACACAAAGAAAAACTTGACAGAAAGCTTTGTATGTGTTAGTAATTTACAATTTTCGCTTACATGTACAAGGTGGCGCAAAAGTAATCCTCCTATCAGAAAATGCTATAAATTTTGCGATTGGCCCCCAAAGTCAGTTCTGTGTTGACATTTGTGTAGTAAACACATGCGAAATACACGTTAATAAACAATGTTACGCTACACTGCTCCAGAACGCAGAATATTGCTGACTATTTATTTGACCAATAATCGGTCGGTGAAAAACGGTTATTTTCCGCTTTCGGAATATTGATACCAAGGTCAAAACGCGTCCTTTGATACCTTTCCCGATATTTTTGGACGTGTTTTACCAGAATTACCATTGTTTTCGTTGTTAATAAAGTTATTTCCATCTAATTATATGATTAGAAAATATCTGGATTATTTTCAATAGCTTTTCTTAAAGTAATATTACTGAAAAAGACCTCTTTACCATGGAAAAACAGTTCAGTAACTGCGAACTTATGAAGCCGCCCTAACTATTATTTTTTAAAGTAGTTTTGTTTAGTAATTCTTTTTTTTTTAATAAAAAGTTGAATTTATTAATTTTATTTGTAAATATTGCATCAGTTATGTAAATATATGGGTGATAATAGGCCTACAGGGGAACCCCACACCCAATAAAATTTAGATAACGGGCCTACATTGCAGCCTCCTGGATGGTGTGAGAAAGCAATTGGTAAGCAAAGTGTCTAAAAGGGGTCTGATGAGAAGCGGGTGACTTCCTAACCCCTAACCATCGCGTGCAAATCGTTTTAATTTTTCTCTAATATCAATTAAAATATAACTTTTATAATATTTTTTAAAAAATAAGGCAAAACTACGACAACTACAGCGCTCAAGCGACGTGGAATTTCACATAAGCGCACCCTTAAATGCATGCTTGATGCACACCATGCACACACAAAACAAAAACCGCAAATGAGCATGCGCATTTTAGTAGACACACTTTAAATGGTAGGGAACTTTATTTAGATACGATATAAATAAGAAAAATACTTCTTAAGTTGAAATATTTGAAGATAATTTTCAAATTAGTAAATGCAATTTTATTGTAAACAAATAACAAGCGAATTGCCATGGCAACATCATAAGGATTTCAAAAATATCAAAAACTGGTACTTAAATAAGTAAAACTATTGCAAAAACAGTTCTACTTGACATTATGCGCTTTAAACAATAATTTGCTGCAACTAATTTCTCTTATTTATTTATTTATTTATTGCATATGTTTCTTTAGAATTGCCTACTTTTTGTCTGCTGCTAATGAGTACGACTCTGCATTTAATGGCCTCTGAATAACAAGCTCTTTACATGGTGGGCACAGCTGTGGACGAACAGCTGATACATATCTTACTTGTAGACCTTTACAATGGCTTGTACCTATGACATAGTATATGTCTACTAGTAGCGCAACTTACTTCGAATCTGCACACACACACAAACCACACAGGGTGCATTGTATGCAGTAATAAAACGATCAAATTTAAATACTGCATTACTGAACATGAAGACTTGAAACTCCCAAATTATTGAATATAAAGCATGTATAAAACGTTATCAGTTACTATAGAATGTATATTTCAGTTTAAATTGAAATTTTTAGTTGTAGTTTTTACTTTAAAACATCTCTGAACGCGATTTCCTTCATTACACTCTCTCGAAGTACCTTTATCCACTACCTTCCACTCCGATTCGCAAAAGAAGATGCCAAACTACTACGGGTAAACAATGACCTATGAGCATGCTTTCACGTTTTGCATGTACGTATGTTTGCGTGTACAAATGAGTGCATAAGCTGTAGTGATATAACTATTATTCCAATAGTGGTCATTTACTCGGATAATACTATTCGAATAAAAGTATCAATTATTCGAATAAATATTGTTCGAATTTTGTATAGCCTTCGAATAAATGGATTTTTTATTTGAATAGCCCCATGCCTAATGGCATCACCACTGAAAAATCGGCATCACTACCCAGACTAAAGGCTGTTGGTACATGCTCAATATTTACTCACGTGATCCTTATTGATGGATCTCAAAATTTATTGAAATCCGTTTTATGGTCCATCAATATTGCATGCTACACTGTCAGTAAATATTGAGCATGTACCGCCTGCCTAAGACGCCAAATACATCGTACACATTTACTTGCGCCAATGGCTGATTTGCACATGGATTTGCGTGGTGTATGTCGTGGTTGTGCTATTTGCGCAGAGGACTGTGGTAAAATAAAAAAAAAGTCTTGATTTTTACGCATGTTCGCCAACATTGCGCATGCTTTTTCTTCGTGTGTGGTGATTATTACTCAGTTCACCTTTATTTGCTGAGAATGAAACATTGCTATCAGTACCATAAATTTGTGTAGGGGAAGCGGTATCTCATCTCTTGTATAAAATGAAAAAGTAAAGCCACACTTACATTTTTAATACAATCACAGTATACAGGACACCAGATAAGCAAACCAAACAAATGTAAATATGCTTATTTGAGAAATTTATTTTACTTCTGTCTAAAATGTGTTGTCGTTGTGGTAACGACAAAAACACTCCCCGAAGGTTTTGGGGAGTGTTGTCGAATTAACAGCCCTTGGGCGGATTTGAAACCGGTACGCTTCGGTACTCCCTTGCGGTACTGCCCGACTGTCGTGGTAGCGCTTTATGACCGGTGAAACCTTCTAGGTCATGTCATCCGTAAGGAAGGATAAGATGGGTAATGAGAGGTGAGAGGCATCATACCCGTAGATCAACCATCGAGTTGCACGTCATTGCCTTTGTGCATATTAGTCGCTTCTTACGACCGGTATGCCTACCGCGGGCATATTCTAAACCCCTAACCCGCAGGTGTCATTTGCCTTAACCCAAAATAAATACACTTTTATAAAATTCCGTGAATGTTATAAACTTTTAATTGTATAGAAAAAGTCAAATGCCAATAATTCGTGTTTCTTACATAAGAATGCTAAATTCTCTGAGTATGTTGTTGGTATATATGAAAAGTAGTTGGAAGTCGCATGAGGATCATCATTACCACCCACATCACATATTTGCTTAAAAAATTTTAGTCCAACCTAGTTTTCTTCTTCTCCAAGTGAACTGAAAACCCCTATGTCCTAACCAAGACAACCCATGTGTGACACTTAGCACAACTCTGGCGATCAGTAGGTGGAATAACTGTCATTAAAATTTAGCGATTTCTTAAAAATATATGAACGTAGGGACAAAATGCAGTGAGCAAGTGGTTTTGGTCGTGGCTTAAGTTTGTTTCCCACATTCAAAAAATATATTCAGGGCAGGACGCAAAAAGCAACGCTCAGACACAAACAGAGTAAGGTCGGTTTATATTTATAATTGAGCATACAAATATGAATATCAGGTTAATATGATAGAATGGTTTATTTTCCTCACTACCGAATAGTATCTACTTATTTATTTGCTCTCTCTTGCACTTATCTAGACTCATATATTTACATATATTGGTATCCGGGTATTCCAGTAGTTGGTATTGGTATTTTTATGCTATCAAAGATGAGAAGCATCATCCAATAACTACCTAGAAACAGTGCATTAATACAGCCTTTTGCCTTAAAATTCATATAAAACATTATCTGCGTGGTTTTGTACCGGTCGGTTCAAACGGGTTAATGACTTAAAGCATCAATACATACAAATTTTTCATGTATTAATTTTCAAATACCCAGCCAGCATTTCTTGAAAATTTTGAACAAAAAGTATTCAAATATCATTCTCCAGATCATTAAAAACGATCAAATTTAAAAACGTTTTCAAATCGAATATTAATGTGCCGTCGGGAGAAAAGTGTACCCTTAATATGACTATCCATGAATAATCATTAATGATTCATATTTTTGAACACTTTTTTAAACATTTGTTTGTCATATTTAACATCATCGAAAAGTCGAATTTAATTCCTTTTGTGATCACATTTGACTGCGTTTCGCAATAATTTTGTGATCACTTTTAATTTGATTTCAGAAACAAAATAGATTATTTTTTATGAATACTTTGTAGTTACTTTTTGATCATATTTGATACAATTTTCTAACTAAAATGAATGTACTTTTATAATAAGATTTTAAATTGTTTTCAACTCTATTTTGTAACATTTTTTAATCTTATTTGATATTATTTTTGGGTAAATTTTTGAGTTTTTGTTTATTACTTATTGTAATACTCTTTTAGTCATTTTTGATATCATTTAATTATTATTACAATTAATACCACTTTATGATCAAATTTCAAATTATGTTTTACTACTTCTTTGAATAAGGTTTTAATTATATTTGGTATTTTTTTATGATCACAATAAATATATTTTTATTATCAATTTTAAAATCATTTTGTACTACATTTTATAAGTTTTTTTAAAATCTTTTCTGTTATCAATTCCTAATCGTTATACATACATACCTTTCCATAATCCTTTTTCTAAATAAAAACTCTGAATTATTTGTTTTATAATTTGAAATTTATAATTGCATTTAGTATTTTAATACTATGAATATATATAATAATTATATAAATTGATTAATTTAAGCGTTATTTCATACAATATAATAATAATAATAATATTCATAGTTATTAAACGAGTTAACTCATATCGTAAGCTTATACAATTCTATTACCTTTTTCTGATGATGGGAATGTGCTTATCCGGTACGAAATGTAAGGATGCAATATTTCTGCAGAGCAGGTTGTCAGCGGACGTCCAATATAATTTTTTTATTTAAGAGTTTTTTTCGAGCACCACAAGTAACTAAGGGTAATATTCACAGTTATTAAACGCATTAACTCACATCGTAAACTTATAAAATGGTATTACTTTTTTTTTGGTGATAAAGATGTGCTTATCCGGTACACAATGTAAAAGCTCAACGTATGCTTGTGATGCAGATTTTTCAACCAACAAATTTTTTTATATTAATTTAAATTTTTCTGAATTTCGTATATAAAAAATGTGCTGAAACCGTGAAAAATACAAATTTTTTGTAAAGTATAATTTTATAAGGTAGAAAATACATTGTTATCAGTTTTTGATCATCAGAGATGAACATATTTGATTATTATTTTGTTTCATATGTATTTGGTCTTCAGAAGTATTGAAATGTGATTCAACTATCAGTTTTTTATCATCATATTTAATTATACATTTCAATCAAATTTATGACGCCACAAGTATTTAGTCAACAGAAGTGATCAAATATAATTCGAAAAAGTGATAGAAAAATGATTTTCAGTTTTTTATCTTTAAGAGTGAACGTATTTGTTTATTCCCCCTGTTTATTCTCCCTGTATGAATTTCAACACCAGAATTGTTCAAAATTGATTGCGAAAAGTGATTTCAAGATGATGATAAGTTTTCAATCATCAAAAGGAATCATATTTGATTATACCACGTGTTCAATTTTATTGAAACTCAGTATTTAGTCTCTATAAATAATCAAAATGCAATCAAGTGCAGATATTTTCAAAATTTATTCATCCAAATGCTGTGTGGGTAAGCATCGAGTCGATAATTCACTGTCATATGTGTCCCGAAGATGATCTCAAACTGAGACCGAAATATCGACCAAATAAAATAAAATTTGAATATAAAACTAAATAAAGTGTTTTATTTCAAATTATTGGCCTAAAGCTCAACAAAAACTAAACAGGTTATTACAACAAAAGGCTATTCAAATTTATCAAATATTCATAAAATATAATAAATTTTGTTTCTAAATCAAATTAAAAGTGATCACAAAATTATTGCGAAACGTGGTCAAATGTGATCACAAAAGGAATTAAATTCGACTTTTCAATGATATTAAATATGACAAAAAAATGTTAAAAAAGTGTTCAAAAATATGAATCATTATTTATTATTCATGGATAGTCATATTTAGGGTACACTTTTCTCCCGACGGTACATTAATATTCGATTGGAAAATGTTTTTAAATTTGATCGTTTTCAATCATCTGGAGAATGATATTTGAATACGTTTTGTTCAAAATTTTCAAGAAATGCTGGCTGGGCGTCAGTACCTGGTCTACTGTATACTGTGAATACAATTAGAGCAGATGTTTCTTTTTCCACGTTAGCTCAGAAATAAATTTTGTGCATTGTTCCATGGTTCAATAATAAGGTTGTGTCATTTCATCAGCTGATTCAATTTGTTTGAACGCACTGGCGTATAGATTGTCAGAAGAAGATTTAAAAAGCAGAATGTTAAGAGCAAAACGTAAACAAGGGTGATTTTGATTTGCCATTTTGTGTTTTTTTTTCTAATGCTCCTGTTAAAAGCAATTGCAAATATGGCGATATTATTCAATAATAATCACTTTCAGCCACGCTTGCAACACATAATTTCTCACAAATGAATATTTTTCTATTTTCTCTTCGATTCATTCGCTAACACCAGCCAGTTGCTTTTGACAATCTTTACGCCAGTATGTTGTTGCTGTAGAGTTGACTTTACCTTGTTATCGTACCATGCATTGTTCTTGTGTTGTGTATGTCAAAATTCTGGTTTGCGTCAATTTTTACTTGTGGACTTGTGCAAGCATTTTGTGTGGTGTATTTGGGGCATAAGGGATTCTGATAGAAATCTCTGTTGTGTTTGGGCTAGTGCTAGGAGTATAATTGGCTTACCTATGGTCATTACTTGATAATGTGGCGATTATTCTCAAGCATGTACCATCCCTAACTCAATAACACTCCCACCACTAGTTAACACACAACTGAGATAACGATGGCTACGCTTATGCATGCAAGCGTGTAACTAGGAAGAGGAAGAGAGATAGCGCGAGTGTTTGCGAATACGGTGCAAAGAGGAGATGCCAATAAATAACACCGACCCTTCCAGAACACGAAAAGCGAACAACCAAGAAAGTTCTCGGTGCGTAGGCAAGCACCCTGTCGGACTATATAAGGCAGTGACCAAGCAAGGCAGACTGATCAGTTTATTTTCAAGCGTTCAATAGTGAACTACTGCGAAGTTACCAACCTCTTAAATTTGTATTGCGTTTATTACTAGTAAATAAAACTAGCTATTAGTTACATTATCTGTGCGTGTGTTTATTCGACTTTATAGTGATCGAACCCAGGATTGATAATCAAGGAATCATCGAATTCGTCACAATTGGTGTCAGAAGCGGTATTGTTGAATAAATACCAGTGAATTTAAGGATAACAAGGACATGGCGAAGCTGAATGAATTAAAGATTCAGCAACTCAAAAATGAGCTGGAACAACGGGGACTGAACACTACAGGCAATAAATCAGAGTTACAGTCACGATTGCGAGAGGCTATGGAAGCAGAAGGAATCGACGTTGATGATCATGTTTTTCATTTTGTGGAGGAGGCACCAACAAAAATGGAAGAAAAAAAGGAGTCTCTGAATCCAGTAGCAACCGTCGACACAAACATGATATTGGCTGTATTAACTCAGATGTCGACTAAAATGGAAGAACAGAAAACTTGCATGGCATCTCAGTTGGAAGAACAAAAGACACACATGGCATCTCAGTTGGAAGAACAGAAGACTTGCATGGCATCTCAAATTTCAGCTCAACTAGAGGAACAGGAGGCTCGCTTGTCGTCGAGAATTGCATTGCAGCTGGAGGCACAGGAAGAACGAATGGCATCACAGCTAAAAATGCAAGACGCAGAAATTACTGAAGTGCAGGAGGTATTCAGAGAACGGCAAGACAAAATTGAGGCCGAAGTAGATGCATTGAGAGGTCGCATCCAGGAGTTGCAGCTAAATCGTCCAACTGCTTCAACGAGTATTCCCAAGGTAAAAACCCAATCTTTTGACGGTTCTGTTCCTTAACAGGTATTCAAGCTACAGTTTGAGAAGACGGCAGCTGTAAATAATTGGGGCACGGAAGACAAAGTTGCTGCACTATTCGTGGCATTGAAAGGGCCTGCAGCTGAAATCTTGCAGACTATTCCTGACGGCGAACGGAATAATTATGAGGCATTGATGAGAGCAGTTGAGAGACGCTATGGCAGCGAGCATCGAAAACAGATATACCAAATAGAGCTACTGAATCGCTTTCAGAAGGCTAATGAGACATTGCAGGAATTTGCATCGGATATCGAGAGGTTGGCCCATCTAGCAAACGCAGACGCACCTGTAGAATACACAGAAAGGGTAAAAATCCAAAGCTTTATAAATGGAATACGTGACTTGGAGACGAAGCGAGCCACATATGCAAATCCCAAGAGATCATTTGCTGAGACGGTATCACATGCTCTAACACAGGAAACAGCCTCACTATTAAGTAAGCCGGCGTACAAAGCTCACCGCGTGGAGGTAGAACGGCCAGACTGGGTAGGCACAATTCTGGAAGCGTTGAACGGAGTACAGAAAAAAAGTGATGGTGCCATTAAATGCTTTAAGTGCGGGAAACCAGGTCACATAGCACGTTATTGCGGCACTGGCTTCAGTAACCCCAGCAATTCAGGTGGACGTAAACGCAAAGCTGGGGAAGATGAGCAAGATGAATGCCCCATAATCTCTGTGTCACAACTCGAACGGAAAGCGAGTAATGTTACTGTTGAAGGCTACGTGGACGGGAAAGAGCGCTTGCTGACTGTGGATACTGGTGCATCACATTCCATCATTCGGAGTGACTTGGTCAGCGGGAAGGTGACAAGATTGCAGAAAGCTAAGTTGAGGGCAGTAACTGGTGATAGCAAGCCAGTCCTTGGAAAGGTGACATGCAAGGTTGTAGTTGGAAATGTGGCTACACATCACAACTTCTTGGTAGCGAATATTGTCGACGAAGTCATCATTGGCATCGACTTCTTGGCTGAGAGAGACATTCACATCAACATAAGCAACAGGATTATGACTTACAATGGGCAAGAGGTTCCTCTGATCTTTGAACACCATAGTGGCTTTAGCACCAAGGGAGTGATCTTCGAGATGGAGCAACAGAAGCCTCCTAAGGCAGGGGTAGCTCCTAGACCATTGGCTTTCATGGACAGGTGCCTCCTGAAGAAGATTCGGCAAGGCCAGGAGGAAGATCCAGATTTGGCACGTGTATTTAAAGGACTGAAGAAAAGAATCAGCCAAGACAAGAAGAGATGGTCGCAGAGAGTCGCATTGCAAAAGCATACTGGGCACAATGGAGTAGTTTGAAGCTAATATCTGGTTGTTTGCATCGGATATGGGAAAGTGAAGATGGCCGGAATCATCGAGCACTTATTGTTGTTCCCAAGGCAAGAGTTCCAGATGTTATCAAAGCGTCACATAGTTGCCCAGATGGAAGGCACATGGGAATAAAGAAAACATTGCAAGAGGTAAAGCGGCGGTTCTGTTGGATTGGTTGCAGACAATTTGTAAGGGAATGGATTAATAAGTGTGCTGAGGATAAAAGACGAACAGCTGGTGGTGATGTTCCCAGGAAGCAACGCAACTTAGTGGATAAGGTGAAACAGCGCACTGGGCATGAAAGAACGGAACGGAATCCTGAAGAAACGAGTTGCAGGAATGTTTGCCGGGTACCACTGCGAACGAAAGTGAAGGCAAAAATCCATTCGGGATCAAGAACGGACAAAATGGTTGGAATATGTGACACTGCAATGCATTGTGGGAATCTCTGCATGAGGTTTAATAAAGCAGTGCCAACCATTGAGTGTCTAGCAGCGGTTGGTTCGGGAAATGTGTCTCATCGGGACGATCAGACTTAGGTGGAGGGCAGTTTGGCGATTATTCTCAAGCATGTACCATCCCTAACTCAATAACACTCCCACCACTAGGAAGAGGAAGAGAGATGGCGCGAGTGTTTGCGAATACGGTGCAAAGAGGAGATGCCAATAACTAACACCGACCCTTCCAGAACACGAAAAGCGAACAACCAAGAAAGTTCTCGGTGCGTAGGCAAGCACCCTGTCGGACTATATAAGGCAGTGACCAAGCAAGGCAGACTGATCAGTTTATTTTCAAGCGTTCAATAGTGAACTACTGCGAAGTTACCAACCTCTTAAATTTGTATTGCGTTTATCACTAGTAAATAAAACTAGCATTATTGTGACGAATTCGATCACTATAAAGTCGAATAAACACACGCACAGATAATGTAACTAATAGCTAGTTTTATTTACTAGTAATAAACGCAATACAAATTCCCGAGTTTGGTTACTCCACAGCAGTTCACTGTACAATACTTGAATACAAACTGATCAACCTGCCTTGCTTGGTCACCACCTTATATAGTCCAACAGGGTGCTTGCCTACGCACCGAGAACTTTCTTGGTTGTTCGCTTTTCGTGTTCTGGAAGGGTCGGTGTTATTTATTGGCATCTCCTCTTTGCATCGTATTCGCAAACACTCGCGTCATCTCTCTTCCTCTTCCTAGTTATACGCTTGCGTGCATAAGCGTAGCCATAGTTATCTCGGTTGTGTTAACTAGTGGTGGGAGTGTTATTGAGTTAGGGATGGTACATGCTTGAGAATAATCGCCACACTGCCCTCCACCTAAGTCTGATCGTCCCGATCAGACACATTTCCCGAACCAACCGCTGCTAGACACTCAATGGTTGGCACTGCTTTATTAAACCTCATTTCCTCCAGAGATTGAAACTCCGACATCAATCCTCTCCTGCAGAGATTCCCACAATGCATTGCAGTGTCACATATTCCAACCATTGTGTCCCTTCTTAATCCCGAATGGATTTGTGCCTTCACTTTCGTTCCCAGTGGTACCCGGCAAACATTCCTGCAACTCGTTTCTTCAGGATTCTGTTCTGTTCTCTCATGCCCATTGCACTGTTTCCCATTATCCACTAAGTTGCGTTGCCTCCTCGTAACATGACCACCAGATGTTCGTCTTTTATTCTCAGCACACTCTGCACACTTAGTAATCCATTTCCTCACAGTTTGTTTGCAACCGATCCAATAGAACCGCCGCTTTACCTCTTGCAGCGTTTTCTTTATTCCCATGTGCCTTCCATCTGGGCACCTATGCGACGCTTTGATAACATCTGGAATTCTTGCCTTGGGAACAACAATAAGTGATCGATGATTCTGGCCATCTTCACTTTCCCATATTCGATGCAAACAACCAGATATTAGCTTCAAACTACTCCATTGTGCCCAGTATGCTTTTGCAATACGACTCTCTGCTACCATCTCTTCTCCTCCTGGCTGTTTGTTTTTTTTTATTCCTTTCACCGCACGTGCCAAATCTGGATCTTCCTCCTGGTCTTGCCGAATCTTCTTCAGGAGGTACTTGTCCGCGAAAACCTTTGGTCGAGGAGCTACCTCTGCTTTACGAGGCTCCTGTTGCTTCATCTTCAAGATCACTCCCTTGGTAGTATAGCCACTATTGTGTCCAAAGACCAGAGGAACTTCTTGGCCGTTGTAAGTCATTACCCTGTTCCTTACGTTGATGTGAATGTCTCTCTCAGCCAAGAAATCGACGCCAATGATGACTTCGTCGACAATATTCGCTACCAAGAAGTTGTGATACGTGGCCACATTCCCAATCACAACCTTGCATTTCACTTCTCCCAGGACTTGCTTGCTGTCACCAGTTACTGTCCACAATTTAGCTTTCCGCAATGGTCTAACCTTTCCCCTGACCAAGTCACTCCGAATGATGGAATGTGATGCACCAGTATCCACAGTCAGCAAGCGCTCTTTCCCGTCCACGTAGCCTTCAACAGTAACATTACTCGCTTTCCGTTCGAGTTGTGACACAGAGATTATAGGGCATTTATCTTGCTCATCTTCTCCAGCTTTGCGTTTCCGTCCACCTGAATTACTGGGGTTACTGGATCCAGTGCCGCAATAACGTTCTATGTGACCTGATTTTCCGCACTTAAAGCATTTAATGGCACCATCACTTTTTTTCTGTACTCCGTTCAACGCTTCCAAAATCTTGTCTACCCAAGCCGGAGTTTCGACTTCTACGCGATGAGCCTTGTATGCAGGTTTACTCAAAAGCGAGGCTGTTTCCTGCGTCAGAGCATGCGATACCGTTTCAGCGAATGTCCTTTTGGGGTTTGCATATGTGGCCCGCTTCGTCTCCACGTCGCGTATTCCATTAATAAAGCTTTGGATTTGTACCCTTTCTGTGTATTCTATGGGTGCGTCTGCGTTTGCTAGATGGGCCAACCTCTCGATATCCGATGCGAATTCCTGCAAAAGTCTCATTGGGTTTCTGGAAGCGATTCTGTAGCTCTATTTGGTATATCTGTTTTCGATGTTCGCTACCATAGCGCCTCTCAACTGCACCCATCAATGCCTCATAATTATTCCGTTCGCCGTCAGGAATAGTCTGCAAGATTTCAGCTGCAGGCCCTTTCAATGCCACGAATAGTGCAGCAACTTTGTCTTCCGTGCCCCAATTATTTACAGCTGCCGTCTTCTCAAACTGTAGCTTGAATACCTGAAAAGAAACAGAACCATCAAAAGATGGGGTTTTTACCTTCGGGACATTCATTGAAGCAGTTGGACGATTCCGTTGTAACTCCTGGATACGACCTCTCAGTGCATCTACTTCAGCATCGATTTTATTCTGTAGCTGTGCAATTTTAGCATCCTGCAATTCTAGCTGCGAAGACATTCGTGCCACCTGCATGGATATACGCTCCTCTTGTTCTTCCAACTTTGATGTTATACGTGTCTCCTGGTATTCCATCTGAGATCTCATATATGCCTTCTGTTCGTCTAGTTGAACTGAAATCTGAGATGCCATGCTAGTCTTCTGTTCTTCCAGCTGAGATGCCATGTGTGCCTTTTGTTCTTCCAGCTGTGTTGAAATGCTAGATGACATCTGAGTCAATACAGTCAACAACGCGTTAGTGTCCACACTTGCGGCTGGAATTGTAGACTCCTTCTCTTCCATTTTTGTCGATGCTTCTTCCACAAGATGAAACACATGATCGTCAACGTTAATTCCTTCAGCTTCCATAGCCTCTCGCAATCGTGACTGTAGCTCGGATTTATTGCCTGTTGTATTCAATCCCCGCTGCTGCAGCTCATTTTTGAGTTGCTGGATCTTCAGCTCATTCAATTTTGCCATGCCTTTGGTATCCTTGAAAACTCTCGGTATTTATTTAACAATATCACTTCTGACACGAATTGTGACGAATTCGATGATTCCTTAATTATCAATCCTGGTTTCGATCACTATAAAGTCGAATAAACACACGCACAGATATTGTAAGTAATAGCTAGTTTTATTTACTAGTAATAAACGCAATAGAAATTCCCGAGTTTGGTTACTCCACAGCAGTTCACTGTACAATACTTGAATACAAACTGATCAACCTGCCTTGCTTGGTCACCGGCTTATATAGTCCAACAGGGTGCTTGCCTACGCACGGAGAACTTTCTTGGTTGTTCGCTTTTCGTGTTCTGGAAGGGTCGGTGCTATTTATTGGCATCTCCTCTTTGCATCGTATTCGAAAACACTCGCGCCATCTCTCTTCCTCTTCCTAGTTATACGCTTGCATGCATAAGCGTAGCCATCGTTATCTCAGTTGTGTTAACTAGTTGTGGGAGTGTTATTGAGTTAGGGATGGTACATGCTTGAGAATAATCGCCACAATAACATTCGCTACAATTGAATTAGAAATGGTCGATACTTGATACAATCGCGAGACTATTGTTTACAATGCCGCGCAAAAGCAAAACCGCACCAACTTTAACAAATATTGGGCAAAAAGCGGAAAATAGAAAGAAATCTTCGAAAGATAATAAACCTACATCTAATTTGCGTCGATCTTTGCGGTCTTTGAACTCTAATATAAAAGAAAACAATTGTATTACTCTATCCGTAAAAAACACCTGTGCCCAATCCGTGTCTAGTCTGCCCACCGAAAGTAAAATTGCAATGTTGAATACAATGGGAGATGAAGAGGCTGGAACCTCTCTCAGAGGGCGAAGGGTGACAAGGGATAGAAAGGAAACGGCAGAAGGGGGTGTTACGCCGGAGAAAATAACAAAAGTTGAATTCGTAAGTAAAGACAATAAGGAGGACTTGCATATTGCAGAAGCTTCCTGTGAACCAATGCAAGTTGATGGCGTGGAAATTGACAAAGTAGAATGTCTTGTATCGGTAGAAGCAAAAGAAAATTCGGAGGCTATAAACTTAGTAAACGATGTGGTGGAGAAAAATGAAAATACAACTATTGAAATGGCACCACCATCTGAATCGCCGAATAAAGAGAGAAGTGTGCCGAGAGCAGCTTCCATTGATAAATTAGCTACGCTTTTCTCTAATTTATACCTTAACTCAGTGCAGCGCTTGTGCTTACAGTTTCCACCACGTTGTGCTGAAGATTTGGTATACTGCCGAAAACAGCATTTCCAGCATCGTTTCAATGAAATGGACAAACCAAGCGAAGCACGTTTAATGCAATTGCGTTGTACTCTAAAGCAACAGCGTTACCTTTCCTTTATCAATCTTGCATTAGATATGTGTCAACGCCATGAATTTCCTGGAGAGGATACGTTTACGAACTTAATAGAATTAATTTTGGTAAGTATTGTATTACAACCAACTATACCATTTCCACGACAGCGATTCTATGGGTTTTCCAGGTTCTGCACGAAATCTGACCCAAGGCGTGGAATGCGCAGATGAGGCTAGAGTTAAATGTCTACGTAGATGGAGTACCTCTATCTACTGTCAATCACCGCAAAATCTTGTTTGCGACATTTGATAACGGCCTCACCTTCGCTAGTCATGCCACCACAATAGATTCACAGGCTGAAAAAACAAATTAAAAAATGTGTTTGTGCTTCTACAAGTTCAAAAACCATAAACATATTTAAAACCAGAGGATTAACCTAGTCACCCAACCCGACATCTATTGGTTGAAGGTCCAACCTAGGGATACAAGGTAGCATCTTCGTAAGCACTATGATGAGATCCACACACCCACAGACTGGATCTAATGATCTTCACACCGAGTCGATAAGTCGGTTGACAGATCGAATTATTGACATCCAATAAGAGCTGAAGAGGAGAGCGGCCTTCCTAGGGGGACTAGAGTAATAACAGCAGAACTTCGATCTGGATACTGTAATTGGTTGAACTCTTACTTAACGACTCAACGCCACCATACCAAATACCTGCATGTGGTATGTCGCCTATTGAACCTACTCTTCTAACACCAATATAACCCTGGTCCAACTCTTTTGAAACTGCTTGTTTCCTTGGTCTCCCGTTAGAAGACCTTGGTTACGATTCCCCTTCGGGTTAGGGGTTTAGAATATGCACAAAGGTAATGCCGTGCAACTCGATGGTTGATCTACGGATATAATGCCCCTCACCTCACGTTACCTATCTTCTCCTTCCTTACGGAAGGAATTGTGACATGACCTAGAAGGTTACACTGGTCATACCAAATCGATACCTCGACAGTAGGGCAACTTTCTCATTTCTGTAATATCGAAACACGTAAGACTGGTACACCCCTACTGAAAACTGGAAAACTATGAAAACAAAGCCCTCCTTTAGTGATTACTTGAACTGGTGCTTGTACCGGAGTGTACTTGATTCATTCCCGGAAAGAACTTCCATATCCGTAAAAAATAACTTAAATTTTATTTTCGTGAACAAATTCGTCCGCCAAGTAAATACGTACAGTTGTGTTCAATATAATAGTAGTGAAATTAATTTGGATATCGTTCGACGAAATAAAAAGAAGCTGTGTTTTTAATAATTTTCATTTAAAATATAGCGAATTCCATAACAGAAGCCACACAAAAAAAATTTCAAAGTTTACACAAAGTTCAGGAAAACTAATTAAACTTTTAAAAATTGTTTCAATATTTTTGGGCAGAATTTTTAGAACATTCAATTCTAGCATAATAATGTGCAAGTTAGAAGTACCTCAAAATTTTCCTTGAATTTTTATTTTTTTTTGTCAAGGATGTTGGGTATTTTTTCCCATACAAAGTTAATTTTTCTTCATGCGTTGCACAATAATATACTGAAGCTGATTTTTTCTTAAACAATGCATTAGTGCTATATCTGTGCCATTACCAATCTTAGCCAATCTCTCCCTAAAACTAGGTATATTTTTAAATGACTTGATGGTAGCTTCTGTAATGCCTATTTACAAAGCTGGTGACAAGTGTGACATTTCACCAATCTCCAAGCTCTCCAACTTCGCTAAGTTGTTTGAGAAGATTGTCAGCAGTAAACTTTCGTTTGCTATCGAACCTTTAATTTCGTAATAGGTTATCAAGGAGATGCTATTTACACTGACATTTCAAAAGCTTTTAATAGGGTCAGTCATAATTTACTGATCTGTAAACTATACGTAATGGGTTTTCATAATCAGTTCCGGCTTTGGATTAGATCCCACCTTGATAACAGAGTTAATTTTGTGGAAGTTGATAATGCTAGATCACCTCCTTACATTGCAACTTCTGGGGTTCCCCAAGGTAGTATATTATCCCATTGTCGTTCTTGATCTTCATCAATGATGTCAGTTCCTGCTTCCGAAACTGTGACCATCTCCTATATGCTGATGATTTGAAAATTTTCATGGCAGTAAAATCCCCTTCTGATATGGAAGTTATTCAATTTGAGCTTATTTCGTTCGAAGTCTGCTGCAGGCGTAATAAGTTGTCCCTCAACTTTGATAAAAGTTGCTTTGTAACTTACCATAAATTACGTTTTCTGCTGCAATCATCGTATTACATTGCCAATACGTCCCTAAAATCTTATACTAAAACCAAAGACTTGGGTGTATTTTATGATTCGTGTTTTACGTTTACGGATTATGTATTATTCTATCTATTAATTCTAAGGCGTACCCTTGGTGTTGTTAACCTGCCTAGGATGTCACCCCTGATCCAACTCTGTCATCAGGCTCTTCTAACGGAAGTCCAAGAAACCTCGCGGCTTCAACAGGGGTGGACCAGAGTGAAATTGGTGTTAGGAGAGTGGGCTCAGTTGAGCAGATGAACAGATGGTTAGTATCGTGGGGGGACACGCCGCATGCCGGGCAGACATTTGGCATCTCAGGGTTCAGTCTGGATAGGCAAGAATTTAGTCTGTTACAGTATCCAGAACGAAGTTGAGCCAGCGTGACTCTTGTCTCCCTGGGCAGTTCGCGTTCCTCGTCGGCAACAGGTGGGGCTTGTGCCTGTAGGACTGCATTCACTGGACGAGACCTGACAAAGGAGTTTACCGACTCCGTGTGGATGAGGTTGAGGGCCCGCCGGTGCACCTTTGGATCAAACGACGAGAAAATGTGGTGCCGGATCTCGTCATAGTGCTTACGGAGGTGACTCCTTATTCTCCTGGGAGGCGGATTTTCGTTGAGCAGGTTCCTGTTCGGGTGCTGCGGCTTATGGCAGTTGAACAGGAATTGTCTGGTCAACATCTCACAGTGCTCTTTGACATCGAGCTATTTTGCCTCGTTATGAAGATGGTGCTCAGGAGACATAAGGAGGCACCCCGTGGCAGTTCTGAGTGCGGTGTTTTGGCAGGCCTGCAACCTCCTCCAGTGTGTGTCTGATAACCCCGGCGACCATATTGGCGTCGCCTAGCTCAGAACCGGCTGGCCGATTGCCTTGTACGTTGCCAGTAACGTTTCTTTGTATTTCCCCCAAGTACTGCCAGCTAGTGACTTGAGGATTTTGTTACGGCTTTGTACTTTGGTGGCAATCGCGGCTACATGAGCACCGTATTTGAACATGTTATCAAACGTGACCCCTAAGATTTTGGGGGGTGTGACAGTCGGAAGCTTAATGCCGTCGACGTAGACGTCTAATTCCATGTTCGCCTGCGCTGTCCACGTCGTAAATAAGGTGGCCGAGGATTTGGTCGGTTGTTGTTGTTGGTGTTGTTAACAGTGCTTCGCCCTGCCCAATGGGCTCGGTCACTCTAAATTGTCATCAGGCTCTTCTAACGGAAGTCCAAGGAAACGCGCAGTTTCCACAGGGTTGGACCAGAGTGATGTAGGTGTTAGAAGAGTGGGTTCAACTCAACAGGAGAAGAGATGCATGGTATCATGAGGGGTCATACCACATGCAGGGCATGTATTTGGTATGTTGGGGTTCAGTCTGGATAGGTAAGAGTTTAACCTGTTACAATATCCAGAACGAAGTTGTGCCAGTATGACTCTAGTCTCCCTCGGAAGTACACGTTCCTCCTCAGCCAATTCAGGTGGTTGAGTATTAATAACGGGATTCACAGGCCGAGATCTGAGAGATCTGTCTACCGACTCGGTGTGGAGGTCATTTAGAGCCCGTCTATGGTTCCGCAGATCAAACGTAATGCTTACGGAGATGTAACAGTTCTTATGGCGGTGTTTTGGCAGACTTGCAATTTCCTCCAGTTGGTGTCAGAAAGATTGGGCGACCATATAGGCGCAGCATAGTCAATAACCGGCCGGCCAATAGCCTTATATGTAGCAAGCAATGTTTCTTTGTCTTTTCCCCAAGTACTGCCGGCCAGTGACTTGAGGATCTTATTGCGGCTCTGTACCTTTGAGGCTATTGCGGCGGCATGACCAGCGAAGGTGAGGCCGTTGTCAAATGTCACACCCAAGATTTTTGGGTGGTTGACAGTAGGTAGAGGTACTCCGTCTACGTGGACATTTAACTCTTGCCCCATCTGCGCATTCCATGTAGTAAACAGGGTCGCCGTAAATTTAGTCGGAGACAGGGTCAGATGACGCTCGGTGAAGAAGCTGGAAAGGTCATGGAGGTAACTGTTGATTCTAATACAGAGTTTATCAATGGAGGGACCCTTGCCCGAGGCCATTATCGTGCAGGCGTCAGCGTAGGAAACAATGGAGACTCCCTCTGGTGGGGGGGGGAAGTCTCGAAATATAGAAATTAAACAAAAGGGGAGAGAGAACACCACCTTGCGGCACCCCTTGTTTTATTCTTCGTGGTCTAGATTTCTTGTTCCTAAATTTGACTGTTGCCTGTCGACCATTGAGGTAATTAGCGGTCCACCTCTTAAGGCAGGAAGCGGTGTCTCATCCATATCTCGGAGGAGTGTGGCGTGATTGACCGTGTCAAATGAATTTGACAAGTCAAGTGCCACGAGAACCGTTCTATAGTTTGGTGGATGTTGATTCAAACCGTTGTTAATCTGCGTTGTAATGGCGTTCAAAGCGGCTGTCGTGCTATGATTTTTGCGGAAACCATGTTGATGATCGGCCAATTTTAGATTTGTAACGAAGTAAGGAAGCAGAATGGACTCTAGTAATTTCACTACCGGCGAAAGGAGGGATATCGGACGATAAGACTCTCGCCGGCTTCCCTGGTTTTAATAGGGGAACTACAATCGCTTGTTTCCATATCTCAGGTATAACGAAGGTAGTTAAAGAGAGATTAAAGAGAGCAGCTAAATAACTCTGTCCTTCGTGGCCAAGGTGTTTGATCATCTTCATGGCGATTCCGTCGGGTCCGATGGATTTTGAGGGTTTGGCCTTCATTATGGCTTCCTTAACCTCTGCGACTGAGACGGCAATGGGCGCAGTAGAGTGTTTGTGCGCACGTCGGAAGGCTCTTCTCTTAGTCCTATCCGCAGGTGGATGCATTATAAACAGCCGGCAAAAGGAGCTCGCGCATTTCCTGGCGTCCGATTTGACGCTGTCGCCGAAAGCAATGGCGACCTTGTCTTTGTGTTTGATCATATTGGATAGGGCCTTGACAGTCGACCATAATTTGCCGACTCCGCCGGAGAGGTTGCATGTCTCGAGGTGTTGTTTCCACTTGGTCAGCTTGTGTTCGTTGACGATCCTACGAATTTCCGCATTGAGATCTTTTATTCTGGGATCTGCGGGATTGATGAGTCTCACTTGGTCACGTTCTCTTGCCATCGCCGCAGCTTCTGCCGGGAAATTCGGACGAATTTCTGGTATTCTGCCAGCAGGAATAAAGCGGCATGAGGCTGAATCAATGATCTTGCGAAACTCTCTTTCGCCTTTGCGTACGTCCGTAGGAGTGGGTAAGGCAGCGAAGGAGCGCTCTGTATATTCAGTAAAGCGGTCCCAGTCCGCTTTGGTGAAGTTGATGTATGTTATTTTATCAGTCGTGACAGTTACCTGCCACCCTGGTGGGGCCATCTCCATTGACTGTACAGAATGCTGAGTTATCTATTTGGTCTGCAATTGCGTGTCCTCTGCTGTCTGCTGGCAAGTTGGAGTGCCAGAGATCGTGATGTGCGTTGAAGTCGCCTAGGATTAGACGGTTATCGCCCCTTAGCAACGCACACTAATGTCGGGATGATAATCTCTAGGACAACATGTGACAGGAGGAATATAGATGTTTATGATTTGCAGGTCGGCGTCTCCTGACCGGACTGCTATGCCTTGGCATTCTAAGGTAGAGTCCCTGGGGTCGACGTCAGGTGAAAATAGATTATATTGTACAGAGTGATGTGTAATATACGCAAGGCCACCCCCAAGACCGCTGGGACGGTCTTTACGATGTACATTATACTCATCACAAGTTCGTAAGTCCGATCTCGTGTTCAGTTTTGTCTCTTGTATCGCGGCGATTTTGATGTTGTGCGTCTTCATAAAGTCAGTTATCTCCGCGATCTTTCCAGCTAATCCGTTACAGTTCAGCTGCAGAATTTTGAAGTGTGTAGGGGGGGATTTGGTCGGTGACAATGTCAGGTTCCGTGCAGCGAAGAAACTGGAAAGGGTTGGAAGGTAGGAATTAATTCTCGAGCAGAGCTTATCAACGGAGGGTCCAGTCGCCAGGATCGTGCAGTCATCGGCGTAGGAGACGATCGAGACGCCTTCTGGTGGGGAAGGGAGCCTCGATATGTAGTAATTAAACAGAAGCGGGGATAGGACACCACCCTGTGGCACCCCCTGCTTAATTATACGTGGTTTTGATCTTTCGCCTCTAAATTCAACCGATGACTGCCGGCCACTCAGATTGTTGGCGGTCCAACGCTTTAGACAGGGGGAAGGTTTGAATCCTCCAGGTCGTTAATGAGTTGTGCATGATTAACAGTGTCAAAAGCTTTCGACAGATCAAGCGCAACTACCACGGTCCTGTCATTTGGGCGCGATTGGTTGAGACCGACACCTAACTGTGTGGTGATGGCGTTCAGTGCGGTGGTAGTGCTATGCATTTTGCGGAATCCATGCTGATGTTCGGCTAATCGCAGGTTAGCGGTATAATAAGGGAGCAAGTGAGGAGTGATATCGGTCGATATGACTCCCCCACGTTAGCCGGCTTGCCGGGCTTTAGTAGTGGCACCACCTTTGCCTGTTTCCATTTTTCTGGAATGACAAAGGTGGTCATGGACAGAATGAAGACGGTTGTTAGGTACCTTACTCCCTCATCACCGAGATGTTTTAGCATCAGCATGGATATACCGTCTGGGCCAATAGATTTGGAGTTTTGGACCCCCGTATGGCGTACCCTTCGCTTGCTTTTGTTAAGACGAATAGCCGTGAGTTTAGAGACCCATATACTAGAAAAGTTCTATATAATGCCTTTGTTAGGCCAAAGCTGAAATATGCTGATATTGTATGGAACCCATTTTATGCTAATCATTTTAATAGAATTGAGCGTGTTCAAAGAAAATGTGTGCACTTTGGCTATGCCGAATAAGGTTTGGCCTTCCTATTCCATCATATATTTTTCGTTATAAACTGATTGATATGCAAACTCTTGCTTGTAGAAGGACCTTGGCTGGTCTGTTTTTTCTACATGGTTTGCTAAATGGAACGATGACTGTCCATCTTTGTTACAACTCGTTAAGCTTAATGTTCCAAGTCGATCTCTACGTAATGTTGATTTTTTTGTCATTGAATGTTGTAGGAGCAATTACGCTGTAAACGAGCCTATCACTAGAGTGCTTAATGACTGTAACTCACTACATTATCAGGGTATTGATGTTTATTTATTTTCTTGTTTTTCTGTATTCTCTTACATTTCATTAGTAGTTCTTAATTCTAATTTTATTCTCTACTTAAATTATTGTCTAGTCTGTGAGGTTTGTAACACCATAGACTGAAATAAATAAATAAAACTGAGTACTCGAAAATTTTCTATTATATTGAACACAGATGTACATATATCTCTTTATGTTTATACATACTAATTCATGGATTACTTTCTTCTAATAGAGTCTTAACCCGAAAACCGGAGATGCATCTTTTATGCGCACATATTATCAATCCATAGAACTATTTAGTTACATGGTTCGAACGTTTCCGCCTTGTTGGCGAGCTACGCACACGGCCTATATTGGTTTCTTTCAAAGGCCGCTGGACGGCGAAAAAATTAATCATAACAAATCTAAAGGGGACAATCGCTTATCCAAGTCAAAAAAAGTTTTCGATATTATACTTGACTTAACTGAAATTATACTTAATGAAAGTACTAGTGAGGAGCTTTCAATGATGAATGTACCCACAACACCCAATAATGGCAGCAAATTAGAAGGATCAATTGTAACAGAAACTCCTAATAGTGAACCGTTTGATCATCATAAATGGGAAGAACGTGATACTCGTTTAAATACTTACACAGAACTTAAGTCCACAGAACGTGTAGAGCGATTATTTATTGTGCTACGTCTAATATTGCAAATACTTGAGAATGACTTTGTTATGTGGATGTTGCATCATTATCGCAAAAATAAGAGTTGGCTATTTTACAATGATAGTCGACCATTGGCAGTATTCGTACTTGGTATGACAGAAGAGGCTCATTTGAGTGCATTGGGAAGGCAACTTTTCCTCTTATTCGCTTTAGCTGTTAATAAGGAACTCAATATAAACTACTTAAAAGTTCTTGAAGTATGTTATGTTTGTAACATCTGTTTTTTTTATGTTATTAATTTGGGTTTCTGTTTTAATATTCTGTAGCGCTATATAGCACTTCTAATGGTTATAAGTAATACAGCAGATATAGAACACACTGTGCTCGGTGTAAAATTTCCACAACTTGGGCCGAATACCAAACAAATTATATTGGATTTCTTTCGAAAATTCAAAGGTACGGGTAAAATAATTACTTTAAATTTTTGAAGCGAAAGCAGGGTGATTGCAGTTTGTTTCTTCATCACGTACAGGCAGCACAAAAATATTATTTTTTAATATATAATACTGTTAATAAAAACTAATACCTTCACAATCTTGCAGATCGCAATTTGAATTCATCCCTTACAAATTATATAAATGCCATCAATGTCTTACGCATACCATATGTTCGTTACACATTTATTGACCAATTTTTACAAATGTTTGGCTTTTTATATGCGGATGATTTTTCACCCGAAAAAGTATTTAATTATATACGGAAAAAACGTTGGCTAAAACATAAGAAGCAAGCTGAACTACATGCAGCAGTCGGAGAAAGTATTGATGATTCTGATGAAATTTCATGTGAACAACATCTTTCACTTTTACTGGAAGCCTTAAAAGCTTATTGTGATTGGCATGCTTCCAAGGAATTTATGCAAATAATTTTGAATAAACGCAGTATAAGCAGTTTAAAAATCACTGCACATTCGGTACATCATGCCCCAATTGCTTACGGAGGTCTATTGAATTTAGCACGTATGGAAAATGATATTGTACAACTAGAAGAAAAACTTCGAAAGACTGTGCGTGTTGCGAAACCCGTTATTGATTTACCGTTAATGGATATATGTATCGATCAGGATTTGAGAATGAAATATCGTACAGATCTCAAATTTTTAAATGCATTGCAACAGAGGATCGCCGAGCAAAGTATTGCACATCCGGATATTGACTTTAGTGCGTGGCAAGGATTTTTAGTTGACTTTAAAGTCGACTAATATTCGAGCTTCGTAAAAGAGTTTTAGAAAAATAGCAGATTGTATTTAAATTTTTGTTGCCGCCATTGACAAGTTATTATTAAATCATTTTGTTAATATGCTAATGCTCAACATTCGCTCAGTTCATGTGGCCGATTCGAAAGTGGTGGATTCTATATATATATATATATATATATATATAGTAGACTGGGTCGATTTATTAACCGATATCGCGTCATCGATTTTTCGATAGGTTTTGGGCTCAGGAAAAAAAAGTTCCACAACACGTACCCCATAGTGTAATAAACAAGGTGAAGTAAATAAAAAGAGACAGAAAACGTACGCTATCTGAAATGGTACGGGTGTATTTTCCAGGTACGCAGGAGGGTAAAATATCAAAGAATTTTTGCCCGATGTTGTAAAAAAGGAGTAAAAAAATTAATTGCTTTCTAACATTAACAATAGCAGACATTTTGTTTTTGTATTTTCATCTTACGTGAAGAATAAACAGGTGATCAAAAGCGGGAGGTGAAAGGGGTCATATCCATGGATAAGCCATTGACTGGTACTTTACTACCTTTTACGACTCTTGAATGGTTTCCTGCCTTTCACTATGGTATGGAAAAGTTTACAATTAAAATATGTAGCTTCACAGAGGCTTCTCGGCTGAAATCGATCCAATTGGTTTCTTAATGAAACAATTTCAAGAAAGGTCTGCGGAGATGGTAGATCTTGTTCGTCGATAATAAACTGTATTTAGCCCCAATCTTTGGGGGAAACTAAAGAATATACTACCACAAATTGAATAAGAAGCTGCTCCATAAAATTTTTTACACTTGCCTTATAAAACTATTACTTATTACTTTTTTTTTGTTTTATAATTATTTGGTTGTTTGCCGTATTGGTAGAAGATGTTTCTCACATTTCACATCAGATTTTTCATATATAAAGCGTCGTTTGAAAATTTTGTCTCTTTGAGGTACTGTTAAGCGCATCGTCAAAGATGCAGGATAGGGTTACTATATTCTTCAGTTGTATATGAATCCGAATTGTTGCACCGTTTAAATCCTGTGAGATGGAAAAATTTGCTTTTCTATAGGCCTAGACAAATTTTTTTGTAAACAAATTGAACTTATTTCATAGCGATATCAACAATGAAAGTATTGATTTTACGCGGGCCTTACTATAGTGATATGTCAGTTACTGTATTAGGTGAAAACTCCTTAAAACCTTGCAGACCTACAGTTTTGTGATTTCATTGAAGGATATCTCTAAAGATAAATCGGATTTTTTCGTGAAAATATCTTTCACGATATGATTTTGCTGAACTTTGCTTTCAAGAACTACCAAAAAAGCTATGACCCGAAAAAATAGTAGTAAAGTAGTAATAAATTTATGTACTATAAAACGTACTTATCTTACACAAAAACAACACCTTTTCCGCATACAACATTTGCTCCACATTTTCAGATAGCCGAATGACAGAACAAAGAAGAAATTCGAGCGAGAAAACTGACAGCTTACTTCACCTTGTTGATTGCACTATGCGCATACCCAAAAAAAATAATTTTCGAGCCTGCGAAATTTCATTTTTTTGACTTTTTTCGACTTTGATTTTTAAGGTTTTTTTCATGACCTACTAAAAAAATGTTCATGTATACCCTTTCCGACCCAAAAATGTCCGCTAAAAACGTTGGCGATAACAGTTTTTTGAAAAAAAAAAAAATATTTTTTGGGTTTTGGGGAGTGTTTTGGTCAAAAAATTGACCCTTTGGCAATTTTTTTTAAGGGTTTTTTCAGCATACATGCAAAAATGTTTTCGATGAAAACGAATTGGTCTCATATTTCCTGTCTCACTTAAAATTATGCGCTAAAAACGTTGGCGATAACAGTTTTTTGAAAAAAATTTTATTTTCGGGTTTTGGAAAAGTGGATTTTTCGACCAAAACAAGTCCCAAAAGCCGAAAATAAAATTTTTTTTCAAAAAACTGTTATCGCCAACGTTTTTAGCTGATAATTTTAAGTGGGACAGGAAATATGAGACAAATTCGTTTGCATCGAAAACATTTTTACATGTATGCTAAAAAAACCCTTAAAAAAAATGGCGAAAGGGTAAATTTTTTGACCAAAACACTCCCCAAAACCCAAAAAATATTTTTTTTTTAAAAAACTGTTATCGCCCACGTTTTTAGCGGACATTTTTGGGTCGGCAAGGGTATACATGAAAATTTTAAAATCAAATGAAAATTTTTTTAGTAGGTCATGAAAAAAACCTTAAAAATCAAAGTCGAAAAAAGTCAAAAAAATTAAATTTCGCAGGCTCTAAAATTATTTTTTTGGGTATGCGTAGTGGAACTTTTTTTCCTGAGCCCAAAACCTATCGAAAAATCGATGGCGCGATATCGGTTAACTTTCGTCCATACAAGTCGACCAACCCTAATATATAGCCTCACAGAAACCGAGTCTGAAAGATTTTTTGTTGACCTTCAGCGTTTGAGCTGGACTACAAAAGAAACCGCGCTATTTTGTGATGATACGGGTTTCAGAGAAAATATGCGTAATATTTAATTTAATGTAAGAAAAAATACACACATACATACATATTTACTGTAGACGTTAGGGCGATATTATTACATTTTATATTAAGCTATTTTAAAAATGTGCACTCCTAAGGTACATCTTTAATATCGTCGCTGAGCAGAAACGGTTATACGTTTTTCTTTCTTTAATTTTACTTCATATTTCATTTGTTTCGATATCTCTCTTGGTTAAGAAGTAATAGAAAAATTTTGTTTGCCCTGTACATTTACTTTCTTTGGCTTGGTTTTGATCGCAGGTGACTCTGACTCAGAGTATGCATTGCTTTCGTAATAAAAAAAATTGTTTTACTACATTTATATATACATACATACATAGCTATGTACATGCAAATACAATTGGCAAACTAGTACGAACCATTTTTTTGCTCCTAAAAAAATATCTAGAAACTTATCGTTGGCGCAGCGACAATATGTAAGTGAAAAGACCGTAGAACACAAAGAAAGTTCAACGCGAAAAACAGTGACAAACATTAAGGGCCGTTTTCACAATCTCCTGTTAGCGCCAACCGGGGTTCAAGCCACGTAAATCGCACGGTTAGCTGCCAGATTAACCGCCAATTAGCGTTAAACGGCTTTTATGAAAGCGGCCATAAACCATAGTGATATGCAGAAAAATCCTTCATGCATTTGAAATATAAGCTTGTTTCGAAAGTTTCTACGAAACTTTTACAAGCTGAAATTACAAAGAAATCACCAATGGATTTTTGTAAAATGTTTTAATGTGAAAAATTCGCAAAAAAATCGCAATACGATCAGAGATCTAGTAAAAATAGAGTAAACTATTTTTTCAACAACCTTTACCACAATTCGTTGGTTTGCGATATCGTAAAGTTTATTAGTAAATCTGTGAACAAGTCGCTAACATTTACCAAAGTACTAAACTATACATACATATTTTTGGATCCCTTTTGACATGAAAGTAAAGCATTATGATTTTAAACCAATTGTCGATTATTTATTCATTTCAAAATAATAGAAACATACTTTAAACGAAAAATTTATTAATAACGATTTCTCCTTTCCTAAAATAATTTATTCACCTGATCAAATTTGCAACACAACACCCTGAAATGCCCGAAAAGAGTTGACTGCAACCCCAATTCATTCATGGAGGTGAACATATTCAGCTTTACTACCGGCTAAACTGTGTATTAAATCATTCACTCTCGGGTGTATAATTTACCACCGGAAGCGAGCTCTAATGCAACACTTTTATTTTTATATAACAAACACAATTAAATATTTTTTGCAACTTTGAGGATAACTTTTTATTAGTAAATATTCAATTAGAATATCGTGAATTTAAGCATTTTACTGGTAGGTACCTGCCCTGCGGGTTAGGGGTTTAGAATATGCCCGAGGTAGGTATACCGGTCGTAAGAGGCGACTAATATGCACAAAGGTAATGACGTGCAACTCGATGGTTGATCTACGGATATGATGCCTCTCACCTCTCATTACCCATCTCTCCTTCCTTACGGAAGGAGGGGTGACATGACCTAGAAGGTTCCACTGGTCATAAATCGCTACCACGACAGTCGGGCAGTACCGCAAGGGAGTACCGGAGCGTACCGGATTCATATCCGGCCAAGGACTGTCAGTTCGACAGCACTCCCCAAAACCTTCGGGGAGTGTTTTTGTCGTTACAACAACAACAACAACAACAACAACTGGTAGGTACAGTGGTGAATTACCTACCAGCGATTTGACAGCGGCCACTTACATTCAATGTTGTACCTTCTTATTGTTCTAAGTTCTTTGGTTTGTTCTATTTTTGTTTACCTTTCTTTAAATTCAAAACTTGCACAAAATTTCTACGGATTTGCGATTATCGCAAAATACAAATTGTTGCTTTAAGAGTCAAAATTTTGAGGTGTTAAGCTTTTTTTTTGTGTGTAACGAAGCTTTTACCACATTCGCATTTGCGAAGATATAATTTGAAAAGTCATGTTTGTAAAGCAACAAATTACAAAAAAAAACCCAAATTTATAAAATTTATTTTCGAATCGGCTTAAAATATAGTGCCTAAAAATTTCTGCTTACAAATTCTTATGTATGTATGTAATAGACGAGTTGTTTTTAAATACTAACTGATAAGTTTTATTTGAAATAAAACAGTGGCAAAATGTTAAATATTAATTGGAGACCCATTATACAACATTTTCTGGAGTTCATTCCCACAACAGCGTTCTATCGTACTGGAATGACCCGGGTTTTTCACACAGGCCAAGGGCTGTTATTTCAGTGTAACCCTGTCTAACCTGTCAAGTCCCCCCCCCCCAAATTGTCATCCTCGGAGCAAACCGTTGCAGCAGGGTTGCTCCATTTTCACTTGTTATGGGCTGGTATCGAACCCAACCCCGGACCAAAAGATTGGATCTGCTGCGTCTGATGGAAGAATATTTATATTAAACGGTCGCATTATGTTCATTGTGTAGGAGATGGCTCCACAAATCTGGATGTTCAGGGCTTAACCTTGCCACTCACAGGCCCCGTACTATTTTTAGTAACTTCGCCTTGTTATTCATGCCTTAGGGCGTCCCGCGGTACACGTCGTTTTAGCGCACCCCCACAGCCCCTACTATCTTGAAGCGACCACAATAATGGCCCAGACTCCACGACTAGGAACACTGCTGCAATGCCCGCCTCACCCACTCCCGACTGCCGCTCACGTATAACAGCGTCTCCATCTCACACAGCCGCTCACCACTCCTATCCCCTTTTGGAATAGGTCAGACATGGACACTGCTGAGCGTCAGCCCCCTCTGTCTCTGCCACAAGCCGCATGCACATTCACAAGCCGCATGCACATCAGGACCACCATCTTCTTGTGCCTTTCACAACGTGGACTGTTTAAGATGTAAGATGTGTGTGTAAGATTATATATGCCTGCGTCATCGGTCAAATACAACAATTGTCTTAGAACCAGCCTATCACAACCTAGGCAGACACATCAGTGCCTCACGCCTAGTATGACCCCTACCTCGCCTCCAGCTCACTTCAAAATTGTACAGCTTAATTGTAACGGATCGCGGAGATAACTGAATTTATGAAGCTAACCAACATCAAAATCGCTACAATTCAAGAGACCAAACTGAACACAAGGTCTGACTAACGAACTTGTGATGGGTATAATGTACATCGGAAAGACCGTCCCAGAGCTAATGGGGGTGGTCTCGCTTTCATAACACACCACACTGTACACTATAACCTATTTGTTCCCGACATCGTCCCAAAGGGCTCTACCTTAGAATACCAAGGTATAGTGGTCCGGTCAGGCGTCGTCGATCTGCAAATTATCAATATCTATATACCCCTTGTAACGTGTTGCCCGAGGGACTATTAGCCCGACACAAGTGCGTTGTAAAGAGGTCATAACCTTTTAATCCTCGGCGACTTCAACGCACACCACGATCTCTGGCACTCCAACTTGTCAGTAGACAGCAGAGGGCATGCACTTGAAAGGTTATCGATTCAGCCTCGACCGAATTTTCCTGCTGAACCAAGTGAGATTCCTTAATCCCGCAGACCCTATAATTAAAGATCTCAACGCGGAAATCCGACGGACGGTAAATGACTGTAGGGTTATATACTTGCGTTATATATTACTTTATTAATTTTTAAAATTATTTTTGGTTCACTGTTGATAAATGTTAATTATCAAAATGAAAATATTGGATTGAATTTTTGTTCTTTCAAAAATAAAAATTCTCTTTGTATAAGAAAATAAAATATTTATTAATTAAATATATATGTATATAAACGACATAATGACTACATGTTGACCAAGTGGAAGAAACGCCTAGAGGGATGCAGCCTCTCCGGCGGAGTCGGCCAATTATGGTCAACACCCAAGGCCCTATCAAATCCGACCAAATACAATGACAAGGTCGCCATTACATTTCCGACCCCCGGCAATGTTCGAGCTCTTTCTGCCTACAGTTTATAATCCATTCACCTGGTGACGGGGGCAAGGGACGACCCATCCGTTGGGCGCATAAACCCAAACACAACACCGCGTCCATTGCAGTCTCCGTCGCCGAGGTTAAGGAAGCCATAAGCCCGCAAGATCAATCGCGGCTCTCTTTAACTTCTCGCTAACCACTTCGTCATTCCAGAAATTTGGAAACACGCGATTGTGGTAGCCCTACTAAAACCAGGGAAGCCGGCGAACCAGGAAGAATCATATCGTCCGATATCTCTCCTGTCGCCGGTTGCGAAGATATTGGAGAACACTCTGCTCCTGTATTACACAGCAAACCTTGGCCGAACACCAACATGGTTTCCGGAAGTCAAAGCACGACATCTGCTTTAAATGTCATAACGACGCAGATAAACTATGGTCTCAATCAATTTGTTTAATTTCTATATTGCGAGGCTTCCCCTCACCAGAGGGAGTATCCATTACCTATTTCTTATGCTGACGACAGCACGATTATGGCTTAGGGTAAGGGCCACCCCTTAAATGTTATCTCCGAGACCTTTTCAGCTGCTTCACTGAGCGAAATCCGACCCTGTCTCCGACTAAATCGACGGTGACTCTTCTTACGACGTGGAGTGCGCAGATGGGACAAGAGTTAAACGTCCATGTAGATGGAGTACCTCTACCTACTGTCAACCACCCTTAAATCCTTGGTGTGACGTTTGACAACAGCCTCACCTTCGCTAGTCATGCCACCGCAATAACATATAAGGTACAGAGCCGCAACAAGATCCTCAACTCGCTGGCCGGCAGTACTTGGGGGAAAAGATGAAGAAACGTTGCTGGCTACATATGGCTATTCGCCGACCGGATATTGATTACGCTGCTCGCATATTGTCGCCCAACCTCGCTGACACCAACTGGAGCAAGTTGCAAGTCTGCCAAAACACCGCCATCAGAACTGCCACGGGATGTCTGCTTATGTCATCCGAGTCTCACATCCATCAAAGAGGCTAAAATGCTCAGACAGTTTTTACTAAAGTGCCACAAACTTAGTCATCCAAACCGTATTCTATTGGATGAAGCTCCGTCTCCTAGAGACATAAGGAAACATCTCCGTAAGCACTATGATGAGATTCGGCACCACATTACCTTGCCGTTTGATCTGGGTATCCATATGCGGGCTCTAAACGACCTCCATACAGAGTCAGTAGACAGATCCTGGGCCTGTGAACCCCGTAATTGACATCCAACCACCTGAAATAGCTGAAGAGGAACGCGCACTTCCAAGGGAGACTAGAGTTATGCTAGCACAACTTCGTTCTGGATATTATAACAGGTTAAACTTTTACTTATCCAGACTGAACCCCACCATACCAAATACTTGCCCTGCATGTGGTATGTTTATACTGAACATCTCTTTTCCTGTTCAATTGAACCTACTCTTCTAACACCAACACCGCTCTGGTCCAACCCTGTTGAAACTGCGCGTTTAATTAGACTCCTGTTAGAAGAGCTTGATGACGATTCTTAGAGTGATCGTGCCCATTAGGCAGGGCAGTGTTTTTCTCGTTACAACAACAAATGTTAATAACAAGAACAACAACATTTTGGTGCAATATACTATAACTCAGGGACCGATTGTAACCGTTATTTTCGAAATTTCAATTAAAAAATCATACGGAAAGAATATCTCTATTTTCATTTGAATGCACCAGAGCAATGCCTGCGAGGCAGAGAATATTTATCTGAATTTACTTTTATTTTGTGATTTTGATGATGAAAAAGGATGTTATTTTTTACTTTTATTATAAAATCCGTTTTTAACCGTTATTTTTGACTTGTATAATAAAAATACCTTTTAACCGTTATTTTTGACTTTTAAAATAAAAATAATTCTTAACCGTTATTTTTTAACTTTTATAATAAAAGTAATTTTTATCCGTTATTTTTTACTTTTATAATAAAACTCGTTTTAACCGTTATTTCTGACTTTTATAATGAAAGTTGTTTTTAACCGTTATTTTTTAACTTTTATAATAAAAGTTGTTTTTATCCGTTATTTTTAACTTTTATAATAAAAATAGTTTTTAACCGTTATTTTTGACTTTTGTAATAAAAATCCAAAAATAACTATTACGTGTTGACTTTTATTATAAGATCCCTGCTATAAATCCATTTGTGAGATTGGGAAGAATACATTTTGCTTTCGTTACTACACCACATTCAGAACTGACATGTTCTATTGATTTATAGCTACTAGAGTTCGCCCAGTGGTTGAAATTCAACCAATAAACTTTATTTTATTTTATTTTTTTGCTGTAGGTATGTTTTATGCGCCTTTTTTTCTTCCTTTCTATGTCGTTCCTTTCCTCTAACATATTTTTATTTTCCTTGATTTCTTTTTTTACTCTCTTATTTTATTTTTTACTTTCCTCAAACTTCTTTTCCTTTCCCTTCCCTTCCTTTTATTTTCTTTCTTTCCCCTTCGTTTTCTTACCTTTCCTTTAATTCCCTTTCCCTTCCCTTCCTTTCATTTCCTTACCATTCCTATCTTTCCTTTAATTTTCCTATCCTTTCCATTCCCTTCCCTTTCCTTCCTTTCCTTTTGCTTTTCTTTCCTTTAATTTTCCTGCCTTTCAATTCTTTTCCTTTCCTCTATTTTCCTTTAATTTTCTTCGGTGTTTAATACTCTTTATGAGTAATCATTTATTTTACTTTTGTAAACCCTGTTTGTAGGTATCAGCAATGAATTTTACATATTTGCTCATATTTTACATTGCTTATTTAATGTATCCAACAAAGCAACTTGTCGTGCTCTCAGGAGAGCAGCTGACACTGGGCATCGTAGCCAGTAATCAATACAATAACAACAACTAAAGCAAAAATGCATGACACAAAGAGTATCTATAGTGTGAATACTTATTTTTCATTGGTCCACTACCAACTCTTCGCACTCACAGTGAGAGCCGACCACACGAATAACACAAAAACATGCATGGCAAGTCTACTCACACCACTACGGCTCTTAATTTTTTCCTACAAAGCAGCTCCTCGGCCATGCTCACGATTCAGCATAGTACACAAAAAGCAAGTAGACACACACACAGCGTGTCTATAGTGTGAATAAGTGAATGTGTAGTGGTGTGACTTTTATGTTAAATTTTTTATATTAAAATGATTTTTTAAATTTTTTTTATTTACGGATAAAAGTACACCTCAAAATTTCCTATCTATACATATATAATTTGTATACCTTAGAATTATAGTTTAGCAGAAAACGGTTCTACATTGCATTCATCTTGTCTATTTATATATAAGATACTCGTAATATCAGTAATTTAATAAACATATAAACGAATATGTATTCCAAACGTCGTGCACACCTTTAAAAAATTCCAAAAGTATGGAAAACTTTTAAAAAATATTTGACACATTCAATTGAGTTATTCGAGTTGAAGACCGGTTTTGTGATTATTGCAAAATTGTTATTTTTACAAAGTTTTATATAAAGGGGTTTAAACAAACGGATCTAAGTAGGCCTGACATTGTTTCGAGATATTCAAGTTTAAAAATTGTTACTTATTGTAGATTCTGGGTAATGCGTTTATTGTCTGGCCAATAGATGCCACTACAATGTTCGAAATGACCTGGGGGTCAATTCTGGTTGGGCGTTATCGTGAAGTGACAAAAATCTTTTTACTTTAGTTATCACGACGTTCTCCTTTCTTCACTGACCTCTAAAATGCGATTCTGATTAGTGCGATGAAAACTGTTTGCAGAAGAACATTTTGAATTACGTTGACACAAGTTGTTCTTGCTTATTATAGAATTGTAAGAATAAAAGTAATTTTTATCAGTTAAAACGTTTAAATTTGTAAAAAATTCGATTTTTGAGTTTTTAGAAATTTTGACGTTAACACCAAATTTATATTGGCGTTCAGGCTTCGAAAATGCTTACAAATTTTTAAAGCATATGATTTTGCTTTTGCTTGAAAAAAAACGAGCAGCCCAGTGCAGCATGCAAAATGCTGATAAGCAAATGTTCAATGCTTGGCAGCCTATGAGTTTGCTGTTGCTTGCTTATTGAAAATTTCAAAAGCACAAGCTAAATCAATGTTTTAAATTTCATAAAAATCGTTAAAAAATCCAAAATAAACGACATAATATTACGGGATTGACTCAGAAATCTATATTTTCTACTTTCTCACCAGTTTATAGTAAAAAATGTGCTTGGCACCCCGTGATGGTTTTCGTCAAAACCGCTTGCCACTCAATGTGTTAAGTGAAATTATCTGCATTTTGTATCATGGTTGTTTCTGCTTTTCTAATTTCAATAAGCATCAGCAATCGATCGTTTCCTTATCAGCATTTTTCATGCTGCTGCTGTTGCTGCTCGTTGTTTTCAAGCAAAAGCAAACATGCTGCTTTTTAAGCAAGAAAAAATCAAAAGCACAGTATTTTCGCTGTTTGTGCTATTATTGCTTAAGCATTTTGAGCCCTGTTGGCGTTAACTTTTTTCACGTCACTTCAAATCGAAAATTTAAAGTAAACCGAGAATCAAAAATCGTGGTGACTTGAGACATTTACTTTTCGCTTCACGTCAACGCAAAACCAGAATTGACCCCCTTGATATATATTGCTTCTAACCCCTTCATGCAAATGTTATTACAACAAGTAAGGAAGTCTAAGTTCGGGTGGAACCGAACATTATATACCTAGTAGTGATCTATTATGACATCCCAATTTACGCAGGTCTATTTTAATACTTTCAGTTCGTATTTGCGCTCAAATAGACAGATAGACGTATCGAGAGACGGACATCTACTCAGCTCATCATCCTGATCATTTCAGTGTACTTTTTGATGGGACTATCTCTTTTTCTTCTCATATGTACAAACATCTCATGTTCATGAAAGGTATGAATATCAAAAAAAATATACAACTTCGCTTCTGCCCGGATATTTTACTTTTCATCCTGAAAGTTTTGATATACATTAATAAATATACGATTCGTTTATGCCGAATGAAGTAATATACCTTCTGTGCGTAAGAAAAACAGATATAAAAAATGTGTGTCTTTTATAGGCGCCAAAGTACTCAATCGATCTTTATGAAATTTTCACAATATATACTTGGGCTCACTAGGTACAGCATAGACAATATATAGTTTTGGAAAAGTGGACGGAGCCACGCCCCCAGGCTATATAAAGTTTCAATTCGTCATAGCTCCGAACATTTTTGGTCTAAATTAATGATATTTCGATATATGTGTCACTTAGTCAATATCTACATAATTTTGAAAAAGTGGGCGTGCCACGCCCACATATGTTGTGTTTTGTTTTGCTCTTGAACTTTCACGATAGGTTCAGGAGATCGCTGGGCACGACACAGTCTGTATATAGCTTATGGAAAAGCCCCCAGGTTATATAAAGCTGCAGTTCGGTATGGTTAGGAGTTTATTTGGTTCAAGTTAATGACGTTTTATATGTAGATGTGTTCTATGTATCAAAACGTCAAAACAACGTCTACCGGGTTTGCTAGTACATAATAACATTTCTAAATTTGACTTAATCAAAAGTGGGCGGTGCCACTCCCATTTTCAAAAATTTCTTGAAAAATGTATTTTATGCCTCAATCTCAAGGTATACACCAAATTTTATGCTTATAGGTGTGTTATGTACTGAGTAATCACTTTTTTTGTGTTTTCGAAAATATTCTATATATAAAAAGTAGGCGTGGCTATCCTCCGATTTCGCCCATTTACAATAGCGCTCGGAGATGAGTGCCAAGGAACCTGTATACCAAATTTCATTAAGATATCTCTAAATTCACTCAAGTTATCGTGTTCACAGACGAGCGGACGGACGGACGGACGAACATGGCTTAATCAATTTCTCTTTTCGTCCTGAACATTTTGATGTGTATAAGTCAATATCTATCTTGATCCGTTTAAGCCGTTACGTGCTGCTGTTAGGCGACTAAAGTTAATATACGAGGTGTGTTCAAAAAGTATCGCGAATTTTGTGTTTTTTCAAAAATTATTTATTTATTCATGAATATCTATTTTGCCCCCTTCAAAGTAGTCCCCATGAGATATTATACACTTGTGCCAACGGTTTTTCCAATCTTCGAAGCACTTCAAAAATCATTTTTTTGTATCTTGTTCAGCTCCTCCTCCGATGCCGTCTTTATCTCGTCAAGAGAAGCGTAACGTCGTCCTTTCATGGGCCTCTTCAGTTTAGGGAACAAGAAAAAGTCACAGGGGGCCAGATCTGGGGAATACGGTGGCTGCGGCATCATTAGTGTGTTGTTTTTGGCCAAAAAGTCGCGCACAAGCAACGATGCGTGAGCAGGGGCATTATCGTGGTGCAAAAGCCAATTTATGTTCTTCCACAAATCCGGGCGTTTCTGGCGGATTTCTTCGCACAAATTGCGCATAACTTGCAGGTAATATTCCTTATTGACCGTTCTTCCCTGTGGCAAGAACTCATGATGCACCACGCCCCTGCAATCGAAGAAAACTGTCAGCAAAACTTTCACATTCGACCGAACTTGGCGCGCTTTTTTCGGTCTTGGTTCGTGCGGCAGCTTCCATTGAGATGATTGAGCTTTGGTTTCCACGTCATAACCATAAACCCACGCTTCGTCACCAGTTATGACCCTCTGGAGCAAATTTGGGTCGTCGCGGACAGAGTTTAACATCTCATTAGCAATGTTCATGCGATGCTGTTTTTGGTCACAATTGAGCAATTTTGGTACGAATTTCGCCTAGAGGGATGCAGCCTCTCCGGCGGAGTCGGCCAATTATAGCCAACACCCAAGGCCCTATCAAATCCGACCAAATACAATGACAAGGTCGCCATTACATTTCCGACCCCCGGCAATGCTCGAGCTCTTTCTGCCTACAGTTTATAATCCATTCACCTGGTGACGGGGGCAAGGGACGACCCATCCGTTGGGCGCATAAACCCAAACACAACACAGCGTCCATTGCAGTCTCCGTCGCCGAGGTTAAGGAAGCCATAAGCCCGCAAGATCAATCGCGGCTCTCTTTAACTTCTCGCTAACCACTTCGTCATTCCAGAAATTTGGAAACACGCGATTGTGGTAGCCCTACTAAAACCAGGGAAGCCGGCGAACCAGGAAGAATCATATCGTCCGATATCTCTCCTGTCGCCGGTTGCGAAGATATTGGAGAACACTCTGCTCCTGTATTACACAGCAAACCTTGGCCGAACACCAACATGGTTTCCGGAAGTCAAAGCACGACATCTGCTTTAAATGTCATAACGACGCAGATAAACTATGGTCTCAATCAATTTGTTTAATTTCTATATTGCGAGGCTTCCCCTCACCAGAGGGAGTATCCATTACCTATTTCTTATGCTGACGACAGCACGATTATGGCTTAGGGTAAGGGCCACCCCTTAAATGTTATCTCCGAGACCTTTTCAGCTGCTTCACTGAGCGAAATCCGACCCTGTCTCCGACTAAATCGACGGTGACTCTTCTTACGACGTGGAGTGCGCAGATGGGACAAGAGTTAAACGTCCATGTAGATGGAGTACCTCTACCTACTGTCAACCACCCTTAAATCCTTGGTGTGGCGTTTGACAACAGCCTCACCTTCGCTAGTCATGCCACCGCAATAACATATAAGGTACAGAGCCGCAACAAGATCCTCAACTCGCTGGCCGGCAGTACTTGGGGGAAAAGATGAAGAAACGTTGCTGGCTACATATGGCTATTCGCCGACCGGATATTGATTACGCTGCTCGCATATTGTCGCCCAACCTCGCTGACACCAACTGGAGCAAGTTGCAAGTCTGCCAAAACACCGCCATCAGAACTGCCACGGGATGTCTGCTTATGTCATCCGAGTCTCACATCCATCAAAGAGGCTAAAATGCTCAGACAGTTTTTACTAAAGTGCCACAAACTTAGTCATCCAAACCGTATTCTATTGGATGAAGCTCCGTCTCCTAGAGACATAAGGAAACATCTCCGTAAGCACTATGATGAGATTCGGCACCACATTACCTTGCCGTTTGATCTGGGTATCCATATGCGGGCTCTAAACGACCTCCATACAGAGTCAGTAGACAGATCCTGGGCCTGTGAACCCCGTAATTGACATCCAACCACCTGAAATAGCTGAAGAGGAACGCGCACTTCCAAGGGAGACTAGAGTTATGCTAGCACAACTTCGTTCTGGATATTATAACAGGTTAAACTTTTACTTATCCAGACTGAACCCCACCATACCAAATACTTGCCCTGCATGTGGTATGTTTATACTGAACATCTCTTTTCCTGTTCAATTGAACCTACTCTTCTAACACCGAACCTACTCTTCTGAAACTGCGCGTTTAATTAGACTCCTGTTAGAAGAGCTTGATGACGATTCTTAGAGTGATCGTGCCCATTAGGCAGGGCAGTGTTTTTCTCGTTACAACAACAAATGTTAATAACAAGAACAACAACATTTTGGTGCAATATACTATAACTCAGGGACCGATTGTAACCGTTATTTTCGAAATTTCAATTAAAAAATCATACGGAAAGAATATCTCTATTTCCATTTGAATGCACCAGAGCAATGCCTGCGAGGCAGAGAATATTTATCTGAATTTACTTTTATTTTGTGATTTTGATGATGAAAAAGGATGTTATTTTTTACTTTTATTATAAAATCCGTTTTTAACCGTTATTTTTGACTTGTATAATAAAAATACCTTTTAACCGTTATTTTTGACTTTTAAAATAAAAATAATTCTTAACCGTTATTTTTTAACTTTTATAATAAAAGTAATTTTTATCCGTTATTTTTTACTTTTATAATAAAACTCGTTTTAACCGTTATTTCTGACTTTTATAATGAAAGTTGTTTTTAACCGTTATTTTTTAACTTTTATAATAAAAGTTGTTTTTATCCGTTATTTTTTACTTTTATAATAAAAGTTGTTTTTATCCGTTATTTTTAACTTTTATAATAAAAATAGTTTTTAACCGTTATTTTTGACTTTTGTAATAAAAATCCAAAAATAACTATTACGTGTTGACTTTTATTATAAGATCCCTGCTATAAATCCATTTGTGAGATTGGGAAGAATACATTTTGCTTTCGTTACTACACCACATTCAGAACTGACATGTTCTATTGATTTATAGCTACTAGAGTTCGCCCAGTGGTTGAAATTCAACCAATAAACTTTATTTTATTTTATTTTTTTGCTGTAGGTATGTTTTATGCGCCTTTTTTTCTTCCTTTCTATGTCGTTCCTTTCCTCTAACATATTTTTATTTTCCTTGATTTCTTTTTTTACTCTCTTATTTTATTTTTTACTTTCCTCAAACTTCTTTTCCTTTCCCTTCCCTTCCTTTTATTTTCTTTCTTTCCCCTTCGTTTTCTTACCTTTCCTTTAATTCCCTTTCCCTTCCCTTCCTTTCATTTCCTTACCATTCCTATCTTTCCTTTAATTTTCCTATCCTTTCCATTCCCTTCCCTTTCCTTCCTTTCCTTTTGCTTTTCTTTCCTTTAATTTTCCTGCCTTTCAATTCTTTTCCTTTCCTCTATTTTCCTTTAATTTTCTTCGGTGTTTAATACTTTTTATGAGTAATCATTTATTTTACTTTTGTAAACCCTGTTTGTAGGTATCAGCAATGAATTTTACATATTTGCTCATATTTTACATTGCTTATTTAATGTATCCAACAAAGCAACTTGTCGTGCTCTCAGGAGAGCAGCTGACACTGGGCATCGTAGCCAGTAATCAATACAATAACAACAACTAAAGCAAAAATGCATGACACAAAGCGTATCTATAGTGTGAATACTTATTTTTCATTGGTCCACTACCAACTCTTCGCACTCACAGTGAGAGCCGACCACACGAATAACACAAAAACATGCATGGCAAGTCTACTCACACCACTACGGCTCTTAATTTTTTCCTACAAAGCAGCTCCTCGGCCATGCTCACGATTCAGCATAGTACACAAAAAGCAAGTAGACACACACACAGCGTGTCTATAGTGTGAATAAGTGAATGTGTAGTGGTGTGACTTTTATGTTAAATTTTTTATATTAAAATGATTTTTTAAATTTTTTTTATTTACGGATAAAAGTACACCTCAAAATTTCCTATCTATACATATATAATTTGTATACCTTAGAATTATAGTTTAGCAGAAAACGGTTCTACATTGCATTCATCTTGTCTATTTATATATAAGATACTCGTAATATCAGTAATTTAATAAACATATAAACGAATATGTATTCCAAACGTCGTGCACACCTTTAAAAAATCCCAAAAGTATGGAAAACTTTTAAAAAATATTTGACACATTCAATTGAGTTATTCGAGTTGAAGACCGGTTTTGTGATTATTGCAAAATTGTTATTTTTACAAAGTTTTATATAAAGGGGTTTAAACAAACGGATCTAAGTAGGCCTGACATTATTTCGAGATATTCAAGTTTAAAAATTGTTACTTATTGTAGATTCTGGGTAATGCGTTTATTGTCTGGCCAATAGATGCCACTACAATGTTCGAAATGACCTGGGGGTCAATTCTGGTTGGGCGTTATCGTGAAGTGACAAAAATCTTTTTACTTTAGTTATCACGACGTTCTCCTTTCTTCACTGACCTCTAAAATGCGATTCTGATTAGTGCGATGAAAACTGTTTGCAGAAGAACATTTTGAATTACGTTGACACAAGTTGTTCTTGCTTATTATAGAATTGTAAGAATAAAAGTAATTTTTATCAGTTAAAACGTTTAAATTTGTAAAAAATTCGATTTTTGAGTTTTTAGAAATTTTGACGTTAACACCAAATTTATATTGGCGTTCAGGCTTCGAAAATGCTTACAAATTTTTAAAGCATATGATTTTGCTTTTGCTTGAAAAAAAACGAGCAGCCCAGTGCAGCATGCAAAATGCTGATAAGCAAACGATGGATTGCTGTTAAGCAAATGTTCAATGCTTGGCAGCCTATGAGTTTGCTGTTGCTTGCTTATTGAAAATTTCAAAAGCACAAGCTAAATCAATGTTTTAAATTTCATAAAAATCGTTAAAAAATCCAAAATAAACGACATAATATTACGGGATTGACTCAGAAATCTATATTTTCTACTTTCTCACCAGTTTATAGTAAAAAATGTGCTTGGCACCCCGTGATGGTTTTCGTCAAAACCGCTTGCCACTCAATGTGTTAAGTGAAATTATCTGCATTTTGTATCATGGTTGTTTCTGCTTTTCTAATTTCAATAAGCATCAGCAATCGATCGTTTCCTTATCAGCATTTTTCATGCTGCTGCTGTTGCTGCTCGTTGTTTTCAAGCAAAAGCAAACATGCTGCTTTTTAAGCAAGAAAAAATCAAAAGCACAGTATTTTCGCTGTTTGTGCTATTATTGCTTAAGCATTTTGAGCCCTGTTGGCGTTAACTTTTTTCACGTCACTTCAAATCGAAAATTTAAAGTAAACCGAGAATCAAAAATCGTGGTGACTTGAGACATTTACTTTTCGCTTCACGTCAACGCAAAACCAGAATTGACCCCCTTGATATATATTGCTTCTAACCCCTTCATGCAAATGTTATTACAACAAGTAAGGAAGTCTAAGTTCGGGTGGAACCGAACATTATATACCTAGTAGTGATCTATTATGACATCCCAATTTACGCAGGTCTATTTTAATACTTTCAGTTCGTATTTGCGCTCAAATAGACAGATAGACGTATCGAGAGACGGACATGGCTACATCTACTCAGCTCATCCTCCTGATCATTTCAGTGTACTTTTTGATGGGACTATCTCTTTTTCTTCTCATATGTACAAACATCTCATGTTCATGAAAGGTATGAATATCAAAAAAAATATACAACTTCGCTTCTGCCCGGATATTTTACTTTTCATCCTGAAAGTTTTGATATACATTAATAAATATACGATTCGTTTATGCCGAATGAAGTAATATACCTTCTGTGCGTAAGAAAAACAGATATAAAAAATGTGTGTCTTTTATAGGCGCCAAAGTACTCAATCGATCTTTATGAAATTTTCACAATATATACTTGGGCTCACTAGGTACAGCATAGACAATATATAGTTTTGGAAAAGTGGACGGAGCCACGCCCCCAGGCTATATAAAGTTTCAATTCGTCATAGCTCCGAACATTTTTGGTCTAAATTAATGATATTTCGATATATGTGTCACTTAGTCAATATCTACATAATTTTGAAAAAGTGGGCGTGCCACGCCCACATATGTTGTGTTTTGTTTTGCTCTTGAACTTTCACGATAGGTTCAGGAGATCGCTGGGCACGACACAGTCTGTATATAGCTTATGGAAAAGCCCCCAGGTTATATAAAGCTGCAGTTCGGTATGGTTAGGAGTTTATTTGGTTCAAGTTAATGACGTTTTATATGTAGATGTGTTCTATGTATCAAAACGTCAAAACAACGTCTACCGGGTTTGCTAGTACATAATAACATTTCTAAATTTGACTTAATCAAAAGTGGGCGGTGCCACTCCCATTTTCAAAAATTTCTTGAAAAATGTATTTTATGCCTCAATCTCAAGGTATACACCAAATTTTATGCTTATAGGTGTGTTATGTACTGAGTAATCACTTTTTTTGTGTTTTCGAAAATATTCTATATATAAAAAGTAGGCGTGGCTATCCTCCGATTTCGCCCATTTACAATAGCGCTCGGAGATGAGTGCCAAGGAACCTGTATACCAAATTTCATTAAGATATCTCTAAATTCACTCAAGTTATCGTGTTCACAGACGAGCGGACGGACGGACGGACGAACATGGCTTAATCAATTTCTCTTTTCGTCCTGAACATTTTGATGTATATAAGTCAATATCTATCTTGATCCGTTTAAGCCGTTACGTGCTGCTGTTAGGCGACTAAAGTTAATATACGAGGTGTGTTCAAAAAGTATCGCGAATTTTGTGTTTTTTCAAAAATTATTTATTTATTCATGAATATCTATTTTGCCCCCTTCAAAGTAGTCCCCATGAGATATTATACACTTGTGCCAACGGTTTTTCCAATCTTCGAAGCACTTCAAAAATCATTTTGATCGATGCCGTCTTTATCTCGTCAAGAGAAGCGTAACGTCGTCCTTTCATGGGCCTCTTCAGTTTAGGGAACAAGAAAAAGTCACAGGGGGCCAGATCTGGGGAATACGGTGGCTGCGGCATCATTAGTGTGTTGTTTTTGGCCAAAAAGTCGCGCACAAGCAACGATGCGTGAGCAGGGGCATTATCGTGGTGCAAAAGCCAATTTATGTTCTTCCACAAATCCGGGCGTTTCTGGCGGATTTCTTCGCACAAATTGCGCATAACTTGCAGGTAATATTCCTTATTGACCGTTCTTCCCTGTGGCAAGAACTCATGATGCACCACGCCCCTGCAATCGAAGAAAACTGTCAGCAAAACTTTCACATTCGACCGAACTTGGCGCGCTTTTTTCGGTCTTGGTTCGTGCGGCAGCTTCCATTGAGATGATTGAGCTTTGGTTTCCACGTCATAACCATAAACCCACGCTTCGTCACCAGTTATGACCCTCTGGAGCAAATTTGGGTCGTCGCGGACAGAGTTTAACATCTCATTAGCAATGTTCATGCGATGCTGTTTTTGGTCACAATTGAGCAATTTTGGTACGAATTTCGCGTAAAAATCGAAGACGATCCAAAACACGTGCAAGCAAAGCAGCTGTCAACAATTAACTGAACATTCAAAATGGCCAAGCTTGTCGGCATAAGTGAGAGACATGAGTACCAACATAACGCCACAAAAAATTCGAAATTCGAATATACGTAACCAGCGAAAATTCAAAATTCGCGATACTTTTTGAACACACCTCGTACCTTGTGTGCGTAGCACTATCAGGTATAAAAAGAAAATGTAGACAAAATTAGAAACAAACACCATAGTTATTCGAAAAGATCTATTTCGTAAGCTGCTAAACTTCACATATCAACGAATTTTTGGCGTCGCACTTACCATCGCTTGGCCATCGGAGCGCCTTGCATTTTGCCTTCTAACCATTCCCTTTTCTATTTATCGTTGTTGTTTTTATTTTTAACTATACAAGTGATTGCGACTTATCTGGTCCTATTGTATCAATATGTGAGGATTTTCTATTGCATTTCTACGAATTTTACCTTCAGATATATCTAATTTGCTGCTGCTGAGATTCATACTCAGTTTTATTAAGTTTTGTTGGTCTGTGAGTGTTAAAGTATTCAACTGAGTTATTCGAGTTCAAAATCGGTTTTGCTATAATTGTAAAATGGTTATTTTTACAATGATAACATGATACTAGCTGTTCACGCCCCAGAGCGCTCTAGGGTTTTTCAAAACGGGGTGGGAGGGAAATGATTAATCGTTACGGATTTTTATCTGTTTTATGGGGAAAAAATGGACTTTGCTAAGGAGGATCTCAAAAACTAATTATTTTTTTGCATATATTTTTCTTCAGCATTAAGCTTTGTTTTATTAGGCCGTGTGCTAATCGGAAACATTTTACTCAGAGGAAAAATGAGGTGAGCAAATTTTTTATGGTGTAAAAATATTTTCCATTTCGCTGTGCCAAATGAAATGGTAAATTTTGACAGTTGTAAATTTTGACATCTGAAAAAATCACGTGCGAAAGCAAATAGTCTGTGAATAAATTTTAAATGTACGTATTTTTTCTGCCATTTATTTTGTGTCTTTTGCGTTAAATTATATTTTATAGTTTAATAACGTGTTGGCATATAAATTCATATAAAATAATATGATTGGCAATACCGAATGCATATACAGGGTGGCGCAAAAGTCATCCTCCTATCAGAAAATGCTATACATTTTGCGATTGGCCCCTAAAGTCAGTTCTGTTTTGACATTTGTGTAGTAAACACATGCGAAATACACGTTTATAAACAATGTTACGCTACACTGCTCCAGAACGCGGAATATTGCTGACTATTTATTTCGGTCGGTGAAAAACGGTTACTGCGCAAAAGTAATCCTCCTATCAGAAAATGCTATAAATTTTGCGATTGGCCCCTAAAGTCAGTTCTGTTTTGACATTTGTGTAGTAAACACATGCGAAATACACCTTAATAAACAATGTTACGCTACACTGCTCCAGAACGCGGAATATTGCTGACTATTTATTTGACAAATAGTCGGTCGGGGCCAAACGGTTACTGTGAATGGTGAGCGCTACAGACCAATGATCAACGAGTTCTTTTTGCCGCAACTTCATGAATTGGGATTGGAAAACATGTGGTTATTGAGTTAGGGATGGTACATGCTTGAGAATAATCGCCACAATATGTATATAAAGCGAATAACCAAGAAAGTTCTCGGTGCGTAGGCAAGTACCCTGGTTGACTATATAAGGCGGTGACCAAGCAAGGCGGGTTGATCAGTTTATTTTCAAGCGTTGTTCATTGAACTAATGTAATGTTATCAAACTCTTAGAATTGTTTTGCGTTTCTTACTAGTAAATAAAACTAGCTATTACTTACATTATCTGTGCGTGTGTTTATTCGACTTTATAGTGATCGAACCCAGGATTGATAATCAAGGAATCATCGAATTCGTCACAGTTGGTGTCAGAAGCGGTATTGTTGAATAAATACCAGTGATTTCAAGGATAACAAGGACATGGCGAAGCTGAATGAATTAAAGATTCAGCAACTCAAAAATGAGTTGGAACAACGCGGACTAAACACTACAGGCAATAAATCAGAGTTACAGTCACGATTGCGAGAGGCTATGGAAGCAGAAGGAATCAACGTTGATGATCATGTTTTTCATCTTGTGGAGGAGGCACCGACAAAAATGGAAGAAAAAAAGGAGTCTCCGAATCCAGGAGCAACTGTGGACACAAACATGATATTGGCTGTATTAACTCAGATGTCGACTAAAATGGAAGAACAAGAGACGCGTATTACATCTCGAATGGCATCTCAGCTCGAAGAACAGAAGACTTGCATGGCATCTCAGATTTCAGCTCAACTAGAGGAACAGGAGGGCCGCTTGTCGTCGAGAATTGCATTGCAGCTGGAGGAACAGGAAGAACGAATGGCATCACATCTACGAATGCAAGACGTAAAAATAACTGAAGTGCAGGAGGTATTCAGAGAACGGCAAGACAAAATTGAGGCCGAAGTAGATGCATTGAGGAGCCGTATCCAGGAGTTGCAACTGAACCGTCCATCTGCTTCAGCGAATACTCCCAAGGTAAAATCCCCGTCATTTGATGGTTCTGTTCCTTTCCAGGTATTTAAGCTACAGTTTGAGAAGACGGCAGCGGTGAATAATTGGGGCACTGAAGACAAAGTTGCTGCACTGTTCGTGGCATTGAAGGGTCCTGCAGCCGAAATCTTACAGACGATTCCCGACGGTGAACGCAATAATTATGAAGCATTGATGGGTGCAGTTGAGAGACGCTATGGTAGCGACCATCGAAAACAGATATACCAAATAGAGCTACAGAATCGCTGTCAGAAGGCTAATGAGACATTTCAGGAATTTCCATCGGATATCGAGAGGTTGGCCCATCTAGCAAATGCGGACGCACCCGTGGAGTATACTGAGAGGGTAAAAATCCAAAGTTTTATAAATGGAATACGCGATGTAGAGACGAAGCGGGCCACATATGCAAACCCCAAAAGGACATTCGCTGAAACGGTATCGCATGCTCTGACGCAGGAAACAGCCTCACTTTTGAGTAAACCTGCATACAAGGCTCATCGTGTAGAAGTGGAAACTCCGGCTTCTCTATCTATCTCTATGGCGCGATATAAATACAACAGGTATATCATCATAAACCTCCTAAGAGATTTTTGCGCCAAGCTTCTCTTCCAATTTGTGGTGTGCCGATTTGAATTTTCCCTACAAATTGGTGGGACTCCGGCTTGGGTTGACAAAATTTTGGAAGCGTTGAACGTAGTACAGAAAAAAGTGATGGTGCCATTAAATGCTTTAAGTGCGGAAAATCAGGTCACATAGCACGTTATTGCGGCACTGGCTCCAGTAACCCCAGCAATTTAAGTGGACGTAAACGCAAAACTGGAGAAGATGAGCAAGATGAATGTCCCATAATCTCTGTGTCACAACTCGAACGGAAAGCGAGTAATGTTACTGTTGAAGGCTACGTGGAAGGGAAAAGCGTTTGCTGACTGTCGATACGGTTGCATCACATTCCCTCATTCGGAGGGACTTGGTCAGCGGAAAGGTGAGACCATTGCGGAGAGCTAAGTTGTGGACAGTAACAGTTAAAAGCTAGCAAGTCCTGGCAGAAGTAACATGCAAGGTTGTGATTGGGAATGTGGCTACGTATCACAACTTTTTGGTAGCAAATATTGTCGACGAAGTCATCATTGGGGTCGCTGCTTGGCTGAGAGAGACATTCACATCAACGTAAGGAACAGGGTTATGACTTACAACGGCCAAGAAGTTCCTCTGGTTTTTGGACACAATAAAGGCTATACTACCAAGGGAGTGATCTTGAAAATGAAGCAACAGGAGCCTCGTAAAGCAGAGGTAGATCCTCGACCAAAGGCTTTCGCGGACAAGTACCTCCTGAAGAAGATTCGGCAAGACCAGGAGGAAGATCCAGATTTGGCACGTGTGTTGAAAGGAATAAAGAAAAACAAACAGCCAGGAAGAGAAGAGATGGTAGCAGAGAGTCGTATTGCAAAAGCATACTGGGCACAATGGAGTAGTTTGAAGCTAATATCTGGTTGTTTGCATCGGATATGGGAAAGTGAAGATGGCCAGAATCATCGATCACTTATTGTTGTTCACAAGGCAAGAATTCCAGATGTTATCAAAGCGTCGCATAGGTGCCCAGATGGAAGGCACGTGGGAATAAAGAAAACAAGAGGTAAAGCGGCGGTTCTATTGGATCGGTTGCAAGCAAACTATGAGGAAATGGATTACTAAGTGTGCAGAGTGTGCTGAGAATAAAAGACGAACATCTGGTGGTCATGTTACGAGGAGGCAACGCAACTTAGTGGATAATGTGAAACAGTGCAATGGGCATGAGAGAACGGAACGGAATCCTGAAACGAGTTGCAGGAATGTTTGCCGGGTACCATTGGGAACGAAAGTGAAGGCACAAATCTATTCGAGATTAAGAACGGACAAAGTGGTTGGAATATGTGACACTGCAATGCATTGTGGGAATCTCTGCAGGAGAGGATTGATGTCGGAGTTTCAATCCCTGGAGGAAATGAGGTTTAGTAAAGCAGTGCCAACCATTGAGCGTCTAGCAGCGTTTGGTTTGGGAAATGTGTCTGATCGGGACGATCAGACTTAGGTGAAGGGCAGTGTGGCGATTATTCTCAAGCATGTACCATCCCTAACTCAAGAACACTCCCAACACTAGTTAAACCACAACAGAGATAACGATGCCTACGCTTATGCATGCAAGCGTGTAACTAAGAAGAGGAAGAGTGATGGCGCGAGATTCCAATAAATAACACCGACCCTTCCAGAACACGAAAAGCGAATAACCAAGAAAGTTCTCGGTGCGTAGGCAAATACCCTGTTGGACTATATAAGGCGGTGACCAAGCAAGGCAGGTTGATCAGTTTATTTTCAAGCGTTCAATAGTGAACTACTGTAAAGTTATCAAACTCTTAGAATTGTTTTGCGTTTATTACTAGTAAATAAAACTAGCTATTACTTACATTATCTGTGCGTGTGTTTATTCGACTTTATAGTGATCGAACCCAGGATTGATAATCAAGGAATCATCGAATTCGTCACAATATGATACTATAACGACGTGTATAAGTTTTGTCTTAACTTGATGATCTTATTTTATATTTGAAATAGTTATGTGTTTTATTTTCAAGCCTACTTAGATTAGGATCAGTTTCTCTTATGAGAAACCAACACATCATTGCGACATCTCAGAATCCTTGATACCGACTTTAATTTCATTTGCTGATAAAACCTTTCGCCATGCTCGTCACTTTCGTGACCAAGACTTGACGGAAAAAAAAACTTAAGTGGGAAAATGAATTTTTAAGGACATATGCACGCCTGAAAAGAAACAAAAAAGTAAATTGGTTAATAAATGAAAAATTTGTATGTTATTCACATACATTTTTTCCTCCCATTTTCGCATAATTCTTGATTAAGTCGTTTACTATAATCTCGTAGTTAGGACTTTTGCGTTTGCCTAAAAAAGGAGTGACGAACTTTTCAAAGGAATCCAACCATGCTGCCTCAACTGATGACATTAGTTCTTTGAATTGCTTATTGCTAAGGATCTTTTTATTTGCAGTCCAACAAAAATACCTTCTTTTATCTTGGCTTCTGAAATATCTGGAAAGATTGTTTTCAAATTATGGAAGACTTTGCCTTCTTTTTCCAAAGCCTTAACAAAGTTTTTGATGAGGCCGAGCTTGATAGGTAAAATGATAGAACTATTTTTTGTTTCTTTACAAGAGGGGAGTATATGATGTTATCCACACCAACTTTAAATTCGACTCTTTCCGGACAATGCTTTATGATATAGTGGCCTTGACGAGCTCGGCTATCCAATAAGCAGAGAAAGCAGCAGTATTTTGTGTACCCACTTTGTAGACCGCATAGCATTCCAACGACTGTAAGATCGGCACATATTTTCCAATCATGCTCTTCATATTTGATGAGTCTAAGTAATGTTTTCATTGCCTCGTAGGTTTCAGAAGGCTTTTGGTTGCAGTATGCAATTATAGGGCCTTCAAACTTAGTTTATTGCTGCCTATGAACAATCGCCACTCTTTGGAATCATAAGGCTCACCAAACTCTTTGAATAAACCAGGAATGTCTTTGCAGTAACAAACACTATCCTTCTTCTTATAATACTTGGAAAATGGTTCGTGGCGAATTCTATAACATGTTACCTTAACATCGTATGACACGAATTTAAATTGTTGCATACGAGAAGCGTGTAGCTTGTTTTCCGTTTGAAATTCATTACAACTTGATGCCGCGCAATCAGATACTGCAGTTGACAATGAAACTGGACGCGGAACTAAAGTTGAATGTGATACCAGCAATGTAACTAGATCCGCAACTTCCGTTGAATTTGGTACTGGCAATGACGCTGCTGATTTTTTAACGCCAAGTACATTTGTAGTACAAATATAGCAGTCCGTTGAATGGAAAGTGGGTTCCCTCACCTTCATTGGTATACTCAATTTCATTTGTTACCTAAATACAGGGTGGCGCAAAAGTCATCAGAAAATGCTATAAATTTTGCGATTGGCCCCTAAAGTCAGTTCTGTTTTGACATTTGTGTAGTAAACACATGCGAAATACACGTTAATAAACAATGTTACGCTACACTGCTCCAGAACGCGGAATATTGCTGACTATTTATTTGACCAATAATCGGTCGGGGCCAAACGGTTACTGTGAATGGTGAGCGCTACAGAGCAATGATCAACGAGTTCTTTTTGCCGCAACTTGATGAATTGGGATTGGAAAACATGTGGTTCCAACAAGACGGTGCAACAGCACACACTGCACGTGCCACAACCGATATGCTGAACATCGGAAGCTTACTTTTGCGCCACCTTGTAGATAGTTGCAGAAGTTAGTCATCTTTTCATTAAAGTATTTGCTACTTCCTAAATTATACTACGAACTTGTGGTACACATGGTGTCCATGATTTTCCATTATTTTTTTAGGCTCATTGACAAAATACTTATATATAACTAGTATGTACGGTATATTGACCGCAAATGACACAGACCATATCTAGATCATTTTTACATTCAAACTCTCGCGCCCTTTTATTCATATTACTTTTTTAAGTAAATTATATTATGAAGGTTCGAGGCGCATTCACTCATATTTATGCTCAGATAAAGTAAAAATCGAAGCCTGCCTTCTATATGCCTTAAAAAATTTGCTCATTTCTTCAAATGTGGCGGCCTCCGTGGTGTGGCGGTAGTGTTGCTGGCCGACCACGCCGAAGGTCCAAGGTTCGAGCCCTGGTACAGGTTACATTAAAAGTGGTTTGAAAAGGTTTTTTCAAAACGGGGTCGCCCCTCGGCAGTGGTTTGGCAAACTCTCCGAGTGTATTTCTGCCATGGAAAGCTTCTCAGCAAAAATTCATCTGCATGCCGTTCGGAATCGGGAAACAACTGTAGGTCCCGCTAATTTGTAGGAAAAATTAGAAGCAGCACACCACAAATTGGTAGAGAAGCTCGGCCTTAATCTCCTCGGAGGTATACGAGATATATCGCGCCAGTTATTTTTTTTTATTTTTCTTCAAATGTACCTGTGTTTGGAATATATATTTATTCACATTAAAAGTTTTCTGTATCTAATTACCCTTCGAAAACCTAACTGCGTACTAAGTAATATATGTAAACTAACACTAATGACTATATATTAGACTGGGTCGATTTACTAACCGATATCGCATCATCGATTTTTCGATAGGTTTTGGGCTCAGGAAAAAAGTTCCACTACGCATACCCAAAAAAATAATTTTCGAGCCTGCGAAATTTTATTTTTTTGACTTTTTTCCACTTTGATTTTTAAGGGGTTTTTCATGACCTACTAAAAAAATTTTCATTTGATTTTAAAATTTTCATGTATACCGTTTTCGAGCCAAAAATGTCCGCTAAAAACGTTGGCGATAACAGTTTTTTGAAAAAAAATTTTATTTTCGGGTTTTGGGACTTGTTTTGGTCGAAAAATCACTTTTCCAAAACCCGCAAATAAATTTTTTTTTTCAAAAAACTCTTATCGCCAACGTTTTTAGCGCATAATTTTAAGTGGGGCAGGAAATATGAGACAAATTCGTTTTCATCGAAAACATTTTTACATGTATGCTGAAAAAACCCTTAAAAAATCGCGAAAGGGTAAATTTTTTGACCAAAACACTCCCCAAAACCCAAAAAATATTTTTTTTTTTTCAAAAAACTGTTATCGCTCACGTTTTTAGCGGACATTTTTGGGTCGGCAAGGGTATACATGAAAATTTTAAAATCAAATGAAAATTTTTTTAGTAGGTCATGAAAAAAACCTTAAAAATCAATGTCGAAAAAAGTCAAAAAAATTTAATTTCGCAGGCTCGAAAATTATTTTTTTGGGTATGCGTAATTGAACTTTTTTTCCTGAGCCCAAAACCTCGCAGGCTCGAAAATTATTTTTTTTGGTATGCGTAGTGGAACTTTTTTTCCTGAGCCCAAAACCTATCGAAAAATCGATGGCGCGATATCGGTTAACTTTCGTCCATACAAATCGACCCACCCTACTATATATATTTGACCGTTTATGACTTTTGAATTAATCCATCGATTTTCTTGAATGATAGCTTATTTTTTTCTAATAAAACCGAGCTTAACGCTAAAGAAAAATATCTGGAAAAAAATAAAAAGTTTTTAAAATCCTCCCACGCAAAATCCATTTTTTTTATAATTTTTCCATAAAAAAAGGTAAAAGTTCGTAATGATTTATCATTTTCTCAGAAACTACAAGGCCTACCAAAAAGTAGTTATGCACTGTTTATAGCAAATTTTACTAGCTTTTATATGTTTTAAACCGTTTATATATAACTATATACATGATTAAGTGGAGCCACCTTTTTTGTTTTTTTTTAATTCCGGTAAATCGTAAGTATCTCAAAAACGTTAACACAGAATCAAAAACAACCTCGATTTCAGGGGTTGGTTTTACATTCGAATTTCATAACGGTGTCTATGGCGGAGAAAAAAAGTTCTCAAAGCTGACACACAAAATTAACAACAAAGTATAAGCTGGTTGCAACTGTAGAAGCATTACTTTATGATTAGATAAAAGTCAGCCTAGAAATATATATAAAAAGAGGTGAAAATGTCTGGTAAATTGTAAATTCAAAAGCATTTCAAAATTTGTATGGAATAGTCTTACACTCCTATTACAACCAATTTTTATAGTTCTATTTCAATGTTATCTATAGTTTATAAAAGGGAAGGGAGAACAGAGCTATGAAAATTGTCTGTAGTCAGCAACAAGAATCAGGCGGTTAAAATAAACACTTTCTTATACCCAGTAGTGCTACGCACACAAGGTATATTAACATTAGTCGCCTAACGCTGGTATGTAACGGCATAAACGGATCCACATAGATATTGACTTATGTATATCAATATGTTCGGGAGGTAAAAATAAATTGATTAAGCCATGTTCGTCCGTCCGTCTGTTAGCACGATAACTGAGTAAATGTTGAGATATCTTAATGAAATTTGGTATGCAGGTTCCTTGGCACTCATCTCCGGGTGCTATTTAAAATGAGAAAAATGTTGGTTGTAAAAATGGGCTAAATCGGATGATAGCCACGCCCACTCTTTATATATAGAATATTTTCGAAAATACAAAAAAAGTGATTATTCAGTACATAAAACACTTATAAGGATTAAATTTGGTGTGTACATTAACATTTAGAAGAAAACAAATTTTTAAAAAATTTTTGAAAATGGGAGTGGCACCGCCCAGTTTTGATTAAGTGAAATTTAGAAATAATATTGATCATAAACCAAAAGCCGTTCAAGGTATCAAAACGAAATTCGGCACACATATTTATATTGATACAACGAATGTTAAAAAAAAGGGCGAAATCGGTTAAAGTCCACGACCACTTTTATACAAAAGATTTTGAAAAGGATCATAGATTTCTTTAATAGGCAATAACTTGAAGTAAAATAGTTTTATATTATTTATATTTCACTTCATAGTGGATTATTCCGGCAAAAACTAATTTATTGTAACGATATTTGGCGAAAATGTTGATCACATGAAGAAAAATGATGGTTGTAAAAATGAGCTTAATCGGATTATAGCCACGCCCACTTTTTATGTATATAATATATTCGAAAATGCAAAAAAAGTTATTATTCAGTACATAACACTCTTATAAGGATAAAATTTGGTTTGTACATTAATGTTAAGGCAGAAAATACATTTTTCAAGACATTTTTGAAAATGGACTTGGCACCGCCCACTTTTGATTAAGTCAAATCTAGAAATAATATTAATCATAAATCAAAAACCGTTCAAGATATCGAAATAAAATTTAGCAAACACATTTATATTAATACAAGGTATGTTCCGGAAAAAATGGGCGAAATCGGTTAAGAACCACGCCCAGTTTTATACGAAAGATTTTGAAAAGGTTCATAGCTATATTTAATAGGCAATAACTTTACGTTCAAAAGTTTTATATCATTTCCATTTCACTTTCATGGTGTCCATGATGGAAGAAAGTCGAAAAATATAAATTTTTGAAAATGGGCGTAGTACCCGCCTCTTTTATAGTGGATTATTACACAAAAATTTATATGCCATAACTCCGAAAAAAATTGATTTATCGAAATGTTGAACATATAAACGTTAATCTCTTCTTCTTTAAATGGTCATCTAACCGCCTGGGCGATTTTGACCGTCCAACATAGCTCGCCAGTCGTTTCTTCGTTGCGCCAACTGGCGCCAATTGGAAACACCGCGGGATCGCAAATCGGTCTTCACTTGGTCTTTTCATCGGAGTGGTGGTCTCCCTCTTCCTCTGCTTCCACCGGCGGGTGCCGATAAGAATACCTTCTGGCCTAGCCAACGAAGCCGCTGTGTTTTATTTCGCTGAACTATGTCGGCGTCTGCGTAAAGTTCATACAGCTTATCATTAAATCTTCTTCGGTACTCGCCGTCGCCAACGCGTAGAGGTCCACAAATCTTTCGAAGAACCTTTCTCTCGAATACTCCCAGAGCCGCCTCATCAGATGTTGTTAGTGTCCACGCTTCTGCCCCATATAGCAGGACGGGTGCGATGAGTGACTTGTAGAGTGTTACTTTCGTTCGTCGAGAGAGGACTTTACTTTTCAGATATTTCTATAACAAGGCAAGCTATAATAATAAGATCTTGCACACGTAGTAAGCTTTTTAAACAAAACTCGACCGCATTGTGGGGAAGTAGGCGGGACTCCGGCCACTTTCCAGAATACAAAGTCTGCTATTTTTAAAGGCGATTGCTTGTAGTTTCAACTAGATATTTCAATCAAAATTGGTCAGCTGCCTCCAAATAGTATGTAGTATACTGCTGCCAAAAATTAGGCAAATCGAATAACACACAAGTAAAATATCCGGGCAAGTAGTTAATACCCCACTGAAATAGGGAAATTATATACCTTTTTTGATTTTCATACCTTACATGATCATGAAATGCTTGTAAGTATGAGAAGAAGAAGAGATGGGCCCATCAATAAGTAAACTGAGATAATAAGGACGATGAGCTGAGTCGATTTAGCCATGTCCGTCTCTCCGTCCGTAAAATGTACATGTATTGGTATTTTGAAAAGATGTGGCTAGCAGTTGTTGGTAGGGAAGATATTTATTAACAAATAAATTAATGGCGGCCGCCGTGGTGTGACGGTAGTGTAGCCGGCCTACCCCACCGAAGGTCCAAGGTGGTTGCCCCTAGGCAGTGGTTTGGCAAACTCTCCGAGTGTCTTTCTGCCATGGAAGGCTCATTGTTTACCCGTACTAGTTTGGCATCTTCTTTTGCGAATCGGAGTCATAGTATATGTCTACTAGTAGCGCAACTTATTCCGAATCTGCACGCACACACAAACCACACAGGGTGAATTGTATGCAATAATAAAACAATGAAATTTAAATGCTGCAATATTGAACGTGAAGACTTAAAACACCCAAATTATTGAATATAAAGCAGAGTATAACACCTTATCAGTTCCTGCAGAATGTAAATTTCAGTTTAAATTGAAGTTTTTAGTTGTAGTTTTTACTTTAAAGCAACTCTGAACGCGATTTCCTTCATTACACTCTCTCGGAGTACATTCATCCACTGCCTTCCACTCCGATTCGCAAAAGAAGATGCCAAACTAGTACGGGTAAACAATGATCGGAGTGGAAGGCAGTGGATGAATGTACTCCGAGAGAGTGTAATGAAGGAAATCGCGTTCAGAGTTGCTTTAAAGTAAAAAGTACAACTAAAAACTTCAATTTAAACTGAAATTTACATTCTGCAGGAACTGATAAGGTGTTATAACTGCTTTATATTCAATAATTTGGGTGTTTTAAGTCTTCAGGTTCAATATTCCAGTATTTAAATTTCATTGTTTTATTATTGCATACAATTCACCCTGTGTGGTTTGTGTGTGTGTGCAGATTCGGAGTAAGTTGCGCTACTAGTAGACATATGCTATGGGAAGGCTTCTCAGCAAAAATTCATCTCCTTTGTAGCATTGTTTAACCATACTAGTTTGGCATCTTCTTTTGCGAATCGGAGTGGAAGGTAGTGGATGAAGGTACTCCGAGAAAGTGTAATGAAGGAAATCGCGATCAGAGTTGTTTTAAAGTAAAAACTGCAACTAAAAATTCCAATTTAAACTGAAACTTACATTATGTAGGAACTGATAAGGTGTTATAACTACTTTATAGTCACTAATTTGGGAGTTTTATGTCTTCACGTTCAATATTGCAGTGTTTAAACTTGATTGTTTTATTATTGCATACAGCGCGCCCTGTGTGGTTCGTGTGTGTGTGCAGATTCGGAGTAAGTTGCGCTACTAATAGACATATACTATGCTTTGTAGATACCGTTCGAAGTCGGCAAAAATTTGTAGGTCCCGACAATTTGTAGGAAAAATTCAAAACGGCACACCACAAATTCAAAGGAAAGCTCGGCTCAAAAATCTCTTAGGAGGTTTATGATATACCTGTTGTATATCGCGCCATACATATATTTATTTTTTTAAATTAATTTACCCCTCAAAACTCATAACAGAAGTGTTTTTATTGAAAACAATCACCTGGCTTTATAACACGAACTGAAAAGTACTAAAATAGACCTGCGTAAACTGGTATGCCATAATAGATCACTATTAGGTATATAATGTTCGGTTCCACCCGAACTTAGACGTCCTTACTTTTTTTGACATAGTTTACTTTCCTATTTTTTTGTACACCAATACGGAGGATGTCGAACATCCATCAAAGCTACTCTCAGAAAACTAACGTCACCCTATTATGTGCACCGCTATTGTGCCTCATCACTTTCGTATTTTTCAAAATGTTATCCTTCAAAATGGTGCCATGAAAAAGATCTAGAAGAAAAGCTCGGCGTTTGTCTTCTCGGAAATATATCGCGCCAAATTTTCACACATTTTTCACAATGGCACTAGTATTATTTTGTCGACAACTGTACAATGACGTAGCAAGGATATTTTTTCGGAGGGATTCTTTGGTCTTTTTCAAATTTATTCAACTTGTTTTATTCAAAGAAATCAGATTAAAATAAAATATTTCTCACAGACATCAAATACCAAAGTAATCCTGTAAGTCTAACGAACTCAAGGCCAGTTGATAATAGTTATTATTTAATTATTGTTATTTTTGAAGGAAAATTTTAAAAGCAATAAACATACATACGTTTAAAAAAAGCTGCTGCCCAGTGTAAATAGTTGTTAAAATTAAGTTCTTGGGCAAACAAAAAAATCTAGAATACGCAAACAATTGCTTAACACGCGTTTTAATTAAAATATTTACTTAACTTGAAAAGACATTTAAAATGTTGTACAATCATAGTCATATTAAACAAAGATTTTAGCAAAAATGAAAAGTAACAGGGTCTCCTTAAGAAAACAAATTAAGTTGGTTGGTGGTAAGAAGACATTGTTTATGTTTTGCAACATCCCCCTGTGTCAGCTATTTAATGCACAAACCATAGCATATCTGTATCAACAAGCGAAAAAAGCCAAACTCAAGCATAACCGTATACACAAACCGTGATTTTAAAATGACATTTTCGTCATTTTAAAATGAAATCTCCGTCTTAGACATAAAATGCATTTTAAATTGACTATGACAGACATGAAATGATGTTTATTATACAATCATGTTTAAGTTGATAAAACTCTATTTTCATTTGACTATGGTTATGAGCCATGAGCTTTACGTAGACACAGACGTAGTTCAGCGAATTAAAACGCAGCGGTTTCGATGGCTAGGCCACGTTGTGCTAATGAAAGCAAATGCTCCGGCCCAGAAGGTATTCTAGCAAATGAAGAGGGAGACCACCACTTGGATGTCTCCAATTGGCGGAACGAAGAAACGACTGGCGAGCTATGTTGGGCCGTCAAAATCGCTCAGGCGGTTAGATGACCATTTAAAGAACAATAATTGTTTTAATATTTCTGATTTTTATTCTTTTAAGAGAAATATTCAGGTTGATTTTTTAAGTTTTTTTTATTTATAATCAATTTTCAATTCGTGGCTTATGACAATTAGAGAAATAAATCGTTAGAAATGAAAATGCCATCTAATCATTGTGATTACTATTTGTAATCAAACCTTAACAGCTCTGCGTAACAAAATCGTAATTTCCTCCATACATAAATACACAATCAATATACATACGTACATATACATATGAAGAGTATAATTTATTTTTATTTTGTATGTAATGTATCTAAAATAGCACTAACTCTTTGAATTACAAATTTTTGCACAATTGCAACAGCACAGTGAAGTATTTATTCCTGTATTTAAGTATATATGGTCTATATTTAGGATGTTTAGTTATTATTTTATTACAGTTTTTGTTTAGAATCATCATATTAATATCATCATTATTATATCTTTCGTATACTTTAAGTTGTTCGAGTTTCACTTTAGTCCTTCCTTACATTTTTATAGAAAATGAGAATTAGGAAAACTGAGAGATTTTTCTAACTTTTTTGATCATGACGGATATATCGAGCTAAACAACTTAAGCAACAAAAAATTAACAGTAAACAAATTCAGATTATTTAGAAAACAAATTATAGCATTTGTATACATACATATGTACCTATATATAAATGGATTTGTTCATCACCTTTCAACTTCTTATTGTCATTTTAAAAGCGAAACGTATTTTCATACAATTATAATTTTTTCAGAAAAAAAGTGTTAATCAGGCCAGCAAGTTTTAAAAGCTCCTATTAAGCACGTCAAACTGAACCAAGTCTTCACAAACCCAATATCCCATTTGACGATGTTTCGCTGAAAGTTATTAGGCATTGGATAGTGTCAAGGAATTCCTACTTGAGGACCTGCTTTAACGGAAATAAACGGAATAAGGGTCACGTTCTTTAAGTCGCTCTTCAACCCAGCCATGATTTATTTGCCAGAAATCATGGACGCTTTGTGGAAAGTTTTACTCATATTTTTGGTTATTTAAGTTATGACAAGGGCGAGTATCAAAGTTATCAAAGAAAAAAAGAGAACGCCTCTACTTGGCTGACAAAATCACAAGGATGACTTTATGCTCCCCGGTGTTTTCGAATGCGGGTAATTATCACTTAGAAGGGATCCCATTTGAAATAATTAAAAGTATGGCCCGAAAAGTCCACCAACATCCATTGAAATACGTTTTCATTCCCGAATTAACTTTTAGCTTTTCAAATACTTCCACCATTTCTTTTGATGTAATTGGAAAAATTTCAATTACATATTCAATTCCTTTCCAAAGTATTGTGGAAGAAATTACATTTGCGCAAAAGTATTTTTTTTTTTTCAACTACAAAAAACAAAACTTTAAATAACATTGGACATTTTTTCGAGGTATTGCAATGTAAACAATTGCTTTTGTGAATGGAATTGAATTTACACAGCTCTGGGCATCAAACTATTTTCTGTATATCGACAATTTTTACCTAAAATCTACTTTTATCTTTTGCAGTATCGAATTTATATTCCAATTCATGTTCATAAAGTTACCATGCAAACTCAGAAAAATAAAATTCAAGCTCAGAATTTCCATTTTAAGTTCTGAAAGTTGCAATTCATATTGAATTGTTCTTAATTTGAATTGTAGTATCCTGGACTTAAATCGTAATTTTCTGAGCTGAGACTGAAAAAGGTAAAGTGCATTTAAAAAACCCAAAAACAGTTGTCAAAGGCCGATGATAGCACAATAAATTCATGGGGGTAACCAGAAGGCATCACGCTTGCCCACTTTGAACTAACGAATTTAGTTGAAGTATTGAAGAACTATCATTGGCCGACGACAATACAATCTTCTTATAAGTTCGTGGGTGTAGCCAGGGAGAGGGGAGGGGCGTGTGGGGTTTGGTGCTCTATACTTTAACGGCCAAACTTAATTGAAACGATGGTATAGTTAGGATCACCAGGATTATTAATTGTTTTATCGTTTAACTAAGAATATGTATAGCTTACAACTCTAAAAAATAAAAAATACGTATAGTTTAAAAAAATTTAACTAAAAAATAATTGTTAATATTACCTGTAAATAACAAGTAAGGAGAGCGCTATCTTCGGCTCATCCGAAGGCATTTATTCTTTTCATGAATACTAATCAAGACTTTTACTTTCCGATCCTTATGGCCGAATTAGCCTAGACTTAGAATAACTTGACTTGACTTAGTTTACAAAAGAACTGAGAGTCAATTATTCAACGTGTCAACAAATTTTTTTTGATTTGACGTATTGCTTTCTAATTGTCATATGAATTTCATTTATCCAAAAATTTAGTATGCTATGCACTATATAAAGGAATTTTACTAAAAATATTGAAAAAAGTTATATGGTAGCACAGTTCTCTCACGGCTCTCTTTGAACTTAGAAACTTAACTTGGAAATTAAAAATCTGTAGTTTTCCAAGTTTCTAAGTACTTTGCTGGATAACTACGTACACTCGCTGCTCATTTGTTAGATGTAGGGCTTCCAAGTCAACCTAAGTCTAAGTCTAGGCTAATTCGGCCATTATTCACAATAAGTACAAACTGTGCGGAATTTGGCGTGCTTGCCTATTTAAGTAAAACTCCATTTTAATATGCACAAAAGCTGCAAATTTTCACTCTCTTATTTATTCAATACCAAGAGTTATTGCCCAAATCTCTGTTTATCGTAGCAATCATTTGAATAGGGGCTATATGTCATATTAGGCGGACGTTTTTGATCAATTTTAGCCAGATATCTCTAAAACTAAGGGACATGTTTGAGGTTAAACAGGCAGACGGACGGGCACGCGGGCATAGCTAAATCGACTCAGCGCATCTCCCTGATTATTTCTTTGTACTTTGCTTCTTCTCATTTCATGTTAAATTATTATATAAAGTGAATGCGTGTCTGTGCGGATGAGTGTCTTTTATATGCGTCTTCATGCAATTTTCATAGTAGTTTCATATCGACACCCGGTACATCATATATGAGCTATCCACGCCCAATTAAAAGTTTACGAAGTTTTTACGGGTTACGAGCATTGTGAGGCATTTCCGAGTTTATACGAACTGCACATTGACACTTTAGATCTGGAACGAACTAGCTCAATTGAAGGACTCAGTTTCCTAGTTTGTTCAAATCAGCTCAGTGAAGGACAATGTTTGTGTACGATATTTAACGAATTGCTGCGAGTAGCATGTTTTCCATTCTTGTTACGACCCTTCAAGACGCTGCTGATAGATGCATCAGATTTTTATATTGCTGCTACAAATCTCATGGCCGATTTGTTTTACGCCCTGATGACCCCTTCAGCGCTTCCTTTCAAATGACGACTGATGTGAAGGTCAGCTGTCTTGTAGGGGAGTGTTGAGTTGCAGAGGAATATACTTTTTTCGTTTGCATATTTTTAATGTTTATATACATATGTATATGTACATACATATATATATTTTTTTTTTAATAGTTTACCTTTTATCCATTTTATTAGCACTTTTGCAAATCACATCGACACTCCAACGACATGATCTAGAAGGTTTCACTGGTCATAAATCGCTACCACGACAGTCGGGCAGTACCGGAGCGTACCGCCCAAGGACTGTTAATTCGACCACACTCCCCAAAACCGTCGGGGAGTATTTTTGTCGTTACCGCAACAACAACATACTCGCAATGGCTTGTCGCAATATTTATGTTCTTTGGTTCCCGATGGCGGTTTGCGCCCACGCTTTTTCTTCTATCGTTTCATTTTGTTGCGACTGTTATCAAATACCGCTCGCCGGTAGTATGGAAATGTTTACGCTGCGTATTTGTTTATATTGTTGCTAGTTTTTGTTCGTTGATACATCTTTTTACTGGTTGCTTTTATTTGCACATCATTAAAGGCCAAGAACGCTTCCAGCTTGTATTACTTCGTGGTCACATGGCCAAGCAATGACAGATAACAAGGATTTCAAACAGTTGCCGTCTGCTTTATTATAGGTGTGCTGACCTTGTTAAAAAAGTGATAGGTCTACCTCCTGATATATTCATCCAAAAGTCTTTCGAAAGTTTTCGGATAATTCTAATTGAGCCAAAACCTCCATAATGGAGGTACATAATTGAGCTTTAGGTAGCTTACAAAAACGATGCAATTGGGCCGGGTGTATACCATCTGGCTCTGACAACTTCATCATTATTGGCGCTTAACTTCCTAAGTGATTTATAAAACCTAACCATTCGTCGATTCGACGAACATTCTTTTAAATACTTATTTCTAATATAGTTATTTAATTTTTGGTTTGATTTATTGTACGCATATGTGTAGCAGTTTTTGAACCTCAAAATAAAACTTTTTTTATTATTTTTGAACGATTCAGATATATTTTTTTAAGTCTTTTAGAAAGGCAGTCTTAAAAACAAGCAGAAAATTTTCAATAGCGAATTCGTCGAATCGACGAAGGTTACGTGTCTAGGGCTAAAGCACGCCAGCCATCCTTTTTTTTTTTTTGAGGATAACTGATGCCAATTGCAAATACCAAGGGCTTCCAAATATCCTCCACCTGTTTTTCCATCTCAGTCAGGGCCTCCCCGTTATTCTGCTTTGAAAATGGCTGTATAGGAAAACTTTCTGGTCCAGAGCTGCTTTGTGTAACTATCAGCAGTGGCTGCCAAGGCACAGGTGCGTCGATCTTCCTCTAGCGCATGAAGAAATGTGAAGAAAAATAGATTTATGGTATCCATGGTGGAAGCGGTTTATTTTCCGTCCGAATCTATATGGGTTCAAATAAAGAGAAGTAAGATACACATTTTTTCTTTACTCCTCTGAGCTTTGCGCAGACATAGGTAAAGAACCGCTGTAAACTCATAACATCTTTACAGCGAAGAACAGCCCTGAGAGCAGCCTCTGCCTATCGAACCGTGTCAGCACCTGGCGTTCAGGTAATAACCAGAACGATCCCTATTGACCTAAGGAGAAGGCTATGGGAAGCAACGGATGAAATTGAAAATAAAAGTAACATTTTATGAAGTTGCAATAGAAATGTAAATCGAAGCTCATACAACGATTGCACAAGCTGAACATTTTTAGACTTGGAGATTAATCCATCGAGTATTCGTTTATATGCTTATATGCTTCGTAAATTGTGTAAAGCTCGTATGTTTGTAATTGTTCATACAAGTTCACGAGGTTTTCATTAGGTGTACTCGTTTAAATATTTACGTTTACGATTCGTGTTACTTAGGAGTTTACCTTAGTTCTTATAAGAACATGTTATTATTGTTTGTAACGACAAAATCACTCCCCGAAGGATACACCAAATCTTGGAAAACTCGTGAGAAAGGAATTGACACACATTCCCTCTTTGTTGATTTTAAAGCTGCCTTCGACAGGGCGAATAGGAACTGCCTATATGCCGCTATGTCTGAATTTTGTTTCCCCGCAAAACTTATACGGCTGTGCAAAATGACCTTGAGCAACACCACCAGCTCGGTCAGTATTGGAAAGGACCTCTCCGAGCCGTTCGAAACTAGAGATTTCAGACAGGGTGACCCCCCTATTATAAGTCACTCATTGCACCTGTCCTGCCATATGGTGCAGAAGCGTGGACACTAACTAAACCTTATGAGGCGGCTCTGGGAGTATTAGAGAGAAAGGTTCTTCGAAAGATTGTGGACATCTACGCCGTGGGGCGACGCCGAGTACCGAAGATTTAATGATGAGCTGTATGAGCTTTACGCAGACGCCGACATAATTCAGCGAATTAAGACCCAGCGGCTTCGCTGGATACGCCACGTTGTGCGAATAAACGAAGATGATCCGGCCCAGAAGATATTCTTTTTGGCACTCGCCCGTGGAAGCAGAGGAAGAGGGAGACCACCACTCCGATAGAAGGACCAAGTGGAGACCAATTTTCCCTAGTTGGCGCAATAAAGAAATGACTGGCGAGCTATGTTGGACGGTCCAAATCGTCCAAGCGGTTAGATGACCATTTAAAGAAAAAGAATTCGAAATAAAAAACAAATCATATATCGTCGGCTTAGCGTGCAAAGGTGCGAAGTCCACCTTATGGAATTTCTTTGATTTTGATGCAAAATGGAAGAAAATGTTAATATGCACCACCTACATCATGAATTGCATAACTATTGTGTTTTTAAGTACGTTGTTTACATCGAAAATGTGTTAAGTCCACCAATCGTTTGTTCGAAACGAAAAATTTACAGTTAAAATATATGACGCAAAAAGGTGCATATACTTAACATTTTGGATATATACACTGGACATAGACTTTTATTTCAGTGCGTCGTACTCTTTATAGTTTGATAGTAAAATTAATTTATTTCGGCTTCATAATTGATTACTCAAACGTAAACTACAAAATGTTCTAATATTGTATATATAAAAGTAAGTAAATAATCATAATATCAATAACCGTTGTGGATAGAAAGGAAATTAATAAAATACCACGGATGGGTAACTCACGATAAATTGGCGGACGCAGTGGTGAGGAGGTAGTGTTGCCGGCCTACCACACCGAAGGTCCATGGTTCGAGCCCTGGTACAGGTAACATCAAAAGTGATTTGAAAAAAGTTTTTCAAAACGGGGTCGCCCCTCGGCAGTGGTTTGGCAAACTCTCCGAGTGTATTTCTGCCATGACAGGCTTCTCAGCAAAAATTCGTCTCCTTTGTAGATGCCGTTCGGAGTCGGCAAAAAACTGTAGGTCCCACCAATTTGTAGGGAAAATTCAAATCGGCACACCACAAATTGGAAGAGAAGCTTGGCGCAAAAATCTCTTAGGAGGTTTATGATGATATACCTGTTGTATATCGCGCCATAAAGAGAAAAGAGTGGTGAGACTGGCCTACCACACCGAAGGATCCAGGTTAAACTGGCGGGACAAGTAACATCAAAAATGTTTGGAAAATGTTTTTAAAAAACGGGGTCGCCCCTCGGCAGTGGTCGGAAACCCTCCGGGTGTATTTCTGTGATGAAAAAGCTTCTCAGTAAAAATGTATCTGCATTTACCGTTCGGAGTCGGCATAAAAGGTGTAGGTCCCGCCAATTTGTAGGATAAACTAGCGCTGTAAGTATGAATCAAATACCGTATCAAGTTAATGCGCAGAAATCATTAACAAAGTAAGATTAAAACTGTTGGAATCATTTTGAAAAAAGATCACCAATAATAAATGGTTTTACGAAAAACTTATGAGTTTGTTTGTTTGCATTGTTTAATTTTATTTGTTTTTAACATTTTCTTTAAATGAATATGAATTATTTGTTTTTGCAATAAAACTAAAAGATAAGAGTTAGAAAATTTTGAGTAAAGCTACTGTTTTTTATTAAAAGGAAGCTTTGCTTTTGGAAAAGGTGCTAAGCCCAGTAAAATTAAAAGTAGCTGCGGAAAATGGATTAAGTCACAAATATATACATACATAAATCGGCGGAAATTATTAACTTTCATTTTTATATCCCAAATTGAGTAACATTACGTAAAAATCAGAAACTCGTAATTTAAATTTATATTTTTATATCGTTTTTTGTCTCCTGTAAAATTTGAATATCTGGACTTAGCACCCTTGCAATCTAACCCTACGATATAATTACACTCTAATTTTTTAAAGAAATTTCAGCAAATTTCAGAAATTTTTTCAATTATTTAATAGAATTTCAAATTTTAATAATCAGTTGTCATTAATATGCAAGGTTGCTTCATAAGTTTACCATGTCGTTTACGAACCAAATTCTATGCGTAAACTTGCGCTGACTGCGTAAAATATTTTTCATACACATTTTGACAGATGTTATACGAGGTCTAAACTTACGAGGTATACACTATATCCAAGGCAATTAAGATGGTAAACGAATACCCTTATTGTCATATTCTTTAAATGGGTTCCAGTTTTGCAGATAATCGTTCGTTTTGTAGTTTTCCATAAAAAATCTACTTACACACTTCAGAACTAATTCAGAGAATGTGACTACATATTTGGATCTCATCGGAAACCTTTACTTCGGAGCATATCCTACCTCTGAATCCCTGAAACCACAAGAAAGGCGTTAATTAAACAACAAAATTATCATCCGCTCGTGAAGTAGTATCAGGGGAACCAAAGACATGCGACATTCAATTGCATGTCGCTAATATAAACAATTATTATTGTATTACACCCATAGGGCAGATTCCCAGTTATCTTTAGGCGCAAATTGTGGTATACCATACATCTTAGCACTTCGACAAAGATATATTGTGCGCTCAACGAAGACGACTTCCCTTAGGAAGTCTTATTATTTCTGTTGGCATGACTGTTTGTACTTGTGTGTGTTTTGGATCACAGTTTGCCTGTTTGAGTAACGACGAAAACTCCCCGTAGGTTTAGATGTTACCACTTAGGAAAGTCCTTTGCCAATTACGGTGTCGCATGCCAAATAAAAATTAAATATATATAAACTGTCTTAACTTTCAAAAGCCTGAAGTTTATATAAAATCACCAAAAGCAACAAAGAATCTATTGGTAAGACCCTAACTTAGAGTAATTTAATGAATCAAACTTCATTTAAAGATGTGGACATATGTTTTATCGAAATGAACATCCAAACAAAAACAGAAGGCCAATTTTTTCACTTAAAACTTTATGTGTAGTCTCAGAAGCATTGTTTGTTTACAATTCGAAATTGTTAACATATACATACATATATTCGTACTTTATAATCGTATATGTAATTAGATTTAAACGTAAGCAATTGTCTAAAGTATTTTCGATATTTCTCTTTTTACAAAATAAAAGGAAAAGGTTCGCAATGCAAGTAAAACTTTGATTTATTAAATAATATTATTAATATTTTTTATTACTTATTATCAGTTTCAGTTTTCAGTTGTGCCAGTACCTTTGACTATCGTCACAAAGCCAAAAGAAATGACGAGTAACCGTAATTTGAATTTCTTTCAAACAAAATTACGAGTCTTCTTTCCTCTTCTACGTCTATTTACTTCTTTTTAAATAGGCAGCGTTGCCTCCGTACGATTACTAAAACATTTAAACGTACTTTTTTGTTTGGTCGTACAACAAAACTTACAAATATCGCTAGTTTTACCACTTCAATTGTTTAAATTATTTTTATTTTGCTTAAATCTAATTTTACTTTTACTAAGTGTGTATGTATCTATATATGTAGTAATTAAGCAAGTACTTGTATAGTATATACATTTACTTTCACATATTTTTGATACTTTCTTTCAACTAATGCATATACTTGTATATTTGTATATGTATTTAATAAACTTTAATTCAGTTTTTGTGTTTAAGCGCTGGACACTCAATATTCATAAATGACTTTTTAATTGTTAGTTTTTTTTTATGACGCAGCAGGCGACGATTCGTTACCACGGCAAACTACTTACATACATATACATATAACTACATTGATATTAATGTGCGGCACATGCGCACAAACTTTTAAAAAGCTTGAGGCATTTTATGCCATACAAAAGCATCTACTAATATTTTACAGGCCCAAAGGTGGTGATTAAATTCACATTTTCTGTAATATCTTTTAACAAAGCAGTCATTTTTTTTTAACTTTTGAATATTCAAACCCATGTTTAGTGATCAAATAAAAATAGTAAATAATTTGAACATAAGTAAACCATTCAAGGGACAAACATATTAAGTATATTGAAGAGTGTCAGCCACTTTGATAAACAGAAACCGCTAAGAAACTAGGGATATATTACGTTTGTCATTTTGCTACAAAAGAAAGAAAATTATTATTTTTAGTATAATTTACATTTCTCTTATTGTCAAATAAAACGAAATTGATTTAACAGATATATTAGTTTCACTGTGCCAGTGTACGCCAACATACACAAAATTATTTATGTAATTTCATTAAACAACAATATAGTTGAAATTTTTGTAACTTTATATCTACACAAATTCAGTAAACTTTACATCTACGCTTAGTAATAAATTAAAAGTTTACCTTAAAAAGTATTGTTTCATATACATTTCCATCCTAAACTTTGTGTTTTTAGCGAAAAACTTAAAGCAATACAGAACATTCATCCACTTGCAGGTTTTTTATGTGTTATTATAAAGTAGATTCTACGCTTCAAGTATGTTTAACAAGTCTCTTTTGCTGTGTTATTAACTAAAATACAAATTATGCCTTTATAATAAATTTTAATTACATTCGCTCAATTCACGGTCGCCAGCATTATTATGGCTTTTGTTATACTTTTTTTTTTTTTGGAAATTCGTGTGATTTAAAATCAACTGCAATTCTATTAGGAGTTTATTGTTATAATATGGTAATTAAATGTTGTATATATACAAAATACAATACGTATTTAACTGCTTATGAAACTAAACTCCCGTGTTTACAAAATTTTTTTTACAAAATAAAAAAATATCAAAAAATGAAAAAAAAAAATATTACCGCTCGCTTTCTTTCGTTATTTAGCAACCAGGGTTTATAACCAATTTCATACAAATAAATTTCTTGTGATTGTGCGGCGAGCTATGTATTTTTGAACGTTTTTTTAAGTATTCAGTTTTTTAAATGTTTTAACCAGCTCCCTAAAATAAATTACATAATTTATATATGTTCTTGTTCTGTTTGTTACATTGCTGTTTTCGTAGTTACTTTCTTTCTTAACTACTACAGAGGTTGGTTTTTTCTTTGATTTTCATGATTTTTTCTTTAGTTTATAATTGATGTATTCATTTTATTTATTATGTAGTTTTCTAAGTTTTGAAAGTTTTGAATCCCAGGCTGTATTATTAATTTATTGTAATTTAATGTATCACTTAATAAATTGTTTGATTTTCTTATGATTTCGAAGGATTGGGAACACGTAGTATTGTGTTTTATTTTTAATTTCATTCGATTAGATTGTGGTGGACATCAGCAATATTGATAATGTGATGATGAATACATTTCATTTGTATACCCTTTATATCTGTGTGATTAAATAACTAGCAACAATAGCAACAACAACTACATTTGCAAGATTAGTACTCGCTCTAATTGCGCTTTTAACCGCCGCGTATATTTGTAAGCGTGTCACCACCAGCACTTTCACTACTGGCGGCAGAGCCATCACTACTACAAACTACATTTGTCTTTTCTGCATTATTATTAGCATTCAATTTATACTCATTGCATGCGGCCGCATAGTCTTCCTCGTCCTCCTTGAGCATATACTCAAGCAGTAACTCGTACTCGACTCATCCTTCATTTTGGAAATCAGCGGCTGGGGATTCTACCTTAATCACTCCCAATTGCTGTAACTCCTCTCGAGTGGCTGGTTGTGCTGTAGTTCGTAATTGTGCTGGTAGTGTATGTCCGTTGCTTTGCAACGATGCCGGATGTATGCGTCCTATAACTACACCACCCATGGTTACTAAATTACCATCGGCTGTAACCGTTCCACCAACCAATTGCGCATTGATACTGCTCAATTGAACGTTTGACAATTCGCCAATAGATGTTACATTAAAATGTTCAATAGCATTGGACGGAGCAGCGGCGGTAGAAGTTATGATAGTATTTCCATTGTTTTGATTATTTGTATGGTTCTGTTGTTGCTGGTGGTGTTGTTGTTGTTGATGATGGTTGGCCGCAGTAGCAGCGGCTACTGCAGCTGCTGTTGTTACTGGTGCGTGTATGGTAGTTGCGATCACATTACGATGATGATTCGCAGGCCGTTGATGACTGCCCGCGATCACCATTTCCTCTAGTCATCCTTCATCTTCCTCAGTTTTTATCTTAACTGGAACGTACACCTTATCCATAACGTGTATCTTTATGTGGTTATTAAGAGTACTTGATTGGCGGAACTGCTTTTTACAAACGGCACATTCGAAGGGCTTTTCACCTACAGAATAATGGAATTGATGGCAATTCATGACACATTTATAATCAAGCCTACCATAAAATCCATCAAATCGAGATAATAAACAGCACTGAATAAATGTACCTCTCAAGTTCATATGATAGTTGCAAGTTATGATTATTAAATGATGGATTATATCGTAGGGATGAATAATGTTATTCGACTTACATACTATTTTATATATTTTTTCATAATACATACAAATATATATAGAGTACATACCAGTATGGATTTTCACATGATTCGTAAGTGTACTTAATTGTCGAAAATTTTTCGGACAGTAGGTGCAATTAAACGGTTTCTCACCAGTATGAATCTTGAGGTGATTCGTTAGTGTGGACGATTGACGGAAGGTCTTATCACAAACGTTGCATTTGTATGGCTTTTCACCGGTATGTATTTTTACATGATTGGTGAGCGTGCTTAGTTGCCGAAACCGTCGGTCGCATACACTACAAAGAAATGGTTTTTCGTGACCTCCACCACTATTACCGCCAGCTCCACCACTTGAACTACTTCCTGCGCTATGGCCATTAGCTACAACTTCACGTACTGGTGTAAAATGTTGATCGGAAAGTGCTGGACTATGTGCTGCAGTAGCGACCAAATGTGCTAAAGGATGTTGCTGCAAAATAGTCGCTGCACCGCTCCCGCCATTTGCCGTTTGCTGTTGTTCTGCAGCAGCTGCTTGGGCAGCAGCCGCTTGAGCCGCAGCCATAGCTGCTGCTTGAGCTGCAGCGTGTGCTTCTGAATTAGCTGCACTTAGGTGCATGTTGAAAGGAAGTGGGATTTCTGTCGTAGTAGTTGTTTGGTGCTGTTGTTGCTGCTGCTGTTGTTGCTGTTGCTGCTGCTGTTGACTTTGTTGATGGTGTGCTGAAGTAGTATTCTCACCATTATTGTTGTTAGTGTTATTATTATTATTGGCGTTAGGTGCACCATTATTAGGCGATGACGAAACTATAACAATCTCACAATTTCCCATAGCTGCCGAAGCTGCATGAGCATGTTGTAAATTTTTAATATGCATTGTTGCCACGAAGTTGTTAGTGTTGATGCTCAAATAGTTGGTATTGTCTAATATATTTTAACTAAATAAATTTGTTTGTTTCCGGACGAGCATTTACTGGATTGCTTATTTTGTATGTCACAGGTGAGTTATAAGGATTCGGTTTAACCTTGCGTGAACTGAATATCCTTATGGTACCACAGTGATAGCAAACTATTAGACGCAAAGAGAGGATATGAATGCTCAATCTGCAATTGTAATAAATAGGAGAACATTAGTAATTTATGATTGCCCAAATGTACTTCAAGACACAGAATAAATATATTTAAATAAAATTTGCGTTGAGATGAACTAATCTAAAAATTCTGGACATCGTATCGTAAATGTCTATTTTGGAGGATTGTCAATATCAGTATAACCAACCATGAATTAATGCGCGGACTAAGCAGAGCAAAGAAACTACAATGATAATAATAATAAATGTGACATTTCCCTGTCACTGTGGTGGGGAACATTTACTTTCACTCTACAGAATGCCAAGTCGTCTATTTGTTCTGCAAGTGCCTCACATCTACCAGCCACTGGCAACTTTGAGTGCCAGAGTTCATGGATATGCGGGTAATTGCAACAACTCCCCTGACATCTTCGTCGTAAGCACAGGGCTCGTCAACTGCGTCGACTGGTGCCTATACGTACATTGGCATTTGACCATCTATTCATAATTCTCTCAAAGGCGACTACCTACTTCATTACATGCGAACGCCGTTCATTTGTCAACTTCAACAAGTCGGACTGGGACCTTCGGGGAGTGTTTTTGTCGTTACAAACGACAACAACGTATGCCACGGTCAACGAAGAGGAAGAATACCTGAAATGCGGGCGAAGCGGCTTGGGTAGGGAACGTGACCGTGAGCGACTCATCAATCCCAACGCGGAAATCCGACGGAGTCAACGTACCCAAACTGACTAAGTGGAAACAACATCTTGAGACTTGCAACCTCTCCGTTGTCGGCAAACTATGGCCAACAGTCATCCCCTACCAAATCCGACGAGATACAATAAACTCTTACCTCCCATCCTTGTACAGTTCCTTCGTTGGACGAAATCTGGATTTGTCACCGACCTCGGCCATTACGGCTAATTTATGATGTGGACAGCGCAGGTTAACATGGAATTAGACGTCGACGGCATTAAGCTTCCGACTGCCACACATCCCAAATTTAGGGGTCACGTTTATATAACATGTTCAAATTCGATGCCCACGTAGCCGCGATTGCCACCAAAGTACAAAGACGCAACAAACCCTTTAGTCACTCTGGCAGCACTTAGGGAAAAGGCAAAGAGCCGTTACTGGAAACGTACAAGACAGTTGGCCAGCTTGTTCTGAGCTACGAGACTTCTATATGTTCGCCGAGGCTAGCAGACACACATTGGAGGAGGTTGCAGGCCTGTCAAAACACACCACTCAGAACTGCCACGGGATGCCTCCTTATGTCACCTGAACATCATCTTCATAGCGAGGCAAAAATGCTCGGTCTTAAAGAGCATAGTGTGATGTAGACCAGCACCCGAACAGGCGCCTGCTCGACCCCCTGCGGGGTAGTGGTTTAGAATATGCTCGCGGTAGGCATACCGGTCGTAATGACGTGAAACTTCATGGTTGATCTACGGATATGATGCCTTTAACCTCTCATTACCCATCTTGAAATGACCTAGAAGGTTGCACTGGTCATGCCAAATCGCTATCACGACAGTCGGGCCGTACCGGATCGTACCGGGTTCATATCCGGCCAAGGACTGTCAATACGACAATACTAACCAAAACCTTCGGGGAGTGTTTTTGTCGTTACAAACAACAACAAACAAGGCGCCTGCTCGACGAAAACTCACCTCGCAGGAGAATAAGGAGTAATCTCCGTAAGCACTGAGGTGAGATCCGGCGTCATATCTTTACGCCTTTCATGCTTTCCACAAGAGTCATTCTTTCCCATTTGCTCAACTGAGCTAACTCTTCTAATAGCAATTCCACTATGGTCCATCCTTATTGCAGCCACGAGGTTTCTGGGACTCCCGTGGGAAGAGCTTGATAACAATGTTAGGTAAGGGAGGTGACGACTAGGCAGGCATACTATCGCTACAACAACAACCAAATCGGACTAAGCACAACGACAAGGTCGTCAACACCTTCGGGGACACCGTCAAGACGGACCCCAAACGATGCGCGAGCTTCTTTTGCCGAAGGCCAAGCCTTCAAAATCAAAGATGTTGGAGAACCTTGGCCACGGAGGACTTATTTCAACCCCTCTCTAACCAACTACGTTATTCGCCTGTTGCGAAGTTATTAGAGACTACTGATATCCTAGTATAGTGTAAATCTGCACTTGGCCAAACATCAACATGGCTTCCGCAAGCAGCATAGTACAACAACTGCTCAACGCATTACCTCACAAATTAGATATGGTTTGAATCTAATGCCCCAAACCACATGACGGTGCTCGTAGAAATAACCTGTTAAAAGCATTTGACACCGTTAACCATGCCACACTCCTGAACGGTCTGGAAGAATCACCGCTCCCGGCCGGCTAAAAAGGTAGGCCGCTAACTACATTAACGGTTGGCAAGACGCAGCAGCATTTAGAGGCACAAGATCAAAATCAAGAATTTGAGATGAGATGCCACAAGGTAGTGTTCTCTCCATTTTTTTATCGGGGCTCCCCCTCCTCCAAAAGGAGTCTCTATAGTCTCCTCGCTCCCGCGATAGTCGGTCATGTACCACAATTGAGTACCGGGTGCATATCCGTCAAAAGATTGTCACTTTCGACAACACTCCCCACCCTTCGGAGTGTTTCTGCCGCTAAAAACAATAACAACAAAGTCTGTGCTACTATTGTAGCTGTTTAAGAGCGAGAGGAGCCATGAGATGCGCTTAGATGGTAAGTACTTCAGGACGCACTAAATATTCTTGCAGCAAACGCAACAGATTCAATCTCTCCGTCCAGAGTTAAGTTCATTACCCGCCCGTACCATGTGGTAATGGAGCAGACCCGCTGCAAGGAATTTACTCCGATGATGACAATTTCAGGGTTACACTAAATCTTGTAATAGGTTAAACTCTTACTTATCCAGACTGAACCCGACCGTACCAAACACTTGCCCTGCATGTGGTATGTCCCCTCATAATACCAAACATCTATTTTCCTGTTCAACTGAACCTACTCTTTTAACACCAACATCACTCTGGTCCAGCCCTGTTGAAACTGCGCGTTTCATCGGACGTCCGTTAGAAGAGCTTGATGACGATTGTCAGAGGGATCGTATCCATTAGGCAGGGCGAAGCACTGTTAACAACAAGTTAGACAGGGTAGTGTCGAAAAGTAATCGGTTGAAGTTAGAGCCGAAAGATCATAATCACGTATAATTAAACAAGGGGTTCCACAGGGTGGTGTCCTATCCCCGCCTTTTTTTAATTACTACATATCGAGGCTCCCTTCCCCAACAGAGGGTGTCTCGATCGTCTCCCACGCCGATGACTGCACGATCCTGGCGACCGGCCCCTCTGTAGATGAGCTCTGCTCGAGAGTTAACTCATACCTCCCATCCCTGTCCGGTTTTTTCGCTGGACGATATCTGACACTGTCACCGACCAAGTCCTCGGCCACCTTATTTACGACGTGGGCACAGCAGGTGAACATGGAATTAGACGTCTACATTGACGGCATTAAGCTTCCGACTACACACCCCAAAATCTTAGGGGTCACTTTTGATAACATCTTCTACTACAGTGCTCATGTAGCCGCGATTGCCACCAAAGTACAAAGCCGTAACAAAGTTCTAGTCACTAGCTGGTAGCACTTGGAGTGAAGATAAAGAAACTTTACTGGCAACGTACAAGGCAATCGGCTAGCCGGCTCTGAGCTACGCGACGCCTATATGGTCGCCGGGGCTAGCAGACACATACTGGAGGATGTTGCAGGCCTGCCAAAACACCTCACTCAGAAATGCCACGGGGTGCCTTCTTATGTCTCCTGAGCAGCACCTCCACAGTGAGGCTAAAGTGATCGATGTAAAAGAGCATAGCGAGATGTTGACCAGGTAATTTCTGCTCAACTGCTATAAACCGTAGCATCCGAACAGGAGCCCGCTCAAAGAAAATCCGCCTCCCAGGAAAATAAGGAGTCACCTCCGTAAGCACTATGATGAGATCCGGCATCACATCTTTTCGCCGTTTGATCCAAAGGTGCACCGGCGGGCCCTCAATCTCATCCAAACAGGGAAACTCCTTTGTCAGCCCTCGTCCGGCGAATGCAGTCTTACAGGCACAAGCTCCACCTGTTGCCGATGAGGAACGCGAACTGCCTAGGGAGACAAAAGTCATGCTGGCCCAACTTCGCTCTAGATACCGTAACAGACTAAACTCTTACCTATCCAGACTAAGCCCTGACATGCCAAATGTTTGCCCGCCATGCGGCGTGTCCCCCCATGAGACTAATCATCTGTTCATCTGCTGTTGTTGTTGTAACGACAAAAACACTCCCCGAAGTTTTTGGGGAGTGCTGTCGAACTGACAGTCCTTGGCCGGATAAGAATCCGGTACGCTCCGGTACTCCCTTGCCCGACTGTCGTGGTAGCGATTTATGACCAGTGGAACCTTCTAGGTCATGTCACCCCTCCTTCCGTAAGGAAGGAGAGATGGGTAATGAGAGGTATCATATCCGTAGATCAACCATCGAGTTGCACGTCATTACCTTTGTGCATATTAGTCGCCTCTTACGACCGGTATGCCTACCTCGGGCATATTCTAAACCCATAACCCGCAGGGCGAGCCTCCTCTTCTAACAGAAATTTCACTCTGGTCCACCCCTGTTGAAGCCGCCAGGTTTCTGGGACTTCCGTTAGAAGAGCTTGAGGTAATTGTTTCCTTCAGAAGACAACTGCTAAAACACGTCCAAAATTATCGGGAAAGGTATCAAAAGATGCATTTTGACCTCGGTAACAATAATCCATAAGCGGATTTTCGAATCCATAGCGGATTTCTCCTAAAGGAAACAATTACCGAGCTTGACGACAGTTTTGGATGAGGGATGATACTTTAGGAAGGTTAAGTAGTCGCTAGCACAACAACTGTTAACAACAACATGACAATTTCAGGGTGGGACGTTACGAATTAGACAGGGTTATCCTGTATTAATAGCCCTTGGCCGGGTGAAAACCGCAATGTACAAGTCATTTGTCGGCCAAATGTAGGGAGTATAAAAAGTCACGTAGGAAACATGACATTAGCGGCATTTACCATTACTTCGCTAGTTACTCTCGTCCGTCGATTGAGTTTTTTATACCGTAACCAACTTAACTTAATTACTATTACTGGACAATTAGAATCATTACTTTTATCCGTACGCCACGTTGTGGTAAAACATCAAAAACACCAAGCGCGCGAGTGTAGGCGGTTTTTATACCTTTCTGTTCGTCCGTCCGTCTGTCTGTTTGAACGCAAACTAGTCCCTCAGTTTTAGATATCTCGATGAAATTTGGTAAGAGGCAGCCATTTTGTATAGCATTAATCATTTGTCGAAACCAGCATGATCGGACCAATACAATCGATTGTTCCAATAAACGGGGTTTTGCCTATAACTGTTGCAATTAAAAAGCTTAGAACGTAAAATTTTAAAGGTTTTACTTATAATGTATGTAATGTGTGCAGTAAAAATCAGCCATATCGGACTTACATAAAATATAGCTCCCATACAATCGATTATTCCGATAAATGGGGATTGGGCTATGTATCTTTAAATTAACAGTTTTGCAATATGTACTAATTGTAAGTAGGGCTCAGACACTTAAAACCATGATGCGTATTCATGAAAGGTATAAAGTCTTCGGCACAGTCAAAGACATCCCTTTTCTTACTTGTTTATCAAGAGATTTCTTATCTATAGTTGCTTAGACCTTGAAGTAAATATGTAATTCGTTACATCCATACATACGTTTTTAATTCTGTTTTCTCCGAAATGTGATTACAAAGTGAATTCACAAAAATAGGGCTTCCCGGTACTCTAAGAAGACCGCGCCGGAGTGTTGGCTAAAAATATTCTGAATAGGTAAACGATTTGATTTGAGTTATGGCACGATCATTGTGGATAAGCATTTTAACCCTTGTGGTCGAATTATAATGCGGAATGAAATGTCAAATACGCGCGGCACGCTGAAGTGGTAGATCTTTTGCCAGCATAAACGGCAGTGCTATGTGACCTCAGCCATGTGCATAGTTGAACAGCAATACCAACTTACCGCTGAAAAGTAATGGGATCGATGGGAGCTATATTACACGCACTTATGTTCGTGGGGTCCATAGCGGGGGTAATCGCTCATAGCTATCACATCAATATTGCCACCATCACGTTTTCGGCGAATCGAAAATCTTATAAAAAATTAATATATGTTCAACAAACCCGATTTGTGAAGCAGTTTTTCCACTTCGGCCGTTGACGTCGTCGCCGCCACCATCACCACTCTAGCCGCTCGCCGCACATTCTCTACATATCGCATATCACACCGAACATTCCCCGTTCGCGTAACAATACACGCAGAACACACAACAGCCGATGAGATTCGTACGTTGCTGTCAATACACCGAACGAACACTTGACTTTTTTTGAGGTTAGGAAGACACTCACTTCCCCATTCATTAACTGAAAAACGCGATCGGTTCCTAAAACATCATCTGTGATTAACGCAATCTATTCCCTTAGGCAGCCGCTGTTTCGCCACGGCACATTTCACTTATTAGAAACACTCAGCATTCTACAAATTTGACCAACCTACCTTTTTGCACAACCTGGCGAGGACATACAGTGAAAATAAGACTCCAATTCCCCCCTTTTTATTTCATCTTTCTAGTTTTTCAACTTCCAAAACTCATGCCTGATTCGCGAGGTTTTTACTCATGCACGAATACAAGTTTTTAAACTCCTTTTTCGCTGCCACACTTCATTTATTTAGAAGGTGAAAATTTCAGAAAAATAACATAACTTTTCCTTCCGTAGAAAAAATATGAAGTTACAAAATTTAGTTGGACTTTTTTCTCTTCGTTCAGAGGCACCAGACACACAATTTTATTTGACGTTTGTTTGTTAATAAGGTGGTTGCCACATAAAAGATTTAACTTATCAATATACGTCCCTGCAAGTAGGCTGGCAGGTATATAGCATGTAGGCTGGCAGGTATATAGCATGTAATACAGCTAAAGGGTGTTTTTTTTACAGGTTTGTTTTTCGAATAGAGATAAAACTGGCATTTTGTGGTCAAATCTGGCAACTCTAATATCATTTATGTTCAGTTTGGTTTGCCATTTCATCATGAACAGGTTGACAAAAGAACAACGCTTGCAAATCGTGCAAATTTATTTCGAAAATAATGGTTCAGTTCGCGAAGTTTACCGTGAGCTCCGTCCATTTTATGGTCGACATAATCGTCCATCAGAGCAATTAATTCGGTTAACCATGGATCGTTTTCGCACTACGTTTACTCTATGTGATAATACGCATCCGCAGAGACGTCGAACAGTGCGCACCGAAGAAACAATTGCCGCTGTAGAGCAAAGTGTTGAAGAGGACCCGAATGAATCGATTCGCCACCGTGCACAGCAATTGGAGCTTTGTCCATCAACTTTATGGAAGATTTTGCGCAAAGATCTTGGCTTGCGACCTTACAAGATCCAGCTTGTGCAAGAATTAAAGCCGCGAGACCATGCAATGCGTCGTGATTTTGGTGTATGGGCCGAAAATGAGATTGATTTCGATGCTGATTTTCATCGCAAAATTTTGTTCAGTGATGAGGCTCATTTTTGGTTGAATGGCTACGTCAACAAGCAAAATTGCCGCATTTGGAGTGAAGAGAATCCACATGAGACCCTTGAAACGCCATTACATCCACAAAAACTGACTGTTTGGTGTGCTCTATGGGCTGGTGGAGTCATTGGGCCATACTTCTTCCGCAATAATGCTGGAGAGGCAGCTACCGTTAATGGAGACTGGTATAGAGCCATGATAACCGACTATTTTGTTCCCGAATTGGATGGCATGAATGTGGATGAGTTGTGGTTCCAACAAGACGGCGCTACATGCCACACAGCGCACGTCACAATCGATTTATTGAAGGAAACATTCGATGAGCGCATAATTTCGCGGAATGGACCTGTCAATTGGCCACCAAGGTCGTGTGATTTGACACCATTGGATTATTTTCTTTGGGGATATGTGAAGTCGCTCGTCTACACCAACAAACCAGAAACGTTAGGGGAATTGGAAGCCAACATTCGTGGCGTTATTGCCGACATACGGCCCCATATGCTCGAAAAAGTGGTTGAAAATTGGACCTGTAGAATTGGCTTTATTCGAGCCAGCCGCGGCGGCCACATGCCCGAAATCATATTTAAACATTAATGGCATAAAATTATCCTTCCAATAAAGCCAAATTGATGGACCTTAAAACGAGTTTCTTGTGTTTTATTTCAATTCGAAGTTCTATACCCCTAAAAAAAACACCCTTTACTAGGCCTACCTCAGCTGTCAATGAAAGTTTCTATGAGTTTTTCAAAGGCGAATTGACAATCCTACCCCAAAATCATGTGTACATGCGAACTTTTGTATCTTTTTTACTGTTGCTTAGCCACTTACTCCAGTACATTTGCGATGCGTATGCGTATGTAAATGGTAGAGATGGTAAAATTATTACTGTGATATTCCCGTTGTCTTCACTTACCTACCTTCACGACGACTATCAGGTAGCTGGCACGTTATATAGCCGCTACGCCTACCCCAGTCGTCACTGAAAGCTTCTATGACTTTCTTGAAGGCGAATTGACAATCCTATACCAAAATCATGTGTGTCTTTCGTCTCTATTTTACAGTTGCCTAGCCACTTACTCCAGTACATTTGCTATGCGTATCGAACCTGCAAAAAATCCTGCTACTGATCTCTAAAGAGTGATACGCGATCAATACCTTTCGTCTACAGTGGCCTATAATTGATTCCAACTATTCCGTAGTTGGGATAAGTCGATTTTAATTCATGTAGCCTACATTTAGGTGTTGAATGTAAACTTGACCCACCGTACCCGTAGGGGAACAAAGGGAATCTGCCCGACACCATCCTTTTGGGCATTAAAAGGACCAATTATCACGGTAATTCTTTCCATCCACCGACAACGGCTAAAACACGTCAGCCAATATCGGAAGACATATCAAATGACGCGTTTTGGCCTGGGTAACAATAATCCGATGTCGGAAATTTGATTGTCGATTTATATCAAGAGATATTTGCAATTAAAGTTGAAAATTTTGTGTCATTTTCATGTGCCGGTGTTGAGCAGCTAAGGGTTATTTTTTTGAAGCGGGGCCAAAGGCCGCCTACGCAAAACGGTGTTCAGCACATAAATACCATGGATCAGGTCACCCCTTTTGGATCGGATCTGGGTAATTTTGTTAGTTTTCGTCAATAACTTTTCACTGAAACAAAATATGGTAATTGTTTCCTTTAGGAGACAACTGCTAAAACACGTCCAAAAACGTCGGGAGAGGTATCAAACAACGCTGTTGTTGTTGTTGTTGTTAACAGTGCTTCGCCCTGCCCCAAATTGGACAGGGTTACATTACAAACAACGCTCTTTGACTTCGGTATCAACAATCTGAAAGCGGATTTAAAATTTTTTGTTTCAGTGAAAAGTTATTCGCAAAAAACCCAAAAATGGCCTGGGTCCGATCCCAAATAGTGGGCTTGATCCAAGATATTTATGTGCAGAACACTTTTCTGGGTAGGCGGCCTTCGGCCGCGCTTAAAAAAAATTACCCTTAGCCGGTCCAACACCGGCTACGCGGTCCACAGTATTTCTGCGCAGAACACACTTTGTGCACTTTTCGGTACACCCTAATCTGTGATTACAACAACCACATGAAAATGACAGAACATTTTCAACTTTGATGGCAAATATCTTTTCACTGAAAACAAAACTCGATTCCGGATTATTGTTACCGAGGTCAAAACGCGTCTTTTGATACCTTTCCCGATAACTTTGGACGTGTTTTAGCAGTTGTCTCCTAAAGAACACAATTACCCAAAATATTTATTTCCCGCTTTCGGATTATTGATACGGAAGTCAAAACGCTACTTTTGATACCCTTCCCGACATTTTTGGACATGTTTTAGCAGTTGACATTGGATGGAAAGTATTACCGCGATCACTTCAACCCATGCTAAGAGATCGCATGCTCCTTTGTCAATCATCCCGGATTTATCCTATACTAATCACTTTTTTTTTTTTTTTTGACGGCCGCCGTGGTGTGAAGGTAGTGTTGCCGGCCTACCACACCGAAGGTCCATGGTTCGAGCCCTGGTACAGGTAACATCAAAAGTGATTTGAAAAAAGTTTTTCAAAACGGGGTCGCCCCTCGGCAGTGGTTTGGCAAACTCTCCGAGTGTATTTCTGCCATGACAGGCTTCTCAGCAAAAAATTCGTCTCCTTTGTAGATGCCGTTCGGAGTCGGCAAAAAACTGTAGGTCCCACCAATTTGTAGGGAAAATTCAAATCGGCACACCACAAATTGGAAGAGAAGCTTGGCGCAAAAATCTCTTAGGAGGTTTATGATGATATACCTGTTGTATATCGCGCCATAGAGAGAGAGAATCACTTTTTTTTGCAGGGAATTTACATGGCAATGTCCGGTGATTGGATGACCCAATCCATCTCGGAGTACTCCGTTTCTTTGCTCTTGAATACTTTATAGACCACCTACGTGAGAGTACTCTCAAAATACTCCCATGGGATTACTCTATGGAGTATTCAACAGCAAAGCGAGAGTGGGAGTAGGTGGTCCTCAAAAGAACACATACTCCCTTCTCGCTTTCGTCTAGAATACTCTATAGAGTAATCTTTTGGCAGCATTTTCAAAGTACTCCAACGTAGGTGCTCTATAGACTATTCGGAAGCAAAGTAAATGGTACTCCGAGTAGGATTAGGTGATAAAATCATCGGACATCGCTATGTAAATTGGACCACCTTTTTTATATGAATGAGGATAAGTGTTGGAGTACTCTGATGCACTAACGTTTCTTACAGGGCACTGTTCACAACTGCTAAAACACGTTGAATATCATATAGATAATACTACTATATGGTGTGTTTCCTATTTTCCCTGTGTGCAAAAGTTATGTCAATCATTATTTGGTGAAACTGTGCAAATGTAATTTCTGCGCATGCACGGGTTTTGTTTGTGTTAGTGAATTGTAGTAGCGTGTGTAAAAAAAGTATTAAAGGGTTTGTAGCGGGTCACTATCTTCTTTACCCAACTTCTGCATACGAATTTTGTAAAATCTCAGTTTAGTCGATTAAACAATGAAAAGGCCAACAAATACAATACAAGGCTTGATGTATTTATTATTTAAACATGGGCTGCAGCCATACAAAGTACATTACTTACATAAATAGTAAAAAAAACAAGGCGAAGAATTCATATTTTTGAAATAAAAAAATTCAAAATTTGACTTATATTGAGTTTTTTAAATTACTTGCATAACTGCTAAAAAAACAAGGCAAAGAATTCAAATTTTTGAAATGAAAAAAATTCAAATATACTCGTACATGAGTAAAAATATACTTATACATACATCCCAACAAGCATTTCTTTAAACGTTTTTAAAAATAATTGGGGAGTTTCAAACCAAAACACAATAAGGACCCATTTACATACGTATATGTAATGCTATTCTGCGGAGTACTTAAAACAATAAAAATTTTATAATATTAATGGAAAAGAAAAGCTTACTTTTTCATTTGGAGATCGAAATAGCCTAATTTACAATGTTGATAGAAGTAAGACGGCTCGTTGAAATATACATATATTTAAGCCCCTTTTTTACAAAAATTTAACGACAGCCTTGAGATTTTGTCTCCTTCTCTCGTTGTATATCTGTACTGTAATGTTTGACATGCGGCACAGTTCAGTAGTACTGAACATATATGTTGAATATAAACCATGATCCAATAATTTATGTGATCGTCTCAGATGACATAGCGTCTTCTTCTTCCTCATCCATACCTTATGTCCAACTATCATATCTTTGTTTTTTGTTTACATTCTTTGTTTACAGTTCTTGGAGAAGCTATTGAATTCGCTTCGTGTTTTATTTATTTTTAATAAAAATTCGCTGTGAATTGATATGTAACGAGTGCTTTGTGATAACATTTTAAGAAAATGTGTGATTTATGTGTGTGTTATACGTGAAGAGCTTACAGCCAAATCGTGTATCTCGAACGATAGGCTACACGAACGATTCGTCTGCTGACGTTTTCGTCTGAGTTTGCGATCTGGTATCCTCATCGTTCGTTGTCGCTTTCGTTTTACGTTATTTACGTTGCTTTCGTCGCCATTGCGTTAAAAATTCTTGGAGTGATATTGCCGGATGAATTTTTAATGTATTTTCAAAGAATTTTTCCTACATTTCAAGTATTTTTGCTTTATTCAAAGGTTTTTATATTAAATTGGCAACATTGGAAATTGTTTGCATTTACTTGAAAACATTTTGTATTATGGTTATAGTTATTTTATTTGGTTATTTTAAAATATATTAATAAGGAAAATAAATTTGAAAACAAATGTATGCTGCTATTGCGCTATTGGCTGATGAAACTGAAGAAGTGGAAATGCGTATAGAGAGAAGAAGGTTGCGCGACCAGATGAATGTAATGGAACTGCCTGAAACTGAGTAAGTGTTATGTTAATAATACCTGTATGCTGCTAAGAAGAATTCTTTTTTAGACTTGTAGCAAATTTCCGAATAAATAACGAAATATTCCAATATATCCTTGATGAAATAAAAGAGCATGTTGTTCTATCGCATAGAAGCACCCATCTGTCGCCTCAACTTAAACTGGCAACTTTTTTAAGGTTTCTAGCCACAGGAAGTTATAAAAAATCTGTGGGAAACGAAAATATTTCCTCAATGGGCAGTCAACTGTGGCCAGTGTTATTAAAGAATTCCTGAACATTTTTGATGAACACTTCTGTCATCAATGGGTAAATTTTAAATGATCTACTGATGAAGAAAATGCGGTGAAAAAGTTTTTTTTTTCAAAAGTATGGAATACCTGGTGTGATTGGCTGTGATGGAACACATGTTCGCATTAAGTCACCAGGAGGTGACAACAATCATCTGTACCTCAGCCGAAAGGGCTTCTACAGTTTGAACGTGATGGCGGTAGGTTCAATATTGAAAAGCCAACACACAAATACATAATCGGTTCTTTTACACAGATATGCGATCACAAGATGGTTGTCACATACGTTGACGCTAGACATCCAGGGGCTAATCATGACTCATTTGTGTGGAACGTGAGCAGTGCCGAAGATGAGCTAAAAAATGACTATAACAATGGGAAAACAAATACCTGGCTGCTTGGTACATTATACAACATAATAATAGTTAAAGCTTTTGCTTAAAATAAAAATTTTTGTAGGTGATTCTGGATACCCTTTGCATCCATATTTGATGACACCATTCAGAAGCGCATCCGAGGCCATTCAACGAAATTACAACACTAAACACTCGAAAGCTCATAACGTTATTGAAAGGTGTTATGGTGTTGTGAAAAACCGATTCCGTTGCATGATTGGCTCGAGAGGACTACATTATTCGCCCGAAAAAGTGACTCAGATTGTAAATGTTTGCTTCGCTCTTCATAACGTGTGCATTTTTTTCAAACATGAAATTCCTTTCGAAATCTCTGATTCTGAAAATCTTGTTATATACGAAGAAGAAATTGAAAACAGCACTGGTTCAAGTGCGGCTTCCCTTATAAGAATGAGAATAGCAGAAAACGTGTTTTACGGAACAAAATTTTATTTCAAAATATATATGTGTATGTTTATAGTTCAGGTACACTGTCAAATCCATTTATCTTAGAGCTAATAAAATTATTATATAAAAAATTCAACATACTTTGCTTTTTCAGTCTCAAATGTTAGCATAAAAAGGTACTTATACAAAATGCTCATGCGCAGCAATATTGTTGCGTATTCTTTGTCCTAATACCTAAAATTAATTTAAATTCTAAAAAAAAATATCACTTCGGTACAAAAATTCAATTGATACTTATATCTAAAAAAAAAAAGAATTTCCTAAACAAATTAAAATATTAGCTGCTTCAGCTGTAAAAAAAAAAATAGTTACATAAAAAAATAAAATAAAAACCCTATCTTTGAAAGCTTCGAAGGAAATTTTCAATTATTTGGGATTGCCGGTCAACTGCTGCAGTCAGTCTATTTGTGGCATCAACTTGAAGCATTGATGCCGCGGCTTGCTTTTTTGCAGCTTCTGCCTGAGCTACTGCAGCCTCTGCTTGCATTTTTGCCGATTCTGCAATCGTATCCTGAAATGTTCGCTTTCGTGTAATTGACCGCCTAGCAGTGGAGTCATTTACCGCTATTGGTTGGATGCCCTGTGTGGTTGGAGTGGTTTCCACTGGCGATATAACAGCATCTGCTACTTGCCTACGGTCCGGCGAATCTACCAGAATAAGCCGTGGCATTTCTGTAGACGAGCGTCTTGAGGAGGGGCTGGGTGCTGTCGATGGAATTCCGATTACTCTTCCACTCGGGGCAGCGGACTTCGAAATAGATACAAGCCGGTCGATGGCTTGTTCCATTTCGGACAGCGGAGAGTGCCGGAAAGGACCACCGCCGGTAGCAGTAAGACTTCTTTGATTTTCTGCTATCTTTTTCTTTGTACGGCTTTTCAAGTCAGCCCATATCTTGAACGGAAAAAGAATTATAATTAACACAGTCGTATAATATTATTTTTATGAGCTTTGTTATCTACATTCACATTCAACCGGAAAAAACATTTCAATTGTTATCTGCAAGTACCGCTCCTAAAAAGACACGTCATAATATGCTTACTTACTTTTTTCCATTCGACAGCTGTTCTTGTGGGTGGACCGTGGGAGTTTACTTTTACTTTTATTTCCTCCCACCGCTCCTCTACTCGTCCTCTATCGGATCCAAACACCGGTACACCTCTGCCCAGGTCAGGATTCCTTTCCATCTCCTTTACAAGTACCCCGAACTGTGCTATTGTTTTTTTTAACGCTATAAACATAAATTGTCAATTCAAATTTTCAAAATAATTCATATTTTTTGTTTACTTACTTTTTTTGCCAGGAACCTCCATCTTGACGATCACTAATAACCTTTCGTCTTTTTCAAACGATTATCGTCTCTCTTTCGTCTTGTATTCGCGTTAGAAAATGCCAACCAAGCCGAAAACAACGTAACAATCAGCTGTTTTCGTGCTTGCCAGACGAAAGTTTATTTACATGATACAAACACACGAACGAATCGTCTGGTAGACGAAACGAACGTTCGCTTCGAGATAGACGATTTGGCTGTTAGAAAATAGGCGAATAGTTTTTGCGCGTTCCCTCTCACATGTGCATTTTGACATAAGAATTAAACGACGTCAAACGGTAATTTCGTGTTGTTGGCCGATTGCGACGACCATATAAATTATTCGATCATGATATAAACTGCCTTACTTCTAGGCGCCCGCTACACAGTCAGTAAATATCACGATATTTGGATCACGATAAATACTGATGGATTGATGGATCGCAAACTCCCCCTACACGTTTAATACTTATCTTCAGTACTTTCGTAATTTTCATGCTAAGCGGTTTCGTAAAGAATGGAGCAAGAAAATACAAAACGGGCGTGTTTTGTAGCTTGTAATAGATTTTTCTATTAAAAAAAAAAGATAATAAGAGACGATACTGGAGCAAAAATTGGTATAAAGAGCGAAACAAATACAGAAGCATAAGTTTATTAAATATTTATTGACAGTATTTTAATCTGGATCGCGGATTTCTGGATTTGTGTCCGTTCTACCAAAATACAGGCAGTATTGACGGATCGCAAAAAATGACGCTACACCGTCAATATTTTTATCTGGATCGCGGATTTCTGGATTTGTGTCCGTTCTACCAAAATACACGCAGTATTGACGGATCGCAGAAAATGACGCTACACCGTCAATATTTATTGACAATATTTTTATCTGGATCGCGGATTTCTGGATTTCTAAACCTCTTGCGATATTTTTCGCGATCCATCAATATTTGACGCTACACGTTCAATAAATATCGTGATCCAAAAATATTGTCAATAAGTATTGCACGTGTAGCATTGGCCTTAAGCTGCCAGGCGACACGCAAGCAAATGCTGCTGTAGCCATAGCAACGGGTGGTTGTGTGCGTAATCGGGTGATTGTCGCTTGCCCGGCCACCATACAAGCATAAAGCATCAAGCGCCATTTGTATTGAAAATTCGTAGCGTGCGGACGTAAACATGTCGTCGGATGACGATTCTTTATTGCTTGTAACTGCAGTTGTTTTGGTGGGGAAAAAGAAAAAAAAAAAATTGTGGATGAAAAGTTTGTATGCAAAACGTAAACAGTTTACGCATGAGAACCTCTTAAAAGAGTTAAAAGCATCATGCACTCGTAGGTTTCAATAAACCGCAACGTAAAATCTTTTTCTTCCGCGAGCTTGCTCATTTCACGTTCTCACAAAACTAACACACTAATGCTTGTCAATCACGTTGGCAACGATCAAATAGACCAGCTGTCAAGCGAAAAAATCTCAAATTTTTGATTTTCATCAACGAAAGCTGACAACAAGTACGTGTGAACACGACTACCCCTCGTTCGCGCCGATTGCTATGGTAACCACCCGTTGCTATGGATACAGCAGGATATGCTTGCGTGTCGCTAGGCCGCTTTATGCTACCTTTTATAGTCTGGCCCAGCGTCAGTTTTACAACTTACAAAAGTCTCCACGTTTTTGGATTGCTCTTGTACTTGCATTCTAGAACACTGGTTGTGTATCAACATTTACTCTTTGCCTCGTATTCGCAGACACTCTAGTATTTTAGGCGCCCGCTACGCAGTCAGTAAATATCACGATATTTGGATCACGATAAATACTGATGGATTGATGGATCGCAAAGTGACGCTACACGTTCAATACTTATCGTCAATACTTTCGTAATTTTCATGCTAAGCGGTTCGCAAAGAATGGAGCAAGAAAATACAAAACGGGCGTATTTAGCTATATTAATAGCTTTTTCTATTTAAAAAAAGATAATAAGAGACGATACTGGAGCAAAAATTGGTATAAAGAGCGAAACAAATCCAGAAGCATAAATTTGTTGGATTCAATTCGCCTCTATAAAGTATTTACAGTATTTTTATCTGAATCGCGGATTTCTGGATTTGTGTCCGTTCTACCAAAATACAGGCAGTATTGACGGCTCGCAAAAAAATACACTACACCGTCAATATTTATTGACAATATTTTTATCTGGATCGCGGATTTCTGGATTTCTAAACATCTTGCAATATTTTTCGCGATCCATCAATATTTGACGCTACACGTTCAATAAATATCGTGATCCAAAATAATTGCCAATAAGTATTGCACGTATAGCATTGGCCTTAGAGTTGGGAGTGTTTTTGAATTAGGGATGGTACATGCTTGCACATAATCGCTACAATATTGTGGCGATTATTCTCAAGCATGTACCATCCCTAAGTAGATAACACTCCCATCACTAGTTAACACAACCGAGATAACGATGGCTACGCTTATGCATGCAAGCGTATAACTAGGAAGAGGAAGAGAGATGGCGCGAGTGTTTGCGAATACGATGCAAAGAGATGCCAATAAATAACACCGACCCTTCCAGAACACGAAAAGCGAACAACCAAGAAAGTTCTCGGTGCGTAGGCAAGCACCCTGTTGGACTATATAAGGCGGTGACCAAGCAAGGCAGGGGTTCAGTTTATTTTCAAGCGTTCAATAGTGAACTACTGCAAAGTTATCAAACTCTTAAAATTGTTTTGCGTTAATTACTAGTAAATAAAACTAGCTATAACTTACATTATCTGTGCGTGTGTTTATTCGACTTTATAGTGATCGAACCCAGGATTGATAATCAAGGAATCATCGAATTCGTCACAATTGGTGTCAGAAGTGGGATTGTTGAATAAATACCAGTGATTTCAAGGATAACAAGGACATGGCGAAGCTGAATGAATTAAAGATTCAGCAACTCAAAAATGAGTTGGAACAACGCGGACTAAACACCACAGGCAATAAATCAGAGTTACAGTCACGATTGCGAGAGGCTATGGAAGCAGAAGGAATCAACGTTGATGATCATGTTTTTCATCTTGTGGAGGAGGCACCGACAAAAATGGAAGAAAAAAAGGAGTCTCCGAATCCAGGAGCAACTGTGGACACAAACATGATATTGGCTGTATTAACTCAGATGTCCACTAAAATGGAAAAACAAGAGACGCGTATTACATCTCGAATGGCATCTCAGCTCGAAGAACAGAAAACTTGCATGGCATCTCAGCTGGAAGAACAGAAAACTTGCATGGCATCTCAGCTGGAAGAACAGAAAACACACATTGCATGTCGAATGGAGGCCCAAGAGACTCGTATTATAGAAATGTCGTCTCAAATTTCGGTCAATATTTCATCACAGCTCTCCGCTCAACTGGAAGAACAAAAGGCGTATATGTCATCGCAGTTGGAAGCACAAGATGCAAAAATTGCACAATTTCAAGATAAAATAGAGACCGAGGTAGATGCGTTAAGGGGCCGTATCCAGGAGTTGCAACTGAACCGTCCATCTGCTTCAGCGAATACTCCCAAGGTAAAATCCCCGTCATTTGATGGTTCTGTTCCTTTCCAGGTATTTAAGCTACAGTTTGAGAAGACGGCAGCGGTGAATAATTGGGGCACTGAAGACAAAGTTGCTGCACTGTTCGTGGCATTGAAGGGTCCTGCAGCCGAAATCTTACAGACGATTCCAGACGGTGAACGCAATAATTATGAAGCATTGATGGGTGCAGTTGAGAGACGCTATGGTAGCGAACATCGAAAACAGATATACCAAATAGAGCTACAGAATCGCTGTCAGAAGGCTAATGAGACATTGCAGGAATTTGCATCGGATATCGAGAGGTTGGCCCATCTAGCAAATGCGGACGCACCTGTAGAATATACGGAGAGGGTGAAAATCCAGTGTTTCATAAATGGAATACGCGATGTGGAGACGAAGCGGGCCACATATGCAAACCCCAAAAGGACATTCGCTGAAACGGTATCGCATGCTCTGACGCAGGAAACAGCCTCGCTTTTGAGTAAACCTACATACAAGGCTCATCGCGTAGAAGTGGACACTCCGGCTTGGGTAGACAAAATTTTGGAAGCGTTGAACGGAGTACAGAAAAAAAGTGATGGTGCCATTAAATGCTTTAAGTGCGGAAAACCAGGTCACATAGCACGTTATTGCGGCACTGGCTCCAGTAGCCCCAGCAATTCAGGTGGGCGAAAACGCAAAGCTGAAGGAGATGAGCAAACCTCCCAACAAAATCAGTCGTTAAACTAAATCGAGCCAGCCGAAAGGGGCGTGGACTGGCTCCCGCAAATGAATGCCCCGTAATCTCTGTCTCACAGATCGGAAGGAAAGCTAGTAATGTTACTGTTGTTGCATATGTGGATGGAAAAGAGCACGTACTAACTGTGGATACAGGCGCATCGCATTCCATAATTCGATCTGATTTAGTCAACAAGGAGGTGAGACCATTGCATGGAGCAAAGTTACGTACGGCCACTGGTGAGGCCACCCATGTCCTAGGAGAAGTAACATGTGAAATCGCAATTGGGAACGTGGCCGTTCTACACAGTTTTATAGTAGCAGATATTGTTGATGAAATCATAGTTGGTGTGGACTTCTTAAGCGAGCAAGGCATCAAGATTGACATGGAAAACAGGATTATGAATTACCAGAACATGGATGTGCCATTAAATTTTGGTTACGAAAACAAATACGTTAGTAAGCGAGTGCTTGTGGAGGAGAGCCAACAAATTCCACCGAAGTCGGAAGCAATCATATGGGCAAAGATTGATGGAGATTATGGGACAAACAAGTTGTGGGTTGTCGAGGCAGCAAACAAATCAAGGACGAACATATTAGTAGGAAAAACCTTGGGCATGACAAAACAAGATGGACGTGTACCGGTAAGAGTACTTAATGAGTTCAAATCGCCGATTAAACTTTTTAAAGGAGCAATATTGGGACAATGCCAAGAGGTCGAGGTAGTTATCAATTGTGAGCAGCCTCAGGAAAATGATTCTACCATCAAGATTAATCTTTCAGATGATATCACGTCGTGGACGGCAGGCCTCGAAAAAGATCATCAGAAAAAGGCAAAGGAACTTCTATCAAAGTACTCGAGCATATTTGACAAGGATGGTTCTAAACCAGGTCGGACCAAAGTTGTGAAGCATCAAATTGATACTGGTGATGCAAGGCCCATCCGCCAAGCTCCTCGTAGTATTCCATTGGCCAAACGCCAAGTAGTAAGAGAAATTATACAGGAAATGAGTGACAGCGGCGTGATCGAACCATCACCTAGTCCATGGAGCTCAGCGGTAGTACTAGTGAAAAAGAAAGATGGACAAATGAGGTTCTGTGTGGATTACCGGAAATTGAACGACGTAACGAAAAAGGACAGTTATCCATTGCCAAGAATCGACGATACTCTGGACTCCTTATCTGGCACGAAATGGTTTTCCACACTGGACTTGAAAAGCGGATACTGGCAAGTGGAGGTAAAGGATGAAGATAGAGAGAAGACGGCTTTCAGCGTTGCAGAAGGGCTTTGGCAATTTACGGTAATGCCCTTCGGGCTATGCAATGCTCCAGCTACTTTTGAGAGACTCATGGACCAGATACTAAAAGGATTGCACTGGCAAACATGTTTGGTGTACCTCGACGACATCATCGTGCTGGGAAAAAGCTTTGAGGAACACCTAAAGAACTTGGAGGAAGTTTTCCAAAGAATAGCTGGTGCTGGTCTGAAACTAAGTCCCAAGAAGTGTTCCTTGTTTAAAAAGGAAGTAAGTTATTTGGGTCACAAGGTAACTGCGGTGGGAATCTGTACTGCTAAGGAAAAGATCGAAGCCGTAAAAGATTGGCCAAGACCGAGAAATTTGCATGAGTTACGGAGCTTCCTGGGGCTGTGCACGTATTATCGCCGATTTGTACCAAATTTTGCCAGCGTAGCTAGTAGTCTCCACGACCTTACAAGGAAGAATATGAGTTTTGAATGGAAGAAGGAACAGGAGGTGGCTTTTCAAACATTGAAGAAACGACTATGCACTGCCCCGATGTTAGCATATCCAATGCGAGTGGTTATGCTATAGGAGGTGTTTTGTCCCAGATTGTTGATGGACAGGAGAAGGTAGTTGCATACTATAGCCGAACAATTGGGAAGCCTGAAAGAAACTATTGTGTAACCCGGAGAGAACTGTTGGCATTGGTAGAGTGCGTTAAGCATTTCCATAAGTATCTCTATGGGCAACGATTCCGCGTCAGGACAGACCATGCAGCGTTGAAATGGCTCTTACAGTTCCGTAATCCGGAAGGTCAATTGGCACGGTGGATAGAGCGACTGCAAAATTATGACTTTTCCATAGAGCACCGCAAAGGTAGCACCCACGGAAATGCTGATGCAATGTCACGAAGACCATGTAACTTGGAATGCAAGCATTGTTCCAAAGCTGAGACCAAGGAAGATATTATAGATGTGCGGCTCATGACTATAACATCTTCGGACGAATGGGACATGGATCAATTAAGGAGGTTTCAGCACGAAGATTCAGATCTTACACTTGTAATGCAAGGAATCGAACGAAACGAGCGACCATCAAGAGAGGAGATGTCAGCAGAAAGTCCTGTTGCCAAGTCATATTGGGCACAGTGGAATAGTTTGCAATTAGAATCCGGTTGTTTGCATCGAATATGGGAGAGTGAGGATGGTCAATATGTTCGAAAGCTGATAGTCGTCCCAAGAAAGAAAATCCCTGGTGTACTCAATGAATTACATAACGGTCCAAGCGGAGGTCATCTTGGAGTCACCAAGACCTTGGAGAAAGTCAAGCAAAGATTCTATTGGGTTGGTTGCCGTCAATCGGTCGCGGAGTGGATTGCCAACTGTGAAGTATGCATCAAAGCTAAAGGACCGAAATCAAGGAGCCATGGCCAAATGAAACAGTATAACTCAGGTGCGCCATTTGAGAGGATAGCCATGGATGTAGCTGGTGCGTTTCCTACTACCAAACTCGGAAACAAATATGTACTGGTGGTTATGGACTATTTCAGCAAATGGCCAGAAGTGTACCCTATTCCAAATCAAGAGGCAGAAACAATAGCAGAGGTGTTTACTAACAATTGGGTAGCTCGGTTTGGTGCACCGATGGAGATACATTCTGACCAAGGCAGAAATTTCGAATCAGCTGTGTTCCAGGAAATGTGCAAGACATTGGGCATTCGGAAAACTCGAACAACTGCATTACATCCTCAGTCAGATGGCATGGTGGAACGATTCAATAGAACCTTGGAAGAGCACCTGAGGAAAGTAGTGGATAAGTTCCAGAAGGATTGGGATACTCACATCTCCTTATTCCTAATGGCATATCGCTCTGCAGTACATGAAACAACTGGTCAGACTCCTGCAAAGGTAATTTTCGGGAATGATCTTCGATTGCCAGCTGACTTGAAGTTTGGGATAAACGCTGATGCAGGAGTAAATGCTCGGAAATCTACTAGCGTATTGGAAGAAGAAATGAGAGAAATACACGACCTTGTGAGACAAGGGACTAAGATCATGAGCGATAAGATAAGGGCAAGGAACGACAAAGCTTATTATTCGGAAGGTTTTATAGAAGGAGATTTAGTGCTGCTATACAACCCACAGCGTAAGAAAGGTTTGTCCCCAAAACTACAATGTAACTGGGAAGGCCCATACAAAGTCATAAAACGGATCAACGATGTGGTATACCGCATACAAACTATGGGAAGGCCAAGGAATAAGATGAACGTGGTCCATTTGGAAAGGCTAGCTGCGTTTGGTTCCGGCAATGTGTCTGATCGGGACGATCAGACTTAGGTGGAGGGCAGTGTGGCGATTATTCTCAAGCATGTACCATCCCTAACTCAATAATACTCCCACCACTAGTTAACACAACCGAGATAACGATGGCTACGCTTATGCATGCAAGCGTATAACTAGGAAGAGGAAGAGAGATGGTGCGAGTGTTTGCGAATACGATGCAAAGAGATGCCAATAAATAACACCGACCCTTCCAGAACACGAAAAGCGAACAACCAAGAAAGTTCTCGGTGCGTAGGCAATCACCCTGTTGGTCTATATGAGGCGGTGACCAAGCAAGGCAGGGGTTCAGTTTATTTTCAAGCGTTCAATAGTGAACTACTGTAAAGTTATCAAACTCTTAAAATTGTTTTGCGTTTATTACTAGTAAATAAAACTAGCTATTACTTACATTATCTGTGCGTGTGTTTATTCGACTTTATAGTGATCGAACCCAGGATTGATAATCAAGGAATCATCGAATTCGTCACAATATTGTGGCGATTATTCTCAAGTATGTGCCGTGCCTATCTCAATAGCACTCCCGCTAGTTAAACGCAACAGAGTTAACGACATAGCATATGTCTACTAGTAGCGCAACTTACTCCGAATCTAGACACACACACAAACCACACAGGGTGCGTTGTATGCAATAATAAAACAATCAAATTCAAATGTTGCAATATTGATCGTGAGGACATAAAACTCCCAAATTATTGAATATAAAGTAGTAATAACAACTTATCAGTTACTATACAATGTAAATATCCATTTAAATTAAAGTTTTTATTTGAATTTTATACTTTGAAACAACTCTGAACGCGCTTTCCTTCATTAAACTCTCTCTCGGAGTACCTTCATCCACTCCCTTCCACTCCGATTCGCAAAAGAAGATGCCAAACTAGTAGACGTAAACAGTGGTTAACGATGGCTACGCTTATGCAGGCAAGCGCGCGAGTGTTTGCGAATGCGATGCAAAGAGGAGATGTCAATAAATAACACCGAGCCTTCGAAAACACGACGAGCGAACAACCAAGAAACTTCTGGGTCGTAGGGTAGCACCCTGTCGGACTATATAAGGCAGCTCCACCTAAGTGGAACCGAAACCAAAAGCTGCTAGACACTCAATTATTGGCACGGCTTATTAAACCTCATTTCCTCTAGGGATTGAAACTCCGACATCAATCCTCTCCTGCAGAGATTACCACAATTCATTACATTGTCACATATTCCAACCATTTTGTCCGTTCTTAATCCCGCATGGATTTGTGCCTTCACTTTCCCATATCCGATGCAAACAACCCGATATTAGCTCAAAACTGCTCCATTGTGCCCAATATGCGTCTGAGTGCGACTCTCTCTAATCAACAATCCGCTTCTTGGCTGTTTGTTCTCCTTTAGTCCTTTTAACACACGTGCCAAATCTGGATTTCCTCCTGGCCTTGCCGAAACTCTTTCAGAAGGCTCCTGTTCATGAAAGTCAATGGTCGAGGAGCTACCTCTGCCTTACGAGGCCCCTGCTGTTCCATCTCCAAGATAACTCTCTTTGTGCTATAGCCACTATTGTATCCAAAAATCAGAGGTACTTCTTGGCCGTTGTAAGTCATAACCCTGTTCCTTACGTACATGTGAATATCTCTTTTAGCCAAGCAGCGACCCCAATGATGACTTCGTCGACAATATTTGCTACCAAAAAGTTGTGATACGTAGCCACATTCCCAATCACAACCTTGCATGTTACTTCTGCCAGGACTTGCTAACTTTTACCTGTTACTGTCCACAACTTAGCTCTCCGCAATGGTCTCACCTTTCCGCTGACCAAGTCCCTCCGAATGAGGGAATGTGATGCAACCGTATCGACAGTCAGCAAACGCTTTTCCCTTCCACGTACCCTTTAACAGTAGCACCACTCGATTTCCGTCCGAGTTGTGACACAGAGATTATGTGGCATTCATCTTGCTCATCTTCTCTACCTTTGCGTTTACATCCACCTGAATTCCTGGGGTTGCTGGAGCCAGTGCCGAAATAACGTGCTATGTGACCTGGTTTTCCGCACTCTAAGCATTTAATGGCACCATTACTTTTTTTATGTACTCCATTCAACGCTTCCAAAATATTGTCCACCCAAGCCGGAGGTTTCACTTCTACGCGAGGATCCTTGTATGCAGGTTTATTAAAAAGCGGGGCTGCTTCTTGCGTCAGAGCATGTGATACCTCTCAGCGAATGATCTCTTTGGATTTGCATAAGTAGCCCGCTTCGTCTCCACATCACGTATTCCATTTATAAAGCTTTGGATTTTTACCCTTTCTGTGTACTCTACGGGTGCGTCTGCGTTTGCTAGATGAGCCAACCTCGCGATGTCCGACGTGAATTCCTGCAAAGTCTTATTAGCCTTCAAGCGATTCTGCTTCCGATGTTCGCTACCATAGCGTCTCTCAACTGCACCCATCAATGCTTCATAATTGTACCCTTCCCCGTCAGGAATAGTCTGTAAGTTTTCGGCTGCAGGTCACTTCAAAGCCACGAACAGTGCAGCAACTTTGACTTCAGTGCCCCAATTATTCACAGCTGTCTTCTCAAACTGTAGCTGAAATACCCGAAAAGGAACAGAATCATCAAAGGAAAGGGATTTTACCTGAGAAGTATTCGCTGAGCCAGCTGTAGGGTTCAGTTAGAACTCCTGGATACGGCCTCTTAACGCATCTACTTCAACCTGAATTTTGTCCTGCAGTTCTCTGAATACCTCTTGCCCTTGCTTTATCTTAGCATCTTGCACTTCTAGCTCTTCCAACTACGTGCATCCTGTTCTTCTAGCTGAGATTCCATGCAAGTCTTCTGCTCTTGTAGACGAAATAGCAGCGAGTGTAGCTAGCATTCATGTTCAACCCAGCTGGTGAGTCGAGAGTTACTTGCTTTACTTCCATCTTCGCATTTGCCTCTTCCATATCAGGATGAAAAACAAATTTATCAACATTAATTCCTTCCGCTTTCATAGTCTCTCTCATGCGTGACTGTAACTCTGATTTAATGCCTGTTGCATTCAAGCCTCTTTGTTCCAACTCATTTTTGAGTTGCTGAATCTTTAATTCATTTAACTTAACTAAAAAAACGCAATACAAATTTAAGAGTTTGGTAACTTCACAGTAGTTCACTGAACGACACTTGAAAATAAACTGATCAACCTGCCTTGCTTGGCCACCGCCTTATATAGTCCAACAGGGTGCTTGCCTACGCACCGAGAACTTTCTTGGTTGTTCGCTTTTCGTGTTCTGGAAGGGTCGGTGTTATTTATTGACATCTTCTCTTTGCATCTTATTCGCAAACATTCCCGCGATCTCTCTTCCTCTTGCTTGTTACATGCTTGCATGCATAAGCGTAGCCATCGTTATCTCTGTCGTGTTTAACTAGTTGTGGGAGTATTATTGAGTTAGGGATGGTACATGCTTGAGAATATTGGCCACAATATCATTAACAATGGGCGCACTAAAAGGTCGAAGGATTAGAACAGCTTATTTCTACTTTTTTCTGGAATTTTGACAGTACACCCATTTCATAGTATGATTTTGACATTAAACCTATGAATTGCAAGAACAAAATACATGGGAAATGTATGTGTGTGTGTGAAAATTCCTTATGATTTACACAACTAATAACTCACCTAATCAAAATGCATTGAAAACTCAAAATAAAAGTGCCTAACAGGGTTCGAAAATGTTTGAGAACATTTAAAGCACATGATTTTGCTTTTGCTTGAAAAAAAAAAACAGCCCAGCAGCAGCATGAAAAATGCCGATAAGTAAATGTTCAATGATTGGCAGCCTATGAGTTTGCCGTTGCTTGCTTATTGAAAATTTCAAAAGCACAAGCTAAATTAATCTTTTAAATTTCATAAAAATCGTTATAAAATCCAAAATAAACGACGTAATATTGCCTCAGAAATCTATATTTTCTACTTTCTCACCAGTTTATAGTAAAAAATGTGCTTGGCACCCCGTGATGGGTTTCGTCAAAACCGCTTGCCACTCAATGTGTTAAGTGAAATTATTTGCATTTTGTATCATGGTTCTGCTTTTCTAATTTTCTATAAGCAGCATCAGCAATCGATCGTTTGCTTATCAGCATTTTTCATGCTGCTCGTTGTTTTCAAGCAAAAGCAAAAGCTTCTGCTTGCCCTGCTAATTTTTTTCAAGCAAAAGCAAAAGCAAACATGCTGCTTCTTAAGCAAGAAAAAATCAAAAGCACATTTTCGCTGCTTATGTTATTATTGCTTAAGCATTTAGAACCCTGAATAAAATTATCAGCTCAAACTTTTATAGGTTATGTATATGGCAGAAAACCAAAAACCAATTGGTTGGTGTGGAAATGGCGTTAGCATTATGGTATGGCACTATTAAGTTGCAGGTAAACTTCCATAGCCATTAATCCATTGTCATAACCAAACTGTGACGAATGCGATGATTCCTCGATTATTAATGCTGTTAATAAACGCAATGCAAATTAGCGAGTTAGGTAATTCCACAGGAAATTCACTGTACAGCACTTGGAAATAAATTGACCATCCTGACTTGCTTGTATGCTGCTTTTTATAGTTTGGCCGAGCGCCAGTTTCATCACCTACAATCGTCTCCACAGTTCTAGATTGCTCTTGTACTTGCATTCTTGAACACTGATTGTTTATCAGTTTACTTTTTGCCTCTTATTCGTTAACACACAAGTTTATTAACAGTAAATAGAGTTAGCATTTATAAATAGTATTTGTGTGTGGAACAAGATCCAGATTTGGCGTGTGTGTTGAAAGGCCTGAAGGAGATTAAACTGCCAAGAGAGAGATAATTATAAAGAGTCGCATCGAAAAAGCAAATTGAGCATAATAGAGCAGTTTGAAGCTAATAACTGGTTGCTTGCATCGGATATGAGAAAGTAAAGATGGCCAGGATCATCAAGCAGTTATTGTTGCCCCACAGGCAAAAGTTTCAGATGTCATCAAAGCATCGCATTGATCGCACATAGGAATAAAGAAGACGCTGCAGGAGGTAAACCGGCGTTTCTATTGGTTGGTTGCCGACAATCTGTAAGGAAATTTATTACTAACTGTGCGAAGTATGCTGAGCACCAGAGCACCATGTAATCCGAGGAAGCAGCGCAACTTAGTGGATAAAGTGAAACGGTACACTGAGAAAATGGAACCGAATCCTGAAGAAATGAATTGCAGAAATGTTTTCCGGGTATCACTGGAAACAAAAGTGCACCAACAAATCCATGCGGGATTAAAGACAGACAAAATGGTTGGAATATGTGACATTTTAATGCATTGTGGGAATCTCTGCAGGAGAGGGTTGATGTCAGAGTCTCAATCCTTGGAGGAAATGAGGGTTAATAAAGCAGTGTCAACCATTGAGTGTCTAGCAGCGTATGGGTAGGACAATGTGTCTGATCGGCACATCCATCAACCATGGGAGATGACAATATATAACACCGACCCTTCGAGAAGACGAAGAGGGAACAACCAAGAAACTTCTGGGTGCGTAGGGTAACACCCTGTCGGACTATAAAAGCCAGTAACCAAGCAAGGCAAAACTGTTCAGTTTAAATTCAAGTGTTTTAAAGTGAACTTACTGTGGAATTACCAAACTCGTTAATTTGTGTTGCGTTTATACTAGTGAATAAAACTAGCTATTTGTTACAGTATTTATTCATTCATTTATTTATTTGAGCCTACAGTACAGAATACCTTACAGACTAGAACTATTTTACATAGGACCCCCTAGGAGTTAGTATAAATAAAAAGTGAGAGATAAACATAAATTTCTTACTTACAAATAGAATTAAGAATTTTTACAAAACTCGATTTAGATAACGCAAAATCAAGCTGATTTGAAGATAAAAACAAAGCATTAAATTCTCGCAGTGCACGAGCAATAGGTGCATTACTAGCATAATTTGTTCGGAAGTTGTCTCCATAAAAAGGGTAATAACTCGGGAGTCTTCTTTGCGGAATATTAAAACTAATCCGCTGTAGTAAGATTAGGTAGTCAATGTTGCCATTTATAATATTGAATACAAAGGAAAGGGAAAGAACTTTTCTGCGTTTATCCAATGAATCCAAATGAATTAGCAAACGTCGAGATTCATAGGACGGAGCCGGATCTTCAAACGGTAGTGAACGTAGCGCATGTTTTAGAAAAACTTTCTGAACTCGTTCAATCCTTCTAATCGAGAATTGATCGTACGGCCTCCAGATGAAAACAGCGTACTCCAAGTGCGATCGTACAAGAGAGCTAAAAAGCTGTTTGAAAGTATACGGGTCAGAAAACTCAGACGAGTTTCGGCGAATAAAGCCAAGAACTGAATATGCTTTTGAGAGTATGAAGTTTATGTGACTATTGAACGTCAACTTAACGTCAAACACTACTCCCAGGTCCTTAAACTCTGATACAAGTTGAACTACGTCATTAGCAATCTTATACGATGTACTGAGAATGGTTTGACGCCTTGAAAATGTCAGATGAAAACACTTCTTAATATTTAGAGAGAGTCGTGACTTCACACCACCGAAAAAGATTATCTAAGTCTGTTTGAAGACGAAGCGGAGATCTTGCATCGCAAACATTTGAAAAACATTTTAAATCGTCGGCATAGAGCAAAAACTTTGAGTGCGTGAAACACCCGCTAATGTCATTGATGAAAAGTATAAAAAGGAGCGGGCCTAATATGCTTCCTTGGGGAACGCCTGAGGTGGCAACAAAATGGTACGAGAGCACACCATCGATGGTAACTGCACATAACCTACCCGTTAAATAAGATTGAATCCCCAATAAAAAAGAAGAGTGGAAACCAAAGCACGATAACTTATGTAGTAGTATCGTGTGTGAGACTTTATCGAACGCCTTAGAAAAATCGTTATAAATACAATCGACTTGGAGTCTTGACGAAAAAGATGAAATACAAAAATCACTAAAAACAGCTAAATTAGAAGTTGTCGAACGACCCTGGACAAAACCATGTTGATTGGGATTGATTAAAGACTTAACAGTAAAATACATTTTATCTTTAACAACACATTCAAATAGTTTTGCGATACTTGAAAGCTTTGCTATAGGTCTGTATTTGCGAACGTCACTTTTTCTTATACTTTTAAAAAAAGGTGTGATGGTTGTCAGTTTCCAATCATTCACAAAGATACCCGAAGAAAGGGATTTATTAAATATGATCTTAAACGGCAAGATTAACGCCGGACAATTTTTGAGAAGCATAGATGATAACCCATCACCGTCAGTTTGCGACGATGTCTTCAGATAAGCTAGCCCGTCTAATGTCCTCAAAAGTAACTTGCAGCATACCAAAATTCAGAACCGACGGGATTTCAGCAGCAAAGTTAGGGGATTCCTCATCATCCTGGACAAAATTTGATTTAAAAAAGTCAGCAAATAGGTTAGCTGCCTCACTCGGGGTGCAAGCGAATTTACTATCGAACTCAACCGAGGTTGGTATATTTGATGACGCTTTTTTGGATTTCACAAAATTCCAAAACTGTTTCGGATTAGCTTTAATATTACGCTCTGTATTACTTTAATAATTTTTATAAAGCTTACTACTAAGGGATTTTAACTTCCTCCGAAAATACAGATATATGAGTAAACACGATGATGTACGATTTGCTTTATATTTGTGAAGGTACTTGTTTTTAAGATTTTTTAATTTTTTCAAACGCATGTTTTATTATGGAGATTTGATACAACGCTTCTTTTTTAACTGAATGTTTTCAAGACAAAATTCATTCATGATTGACTTAAACTTGGAAAAGCTATTGTGAGTATCCAAGTCGGAAAATATATCCTCCCAATAAAATTACAAAAGAGAATTATTTAGACTTAGATAGTCACAAGAAGCAAAGTTATAAGCAACTGCATCAATACGAGTTAAGGGTGAAAAATTATAAAAATCGATTTTAATATCTAGAAGTGCACGATGTATACCTTCAACTGATATCGGAAAAATGCATTTTGATATATCGCAATTAATATTCTCTGTAACAAATATTAGATCTAAAAGTCTAATCATTTGATTATAGAAACCATTAATTTGTTTAAGATTTATGCTTAAAAAACTATCGATAAAATATGATTCAGTTTGACTAATAATGTTGCCAGCCGCAAGACCTGAGTTAGAGGTATCACTATACCAGCTAACATTACTTAGGTTGAAATCTTCCAGAACGCACAAGTGATTATCACCCAAATTGTCCACAGCTAGAGAAGTCACGTTATCAACGTGAGCTTTATATAGATCAGTACCACTGCTTGGTGGTATGTACGAAGCTATTATAAAAATGTAGCCATTTGACCCTGAATTCTTAATGCATACGCACAGTTGGCCAATTAACGAATCGTCATTTGCGAGAAAAAGCGTGATACATCCTTTTTACTGCAATTAGGACACCACCACCTCTTGAACACCCAGTTTTAACAGCGTCACGATCTTTGCGAAAAACATCACATAGTTGCGGATCAAAGAATTAATTGTCAAAAAAACCGAGTTCAACCAAGTTTCAACAATGACAATTATATCAAAAGACTCTTCCAGGCTAAACTGATATATTATATTCGATTTAGTTCTTAACCCAGAGATATTTTGATAATAGACTCTGAGTCCATTGTTACCATTACACGAATTGCCGCTATTCAGTTCGCCGGGCTTGGAGAGGCTGCTTTCTGAAAAGAATGAAACGGCTTCACTTTAACGTTAGCCGGCCATACAGATGATTCTAAGATGCTATTATATGCAGTTGAGGGCACTCCCAATTTAAAATTTACGCGCTTGTATCTTTCTACTGGGACGTCTTTTTTCCGCAGAGCAAAGCAATGGATAGCATTCAGTTCAATATTCGCATGTTTTGCTACATAGGCCCTGTGCCAATCGGTTGAAAATTGTAAATTTTGACAGAGCGAAAGAAAATTCTGACATTTATCGTGGTGAGTATGAACGCCAGAATTTACCCTAGCCCATGGGGTTAGGTAAAATTTTGACAACTACGAATGTGTACACATATACGCATGCGGTATTGCCAATCATATTATTTTAAATGAATTTATATGCCAACACGTTATTAAACGATAAAATATAATTTAACGCAAAAGGTACGAAATATAATGGCAGAAAAAATACGTACATTTAAAATTTATTCACATACTATTTGCTTTCGCACGTGATTTTTTCAGATGTCAAAATTTACAACTGTCAAAATTTACACTCGATTCTGTGTTGTTATTTGATCCAACAACAACCACCGGTTTCGTTTGCTTCTTGTTTATATTTCTTCGTTTATGCTTAACATGGGACCAACCAGCCGTATTGTTTGCAATTGGAGATGACGGCTGAGAAACAGAAGAAGCACCAACAATAAGCTCAGGTTCAATATCGATAGTAATAGCGGCAGCAGCAGCAGTATTGCGAGTGGCTGAGTCGTGGATCGGAACATCAGCCACAACAACATCGCTATCACTATTATCATTCGTGCCAGTCAGAGCACCCACACAAATATTAGGAACAGTTGAAGTAGATGAAGTAGCATTAGAAGACAATACACCACGGTCACCGAACTTTGTATTAGCTCGTGTGATTCTCTTATTGTCATTGTCTAGTGAAATTTGTTTACCATCAGCATTGTTTTTAGCTTTGTCACTTTGTTTTTGGCTGACTTTAGGCACACTATTGTTGGTAGAAGCATTTTTTTCAACTTGTTCATTACACTGTTTTGACTTTTTATGGCCAATGAATCTTTTACGAATTTCGTTTAACAAGCTCACTGCAGTTTCAATTTCACACAAGTAAGCCGAAACAGGCAAATCAATGCATTTATTACACTTAAACATAACGTTCTTGCATGACTTTATAAATTTGGCAAAATCAGAGTTTAGATCAGTGCACCCTATGTGAATTATCTGTGCATAATCCACACGATAAATATTCGCCCGGGGCACACTGTAATCCACAATAAGCACACGACATAGCGCAAGAATAAAACAAATAAAAAAGAGCGGAACACGCACAAAACACGTCTGCACGCGTCAACGACTTTGATGCTATTTCTGCGTGTTTATTTGACATTACAGTCATCGAACTTTCTTCTGGTCTTCTTTGGTTGAGACCACAACTTATCTGAGTGTTAGTGCTGCGCGTTTTGTACCCAACGTATCCGGCAAATCCTCGTACAAATGAACTTTTGCCGTGGTTTCATGTGGTTGTTGTAATCACACATACTGGGTTTTCCGAAATGTAGAGAAGTGAGCTTTTTTGCAGAAATACTGGTGAACGCGTACAATGTGCTGGACGAGATAGGGGTTATTTTTTTAAAGCGCGGTCAAAGCCCGCGTACGCTGAAGTTCTATGCATAAATACCATAGATCACGCCCCTATTTGATATCGGACCAGGGGGTCAATTCTGCTTTTGCGTTATGGTGAAGTGAAAAAAAAAATCGTTTCAATTTAGGGCCACTTTCATAAGCCTAAAGGGTGGTTAATTTGACAGCTAACCGTGCGAAATACGTCAATTAAACCGCGGTTACCGTTCACCGGTTTTTATGAACGTGGCGCTTAGTTATCACCTGACCTCACTGAGCTCAAAACCGCGCTTCTGAAGTGTGCTGGGCAAACTGCTTGCTTTAGAACATTTTTAATTGCGTCGACACAGGTTGTGTTTGCTTAATGATAGTTTTTATAGAGTTGTAAGAATACAAATAACTGGTAAAACCTTTAAATTTGTAAAAAATCTGATATTTGAATTTTTTGAAATTTTGACGTTAACACCTAATTTATATTAGCGTTAACTTTTTTCGCTTCACCTCAAATCGAAAATTTGAAGCAAAATGGGAATCGAAAAGCGTGGCGAATTGACGTATTTACTTTTCACCATGACCCAACTATCAGGTCGTGGCATTAGGCCGCTGATTGAAATTTTTTCTCGAATTTTGACAGTACTCTCATTTCTCAGTACATATTTGACACTAAGGTCACGAATTACAAAAACTAAATACGTGAAAAATGTATGTAAGTCGCCATGCTTTCACCTTATTGGTTGCGCCTTGTTTTTCACTTCACGATAATGCAAAACCAGAATTGACCCCAGCGGTATTTTTTGGTCTTTTGGGTAATACTTTTCATCCAACGTCAACTGCTAAAAGACTTCCAAAAATGTCAGGGCGAAGTATTAAAAAGGGGGGCGTTTTGACCTCGGGATCAATAATCCGAGAGTGAAAAGTAAATATTTTGTTTCAGTGAAAAGTTATTGGCAAAAAAGTCCTAGTCCGATTCCACAGGGGGCCCGGTCCATGGTATATATGAGCAGAACATCTTTCTGCGTAAAAAAGTAACCCTTATGCCCGTATTAATGCACGGATTATTCCTTACAGCGGGACTGCTCCCCGTTTTCCCCTAACGTCCACAGACCCAGTAACTATACCTTTCATGAACATAAAATGGTATTATAACTTTGTTCCGATGTTTGTAAGTATGATAAGAAGAAGAGATAGACCCACCAATAAGTATACAGAAATGATCAGGGCAATGAGCTTAGTCGATTTAGCCATGCCCGTCTGTCCGTCCGTCTGTCTCTCTCAACACAAACTAGTCCCTCAGTTTTTGAGATATCTCGATGAAATTTGGTACGTGGCCGCCATTTTGTAATATATTAATCATTTGTCTGAACCAACAAGATAGGACCAATACAGCGCATATCTCCCATACAATCGATTGTTTCGATAAACAGGTTTTGACCTATATATCTCGCAATTAAGGAGCTACGAACTTAAAATTTTGCAGGTTTCATACATTTTATACACGTAATGTGATTAGTGAAATTCAGCCAGATCGGACCAACACAACATATAGCTCTCATACAATCGATAGTTCCGATAAATGGGTTTTGGGCTATACATTTTGAAATTAAAAAGCTAGGAACGTAAAATTTTGCGGATGTGGCACTCATTATATACGTAATGTAATAAATAAAAAACAAGCCAGATCGGAGCTACATAACTATTGCAATTTAATAGCGAGGAGCAAAAATTTTTTCAGCTACAGTACTTATTACAGATGGGGTAGTGAAAATCATCAATGATGGACCTATATATCGGACAGCACCCATACAACACATTTTTCCCATAAACCGGGTTTGGACTATGTATCGTTAAATTAACAGGGTAAGACCGTCAAATTTTTCAGAGTTTGTTCTGACTCTAAGTAAGGATTGGACACTTAAGCCGTGATGCGTATTCATGGAAGGTTTAAAGCCTTCGGCAGAGCTGAAGACATCGCTTTTCTTACTTGTTTTTGATGTGTAAACATATTTGGGCTCGGTAGGGGCTGTCCAGGAAAGTTAAGCGTCGCTGCTTGTAAGCGTAAGTGTAAGCACCTTTGGGCTCGGCAGGGCAGCGAAATTACGCATAAGATATGCCTGCGTCTCTGTCTGTCCCTTGTTGTTGATATTGTTTCTGTGCATATCTGAGTTGTAAGTGAAATTTGGCTTAGTATGTGTGTATAGAATCTTCCCAGCTTACCAAAGTCGGAGCGCTCCGGAATAATGATCCAAAATGAGTCCGTAATTTTTTTATGAAGATTCCCGGAGCCTTGGAAGAAGAAATGAATATTGTAGAGCGGATAAACTGCAAGGCTCAGTTATATGAACGATTTAGAGCATTTTCTGATCCTTTTTGTTGTAGGCGTAAAGAGAATTGTGAAAAAATAAACGTTGGAGAGCGGATGAACGGCAACGTTCAATTAAGTGAATGTTTTAAGCTGCCTGGCGACACGCAAGCATATGCTGCTGTAGCCATAGCAACGGGTGGTTGTGTGCGTAATCGGGTGATTGTCGTTTGCCCGGCCACCATGCAAGCATAAAGCATCAAGCGCCATTTGTATTGAAAATTCGTAGCGTGCGGACGTAAACATGTCATCGGATGACGATTTTTTATTGCTTGTTACTGCAGTTGTTTTGGCGGAAAAAAAATTCTTTATGAAAAGTTTGTATGCAAAACGTAAACAGTTTACGCATGAGAACCTCTTAAAAGAGTTAAAAGCATCATGCATTCGTAGGTTTCAATAAACCGCAACGTAAAATCTTTTTCTTCCGCGAGCTTGCTCATTTCCCGTTCTCACAAAACTAACACACTAATGCTTGTCAAACACGTTGGCAACGATCAAATAGACCAGCTGTCAAGCGAAAAAATCTAAAATTTTTGATTTTCATCAACGAAAGCCGACAACAAGTACGTGTGAGCACGACTACCCGTCGTTCGCGCCGATTGCTATGGTAACCACCCGTTGCTATGGCTACCAGCAGCATATGCTTGCGTGTCGCCAGGCAGCTTTAGAGCATTTTCTGAAGTTTTTTATTTTACCTAACTGTAAAGAGTATTTTTTTTTCTGAATGTTTATCAATAGTCGAAAGTTGGAAGCCAACTGAAGTGCATTTATAATAAAACAAATTAAAATTATTTAGTATAAACCAGTTTATATACTTTTATAATACCTTTATGCGTATGTACATAAAGTAGTGGCAGGAATAATAGAAACAAAATTGGGAGCGGTTTTACTCGTAAAAAATATTTATTTATGTGTTTTTAATAAATTTCTTTTAGAATAAAGCAAAATCTTTTACAGAAACCACATAAATCAAATTTTCAAAGTTAACACAAAGTTCAGGAAAGTTTATCAACGTTTTAAAAATTGCCATCAAAATTTGATAAATTTACCTGATCTTCGTGTTAACTTTAAAAATTTGATTTATGTGGTTTCTGTAGAAGATTTTGCTTTATTTTAAAAGAAATTTATTAAAAACACATAAATAAATATATTTTACGAATAAAACAGGCTCCACTATTGTATGTTTATTCTGTATAACATTTTAATGAAAATAATACAATTTTTGTTTTTATGAAGTAATAAGTTCCTAATGAAAAATGTATACGCTTAGTTGTACCTATATATTTAGTTATACAAATATTTTTGCATAAAACTTGTTTTCAATAAAGAACTAATTGAATTTCATAAATTTTGAATATTAAATAAATAATACTGTATAAAACAATAAAAAGACAATTTTCTTCTGATTACTTAAATAAAGATATGTGTCTTAAACCCTATAAAAATCTTAACAAAAGAGTAAAAAAAGGCTCCGAAAAAGCTTCAAAAACGCGTCAGTAAAAGGCTCCAAAAAGAGTCCAAAAAGGCTCCAAAACCCATCAGAATGGAGGAGAAAAGGTGCCTGAAAAGAGTCTAAAAAGATTCGAAAAAGGCTCCGAAAAAGCTTCAGAAAAGCGTTGTTTGACTGATTTGCTGATATGTATGTGAGGCTCTGCCCAGCTAAAAAAAAGTGCGAAAAAAGACTCTCTTCGGAGCCATAAAACGCACATTTCTCGGAGCTTTACCCTCCGAAATGAGCTCCTTCGGAGCCCAAATGGAGCGAAAAATCGTTCTACGCGGGCACCCCAAAAGGAGTCATTAAAATGAGTCCGAATCCGATAAATTTGGAGCGTTTTCTGGCTCTTTTTAATGAACTTCGGAGCCTTTTTGGACTCTGTTTGAGCCTTTTATTGACGCTGCTCTGAAGCTTTTTCGGAGCCTTTTTCGACTCTTTTTAGGCACATTTTTCCGTTTTTTTACTCTTTTGTTAAGATTTTTATAGAGTTTAAAACACATATCTCTATTTAAGTAATCAGAAGAAAATTGTCTTTTTATTGTTTTATACAGTATTATTTATTTAATATTAAAAATTTATGAAGTTCAATTAGTTCTTTATTGAAAACAAGTTTTATGTAAAAATATTTGTATAACTAAATATATAGGTACAACTAAGCGTATAAATTTTGCATTGTGAACTTATTACTTCATCAAAACAAAAATTATATTATTTGCATTAAAATGTAATATAGAATAAACATACAATAGTGGAGGGAACAATATAACTAAATTGGAGCCTGTTTTACTCGTAAAATATATTTATTTATGTGTTTTTAATAAGTTTCTTTTAAAATAAAGCAAAATCTTTTACAGAAACCACATAAATCAAATTTTCAAAGTTAACACGAAGATCAGAAAAATTTATCAAATTTTGATGGCAATTTTTAAAACGTTAGGTAAAATAAAAAACCTCAGAAAATGCTCTAAAACATTCACTTCATTGAACATTGCAGCTCAGCCGCTCTCCAACGTTTATTTTCTCACAATTCTCTTTACGCCTACAACAAAAAGGATCAGAAAATGCTCCGAATCGCTCATATAAGTGAGCCTTGTCATTTATCCGCTCTACAATATTCATTTCTTCTCCCAAGGCTCCGTGAATCTTCATAAAAAAGTGGGTTTTTTGATGTTTAATAAATAACACTTCAAAAAAGCTCAAATTACGGACTCATTTTGGATCATTATTTCGGAGCGCTCCGACTTTGGTAAGCTGGGTGGTTATGTGGGTGCGTGTGTATACAAGTGGTTTACTGATTGTTATTATTCGGTAATCGTGAATCTAAACACAATCAATGCTATCAATCGGCAAAAGACGAGTGCAACTGCGCTTATCATAGATATACACATTGTTTCTTCTTTCTTTAAATGGTCATCTAACCGCCTGGGCGATTTTGACCGTCCAACATAGCTCGCCAGTTGTTTCTTCGTTGCTCCAACTGGCGCCAATTGGAAACACCTCGGGATCGCAAATCGGTCTCCACTTGGTCCTTCCATCGGAGTGGTGGTCTCCCTCTTCCTCTGCTTCCACCGGCGGGTGCCGATAAGAATACCTTCTGGGCTGGAGCATCTTCGCTCATTCGCACTACGTGGCCTAGCCAGCGAAGCCGCTGTGTTTTAATTCGCTGAACTATGTCGGCGTCTGCGTAAAGTTCATACAGCTCATCATTAAATCTTCTTCGGTACTCGCCGTCGCCAACGCGTAGAGGTCCACAAATCTTTCGAAGAACCTTTCTCTCGAATACTCCCAGAGCCGCCTCATCAGATGTTGTTAGTGTCCACGCTTCTGCACCATATAAGCAGGACGGGTGCAATGAGTGACTTGTAGAGTGTTATTTTCGTTCGTCGAGAGAGGACTTTACTTTTCAATTGCCTACTCAGTCCGAAGTAGCATTTGTTTGCAAGAGTAATTCTTCGTCGGATTTCTAGGCTAACATTATTGTTGGTGTTAATGCTGGTTCCCAGGTAAACGAAGTCCTTTATTATTTCGAAATTATTGCTGCCAACAGTGGCTTGGTTGCCAAGGCGCGAACGCGCTGACTCTTTGCATGATGACAGAAGGTACTTCGTTTTGCCCTCGTTCAGCACCAATCCCATTTTCTCCGCTTCTTTTTCAAATTTGGAGTAAGCAGAAGTTACGGCGCGGTTGATAAGGCCAATGATATGAATATCGTCAGCATACGCCAACAGTTGCACGCTTTTATAAAATATTGTTCCAGCGCGGTTAAGTTCTGCAGCTTGTATTATTTTCTCCAGCATTAAATTAAAGAAATCACACGATAGGGGGTCCTCCTGTCTGAAACCTCGTTTAGTTTCGAACGGCTCGGAGAGGTACTTCCCAATTCTGACCGAGCTGGTGGTGTTGCTCAAGGTCATTTTGCACAGCCAGATAAGTTTTGCGGGGAAACCAAATTCAGACATAGCGGCATATAGGCAGCTCCTTTTCGTACTATCGAAAATGGCTTTAAAATCAACAAAGAGATGATGTGCGTCGATTCTCTTTTCACGGGTTTTTTCCAAGATTTGGCGTATTGTAAAAATCTGGTCGATTGTAGATTTACCAGGTCTGAAGCCACACTGGTAAGGTCCAATCAGTCTGTTTACATCAGGCTTCAGTCTTTCGCACAATACGCTTGATAGGACCTTATATGCGATATTCAAAAGGCTGATTCCGCGATAGTTGGCGCAGTTTGCAGGATCGCCCTTCTTGTGGATTGGGCAGAGAACACTTAGATTCCAATCTTCAGGCATGCATTCATCCGACCATATTTTGCATAGAAGCTGATGCATGCGCCTTACCAGCTCCTCGCCTCCGTGTTTGAATAGCTCAGCACGCAAACCATCAGCGCCAGCTGCTTTATTGTTTTTCAATCGGGATATTGCTATTCGCACCTCATTATAGTCGGGTTGTGCAACGTCAATTCCATCACCTTCGATTGTGGGCTCGGGTTCGGCATCTTCCCTGGTTTCTTGCTCAGTTTCTCCATTTAAAAGGGCAGAGAAGTGATCCCTCCATATTCTGAGTGCTCTCTGAACATCGGCCACCAATATTCTTGTGCATGAACCTAGTGCTGGATATGACCATGTTTCGGGCACCGGCGAAGTCGATCAGCCTGAATCTATTTGCCGAAGTCTGATCGTGGATACTGAACTTCCCGACAGTGGGGCCAAATACACCCTCCTTACCCACCCTGGCGTTAAAGTCGCCAAGCACGACTTTGATATCATGACGGGGGCAGCGCTCGTATGCTTCTTCCAGGCGCTCGTAGAATGCATCCTTTTCTACGTCGTCCTTCTCTTCCGTCGGTGCATGAGCGCAGATAAACGATATGCTGAAAAATCGTACTTTTATGCGGATTGCAGCGAGACGCTCGTTCACGGGTGTGAACGACAGTACTCGGTGACGGAGTCTCTCTCCCACCACAAATCCCACGCCGAATCTGCGCTTGTCTTCGTGCCCACTCCAGTAGATGTTGCAAATTGTTCTGATCGTGTTTCCTCGCCCCGTCCATCGCATCTCTTGTATGGCGGTGATGTCAGCTTTTGCTTTCCTCAGGACCTCAACCAGCCGGGCAGCGGCACCTTCCCCATTAAGGGACCGGACATTCCAGGTACATGTCCTTATCTCATAATCCTTATTTCGTTTGCGGGTGTTGTCATTTAAAAAAGGGGTTCTCATATCCGAGGCTTTGTTGTTGAATTTCATTGGAACGTTGTTTTATGTGGTGGGTCCCAAACCCAACGCACAACCCGTTTCACGGGAGGTTGAATTCTATTACACGTTTGTATAGCGAGCCGCTTGATCCAAGACAGACGCCCGCTTGCAGCCGCACCACATGGTGATCAGACGCTGCTGTTTGAACCCCCCAGCAAGCCCTTAAACCGATTATGTCGGAGTGGCCTTACCAGGTTGTCGCCTTCTCACGTTTAGCTCACCACCAAACGGGTGTTCGGTGGTTACAGAGAGGATACTTGGGCGCAAAGCCCGGAAGTAGTGAGCTGCTTGAACCGCATGCAAAAGAATCACTCTGGCCATTCCCAGGTGAATGGCGATCAGAAACTTTCCCCACTTGCGTGGACTTCTGCACACGGCCCCATCCTCCATACACATTGTTTACAAAAATAAAATAAGTGGTTATACATTAAATTTATTTTAGCTCAGAATACCCAAGACGGTAGTAAATTTGTTTTGTTTGTGTAAACTTTGTGGTTATACTTATGGAATCAAATGCAAAAAAAATAGCTAATATAAATAAAATAAAATAAAATAAAAAAATAAAATTAAATTAATTAAAAGGAATTATGATAAAAGGAAGTAAAGGAAAGGAAAGAAAAGTAAAGAAAGGAAAAGAAAAGAAAACAAAAGAAAAGAAAAGGAAACGAAAGGAGAAGAAGGGAAAGGAAACGACAGGAAATGAGAGGAAAGGAAAGGAAAAGAAAAATAAGAAAAGTAAAGTAAAGAAATTAAATTTTTTACAGGATACATATGTTTACACATCAAACTCCACGACTACTTGGTACTCACGCCTTTCTTATTCGATAATCGTGACTAAACACGACAAATGCTTTCAATCGGCAAAAAGACGAACAGTACTGCCTTTATCATAAATATACAGTGTTTACAAATACCAAATAAGTGATTATTCATGTTAAATTTATTTTAGCTCAGAATACTCAAGACGGTATTTAATATGTTTTCTTTGTGTAATCTTTGTTGTTATACTTATGAAGTAATTGCAAAAAAATGACTAATATTAAATAAAGTAAATTAAAATAAAGTAAAATAAAATAAAATAAATAACAATAAAATAAAATACTAAAAACCAAATAAAATAATGTGGCGATTATTCTCAAACATGTACCATCCCTAACTCAATAACACTCCCACCACTAGTTAATCACAACTGAGATAACGATGGCTAAGCTTATGCATGCAAGCGTGTAACTAGGAAGAGGAAGAGAGATGGCGCGAGTGTTTGCGAATACGATGTAAAGAGGACATGCCAATAACGACACTTCCAGAACACGAAAAGCGAACAACCAAGAAAGTTCTCGGTGCGTAGGCAAGCACCCTGTTGGACTATATAAAGCGGTGACCAAGCAAGGCAGGGGATCAGTTTATTTTCAAGCGTTCAATAGTGAACTACTGCGAAGTTACCAAACTCTTAAATTTGTATTGCGTTTATTACTAGTAAATAAAACTAGCTATTAGTTACATTATCTGTGCGTGTGTTTATTCGACTTTATAGTGATCGCACCCAGGATTGATAATCAAGGAATCATCGAATTCGTCACAATTGGTGTCAGAAGCGGTATTGTTGAATAAATACCAGTGAATTTAAGGATAACAAGTACATGGCGAAGCTGAATGAATTAAAGATTCAGCAACTTAAAAATGAGGTGGAACAACGGGGACTAAACACTACAGGCAATAAATCAGAGTTACAGTCACGATTGCGAGAGGCTATGGAAGCAGAAGGAATCAACGTTGATGATCATGTTTTTCATCTTAAGGAGGAGGCATCGACAAAAATGGAAGAAAAAAAGGAGTCTCCGAATCCAGTAGCAACCGTGGACACAAACATGATATTGGCTGTATTAACTCAGATGTCGACTAAAATGGAAGAACAAGAGACGCGTATTACATCTCGAATTACATCTCGACTTGAAGAGCAGGAGTCGCGAATGTCGTCAAAATTCGAAGCACATGAGGAGCGTATATCCATGCAGGTGGCACAAATGTATTCGCAGTTGGAAGCACAGGAAGAGAGGGTTACGTCAAAACTAGAAGTGCAAGATGCACAACTCCAGGACAAAATTGAGGCTGAGGTGGTTGCTTTGAGAGGACGCATTCAGGAATTGCAACTAAATTGTCCTACGGCTTCAACTAGTATTCCCAAGGTAAACCCCCCATCTTTTGACGGTTCCGTTCCTTTCCAGGTATTTAAGCTACAGTTTGAGAAGACGGCAGCGGTGAATAATTGGGGCACTGAAGACAAAGTTGCTGCACTGTTAGTGGCATTGAAGGGTCCTGCAGCCGAAATCTTACAGACGATTCCCGACGGTGAACGCAATAATTATGAAGGATTGATGGGTGCAGTTGAGAGACGCTATGGTAGCGAACATCGAAAACAGATATACCAAATAGAGCTACAGAATCGCTGTCAGAAGGCTAATGAGACATTGCAGGAATTTGCATCGGATATCGAGAGGTTGGCCCATCTAGCAAATGCAGACGCACCTGTAGAGTATACGGAGAGGGTGAAAATCCAGTGTTTCATAAATGGAATACGCGATGTGGAGACAAAGCGGGCCACATATGCAAACCCCAAAAGGACATTCGCTGAAACGGTATCGCATGCTCTGACGCAGGAAACAGCCTCGCTTTTGAGTAAACCTGCATACAAGGCTCATCGCGTAGAAGTGGACACTCCGGCTTGGGAAGACAAAATTTTGGAAGCGTTGAACGGAGTACAGAAAAAAGTGATGGTGCCATTAAATGCTTTAAGTGCGGAAAACCAGGTCACATAGCACGTTATTGCGGCTCTGGCTCCAGTAACCCCAGCAATTCAGGTGGACGAAAACGCACAGCTGAAGGAGATGAGCAAACCCCCCAACCAAATCAGTCGTTAAACTAAATCGAGCCAGCCGAAAGGGGAGTGGGCTGGCTCCCGCAACTGAATGCCCCATAATCTCTGTCTCACCGATCGGAAGGAAAGCTAGTAATGTTACTGTTGTAGCAGATGTGGATGGAAAAGAGCACGTACTAACTGTGGATACAGGCGCATCGCATTCCATAATTCGATCTGATTTAGTCAACAAGGAGGTGAGACCATTGCATGGAGCAAAGTTACGTACGGCCACTGGTGAGGACACCCATGTCATAGGAGAAGTAACATGTGAAATCGCAATTGGGAACGTGGCCGTTCTACACAGGTTTATAGTAGCATATATTGTTGACGAAATCATAGTTGGTGTAGACTTCTTAAGCGAGCAAGGCATCAAGATCGACATGCAAAACAGGATTATGAATTACCAGAACATGGATGTGCCATTAAATTTTGGTTACGAAAACAAATACGTTAGTAAGCGAGTGCTTGTGGAGGAGAGCCAACAAATTCCACCGAAGTCGGAAGCAATCATATGGGCAAAGATTGATGAAGATTATGGGACAAACAAGTTGTGGGTTGTCGACGCAGCAAACAAATCAAGGACGAACATATTAGTAGGAAAAACCTTGGGCATGACAAAACAAGATGGACGTGTACCAGTAAGAGTACTAAATGAGTTCAAATCGCCGATTCAACTTTCCAAAGGCGCAAAATTGGGGCAATGCCAAGAGGTCGAGGTAGTTATCAATTGTGAACAGCTTCAGGAAAATGATTCTACCATCAAGATTAATATTTCAGATGATATCACGTCGTGGACGGCAGGCCTCGAAAAAGACCATCAGAAAAAGGAAAAGGAACTTCTATCAAAGTACTCGAGCATATTTGACAAGGATAGTTCTAAACCAGGTCGGACTAAAGTTGTGAAGCATCAAATTGATACTGGTGATGCAAGGCCCATCCGCCAAGCTCCTCGTAGTATTCCATTGGCCAAACGCCAAGTAGTAAGAGAAATTATACAGGAAATGAGTGACAGCGGCGTGATCGAACCATCAGCTAGTCCATGGAGCTCACCGGTAGTACTAGTGAAAAATGAAAATTGATGGAAAAATGAGGTTCTGTGTGGATTACCGGAAATTGAACGACGTAACCAAGAAGGACAGTTATCCATTGCCAAGAATCGACGATACTCTGGACTCGTTATCTAGCACGAAATGGTTTTCCACACTGGACTTGAAAAGCGGATACTGGCAAGTGGAGGTAAAGGATGAAGATAAAGAGAAGACGGCTTTCAGCGTTGGAGAAGGGCTTTGGCAATTTACGGGAATGCCCTTCGGGCTATGCAATGCTCCAGCTACTTTTGAGAGACTCATGGACCAGATACTAAAAGGATTGCACTGGCAAACATGTTTGGTGTACCTCGACGACATCATCGTGCTGGGAAAAAGCTTTGAGGAACACCTAAAGAACTTGGAGGAAGTTTTCCAAAGAATAGCTGGTGCTGGTCTGAAACTAAGTCCCAAGAAGTGTTCCTTGTTTAAAAAGGAAGTAAGTTATTTGGGTCACAAGGTAATTACGGAGGGAATCCGCACTGCTAAGGAAAAGATCGAAGCCGTAAAGGATTGGCCAAGACCGAGAAATTTGCATGAGTTACGGAGCTTCCTTGGGCTGTGCACGTATTATCGCCGATTTGTACCAAATTTTGCCAGCGTAGCTGGTAGTCTCCATGACTTTACAAGGAAGAATATGAGTTTTGAATGGAAGAAGGAACAGGAGGTGGCTTTTCAAACATTGAAGGAACGACTACGCACTGCCCCGATGTTAGCATATCCAATTCCAGGTTCAAAGTTTATTCTGGATACAGATGCGAGTGGTTATGCTATAGGAGGTGTTTTGGCTCAGATTGTTGATGGACAGGAGAAGGTAGTTGCATACTATAGCCTAACAATTGGGAAGCCTGAAAGGAACTATTGTGTAACCCGGAGAGAACTGTTGGCATTGGTAGAGTGCGTTAAGCATTTCCACAAGTATCTCTATGGGCAGCGATTCCACGTCAGGACAGACCACGCAGCGTTGAAATGGCTCTTACAGTTCCGTAATCCGGAAGGTCAATTGGCACGGTGGATAGAGCGATTGCAAAGTTATGACTTTTCCATAGAGCATAGCAAAGGTAGCACCCACGGAAATGCTGATGCAATGTCACGGAGACCATGTAACATGGAATGCAAACATTGTTCCAAAGCTGAGGCCAAGGAAGACATTATAGAAATGCGGCTCATGACTATAACACCTACGGACGAATGGGACATGGATCAATTAAGGAGGTTTCAGCACGAAGATCCAGATCTTACACGTGTAATGCAAGGAATCGAACGAAACGAGCGACCATCAAGAGAGAAGATGTCAGCAGAAAGTCCTGTTGCCAAGTCATATTGGGCACATTGGAATAGTTTGCAATTAGAATCCGGTTGTTTGCATCGAATATGGGAGAGTGAGGATGGTCAATGTGTTCGAAAGCTGATAGTCGTCCCAAGGAAAAAAATCCCTGATGTACTCAATGAATTACATAACGGTCCAAGCGGAGGTCATCTTGGAGTCACGAAGACCTTGGAGAAAGCCAAGCAAAGATTCTATTGGGTTGGTTGCGGTCAATCGGTCGCGGAGTGGATTGCCAACTGTAAAGTATGCATCAAAACTAAAGGACCGAAATCAAGGAGCCATGGCCAAATGAAACAGTATAACTCAGGTGCGCCATTTGAGAGGATAGCCATGGATGTAGCTGGTCCATTTCCTACTAGCAAACTCGGAAACAAATATGTACTGGTGGTTATGGACTATTTCAGCAAATGACCAGAAGTGTACCCTATTCCAAATCAAGAGGCAGAAACAATAGCAGAAGTGTTTACTAACAATTGGGTAGCTCGGTTTGGTGCACCGATGGAGATACATTCTGACCAAGGCAGAAATTTCGAATCAGCTGTGTTCCAGGAAATGTGCAAGACATTGGGCATTCGGAAAACTCGAACAACTGCACTACATCCTCAGTCAGATGGCATGGTGGAACGATTCAATAGAACCTTGGAAGAGGAGCTGAGGAAAGTAGTGGATAAGTTCCAGAAGGATTGGGATACTCACATCTCCTTATTCCTAATGGCATATCGCTCTGCAGTACATGAAACAACTGGTCAGACTCCTGCAAAGGTAATTTTGGGGAATGATCTTCGATTGCCAGCTGACTTAAAGTTTGGGATAAACGCTGATGCAGGAGTAAATGCTCGGAAATCTACTAGCGTATTGGAAGAAGAAATGAGAGAAATTCACGACCTTGTGAGACAACGGACTAAGGTCATGAGCGATAAGATGAAGGCCAGGTACGACAGAGCAACAAATTCGGAAGGTTTTATAGAAGGAGATTTAGTGCTGCTATACAACCCACAGCGTAAGAAAGGTTTGTCCCCAAAACTACAATGTAACTGGGAAGGCCCATACAAAGTCATAAAACGGATCAACGATGTGGTATATCGCATACAAACTATGGGAAGGCCAAGGAATAAAATGAAGGTGGTCCATTTAGAAAGGCTAGCTACGTTTGGTTCCGGCAATGTGTCTGATCGGGACGATCAGTCTTAGGTGGAGGGCAGTGTGGCGATTATTCTCAAACATGTACCATCCCTAACGCAAGAACACTCCCACCACTAGTTAAACGCAACTGAGATAACGATGGCTACGCTTATGCATGCAAGCGTGTAACTAGGAAGAGGAAGAGAGATGGCGCGAGTGTTTGCGAATACGATGCAAAGAGGAGATGCCAATAAATAACACCGACCCTTCCAGAACACGAAAAGCGAACAACCAAGAAAGTTCTCGGTGCGTAGGCAAGCACCCTGTTGGACTATATAAGGTGGTGACCAAGCAAAGCAGGGGATCAGTTTATTTTCAAGCGTTCAATAGTGAACTACTGCGAAGTTACCAAACTCTTAAATTTGTATTGCGTTTATTACTAGTAAATAAAACTAGCTATTAGTTACATTATCTGTGCGTGTGTTTATTCGACTTTATAGTGATCGAACCCAGGATTGATAATCAAGGAATCCTCGAATTCGTCACAATAATTTTTAATTAAATTAAATTAATTTAAAGGAACAATGATAACTGGAAAGAAATTGAATGAAGGAAAAGGCAGGAAAAGTAAAGTAAAAGGGAGGAAGGGAAATGAAAGGAAAGGAGAGAAAAAAAAGGAAAGAAAATAAAAGGAAAGGCAAGGAAAGGAAGGAAAAGGAAAAGTAAAGTAAAGGACAGGAAAGGAAAGGAAAAAAGACTGGTGAAAGAAAAGAAAAGCATATAAAATAACAATATATTAAAGTAAAGGTACAGCACAGAAGAGAATGGAAAGAAGGCCAAGAAAGGAGTAGCTAATAACAAAAATAAATTAAAGTTTTGTGCTTGAAATACGTCCACTGGACGAGGTCTAATTTAATAAAATTTATGTACAAACTCCATGAGTACTTGAAACTCACGCCTCTTTTTTAGTATAATAGTGGGATACGAGCAATGACAAGCGACCGCCTACTCCTCTTTCTCAATTCCGGACGTCCTTGGTAAACAGTGCGCTTCCAGCCCAGAACACAGGATAGATGTACCAGCGGTCAATCGACTATTCTCAGTCTACAGGACAATAGTGTGGTGGCTGGCAGTCGGGTTGAACTACACAAGAAAAATGCTGGGAAAAGTACCGATTATATAATGTACCAGAGGCTCTGCACGTGATATCCTACCATACCAAATACATGACCTGCAAATGGTATGTCCCGTACCTCCTCTCCTAACACCAATCTCGCTTCAGTCCATATTCGATACCACTTTCCTGGACCTCCGTTAGAAGAGCTTAATGACGATTTTCAAAATGATCGTGCCCATTAGGCAGGGAGAAGTACCGTTAACAACAATAACAACTTATCTGGGCGGTTTTTCATTTGTATGGTAATATCTTCTTTTATATTTTTTTACCATTCCTACTGAGGGAATAAATCTACCAACAAAATTGTCTGCATTTTATAAAAATAACGATCGAACGCCAGCTTTTCGGTCCACAATTTTTCTGTACAGAATATTCGTCTGGGGGGTAGAGACCAGTTCAATATTTTCCAATTTTTTAAGCTCAGTAGTTGCGCCCCATGTAATATATGCTCAGCCACCCGTGCCAAACTCCAATTTTTAAATTATTAAATTTTTAATTTTATTTTTAAATTTGATTTTCGTTCAGATTTCAAATAAACGTCAACCAAATTGAAACTGTTTGTCCCCCTTCAACAACTGCAAAATTGTTTTTGTAATTTTATTTTCGATAGGTTTTCGTCAGTATTACCATAGTGGAATCACACTGTATTACAAACAATAAATACAGGAAAAATCCAAGAAAAATAAGTAGTGTCATATGGGCACCAGCCGGTCCAACACCGGCTATGCGATCCCCAGTATTTCTGCGCAGAACATACTTTTGCACTTTTCGGAACATTCTATATTGGTATCTACAACAACCAAATGAAAATGACAGAAAATTTTCAAATTGAATTGTAAATATCTATTGATAGAAATAGAAAATCTAATTTCTGATTTCGGATTATTGTTACCGAATTCAAAACGCATATTTTTTAAATTTTTTGCCAATAACTTCTCATTGAAACAAAACATTTATTTTCCGCTTTCGGATTATTGATTCCGAGGTCAAAACGTGTCTTTTGTTACCTTCTTCAATATTTTTTGACGTGTTTTAGCAGTTTTGACGTGTTTTAGTGGTTATATAGATTTAAATTTTTTTAATTTAAACCATCTGGCAAAGCTGCTCCGTTGGTGCAACCAAACCTAAGTTTGCGGTGTTTTCAGTCGACAGCTGATTGGATTGTTATCTGGAGAAATATTTAATATTGAAAATATATAATAAATACATAATTTTTCCTACAATTTTAATAATTTTTATTTTAAGGTAGGTTATTGCTTGAACTTATAGGCATTAATTATATATTTAAATTTTATTTATATATATATTAGGTAAATAATATCCACAATGCATTAATTTTTCGTTCTGAAGGTAAGTTAAGAAAATTTATAAGATTGAGCAAACTTTGGACGTGTTATTTTGTTGATTCTCATGATTTTGGTTTTGTGTGGGATACCTATCTTCCACTGAATATCTCGGAGGCTCATCTGAAATATGTATAAGTAATAGTAGCTTTTATTCCCAAAACACGTACAAGTTTCAATAATTGTTATACCTTCGACAACTACTGATTTTTCGTTTCGACATGATATTCCACGGATATCACTAAAAAATTGCCGCACCTTTCCCTTTTCCTTTCCAGCTTCCTGTGAGATTTGTTGTGTTATTTGGCTTCCGTGTTGCTGCATATTGTTGATATCGTCTTGAAATGCCTTTTTCCCACGTTCGACTACATCGTCAAATTCGTTGTCGTACATGTTCGGACTTTCGAATGGATTACCTGTGGAATTTTGTGTTGAATTAACTGACGCCATAGTACGTTCATCATCTTCGCCGACGATAGTGTTGGTTTTCGGTCCACCTTCTTTAGATCTGGCTTCTGAAGTGTATGACACTGAATCATCCTCTGCAGGTGGGGGCTTTAGATTTTTACCCTGAAATATTGTATTTATGTTTTCTTTGGCACCCTGCACTTCAGTAGAAATTTTTGCGGCTACTGTGTCTACAGCATCTTTAGTGCCGTCAGACATTTTAATGAATACATTACCGACGGCGTTTTTGGCTTCAGTCGCCACTTTTCTTGCGCTACTTCCTATACCTTCTATAGTGGCTTTGGTGTCATTTCTGAAATGCTTGGCATTTTTTTCCACCGTTGCGACTGCATCGCGTGCACCTGAAGCAGCACGCTTAGAAATTGTTTCTACAGAATCTCGTACATCAATGGCGGCATCTTCCAATTTGTGCGTCAAAGTATTGGTAGAATTTTCAGCATTTGATTTTAAATCCGTTAGTTTTCTCTCTGTACCCACACTAATGTTTTCAGCTTTTGTGGGTAAATCGTTCTTTAATACGGAAACAGTCTCTTCCACTTGTTTAGTTTTTGTAGACAACCCTTCCATGCTATCTGGTTCTATAGAATCAAGTATTTCTGTTGTGGCGATAGCTGTGTGCATTCTCGCGTTTTCTATTTCTCTGGCAAAGATATCATTTGCGTTCTTGTTTCCAGATTTCACATCGATTTCTACCTTTTTAACATCTTGTCCGATAACTTCTGTTACTTTTTTGTTTGCGCTGTCTACTTTATCAGTCAAGATATTATCTACGTTTTCGCTCTGTGATTTAATATCTGTATGCATCGTTTTCAAATCGTCATCGATAGGGCTGGACTTTGCAAATATATCCTCATATTTTTTTTCTGACTTACTTTCAGCGGTGTTCCTTTCTTGTGACTGTACAAAGCTTTCGGCTTCTGAATTAACTTTTATAACCTGGTTTTTTGATGTATTGGGCATATTATCTTTTGCTATCACTTTTCCTTTAAACATTTTTCCAGCACTAAGGACATTCCCACTTGTTGCTTTGTGCGTATTATTAAAATTGTTAAGTACGTTGTCCGATTGTTCTTTATTGCCTTCAACATGCTCCTCCGAAGAATCAACGTTACTTTCAGTATCTTCCGTATCTAACGAATCTCCTTTGACATTGTCTGTCACATCCACTCCATTGTTTATGAAACGAATCTCGTTTACAATTATTGTACTATCCATTGGGTCAGTTGTGGTATTGATTTCAACCAAAAGGTGCTCGTCTTCCTCTAATGGTAGTGTAGCAAGTGCTTGAACTGTTGAATAAAATTAATAGTACTAAAAGGTATTATGAAAAGTTCTATCATATTAAAATAGCTACTATTTAATATTTTAAGTAAAATTTTAGATATTTATAAATACGAGAAACTTTAAATCGGAGTATTGAAGACGTTTGTATATGGTTCCGGCTTTGTCTAGTCAAGAGTTTCAGTTTCAGTATAACCTTTGCGTCTATGACTGGACTGGACTAACCATCGTTTCAGCTCAGTGCAGGCCAATACTCTGCTGCCAAAGTCACGTGACGATGGAAACACTAGTCGATGCAGCATTTGCCATTTACATAGAGCTCGATCAACTCATAATTATATAATTTGTGCTTTATTGTTGTTGTTGTTCACCATCACGGAAGGCCAAGAAAACTGGCAGTTTGAACCGGGTCGCACTAGAGCCAGATTGGTGTCAGAGGAGTAGGTTTTACTGAACATTTAAAGAGAGGGTTGAGTCTGTAGAACCCTTAACAATATCCAGATCGAATTTGAGATATAGTGACTTAGTTTCCCCAAGCAGGATGGTTTTCTCTTCAGCTATTTCAGGTGGTTGGATGTCGGTAACTGGGTTCACATACCGAGATCTGAGGTAGGTATCTACCGCCTGTGGGTCACGGAGTGAACGGCTAAGTGTTGTGTTTCCGGGTCCCACTTTAGGATCTTGTTGCGGCTTTGTACCTTAGTGGCATGACTGGCTAAGGTGGCACTGTTGCCAGACGTCACACCCAAGATTTTAAGGTTGACTGTTGGTAGCATTTCGCCATGAACGTGGACGTTTAATTCTTGCCTTATCTGGGGAAAAGGTCGTGGAGATAACTGTTGATCCTCATGCAGAGTTCGTCGGAGGAGGGGCCTTGTCCATAAAAGTTCAGTTGTTGACGTAAGAAACTATGTAAACTCCTTCAGTGGGGGAGAGGCATCAATATATAGAAATTAAACCAGATGGGGAGAGGACACAAAACTATGTCACCCTCCGTCCACCCTTGCGGGTTAGGGGGTTAGAATATGCCCGAGGTAGGCATGCCTGTCCTAAGAGGGCGACTAAAATTCACAAAGGTAATGACGGTCAGTCTACTTTATTACTAGAGGACGCTAAAACTATGTCACCTTTAACAACCTTACAAGAGCACTGACCTTGTGGAACGTCATCTGAAAGGAAGTGCTGGGAGAAAGGGCCATCAGGGCGTAGAACAAGGTTACCGTCAGATTTCTACCAGTATTATCAAAAATCTGGTGTAGGTGTTTGTATTCATGGGATTTGGTATCTTCTGACAAAAAATAAACACCCAAGTATGTGAGTATTAGTAAATTTCGTCATCTGCATCCATCAGCAGTCTCGTCTTGAAGGAAAGGCGATCCAGGAATATTTTCTAGAAATCACAGAGTGCCCCTTCGATGAGTAGCCTTTGTGTCTCAGAAATTCTAGAAAACATCTTTTTCAGCCATTCTTATCACCCCGAACCTTGACTGCGAGTATAATATCAAGTTAACATACCATCTTTAAGTAGATCATCTTTTCGTTCGGCTTCAGAAATGTTTTCCAAACTATCGATAAGTTCTGGTGAAGTCAGTTCAATATGATCATGATCCATGGCCGCTTCATAGGAATAATTGCGTAAGGGAGTTGTTTTCTTGATAGTCGTCGGGGTGCTCGCAGTTGTGCCGCTCTCAGGATATGGAGTGTGTGGACGCAGGTGTATATCAATTGTTGGAGAAATTTTATTGCTCATTGTTACTGGGGTGGAGGGTTCAACTGATTTACTTGATTTCTCTGATTCACCAGATGAATGTAATTCATTGTGCACTACAATGGCGGCCGCAGCTATAACATGATTTACTTTATCGCCTTTATTATCTCTTCTAATCATCTGATTATTCTCATTAAATTGCTGTTCTACTTCTTGCTGAGGTCCATAATCTTTCCTTTGAGCAGAATCGTAAACGCGTACGAGTGTACCTCTTATTTCTGCTGCAGAATCTCCATTAGTTTTTCCACCATTCGTTCTCATTTGAAATCTCTCCGCCTCCGGTTTTGGTGTGATTTGCCTTACATCATTCACCATCACATTCCTATTTATATCCGATAACTTTGTCGGTTCTGTTTCACCTGTCTCACTATCTTTGTTCTCAACTCTTGTGCCACTATGTCCTGTAATACGACTTCTATCCTCCGAACCATTTATAAAATTTGATGGCATAACAAAAGTCTGACTAGCGTAACGATGTGGTTCAGTGGTAGATACGCCAGTCGCTGAAATTGTAGAAGAACGCGGTATACCATGTACTAAAATGTGCTGATTACCTACAGCAACATCAAGTAATCGTAAGTTTTTAAATTTGGAAATTTCACGAAATGTTTTTAGATGATGACCACTTTCAGAAAATGTAGTGTAAAATTTATTGGCTTTTGTTAGAACAGTGTAGAATGAAAACCCTTTTAATAGTTTCCAAATTGGACCATTTTCCTCACTATCATAATCGTAAAATCGTTGAAATATTAATGTTTTCGAACGTAGAGATTCAATGCTGCGATAGATACTACCTGTATTCGTAACAATATAGATTTCATTTGTTTTTGAAACATGCATAAAAACTATTTGTTCTGTAGGTGCAAGATTTTGTTGCAGTTCGGTAAATTGTGAAAAGACAAACTCGTTAAGAACACCCGTAAGATAAAGTTTGCCGGTTGTGGTAAGCACCAGTGTCGACTCCGGACCACATACAAAGTGTTGTACTGGTGCAACTAGCTTTATTTCGTAAGGGCTCCGAACTGTTTTATCGTTGGACAAACCAAGCTGATAGCTCTGATTAGAACCCCATGCAATTAGACGACCAAGACCTGCAATGAAAAAGTGAATAAATAGTACACAGATGAGTCGGATCTTTGGTTTAGTTATTATAAAAAATCTCAATTCAATACTTTGTTTTAGGTTTGGTTTCAGTTTCGTTTCGGTTTCTCAATAAAAGACAAACTTAAATCATCTGTAAATGCATCGGTTTATGTAAAATGAAAAATCTTCTATTTAGAAGGGGCGGGGTCGGCGAAGTATGGGCAACAGTCAAGGCCCTATTTAATCCGACCAAACACAACGACAAGGCCTCCATTACATTTGGTGACAGCGTCAAGTAGGACCCCAAGCGATGTGCGAGGTCTATTTGCTAACAGTTTATAATGCATCAACCTACCGACAACAGTTTATAATGCATCGACCAAGAGACGAGCCATCCGTCGGGCGCATAAACACAGATTCAACACAGCGCCCACCTTCGTCATTGCTAAGATATGGATACTAAAACCTGGGAAGCCGGAAAATCATCTCTACTGTCGCCGGTTGCGAAGTTATTAGAGACCACTCTGCTCCCCTAATAGACAGCAAATTTGCACTTTGTCAAACATCAACATGGCTTCCGCAAGTCAAATAGCACATATTCCAAAAGGTTTTAAAGAGTTCAACGGATGGCTTTGGTTGGGATCAGCTGGCCTTATCCTCCAGCCACCAATCTGAAATGGATGTCATGCTTGGTATATCGTCGCATTTCTCCTTCAACCACGTAACTACACTTTGTTAAAAAAATAGTTTTATGGTTTTAGGTCTAGAGATAGAACGCCTGCTGCAAGTTGGGCCTTAGATATCACACTTGTCATGATACAGTATGGCTTCAATCCTAATCGATTATGACCCAACAATCTACTATTGCTAAGAGTAATAACACTCGGCGCCTTTTCACCACATGGTCAAAAACTCGGCAGAACGGTCTAGCGTAAAATCTAAGTTTTAGTAAATGCTTACTGGTCATCAAAACAAAATGCTCATTTCCGGCTAATACAGTCGTATAGTACTCTGCTTCTTCATTTTTAATCAGACAATTGTCTAGCTCGTCAATACGAAATGGTTTGCGTATGACTTCAAATTGCTCATCCGCTAAGGTGGTCGTTGTGAAATTGTGCGAAACATTGGCTCCAGATGGAAAAATATTACGACCACTAAAGAATAACTCATTTGAATCTGCAAAAAGGAATAAATAGAAATTAACAGATTTAGATATAAGAATTCTCAAATTTGAACTTACGAGCCAACATTATCGACCAATCATTTCCAAAAGCGATGTCAACAATTTTCAAACCCAATGTTTTTAATGACTTGACGCAAGTGGGTTTTGTAATTATATCGCCATGACTTGTCTTTGTGTTCTTCTCGTTATTATTGTTGTGATTGGAATGATTACCAATACCCAGCTGGCCATAATTATTTTCTCCCCAAACAAATAATCGTCCACTTTCTGTAAACGAAACAATAAATTAATGAATGCGATAGGCTAAATGCACTCTAATTGTGTTAAATTGCTTTTTGATCTGGGGTTAAATCATGAATTAAATTCCAAATGCATATACACATATAAGCTACATTCAGACTATACTTTGAAACCAGGGTTGGGCCATTTTGATTCAGGGACTTGTGACGCGTTTCTGTTTCGTTATTGTTCCACAGGTATGTAAAGAGACTCTGAAAAACGATACTCCTTTGTAACAAAAAAAAAAAAATAACAATTTCCTTGAAACGGTTCAGCAGAAACAAAACCTGTGGCAAAACTGCCTACAGATCAGAGTTGTTAAGGAATGCATTCATGTCGAAGTGCAATCCATGCATTCCCATTCACTGAATAACAATTTTGGATTTCAGCCTTTATTCCATTTTTTGGAATAAGGAATGCAAATTTGCAGGACAGGATTGCGGTAGTATATAGAAACCAATTATCAGCACAATTAGAAAAAAAAACACATAAGCATAGTTAACACATAGTTTACAAAGAAATGCGGAATGCAATCCAGTGAGTGAAAAGAATGGAATAAAAGATAGGAATAATTGCATTCTTTAAGGGATTAAAAAATGTAATCTTCTTAAAAGTTCAAATGAGTAGAATTTGTGGTTAAATAAAAAGTTAGTTTGACAAGCTTACCACATAAGATGGTATTAATTATTTTACAACTTAGCAGTAATTAGTTTCTATTTCGAACCACCTTTTAAATGTAAGTTATAAAGTTCTTTTTTTTAATATTTTGTTCAATGTTATATGTAGTAATGTTCCTTGGTTTTTGTAATTCATATTGTTCCGTTTTAAATTATTGTATTTTCCAAATATATAGAATCGGAATATGAAGAAGCCAAGGAAAATTGGCGAAACGTCGGCTGTAAGGTGAAACAAACTAGTTTTATTTGCACCACAGTAGGTTAGATCGGAAAAGCTTAACAAATCGCATCACAAATAAAGAACCGATCGGAAGAATTCAATTTATTAAAATTGCACATGTATAAGTTAATATATGGTCAATTTAATTGATATAAATGATTTATTTCAAATAAATACTTTGAAAAATATTCTAAAAAAATACTTAAATAGTTTTTAGAATAATCAAAGATAACATTTCTTGAAGAAATTGTAATAAAAAAAATGTATAAAAAGAGCATTGAGTTTTTGGATAGACTTCAGTTTTGATTCAGCTTTCATTTATGTTACAGTTTTATTTGATATTAAATAAATTTTGAAAAGAAAAATATACTAATTTTTCATTGGCGCCCAACAACAAAAAAAAACTGAATTTTTAAAATCCTTATAATAGGATAAAAAGTATATATAGTTTATTCAGCAAAAATCCTTATAAAAGGATAAAACTAAAATCCTTACAAGAGGATAAAATTTTAATAATTGTGTAAAAAATATCCTTATAATAGGACAATATTAAAAAGTTTTGTGTGAACCAATCCATATCAAAGGATACAAACAAAATTTAGCGGGCTTTACCAAAAAGAAACTAATTAGTGAAAATAAAAATCCTTTCGAAAGGATAACTAGAGACTTTATACATCCATAAAGGATTATAACTCTAAATAATTAAAAATCTTTGAAACGGAATTAAACACAAAATTTTCAAAAGAAACGAATTTGCGAAAAATTGCACAATAATTATGCAATAAAGTGAATAAACATTAAAGAAATGCATTTGCTCGTTGCGGTGAAAGTAAATAAATATAAATAATGTCATGAAAATCTCTGACAGTAATTGAACTTTTGAAATTAAATGAAAAATTTTATGGATAAATAAAAAAGAAAGACGAAAGTCAAAGAAATGTGTGACAACAATTTAACATTTAAAAAAAATTTATACAAATTTTGTGAGAAAATAACAGAAGACTAAAGAAACGAACTTCATATATTATCATACATATGGAAGTCCTTTTATGTGAAATTAAAATTAAATTCCAAGCATTGTGGTGAATAACACTAATTAACCACTCCGAGGTAATCACTTGCAAAATAATTTGGAGAAATAAAATTTGATTTAAACAATATTATTGACTGTGAGATTGCCAATCATCAATCAATTACAGAATATTATAGATGGGATTACAATAACACAATCAACAATCAATTTCAAACCATTTAAGCTTAGATTGAAGCAGCGTTCAAGTTCGTCAGATTCAATAATAGCTGTTCGTTAGTTAAGTATTTGAGTTATTGTAATTTTATTTACTATAATTTAGTTTAAATTAATTCACTATAATTTAATTTACCACACTTTCTTTTAATTCAGTACTTCAATTATATTTTATTTCGTTTTAACGAAACGTTTATTCATTTTAAAATTTTTTTTTTTTTTTTTTTTCTGATTTTGCTGTTTAACTATGGTTGACCGCGGAACTGTTCTGAGCTTAGTAGAAGCTGCAATAGAAACAGCTAAAGATGAGTTGGGAGATCAGATTAGGGAATTATCTGCATCTCTTCAGAGGTTAAGTCCACCAAGAGTCGAAATACATACTCCCGTCTCTATAGTTCCCGGAGTTCAAAATACTCACACCGATTTAAGTTTAATTAAATCATTGCCTGAGTTTAAGGGAATTATTATTGAATACCCTGCGTGGAGGGAAGCAGCAAAGTTTGCATTAAATTATTATAATGAAGGTTCGGAAGGATATTATATTGCAATGGGTATATTTCGTAATAAAATAACGGCTTCCGCGAATGAAAATTTAAGCTCTTTTAATACGCCACTTAATTTCAAGGCAATATTGTCAAGATTAGATCTTCTTTACGCTGATAAAAGACCATTGCACATTTTAGAAAATGAATTAAATACGCTTAGTCAAGGAAATCAAACAATTGATCAATATTATGATACCGTTGATAAGCAATTAACCTTAATTATAAATAAAAATATTATGACTTATAGCGGTAATGAAATTTTAACAAATGCCTTTAATCAAAAAGCTAGAGAAAACGCACTTAGAGTTTTTATATCAGGGTTAAGGCGTCCGCTTTGTGATACATTATTTTCTGTAAGTCCAATTGATTTACCTACAGCACTTGCCACAGCTCAAGAGCTACAACATAATAGGCAAAGGTATGACTTTGCAAATACGTTTGCTGCTGCAAGCTCATTTCAAAATTCTTCGTCTTCTTTTATACGTCGTAACAATTATAATCAACCTATCTACCGCGCCTTTAATCAAACGGGTACAGAACAAGTCCCTATGGAAGTAGATTATCAAAGCTCGAACTTTAGGAGGGAAACTGATTTCAAGAATAATTTTATGAAAAATCCGCAGAACCAACAGAATCATCCAATACAATCAAATTTTCAACAGAATTCTACTTCTAGATTATTTAAGTATAATAATCCCAAAAGAACACATGAAGTCAATACTTCTACTCAATCTCCATTTTACAAGCTTCAAAGGATTAATGCCATAGAAAATAAAGCTTGTTATTCAGAAAAAGGGTCTGAAAATTGTGAATATGAATCTTTTGAAGAAGTTAATTTTTTAGGATAAAATCGAACTTGCCATTCATTACTCGAACACTTCCGAATGGACAAGTTCTTAAAATTCTTATTGATACTGGAACATCAAAAAATTATATTAAACCTTTTGACTTTTTAAAAGGTATAAAAAAAGTAGATTTACCTTTTCAAATAAAATCCATAAATGGATTAAATAATATTTCAGAAAAATGTCGGATTAATATATTAGGTATGACCACAACATTTTATATTTTATCAAAATTGAATACCTTCGACGCAATCATTGGTTATGATTTTTTGAGTGAAATTGAGGCTCAAATAAATATCAAAGAAGGGTTTCTCTATCACAAGTTAGGAAAGGAGAAGATTAGTCATTTTGAATGTCAACAAGTAAATACGCTAAACAATGACGAGTTGCCTATCAAAATTCGTGATTTAATTCAACAAAATTTTGATGCATTCGCGCAACCTAATAGAGTCTTACCTTATAATACTCGTGTTGAGGCTACAATAGATACAACCATAGATAAGCCAATTTTTTCTAGAAGCTATCCTTATCCCATATCTGCAGGAAGATTCATAAATGAGGAAATAGAATCTCTGCTTATTGATGGTATAATTCGAAAATCATATTCTGCGTATAATTCACCGGTACATGTAGTTACTAAAAAAGGGTTGGACGATGAAGGCAATCAAAAACTAAGAATGGTAATTGATTTTCGAAAACTTAATGAACACACTACTTCAGATAGGTATCCCATTCCGGATATTTCTGTAATTTTAGCAAATTTAGGACAGTCAAATTTTTTTACTACTTTGGATCTTAAATCTGGTTTTCATCAAATTTCTCTTGCGGAAAAAGACAGACATAAAACTGCATTCAGTATTAACAATGGCAAATATGAATTCTGTCGATTGCCTTTCGGACTAAAAAATGCTCCAAGCATATTTCAGAGAGCCATTGATGATATTTTACGTGACAGCATTGGAAAAATCTGCCATGTCTATGTTGATGATATTATCATATTTTCATCTGATGAACGCTCGCATTTTCAGCATGTTGATTTTATTCTTAAAAAAATAGAAAAGGCAGGTATGCGTGTGTCGCTTGAAAAATCAAAATTCTTTAAGTCTGAGGTAGAGTTTTTAGGATTTATTATTTCGGGAAAAGGCATACGTACATGTAGTGATAAAATTGATGCGATTGTGAATTATGAAGAACCTAAGTCACTTAGATCTTTACGGTCATTTTTAGGTCTTTCGGGCTATTATCGACGATTCATAAAAGATTATGCTCATATATCTAAACCCCTAACTAAATATTTGAGAGGTGATAATGGTCATATAAAACAATCGAAGTATGTAAAAATCTCTTTGGATGATGAAGCAAGAAAATCTTTTGAAAAATTAAAGTCAATTTTGGCTTCTGAAGATGTACTTCTCCAGCATCCTAATTATTCAAAGCCATTTGAAATTACAACAGATGCTTCTTCAGTTGCCTTAGGAGCTGTATTATCCCAAAATGGTAGACCTATTACAATGATATCTAGAACTCTCTCAAGAGTTGAAGAAAATTATGCCACAAATGAACGTGAGCTCCTTGCAATTGTTTGGGCAATTCAAAAACTGCGCCATTATTTGTACGGTATAAAAAATATTCATATATATACTGACCATCAACCACTTACATTTGCAATTTCTGACAAAAACCCGAATTCAAAAATTAAAAGATGGATGGCTTTTATAAATTCTTATGCTCCAAAATTCTTTTATAAACCTGGTAGAGACAATAAGGTTGCTGATGCTCTTTCCCGACAGTATATTCATAGTTTTGAAAATTCTATAAGTAATCAAACAGTTCATAGTGAAATTTCCTATTCAGATGCAATAAAATCAATAAAAAATCCAGTTAATCAATTTAAAAATCAAATTATTCTTTTCACTTCTAATCATAACAGCAAATTTTCGAAAACTATTTTCAAAAATTTTACAAGACATACCATTAATTTCAAAACTGCTGAATATCTCCTGCAAGCACTTCGGCACTGTGTTAATACAGATGTTGTTAATGGAGTTTGCTGCACAAAATTTATTCATTCTGAGAAATTAGTAATAGATTTAACGAATAAAGCTGATCAAATAGAAACCGTAACGATGGAACATAATAGGGCACATCGTGCTTTACAGGAAAATTACAAGCAGTTAATAGAAGAATATTACTTTCCTGATATGAAAAATACCCTTAAAGCCATTACGAAAAATTGTAGAATATGTTTAGAAAATAAATATAACAGGCATCCTGCAGAGCTTGAAATCGGAGAAACTCCAATTCCTGAATACCCTGGAGAAATTTTACATATTGATATTTTTTCAATTGATAAACAACATTTTTTAACTTGTATTGATAAATTTTCGAAATTTGTTCAAGTAGTACCTATCTCATCTAGATCGATAATAGATATAAAACCTGCATTATTTGTATTATTAAATCATTTTAAAAAAACTAAGCTTATTGTTTCTGATAATGAAAAGTCGTTTCAGTCAAATACAATAAGTAACATGTTAAAAAATCACTTTGATGTGGATCATTTTTTTATACCACCTCTTCATAGTAAGAGTAATGGACAAATAGAACGGCTTCATTCTACATTAATTGAAATAGCAAGGTGTTTGAAGATAGAAAAAAATATTACTGATGTAACTGATTTAGTTCTTTTAGCAACATATCATTATAATAACACAATTCATTCAGTGATACAGGCAAAACCTATTGATGTAATTAACTCGTTTTCAAAGGAGCACTTAACTTCTATAAAAGCACTACTAAGCTTAGCACAGAACAATATTTTGAAACGGTCAAATGAAAGAAGGAGTTTTAAAGAAGGAGAATTAGTTTTCGTACGTAGAAATAAACGTTTAGGTAATAAACTAAATAAGGTATATGAACAAAATACTGTACAAAAAGATCTTGGAACAACAGTTTTAATTAATGGAAAAAAAATCCATAAAGATAACGTTCGTTGATAATGATTTATGTAAAATTAAATTGAAATTTTATTAAAATATTAATCTTACACATTTTTAGCTTTTAAGAATTTGATTTTTAAAGATTATTTAAGTATTTGTCGAAACGGGGACGTTCCGATTTGAAAAGGGGGAGTAGTTAATATATGGTCAATTTAATTGATATAAATGATTTATTTCAAATAAATACTTTGAAAAATATTCTAAAAAAATACTTAAATAGTTTTTAGAATAATCAAAGATAACATTTCTTGAAGAAATTGTAATAAAAAAAATGTATAAAAAGAGCATTGAGTTTTTGGATAGACTTCAGTTTTGATTCAGCTTTCATTTATGTTACAGTTTTATTTGATATTAAATAAATTTTGAAAAGAAAAATATACTAATTTTTCATTTATACATAGTAACAACTCACTAGCAAAAACCGCATAGGGTTTTGTTAGAGTTTCGTTACAGTTTCGGTACGCAAGAAACGCTACTAGTAAGGTTTCTGTACAGTTTTGTTCACGAGAAACATTTCTAGTTTTGCTTTTATACAGGAATGTTATGTTACGGGTTGTTACACAGGTAGCGTTTCATGTTTCGATTCTGTGCCCAGTGTTTCGTGCCTGCTTAAGGTTTCGGCCGTTTTGTTACGTAGGAAACAAAAGTCTTAATTTATATTCATGGGGCAACGGGCTGTGACATATTTACACTAAAATCACTCTCTCTCTCTATGGCGCGATATACAACAGGTATATCATCATAAACCTCCTAAGAGATTTTTGCGCCAAGCTTCTCTTCCAATTTGTGGTGTGCCGATTTGAATTTTCCCTACAAATTGGTGGGACCTACAGTTTTTTGCCGACTCCGAACGGCATCTACAGGGTGTTTTTTTACAGGTTTGTTTTTCGAATAGAGATAAAACTGGCATTTTGTGGTCAAATCTGGCAACTCTAATGTCATTTATGTTCAGTTTGGTTTGCCATTTCATCATGAACAGGTTGACAAAAGAACAACGCTTCCAAATCGTGCAAATTTATTTCGAAAATAATGGTTCAGTTCGCGAAGTTTACCGTGAGCTCCGTCCATTTTATGGTCGACATAATCGTCCATCAGAGCAATTAATTCGGTTAACCATGGATCGTTTTCGCACTACGTTTACTCTATGTGATAATACGCATCCGCAGAGACGTCGAACAGTGCGCACCGAAGAAACAATTGCCGCTGTAGAGCAAAGTGTTGAAGAGGACCCGAATGAATCGATTCGCCACCGTGCACAGCAATTGGAGCTTTGTCCATCAACTTTATGGAAGATTTTGCGCAAAGATCTTGGCTTGCGACCTTACAAGATCCAGCTTGTGCAAGAATTAAAGCCGCGAGACCATGCAATGCGTCGTGATTTTGGTGTATGGGCCGAAAATGAGATTGATTTCGATGCTGATTTTCATCGCAAAATTTTGTTCAGTGATGAGGCTCATTTTTGGTTGAATGGCTACGTCAACAAGCAAAATTGCCGCATTTGGAGTGAAGAGAATCCACATGAGACCCTTGAAACGCCATTACATCCACAAAAACTGACTGTTTGGTGTGCTCTATGGGCTGGTGGAGTCATTGGGCCATACTTCTTCCGCAATAATGCTGGAGAGGCAGCTACCGTTAATGGAGACCGGTATAGAGCCATGATAACCGACTATTTTGTTCCCGAATTGGATGGCATGAATGTGGATGAGTTGTGGTTCCAACAAGACGGCGCTACATGCCACACAGCGCACGTCACAATCGATTTATTGAAGGAAACATTCGATGAGCGCATAATTTCGCGGAATGGACCTGTCAATTGGCCACCAAGGTCGTGTGATTTGACACCATTGGATTATTTTCTTTGGGGATATGTGAAGTCGCTCGTCTACACCAACAAACCAGAAACGTTAGGGGAATTGGAAGCCAACATTCGTGGCGTTATTGCCGACATACGGCCCCATATGCTCGAAAAAGTGGTTGAAAATTGGACCTGTAGAATTGGCTTTATTCGAGCCAGCCGTGGCGGCCACATGCCCGAAATCATATTTAAACATTAATGGCATAAAATTATTTTTCCAATAAAGCCAAATTGATGGACCTTAAAACGATTTTCTTGTGTTTTATTCCAATTCGAAGTTCTATACCCCTAAAAAAAACACCCTTTACAAAGGAGACGAATTTTTGCTGAGAAGCCTGTCATGGCAGAAATACACTCGGAGAGTTTGCCAAACCACTGCCGAGGGGCGACCCCGTTTTGAAAAACTTTTTTCAAATCACTTTTGATGTTACCTGTACCAGGGCTCGAACCATGGACCTTCGGTGTGGTAGGCCGGCAACACTACCTTCACACCACGGCGGCCGCCCACTAAAATCACTATCAATAGATATTTCAGTGGCGAAACGGTTGATTTTTTGAAAAAATATTTGAATCGCCTTTGGTTTCAAAACGTCTCACAAAACCTTACATGATTAAAATAGTTCAAATGAGTAGAATTTGTGGTTAAATAAAAATTGCACATGTATACATAATTATAAAGAACAACTCACTAGCAGAAACCGCATAGGGGTCTGTTACAGTCTTATTTTATTTACTACTAATATTTTTTTTTACTATGTATCAAGGACAGAATCGGGAGTTTAATTTATATATACATAGCCTGCTGTTGATTTAAATTTTTCCTTTAAAAATCAAAAATAATAATTGAATAATAATTATTACACTGTACAACAAGATTTTTAGTAATTGATGAAACCAACAAAATCTGAAGCTCTATCCCTCTCGTATCAAAACCTCATACCAGGTTTTTGGCCTATAGGTCTGGTTTTTTTTATTTGAGTTTAAAGTTCAAATCAAATGTAAATTTTTTTAGTATGTCATGAAAAAAACCTTAAAAATCAAAGTCGAAAAAAGTCAAAAAAATGAAATTTCGCAGGCTCGAAAATTATTTTTTTGGGTATGCGTAGTGGAACTTTTTTTTCCTAAGCCCAAAACCTATCGAAAAATCGATGGCGCGATATCGGTTAATAAATCGACCCAGTCTACTACATATATCACGAAGCCATTTAAACTATTCTAGTTTTTGATAAAATTAGTGTGATGATCGAACACCATTTTTACCCAAAAAATATTCATGTAACTGTAAAACATGTAATAATATATTATTGATCCACCACTCCGACTGAAGGACCAATTTGCGATCCAGCGCTGTCTTCAATTGGCGCCAGTTGGTAGAACGAACAAATGAATGGCGATCTATGTTGGATGGTCAAAATCGCCCAGGAAGTTAGAAGGAGAAGAAAAAAGGAAGTTAAGTTGCTATGAATGTTTGTTGCAAGATAATTCAGAAGACAACGTTGGCGCTATGCCTTATTGCCTTTAACAAAACATTATTTATTATTATTGTCAAGCAAACGACTACGTGCCTTTGGTTTGATGTGTTGAAAGTATTAGTTCGAAACCACACGAATATCGCATGTTAAGTGCAATTTATAAAATTACTTCAGTACTTATTTACGGACTTTTACTTTCTGAACTCTAGCTACATACATTAACCTCAAACTCTTATGCTATTTGACAAAAATAATATTAACCAACTAAGGAGCCTTACACGATTCCTAACACATTCAAGGCATGGGCGAAGAAGTGTTACCAATCCTTCAGCAACAAATCAATTTCAAAATTCCTCCAAAATAAAGCTAAAATTTTCCAAAATGTCAATTTTGATTCTGAAATATTATTGAGTTGTGTAATAACCATGACTACTAATCAGGAATCAGCAAGAAGTCTGACACAGTTTACCACAAAGTGGAGATGTTAAACTTGTTGGCTGATCTATAACCGCGAAGTAGCCTCAATGTTTTTAAAGTTGCTGGTGTAGTTGTTGTAACAATGCTGTGCCGTTCCTAGTATTGGCTTCATTTACCTAGCGTTGTCAACAACATCTTCTAACGGAAGTCCCAGGAAACTAGCGGTGAACAAATGTTTGGTGTCATGGGGGACACCACATGCCGGGCAAACATTCGGCATGTCAGGGTTCAGTCTGGATAGGTAAGATTTTACTCTGTTACTACACCTAGATGGAAGTTACAGTATCTAGATCGAAGTTGGGCCAGTGTGACTCTTGTCTCCCTCGGAAGCTCGCCTTCGGCAACGGTTGGTACTTGTGGGAGTAGATGCACTGTAACATGCTACGTATGGAATAGGGCAAAATATTTGAGTCTTACAATATGTACCACCTGCGTGCAACATGCAAAAACTAAGTAGTTGAAATATTAAATCACTGCTAACTCACACTTATGTTCAGTCAAACTATTGTTATACTAGAAGACCCGGCCACGCTTCACTGCGTCTCAGAACTTATAATAGACTGCGTCCGATTCTAATCATTGTATCTCCGAAACCACTTGGGATATGGAACTTTTTTCTTTCCCATATTGTACTAACACATTTGGGGTCGCCCTGTAATGGAATTCACTAACTTATAACGAGATTTTAACTAACGATTTTGTAGCTTGCATTATCGACTCTGCTCTTCGTAATATTAGCATTTGAAAATTTTAAATTGAAATAACTAGCAAAGTATTAGGATTAAAAAAATATCATTTCATAAAAAATCCTCTTAAAAAAAATCTCCTTATAAAATAATAATTTATTGTAGTGCGACTGCGTTCGGATCCGGCATACGCCTACGCCTACCAACACTAAAGGTGTCGGTGCAGCCCTGTATACAATTGGCAATCCGAAAAACAGCTGACATTACAGGTGATCTCGTAAGAACATATGAGCAGTGGCTTCTTCTGTCAAAATAAGAAAATTGTATGCAACCTGATAGGAGAAGCCGCCAATGGAAAAACAAAATACATGAAGTATGTGTGTGTATACAGCAACAAATTCGCTGTGATATCACCTGGTATAAATTCGCCTTGACAGGACGCAATCGCACTGCATTATAAAAAATTATCAAAAGTTGTACTAATTGTTTATTACGTAAATTTTTGGTTTAGTTAAAAACTATGAAGGAGACCATCTATTTTCTTGAAAAAACATTACATTTTTAAAATGCCCTCAAATTACTCTTAAAATTTCAAAGACATGTTATTTTTAGTTTTCGGGATATAAATTTTTGAAAATTTTGGGACATTGCACCCAATAAATTTTACTCATAGTACGTTTGTCATACAACAACTGCTAGGTTGTATAACATAATGAAATCACACAATTATAAAGAATCAATGTTTTTAATATATTTTATCAATATTTGAATACATATTTTACAATTTTTTTGCATACATTTAATAGTGGATATTAAGTTGCGTAGGAGATACAGGGTACTATTTTTATTTAATTTGTTTACATTTTTATATTATTTTGAAAACTTTGCAATGGATATTATCACAGATGGACATTATTTTACATTTTATTTCGTGTTTTGAAATAGGTGCGAAACAATGGGATGACCGTGCGCCCTTGATATGAATGGCACTAGCGAAACCGATTCTTTAAAAACTTTATTTCTCGTTGATAATCTTCATTTTGGAACAAAAATCTACCTTTATTGTTTCGAATTCGCCCTTACAGTATTAAAAAATTCAATTACCGTAGTAATAGGTGTGTAATCGGGCGGACGTAAGCTTTCTCCTCGTACAAATCTTTTATCCGTTCCACAGATTCCACCACAAGAGTTTTTACCATGTGATATCTTAAAAAAGTGTTATATTAAAATCTTGAAAGTGGTGCATCAAGTTTAGAATATATATTTATTTTAGTACTTTGAAGCTACACCATCTGAAAACTAATATACTCGTATCTTGTTAACATTACTTTTGTTATATCTTGGTTGATCATTTTATTTTGAAATAAATACTCGTACACAGCAGTTGTATCATTTGTTTTACACTCTGATTTTAGCTTAAAGTTGTCATATCTTAAGCAATTATTTGTAATTTAGATTTTTGTTCCAATGAAGATTATCAACGAGAAATAGAATTTATAAAGAATCGGTTTCGATAGCGCGATTCATATCAAGGGCACACGGTCATTCCATTGTTTCACACCTATTTCAAAACACGAAATAAAATGTAAAATAATGTCCATCTGTAAAAATATCCATTGCAAAGTTTTCAAAGTAATATAAAAATGTAAACAAATTAAATAAAAATGTATCTCCTACGCAATTTAATATGAACTATTAAATGTATGCAATAAAATTGTAAAATATGTATCCAAATATTGATAAAATATATTAAAAACATCGATTCTTTATAATTATCTGATTTCATTATGTTATACATACAACCTAGCAGTTGTTGTATAAAAAACAAAAATGTATATCTCGAAAACTAAAAATAACATGTCTTTTAAATTTTGAGAGTAGTTCAAGGGCACTTCAAAGATTGTATGTATTTTTTTTCAAGAAAATCTATGGTCGCCTTCGTAGTTTTTAACTAAATCAAACATTTACGTAATAAAGAAATAGTACAATTTTTGATAATGTTATATAAGTTTTTATTTTGTTACGAAATTCAATCATTTTAGAAGATTTTTCGTTAAAAGGTTTTTGCTAATCGGAATACTTTTCTAGTTATTTCAATTTTGAAGAAAATCCTAGACCTCGAACTTGCCTTTAGTATTATTAATATAATATATTATTAATATAATAATATTATTTTAGTTTTCGCTAACAACCTCAAAATATTTGTTATTTACATAGCGACACAATAAACGAATGTCGATAAAAAATGGTTAGTGAAGGTCTAAATCGTTATAGTCATCGTTTAGATAAAATGTCGATTGTAAATGTCGTTAGTGAATTCCACTACTGGTCCGCGTATTGATCGCTAACTCCGATACCGATATAGTAATTTTTCTTTAATATCTGCAATTCACAGATATCGACCTGCTACAATTTTATTTTATGTAGAGATTATTTCAAACATGTGTTTTTATACCTTTCATGCACATGAAATGGTATTATAACTTTGGTCCGATTTTTGTAAGTCTGAAAAGTAGAAAATATAGACGCACCAATAAGTATACAGAAATGAAAAAGGCGATGAGCTGAGGCGATATAGCCATGTCTATCTGTCTGTCTGCTTGAACGCAAAATAGTCCCTCAGTTTTAGAGTTATCGGGCTGAAATTTGGTATGGGGTCGTCATTTTGTAATATATTAATCATTTGTCGGAACCAACAAGTTTGGACCAATGCATAGCCCCATACAATCGGTTCTTTTGATAAACGGGTTTGGCCTTCAATTATTGCAATTTAAAGCTATGAGCATACAATTTTGCACCGAATGTACTTATTACATATGTAATGTGTGTAGTGAAAATGATTAAGATTGGAACAATATGTCGTATATCCCCCCTATAACCAATTTTCCCGATAAACGGGTTTTGTGCTATGTATATTTCAATTAACGGGGTAAGACCGTCAAACTTTGTAGTTATTGTAAATAAAGATCCGACACTGAAAACCGTGATGCGTTTTCATAAAGGTATAAAGACAAAAGCCAGCGCTTTCCTTATTGTTTTAATTTAAAAGTATGTAGTTTTATAGATCTGTAATTGTAGTGTAATTGATTGAAGTGTAACTTTCAAGTTACTCAAACAAACATATTCCAAAATAAAATTTAAAAAATCACTTTTGTTACGTATTCTAATAACCATTCTTCAGGGTTTCACAAATCAACTTCGAATTACTTCATAAGTCAAATCGATAAGTTAGTGGAAGATCACCCCATTCAATATATTTTTAAAGAAGCCTTGGTTCACATATCTTTCAAAAGACTGTAATTTTAAGAGATCTGTGATTTATAGTAAAGTGTTTTTAATGTTGATTTAATTTTTCTTTCAAACTTAAAAACCATTGAACCGAAAAATTCAATTAATGTACGCAATTTAATTCCCAAAAAAGGTTTCGTACAATTTTTTATAAAGTTACTCTTTCAAAAGTTATTACTTTATCAAGTTACAAAAAAAAAATTATTGTTTTTTCGGGCTTGACCCAAACTTTCACTGAATCGAATTAGTGGATATTCTACATCAGCAATATCATTATTTTATCAACAGTATCAATAAAAAAATATATGAATTTCATAATATTAGAGATCGCTCAGTGGTTGAAATTCAACCACAAAACGTTTTTTTTTTACATTTATTTGCTATTCCTTTCATTCACCTTTTTTCCCTTCCTTTCTTTGTCGTTCCTTTCCTCTAACATATTTTCGTTTTCTTTGATTTCTTCTATCTACAGTCTCTACTTTAATTTATTTTATTATTTCCTTTCCTTTCTTTTAGTTTCCTTTACCTTACTTTGCAAACTTTACTTTTGCTTCCTTTTCTATCCTTTCCCTTCCTTTTATTTCCTTTACTTTCTTTTCCTACCCTTTCATTTCATATCCCTTCCTTTTCCCCCCCTTCCTTTTTTATTTCCTTCGTTTCCTTTACATTCCCTTCCTTTCCTTTTCTTACCTTTCCTTTCCTTTCCTTTCCATTTCTTTCCTTTCCTTTCCTTTCCTTTCCTTTACTTTCCTTTCCATTCCCTTCCTTTAATTTTCTTTCCTTTCCTCTTCTTTCCATTCCCTTTCTTTTCTTTCCTTTCCTTTTCTTACCTTTCCTTTCCTTTCCCTTCCTTTCCTTTCAATTCATTTCCTTTCCATTCCTTCCCTTTTCTTTCCTTTCCCTACTTTTCCTGTATTTTCCTTCACTTTGTTTTAATAAACTTTGTTTTATTCTATTTTATTTCAATTCAAAACCCAACCACAAATAAAAAAATTAAACGAGCTCCGCTGTTGAATAATCTTTGTGAATAATCATTTATTTTGTTTTTGTAATCTCTGTTTGTAGGTATCAGCAATGGAGTTTACATATTTGCTCATATTTTACATTGCTTGTTCAATATCTCCAACAAAGCAACTCTTCGTGCTCTCAGAAGAGCTGGTACTTGGCATCGTAGCGAGTGATCAATACAATAACAACAACTAAAGCAAAAATGCAAAACAAAGATATGATAGTTTGACATTAGCGTTAGATGAGGAAAAAGAAGACGCTATGACCATATAAATTATTTAACCATGAGTGAAAGCCGATTACACGAGTAATACAATCACATGCAAGACATGTCTACTCACACAACTACGGCTCTATAGTGTGAATACATGTTTGTCTTTTGTGTTGGTGTAGTTTTCAAACTAATTTTTCTTTATTATAACAAATTTTTTTTAGGCTATTTTGATTGACGGTACTGCGATTTGGCCATACCTATCCATACATATATGATTGTTAATACCTTAAATGTATAGTGTGGGTATAAAGTGAGACAATTTCCCTCAACTTGCGCATTTATATTATAGATTCTCAAGCTCATTCTTGCTCAATAGCTGTAGAAAATTCGCACATTCGTAGCAAAAAGAAAAGGCTTCGACAGTTTAAATCCTTAAAAGTGGTTAAGTGAGACTCGTTGTGGTCGTACCAGCACAAAAGGAGTAGTCACGAGAGAGATCACCGATAAAATTCATGGAATGATATTGGAAGATCGCAAAATGAAAGTGCATGAGAGAGCTAATACCCCAGCAATACATCACATCTTGTGAATGTTTGGGCATGTGCGTGTCTCCGGGTGTACCGAAGAAGGCATAAGTGAGTTTGTCGGCCAACAACGTTATATGTTTTTGAGATGAGCGAGGTGGCATTCAAAGCGACCAACATTTATTTAAAACGACCATATCATGACAATGTACGACCGCTCACGTGTGTAGTCACTATACACGGCCAAAAATTTGAGCATACATTTTAAACCAGTCGTCGGTTTAAGCAATTTTTTAAACTTTTTTGTAATAAATTCCAAACCTTTCATTTACCTACACCAATTTTAAATTTATTGTAGTTTAGATTTAAAACTTCATTGAAAAACGCCTAAAACTTTTAAAATCTTTTGTTATTTATCCCTGAAGGTTTTTTCAAGTCAATGAATTTTTCTCATTGCAATTTTGTGTGCGCCGTAGCTCAGAGGGTAGAGCAGACGACTCTGATACGGGGAGCGTCGTTCGAATCCTGCCAACAGATACAAATGTTTTTTATGTTTTTTTAATTGTTAAACATTTCTGATTCACAATTTAAACTCTTTTCTTCATGCTAATTTTCTCGAAAACTGGCAGAATTTAAATTCTAAAGCAAATTTAGGTTGGACATATATGTAGCCCAAAAAAGTTTTAAATTTAGGCTAAACTTTTTAGCCGCGTGGCAAAAATTCATAAATTAGGTTATGAACTGCTCCGTCACCCAGAATAATCTCCCAACTTCGCCCTCTCCGATTATTTCTAAATCTGAAGAAATTGTTGGGCGGCAGGAGGAAACAGTCAGGGATGCAAAAACTGTAATAACGTTGTATCGCTGTAAGGATATTAGTTATGTTGAAAAATACAATGCTTTTTGGCGGAAAAACTGTTTTGTATTTAGAAATATATAAATTCACTCATCATATAAAATTTACCACAAATAACACCGCTTTGATGAGGTCCCGCCACCAATCTTTTAATTGGATCGTTTCTAATGTAGAAATAGCTCTGCGTGTTCTCCGCCAAATAGGATTTGCCGAGAGTGAAAATTGCTCCCGAATTCGGTATATCCATTTCAAATTAAATACTTTATTCTTATAGATTTCAGTTAAGAATTGCACTGCGACCGACAGGTCTATTGTACGTTATTCTTATAGTAGCAGTTGTTGCTGTACTTGGAAGCTTAATAACACTATTTTAGTTAAATTGCTCACTTATTTTCCTTAACACCATTTCAAAATTGTTATTTCCTTCACTATAGTTTTTTCTCACAATATTTTCCGGTTATATATCGGTGTCGGAAATAAATATTTTACATTAACTCCAGCGGCCACAACAATAACACAGAAAATGTCGCTAGAATAACACGTTAAATCGATTTTCGTGTTGGATTTGCTTCCTTTTTACACGTCGCGCCGAACCGTTAGCCGCGCAAATAGAACGCTGAGTTAAAAAAAATATTTAGCATATATACAGGCGTATAGGCATGCCTTGTAATAATATTCCAGACTATGCTACACTGACACTGTGTACTCCTATTATTGTAGTTCCACTGCATGCATTCAATATTTTTTTACTTGTTTTTTATCAATGACTGGTATTTATTTCCCATTAGATATTTAATTTTTTGCTCGCGTGCTTGAGGCATTTAGATTTCGCGTAGTGGGTACTTTCGCTAATTTGGCGTTCGGACGAATATTGTTGTGGTCAGTCGGACGGTTTGTAGTAGACTGGACATTCGTTTTTCAAACAATTGACGAAAGGACTAAAGCTAAGTGTGGTAGCGCTGTTACCGCTGTTGCTTCTCTTGAGGGCGGTGTGCTGTGCTAAGCTATTTCCTGGGCTGACTAGCACACAAACCTCAGACCATTTATGGCCCTTTGCTTCGTAATTATTGTACATAGCACTACTTGGGGTGGGGCTATTTTTGCGTTTTTTTCTTTGAATTTGGGGCATTCAATTCACTTTTAATGGTATTAGTATCAAAAACCGTTCAAACTAACTGCTTTGTACTAGTTTATGTTCCACCAAGTTAACGTTATTTTTTCCATTTCATTTGCCCCTCTATTTTCGGGTCATAATGACCACTTTCTTCTACGCACTTTGCCTCCAAAAGCCGAACAGCAGTATATTTATGTATATTGTTTTGAGTTTATTTTTCACTTGTCAACACAGGTAGCTACGTGGTTAGTCGTTTTGGTCAGTACTATTATTATAGTTGAGCGTCTAAGTGTGGTTGGTAGTTTTTCATTGTAACGTCATCCTGTCTGGGTATGGTAAAAACTGATTTTATTTCACATATATATACGTGTATATAAATGCAAAAACACGCACTTGGGTTCTTTTAAATTTTACCTGAAATAAGTTCGTACAGTAGCGGTTAGATAAATGCTACAATCATAAAATATAGAAATTAGCTTAAAACCCGAACCACTAATATGGCTATCTGAAAATCTGGCTAGCCTATTCGTAAGAAACTACAAAGGCCCAAAATTCCAGTATAAACATGCTGCTCAATTGACAGAAAAACTGAAAACTTGTGTTTGTGATGTTTATCTACCCTGTACTGTATAGATTGATATTAAAACTAACTATACTTACTTACATATTTATTTTCCACTTTTTTAACACTTACGTACATGATATTTAAAGCTGTTTTGTGTATCCTTATTTTACTTTTTAGCTCCTCTCAGCATTTTTTGTGGCCCGGGATATTTGTGCAGTTGATTTCTTGGTAAGATAACTGTTTATTAATGATAAATGCACATACCTATCTACATTTATGTATTAATGACACATGAACACATACTATGGCATTATAACAATATCTACTACGCGGTTAAGAACTTGAGCCCAAATTTGAAACATTGTTGTACTACATAAATGTCCAAACCAATTTCAGTTTAAGATTTAAACTATACAGTTTTCGAAAAATACGTTTGATGGAAAGCGTTCACATTTTAAACCAGAAATGTTGACACAAGGACAACTACGTCATCTCTCTCTCTATGGCGCGATATACAACAGGTATATCATCATAAACCTCCTAAGAGATTTTTGCGCCAAGCTTCTCTTCCAATTTGTGGTGTGCCGATTTGAATTTTCCCTACAAATTGGTGGGACCTACAGTTTTTTGCCGACTCCGAACGGCATCTACAAAGGAGACGAATTTTTGCTGAGAAGCCTGTCATGGCAGAAATACACTCGGAGAGTTTGCCAAACCACTGCCGAGGGGCGACCCCGTTTTGAAAAACTTTTTTCAAATCACTTTTGATGTTACCTGTACCAGGGCTTGAACCATGGACCTTCGGTGTGGTAGGCCGGCAACACTACCTTCACACCACGGCGGCCGTCATCGTCATCGGCTCGACAAAAAATGCGATACCAACTATCCTAGTGAGAATTAAAAAATTTTTCTTTTCGGAACACAAAAATAAGCCTTCGAAGAAAATTATTTGAAATTTTCACTGCAATTGTAGGTTGTGAAGTGTTTACAAAATTAATTTGTTTAAATAATTGTTATTAAAAACCAAGTTTGCAAATATTATTTTTAAAATACATCTATTGTGAAGAGAAACCGTTTCGCAAATATCAAAAAAAATGTCTCCCGTATATGTCAAACGATTCGTCAGTTATCATTTTTTCTTCGAAATGTTTCAAAATTCTTTAATATTGAAAATAATCAAAACGATGCGGGTTTTCGAAAAAGGGTTTACATATTTTTTTTGTTTTGTCCTTAGCTAAAAATTTTTATGGTTTTTATTACTATCCGAAAAATTAGTGATACATGCGTTGACAAAGTTGACGTGGTTTGACTGATAGCAAGACTTTAAAAATTCGTATGGGGTTGCTATTTCGGAAGATCTTGCGGTGAATAGAGCCACTTGTGATTTATAAGTGCAGTAGTCTTCCCAAAGGCTGTTTGCATGCTCTATCAATCTTTTTCTTAAAGTGTTGTTATCTGCCATCAACATTACAAGATTTTCTCGACATTCTTTCTACGTGACGAAATTTTTTTCATTAATGCTCATAACAATGAAACCAACATTTTTTTCAATGTTTCTGAAGGGATCTGTTAAGAGATATTTCAATGAAATTTTTAAAATGAATCATCTTTTTGTGCTCTTATTGAGGAATATTTTACAAATACAGGGTGGCTGATGAAAGCCGCTACCAAAAAAAAATTAAATAACTTTTTTTCTATTTAATGAATCTGGTAAATTTTTTTTTTATTTTGCAGATTGACTTTTACATTTAACAAAAATGGATAACTGGGACACTGAAACAAGAATTTGGATTGTCCGCCGCTATCACGCACTGGGGTCCGTAGTTTCGGTTCAAAGAGAGTATAGGCGCACGTTTGGCGGCAATCCTCCGAGCAGATGGACCATAATAAGACTTGTAAACAATTTTGCCGAGCATGGGACAGTCAACAGAAGACCTTACCGTCGAAACCCTTCAGTTCGAACGGAGGAAACAATCGCTGCTGTAGCTGCTGCCATACAAAACAATCCACGTGTTTCGACAAGAAGCTTATCTGCTCAAATGGGTGTAAGCAGACAGTCATTACAGTCAAGTATGCACAAAGATTTGGACTTATTCCCACATAAAATTCAAATGGCCAACAAACTGAACGCTGCAGACTTGCCGATTCGCTTGGAATTTTGCCAGAAGATGCTTCAAATGGTGGAAGAGGATGGAAACATGTTGAACTGTCTTTTCATGTCTGACGAGGCCCATTTCGATTTAAACGGCAACATAAACAAACAAAATTGTCGAATATGGAGTGCTTCCAACCCACAGATACTCCATGAGACGGAATTGCATCCACTTCGTGTCACAGTGTGGTGTGCAGTTTCATCACGCTGCATTGTCGGGCCCTACTTCTTCGAAGAAAACGGTCACACCGTTACGGTTACTGGAGACCGTTACTTGAGCATGTTGAGAGAGTTTTTCTATCCAGAATTACGCCGAATGAGAATTTCTTTCAACTCTGTGTGGTTTCAGCAAGATGGTGCAGCTCCTCATATAGCCCAACCTGTTATGACAGAATTGCGACGAAAATTTCCCAATAAGCTGATATCCAGAAACTCCACATTCCGTTGGCCACCCAGGTCGCCTGACCTTACTGCACCTGACTTTTTCTTGTGGGGTTATTGCAAAGAGAAAGTCTTCAAAGCAAAACCAACAAATTTGAATGAACCTAGGCAATCCATTCGAGAAACAATTGCGGCTATTCCTGTCTCAACTCTCCAAGCAGTAATGAACAACTTTTTGGTAAGATGCCGCACATGCATCGACGAGCAGGGGGGGCATTTAAATTCCATTATTTTTAAAACTAATTAAGCTATATTTAATAAAATTTAATGAGCTTTAACATGAATAAAAGAAAAATGAATTCCATACACTGAAAAAAAAAATTATTTGAGTTTCTTAATGTAGCAAAATTCATCAGCCACCCTGTAATTAAAAAAGATCGAATATTGAATAAATAAATAGGAAATTTTCGAGACTGGTATCGTTAGACCCAAAGTTTCCTGCTAGTTACAAGAAAGCCCCATGCTACTTCATGTAACAAAATCTACATAGAAAATAAAATACTAAAAAAAATCGCACATCAACAAAAAATTAAGATAACTTTCATTAGTAAATCACACAAACTTAGTTTTTAGTAACATATTTCCTATCCCGAAAATCCCGTAATTGTGAGAATGAAATGTCGTGATTTTCGATACCTAAAAAGGCACGGGATCACGGGATTGGCATCCTTACTGTGCACATTGATGGTGCATATAACAGACTCAGGACATAACTTATTTTCCATACAAAAATGTTTCACTCTATAACAAATACCATAAAAAACTTTCTGCAATTTCCGATGTGGTTACCAAATTTGTGAAGAATGTAATTAAAAATTTTTTTTGTATTTCATTTATAATTGCAGTTTTGCTAATATAATATCCAGCTAGTATTCAGGACAATGGCATTATCGAATACCTGATTTACGATACCCGTCTGTGCTCGTAATCCACCAGTACGATCAAAATGGAGAATATAGTCAATCCGGATAAAAAGAGTAAATATATATATATATACATATCTCTAAACTGGAACAATCTTTCTTTTATTTTTTGCTTAAATAAATGCCCTATCTCAAATTGTTTTTCTAGAATGCCCTATCTCAGAAACGCCCTAACTCAATGAAAATTCAATACCTATTTTTAGAATATTAAACTTCGTCAAAAAATTTGAATTTCTCTTTTTTATACTGATTTTTACGTCTTTGACAAATTTTCCAAAATAAAGCAATGAAATGAGAAAAGCGTACCCCTTTAAACCCAAAATTAGATCAGTTCTAAAAACTCTAAACTTGCAATCATATGCATCTAAAAATTAGTATTAAGGTTCGAAACTATTGCAGTTTTTTTTCCGGCATCTGAACAATTAATTTTTAATGTCAAATTTAGTGTACGAGTATATGGTGTGTTTAGTTCCATCCTTTTACGGAATTGCTTTTCTCAGCTCAATAGTTAGCGGGTGGTCCACGGCAAACGATTGCCAAGCAGTTTCCCTGTATGGGACTCAGATAAACCATATATGACAGAAAAAGCTGACAGTTCAGACACTATTTCGTATTAAACCCAAAGGTGCCAAGTTCTAATTTTAAGCATCCAAAATTTAATTTTGAGTACGCTTAGAGAATGCTTCGGTTTATTAGTGATCGGAACAATTGATTTAGCCTTGAGGCCTTAAAAACGGGATCCGTACGATTAGTCGAAAAAAAAAATTTCGAATTTTAAAAGATCGAATTGAAAAAAGCCTTATTATACCGAATACATTTTTGATCGAATTAAAAAGGCCGAAATTTGTATACTTACGATAAAAATACGAAAATTTAACCCCCTTATTCATAAAAAATAAAATAGGTTTATTACGCTCTTATAATTGGAAATTTGTATGGAAATGTCTTCTCAAAATTCTTTATAAACGATTTATTTTGTTGTGTTGATCTTCCGACAGGGTAGTAAGCTGATTTTTGTTGGAACGATTTTCCGTCATCCCTTGTCAAGTTTGGTTTTGTGACAAACCGGTTTCGGCGTTCTGCCATTTTCAATGCCTAGTTTCGTTCTGGTCTGTGTCCATCCGCTGCGTTGTTTTTATAGTCCGTGGGTGCTGTGGCAGGTAATGTCAATCTATGTTTTCGTGGTAGGTAACGTTAATATGCGTGTGTGTGTGCGCGGTATTGATACGTCCGAATTGTTATCTGTCCCAAGGGTTGTTTTTGTAGGTATGTAGACATACCGCTTGTTAGCTAAGCAGTAGGTTGATGTAGGTAGAAATCGGTGATTTTTGCAGTTTGGTTCATATTTCGTTTTTGCTTGTGCTGTGGCAGGTAATGTCAATCTATGTTTTCGTGGTAGGTAACGTTAATATGCGTGTGTGTGTGCACGGTATTGATACGTCCGAATTGTTATCTGTCCCAAGGGTTGTTTTTGTAGGTATGTAGACATACCGCTTGTTAGCTAAGCAGTAGGTTGATGTAGGTAGAAATCGGTGATTTTTGCAGTTTGGTTCATATTTCGTTTTTGCTTGTGTTTGGTTGCTGTACCTGCTGGCTTGTGCTGTTTTTTGTAAACTAGTTTTAAGGGTTCAAATATTTCGTCAGAGAAAGTGTTGGTTTGTTCGTTTATGATCCTGCCGTCAAATGTTTTTAACTTGTATATCTCCATGTTCTCAAGTACATTGAGCCGCCGGCCTTTTCCTTGTACGTGAAGTATTCGAGCCGTTGTTTTTATATTAGCTGGGATGCAGTTGTTCTCAAACATGTGGTTCGCGAAATTAGATTCTGGTATTATGGTGGGGTTTCGTGTTTTTTTGTTGTAGTCCCTGATATGCTCTCGGAATCTTGTGCTTATTTTTCTTCCTGTTTGTCCTATGTAGCTGTATTGACATTCACAAGTAAGCCTATACACTCCGTGTCTGTTGAATGGGTCATCAGAATTAGTGTCGGTTCTTAGTTTTTGTCCGACGTTGTTAGATGTTCTGAATGCTGTGTTGATGTTATATCTTTTAAAGAACTTTGCTAATTTGTACGTCGCTTTTCCAGTGTATGTCACTGCCGTCCAAACCATTGGATTTTCCTCTACGTTTACTCTTTTTGTGTTCCATGGCTACTTCTGAGTTTATCCATAAGTGCTTTCGTGTATCCATTATTTGCCGAAACTAGGCATTGAAAATGGTAACGTTAATATGCGTGTGTGTGTGCGCGGTATTGATACGTCCGAATTGTTATCTGTCCCAAGGGTTGTTTTTGTAGGTATGTAGACATACCGCTTGTTAGCTAAGCAGTAGATTGATGTAGGTAGAAATCGGTGATTTTTGCAGTTTGGTTCATATTTCGTTTTTGCTTGTTCATTGTTACGTGTTTGGTTGCTGTACCTGCTGGCTTGTGCTGTTTTTTGTAAACTAGTTTTAAGGGTTCAAATATTTCGTCAGAGATAGTGTTGGTTTGTTCGTTTATGATCCTGCCGTCAAATGTTTTTAACTTGTATATCTCCATGTTCTCAAGTACATTGAGCCGCCGGCCTTTTCCTTGTACGTGAAGTATTCGAGCCGTTGTTTTTATGTTAGCTGGGGTGCAGTTGTTCTCAAACATGTGGTTCGCGAAATTAGATTCTGGTATTATGGTGGGGTTTCGTGTTTTTTTGTTGTAGTCCCTGATATGCTCTCGGAATCTTGTGCTTATTTTTCTTCCTGTTTGTCCTATGTAGCTGTATTGACATTCACAAGTAAGCCTATACACTCCGTGTCTGTTGAATGGGTCATCAGAATTAGTGTCGGTTCTTAGTTTTTGTCCGACGTTGTTAGATGTTCTGAATGCTGTGTTGATGTTATATCTTTTAAAGAACTTTGCTAATTTGTACGTCGCTTTTCCAGTGTATGTCACTGCCGTCCAAACCATTGGATTTTCCTCTACGTTTACTCTTTTTGTGTTCCATGGCTACTTCTGAGTTTATCCATAAGTGCTTTCTTGTATCCATTATTTGCCGCTATGTTATATATTGTATTAAGCTCTCTCCAGTATGCTTCCTGTGTGAGCGGCGTTCTCTGAAGCCTATCCACTAGTGGACAAAAACTGAAGATAAGGTAAAAACTGCGCAAATTACCAACCCGCTAAGAACAACGCTGCGGCAAAACTATTTCCGGTTCAACAACAAAATATATAGACAGACAAACGGACTAGGAATCTGTAACCCAACATCGGCCATTCTCATGGAAACATTCATGCAAAACTTGGAAGGAAAATATATACAGGAGTTAAAAACCAAGTTAGGCGTGGCATTCTACGCTAGATAAGTGGATGACATCATCTGCATCCTAAATGACGATAACGAAGAGCAAATACTAGAGTTCCTCAACAGGCAACATAGCAACATAGAGTTCACAATGGAAGTAGAAAAAGATGGAATAATGAACTACCTGGACCTAACTATAGGGATTGACAAAATAACAAATAGGTTCAACTACGGCATTTATAGAAAACCGACTGCCACGGACACCATTATACACTCTACATCAAACCATCCGCAACAGCACAAAAATGCAGCATTGAGGCACTTAGTGGATAGGCTTCAGAGTACGCCGCTCACACAGGAAGCATACTGGAGAGAGCTTAATACAATATATAACATAGCGGCAAATAATGGATACAAGAAAGCACTTGTTGATAAACTCAGAAGTAGCCATGGAACACAAAAAAGAGTAAACGTAGAGGAAAATCCAATGGTTTGGACGGCAATGACATACACTGGAAAAATGACGTACAAATTAGCAAACTTCTTTAAAAGATATAACATCAACACAGCATTCAGAACATCTAACAACGTCGGACAAAAACTAAGAACCGACACTAATTCTGATGACCCATTCAACAGACACGGAGTGTATAGGCTTACTTGTGAATGTCAATACAGCTACATAGGACAAACAGGAAGAAAAATAAGCACAAGATTCCGAGAGCATATCAGGGACTACAACAAAAAAACACGAAAACCCACCATAATACCAGAATCTAATTTCGCGAACCACATGTTTGAGAACAACTGCATCCCAGCTAATATAAAAACAACGGCTCGAATACTTCACGTACAAGGAAAAGGCCGGCGGCTCAATGTACTTGAGAACATGGAGATATACAAGTTAAAAACATTTGACGGCAGGATCATAAACGAACAAACCAACACTTTCTCTGACGAAATATTTTAACCCTTAAAACTAGTTTACAAAAAACAGCACAAGCCAGCAGGTACAGCAACCAAACACGTAACAATGAACAAGCAAAAACGAAATATGAACCAAACTGCAAAAATCACCGATTTCTACCTACATCAACCTACCGCTTAGCTAACAAGCGGTATGTCTACATACCTACAAAAACAACCCTTGGGACAGATAACAATTCGGACGTATCAATACCGCGCACACACACACGCATATTAACGTTACCTACCACGAAAACATAGATTGACATTACCTGCCACAGCACCCACGGACTATAAAAACAACGCAGGGGATGGACACAGGCCAGAACGAAACTAGGCATTGAAAATGGCAGAACGCCGAAACCGGTTTGTCACAAAACCAAACTTGACAAGGGATGACGGAAAATCGTTCCAACAAAAATCATTCTTTATAAACCTTTAATATTTTTTAAATTTACCATTTAGCTTTTGCTGATTTTAAGAGAGTTACCGTTATTCATTGAGCAAATCTGTGTTAGAGATACTAGCTCATCGATGAATCGATATTTTCGAAATATATCGGTGTGGAATTTGGCTAAACTTTATTATAATGCGATACGCTCTGGAAAAACTTACTTCTAGGGAACTGTAGAGATGGCCGTACAGATCACATCATTGAAAGTACAAACGTGCTGACGTGTATAGTTTAATGGTTTATTTTATATGTTACCTTTCGAAAATTAGATTAAAAAATTATCGAATGGGGCATCATAAGTCGCGTATTTATGCCTAGATTAATAATGTGAACTATTATTTGACCAAAAAAATATTTTTATGCTATATATTTTGGTCGAGTTTAGGTTTGATTTTGTACTATTGTCAAAAAATAGCTGTTAAATGTACTGAATATGTAAATTTTCATAAACACACCGATATATTGACCATTTATATACCAAAAAAAGTTATCTAAAATCGGTACTTTTCTCACATCTATAACCGCATATTATATACGGGGGTTTTTTTTTTATTGAGAAGAGCAGTGAGATTTGTTGAAAATGTTATAAGTTTACCGTAAGGCCTTATATTTGCTTAATAATAATAATAATAATAATAATACTTATAATAATACTAATAATAATAATAATAATAATAATAATAATAATAATAATAATAATAATAATAATAATAATTCCCAAGCGGATTACCCACCATATCCCGCCCGACCGGCGCGAGGGGCGCATCCGCATAACGCGCGGATTATTCGTTCGTGCCGAGTCGTTGAAAGGCTTTGGTTTGTTAATCGTGGAGATCTAAAACTGCTCAGCTACAGAGAAAAACTCATCAGCTAAGTAAAGTAGATATAAGATAAATTATACATTAAGAAATAACTAGTTAATAGAATAAAATTTTTGTTAGAAGTTAATATAAAAGTCAAAGAATAAGAAACAATTAGTAGCTATGAATTTAGGATAGAAAGAATTGATTTTTTTATGCTGAAAAGCGAGTCTGAAATAGCAAATCTACCAGAAAGAGAGTTATAATCTTGACACAAACAGCGAAAAGGCTCATTTAACTGAAAATTGGTTCGGCACTGTTTTAAGACTAGAGGTTTAAAATGCCTTGAAGGACGAGACGGTACATTGAAGACGTACTCGAAACAGAAAGACAAATAATTTCCAACATCAACGTATAACATGTAGGAGGGGTGTAATTATTGATGTGTAAAATTCGGGCTTCCATAAGTTGGGCGATACTATTTTAGCTATTTTTTAATGCTATATTAGAAATTTTTCCAAATTTTTACATGATTAAAATTAGAAAAAATATCGAATTCGCGCGCGCGAATATTACACATTAATTACATTAATTCGATATTTTTTTGCCTCGACATTTTATCATTCGACATTTTTTTTTTCGACATTTTCGATTTCGACATTTTTTTTTCGATATTTTTTTTTCGGCATGTTTAGATTCGACATTTAAATTTTCGACATATGGTACCAGACCCCTTAAAAACTACCCCACCCTCGTTCTTCCATTTAGATTGGAACTACCAGCTTAATTATTTCCAATCCCTGAGGGAGCATGTTCAAAATTGTCATCCATATTTTCTACCACCACTGAGACCACTCTTTTAACTGTGAGACTACGTGGATCGTAGTCTAGTGAAAAAGATATATCATGACTTTGAGAAATGTCTATTATTATGATTTTGTACAGTATCCGCTTTGCGTCTTCGGCACGTCTAGTTATTGAATTAGCCCTAACTTAGGTTCTCCTAATCGTTTGAGCTTAATATAAAAATATTTGTTTGTAAAGAAGTCTGCCCACTAACAGCGAAGTTTGTACAGGAAACGGAAGAGCATGACCTAACAAAATGACTTTCTTTCAAGGTCATTTGCAAGCGTAAAAATCTATTTAAAGTCACATTTACATTGCCTTTGGGACTAACTAATGCCCCAGTGGGAAAGTGGTATTTGCATTACATTTTTATTGTACCATTCCAAGAAAAGTGTTAACCAAAAGTAGGCAGCCGGATAAAATGGTAATGCAGACGGTAATGTGTGTTTCGTCACGCATGTGCGGTGCTGTAAAGCAATTTTTGTGTTTTCATGCATAGTATACTTTGCCAAACAAAACCTTTAGATGCATAAAGACCACTTAAGCTATGCCATAAAATCGGACTCAACGATTGCAAGTTATTTTAAATACAAATAAATCTCCAAGAAAAGCATATAGTCGGTGATACTGCAAAACGTTCCATGTCAATTGAAAATATTTGTGCTCAATAGTCAATTACTTGCAATTAAGTGTATTTGTAAATATGTTCGCAGCCCTAATAAACGTAGTCATAGTCATATTAAAATAGAGTTTTATCTACTAAAACGTGATTTTAAAATAAACATAATTTCATGTCTGTCATAGTCAACTGACGAAAACGTCATTTTAAAATCACAGTATGTGTCTATGGTTGTGTTTGTGACATTGCTTATTCCAAGATATATACCATACCATACCATAGTATTCTATGGTTTGTGAATAAAATAGCTGACACAGGGTGACCTTCAAAAAATAAAAAACTTCGTCATACCACCAACCAACTTAATTTTTTTTTCATAGGGGACCCTGTTACATTTCATTTTAGCTAAAATCTTTGTTTAATATGACTATGGTTGACCAAGATTTTAATTAAAACGCGTGTTAAGCAACGACTATGAGTACAGGCCATAATATCGTCGTTTTCAGTTTTATTTTTATATCACATAATGTGAATTTATGAACTCGGTTTCTTGTTCACTCGACAGAATCTTTTATAATAAATAAAAATGGACTAACTATACGACATTTTTTGTCGCTGCTTTTGTAGCATTTTAAACTAGGTTTGGCTTTGAAAATACCTCCGCAACTTTGACTAAACATCGCTTCTTTGTGCAGACCACAGACAGGGAAAATTATTGTTTTATTGGAGTACGAGGGGTTTGCACTGAATTCAAATGTTTTTTTTAAAGTTTCCTTAAATTCGGAACACATTAGATCCTTAAAAAACTATTTTTGAATCGAGTTAGTTCAACACGGCTTATTTACACGTACGACGCACACAACGAATTCCAAATTAATGTAGCTGCCCCGATCCGGCAATAAACAGATCTTACAAGTTGCCCGATTACTTTAATGTCCTTCAAGGAAATGTTTTAATAGTACCGAAAGCAACAGAAATACTAAAAAAAAACGCTCTAAGCTGCCGCCGAATAAATTTTTACATTGGCAGCCAGGGGCCAATTAAGCCAATAATCTCGCACACCACAACAGATAACAGTGTCTAAAGCTAGGAACATTTGCAACGGGTACAAGTCTCAATCTGATTGGGAAAATTGAAAAGCATGTGGCAAATTATCGGCCAATCAAAAAATGGAATGACAGTATCAAAATAGAAGTATAAACCATTTTTTAGTTAAATGCACCGAAAAAGTGGAATTTGAAACTAAGGGGCTGATTATGTGAGTCACCGTGATACTTTGCGGCGGAATCACTCACATTCCGATTCAGCCCTACCATCTTTTGTCAGTTACTGAAGTGAGTGAATGGTCTTATATAATAAAAAATTTGCTTCAAACGAGATAAGTGACTCATTGCGTTTTACATAATGAGGCCGTTAAATTGGAATGAGTAAAGTTGCTTTTAGAATGTACAAAAGCAACACTTGCGCTCAAGAGCAAGAGCAATAAGAAATTTCCCTATTTTTATTCGTTAGATTTCCAGGCTGTCATTACACTGCGCTACAAAAACGAGCTTTAGTTCTGTCGTATGACCCAAATATACTTTTTTCGAAAGGGGAGAAAAATAAAAATACACGTGTATCGGAAATTTTCATGTACACGTCAGAATTATTTTCTTATGTGTAAATTATAAAGGTCGTAGTGTCCGTCTGTGTGAAAAAAAATCGAAAAAAGGGGTTAAAAATCGATCCAAAGTCTTTCACACAGGCGGACAGACGGACACTACGACCTTTATACTTTTGACATAAAAATAAAAAAATTCTGACGTGAACATGAAAATCACCGATACACGTGTATTTTTATTTTTTCTCCCCTTTCCGAAGAAGTATATTTGGTTCATAGAACAGAATGCCTGTTATTGTTGCTGTTAATGTTGCTGTTAATTCTGGATTTTGGGAAAATGTAGCTGTTTACCTTGTTATAGGACATTTTTGAAAAATATTTTGAAATAGAGTGATCTTCCAATCAGCCGTCGTTATGTTCTTGATACCGCAATTCTTGCCCCCCATGTAACGGTTCCTTCTCACTTAAATTGCACTAAAACCGGGTTCTAACTTTGTTCCAAGTTTTAAGACTCGTGCTTAGTGGGAATTTACTAAAAAAATCTATGAAAACAGTCTGTTTTCTATTATTTTGTATGGAATATAGAAGGACGAACAAAAAAGTGACCCAATATAAATGCAGGGCCTTTGTCATGTGCATCTCAGATATTAGCGAAAAAATTAGATCATTATAACGATTTTTAGAATTTTTGTGTGTCTCTCTGTGTGTCCTTCTGTGTGTTTGTTTGTTCAAGGATCACTCAAAACCAGTTGTCTGAAAATAATTTTAATTTTTTATTGAAATTGAAACAGGTCGATGTCTCTACATCGACAATGGGTCGGAACAGCTTTGAACGAGCTGATAAATAAATAAAAAAAAATTGATAATTGGCGCGATATATACCTCCAGAGGAGATTAGGGCCTAGCTTCTCTACCCATTTGCGATATGCTGCAGATGAATTTTTGCTAAGAAGCCTTCCATGGCAGAACAACACTCGAAGAGTTTGCCAAATCACTGCCGAGGGGCACTTTGATGTTACCTGTACCAGGGCTCGAACCTTGGCCAGCAACACTACCGCCACACCACGGCGGCCGCCGAGCTGATACCTAGTATTTTATTTGTTAACCTATACTATGTTACAGGACAATCAGCTTCAATTTCTTACGGGTCAGTGGTGTTTACGGTAGGGCAAGTAGGACCATCTCGCACCTTAACCTTAAGAAATGTTTGCATTCAGTGTTCATTGCAGCTGGCTCACTGCCTTAAGATATAACTTTTTACTGTTGCTATTGTCTCTGGCAAACTTGATTAACTTCTCTTTTATTAGACTGCTGTTTGCCAGGGCGTATGAGTAACCTTTTGGAGTATAATGATAAGGAAAGATAGTTTACAGAAATGTACTGTCGAATTACGTTTTTGGTATATATTTTCATTCAATACGTATGTTTTGTCTACAACTATCAATCATATGTTTACGGTCATTTTCTAATTCCGCTGACCACTTTCCGTATGATTTTGAACATGGAAGGCCTTTTCTCGGCTCTAACAGAGAAGATAGGGGTTCCCAGACCATGGAGGCTACTGAATTTTCAAAAAGAACGACTCTAGAACTCCTTTCGAATTGTTGAAATTAATTTTCAACCAGCGTGAATAATTCCAGGTACTATTTTACAGATAAAACCGTTATCCTAAAATATCAATGTTCTCAGAAATAGTAAATTTCAATTCAAATGTGGCTGTGCTAGGAAAAAAGTTATATAAGAATACATTTTATAGTAATAAATGACCATACACATAGCTGATATTTAAATTTCCTCATTGAATACGTTAAGCTGGAATAAAGGATATGAAGGGTGTGTCAACTGTTTCGCTAACCTAAACAAACCAATTTTTTAATTCTTTCATCAACCTGAATTATAGAATTTGCCGTGAAGTTTGCCGAGCATCAGATTTAAGATTGGTTTTCGATAGTTCAATAAAGGTGTGTAAGCTAGCACAAATGTGCAGCCCTCTTTAGAAATGTCCCTGTACAGAATTCACTAAATTTTCCAACAGTCTTTAATTAACATTTTGAGTGAAAGTGGACCTAGCAGCTTTTAACGCAGAACCGAGGATATTCTATTTACAGCTATTTTGGTATTTCTCATGGCAAGGAAATATTGTTATTTTGCCATAACTAGTGTACGGAAACCTTTGGGTGAAAAATGAAATTAGTTTTTTAACGTGGCTGTGGTAACCCACTGACTGTATGCTGCTGTATGTCACTGATAGAGTACATTAACCTTTAAAATGTGTTGGTTGACCTGCATTTATAAATATTTAAAGGGGTTTGTCTTCGTAATAATAGTATTACTCCTCGCCCTCTTGGCTAATTTTTACTGTTTAAATAGGTAGTACCAAGAAAACGGCAATGTGTTGAGTGGTCAGTTCAAAGGACAACGACATTATTCATGATATAGTTGAATATGGTATTTAAGTAGTTTATTTAGAAGAATGGCGATCCTTTGCTCAGCCAGACTATCTGAGACTTTTCGGCGAACATGTTGCATGCATGTTGTTAAATATTTCATTTAACATCGAAACGGTTGTGTGAAAATAATTTGCAATATTTATTTTATTTGTGTTACCTCATTTGTTACCGAAATGTGTTACTACCTTACTGGGCCTTTGATACTATATGTCTTTTCTAGGTCTTCGAAATGCCGTGTTGTCACGCTTGGGGCTTAACTCCCTGGTTTTTGCTGAGTTGTCCAATGAATAATAGAATACGTGCATGAATCAAGGTATTATGTTAAACTTTCAGTTTTCACTAAAATTTCAGCAAATATCTACTTCATAATACTAAAGTCCAAAGTGGTATACAAACTTTATCATTTACTGCATATTTCATCCACGTATCAGAAATTACGTAAATTGCTTTTTTACTTAAGAGTTTGTGAAGACCTTAAGAAATACAACGCCATCACGTAATCATTATTTTTTATAATTTATTGTTATATGTCTATATACATATGTATTAGGGATGCCAATCGTTTTCTTCTTCTTCTTTAAATGGTCATCTAACCGCCTGGGCGATTTTGACCGTCCAACATAGCTCGCCAGTCGTTTCTTCGTTGCACCAACTGGCGCCAATTGGAAACACCGCGGGATCGCAAATCGGTCTCCACTTGGTCCTTCCATCGGAGTGGTGGTCTCCCTCTTCCTCTGCTTCCACCGGCGGGTGCCGATAAGAATACCTTCTGGGCTGGAGCATCTTCGCTCATTCGCACTACGTGGCCTAGCCAGCGAAGCCGCTGTGTTTTAATTCGCTGAACTATGTCGGCGTCTGCGTAAAGTTCATACAGCTCATCATTAAATCTTCTTCGGTACTCGCCGTCGCCAACGCGTAGAGGTCCACAAATCTTTCGAAGAACCGTTCTCTCGAATACTCCCAGAGTCGCCTCATCAGATGTTGTTAGTGTCCACGCTTCTGCACCATATAGCAGGACGGGTGCGATGAGTGACATGTAGAGTGTTATTTTCGTTCGTCGAGAGAGGACTTTACTTTTCAATTGCCTACTCAGTCCGAAGTAGCATTTTTTTGCAAGAGTAATTCTTCGTCGGATTTCTAGGCTAACATTATTGTTGGTATTAATGCTGGTTCCCAGGTAAACGAAGTCCTTTACTATTTCGAAATTATTGCTGCCAACAGTGGCTTGGTTGCCAAGGCGCGAATGCGCTGACTCTTTGCATGATGACAGAAGGTACTTCGTTTTGCCCTCGTTCACCACCAATCCCATTTTCTCCGCTTCTTTTTCTAATTTGGAGTAAGCAGAAGTCACGGCGCGGTTGTTAAGGCCAATGATATCAATATCGTCAGCATATGCCAACAGTTGCACGCTTTTATAAAATATTGTTCCAGCGCGGTTAAGTTCTGTAGCTTGTATTATTTTCTCCAGCAATAAATTAAAGAAATCGCACGATAGGGGGTCGCCCTGTCTGAAACCTCGTTTAGTTTCGAACGGCTCGGAGAGGTACTTCCCAATTCTAACCGAGCTGGCGGTGTTGCTCAAGGTCATTTTGCATAGACGTATAAGTTTTGCGGGGAAACCAAATTCAGACATAGCGGCATATAGGCAGCTCCTTTTCGTGCTATCGAAAGCGGCTTTAAAATCAACAAAGAGATGATGTGTGTCGATTCTCTTTTCACGGGTTTTTTCCAAGATTTGGCGTATTGTAAAAATCTGGTCGATGGTAGATTTACCAGGTCTGAAGCCACGCTGGTAAGGTCCAATCAGTCTGTTTACATCAGGCTTCATTCTTTCGCACAATACGCTTGATAGGACCTTATATTCGATATTCAAAAGGCTGATTCCGCGATAGTTGGCGCAGTTTGCAGGATCGCCCTTCTTGTGGATTGGGTAGAGAACACTTAGATTCCAATCTTCAGGCATGCATTCATCCGACCATATTCTGCATAGAAGCTGATGCATGCGCCTTACCAGCTCCTCGCCTCCGTGTTTGAATAGCTCAGCAGGCAAACCATCAGCGCCAGCTGCTTTATTGTTTTTCAATCGGGATATTGCTATTCGCACCTCATTATAGTCGGGTTGTGGAACGTCAATTCCATCATCTTCGATTGTGGGCTCGGGTTCGGCATCTTCTCTGGTTTCTTGCTCAGTTTCTCCATTTAAAAGGGCAGAGAAGTGATCCCTCCATATTCTGAGTGCTCTCTGAACATCGGCCACCAGTTCGCCGTTCTCATTCTTACAGGAGTTTGCCCCGGGTTTAAAACCTGTCACTCGCCGAATTTTTTGGTAGAATTTTCGGGCATTATTCCCGTTGGCCAGCATCTCAAGCTCCTTTATTTCACGCTTTTCTGCCTCTCTTTTTTTCGGCCGGAAAAGCCGCCTCGCTTCCCTCTTCAACTCGCGGTAGTGTTCACACACACTCCTCGTTGAATTCGATCTCAGCGTTGCCTTGTAGGCTTCGTCCTTTCTTTTCGTTGCATTGTCGTTTCGTTTTATTTGTCGAAAATCTCGGAATTTTTCTGAAATCGAAATATGTGACTTATTTATGCAAATTTTCAAAATTTTTTTGTAGAGGTCACTATTTTCGAATACTTAATTCATCTTTGCAACTGAGCGTTCTTCGTAACTAACAAGAAACTGTGCAACGACTATAGAAAACTGTATACTTATCTATTGATCTGTTTAAAGAGCGATTACCCCAGATATGCCTGAAGCTAAGATAACTGAAAACACTTTATCATTTATTTGGAATTCTTTGTTAAGAATGTACATACCATGAATATGACATAAAATTCTTTTAATTTATTCAATCCTAATATATAAAAATCTTCTGTGCTAAGTCCGTTGTCACTAAGTTGGACCGCCTGGACCGAGTGGGCTCGAGGATGGTTTAGATTCACAATTCGGACCACTGGATAATGTGAGCGTGGCACCTCCCATACATACCAGATTTCCGAACCGCATAACTCTAGAAGTATTTAATGTATAATATTGAAAGTTGATGAGCTTAACAAGATCGATCTCTAACACCCAAGAAAAAAGGGGAGGAAGAGAGGAGTGGGCGTGGCACCTCCCATACAAATGAGGTTTTCCGTACTGCATATCTCTGAAAGTATTTATGGTAGAATATTGAAAATTGGTAAGAAGCTAAATGAGTCCAATCTCTAACAGCTCACGAAAAATGGGGTGGAAGGGAGAAGTGGGCGTAAAGAAAATTTTCATACTGCATATCCCCGGAAGTATTTATGGTAGACCATTGAAAATTGGTAAGGAGTTAAACGAGACCTCAAGAAAGAAAAGGAGGAAGGAATGCAAATTACATTTTTCGAACCGCATATCTCTGGAATTATTCGTGTACAGAGTTATAAGGGGTAAATCTCAACATATCAAGAATAAAAGGAAGGAAGGGAGAAGCGGGCGTGGCACCTCCCTCAGTCAATCATTACCACCTCAAGAAAAAAGGTCGGTAGGGGGAAAAGGTGGCGTGACGAATTTTGATGTAATCTAAATACATATTACTCCGAACTATTTCTACCGGCTTTGTAATACTTGCTATCGAGATCTTTTATGTGAAAGAGAAGGGCGCATAGGAATAATGTAGCGAAAGGGGCAATGATAGGGATAGGGACAGGGATAGGGATATTGATAGGGATACTGATATCTAGTCGATTTTATAAGCAAGTACAAGGTGGCGCAAAAGTAAGCTTCCGATGTTCAGCATATCGGTTGTGGCACGTGCAGTGTGTGCTGTTGCACCGTCTTGTTGGAACCACATGTTTTCCAATCCCAATTCATCAAGTTGCGGCAAAAAGAACTCGTTGATCATTGCTCTGTAGCGCTCACCATTCACAGTAACCGTTTGGCCCCGACCGATTATTGGTCAAATAAATAGTCAGCAATATTCCGCGTTCTGGAGCAGTGTAGCGTAACATTGTGTATTAACGTGTATTTCGCATGTGTTTACTACACAAATGTCAAAACAGAACTGACTTTAGGGGCCAATCGCAAAATTTATAGCATTTTCTGATAGGAGGATTACTTTTGCGCAGTAACCGTTTTTCACCGACCGATTATTGGTCAAATAAATAGTCAGCAATATTCCGCGTTGTGGAGCAGTGTAGCGTAACATTGTGTATTAACGTGTATTTCGCATGTGTTTACTACACAAATGTCAAAACAGAACTGCCTTTAGGGGCCAATCGCAAAATTAATAGCATTTTCTGATAGGAGGATTACTTTTGCGCCACCTGGTATAAATTATCCTTAGAATAAGATTAAATAATGACTTTTAGCGTTGTAGCTTTATATTAGATGCAAAAGTTGACATTGATCATTCATAAATAGTGTTTATGTTTTCTACGCTAGATGTATTCAAACGCTCTTTGGGACTACAATTTTTGAATAAGTTGACTCTGGCATTTTCGTTTTTTTTTTGCAAGTTTTAAGAATGTGGCTTATGGACAGTGGACAGTGGCACGTTGAGCAAATTGGGCAGGGTTTGCCTGTCAGGAGGTGCTCGGGGGTGATCTTTGAGTGGCCCATACGTAATCTGGTAAAGATTTTCATTTGGTCTGCAGATAACGATGCGGGACCAATTGGAAACAGCCAGGTCTTGTATAAGTGTTTTTACTTCTCGTGTGATATTTTAATTTTTGACCGATGTCGAATCAGAATCTCGATACAATTTACAACCAGTGGCCCTTTCCTATGCCTACTTTGGAAAGATACAAGTGCGGCAAATACTAAGTTGTGCGCGAAAATAAGTCCCCTTTTTATTATCTTACCATCTTCAGTAACAACTGCAAACGACTTGGACTTCGGTGATTTTGCACCATCCGTAAATAGGAATTTCCATCCATCCTTCTTGAATCCGCTTTTGATGTCTAAGAATCCTTTTTGGAAAACTATCGGGGTTGTGTTTTGTTTCGGGTAGTCAAACAATTCAGTAACAAAATTGCTAGATGATAGCTGTCATGCTGGAAGGTTATTGGTTTTTGCAAGAATCGTTCTCACGTCATTGTGAAAGATTGCGTTGCTTGTGAAATAAAGTTTGGGAATCAACTTAAGGATGTTTTGGCTTAATCGTTCGTCAACTGATGAGAGGCCAGACTCTGCTAGCAAGTTCTTAATAGGTGTAGTTTGGAAAGTCCTAAGGCTTCGACGAACAGCAGCATGGTAGGGTGCAGCCAAAAGTGCTCTTGTGCTTTTAGCGCACTGACCATAAATCGGAAAGCCGTAGTCGATAATTCCCCGTACTAAGGATTTTGTTACGTAAATTAATACCTCAGGATGAATTTTGCTGTGCTTGGAAGTTAGATATTTTATTATATTTAATCTAGAGTAAAGCTTTTTTCCTAAATCTATATATTGCTTTTTAAAGTTCCGCTTATCGAAAGTCATACCTAGGACTTTTAGGCACTTGGCGTTATTGATAACTAATATAAAATAATAACAATAATAATAAGTTTTAAAAACGAAATCATGGTTCAGGCAGTTTCTCTTTCTACAAATATTGAGATACTTGGAGCTTTCTGGCCAGGTGCCAATGTCGTCAAGAACTTCGGAAAGTTTCCGCTGCGACTGCGCTGAAGAGTTATTTTTTTAAAATATCAACACATCGTCGGTATAAATGAAATGCTCTAAATGGCGTTTTCTTATGATGTCGCTTATTTCTTAGATAGGAGAACCCTGTGGTATGCCATTGGTAAGGCTTACTCTGTCCGAAAATTGGTTGCTTATTTTAATGCGGAATGTACGATTGGTTACGACTTTTAACGAAGTTGAATATTTTTTTCCGTTATGACTATCATATTGATTTTTTAAACGAACGACATAATTCGTTTAGCGATAATTTTCTCTAGGGCCACACTGATGCATGATAGCAGGGATATTAGCCTATAGCTATTTATTTGATCTATGGGCTTATTACGTTTTAAAATAGGTACAATATCGACGTTCCTCCAGTTTTGCAGATATATGGATAAGTTAAGGAGCTTCAGAATTCTATTTTTCAAACCTGGAGTAAAGTTTTTAAGCATGGCATATTTCTTTGCTTATTATGTTGATTGAACATCTTCAAGAAGTACAAATTTTGGGTTATTTTTTTGTATAGTTGGAAGTTCAGGATAGAGGTCTATATGTTTTTTGAATTATAAGGTTCAATCACTATGAATTTTTTTTATTACAATAAGGTATAAATAAAAAATAGGTGAAGTTGAACACAATAAGCAATAACACTGAGAAACCAAGATCCGATTGGCACGAGTGTTAGTCGAAGACCACACTGATACTAACCTCGAAGAAAGCTTTGTTTTTTGGGTATCTAAACTTAGACAATCAATTCCTTAAAGCCCAAATTTATGTTCGGCAATTGAAAAACATTTTATGTATATTAATTAATCGACAAAATGTCTTTGTTTAGGAACATAATTGCTGCTGCTTTTTGACGACTTTAATGCAAATATAGTGTTAAATTTTTTTTCTAATTTTTTTAATTCCATTTAATTTAATAAATGTAAAATGTATTGACATATGCAATAAAAAAAAAAATTCGTTTTAATTCTGGGTTAATTGTTATATACTTTAAGGTCGAATTGTTTCGCACACAATTTTTTTTTTCAACCTATACTTTTGCAGAATAGCGAAATTCTGAATCCCGGAATACCGGGACTATACAAATCCAAAAAAATTGGCATCTCCATTATGTACATGGTTGTGTGTTTATACAATTTACTCTTTGACTTTGACAAAATAACAATAAATAAAACCAAAAACAAAAACCATTTGAAATCATTTCGTTTCTCAAAACCGAAATAGAAACAGTAACCGTTTATTTTGATCAGAAAAATAACCAGACCGAGACCGTTTTTGTGAAAGAGATCTTTTATTTTTCACCTTGTGTGCTGGTCAAATGAGCTTTATTCACAAGAGCTTGTACACATACGAGTACCTTCTATCGGCTGTAACAATTCTCCTGTATTAGTAGGAATTAGTAATTAGGCATTTTGGTATTACCAGTGCGAATGCTTCATTGTATAAATTAACTTTTGTGATGGATGGCTAGCGAGCTCGCTTCTTCTGCTGGAATTATGCTAATGGTAATAAATCTTTAAATATCAAATTTGAGTAAGTTTGAGTTGATTACATGAAAGGTTTTTTTGCCTTAACTGTCGGCGTGACAGTCCTTGAATGGGGGTTAAAGGGCTTAGATGAAAATATTGTGGCAATAACTAATGACCGTGTTCTCTCTTTATATTTTTCCAAGAGCTTGCGAATAAAGTCTTCTAATATTTCAATTGGTGGTGGTAGTCTTTATATATAAAAATCTTCTTTGTCTGCACTTCAACTCCTTCTAGCCGCATGCACCGATTTTGATAAACTTTTCTGTGTGTATTCAATTGTACTCAAGAACGGCTTGGATTCACAACCGGGGGCGAGAAGGGAAGGCGTGGCATTTATATAGGATTTTTCGTACTGCATATCTCTGGAAGTATTTATGGTTACTTACTTAAATGGTGCTTAACTATCTAAATCGTTCTGCCAACTAGCGCCAATCTTCCTCTGCTTTCACCGGCGGGTGCCAATGAGAATACCTTCTGGGGCGGAGCAGTTTCATTCGTTCGCACAACATGTGGTAGCCAGCTTATACAGCTTATCATTACATCTTCTTCGGACTTGCATTCGCTAACGCGTAGAAGTCCATAAATCTTTCGTAGAGAATACCATCTTATTCGGTGTTACATTTGTTCGCCGAGAGAGGACTTAACTTCTTAAATGACTACTCATTCCGAAGTACTAGCATTTGTATGCACCACCGAACTGGACGGGTACGGTGACTTATTCAGTGTTCCTTTCATTCGCCGAGAGAGGACTTTACTTCTCAATTGTCTACTAAATCCGAAATACTAGTTTTTGTATACAAGATCAATTCCGCGTTGGATTCCTCTGTTTAAATGGTCATCTAACCGCCTGGGCGGTTTTGACCGTCCAACATAGCTCGCCAGTCGTTTCTTCGTTGCGACAACTGGCGCCAATTGGAAACACCGCGGAATCGCAAATCTTCCTCTGCTTCCACCGGCAGGTGCCGATATGAATACCTTCTGGGCTGGATCATCTTCGCTCATTCGTACACCGTGGCCTAGCCAGCGAAGCCGCTGTTTTAATTCGCTGAACTATGTCGGCGTCTGGGTAAAGCTCATACAGCTCATCATTAAACCTTCTTCGGAAGTCGCCGCCGCCAACGCGTAGAGGTCCACAAATCTTTCGAAGAACCTTTCTCTCGAATACTACCAGAGCCGCGTCATCAGATATTGTCAGTGTCCACGCTTCTGCACCATATAGCAGGACGGGTGCGATGAGTGACTTATAGAGTGTTATTTTCGTTCGTCGAGAGAGGACTTTATTTTTCAATTGCCTACTCAGTCCGAAGTAGCATTTGCTGCCAACAGTGGTGTGGTTGCCAAGGCCCGAATGCTGACAGAACGTACTTCGTTTTGCCTCGTTTCCGCTTCTTTTTCTAATTTGGAGTAAGCAGAAGTTACGGCGCGGTTGTTAAGGCCAATGATATCAATATCGTCAGCATATGCCTACAGTTGCACGCTTTTCTAAAATATTGTTCCAGCGCGGTTAAGTTCTGCAGCTTGTATTATTTTCTCCAGCATTAAATTAAAGAAATCGCACGATAGGGGGTCACCCTGTCTGAAACCTCGTTTAGTTTCGAACGGCTTGGTGTTGTTTAAGGTAATTTTGCATAGCCGTATAAGTTTTGCGTGGAAACCAAATTCAGACATAGCGGCATATAGCCAGCTCCTTTTCCTGCTACCGAAAGCGGCTTTAAAATCAACAAAGAGATGATGTGTGTCAGCTCTTTTCTCACCGGGTTTTTCCAAGATTTGGCGTATTGTAAAAATCTGGGCGATGGCAGATTTACCAGGTCTAAAGCCACACTCATAAGGTCCAATCAGTCTGTTCAAGTCAGGCTTCAGTCTCTCGCACAATACGCTTGATAGGACCTTATATGCGATATTCAATAGACTGATTCCGCGATAGTTGGCGCAGTTTGCATGGTCGCACTTCTTGTAGAACACTTAGATTCCAATCTTCAGGCATGCATTCATCCGACCATATTCTGTATAGAAGATGATGCATGCGTCTTACCAGCTCCTCGCCTCCGGGTTTGAATAGCTCAGCAGGGAAACCACCAGCGCCAGCTGCTTTATTCGCAACTCATTATAGTCGGGTTGTGGAACGTCAATTCCATCGTCTTCGATTGTAGACTCGGGTTCGCCATCTTCTCTGATTTCTTGCTCAGTTTCTCCCTTTAAAAGGGCAGAGAAGTGATCCCTCCATATTCTGAGTGCTCTCTGAACATCGGCCACCAGGTCACCGTTCTTATTCTTACAGGAGTTTGCCCCGGGCTTAAAACCTTCTGTCATTCGTCGAATTTTTTGATAGCATTTTCGGGCGTTATTCCCGTTGGTCAGCATCTCAAGCTTCTTTATTTTACGCCACCTTTCTTTTTTTCGTCCTTTCTTTTCGTTGCAGCTCGGCACACTTAATCATCGTACCAGTTGTTTCTTCGCGTTCGCCGGAATCCAATTACTTCTTCGGCTGCGGTACGGAGTGCTCCTGAGATATGATCCCACTGCTCATGCATTTCACTAGGTTCAATTATGGTCTCGGAGAGCAGATGTGAAAGGCTATCTGCGAAATAATTGGCGGTCTATTGCGATTGCAGCTTTTCGACGTCCAGCTTTCCCTGCATTTTTTGTTGTACCTGTTTTGTCGTACAGAGGCGGGTACAAATCTTGGCTGCTACTAGGAGGTGATCACAGTCGATGTTAGGTCTTCGTATTGTGCGAACATCTAAAACGCTGGAATCATGCCGTCCATCTATCAACACGGGGTCGATCTGGTTGCGTGTTTTCCGATCAGGGGACCGTCATGTAGCCTGATGGATTTTCTTGTGCATAAGCCTAGTGCTGGATATGACCATGTTTCGGTCACGGGCGAAGTCGATCAGCCTCTATCCATTTGGCCAAGTCTGATGGGGACTGAACTTCCCGACAGTGGGGCCATTTACAGCCTTTTTACCCACTTTGGCGTTAAAGTCGCCACCCACTACTTTGACGGGGCAGCGCTCTTATGCTTCTTCCAGGCGCTGGTAGAATGTCGGTGCATGAGCGCAAATAAACGATATGGTAAAAAATCGTACTTTTATGCGGATTGCGGCGAGACGCTCGTTCCCGGGTGTGAACGACAGTACTCGGTGACGGACACAAATCCCACACCGAATCTGCGCTTGTCTACATGCCCACTCCAGTAGATCATGCAAGGTGTTTTGTTCGTGTTTCCTCGCCCCGTCCATCGCATCAGATGTCCCATTAAAGGACCGGACATTCCAGGTGCATGCCCTTGTAAAAAATGAATGCTTTTACAATTTTATTTTTTTAACAACATTTAATTATATCTTTATTTCTGGAATTTCAATTCAATCTCGCAAAAAATATTTTTTCTTTTTTTTTTACATACTTTTTTAAAATTAATACAAAGTTACTAAAGTGTAAAATAACACGGTATGCCACAGTACCCCCTTCCTGGTGACAACGAAATAAAGTACAAGGTGGCGCAAAAGTAAGCTTCCGATGTTCAGCATATCGGTTGTGGCACGTGCAGTGTGTGCTGTTGCACCGTCTTGTTGGAACCACATGTTTCCAATCCCAATTCATCAAGTTGCGGCAAAAAGAACTCGTTGATCATTGCTCTGTAGCGCTCACCATTCACAGTAACCGTTTGGCCCCGACCGATTATTGGTCAAATAAATAGTCAGCAATATTCCGCGTTCTGGAGCAGTGTAGCGTAACATTGTTTATTAACGTGTATTTCGCATGTGTTTACTACACAAATGTCAAAACAGAACTGACTTTAGGGGCCAATCGCAAAATTTATAGCATTTTCTGATAGGAGGATTACTTCTGCGCCACCTTGTATAATATGTTTATTTAATTTAATTTAAAAGTAACACGACGACGAAGATTTTTCTCAATATTTTCTTGATTATCTAAAAGGAAAGCCGGCTTCAAACGATCTATCGAAATTACTTTGATACTTCCATTTAGTTGAATATTGAAAATTTATTTGTTCTTGAGAGCACCTTGAATGGTTCTTCATACGGTTTCTGTAAAGGTTTTCTCACTGTGTCACACCCTATAAACACATGTGAGCAGTTATCTAATTCTGGATGCACAAATACATTTTTATGTCCGTGACGCAGTGAACCTTTGACTTTGAGAAGTTGCATATTTTCAGAAAGTTCTTTAACCCATTGGGTAGAGTATTTATTTTCCTTTTTGTCGTCAAATATTTCACCAGGAAGTCGTAGATTGGTTCCAAGCGCCATTTCAGCTGGAGAAAAACCAACATCCTGTATAACATTTGCATGCAAACCCATCATGACAATAGGGAGTGCACTAACTCATCAAGCAGCTTTAAAAATACTATGCCACCTTTCAATTTGTCCATTGCTCTGCGGATGATAAGGAGTTGTATGTGTTACTCTTATACCAAATATTTTAGATAATTCTCGAAAAAGTAAAGATTCAAATTGACGTCCTTGATCAGTGATAATAAGAGCTGACAAACCATAACGAGCAATCCATCCAGAAAAAAACGCATAAGCAACGGATTCAGCAGTAATATCTTCCAGAGGTATTGCCTCAGTCCAACGAGTGAATCTGTCTATACATGTAAGGATGTATCTGTATTTTTTGCACAATGGCAGTGGACCAACAATATCAATGCTGACATTTTTAAACCGTTCAACTGGGGGTGCGAAATTGCCAACAGGAATTTTTACGTGTCGGATAATTTTAGATTTTTGGCAGGAAATGCATTATTTAGACCATTAACTGACATCTTTTGAAATTGATGGCCAAACAAAACGACTTCGAAGTAAATTCATTGACGCTCGCACTCCGGGATGTGAATATCCATGAATAGTTTCGAAGAGCGGTTTTCGAAAAGTTGGAGTAATAAATGGACGTATGTTTTTAGTAGAGACATCACAAAAAATTTCAACATCTACTTCTGGTATTCTCATTTTTTTTTTACTTAAGGTTAGAATGCGCTGAACTTAAAACACTGTGCAGTTCGGAATCAGATTCTTGAGCCAAAGCTAATGCTTTGTAATCTAACGGTGATGGCGTTGCTATTGCATCAACTCTAGACAGAGCGTCAGCTACAATAATTTCTTTTCCACAAACATGACGTATAATAACTGTATGCTGACCGATGTAGTCTAGATGCCTCAACTGTCTCGGTGTTGCCTTTTCTTTTGTAAAAACGCGTATATAAGGGGCTTATGATCTGTTTAAATAGAAAATTGTCTACCCTCTAAGAAATATTGAAAATGCTTTAACGCCGAGTAAGCTGCTAAAATCTCACGACCATAAGCGCTATATCTTATTTGCGTACTAGTTAGTTTTTTAGAGTAAAAAGCGATTGGCTTCCAATTACCATTAATTTGTTATTGTAAAACACCACCCATTCCAGTATCAGAGGCGTCAACCCACAGAGACGTTGGTGCATTAAGCGATGGATAAGCTAAAAGTGTTTCACCAGCTAATTGCTCTTTACAAGTTTGAAAGGCTTCAATAAGTTTCCGAGTCCATTGAATTGCTTTGTTATCACCCTTTTTATTTCCACTGTATAGTGTATTTAACTTTGATTGATGCTGTGCGTCTTTGGGAATGAAACGACGATAATAGTTTAGCGTACCCAAAAATCGTCGCAGATCCTTAACTGTTTCAGAAGTTTTGTAATTTTGTATAGCATCAACTCGAGAGGGTAGGGGTTTTAAACCATTTACAGTCACTAAATATCCAAGAAATTGAACTTCGGGAACAGCAAAAATGGACTTTGACATATTAATAATCATTCCAAATTCTCTAAATCGTTCAAATAAACATCGAATATGCCTGTCCTGATGGTCAACATTTAAAGATGCAATTGCATAACAGAAATCCAGTCCCTGAACAATTCGGTTGATGAACCGTTGAAACGTTTGGGCAGTATTGCACAAACCAAACGTCATACGTGGAAATTCAAACAAACCAAGTGGAGTAATTATAGCTGTTTTCAACATCGGAATTCTTTACCGGAATTTGATAATAAGCCTTAATCAAATCAACCTTGCTGAAAACTTTCGCCCCATTGAGAAGAAAACCAAAGTCATGTATAGAGGTGTGTTCAAAAAGTATCGCGAATTTTGAATTTTCGCTGGTTACGTATATTCGAATTTCGAATTTTTTGTGGCGTTATGTTGGTACTCATGTCTCTCACTTATGCCGACAAGCTCGGCCATTTTGAATGTTCAGTTAATTGTTGACAGCTGCTTTGCTTGCACGTGTTTTGGATCGTCTTCGATTTTTACGCGAAATTCGTACCAAAATTGCTCAATTGTGACCAAAAACAGCATCGCATGAACATTGCTAATGAGATGTTAAACTCTGTCCGCGACGACCCAAATTTGCTCCAGAGGGTCATAACTGGTGACGAATCGTGGGTTTATGGTTATGACGTGGAAACCAAAGCTCAATCATCTCAATGGAAGCTGCCGCATGAACCAAGACCGAAAAAAGCGCGCCAAGTTCGGTCGAATGTGAAAGTTTTGCTGACAGTTTTCTTCGATTGCAGGGGCGTGGTGCATCATGAGTTCTTGCCACAGGGAAGAACGGTCAATAAGGAATATTACGTGCAAGTTATGCGCAATTTGCGCGAAGCAATCCGCCAGAAACGCCCGGATTTGTGGAAGAACAAAAATTGGCTTTTGCACCACGATAACGCCCCTGCTCACGCATCGTTGCTTGTGCCCGACTTTTTGGCCAAAAACAACACACTAATGATGCCGCAGCCACCGTATTCCTCAGATCTGGCCCCCTGTGACTTTTTCTTGTTCCCTAAACTGAAGAGGCCCATGAAAGGACGACGTTACGCTTCTCTTGACGAGATAAAGACGGCATCGAAGGAGGAGCTGAACAAGATACAAAAAAATGACTTTTTGAAGTGCTTCGAAGATTGGAAAAACCGTTGGCACAAGTGTATAATATCTCATGGGGATTACTTTGAAGGGGACAAAATAGATATTCATGAATAAATAAATAATTTTTGAAAAAACACAAAATTCGCGATACTTTTTGAACACACCTCGTATGCGGAACTGGGTAACGATCTGGGATTGTCACTGAATTTAATCGCCGATAACACTGGTTTACAGCCAAAATGCACCAGAGACGCCATAGTGAAATTCCTATGTAAAATCACCTCCTAATTCCGAAAACCAAGGTTATTTTTACTTGAATGGTACCGTTTTTGAGATATTTACGATTTACCGTTATTTCAAAAAACAAAAAAGATGGCTCCACTTAATCGTGTATATCTCAAGAACAAACTGAGCTCTTCCGAAACGGTTTGAAAAATTTGAAAGCTTAAAATTTACTATAATCAGTACATACAACACTTTTTGCTAGGTCCTGCAGATTCAAACATATTGAACAATCATTACGGATTTTTTAAACTTTTTTTGTAAAAATATAAAAAAATTTGTACTTTGCGAGGAAGCATCTCGAAAACTTTTTGTTTTTTTGCAGATATTTTTGCCCCCCTCTAAGCTCTGTTTTATTACAAAACAAATAAGCTATCAGTGAACAAAATCGATGAACTAATACAAAAGTTATAAGCATTCAAGTAAATATATCCATTTAATGCTTAAGTACCCTACTGGTACATATGTGTTAGTATTCGTATATCAGTTAGTTAGCAGGTAGATTTTCGAAAAGTTATTAGATACAAAAAGCTGTTAGTGTCGTTTTCTCAAACCTAGGTACATTTTAAACAAGAGCATATTTTTGAGGCAGGTAGTGTTTTCTTTGTAGAACTAGGGAACCTTTTTGTTTAGGTAGGCTTGAATTTTTACTGGATCTAAGTATAAATAAGAGTACATGCGCCTTGTTCCTTCATAATATCTGCAAGGCTCGCCGAATACTGTTCAGTTTATAATTGCAGTTTATAACCCGTCATTTACTTAAAATAAAAAATGAATAAAAGGGCGCGAGAGTTTGAGTGTACAAATGATCCAGATATGTTCTGTTTCATCTGCGGTAAATTTATTGTTAAAAGTATGAGACGTGTGTTTTCAAATCCTTTGAAAGTTACATACTATAAGTGTTTTGGAATTGAGCCTAAAAACAATGAAAAACCATGGACACCGAACACTGTGTGCACCACATGCCGAGTCGAATTGATTTCTTCGGAAACCGGAACAAAAAGGTACGTTGTAAAAATTAGGAATTTGTTCCCTTTTAATGCATAGCTGACTAATTCCTGAAACTATCTATTTAGGCGACGTGTGAAATTTATTACACCAATGAAGTGGAGGGAACCAACTTGCCATTCAACGGACTGCTATATTTGTACTACAAAAGTACTTGGGGTTGGAAAGTCCAGAAAAGTAACCTATGCGAGCGTATCTACAGTGTCATTACCAGAACTAATTTCAACAGAAGCGACATTGCCAGAATCAAATTTAACTTTAGTTCCGGCTCCAGTTTCATTGTCAACAGTAGTATCTGATTACGCGGCATCATGTTGTACTGAATTTCAAACGGAAAACGAAAGAAATTCTTTGTCACAAGCACAACTCAATGATTGGATAAGGGATTTGGAATTGTCAAAGGAAAAGGCCGAACTACACGCCTCTCGAATGCAACAATTTAAATTTGTTTCATCCGATGTTAAGGTAACATATTATAGAACTCGTCACGAAGAATTTTCCAAGTACTATACGAAGGAGGACAGTGTTTGTTACTGCAAAGACATTGCTGGTCTATTCAAACAATTTGGTGAACCATATGATTCAAAAGAGTGGCGATTGTTCATAGACGGCAATAAATTAAGTTTAAAGGCCGTATTATTGCATATTGGCAACCAAAAGCCATCTATCCCGATCGCGCATGCAGTAAATACGAAGGAAACATATGAGATAATGCAAAAATTGCTCAAGTTAATCAAATACGAAGAACATGATTGGAAAATATGTGCCGATCTTAAAGTCGTTGGAATGCTATGTGGTCTACAAAGTGGATACACAAAATACTGTTGCTTTCTATGCAAATGGGATAGCCGAGCTCGTCAAGACCACTACATCATAAAGGATTGGCCAGAACGAATCGAGTTTCAAGTTGGGGTAGATAACATAAAATACTCTCCACTTATAAAGAAGGAAAAAATAATTCTACCTCCGCTCCACATCAAGCTCGGCCTTATCAAAAACTTTGTGAAGGCTTTGGACAAAGAAGGCGAAGCTTTTCATCATTTGAAGACAATCTTCCCAGAGATTTCAGAAGCAAAAATAAAGGAAGGGATTTTTGTGGGACCGCAAATAAGGAAAATGATGACCAATAACCATTTCAAAGAACTATTGTCACCAGTGGAGGCAGCAGCGTGGGATTCTTTTGAAAAGGTCGTTACTTCTTTTTTAGGCAAACACAAAAGTCCTAACTACGAGATGATAGTGAACGACTTAATCAAAAACTATGCGGAAATGGGTAAATAAAAAAACATATTATAATAAATTATATATTACATAAATTTACATGAGAATATATAGCCATAAATCTGAATTCATCGTCCAGTTCCGAACAAACAAGAACGGGAAAAATATAAACGATTTATTTTGTTGTGTTGATCTTCCGACAGGGTAGGCATTGAAAATGGCAGAACGCCGAAACCGGTTTGTCACAAAACCAAACTTGACAAGGGATGACGGAAAATCGTTCCAACAAAAATCAAAAATATAAACAAAAAATTTGTTCTGAATTGAAAGATAAATCCAGCCTAAGAAAATTATATACTAATGTGTCACTTTTGTATTTATCTAATTTACTTTTTTATTTTCTTTCAGGAGTAAATATGTCTTTAAAAATTCATTTCTTACACTCCCACTTAAATTTTTTCCCGCAAAATCTTGGCGACGAAAGTGACGAGCATGGCGAAAGGTTTCACCAGCAAATGAAAGTGATTGAAAGTCGGTATCAAGGATTCTGGGATGTCGCTATGATGGGCGACTACTGTTGGTTTCTCATAAGAGAAACCGATCCTAATCTAAATAAGCGTCAAAACAAGACACATAACTTTTTCAATTATAAAATAAGATCATAGAGTTAAGACAGAACCATATGTACATATGCTATTATTTGTAGGGTACTTAAGTATTAAATGGATATATTTACTTGAATGCTTATAACTTTTGTATTAGTTCATCGATTTTGTTCACTGATAGCTTATTTTTTTTGTAATAAAACAGAGCTTAGAGGGGGGAAAAAATATCTGCAAAAAAACAAAAAGTTTTCGAGATGCTTCCTCGCAAAGTACAAATTTTTTTATATTTTTACAAAAAAAATTTAAAAAATCCGTAATGATTGTTCAATATGTTTGAATCTGCAGGACCTAGCAAAAAGTGTTGTATGTACTGATTATAGTAAATTTTATAAGCTTTCAAATTTTTCAAACCGTCTTGGAAGAGCTCAGTTTGTTCTTGAGATATACACGATTAAGTGGAGCCATCTTTTTTGTTTTTTGAAATAACGGTAAATCGTAAATATCTCAAAAACGGTACCATTCAAGTAAAAATAACCTTGATTTTCGGAATTAGGAGGTGATTTTACATAGGAATTTCACTATGGCGTCTCTGGTGCAGAAAAAAAGTTGGAATTTGTGATCCAGTGTAATCACCACAAAGGCGCCATTCTCCATAAGGTTTCGGTACGATGTGTAACGAACTAGCCCAACCGCTTTTTGATGGCCTACATAAGGAGTGCGTTTGGAAAAATTGTCATTTACTTATTATGACAAATTTCGTAAACTAGTAGTCCGATTTTGAAAATAAAACTAGCTGTTATTTGTCCTTTTAATTACAAGTTTTATTATATATCAACAACTTTGTCATTACTATTGTTGTAAAAATCGTTTAAACTTTTCCGGCACTCCTTCCATTAGTAATTTTATAGTAGTATTTGACACTTTTCGAGCTGCTGAACTCCACTTTTCCCGAAAGTCTTTGGCATTCCTTGCTACTTTTTTTGTTGCTTTAGTTTCTTTTTTTGACCAATGCCCAGTATCTTTCAATTGGCCTTAGTTCTGGACAGTTGGGCGGATTTGCTTCTCGAGGCACCAAAAGCACATTATTTTTTGAATACCATTCCAGGGAGTTACAAAAGCACTGCTCCTTTCTCCACAGCTGCAGATTGCTTGCCAAACCAGGAATTTACGAGGAAATTTCGACGGCCTTTTTGACTTAAACTTTTCGTCCACATTCCCGCGCGAGTCTGCTGTGTAAAACTCCTGGCCTGTAAGCTGCGAAAAGTCGGCTAAAACATACGTCCCGTCGTCCATGATGCAGCAGTTGAATTTTTCAAAGAAACAAATTTTTAGTTTTTTTGCGCGATTTTTTGCTTCCACATTCTTCACAGAGTTTCTGTCTGGAACGTTTTCAACCTTGAACGTTTTGAGACCAGCTTCCTTTTTTGCTTTACAGACAAACAACTCGGAACATCCCACTTTCTGCGCTAGTTTTCTACCTGAAATATTGGGGTTCTTCTGAAAAACGGTGATGATTTTCTTTTTCATGTTTTGGTCGCTGATGCCCCCTTTTCTACCCGAACCTGTCTTACGAGTAACAGCCAATTTGTCCTTAAAGTTTTTTCACACCCTCGAAACAGTTTTCGGGCTTTTTTAAGTTCTCGAGCAATTTTTTTGAAAGTCCACTGAGGGTGGGCTTGAAAACTTTTAACAATAGTTTTTCGTACTTCCAATTCGCTTGCCATTTTTATATGAACTACAGCATTTAGCGAAAATATTTTCAAACAGTATTTTTCTGACATTTATTTCTAATCATACTACGAAAAAAATATTCAAATCAAATAATTAAGAAAAAACTTGTTGAATAAAATAAAGTTGATATTTTTTTCAAACGCACTCCTTATTCCCTGCTTTAACATAATATCAAACTCACGCTTAACAAGTTGTAGTTTCTCAGGGGTCAGCCTATGAGCTTTATAACATATTGGTGGACCAGTTATTTGTATGTGAAGCGTTACAGAATGTTTAATTGGTGTATTTTTATTATACGATGTAATGAGATCCTTAAATTCTGCGAGCAAAGGACAAATATCTGAACTTTCGGAAATTGATTTAACTGAAGATGGTAATCACCCAACATGTGAAATCGCTTTACTAATAGATTTTGAGACGTTATCAATTAAACTATTATTTTTAACATCAACTATTAATCCGTAATAGCTGAGAGAGTCGGCGCCGATTATAGGCTTCTTAACATCAGCCAATATAAAAATCCACCGAAAATTCCTTTTAAGACTCAAATTTAATGTTTTATTGGAGATTGGTTTGCAGCAAATAGCTGAAGAGGTGCCGGCCCGTGCAACCTTTCAGCGCTAAGGGCCAGATACACCGAGATGTCTGCGCCAGTATCAATGAGAAATTCTGTGTCTAATGCACTTTCTCGAAAAAATAGGCGACATATTTCTTGGCCAACCCCATCCTTCACCCAAGACGGGGAGACTAATGGTTTTCCAAATTATTATTTGAGTTTTAAGTATAGATACATGGCTGAGCGCATTTCTTAGCGCGCTCACCAAACTTATAATGATACCAAGAAAAAGGTTAACCTTGTCTTGCTTTTGAGGAATTATTTCGCTTAAACCGCTTATTATTTTGAAGGCTGTGACTACGAGTACGATGTGAAAGGAGCTCAACTTGTTTCGTAAGAGCTTCGATTTGCAATTGTAGTTCTTTACTTTCCGAAGGAGACTTGGAAACAGCACTTACCTCCCAAGCATCTGATGTATCTGATAATTTATCTGCCATAAGGGCGAGTCTATTTAAATTTTCACTCTCTCTCTATGGCGCGATATACAACAGGTATATCATCATAAACCTCCTAAGAGATTTTTGCGCCAAGCTTCTCTTCCAATTTGTGGTGTGCCGATTTGAATTTTCCCTACAAATTGGTGGGACCTACAGTTTTTTGCCGACTCCGAACGGCTTACTTACAGATAAAATAGCTTGTGATTGTTTTGGTAGACGTTGCATTCATAATGATTTCAATAACTCATCGGAGACTTTACCAGCAGTTCCATGTCACGCAGTAGTTTCTTTAATCTCTTTTCCTCCGAATCCATGAATCGTTCTTGTAAACGAGTTATTAAGGCCTCATACATGTTGATTTCTGGTGAGTTCAGGATAAGATCGCTGACTTCACTAAGCACATTAGCTTCAATGGATCCTACAATGGTGTGAAATTTAGTTACATCTGATGTTATTCCAGCCGTAATAAACTGGCTCTCCACTGGTTTCAACCATAGAACAGGGTTTGTTTTCCAGAAAGGTGGAACTTCCACCGACACACGTGCTACTTCGAGTGTTGAATTCGCCTCATTTAAAAGGTTCCTCGAAGATGTGGATGTTTGTGGATCTCCAGCGCCATTATTAACGTCGCTCCCTCTTGTTGGTGTATGAAACATATTCCTTTTCGGCATAAAAATTGTGAAAAATGAATGCTTTTACAATTTTATTTTTTTTAACAAAATTTAATTTTATTTTTATTTTTTAGTTTCTTTCCTGAATTTTCCTCTAGTAAATTGTCTTTTTTATCTTCCTCTTTCCTTCCTCCGTCAAATTTGTCACATTCTGCCAAGGTTTTAGATTCTGACTTATCAGTGTTTGAGTTACAATCTGCTCTCTCAGTTATTAAAGGGAAGTCACCTGGTATTGATAAAATTTCTTACCCTATCATTAAGCACCTACCTTCTTCCCTTTTTTTACGTTTACTCAATCATTTTAACAACATTTTTCAATCTGGCATCTACCCCGTCCTTTGGAAGACTAGTGCTGTTATTTCTATTTTAAAACCTGGCAAATCCCCTGTTGAAGTCACCAGTTACCGGCCTATATCTCTTTTACCATGCCTTGGTAAATTGTTAGAGAAAATCATAGCTGTCAGACTCTCTTGGTATGTTCATTCAAATAAATTGTTACATAATAATCAAGTTGCTTTTAAGAAAGGGCAAGGCACACTTGACGTTCTTTTGCACCTTGATGATTTTGTTTCTAATGCGTTGTCCTCTAAGAATCATGTTACGATACTCTCATTAGATTTCTTAAAAGCATTTGATCGTATTGGTTTCCATGTAGTTTTAAGACAACTTTTCAAATGGAAGGTTGGTTCTCGTATTTTTAATTTTGTTATGTCTTTTCTTAGTAACCGAAAAATTAGTGTTATCATTTTCAATGTGCGATCGTCCATTCTATCTCTAGATAATGGCACCCCCCAAGGCTCCCCACTTTCGGTCATACTTTTTATAATAGCTTTTGATGAAATTAGTTCCATTTTAAACAATATTCCGAATGTCTCTCATTAAATTTATGCTGATGACTTAGTTATTTTTTCTAAAAATTCGGATTTATCTGTGGTTATGTCTTCTTTTTCTGAAATCCTATATCTTTTGTCATCTTGGTCCATATCTTCAGGCACCTCAATTTCTTTTTCTAAATCTAAGATGTTACATATTTGTAAAAAACGCAATTGTATTTCTCCTACACTTTCGTTTAATAATGAAACAATCTCATGTACAGATAGTATTAAGTTTTTAGGTATTATATTAGACTCTAAGTATTTGTTTAAACAACACTGTCAATATGTTAGAAATAGGCTTTTCACTAGTTTAAATATAATTAAATATCTATCTTGTAAGCGCTCGCTAATCGGCTCGGCTCTTCTGGTTAAGGTACCAGGGCTCTTATGTTATCAATCATCAATTATGGGCTGGAAATATATGGTCACCATTAAAAAAACCATCTCAAGATTCTTACAGCTCCATACCACTCTGCAGTTCGTCGATCTCTTCGTGCCTTTCCAACGTCTCCTATAAATAACATCTTACCTGAATCTGGTCTTCCTTTTTTAAAAGACAATGTGGAAGACAGTGTATGTAAGCTTTATCCAAAGCTCATTTACAGTTCAAATACAATTCTTAAGAAATATTTTAACTCAGCTCTATCACGGAAACGTTCGCCAAAGATTGCTTCAGCTATCTATATTTGCACAAGATTTGTTAAAGACAACGATTTACCAGTTAATATATCTCCAAGTCGGCAAAGTAATAACCCGCCATGGTGTTTAAAGGATGTATCGTTTATAAATAATTTGGTCCATCAAGCACTCCTAGCATTGTATATAAAGCACGGTTTTTGGAATTATCTACTCAATTAAAGTCATCTGGTTGGCAATTTATATTTACTGATGGTTCCAAGGCAGCAAACACTTCTTTTGCTGTAGTAGGAGACAATGAATCCCTAATATCTTATGGTTTGCTATTTCCATTTTGTTCTGTATCCACAGCTGAAGCAACTGCGTTACTCAATGCTTTCAAGTATGCTAAACAAAATAATGGAAAGTTCATCATCTGCACTGATAGCTTATCTTGCTTTCAAGCTGTTCAAAATTGCAGTAATTCTAACTTCATCATTCTCCTAATAAACTCAAAATTGTGTGGGTACCGGGCCAGTCTGGTATTATTGGCAATATGTTTGCGGATTCAACTGCTAAGGAAATATGTTTGACTCCCACTACATTCTCAAATTTGTTTTCTAAGAGTGATATTTATAAATTTATTAATCATCAGCGGAATTTAAAATTGGTGACATTTTGGATGAATTATAACCACCACTACTCGGCGATAAACCCAAATCGAATCAAACCAATTTTTCCGCTGTCGCTGCCTGCAAATTATATCACTCCGTATATAAGACTTCGAATTGGTCATACTATCATTACTCATGCTCACCTATTGGATGGAAGTTCTTCCAATCATTGCCCTTTTTGTGAGGCATCCGCTATCAACGTGTTACATTTATTAGTTTATTGTCCAGCTCTGGACATTCATCGTCAAATTAATTTTGGTAATATTAATCCTAATGATCTTCTTATGGTTCCTACAATCAACAATATCAAGCTAATTTATAATTTCCTAAAGGACTCTGACCTTCTTCGCCGTATTTAGTATGTATTCACCAGTCAGCCGAAAGCCTATGCCGCTAGCGCTGCGTTATTTTTAGTTTGTATAATAATTTGTATTATTATGTAAGCTTTTATAAAATAAATTAAATAAATTTTATCTTTATTTCTGGAATTTCACTTCAATCTCCCAAAAAGTATTTTTCTTTTTTTTTTTTTGGCACCAAAGTAAGTTGCATACTTTTTTAAAATTAATACAAAATTACTAAAGTGTAAAATAACACAGTTGGTATGCCACACCCTTATCTCGTAATCGTTATTTCGTTTGCGGGTGTTGCCATCCAAAAAAGGGGTTCTCATATCAGAGGCTTTGTTGTTGAATTTCATTGGAACGTTGTCTTATGTGGTGGGTCCTAAACCCAACGCACAACTTCTTTCACGGGAGGTTGAATTCAATTACACGTTTGTATAGCGAGCCGCTTGATCCAAGACAGACGCCCGCTTTCAGCCGCACCACATGGTGATCAGACGCTGCTGTTTGAATCCCCCCTGCAAGCCCTTAAGCCGATTATGTTGGAGTGGCCTTACCAGGTTGTCGCCTTCTCACGTTTAGCTCACCACCAACCGGAGTTTACCTGGAGGTTGGAGGCAAGCGCCCGGAAGTAGTGAGCTGCTTGAACCGCATGCAAAAGAATCGCTCTGGCCATTCCCCGGTGAATGGCGATCAGAAACTTTCCCCACTTGCGTGGACTTCTACACACGGTCCCACCCTCGTTGGATTGATAGGCTGGCATTATTGTTGGTGTGAATGCTGGTTCCCAGGTAAACGAAGTACATACGTCACTATTTCGAAATTATGGCTGCCCACAATGGCTTCGTTGTCAGGACGCAAATGTAATAACTCTTTGCTTAACGACCGCATGTACTTCGATCTACCCTCGTTGACCACCAAACCTAGTTTCCGCTTCTTTTTCTAGTTTTAAGTACGCAGAAGTTATGGCGCGGTTCTTACTCCCAATGATGTCAATGTCGTTGACGTACGAAAACAATTGCACGCAAATATTGTTTCACGGCGGATAAGTTGTTTTATTTTCTCCAGCATCAAATTGAAAAAAACCCTATATAGGGGGTCCGAAACCTACCCAACTCTGACCGAGCTGTTGTGTGCCGGCTTCAGTATTCAAGGTAGAAAAGTGAAAATCTGTAAAGAGTTATGTACGAGTATATAAATACGACACAATAAAAGATTTTAACTCCTTTTTTGGTTGAACCATTTGACCGATTTTAATGAACTATGCACCGATGAAAAGGAAATAAAAATCTTCGGTGCATAGGGGATATCTCTTATATAAAGGAGGCGTGGCATCCAACATATAGCATAAAATGTGAAAATTTGAATATCTGCAAAAGCAATAAAGTCAGAGTAATAATCTTTGACAGGAAGATGCACAACATCAATATAGGTTCAGCTGTGAAATATTTATGATTTTGAAACAGGGGGCTGGTCACCTCCCATACAAACCCAGGCTTTTATATCGTATATATCCGTAACCACATAAGCTACATCAATGAAATTCAGTAGCAGTGGTTATAAAGCTTATATCATACTTTTACCAAAAATTGGCAAATATTAGAAAAAGGGGCGTGTCACCTCCTATACCAACCCACACCTTCATATCATATATCTCTGTAACCACTTAAGCTTTTTCAAAAGAACTCCACTTGCTCTAGCATATATTGCTAATATCAACCGTTTTACGAAATGTGAAACAGAGAATGTATCCTCCCCCTTTGTAAGCAGGAACCTGGGTCACTCATACGTATATGTGGGTATATCTATAAATACGTCACTTGAAAAATGTCTCTTCTTTTTTTTGCTATCAGGTTGGGCGATTTGATGTAGCCGACTCAAATCGATAGGGTGTGAATTCCCTTCCTTAACCGCGGCTATGTTATAATAAAAATATGAGCGACTTAAGGTAAAACTTTGACTGTGGAAAGGAGGACCTTAACGAAACCATCTAGTGGATTTTTGCACACCATTAAAAGGCTGGTAATGGTGTATCGCAAAATTTGGAACTCTTCTTAGTAATACCTATGAAAACTCGCCAAAATTCGATTGCCCTTGGAGTTAATCTCGTATAATTTAAGATATTTGACAAACTTTTACTGTACAGAACCAAGTTTTACAAGAAATAAACTCGTTTTAAAATGCTTCCCAAAACACAAAAATTTTACTCGTAAGTTAAATTTTAAGACCATTTGCCATTCAAGAATCTTTAAACGGCAATTAAGGCAATTTATTTCCTATAGTCTGTATATAGTGTTTTAAAATGTCATATTTGTTGAAAATATATTTCAATTAAAAAACTACATTCCGGACTTTTCTACTACTTTAATCCAAAAGGGGAACTATTATTTCCCTTTTTTGTACAATTCGTAAATGTAACTATGCTAGGTGACAATAAGGGAGCTTCAAGTCTGATCTGTCAAAGACTGACAAACCTTGTATAATTCAACAATGGTAAAGACGGTTATTGAAACGTCAAGTTTCTGTCTCACTACATCCATCAAGTTGACCTGAAATATGTCTCTGATAAGCTTCTCTAGGTAATTTAAGCGGCCATACGCTGTATTCTATTGCAATACATTTGTCCCTTCCGTCAATAAAAATTTATTTTTCCCTATATTATGGAAATGCTTTAGTTTCTTTTTGAAACAATATTTTACTTCAAATGCTTCCCGGTTTTGATATTTAGTACCCTAACTAATTTAACTAAATTTATTTAATTTCAGATAAAAAATGTAAGATGAGTGAAAACGTAGAAAAATTATTAGAGAACTTTCCGAAGGCGGTTGAAAATGAAGAATCAAACGAAGCAAATATAATAGCGACACCTTCCAAAGAACCCCTTCCGACTAACTCAACTCAAAATATCGAGGCAGAATTCGGTTCGACAGATGCAGTCGACAACACAATCGAAGAATCAGATGAGGCAGAAAGCTTTAAACAAATATTTTCAGATAAAAGCTTGACAGAAAATGTAGAACAAACGCCGACATCTATTGGAGCTGATAATTCTCCACAAGAAGAATCTTTGAAAATGCCGAAACCAACAGCTGCACCCAGTAAAGTGATATTTGTTGATTTGGAAAGCTCTACACAAACTCCAGTAAAGACATATTCATCAGTAAAAGAAGAAGTAACGTTAAAAGTTCTGAAGTCAACAAATATTTCTCAAAGTAGCGAAGATGGATTTAAGGCGGCGGATAACGCTGTACAACAAGATAAAGAAATTTCAAAGATTTCGAAATGCAATAATGACGCTGAAAGTGGTGAAATTGTTCCGGAAAACGTTGTGAAAAATCAAATTGCTGGTATTACTCTGTCAAAAGTTGCCGGAATAAAAGACGAAGAACCTAGTACTGATAAAGATGAAGCAATGCTTTCATCTTCTCCGACAGATGCAGTCGATAACACAATCGAAGGATCAGCTGAGGCAAAAAGCTCTAAACAATTATTTTCAAATAAAAGCCTGACAGAAAATGTAGAACAAACGCCGACATCTTCTGAAGCTGATAATTCTCCACAAGAAGAATTTTTGAAAATGCCGAAACTAATAGCTGCACCCAGTAAAGTTATATCTGTTGACTTGGAAAGTTCTACACAAACTCCAGTAAAGACATATTCATCAGATGGATTTGAGGCGGCGGATAACCCTGTACAACAAGATAAAGACATTTCGAAGATTTCGAAATGCAATAATGAAGCTGAAAGTGGCGAAATTGTTCCGGAAAGCGTTGTGGAAAATCAAAATGCTGGTATTACTCTGTCAAAAGCTACCGGAATAAAAGATGAAGAACCTAATACTGATAAAGAAAAAGCAATGCTTTCATCTTCACCCACAGTCTCGACCGACGGAGGTGTGGATGTGAACTATGCTGATCATATGACTTATGAGTCAGACGGCAGTGCCATCTATGAAGATCCCAAAACTAAGTACCGCTACAAATGGAGCTCAACTGAAAATAATTGGATACCCTGCGATTCAAATAACGCTGAAGGTACTGCGAATGGTACCAATCCGTATGAAAATGATCATTATAAATGGTGTAATGAGACTCAAAAATGGATACCTAAAGTACAAACCCAAACAACAGAAACTGAACATTACAAATGGGATGCCGATCGGAGAGAGTGGATACCCAAAGTTGTAGTTGCAAATGCTGACATAAAAGCGAGTTCTGATCCTTCAAACGTGACTTATGATATTGATGAGGATGGCCAACGTATTTATACAGACAAAGATGGTACCGTGTTCTTTTGGGACACTACTAAGAACGCTTGGTTTCCAAAGATCGATGATGACTTCATGGCTCATTATCAGATGAATTATGGTTTCATAGATAATACAAGCTCGTCGGAGGAGGAGAAACGACGCAAGGCTGAAGAAGAAGTAAAACTCAAGGAGCTGGAATTGCAGCGTATGACTGAGGAGGCAAGAGCCGGTGCAGAAGCGATGGCGCGGGGAGATATTGATGGTGCAACAAATACAGGGTCTGGCGTTAAGCGGAAAGCACAGGAACCACCAAGTAAGTGCACTGAAATTACTACAATTTACGGTTGATGTAATCTTAATTTGATTTGATTTGTAGAGTGGTTTGATATTAATCCAGATCAAAACACAAAGGTTTATGTTTCAAATTTGCCTTTGGACATAACGTTGGATGAGTTTGCCGAGTTGATGGGTAAATGTGGCATGATAATGCGCGATCAACAAACACAAAAATATAAACTCAAACTGTATGCTGAACCGGATGGGCAATTAAAAGGCGACGGGTTGTGTGACTACATAAAGGTGAGCAAGATAAGCTGCTGGTTATCTCTAGCAACTAGGGATGCCACTTAAGTTTAACTTTGGGCTAAATACAGCGAGCCTATAATTTCTTCGGTTGTGTCGCGGTTTGATAATGATGCATTTTAATTTTTGGAAGGTGGGGTTGGAACTTTAGGTTAGATAGGTTCATATCCTCTTGAATCCGTATAGTTCTTCTTATCCTTACAAAGGAATGTCAGCGTAAACCTATCTCAGCCAAACGATGGCGCTGAGATGAGATACCTGGCTAGTGTATTCATTAAGAGAGGGTTTTTGTTGTTGAATAACAGGACTTCGCTGTGTTAAGCCGGCATGTCTTTGGTCCGGTAAAAACCAATTTATTAAGGTACGTATAATGTCACTTAGCAACTGCCCGTGTTCGATTGCTACCGTAGATAAAATAATAATAATGACATGAACGGCTTTCATCGCTGCTTTACAGTAACTATATTATTCTGGGCGTAATCGGTAACTTGTAACTGGAAGATTATGTCACTGAAAATCGTTACCATGATGTAGAAATATATTAGCAGGTAGTAGCCATCGAGTGGCCTAAAAAGCCGCAATAGCCTGGCAGCTTTATACTTACCAAAACTGCAGATCCTCGCAAGCTATCCTTGAATATGATGTTGTTGTTGTTGTTAACAGTGCTTCGCCCTGCCCAATGGGCTCGATCACTCTAAATTGTCATCAAGCTCTTCTAACGGAAGTCCAAGGAAACGGGCAGTTTCCACAGGGTTGGAACAGAGTGATGTAGGTGTTAGAAGAGTAGGTTCGACTAAACAGGAGAAGAGATGTTTGGTATCATGAGGGGACACACCACATGCAGAACATGTGTTTGGTATGTTGGGGTTCAGTCTGGATAGGTAAGAGTTTAACCTATTACAATATCCAGAGCGAAGTTGTGCTAGCATGACTCTAGTCTCCCTCGGAAGTACACGCTCCTCTTCAGCCAATTCAGGTGTCTGAGTACTGATAACGGGATTCACAGGCGGAGATCTGAGGGATCTGTCTACCGACTCAGTGTGGAGGTCATTTAGAGCCCTGTACCTTTGAAGCTATTGCGGTGGCATGACCAGCGAAGGTGAGGCCTTTGTCAAATGTCACACCCAAGATTTTTGGGTGCTTGACAGTAGGTAGAGGTACTCCGTCTACGTCGACATTTAGCTCTTGCCCCATCTGCGCATTCCATGTAGTAAACAGGGTCGCCGTCGATTTAGTCGGAGATAGGGTCAGATCTCGCTCGGTGAAGAAGCTGGAAGGGTCACGGAGGTAACTGTTGATTCTAGCACAGAGTTCGTCAATGCAGGGACGCTTGCCCGAGGCCATTCTCGTGCAGTCGTCAGCGTAGGAAACAATGGAGACTCCTTCTGGTGGGGGGAAGTCTCGAAATATAGAAATTAAACAAAAGGAAAGAGAGGACCCCACCTTGTGGCACCCCTTGTTTTATTCTTCGTGGCCTAGATTTATTGTTCCTGAATTTTACTGATGCCTGTCGACCATTGAGGTAATTAGCGGTCCACCTTTTAAGACCGGCAGGTCTCGAAGGAGTGTGGCGTGTTTGACCGTATCAAATGCATTTAATAGGTCAAGTGCCACTAGAACCGTCCTATGGTTTGGTGGGTGTTGATTCAAACCATAATTTATCTGTAATGTAATGGCATTCAAAGCGGATGTAGTGCTGTGAGATTTGCGGAAACCATGCTGGTGATCGGCCAATTTCATATTTGCAATAAAGTAAGGGAGCAGAATGGTCTCTAGTAGTTTCGCAACCAGCGAAAGGAGGGATATCGGACGATAAGAATCTCTTTGGTTCGCCGGATTCCCTGGTTTTAGTAGGGGAACTACAATCGCCTGTTTCCATATCTCAGGTATGACGAAAGTAGTTAGAGAGAGGTTGAAAAGAGCTGCTAAATAACTTTGTCCGTCGTAGTCTAGGCGTTTAATCATCTTCATGGCGATTCCGTAGGTTCCGATGGATTTTAAGGGGTTTAGCCTTCATTATAGCTTCCTTGACCTCTGCGAGTGAGACGGCAATAGGCGCAGTGGAGTGTTTGTATGCACGTCGGATGACTCTTCTCTTCTCTTGCCAATCTGGTGGGGGCATCTACATTGACTGTACAGAATGCTGAGTTGTCTATTTGGTCTGCAATTGCGTGTCCTCTGCTGTCTGCTGGCAAGTTGGAGTGCCAGAGATCGTGATGTGCGTTGAAGTAGCCTAGGATTAGACGGTTATCGCCCCTTAGCAACGCACTAATGTCGGGATGATAATCTCTAGGACAACACGTGGCAGGGGGAATATAGATGTTTATGATTTGCAGGTCGACGTCGCCTGACCGGACTACTATGCCTTGCCATTCTAAGGTAGAGTCCCTGGGGTCGACGTCAGGGAAAATAGATTATATTGTACATAGTGAGGTGTAATGAACGCAAGGCCACCCCCACAACCGCTGGGACGGTCTTTTCGATGCACATTATACCCATCACAAGTTCGTAAGTCTGATCTTGTGTTCAATTTTGTCTCTTGCATCGCGGCGGTTTTGATGTTGTGCGACTTCATAAAGTAATTTATCTCCGCGATCTTTCCAGCTAATCCGTTACAGTTCAGCTGTAAAATGTTGAAGCGTGTAGGAGGGGAGACGGGGGACACGCTTGCCTAGGTGGAGGTAGGCTAAGGCCTTAACCATGTCGCAGTCTAGAGTTGACCGTTGTTGTCTGGCGTGGAAGGCGGCTGTGTACTGCAACAGGGGGCTATGAACGTATCCGTCCAGAGGTTACCTTTTGCGAGCCCAGAGCACATAAGGGTATGACACAGGCCACGGCAATTGTTGACTTGACCGATGTCGCAGGCGTATATAATCTTTGCCGACAAACGGTGCACGTAGTGAAAGGTACGAGGAGGTGGTGGTCCTGGCCCAAGTGCAAGCTGGAAGCAGGGGGGGAGGCATTGGGGACAGAGAAAGAGGGGACTTACGCTCGGCGATGCTCATATCTGGCCTGCTCCTGAGGGGATAAGAGTGTTGAGCGGCCGTGCGAGATGGAGACGCTGGTGAGCGTGAGCGACAGTCGGGAGTGGGTGAGGCGGGAATGGCGGCAGTAGGCTGCCAGTCGTGTAGACTGGACCACCATTGGGGCTACTTGAAGTTGGTAGGGGCGGTAGGGGAGCGCCACAGCGACGTGTACCGCGGGACACCCTTAGGCGTGTACAGCATGGTGCCTCGAAAGTACTTAAGAAGGTACGGGGTCTGTGGATGGCAGGGTTAAGCCCTGAGCATCCAGATTTATGTAGCCATCTCTTACACTTGGCGCATTGAACCGAATGCGACCGTTTAATATAAATCCAATCTCTTGGTCCAGGGTTGGGTTCGACCCCAGCCCGTAACAAGAGACAATGAAGCAACCCAGCTGTCAGGGTTTGCTCCTAGGATGACAATTTAAGGGTGGGACGGAACAGATTGGACAGGGTTACACTGAAATAACAGCCCTTGGCCGGGTAAAAAAACCCGGGTCATTCCGGTACGATAGAACCGGCTGTTGAAGATGATCGTTTGCCGTAGGTTGTGGAGAGAAGGTTTCGGATTAGTGTAATCCAGTTGACGCAAATTTTCGGGAATTATTTTCGGAAACCAGCAAGTACAAATCTAAAAGCTCAGCATAATCTCAAGAGCTTTTGAAGGTATTGATGGAATAGTTCCTATTATAGGCACCATATAGTAATCCCTTCAAACAGGAGGGGTATAATGACTGCGGAATACAGGCAGACCAATGGTAGTCCAAAAGAAAACATGTATTACAGGATTCGTGTTTTGATATTGTTTTTAAAACTTTATTGTTGCTTTATAATTTTTTTTGTTTGCTTTTGTATTAAATGTAGTTGTTGGATATTTTCCGATTTCAAAAAGTTGATAGTTATTCTACCAGTGGTTTTGTATTGTATAAGATTTCTTATTTCTATTTGCAATATAATTTTATTATAGTACATGTTCGTGTTCAAATTTAATTAATTAATTTTCTATGTTAATGATACATTTATTTATGGTGCTCGATTTTTTACTGGTCGATTTCTAATTGCATTCAAATAGATAACAGTTTATAAATAAGTGTATATATGTAGGTATGCATGTATAATATACATTGTATAATATACAATGTATATATTTATATATATATTTTGATCTAAAAATCTAAATCCAAATCAATGTTTTCATTGTGCAATCGCTTTTTATTCGTTTTTAGACAAAAAAAAAATATACTGTGAGGTAATAATTAGATGAAAACTATTTTTAGCTGCACTTTTTAATTTTAAACTTTTCCAATTTTCATAGAATGTAAAATCTATATATATAAAAGAATGTGACGTTAGTTCCAACGCTTATAACTCAAGAACGCCTGCACCGATTTGGATGATTGACACTAACTTAGATTGTTCTTTGGGATCGATGGTGAAGTGGAATTGTGTGTGTGTGTGAAATAGTTACATCTATAGGGATAGGGATAGGCATGGGGATAGGGATAGGGATAGGGATAGGGATAGAGATAATGATAGGGCTAAGAAAAGCCAATATTTCTAGATCCATTCAGGTAAATATCTGGGCAGGGCAAAGTCTGCCGGTCCCTCTAGTAGGTTTATAAAGCTTTGTAAAATGGCATTTGCAGAACAATGTCTGATGATAGTAGCTTTATAAACTTACTTTAATTCTTGTGACTTTGGCGGTTAGTTTTTTGTTTTTCTAAAATGTTATATACAAACATTTGTATAATAAACTACATTATTACATTCGAAATCTTTCATGAGTCATTTACAAAACCATAATCTATATTAGCTTGATTTAATACATAAATGTGTATACAAAACACTAAGTGTTAATAACGTTTACATAAGTATTGCTTTGTAACATCAAAAATTAACATTTAATATTTGTTAAAAGCATGTGCTTCAAGTAATAAAGCTTAATTAACTTACTTAAGCGCGGTTTATTTTACAATAATAATAATAATAATTCCCAAACGGATTTACCCACCATATCCCGCCCGACCGGCGCGAGGGGCGCATGCGCATAACGCACGGATTGTTCGTTCGTGCCGAGTCGTTGAAAGGCTTTGGTTTGTTAATCGTCGATATCTAAAACTGCTCAGCTACAGAGAAAACCTCATCAGCTAAGTAAAGTAGATATAAGATAGATTACACATTAAGAAATAATTAGTTAACAGAATAAAATTATTGTAGGAAGTTAATATAAAAGTCAAAGAATAAGAAAAAATTAGTTGCTATGTATTTAGGATAGAAAGAATTGATTTTTTTTTACCAAAAAAAGAGTTATAATGTTGACACAAACAGCGAAAGGCTCATTTAACTCAAAATTGGTTCGGCAATGTTGTAAGACTAAAGGTTTAAAGTGCCTTGATGGACGGGACGGTACATTGAAGTTCACTTAGAAGAAACGGGCTGGAGAGTAAACCATTTAGCAATTTATTCATAAAAACAATTCCAAGTATTTCTCTCCGACTAGAAAGTGTGAGAAGATTAATGAGTTCTAAACGATTCGTATAGGGTGGCAGATTATACAAGGGATGCCAATGAAAATGTCTTAAATCAAATAGTAATAACTGTTTTTGAACTGATTCTAGACGATCTACATGGACCTGGTAACGCGGGTTCCAAATTATAGAACCGTATTCAAGTATCTGTCTGACTAATGTAGTGAAAAGAGCTTTAGTTAGTTAAATTCTTTAAACCATCGTTTAACGAATGCTAGAACACCTCTAGCCTTATTGACTGTTGCATTAATATGGCGATTGAAACTGAGCTTGTAGTCCATAGTAACCCCCAGGTCAACAAAATCATACACTTGCGCAAGACTATATTTTTTAGTTGTATAGGAAGCCGGCTAAGAAGTTCCCCGCGAAAAACCCATGTATTTATATTTTTAAGGTTAAGTGGCATATAATTTAAATCGCACCAAGTAACAGTGTATCTAGATCTCATTGTAGCTTATTTCTATCTTCAAAAGCTCTACGTCGTCAGCATACATTAAAATTTTTGAAAATTGTATTACTGTAGAAATATCATTTATAAACAACAAGAACAGAATCGGACCAAGATGGCTTCCTTGAGGAACTCCTGAGGAGACATAAATGACATCGGATACTAAATTTTTAAAACCTACTCTTTGTGCCCTGTCACTAGGGTAAGAAGAGATCCAGCGATTGAGACCCGGCTGGAAGCCCAACTGATCGAGTTTATGAATAAGTAATGAGTGACACACTTTGTCAAAAGCTTTGTTGAAATCCGTATAAATAACGTCGGTGTGCAAATTTTTTCTAAAGCCATTTGAGACATGACTTTTGAACTCAAGTAAATTCGTAACTGTGGACAATTTTGGGATGGCAGAAAGCTTTGCTATGCCACGATAGTTCTCTATGGAAGACCTACTCCCGCTTTTTTGCAGCGGTAGAAGAAACGATTCTTTCCACGCTGTTGGGAATACGCGTCAGAAGCTTTAGTCAATAAGTTAACAGTTTTGATCAGAGAGACGGAAAACTCTGATGCTGGAGGGATGTAGCTAACAGATAAGTACATATAGACGTTCTCTAGCTGAATACGGATGCTTTGGAACTCAATGGAATCTAAAATAGGTACGTTAACCTCCTCTGAGGGTATAGAGAAATGAACGGCAACTAAAACACCACCTCCGACTCTGTTCAAGCGATCATTTCTATAAACTTGATATTCGTTACATAAAAACTCAGAATTAAAAACATGAGGTCTGAGCAAAGTTTCGGTAAAAGCAATTACGTTATAGTTACAATGAAAATATTTCAAATCAGTTAGTTTTGTATTTAAACCTCTGAGATTTTGATAAAAGATATTTAAGGACTTGGTGCTCAGTTTTTAGGCTCAGCGCTATTACGAAAAATTTTCACTACTTTTTGAACATTCCTATTTGGTCTGACTTCAAACTCCCGTACAAGAGCTCCGGGAGGCCAAAAAGAGCTGTCCAAAAGAGCATGGAAATCTTTTTCAGAGTCGTCAATTCTAAATGAAGACATACTTTTCTGACATGTCAAATTAAATTTTCTAATAGTTAAGCTGTGATCTTTAACTTTAGAATAAATATGGTACATCAAATCATCCTCAGTAGTGTCTGGATAGAACCTGGACACAAAAATAGATTTTGTGCGAGGGACCACAACTAGCTTCCTAACAATTGGTTCAGACTCCATTACAATAGTTGGAGGTTCAGGGTTTTTTCCTAGTGGATGTCTTTGGGGGGGCATTCTTGGACGTTGTCCGAACAACAGTACCAGAAATTGGAGAAGCCAAATCGATAAGTTCGAGGACTTGAGGCAAGTTCGGCAACGTTGAGGTAGTAGGCAGATCAACCGTTCGTCTGCGCTTGCTCTCACGATTATCGGGGCATTCCAGACTTTGGAAGATTTTGAAAATATTTTCATATTTTTTGAATTTCTCGGTCAGCAATGCAAAATGTTTGCTGATTTCAGAAAACCCGTTTCGGATGTGCCTGAAGATTTTACACAGATCAACTTCCTTCGATCGACATTATAATATTTAAAATTAAAAATACATAAAGTCTTATGTTAGTCGTTTTATAAACATGTACATATGTAACAGAGGTGAGCTTTAATATTACATTATAGGCTTCAGTGTTAACTTAAATAAATTTTAAATTGTATGTAACTTTTGTTTTTTGAGCGGGAAAAAGTGCGTTCAACCATTTTTTTAAATATGAAAATATTGTTCAAGTAAATTCGACTTGCATTACGAAATTCTATAAATACTTTATTATTGAATAAGAATTTAAACTACAAGTTAAAAAAGTTGCTCATTGCGTGCTCCATAAAACCAGTGAACTTTGAAACAGGAAAAGCAGTGGTGTCCTAGAGAATGCCAGGATTATAACGTTGGATCCCGAAAATTCCGTGATTTTTAAAATCAAAAAAATTGGCATCCCTTATATGCATGTACAACGACTGCTTACAGATAGAATTGTCGTGTTGGAGACATTTCAGGATACTCTCCCCCACTGTTCTTTTGATAGGGACGACCAATGGTGCCGGTCTTGAGCTGCAGAGTTAATAAGTAGTAGACTAGGTAGATAACTTGACGGTTGAAAGTTAATAGAAACTCTGATACATGATTAGCCAAAGAATGGGATAATGTTTTCCTTGTAAGATGCAAAATTTGAATTCAACTACCTTCGAATGATTTTAAATAGGAAATAATATACTCTTGCACTGAGTCCTAGCCTGATGACGTTTTCTAAGTAATTATTGCAGTGTTAAAAGGTTGCAACGAATGCTGCTCAAAGAAATACGCAGTATTGTCCTAGCCACAGGTCGTGTAAGTGCTTCAACTGAGTTCTGCTGCTGTATAAGGTAATGAACTCATTTCGGGAAAGTTAAGGTTTCAAAAAAACTCATCAATAGAAAATCCATGCAACCAACCTTAAAATTTCTGATCACTCTTTGTTGAGGCAGTTGTCTCAAAGATGAAAGATAGAATTGTATCATCAATTTCTGCTAAAATAACCTGGGTTGGTTAGTTTTTACGAACCGACTCAAAGTTACTTACAACTTCGTAGCCCAAAAGAAACAAAAACGAAATTTTTCACATCGAAATCATAATATATTAATATTAATTTGCCTCCAAATCAACAAAAGTACTTTTCCTGAAAGTAAGTTATCCTGAAATTGCATTCTCGGAATTTTTAATTTAAGAATTTCCTATCGTTCTACATCTTATGATATGTTAGTTGTATATCGATAAAAACATCATCAATTATAATGTACATATTGTAGTATAGTAAATTTCGTTTAATTTACAATCGAGAATTTATCCGAATTTCACTTTATAGAGCCTTTCTTGTAACACAGTAGAAAAGTTTATGCTAGTAGAGCCTTAACAGTGTTTCAACAAAGAAATTAATTTCAAACCTTTGCCTTACCACGATTAAGTTCTTATAAGTTCTCCTTAAAATAATATTAAAACTAAAATGTTACTTTTTAGAGCATTAAAATAATTAAAATTAAGAAAAAAACATTGTATTTCCTTCAAAACAAATGAATGGCAGCAATGATTTTAAAACTATTATGACTTATTTTTAGCTTCATTTTTTTAACGTGGTCTTTGGGATGAAACGATCTAAACATAGAGCACTGTAAAAATACAGTTTTTCATCGCTACGCCCAGCGCATTTATCCCATTAACTGTAATATCAAGTGATTTGGTGTTTTTTTTCCATGTTCGTTCTTTGTTTATTCATCCTCGAACGCCTCGTTGCCATCAATGGGATTTTGTTTCTGTTTTAGTAATTCTTGAGTTTTCTTGGACTTTCGACGTTTTCGCATTTCGAAGAATTTACGTTGATCTTCGGGCGAGAGCTTTGATAATCGTTCGGCATATTTGCGTTTCTTGTCTTCTAGTTTTTGGCGCACGTGCTCATCCTCTTCCTTCTTAAGCGTCTCCAAACGCTCGTGCTTTTGACGTTCACGTTCTTTAGCTTCTCGTTGTTCTGCTTCTTCACGCGCCTTAAGAGCTTCTTCTTCTGCTCTAATTTGCGCTTCGTGCTCCTCTTTGCGTCGTCTTTCCGTTTCTTCGAGTTCTTTCTTTAAACGTTCTTCTTCGTCCTCAATTCTACGTTGTTCCTCTTCACGTCTGGCAATCTCTTCTTCACGTTGGCGCAGCAATTCCTCTCGTCGGCGATTTTCTTCTTCAAGACGTTCTAGTTCCTGCTTCTCAAGTTTACGTGCTTCCTCAAGTCGTTTCAATTCTAATCGTTTTTCTTCCTCCTGTTCCTGTCGTTTGATCTCTTCCTGACGCTGCTTTTCCTCTTCTTCTAAACGTCGGCGGTTCTCCTCGTCCTCTTGGCGTTTACGTTCCTGTTGCTCTTGCATTTGACGTTCACGCTCATCCTGTGCCTGTTTTAGACGTTCTTCATATTCTTTTTGTTGCTGCTCTTCCTTCTCTAGACGTTCCTTTTCACGCTTAGCCTCTTCTTTGGCACGCTCTTTCTCTGCCTCGCGCATTGCCTTCTCTTGCTCCATGCGTTCTTGCAGTTCACGTTCACGCTGATGGCTTATGCGTTCTTGACGTATGCGCTCACTGCTATTATACTCATCACGTTTCCTTTGTTCTTCGGCCTGCTGTTGTTTCAATATTTCTAATTGACGCTTGGCTTCGGCTTGCTGCTGCTGTCGTTCTTGATCGGCAGCCTCACGCTGACGTAATTCATCTAATTCACGGTTTGGCATTTCTGGCAGTGGGCTCTGCTGCTCATGCGATTTTTGTTGTTGATCTTGTTGTTCTTGTTCGTAGCGTTCGCGTTCTTGTTGCATTCGAATTTCATTTTCTCGTATACGTTGACGTTGCTCTGCTAAACGTCGTTCCTTTTCTTGTTGCATACGTTGGCTTCGCTCCTTTTTACGCTGTAAGCGTCGCAGTTCCTTTTGTCGCTGGCGAGATACTGTTCGGTCATGTGGAGTTCGTAGATGACCACGTCCCCTTTGATGGTGTGATGCATTATTTGCTTTAATTGGAGCTGTTGTTGTTGGAACTGGTATTTCGTTGTCACGCAATGCTGGTGCTAAAGAAGTAGAAGTCGATTGAGATTCGATATCGTTTGGATGAACATTTGGTTGTGTTTGGGGATGTTGGGGCCGACGACGTGGCTCATGAGGGCCACGATTTCCCCCTTTTCGTTTAGGGATAGTAATTTGTTCATCACTGCCAATGGCTTTCACTCTAACATTGGATCTGTAAGCAAAACGGAAGATGTTTAGATAACAATTAATTTTTGAAGTAATTATTCTTATCAATGTTTTCTCATTCACAGCTATTTTTAATTAGTCTTTTTTTGCAGGTTGAATCTGTGGGTCTAGCTTTGAATATCTTGGATGAGTATAATATTCGTGGTAAAAAAATTCACGTTCAACGTGCTCAATTTCAAATGCGAGGGGAATATAATCCAGCATTAAAGCCAAAACGCAAAAAGAAAGATAAGGAGAAATTGCAGAAAATGAAAGAAAAGTAAGTCACCGAGGATATTTTAGGAATATAAAAGTCAAAAGTGGATCCAACCCGAATTGTTTCATAGACATAGAAATTAGAGTTTAGTATTGATAGAATGTCGGATTGTATGCCAGCATTCAAGAGCTAGCGATTTTTTTTTTAGCTCTTTCGACCCAGTACGCTCCGGTACTAGCACCTTCCATGTATATTCTCTAGCTCACTAACAATTTTTCCATCATCTTTCCATTTTAGACTCTTCGACTGGCGACCGGAAAAAATGCGTGGCGAACGGTCAAAGAATGAGAAAGTTGTCATTATTAAAAATTTGTTCGATCCAAGTATTTTTGAGAAGGAAGTGCAACTTATACTCGACTATCAAAATGACTTGCGCGAAGAGTGTAGCAAATGCGGTACAGTTCGAAAAGTTGTAATATTTGATGTGAGTTAATACAAAACAAGGAAAATGGATTTTGAAAACAATAAAAACTGAATTTTGTTATATTTTTATTTTCAGCGTCATCCTGAAGGTGTTGCACAAATTAATATGGCCGATCCAGAAGAAGCCGATGTAGTAATACAAATGATGCAGGGTCGATACTTTGGCCAACGGCAGCTAAGCGCTGAACATTGGGATGGAAAAACCAAATACAAGTAGGTTTATGGAGATGAAATGGTTTATTTCAAATAATATTTTGCACAATCTACAGAGTTGTGGAATCTGAGGCGGAAGTACAAAAGCGGCTTACTAATTGGGATCAGTATTTAACGCAAGAAGAAAATGAGCGAAAACTTCAAGAATCGAAGTCTGAGGCGGGAGCTGAAGAAGCTGATTTGTGTGCTGCAAGTGAATGTGCTTCAACGGCCCAGGAGCCACCAGAAGATGTGTTGAGTGCAACGGATGTGAAAGATAAACAACAAGAAAATACACAATAGAATGTGGAAGTGGTGCTGAAATATTTAAGCGAAAGGAGTTTAAAGTGACAAGAGAGCTAAAAGCAATAAATGCTTCACTTGATCTTTTATCCGCATGTATCGCTAGATAAAACACTGCTAATTGTAAAAATAAAATTGAAACGCATTCTAATCAGTTGATTTCTTTAAAATTGTACACATTAGGAATTAAAATTTTGGAATCTCACCTTGCTCCATTTTTGCCTGGTTGATCTACCACCTCCAATATGACTTCATTTGCAAATTGATGTGGGTAAGTGGCATTCCATCGGTTGTAAACCTTGTGGCGATTCCTTTCGCTGACCTTTGGCATTTTATGTTGACAAATAAAACGGAATTTATCCGGGCATGGACGTGCAGACCATCTGTTTGTTGTGAAATACAGAATAAAATGAAATTAGCATAATAAATACGAACCATTGAAATTGTGTAAATGTAGGCATGTGCGTTTGTAAGTAATTATGTATGTATTAGAATGCCATTACCATAACAATTGCGCGGTGAAAGTAAAGCTGTAATGAGCGTTATGTACAATTTTATTTTACTTGTAAAACATGATTTCAGACAAAACCAAATCAAAAATGCGTTTCGCGTTGCAAATAAACTGGTTTGTAATTTTCATTTTATTTCGCTAATGCATTTTTGTTATGGTTTACATTAAAATACGTAAAAGTGACTATGTACCCAGCTATACATATATGTAATTGTATATGAATGCATGTGTTTTGTTTACATTCCTGTCTGGCGCTACACGTCATTAGCACGTCAATTGACCGCAATACTCTTTTTAATTGATGACTTGATTAACAATTTCGCACATTCTATTGTTTGCATTTTAAATACAAATTGCAGTTACAAGCAGTGCTAGACTGTAGGAGTGGGTTAGGGCCATGGTATAGCATTGGAATTAAGTATCAATATCCAGAGCTACATATACCACATACGAAAAATGTGGTCAATGTAAGTTCTCGCACTCGGTAGTAACAGTTTTGCTTGTTAAAATCCTGTAGCGGTACAAGAACCGGTTCCCGAGTACCTCAGAATCGATCTGAGTAAAACAATTTTTACTATCATTAAGTGTTGATTTTGATGAAAATTAGTTTTCAGAAGTATTACAATTCGAAACATGAAAACCCGCCTCCCAGAAATCCGTCACCACATAGTTTCGCCGTTTGATCCAAAGGTGCACCGACAGGCCCTCAACAACATTCACACAGAGTCGCTAAACTCCTTTGTCATCTATCGCCCAGTGAATGCCGTCATTCAGGCACAAGATCCACCTGTTGCCGAAGAGGAATGTGAACTGCCAAGGGAGACAAGAGTCATGCTGGCCCAATTTCGTTCTGGATACTGTAACAGATTGAACTCTTAACTATCCAGACTGAACCCTGACATGCCAAATGCTTGCACGTGCATCTCCCCATGACACCAACTAAATGTTCATCTGCTCTACAGACCAGACTCTTCTAACACAAATCTCATTCTGGTCCAACCCTATTGAAGCCGCGAGGTTCCTGGGACTTCCGATAGAAGATTTTGATGACAATGCTAGATAAGGAATGTGACGACTAGGCAGCGCTACAATAACAACAAAAAATCTAAAATGCATTGAATGGAAATATGTGTTGACTTTCCATTAATGCTACTATAAATCTGACTGGTAATGGATATGAGGTTCCATTAAAAATAAGATTTAGTGATAGTGAAAATGGATATCCTCTCAAAATCAATATTGAATGATATTGGAGGCCTAATTTTCACTAAAATAAACTCTTTAGTGCTAATGCATTAATTTTCTCTTTGAGGACTCAAGTCAACCCATGAGCAGTGGGAGCACATATGTCGGGGCACTCCGTACAGTAAACAAGTAATAGGATACTGCCGAACTCGGCACGATGAGAAGCGTTACGTTGCAACAGTAAGAAAGATGCAGGGCCACGTTGCGAGCGAACGCAACAAAATTGTGCCAACAGCCTTAGAGGATACGGCTTAGAGGATAAGCATATGTCCGACAAAGGCACACCGTTCGTAAGTGGCGACAAAAATGCACAAAGGTAACGACGTGCAACTCGATGGTTGATCTACGGATATGATGCGTCTGACCTCTCATTACCAATCTTCTTCTTCCTTAAGGAAGGAGGGAGGTTGCAATGGTCATACCAAATCGCTACTACGACAGTCGGACAGTATCCGGCCAAGGACTGTTAATTCGACTACACTCCCAAAAACCTTTGGGGAGTGTTTTCGTCGTTACAACAACAACAACAACAAATGGTGTGAACAGCTATTCCGGTACGTCGAACTTGTGGTTCAGGTACTCCAAGAGAAAAACATATGTATAGTAGGTATTTCAGCCAAGTTGTCTATGCACGGATTTAACTTTCCAAAGAGCAGGTATTTGTCTCAATTTCACAGTAAGTTAAATGCTTGTTTCTACATGTAAATGGTCCCTTCGATGAATGGTGATTAATGCTTATGGCATTAAAAAGCGTTAGCAATTGTTTTATTTACATATAAATGGATATGTTGCGTTTAGTGAACAATTTTTACTTACCTATATTCTAGATTGGGGTCATACACAGCACAATGATTTTCCAGGTTCTGACTGATCCTGCAAATAGGCGCTCATTAATAAGATCATGAAATCACATTCAATATACCAGAAAATATCCCAACCCAATAAATATTAACTTTTGAGTTCAACGTGAACATAACTAGAGGGAATAGCCTAAAGGGAATCGGTCAAATTGATTTTTTAAAATTTGTTTGTTTGACGAATCGATCCGCACTCACGCTAATGACATCCGTCGGATACCTGCATTATATTCTCCGTACTAAGATCTATTATCACGCAAAATTTAATGGCGTATTTTAAAAGCTGACAGAAAATACTGGCATAACCAACTAAGTTTAATTGCTATATCTTAATTTCAAACCAAGTTTTGGGAAAAAGCCTATAAGATTATTTATGTTTTTGTATATCTCCTAAAAACATTAATTGTACTTCGAAAATTGGATAATAGTCTAAAAGCCTAAATATTTTCTTACATCTTACGTTTCAAGTTTATCCCAAATCCCTGATTTCAAGTAAAGATTTGAACTTTTGAAACACTCTCCTGAATACCTCTAAAATTTGGATGTTATTGCTTGACAACCATCCCGGCAATTCATGATCTCGTTTACAATCCCGGGATTAGTCCCGGTGTTCGCTATTCTCCGACGGTTTAGGTGTAATAGTTTTTCAAAAATGGGCAAACACGAATTCTCTGTTTTGGTAATTTTTGCAACTTTTCGTTGATTTCCCTTGAAAGTTTTTTTCTAGGCAAGCAAAAAATATTTTATCTAGCATAGATGTGGCGAATAAAAATGCATATTTGTTATAAAAGTATAAAAACTCACGAAATCAAGATTAGAAAAAAGGATCTTTAGCACGAAACACTGACCATGATATTTTTCTGTTAGAAGTAGTTCTCTCCATTTTCTTTTTATAAAAAAAATTGAAGTAATGCTTATTTTCTACCCCTGGTTTATTAAGATAAAGCGATTAGAAAATTATATTACTCAGGTTCCATTCGACTGAAGGCGTCATAAGTAAGATTCTTGCCACTTATACTCCACTGCCACACATTACTTTGCCAATCGTAAGTAGCGCCAATCCAAATGGGATCATTTGCTGCAAAAACAGAAAAATTAAATCAGTTGATGTTTGAACTCAGAAACACAAAAATAATTTAATCCGGTTTACTTACATCCCACTTGTTCGTCATATTTCTTAAGGAAGACTCGTAATTTACGATCTTGGACCTTTTGCGGTTCTGCTAATTTTGCATTTTTGTCCTTACAGAAGAAATGCGCCTCTAGCCAACTGCTGGTTTGTGTCAGGAGCGAGTAGCATTCGGTCCCAACACGCTGGAAATGAGGCGGACACATTGCGTACATTCGTCGATTACGCAATGATTTCGATGCAGCATATTGTGAGCTTGTTATGTGCGTCTCTTGGCGCAATCCATTTCCGTTGGTGAAAGTAACACCAGCTGAGGCGGATGATACATGATATGCATTTGTAAATGGTGCCACTAAAAGTAGATAAATTGATATTTCAATTGAGATGAAGTAAAGTAAAGCATAGACTGAGTTGAACAGGGTTACAGTCGACAGGCAACAGTCAAATTCAGGAACAATAAATCTAGGCCACGAAGAATAAAACAAGGGGTGCCGCAAGGTGGGGTCCTCTCTTTCCTTTTGTTTAATTTCTATATTTCGAGACTTCCCCCCACCAGAGGGAGTCTCCATTGTTTCCTACGCTGACGACTGCACGATAATGGCCTCGGGCAAGGGTCCCTGCATTGACGAACTCTGTGCTAGAATCAACAGTTACCTCGGTGACCCTTCCAGCTTCTTCACCGAGCGAGATCTGACCCTATCTCCGACTAAATCGACGGCGACCCTGTTTACGACATGGAATGCGCAGATGGGGCAAGAGTTAAATGTCCACGAAGACGGAGTACCTCTACCTACTGTCAAGCACCCGAAAATCTTGGGAGTGACATTTGACAAAGGCCTCACCTTCGCTGGTCATGCCACCGCAATAGCTTCAAAGGTACAGAGCCGCAATAAGATCCTCAAGTCACTGGCCGGCAGTACTTGGGGAAAAGACAAAGAAACATTGCTTGCTACATATAAAGCTATTGGCCGGCTGGTTATTGACTATGCTGCGCCCATATGGTCGCCCAACCTTGCTGACACCAATTGGAGGAAATTGCAAGTCTGCCAAAGCACCGCCATCAGAACTGCTACGGGATGTCTGCTTATGTCATCTGAGTCTCACCTCCATCGAGAGGCAAAATTGTTCAATGTTCAAGAGCACGCGGAACTCTTGGGTAGACAGTTCCTTCTGAACTGTCATAAACCCAGTCATCCAAATGGACATCTATTGGATGTAGCCTCGCCCCCTAGAGACATAAGGAGACATCTTCGTAAGCACTACGATGAGATCCGGCACCACATCTCTTTGCCGTTTGATCTGCGGAACCATAGACGGGCTCTAAATGACCTTCACACCGAGTCGGTAGACAGATCTCTCAGATCTCGCCCTGTGAATCCCGTTATTAATACTCAACCACCTGAATTTGCTGAAGAGGAGCGTGTACTTCCGGGGGAGACTAGAGTCATACTAGCACAACTTCGCTCTAGAAATTGTAATAGGTTAAACTCTTACTTATCCAGACTGAACCCCAACATACCAAACACATGCCCTGCATGTGGTATGTCCCCTCATGATACCATACATCTCTTCTCCTGTTCAGTTGAACCCACTCTTCTAACACCTACATCACTCTGGTCCAACCCTGTGGAAACTGCCCGCTTCCTTGGACTTCCGTTAGAAGAGCTTGATGACAATTTAGAGTGATTGAGCCCATTGGGCAGGACGAAGCACTGTTAACAACAACAACAACAACATAGACTGAGTTGAAGATCGCTCTGGCTCGGCTGCAGGTTCGGAAACGCCCTAGACGACTGAAGGCTAACTATCTCAAAGTTGGTTTGAAAAACAAAAATTGCAACTGAGATAGGACGTTCTTCAAGAGAGATCTGAGATATGGCATCTTCGAACCTGCATCCAAATAAGAGGAGTAATAATAACATAAGGTAGCTTAGTTTACGCAACGGACTTAAGTCGCTTTTATAAATACAGGACCTTATATTAAGATACCTTCTAATTCTATCCAAAGTAGGATGCTTAATGTGTAATGGGCATGATCACTCTGAGAATTGTCATCAAGCTCTTCTAACGGAAGTCCAAGGAAACGCGCAGTTTCAACAGGGTTGGACCAGAGTGATGTTGGTGTTAGTAGAATAGGTTCAATTGATCAGGAAAAGAGATGATTAGTATCAGGATCTGTCTACCGACTCGGAGTGGATGTAGTTTAGAGCCTGTCTATGGTTAGGCAGATCAAACAGCAAGGTAATGTGGTGCCGGATCTCATAATTGTGCTTAGGGAGATGTGTCCCCATGTCTCTAGATGACAGGTTTATGGCAGTTCAGTAAAAACTGTCTGCCCAAAGTACCGGTTGCTCAGGAACATTGAGCATTTTAGCCTCTTGATGGAGGTGAGACGCACCCCTGCTGCTGGGGGAGGAAGCCTTGAAATATAGAAATTAACCAAACGGGGGATAGGACACCACCCTGAGGCACTCCTTGTTTGATTCTTCGCGGTCTAGAATACTTGTTACTAAATTGAATTGGCGCCTGCCGACCGTTGAGGTAGTTAGCGGTCCACCTTTTCCGGCCGACAGGGAGCGGTGTCCCTTCCAGCAGTCCTATGGTTTGGAGGATGTTGATTCAAACCATAATTTATCTGCGACGTTATGGCATTCAAAGCGGATGTTGTGCTGTGCGACCTTTGGAAACCATGTTGGTGTTCGGACAAGCTTTGCAGTGTAATATGGGAGCGACTTGACTGTTGACCATAATTAGGTGTTGTTTCCACTTAGTCAATTGAGATCTTTAACTCTTTGATCTGCGGGATTCATGAGTCTCACTTGGTCACGTGGTCTTGCCAGAGCCGCTGCTTCCGCAAGGAAATTCGGGCGAATTTCCGGAATCCTTCAAACGGGAATGAAGCGACCGGAGGCTGAATCAATAACCTTGCGAAACTCTCGTTCACCTTGGCGTACGTCTATAGGTGTGGGTAAGGCAGCGAAGGAGCGCTCTGTATAGTCCGTAAAACGGTTCCAGTCCGCTGTGCTGAAGTTAATAAATGCACCGCGCTCGGAAGTTATGAAGTCAGTCGGTCGCTCGAATGAGAGGATAGTTGGTAGGTGGTCAAAAGAGAATGTAAGTATCAGTCGCCAGTTGACGCTGTTGATGAGTCCTGCGCTCCGGCGAGCTGTGGCAGTTGCCTGCCACTCTGGTGGAGGCGTCTCCGTTCACTGTACAGAATGCCAAGTCATCTATTTGCTCAGCAAGTGCATGTCCTCCGCTGTCAGCTGGCAGATTGGAGTGCCAGAGATCGTGGTGTCCGTTGAAGTCGCCGAGGATTAAACGGTTATCACCTCTTAGCAACGCACTTATATCAGGGTGATAGTCCCTAGGGCAACATGTTATGTGGGGTATTTAGATGTTGATAATTTGGAGATCGACATCGCCTGACCGGACCACTATACCTTGGCATTCTAAGCTAGAGTCCCTTGGGTCGATGTCGGGAACAAATAGGAACGCAAGACCACCCCCATAACTGCTGGGACGGTATTTTCGATGTACATTGTACCCACGACCCAACTAACAGGTCATGGCATTAGGCCGGCTGATTGAAACTTTTTTTCTCGAATTTTGACAGTACGCTTATTTCTCAGTACATTTTTGACACTAAGCTCAAGAATCACAACAACATAGTACATGGAGAATGTGAATGGATGTATGTAAGTCGCCATGATTGTACCCATCACAAGTTCGTAGGTCAGATCTTGTGTTCAGTTTGGTCTCTTGTAAAACAGTTATTTTATGTTGTTTAGCTTTATAAATTCAGTTATCTCCGCAATTTTGAAATGCACCAGAGGCGATGTAGAGGTCATACTAGGCGTGAGGGGCGGATGCGCTCGCCTAGGTGGTTGTAGGCTGAGGCCTAATCTGTGTCGCAGTCTAGAAGGTAATCGGCGTCGAATATTAGATGAACGTATCCGTCCAGTGGTTTCGGCAGTGCTAATGTCTGACCTATAGGATCGGTGGGCGGCCGTGGAAGGTGGAAAAGTTCTTGATCGTGAGCGACAGTCGGGAGTGGGTGAGGCGGGCATTGCAGCAGTGCTACCAATCGTGGAGACTGCCAGAAGCAGGAATGTGCTAAAATGAAAATGTTGGTGAATCAAGTTTAAAAGTTGATTGTTTTTAAAAAATCTGTATATTTTCGTTGATTGATGATTAGAAGATATTGCGATATCCTCGGAATTTTTGTAGTATATAGAACATTCTATGGTCAATTTAGTGAATCTGTTAACTAAAAATCGGAGAATGGGCATATTCATGCTTTTGGCAAGAGGGTGACGTTATGTTAACTTAGCTTAACATTGAATGTTCCATATCGTGTACTAGGCGGCCGCCGTGGTGTGAAGGTAGTGTTGCCGGCCTACCACACCGAAGTTCCATGGTTCGAGCCCTGCTACAGGTAACATCAAAAGTGATTTGAAAAAAGTTTTTCAAAACGGGGTCGCCCCTCGGCAGTGGTTTGGCAAACTCTCCGAGTGTATTTCTGCCATGACAGGCTTCTCAGCAAAAATTCGTCTCCTTCGTAGATGCCGTTCGGAGTCGGCAAAAAACTGTAGGTCCCACCAATTTGTAGGGAAAATTCAAATCGGCACACCACAAATTGGAAGAGAAGCTTGGCGCAAAAATCTCTTAGGAGGTTTATGATGATATACCTGTTGTATATCGCACCATAGAGATAGAATTAAAGAAAAGCAAGTGCAACTTATATAAATGATCTCTTAATACTTACAACAGGCTAAGATGAAGATTAAGAGCCTCATTTTGTTTGTGGCTCTCTGTGAGTTTTATTCTAGGTTGGTTTTGCTGATATGATTTTCTTAAACATAAACACGTTCCGCTTTGAGTACTCAATGGATCCGTTTATAAATGAATAAATTCATAATATTTTGCGTGATATGTTTGTGATGGTCTTATAAGCTGCATTCGAGATATGTAATGTACTGGAAATCTGTAAAGAAAAACATTTGATTTAGATAAGCATATCAATTTAAAAAATATCAAGTTCATACATATACTATACAAGATTCAAAACAGACATGGTTGGCGTTAAAACGATTAAGTTGCCCGATTAAAGTGACATAAACTACATCTTTAAATATATACATATGTAGCTGTATGGGACACATAAATACCCTGCAGTCAATTCTACTAGTTTTATACTAGTCAAATACTAGTTTGTCAAACCGCCTCAACTAGTTGGAGTTCTGTATTTTTAGCACGGCGATGTCCTACGAGATGGCAATTGTCCGCATCTGCATCAGCACGATACCAGTCGACGTAATTGCCAGTATATACATCAGTATCATACCAGCCGTCATACTTGTCAGCCTATGCATCAGTATCAAACCAGTTACTGTACCACTTCATAGTAGACAAGATACCTCAAAAGCTTAGGGACTACTCTGCGTATAAACATACAGACAGACAGACGGACATGGCTAAATCGACTCAGCTCATCGCCCTGATCATTTCGGTATACTTATTGGTGGATCTATTTCTTCTTCTTCTCATACTTATAAACATCGGACCAAAGTTATAATACCATTTCATGTTCATGATAGGTATAAAAACAGTCATGCTTCTTCAAATTTGTTTGAAACATTTTGTGGACAATTTTAAAATTTATATATTAATCTCAGATAGAATCTAATCCATACTTCTAAAATGTCTTTCAAGGAAACATAAGCTTTTTATGGTGAAAATCATAAGTTTCAGAGTTCTTTGCAAATAACCATGCTGGTAGGGACACGAATTTCGATACGATACCATATCGATACTTTTGCCCTTCGATACCGATATGTTGTACTCGATACTTTTTGGCATCGAGTATTTAGACCCCGGTATGGTATCGAATTTTTAGAAAAATGTGGCAATATACAATAGAATTGACTAACATATCAAAAGCACTGCTCTGGTGGTTGCCCCTCTCTAACTTGTGCAGCGAATAGAAGGAAAATCAGCGACAAAGTATTTACAGTCAATTTAGTTGGAATAAGCAGACGCCTGCAAATTAAAGAGTTGCCGTTGATCGATGATCATTACAACATGTACTGATTTTGTTTTGCCTTTATGCTGCGAAAAAAGAAAAGGGAAATAAAACGGAACAATTTTTCTATACTGAAATTAAATGGGCTGCATACTCCAAAAAATCAAAAATGTCGAGAAAACCCCTGAAAATTTTGATGGAAATTCGCTTTAAACTATAATTTACATTTTTCGTATTTAATTTCCCCTATGTATATATTTGGAGATGGATATTATTTTAAATTATTTCAATGAAGCCAAAATTGGTGAACATGGCAACAAAACTACTTGAAGTCAGACCTATTCTGTCTAGTGTATTTAGATTCAAGCCATTGTAAACAGAAACTTAAGGTACATATCTGTATGTACACTCTTATTCATTATAAATAAACATGACATGTTATAAATAAATATGTATGTACTTATAAATTATTATTTTTTATTGTTAGTATGTATAGAGTAAGCCACATCTTCCAATTACCTATTTTCCAATACCTATTTTAAGGTACAAATTTTGCATTTCGTTATTGAACTGCTTGTTATCAGTATATTAAAAATCGATACTTTGAGTATCGAGTAGTTTTGTTGCGATACTATCGGACACCCGATACTTGTAAAGCGATACTTCGAATGAGTATAGCATTGATACTTTCCATTCGATATCGTGCCCCTACATTCAGGTAACTCGCTTATTCTAGTACATAATGTGAAAGTTCTTAGTAACTAAATTTTTTAAAAAGTGCTGTTTTAGCCACCTTGTTATCATGTGTCCCCGCTCGGCATTTTCGTTGTTGCTGCTTCTAAACGATTCCGTTGAAGATTCACTGTTAACTTATTTATGAAGATTGCATTGCACGTTCATATTAAGTCAACCCTGAAAATAACAACAATTTAATATTTTTTTATGCAATTGTTGGAATCGTTTTCTTCAGAAAAAGGTTACTTTGATTGTTCCAAAAATAAATGTTATTTACTTACACAATTGCTTTCGCAAATGATCGTTTTGTTTCCACTTTTCTTAGTGGTTTCATTTCAGCACTGCTTACTCGTTGTTGCTTCGCTGCTGAGCTAAGGGTGATTTTGGTGACATGCACGTACGTACATGATCTGCAACCCAAATGTCCTATTTGAACACGAAATTCTCAAAAGGATTATGATTTTACTGTCAATACTATTATTTACAAGGTTTCATATTTAATTTAAATAAAATAAATTAATATTTGAAAACTAAGAATATTAGTTGAACAGAAAATTAAAATGTAGGACGGCGATGTTAACTGAACGATTGATGTCCGAATACTGAATTCTAATCTTCCTCGTTCGTGTATGTATCGACAGTTCTGGAGGGTTGTTGCTACTTATAATAGCGGAAACGTTGCAGTCGCTCAAACTGGTATGAATAAGTCCACAAAATTCTAGTTAATGACCTAGAATGTTAACTAACTAGTTTGGCAGTTGACTGCAGGGTACTTATATCTTTGGTAGTTAGCTTTAATAACTTTAGTCAAGATAAACGAATCTGCTGTGCCAGATGTATTTGAAATTGGCATTTATATTTAATTCTCGCCAAACTTTTTTAATTTTATTAAGTCTAGGGCACCTTTTACTTGTACATTTGTATATGCGGCAGAATTTATGTAGTTGTACTTAGGTATCTAGCCTACAGTCAGATGTAATGCCTCCAAATGGATATATGCTAATTCAACATATTTTGATATCGCTATAAGACCAGGGCCATCATCTTGTGGCAGCTAACAAACGCACACCCTTATTTGAAGTCAAAAACGCACGACCAGGAAAAGTTGCCATCGGTGACCTGCTCACAGATAGCTCCACTCAGCTCTCGCCACTTTCTCTCGAGCTGCACCTGGTATCAAAATCGATGACTATAAACCGCAACCAGACTATGGCGAAATCAAAAATAATTTTTCGTCTGGAAAGAATTTGTTACAACTCAAGCAGTTTACTCTACGACATACCAAATGTTTCCCCGGTATGTGATTGTTCCATAACTTTGTTGAAACCGGCAAAGGACGTGCGAATGAGTCAGGACGTAGTATTGACTTGACCTTCCGTTTCCAACTGCTGCGAGTTTTCGCTAAACATAGATGACTGACTAGCTTTGCTGAGATAAAAAATCGCCAACGTTTTAAGCACAAAGTAAACATTAAATAAAAAAAGAGCATACAAGATAAAAGTTGTTTTCCTGAGACACACCTTGAACGCCTACAGCAAAAGAAATACTTAATAACATAATATTCTGCTATACAAGTTTGTATGGATTCTCTTCAAAAGCAGCCAAACGACCGCCATAAAGTCATTAAAATTTTAAGGTTTTTAAAATTCGTATGCGATAACAAATTTAAAAAAGTATTCTGAATTCGAGCTTCTTCAATGTCTGGTTTGCCGTCAAGCCAAATTAGGAATCGTCATAAATAACAAAGTTTTGCATGGTACATTTATTATTGTAGCATATTCATATTGTGTGTATGTACTTAAATATTTCATCTGAGATCCAAATGAAATCTAAGAATACTTTGGCGGTCCTATTTATCAGCTTACCTGCCCCATTCTCATTAAAGAATCATATACACGTGGGTGTTTCCACATAATCTGTCACTTATGATCTAATAAATCTTTCGCGTGACCAAAACTTAAGTTCCTTGTAGTGGATGTTATAGTCCAATTCGGAGTATTAATCCGTCACCGCATTTACTACCCTGTTTAGGCGCTATCCCAACTGTCATGATTTTTAATTGCTCAGCTCCTAAGAACATTAATACGATTTCTGATACTATTTTTAATAGAAAAAGTACAGAAGGCGTCGGCTAAGAATATATGGTCGAAATATTCTGAGGGAATACTCTAGGTTATATTCTACTGATATCTATGATATAAATTTTACAAGGAATCCCGAACGCCAGCCGTTTTTACTTTATAATTAACACGCAGGATGCCAGTGTAGCACCGATCATACACGCTGAGACTCTTAAAAAAATAAAAAACACTTTCAAAATAACATTCACTATTGTCTCTTTATGACACCGCAATACCATCTACATAGTGAGGAAAAAATGCTCAACATGAAATGTTAAATAGGCAATTCGTGTTTAGCTGTTGCAAACCTCAACACCTTACGAAGCATCATTTTAAAGAAGATACGCTTCTCCGGGAAGTAAGGAAACATCGGGCACCACGTAATAATGTCGTTTGATCCAAAGGTTCACCGATAGGCCCTTAACAACATCCACACAGAGTCGGTAAACACCGTCATTCAGGAACAAGCACCACCTGTTGCGAAGGGGAATACAAACTTCCAAGTCAAGAGTTACATTGCCCAAACTTGATATTAATACTGTAACAGATTAAACTCTTACCTATCCAGATTGAACCCCAAAATGTGTACCCTGATACCAACCATCTGTTTACCTGCTGAATGGACCAGACTCGTCTAATACCAACTTAACTCTGTTTCAAACCTATTAAAACCGCTAAGTTCCTGGAGCTTCCGTTAGCAGTTGTTGATGACAATAATAGTAAGGGATAGTGGCCAGAGCGAAGTATCGTTACAACAACAACAAAATATAATATTTGAATGGGTCGCCAGCAAGATTTTTATTTCTGGTAAAAAATTCGTGGTTAAGTCACAGCGCGACATGTACTTTTGTTCTTGGCAGCTGGGAGCAGTTTTTGTTGTGATTACCGGTCATACACCCAATAAGTTCAAAAAAATTTGAGCAAAAGTGTCCTATCACTTACAATGGAAATGCCCGTACATGATACAGATCATATACCCGAGCAAACACTTTCCTCTGTTGAATCCCATAAAACTCTTTCGTCAGCACTAATCTCTGTTATAAATATCAATCAAAATCTGCATTTATTAAGAATTTCGGATTATAAAAGACAGGGCAGACAAACAAATTTTGTGAAATGTTCCTAAAAATCCAAACTTGCTTTACCAATTTTTTTTCGTCTTCAATCTTGATTGTTTAAATTTGCCAAATAGTCAAAAGGGTAGATGCTGATTCTACCTGCGAACCATTTAAAACTTTTCGGTACATTGCGTCATTAGCTAAAGGCAAACACATACATACGTACATATGGGAATCAGAAAAATTTATGTTCGTAACATATTTATTGATGTTTGAAATGTTTTAAATAACGTCAAGTAAAGATAATTTATTATTTACTCCATAAAATATTTCATTACCTTAGCTTGTTAAGTACCTTCACCCTAATCTATACATACTAGTATTATCAAAGGAAATGTGATAAAGCGACTGCCGATCGATTTTTTGTTAGAGCATCGCGACAATATAGGCGATTACGCAATCTGCACCAACTATCGCGACAATAGTTTGTATCATATCGCAGAGAAGCTGCAGTGAAGCTGGTCGTGGAAGCTTCAAAAAAAAATCTTGATGAGAGAATGAACTCGAACCGTCTCTTTGCCGGTTTGCTGTTTTGCTTGGATTTGACTTGTCTGAATTTGAAAAGACCTCACTGAGCCATTGGAAACCAAAGGATCCCTCTCCCAAGTTAAATGGAAGAACGTTTCAAAGTAAACAGTTAGGAACTAGTCTGTGAATAGAGCAAAGAATTTTCGTACCGTGTGCATAAATGATGATGAAGAGTGCCGCGCTGCAACGAAAAGAAAGGACGAAGCCTACAAGGCAACGCTGAGATCGAATGCAACGAGGAGTGTGTGTGAACACTACCGCGAGTTGAAGAGGGAAGCGAGGCGGCTTTTCCGGGCGAAAACAAGAGAGGCAGAAAAGCGTGAAATTAAGGAGCTTGAGATGCTGGCCAAAGGGAATAATGCCCGAAAATTCTATCAAAAAATTCGGCGAATGACAGAAGGTTTTAAACCCGGGGCAAACCCCTGTAAGAATGTGAACGACGACCTGGTGGCCGATGTTCAGAGAGCACTCAGAATATGGAGGGATCACTTCTCTGCCCTTTTAAATGGAGAAACTGAGCAAGAAACCAGAGAAGATGCCGAACCCGAGCCCACAATCGAAGATGATGGAATTGACGTTCCACAACTCGACTATAATGAAGTGCGAATAGCAATATCCCGATTGAAAAACAATAAAGCAGCTGGAGCTGATGGTTTGCCTAATGAGCTATTCAAACACGGAGGCGAGGAGCTGATAAGGCGCATGCATCAGCTTCTATGCAGAATATGGTTGGATGAATGCATGCCTGAAGATTGGAATCTAAGTGTTCTCTGCCTAATCCACAAGAAGGGCGATCCTGAAAACTGCGCCAATTATCGCGGAATCAGCCTTTTGAATATCGCATATAAGGTCCTATCAAGCGTATTGTGCGAAAGACTGAAAGCCTGATGTGAACAGATTGATTGGACCTTATCAGTGTTTCTTCAGACCTGGTAAATCTACCATCGACCAGATTTTTACAATACGCCAAATCTTGGAAAAAACCCGTGAAAAGAGAATCGACACACATCATCTCTTTGTTGATTTTAAAGCCGCTTTCGGTAGCAGGAAGAGGAGCTGCCTATATGCCGCTATGTCTGAATTTGGTTTCCCCGCAAAACTTATACGACTATGCAAAATGACCTTGAGCAACACCGCCAGCTCGGTTAGAATTGGGAAGTACCTCTCTGAGCCGTTCGAAACTAAACGAGGTTTTAGACAAGGTGACCCCCTATCGTGTGATTTCTTTAATTTAATGCTGGAGAAAAGCTGTAGAACTTAACCGCGCTGGAGCAATATTTTATAAAAGCGTGCAACTGTTGGCATATGCTGGCGATATTGATATCATTGGCCTTAACAACCGCGCCGTAACTTCTGCTTACTCCAAATTAGAAAAAGAAGCGGAGAAAATGGGATTGGTGGTGAACGAGGGCAAAACGAAGTACCTTCTGTCATCATACAAAGAGTCAGCGCATTCGCGCCTTGGCAACCAAGCCACTGTTGGCAGCAATAATTTCGAAATAGTAATGGACTTCGTTTACCTGGGAACCAGCATTAACACCAACAATAATGTTAGCCTAGAAATCCGACAAAGAATTACTCTTGCAAGCAAATGCTACTTCGGACTGAGTAGGGAATTGAAAAATAAAGTCCTCTCTCGACGAACGAAAATAACACTCTATAAGTCACTCATCGCACCCGTCCTGCTATATGGTGCAGAAGCGTGGACACTAACAACATCTGATGAGGCGGCTCTGGGAGTATTCGAGAGAAAGGTTCTTCGAAAGATTTGTGGACCTCTACGCGTTGGCGACGGCGAGTACCGAAGAAGATTTAATGATGAGCTGTATGAACTTTACGCAGACGCCGACAGCCGGTGGAAGCAGAGGAAGAGGGAGACCACCACTCCGATGGAAGGACCAAGTGGAGACCGATTTGCAATCCTGCGGTGTTTCCAATTGGCGCCAGTTGGCGCAACAAAGAAACGACTGGCGAGCTATGTTGGACGGTCAAAACCGCCCAGGCGGTTAGATGACCATTTAAAGAAGAAGAAGTGCATAAATTACAAGTCACAACAACTCAATCAATTCCATCTCAAGTTCAAGTTCAGGGCTAAGCTCAAAACTTTTATGTAAGACATGTAAACTAACATGAAGGTTAATAACATTGGAATAAATTGAATGATTATGTATGTACATATGTAAATAAAAATTAATTTGTAGGCAGTCAAACATAACATAACAGTGAAGAAAAAAATTTTACTAAAGAATGACTATGGCCGTTTTTTCGTCTTTTCGATGCTGATAAAATTTTTCCTGCTCGCCCACAAAATTGAATTGAAAGCAACAAACAAAGAAGCAAGCAAAAAAAATATAAGCGCTTTCTCGCAAGCGACAAGTAAACATTTGATTTTCAAAGAAAATTTTATATTATGGAAACATTTTTTTTTATTTTTTTGATAAGATGTTAAGTTTTTTTTACCAAGAATGAAATTTGACTATGATTATTATTTTGCAATTTTTATGGAAACAAATCATTGATAACACTTATTTTTGAGTTTTATTTTTATAAATCCAATGTAACAGTAATTTTTGATTTTTATTTTTAAAAGCAATAACAGTCATCATAATTTTTCGAAGAAAATACGTTTTTTGAGACCAAGATTATTATTTTATATGGACCTTAATTCTAATGATGATTTATTTTTTATTAAAATTTCTTGAAGATATGTGTGTTTTTAACTTATATTTTTTTTTAAAGAAAAATAAAACTTCAAGAAATTTTAATATAAAATAAATCATCATTAGGATTAAAGTCCACATATGTATGTATGTTCATATTTGTAATTTCTTCCAATAAACCAATAATCTTGTTCTCAAAAAACTTATTTTCTTTGAACAATTATGATGACTTTTATAAGCTCTACATTTGAAAGAAGTCAGTAATTAACCGTTATTCATAACTTTTATAAATATAAATCAAAAATAATTGTTACATTGGACTTTTAAAAATAAAAATCAAAAATAAGTGTTATATTGGATTTATAAAAAGCATAAATAACTGTTACATAGGACTTATAAAAATAAAAATAAAAAATAATTGATAACGGGCGATTTTTAAAATAAAAATCGTAACAGTAACGGTCTCTGTTATTATTAAATATGCAGAGAAAACCTATTAAGTCTAACTGGGTATTACACCGGACTGGTTGTTGCAAGCAGGGTTATACTAAGCTAAAAGAATCGGGTAAACTCTAATCATTCCAGCATGTAGAGCGGGATATCATATTTGTCTCACACAAACGGCCTTAAATCTTTCGAAAAATAACTTTCATTCATTCATTCAATTGTGCTTCATTGAGCTTACGCTGCATTGATGGCAATTATTTGAGTCATCACCCGTGACACTGCGACTTAAATAAGCCAACGTCGCACAGTAGGATCGATCACAGCAAAAGGTGCACAAAAGTACAAAACGCATATACATACCCATATCGCCATGCTATCGCTCTGCAGGGAAACACTATTCTAATAAAAAAAATACTAGGTTATAACTAGTGTTTGTAACTCATCTCAACTATAATTTTTGGTATATTTTCAACTGTTCTGAATGAAAATTTCTGCTTGCTTTTATGGGAAAATACAGTTGACTTGTTTTGTGACCGGTTAAGCACGAGCAAATTTTTCTTATACAAGAAGCTATAGAGATAATTTACACTATGTGAAAAAATGTTTATCTGATTCAGTAAAATGCGTCGTAAAATAAATAAAAGAGAATATAAAATGGCATGACTTCATTGCTCGTCAGATATTTCTGAGGAAGCTCAAAATAGAAATATCAGACTCAACACAAAAATAAGTTAAGTGGCATCTTTGATACGACGACCGGTAATTAAGTTAAGGTCAGTACTTCTCACCAGCGATCATCTCTTAAAAGACTTCTGCCAAAGTAAGTTGCGCCATTTAGTTTGTGTTTGGTTGCCATTTAAAGTCAAAGACCTCGTTAGTTTTAACAACAATGGAAATTTGCTGATTAAGCATTACTGTCACTCAGCATATTCTACAGATTTAACCGCTTTCAATTATTTCCTGTTTCTAAATCAAAAGAAATGGCTGGGGAGTCATCAATGAAAAATGCCTATTTCGAGTATTTTGAAAAATTCTGTTAGGTGGAAGGAATACAAAAAAACTTGGACTAAATCTATTGAGCTAAAAGTAGAGTATGTTGATAAATAAAATGCATTTATTCCTTAAGAGTAGGTTTTATTCAAAAACTCGCCAAATATTCAAACTCCTCTCGTATTTTCCTCAGGCGAAAGCAATTACTTTTGTCGAGTTCAAATGCCATTCCAACACACTGTGAGTCGTATGTAGTTCACACTATGTCTAGCTTTAGCAGCTACAACCATCAATATCTACCAATGCAATAAAATACAACAACACAAATATTTGTATATTTATGAATGATATAATGCTGTCTATCTGCAGCTAATGGGAGATAAGTGTAGGTGCTGTTGTCGCCACATTGTTGTGCTTAAATTAAGCGATGACAAAATACACCTTGAATGCGTCGATAATGAAAATCACTGACACCGGCCATTCATACCGTTAAAGCAACAACAACAATAAATATATAAACTTAAAGAATTAATTCGTTTATTGCATGCGATAAGATAAGTATATACGTATACTATATATACAAGGTGGCGCAAAAGTAAGCTTCCGATGTTCAGCATATCGGTTGTGGCACGTGCAGTGTGTGCTGTTGCACCGTCTTGTTGGAACCATATGTTTTCCAATCCCAATTCATCAAGTTGCGGCAAAAAGAACTCGTTGATCATTGCTCTGTAGCGCTCACCATTCACAGTAACCGTTTGGCCCCGACCGATTATTGGTCAAATAAATAGTCAGCAATATTCCGCGTTCTGGAGCAGTGTAGCGTAACATTGTTTATTAACGTGTAATTCGCATCTGTTTACTACACAAATGTCAAAACAGAACTGACTTTAGGGGCCAATCGCAAAATTTATAGCATTTTCTGATAGGAGGATTACTTTTGCGCCACCCTGTACATATAAAGATATCGTTTTGTTACTTGGCTAATAAGATAATAGAAAGTGATATGCTTCTGATATACCAAGTTTTTGATGTTGTCAGGTAGAGAAGTTGATTTTGCGGCCGTTTTGGCATGAATGGTGAGTCATCCTAAAACATTGCTAAGAATTTAAAATAAGTACAAACTGTGCGGAATTTGACGTTATTATATATTTAATAGAAAGATATGTAGCCCAAAACCCGTTTATCGGAACAATTTTATGGGGGCTTTTTTGTTGTATTGTGGACAGTTCATTCCACCTTTTATCGCACTCAGCTGTGCCGTGCATTTTGAGGATAATCCTGGGGTTTCCGACAAAAGGCCAGCATCTCACTCAGCTGCTCTAATGTTGTTCGGCTCCTTCTCGCACTTACTCGTTGACGCCATGTTATCTAAATATGCAAAACTGTTAATGACGAATAATATTACAAAAACACATTATTAACTTACTTTTTGCTATAATTAAAATAATTATTTTGAATGATATTGAACTTTAAAACTTCTGCTTATAAATTTTATTTGTTTTTGTCATTCCTCTTTGTAATTTTCGCCTAATTTTGGGTTGCGTTAGGTTGTGATGCCACCTTTCTTTAATTTAAATGTCATTTATAACGAATCGTTAAAGCTAAGCTAGTGAATAGTATATTCGATAGTGCAGGCGACAAAATCGTTATATAAAATCTCGAAAAATCGCATCGTTATAAGTTAGTGAATTCCACTGTTGAACTACTAATTAGTTGTGAGAACTGGCAGTGCCGATTATGAAACTTTATGAGTTAAAATGTGAAAATTTCTTCCATTTTAGCTTCATATACTATAGCTCCCATGCGACATGAATTTGTATTGAGAAAATATATGAATTAATTTACTTTTTATATGGATATCAAGTGACACTTATATTCCAATTATACTTGAATGCGATCTAGAGATAATGATCAAGCGGTTCAGTAAAGTATTCCAATGGTTTCTATCTTATGAAATGCAAAGTATTAAAGAAGAGTTCAATTAAGTTGGGAAAGCGAATTAGAGAATGCCTTCTGCGAGTGAGAAAGATATAAGTTAAATACTGGTGAAGGTAAAACTACGTAAGAAATAGAAAGAGAACTTAAACGATACGTAAATTTCAGGTCACGATGCGTTGAAGTGGTGTAGGAGTACATTTTCCAAACGAATTGAAAGAAATTTTATTTGAACCTAAGTATATGAAAATAATATAAATGTGCCCGGCCCTAGTGAAAGAACTCTTCACTCCTAAATGCTGGCTGCTGTATGGACTGTCCGTGCACCTTACAAATATTAGCCACTTAAAAGTGACTTATAAGTAACAAATAACACAAACTTAACAACGAACAGGTGAGTATCATTTTTCTTTTATTTTAAATTAATTGACGCACAAAGTGTAATAACCAGTTTTAGCAATTAGCTCACCCATTTCTTTGCTTACCATTCAAGCCAACGTTGGCGCTTTTATGTCTGCCATGCGTTGTTAAAACAACAACAATAAAGAATTTAATAACCGGCAAAACAGCAAATTAATTGTATTAATTAAATTATTTCTTCAATCATAACCATTACGCCAATTACCACTTACAAACTTACGTTTAATCCACAAAACGTTAACTTTTGCGTCACTCGTTTCTCTACCTCGAACATACGCATTTTACCTGCTTAAACGGCGCCTAACAATATGTCGGTCTTTACCTGGCCCTTCCATCTTAGTGGTGCTCTCCCTCTCCCGCTGCTTCCACCGGCTGGTGGCAATGAGAATACGTTCTGAGCCAGAGCATCTTCATTCATTCGCAGAACATGGCCTAGCCAGCGAAGCTGCTGAGTTTTAATTCGCTCAACTATGTCAATATCTACGCAGAGCTCATACAGCTCATTTTTAAATCAGCTTTGGTACTTGCCGTCGCCAACGCTTAAGGATCTATAAATCTTTCGAAGAACCTTTCTCTCGAATACTCGCTGAGCAACCTTAATTCTGGTTTCTAGGTAAACGACTTACTTGCTTCCTTTAAATGGTGATTTAACCGCCTTGGCGATTTTAACCGTCCAACATAGCTCCCCAGTCGTTTTTTCGTTGCTCCAACTGACGCCAATTAGAAACAACGCGGGATCGCAAATCGATGAGAATACCATGGACTAGCCAGCGAAGTCGCTGCGTTTTATTTCGCTGAACTTTGTCGACATTTGTGTGGACCTCATACAGCTCATCGTTAAATCTTCTTTCATAAATGTTTTGAATACTGCCAGAGTGTTGTCCAATTGCAAAAGGTTATTTTATAATATATTATTTAGAACACCAAGAAAAGTAATATGAGTGAGTTTAATTCATGTTCTTCAGCTAGCAGATCTATCTTTCTGCATAATCCAAAGCCTAATGTGAAGCCTAAATTAAGCATATGGGTGAAAAGTGTTCTTAGCATAATATATAAAGCATTGTTGAATTTTCGATTTCGTACCCATAACTTCTTTAGCAAACCTTTGAAAGATGTCTCTCGGATTATTACAAAATTACTCATTTCCATTAAAGGCAAAGCTTTCGTGGATTTGACCTTATATGCAGGTATTTAATTTGTGAATGAAAAATTATTTAATTATAGAGCCAGTGATTCTGCAATAATTATTAGTCTGTTTTGATTAACTTTCATAAGAGCATAAGTAAAAATCGCTCGATCACTACCCTACAAACCACCAATTTGTAAAAGTCTGGATAAACAGTGAGTCTGCAAGAAGCGGGTAATTTTGTTCAGAGAGGTTCGCAAAAAAATTGTTGATTGGGTTAGGGTCCGAGTTTTTGCCTCAGCCAAAGTCGTTAACAAAGATTGGTAGGGTCATTGTCTATAATTATTGAAGTTGTCGCCATTTAAGTAAATTAAAATCTTCGCAGCTATGTTTCACAAGGTATCTTATTGTCTTATGTAGTATTTCTTTCAATACAATTCTTGTGAATACTATATTCCCTGCAAAACAAGTTTTTCAGCATAAAGCCCAATGTAACTCTGTTGGTACTCATTGCAGCATTCACCAATCCTAAAATAGTAAAAGGAAAAGTATGATTGTTGTATACCCTCGTTATATGCTTACAAATTTGTGGATGTATTTTTATACGAAAATATAAATAGTATAACATTTCAGTCACGACCGACCACTACTAGCAGCATTGACGGCCCAGCAACCTCTTTCCATGCTTTTAATACCATGTACTATTTTGTAATCCAACTGCTACATACTCGTACGTACATAAGTACGTGCATTCATAACCAGTAGGAAATCGCATCGTCAGGTAACAGGAATCCATGCTATTGCTCACTATAATCCAGCCCAAAGACAAGGGCACCGAAATTTAGGTCAACAACGTGAACGCAATTGGATCTTTTGTAAAAGGTCATTTCCTAAACAACAAAAAAACTGAAATTATATTTGCATTTTCTGAGAATTAATGAGTGGATAAGTCATTTAAAATAAGTTATTTTGGATGGAATTTACTAACGTACTTATAAAAAAGTCGTTTTGAGTGAAAATTGGAATTGACACCTTTTAGCCATATATGTAATACTTCTATATTGCTAATAATTATGAGTGCAGTTCGCCAAACATTGCAGTACAGATACACAGTGGGAAAGGGATATAAAATCTCAGTAGCGGCCGTAAAATTTGTAGGTTAAAAGGAGAGGTAAACATTTTGTAATTTAGAATGAATGATGCGTTTTTCATGGGTAGACTAAAAAATATAAATATGTGCAAAATATATGAATGTGTGTAAAGAAGTTATAGGGTTATACTTGGACAATCCATTGTTTTTTGAGACAAAAAAAAAAACAGACGAAAAAGAGTACTTGCGAAAAAAATTTACAAAGTTGATATTATTTCATAACTAATAACTAATAGTTAACTAATTTAATTAATTTCAGGCAAGTCAAGCAATATACATGAATTTATTTACGAGTATTGTGTTTTTTAAACATTTATGTGAAAACTATAAGCTTTATGGCTGCTAACCATGTTTAAATAATAAATAATTTGCCAAACCTTTTACTATATTAATTCGTCTTTCAATATTCAATCCTTTAAACTGTTTTATAACAACCATGCAACTTTTGTAAAAAGGGGAGTATACCCCTTGAATAGCCATTTACTACTTTTGTTTCGAAATGCTACTATAATTGTATAATTGTGTGTTCACATATATTCACATATCCAAACACAAAAAATCCCGCGCATGCGCAGAAATTACATTTGCACTCATAATGATTGACGGAATTCAAACACATTGCGCAGATAGGATAGTAGCAATATAGAAGTATTACATATATGCTTTTAGCGCTCTACCGGCGATATTTAAACACATTATCTTGACTGGAGTTTTATTTGATCAGTTGTAATAGTTTTTAAAAGTTGAACCGATGACCAGAAAACACAGGTAAATCTACTAATTGTTTGGATTTATACAGAAACAATAGAAATTGTGAACCGATTCGAAAACAACAAAATAGTGCTGGTAAACGGTCTAGGTTGAAACTAAGAACTTCAAACTTAATACGAAACTACAGAGTACAGAACAGGTAATGCAGCTGGTCGCACTTTAGACATGTCCCTGTAAAAAATTGTGTGACTATACTACATATAGCGATCCGCGACTAATCCGTTTAGTCTGCAATTGGCTATAATTCAATATACATAAGTAAATATTTATTTGTGTTTAAGCGACATAAGCTGTAGTCATTTCTTTTGTTTATTTCATTTGCATTGCATGCAATTCGCAATCAGCTTATGACATATTCCAAAGATATAGTTTATGCTTTGCAATTCCAAATCGAGGGGTTTTTCACAACGAGAATGAGGAAGCCAATCCCGCGCAATGCCTCAGAGCCAACAGTGCTCGCCACCCATTAATACATACAAGGTGTAAAGGTGCCTCGCACTCCCCGTTCTATATAGAACAAATAATAGAACAGTATACAATAAATTAACTTAAAAAAACTACTCGCCCTCCATAAAGCTTAGACAATTTGTGTAGCATACTTATAGGTTCGGGTATAAATGGGTACAATTGGTTTCTCCATAGGACATGTTCAAACAAATGTGAAGAGTTCAACCCATACAAAGTGATCAGAACTGACATTAGTCGCATCCTCCTTTGCGACTCATCCCGTATGCATCCTAGATTAATCGCATTTTTTGCAGGGGTATTACACTTTCCTCACAGGGCCATGACTTGCATTGCATACATATCTACATGCACGCACTTCTATATAAACATTCATACAAAAACAACAAATGGCATGTGCCATGTGGCGTGTGGCAAGTGGCAACTGACAGTGAGTATCATCTTTCATTCTGCTGCTGCTCAATAATGAATGTTTCACCGTGACTTGATTTAACCAACACTTTGGTCAAGTCGCACAACGCTTTAGAAAGGTTGCCAGTGACAGACAATGTGTATGCATGTCTAAATGAAATCTGAAAAGTCATCGAAATGCTAGTCTGACACATAAATCTATCTTTTGGTTATCGCTATATCAATTTGCTCCCACATTTGCTATTTTATTTCTGTTTTGCTTCAATGACTCTTTTTAGCCTGTTCTTGCCATCGAAGTATTTAACTTGACAGATTGTATGAGTAGCCTGTAGTATGGATACAGTTAAAGATGAACATGGAATTAAATATTTAGTCCCGATCCCGTTCGTGTAGACATTTAGATTGTAAAATCCTCACTAACTCTGAAATTTTTGTAAATTGTAATTGAAACTATTCTAAAAGTCTACGAAACTTATGGGGGTTTCGTGGTTTAAAATATATTTGTGAGGTTAGGTTCAGTTTCCATTAATTACCTTTTCTCGGGTAAAGCAATCTGAGTTGATTTATTGGTATTATAATAGTATATATGATTGTGATGGAATGCTATGCAAAGTTCCTGCTGATGACAGTATTTTATGAGAACTTTATAAGTTTTCTGACATTATATAAGGACTGCTCAAAAGGACTTTTGTTTTCGAGTTTTGTTCAATTTAAAATTCGCATCATGGTTGACAAGAGTCCCGATATTTCGCGCTCATCTCCAGTTTGTTTCTTAAGTGGCGGCATGTTCGAGAAAAGTGGATATGATATTGACACCAAACAGAAATTGAATAAATTCTAGGATTAAACATATCTATGTAAGTATGTTTGTATGTAAGTAGTGCTGTAGAGATTCACTATATTTGACTGAATTTTTTAGCGCCATTGACTTGACATAGTAACTTTAGTAAAGTCGAGTCCTTCGTATATAAGTAAAATATTAAAATGTAGGTTTTATCCTCCTCGAAAAGAACTTTTATGCCATTAAATTTAAACAATTCCTCCAGAATAAAATAAAAAACAAACAAATACAACTTAGACAAACGTATTTCGTTATTTATGTAAAAAAATCTATCGAAAACACTGGATCCGTTTCCGAGATAGAATTTCAAGCACTGGGCAATCTCTAGTATCAATGAAGCAGCAAAGTCTGATACTACTTAAAGCGGTTAATTTGCAAAGGAGATCTGTTATTGACTTATCCTTCTAATCGCCTTTACAGCTTTTAAAACACACCATGAAAGGTCTACCCAAAAAAGATTATATTATGCAATTATGGAAGATGATGTAATCCCAGATGTCATAATCACAAGCCAACACACATAATAATAACTCTTAATAAATCCGACACCGTTTTCTTGACCTAAAGTTTTTCAGAACAGAGAAACAGATGTCTGGACGCATAAAGAAAGGTAGATGGTCACATGGTACTCTGTAGCCTCAAATACGACTTGGTTAGTGTTTTACCTCACTGCTTGCCCGATCTGGTATTAAGGATGTGAATTTTTAAAATTTTTACGACCCCGGGGACCCGGAATTATTCCTGTAAATTGGGAAGAATCTATTCTCCATCAGTTTAGGTTGAAAAAAAATTGGTTACAAAAACAATCTAACCTTAAAATATATTACAATTTGAGTTTTAGAATGTGTTTTTTTTTTCGTTTTATTTAAAACAAAAGTTATTTCTGTCACAACAAGTGAACATCAAATAGTATCTAGACCTCTTTTTCAAAAGTTTTGAATTTTCTAAACAAATTTTTCAAATTGCCAGGAGATGGTTTTTATGTAAAATTTAAATAGATCATCTTGGAAAAAATGTTTTGTAAAGTTTAAAACAGTGTTAACAAATAATTAATATATGAAAAATGTTCTACCCAAAGTTTCTTGTTAGTAGATAGAAAGGCTTACTATGAGAAACTCAAAAAACAACACATCCACAAAAAAATTTATGATAATTTTGTACGTCACAACTACAGCTGGATATTCACTGTTTGGTTCAACCCTAACTTAGACTTTCTTACTTGACTTTCTCTAAATTAGCTTTATTGCATTTTAAATTTATTTTAGACGGAATTTATTAATAATATGTGAAATATGCTGTTGTTTGTAATTAAGTACTTAAAGTATCGTAAACATTTTATAATGCCAAAACATTATCATAATCATAGTCTATTACAGCGCTTTTACAATTTTGTCATACTGAAACAGCTAAATATTCAAACGTTGGTATGTATCACTTATACACATGTTTTCCGTTGTACAGCAATAATGAAATTTCGTTATTGAGGGGGAGTGCTGGATGAGCTGACAGCTTCTGGTTATCGTAAATATTTCCGCATAGTTGTCAGACAACTATATGTGATTCGAAAAAAAAAAAAAATTATTGTTGTCATTTATATGTATTTATATATATATGTATGCAAGTGCTTGTATATTCTGTAATTTGATATCTGCACATTAGTACTGGGTGTACAAAAAAGTACAAAAGCTGGGGTTTTGGGAATTTAATGGGTGGCTTAGTTGAATCCGCAAAATCATGGGTTACTTCTAGGTGATCCGGCTATATACATAGCTATATAAGCTTCTTGTTAAGAATGTTAAAACTGTATTAGTTGCTGGATTGATAACTCACATGTCTTTCAGGGTAGACTCAAAGGCACAATTTTCAACAAAATATCTGCTCTGTTTTCATTGAGATTTAATTAAGTTTTTTGGACAGAAGTTGGATATGATTGGTGCATTTTAAATTAAGACATACTTCAAGTCTTCCATCACCCTCTCTACATATAATAAAATTGTAAAAGGTCGATGTCTGTACATTGCAGATATTCTAGAAAAATCGATGGGAGGGACCATTATTAAGCCAATAGAAGCCAAATCAACAGTTTTTAGAATTCTTGTCTGTCTGTCTGTATGTTTCGTCGCGCATCTCTCAAAAACTGCTGAATGGAATTGAATGGAGATTTTACCATTGCATTACGAGACACTTAACTTAAAATTTAAGATGTCACTTGCAACGATAGCTCGACCAGTTTCGGATATATCGACCGATATGTGGACCAAGGTGACCCAAATGGGTCAATATGGGTATCAAACGAAAGCTGAAAATGAGTACTGCAATAAGCGATCTAATTAAGTTCCATATGTTATCTGGTCTGGGATATAATGATGAAAATCTGACTCAGTCTATTATTAGTTCTGAGATGCAACGAAAGGGGCTGGGTTTGCTAGTTTAACATAAAAATATTCCATTGCGAGATAGTATTCTTTATAAAAATGTAGGTGGTGGACTATGTACATTTCTAGTGAATTGCTCCTAGCCGTGAGCTATGGCCGTAGTTTCAGCTTTTTAGCTCATCATTAAATATTGATTTTAAAACTCCGATACCTGTAGGCCCTATTGTGGTTGACCTTCCTACATTTCTTTGTATGTGGAGATCTTTCTCTATTTATCACCAATCGATGGAGGACCAGCCCAGTCAAGTATGAGAAAGTTTTGTTTATGGGCATGTCTTTTGTCGTCTAGTTCCCAAAAACAACAAATTTGTGGATATGATACAGTTGCTGTTGTTATCATAGTACAGCGTCCTGGTCAACTCATGCATGGGGAATAGGCAGGGCTTAAAGAAGGGTCACTCCGATACATCGTATACCTTTCACTAGAACATGAACCAGCTAGATCGCGCCTCCTTCCATATTATGGAACCGGACATCCTAGCTGCATATTCTAAATTACTCAAACTTACAGACTCGTTATTTTTCTCTCAAATTAATTATATCGCCATGACCGTACTAGGTGGTGGCAGATTCTAAAGGGTTGAATCATATTTAAATGGCTTCTGGAACAAACAAAACCTTGTTGTTCATGCCCCTAGAAATTTAAACCTTTTAAGTAAACTTTAAGCTTCCAGCTCTTAATGTCGAATATCTCAAGAACATTCTTGTTTCCCCACTAAAGTCGTGTATACGCTTCACTGCCCATCGCTATCTTCATTGTGCTGTATAATAAATTATTTAAACGTTTTTTTCATTTTATATGTTCACACATCGGAAATAATTAAACAAAACTGACATTTTTTTTAATTCAGCGCACAGTTAACCCTCCGACAGAATTGTGTACATACATACACACTTAAGTTAGTGCTTAAACACAAATACTGCTGTATAAAGTCAATGCAAAGCTATGCTTAACAACAAAAAATCTAGCAACTTTAACAATTCAAATTGTAAATAAAAGCGTCATGGTTTCCGGAGCTATGAGCAATGACTGAATTCAACAGTAATTTATGTATTCAAGGGATCCACCAGCTTTGTGAGGACAGAAATATTTTGTAATTCTTTATAGTATTTTTCTTACCCTCATGTGGCTTTGTAACCCTGTTCGACACTATTTCCCAGGTTGAAAGTTTTTCGGTAGCCCGGAAGTTATAAATGGTTTGGAAACATTTATTCAAATACCTCGAGCGAACTTTAGTGTAACTCCCCAGTGCTCGGAACTAAGTTTCAGGTTTATGGTACTATTTCAACAAGTGGAATTGGGCTATAACAATTGTCAGTAGTCACGATGACAAGCAGAATAGGGTAGTTAAAGTCTCTAGTTCAATGGCAACTTAAAGCAGATCCATGCTTCTTAAATGTTAATAGCAAATTGATAGATTTAGCTAGCACAAGGCAAACGTTAAGTCCTATCTGACATCAGTCTCTCATATTTATCTCAAATGTATATATTAGAATCGATTCTACTGAGCCCTAGAAAACAATGAATGGTTATTTCGTTATATGAAGACCATCCATACAGTGGAGGTGACAAAACAATTTACAATCTAGTCTTGTAAATGGTGCTATTGATTTAGTTGAAGCTGTCATCAGTACGTTATGAAGCCACATGTGGAGCTTAATTTTCGGACTGTAAAGATCAGCTCGTAACTGCTGACGGTTGTTTTCTGCGCTTGAATTGATTCTTTTTTTTTAATATTTCAATGCTAAGAATTTACATACGAACACATGTAAGTTTTTATTGGGTCATATTTACTTAGGGGTATAGAGAAAATGACGTCATTCAAAGATATTCCACAACATGGGAAATTTTATTTCGATGGCGGTGTCTCTAATTGAAACTTACTTGCTGGGCAAACATTAGGTTTGACAAGTTTTAGTTTGAATCTGGTACCGAAAAAACCTGTATACGTACCAAAAGAACTGGGATCTGTTAGTATGGCCCAGCTAAATCTTCCTCACCGAGCAAAAGCTGCGACTATTGCGAACGAAGTACTATTACAACGTGGTAAGCACACCTGTTACAATACCCATATCAAAGCTGTGCCAGACATTTTTATTAAATTTTCGGAAAGGCCTCTTCGGTGGCGACCGAGGCGGACCTGTAACAAGCCTATTGCCGCAAGAACGCTGTACTTGTTTTTAACAATACTAAACGCTATAAAAAACATTAACATGATGGACGGAGAGCTTTGATGTTACGTTTACTGAAAAATCTATTCGTCAAAATTAAAGAAAATGTAAGAGTTTCCTGCCATGGATATATTTCTTTTAATAAACAACGGAGTGCTTCATTGCTAGGAAAATTTGCCTAATTGTTTGCTGTGGTGACCAAGATAGTCGATGGGTGCTTGGCTTTAGTGCTCGCCGTGGTAAAGTGGGTAGTGCACCTAACATAAAAAATACTTCAGAAAAAGTTGTCCAACAACGGGGTCGCCCTATATTTGTAAGAAAAAGTTAAAGGGATATCACGCTAAAATTTAGATTAGACGTTTCTCTGAAACATTTAAACCCTGAAATGATAACTTAACTCATTGAAAAGCCTTTAGCCATCGACACCATGAATGTTAACATGAAAGTGTTTCACTTTAATCCCAGTCATTGCATTGTTTTACCTTGGGGTTTTAACTAAGGAGCTGTAAAATAAGCTTTCGAAGTATGCTGAAAAACAGCTAGAACACAAAGGGACTGTGAACTCTTTGGCATTGCAGCCTATGTATTGCGATCGAGTAAACAAAAGGAAAAAAAAAATTAGAGAAGTAACTGCAATTAAAAAATAAGCAAATCAAAAGATTGCAATCTTTAATAACTCTGGTGACCTCCTTTATGGGCCAAAACCAGATATCACCTCGATTGGATTATATAATTTTTAAACGAGTTGGTTTAATGCGGTTTAATTACTTTATTACATACTAGCCTTTACCCGCGACTCAGCCCGCACGAAGAAAATAAGAAAAATTACGAAAGTTCTATTGAAGACATTTTTATTTATCAACCAATCGCGTCATAAATAAGATTTTTTTGAATAGGTCGGTCTCTGAAATGATATTCTAAATTTTACCAAAGGCAAAGGGCTACCAAGGTACTGAATTTCATGCAAATCGTATTATAAATAGGATTTTTTTGAGAAGGTCGGTCCCTGGTCCACTTTTCCGGAATCGCATGAATCTGTTACTTATTCTATGATCCTGAGAATAAGTGTACAACATTTCGTAGAGATCGGTTAAGTAGTTTAGACGTTAAAAACCCACAAACAAACTCACAAACTTACGCATTTATATTAGTAAGATAAGATAAGATAAGTACTCTAGCTGTGAAATTTTTTCGCAACTCGGTGGCAAAAGGATTGGCTAATGGCGCTTAACTATACGCCATTTATTTTCCCACTCACAGTATCTGCTTACAATATGCATGATTTATTTCTGTTTTCCCGGCTATCTTTCTAATGCTACTCTTTATTTATAATTTATTTATGAGAAGTACTTCACATTCCTGTAGGCAGGTAGGACACCTGAGGACAATAAGTCATGCAGTTGGCATATACTCACAGGCACTCTGCCTAACTCGTTTGACCTACAACTTACAGTGCCTTTTTGTATAAGAAATTCATGCCGGATATTAGTATGACGAATATTTAAAACTTAAAATACTTGTATAGTTGTGGGTGTTCTTCCAGAATTGAGAAGGTTGGTCCCACATGCGCCTTAGTGGTATTTAGACACGTAAGAAGTTGATCAAAGCTCAAACCTAGAATATGGTCTACGAAGTTATATTCTGTTAAGGCTACCGCCCTAAGGATCGCACTTTCAAGTTATCCCTTCGCAGTAATGTATAAAGGGGGAACAGAAAAATGTGTTTTGTCAAGGACGAATCTAAGATAAAGTGCTTGCTAAGGTTGAAGAGGACAGCAGCACGTTTCTGCTTTTGCAGAAAATTCACTCAAAATACCTGATTCGAGGGATGTAACCCCACCCTGCACTCACTGAGGGCAATCAAATTGAATATAAATGTCTACGAGTAGAAATGTGGGAAATCTAATGCTGGGCCATTCAACCTAACCTATCCTTGGACTGAGTAGGTAATTGAGAAATGAAGTCCTGTCGCTATACGACGCCTTCTATTTGCCTTTTAAAAAATGTTACGCATCAGCCACGGCATCCTCTACCATCGCATAGTCTCGAGTATTTACAGTATTTAGGGCTGTTTACTCTGGTTATGATAAAATTTATCCTATGATAACCTAAATGGCTGGGCTCAGAATGACAATTTCGTTTACACAAAAGTCGGAATATGTTATCAGGATCAATTTGGTCATTGTGAAAGTTTTTGGGAAAATATTCACAAAAGTTGCATTGTGAACGCATAAATATGCCAGCTGATTTTGTTTACAATTTTAAACGAATAATTTTGGCATACACATTTCGATTGGGATACTTCTTTATATGGATATTTTGAGATTTTTGAACTCTATTACTGACAGAAGTTGCTAGCAGCACAATTTATCACAATATTGGATTTTTACCATAAAAATTGTTCGAATAAAAAGTCCATTTTTTCGAAGGCTATACAAAATGCGAATAATATTTATTCGAATAATTTATACTTTTATTCGAATAGTATTATTCGAATACCTATAACTCGAATAGTTAAACAAATATCACTACAGCTTATGCACACATTTGTACATGCAAAAATATATACATACATACATACAAAACGTGAATGCATGCTCATAGGTATACGCGATGAAAACAGTGAATTTCGCTTCCGACATCTCTCGCATTTCAATACAACTATTCGAATAATACTTTTCGAATAAACGGAGAAATTATTCGAATAAATACTTCATTTTTTGAAACAAATATTTTTTTCGTTAATTCGAATATTATTCGAAAATAGTCCCACTACTAGCAAACGGCCCTTATTGTATTTTCAAAAATTATCATTATTAAAACTGCAAATATATAATTAAATATGTATATATTTAGCTAAAGAAAATTTTTAGGATCTAAACGTTTACAACCAACATTTTGCAACTGACTTGTTTCGACATTTATTTCAAAGGCAAAAGCCTTAATTTTAAACAGAAGAGCTCTTAAGCGGAAGCAGATTTTTAAATATTGCATTTAAGATTCTATCCAGCGTATTGCGCGAATAAATGAAGGCTGGCGTGAACACACTGATTGTGCCTTATCAGTGAGAAAAGCATTGCCACAGATCACCTCTTTTTTGATTTCACAGGCGCCTTCTATAACACGAAAAGGAGCTGCCTATATCGTATGCTGCTATGTCTGAATTTGGTTCCCACACAAAACTTATACGGCTGTGCAATATGACATTGAGCAACATCACCAGCTTAATCAGAACTTAAACGAGGTACAGACAGGGTGATCCCCTATCGTGCGAGAACTTTAATTTCATGGTGGAGAAAATAATACAAGACGCAGAACTTAACCGAACGGGAACAAAATTGTATAAGAATATAAATGCCGAAGGTATGAAGACAAATGTAATTGGGCGGCATCTAGGGTTGTCAAAAAAAATGTATTTTCTGTTTCACAAAAACACCTCATATGAAGGGATGTACGGCGAAATTTGTTTGCTGTAAAGCGAGACAATCTAATGTAGGAGTAATTTTTTTCTAATGTAATTTCGAGCCCTGTGCGAAAAAAAGACGTAAGAGCCAAAAATAAAATTTTACAGGAGAAGGTTTTTTTTAAATTTATTTCGCATTCAGTTTATGTATTGCCATGAAATTAAGTTCATAGCTCTTCTTTAGCCCAGCCTATATAATGCAATCAATTTTATTTTTATATATGGAATACAAGCGTCCTTTTTTGGCACATACGTCATTTTTGCCCTCACCAATTCAGTCTACTTTTTGATAATTTGGCTGTTACGCCTAAAATGTTCTTTAACAAGGGTAGGTTTTCCTTACTTTTTTTCTTTTTATTTCAAACTAGAGGGACCGGCAGACTTTGTCATGCCCAGATATTTACAATGGATCTAGAAATATTGGCTTTTTCTACCGCTATCATTATCTTTATCACTATCCCTATCCCCATTCATATCTCTATCCCTATCCCTATAGATGTAACTATTTCACACACACACAATTCCATGGGGAAAAAATTTATTTTTTCATGAATTTTTCGGAAATTTTATTGGGTATTCTCCTATTCTGGTCAGAGGATAATCCAAATTAGTGTTAATCATCCAAATCGGTGCAGGCGTTCTTGAGTAATGAACGTTGGAACTAACGTCACTTTCTTTTATATATATAGATTATTTGTTCTCACATGTCTAAAAAGCAGGTGGTACTGATGGATTGCCTGACGATCTATTCAATTATGGCGCCGACAAGTTGATAAAACGCATGCATCACTTTTATACAGAATATGGATGGTTGAATGCATGGCTGAATCATTCTAAGTGCTCTTTGCCTGATGTATAGTGCAAAAGGCTGGACGCTGACAACATCTATTGATACGGTTCTGGGAGTACTCGAGAGAAATGGTCTTCGAAAGATTTATGGTCCTCTACGCGTTGGGTGTGTCCAAAAAGATTTAATGATGAGGGGTATGCAAACATCGACATAGTTCAACGAATTAAAATACTGTGGCTTCGTTGGCTAGGCGATGAATGAAGATTTTCCGGCCCTGAGGGAGACCACCACTCCAAATATATTAAGCGGCCAAAACCATTTAAACGGTTACGGTCCATTTAAGTTAGTAAGTGAATCTTCTTTTATGTGTTTTTTGAAATATTAGATATCGGTTCACACATTATATTAAAGTCGGAATATTTATTACTGGAGTTTCCTAAGTTTTCGCACAGAAAATATGATTTAATGTATTTATATAATATTGGTACACGAACTTCACAAATCAATATATTTTCTTGCTTATTTTAACAATATCAATTTGGAAATAATATATCAAAAGAGAAAAATTGCAACGATATGCTCAGCGATGGTATGGGATGATGTGTTCGAAGCCACCAAATTCTCATGATACCCCTTCTCGGACACTGAGATACGAACCCAAGTGTCTGCACCAAAGCCGCTGTTAGAGTACTCTAACAACTCAGCTATGATGCCCTGTAGCGTCATGATGCAATTGTCCTCTAACGTGCCATTTTTGCATTATTGCTTTACATTCTTTGGTACGTTTGTTTTCTAAATGGAATATTTTTAGGCGTCTTCAGAAAACATATTAACACTGTGCATCAATTATAATTGAGGAAATTGTAATTGAGGAAGTTGGAGCAGTGAATATATAAACGGTTCTATGAACACACCTATAAAAATATTTCTTGAGTTAACACAGATACTGGGTATACTCTCCGTAACAATGAAATGTTTAGTACCAAGCTCCGTCATTCAATTGATTTTGAAGTTATTATTTGTTCATTAATATGCGCGTCTCACGCCCATATTCCAAAAATTTGCAGAAAGCAATAATAGGACGAAAAGGCCAATGCATTTTCCAAACTTCAACATTCTATCTGCATAAGTTAGTGAGATATAGCATGGCTCTGTATTGCTACCTAATTTCCAGTAAACCTTTATGAACTTTTATGTGACCATGGTAGAAAAGCGATTATATTCAGTGGGAGTACTTTTCCCAACAATCATTATTCTAGCGTAAATTGGTTTCAAGTTATTAACACTCGAAATTTGCTCATTCATATGTGGCCGGTGCCACGCCCACATTCCAAAATTAAAAAAAAAATCATTAATAGAATGATAAAGTTAGTATACATATATACGGAATCTTTGACAATCAAATATCATACTTTATCATTAATTTGAAAAGGAAAAAAAGACGTAACAGGCACTTTGCGCTCACTAAAAATGTGAATATAGAAAACACATGTACTTACGTCTAAATTGCTTTTGCTCTAAGTTCATAACGGTACGTTTCACAGCTGTGAAACTTTGGGAGGCTATGTGTGTGTTAATAAGTGATCGATTTTCATCAAAAAGCTTAAATCGAAAAGCATGGCTCTTACGTCTTTTTTGCGCATAGGGCTCGATTTGATACCATATTGAAATTTTAAAATTGAAAATAAAATTTTTGGAACATTCGTTTATCGGATCTCTTATTTTATTTTAAGTAGGTATTTCTACATTCTGATATTGGGGACTTTATTTTGTGTTTATTAGCAATATGGAAGTATTACGTATATACAAACATTATGTATTGACGGTGCAAAAGAAGTAAATTTTTTATTTTTTTTCACTTGAAATGTTAGCTTCCAGCTATTTTTAAATTTCTCTTAACATAAAATAGATTGAGTGTATGCGTATGTGTATTTCCATGTGTAATGTCCCTGCAAAAAGTACGATTAGTCTAGGATGAGATCGGGATGAGTTGCAAAGGAGCGCGTGACTAATCTAAGTTTTTATATCTTCATATGGGTTCAAATATTTTACTGTGGGACAGATATCCTCAAATAAAGCAATATTTAACTCGAGAAGTAAATACAAATATAATTTGCCTCCTAGGATTGCATTGTGAGCTTATTCATACCAGTCTGAGCGACTGCAACGTTTCCCCTATCATAAGCAGAAACAACCCTCCAAAACAGTATATAGATTCATATATACATACACGGCCGCCGTGGTGTGAAGGTAGTGTTGCCGGCCTACCACACCGAAGGTCCATGGTTCGAGCCCTGGTACAGGTAACATCAAAAGTGATTTGAAAAAAGTTTTTCAAAACGGGGTCGCCCCTCGGCAGTGGTTTGGCAAACTCTCCGAGTGTATTTCTGCCATGACAGGCTTCTCAGCAAAAATTCGTCTCCTTTGTAGATGCCGTTCGGAGTCGGCAAAAAACTGTAGGTCCCACCAATTTGTAGGGAAAATTCAAATCGGCACACCACAAATTGGAAGAGAAGCTTGGCGCAAAAATCTTTTAGGAGGTTTATGATTATATACCTGTTGTATATCGCGCCATAGAGAGAGATATACATACACGAGATACATTTTAACTTTCTGTTCAACTAATATTTTGAGTTTTTAAATATTCATTTAATTAAATTATGTATAAAGATTTCTTGTAAATAATAGTTTTTACAGTGAAATTATAATACTTTTGAGAACTTCGTGGTTCAAATACAACATTTCTGTTGTAGATCATGTACCCACGTGCATGTCAACAAAATCACCCTTATTTTTTGCGATGTCGCTACTGCAACAGAGGCGCAGCAGCAACGAATAAGAAATGTCCAAATGAAACCACGAACAAAATTGAAAACGAAACGATCATTTGTCAAATCAATTGTGTAAGTAAATAACTTTTTTTTGGAATAATTTAAGTAAATTTTTTCTAATAAAAAAGTTTTCAAAAAATTCTCAAAACAAATATTGAATTGCTGTTATTTTTCAGGGTGAATTTATTGTGATTGTGGATTGCAGTTTTCATAAATAAAAAAAATTTAATCTCCAACGGAATCGTTCAAAAGCTGCAACAACGAAATTAGCGAGCAGAGGCATATACAATAACAAGGTAGCTCATAAAAAGAACTCCGAAACTTAAAATTTTCACCATAAAAAGCTAATCTTCCTTGAATTTCCTTAATTTTATGTAAAGATATATTTGCAAGTGTGTATTAGATTCTATCTGAGATAATTAGTTAAATGTTAAAATTTTACGTAAAATGTTTTAAGGAAATTTTAATCATATAATTTTAAAATTTTACGTAAAATGTTTTAAGGAAATTTTAAAATTTATGCCTGTGAAATCAACTATGAAATTCAATAAAGTAATGTTTGCAATGTAATTTTGCATTTTTCGTGTATTTTTAAGCCAAAAATAAACTAACATGCGATACAGACGGTACAGTAACTGGCATGATACTAATGCATAGGCTGACTAGTATGACGGCTGGTATGAATCTAGTGTATGTACTGAATAGTATGTAAACTGCTATAATCCTGATGCAGAGACTGACTAGTATGCCAATTGGTATGGTGCTGATGCAGATGCGGAAAATTGCTATCTCATAGGCCATCGCCGTGATAAAAATACCAGGTGCTAATATGGAAAAATTACCGAACTCGAACTAGTTGAGCCGGTTTGGCAAACTAGTATTTGACTAGTATAAGACTAGTAGAATTAACTGCAGGGATATTAATCGCACTCTCGGATGTAAGTACTTATGTGCTCGTGTACATGCGCCTGGTAGCTAACTTTGTGACGCATAGAAAGTGAAGGTTTGTAGTTAATTGCCTTGAAATGATTGAAATGTTGCGAGCTACACTTACATTAGGTACATACTACATAAATATATATAGATGAATAGGCATGAAAGTCCATACGAGAATTCGCAAAAGGAATGGCAGACGGTTCCAAAGATATATGAAAATCGGTATCAACGTACATATCATAACCACAACAAGGTTTTCACTTTTCTGCAGGTAATTTACTATTTGTGGAAATTGAATATGCCACTAGGAATATTAAAATGTTTTGAGTATGTATGTATTTAATTTAATGTTTCTATTTAAGCGCCGCACCTCTGATGAGGAGAGGAATTGATAGAGCATGGCTAAGTAAAATAATACTTTAAACAGAGGTTTTAAAAACGAATGCGTAGATTAATATACATTTATCTTTTTTCCATAAATCAAAATCTGTAAAAGAGAAAGCATTTGAGATGGCAGGTTGCAAAAACCATGACACATGTGTCAACATAACGTGGAAATCGCACGGATTCGGGGAACACATCGATAGTTACGATCCAGCGATTATTTTTTGACAATCATTCGGAAAATTTCGTCATAGAGGTCCCTTTGATACTTCGGTCATCGTGAGAACGCAACGAAAGAAGCAGTACGACGATTCCCACGAGCTTATTTTCAAAGTTATGATACATGATCTAAGGCATTCATTAGCGTCACTTATGTATGTTCTATTTTTTTCAGTAGCCCAAATTTACTGTTAAGAAAATATTATCTTAAAATAGTTTGGTTCTGCAAAGTCTTTAAAAATATTCTCTTTTTTTCAAAGTCAGTCAAATGTACCCTAAAGATGCCAACTACACTACCAGAGAAGCGTTTGAAGTTAGAGAGCACAGCAGACGACTTCAAAAGTGCTTCATTGCAGCATAAATTCAAAGGGCGTCCTTTAAACATTTATGAAATAAATTATTCTTGAAGATAATTCTCTGATAGGCGGGTTTGGAATAACATTTAAAGAAAACGGGTTCTTCAAATGAATTCTGAGTTGAAACGTTTTGACAGGTCGATGTGATAGGGAGTGCTGCAATAAGCGACGTAGTTAAGCTCCGTCTCTTATTTGATATGGGAGATTTAATGATTAAAATCGGACTCAGTCCATTATAAGTTCTGAGACGTAGCGAAGCGTAACCGGGTTTACTAGTGTTAAAGAAAATATAATGTAATATATGTGTATATTCGTCTAAAGCCCTAATTCTAGTGTGGTAACAACATTCATTTTACCGGCAAATAACTAGTTTGGAAACCTTTACACCCTTTTGGCATTCTGTCGGCTTAAGTTGCAGTTCAATTTCGTAACCACCAACATAGGTGGTAGCGTCGTGTAACCGCCAAAAATTGCACCTGTTTTGTAAATATTTTTATGGACAGAAAATACAGCAAAATTTTGTTCACATACTAGCTCACAAGAATTAATAAGCAATACAAACACTTTTTTACGCTAAGTTTCGTTCGCTTTCGCATTTTATTCTCTATTGCGCATTGCTTGTTTTTGACAGCGTTGCCATGCACGCTAGAATCGCGGTTACATGAACTGCATTGCCAACGGTTACGATTTTCGGTTAGATAATCTTCCAGGTACAAAATTACCACTTACGCACAGAATTGACCCGTGAATCTGCAAATTCAATACCTCATCCTATAACTAGTAATAAATAAGTAAATGGTCATTTGGGTATAAATTTACTCAATAAGTACTAAATAAGATTTCAGTAATAATTATTTTGTTTAGAAAATATCTGCTGCCTGCACCTATGTATATAAATACATATACATGTACATTTGTATACATCAAAAATGACTAATAAAACAAATAATAAAATTTAATAGCTATCTGAGTATAACTTGTAGGCTTTTCTAAAATAGTAAGTAGTTTGTTCTACTGCATGTTTTATATAAACAGTCATACGTGCATACATATACAAGTCTATGGCGCGATATACAACAGGTATATCATCATAAACCTCCTAAGAGATTTTTGCGCTAAGCTTCTCTTCCAATTTGTGGTGTGCCGATTTGAATTTTCCCTACAAATTGGTGGGACCTACAGTTTTTTGCCGACTCCGAACGGCATCTACAAAGGAGACGAATTTTTGCTGAGAAGCCTGTCATGGCAGAAATACACTCGGAGAGTTTGCCAAACCACTACCGAGGGGCGACCCCGTTTTGAAAAACTTTTTTCAAATCACTTTTGATGTTACCTGTACCAGGGCTCGAACCATGGACCTTCGGTGTGGTAGGCCGGCAACACTACCTTCACTCTACGGCGGCCGCCAAGTGCTCCAGAGATAAACACCAAACTCTTCAGTAAACATACTAGTTTACAACTGGTGTTTCCTGATCGAATTGGTATTTATTTGTACATTTTCAGCTAGTATGAGACTGTCTGATGGAAAGCTGTGAATGACTTTTTGTAGGGCATAACCATGTAAAAAATACCAGTTGCTTGTATGGACAAATATAGTAAACTAACTAGTTTGGCTTAGCGTTCACATTCTTAATTGGGTTCACTGCATTTCAAGTACAAAAGAACTCATACATAAATTTGTTTCTTCAATATCACTTATACATACGTACATGCAGGAGACAGTGTTATTGTGGTTAAGACGGCATACACTGCATATAACTGGAAAACAATTTCTTCTTTTTTTTTTTCTTTATGGCGCGATATACAACAGGTATATCATCATAAACCTCCTAAGAGATTTTTGCGCCAAGCTTCTCTTCCAATTTGTGGTGTGCCGATTTGAATTTTCCCTACAAATTGGTGGGACCTACAGTTTTTTGCCGACTCCGAACGGCATCTACAAAGGAGACGAATTTTTGCTGAGAAGCCTGTCATGGCAGAAATACACTCGGAGAGTTTGCCAAACCACTGCCGAGGGGCGACCCCGTTTTGAAAAACTTTTTTCAAATCACTTTTGATGTTACCTGTACCAGGGCTCGAACCATGGACCTTCGGTGTGGTAGGCCGGCAACACTACCTCCACACCACGGCGGCCGCCAATTTGCATAAGGCAAATTAGCTTGAACAGCGTGTCCATCTGTCAACTGTGACCAAAATGGGCTGTGGTCATTTTTCAAGTTGCACATTTGGATGATGTAAAACAAATACACTAGTGTAAAGCAACAATTGCATAAATGAGTCATTACACAATCTAATAAGATGAATATTAGTTCGCTTATGCTTAGTAATTATCACTGTTATCTTATTGGATTCGTATATTTTCGTGATTGGATACATTTTTCTTTTAGAAATGAGATATCTTTGCATACGCTAGAAAAAACTTTGCGTATTTGCCTCAAAAGTGTAGAGTGATCAACTGCAGTAGATCGATTTAAGAAGAGCTAGTGTAGGCCCTTCCTATCATTAGTTAGGTTCTAACTGACTTTTTATTTCAATTAGGTGTAAACTAATTGATTTCAAAACTAAAATTATCTGAGGTGCGTGTAGAAATAAATAGTTTAAGTAAGTTTAAGAGCATTGAAATAAATAAATAAATAAATATTTGGTCCGATGTACTTCCGAGGAGAATAAGGCAGAGCTTCTATACCAATTTTCGGTGTGCTGCATAAAAATTTTCCTACGACATCTGCAAAGCAGACAAGTTTTTGCTGAGAAGCCCTCAAGTGCAGAGATACACTCGGAGAGTTTGCCAAATCACTGACGGCGGCCCCCAAGAGCATTGCATGCTGACTTTTAGTACCACTGAGTTTTAGATGCACTATACAATGACAGCCAGCAAACATAGTACGGAGAATGCAAAACAAATGCACGTAAGTTATTATTCTTTTTGTTTATTTTTTATTATTTGCTAAAAGTTTTTATTTGAATAGAAAAGGAAAATTTAGTTATTTTATAGATCCATTACTGAAGCTCTAGACTTCTGCATCAGACTTTAAACGAGCGCAAATTTTATACCTTTCATGAACATGAAATGGTACTATAACTTTGGTCCGATGTTTGTAAGTATGAGAAGAAGAAGAAATAGATCCACCAATAAGTATACCGATATGATCGGGGTGATGAGCTGAGTCGATTTAGCCATGTCCGTCCGTCCTTCTGTCCGCCTGTGAGTTTTAACGCAAACTAGTCCCTCAGTTTTAGTGATATCTGGCTATAACTTGGTAAGATAAGAAGGGTTTGGGCTATAACTATTGCAATTAAATAGCGAGGAACACAATCATCAAGATTGTACCAATATATCGTATAGCCCCCATATAACACATTTTTTCGATAAACGGGCTTTGGGCTATGTATCTTTATATCAACAGGGTAAGACCCTGAAATTTTGCAGAGTTTGTGCTTATTGTAAGTAAGGATCGGATATTTAAAACCGCGATGCGTATTCATGAAAGGTATAAAGCCTTCGCCACAGCCGAAGACAGCGCTTTCCTTACTTGTTTATAATTATTAAAAGTTTTTTGTTTTGTTATTATTGTTAATTTTTATATAAAATAATTATATAAATTGAATGTAAGTCAATGTTCATATATGTTATTGGTAGATGGAAATTGTCCAAGTATTTTTTAAAGTTCTATGTAAAGAATTCTATGTAAAGAAAAAGAAGCGGAGAAAATGGGATTGGTGGTGAACGAGGGCACAACGAAGTACCTTCTGTCATCATGCAAAGAGTCAGCGCATTCGCGCCTTGGCAACCAAGCCACTGTTGGCAGCAATAATTTCGAAATAGTAAAGGACTTCGTTTACCTGGGAACCAGCATTAACACCAACAATAATGTTAGCCTAGAAATCCGACGAAGAATTACTCTTGCAAACAAATGCTACTTCGGACTGAGTAGGCAATTGAAAAGTAAATTCCTCTCTCGACGAACGAAAATAACACTCTACAAGTCACTCATCGCACCCGTCCTGCTATATGGTGCAGAAGCGTGGACGCTAACAACATCTGATGAGGCGGCTCTGGGAGTATTCGAGAGAAAGGTTCTTCGAAAGATTTGTGGACCTCTACGCGTTGGCGACGGCGAGTACCGAAGAAGATTTAATGATGAGCTGTATGAACTTTACGCAGACGCCGACATAGTTCAGCGAATTAAAACACAGCGGCTTCGCTGGCTAGGCCACGTAGTGCGAATGAGCGAAGATGTTCCAGCCCAGAAGGTATTCTTATCGGCACCCGCCGGTGGAAGCAGAGGAAGAGGGAGACCACCACTCCGATGGAAGGACCAAGTGGAGACCGATTTGTGATCCGCGGTGTTTCCAATTGGCGGCAGTTGGCGCAACGAAGAAACGACTGGCGAGCTATGTTGGACGGTCAAAATCGCCCAGGCGGTTAGATGACCATTTAAAGAAGAAGAAGATGTATAGAATACCAGACTGCCGGAGGAACAAAAGAAAAAACATCGAAACAAATAGGAGAACAGAAATAATATAGTTTTTGTGTCTTAAATATCGGTGGGGCAGCTCTGTTTAAGTAAAACAAATAAAAACTTAAAAATATATTATTGAAAATATATGTTACAATAATTTTCGTGAAAATTATTATTTTTCACCCTGAGCTCAATCACAGTCATGAACACTTTAAAAATGGACGAGCCGAAAAAACAACAAACCAACTGTTGATACCAGTTTGTTAATTTCTTTAATTGGTGTTTCTTAGCTAAAAAAGATCAATTTGAGGCTTTCGTTGAACTTTTCCGATAGATGCACGTTAGGGGCACTTTCATTCGGGTCGAAAGGTGTGATGTAATGCTTTACTCAAATGTGAATATTTTTAAGATTTTCCCATTCCATTAGTTTGACTTCATTATTGAATATTATTATTATGCATAAAACTGTACATACAGCTTGAAATGTGTGAAATAAACAAATATTAAATATTACCACCTTGCCTTGACATTTCAATAAAACTTATTTTGCGTCATGCAATTTGAGTGGTGGTGCGAATCGCAATCCATATTACAAGTGCAGATTTTAATTTGTTTTTAAAATACAATAAAATTGGCTTGCTTAAAATATTATCATTCTGGGAAATAAACAGACTCCAAATATATTTCCATGAAAATCTACATTTATGCTGAAGTGAGTGAACTTTTTGGTAACCGAGTGCAATGAAAACAAATTTACTTAACCTTTACCTTTATGCTTTGTAATGTTGTTGTTGGCTTAGCTGGGCTAATACTTGAAGCGCTAAATAACTTTAAACATGAACATATGTATGTACAATTTTAGCGACAGCAACTAATCTCAACTGATGCTAAGTAAGCAAAACAAAAACACTCAAAGTAAGTACTTGTACAAAACAAAACTGAAAAAAATATTTTGTAGTTAGTCATTGGAAAATATGCACTTTGTTAGTAAACTTGTGCTGCAATGCTAAATGATTTTCAAACACCCCAGATATTCTCACCTACCCGAGTGATTTCCCCGTCACTCAGCTAATTAGCTGCTCTAAAAGTTTAACGACAAACTGTGTTTGCGTAGTATTTAGCAGGAAACAAAACAAAAATATGAAAATTGCTGGGTTCATAAACTTGCACGTAGCAAGTGCTATGTAGTTTAAATGTATGTTCTGCGACTTCAGATAGTCATGCGAATTATGTGGGAGGCACGTCAGTTCAGTTAAACGTAGAAAACGTACTGTTAGAGAAGACATACGGAGGCGCTGTATTCTTTAAACACTTAAAGTAAAAAAAGAATCCGAGCAAAATTTTCCCTCAAAGGTCGCTTCTACTGTAATTGGTGAGTAATGGAACTGTTTAGTGTTTGTAGTGAGCCTTAATCAACTCTATGTATTTTGTGTGGTATTTTGTGACGAGAAATACAATAACGGCTATCAGTTTTTTCAGAAAGTAATGCTTTCAATCATTGGAAATATGGATATCTCACGAGCAGAACATTGCAATGAATCCTTCATTTGGGAATATAGACAGTTTGGCCCTTCTTGCTGGAAGCGGACAACCATGAAATACCACTGCTTGCGATGATAGGGATATTGTCCAGACGGCGCTACGAGATCGATTTAAGCGGCCCTGCGGGTTAGGGGTTTAGAATATGCCCGAGGTAGGCATACCGGTCGTAAGAGGCGACTAATATGCACAAAGGTAATGACGTGCAACTCGATGGTTGATCCTACGGATATGATGCCTCTCATTACCCATCTTATCCTTCCTTACGGAAGGAGGAGGGACATGACCTAGAAAGTTTCGCTGGTCATAAATCGCTACCACGACAGTCGGGCAGTACCGCATGGGAGTACCGGAGCGTACCGGGTTCAAATCCGACCAAGGACTGTTAATTCGACAACACTCCCGAAAACCTTCGGGGTTAAAAGCCCGCTTCTGAACATATAAACATATCGCTTATCTGATACTAGGCAATGTCAAAGGACATGGGCGGCGCTAATAAAGACACCTTCCTGTATAAGTAGATGAATGGCTTTTGAAATTTGTCTGGCCATAAACTGCACACGAATGTTGGTAATTTCTCCGCTCGCCTCTTACGCTTGGTAACTGAGATAATCCGCGAAATGATGGGATCTCTACATTGTAACTTAATCGTGCTATGCCCAAGCCACAAGAAAGACGATCCCAAAAACCGCTCCTTCAACCACGAAGCCAGTTTGAAAAGAATCTGCACTCTCATCTCCATGATGATTTCCCAACAGCTTTTTACAGCGTTAAAAGGAGCTACCTGCATAATGGTATGTCTGAATTCGAGTTGCCTACAATGGTTATGCGGCCATGTCAAATGTCCTTGACCAATGCCAACAGCCCCGTCCGGATTTTAAAAGATCTTACCGGGGAAAGTTTTCTGGAAGATATATCATCCTCCCCGTCATGACAACATGCATGAGCATGTTCGTCGAATGAACAAATACGTTCCGACGCAGAAGATGTTCCTATCGAAACCCCATTTTTATAGTTGATGTGTGATTTCATGAAACTCTGATGATAATGGGATTCTAAAAATGTATTTATATATTTTCCAGCTTCACAGGTTGTCAGCTAAAGCCAACATTTGACTCCCAGCAGAACTAAAAGGATAAGAATATTTTATATTCATTAGTATTCTACAATTTTGTTTTGAGGTCAAGGTCACGAAAATACTGTCACAGATTAAAAACTTTAAAAGCATCTACAACAGATAGCAGCTTACAAGCATACATAAATATATTGTATGCCGTTTTGCCTTGTCTCCGAACAATCCGGCGAAATGCAATATCAAAAGCAAAAGTAGGTTTATTCTACAAATGCTCGTTAAAAATTTATATTTTCAGTAGATTTAGCACAAAGTGGAGAACTTAAAAATAGCACAACAAGAATTAATGCCCAACAAAATGTAAGCAAAATCCGTGAAAAATAGGAAAACTGTGCGCGAGAAAGCGGGACATAAAAATAAAAAGCAAAAAGTGAATTCTGAATTATGAATGCTAAATTATACGGTGCATACAGTTTCCGCTACATTTTACAGTGCCATCTGAGTGCTACATGTCGCAAGTAAGTATGAATGATGTAAGTTTGTATGCTGGAAAAAATCGACTAACAAACATAAAAACATCTTTATTTACTTGTACATACAAATTTGATGCCGTTTTTGCGATTAACATTGAATATTTTATCAACTGTAGAACTGAAGTGTTACAGCCTTTCAAGTGGTGGAGAGCTTTCTTCTTAATTTTCCAGTTCTCTGTCGTAAGGTTTGAGTTCAAATGAAACGAAAATTTGCAAAACAGTGAAACAATTTATACGTTTTAGCTCAGTTGAAGTGATAAGGATAAGAAGTGCAAAGTAAAGTGCATGCGAATTAGGACAAAAATACTACAAGGCCTTATTCAGCAAAAATAAAGCTTTTAGACTAAAACCAATGCATTTTAAGTATAAAGAAATCAACATCTTATGAATGTATGAATAAATAATTACTGATAATTTTTTGTTTTTTTTGTGGTAGATAGAGAAGCTGCAGAAATGTCTGAACATTAGTTTTTGATCTACCAAAGCTTTCAATTTTAAACTTATGGCAAATAATAGCAAAGTAATAAGGAGAGATATCTTTTCTTATACTGAAATAACTTTATAATACTAATTTACGAAATCATATTCACCTCATAAAAGTCAAAAATTTCTAATCTAATTCACTACCGTTTGACACAAACTATTTCCACTGACCAATTTCCGTTATAATTCCGATTTCAATCGCATTAAAAAGTATAAATCAATCGCATGGTACCACGTTTTGGAATCGGAACCGAAGCTTTTTATAACATTCCTAATATATCTGGGTACAAATCTGCATTAATATTACGTATACGCCATAGCCATCCTTGCAGATCTACAATAAATTGCAATCAAATTTCACTATTTTAAGTAAAAATAATTGCAAATTAAACAAAATCTTTGAGTAATAGTAGATCTGTTTAATAACACAAAATATTACTGGAAGTTACGAATTCTTACTAACTTTTGCTGTTAAGTGTTCATTTCCTCAAAAAATTTCTGAGAGAAAAACAATTCGAGAACGTAAGAGTTTGAGAGAGAGAAAAAATTTTCTAATTCGGAGATTTTTTAAGCTTTATTAAACGAAATTTATCTTGATGGTAAATCTATCGATGGACATCGATAGGCGCCACACCTATCACAAAAATACTGTACTGCACAAAAATACTGTAAAAGTTACAAATATTAATATTAATTTTTAAAGCTCTATCATTGCTAGTCTAGGTTTTGAGGGAGTGCTCTCAGTTTTGTTGTGAAACTGCTAAACTTTTGAAGTAAAAAAATTTAGCTACATATAGTTTTGTAGAAAATTAAATTCCCCACCAAACGTTGACAACGGAAAATTGCGTTAGTTGGGCCGTACCAGAGTAATCAACGAAAAACCTAAAAATCAATGTTGAGAAAAAATAAATATGTCTCTCACCAAATATGGCACATCACTTCCAACTCACAAGTACCCAATAGTGCCAACAGACTTTCGCTACAGTTACCCTGGAAGTTGATATGCTCCGCGGCCTATATTTACTCCTTATATTTAATACTTACCAAAAACTGTGTTACGTTACTCACATGTAAATATTTGTTTCTTATTACCTGAAATTAAACAAATTTAAGAGAAAATCAGTATTGCATATAATAGTAAAAGGTTTGAAAGAACAATAGAGTACATATAAAAAACATGCAATAAAGATTGCAAAAAAACCAATGGCATATAATATTAATTGCAGAATCAAACATCGGGGCAGATATTTCATAGAAAGATAATATTTTAAATTTCATCGGAAAATTTAACAGACTGAAAACTATATCAGATCGAATAATTTTGCTTTGGAGTTTCTCTAAGCTTTTTTATTTTATTTTCATGCGAGAATTACATTTAGGAAGACCTAGGCGATAGCTATTACGACTAGAACATAACTCCTATACATCGTAATTTCAGCTTTTTTAAATTATGATTACAGTAATAAAATCAAAGATCTATTATGATTTCAGTAATAGCAATTATATAAGCAATTCCAGATACGATTATTACACTTAATTGTAAGATAAGACACCTAAAAAAAACGAGTACAGCAACCAAACACGTAATAAAGAAAGTAATCGTAAAATTAGGTAAAATTAATCGTTACCTACCATACTAATAGAAGAGGGTTACGATTACAGTAGTAGTTTCAATTACGTCGACTTTAGCCATTAGTCAATAACTTCTGAGAATTTCGGGCTTCAAGTATTCAGTTTATCACACACTTTTCTGCCTTTACTGAGATTGAGTGTAAATTGCAATTAACGAAATAATCAACAATGGTTGGAGCTTCAAACATTGCAAACCAAATTTACACAATATCTGTTGAATAGAAAACCACAAAACCCTATTTAGCCAAATTCGAAATCATTCAAAGAGCACAGAGTACCAATACATGCAGACAAACCCAAATATTAATAACAATATATTCGAAGATCCCTAGAGTAATTACTAAAGCAATTTTCAAATCTTACCGCACAACACACCTTAGGAAGCAACAAGTCAAGTTTTTATGTATATTTGGGTAAAACACCGTGTTATACAGTAGTATCACGTTTGTATTTTGGAAAATTTGTACAACTTCCCTGCACTCAAACCAAGCAGTTCTAAACTACTTTAAAACTAGTATAAAAACAAGTCCAACTAGTCAACCAATTGTATTTTTCCATATAAGGAACTAGTATTCTGGCCACGCCCTAAGAGATAACAATTTTCAGACTTCGAACAGAATTATACTATACAAAACAAGTTCAAAATAAATTTAAAAAAATTAGTTCAATGGTGGTGTTTGAAAATATTTGAAATGCCTCAGATCAAAGCTCACATGGGAGATGTCATGGGTTCCACCAATATACCATGCAACATTTAAACAAAACAGACCAAACAAACATAGTGCAATTTTAGTGGTAATTGTTTGGTACAAATAACTTAAATGCCTCCGTTCGTGGTGGATAAGTACGATGGGGAATATTTAAATTTCTGTTTGTGAGCACTTGGCTTTTTCGGTTTAGTTGAAGATGAGTTAGGAAATTCTGTCAGTGAACTGGTATTTTATCTGACTAGTTTTTTGTTTTACTGCAGGGCATATGTATATAATATTTGTGTGCATGTGCGATTTAGAGTTTTTTGGCTGGAACTTCGCTTAACCAAAGTGCTACAGCAAATAAATGTGCCAGTTGCAACAATATAAATATTGGGCATATACATATGTATACATACTGGGGATGACAATATTTTTTTTTGCCATACCTGGATACTCGGGATCTGATTTTACAATCCCGCAATCACGGAATTTGTCCTGGGACTTAGCTATTCACTATTATTTCCACAGTTCAGTTAAGTAAAAGTGAAGAAATTGTTGCAGAAACTAGTTAACCTTAAGAGATATAACCAACAATGGGTATTTTAATATGATTTTTTTTATTTAAAATGAAAGTTCTTCCATTGATATCTTGATATTAAATTGGTACTAAAATATTTTCAATAGTTTGGAATTTTAAGCAAAAATTTGTGATTATTATACTCGCTTAACGGCATAAACGGATCGAGATAGATATTGACTTATGTGTATCAAAATGTTCAGGAGGAAAAGAGAAATTGATTAAGCTATGTCCGTCCGTCCATCCGTCCGCCCGTCTATTAACACAATAACTTGAGTAAATTTTGAGATATCTCAATGAAATTTGGTATGCGGGTTTCTTGGCTCTCCTCTCCAAGCGCTATTTCAAATGGGCGAAATCGGATTATAGCCGCGCCTACTTTTTATATATAGAATATTTTCGAAAATACAAAAAAAGTTATTATTTAGTACATAATACACTTATAAGGATAAATTTTGGTGTGTGCATTAACATTAAGGCAGAAAACAAAGTTTTCAAGAAATTTTTGGAAATGGGAGCGGCACCGCCCACTTTTGGTTAAGTCAAATGTAGAAATAATATTAATCATAAATCAAAAACCGTTCAAGATATCGAAACGAAATTCAGCACAAATACTTATATTAATGTAGGAACGGATAAGAGACGTACCAGGAGTGGACGTACCTACGGAGACATACAACCCTTGCGCACCAGCAATCTAGACATAAATATGCAACCGTGCAACAATAAATAGGCAACTCTTAATTTTGAAATGGAAAGAAAACGGACGTTTGAGAATTTAGAGAGTCAGTTTTAGAGTTTTGACGAAAGAGGTCGATACGCGGACATTCACGAAGCACCACACAAAATAAGCATTTAATTATAGTTACCACATATTTTCCGTTTTAACAAACTGTGCTAATTAAATAAGTACTGCAAATTACATTGAATAAACTATATAATATAATATTTGAAAGGGTTAATGAACATTTATTCAAAACCTACATTAATACGAGGAATGTTCCGAAAAAAATGGGCGAAATCGGTTAAGGTCCACGCCCACTTTTATACAAAAGATTTTGATAAGGATCATAGATATATGCAATAGGCACTCACATAGCTTTATATTATTTCTATTTCACTTTCAAAGTCTCCGTTAACGAACAAAGTCGAAAAAATATAAATTTTCGAAAATGGGAGTAGCCCCGCCCCTTTTGCAGGGATTATTCCACAAAACTTGTTATGCCATAACTCCGGCAAAAATTTGTTAATCGAAACGATATTTGGCGAAAATGTTGAATATATAAAGCTTACTGTTTGTTTTAAAAATAGGTGCAATTGGTCAACGGCCACGCCCAGTTTTTTAAGATATTTCTGAAAAATTTGTTTGTAAAATCTAAAATGCGATATTTCTATGCTATGAAAGCTATATCAATAAGATCTTGCACACATAATAAGGTTTTTAAGCAAAACTCGACTGAAAAAAATTTTTGTGGATTTTAGGGAAGTAAGAGTGTCGCAGCCCACTTTTCAGTATACAAATTCTGCTATTTTCAAAGGCGATTGCTTGTAATTCCAACTAGATATTTTAATGAAAATAGGTCAGCTGTTTCTCAATAGTATGTAGTATACTCTTGCCAGAAATTATGCAAATCAGATAACACAAAAGCAAAATATCCGGGAAATTTCTTAACACCCCACTGCAATAGGGAACTTATATATCTTTTTTGATTTTCATACCTTTAATGAACATGAAATGTTTGTAAGTATGGGAAGAAAAAGAGATATGCCCATCAATAAGTATACTAAAATGATTAGGACGATGAGCTGAGTCGATTAAGCCATGTCCGTCTCTCCATCCGTTTGTCTGTCTGTCCGTCCGTCTATTTGAAGGCAAATTTTTCAAATATATGCATATATTGGAATTTTAAAGAAACGTGGTTAGCAGTGTTTGGTAGGAAAGCTATTTATATACAAATAAATTAATTTAGCTCTCAAATCTCATAAGAGAAATGTTTTTATTGAAAACAATCAGCTGGCTTTATAATACGAACTAAAAAGTTTCAAAATAGACCTGCATAAGTTGGGATGTCATAATAGATCACTACTAGGTATTTCATGTTCTGATTTACCCGAACTTAGACTCTTCCTTACTTGTTAAGGACTGGTTTTTATTAAAAAATTTTAAGATTGTGAAAAAAATTTTGTTTGTCTTCTTCGTAGGAAATTTAAAATGGATTTTAGAAAACTTTACTTTTTTCAAGTTCCATACACCAGTTATCTTTAAGTTATAGAAGATGTCACATTAAAATAAAGAATGGTAAACAATTAAATAAACAAATATAAAACTTCTACTTAGTTGATAGAAACTCTAATTTTACTTTAAGTAACAAAAGCAATAAAGAAAATTGAAAAATTCAAACAAATGGATTTTCAACGGAAAGAATAAAGTTGATATTCATGAATAAATCCCCATATTTTCAATCCTGAAAATCCTGGAATTGGCTAAAAGAAATTCCGTGACATACGGCACCTAAGAAATGGGAATCGAGGGACTGCCCTGTAAAAAACGTTGGAGCATCAGAGTACTTCAACGCTTATCCTCATTCATATAAAAAAGGTGGTCCAATTTACATAGCGATGTCCGGTGATTGGATCACCTAATCCTATTCGGAGTACCATTTACTTTGCTTCTGAATAGTCTATAGAGCACCTACGTTGGAGTACTTTGAAAATGCTGCCAAAAGATTACTCTATAGAGTACTCTAGACGAAAGCGAGAAGGGGGTATGTGTTCTTTTGAGGACCACCTACTCCCGCTCTCGCTTTGCTGTTGAATACTCTTTAGAGTAATCCTATGGGAGTATTTTGAGAGTACTCTCACGTAGGTGGTCTATAGAGTATTCAAAAGCAAAGAAACGGAGTACTCCGAGATGGATTAGGTGATCCAATCACCGTACATTGCCATGTAAATTGGACCACCTTTTTTATATGAATGAGGATATCTGATACTCATTTAGGAGTATTCTATGGAGTATGAAACGGAGTATTTCCGTTTTTTGCAGGGTGGCATCCCTATTACATACATACACAAGCATATAAACAAGTACTCCACAGCCTAAGTTCACATTGTTCACAAAATCTTTCCAAGTTTCTGAGTGCGACTAAGGAACATAACAACAAATCAAACATGCAGAGATACGAAACGGGATAGTGAATTATTGTAAATAATTGAATAATAGAAAATCACTTTGGTGCTTTGTGTGCGTTGTGACTATTTTAAAAATAAATTTACCACAAGAGATAAGGAGTGTGTTGGAATTAATTACAACGAAAAGCCATTTCTGAAAGCTTCCGCTTTTAATGTATGAATGTGGTAACGAAAATGGAATGCGAAAATAATAACAAAAGTTATGAATATATCCAAAAAGTTTTTGAACATAACTTTCGCATTGAAATAAACAATTTATTTTGGTATAGATATTAATACATATTTGATAATTTATATAAGTATTTTATGTTTGCTTTAAATTTTTGTGCCAGTTACTCGTTGGCTGAAAAAACTCGCTTACGCCAACTTGAGCATAAGGCGTTGAAAAGAGACGATTTCTGTTACTCTTGAACTCCTATGAAAAAATTCTTCATAAGCCAAGAATAATAATTTATCACTTTTTGAATTTTTATGAAAATTATTATTGTTTTTATTTTTTTACTTATCATTTTTATTATCCTAGTTCTATTCTTCTTTACCATATGCATGAACCACTTCCGCCATTTGACAGGATTTTAGATGACATCAAAACCAGCGTATTGTTAGCTTAATGGTTAGCAATGCGTGCCAAAATTTCTCTGATGAAGAAGCTTAGTAGCTTCCGAAATGTACCTCTAAGAAAAGCTATGGCGATTGTCTCTAAACATTTTTCCTGCTCTATTCAATTAAAAAACTTTTAATAATTAAATAAAATGTTTTAACTCTTAAAAAGATTAACCGTTTGAAACGATATTTTGAGCACAGGCTTCGGGTTGTACAGAAACTGCACGAAATCAGATGAGAGCCACGCCCACTTTTAAGTAATATTTGACGATGGACCGTTGCCACATTTACGTTTGGAATATTCAAAGATTTTACTGTTATGAAACTTTGTGTGCGAATCGCGATTTTGCTGATCTTGGTTTCAAATCATCGTGGTTTTTCATATAATTTATTTATATGTAAGTGAATGCTATAATAATAATTATGGTAAATTTCGCTTTAACTATTTTTGTAAGTATAATTTTTCAGTATATTGTCTAATGAAAATTATTTGTTTGAAATTAAATTGTTGGATATGGTGATTGTTGTTGGAGCAAAGCTCGAATTTTTATGTTTGTTTGTTAATTGATATTAGAGGAAAAATTACAACGTTATGCACAGCGATGGTATGGGATGACATGTTTCGAAGTGCCCAGCTTCTCATCAGACCCCTTCTTGGACACTGAGATACGAACCCAAGTGTCTGCACCAAAGCCGCTGTTAGAGTACTCTAACAACTAAGCTATGATGCCCTGTAGCGTCACGATGCATTTTTCCTCTAATGTGCCATTTGCTTATTCCTTTTATACATTCTTTGGTACATATATTTTATATGTCAACTCAAGGAAAGTGGAATATTTTTAGGCGCGTTCATAGAACAGTTTTAGATACAGAAGGGATTTTTTGCATATCAACACTTCCGTGTTATTTGTTATGCACCCGCACTGTACCTTTAACAATTATAGTTATGGTGATTGTTGTTGGAGCAAAGCTCGAATTTTTATGTTTGTTTGTTAATTGATATTAGAGGAAAAATTACAACGTTATGCACAGCGATGGTATGGGATGACATCTTTCGAAGTGCCCAGCTTCTCATCAGACCCCTTCTCGGACACTGAGATACGAACCCAAGTGTCTGCACCAAAGCCGCTGCTTAGACCACGGAAGTGTTGATATGCTTACTCGCAATTAGAAAAAGAAGCGGAGAAAATGGGATTGGTGGTGAACGAGGGCAAAACGAAGTACCTTCTGTCATCATGCAAAGAGTCAGCGCATTCGCGCCTTGGCAACCAAGCCACTGTTGGCAGCAATAATTTCGAAATAGTAAAGGACTTCGTTTACCTGGGAACCAGCATTAACACCAACAATAATGTTAGCCTAGAAATCCGACGAAGAATTACTCTTGCAAACAAATGCTACTTCGGACTGAGTAGGCAATTGAAAAGTAAATTCCTCTCTCGACGAACGAAAATAACACTCTACAAGTCACTCATCGCACCCGTCCTGCTATATGGTGCAGAAGCGTGGACGCTAACAACATCTGATGAGGCGGCTCTGGGAGTATTCGAGAGAAAGGTTCTTCGAAAGATTTGTGGACCTCTACGCGTTGGCGACGGCGAGTACCGAAGAAGATTTAATGATGAGCTGTATGAACTTTACGCAGACGCCGACATAGTTCAGCGAATTAAAACACAGCGGCTTCGCTGGCTAGGTCACGTAGTGCGAATGAGCGAAGATGTTCCAGCCCAGAAGGTATTCTTATCGGCACCCGCCGGTGGAAGCAGAGGAAGAGGGAGACCACCACTCCGATGGAAGGACAAAGTGGAGACCGATTTGCGATCCGCGGTGTTTCCAATTGGCGGCAGTTGGCGCAACGAAGAAACGACTGGCGAGCTATGTTGGACGGTCAAAATCGCCCAGGCGGTTAGATGACCATTTAAAGAAAAGAAGAAGTTGATATGCAAAAAATCCCTTCTGTATCTAAAACTGTTCTATGAACGCGCCTAAAAATATTCCACTTTCCTTGAGTTGACATATAAAATATATGTACCAAAGAATGTATAGAAGCAATAAGCAAATGGCACATTAGAGGAAAAATGCATCGTGACGCTACAGGGCATCATAGCTTAGTTGTTAGAGTACTCTAACAGCGGCTTTGGTGCAGACACTTGGGTTCGTATCTCAGTGTCCGAGAAGGGGTCTGATAAGAAGCTGGGCACTTCGAAACATGTCATCCCATACCATCGCTGTGCATAACGTTGTAATTTTTCCTCTAATATCAATTAATAAATTGTTGGATATTTCTGAACTAGATTCCTAAAAAATTAGTCTAGGTTGAAGTTAAAAATATGTATCTATAGAGCAAAGAATTTGTAAAATATTGCCTTAAAGGGTATGTTATATGAGTTAAGTTTTACGAAAATGTTAAATCCTATCGAGATAAAAATCTTAGCTGACGCTTTTCTTCAGATAATGCAATTTTCATACACAAGTCACTGGTGTACAGGGTAGTATAACTGTACTGTAGGTTGTAACCTTAAAATAATCAAGGAAGATGTACTAATATACTTCCATTAATGTGGTCAAGATTGGAACAGAGATACTAAAGCTTTTTCAATGTTGAGAGTATTATGTGTATTACGTGAATGCATGCTCATAGGTATAAGCGATGAAGACAGTGAATTTCACTTCCGACATCTCTCGCATTTCAATACAGCTATTCGAATAAAACTATTTGAATAATACTATTCCAATAATACTATTTGAATAATACTATTCGAATAAACGGATAAATTACTCGAATAAATACTATTCGAATAAACGAATAAAAATATTCGTTTAAAAAAATTCGAAAATAGTCCCACTACTGCTATAGACCAATAGTATTCGTCCCATGAAAAGTGATCACGTTTACAACTAAGCGCGCCTACTTCTCACATAAATGTGTATTTTTCAGTTTATCCGATATTTTAGAATTTTGATTACCCCTTTTGCGGACACGTCGGCATAAGCCGACACTGCGAATGGTTTAAATTGGACACGTCGGGGTATGCCGACATAGAAAAAAAATCATATATAAACACGTCGGACATAGGCGACGACAACTGCATTTGTTTTATATGTAGTAGCATATTGTGTGCCACTGCAGAAGCTATCAGATTTAAGTTAGTTCCCAAATTTGATTGTTTTTGATTTTTTTTGTTTAACTATAACGGAAATTTTCGTGAGTAGGAGAAAAATATCACTTCGGCTACAAATGCATGTGTCATTCTGCTAACATTGTCTAAATTTCGTGTGTCCGCGAAAGGGTTAATCAGATTAAAATGAGGTTTGTAGTATGAAGAAATAAGACTTGGTGTTCCTTTTTTCAAGTTGCGTCCTTGAAGAGTTTCATTTCAAACTTATATAGTATGAGTGTTCTTCCACCCCCTCAGCTATGTGCCAGATCTGTGCCACTGTGATTTACTGCCTGGTTGTAAAAGTATTTAAGAAAAGCTGTCAACATATCGTTGAAATGCAAAGAACCAATATGTTTGCTGCACTGGATGAGAACGGCAGATGAGACATTCACGCTAAACTGACATTTCAGAAACTCACCTTATTGTACGAAATGCGAAATCTTCTTGGAATTGGGTGGTCGCATTGCCAATGAATGCAAAGCCATTATGTATACGTAAATATTTAGGTATGTATGTATGATTTTTCTTATACAAATAAATACCCTTCAGAAAAATGATCAAATTCTAAATTTAACTCACTTTCAACTAGAGATCCGATAAATGTGTAATAAGAAAATTTCGTAGTTTTATTGTAACTATCATAGGATATCCTATCCTAAAAATCTTGAAGGTTTTCCTTTCTTTGCAATAACTGACTCCAATTGGAAAAACCAAGAGAGCCCACACCATCCTTCAGATCTTTTTCCATTTAACAGGGGCAGCCCTCTCCATCTGCTCAAAAAGCGATAGAACACCTTATGGACCAGATTGGTTTTGTCCATTCGCATAACTCGAAATAGCTCGTTGAGCTTTAGTTGCCTGCCTAATTTGTTTCCGTAAACCTCATCATTAAGTTCCCTTCGAAACACTCCGTTAGCATCACGGGAAGCAAAATAAATAATGTTCGTCCATGATCCCGAGCAATACATAAGGGCATCTATAATGAGACACTTATAAAGTGTGACCTTTGTTAATCAAAAATGGCACTTGCTGAAAAGAGAATTCCTCCCAATCCTGATGCAGCAGACGGTATAACTCAAAGTCATTTGGTATAGCCGTTGATGGGAAGTCGCTGTCCAAAGCTGTCTTGAAGTTGATACAGAGAAGGTTAGTATCGATTTTCTTATCATGGACCTTCTCCTGGAGTTTGCTTTTCGTAAAGATCTTGTCGACTGTAGACTTACCAGGTTTAAAGCCGAACTGTTCAGGTCCTATCAGCTTGTCGACGATGTGCTTCAGTCTCTCGCACTTTACGCTTAATATAATTTTATATAAAACTAAGCAGACTGAGTTTGATATAGTTGGAGAGGTTCACGGGATTGCTTCCTTAGTTCCAAGCTGAAGTCATGCGCTAGTGTGACCATTTTTATATAAGAGCTAATGCCGGGTAATTCGTTATTTCAAGGCGCTTTATAATTTTTGAGTTTTAATATTGCCATAATCACATCTTCATAGTCGTTTGGTGGCACGTATTTCTTATCATCATGGATTGGGGTATCGGCTTCGTCATCTCACTCGCTATTTAGAAATGAGGAGAAGTGGTCGCTACATAACTTAATCGCGTTCTACTAGGTTTTAGTTGTCTTTTACGACAGGTAAACCTCACCACCTCTATATTCTAACTAATCCCTCTCACTGCTCTGTTACATCTTTAGGTCAAAGATTGCTCTCAGAAAGCAGGAACTTTATTTATTTATTCACATTCAAACGTAGTTAGCTTTTTCCAGAGAAAACAAGCAAAGAATATCGCAGATTAGTTTATATAGTAAACTCGTAGTTAGGTTCTTTTCCTACAGGGTATGTATGTATACATACAAATGTATGAGCGCATAAACAGCAAATTGATTGCAAGTGTGCCACATTGCATTTGTTTAAATAAGAATTTGTGCGTGTTCTTGCTTGAGCAATGCATCTCGAAATTGTTATAATTTTCAATTGTTGTTATCGTTTGTGGGCGCGTTAAATGTACGTATACATATATGCGATAATAATGCAACAGGCAGACATTTTAAATATGTTTTTATTTGTTTACACAACTCCTGCTATAAAATTTGTGTATTCGTTTATAAGTGGCCGTCAATAAATGTGACGTTTGCCCTCCAAATAATGATGGGGATTGTTGCATGGAAATCAACAAACTATTCGTAAGCTGAAAATTGTTAAGTGATTAATTTTGTTATATTCATACATACATACTTATCTGCAATAAATGTTTATTAAACTGGTAACTAGTGGAGTTTTATTACAAAATAACTCCAGTATTCAAGTATGTACTTAAAGTATTTCGGCTTGAATGATATGCAAACGAAGCCCTAAATCTTAAAAACTACTACATTCTTAATTCTTCCTACAGCCAACCAAGTCCATAAGTAAGTTCACCCATGATGTAGCCAAATACGTCGGAATTAAGCGCCATAAATTATAATAAAATCAATAAAATTATATACTCTCATTATCTGGGTCATTACAATTTGTTTAGTTGAGTGCCTGATCGATTGAGTATATAAAACAGATGTATATATATGTATACCCATAATTTGTTATTCATACATTGATGTATGCATGTAATTAGTGCGATTATTTAACAGAAGTGTGCTGAAATCGATAATCCGCATATACATTTGCTATATATATTGATAGTAAACAAAACAAAATCTTCTTAGCAAATTCCTCCAGTAGTGCGTACTACACAAGGTAATGGTATTAATAGATCGAAATAAATATGGATACATGTTTACACCATCAGCTTCAGAGAGGAAAAAAATGAATATTTAGGTAGGTCCGTCCATCTTTTCGAACAATAACTTGAGTAAAAATTAGATTTCTTGAATATATTTGCTACACAGTATACAGTAGACCAGATACTGACGTCTATGTTTATTTGAAAATTAATACATGAAAAATGTGTATGTATTGGTGATTTAAGGTATTGACTCATTTGAACCGCCAGGTGCAAAAGTATACAGATCATTTTTTTATGAAAAAGGCAGTAATAATCGACTGTTTCTAGGTAGTTATTGGATGATGCTTCTCATCTTTGATAGCAAGTATCCGGATACCACTTCATTGCAAATAAATATGTAGATACTGTCAATTGGTTTCGATACTATCCGGTGGTTAGGAAAATAAACCATATTATCATATTAACCGGACAGTCGTATACGGATGCGCAACCCTGTCTTATAAATATAGTCGCATCTACCTCTGTGTGTGTTTGATCGTTGCTCTTTGAATGGGTCATGTTTGTAGTGTATCAGGAAGGACATGGGCGTTTTCCTCCAAAAGTGTCACACATGCGAATTATTTAAAATTTGTCTTTTTCTATACAATTTTTTCGGGAAGCAATTAAAAGTTTATAACATCCAAGAAAAGTTCATAAAAATGTATTTGTTTTGGGTTAAGGCAAATGACACCTTTTAGACAGAAATGAAACAAATTTGTCAAATAAGCATATTTACATTCCTTTGGTTTGCTTATCTGGTCTACTGTATACTGTGATTTGCTATACAGCTTAATCAGAAGGAAGCCACGTCTAATTCTCCATATGAAAAAATTCGAAAATGAAATGCATTGATTGTAATCTAAAAAAATTTAATATTTTGATCAATTCTGTAAATTTTTGAAGAATGAGCGTGGCAAACATATCCAAGACTGTTTAAGTTATAGTGTCCGAATTTAAAATTCAAGTGATATTAAATCTATATTGGGTGAGAATAAGAAAAGTCTCCACTGCATTATGCGGGAACGAAATAAGTCTCGATTGTAAATCTTCCGATGGACATCTGGTAAGACTTCGGTGAAAATTGCACTAATTTATCTAAACACGATACCAAACCGCGCATAATTTTTTTCATTTGGAACCCCGAATTTCCTTCATTCTCCAACTGTTCGCGTTGTAAAATTTCTCCATTCTTATGTCATTCTGCTCATCTGACTGATAGTTTCCCGTCACAATTTTTGACGTGGCATTGGCCATGGTGTAATCAACAAGGAGAAGTAAGCTGTCGGCTGTCTCGCTCATAATTTTTCTTTGTTCTGTCATTCGGCTATCTGAAAATGTGGATCAAATGTTGGATCCGCAAAAGTGTTGTTTTTTGTATAAAAAAAGTACGTTTTAGTTAAGAAATGTATTACTATTTTACTACTATTTTTTATATAAATAAACGAGGTCAACGGTCCTATTTTCGGGTCATAGCTTTTTTGCTAGTTCTCGAAAGCAAAGTTCAGCAAAATCATAACGTGGAAGAGATTTTCACGAAAAAAGGCGATTTATCTTTAGAGATATCATTCAGTGTAGGCTTCTACAAGGTTTTAAGGATTTTTCAGCTAATACAGTAACTGACATATCACTATAGTAAGGCCCGTGTAAAATCAATACATTTATTGTTGATATCCCTATGAAATAAGTTCAATTTGTTTACAAAAAAATGTATCTAGGCCTTTAGAAAAGCAAAGTTTTTCATCTCCCAGGACCTAAACAGTGCAACGATTCCGACTCGTACACAACCAAAGAATATGGTAGTCCTACCCTGCATCTTTGACGATGCGCTTAACAGTACCTCACAAAGTCCAAATTTTCAAACTACGCTTTACATATGAAAAAGCTGATGTGAAAAGTGAGTCAAAAATATCTTCTACCAATACGGCAAACAACCAAATAATTATAAAATAAAAAAAAATAATAAGTAATAGTTTGATAAGGCAAGTGTGACAACTTTAATGGAAAAGCTTCTTATTCAATTTGTGGTGGTATGTTCTTTAGTTTCCGCCAAAGATTGGAGCTAAAAAATGTCTGCTATTGTTAATGTTGGAAAGTAATTAATTTTTTTTTACTCCTTTTTGACAAAAACGGACAAAAATTCTTTGAGATTTTACCCTCCTGCGTACCTGGAAAATACACCCGTACCATTTCAGATAGCGTAGGTTTCTGTCTCTTTTTATTTACTTCACCTTGTTTATTACACTATGGCATTGGCGAAAATGTTCACTTGCAGGAATTCACAATGCTCACAACTTTGATTGCTCTTTTACAAGCAAGAAGTTCGCATTTCGTTTTCAAATGTCATTTTATTATGTTATTCATAATATTAGCAGCCATTATTTTGATGTAGAGCATCAAATGCTTCACTCACGAACAGCGAAAAGCAATATCCGCTTCATTATTTAAAATCCTATTTAGTCTTATCTGGTAATAAAAATCATTTTATTTATAAAAATTCGCCGCAGGTGAGGCAAATAAAAGTAAGTTCGTATTAATTTAAATCGACTTAGCAATAAGATTATTAACAAAAATAACGATACAAATAATTAAGAGTGCCGTCGCCAGCTACAAATTGCGAATATTTATGCGAACTCAAGCATTTAAGCAGTAAGCCATTAAATCGCCAAGAAATCAAATGCTTGTTTCACCGCTTCATTATAAAAATGTCGTGCGTGAAAAATAAAAAATATCGCTAAATATGCATCTTTGAACTTTACAGAATTAAAAAACAAAGTACCAAAAAAAACTTGTATAGTAAATTTAACAATGGAAAAGTGTTTTCTTAATAGCCTAAGGACTAGGGATTCTAATTTTTTTGAATGTTTACTATCCCGAAATTCCCAACAGTTTATGTTGAAACACGTGATTTTATTGATTGAGGAACTAGCTAACCGTAAAATAAAATAACAAATAATTAGATCTTTAATATGTTCTTTTGTTATATCTAATAAGAAAGCAAAATCAAGTATATATCTAAATTTTTTTCCAAAAGTTTGCAATTTTCAAAAACTTTTGTCGAGCTTTAAGGTATGATTTTTGCAATGCAATTTTTATGTGGATCATCTAGAAAATAAAAATGTTTGCGAAAAAAATTTATGTTAATGTTTTTGTAAAAAGAATGTGTTTATCAGGTCAATCAATTTACAATTGACGTAAGAAACCGCACTTTTGTAAAGTGGTAATAACCGTGTTAAGAAAAAAGTGGCGTTTAAATAAAGAAAATAACATATTAGATAAATAAATGAAAAACTCTCTCTAGTGGGTGCGGTAGACCCAAAATTTCTTTTTATTCGGCTCATGCCAGTAAGTAACACAGTCAACAAAGAAAATTGAAGTACTCCAAAATGTTGCTCGTTAAGAAAAAAAGCTAAGATCATATTTGCAATCACTAAAATTCTGCGATTGTGATTGCATCCCTTATACAGAAATTTTCGTATTTCAAACTGGTGAGGGAATGTGCTTGTTGATAGATAAATTGAAGTTTCCGGTTTCGCCTCATAGTTACTTGTAATAGAGTTATTAAAAAGATTTTAGATACCATTAAATTAGGTGTTTGTAGCTTATTGGAAGCTTCACTAAAGAGATCTGGGGGAGGGGAATAATAATAAGCTTTGCAAGCGATCTCATGGAGCAGCTTTGTTCGAAGATTGTTATGATTGCATATAAAATGGCAATAACAAAAGCATTGTCTCACTACAAAATTCAGGGCAGATCGAGTGTGTACGTACTAGGTATGTTACGGAAGTGAGTACAGCGCCATAACAAATGATAGCAAATATATATACCTGAAATGTCCATTGTTAACAGTTTCAAAGTCCAAACTTTCTATTTTAAGAAGTGAGTACAGCGCCATAACAAATGATAGCAAATATATATACCTGAAATGTCAATTGTTAACAGTTTAAAAGTCCAAACTTTCTATTTTAAGTAAAATTTAATTTATATGGTTCGGTTAACGATTGACCTATGCTTTTATACTAATCAGCTTCCGTCAAAACTTCGATCTGCAACAGTTCATGCATGAGTTTCAGTGGTTGGAATGTGCTTTACTGAAAGCCGTTGCAGTCGTATGAGCACAAGTGACTTCGAAAGTTCAGCTGAGGGAATACATCGCATCTTAATCCTAATACTTGGACACGGCAAAGTTATCCACTTTAAGCGTAACCATGTGAAAACTTCAAAGTAGTTTTTTTTTTGTTACCGTACACAAAACATGGATCCATCACACCGCAAGTCCGGGAGAACGCGGCACCAAAGAAGGTCAAAGAGGGCTTGCAGGCCAACGAGCTTATGACCACGGTTGTTTGGGATGCCAGAGGTGTCATTCACATTGTTTATCTTGAAAATGTTAAACAATTGCCAGTGAATATTATTCAAAGTCTTCCGACAGATCTGTCATTGATGGGAAGCAGAAAGAACGGTCATTACATTGCACGACCGCACTCATGTGTAGTCTCCATGGCAAAAATTGGGTCATACACTACTACCTCACTCAACATTTTCTTCACACTTAGTGCTCTCCGATTATTCCCCGTTTCCAAGCGGTGAAAATGTCTGGGCGGTAAGAGATTCGGGTGAAAAAAAGATACCGTCCTAAAAAAATTCCTTTTTTCGATATCCTTAAAAAATCCAATTTTTTTCAAAGAAATATATAAATCGGAAAACGCTGGACTAAATGTATCGGAAAATGCTTTTTGCAGAAAAAGTTCTGCTAAGATTGTTGTAGATAAGTCTACGCTGTATGAAACGATTTCGGAGTGTTTATTTTGCCAAGAGATCGAACTCAGTTAGATGTTTAGACTGATCGCTATCTAGCGCACCAACTGTTACGGAGTATAGCATTTTTACAAACAGTCAAGCTGAAATTATAGCTCTAAGCCGAAGCAACATTGTGGTGAAAGCTCAGCCTTACCCTAAAGGAACAAGACAAATACTTACGAATTTAAATATTTTAGCTCTGTTGAGGAATAAGTTATGACAGCTCCACTGGCCATAATAAAATTTATAATTTTCCTACACTTAAATATTTGTAAATAAATTTAGGACAAATGCATATCCAACGCCAGATTTAAATAAAAGCTAGGAAAAACATTAAATTAATTGAATAAACAATGTACCGCACATTTCAATTTAAAAGTTTGGTGGTAATAGCACCCAAATCACAAAGTATTCGCAAAATATGGCAAAACATTAATTGAATACCATAAAAAGCATTTGCACTAATAAATTTATTGATCTCTACCCATCAATTGCTTTCAACTTCCACACCGAATATGGAAGTGGCTCGTGTTGTCAAGCATCCGATGAAAACAATTGTGTGCGCAATCATGAAGCCAGCCATGGAAAGTTTAGTAAAACCATACAACGTGCACAGCGAATGTCGGTACACTCGTGGGCAAAAATATAGTATTGCCAAAGGTGGTGTTGAGTTATAGAAATTTTTAAATTTGTTCAATGTTGTAGCATAATAAGTTCTGCCGAAAACAAGTGAGGAATCCTAAGCCTATTGTGGCACCCGACGTAATACACGGCCATGTTAATATTCTTTGTTCTGGTAAGTTTCCAAAGTTAAGATGTCTTGTATGCTTACTATTCAGAGCTAGATAGACAAATGGCGGAACCTAGCTAGCTTCTTAAAAAGTCAGACCTTTATTCTTAAAAGTGTTGAAATAGCGTATTTTTTTATTTTTTATTCATGTTATACCTAAAACCATACCAAAGTAAATTTCCATTGGCCTTTTTTAATTTACTGAATTGGTCCAAATATGTTAGTTTTTGATTAATTTCATTGATTGATTTTAATAGCAAAAAGTGTTCTATCTCATTTAAAGTGATAAAAGCTGTATGGAAAGTTTTTTATCACAAATAAGACATTTCACTTTTTCACTACACCAAGAATCATATCACTTACTTATTATTAAGAATAAAATCGCGATGACCTCATTATGTTACTACAATTGTTATCTATGAGAAATCAGTAAAACTTAAGTTCCTTAATGCCGATATAAAAGATCTACAGACCGTTTTGGAACATTGCATCTAATGAAGTAGCCCAACAAAACGTAAGCCTTTATTAAGGTACACGGCTAAAAATATGAACCTAAATTTTAAACTTTTCTGGGCTACATATATGTCCAAACCAAATTTGGTTTGGAATTTAAATTATGCCAGTTTTCGAGAAAAGTAAAGAGTTTAAATTTTAAACCAGAAATGTCTTAGCAATTAAAAACAATTTAAAATTAATAATAATAGGATTCGAACCGACGCTTCCCGCACCAGAGTCGTCTGCTCTACCCACTGAGCTACGGCGCACACAAAATTGTAATGAGAAAAATTCATTGACTTGAAAAAACCTTCAGAAATAAATGAAAATAAATTTTAAATTTTTTAGACGTTTTTTCAGTTAAGTTTTAAATCCAAACCACACTTTTTTATAAGATTAATTATTTCTATGTAGGGAAGTTAATTTAAATATTGTCAAAGAATTTAAGTTGGACTGACTAAATAGTCCGGGATCTTAAGCTTCATCATCAATCCTCGTGCTCACAAATATTAATAAACAGCGACAGTGGTTCACAGAAAAAGAAGAAGTAGTTAACGAAAGAATAACCCTAAAATAAACTACTAGACGAAATTAAATTGATACAATCTGAATGATAAGGTTCTCATCTCTACATTGTGGTACTGTAAGGGAACATGGGTGTAGAGTTGTATTTTGACGAAAGGTTACCAAGAGATTATGTGTCAGAGCAGTAGCATTGTACCTTTGTATACCAAAATTTCACAAAAAAAAAAATATAAATATAAATACAAATATCGTCATTTATTCATGTTACCGTTCCACCTTAATATTATATCTGTAACTATGGCCTTAACTACGTACACACTTTCAATGATGATTAAGCTAATAAAAACCGAGACGCCAATGAATACGAATCTCGTACAAATTATGATAGCTATTACTGTCAAGATGACAGTTTGACAGACGGTTTATCAGGTCCATAGGTGACCTGATGAACAGCAGTTTGGACTTTTGCTGATGTACTTAGAAAAATATTTATATATGTATGTATATATTTATATAGGTAGTACAGTTATAATAATGACATTATTTGTTGGCGGTAACAAAAATCATAAGCGAATAGTAGTTGTAGCACTGTTAATTCCAAACTTCTTATGAGCAAACGATAAGCAAGGTGATACGACCCGAAAGCACGACGTGGTGAAACCATTCGAAAGTTTTTGCCTTTACAGAGAACAACAAGAAATTTGTTCGCCCCTTTTTCTGTTTTACCTAGCAGGATGGTATTAGGAGCCGGTTGAAGTTTTCAGCAGCATACATATGCTTGTAATAGTTGTGATAAGCCTTTGCAGAATTAACGAGTTTTTTGAATGTGGCTATAGTTAGTGTTAGGTCATTGAGTATCTGAAACGTGCATGAATTCTAGAGATTTCCTTGGATTTATATATAAAATATTTCAATCTAGTTTGATGGCAAACCAAATTTATTGCCTTTATTTAGATTGTGAAAACCTTATAAAATGACTATAATGTAATTCAGTGCAATACAATGTTGCTGTCAATCATTGATTCTACAAAAATTTTGATTCCAAGAAATCCAAAATAAGCATGATTTGAGTACTTTCGTTGAATTTGTTTCAATAAAAATGGAACAAGAATGACGATGAAGTTCAAAAGTGGGTTAGTGCAGGTTAGGCATTTTTCATTACTTGAGAGTGACTTTAGCTGAACTCCACCCTCAATTCACTCTTCAAAACTAAAGCCTGGTACCGTGTTCACCCGTGAAAAATGTTGCAACGAGTCCAGACATCATTACACTTTTTGATAAATAAAGTAAAACGATCGTGTTCTACATCATATTGGTGTCATTTTATTTAGTTTTTTAAGACCTAAAATCAAAGGATTTGGAATTACAGCCGTTGGCAACATTTCACGTTGAAAAATGTTGCCAAGGAGATTTCGCAATTAAAAAGCTACAAACGTAAAATTTTGTAGGCTTAGTAAAGATCGAACCAACATAACAAATAGTTCCCATACAATCGATTTTTCTGATAAATGTGGGTTGGGCTATGTACATATCTTTAAATTAACAGTTTTGCAGAGTTTGTACTAATTGTGAGTAAGGATCGGATACTTAAAACCGTGGTGCGAATTCATGAAAGGAATAAAGTCTTCCGCACAGTCGAAGACATCCCTTTCCTTACTTGTTTCTTTATGAAAATGATTATTGTTTTTATTTTTCTAAATAATTAAGTTAATTTTTTTGTCGTGATCACCATTAAAATTTGGAAGTCAGCGTGTTAAAGTTTTTATTGAAATATCCATTTCGGAAGAAGCTGGACTTCATTAGGCTATCAGAACGATGGCTTTTTGCCAGACACGCAATGGCGGTTGTCTCTAAATTGAAAAATAACAATAATAATTCTTGACCTTGATCTCATTTATAGTATACTTTACAAAGTATTAAGTATTTTACAATATTATAAAGTAATATAGAATTTTTCTACCTTATTTACTCTGACTGTGTAGCATATAATGAGCTTTCTAGTTTTTAACAAACTTTCGATATCGGTCCATATCAAGAAAATGGCGTGCGAGTCTACATAAAACCAGACCTGAAAACTGCTGTTGTTCGGTTTAATATTTTGATTAAGATAAGCGATTGATTTCTCCGTGATTGCAGTTCAAGTTTTGGATGGATGCAATCAAATTGTTTGGAAACGATGATTGTATGTTACTTAAGGTCGTGTTATACGTTTTCTGAATTATTCGCTAACAAATTAGGCGATATTTGTACCAAAATTCATCACCTAAAGCTAACGTGATTCTACTCTTTAGAAAAAGCACACACATGTCAATTATGAAGTAAACTAAATAAACAATAACAACAACAACGGAGATCGTGTTGTATTCGAGGAGGATTCGCGGAATGTGTTCTCTCCTACATAATTTTTGGCACTCGCATCGAGTTTGAACCAAGCGCGAACACATTTTCTAGTTTTTTTTATGGTTAATCAAGGCTTTCATGAAAATATCTTTTTACATAAAAGTAAATATATATAAATTTAACATTTAAGCTTATATTTGCACTGAGGTCTTAGTAAAACTCGAAGACGGCCTTTCGAAATCTTTGTATTGAACAAGTGCAAAGTACATACATTTGAAAAAAATTTTATCGAAAAATTGGACATTAAAGAAAATTCTATGACCAAACGGTATTTTTTTTTTGCAATCAAAGAGGTTAAAAAGGAGAGAGTTAAAAGATCAACCTGTATTTAATGTATGGTTTCTTAAGCCTTTGAGTCAATATGCTCTTTAAATTACTAAAAAGAATATTTTAAAAAAATTATGTCAAATACTTCTTTTTCTAGAAGAATGTGTACAGTACTTCTGCGCGGACAGCCCACGGGATAAAAACCCTGTGCTGATCCAACTCGGGCTATGCCATCCACAGTACACAATATTGGGAGCAAACATTTTGCTCACTCTTTAATTATAGAATTGACCAATTTCCATATCGAAATATGGATATAAAATTAAATGTTTTTACTATTGAGTAATACCGTTAATAATTTTTGTTTGTTTCATAAATAATTTTAAATAATTTTCATTTTATTTTCATAAAAATATAGGTTTTACATAAATGTTTAACATTAAGAGATAAGTTATGCACATGAAACGAAAGCTACTTTTATTACCTAGGTATCGGCATTAAACAATTTTTAATCTGATAAGCAGTCTGAAAGATATAAACGAACTCAAAGCTAAGAAAAGCAATTAATATATTCCGCAAGTAAGCCCTTGCGAGATTCGAATGATCAAAGAGAGAGACAATCCCTCCGCAATCGCGCCGAGTCCGCTGTGTCTATTGGGTAGTTATCAGTTACATTACGACAACATTCACCAGCAGTGTAATGGTTTTACTTAAGATAAATTCAAAATGTCCTTTAATACTGTTTACAAAAACTCTCAATTTTGTGTATGTGTCATTCCCCTTCTTCCATACAAATGGAATTGAAGCTGTTCTAATGATACCAGAGTTTTTTAAAGTCTTCTTGAGCTATGACGTTTGAGTCACGCATTCAATTTAACTTGGCTTAGCAGAATAATGAAGCTATTATCGTCAATCAATTTAGAAATAGGAAAAGAAAATGTATAAAGTTGGTAGCGCCACTTTCTGTTACGCTTACAGTGCGCTTTACCCTTTTGTGTACTAAGTTTTGAAGACCTCGCCTTGAACCCAGTTTTTTATTTGGATGCACTCGAATGAACGAATAGATCATCTTATGAGACGACCAAAGGTTGGATGCTGAACATGAGGGTTCGATTATTCCACCGGCTCATCCTCAGTTCAGCTGAAAAATTAACTTTAATGAACTTCGCAGCTACATTCGTAGACACAGAAACAGTGAAGAAGGATGAAGAGCAAGCTGGATATGGACAGTTCTTTGTCGGAATGAACCAGCTAAGTTCCGGTGTGACATCTTCCGGTAATAGCGCGCCTGCCATGGGTTTCACTTGTTTGACCCCTTCGAACTTCCGGGTCGTGCATCAAGCTGTGTTAAGAGCTTTTACTTAAGCGAAGCTCTCTCACTAAATACATCGCTACTGTTGAGATGGGCTGAATGTATGTTATCCGCCGCATCCTTCATACGACAAATACTAGTTGAAAGGCGCTGCTATGTTTCGGAGGATTGGATCCAAATATTAACAAATTTATATATATAAACAAGTTTACTCATCCATTCATTAAGATGAGTTCATCAAACCCATGCATGAAGTAACAGGCGCACTGTAATCCGTCTTACTAGGCGTGAAGTCGGAGCGTGTGGGGATACAGAAGTGCCTGTAGTTAACAAGTCTATAGTCGGTGGCCTAATTCTCTGATCTGCTATTCGATATGTGTTTAGTATTGCATTCAATGCTCGAGTGATGCCTTATATCCACAGGTTGGTGAAAGCTAAAAAATGCTCCTGCGAAGAAGTAATGACTTTTCCGCTGGGTGAATTCAGCCTAAATCACGTGTAGGCGCCAAATAATGTAATTTCAAAACATGTGTGGAGGAACCGACAAACCGATTTCATACATATATACTTTACTGAAAGAACACCAACGACTTCGGTCAAGGAGCCATCACCAAGACTTGACAGTCACTTAACCATTTAGTTTAATTTAGCTTTGTAAAATGGAGATTTGCTATGACGCCCACTGTTCAACGTCACAAAATCGCATCGCCAAAAATTTAAAACATTTCCTGCTAAGAGGCATTTATCAAATTTATCACATCCACGACCAGAGATTGGGGGTCGGTCCACTTAATACTAACAAACTGTATGACGATTTCAACAAGCTGTAGCTGCAAATGCAATGAAGCACTACGACAAACTATTATGCACTGACATAAAAATTACCCCAGAGATGCGATCTCCGAATTGGGTGTATGAAAGCGCGACCAGGCATTTCGCTTATCTGGAATGTGGCGGAATGCATCTCATTTTCATCTGCGTCATAAACTGCACGAAAGCAAAATTACTTCAATTATTCCGTTTGCTGGCAAGTAACAGGAGGACAAACAATTTACTGTTTAGGCTACAGCCGTTTGGTGCAAAGTCGCCAGAGGAAAGCGGAGGATCGATGAGGAACTGTCATACTGCGCCTGCCATTGTCGGTGCGCTGACTGCAAAATCGCTTAATTATGTTTTTGTTCGAAGTAGCTGGTTGTCTGGTGCAACTCCGCTGTTTGCCTCAATGTATGGCTGTGTGTGTGTGTGAGCAAATTGCATTTGAAATCTCAATTTTAAAGATACGATTTGCCATCACAATACATAACCTTAGTGTGTGCTGTGTTGCCGATCGCCAGATGGAAGCGCAGCGAAACAGACATTTTTTTTTTTTGGAATTATCGTTGCGGCGGTGCAAGCAGACACAACTGCAGTGAGCATATGTGGCGCGATGCATACAAATTGACACACTTTTGCTGCCTGCCACACGAAGTAAAAACAGACGGCCCAGGGCAATGACAAACAGTAGCTGAAGCGCAGTAGTAACGACAGAGACAACCACAGAAGTGGGTGTGTTGCACATTTTTATTTTTATTTGCTAGTTTTGGTTTGCGTGTCCGTTTTTTCACGTTACTCCCTGTGCGCTTTATATGCTGCAGATAGCAGGGTTGGGCAAAGTGCACTCATCAAGTAAGTGCACTAAACATCTCACTAAAAAAGAGTTACACTCTCACTAAAAATAGTCGGAGAGCTGTTCAAGAGAAACCCATGGCCCGCCATGGATAAATTAAATTTTTCGAAGTACTCCAGTGATAGAACATAAAGGGTTGACTAGTTTTTTGACATTTGAGAATTTACGTACCAGTTCATATAACTTCTTTGTAGATGTAACATGAATATTTATTTTGATTTGGGCGCTTTTTGTTATAAAATAGGCCACGACCAATTTAAAAATTTTTTTATTTCTTCTTAGAAGGACACTTTGGCAGTAATACAGAATTGGCCTAAACTTTGTTTTTGCAGAAATATTGATTATTATGTCAAAAAACCTTCTATAAAAAGTGGTCGTGGTCTCTAGCCGATCTCGCCCATTTTTCTGCAATACATTTCCTGTGAACTCTGTGATATACATAAGTCAATATCTATCTTGATTCGTTTATGACGTTACGCACTGCCGGTAGGCGAACAAATCTAATATGTCTTGTGTGCGTAGCTCTACTAGGTATGATTAATGGCGACTACAAATAAAATACAGCACATTTTAAATAATTGTGACAGTCGAGTTAGAGTTGGCTTTTCAAGTTACTGATATGCCCATAAATTGATCTCAAAAATCTTCTCAAAATTATTCCGAAATTTTTACTAGCACCAACATTTATCTTTATCACTAAATTTTTACTGATAACGAAATTTACCATGACTATAAACAAGCTCAAGGCCAAGAATAATAATTTAAAAATTTTTCTTTTTATTTATGAAAATTATTATTGTTTTTTTTTTATTAATTATTTTTAATTAATTATTAAAAGTTTTTATTAGAATAGATTAGGAACATTTTTGTGTCAGCTAATGAAATTAAAACTTTTTAGTGATGGTGCAGAAAGTGCCCGTGCAAAAATGCCCAACCCTGCGAAATGCAATGCGCGCTGTGGCCGATTACGTGTGACTGCAATTACACGCCCGCCCTCACTAACCCATTGTCTCTGCGGCTGTCTGACTCTTTGTCTGACTGCTTATTTGTGGTGTTGTTTGTTTGTTGTTTGTCGGCAACATTTCTGTCATCTTTAACATTTTTTATGTTGCCACAAGTGGAATGTGCTAAAGGGGCAAACACTAATGGTTGCACGTTACAAGATGACTACAGCAATAACAATATGAAGGAAATAGAAAAATTAGCTTTTTAAAATTTTGCCTTTTAGATGCACCCAAAATTAACGAGACATATTCTTCACTTGAGGTTCACTTAACTCCACCCGCGCATCTTTAATTGTTTCGTGCAGAATTGCCAATCAGTGTCTGTATCTTAATTTGATTCTTCTCAATTTATTTAGTAAATTGACTGTTCAGTCATTCCATTCAAAGGAATTTCACTCCCAGTCACTTGCTCAGTTATTTGTTTCGTTGTTGTGTTGTGATATATGATGCTTGTTATTATTGTTGTTTTAATTCTAGTTGTTATTTCCCCAATTGACACAGTAACCCCGTCCTATTCATAAAAGCAAAAATAGACTTTTTACTTTCCATCCATTTCGTTTGGCTTGTTTCCGCTTTTTTCCATTGGGTTCGTTCGTGCATTCGCATAACATTTTGCTATTTGCTACGTGCTTCCATGAATTGGCAAGTGCCTGAATATTTGTCACTTGTCGTATGTATGTTCGGTCGTATAGAGTCACTTATATAGGTAGGAGTCACTACGTATTTTCTTCCTCACTCACTCACTCCATTGTTAAAGCTGCACAATGTCTTTACAGCAAATTCGCTCGTTTTGCTATTAGGGGTATGAAAAGGGACAAACATTTGTACCGAGATTGTGTTTGTGGATCCACTTGAAAGAGTTTGTTTAAGGAAATATGTGGACATGAAGAAATGCTGGAAGCTTTGTATTTTCATACGAAAGTGCGTAATACTTGTGCACCTTACGTAAATGCATTTAAAGGCTGACTCAATAAGGATGAACTTGTTTTAAAAAATCTTTTTCATAGTAACTTCAAAGCTTCAGCTTCAGAATCATCTGAAGATCTTAGGTGTTCGTGTCTTACCTAACCTAAACTATGGGAGAGGTTTTGCTGTTACAAACTTCTAAAAAAAAAGCAACAAGGCGGGACAGACACTGCACAGAAGTTAATCAGCTCTCTTATCCTACAAAAAGTATAAAACGGTCAAATGCCCAGTCAGCACTATACAGTTGTCTGAAGTCTCCTCTCCTCACATAGAATACATAGCTAGCTAGTCCTTATGCCTCGACTAAGCGCAGTATTCGAAATATTTGTCAACATAGCTTCAATTTGCCAAAGATGGAAGTAATACAAGCAAGAATGCTTGTGCTAAACAACCTAACCCCAGAAAGTCTCGTAAGTAAGTTATGTTTGTCAAAATAATCAGCTTTAAAGAAGGAAGAGAGCTAGCGAACAGCTTTAGTGGCGCTTGGTTGTCAGTATTCTGCACCTGTCCCTAAAACCTGCAACGCCTTCATCAGAAGATAAGAGAGGCGCTGTCCTGAGCCTGAACCCAAAAGACGAATTAAAGAACCTGCTAACTGAGGGCAATAGTGTATCCTAGACCCCAGCTATCTATATCGACCTATGTACTTCTTATAATGCCACTATTCGTAACGTTTTGAACCATGAGTTGGCTTTAAAAGTCTACTCATGTACAAACACATAAAGTGGCTGTGAGGTACTCTGTTCAGATCATGTCTTGAAGTTGAAGGGAAGGATCCCATGCAATTGGTATTTGACGATTGGCAAGTGTTCATTCACTAAAGTCTTTCGAAAGATTTGCGGGTAGCAGAAGATGTAATGACGAGCTGTATAATCTCTACCCAGTCACTGACATAGTTTAGCGACTATTTTGGAAACTCACTGGCAGAAGCAGAGAAACTGCGATGCCGCCACTCCGTTGGAAGGGCCAATTAGAAAAGCGGTGTGAGACTCTATTTAGTAAGTAAAATAGTATGAGGTTTGGTCAGAAGTTTTTAAACTATTGTTTTGGTCAGAAGGGCATTGTGGGAAAGTTACGTACTGCTACAAAAGTCATTACCCAAGACCTGGAGGAAGTTACATCTTAAGACGCATTAGATGTTGTTGTATACTACACTGCTTATATGAGAGTTTGATTGGTCTTCTTCATCGACCAAGTTATCGAGATCGCCATGCAAAACTGGATTATAGCCTACCAAAGAAGAGGTCGAAAACAATATAAAATTTGGACGCTAATACTGGTGATGCAAGCCCAGAGTGTATCCTGTAGTGTTCCAAGAAATGAGTGACTGCGATGTAATCGAGCCATTAGATAGTCCACAGGGCTCGCCGTTAGTACTTGGGTGGATAAATTTAAATACGTAAGAGAGCGAAAATACAGATTTACAAGAATTTATTATAATCTAGAGTCGATATGCAGTTAGGATTAAGTTTTCATGCTGGGCTTGGATGGCGAGTGGTATTAAAGGAGCACAAGGAGCTATATTCTTAAGCGTGGAAGATGGTGTTTGACAGTTTACAGTTACCTTGTTTATACCTATAAAGAAATGGTTCTGAAAAAAGCGCATTTATTGAACACACATATTTTTTAAGTGTTTATGCGAACACACCTAAATCGATAGTCTTGAACTGGCAGTTCGGAACAGCTGGGAAGTTTGCGAAAAGTGTGTATAGAAAACACTTGAATTATTTTGCAAAATTATAAAAACAAAATTATTATATTTAAATACATAAAATATGTATAAAAAATAAATAAAACAAAAAAAGGCGTGAGTACCAAGTTCTAGTGGAGTTTGATGTGTAAACATATGTATCCTGTACATAAATTTTATTAAAATAGACCTAGCCCAGTAGAGGAAGTTCAAGCACAAAACTTTAATTTATTTTAGTTATAAGCTACTCCTTTTTGGCCTTATTTTCCTTCTCTTCTCTGCTGTCTCTTGCCTTTAAATTAATTTAATTTAATTAAAATTGTTTTGTTGTTGGTTTTACGGTCTGTTCATTTTACATATTTTGTGAGTATAACGAGCTCAAGACCAGTTGATAATAATTTCTTACTTAATTATTACTATTTTTATTAGAAGAAAAATTGAAAGCAACAAACATATACAGGCTATAGTTATAGTACTATTTCGAAAACAGCCACGATTTCTCGACTAATTCGTATAGTTTTGCTATTTTTCAGAGGATCTTGTGGAGATCGAACCCACTCACTCTGATTGCCAGCGCAGCCGCCTAACCCATAGGCTATGCTGCGTGTAGTTTTGCAAGCTGCTTAATTCACTTTTTCCTCTAATTGTTGTTTGTTATCTTTTATTGTTTTATATTGTTTTTAGTACTTTATTTTATTTTATTGTATTTTATATTAGTTAATTTTTTTGCATTTCATTTCATAAGTACAACAACAAAGATTACACAAACCAAACAAATTAAATATCAGTTTGAGTATTCTGAGCTAAAATAAATTTAACATGAATAATCACTTATTTTGTTTTTGTAAACACAGTGTATATTTATGATAAACGCAGTTCTGTTCGTCGTTTTGCCGATTGATAGCATTCGTCGTGTTTAGTCACGATTACCGAATAATAACAATCGGCCAAGCACTTCCCTGCCAAAAACGGAAATACTCCGTTTCATACTCCATAGAATACTCCTAAAGGAGTATCAGAGTACTCCAACACGTATCCTCATTCATATAAAAAAGGTGGTCCAATTTACATGGCAATGTACGGTGATTGGATCACCTAATCCATCTCGGAGTACTCCGTTTCTTTGCTTTTGAATACTCTATATACCACCTACGTGAGAGTACTCTCAAAATACTCCCATGGGATTACTCTATAGAGTATTCAACAGCAAAGCGAGAGCGGGAGTAGGTGGCCCTCAAAAGAACACATACTCCCTTCCCGCTTTCGTCTAGAGTACTCTATAGAGTAATCTCTTGGCAGCATTTTCAAAGTACTCCAACGTAGGTGCTCTGTAGACTATTCAGAAGCAAAGTAAATGGTACTCCGAATAGGATTAGGTGATCCAATCACCGGACATCGCTATGTAAATTGGACCACCTTTTTTATATGAGTGAGGATAAGTGTTGGAGTACTCTGATGGTCCAACGTTTTTTACAGGGTTGCATACACACACACCCACATAACCAGAGCGTCACATAGATATCAGCAAAGCAGTTAAACAAGATTCTATACACCATGGCAAGCTTACAACTCAGTTATGCACAGAAACAAATCAACAACAAGGCACAGACAGGGACGCAGGCAGATCTTACGCGTAATTTAGCTGCCCTACCGAGCCCAAAGGTGCTTACACTTACGCTTACGAGCAGCGACGCGCAACTTTTCTGGACAACCCCTACTAAGCCCAAAGATGTTTACACATCAAAAAACGAACCGCGTCCTCTTAGTCAGTTGCTTTTCAATTCGCTTGGAATATATGAGAGGGGTTTATACACTCTTTCAAAACTTATGGAGACTTTAGCTACCGATTTTAAAATTAGTTTAAGTCAAAACACTTCTTACTTTAAATACGAATTGAAATTCTGCCTAAACATGCGTTGTGAGTGAAGGCGTACAAATTGAAAACGACGTATGCCTGCGTATAAACATAGTATACGAGGTGTGTTCAAAAAGTATCGCGAATTTCGTGTTTTTTCAAAAATTATTTATTTATTCATGAATATCTATTTTGTCCCCTTCAAAGGACTCCCCATGAGATATTATACACTTGTGCCAACGGTTTTTCCAATCTTCGAAGCACTTCAAAAAATCATTTTTTTGTATCTTGTTCAGCTCCTCCTTCGATGCCGTCTTTATCTCGTCAAGAGAAGCGTAACGTCGTCCTTTCATGGGCCTCTTCAGTTTAGGGAACAAGAAAAAGTCACAGGGGGCCAGATCTGGGGAATACGGTGGCTGCGGCATCATTAGTGTGTTGTTTTTGGCCAAAAAGTCGCGCACAAGCAACGATGCGTGAGCAGGGGCGTTATCGTGGTGCAAAAGCCAATTTTTGTTCTTCCACAAATCCGGGCGTTTCTGGCGGATTGCTTCGCGCAAATTGCGCATAACTTGCAGTTAATATTCCTTATTGACCGTTCTTCCCTGTGGCAAGAACTCATGATGCACCGCGCAAAGCAGCTGTCAACAATTAACTGAACATTCAAAATGGCCGAGCTTGTCGGCATAAGTGAGAGACATGAGTACCAACATAACGCCGAAATTCGAATATACGAATGTACGTAACCAGCGAAAATTCAAAATTCGCGATACTTTTTGAACACACCTCGTATAATGTAATTTGGACTATGTAAAGCTACAGTAACTTCTCTTTTTGAAAGGTTCGTCGGACATATACGTTAAAAATCGTTGAGGAACATTTAAAGAACTTGGAACATTTTTTCAAACGAAAGACCAGACTCAACTTAGCTACTAATCAATAGCTCCTTATTTCGGTAAGTAATTTAGGACACAAGCGGACTTATGTTATTTTCACGTTGTGCCATAAAATCGAGTTTCTGAGGCATTACTAAGTTTAAAAATAAGCATTAAACCATTAGATAAACTCAAACTATTGCTTACGGCGCAATGGGACTGAATTATAAAAAAGACATGTGAACTGAAAACAACAGTTTTAATAAGTTTTTTTTCTCTGTTTGTATGTTTGTTCGCGCATAATTCAAAACCCGCAGTATAAAGTTGAATGTATTTTTCATCGATGTGTTGGCTGAAACCCAATTTAAAGTTTTGGATCCTTTTGAAACCACGAAAGTAATTTATTTCCGATGTACACGGATATGGCAATAAAAGTTGGCTCAAAATATATATGCACATTAGGGCGGGTCGATTTAAAAGTCGCTCATTGCTCTGTAAAATTTGAAAATTTGAAAAATCCCACTTTGACCCATTTAGAGTGCTCCAATCGAGTCCAAATGTATGACCGACCCCCACTAACTTGGGAGGCCCGACCCACCGATGCCAGTGGCACACCCCCTGGATCCCTCTGGGGGTTCACCATACAAACATTTCAAAAAATCGCCGGTTTAGCACTTTACATGAAAAAATCAGCGAAATGCCTATGTTTTTTCTTTATTTTTATTTATTTACAATAACATTTATTATTTATTTATAATAATAACTTTTTTTGTTCTGTTTTAGCACGTTCGCTTAGGTAAAAATAATATCTCAAGATATTCATATGGGTTGGTAAATTAAGATCAGTTAAATCAGTAGACACACCAAAAACAGTAACACCATGGGTATATGACTCATTTGGTTTTCGATAGTTGTTGATGTAGTTGCTTCATCTTGCGGTGTATAGGATGGTGGATTCATTGTAAACTTTTTGATGTGGAATGGTCACTTCACTTATTATTTTTTTGAAATATTTCTTTATCTGAAATTAGCACTTCACACTTTGAGTTCTTCACAACGACTTAATGCATTCACAAAAACTGTTGCGCTATATATGGTCTACGAGACGAGGTAATAAGAATGAAATGGTAATTTCAATTCTACCTGCTGTGTCTTGTAGTGGCAACACAAGCAATTTTACGATCTGAAATTGTGTCACAGTGATACTTCATTTTTTAAAACGGTTGAATAAAAAACCCACACAACTATGTTTACGACATGTAAATGCATCACAGTGATGCCTTGGTTTTAAAAGGGTTGTAAAAACGCTAATTTCTAATATTTTTTTTTAATTTCTTTTCTTTTACTAAGTTAAATTCATTTTTTCATTTACATATGTTCTGACTAAATAAATTTCTAAAGAGAAAAATAAACTCCAAAAAGAAAAAACATAGGCATTTCGCTGATTTTTTCATGTAACGTGCAAAACCGGCGATTTTTTGAAATGTTTGTATGGTGAACCCCCAGGGGGGTTCCAGGGGGTCGGTCATACATTTGGACTCGAGTGGAGCACTCTAAATGGGTCAAAGTGGGATTTTTCAAAATTTGCCCCTACCCAAAAATTCGACCCAAATTGGGGGACATCAGAATTCGTTTTAGAGGTATGGTTCCTTCGGCAAAGTTTCTTATTTTGATCCCTAGAATATGATTTTTACAGAGCAATGGGCGATTTTTTTGCCGCCCCACAAATCGACCCGGCCTAATGCACATATTGTGGAAAAGGCCGCCGATAAATAAAAATACATATGGATGCTTTTAATTAGGAGAACTATTTTAATTGCTGCCATGGACTCGAAAAGTTTCTCCATCGATGTACTGTTAGCGGCGATTTAATTTGGGTGCGTGGAGAAGCCTCGCGCGTCCGCGGTCATCTAGTAAAAAATAAAATTGCAAGGGGTAATACTCGAAACAAAGAACTGAGTACCATTGCATTAAGCAATTGGTGCGTGCCAGAGCATAAATATTTAACGCCTAAATTAAATTGAATGCAGTCCAATGGGAGTTTACAATTACTATCGCTGACTTGTGCAATCGAATTAAATACTCGTTATGCATGCGTGATAAATATTTGCAAGAAAAAAGGGGAAAAACAAGCGCCACAAATTGTATATAAAAACAGCATTAACAATAGCAAATTGAAATATATTCCAAGTGTAAAATAGAGGAGTGCAGTAAAAAGTGGAAAAACGTGACAATTGTAACCAATGTAATGGATGCAACGCAATCACATACACACGCGCCCACAGCTTATCCACATAAACTCGTTTAATAGTTTATTATTGCACATTGATTTGTTGTTGGTTTTATGTTGACAAATATATATGTGATGGACAATAATACTTTCACTTAGCGCTAAAGTGGGTGGCCTCGTACATCCTCACCCGATCACCTTCTTTCCTACCGAATGCAACTCGAACAGTGCTATTTGCTCCTCCTTTTTAATGTTTCACTTCTAATAGAAGTTATTGCAAATTTCTAAGTGAGTAGCAAATGCTATAAACCTTACGACTTGATGCATACATAAATACGGCTATCTCATGCAAACAGTTGAGACATTTTTCAAACAATTCATGATTCTCTTGGTAACAAACTGAGGCGAAACTTGTGGACTGAAATGTGACTTTACATATATACCGTGGTGGGATTGTAACTAGAAATGGTTTTGCAGAACGCACTGCAGTGAGAAAACAGGAAATGCATTCCATTTATCTCATAAGGATACAATAAAAAAATCATTTTAGGAAAAGTGTAAACTAAAATTCAGTAAACGGACTAGAAGGTATTACTTTAGCAACTTTTGCTTACACGTTAGTCTTCATAAATGAGACTTTTAAGTGGAATACACCCAGGTAATGTTGATTATTGTTCACTAATGATGCCGGCAGAGATTCTATTGTTCGTTAGACTTGAAGCTTCGGCCTAAATCTGACGGGGTTGCTCTTACGGTCGTTGCACACTTGCCGATCCGATGTGTTTCGCGGGCTGGGTTTCCCGGACTGAGCTGTAAAATAGTTAGTTCCATCTCTGCGGTTCAAATTGGCCATACCATATAGTTTACGCATGCAAGATTCTGGTACGATCTCTTGATTAAGTAAACGTGATACCTAAGTTAAAAACAAAATTGAATTCTTTATGGTCACGATTTCGGAAGACGCTCGAAATATTAACAACATTTAATAAAATCTGTCGATCCACATTTTCTTCAATATATCCGAAGATGCTAGGGATTAAGAAACCACGCTTAACTGAAGGCCTCATTGAAATATATTTGAATTTATGCATAACGGCCCTAATAACACTGGTCTACAATTCGAAATTTTTTTCTCCACCAGAGCCGCGAATATGAAATTCGGGGTTATTTTTGATTCTGTGGTATTGTGCTTGAGATATTTACGATTTACCGTTATTTCAAAAAAAAAAAAAGATGGCTCTACTTAATCATGTATATCTCAAGAACAAATTGAGCAATTCCAAAATGGTTTAAAAAAATTTAAAGCTAATAACATTTGCTATAAACAATGCATACAAAACTTTTTTTTTTACCTTTTTTTCTAAAAGTATAAGAAAATGTTTTTTTCCTGTAAGCTCTATTTTATTACAAAAAAAAAAAAAAGCTTCCATGCGATGCACTAATACAAAAGTTATAAGCATTCAAATAAATATAGCCATATAATACTGAAGTACACTACACGCACATATGTATTAGTATTCATATATTAGTTAGTACGTAGGTAGATTTTCGAAGGGTTATTAGATACAAAAAACTGTTAATGCCGTTTTCTCAAGTAAATAAACTTTAAAATTTCAAACCCAAGTACATTTGAAGCAAGAGCAAATTGTTTAAAGCAGGTAATGTTTACTTTGTATAACTAAGGAACCTTTTTGTCTAGGTAGGCTTCGATTTTTACTTGATCTGAGTATAAATAAAAGTAAATCTGAATTGTTCCTTCATAATATCTGCAAGGCTCACCGGAAACTGTTCAGTATATAAGTGCATTTTATAACCCGTCATTTACTTAAAAAAATAATATGAATAGAAGGCCCCGAGAGTTTGAGCGTAAAAATTATCCAGATATGTTCTGTTTCATCTGCGGTCGATATATTGTTAAAAGGATGCGACGTGTGTTTTCAAATCCTTTGAAAGTTACATACTATAAGTATTTTGGCTTTGAGCCTAAAAACACTGGAAAATGATGGACACCGAATACTGTGTGCACCACATGTCGAATCGAATTGATCGGAATCCGGAACAAAAAGGTGCGTAGTAAAATTTAGGAATTTGCTACTTTTTAATGCATATCTGACTAATTTCTGAAACTATCTACTTGGGCAACATATGAAATTTAGTACACCAATGAAGTGGAGGGAACCAACTTGCCATTCGACGGACTGCAATATTTGTAAAAAGTAACTCATGCCAGCGTATCTACAGCGTCATTGCCCGTAACAAATTCAACGGAAGTTGCTCATCTAACTACATTGCCATTGCCACATTCAACTTTAGTTCCGGGTCTAGTTTCATTGTCAACAGCAGCATCTGATTACGCAGCATCAAGTTGTACTAAACGAAAGAAACGCTTTGTCACAATCACAACTCAATGATTGGATAAGAGATTTGGAATTGTCCAAGGTAAAGGCCGAGCTGCACGGCTCTCGTATGCAACAATTTAAATTCCTTTCATCCGAGTCTTTAAAAATTAACTTTCTGCACTCCCATTCAAATTTCTTTCGTCGAACGGTTTCATCAGCAAGGTATCAAGGATTCTGCGATGTCGCAATGATGGATGACTACTGTTGGTTTCTCATAAGAGAAACGGATCCTAATCTGAATAAGCGTCAAAACAAAACAAATAACTTTTTCAAATATAAAATAAGATCATAGAGTTAAGACAAAACTTACATACATTGTTATCGTCTCATATGTACATATGCTAATATTTGTAGGATACTTAAGTATTATATGGCTATATTTATTTGAATGCTTATAACTTTTGTATTAGTCCATCGATTTTATTGGATGAAAGCTTATTTTTTTTTTGTAAGAGAAAAAAAAAATATTTGGAAAAAAATAAAAAGTTTTCGATATCCTTCCTCGCAAAGTACAAATTTTTTTATACTTTTACAAAAAAAAAAAGGTAAAAAATCCGTATTCATTGTTCATTACCTTCGAACCTACAGGGCCTAGGGAAAAGGTTTGTATGCATTGTTTGTAGCAAATTTTTTTAGCTTTTGTTCTTAAGATATACATGGTTAAGTGGAGCCATCTTTTTTTTTTTTTTAAATAACGGTAAATCGTAAATATCTCAAAAACATTACCACAGAATCAAAAATAACCTCGTATTTCGGAATCAGGGGGTGGTTTTACATACGAATTTCATATTCGCGTCTCTGGTGGTTTTTGGATGTAGACCAGTGTAATAAGCATCGGAAACGTTTTTACAGTGATTTTCATTTCTAAGTCTGTCGCTTCTAATATTAAGGTCACCACTGTACATATTCGGGAGCGTGTCATTATTCTGTATTACAAAATTCTGTGTGACAAAATTCTGTAAATTGCAAAAAAATTCTGCTTGAACAAAATTCTGCTTTTTTAAAATTCTGCTTTTTAAAATTCTGCTTTTTTAAAATTCTGCTTTCTAAAATTCTGCTTTCAATGTTCTGTATTACAAAATTCTGTATTAAAATATAATGTTAACAATGTTAAAGAGGTAATGTAATTATTTTGAAAAAGTGCGCACATGTACATATGTATATATTTTATTTGTTTTGTCGCAAGTTTTCATGTGGTTGTTGTAAATTATTAGGCTGTACTTAAAAACGCGCAAAAGAGTCGGATCGGTGGCATGTTGCCACCGATCAGGGCAACCACCTGGACTTGGCATGGCGTAGCCCAGGGTTATTTAAATAAGCGCGGCCGAAGGCCGCCTATGCAGAAAGGTCTTTTGTACAGAATAACTGTAGTTCGCGTAGCTGCGCACTTTTTCAAAATAATTACATTACCTCTTTAACATTGTTAACATTATATTTTAATACAGAATTTTGTAATACAGAACATTGAAAGCAGAATTTTAGAAAGCAGAATTTTAAAAAAGCAGAATTTTAAAAAGCAGAATTTTAAAAAAGCAGAATTTTAAAAAGCAGAATTTTAAAAAGCAGAATTTTGTTTTTAGAATTTTGTACATACAGAATTTCGACACCAACCCTACATATTCTATACATTTTAAATGAAAGCATGTTAAAAAGTGTGAACTATGTGCGACACTCGGTCGTTTGTTGCGATATTCGCACTTGACTCATCTTAGTGAAGAAATTTATTCATGGGAAATCTTTTATTGAGTCTTTTTACGTCTGCATTATTAATTTTCCAATTGCAAAGGTTTAGTCTCCCTTTTGGAATATTCAGATTTTAGACGTTTCCAATATTTGATATAAATAAAACAACAATGAACAATGAAATACAAAGAGTTGAATATGGACTCGTTTAGGTATCGATTTTCCCATTCCCCTTGAAAAAGTCGAATTTTTGTCATAAATCCACTCAGGCGAAGTATGTACTAGACAAGGTTGTCCTAGAGCAGACCGAGGCTACATTGCTTTGTGTAAGGATACATGATTATTATGTTTTTACCCATAATAGTCGTAATAAGCACTTCCGTCATGCATGAACTCTTGCATAGCTTTGTAGTAAAAACTAGTAATAGAGAATACTACGCAAGTACTTCAGAATCCTTGAACTAGTCACTTTCGTACTATATGGGAGACATCACCATGCGACATATTTATTATATACAAGGATAAGGACTCTGTCATGATATTTAATTTTGAGCTTAAATCTTAAGCGATTTTCCACTCACTGTTCACCAGCATCCAAAAACTGTATTATACCTTTCATGAACATGAAATGGTATTATAACTTTGGTCCGATGTTTGTAAGTATGAGAAGAAGAAGAGATAGACCCACCAATAAGTATACCGAAATGATCAGGGCGATGAGCTGAGTCGATTTAGCCATGCCCGTCTGTCCGTCTGTTGGAACGCAAACTAGTCCCTCAGTTTTTGAGATATATCGATGAAATTCGCTAGGGGCCGCCATTTTGTAAAACATTAATCATTTGTCGGAACCAGCAAGATCGGACTAACGCATAGCTCCCATACAATCGATTGTTCCGATAAATGAAGTTTAGTCTATAAATCCTGAAATTTAAGGTTTGGTACTTATTATATACGTAATGTAAACAGTGGAAATCGGCCAGATCGGACAAACACAACATAAAGCTCATGTATAATCGATAGTTCCGATAAATGGGGTTTTGGCTATAACCATTGCCATTTAATAGCGAGAAACACAAAATTTTTCAACTACAGTACTTATTATATATATAATATGTGTAGTGAAAATCATCAAGATTGGATGAATATATCGTATAGCCCCCATACAACATATTTTCCGATAACCAGGGTTTGGGCTATGTATCTTTAAATTAACAGGGTAAGACCATCAACATTTGCAAGAGTTTGTAATTATTGTAAGTAAGGATTGGGCAGGTTAAACGGTGATGCGTATTCATGAAAGGCATTAAGCCTTCGGCACAGCCGAAGACAGCGCTTTCCTTACTTGTGTTTTATTAAACTTTTAATAAAGTATTTTAAAAGTTATGTGTTTGTTAAAGCAATCAAGATAAATCACGCACCACGCAAAACATGAATAACAAAATGCACGGATGCCTGTTTAAATATTTTGCTAAGATTATGAAAATATTAAAAAAAAAATTTTGAATTTATATAAACAAAATAAACCAAAACTATGTAAACGGAATAAAAATGTATTGGCACAGAAATGGCATGGCGAACATACAAACATACACTCAAACACATGTACTTTACTGCGATTTTTCATTGGTTTTTTTTTAATTTCGATTTTGGTTTGTATTCAAACAACATGGCTGAATAAGCAATTTAATGGAATATCAAAACATGACTCAAATAACCATCGGTCGTTTGGAAAATGTGCATATAAATCCAAATGAAAAGAAGAAGTAGAAGCAACAGCAAATAAAGAGGATGCATGCAGCACAAAAAAAAAAATATAACAATAATAATAACTCGTTACGTACACAAACAACAAAGCTGCAGCAAAATTGGGCGGTGATAAATATCCAAACAACTGCAGTGCATGATGCCACGGCGTATACGTAACGCAGAGTGTTTGTGTAGGTGTGTGTGTATACAGCGCACTGCACCGTAGCATGGAATTCGTAAATATTTAGAAGTTCTGGCACGCATTTCAATAGTTCGAGAGCATAGAAAACGGCAAGGAAATAATTTTGCAAATTATGACACTAATACCTCAAGTAAATAACTTTTTTAGCGGATATATTTCGTGGCAAATAATATAAAAAAAAATAATAAAAAAAAAAGAATATCTTTCATTAAAAAATTGCACATGAAAGCAAATTGGAATCATAAAATCACGAAGGCTATCCTTTAGTGATATTTTGATTTATATTGTGCTTTATAATGTGTATGTATTTTTCAATCCCGAAATTTCTTCACTATTCTGGTGTTGCGGGGGGAAAAAAATGTTAAAAAAAGGTGCGTGGTAACAGCAGGTATTTCGTTTTGCCCTCGCTCACCATCAAACTCGTTTTATCTGCTTCTCTTCTAATTCGGAGCTTGCAGAACTTACGGTGACTCTGACCATCAAATTAGTTTAGCTTCGGCTCGCCAATTTACCCAATTTTCAATAAGCTGGTAGCTTGCTCGACTTCAATTTGTACCGCTGTACTAGTTTTTTGGGAAACCCAAATTCGGGTATATACTGAGAGCTCATTTTCGTGCCACCTAAATTCATTGGACCATATTCTGCTTACAAGATTATGCTTTATTAATACTTCGCACCATACTTGAACAGATCAGAAGACAAGCCATTAATACTAACTGCATCATCACCTAGTGTGAGCTCGAGCTAGTCATCTTCTCTGGGTTGTTGCTCCCTTTTTTAGAGGGCATGGACGTGCTTCGTTCATAATATTATCACTTCTTGAGATTAGTCATTAGGTCACAACTTTAATTTTTACGGGAATTCCATCACTCTACAAATTTTTCGACAACATTTTCGGACACCTTTACTGTTTGTTAGCGTTCATCCGAAGTAGCCAAACGCGTGGTTTGAGTACTTAAGCATATAATAATTTCAAATAGAAACTCCTAAAAAATGAAGTGGAGATCTCGGGATCCCGGAATAGAAACCGCTAGTACTAATGTGCTTAGAAATATTTGGAAGCATGTTTGCTGGCGATTATGCATCCCAAATTTTCCCAATTTTCAAAAAAGAAGAAAAATCATTTAGCGGAAATGTGGTTTCGGCTTCTACAAAGTTACGTAATATACATATGTATGCATGCTTGTGCGTGTTTAAATTTTGCATGTCTCTCTTTCAGCAGTCCATTTTAATGTCTTTATTTATTGAACCACTATACAATAAAACGCAACATTTTTTATGATCAACAGAAATGACATTTATAATGACATACAAGTAGTTTTATGCCAAATGAGTTAAGATTCAACAAGCAAGAATTCTAGATTTCTTCTAATGATAAAATAGTTCCTGGTAGGGAAGTTTCGAATGTTGGCAATTGCGAAATTTTGCATTAATTTTAATATTCGTAACCGCATTCGCAAACAATAAAAACTTAATGGGACTAGAAAATCTGAGCTGTGGAGAATGTTTTATGTATTTTTTTCGATTTCTATTAAATTATTAACATAATAAAGATTTATTAAAATTCCATTCAAACGGTTATATAAAGTAAATATCTCGATTTTAGTGACCCATCTCAACAGCTCTTTGCAGATCTCGATTTCTGATTTGGTTTGCCTAACGGTATGTTGCCTCAAAAAAATGGTGGCAGAGTTTCAGAGTTTTGACTAAACCACCCATAACAGACATAAGCAAATCCTAAGCAAGAGCAAAGCCATGCCATTCTATCCTAAGTTATTTCCTTAAAGTACTTAACATCCGATTCTGTATCAGTATCCACCCATATCTAAATTCAACATTCGCCTCAGGCCTAATAAATACATATTAATATATTTTTATGTTAAACATACATAAATTGCCTGCGCTAAATATATCTGGAAAAGTAATTTATTTACACAATCAAGAAATGTTTTTTCAGAAATTTTTATTTGATTTAAAAATTTTTTGTTTTTGCATAAGAATTATGACCTAAAATGTATATGCTTACTGATATGACTTCATTAGCATAGTTTATGAAGCATTTCTATGAATTCAAATGAATTATTTATTTAGTTATTTTTGTCTACTGAATACTCGTACATCTAACAGACTCACATTGATTAAAAAGTATAAGCAAACTAGACTTAAAGTTACTTATATCTAAGTTAAAGTTTAAGTTTATAGCATAAGTATTACATATCCGAACGCATCTTGTGAGTGGCGCATTAAATCCCTAGTTGGTTGCATGGAAATTAACATTAAATAAACGGTTTGCTCGTAAGTTGAGGCTTGATGAATGGACATTTATTGAATTAGCTATGAGTTCGCAATTAACTCTACAATTCATCACATTATAAACAAAAAGAATAGAAAAATATGTTCTTCTATCTTCTAAACTTTGAAGACTTAGGAGTTTTCGCCTGCCTGTATAGTTTGGAAGACCATTTGGCCACGACAAAGTGCGCAAAGCCATTTTTGTGAATTACTCTAAGCCGGCAACATTTTTCCTTCCAATATGAATTTTTAAAATTTTGTTGTAACTATTATCAAAACAATAAGTATAATTCGCCAAAATAATGTAGACAACTTACTTCATCCCGGACTCTGATGGCTTAATGCCGAGACCGCACTTTCATTCCCGAAATATAGAGACAGTCAATGTTGGTTCCACTAATCAAGTATGGAAAACCAGCCAACAAACGGGAGTCTCATGGGTCGGTATCTCTCCTCTCTCTTTAGAAACCGTTCTACTGCCTTACAACACCATCGAAGACTCTCTACATAGTTAGCCATGCGACACTTTTAAGCGATATTGAGTAAACTATCATTCCCCTTTGCTATGAGGTATGAACATTTGAAAGCCATAGTGCCCACCTCTCGAAAACTGAGCTATTGACAACCACTAAGTCGTCGGCCACCTTGTTGACAATATAGAGGTCGCAGGTGAATATTATATTAGACATATCCGGGGATATCTTCACGTTACCAACTGCCAGCCACTATAAAATCTACACTTGTCACCAAAGTTAGGACTTCAGTCCATTTATGGGGACGGAATATCACTTTCATAATGAGCCAAAAAGTCAAGGACGCAAGAGCATAATGAAATTCTCAATTGCAAACAGCGTCATTCCTGTAGACAATTGGCAGATGTTGATCCGCCTCCATCGTAAATAAGAAAATATATCTCCAAAGAAAATACCACTCAACCTGGGTGAACATCGGTCTAGAAATTGTAATCGCTCTCAATCAGAACTATCCAGATTAAACCCTCATTGTCATATGCCATTTAACAGGTCAACGGATCAAACTCTTCTGAAACCGAAGTCCACCCATTTTTAAGCCACCAATCTCCGGTGGCGAAGTCCCGAAGTAAGTCCTGAGCAAAGCGACGGAGAAAGACTATAGGTATTCTTGTATCCTTGAGATCGCTATATCCCTTTCGTAAAATACAGTCTTATTGTTGGCATTAGAAACTTAACTGTTTGGTTTTTGAGTTCAAAACAAAATATGGCTCATACTAATTTTTTAATTCCTTTGTCTTTATTGCTATGTTTTCCTATATTTCCCAAAAAAGTTAGTGTAGCTAAATATCGAGATGGCAGACAATTTATCTGAAAATATGACAATTTTTGGTTGTCGAGCATCTAAATCAGATATCTTCAACATGTCTTGGAAATGGACATTCAAATAGAAAAACTCATGCATATAAGTACGCAATAAACTGCATAAATATTTCTCACTTTCTTAAAAAAGAAAATCCCAATGTTTCTAGTAATGCGTTTGAGTTTCGACCTTAGCCCATAAAAAATTCTTACACGCGCGCGCACAAGAGGATACAAAGCTTAATGGGGTAAGTTCTAATCAAATAATACTGCTCTACAAAATTAAACTTTTTGCATTACCCTGGATCACCAATATTTTTTTTTATTTGCTATAGTCCCCTAATTATAAAAATGGTCGAAATTTAAAATTCTATGGATACGTTTTTTTTTTTTTTTTTTGTTTTCTAAAATTTCCCTTTTTTGAAAAGGGGGATCCATTGATTTTATCATATTTCTGGAACGGGTTGTCCAGCATATAATAGCAAATGAAATTACCTTAAAATTGTTTAAATACCATTTTTTTAAATACTTATTGGTTTCAGATTTATTTGTATCGCATTATAAAAAAATTGATTTTTTGTATTAAAAATTTTCAATTTTTTCTTCTTTAATTCGTAAAAAATCGAAAGAGACAGAAACTTACAACTTTTATTAGATGATCGTAAAACTGTGAACATTCCAAATAAGGCAAGCTTTATTTCATGAAAATCCATGGATAAACGGTAATATTATTAACAATTAAGTGAATGAAGGGAAAATACGTATTTTTAATATTTTTGTTTATTTAGCTATTTAAGATACCTTTATTAAAGAAGTTCTACAAAATGTAGTACTTGAAATATTTAAAAATGAAATATTTTAATTAATAAATGTAATTGCTACTTACCGAGAGTAGGATTTACATTTCTTTAAAATATATATACAGCTATCACAAATTGAATTTGGCGTCCAATATTGGCTCAAATTCTCAACATCTATTTTAATATAATCCTTATATGAATTTTGTAGTGAAATAGTGAAATTTCTCCGCCTTTTTGCTGTAGTGTGAAGACCACATACATAACAAAATATATTCGGGTCATTTTTGCAAACAAATTTTCTACTGGTATTATTCATTTTTTTAAAATTCACTAACCAATTAATAGTTTTTTGCTGATGTTGACAACTTGACTTTTCGCGTTCAGGAATGCTAGTTAAATAACATTGAATAAACTAAATGAATTACTTTAAATAGTCGCAGGCCACTTCGATTTACAAAAGTATGTACCTTTTTTTTCGTTAAGTTTGTCACAATCGGCGACAATATACCATACAGCCAGGCATCTAATGAGTCTGTCAATTTTGTAACCACTACCTGCGAAAGGGTTTGAAAAAAGGGGATGTTCAGTAGGTAGGTACATATAACAGTTTCTATGACGGAGTGATAATTTGATTTTTTTGTTTTTATGATTTAAGCATTCTAAGAACATCGCAAGAAATGCCTCAAGGAAAATGTTGTATATATTTGATAAGAAATATATATGACCATACTTCTTTTTTACGAAAACCCGCGTTGGCAACTTAAATTTTCCATACAGTATGAGGAATTTTTTCTTATGATCTGCGTTCTGCCTTAAGAAAAATTGACGGGGAAAAATTTCTTGAGTGTCATTATGGAGTTTTCTCATTTCTGGCGATGCCGTAGTAAGCTTAAAAAGACAAAGTTGCGCAAAATGTCATACCTAAATAATTTGTTTGTCAAAAACAATAATAGGCTTGATATGCAAAATTTTCGCTAAATTGGGTATTTTCACTTTATTGTCAATAAAACCAACACTTATTCATGTATTTTCACGAAATAAGGTTTCAATTATTTATAATGTTTACAGTTTTAAGACCGTGAAATAAAAATGGTAAGGTTTTAAAACCTTCAATTTTTTATAAATTTTTGAAAAATAAAAAACGTTCGATTTTGCAAAAAAAAAAATTTTTATGTGAATAACTCCACAACTGCCGATCATATAAAAAAAGTTTCTTATCAAGACTTGAAGAAAATTTTGCAGTGAATCCACTGGTGTTTCTCTCAACGAATTTAGATAAGTAATTTCCAAGACATGATAAAATAAATGGAAAGACCTCTGTGAAAATTCGTGATTTTAGAAAAAGAAAAAAATCTTATCCATAGAATTTTAAATTTTGGGTGTTTTTGTACTTAGGGGGCCATTATACATCGAAATTAAATAGTTAGACTTCAAAGTAATTTCCCTTGTTGACTAGTGTAACACGTGTTACATTTCTAAATGACAAACATTCTCTATCTCTATGGCGCGATATACAACAGGTATATCATCATAAACCTCCTAAGAGATTTTTGCGCCAAGCTTCTCTTCCAATTTGTGGTGTGCCGATTTGAATTTTCCCTACAAATTGGTGGGACCTACAGTTTTTTGCCGACTCCGAACGGCATCTACAAAGGAGACGAATTTTTGCTGAGAAGCCTGTCATGGCAGAAATACACTCGGAGAGTTTGCCAAACCACTGCCGAGGGGCGACCCCGTTTTGAAAAACTTTTTTCAAATCACTTTTGATGTTACCTGTACCAGGGCTCGAACCATGGACCTTCGGTGTGGTAGGCCGGCAACACTACCTTCACACCACGGCGGCCACAAACATACATACATTAATAATTGAACAGATGCTGATATGTGAATATGCGCGTATGTATATAAGTATAATAACTGATGCTCATTACAAGCGCTGTAACCTTAAATTGTTTATTACTACAACTAAATGTAGTGCTCACACAAATTGGACAACTTTTATGATCCAATATAGCAACATAGAAATTTGACTTACCCGCCGTATATCCTTCCTATATTGCATTTTTTATGATTCTGCCATTTTTCCAAAAGAAGGCATCCCTTTTTAGTTTTTTGTCTACCCCAAAGCATGTCTTGCATGATGAAACTTTTAAGCTTAAGCCGTGCATGTAAATGCTTTTTTGTATGGGTTTCATGTTTGACACGGAATTTATGCACCACTTAGGGTCATTACATGTGCAAAAGGCGTTTATAACTCTCGTCATTGTAGCCGCAATCGCTGCATACGCCCACCTCATTATTAACCCAAACAAATATTACGCTTAGTTGTCAGTCAGTGTGTGTGTGAATGTAGTGTTTTATTTTGTGTAACGGCAGTGTGGAAGAACCCTGCAGGGAACACACTAACTAGTGAGACCAATTTCTGGTTTTGAACTAGTTCGATAGTAACTTTGTAGATGTTCACTAGTTCAAATCCGTCAATTGTGTAACAATCACTGGCTATTTTGAACTGTTGTTAAAATAAAGATTTTTTACAATATACTTTAATAAAAAAAAGATTACTTTCAATTTGGGGTTTTATTTTTTTGTTTGGACCAGACCTATCAAATAATTATTATTAAAAAAATTATGTTTTTTTGAGATTGAAAAGGGCAGTATTGATTATTTTTGATTAATTTAGATCTTTTGATTTTTGTTCATTAGCGCATGTGTCTTAAAAAGAAAGCAACCATCCTTTCGATTAGTTTTCAAAGTTTTGATATTTCTTAGTTTTTATTAATCGTAAAAAATCATAATTGTTCTTAAATGTAATCCATTAATAATTGCTTCTGAAAACCAATGAACAAATCATCTAATCAATCTATTACTTATCCTTATTCTAATTTAACAGGACTGGTTTGAGCAAATATAATAAAAATATGAAGTTAAATCTTGAAATAGGAATATTTAAAATAGTTGTTTATCAAATAAAAAAGTCTTTCACCGTATTTGTTACAAAAAAAAATCGAACTCGCAAAGCACTTTTCCAATTTTTTATTTGTAAACTTGGTTAGAACTATCGCCCTAGGGCATTGAATCGTACTAGAATCAAGCTGTATAATATTTCACTAGTTCCGAAGAATAGAAAAGGTAATGCAATGGGACAATTTCTACTGCCTAGGGCATCGTCATATTAAAGTCGACATTTAATTGCATGTGAAAGAGATTGAAGAAGAATTACCAGTGGTTCCGTAGGCACTATAAGCACAACACTTCTTAACTAGAATTTTTCTTTACAAGGAAGCGACATGTGATAAACACTCTCATATGCCTTGCACTGTATTTATAACCACCATGGCGTACAATTACACACATTTGTATGCAGACGCGTGCGAAGTCTGAGACCCTCTGCGAAAAACATGAACAGGAGCAATAATGTAATATGAAGATATCGCATATTTACTATCTCCAAGTGCAAAGTTCGTTTGCTACATCCAATGTTTTCGTACTGCATTACTACATTCTTACATGTTTGAGTATTTATTTGTACAATTTACACAAGGCGTAATAAATTTTTCATTCGCTTATGCCCACACCGCGTGGCACACCTCAACAAAGTCCACGCACCACTACAAAGTTAGTACTCCAGCATTTGCGAGTATGTAAATATGTAGTATCCCTTAAGGCGTGTGCTTAAGTCTTAATATACAACCAGTAACACACTGTAGGTCTTTGGACCCACGTGAGACAATTTTTATTTTATTTATTTGATATTCAGTTTTTTATTTATTTCAAACATTTACATCAAAAATTCAATTTGGGTGATTTGATTTTGTTATGATTGAAACACTTTCGTTTTAAACAAAATAAAATTACTTTATTTGTTCAGCATTTTAAATTGAGATAATTTCTCGAAAAATTCCTCCACTTCTTTCTTCCTAAAATGTTAAAGGATATCGTATAGGACTAGTTTCTAGATCCTAGTAAAAGCATATCACGAAAATGCCCGGATTGTAAAAATCGAAAAAATTGGCATCTTTAATACATACATACATATTCACATGGTTGGCTGTATGTGTCTACATGGTTGATTACAAGGCGTAGGCTTGTAAACTACGAATTGCGAATGTAATAACGCCTTTTTGAAATAGAGTTAAAATTAACATTTTATAATGTTGCTCTGCGCCAGGGTACCACTAGTTTGTGTTATTAAAATACAATGTAAGCGAACAATGCCCTGCAGGAATTTTGCCTAGAACTAACAAATACAAAGCTAAGTCGTGTAATGCCCGCACTACTTCTAATTTAATACCTAATAGACTGGGCCATAGACTGGTGGATTGAGATTCAATCGGGTCACTATAGCATATATCTCCCATACAACCGATCGTAGGAGGTAACCGAAATAAAAGGCTTATGACCATTTCTCCCTCATTTTTAAAGATTAAAACTTGAAACTTGGTGAGATATTTACTTATAGATGGTAAAAGAAAATTAAATGTATTGCTGACAAAGTTTTAGAGAACTTTAAACAATGCGTATTTAAGTTTGCACGTATTCATGAAAGGTATAAAGCCTTCGGCACAACCGAAGACAGCGCTGTCCTTACTTGTTTTTAACTGATATTAGAGAAAATTTGCAACGATTTCTACAGTGGTAATATGGGATGACATATATTGATGTTGTTTTCGTTGACTTTGCAAAACTTTATTACTAATAATTTTCTACTATTGTGATTTTTCTACTACCATTTCTTCCAAAAATGAAGAAAATAATCGCCCCCTCAGAACTGAAGAAATATTGGACGTGCTTAATTTGCCCGAAGTTCAAACGCATTTTTTTTAGATTTCCGTAAAATTAAGATCGAATGAAATATTTCTTACCTTCTTTTGTCCGCTTGTCTAGCGTAAAATGTAAATGTATAATAAGTATATTCTCTTATAGTAAGGAAGTACAGAGTGTGCTACTATAAATAATATATAGCCCGAAAGCTCTTGAAAACTATTTGCAAAAAGTTAATTATCAACATTTAGTGAAAATGAGTGATAAAGACAATAAAAAAGACCACAATAAGGCAATTGTGGTACCCTACGACGATATTGACATTGAACACGTGCTTAACTCGCATGTGGCTAGCGAAGAGATGAGTCAAGTTTTAAGTCGAGCGAGAAATTTGCGAAAAAGTGATGGTGCCATTGAAAGAAAGAGATCAGACTCTAAGAGAAGACGTAAAAAATCTACAAACTCAGAATCAAGTGGTTCATGCTCCTCATCTTTAGCTCAAAACAGTTCCATCAAAATCCAAAGTGACACTACAAATTAAAATTACTCTTTCCAATCATTAATAACCCAAATGGAAGAACTAAAAAGTGCTCTTTCCCAATTACAAATGGACAAAGAAATGCATTACGAAGTAAAATTAATACAACAACAATGAATACACAAAAACAACGAGACAACAAGTACTATACCAACTATAACAACAGTTACGCAAAAGTAGGTGCAGCAGTTGTCGAGAGCAGTGCAATGAGTATTGAAGAGACTGGAACTACACCTGATTCCATTATCTCCAACGCAACAACAAACATTAACATTCAAAATGAAATAGTGAATCCAACTGGTGAGAATATTGATTCTCCAATTTCTGATACTTTCGCAGTATATAGCGGAGCACCATCAGCAGCAGTGAGCCAACTAACGCATTCCATCAGTTGTAAGAAGATGCCAAGCCATACGGCTAGGCAAACCACAATAAACCTACTAAGCAAAACAGTAGACCACCAATTTTTGTGTGCTTTAACCTGTCACAAAAAGAGACGAGAAATAAGTTCTCTCAACTGCTAGGTGTTAAAAACTTTGTATATAATATTGTGAACAATAAAACTTTGCGCATTATCACCTTTATTTATGATGACTATAAAAAAATCAAGAAATGCCTTATTGAAGGTAATGTAAAATTTTACACCTTTACACCCAATGAAGAAAACCCCGCAACTATAGTAATGAAGAAGTTATGTGAAAGTGACGAACGTGGTGAAATTTTGGATTATACTCGTATTAACGAATTAAAGCTAAATATTGAAATTATTAATTAAGTTAAATTTTAAAAAATAATTGGCTTTGTAAAAAATTTGATATTGAAGAATTTTACAAAATTAAATGTATACTCAATTGTAAAATAAGCCTTGATAAACCTAAACTACTAGTACCCACGCAGTGTAAGAACTGTCAGCGGTATTCTAATGTAGCAAGCAATTGTCATATGCCGTATAGATGCGTCAAATGCGGACAATCACACGGTCCAGGGAATTGTACCATACCTGTCAAAGAAAAAAATAATAAAGAGTATGTATATACAGATCAAATAACAGGGAAAATTGAGAAACGAACAGGTCTACCATTAAAATGCGCGAACTGGGACCAAGAAGGCCACTCTGCAAATGCTAGGGTATGTCCGGTTCGCATTGAAATTATTAGACGAAGAGATAATCGAAAAAAGTACTGCTTACAGTAGATGGCAAAAGTATAGCCTTCGCAGCCATGTACAATAGACTGAGTATTACAGACAAACTTTGTACCAGTGATCTAAGGAAGGTCTTAAATGCGATGAGTGCAAGAACGAATGAAATTATCTTAGGCGGAGATTTAAATGCGCGCCACCCTAGTTGGGGTGACACATATGTAAATGCAAACGGAAGAGTTCTGCACAATTGGCTTGCAGAGTGCCCCTTACTTCAAATCATGCCTACCAAAACTCCCATTAGCCCGTTTATAGATGTATTCCTGGTGTCCCCCTTTGACAACGTTAGCTTTGACGAAGCAGATGACCATCAAGCCAAGCTACGAAAACATATTTTTGAATCTGACCACAAAGCAGTAGAGATAAGCCTAGACAGGTCGCAAAATGATATCCTAAGACAACCAGCACGACAAATATTTGACTATAAAAAAATTGACGTTGATAAATTTAACCAAGAGCTTCATGCAAGGCTAATAGATAAATGTTTGCCAACAGAGGGCGTAGTCTCCACAACTGAAATAGAAAACTGCATATCTCACATGAATTCCGCTTGGAGCGAAGCCATTAACTCTCATGCAGTACCAAAAATTTAATTTCGCAGCAGAGGACTGATTTCCCTACCCATGGTTATACTAGACCTCATTAAAGAAAAAAAAAACTATGAAGGGCGGCATCGAGGTGTGTTCAAAAAGTATCGCGAATTTTGGATTTTCGCTGGTTACGTATATTCGAATTTCGAATTTTTTATGGCGTTATGTTGGTACTCATGTCTCTCACTTATGCCGACAAGCTCGGCCATTTAGAATGTTCAGTTAATTGTTGACAGCTGCTTTGCTTGCACGTGTTTTGGATCGTCTTCGATTTTTACCTATTTTTTTACCAAAATTGCTCAATTGTGACCAAAAACAGCATCGCATGAACATTGCTAATGAGATGTTAAACTCTGTCCGCGACCACCCAAATTTGCTCCAGAGGGTCATAACTGGTGACGAATCGTGGGTTTATGGTTATGACGTGGAAACCAAAGCTCAATCATCTCAATGGAAGCTGCCGCACGAACCAAGACCGAAAAAAGCGCGCCAAGATCGGTCAAATGTGAAAGTTTTGCTGACAGTTTTCTTCGATTGCAGGGGCGTGGTGCATCATGAGTTCTTGCCACAGGGAAAAACGGTCAATAAGGAATATTACCTGCAAGTTATGCGCAATTTGGGCGAAGCAATCCGCCAGAAACGCCCGGATTTGTGGAAGAACAAAAATTGGCTTTTGCACCACGATAACGCCCCTGCTCACGCATCGTTGCTTGTGCGCGACTTTTTGGCCAAAAACAACACACTAATGATGCCGCAGCCACCGTATTCCCCAGATCTTGTTCCCTAAACTGAAGAGGCCCATGAAAGGACGACGTTACGCTTCTCTTGACGAGATAAAGACGGCATCGAAGGAGGAGCTGAACAAGATACAAAAAAAATGATTTTTTGAAGTGCTTCGAAGATTGGAAAAACCGTTGGCACAAGTGTATAATATCTCATGTGGATTACTTTGAAGGGGACAAAATAGATATTCATGAATAAATAAATAAATAAATAAATAATAAATAATTTTTGAAAAAACACAAAATTCGCGATACTTTTTGAACACACCTCGTATACTCGTAGATATACAGACCCTGGGCGAAAAGCAATACTAACGGTCACAATTCGAAATATTAGTGGGATTGTATCAGATAGAATTTGCATAAACGAAGAGCATTACTGGGAAAAATATTTTGCCGAAATACGCATGAACTCTAATACCTATGAAAAAATTAAAAACTTATGTGGTCTTAATAATTTAGTGCAGCTACCAGAACTAGAGGTAGAAGAAGTAAATATTTTAGACTTTGAAGGCGGAGTCCGGCAACCAAACGGCACTTTAATTATGCGAAGCCAAATAGATAAGGTAAATGCTCTTGCATGCAGTTTTGAACAGGTGCATAGACAAAACTCAAACTTCGGCAACATTGAGTTACCGATAATCAGATTTAGTAAGTACCTTACGGCTGATAGAAAAGCTGATTTAAGTCAGGTGAACAAAACAAATGAAGTAATTTACACCGAACAGGGCATAAAGAACTACAAACAACTTACAAATGCAGAAGAAGTGGAAAACTCAATTTATTTACTTAACAATAAAAAAAGTGCAGGAGAGGATAGTATCTCAAATTTCCTACTTTGTAAAACATATTCTTAACTATGGCGTTTTTTGGCTATTTTATTTAATCTTGCATATAACATAGGATTTTTTCCTCAATCCTGGAAATTCGCTAAAATTATTCCATTACTAAAACCACAGTCCAATCAAAAATCAGTTCGCAGTTACCTTCCCATCTCATTGTTATCCAACGTGGGCAAACTCTTTGAAAAATTTCTATTAGAAAAAATTTAAAAACATACAACTGAGGACAATATACTCAAAGATACACAATTTGGGTCTCGCACCTATCATCGTCGCTGGCCAACAATAGCAGTAAGCCTTGACATAGAAAAAGCATTTGATACAGCATGGAAAGAGGGCATTTTATACAAAATTTATTAGCTATTTAAATTTAATATATATATATCTCTCGAATCATACACAACTACTTGCGTGACAGAAGTTTCTTTGTAAGCATAAATAACAACTGCTCTATGTAAGGAGACTTTGCAGCAGGCGTACCACAGGGATCTCTACTAGGTCCGATCTTATATAACATTTTCCTAGGGGTCTACCTGACCCCCCCAACATCAAATTCAAATGTGATAACACTTATTTATGCAGATGATATAATGGTACTAGGATCTCTACAAAATGCCTCCAAGGCGAATAACATGATTAACAACTAGATGAATTATCCATATTCCTCTCTAAATGGAAATTAAAAGTTAATGTATCAAAATTCGAATGTATTGCACTCAAAGGACTACACAAGTATCTTTACCCAAATGCCAGAATCTTTGTTCCTAATATTCAAATAAATGGAAATCGTATTTCTGTAAAAGAACAAGTTAAATATCTTGGAGCCGTACTTCAGAGTAAATTTATTTTAAGCCTTCACTTTGACTATGTTATCAAGAAAGCAAAAAATATGTTCTCCTCATACATAAACTTAATAAAACGAGCTAAGGATTTAAAGTCGAGTATAAAAATTAATATCTACAAACAAATTATACGACCAATTTTATCATACACTTTCCCTATATGGTTTAGCATTTCCTCAGCTCAAATAGAGAGATTGCGTATCTTTGAACGATATATTTTAGGATTATATAGCGGTCTAAATCGCCAACCTTATCGTAGAAGTCAGCCATTTAGAAAAAGAATTTTTAACTGAATTCTCTATAAAAAATGCAAAATTAAACGCATAGATAAATTTCTTATGGATAATGCACTACGATTCTTAGAAAATATAGAATTCCCTATAAATGATAGTTATTTGTCACCTATATATATAAATATACTAGAAAGGCATAATATGCTATATAGAAACACAAAATTGATGTTCTATCATAGAAGATTTAACTCATACGATATAAATGAAAATGTGGTTTATAATGTAAAACAATACATAGGTCAGTAAGATAAAATAATAAATGTACACTGAGCAGCATGGATATGCGTGGTTGTATTCTGTTTCGATAATTGTAATTTTCATCGGTTTTTGCTTCTGTGAATTTGTTTATGCTGATCGTACAGGAGTATAAGTTGATGTCTAGTACGAGGACTGTGGGTTGTGTTCTGGAAGTGAATGTGGAGTTCGCGAGAATCAGCCAAGACTTCCTAAGGACTTTGCATCGGTTTCGGAGCATAGCTCGAAGTTTAGTGAATTGGACCTTAGCATATGTTTTTGTGGATTATTATTTGGAATAGTTTCTTTGAGGACAGAATTTGTGGGATTGTGGGGGATACACGTATGCGTGCTTAGGCTGTCTAGTGTATGTAGGAATAAAACGTCAAAGGTATGAGAACAATACCTATATTCTAGTCAACAGTCACTAATATTATTGAATTATACTTTTATTCTTCCTCTACTGTAAGTTAAGTAAATAATGATATCCTTCTTTTCGCGTCCTTTTTGTAGAAATGTAAATGAATAACCTAATTTAACTGAAACAAAATTAAGGTATACGGTCTAGAATAGGGCAGGCCGATACGAACATAGACTATGTAATATTGGAAATCCTAGATAAAAGCATTTAGCTTGCTAGGACTAAGTAAATCTAAATGTAATGTATGTTATAAAATTGATGTAATTTTTATGGGCAATAATGAAATGAAAAACTTAGTAAACCTTGATAGGTTACACTCTTCGTTCGTCTGTAACCACATTTCATCGTATTACCTTCCTCTAGCATGATTCTTACTTGACTACTAGGTTTTTATTTGTATGAATCAGGCCCGTGCGCACGGGGGGTTTTGGGGTTTCAAAACCCCCAAAGGGTTTTTACTGCCTGCATTTTTGATAAAAACTGGTTTTCGGGTTTTAATATTGTAATTACTCGTCTTAAAGTGCGTGAAATTTCCTAATTGTGGAAGGGGGCTGAAGTGAAATAATGCAGCTACACTCCCACTCCGGCATAAGCAGGCAGCTACAGGCTGCGACTTGTATCATTCTCTCCTTGACAGCGCTTAAGGCTGGACGTGTACCTGAGTGGTTTTCAAGATTCTGCTACAGGCGAAATATGGTCATTTTTATTTCCAATGTAGTAAATGGCTCTATTGACTGTCTTAAAAACTTGAATTCTACATACAAACATATTGAATGAGTGCCCGTTATTTCATTGGGCTTATAAGACCTTATTATGTTAAATATGCTTCACTTATGAGAGCGCTGGTAGGCTTAAGTTTCTACTAAAAAGCTTGAGATTGCGGTTTCCTCTTGAAGTTTACAGGCTTTCATCGACAATTCCAATCAATTATTAACCTTCATTTTGCCAATCTATTTTTTGTTTTGTACTGCGACAACTTAGTCACTTTATTAAAATCTTTACGATCAAGCCCAGTGGGAGTAATTGCGCTGTCTAACCACTAACCCAATGTCGTTTTTTTTTAATGGTGTTCATTTATGGCTGCTGATTGCAAATTCACCTCTTTGTATGAGTGATGTGGATCCTTGTTGGAACGAAAAGGCTTTGAGCGCATACACTTACATACATACATAATAACATTATACATCAGTCAACTTACCTGTTTTATGTATATATGTCAATCTACAGCTGTCTCCTTTTTGTGGTACTTTTTTCAATTTGCCATTCGACGTTGCTATATTTCGCTGCTTCGCTTGTTTTATTTGTTTAATGTGTGCATGTATATTCGTAGTTAGTCGAGTTGTGCTTCGTATGCTATAATTATGCAAACTGTTTCTAGCGAAAGTGTCACAAGGGTTGGTCTTTTGCCTTTTGCGTAGTTCTCTAATCGGCCTTCATAAAAAGGTTATGTAATCAAACCGTCAATTTACTTAAAGCTGTGTTAGAGCTAAGGTTTATTTTCGTATATGTAAGTCTATGTGTAAATGTATTTGTGTACAACTTTAGGTTCGAATCTCTGTAGTTTCGTGTGATTCGCTTTACTACGGCTGGTAGTTATTGCTTTCTTGTTGCGATTGAAATAGAATTATTTATCTGGAAAGATGAGAATCGTAGATTATTTTATGCAAATTTAATTTCAACTATTTAATTGAAATTGATATTCAAGAGTATTAGATTTGTGTGCAGATAGGATAAGTGAGCATCTATATAATTTGTGAAAGTTATTACTTTACATATGATAAAAAAAGAGTAAATACTTTAAAGTCGAACATTATCACATGTAAGATTTGCTTAGATACAGATATGTATGTGTAATTGTAAATATGTACATACAAGGTACATTATTACTAACAATATAAGAACAAATGAACATTTTTATGGAGAGACAGACTTTAACTTACTTTCGACAATATTTATAAAATCTCTCATGATTAAATCTAGAAAAAGGATAAAAGCAACGTTGCAAAAAAAATGTTTGATTTCCACTATGCTTTAATGGATTATCGTCGAATCACTACAACAAGATGAAAATCTTCCAAAGTAGGGAGATGGGATCAATCAACTATATAGTGGCATAATTTTTTGGCGTGCTATGTTTCTTGTATATAACACCGCGTTACGCACATTCTGTCCTATGAACCGAAGATACTTTTTCGGAAAGGGGAGAAAAAAAAAAAAACTTGTATCGACGATTTTCATCCAATCGCGCTGAATTTTTGCAGGTAGACTCGTGGAAATGTCTGTATCACGTCAAATTTAAAAAAAAAATAGATTTTTATCAATTCTCAAATTTTCCTGAATTTGATCTTTTTTTTGAAATTTTTTTTTTCACTTTTTTCGGCATAACTTGAAGGGACTCCAAATTTTTAAACTGCTAAAGCGTTTCGGAAAAAAAAAATAAATTGTTTTTCGACCCATCCTACTCCATAGTTTTGTAGTTTATCAAGATTAACTTTCTTACACTAAACTGTTTATGACTTTTACAACACTTACAACTGGTATGACAGATGAAACATTTCTCTCTCTATGGCGCGATATACAACAGGTATATCATCATAAACCTCCTAGGAGATTTTTGCGCCAAGCTTCTTTTCCAATTTGTGGTGTGCCGATTTGAATTTTCCCTACAAATTGGTGGGACCTACAGTTTTTTGCCGACTCCGAACGGCATCTACAAAGGAGACGAATTTTTTGCTGAGAAGCCTGTCATGGCAGAAATACACTCGGAGAGTTTGCCAAACCACTGCCGAGGGGCGACCCCGTTTTTGAAAAACTTTTTTCAAATCACTTTTGATGTTACCTGTACCAGGGCTCGAACCATGGACCTTCGGTGTGGTAGGCCGGCAACACTACCTTCACACCACGGCGGCCGCCATTGATGAAACATTGGATAATGGAAAAAGGGTTAAAAATCGATTCAAAGTCTTTCACACAGGCGGACAGACGGACACTACGAGCTTTATACTTTATACATAAAAAAAAAAATTCTGACGTGTACATGAAAATCGCCGATATGCGTGTAAAGGGGAGAACCCTTTCCAAGAAAGTATATTTGGTTCATAGGACAGAACTAAAGCTCGTTTTTGTAACGCAGTGTAATTTGTCGACGGATGAGGGAGAGAGCAATGTATTTTTGAAAATTTGTTTCAATAACGTTCCATCTCAGCTGTACTGTGATTTCTTCTTTGCGCTATTCTCTTAAGCTCAAATTTTTAGTCGAAATTAATATAATATATATAAAATTTTCATTTATATATTTCAGGGATAGGTACTTGTCGTACAAATAACGTTCTACCCAGTTAGGGATCATTTAAATAAAAAAATGTTTCCTTATTGCTTAAGAAATATTACTCACAATTAGTAATTTGGTTGGATTTATTCAAGTAAAAATATTTTTTTTATTTGATATTTTATATTTTATTAATATGTTTATTCTGGAACAGCAATTTAAAACATATTATTTGCTAGTACTAGTCATGATACAGTTAAATTTTCGTATGACTAAAGAAAACTGAAACTTTTAGGTTGAAAGGAGAGGTAAACATTTCTAATTTAGAGGTATTGAACTCTATTTATGTCAAATGCGTTTCTCATGGAAAGGTAGGAAACTTTCAGCTGATGAATGATCGTTATATGGAGATTGAAACCGCTTCAAACTTTAAGTTACGGTCGCAAAACTGCTTCGCTATAAGGAAATATTCGCTATAGGGAAATTCGTAATTCGTTATATGGAGATTACAATACATACACAATAGACCCAAAACACAGTGTTCTTATAATTGCACTTCGTTATATAGGAGTTCGTTATAGAGAATTAGTTACCGGTTTTTTTTCTTCTTTTTTTAAAGCACTTATATGAAAACTATAAGCTATATGGCTGCTCACCATGTTTAAATAATAAATACCTTGCCAAACCGTTTACTATATTTATTCGTCTTTCAATATTCAAACCCTTAAACTGTTTTATAACAACCATGCAACTTTTGTAAAAAGGGAAGAATGCCCCTTGAATAGCCCTTTACAACTTTTGTTTCGAAACGCTACTAAAATTGTATAATAATTGTGTGTTCACATAAGATTGACCAAAAATAAAACTTGTATCTCCAAAAAAATTTATTATTATTTTTCGATACTCCTTACAATTTCTGAAGGTTATATTTCTGTGTTTTAATGCGAAATTATGTTGAAAGGAGCCCATAGCAAACCCAGATCTCCACTGTGCACGTTTTCTCGTAAAATTTAGCTGAAAGTGTATGAATATTCCTGATAGCTGCCGAGTACAAACAAAACTTGTCACATGAAATATTTCATGAGCACTTTTTATGGCCTTTCTGTGCTTCTTTGACTTCGCACCCAGCTTAGAATCAAAAATCCTATAAAAAATTAATGAAACTGTGTATGGATTACAAAAAATACAAACGAAGTTTGGAAAATCGAATCGTGCACGTATCGGTTGTTAAAGAAAAAAGCCGTAACCAAACGCCAACAAGCACAAAATCGATTTGGAACGAATTGTTAGCTTAGCCGTGTCCGATACAAGCAAACATGTACCTGCCATCAACAGACAGCTTGCGCTGCGCCAAGCTATTATCTTTTGAACGCTTAAATGTTGGCTGAAAAAGTTAAAAACAAAATAAGAGCAAAATATTTGAATAACTTAAATGTAAATCTGAGCTATACATCTTTGTAGTTTATTGTGTTGTTCTTTAAAAATATTTTTGGACAGCAATCGATTTTAGTCCTATTAGGATCATAAAAGAATAACGTATCTATCCATCAACTGCCTGCGAGTTCGAACGGTTGAATGATTGTTGGTGCAAGTGCAGAATGCGGAAACGCCAAGGCTGGACACATGCGAATTGGTTGCCTTCATAATAGCTCGTTACTAAGTTAGCTGAGTGGCAAGCTTAACAAAGCATCACGCAACGTCAGTTGAAGAGTAGCCTCATATGCCTGAGCATTTTTTGTGATGTGGCATGCAACATGCAACACGAGACTCCCACTTATCAATGCGGCATCTCCGAAAGATGCGCCTGATACGCGCTAACAAAGCACAGCTGGAAGACAATAAAACTTGTGGGTAGAACCTGATTGGCTACTGGACAGTGGCCACCTTGCTGAAAGTGAACAATACAAATTACAGACACCGAAGCGGAAGTAAATTCACATTGCCAGCGAAAAACAAGTAGTCGTTGGGATTGAGGTGTTCTGTTAATACGAATGTGCAGTGTGCGAATAAGACTACAAAGAGTACATTGTTAACACATATAAATGCACCTCCAAAAAAGACTAGGCAACGGTGCGTTTCGTGAATTTCTTTATAGAGATTTTTTGTTGTAGCATCTGGAACAAAGAATTCGACGCAAGGTAGCGAAATAATGCAAAAGTCTTTAGAAATTTCTTTAAATTCATTCAAGATAATGGAGCATTTCCTCCTCCCACGAACACAAAAAAAAAAAAAAAAATGGTGTCAGTGAATAGAAGATATAGAAAGCGTCTTTCAACAGTTTTGTATGCTGCCATATAGTATATCTACTTTGTGGCCTAACGGTAGATAGTAACGGCACCATCCGATGGTCCATTATGCTACAACTTGCAAAAGTATTGAGCTAGCTCAGAAGTTGAAAACAGAGACACTCTGTTAAACAAAAGGGGCGAAATCTGAAGACAACGATGTTCACTCTTGAAAGAAAGCATAGTATGCAAGTTTTATATCCGAGGTGTCATTGCAAAAAATTTAAAATTTTGAAACGGTGGTACTATTCGTTTTTTTAATGAAAAACTTGCACAATTATTTCCTGATATCATATAACTTCTCGAGATATTATATTAAACTAGCCCTTATGTGTTTTCAAGAATTGCATTGTTCTCACGAGATTGATCACCCAGGCACAAGCTTTTCGTCGCTGTCAACGATAATTTGGATAATTTTTATTTTATGGAGTTTTGATATTATTTTACCAATTTCTATGCCGTTCTTTTACAAGTTTACTCTCCAACGTGAACATTATAAAAAAAAATCACATCTAATACATTCGCAAGTTAATGTCGGGGCGTGCTTAAAAGAATCTACAAGCAGGTTCAATTCCCACGCGGACGCGCTTCTTTCGTTAATCTTCAGAAATGAATGCATATGTTGCATGGCATATTCCCAGCAAGTAGGAGTAGTAAATTTTTATATAATATTTTTTGGTTATTTTAAGCAATATAAGCTGGGAAGTAGAGCTTTTACAGGATCTCAACCGGATGCAGGTATATCGAACGAAATGTGAACCAAAACTAGGTATTTTGACTGCAGTACTTGGCTTTATTCGGGAACATGGTCAGGCTCACTTCACGACCATTTCGGCACCATTTCGACACTGTTTTCGAGATCGCGAGCGAACTCATAAATGCACAAATTTTGGTACGTTATTATTCGCGAACGTGGAAAATGTGGATTTTATTTATATTCACGAACGCAAGTGAATGTCTCACCCTGGTAAAAACCACATCCACTGCACTTTTCTGTGATATCTGTAATGTGCAGACATCGCCTGTAACAACGAAAACAATACTAGTAAAAGTTTTGTTGGTAGTGCAACTGATCAGTTCACCAAGAAGTTAATGACTATGCCCAACCATTGAAGCAGTTTAAATGTTTTTAGAAAATGTCGTGCTTTCAATGATGGTATTTATGTATACATGTACCGTAATTTAAATGTCAAACTTGTACATAAGTGGCGCTTTGCTAATTTGGTTCATCGACGTATGCACGAAGCCGCTCAGTCAATAGTCACAATCAGCGATGAATATTGAAGCAAAGTTAAAAACTCAAGAAGTAGAAACATTCGAAAATGAAAGGCACATCAGTAAAAGATTGAAGGGAAATTTAACCTCAAAATCAACAGCAATACGATACAAGATGTCTGATGTCAGTAATGATTTTCCGCACAATGAATGTATATTCACCGTTACCCCAGCCTATTCATTGGAGTTTGCGTAAAGCTCACCGTTCTCTTACTGGCGCCGTCGACACTTTCGAACTGTTAACGTTTTCTTATTGTTGGTAGATAATATGGGCGCAATCTGCGTTGTTTTATGTTTATGTGTATGTAGGTATGTACAGCGATTTCGTTGGGAGCATACACCGATTATGTTAAAGTAGGTTACAAGCTAAGTGACTTGCTGACGGACTTGTCGTTTAAATGAGTAACGATGGACTGGAAGACAAAAAGCGCATGTAAATGCATACTTTCCGATATATATATGAAGATGTTTAGTACATATATACAAAGTCACTGGCATATTTAGCTGATTAGTTGCATGAGTGAGCTATTGTGAGAATTTAAACAAAGTAACCAAATAATATATTCTAACTGTAGTAAGCGACTTTGCTCAGCCTGAGGCTACAATCTGAATGAGTCTGAGTATAAAAAGTGCACAACATTCTTTGACTGCTAAACCAGAAGTATGAAATGAAGGCAATACCTGTAAATATGTGAGCGCGAAAGCACAAAAAAAAGAAGATCACAACAATGCATCTGCTACAGACTGATAAGCACTCTTGGTCTCACGTCAGCAATTTACATGGTACATATATAAGAAGCTAAGGTTCCCGTTTCGTTAGCAAGTGGCAGCATTATACTTCAAAAAACGTGTATCTATACTTCCTGATTATACTTCATTTATTAATTTATGTATATATTTTTTAAATGTTTATTTAATGTTAGTATAAAACATTGTTTATATACAAATATACATGAACGTAATTCACCATTGCGGAATCCAAGGGCCGAATTGTGTAATTCGTGATGGAATCGGAAATCGTATCAAAAATGTTTACGTTACGAATCGTACAAGGTCGCGCAAAAGTAATCCTCTTATCAGAAAATGCTATAAATTTTGCGATTGGCCCCTAAAGTCAGTTCTGTTTTGACATTTGTTTAGTAAACACATGTGAAATACACGTTAATAAACAATGTTACGCTACACTGCTCCAGAACGCAGAATATTGCTGACTATTTATTTGACCAATAATCGGTCGGGGCCAAACGGTTACTGTGAATGGTGAGCGCTACAGAGCAATGATCAACGAGTTCTTTTTGCCGCAACTTGATGAATTGGGATTGGAAAACATGTGGTTCCAACAAGACGGTGCAACAGCACACACTGCACGTGCCACAACCGATATGCTGAACATCGGAAGCTTACTTTTACGCCACCTTGTATAAGGGCCATTATTGGTATCGCGATACACGTTCACAATAGTATCGTAATCTTTGACTAAATGTTAAAAATATGAATAAACATTTTGTTGTGCCGTTCAAACGTTTTAAATACAATTTTGATGACCATTATTTCACCTTTCTGTTTTGTAGATCGTCGAGCCCTTCTTTTCTCTTCTTCTTTAAATGGTCACCTAACCGGCTTGGCGATTTTGACCGTCCATAATAGCTCTCTAGTCATTTCTTCGTTGTGCCAAGTGGCGCCAATTCCACCGGCGGATGCCGATAAGAATACCTTCTTGGCCGGAACATCTTCGTTCATTCGCACAACGTGACCTAGCCAGCGAAACCGGTGGGTTTGAATTCGCTGAACTCTGTCGGCGTTTTCGTAAAGCTCAAAACTTTAAATCTTGTTCGGTATTCGCCGTCGCCAACGCGTCCAAAAAATCTTTCTAAGAACTTTACTGTCGAATACTCCCATGCTTCTGCAAAATATAGCAATATGGGTGCGAGGAGTGACTTATAGAGTGTTATTTTCGTTCATCGAGAGACGACTTAACTTCCCAATTGCCCACTTAAAAAAGAAGCTACGCTCTTCGAAGAGCAGGTAAAGTATGGCGAAGACGCACCGTTGTCAAACACTCGAAAATCACGCAAACGGTGAAGGCTGCGATGATAGAAACTCGGACTAATACATCCTATATACTGATACATATATATATCCAAGCTCGGGTATAACCGAACAAAGTAAAACTTTTTCAAATACAAAAGTTCTGGATCTACTTTGATTGAGTTAATATGTATTTCAGAGCTTTATTACTGTAGCTTTGTACGAAAAGGTCATCCTTTATCTCATCTCATGTTTGGTACAATTTGTTGATTTTTTATGTGCATTTACATAGTATTTTTGGGGAAAAATTTCCATCGTGCACCTTCTTTTCGCTTTTCCAAATTTACTGATAGCATTTTGAGATTATTTTCAAAAGTAGGCGTAGATATCAATCGATTGCGTTAAATTTATTTTAAAAGGGTTTTGACTTATGAATAATAATATTTGTAAAACTCACTTAATCACAAATGCGAGGTCTAAAACCATTTACATATATTCCAAAAAAATAAATGCAGGTCACAATTTCAATGAACGCCTCAAATTTGGTCACTATATCCAAATTTACTGAAGTTATATGGTTCACAGAGGGAACGACGGACATGGCTTAATCAATTTCTTTTTTCATTATTTATCCAACAATATTTTTTATTTATTAAATTATATTTATAATCCTCCTTTTTCTTAGTGTTTTTTTTGTAACTCAAAAATCAAAATCTTGTTAGTTTACATTACTTTCTTGCCGATTTTGGTCGGTATTTACGGTGTCGATTTTACTCAATTTCGGTTTTTCGTTATACTGAAAAATTTCTCTGAAGGCAGTTAGCAGATGTTAACGCGTTGTCGGCGATATCAGCTTTAGATATGACGACATGAATGGATAGTTTTTATGTATATACAGATATTGTAACCATAAAACAGCTGTTTTCATGAAACCTACTTGATACTGGATAACTCGAAATTTTGAAAAACTTTTATAGAAACTAAAATTTGAATATAAGTGTCGTGTAATACACTTTTAAATAAAGCCTTCCGGAACGATTGCAAATTTATGAATATGAAGTATGATTTACTAAACGAGAAATTCGTGGTGATTACACTGACAAAATTTCTGTAAAGTGCCTTATTTCACTTTTGTTTATTGGATAAATGATAATACAAATGAAAATTTTTATCCATAATCAAATCTTAAGACCTTTTTAAGTCTACATTAAATCTGACTATAGCGTGGCGGTGCAAAATGACCTTGAACAACACCGCCAGCTCGGTCAGAATTGGGAAGTACCTCTCCGAGCCGTTCGAAACTAAACGAGGTTTCAGACAGGGTAACCCCCTATCGTGCGATTTCTTTAATTTAATGCTGGAGAAAATAATACAAGCTGCAGAACTTAACCGCGCTGGAACAATATTTTATAAAAGCGTGCAACTGTTGGCATATGCTGACGATATTGATATCATTGGCCTTAACAACCGCGCCGTAACTTCTGCTTACTCCAAATTAGAAAAAGAAGCGGAGAAAATGGGATTGGTGGTGAACGAGGGCAAAACGAAGTACCTTCTGTCATCATGCAAAGAGTCAGCGCATTCACGCCTTGGCAACCAAGCCACTGTTGGAAGCAATAGTTTCGAAATAGTAAAGGACTTCGTTTACCTGGGAACCAGCATTAACACCAACAATAATGTTAGCCTAGAAATCCGACAAAGAATTACTCTTGCAAGCAAATGCTACTTCGGACTGAGTAGGCAATTGAAAAGTAAAGTCCTCTCTCGACGAACGAAAATAACACTCTATAAGTCACTCATCGCACCCGTCCTGCTATATGGTGCAGAAGCGTGGACACTAACAACATCTGATGAGGCGGCTTTGGGAGTATTCGAGAGAAAGGTTCTTCGAAAGATTTGTGGACCTCTACGCGTTGGCGACGGCGAGTACCGAAGAAGATTTAATGATGAGCTGTATGAACTTTACGCAGACGCCGGCATACGAGGTGTGTTCAAAAAGTATCGCGAATTTTGAATTTTCGCTGGTTACGTATATTCGAATTTCGAATTTTTTGTGGCGTTATGTTGGTACTCATGTCTCTCACTTATGCCGACAAGCTCGGCCATTTTGAATGTTCAGTTAATTGTTGACAGCTGCTTTGCTTGCACGTGTTTTGGATCGTCTTCGATTTTTACGCGAAATTCGTACCAAAATTGCTCAATTGTGACCAAAAACAGCATCGCATGAACATTGCTATTGAGATGTTAAACTCTGTCCGCGACGACCCAAATTTACTCCAGAGGGTCATAACTGGTGACGAATCGTGGGTTTATGGTTATGACGTGGAAACCAAAGCTCAATCATCTCAATGGAAGCTGCCGCACGAACCAAGACCGAAAAAAGCGCGCCAAGTTCGGTCGAATGTGAAAGTTTTGCTGACAGTTTTCTTCGATTGCAGGGGCGTGGTGCATCATGAGTTCTTGCCACAGGGAAGAACGGTCAATAAGGAATATTACCTACAAGTTATGCGCAATTTGCGCGAAGCAATCCGCCAGAAACGCCCGGATTTGTGGAAGAACAAAAATTGGCTTTTGCACCACGATAACGCCCCTGCTCACGCATCGTTGCTTGTGCGCGACTTTTTGGCCAAAAACAACACACTAATGATGCCGCAGCCACCGTATTCCCCAGATCTGGCCCCCTGTGACTTTTTCTTGTTCCCTAAACTGAAGAGGCCCATGAAAGGACGACGTTACGCTTCTCTTGACGAGATAAAGACGGCATCGAAGGAGGAGCTGAACAAGATACAAAAAAATGATTTTTTGAAGTGCTTCGAAGATTGGAAAAACCGTTGGCACAAGTGTATAATATCTCATGGGGAGTCCTTTGAAGGGGACAAAATAGATATTCATGAAAAAATAAATAATTTTTGAAAAAACACAAAATTCGCGATAATTTTTGAACACACCTCATAGTTCAGCGAATTAAAACACAGCGGCTTCGCTGGCTTGGCCACGTAGTGCGAATGAGCGAAGATGCTCCAGCCCAGAAGGTATTCTTATCGGCACCCGCCGGTGGAAGCAGAGGAAGAGGGAGACCACCACTCCGATGGAAGGACCAAGTGGAGACCGATTTGCGATCCCGCGGTGTCTCCAATTGGCGTCAGTTGGCGCAACGAAGAAACGACTGGCGAGCTATGTTGGACGGTCAAAATCGCCCAGGCGGTTAGATGACCATTTAAAGAAGAAAGAAGATAGCGTGGCGGTAAAAAAATGATTTGTTTGTAATAAATATAATTAAAAAGTAGTAAAAAATTTATTTTTTAAAGAAGATTTTATTTCTGTAAAGTTTGTAGTCATATTAACATATCCTGAAAGTAATGATTTCATCGAATAGTTTATAATATAAGAAAGAAAAATAAAATAAGCAAGTTTTTTCAAAAATGTTAAGACTTTTGATTACAATAAAAAATAATCATTTTCTTGTCACTTGACGAATTTCCTCTCTATGCCACCGGTTAGGTGCTCAAAGATTGAAAATTTTTGTTCTTATTGATTGATTTCCTTTGTGAAGTTATTTACTCTATTTGCAAAACCCTTGCTGCGCTCGCCGACTTATTTATTACGTAAATGGCTTTTAAAAGCGAAAATAAAATGCTAAAAATCTCATTTCTACACCTCGGAGTTGCAGATATGTTTGCATATTAGGGCGGACCAATTTCATTTGAATGCTTCTATTTCTATATTTTGAGCTGGTTTCAAGCAGATTCGCCCGTTACATAGAGTCTTATGAAAATAAATTCTAGAGAGCAAAACTTGAGTTAGTTACACAAAAATTAATAAAACAGAAAGTGGTAATAGATTGTGAAAGAAACTACACCGCTAAGATTGGTGAGCCCCTCGCCGAGATCTGTATCAAATTAGATTCTACAACATATAGTAGGGAATTGCAGGCTACACAATTGATTTACCAGGATTCCAAGAACCCTTTGCTGCTCACATGACGGGCAGATGATGAATCCTTAACTCGTTTCTCGCACCATCTATAGAAAAACTATCTTCCAAACAGCGGATCAAAACCAACAGTGGTAGCATAGGATAGGAAAAAAGGTAAAGACCAGGATCAAATATATATGTTTGTTTGAACAAATCAATATCATCTTAATATATTATTTTCTTAAATCGAGTGCATAAGTTCCAGACTCACGCCAAATCTCTAATTTCACATAGATGCGCTCTTACTTTGAAAATGATTTTTTGAAAAATTCTTAAACATTTACTTTGGCTGTTCTTACTTGTTGTACCTAATCTTTAGTCGTAATTATTCTTAATTATTTTAGAAGGCCTTCTCAACGTATATTACATGAACATGGTTTTTTTTATTTGTATAAAAAATAAAAATGACCCGCTCTAATACCCACGTTTACTTCATCAAACATACCAGTCAGCTAGTCGACAGTGGCACAGCATGTTGCCGCAACATGTTGAAAAGGTGATGAGTGAAGAAAGTGAAGAGAGCGCCACTAAAATGCCTCCTATTGAGAAGCGCACGCCCGAAATGGCAAAGAAATCAAAGGCAATTACTAAAACAAGAAAAACAAAAAAAAAAAACAGCTACAAATAAAATAATTGCAATCGGTAGCTGGGAGTTTGTTTTTATTTTCGGTTGACTTTGTAGTTTATCGTACTAAACAAGGTTGGTAAAAATTTATTGCCTCAGGTCGTGGATGTTGGAGTATTTCTCATTTCGTTTTCTGTTGATAAATTTTGCTGCCTAGATAGACATACCAACTGCACATGCTTGAACTTGTTAGTTGGCATGCCTGAGTGAAATTGCTTAGTTTAGAATAGTTTTCACAACTTTGGTCATGAATGTATAATTTAAATTTGTGCAATGTGAACGGATGAAGTTTGGCTACTGTAAGGGCAACATTCTGCAGCAACTAAGCAAGTTGAATTTAGAGGGGTATATTTTGCAGGCCACACACTCCACGAGTCTCAGTGGAAGGGCCAAACAGAAACTGAACAACCACAGGATTGAGTTCAGTAAGATCCTGATGGCGTACACTGACAAAATGAATGCAGGTTATCGGCTGACGATGATGGTAGGGTGTAATAAAGCCATATGGATGTTGGTTCCGAAATTTTGGAACAAAGCCAAAGAAAGAGCGACTTTTTTCATTCTTAAATGATGTTTTATGTGCATGAATTTCGCAAAAAGTTCTTGTTTTTTCACATTCCGTTATCAATTCAGTACTGTATTTATTGTCCGCGGCGCTTTTTTTTAAACAAAAAACCAAATTAATAGGACTAAATATATTAAATTCATATCATAATAAAAAATTAAAATTTGGAATTAAAAATCGCGCAATGAGAAATAAGGCCATATGGCTTTATTGCCTATGGTTTTATTGCACCCCACCGACGATGATGATAGTCTGATAGTATTGCAGTCAAGGGTGACATCATGGAAAACAGGACGGGAAGTTTCGCTGGTGAAGTATGCTCAGCAGAGTTGGGTAGTGATCATTACCTTAGGAATCTAATTACCGTCAATTCCCAATTACATTTCAATTCCTCAGAAAAAAAATACCAAAAGTATTTTCCTCGTTTTGAGGCTAGATAACATGCATTTTTTTCTTGTCATTTACAAAGTATACTCTGCGCAAATGTAATTTCTTGAAAAATTTTCAATTACATTTTCAAATCCTTTTCAAAGTACTGGGAAAGAAATTGCATTTGAACGTAGTATATTTGTTTCAATAACAAAACAAATCCATGAACTCGAGCCTCAAAACGAGGAAATTACTTTTGATAATTTTTTTTAGGAAATTGAAATGTAATCAATTCCTTTTTTTTGCGGGAAAAGAATCCATTACTTTTCCAATTAGTGAGGAATGTAATTGTAATGGTAATGGAATTGAATTTACCCAGACCTGATGCTCAGTTGTGGTAACTGTTGTTGTGATAACTCGTAGGTAAAGCTGTACTACTCAAGAAACGCCCACCCGTCAACGCTGCTTAGGCAAAAGCTAAAATGAAGCTTTAGTATGAAGGGATAGCTTCGGCTCCGTCCTCGACCATGCGGTATCGTATTGACATAAGCAGCGTAGCAGAAGCAGAACAGCTCTCCAAGCGGAGGAATTAATAACACTTCCAACTTTTTTTCTGCACCAGAGACGCCATAGTGAAATTCCTATGTAAAATCACCTCCTAATTCCGAAAACCAAGGTTATTTTTACTTGAATGGTACCGTTTTTGAGATATTTACGATTTACCGTTATTTCAAAAAACAAAAAAGATGGCTCCACTTAATCGTGTTTATCTCAAGAACAAACTGAGCTCTTCCAAAACGGTTTGAAAAATTTGAAAGCTTATAAAATTTACTATAATCAGTACATACAACACTTTTTGCTAGGTCCTGCAGATTCAAACAAATTGAACAATCATTACGGATTTTTTAAATTTTTTTTGTAAAAATATAAAAAAATTTGTACTTTGCGAGGAAGCATCTCGAAAACTTTTTGTTTTTTTGCAGATATTTTTTCCCCCCTCTAAGCTCTGTTTTATTACAAAAAAAATAAGCTATCAGTGAATAAAATCGATGAACTAATACAAAAGTTATAAGCATTCAAGTAAATATATCCATTTAATGCTTAAGTACCCTACTGGTACATATGTGTTAGTATTCGTATATCAGTTAGTTAGCAGGTAGATTTTCGAAAAGTTATTAGATACAAAAAGCTGTTAGTGTCGTTTTCTCAAACCTAGGTACATTTTAAACAAGAGCATATTTTTGAGGCAGGTAGTGTTTTCTTTGTAGAACTAGGGAACCTTTTTGTTTAGGTAGGCTTGAATTTTTACTGGATCTAAGTATAAATAAGAGTACATGCGCCTTGTTCCTTCATAATATCTGCAAGGCTCGCCGGATACTGTTCAGTTTATAATTGCAGTTTATAACCCGTCATTTACTTAAAATAAAAAATGAATAAAAGGGCGCGAGAGTTTGAGTGTACAAATGATCCAGATATGTTCTGTTTCATCTGCGGTCAATTTATTGTTAAAAGTATGAGACGTGTGTTTTCAAATCCTTTGAAAGTTACATACTATAAGTGTTTTGGAATTGAGCCTAAAAACAATGAAAAACCATGGACACCGAACACTGTGTGCACCACATGCCGAGTCGAATTGATTTCTTCGGAAACCGGAACAAAAAGGTACGTTGTAAAAATTAGGAATTTGTTCCCTTTTAATGCATAGCTGACTAATTCCTGAAACTATCTATTTAGGCGACGTGTGAAATTTATTACACCAATGAAGTGGAGGGAACCAACTTGCCATTCAACGGACTGCTATATTTGTACTACAAAAGTACTTGGGGTTGGAAAGTCCAGAAAAGTAACCTATGCGAGCGTATCTACAGTGTCATTACCAGAACTAATTTCAACAGAAGCGACATTGCCAGAATCAAATTTAACTTTAGTTCCGGCTCCAGTTTCATTGTCAACAGTAGTATCTGATTACGCGGCATCATGTTGTACTGAATTTCAAACGGAAAACGAAAGAAATTCTTTGTCACAAGCACAACTCAATGATTGGATAAGGGATTTGGAATTGTCAAAGGAAAAGGCCGAACTACACGCCTCTCGAATGCAACAATTTAAATTTGTTTCATCCGATGTTAAGGTAACATATTATAGAACTCGTCACGAAGAATTTTCCAAGTACTATACGAAGGAGGACAGTGTTTGTTACTGCAAAGACATTGCTGGTCTATTCAAACAATTTGGTGAACCATATGATTCAAAAGAGTGGCGATTGTTCATAGACGGCAATAAATTAAGTTTATTAAGCCGTATTATTGCATATTGGCAACCAAAAGCCATCTATCCCGATCGCGCATACAGTAAATACGAAGGAAACATATGAGATAATGCAAAAATTGCTCAAGTTAATCAAATACGAAGAACATGATTGGAAAATATGTGCCGATCTTAAAGTCGTTGGAATGCTATGTGGTCTACAAAGTGGATACACAAAATACTGTTGCTTTCTATGCAAATGGGATAGCCGAGCTCGTCAAGACCACTACATCATAAAGGATTGGCCAGAACGAATCGAGTTTCAAGTTGAGGTAGATACCATAAAATACTCTCCACTTATAAAGAAGGATAATAATTCTACCTCCGCTCCACATCAAGCTCGGCCTTATCAAAAACTTTGTGAAGGCTTTGGACAAAGAAGGCGAAGCTTTTCATCATTTGAAGACAATCTTCCCAGAGATTTCAGAAGCAAAAATAAAGGAAGGCATTTTTGTTGGGCCGCAAATAAAAAAGATGCTTAACAATAACCAATTCAAAGAACTATTGTCACCAGTGGAGGCAGCAGCGTGGGATTCTGAAAAGGTCGTTACTTCTTTTTTAGGCAAATACAAAAGTCCTAACTACGAGATGATAGCGAACGACTTAATCAAAAACTATGCGGAAATGGGTAAATAAAAAAACATATTATAATAAATTATATATTACATAAATTTACATGAGAATATATAGCCATAAATCTGAATTCATCGTCCAGTTCCGAACAAACAAGAACGGGAAAAATATAAACAAAAAATTTGTTCTGAATTGAAAGATAAATCCAGCCTAAGAAAATTATATACTAATGTGTCACTTATGTATTTATCTAATTTACTTTTTTATTTTCTTTCAGGAGTAAATATGTCTTTAAAAATTCATTTCTTACACTCCCACTTAAATTTTTTCCCGCAAAATCTTGGCGACGAAAGTGACGAGCATGGCGAAAGGTTTCACCAGCAAATGAAAGTGATTGAAAGTCGGTATCAAGGATTCTGGGATGTCGCTATGATGGGCGACTACTGTTGGTTTCTCATAAGAGAAACCGATCCTAATCTAAATAAGCGTCAAAACAAGACACATAACTTTTTCAATTATAAAATAAGATCATAGAGTTAAGACAGAACCATATGTACATATGCTATTATTTGTAGGGTACTTAAGTATTAAATGGATATATTTACTTGAATGCTTATAACTTTTGTACGAGTTCATCGATTTTGTTCACTGATAGCTTATTTTTTTTGTAATAAAACAGAGCTTAGAGGGGGGAAAAAATATCTGCAAAAAAACAAAAAGTTTTCGAGATGCTTCCTCGCAAAGTACAAATTTTTTTATATTTTTACAAAAAAAATTTAAAAAATCCGTAATGATTGTTCAATTTGTTTGAATCTGCAGGACCTAGCAAAAAGTGTTGTATGTACTGATTATAGTAAATTTTATAAGCTTTCAAATTTTTCAAACCGTTTTGGAAGAGCTCAGTTTGTTCTTGAGATAAACACGATTAAGTGGAGCCATCTTTTTTGTTTTTTGAAATAACGGTAAATCGTAAATATCTCAAAAACGGTACCATTCAAGTAAAAATAACCTTGGTTTTCGGAATTAGGAGGTGATTTTACATAGGAATTTCACTATGGCGTCTCTGGTGCATTTTGGCTGTAAACCAGTGTAATTAATGCCTTGTCCCCGATGCTGGAGGCGAATCATGAAATTGAATTCTCTCTGTATTGATGCATTGCTGGCGGTCTTCTTCAAATATAGAACACCTTTTCCCATTGCTGCTGTATGTACTGTATTAATTTAATTGTGTGGCGATACCCCGAACGATAGCCGACATGTAGTTTAATACATATGTAAATCCGTCGGTGTGGCGCTAGTATTTCCGACCACCATACCGATGGTCCAAAGTTCGAGTACCAGGATGTTATCTATCAAAAGTGTTTTGAAAAAATTTTCAAAATGGGGTCGCCCCTCAGCAGTGGTTTGACAAACTCTCCGAGTGTATTTCTGCCATGAAAGGTTTCTCAACAAAACTTTATCTGTTTTGCAGATGCCGTTCGGACTCGGCAAAAAACTGTAGGTCCCAGCGTTGTAAATCGCGCCATACATTTATTTATTTATGTGAATCCATAAAATTAAGAAAAAATAATCCCATCGAATGACAGAAGTGCTAAAACTGAAAAAGTTCCTATTAATTCAGAGACACTTCAACTTTTCATTTAACCTGGATGTTGATTTAGCCGCATAACCTCCTCGAAGGTGTAAGGAGAGTTATGGATGTGTCTAGCCCTTTTGCCGCAATGAATCCTGTACATTCGGGTAATAGATCGACTACCTCGGAAACGATTTGTTAGGCCCCTTGACGGTTGGAGAGATGGGTTTAGGTGCCGCTTCCCACAAGTATAACCTAGCGCGGATATATTCCGAACCCCTAGCTCCAAGAAGAAACAAAAGAAAATTTTGTTATTGAGGCACTCTAATGTGCATATGCGTATGTAAACATGTTGCTATTTTTACAGATTTTTACAGTCGCATATAATTTATGTTAAATGGGCGTTTTTGTGTGATTTCATAAGTTTTCGAAGAACTTGAAAAGTGACACACATATACTTATTCTAAAAAGGTACTCCTAAATACTCCCAGCGACGAATGTTGCTTACAGCGTAACGACATATTCACTGATGTCAAATTTACTTTAATGGTAAGATTTTATTTTAATAGACCAACGATTATGAATATTTCACTTTGTGAGAAGTTTAAGTAAATGATTTTGTTTAAAATAGTTGATTTAAGAATTACGACTAACAACAAATTCGCACAGAAAAGAATAATAATAATATAATAATTTGGCGCTATATATATCCGAGGTTAGTCTTCCTGCCAAGTTTATAGCTTGACAAAGACCTCTCGATTTATTACTTGACATGTTATTTTACCAATATAAAATTTTTGATTGGCTGAACCACTTCTTTGAGCGACTACATACAAGCGATTTTTAACGTTCGCAGAGGGAAGTACTCTTAGAAATTCAAAAGTTGAAGTAAAAGAACTACTGGGTATATGAGTACATACATAGATATTTCTAAAATAGTGCAGTTTACGTGACTGCGGTGTTGTTATGTTGTGCTACTAAAAAATGAACAAAGAAAATAATAAAAAATGTACCCTTGAAAAAACTGCGTATTTTTAAAGATTTACACAAAGTTTAATGTCAATTGGAAAATTAATTTAAATTGAATTTTCAGCAATTTGTCTAGCCAACTGAAACAAAAAAGTCACTAGGTGTAACTAGGTACTACTATGTGTTTATACCTAGTTGTGCTAAACAAACATGGTGTTATAATTTTTTCCGAATAAAGGTTTGTTGGACGGCATGAACGGGTCGAAATAGTTATAGACTCCCACATATGTAAATTATCAGGATAAGAAAAGAAATTCTCAATTGGCATGTTCGTCCTTCCGGCCGTTCCCCAATAAATCTAAACCAAATTTGTTTTACACCTAAATTCGACTATAGCCGGTATAGACTGTTAAATAAATTCTCTAGAAAGTAGGCGTGCATAGCACCTTTTCAGTGGAGAAAAATTTTATTTTCGAGATATTTGAATGAAGATGAATAAACTTACCACCTCTTTTATAGATAAAAATTAAGCAAATTCTCTGACAGCCCCACCCACTTTTACGGCACTGCATATGACAACCAAAATTTCAAAGGTTATAATTTTGTGTCAAATTCCGTGACATTGCTGATATTAACGGAAACAATGTGCGCTGCATATAACGGATGTAAAGAGTACAGCCAATGAAAATGAGAGATATAACTTTTGCACGAACTTTATTTTATTTATCACAACTACAGCTGGGTGTTTAATGTTCGGGTTCACGTGAGCTTAGACTTACTTGAATTGGGTGAAAGATTTTTTTGCTTAACCCGACGGAATTCAACTTTGCCTCAGATACTTTACAACAATACGTTTTCGAAAATAGGGGTTTTCATGAAAGTATGCAATAAGATATAAATGAACTTCGTTTAAAATTTATGACACACAGTTTCTACAGATTCTCAAATAATTTAAGGTAAATAAAACCTTATAAAAATTTGTCAATAATGCCGATGTAGATAAACTATGAGTTTCCCAACCACCATCCGCCCAACCGACACGAGGGCCGCATCCGCATAACGCACGGCTTATTTTTTTTTTTTTTTATATAAATATTGCCGAGTCGTTGAAAGGCAGGGGTTCGTTAAGTGTCGAGACCTAAAACTGCTCAACTACAGAGAAAAGCTCATCAGCTAAGTAACACAAGAAATTAAAACTTATAAATAATGTATTAAGCGAAGAAAGAATCAGTTCGATTGGAAGGAGTAAATTATTAAAGTTGCTAAGGGATAGTATCGATTTTTTAATGCTAAAAAGCGAGTCAGAAATATAAAATGTGCTGGAGTGAGTGTTATAATTGTCACTAAACATATCATAACTAGATATGTTCAAGCCTTCCATACTGCAGTATCCAGAGTCATATCACTGAACAAGTAACACCGGAAATGCTTTAGGCATACGAAGTAGCCCCTCTTAAGTGACAATAAATCCTCCTAGTGTATCTCTGATATGAAAAGTTTCTCAGTTAGGATTCACCAGCCGGGGTCGGCATCAAACTTGTAGATCCAGCTTATTTGTATTAATAATATAACCAGATGATTCAAAGTACAAGGTGGCGCAAAAGTAAGCTTCCGATGTTCAGCATATCGGTTGTGGCACGTGCAGTGTGTGCTGTTGCACCGTCTTGTTGGAACCACATGTTTTCCAATCCCAATTCATCAAGTTGCGGCAAAAAGAACTCGTTGATCATTGCTCTGTAGCGCTCACCATTCACAGTAACCGTTTGGCCTCGACCGATTATTGGTCAAATAAATAGTCAGCAATATTCCGTGTTCTGGAGCAGTGTAGCGTAACATTGTTTATTAACGTGTATTTCGCATGTGTTTACTACACAAATGTCAAAACAGAACTGACTTTAGGGGCCAATCGCAAAATTTATAGCATTTTCTGATAGGAGGATTACTTTTGCGCAGTAACCGTTTTTCACCGACCGATTATTGGTCAAATAAATAGTCAGCAATATTCCGTGTTCTGGAACATTGTTTATTAACGTGTATTTCGCATGTGTTTACTACACAAATGTCAAAACAGAACTGACTTTAGGGGCCAATCGCAAAATTTATAGCATTTTCTGATAGGAGGATTACTTTTGCGCCTCCTTGTATTACCAGGCTTGCTTACTATCCACTATGCCACATCCTCGCAAATAGTTTTGATATAATTCAAAATGATCACTAAGTTAACATATTCAGGGATTCTAAACATAGACCAATCAGCGATAGGAAAATTTAGTTTTGAACAAATCGGTGAGCAGTGTACCCATCTGTTATTATATCTATTATAAATATTGGTCGGTATTTGGTTATGGAAATCAGTCGAGATTTTGAATTAGCTTCTTTTGGAAGTTTAGTGCAGTATAGAAATTAGTTCGGGGAAAATTTACTGTAATGGGCAATCGATGTGCGCTCGGCATTATTCGAGGTTTCCATATAACTATTTTGTTTTATAATTAATTCGTTTAATTACTTTTCAAAATAATGGCGGATATCGGAAAAATATATATACATAGCCATAGGTAGTACATACATATCTGATGCAGTTTAGAGAGCAAAATACCTGAAAGAAAGAGAAATAGAAAAGATATTTACTCAAAATAATATAATTCAAAATATAAAATATGAATAAACACAAAATTACTACATTTTAAATATTGGTATAAATCACGAGTTAATCACAAGAAGTTTAGCTATCTAAGCGACACTTTCATAAAGGCCGGTTAAGCCTAATCGTCGATTAATTTGCCACCTAACCGTACAAAATACGTCAATGAAACTCCGGCTAGCAGTTACCAGCTTTTATGAAAGCGGCCCTAACTGACATTTAGTTTTGACACTCCCATTTTCTAAAATTTGTTCGGGTTTATTTAGCGAACGAAAGAAAAGTAGGAGTACTATTTTCATCTGTCAAGGAAACGGTAGAAGAAATATCAAAAAAGTAGGAAATTAGTAGTAACAAAATTTAAAAAGTAAACTAAAACATATCATCCCATACCATCGCTGTGTGAATCGTTAATTCTAAAATGAAAATGTTGGCTCACTCGGGTAACAAGGCTTGCAAAATATTGCGGTGTCGGTGTAAGCATTGTACCCGCGATTTTCGTCAAACATAGAACATTCCATGGGTAATATAGTAAACTTATCAATTCAAACTGGGAAACATTTCACATTCGTGCTTCGAACAAGAGACCGACATTTTTTTTTTTTAATAATAATGGCAATTGACAATGACAAAAGGCAATCGAACATAGTCCAGCGTGTAAATAGTGAAGTTATAAGTTTCAATGAGATAAGATTGGCTATTTATTCATGCACACTTAGAACAGAGGCTGACTTAAAACAGTTATTTTATGGTAGGAACAGCTTTGAAGTCACGGTTAACCTTAGTAAGTATATTAGTATGCAGGGCCAGAACTTGAAAACAAGCATGGTTACATACCGGAAAATCTTAGGCTTTCAAGTGTACACGATTAGATCCAGCAACATGCAAGAACTACATTCAAAAAAGATCGCTAGCTACTTTTGTCGACTCAACTGGAAAACGTTAAGATGAAGAAGAGCGTGGCTAACTTAGGGTAACTTGAGCCACTCTGGTGATCTAAATAATAGAGTATGTTAATAGTCATAAATAAAAAATATTGTGCTAAATAAATCAATTTTCTAATAACCAACCGATTCAAACTTTTTTGTTTAATACTACTATTTCTAAATAATTTCCCCGAAAAGGCAACCCAGAATGTGAAAGACAATTTTTCAGGGAGCAAGATGGCTGCAATTGTCAAATCTGTCACTAGAGAGCTTACCTTCTAGTAATAGAATCATGGGTATAAATGAATTGAGACTTTGGGTTAAGGCGCTTGTCATATCATAAGAATAACAAACATTTTCTTTCGCAATCAATGATTGTGTTACTTATTGGATTCCACAGAACTTTATCAATTAATCAGAATACAACCTTCGACTGTAGTTTGATTCGCAAACGAATTTATTGTAAGCACTTTACTTTGTAATTAATTTAAATGCAATCTACTACAACCATTTTCGTAGGCCAAAATCGGTACTCGTGTAGTTATCGCGGTGAAAAAAAGATTCGTGGTCTGTTAGTGTATGAATAATAGCATCTAAATCGCCATTCATATACTTGAATCATTGAAGAAATTAATTTATTTATATTTTTGGGCAACTTGATTGATAGTAATGCTTAATAACATAATAATAAATAATGAATAAAAATGTTTAATTTGAATAAAAACAACAGAAACAGGCATTTTTTAAATATTTAAGTATTCGCTAAAGGCCTCAAGTTTTTTAGGAAACGTGGTGATCTTCAAAACAAAAGTTCTTTGAAAATGGTATCATATTGAGTGACGTTTTCCTGAAACAAGTTTCTTGTGACAAATTTGCGATTGACATGGCGCCAACACAAATAGGGTAAATCTACTTTTGGATAATTATAAAAAAATAACAAAAAAACTATTTTTGGCTTTGTTTAAAAATCTTAAATTCGTTGAAGTCTCTAAATGGAGAGCTTGCCTATCCGATCGGGCGTAATGAGCTTGTCACTTCACAATTTATGAATTAGCAAAGGTGGGTATGCTATGCTCACAAGTTTGGTGTTTTTTTGGCGTCATGTACTTAAATACATTTCACAGGCCTCTGTGCATATGAAGGCACAAACAAATCTACACATTTATGAATGCGTGAATGTACTTAAATAAATTCAGTCTCAAAAACGATGTAATGTACAAGTAATAACGCGAAGAACAAATAATAGTGGCTGCCGGCATTTGATCAATTAGGAGACTAGATTGGGAATTACGTGATGGATGAATACACTTGACACATGCACATACATTCTACATGCTTGTACATACATACATACATATCTGTGGCGTTTTATTATAAAAACTTAAGTCGACTTAAGAAATTAGACCAATCAAAACTTTTTCTGGCGATTTTGAATAAGAAAATCGTGTAAGTTTTCAGGACTTTTATCGGTCTTATATTATTTTGTTTATAAACGATTGAATCTAACTGGCTTGGCTAAGTTGTGAAGCAGTTTTGTTATTTGAAGTCGACAGAAAAAGTTTTGATTGGTATATTTTCTTAAGTCGACTTAAGTTGTTATGATAAAACGCTACATATATGTACATGATTGCTCATACATACCCATTAACATAGCTTGTAAGTTATTGTTGACGGATTTCTTTAGCACGCACGCTTTGTGAATTTTTTAATAAATGTGAAAGATGAGATTCTAAATTTTTATTGCTTTCATAAAAATATGTTAACAACCGAAATTGGATATACACACCTTGCGAATAAATCAAAGCGCACTCGACTTGGGCTGTATAGTACGCTCCGTAGTTAAAACTTAACCACTGTATTGGTCAACAAACGAAAGTAGATTAGCAAAACAATACTTTCGGTTCATGTTTGGTCTTCGATTCCAACGGAGGTTTGAGCCTAAGGGACCTAAGGTTGAACTGAAATTGGAATCGGAACCGAATCGAATTGGCCCTCGGTCCCAGTTTTAGTTCCCACAGAAAAAAAGAAAGCATTTTACTGTTATATACTCCTCATGGATTAGCCCGATCCGGGTGCGCTATCATTTTGTAGCAGACTGTATGTGTGTATATACGTAGTTAGCTTCATTATATTGCATTTTTAATTCGTTTATTATAACTGGCATATCACGCATACATAAATACTTATTACGCAATCTAAAAAAATGCAAACGGCTCTAATTTGTTCGAATCATTTAGGGAGCGCGAATATTCAATTTTTAATAACAACAACATTCTTAAAACATGAAAGAACTTAAATCACATAAAACTATCAGCGACAAACGTAAATGCCAAACATGTTCAAATTGATTGCTAACGTGCGTGCGCATTTTTGATAATAAAATAAATTAATGAAAACCCTACTTGAACATTAGGCTGCGTCGGTTTCCATACGATGAAAAAAGCAGTCCGCCCTTTTATTTAAAGAAAATGATGAGAATATTTCTGTAAGACGAAAACAAAATTCTTGAACTTACGTTTCTTAACCTTCCTTTTACTTTCTCACATTATTTTCCTTTCCGTTTTATGTATCCTCTTCTTCTTCCCTTTCCTCTTCCTATTGCCCTTCCGATTTATATAATTCTTCTCTACCTCTTCTTGCTGCTCCATATCCCTTTCACTCTTCTTCTCTGCTCTATTTTTCCACCTCTTCCTTCCATCTCCCTCCCACTTTCCTCATCAATAGCTTGCATCTACTCCCTCATGTATAGTATTTACATACATATATACCAAATGTTAAGTATTTACGGATGTATAGGGAATATAGATTTTACTAGAAGAGGGCTTTGGCACATATTCAAAAATTGTATACACATATATACATGTATCCAAATATCTTTAATTTGGACCAAATGAACTTGGCGGCCGCCGTGGTGTGAAGGTAGTGTTGCCGGCCTACCACACCGAAGGTCCATGGTTCGAGCCCTGGTACAGGTAACATCAAAAGGGATTTGAAAAAAGTTTTTCAAAAACGGGGTCGCCCCTCGGCAGTGGTTTGGCAAACTCTCCGAGTGTATTTCTGCCATGACAGGCTTCTCAGCAAAAATTCGTCTCCTTTGTAGATGCCGTTCGGAGTCGGCAAAAAACTGTAGGCCCCACCAATTTGTAGGGAAAATTCAAATCGGCACACCACAAATTGGAAGAGAAGCTTGGCGCAAAAATCTCTTAGGAGGTTTATGATGATATACCTGTTGTATATCGCGTCATAGAGAGAGAGAACTTGGTCTTAAGGACAAACACTTGATCTTGCCTGGGGGCATTGATAAATTTTCCAGATATGGAAGAGGAAAAAATTTCGCCCAAAATTCTACACCCTAATGTAGTTATTTTCAGTGCTAAAATGTTAATTATAAAACTAATAAAATGAAACATGCTTGTCGCATTTTAAATTAGCGGAGAATTTCCTAAGACATCACCTATGGTACGTAAGCACCATATTAATACATCAATTAAATTGTTTGTTATGCGATAAGTATTTGCCAATTTAAAAAATTTTGAAAATTTAGTAGGTGTCGACGCCAAAACAATGAGTCAGCTACAGCAGCAATGAAATGGTCAGAAAAAAAAAAATATTAACAAATTCTCTGTTTCGCACTTTGAAAAGCAGCGTACGACCTACATTTCATATTTCTTGACAATCTTTCACTCTTAAGCATTTATTCACACATGCAGACATATATTTGTACTCAAAAGTTGGCTACCAGCTAATAGCCTAAAGCGATGCTGCTCTTGACCAACAACAAGCGTGCCAAAAGTGCTGCGAAAATTGTTTGGTGCTTTGGACAATGCCAATATGCAGTTAATTGGGCCAATAAGTTAAGTGAGCCTAAAAACTGCCTGAAAATATATACACACATACATTTGCATATAGAAAAGTGGACAAGAATTTATTAATTTTATCTGTCTTGACCAGTGAGTTTTGAAATATTTTAGATTCATGAATTAAAATGTAGAAGAATTTTAAACTATTACATTGAAAGAAAAGTTAAAAAGTGTTAAAAATTTTTTTTTGGTCAAAAGGGTCACGCAAAAATTACCTTATAACCATTATCATAAGAAGTATTTTTTTAGTCGCCTTAACCAATATAAATGAGACGTATTTCTTTTGGTTAAGAAAAACCATTCATTATCAAGATTTTTTTTGTCATTTTAAGTACAAGGTGGCGCAAAAGTAAGCTTCCGATGTTCAGCATATCGGTTGTGGCACGTGCAGTGTGTGCTGTTGCACCGTCTTGTTGGAACCACATGTTTTCCAATCCCAATTCATCAAGTTGCGGCAAAAAGAACTCGTTGATCATTGCTCTGTAGCGCTCACCATTCACAGTAACCGTTTGGCCCCGACCGATTATTGGTCAAACAAATAGTCAGCAATATTCCGCGTTCTGGAGCAGTGTAGCGTAACATTGTTTATTAACGTGTATTTCGCATGTGTTTACTACACAAATGTCAAAACAGAACTGACTTTAGGGGCCAATCGCAAAATTTATAGCATTTTCTGATAGGAGGATTACTTTTGCGCCACCTTGTATATATACATCAGATATATTAATTCCGAATTTGTTATGCAAACATTCGTTTTCAGGACAAAGTTATAATTTAATATATGTAAGTATATAAAGTGCTCTACAGACCTACTTATAAAGCGTTCATAACTAATCAAAAAAGTCCTGTCCATTAGAGTTGGGCAATTTTAATTGAATGATCGAACGAACAAGTTCTATTTTCAAAAGTGAACTAGGTCGCTCACTTCGGTCAGTCGTTCGACCGTTCATTCAAATAGCAATGAACGCTTCGAGCATCGAAAAATAAGAAGAACATAGCAAGTTATCAATTCACGGGTAAGGAATTTAGGAAACAAAAAAAAAGGGTAGATACATATAAAGGTGCGCAACTCGGGTATGAATTCCAGATTATCCAGATGTACTTCAGAACTCATCAAATGTACTTCATAATAGTTAGATGTACTTCAGAAATTGTAAAATTAATTTTAGAATATATATACAATTGTGTTTCAGAAATCGTAGAATGTATTTCCGAATAGTCAATTGCACTTGAGAGACCGTAAAATAATTTTCAGAATAAATAATTGTAGTTCAGAAACGATAAATTATACCTCAGAATAATCAATTACATTTCAGAAGTTATGGTTTCCAAAGTAAAACTGATTGTTCTGAAGTACATTTTACAGCTTCTTAAGTACAATTATTTATTCTGAAATTTTTTTTACGGCTTCTGAAGTACGATTGACTATTCCGAAATACATTTTACGATTTCTGAAGAACATTTCATGCTTTTTGAAGTACACTTGGAAAAGGTGTAGTCACAAATGACAAAAAAAAAATAAATATTTCTCATTTATATTGGTTATGGCGACCAAAAAAATATTTCTTATGATAATGGTTAATTATATCTAATATTTGCATTCATCAATTTTGATCGCTAAATATTTATGACCTTTATCTGATTTCTATAATAACCGTTACGATCCTCGAAAAAAGAAAAAACATAAACATTATCGAACAAAATTTAATCCTTCCTGTTTCTGAACTTTCAGAACAACTTTACTTAAGAAAGATAAACATAGATTGGCGAGTGTTGCCCTAAAAGTTTTGGCGTTAAAAGCAGCAAAAAGTATCAGCGTACAAAACGGAAACGGAAGACAAAAGTTAGTAATTGCAAAATAATTAGTTAAGAATGGAAACGGCTACCTGCTGAGCATAAAGAAGTATGTCGATTGTGGAGAGGGCATTGATCTGGATGAACTAGAGCCCAAACTCGAAGATGGTGGAATTAATTTCCAAGTGAAATATCTGGCGAATATGGTAGAACTAAGTTATGAAAACTGCTCCAAATAGAGCATGGCATGCGAACTCCTGAAAATACCGCTTGCTTACTTATCAATCCTGGTAAATCTACTATCGACCAGGTTTTTAATGTTGTCGATTTTGAAGCCGCCTTCAAAAGCATAAAAAAGAGGGGTTTATATGCTTAAGTTGGTACGTCAGAAATATGGTTTTCAAATACCTCAAAACTCACCAAATTAAAAACTCAGCTCGTCTGGGTTTAGTCGGGATAGGTAAGTGTTGAACCTATTACAATATCCACAACAAATTTCGGCTAGATGGAGTGGCTTTACTCGAGGATTTGCTGATGCTTTGTACTTTGGTTGAAATCACGATAGAAAGAGCAGCAAAAGTGAGAATGTTCACAAACCCTTTTGGGGGTGGTTGATAGTTGGAGATATACATTTTTTGTGAAGCACAGCTCATCACCTGAGTGGGAAATGATCGAGCCTCCCGAAACAAAATAGCAAAATCCCTCACCCATTGCTTAATTCTACGAGACCTTGAATGTTGGTTTTTGAACAAGCACTCAGATAATTGGTGGCCCATCTTTTCAGACTGGAAGGAAGGGTTTTATCCGTAATAAATGACTGTTACAAGGCCGCTCGAAAAACTTTTACCATGTTCAGAGCTCTGAGCCTTTCTGATGGCCCGTCACCTTCTTGGTGGTGCGCCTGCGTTAGGGTTTCTCCTTTATCTTTGTCAACCGAAGGATGCAGTACGTATTGGCAACAGAAAGTGCTCGTGGATTAATTTGGGTCTAACAAAACCTTTTCGCAGAAGTCAAGTCATACCTTGTCTTTGGCTTTTGCTGCATTTGACAAGGAGTTGGCCTATTACTATAATTTGCCAACTGCAGCAGAAAGCTGGCGTATGTTAATTATGTTTTCATGGATTTGTTCCAAGACGGCCAAATAGTGATTATCTGGGAATGATAGATGTGTCAGGTATGAAACTGCACTAATAAGGTCCAAACAGTCTTAAGCAAAATCAGTTTGATAGGAGCTTGTCTGCGATTGTGAGAAATCTGTTGGGATCTTGGCACCCGTAGTTCGTCATAGTAGATAGGTGATATATTTATTCCATCATCCTTATTGGTGGACTTGATATGTGCGAAGAGTAACAAACTTCTACTTACACCTTTCTTTGAAAAGTGAGTATTTTGCTAAGCGCTTCGACTCTCCATTTTTATACAGAAGTTTGAATTTGTAGTTTTAGAAGATATTCAGTTTAATAAGCTGCAACCTTAATGGTTGATTCTCTATGCTGGAATCACTATTTTCTATTTTAATTGCAGTTTCATTGTTTCAACTACATACAAAGATTCTACATTTATACAAAGAAAGAAATTTGTAGTTCAAATTTTCGGCTACAAATTGGTCCATTAAATAAAATAATTTTACTACCACCAAAAGGTATTGGAAAACTCATTTTGAATTCAATATTTTGAGAAAAATGCGGAGAAAGAAATAAAAGAAAACAAACGTTCTTTTCGAGAAATTTAGTATTGATTATTCTTTTTCAAAATTAATTGGATAATTTTCCAAGCACTCATTCATTTTTGAGGTATCGTAAAATTGCGATTTAGTGAAAGATTTTAGATATAATTATAGTCAACTGATCATAGCTCACCGAGTATATTAATTTCATTCGCCTAACGGTAGGTCGTAAGGGCATAAAGGAATAGTGATGGATATAGACTTATATGTATTAATGTGTTCAGGAGAAAAAAGTGAAAGTGTGAATACGATAACTTCAGCGAACTTTGAGATATTTTATTGAAATTTGGCATGCAAATCCCTTTGATATCCATCTCTTATAAAAACTAAAAAACGACATCGCATTATAGCCACGCCTAATTTTCATATATAGAGTGTTTTGAAAAACACCTAACAACTTATTATGCAGTGCATTATACACCTATGATGAACAAGATTGAAAATAAGGCATTTAATTAGTTTTGTGTCAATTTTTAATTATAGGACATGCAGTGCGCACTTTTTAACTTATTTTCCAATACTGTTAATTTTTTTTACAAGTACTGTCAATCATAACTCGAAAACCGTTGAACATCTTAAAATATAATTTTATATAAAATATTTTTTAAAGGATCATAGAAAATAATTCGCAATCGATTTATTGAAGGAAACATTCGATGAGCGCATAATTTCGCGGAATGGACCTGTCAATTGGCCACCAAGGTCGTGTGATTTGACACCATTGGATTATTTTCTTTGGGGATATGTGAAGTCGCTCGTCTACACCAACAAACCAGAAACGTTAGGGGAATTGGAAGCCAACATTCGTGGCGTTATTGCGGACATACGGCCCCATATGCTCGAAAAAGTGGTTGAAAATTGGACCTGTAGAATTGGCTTTATTCGAGCCAGCCGCGGCGGCCACATGCCCGAAATCATATTTAAACATTAATGGCATAAAATTATCCTTCCAATAAAGCCAAATTGATGGACCTTAAAACGATTTTCTTGTGTTTTATTTCAATTCGAAGTTCTATACCCCTAAAAAAACACCCTTTAGAATATACATACAGTGATGGCAGGAATAATAGAAACAAAATTGGAAGTCGTTTTACTCGTAAAATATATTTACTTGTGTTTTTAATAATTTTTATTTTAAATAAAGCAAAATCTTTTACAGAAACCACATAAATAAAATTTTCGAAATCTTCGAAGTTTACACAAAGTTCAGGAGAGTTTATTAAAGTTTTAAAAATTGCCATCAAAACCTTGTGTTAACTTTGAAAGTTTTACTCTGTGGTTTCTGTAATAGACTTTGTTTTATTTTAAATTCACTTCTGGCTTCCAACTTTCGACTATTGATAAACATTCAGAAAAAAACTCTTTACGTTCCGTTAGGTAAAATAAAAAAACCTCAGCATTCATACAATTGAACGTTGATGCTTATCCGCTATTCAACGTTTATTTTCTCACAATCCCCGTTACGCGTACAACAAAAATTATCGGAAAACGCTCTAAATCGTTCATATAAGTGATCCTTGCCTTTTATCCGCTCTACAATATTACTTTCTTCTCCCAAGGCTCCGTGAATCTTGGGTGGTGAGTTTTTTGATGTTTACTAAATAACACTCCAAAAAAGCTCAAATTACGGACTATTTTTGGATCATTATTTCGGAGCGCTTCGACTTTGGTAAGCTGGGTATGAGCTTTAAACAGACGCATGTTATCTGTTATGAAAGATGATCTTCTTCACATTAACGATGCACATTTTTTGGGTTTTATCAATTTTTTGGGATTTTCCGGATGCAGTTTCATGATTCCGATATTCGGGATTTTTTTTTTCTTTAACGAGATAAATTTGTGAGAATCTGACCTTAAAATTTATAAAAATTAACACTGTTGTAGTTGAAAAATCCGTCCGTCTATCGGATGCAAAACGTTGAAAAAACTACAACAGTGTAATTAGATGCTCAATATGTTTTTTTTACCGAAAATTTATTTAGTTAGTTTTGAATTTTCGAAGCAAGTTTATCGAATGGTTAAGGGGTCCTTTTAAAATGAATAATCTCGTTTATGAAAACAAATTATGTTTACAAGGCCACTTAAAAATTTAAAATTCACATGAGAAAACAGCACTTTTGTTAAGCTTAAAATCCGTGTTAATTTAGTTTTTGTACGGAATATGTTACTTTTAAATTAAAAAAAATCTAATATTGAATAAACAGATAGAACATTTGTAATTGTGAGTGCATACTCACAGTTTATTACAAATTAAGTAAATTTTTTATAAATAAATCACACATATTTTGTTTTAGTAACATTTAGTACAACCCTGAAAATCCAGAGATTGTAATAAAGGAATACCGGAATTCTCGGCAACTAAAAGTTAACAGAATTGTCACCCCTAGTATGGAAAGAGACAGTACCAACTTACTCAACCTTAGGACACCTTGGTATACGGCATCTTAGCAAACATTTATTAATTTTATTAGTTTTATATTTTTGTAAACTTGTTGATTTGAGATAATTGGGGTTTGACTTTTTCAAAGCGCTCTATATTTTCTGAATTGTTTTGCCAAGTGCCGCTATGCTGGTACGTGTGCCTTTGCACTCAAGGAGCTGAATAAGTGTTTCCGACCAGAAATGTTTTCCTCAATCCGAGTGTGTTAAATGTACTTATGTTGTATGTGTTTATAGTTGATTTGTTGTTGTTGGTGTTTTCTCTGCAAAAATTTTCTTTTAGCTGAGCGCAGTTGGTATATTTTAAGTTTATGGTTCACGCTTGTCTGCACCAAAAGTCGAACTAAAGGGTGTTTTTTTAGGGGTATAGAACTTCGAATTGAAATAAAACACAAAAAAATCGTTTTAAGGTCCATCAATTTGGCTTTATTGGAAGGATAATTTTATGCCATTAATGTTTAAATATGATTTCGGGCATGTGGCCGCCGCGGCTGGCTCGAATAAAGCCAATTCTACAGGTCCAATTTTCAACCACTTTTTCGAGCATATGGGGCCGTATGTCGGCAATAACGCCACGAATGTTGGCTTCCAATTCCCCTAACGTTTCTGGTTTGTTGGTGTAGACGAGCGACTTCACATATCCCCAAAGAAAATAATCCAATGGTGTCAAATCACACGACCTTGGTGGCCAATTGACAGGTCCATTCCGCGAAATTATGCGCTCATCGAATGTTTCCTTCAATAAATCGATTGTGACGTGCGCTGTGTGGCATGTAGCGCCGTCTTGTTGGAACCACAACTCATCCACATTCATGCCATCCAATTCGGGAACAAAATAGTCGGTTATCATGACTCTATACCGGTCTCCATTAACGGTAGCTGCCTCTCCAGCATTATTGCGGAAGAAGTATGGCCCAATGACTCCACCAGCCCATAGAGCACACCAAACAGTCAGTTTTTGTGGATGTAATGGCGTTTCAAGGGTCTCATGTGGATTCTCTTCACTCCAAATGCGGCAATTTTGCTTGTTGACGTAGCCATTCAACCAAAAATGAGCCTCATCACTGAACAAAATTTTGCGATGAAAATCAGCATCGAAATCAATCTCATTTTCGGCCCATGCACCAAAATCACGACGCATTGCATGGTCTCGCGGCTTTAATTCTTGCACAAGCTGGATCTTGTAAGGTCGCAAGCCAAGATCTTTGCGCAAAATCTTCCATAAAGTTGATGGACAAAGCTCCAATTGCTGTGCACGGTGGCGAATCAATTCATTCGGGTCCTCTTCAACACTTTGCTCTACAGCGGCAATTGTTTCTTCGGTGCGCACTGTTCGACGTCTCTGCGGATGCGTATTATCACATAGAGTAAACGTAGTGCGGAAACGATCCATGGTTAACCGAATTAATTGCTCTGATGGACGATTATGTCGACCATAAAATGGACGGAGCTCACGGTAAACTTCGCGAACTGAACCATTATTTTCGAAATAAATTTGCACGATTTGCAAGCGTTGTTCTTTTGTCAACCTGTTCATGATGAAATGGCAAACCAAACTGAACATAAATGTTATTAGAGTTGCCAGATTTGATCACAAAATGCCAGTTTTATCTCTATTCGAAAAACAAACCTGTAAAAAAAACACCCTGTATAAGCGCGACTATGTGTTGCACGACTTTTCTGATATTACTGTTTTTTTACATACATACATAGGGAATTTCATACATATTTGTATGTATGCGTGCCCCAATCGGTAAATTTAAAAATGCTCATACTTTTTTCGTAAGTTATTTTAATTCCATGGTCAACCATTTCTGTGCGGTTGGCGGGCACTTGGTCCGTTTTCTACAATCTGTACATTTGACCATTTCAGCCCAACTCCCTTCAAAACTATTTGGGTTGATGGGTTTCATTCGGAATCCGCTTGCCTCCTTCTGCGCAATTGTACTTGCTTATTTACCACAGCTTTTCTTTTTACTTAATAACTCTTTCACTTTTGCTTTCTCATAGAATTTCGAGCAATTCTTTTAATTAGAAAAAATATTTTTTTAGTTTTTCATTTACTGGCCTCTCATTAGCCTAAAAAATTGTTTTGAGTGATTTTAATTTCTACATGTGTATTCTTATGCCACAGAAAAGTGGCACTAAGACCCGGATGAAATCAAAAATTTACCTGAACTGCTTTTGCCACCAATATCAAAAAGCGTTTTAGCCTGTGCCCCCATTTCAGTTGAAAACTGAGATAAATTTGTGAGTAGTTTCTTGGCAACGCTGTTATAACGGATGACTTTCCGACATGCTTCAGGCCGCAAATCTACTATATATTTGTGAAAGTATATGTGTGTGTGTGTGTGAGTGTGTTTGTATGTTTGGACTTTCAGCCTAAACTTCTGGATGGAATCGAACGAAATTTTGCCAAGACGGACCCTGACTACCTCAACCCATGATAGATTACATCAAAAGGTTTTGGACAACGGGGCGTGACACCTCTCATGGACCTCAAAATTTAAAAGATTCATATATTTGAACTTGCAGTCCAAGCCGATGGATAGAATCGAACAAAATTTTGCCAAGACATACCTTGCCTACTTCTATTATATATCTGGGGAAGTATGTATGTATGTGTGTGTTTGTTTGTATGTTTGGACTTGAGCCTAAATCGCTGGATAAAATCGGGCGCATCCTAGACTAATCGCATTTTTCTAGGTTGATATTACAAATTCAAACAAGCAAAAATAGGAAGTAAGTTTGGTTTTTACGCTCCCCTGAAACCTCTAAAAATTGACTTTGACACTGCATATCTGTGGCAATAAGGGAGAAAAGCCAAACTCAAGATAGGACAAAGTGAGAGCTTTTTGTTCTCCGCACACAAATCTGAAAGTCCACTTTGTAATATTAGAAAAGGGAGTGGACAATCAGAAGTATTAAAGCAATGCCAACTAATCGTTTGGGATGAATGCACCATGGCTCACAAAGCAGCGTAGAACCATTGGATACAACAATGCAAGATATCTGCGGCAAATCGAAAACAATGGGTGGAAAAACGATGGTTTTGGCTGGTTACCTACCTATAATTCCCAGAGGCACACGAGCAGATGAAATAAAGGCGTGTTTGAAGTCGTCGCATTTGTGGCAAAGCATAACACAGTACAAGAGAATGCATTTATTTAGAGATCAGTTGTCGAATAAATTTGCATCCGAAATACTCAAACTTGGCAATGAAGAGCTAGAAACTGATTCCGAAGGTAATGCTAAATTTGGCGACTTTACCACCATTGTAAGAAGTGTTGATGAGCTCAAAATTAAAGTTTTTGAAAACCTAAATAGTAGCATCAGAGATTTTAACTGGCTGTGTCAGAGAGCTATCTTGGCACCTAAAGCTGCTACGGTAAACAGCATAAACTTTGATTTATTGCAACAACTACCAGGTACGGAGCGAATATACAAATCTATAGATGTCAGCTTAAGCAATGAGGACACTGTTAACTATCCCACAGAGTTTTGGAACTCTCTTGAGCCTGGCGGACTTCCACCTCACAGGCTGATTCTGAAAGAAGGAGCACCTGTTATTCTTTTGCGGAATCTTGACCCACCTATACTTTGCAATGGTACAAGATTAATAGCAAAAAAAAAAGATTGGGAAATATAATTGAAATAATAATTATAACAGGTTGTGGCAAAGATGAAAATGTATTTATACCAAGAATCCCATTAATTCCGACAGATCTCCTATTTCCTTTTAAGAGACTTAAATTTCCGCTAAGGCTTACCTTCGCTATGTCTATCAACAAATCGCAAGGGCAGACATTAAAAGTGGCTGAGCTTCAGCTGGAAGACCCTTGCTTTACACATGGGTACACATATGTTAGGTGTTCACTAGTCGGAAGTCCACATAATTTGTCCACATAGTTTATAAGGAATCATTACCTTGAATGAATTAAAAACACAATTGCTTCCAAAAAGTAACTTATTTTTATTTGAATGTGGTTTAAGGTCAGGTATGATATATTATTGCTTACATTTATACCCGAATGACGTCGGGTACTCTGCTAGTACTCAATAACTGAAATTGTGATTTATTGATTGCCATGGCGAAAGCGAGACGAATTGGAAGTTGGATACGCTTTAACTCCAACGGCATATTGTTTGTAATCGTTGGAGTCTCGGAATGAGAAATGTCTAACCGTTGACCTATCCTCATAGTGCTCTCGCGTGAATCACAATGCTTATGAGTTTTGTGACCGCTAAGCGCGTTCTGTTGCATAATTTTGTTTGATTGAGATTGTAAAGCATGATGACTTCTTAACCAACTTTGAATTGCAAATTTTGCTTTGACAAGACAGGCACATCAAAGGTTTTTAAAATTTCAGTTGGATAGTTAGTTGATTCGTCTTGATTTTGAATGTTCAAGTTTATGTCATGAATATCCTTGTTCCTTGCCGTTAAAACTGCTTTCATATTCTGTATTTAACCTTATTCCTTTTTCATTTAATGGTTTCGATCCTCCTTACTTAGTTTTCCATAGCTACATGTTCTTGAACTATGTTCTGGGATATATGTAGACATAACAGATTTGCTGATTTAAAGTCGATATATTTAATTGTAGATTTTTTTATTCGGCTTTAAAAACTTCTGTAAAGAGTTCATCTCAGACCTTAGTGAGAAAATTGACAGACAAAACTTAGCATGCTAACAACATAAAAAAGAACTCCCAGGTTATCTTAGCTAATTGTTGCAATATGAGATCACTAGCTGTTGAAAATCTTTCTACTGCTTTGTGCTCTACGTGTTACTTCGGCTTAAAATATTTTTTGAATTTTATGGTATTAACTTCTGTCCAAAGAACTCTGTTATTTTCAGCAAGTGATATAGCCCGTTCTACTATTAGGTTTCGATATTATTTGGTACCAAATCGATACTTTTCAATCAATGTAAAGTAAATACTTTGACATCGCATAATCAAATAATTTTTGTTGTAAGAAAAATTATCTAATTTATTTCACTGCAAATAATACTTCAATTGCTGCCGAACTCATCTGTATTACTTTCGCAATAAGGGTCAAATGTAGAAATGTGCATATTAGTCATTGTGCAAATTTAAATAAGCTGGCTAATAGCCATATTCCAAACGAAACTCAACAAATTTAATGTCATTTATCTTCCAATGTACACAGAATTCAGTAATATTTATTTTGTGTTCAAACTAATTTTTAACTTTTATTGTCCAATTCATTTTACATAAAAATATACGAAGTATGTAGGTATGGATGTGCATAACTGAATGGACATGGAAATGACTTTTAGTGGTGCTATTTTGGCACTTTGTTTCTTTATGATGGCAATAAAGATGCAAGCCCAGCATCAGCTGCCGCAAACAATTCGAAAAATTGACATCACACACCAATTACATTTACGAACGACTTGCGGACAATCGCCCAAATGGTCCATTGGTATTGGCTTGCCTTGCCATTTAGCTGCATTGAAATTTGCTAAAAATGATTGTTGTTGTTGACCTTTTTGCCTGTGATATGTCTCATTGAGTTGTGTGTAGTGAGTGCTCTGTAGTGACGTATCTATGTTTGCTTTTATATAGTCTATTCATCTGTTTTTTATGACTTCGAACAATTGTTTAGCAAGAAATAATTGGACGTCAGTATTGCAAACTTAGCTACTCTTTTATTGGGCCTTATCTATGTGGAATATGATTTACGAGTTGATTGTACACTTTTATGTCACTGTTGCTGTAGAGCAGCAATGCACTCAAGCGCTTCTTGGTGCTCAACTTGCACCTTAAAGAATTACGAAAGCGTCGGCTAAGGTCCTGCAACATTTGTAATTGCTTCTTGTTTCTTAAAAAAATATAGTTCAAACAAACAAATAGGCTGGAGGTTGTCGACTAAGCGACATATGATTCGATGGTATCTTCATCTCTTCAGGTGTTTTCCGGGGCATGGCATTTAAGACGGCCTCCAGCCACGATAAAATGTGTATGCTCTTAGCTTCGAAGTTAATGTGTGGGACTTCAACGTATCGAAGATACCTGACTGTCCGACATAATATAAATCCGTCGCTAGTATTTTCTATCTAGTGAAACCTTCGAGGTCATGTCACCCCTCCTTTCGTCAGGAAGGATAAGATGGGTAATGAGGGGTGAAAGACATCATATTCGTAGATCAGCTATCAAGTTTCACGTCAATACCTTTGTGCATATTAGTCGCCTCTTATGGCCGGTATGCCTTTCTCGGGCATGTTCTAACCCAATTACGCCTCATGGGGGCCTAGCAGGTAGTAGGATATGGAAGTTCGTTCCAAAGATGTCAGACCTCGTTTACCCATGATCCAGTTTTGATCCATCCATTTAGTAGACCTTGACTCAGAGGACAGTTTATGGACTCCTTTTTTATAGCGCAGTTTTTGACATCACAACTTATTTAGTGTAGGCGGGAAATGGCTAAACAGGCAACACTAGGCATAATCATTGATTCTCCTCGTGAATTTACCATTCTAACAAACCCCTTTGTGGTTGTGTTGTGAGCTCTACCGATGCTGTGCACCACTGATTTAGATACAAATGTACATACAAATTGTATTCACTGTTTATGGCTTGAAGCACTTTAGGATTGAGTTTGAGCTGTTCTCTTAATTAACTGTTTGATAGATGTGACAAGTGTTGATTCCGTATAAAGAAAGAAGAATGCAAGTGCTACAGATTTCGAAGAAATTCTAAAGTGAAGTTAGTAATTAATATTATCGTGCATAATCCTATAAAAACGAGTTATCAATTGCTAAATATAACCTCAACCACAGAAACATTTATTAAGCTATTTGTTACAAAAAATTGTACTTTTCCCTGGGGAATATGTTGCATTTTGGGTTTTCTAAAATTGTTCTAGCTAACAGACCCGGGGATGTGCCCTGAAAACATGTACTCCCTCTTCCCTCACTTAATCACACTTATTCTTTCTTTTTCTTCTCCTCCTTGCTGTTATCTTCCCGTATATGTTACAATTGACTTCGCTCCTATTTATCTACCTCTGGGCTCTTCCTAACCTTATTTTTATTAAAATTCCTATTCCTATACCAATCAATTGTCTTTTTCCTGTTCTTCTTCGTATACCTTTTCTTGGTCCTATTACTATTCCTATTCCCATTACCAAGTCTTTTCGTGTTTTATTCCTTTTCATATTAATCTTTCTACTCATATTTTTATGGTTCTCTATCTACCTATTCGGTCAGACAGAAGAAAAACGATGGAAAGTTCAGAGATTCAAGTAGGAAAAAAAATCTCGGCATAACTTAATGAGCAATATTATAAATATATTATGGAATTGCTATTTTTATATTAAAACTAAAAAATGGGAAAAGATACACTGCCCTTTTTATGCATGGAGACCCTTCAAGTTTCACTTCAGCTTTTGTGAGAACTCGGTAGATACAAGTCATGTGTAACAAAATAAGAAAAATTAAAATATCCGTAAATTTATGATGTCTACAACTAGGTATATATTGTTCGGTTTCAACTGAACTTAGACTTCCTTACATGTTAAACATATATGCCTTTTGTCGATTCTGACAGAACATTTTTTTCTGAAATGGTTTTTTTATGGCCGAAATACACCACTGCCTAGGGATGACCCCGTTGTAAAAAAAAAAGTTTTTCAAACATTTTTATTTTACATAATCTGACATTTAAACCTTCGACCTTCTGTCTTTAAGGCTTTCACTGCCGCAAATTCAACGAATGTCATTTCTATAAATTCGAAATTACTTTTACCGTAATCGTAATACTTATATCCCAACTGCGTTTATATACACATATGTACATAAGATGTCTTATATTCTGCTGCTGCTGAACACAAAGAATATTATTAAAAATTTTGAATGAATGACTTTATGAAGTGTCAGTCTGGAGTTAGTTTTCGTGTAAACAACTTTAACTTTGTTTTCAAAGATTTTCTGCTGGCATGGCGTATGGGTAACAAAAACAGTAACAAACTTTATCGAGATGATTATGTGTGAGAATGGAAAGATCCCTTGTAGGGAAATCAGTTAGCTACAAGGCGACTATTAGTTCACTATTTTTCAACTAGCTTTGTTTTTCCCTAACCTACTTTGCAATGCTTTTAGTTGGCTACTTTTACATGGCGATGGTGTCGAAAAAGTGAGGGGATTTTTAGCTGACTACAAGTTGACTACTTTTATCTTGACTTGTAGCCAGCTCAATAATAGGAAATTTTTGATACTTTTGATTACTATACTTATTACTTAATTAATATATAATTTTAATTATAACATGGTTAATGTGTGTTCACGTGTATCATGCATAAATATGATGTCCTGCTGTCAAAACATGGGCAGAAGTCAATATCTTAAGTCATAATCATGTTAAGGCATGCAAATTTTCAATGAAATCGAAATATGAAATGAAAATTTATTGATTCTAATGACAAAAGTGACACGTAAAACAAAAAAAAATTGAGTTTTTTTGTTAGCAAGTATTTTTACCTGATGTTCAAGTGTTTAACAAAATGTATGTAGATACAATTTTTCCGATTGAACACCGGAAAGCTTTGAAACCAACTAATACCACTGGTCGACACCCAAAAACACCAGAGACGCGAATATGAAATTCGTATGTAAAACCACCCCCTGATTCCGAAAATCGAGGTTATTTTTGATTATATGATACGGTTTTTGAGAAATTTACGATTTACCGTTATTTCAAAAAAAAAAAAAAAAAGATGGCTCCACTTAATCAAGTATATCTCAAGAACAAATTGAGCAATTCCAATAGTTTATAAGGTAATAAAATTTGCTATAAACAATGCATACAGCTTTTCGGTAGGCCATGTAGGTTCGAAGATAATGAACAATCAATACGGATTTTTACCTTTTTTTTTGTAAAAGTATAAAAAAATATGTACTTTGCGAGGAAGGATATCGAAAACTTTTTATTTTTTTCCAGATACTTTTTCTCTTACGACAAAAGTTTTAAAAATTGTTATTTTGAATTCTGTTACCCTAATAAAGTATTACGCTGTGGAATATAATCAAACATGCAGTCTCGGTATCGGGGAATGAAACCAATTTGGGGTGGTAGTTCTAGCTGTCCGTGATACCACGTTGCTAGAATATATAGGGTTTGACACTAGAGTAGAGCGAACATACTTATTAAGTTAACTAGTGCGTTGAATTCGTTTAACCATTGGGGTCTTCATTGCCACAGCCGAAAGAAGACACCTTTTTGAAAAAAAACTCTTTTCCAAACATTTTGATGTTACTTGTCGCTTCACTAGAACTTGGGGCCTTCGGTGTGGTAGAGCAATATAACCACCACACCACGGCGGAAACAAAATATAAATATTTAGTGAACTGACAAGTTTGGAACCATTGGTAAACAATAGTGGGACACGCGCTATTGATAACCATGATATAGACGTGTTTGCAGTCATTATGGAAGGTTAACCATTATTTCTGGAAACCTTCTTAGAGGTTTTAGTAAAAAAAAAATATTCCAACAAATCTAATCAAATCCTAAAATTCAGCAGAGGATACAAATCGCATTTGGTTGTTGCACCAAATTAATTAGGAATATATTCTACAAATTTTGACAGCACGAAAACGCACGACTGGAAATTCATTCAAGCATAGAACAAGTATTAAATGTAAGCGCGAAACTGACGTCCGTATGTAATTCATATTTGCTTATGCATCGCGATATTTGCAACAAAGATATGCCTCCGGCGACATGCCATTGTTGGAATATAAACACGCATTTATGTAAACATATGTTTGCGAATATGTTGTCGTTTATGCATTTTAAACATTACATTATATTGCGATAATTTATTCTTAGAAAGACCCAAAGTATAGCTGAGTAAGCCAAAAATAGGGGTATAAATGTACAAGGTTTACATATTTGATATCTATGTATCGGCCAAAGCATGAAACTGTAGACTATTTTGATTTGAAGAGGAGGGAAATAGAAACGGCCTTAATACAGAAAATGTTTCTGAATGGTTTTGAGAAAATTTAAAAATTAGCTTCGGTAGCCTTCAAGCACCAATGTCTGTTTATTCTTTTTATAAGTGCAAGTAATTTAATTATTTAAGAGGACAGCTTCCACTAGGATCTCTCTTGAACACCACTTGAACATAGAAATTAATTTTTTTACTCAATTTTTTCCAGGTGAAGCGTTGCTCCACTCTAGTTATCAACCGGCCATGCAAAATAAAAAATAAAAAATGTATGGCGAGAGATATAATAGGTATATCATCATAAACCTCCTAAGAGATTTTTGCACCGAGCTTCTCTTCCAACTTGTGGTGTGCCGTTTTGAAGTTTTACAAATTGGCGGGACCTACAGTTTTCTTTCAGACTGTACGAACGACATCTACAAAGGATATGAATTTTTGCTGAGAAGCCGAAATACACTCGGGGAATTTGCCTAACCACTGCTGCGAGCTAATCCCATTTTGAAAAAACTTTATCAAACCACTTTTGATGTTACCTGTCCCAGGACTCGGACCTTGGACCTTCGGTGTGGTAGGCCGGCAACACTACCGCTACACTAAGGCGGCCATCAACTCTTTAGTTTAATGTCAAGTACAAACCCAAATTGTCAGAAATAAGTTTGTCTGTCGGCTGGCAATAATGCTCAGCAGCTAAGTGCTTTGCTTACCCAAGTAATGTGCAATATTCCGAAGATCCATCCATCTGGTTCTGTTACGGGGTTTTAACTAAAGAGACTTCAGCGGCGAAGACAGCTCACTGGTTAGGTATAATGAATTCAATTTATAGCCAAATAAAAACCTTCACCAGACACTTTCTAGCTCTATGGTATGGAAATGGTGAATATACCAGATAAATGAGTCGAAACTAGTATCGGGCCTAATAATAGCTCGATATTAGACATATTAGCCAACAACACCCAGTGGGCATATATTGTGATCCCATACAAAGCCATTCGTTATCCGCTTTCCAGCTTGAATAGAATAAACCAATATAATAGAAATATATAATAAAGGAAAACAATGTTTAGTTCTCGAAGGTAACTTTATTAATAATGCAATAGTTCAAATCAAGGTTTACAATGAGCAAAACTTACGACTAGAATTGAAAGTGAGAGTGTGGAGCATTCTCCTGGTTTGTTGTTGTAGTAACTTAAATCTATAATACAAAGTAAATAAGCTAATAGTGAGAGAATTTGTTGTAGTTGTAATTAAAGAGCTTTAACTAAAATGCAATAACAAGAATGACTTTGGTAAATGATGTGAGAGATTAACTTAAGCTTAATATAAATTGTTGGTAGAAAAGGCAATAGTATGTGACTATATAATTAAAATTCATTTAGAAAATGTTCTCCGATTAAAAGGCCACCGTAGTGTGAATGTGTTGCAAGCGATAATTTTGCCGCGAGCTTTAATATTTACAATTACATTTTGCAATTTTAATAGCCGTTCATTTGAGCGTTTCCTTAGTCCCCTTTGAATTAGTTTGCATTGAAAATTATATCATAACATTTCAAATAATAATTGCGTTTAGCAAATTATTTCTTATAAACCCAGCGCAAAATTATTGAACTTTTTCTCTTTTGTAAATTCAATTACATCAAGTAAGGACTTCGAAGTTTTGGTGAGGTCAAACATTGAGTGATTGCCCCCCTTTGAGGCAGAGTTGTGCGTCTATGCCAAAACCGACTCATGCACTCTGGGCAACATAATAAACACTTATCGTAGATATGGTAGCCAATCTTTGTCAGACAGAAGGGCACTTAAGTAGCCACCAAATGTTTAATATCTATTTACAAACAATTTAGCTGGGATTGAAAAACACTTTACAGTTTCGGATAGTATCACTGTATTTGCAAACCTGAACTTGTACAAATATGGCAAATGTCATTGAGCAGCAACTATGGTTCAAGCAGAACTGAGAAAGACCTATCTGAGCCTTTAAAGCCTAAACTAGCTTTCAGACAAGATAGTACGATTTAGTTAACTACGCGCTCAGGAACCAGACATTATAAGAGCTAGCGTGCTCTGGCTTTTCAGTACGGTATAAGTAGGCAAACAAAATGGGTATACCGATGAGGATGTTATTACAACGCATTTACTGACATCAAAAAAGGAGCTAGCGCAAGTCTGCTCTTTGGACTCGGTAGATAATTGCGATTCAGTGAAGATGTTCCTCTCTGAACGCGTTTCTGCCAAAACCGGAAGGGGATGCTTCTTTTAGACTGCAGCGTTTTCATTCATCGGTATAATATAACATAGCTTGCGAAGCCGTTGGCCCTTTATTCGCCGCACTACGTTTCAATCTGAATAATGGGTTCACAGTTCATTTTTGCGATACTCGACGCTGGATACCTCTAATGTTAAAAGTGATTCTTGGATTAATTTTTATATTGGTTTTATTGCTAGGTTGGAATTATTTTTCGTTGTTAAAGCTTATGCCCAAATATACGAAGCTGTTTCTTAATTTCCTTGCAATGGAAGTTTTACTTTATAATAACTTTATCTCTTCATATGTCCAATCATAAATGTCCCTATCACTATGTTTTACTTAATATAAGTTCTCGATGGAGTCTTGTTACTGAATATCCCTTAAGCGACAGAATGTTAGACTGTCGGCGCCCAAATAAATACATAAGCAAGGCAAGTTGATCGTTAAAACGCAAATGAAATGTAGTAATTTCCACTTTTATTTTGAGCCGATTTCAAGCAAAAGTGTAAATACAATATTAATGAACACAAAAGTATAAATATTTGTATCTGTATGTATGTTTGTTATAAATATGCTCATATGCACATGAAAATCCACAAAATTCTACCATAAATTTCAATACAAACTATATATAAACATATATCCCAGAGTTTCATGTGGCTTATTCCACAGTAATCGGTACCCAAAATATACAAGTAGGTGGCGCTCGGATCAGGTTTCAAGTATTTTTCCGGTGAGCTTGGTCTTTGAAAATTGGAACATGATCAGAACCCAATGAAGAAGACACTCGTAGGAAAAAATCATGGTAAGTTACAACCAAGGAACTATTTAACAGAAGAACCAGATGACCTATTTGACGGGGCACTTCTGATACAACCCAACATACAAGATTTTTCAGTATAAAATTTGTCAAATTTTTTTTATACACGACTAGTAAACCCGTCCCCGCTTCGCTGCGTCTCAGAACTTATAATAGACTGAGTCCAATTTTAATCATTATATCTCCCACACATACCAGATAACTTAACGATGGAACTTAATTACATCGCTTATTGAAGCACTTATTATCACCTTTCGTTTGATACCCATATTGTACTTAACACATTTTGGGTCACCTTGGTCCACATATTGGCCGATATTGGTCGAGATATCGAAAAATATGATATCCTAAATTTTAAGTTAAGCGTCAAGTAATATAACGGTAAAAGTTTCATTCAATTCCATTCAGCAGTTTTTAAGTGATGCGCGACTAAACATACAGACAGACAGACAAAAATTCTAGAAATTTTAGATTTGGCTTCTACTGGCTCGATAATGATCCTTCCTATCGATTTTTCTTAAATATCTGCAATGTACAGACATCGACCTGTTACAATTTTAGTATGTGCATGTATGAAATTTTTTGTTTATTTTAAATGTAAACATTTTTTTTTACATTTTGGTTTTTACATTACACGAGCACGAAAAAATTTGCAGTGATCAAAATTGAGTAATTTTGTGTTTAACTAACTAGTCTAGACTTGAAAGTAAAAAAAATAAAAAATAAAATATTTTACCCAAAATACAAAAAAAAAACAAAAACCATCCTTCTGAAAATTTCGTGATATCTTGAGATATACCACAAGTATAATCCAAAAAAATTGGAGTCCAACATTTAATGGCGAACTTTAAATTTTTTGATTTCGAATAATTGAACATTTTCTAAAATTAGAAATTTAAATTTATTTTTCAAAATACTTTTTTCTTTTTGTACCTCTAAGTAAACCCTTTAAATGTGCCAAAGTTTATTTTTTAACTATAGTAGTTTCTGAAATAATGAAAAGTTAACTTTACAAAACAAGAAGAAAAGGAAAAAGCTTAACATTTTGAATTTGCATAACTTTTTAAAAAATTTTTTTAATTTTTTTCTTTGGAAGAACTTTGTTTTATGATAAAAGGAAACTCTCCACCAAATTTCATTCAAATCGGAAAGGGTTTTATGAAAGAAAAGTTTTACAAAAAGATAAAATGATTCCCCAGAATATAGGTTTATCTTCTACATAAGCCTTGTAATCAATGAGCCTTTTCGATTATAAAACGATTACTTTCAAACGTTTACAGAAAAGGTTTTCAAAACTTCGAACTAGAACGCGAAAAATTGGTTGAAATGTCGCACCCATGAGGGGGAATGAGCCCCATACATACAAATACGTAAAAAAAACATAGAACATAGTTTATGTACGAAAACTGATGCCCTGGTTGCTCTAGCCAACGGAAATTAGCCGCCAGCCAGTATTTATGCGATGGCACCAAAAAACTGCGCGAATTGCAAATGATATAAACACAAATCAGTTTTGCAGTTCATTCGAATGTTGATTTTGTTGTTATTTGTGTGGCCTTAGCCGGCCGGTCGTTGCAAATAAAATCAGCATTAAAGTTTTGTTTTAAAAATACCGTGTTTGTAGTTTCTATGTTTACATACTTACTCACGTAAATATGCAATTTGTGTATGTATGTATGTGGTTTTCTGTTTTATTATAAGTTTAGATGAATGTTTTAATGTTAATGAATTGTAAGTTACAAAGTGAAAAGGATATTTAAATTGTATTTAATACACTATGAAATGTACGGATCGAAATTCAAGTCAACCGTCTCGTGCGCGTCTTTTACTTCGACTCCACGATCTCTCTCTTTTCTCTTCCCATGTTGTATCTCATGTTGCTTTGTCGTACTTCAGTATGATGGTGCCACTACGTATTTATGGATTAGTGATACCACCCCACATGTATATAAATTCGTTTGGAATAACTAACAAATAAAGTTAAATTTTTCATTTTGCTTCCGTCAATGATTTGATATGTTGAAAATCACATTTTAGTATAGTATCGACACCACGATCTATGCCACATATGTATCACTTTCATACCACGAGTAGTTGTAGACTGGTTGTAGTATCTATACCATATGTCTATCATGGGTATTACCTATCAAAGGACTTGAACTTGTGGAAACCTTGTCCGAAGGATCTGCTTGTAATGGATGAGTTCCTAAAATAGCTCGACCTGTATGCCACGTGAAGAATTGTTTTACTATATTTTGCATTGCCCCTGGTGTTAACTTGCGATAAAGTTTGTAGCCCTATCTATACACTTCAAACAAATTTCAAGATAGAGCACTCTAATGTACATACACTTACTTACACTAATGCGCAACCTAGAATGGTATCAATTTGTGGCATTTGGAATATATCATACAACAATTGAGTGGGACGAATCTGCAAGCATTGCATGAAATTAATTCAGACTACAGGCATTTCGAGAGCGTTACTATCAGCAGCATCAAGTGACAATCGGCAGCCAAAGCGGCAACAGCCGTCAGAGCAAGGAACGCCAACGCGCAGCGTCATCAAATTGCTCCCGCCATCACTACATTAGCAAGGCTTTGGTGTCTTTATTGTTTTTATCTCTTATTTCACTTGTTTTTGTAATTTTTTATGTTTTTTTTTTTGATATTTACGCTATCGGTTTTAATTCTTTCTAGACTCATTCATTTGCAAAATGTTATAAACGCGTTAATACTTCTGTATATGTTTGTTTCTAAAAATGTATGTGTGTATGTGTATGTTATAGAAGTTTTGTTTATTTATTTGCAGTCATACTCGATGATGACCAATTGGCGCTCGTAATTTTAGTTAGGCACATTGACCCAGTTAATTGTAATTAATAATATTTAGCCAAATAGCTGCGTCGCGTCAGTCCTGTGTAGAAATGTCGAAGTGTATGGCTACCAAAAAGCTTTATAATTTACGAACAAAAGCAGGAATAAGGCTCGAAATATTCAGAATCATTCCAACAAGCAAAGTAAATGTGAAGTCTATTTTTGAAAAGCTTACTGAAATAAACATATACCTCCACTTTCATAAAAAAATAAAGCTTTTCAAAATGATATTTCCATACAAATTTTAATTACAAGGGCTTTATAAACCTTTCGCTTATAAATGCAAACCTATTAACGAAAAAACCAAAGAAAGCTTTATATCAATGTTTTCAAAGCATAATTTAATTCATTTAGCCATTGCGATAAAATAATATTTTATTTTGAATCATACATTAAATACTGCAATTTTAAATAATGAAAAAACCAAATTAACTGAAATCTGCACTTAGTTTTCAATTTGTACTGAGTTAGCAGCATTTCCTACGTGTTTTGGATCTAGCACGATTTATTTTTAGTCTATTTAGAGGTTCTGAACATTAAACATAACATTCTCTTTCACAAACATGTACAGAAATTTCTTCATTTCTCATTAGTAAAAATTGGTTTTGAGTGAGAAGAGGACTTAATGGCTTACACTGCGGTGTCGACGGTATTCTTTGTCCCTTTAAATCCTTTCTGTAGGTAGTCAAATTTTAAAATAAGTGTTTGCTTTATTATAAATGGTGGTTTTCAGAAGCGGAATTCACTTACTCTTTTAAGGACTTTAATTTAATATAATTTTAGCGATTAATTTCTTTGAATGTACGACTATAAACGTGGTTAAGGCCAAAAATTATAATTTTTATGAAAATATTGATGTTCTTATTTTTCATAATTATTTTCTTAAATTTATTGTTTTTTTTTTTTTAGAATAGAGGAGGAAAATTTAGAGACAACTGCCATACATTTTCTTATAGATCCATTTAGGATGCTGCTGGACTTCTTCATCAGTGAAATTTTGGCACACTCTGTTAACCATTAAGCTACCAGAATCCTGGTTTGTGTTACCTTAAATGCTATTTCTATTCATTTTTTACCATAAAATTAAGCATGCCCCGGCATGTGGCGGTATTGATCACTGCCCATGTTGGTTTTTTGTTTGTAGTACAATGCGATTTGTGCTCATCGAGTTTGTTCATTTTGTATAATAATTTTATTTTATAAAGTACAAATTCCACCCCCATGCAAGAATTTAACACCTTGTTGAGTTAGAACTAAAAATGGTCAAACAAATACTTCTCATGTAATTTGGTAATGTAAATAACTTGATGCATTTGTAAATAGCAAAATACAAGGCAACTATGTAGGAACACAGAACAGACTGAATATAAGGACAGATAATTCTTAGTAACTAACCGTTTTGTTGGCGATTTGATTTTAATATTATTTAATACTAAGAAGATGATAGTTGCTTATAGAATAGATATTTCTGGTATTATTCTGAAAAAAATACTCACAGAAGAGTTAATTTTTTGATAAGCAGGGTATAATAACTTGATTGAATTAAACGCTATAACTGTAATAGTTATGTACATGTTTAAGATATGTGGTCTTCTACGTAACAGCACATACAGTGTGTGCCACTCAAAATAGCCCAGTTTTTTAGTCTAATATAATAGCGAAAATTTTTCAGCTATTCAGCATTCATTTGATTATTACATTTCAAACAAAATTAATTATAATTAATGCCATAGAAGTCTTTTGAATCAGTGTTTTCAAGCATTTGCAAAAATTTCAAAAATGCTGACAAAATTGAAAAAACGGGCAAGAATTTCCAAAGGATTTCTGAGTATGCAATTTCGTAGCCTATCAAATCTCAATGAATGAATGAATGAAATCCAGTTGATTTCTGGAAATTTTGGTTAGGTTAGGCCAGTGTCGAAAGGCCCTCTGTGATGCCTAGAAAGGCCGTTCGGCTATAGCGGCACATATACATAGGTTCCGGTACTATAGACGAAGCTAAGGCAGCCAATACTTACTAGATACCCTAAAAATTTCAGTGACGAAGTTTTCCAAGCTATGCGTTTTAATTCCGATAATAGTTTGTGTTCGAGAGGATTTAGGTCGGGACTTCCCGACGGTCAATCTTCAGGCGAAATGAAAGCAGGAATATTACGCTTAATCGCTTTTGCGGTGTTTTAGCTTTATGCGCTGGTGCTGAGTCTTGCTGAAAAACCTAGTGCTCTCCGTTAAAGAGTGTTGTTGTCAAACTTTTCACTAAGCCTTCCAAGACGTCTTGTTGATAGACTTTTGCTCCAATTTTTCACGCCCTTTTCCTTTTTACGAGGTGTGTTCAAAAAGTATCGCGAATTTTGAATTTTCGCTGGTTACGTATATTCGAATTTCGAATTTTTTGTGGCGTTATGTTGGTACTCATGTCTTGCACTTATGCCGACAAGCTCGGCCATTTTGAATGTTCAGTTAATTGTTGACAGCTGCTTTGCTTGCACGTGCTTCAGAGGGTCATAACTGGTGACGAATCGTGGGTTTATGGTTATGACGTGGAAACCAAAGCTCAATCATCTCAATGGAAGCTGCCGCACGAACCAAGACCGAAAAAAGCGCGCCAAGTTCGGTCGCATGTGAAAGTTTTGCTGACAGTTTTCTTCGATTGCAGGGGCGTGGTGCATCATGAGTTCTTGCCACAGGGAAAAACGGTCAATAAGGAATATTACCTGCAAGTTATGCGCAATTTGGGCGAAGCAATCCGCCAGAAACGCCCGGATTTGTGGAAGAACAAAAATTGGCTTTTGCACCACGATAACGCCCCTGCTCACGCATCGTTGCTTGTGCGCGGCTTTTTGGCCAAAAACAACACACTAATAATGCCGCAGCCACCGTATTCCCCAGATCTGGCCCCCTGTGACTTTTTCTTGTTCCCTAAACTGAAGAGGCCCATGAAAGGACGACGTTACGCTTCTCTTGACGAGATAAAGACGGCATCGAAGGAGGAGCTGAACAAGATACAAAAAAATGATTTTTTGAAGTGCTTCGAAGATTGGAAAAACCGTTGGCACAAGTGTATAATATCTCATGGGGATTACTTTGAAGGGAACAAAATAGATATTCATGAATAAATAAATAATTTTTGAAAAAACACAAAATTCGCGATACTTTTTGAACACACCTCGTATGAGATACTCCCCACCAAGCCATGACGGATGCTAGATGATGACCTCGCCGAACCCTTGGTTCAATATTTTTTGATTCTTGCGATGTTTTAACATAGACGTTATCATTTTGCTTATTAAAAATTTCCTCCACGGTAAAAAAAATGTTTTTATGGTCGTTGCGTGCGTGCCACTGCAAAAGTATCTTCCATCTTTCTAGTCTTAATTTTTTAACCGCGGAGTTAAGAGATGGCTAGGGCTCCTTCGAAAAGCCTTCATATGGAGGTCATCACAGATCAGCCGAGACAGGCTTTCGATTAATTCGCTCTCGCACGGATTTTATGGCTGCACTCGTACGAACAACACGCGGACGCCTAATCGATCAATAGTAAGATAAATGAACATCTCGGTATATCCAGAGTTGTTTCAACGAATTGAATATCTAACTCGCGCTATTTCCTCACTTACAGATGTGTTCAATATAATATTAGTGAAATTTAAATTTATATCGTTCGATGAAATAACTACTATTATATTGAACACAACTGTATGTAAAGCAATTACCGCAATCCGATTTTCTTTGTCACCACACTTCATCATGATTAGACTAAATTTCAAACCAAACTGATTTGAATATATATTGGCATGTTCTCTGTTCATTCGTTTTTAATTAAAATGCGGAATATGGGGAGCATCTAATTTAAAATATCCTGCCTGCTGTTTGAAATTTTGTTAACAGAACTTAAGGCAATACTAAGTACATACAAGGTGGCGCAAAAGTAATCCTCCTATCAGAAAATGCTATAAATTTTGCGATTGGCCACTAAAGTCAGTTCTGTTTTGACATTTGTGTAGTAAACACATGCGAAATACACGTTAATAAACAATGTTACGCTACACTGCTCCAGAACGCGGAATATTGCTGACTATTTATTTGACCAATAATCGGTCGGGGCCAACCGGTTATTGTGAATGGTGAGCGCTCCAGAGCAATGATCAACGAGTTCTTTTTGCCGCAACTTGATGAATTGGGATTGGAAAACATGTGGTTCTAACAAGACGGTGCAACAGCACACACTGCACGTGCCACAACCGATATGCTGAACATCGGAAGCTTACTTTGGCGCCACCTTGTATATGCAGCTGACTTTGTTTCAAGGATGCATCGTAACGATAATACTATCGCTTATCGAAAAAAACCCATTGTTCTGTTGAAACGATTCAGTTTTTTATCATTTAGGCAATAATCAAAATAATTTCTTTTTGTTAAAAACGATAATGAAATTATCAAAATATTAACATTGCGTTGATTAACGAAAAGAAATTATCGAAATAATTTAATTTCGTTAATTAACGTAAACGATACGTAGTTGAAGTCCAGCACTTAGCAGACGGCGGTTAGCCATCCTAGGTAAACCGTTTTTATACGACCTTACGGAGGTCTCAAGATGTCAAGTCAAGGCTTTAGCGAAGTTTACTAATTCCACGAAGTGGTTCGACCCTCTGCTTTAGGCATGGAAGGGATTTATTTGAGACCATATAGGGTATCATAACGGGCCCATTGGTGGCCTAAGTGTCGGGCTGTTACCTCTGCGTTTCAGCTCAGCCCTTGCAACCTAACCTAACCTGCGTAGTTGATAACGTTAGAACACTAACTTTTATGTTGTTATTTTGCTGGCAATGCCATCACGAACAATCGGCCGAATGACATACATGCAAACTTAAAATACGAAAGAAAAGTAAACATTCTATTTTTGGAATGCGTCAGTTTGGGTGAGCTTTTCTTTAAGTTCTAACTTTTTAAATATATAAATAACTATATAATATGAAAATATAATTTCCGTGGTAATTTATCAATGCTCAAAAATCAAGCGTATATTTGCACGAATTGTTTTAACTTTACCACAGTTATTTTTTACAGTTTAATTGAGATCAACTAAAATGATTTATTCGTTGCAACGTTATCGGTTACATTTTAATAATTTAGTTTTGTTTTTAATTAACGTAGCAAAACTATTTCGTTAAGTTTTTTTTTGTGAACGTACTAATGTAAATGCTATGTAGAGATATTTTTATCTATACATAGAAATATGCTCTTTCAAACTTGAATTTAATTTCAAGCACATAAAAGTCGAAAGTTTTGTTTGCTTTTATAATCAAAGTAATATTTGTTCTGTGCAAAATCTTATAATTTTTTCTATATAAAGTTTTAATGTTTATTTAATATGAGTTAAAAATACTGTTGATAATTTGCAAAGCTAAAGATAAGAGTGGTCTGTACCAAAATTGAAAATTTCGAAAAATGGGTTTAAGGTTTCATAAAATTCGAACACTGTGCTTTAAGACACATATTAGGCAGCCGTTTAAGTAAAAATGCAAGAGAATTAAACCAGTTTTTTATGGGGATCTCATTTAAGTTACCATTTCATGTGTATAACATAATATTCGGAAACATCTTAGGAAAAAATGTCTTCTGATCGCCTAACGAATTGTATTCAATTGAAATCAGCAAAAAAAAAAAAAAAAGTAAGGAAGTCTAAGTTCGGGTGGAACCGAACATTATATACCTAGCAGCGATCTCTTATGGCAACCCGTACTATAAGCCAGCTGATTGTTAAAAAAAAAAAACAATTCTGTTATGAGTTTGAATGGTAAATTAATTAATTTGTATAAAAATAGCTTCCCTACCAATTACTGCTAATCACATTTTTTCAAAATACCAATACATACACATTTTATGTTTGAAAAATTTGCGTTCAAATAGACAGACGGATATGGCTAAATCGACTCAGCTAATCGCCCTAATTATTTCAGTATACTAATCTCTGCTTCTTCTCATACTTACAACCATTTCATGTTCATGAAAGGTAAAAAAATATACCTTCCCTATTGAAGTGGGGTATTAGCCCAGATATTTTGCTTGTGTATTATCGGATTTGTCCAATTTTTGGCAGGAGTGTACCACATACTATTAAGAAACTTTAGTTGAAACTAGAAGCAATCGCCTTTGAAAATAGCAGAACTTGTATGCTTAAAAGTAGGCGGCGCCAGGCCTACGTTCCCAAAATCTACAAAATTTTCTTGCCGTCAAGGTTTGCTTAAAAAGCGTATTATTTGTGCAAGATCTTGTTGATATAGTTTAAATTTTATAAACAAATTTTTCAGAACTATGTTAAAAACTGGGCGTGGCCGTTCACCGATGTCGACCATTTTTACAATAAACAGTTACTTTATACATTCAACTTTTTCGCCAAATTTCGTTTCGACAAATCAATTATTTCCGGAGTTATGGCATGAAAAGTTTTGTGAAATAATCCACTATAACAGGAATATTCATGTAAACCTGTGTGCCAAATTTTGTTTCGATATCTTGAACGGTTTTTGATTTATGATTAATAATTTTTCTGAATTTGACTTAATCAAAAGTGGGCGGTGCCACACCCGTTTTCAAAAATTTCTTGCAAATGTATTTTCTGCCTTAACGTTAATGTACACACCAAATGTGTGTGAGTGTATTATGTACTGAATAATCACTTTTTTGTATTTTCAAAAATATTCTATGTATAAAAAATGGGCGTGGCCAGCATCGGATTTCGCACATTTTAAATAGCGTTCGGCGATGGATGCCAATGAACCTGCATACCAAATTTCATTAAGATATCTCAAAAATTTACTCAAGCTATCGTGTTAACAGACGGACGGACATGGCTTAATCAATTTCTTTTTTCCTGCTAAACATTTTGATATATATAAGTCAATATCTATCTCAATTCGTTTATGCCGTTACATACTACCGTTAGGCGAATGAAGTTAATATATCTTGTGTGCGTAGCACTACTGGGTATAATAAAGCACGCAGATAAATTTTAAGTGTTTACATTTTTTTTAGCTCGCAAGCGACAAGTTCACGTTTTATTTTTGAAGGAAATTTCATTTTATTTTGTTTATACTTTGCCTAGTGCTTATAAATAAAAATCGGTTTTAGTAGCACATTTTTGCATTCTAAATTATTTTTTCTATCATTATTAAAATGTACCAGTTTTTCGCATGAACAAAATATACGGAAAAAAATGTTAAAACTCATTTCGAAGAGATATACTAGGTACGATATATATGGTCAAACTTTACAAACTTACTCTTCTTAACATCTTAATAGCTTCATCAAAAAATTATCGTTTTGAAAAGGCTTTGAAGAGTACCACAAAAATTATATTTTATACTACCGTCTTGAGTATTCTGAGCTAAAATAAATTTAACATGAATAATCACTTATTTTGTTTTTGTAATGCTGATATGAATGATAAATGCAGTTGCCATCGTCTTTTGCCGATTGATAGAATTCTTCGTGTTTACTGACGATTGCCGAATAATAACTATATAACACATAGGCATAACGTCACATACGAGTACATATTAGCAAAGCAGTCAAACAAGATTTTTATGCACAGCAGCTCGAAACTACATCAACAACAAGCCACAAACAGAGACGCGGCAGACCTTACGCGTAGCAATCTTACGCGTAAGATCGCTACTCGTAAGGTATGCCTGCCAGCCTACATTTTACACTTACGCTTACAAGCAGCGACTCCTGCGTTTTCTGGACAACCCCTACCGAGCCCAAAGATGTTTACACATCAAAAATTGTATCAGTTGCCAGGAGTCGAACCGACGCGTCCCGCATCGAGTCGGAATGGCAAAGAGAAAACCATGCAAATATGCCGCAAAAGAGAAACAGCAAGCAAATAAGAAATCAGTACAACTCCGAACCACTTGATACGAATTATGAGTGCACTCAATTTTTTATAACTTGGAGGTTTAGCCGTAAACATACTCTCAATAACTAGGCATCTCTACATACATAGATAATCTTCATTTGTATGACTTTTTGTAATGAGTTCACAAATCAATGAGTTCACAAATCACAAAACTATTTTTTGTCCTGTTTTCTGCAAGAAAGAGCCTAAGTTTTCAGATCTTTAAGGTACAGATTAGATGGATTGCGAATTCCTACAAAACTTTAGCTATATATATATATATATAAGTAAGGTTGAAGGGCTAAAGGTCTTATAGATTTAAATCTCTGACAGGCCAACTTTTGTTTAAAATTAAAAAACTCATATTTTGTTTTTCCAGTGCGATAAACTCGAATTTTAAGTAATGTTTCCAAAATTGTTAATATTTTTAATCCCAGGGCTGAAAACCCCCACCTCCCTTTTAGCCGAACTTGCCTGCTAACAGGCCACTCCGCCAGTAGTCGGGATATGATTTTTGGCCAATAATTCTATGAATATCCTTGTTATTCAACATGTTATTCATAAATTGTAATCCTTAACAATTACTTGAATTACCAACAACCGCAGAAATACTTTTTATCACTTTTTTGTCAAAACTATATTTTTTAAAAAATGAACTAAATTTTTAAACGATAATGATTATATCTTCACTCTGCTACCACTCACAATTATAAAATCAAGGTAAAGTATTTGGCGAAGATTATGTGTCAATAATTATAGAAGAAATTAACTGAACCCCGCCTAAAGGCGGTCTTGCCGGTTAGAGGGTTAAACATAAATTACATGTTATGCACTTAACAAAATTTAAAAAAGCTCTAGTTTTAGAGTTTCAATTGCTTACAATTAGCAAATATTTTATATGTATGCTCACAGGTACAAGGTGGCGCAAAAGTAATCCTCCTATCAGAAAATGCTATAAATTTTGCGATTGGCCCCTAAAGTCAGTTCTGTTTTGACATTTGTGTAGTAAACACATGCGAAATACACGTTAATAAACAATGTTACGCTGCACTGCTCCAGAACGCGGAATATTGCTGACTATTTATTTGACCAATAATCGGTCGGGGCCAAACGGTTACTGTGAATGGTGAGCGCTACAGAGCAATGATCAACGAGTTCTTTTTGCCGCAACTTGATGAATTGGGATTGGAAAACATGTGGTTCCAACAAGACGGTGCAACAGCACACACTGCACGTGCCACAACCGATATGCTGAACATCGGAAGCTTACTTTTGCGCCACCTTGTAAAGGGTGTTTTTTTAGGGGTATAGAACTTCGAATTGAAATAAAACACAAGAAAATCGTTTTAAGGTCCATCAATTTGGCTTTATTGGAAGGATAATTTTATGCCATTAATGTTTAAATATGATTTCGGGCATGTGGCCGCCGCGGCTGGCTCGAATAAAGCCAATTCTACAGGTCCAATTTTCAACCACTTTTTCGAGCATATGGGGCCGTATGTCGGCAATAACGCCACGAATGTTGGCTTCCAATTCCCCTAACGTTTCTGGTTTGTTGGTGTAGACGAGTGACTTCACATATCCCCAAAGAAAATAATCCAATGGTGTCAAATCACACGACCTTGGTGGCCAATTGACAGGTCCATTCCGCGAAATTATGCGCTCATCGAATGTTTCCTTCAATAAATCGATTGTGACGTGCGCTGTGTGGCATGTAGCGCCGTCTTGTTGGAACCACAACTCATCCACATTCATGCCATCCAATTCGGGAACAAAATAGTCGGTTATCATGGCTCTATACCGGTCTCCATTAACGGTAGCTGCCTCTCCAGCATTATTGCGGAAGAAGTATGGCCCAATGACTCCACCAGCCCATAGAGCACACCAAACAGTCAGTTTTTGTGGATGTAATGGCGTTTCAAGGGTCTCATGTGGATTCTCATGTTGACGTAGCCATTCAACCAAAAATGAGCCTCATCACTGAACAAAATTTTGCGATGAAAATCAGCATCGAAATCAATCTCATTTTCGGCCCATACACCAAAATCACGACGCATTGCATGGTCTCGCGGCTTTAATTCTTGCACAAGCTGGATCTTGTAAGGTCGCAAGCCAAGATCTTTGCGCAAAATCTTCCATAAAGTTGATGGACAAAGCTCCAATTGCTGTGCACGGTGGCGAATCGATTCATTCGGGTCCTCTTCAACACTTTGCTCTACAGCGGCAATTGTTTCTTCGGTGCGCACTGTTCGACGTCTCTGCGGATGCGTATTATCACATAGAGTAAACGTAGTGTGAAAACGATCCATGGTTAACCGAATTAATTGCTCTGATGGACGATTATGTCGACCATAAAATGGACGGAGCTCACGGTAAACTTCGCGAACTGAACCATTATTTTCGAAATAAATTTGCACGATTTGCAAGCGTTGTTCTTTTGTCAACCTGTTCATGATGAAATGGCAAACCAAACTGAACATAAATGACATTAGAGTTGCCAGATTTGACCACAAAATGCCAGTTTTATCTCTATTCGAAAAACAAACCTGTAAAAAAAACACCCTGTATAAGACAAACAAAGCTTAATCTACCCCTTCGGAAAAAGACGCAAACATACAAAGATATACATGTTTAGGTACTGATGAGGAAAAAATTAAGCACTTTAAGCGTTATTTTCCAACCGGGAGAGAAAGTTTAACATCGTACGTCTGATTCGGTATACACGTTCTCACCATAAAATGGGTTGACAGTATTTTTTTTCCCCACAGAGATATGATCAGTCAAAGTGCGTGTGTTCATCCCATTTTTGAAATGCATTGATTTTGTAAAAAATTAATAAGCAATTTGAAACTGTTATTTAGAATTAAAAATTTTGTTGGTAACACTGTGCAGTTTGAATTTTAAAAACATAGTTGCTTAACAAAATAAAAAGCAAGCCACAAAAAACTTACTAAACCATGCGAAGCTTGATTCATTAGCTTTCTAATGGTGTTAGGATGAAGTTTGTAGTATTACTACGACCCGAGTTTTGATGATTGCGTAATTAGTTTGATGATCTCTACGAAAAAAAAAAATATATATATGTGACCTGGTCTACGAAAAGGGAGCTAACGTGCGAAAACTAGTTTTCTGGGGAAACAGCTGTTAAAAATAAACAACTCGTTTCGGCAGTTTCTCGTTATCTCATTAATTGTTCTCCTTTCCAGAGGCTTCAAGGACGTCCAGTAAGTGTTGTTTTTGGTCGGAATATTATTATAGTTCATCGTGTAAGTTGCTAGTGTGGAACATTTTAAAAAGTAACACTGAAGAAGTGGCGTTTACTCTAATACTGCGCAGCTGCTGTTGTCTTGTTTTCATTCTTCTCTTTTCGGAGGGAACTTTCAAACAAGTTTTGACTTTTTGGATTCTACCACGTGAAAAGCATCTCATCTTCCATCCGAATCAACTAAAAAGTGAAAATTGATTTTTTGACACCTAAGCCCCCTTTTCGTAGACCAGGTCACATATATACTTGTCAACCCATTTTATGGTGACAGCGAGTAAACCTACTTTGAACAAAATCCGAGGTGTGACGTCATTTTTTTTTACGAAATCTCAATCAGCAGTTCAAAAATTCCGGTTGTACTTAAATTGTTTGGGTTTTTTCTTTAAACAATTATTGTTTTTTCTTCTCGGATTTTTTTTTTACTGAATACGAAGTCAAGAGTAAATTAATTTTAAACATAATGTGTCTGTAACAGGTACTTAGACTTTATTTACGAAAATCATACGAATTTCGCTTAGGGAATGACTGAACACAGAATTGAAACCTTCAAACTTGTAAACAGGTTTTCCATTTGGTAATCATTTTCTGCTCATTCATTAACACCATGTTTACTTTGCGTTCAATTATGGATTTATTAATATTAGTATTTATATTTGATTAAGTGATAATTATATGATCATACAGCACTGATTAATATTTCTATGAAGTATTTCCGTTAGACGGCAATATGATAAATTTACTGGTTTCTTATTGAATTTATGTAATTAATTACTGGCATACATATACATATAAGTGGGGTCACATTGAGTTGTGCAACCTGCTGTTCGATCTAGAAGTATACCGGGGAAACGAAAGAATCGAACTTTCGTAAAGAAAAGTACGAGTCAATCTTACAGTATAAATAGAAATTGGTAAATTTTCGGCCTAGTGATTTGGATTTTCCTTCACGCATTTAAAAACGTTCAAACATAAGTGTTCGGATGATAAAAAAAAACTTTCAGCAGAGATAAAAAATTCTATATTATTTAAACCGTAAGCTCTTAAGTAAATGTTATCGTGAATTTTAACTTCCACGTTTTACAACAACTGAGATTGTAAAACTGATTTGCTAACCAAAAAATTCAATTAAAGTTAGAGAACAAGAACAAATTTTATGAAGTGATAAAGAGTATATTGCAAAAAGCCATTTGTTTGACATAGTTCTTCGACTTTGAATGCCAATTTCGTATGAATATATCAATAAGATAAGTTAGAGGCCACTGACTGACTGACTTGCAAATGCCGGTAGATATCTGTAAACACATAAATATACATAGGTGCAGTAGGGTATGCCATCCTTTGCCAATATCATTGTGTGAAAAGACATCCATTTTTTCTTTGGCCGTTTTCTAAAGTAAGGTTTAAAATAAAGTATGATATATTTCAGATAACTTATTTTGCAACACTTTTTTTTGTAGAAATCTATCAAATAATTGAATTCAAAATTATCCAACCAGCACAACGGAATTTTATACCATTTTCTCGTATAACTTTTAATATGTATTTTCCGTATAAATAAATATGACCGTTCTTATAAGAACAGCTACCCAATGCTGTTAAATTAGATGAGAAAGTCAAATAAGCAGTACCGTGACTTCCAAATTCTTATTGCACCTCAAAATGTTTCGCCACGAAAACTGATATCTCTACTCTATTACATTTGCATGGGACCCAATGCAGAATTTCAATTTAGTAATGTCACGGAGTATACATTATCTCAGTAACCTATTTTGAACTAGTCGCAGTTGTCATCAAAAATTTGATTAACTCGTAACTTACCTAGAGCTAAACCATTGAACCAGTATTAGTTCTAGCTCTTGGGTAATTCGTTCTGCTTTACTCTATTGCATTTAAATGTCATAGGAATTTAAACACATAGTACACCCCAACTAGAAAAGTTAATGTAAATAAAATTTTCGGAAACTTACTCAAATATAAGCAAAGTTTATGAAATGTTAATTTTTCATTTACAAAACTTATGAAAGTAAGCTTTATATAGTCAAAGCGGCACATTGATTATGAGCTTATAAAGGTAAACCTTTCAACATATTTAAAGGAACTCCCGGGAATAACCTTTAAGGAGATATTTTGTGGCATCTTTGAAACAGCTATTGCTGTACGGTGCCGCCATAAGTAAAGATGTATCTTTACAATGATAGATTTATTAGAATTACACTGTAAAAAAAATCTTTAAAATAAGGGTTACAAATTTTGAAAAATATTTTGATTTCTGCCCAATAATATCCACATTTCGCTAGACTCCTTAAGACCTTTTATATATGTTTATCTCCAAACATTTTCATAAGAACGATATGAACATATTTCACAAACTTTTCTTCTTTATATCTGTGGCAATAATCGGCCGCTGGCGGCCGCCGTGGTGTGAAGGTAGTGTTGCCGGCCTACCACACCGAAGGTCCATGGTTCGAGCCCTAGTACAGGTAACATCAAAAGTGATTTGAAAAAGTTTTTCAAAACGGGGTCGCCCCTCGGCAGTGGTTTGGCAAACTCTCCGAGTGTATTTCTGCCATGGCAGGCTTCTCAGCAAAAATTCGTCTCCTTTGTAGATGCCGTTCGGAGTCGGCAAAAAACTGTAGGTCCCACCAATTTGTAGGGAAAAATTCAAATCGGCACACCACAAATTGGAAGGGAAGCTTGGCGCAAAAATCTCTTATGAGGCTTATGATGATATACCTGTTGTATATGGCGCCATAGAGAGAGAATAATCGGAAAAAGCCAAACTCAAAATTGGTCGAAAATGAGATTGTAACAACATTGTGTTCTCCCTATACTTATCTCTTATCACACAAATTTTATAGGCTGCAGTTCAAAAATTGTAGATTTTATGGACAAAAAACCATATCTCAATTCCATACATTTACACTGCAAGTTAAACTTTCAAAACGCTCTACTGTAAAATTCCACAAAGAAAATTTTTTTGTAGTTTTCTTTTATTGTCCCAGATGAATTGAGCTACGAAAATTTTAGGCGTTCGAAAATAATTTAGCCTATTACGAAAACAAGACTATGTCTAAATTTTGAACTGAGGAGTTGCATGTAAAAAGGGAACTTCTTCGAAAATGGTATTTGAAATACTCTGTTTAGAGATTAAAGTATTATAACTTTTCTGTTGTTGTAGTTTTAGAATAACTGTTTTGATATTTTCTGTATGTGATATTTTTTATTTTTAATGGGTATATTTAAAAAATACAATATAATATTTTATAAAAGCGTTCAACTGTTGGCGTATGCTGATGATATTGATATCATTGGCCTTAATAAACGCGCCGTAACTTCTGCTTACTCCAAATTAGGAAAAGAAGCGAAAAAATGGGTTTGGTGGTGAACGAGAGCAAAACGAAGTACCTTCTGTCATCATGCAAAGAGTCAGCGCATTCGCGCCCTGGCAACCACGCCACTGTTGGCAGCAATAATTTCGAAAAAGTAAAGGACTTCGTTAACCTGGGAACCAGCATTAACACCAACAATAATGTTAGCCTAGAAATCCGACGAAGAGTTACTCTTGCAAATAAATGTTACTTCGGACTGAGTAGGCAATTGAAAAGTAAAGTCCTCTCTCGACGAAAGAAAATAACACTCTATCGCACCCGTCCTGTATATGGTGCATAAGCGTGTACACTAACAACATCTGATGAGGCGGATCTGGGAGTATTCGAGAGAAAGGTTCTTCGAAAGATTTGTGGGCAGTGAAAGCAGAGGAAGAGGGAGACCACCACTCCGACGGAAGGACCAAGTGGAGATCGATTTGCAATCCCAAGGTGTTTCCAATTGGCGCCAGTTGGCGCAATGAACAAACGACTCGCAAGCTATGTTGGACGGTTAAAATCGCCCTGGCGGTTAGATGACCATTTAAAGAAAGAAGATCTTTAAAAAAATCCGATTTTCATATAGTTTATCTAAAATTTAGAAAAAAGTTTTTGATAAATGCACTCTCTTCGCAAATAGCAAAGAAGTAATAATGTTACACAATGAAATTGCACTTATCAACTCAACAAAAGTAATTACACACCCTAATATGTACATGCCAGTATATTTATTGAACTTCTCTAGGTGTTCACGTATGTATGGTATGTATCTGAACGTATTCAGCGGTGACGTAACACAACTTCTGTTGATGGACTGGCCCACTGAAGATATTAATTTTGAAATTGACCATTAGCATATTCTAAATTTTGTTTGAACTTGATCGCAAGTAGGTTATGTGCTCACATACATATCAGTACATATACATATCTACATGCAAAGCTTTCATGTTATTAATCAATAGATACATTTAGTTCTCAAATCTATACTGCGAATTTTATAATTGCATCTACTATTCATGGAACGTGTGCAAACAACCAATACTGCAAATAAATTAGGTTTTTACTACTAAATGTATATTTATTGATAACACTCAAAATCCGGGCAACCAATATAAATTAAATTTTTGATTAGTTAGAGATTATGTTTAATTAAAGAAATGTAGATATACACACTAATCCATTTAGGCTCATAAATTCATGCAGAATGCGGGGTGAAGGACAGGAAATTTTCTTTGCCTCATTAGGGTACCGGATTCAACTCATTGCATTTGAAGACGGGGATTTCCAAGAATATTTTAAATTTATGCAAGTTTACTGATGGAAGGTCAACAATAAAGTACGCTGTACCAACGATTTGGCTACCACGTACGGAGCACTGCAAAAAAAAAAAAAACAAAAAGAAAAAAATTCTGACGTGTACATGAAAATCGCCGATACACTTGTATTTTTATTTTTTCTCCCCTTTTCGAAAAAGTATATTTGGTTCATTGGACAGAACTTAAGCTCGTTTTTGTAACGCAGTGTTATTAATGTAAGGTTGTTTTATATTTTGCTTTTGTAAAAATAACCCTGTGCAACATCAGGATGAAATACACAGACACATAATCCACACAATGCCAAATTCAAATGAAGACCCGTAGGGTCTTTCAGTATTGTCCAAAATAATTTTTTTTTTTTCGTTCTGACTTGGTCATTTTTTGGACTAGTTTGAGGGAAGTCAGACCATTCTAGTTTAGAACTAGTATAATGCTTGACTTTTTTGGTGTTTCGTCTGCAGGGACTGTACACGTAGTTTTGTATTACACTCAACCATACACATTTACAGACTTAATACACATTATATTCCCTAGTTACGTTCATAACTGCCTCATCGAGTGGCGGCAATTTATTATTTCATATTCCTGCAAGTATCGAATTCCACATTCCCTCCCGTGACGAATTCTTTAAATATCTTTGCAATGGGCTTGCCTTGCTGAGATTATGCTAATGCTTCGTGAGTCTTCAACATTTCAAGTTGATTCAAAATCGTATGGCTTTGTCTCATATTACACATAATAATTTTCAGTTTTGGGCAGCTGAAAGTCCATGTTTTGGAGTTGCTACACAGAAGCCGATGTTGTTCAAAATGTGTACTCATATCAGTGTACATACATATATATTTGTGGAGATGACAGTTCAATTTGTGTGTTTAAAGCAGTTGCTTCTTAGTAAATAATAGTAATGCACATTTTTGGAATTTTGACAATCCCAGGATTTTTGGGGATTAACCACGGGGTTTGGAAATTCGCTATTCTCCAACAGCTTAGGTTGAAAACACGGAAAAAATTGTTTGAGAAACTTTCTAACCTAAAAGAAATGAAAAATAATCAGATTTTCAATATGTTTCTTTTTTTTATCATAAACGAAAGCTTTTTATTAATAAGAAAGCAAAGTCAAACAGGTACCCAATTTTTTTAGTCTGAACCATTTTTCGGATTTTTAATATATAGATGTTTTTTATGCAATTATAAAAAACATGAAACTTTTGTAAAATATAAGATTTGAAATTACGAAAATTAAATAAAAGGAATATTGGTCAAATAAATTGAAAGATGTCGATAGTGGGTGCGGTAGACCAACAGTTTCTTGTTATTTGTTGGAAAGTCTCAGATTACTCTAATCAACAAAGAAAATTGAAATATTCAAAAATATTGCATATCAACACAAAAACTAAAATAACTTTCATACACCACACATATTAAATTTTTAATGGCATTGTTCCAACCACGAAAATTCTGGAATCGTAAGAAATAAATCATGGATTTCCGCCTCTATAAAAAAGCACGGGACCCAAATGTGGATATCTATGGTACATACCTATGTACTTATTTTGTAAGCCGTCCGTCTGGCAAATTGATAAAAGTCATTGCACTTCAAATTCGATTACCATCTTGCCAATTGCGCTTTGCTCGTAGAATTGTGTATCAACAAAATTTTGCTTTTTTCTTGCGAACATATTGTTAGATTTTATGGTGTCAAATGGTGAACAAAGTTCAAAAACATTAACAACAACAAAAATGGAAATTCCTTCCAAACCTGGCATTCACTGGAATGAATGAGTCTGAAAGAATGACCAACTGAGCGAAACAATGATAATTGAAGTTGCTTCATAGTTGGCTATTCGATATGCACTTTAGCTGACTTTGAAATTAAACTTTGCCGATAACGCTGAGCTGTCATTTTGATAATTTTTTCCTTTTGAAGGTTGTTTTTGGTAGTAAATAAATTTTGCTGGAATTTTAATCAGAAAACCCTCAATTAAGCAAACGACAAGCGAAATGGTTGGTAAAGATGTTTTTAAGTCTGACGCCCTCGCAATAAAGCTCATAGCTTGAGGTCTGGTACCCCCATTAAAAATTCATCTGTTCAGACTAGATTTGATAAACTCTAAAAGTATGGTTTTCGTAATAGGATGGCTTGAGTAACACTAACGTTTCTGTTGGTTTTCTCCGCTGATTGGCAGTAAAGTGTTCCCTTCATAATCTTAGTACTCTCTGAACATGAGTCACCAAGTGGCAGTTTCATCATTACAGGAGTTCGCCTCGGGGCTTCAATCTAGCATTTTAAATATGTACATTAGAGGTTTTAATTTTCAGGTTAAGTTTTTTTGCTCATCCTACTTAAAAATCTGACTTCGTGGAAGAAATGAATTATAAGAGCTTTGCAGGATGATCTCAATCAAAATTCCGAACTTCCGAAACTTTTCGGTGTTAAATTTTTCAGATTTGTATCTACTGGAAACCCTGGTCAAGCTTCGCGGCGTTTTAGAACTCGTAATAGACTATGTTTGATTTTAATCATTATACCGTATTTTAAATTTTAAGCCTGGTATTGAATTCTATTAGCAGTTTTTGACATAAAAAAGTTCTAAAAGCTTTGGATTCTATTGGCTCAATAATGATGACACTGGAACTAACGGGTTTCTAACCGCAATTCTTAATAAAAAACAAGTAAGGAAAGCGCTGTCTTCGGCTTTGCCGTAGGCTTTATACCTTTCATGAATAGGCATCACGGTTTTAAATATCCAATCCTTACTAACAATAAGTACAAACTCTGCCAAATTTGATGGTCTTACCTGTTAATTTAAAGATACATAGCCCAAACCCCGTTTATGGGAAAATTTTGATGCATAGGGGCTATACGATATTTTGGTCCAATCTTGATGATTTTCACTATCCACATTACTCCAATAATATGTTAAAAATTTTACGTTCCTAGATTTTTAAATTTGTAGGCCAAAACCCGTTTATCGGAACAATCGGTTGTATGGGAGCTATACGAGGTGTGTTCAAAAAGTATCGCGAATTTTGTGTTTTTTCAAAAATTATTTATTTATTCATGAATATCTATTTTGTCCCCTTCAAAGTAATCCCCATGAGATATTATACACTTGTGCCAACGGTTTTTCCAATCTTCGAAGCACTTCAAAAAATCATTTTTTTGTATCTTGTTCAGCTCCTCCTTCGATGCCGTCTTTATCTCGACAAGAGAAGCGTAACGTCGTCCTTTCATGGGCCTCTTCAGTTTAGGGAACAAGAAAAAGTCACAGGGGGCCAGATCTGGGGAATACGGTGGCTGCGGCATCATTAGTGTGTTGTTTTTGGCCAAAAAGTCGCGCACAAGCAACGATGCGTGAGCAGGGGCGTTATCGTGGTGCAAAAGCCAATTTTTGTTCTTCCACAAATCCGGGCGTTTCTGGCGGATTGCTTCGCGCAAATTGCGCATAACTTGCAGGTAATATTCCTTATTGACCGTTCTTCCCTGTGGCAAGAACTCATGATGCACCACGCCCCTGCAATCGAAGAAAACTGTCAGCAAAACTTTCACATTCGACCGAACTTGGCGCGCTTTTTTCGGTCTTGGTTCGTGCGGCAGCTTCCATTGAGATGATTGATCTTTGGTTTCCACGTCATAACCATAAACCCACGATTCGTCACCAGTTATGAGCCTCTGGAGCAAATTTTGGTCGTCGCGGACAGAGTTTAACATCTCATTAGCAATGTTCATGCGACGCTGTTTTTGGTCACAATTGAGCAATTTTGGTACGAATTTCGCGTAAAAATCGAAGACGATCCAAAACACGTGCAAGCAAAGCAGCTGTCAACAATTAACTGAACATTCAAAATGGCCGAGCTTGTCGGCATAAGTGAGAGACATGAGTACCAACATAACGCCACAAAAAATTCGAAATTCGAATATACGTAACCAGCGAAAATTCAAAATTCGCGATACTTTTTGAACACACCTCGTATGTTATGCTGGTCCGATATGGTTGATTTTCATTTATCACATTACGTATTTAATATGTACCAAATTTGCAAAATTTTGCGTTCCCAGCTTTTTAGTTGCATAATTTATAGACTAAAACCCATTTATCGGAACAATCGGTTGTATGGGAGCTATACTCGTATGTTATGTTCGTCCGATCTTGATGGTTCCGACAAATGATTAATATATTTAAAAATGGCGGCCCATACCAAATTTCCTCGAGATATCTCAAAAACTGGGGGACTAGTTTGTGTTCAAACAGACAGACAGACGGACATGGCAAAATCGATCATTTCGGTATACTTACACCGCGTTACACACACTGTCCTATGAACCAAATATACTTTTTCGGGAAGGGGAGAAAAAATAAAAATAACGTGTATCGGCGATTTTCATGTGCACGTCAGCATTTTTTTTTATGTATAAAGTATAAAGGTCGTAGTGTCCGTCTGTCTGCCTGTGTGAAAGACTTTGTATCGATTTTTAAGCCTTTTTTTCGATCCAAAGTACTTATACTTATACTTTATACATAAAAAAAAATTTCTCCCCTTTCCGAAAAAGTATATTTGGGTCATAGGACAGAACTAAAGCTCGTTTTTGTAACGCAGTGTTATTGATGGATCTATCTCTTCTCCTTCTCATACTTACAAACATCGGACCAAAGTTATAATTCCATTTCATGTTCATGAAAGGTATATACACATTTTACCGGTTTTTCTTATTGTTACGTAAACTGCAAATTACACATGTAAATGCTTAAGTACATGACTCAGAGCACCTAAGAGATACAATTCTAATTTTTTTAAGTGTAGTGTTAGCTTTGCCTGCAATCAAACGAAGCCTAACTAGTCAGCCAACTGTCTTAACTCCATATAAGCAACTGGTATTTTTATCAATTGTCAGATTTCGATCGGAATATACCAGCCATCTAATAGTCATAAAATGATTTCAACATAAAACTATAGTTGTATACTAGTATGTTTTCAGACTAGTTTGATGTTTCTCGGTAGAGTCTATACTGCAGATGTGTACGGATTTTAGTGAATCCTCACAACCGAAAGTGTGTGATAAAATGCCGGTAACCTGTGACTGCTCGTTATTGGTAAATCGCTTGGAAACATTCGTGCAGACGTACATAAGTGCAAATATTAAACCTGCAAATAATGCGAGTAGTCAGGCATGGTCTGAGTGGGGAAGGAGCACACTACTAATAATACTTTTTATTTCTTTATATGAAATATATAAGTGTACTGTTTTATGCCTGAAGGATACTGTCGAACAGAGAGACTTAGTTCCCCCACGAGTACGGTCTGACAAGTCCCTTTAAGTACGCTACACAAATTAAAATTAAGCTATGTCGACTATGCCGCCAAGTGACTAGTTGAGATCAATTACAGATCGCTGTAGACAAAAGAGATTAATCGCGAGACACTCTCTGTAGCGATTAGTGTTACGATTTTGTGCAGGAAATCTGTGAATATACATACGTATGTAACCGTATAAATGCGCTAAAAGTGACAATTAAGTTTAATGCGAACAACCCTAATTGGCGATAATGAGGAAGTTGTATATGGTGATATATTTACAGTAAAACCCCCATACGCGTACTAAGTACTAACTACCACAGTCGAGTTGGAACCTTCTATTCTGCATACCCAACTGCATTATCGCACAAATTCAAATAGGTCTTGCTCCCATATAGAGGTTATTTGACAAAACTATTTGAAACAACCATCCAACCCCAAATAGGTTGAGAAACCCGGTTTCAGTTAAGCAAGCAATTTTATTCGTTCGAAGAATAATACATAATTCTTTACACCCAACATAAATAAAATTTGAGAATAGATCTACCTCCAGTTTGTGGTGCACTATTCCTTTTACAAATTTGTTGAACAGTTTTAATGCTCCGGAGCTTTTACTGAGAAGTTTTTTATGGCGAAAATGCACTCAGTTAATTCATAACCAATTGCAAAGTCTGGACAGGCAAAGCGTTGCCAGATTTGAGATGTAGTTCGTGCAATCTTTTTGGTACGAAAGTGTTAAAATATTACAAAAAAAGTGGCCTTGGAAAAAAACATTTTCTTCTTCTCTTTCTTCAGATCAAGGTGCACATAATTCCTGAGGAAAAATAACCTAGCCAGAAACGCCACCAAAATGTATCAGATTCCTTGAATTTACTGAGACGTTCTTCGAGGTTGTAGCCATTCACCAAGGGTAACGGGCAGATGAAATTCATTTAAATTGCTCTACCGAGGCTGCTTCAGAACGTGATCACAAGAGACATTTCATTTTCAGATCACCAAATTACTGACCTCAAAGTTGAACTTAGATAAGGGCATCTAATGGCTTAAAATGCCTTTGCTGGAACTTCTCTTTGGCAACAGAGTTATGTCGGACCCCATCATTTATACTGCATATTTGGGCTGGTAGAAGTAAAATTAAATTTAGGACACAACCCTAACTCCCAGCATAAAGAGATGGACCCCCAATTATCTAAGTGGTCGCCACTCGTGTGTGGAGCTAAGGAACGAAAATTTAAGTTCCCGGAGGACTAAAAATTGGGTGACACTGTTGTTTAATTTTCAATCTACAAACTCGCTTCCACGTCAAGGGCTTCAATCATTTTCTACCTAGACGACGACACCATAATGCCCACGGGCCAGGTCCCTTTAATTGATGAGTTTTGCTAAAAAAATAGGTTGTAAGTAAGGCCGTGCACTTAGGGGATTCACCCCGCGGAACTTAACATTGTCAACGACTAAATCCTCGGCCATCCTAGTCGCGGCGCGTAAAGAAACCCTGTTTGCGAGGGACGCCTGTTCTGAGCTACACGTCGCCAATATTGTAGCCGAGTTTAGGAAAAAAACATTGGGGAAAGTTGTAGTCCATAACATTCTAGTAAGAAATTGTTTCAATCTACAAGTAAGGCCGTTTGATTAAAAGTCCTCAACGACACCAACTCCTTTGACAGCTTCTGGCAGCAAAATCAGCACCTGTAGTTGCAACGGAGCGGGATATGCTTAAGAAAACGCGAGACACTCTAGTTCAGCTAGCTTTTGCAATAGGTTAACCTCTTACCTATCTACACTAAATCCCTTTATACCAAATTTTTGCTTGGTGCGTGGTCACACCTTGACTCCAACCATCTCTTAAACTGCTGCAATGAGCTAACTTTTCTAACTTCAATCGCACTTTGGCAATCACGACATAGAGGAAATATTACATCAATTCAGCCGAAACGACCGCTTATTGTCTGAACGGTCGGCAGAGTTACGTGGAATTTAGAAAGGAGAAATTCAAAAGTACAACGTCTACGTCTACCCTGTTTACCCCCTGGAACCCGCAGATGAGTCTAGAAATAAGCCTTACAGTACCCACTGTCAGCTACCATACATCTTGGGTGTTACGTTTCAAAGGTATTTCCTACCTCAGCGTGCTGTGAATTCTTCTTTTCGTATACTATTTAATTTTGTATATAAATAGAAAATGACCCAGTTGACCACAAAAATACCCACATTTCAAATGGTTGGAACATCTGGATCAAATTCAATTGCAAGCCTTATTTGTCAGTCTGAATGCATGATTGATTGAAGGTGAGGAAGTAAGTTGCTATGTCGTACTTTTGGAGTTTCGCTCTCTTATGCAGGGATTGTTTGCTTTGATGCACACAAAAACTTCTAGACCATGTAGCAGGAATTTCAATTAGAATTGTTGAAAATATCGACTGTTTATACTTTATACACAAGTTTCTGGAAATTCTAATTTTTCGACATCAGCAATTCATCCATTAAGGTCATCAAATGTAACGAAATCTTTTAAAAATGCTTAACATTTATAATAAGAAAAGTAGGCAACGAAACTAAATTAATGATATAAATAGTAGGAAAGCCTGCATAATATTTGCACATAAAAAGATCTATTTATAGTTCCTTTTAATTTAAACACATAATATTTATTTTGGTACTAAAAGGGAAACAAATCAAAGTTTCCCATCAAAATGTAATCAAATTTATATTAACTGGTATGCCCTCAATTTGGCACAGTTAAAATTTGTTGTTGCTTTGTGGCACTGGTTCCTATTTGCATTTGTAATTATGTACAATATTTTTAAACTAAAGCTTTCACAAATTTTTGTGTTTATATAAAGTTTGATTTAAATATTTACATATCTAAATTTGTATCAGCAGCTTAATCACATAAAACCTGCTATAAAATAAAAAATAATTACAGTGTCGACCTAAGTAAAATCAGAGATATAGTTTTATCTGTAGATTGTCTGTAGTCTTTATATTGTTGGATCATGTCTTTTTCATAGCGTTCGCATTCGTTTCAAAAATGTAATTGTCTAAAGGTTTGGTTAGGATAGGCATCATCTACCCTAGCTGAGAAGGGAACACCGTTTGGACACATTAGGGTCCGTTGTGATATAACACGACATTATCTACCATACAATTATTTAGCAAATCATTGCGTATCGACAGAAATATTGAAAAACTGCTCAACCGAGATATTTACGCCTTGTCCTTACAGAAGTTGGGGAGTTGATCATGGAGCCACTCGCAAGGCTTTACTGAAAGTCCCTTCGTTGTTGAAAAAGGCAACCAGATAAGTTCTCGAACTAGTGAAACCAAAGCAGACTGGTTGACTTAAAGTGGTTGGTAGGATGACGCGATTTTTTATTCCAAATGTTATAACAATAGATATTTAAAATTCATATAATACTATACAGTGAGAATTTGTAAAAAAAAACAATCGCGCGACGTATACGCACACTGCTGTGTCTCCATATAAAAAGCGGGAAAAAATAGAATAATAGGTGTATTTGAATAAAAACTCTTTTTTAAGGTCTTATATTTTTCATGAGATTAAAATTACTTTAATTTTCACAAGTAGTTCCAATACAGAGTACTTTCTTTATTATTTACATAGCATGTAACATTATTTAGGGCATCGAGGTTACATTCGTTGACTTAATTCATGACAAGTGAGATCTTTTAGGTCTCTCTAACTCAAACACTTTAGGAATGACAGTTATTATACCCAGCGTGTACTAGTACCCAGGGTATTATAGTTTTGTTCATATAACGGTGGTTTTTAACGGTACAAAATAATAGAGATAGATATGGAGTTCCATGAATGAAGAGAGGAATCCATTGAGACATGTCCGTCCGTCCGCCCGTGGACAAGATAACTTGAGTAAAAATTTAGATATTTGAATGAAATTTGGTACACAGGTTGCTTTCCGGTCAAGGTAGGTTGCTATTTGAAACTGGCGAAATCGAACTATAATCACGCCCCTTTTTTCGATATCGAAAATTTCGAAAAAAGTATAAAATCGGTTAATTCAATAATAAAAGCGTATACAATGATGAAAATTGCTAGATTTATTAACTTGATTGTCCCATTGACGATTTCATCAAAATTTTTGAAAGTGGGGGTGGCACCGCCTACTTATGAGTCAAGCAAATTTCAAATTCGACTGTTAATAACTTCAGAACGGTGTAAGATAGAAATACCAAACTTAATACGAGGTATACTATAGACATGTAGAGTACGCCCAAGGCCAATAAGTAAAATCGGTGGACCACCACGCCCACTTTTTCACCAAAGTTTTCTAAAAGAGAGGTAGAAACCGGAACATGCCATATCTCCTTCACAATGCAATGACCTGATGATCTTATTAAAGACTTTTTTTAAACTTTGAAAAATGAGACTGACGTGGATGGAACGTGAGTGGCACCGCCCACATATAAATGAACAAAATATCAAGTTTCAGTCGTTATTAATTTTAGAACCGTGTTCAATAAAATTACGAAACAAGATACGAGGTATACTATCTACGCGTTTCAAAATTATATATAGCCTATGCTCTAACCAGTGAACCCAAGAATCTACTATGAAAATTGCATAAAGATCGGTTGAATACCTTGGACGCCAGATGTACAGACAAGCATTCATTTTGATTTATAAGATTGCCCACATGGTAGTAGAAAAAGTTTAAAACCTCTATGGGCCATAACTGCACAGCAATTTAGCAATTTACAATGACCACTTTTACACAGTTGGGTATTAAATGTTCGGTTCCACCCGAACTTAGACTTCCTTACTGGTTTTTATTTTCTTCCTTTTTGACGGCAAAACGTTCTTTAAAGTTATTATAACTTTTGACGTGGATGGAACACGCTTAAAGAATTAAATTCATTCAGGAGGCCATTAAATACTCTAAAAGGCAACGCGCATTTTGTTTTCCTCATGTTATCAGTTACTTTGCACGAGCAAGATACTCGTATGTTGAAAAAGACTGAATCAATAATTAGCTTTTTTAATGTAACGCTGTTTATTGAAGAATGAAATTCGTCAACGTCTACTTATTTTGACATACATCGTTAGCTAACCATCCAGTCTAAGAACACATGTTGACCATAATAATAATAATTTTGATATAGTTATATGAACAAAGCTATCTAACAACAACATTAGTCCCAAAGTGATGTTTCCTCACTGACTTTTTTTAAATTAGATTTCCAATTGAATGGCATACTAAACCATGTTTACAGTCAGCAACATTTCCCTTTCAAAATCGACCTTACAGATCCATATTGCGTCGGAATCCTTAAGTGATATTATTGTACAATTTAGGCATTTGGACGATTTTTTTTAATAAATTTTTTGCGCCAAAAATGCTTTGTAGTATTCAGGTTTTTCATTTGGTCTTCAAGTATTGCAAACATGCACATACTCTTTCTGAGGTACAGGCAAATATCCAGGTATCGACTGCAATTTTATTCTTCATAATTAAATCCATACTAATATTTGCAATAAATACTGTATTATCTTTAGTTTTTTTACTATTTATCGCTTAACTAACGCAGAACACCACAGTAATGAATTTGACGGTGTTTTCCAGTATTTTTTTGGCATTTAAATGAGGATACTGTTGTAGCTGTAATAAGTGAATATTTTTTTGTGCATTTTATACCCTTAGAAACCGTTTTTTTCGAAAACTCGCTATAAAACTGCAAATTTTTTTCCTTTTATTTCAAAGAAAAGGGCCGACTTTTTTATTTGAAAGAATAAAAGAAACATACTTTTGAATTATACCTTTGTAAACTTTAGCATTTCTGAGGTTTTCTGCAACAAATTTTCGGGTGTACCAAATGGCACGTCTCAACCAGGAAACTTAATATTTCTTAAAAAGCGCTTTGGGGTGGTTTCCTTAAAGATTTTGTAATGAGAAAAATGTTAGGATAAGATATACTAGATTGTATTTTCGGTAATTTTTTTTAAATAGCCAATTTTAAGAGCTTTTTGTAATAAAATTATTAGGTGCAAACATAGACTAAGACCAGATCCTATATCTTGGGTAAATTACCTTTCCAACGATACCAAACAAGTTGACATCCGTTACAATAATTTTTATGATTTTTGCCTGTTCATAGAGCACTGTGCGCCGTAAAGCTGTGCTAATGAAATATTTGAAAGAGAAATATTTCGAAAAGACAAGTAGCGTCTAGGTACGTTAATTCCAATAAACTCGGTTCCTCTCACCAAAAAAAGGCCGTTTGTATAAAACAATTTTGTCACTCTAGGGCCCGGTTTTTCAGTACAAGTTTAACTCAATTTGTCAGTTAAACTAAGCTTTAACTTGTTGCGCAGTTTTTCAGTCAACTTTAAACGAAGCTTAAACGTAGTTTAAGCGGTCTATTCGGCAGGGTTAAACTCTAGTTAACCTGTCAGCTGTTTTGCATTTTTGATGGTTTTGGTTGTGAAACAATAAGCTGAACGCAATTAAGAAAGGACGATATTTTTATATTTAATTAAATACTGGATATATAATCTGACGAAAGTGATTATAGTGATGCAGAAATTGGCGAAATGCTAACTATTACAGTACTGAGGAGAAGCAATGGCGTTGAATATGTACATATACAAATATTATCTGTTGCCGTATCTAGATAAAGAAAAAACCAATGTTGCCGTATAAAAAGCAAATATTAAAGGCGGCCTTAAACTCACACTGAAAAACCGCTCTGCAGTTTAACTGGAGTTTAAATTTATGCCGAGTTTAAGCAAACTTAGTTTAACGGAGCTTAACCATGGACTGAAAAACCGGGCCTAAGTAAGCTGTAGCAATGCACATTACGCAAACAAAATTAGTGGAGATGTTCATTATAAAAAACCAATGCGTGATATTGTCGGACTTAAATTTATTTTTCTTTATATGTCATGCGGCCACGGTGGTGTGGTGGTAGAGCACTGGGCTACCACATCTATCGTGTCCGGTTCAGGTGTCGGGACAGTTAACATCAAAACGTTAAGAAATTTTTTTATTTTTCAAAACGTGGTCGCCCTTAGGCAGTGGTTGACAACCCTCCGAGTGTACTTGGCAGGTGCCTTTCAGATAAGGTATAAAACATACAGGCCTCAAAGCAGAAAATTGGAAGTAGCGCACCAAGAATTGGTAGGAAATATCGGCCTTAACCTCCTTCTATTTAAATAAACCTAAGCTCAGCATAAGTTTTTTGTTGAACCTTTCGGGATCGTGGAACATAACTCAAACATTCTTTATATGCGGCGCTTTTTAATATACCACCGCGGACGCCGTCTACGCTCTTAATTAATTTATAATCTCACTCTTAATTTTTATTACTGAGAGTTAATTAAAACCACTAACTTAAATGCGACACAGAATTTTAAAGAGCTTTTACTCTAATTTGGCGTAATGAAATACACATTTTATTATTTACAATGTCAATACCACGAGACAAGTTAACACAAATTCATTTTAGACTTTCACATATGAATCTGTATTTATGTATGCACTTGGACACCGTACATTTTTACATACACTTTTAATAACGCTCATTTTGTTGCCTTTTCCTTTTTGTGCTTTTCGCCACCAAGTGCCGTCTTGAGTTAAGTAGGGCGAAGCGAGCGAGTATACTAATAGTCTAAACATATGTACATACATCATTAAGTATATAATTATAATTAAGGCATTCTCCTGAGTTAGCACTGAATGCCAACATTTGCGTTAAAAATTCTCTAATAAATTCATTACATTGTAATTAAAGGGTGTGTATTAAGGGTCATTTGAGGTGAATCCCTAAAACAATCTAATTAAGTGTTTTAATACGTGTGTGCTATATGAAGCAAGTAAATTTTTTAATTAATTCAAACGACCCAATTAGACTGTTTGTTTAAATAATGAACCACTTTTGCGTTCACAATTGAAATTTGAAATGTAAATTAAGCATTTAGATAAGTGTGAAAAGGTGTGTCTTCTGTTAATCATTTATCACTTTTACGATTCTGCAATCAAAATGTTTTAACAGGCGTTTTAGATGTCATTGAAAATGGAACTGTTTAAACCATTTGTGAATGCACATACATACATATGTGCATATCTATCGGTTTATTACTTGTTGTAATGGATTTCATTTTGACATTGACATTTTTCTGTTCATTTAATCGTGCGTAAGATCAATTTGTTTACGCTAAATATGAGTACGGATAGCAATAAAAAAACTGACTTATTTATGCAAAAATGTATCTACATATATCCGTGTATACATGTACGAGTATGCAGCTTAGAATTGTGTAAATATAAAACCAGCACACTCGAGCCACAACGCTTATTAATGAGATATAAAAATATCTCTAAATGATGTCATTGTTGTTTTTTTCGCATTGGCTGCCTGAGTCAGTGGCGACATTAAAGTTTGCTTTCGAATGAATTACAAATGGATTACTACAAAATATACGTCATCGATAGATTTGCCTATTTCTCACAATTGTATTATTAATATCATTCATTTGACAATGATCTCACACTACTTTTGACTCATTTATCCAAATCTAGCACTACACGTTTATTGTCACAGGAAATTCTTTTGAGGTATCTTAATATTCCAATATTTTCAGTTTGCTGATAAGACGAAGTGAAGTGTGTTTCCCCTGTATATGCAATTTGATGGCCGCGGTTGTGCGAGTCTGCGGCTAAAATGTATACACAGCAGTTACAGAAAAGTTTATTCTATGTCTTAAAATACATCCCAAGCAAAACATTAGCCTAGAGCTCATTCCACTCCTTGACGAAGTTACTTAACGATGCGCGGACAAGCAAATACTTAGCTTCAAGGGTGGGACCGAGAGCTATGTGCACTTGAAGTATATTGGTATGCCCGAATTACCGGAATGCGTGGGATGTGACTCCTGTTACTTTCATACTTTCCTTTAACTTTTAGATAATATTTACCAGGTCTCACGGTTGAAAATGGTAGAAGTTTTAAAAGAGAAATCAAACGCTGCAACTATCATCTTATCCTCCTTATGGCATTCCATTTTAAGAAACCAAAACCGGAACGAAAACATAAGACCTATACTTGCATACGGTTCTATAATTTGTACCCCGCGTTACCAGGTCCATGTAGATCGCCTAGAATCAGTTCAAAAACAATTTTTACTATTTGCCCTAAGAGATTTCCATGAGATCCCTCGTATAATCTGGCATCCTATCCGAGTCGTTTAAAACTCGTTAATCTTCACACTCTTTCTAGTCGAATTGAGATGCTTGGAATTGTTTTTATGATTAAATTACTAAATGGTTCACTTTCAAACCCGTTTCTTCTGAGTGAAGTGAAATTGAATGTACCTTCTCGTTCATCAAGGCATTTGAAACCACTTGTCATGAAACAGTGCCGAACCAATTTTGAGTTAAATGAGCCTTATCGCTGTTTGTGTCAAGATTATAACTCTCTTTCTGGTACATTTGATGTTTCGGGCTCGCTTTTCAGCATAAAAAAATTAATTCTTTTTATCCTAGATCCAAAGCAACTAATTGTTTCTTATTCTTTGATTTTGTTATTAATTTTTAAAAATAGTTTTATTCTGTTAACTAATTATTTCTTAATGTGTAATCTATCTTATATCTACTTTACTTAGCTGATGAGGTTTTCTCTGTAGCTGAGCAGTTATAGATCTCGACGATTAACAAACCAAAGAATTTCAACGAAGAGGAACGTTCGAGCGGGATTTGGTGGGTAATCCGTTGGGGAATTATTATTAAAGATCGTATCCGAAAAAAATTTAAACCACGACTCAGACAGGGACAAATTCAAAAATAAAATCAGAAACTAAACAGAATCCAAACGCTCGACTGAGACCCACACAAACAGCGGGCCCCATACTAAAATTGGAGTCCGAACCGAATCCAAAACCAGAAAGGAAAATAAAACCGGAGTTGGAAGCGAAACTAAACTCTGCACAAAACCGAAATTAAAATATGAATCAAAATCGAAGCTAAATTCAAAACCGGAACCTTCATTGAAAAGTACATATACAATATTAAACAAAATCACATTCGGAATCGACACAGAAATCAGAACTATGAAAGTATCAAAATAAAACGAAAAACTAAAGTCGGAATCGGACCGTAACTTATTTAAGAGCTGAATGCGAATTCAAAATAACATTAGAGCCACAACAGACATATGCCGAAACCGGAATCTAACCAAATAGACATCGACCAACCAACACTGAAACATAGACCTTACCCGAAACTGAATTAAATTATTATGTACATATTTGTGTTTGCCTCTTATAGGCGTCCAAAGTTCTGAGGACATCTTTATTTAATTTACATGTGGCCACCAGTTACAACAATTTTTAACATATAAGCCTAACACAATTTTTTTTTAATTGCTAGTATCAACATTTCTGGTTCGAAGTTTAAACCCTCAGTTTCTCGAAAACTACACCTTTTCCAGATGTACTCCAGAACTCACCAAATATACTTCAGAATAGATGTACTTCAGAAACTGTAAAATTAATTTCGGAACATTCAATTGCACTTCAGAAATCGTAAAATATTTTTCAAAATAAATAATTGTAGTTCAGAAACCGTCAATTGTACTTCATAAAAGATAAATTGTACTTCAGAATAATCAATTATACTTTACAGCTTCTGAAGTACAATTTACGGTTTCTGGAGTATATTTTACAGTTTATGAAGTACAATTATTTATTTTGCAAAATATTTTAAGGTTTCTGAAGTTCAATTGACTATTCCGAAATACATTTTACAGTCTCTGAAGTTCAATTGACTATTCCGAAATACATTTTGCGATTTCTGAAGTACACTTGGAAAAGATGTAGAATAGTTTACATTTGAAACCGAATTTGGTTTAGTCACATAGTATAACAAAAAGCTTCAAATTTATATGCAAATTTTTAACAGCATCTATATCAATCTATGTGAATGAAATTTCGTATAAGTAGACGATATAACGTTCTTTAGATATGTCCATATAAGGGAGAGAGGAAGAGGGAAAGGGAAGCAAAAAGGAAGTCGAAAACAATGAGTATTAGAAGCGCTGTAGAAAGAAGCAGAATTTGTGGTGAGGTGGGCAGACGACGCAAGAAATAAAGGAATGGTCAGCACATTGTTCCTTGTACAAATTTAAATTCTTTTTATTTTGTAGAATTTTTGTGACTATGTGATTGAACACAACGAAAAGAATTCTCGGACACAGACAGAAATTCCCGCTGCATTCCAATCGAGAAAATATGCTAAATAGCCAGCAATATGCGAATAAAAAAACAACAAATGGGAGCAAAGTCAATGAAGCTCTAAACTAGCAAATGAATAACATATGAAACATGTGGAAATAGTATGTAGCAACGCATGCATTGTGGATTTACTTTTTTTTGGAAGTCCAATTAGATAGTGGAATAAACAAATCGGACGGATGGGTAAAGTCGAATAATAAATTTCAAATGATGACGCCACATCGCAGCTACTAAAGAAGCATCAACTTTTGCTACGCTTTGTTAGCGGCTTTTGCTGATATGCTAATTTCATGTAAATATTTCCAAATAGCGCGCATAAATATGAATAAGCCGTTAGGTTAACGGAAAATGGACTTTATATGTATGTATTTATGGTTATGTGTGTGCGTGTTGTGCAATCGCTTTGTGTTCTTATCTTATCAGCTCCCATTTTAATGCGCAAAGGTGGCGCACATAGTGTTTTTTCTTCTTATTTTCCTACACTTAGATTATTATTATGTTTACTAGGGTGGGTTTTTAATATTAATGATAGTACCAACGAAATTTTTTAATAATACGAAAAAACTTTTTTATACAAACAATTTTTGTTGATTTACGGCCTGTTCATTTTCAAGTATTTATGAAACGAGCTCAAGGTTTTCTCTAAACATTAAAAAACTTTTAAGTATTCAGCTTCCGAAATGGATCTATAAGAAAAGCTATGGCAGTTGTCTCGAAACATTTTTCCTACTCTATTCAATAAAAAACTTTTAATAATTGATTAAAAATGATTATTAAAAAAAAAAAAAAAAAAAAACAATAATAATTTTCATAATAACTCAAAAAGTGAAAAATTATTATTCTTGGCCTTGAGCTCGTTTCATGAATACTTGAAAATATACAGGCCGTAAATCAACAAATATTGTTGGTATAAAAAAGCAATAATAAAAAAACCGAGAGCACACGGTAAGGCAGTTCTGCTGATAAAACAGATCTGTCAAAAAATCCATCATGATCACACTACTAACTGTCAAATGGCGGAAGTGGTTCATGCATATGGTAAAGAAGAATAGAACAAGGAGTTTAGGTGACATCAAAACCAGCGTATTATTAGCTTAATGGTTAGCAATGCGTGCCAAAATTTCTCTGATGAGTGAAGCCTAGCAGCTTCCGAAATGGATCTATAAGAAAAGCTATGGCAGTTGTCTCTAAACATTTTTCCTACTCTATTCAACAAAAAACTTTTAATAATTGATTAAAAATGATTATTAAAAAAAAAAAAAAACAATAATAATTTTCATAGGAACTCAAAAAGTGAAAAATTATTATTCTTGGCCTTGGCTCGTTTCATGAATACTTGAAAATATACAGGCCGTAAATCAACAAATATTGTTGGTATAAAAAAGCAATAAAAAAAACTTTTAATAATTAATTAAATGATTGTTAAAAAATAAAAAACAATAATAATTTTCATAAAAATTCAAAAAGTGAAAAATTATTATTCTTGGCCTTGAGCTCGTTTCATGAATACTTGAAAATATACAGGCCGTAAATCAACAAATATTGTTGGTATAAAAAAGTAATAATAAAAAAACCGAGAGCACACGGTAAGGCAGTTCTGCTAATAAAACAGATCTGTCAAAAAATCCATCATGATCACACTACTAACTGTCAAATGGCGGAAGTGGTTCATGCATATGGTAAAGAAGAATAGAACAAGGAGTTTAGGTGACATCAAAACCAGCGTATTATTAGGTTAATGGTTAGCAATGCGTGCCAAAATTTCTCTGATGAGTGAAGTCTAGCAGCTTCCGAAATGGATCTATAAGAAAAGCTATGGCAGTTGTCTCTAAACATTTTTCCTACTCTATTCAATAAAAAACTTTTAATAATTGATTAAAAATGATTATTAAAAAAAAAAAAAAAAAAAAACAATAATAATTTTCATAATAACTCAAAAAGTGAAAAATTATTATTCTTGGCCTTGAGCTCGTTTCATGAATACTTGAAAATATACAGGCCGTAAATCAACAAATACTGTTGGTATAAAAAAGCAATAAAAAAAACTTTTAATAATTAATTAAATGATTGTTAAAAAATAAAAAACAATAATAATTTTTATAAAAATTCAAAAAGTGAAAAATTATTATTTTTGGCCTTGAGCTCGTTTCATGAATACTTGAATACGAAAAAACTTTTTCGCACTTCTGATTTTCCATTGGCTTTCGATAGAACACCCTAAAGCCTCTACAATACCTTCAAAGAATTCATTTTCTACGTTGAGTGAAACATTTTTAAAATTTAAATTAAAAAAACAAATTCTATCCACATGCTAAAAAAATATTTTAATCCACCCTAATGTTTACATTGGCTGTATTTTATGTTAGAGCTTAATTGACTTTCGTTGTACTTTTCTTGGTTGCAAACACAGCACAAATTTTGGACTTTTTTGCTTGCAAACCTACATAAATAATTTTTCAGAGCAATCAAACCAACTAGTTCTAAACTATTTTACAACTAGTATGAGTTTCAAGCGAACTAGTCAGCCAACTGTCCTTTTTCCATATAAGAAAACGGTATTTGTCATAGCCCTCGTCATTAGCTGATTTTGGTTTTTTCTAAGCACTTAGCGACATATGAAATGAAGTAACAATATTAAATTTTTTTTTTTCAAATTTTAAATTTCCTTTGAAAATCAAATGTGAACTTGACGCTTGCAATATAACAACCAAAATTGTGAGCGTGTATAATTGTGTCTGCTGGTATATTTTATGTTGCTTTCAATTTGTTTTAGGTGAGAAGAAGAAATTTTATCTAGCATCGAAATGACGAATAAAAACCGTCATTGCAAAATATCCTAGTCCGAAAGTAGTGCTAAATACACCAGCCCCAAATAGATCAAAACACACTGGTCTGAAACTAGCTCAAACAAATATTAGTTTAATCTCCGGTCATAATGGACCAATACTTGGCTCCCATAGGGTACGTCATGGGCTCGATCCGTGGTGTTGTAAACAACAAAAACAAAATAAAAAGCTCTGCTGTGATTTTTCCAAAGCTAAATACGGCCCTCAGTAAACTTTTTAGTACACGTTCGGCTTTATTCGAACTAGTTTGATATCAGAGAATGCCATCTACAAAGTAGAATCATAAAATCCTAGATATAAACTAGTGTTTATCTGACTAGTTTGGTGCTTCACTGCAGCGTCTCTTTGCACAAATATGAGTGTATACAGTTAGCATTGTACAGGGTGGCTGATGAAAGCCGCTACCAAAAAAAAATTAAATAACTTTTTTTCTATTTAATGAATCTGGTAAATTTTTTTTTTATTTTACAGATTGACTTTTACATTTAACAAAAATGGATAACTGGGACACTGAAACAAGAATTTGGATTGTCCGCCGCTATCACGCACTGGAGTCCGTAGTTTCGGTTCAAAGAGAGTATAGGCGCACGTTTGGCGGCAATCCTCCGAGCAGATGGACCATAATAAAACTTGTAAACAATTTTGCCGAGCATGGGACAGTCAACAGAAGACCTTACCATCGAAACCCTTCAGTTCGAACGGAGGAAACAATCGCTGCTGTAGCTGCTGCCATACAAAACAATCCACGTGTTTCGACAAGAAGCTTATCTGCTCAAATCGGTGTAAGCAGACAGTCATTACAGTCAATTATGCACAAAGATTTGGACTTATTCCCATATAAAATTCAAATGGCCAACAAACTGAATGCTGCAGACTTGCCGATTCGCTTGGAATTTTGCCAGAAGATGCTTCAAATGGTGGAAGAGGATGGAAACATGTTGAACTGTCTTTTCATGTCTGACGAGGCCCATTTCGATTTAAACGGCAACATAAACAAACAAAATTGTCGAATATGGAGTGCTTCCAACCCACAGATACTCCATGAGACGGAATTGCATCCACTTCGTGTCACAGTGTGGTGTGCAGTTTCATCACGCTGCATTGTCGGGCCCTACTTCTTCGAAGAAAACGGTCACACCGTTACGGTTACTGGAGACCGTTACTTGAGCATGTTGAGAGAGTTTTTCTATCCAGAATTACGCCGAATGAGAATTTCTTTCAACTCTGTGTGGTTTCAGCAAGATGGTGCAGCTCCTCATATAGCCCAACCTGTTATGACAGAATTGCGACGAAAATTTCCCAATAAGCTGATATCCAGAAACTCCACATTCCGTTGGCCACCCAGGTCGCCTGACCTTACTGCACCTGACTTTTTCTTGTGGGGTTATTGCAAACAGGAAGTCTTCAAAGCAAAACCAACAAATTTGAATGAACTAAGGCAATCCATTCGAGAAACAATTGCGCCTATTCCTGTCTCAACTCTCCAAGCAGTAATGAACAACTTTTTGGTAAGATGCCGCACATGCATCGACGAGCAGGGGGGGCATTTAAATCCCATTATTTTTAAAACTAATTAAGCTATATTTAATAAAATTTAATGAGCTTTAACATGAATAAAACAAAAATGAATTCCATACACTGAAAAAAAAATTATTTGAGTTTCTTAATGTAGCAAAATTCATCAGCCACCCTGTACTTCTTTGCTTTACATCCACTTCGCGTTCAATCTCTTCTGAATCTATTTGGTTTGCAGAAATCCATTCAACCCAGTTCCTTCCCAGGTGATGTTTGCTAACATGCCGACCACCATGGCGTATGAGTCATTTAAATTCTACTCGAGCGTTCCGCTAAACACGCGCGCTTTCATTTTCGCAAGAGGCTTAGTAGTTCGCTGAATGAAAGAGAAAGGAAGAACAAATTCCCAAATTTAAATTTAACCAGGGGCTTTTCTAGAAGCTAGCGTGGGCGTTGGTGTGCATCATCAGATGACAGTGGCCGTGAGACCAACTGGAAGGGTTTAACTATTTATACAGGGGGAAAGCCGAGCACGTTTAAAATAGTTCAAAATACATATGCGCACTTTTATGTGTGTGTGTGTATAGTACAATAAAAAGGTGCGCTTTATAACGTCACCGAGCCATATTATTTTTGTTATAATTTTTTTGTTTAACCTTGTCCAAGAAATTCTGATAGATTGTTAGCTATATGGCTTAGCTATTTGCTGAATAACTTTGCTGATGTAGGCGTATTTTTTTATCTGCTTAAAACAATTGTGTTTCCATGGAACGTCGTCAGAGTTTAACTGCAACAAAAAAATCATGCGGCATAATATCCAGATAAAAAAAATTATATATATTAGGCTTTAATTTTATTAAAGAAAAAAAAATATGTTTGCAATATTGTTAACGAATATCATGCATAATTTATATGGATTAAAATATTTGAATTCATATTTCAATGTTTAACAGCTACGGTATTATTATATATTTGCAGTAAAATCAGCGTAATTTTTATTTTTATAGATGTGATGACGTTACTATAGTGATCGGTCAAAGTGAGGCATTTAACAATTAATTATCGGGCCAAATAATAATAATTTATTGAAGTGCCAACGAAAAACGTAGATGGCTTTGTGTTTTGCTGAGCTAAAACTTCAATACGAATATTTCCGCATCCGATCAGAGGCGATTTTGTAGCAATAAAAAATATTCAGTAGTTTTTGTAATCAATATTATTTTTGGTTGTTGAGCGCAACAATTTCAACAAATTTATAATTATAACTTTAGCGGCGATGAGATACCTGAATCTTGTCTCAACCAATTATTAACATTGTAATAGTCTGGAAGACTGTCCTTAAAAAAGTAAACTAAACTTTATATCGTCGGTGGAAGTGTGAAACAGCTTATATCTTTTCTTTCTTCTGAAGAAAACTATATGCTAGTTTGGAGAGGTATCAAAAGAATCTAACTTGCTGGAACTTGATCCATAAAGTAATGATAGAGGTCGCCTACGACATTTCGTACTTATTATGGTAAATAGTTGAAAATAAACAGAATTACCGTTATCTGTCAAACCCCGGATTTTAATAATTATTTTGTAATGTAACCGCACCTAGATTTCTTTATACTGAGTTGACGAAGGCATATGATATAGTAGATCTTGTTTATCTATTGCAAAAGCTTAGTGCTTTCAGTATTGTAAGCAACCAATTGGAATATTTTTTAATATTTTTGACGGGACAGAAGCTTCTCATCCAAATGGACCTAATAGAGTCGCAAACTTTCAAGGAGAGATCTACTCTTTTTGTTATTTATACATGACAGAAATGATTACTTTTATTACTTTTGCTAAGAAGTCTAAGAAAATTATCTCCCAATACACCCTCAAAACATATGCCCAGAACATCACAACTAGGGATCTAGAAACAATTTTCGATTTTAAATTCGAAAAATTTGAATGGTAAAGATGCTTACAGTTTTTACAAGAATAGCTTTGCTTACTTTTTGGGTTGTTGAACTCGATCTTTTATACTCGTATATCTTGAACCAACGTGTTTTTTAAGGACTCTAGCAAATGAGTTCTCTTGTAAACGATGAATTTGAGTGCCGAGACTGAGAAATGTATGAAATGAAAATGGAGTGTTAAGCATTGTTCAAATACAGGGCACTTCCTTCTACTTCTTCATCTTATTGTGGCCAATTAATTTAAGAAGCTTCTGAGCTAAGCTTGCTATAATTGTCTTTCGAAAAAAGAAACGAACAAGAAAAGCATTGTGATTTTGAAAACTGTCTGAATCAACGATCATCAAGGATAGCCAGTAGCAGAGGATTACTTCCAACGAAAGAGGGTTTCGAAACATGGTCGACGTATGGGAGGTCCAAAAGATCCCTACAAAAGCGAGGACTTAAGAGAGCATCGATGAAATTCCCACATACATACGGAAAATTAGAAAAGCCCAGTGCAATAACTAAATCAGGAGGGCTAGCCATTGAAAACACAGTTTTCACTACCAGTTGATGTCTCTTATCTATGTGGAGATTAGATTACAAGAGATGTAGCTAGCAGTGCTGTAAATAGGGTAGGTTAAATGTGTTATAACTTGCTTCAATGTCATCAGTACAAACTTCATGTGGCAAAATTTCCTTCAACCAGAAGTTTACAGGAACGGCAACAAAAAAAACTCCCATCCATCTTATTTCAGCGTCCAAAATACCTCATGACTGCTACACAGAGTTTCGGGGTTGAGCACATGCGTACAAGAGGAAATTTTTTTTTAATTTTCCCAAAAAATCCTTTTCATATAAAAATGTGGTCCAATTTACATGGCGATGTCCTATGAGAGGATCACCTACTCCATATCCTACCTGAGTACTTCATCGAGCACCTATGTGAGTAAACATTCAAATGCTTCCAAAAAATTTATCCACAGAGTATTCAACACCAAAGCAAGAGAGGGAGTAGGCGTACTTTTAAGGACCATTAAGTACTCAGAAGCAAAGAACTGAAGTAATCCGAAATGGAGTAGGTGATCTTCTGCTAGGAAATCGCCATGTAAATTGGACAATATTTTTTATATGAACGAGGACACTACAGTATAAATATTCTTTGGGAGTACTGTTTCCATGATTGAACGGAGTATTTCCGTTTTTTTCGGGGTTATTCCACTTATAGCTATTACACAAGCGTATCTGACAATCTGCCTCTATGTCACTTTGTTTTTAGCCGCGCATCGAATTTACACATACAAAGCTTATCGAACTTTTCACTTTAACCCATAAATATAAACAAAATGATTTCTAAATATAGTACATAAATAAAGCCAACGATAACGTTCAACAAAGACCATCTGTTAACCCAATTTACCACATCCATGGCAATAGTGATAGATATCCTTGTGGTTACACATCGCTTCATGGACGTTTGTATGTAGCCTACACCACCACGTGAGGTCAGATGAAAATACTTGCTAACAAAAAAACACAATTGTATTTCTTCATGCGCCCCTTTTTTCATTAGAATCAAGACGAATTCATATACAGATGATATCATAAGAACATATGAGCAGCGGCGTCTAGTGCCAAAATAAAAAATGTCCATGCAATTTGACAGGAGAAGCCGCGAAAGCAAAAAAAAACACATGAAGTAGGTATGTGTATACAGCAATTAATTCGTCGCGATATCACCTGGTATAAATTCGCCTTGATTAGAATCAATAAATTTTCATTTCATATTTCGATTTCATTAAAAATTGGCATGCCTCAACATGGTTATGGGTTAAGACATTGGTTTCTGACCATGTTTTGATATCCTCATATTTATACATGATACACATGAACATACATTAACCATAATGTAACTGAAATGTATATGTATATTAATTAACTAATAAGTATAGTAATCAAAAGTACCAAAAATTGACTATTATTGAGCTGGCTATAAGTCAACATAAAAGTAGTAAACTTGTAGTCAGCTAAAAATCCCCTCACTTTTTCGACGCCATCGCCTTGGAAAAGCAGTCAGCTAAAAGCATTGCAAAGTAGGTTAGGGAAAAACAAAGCTAGTTGAAAAATAGTGAATAGTCGACTTGTAGTTAGCTTATTTCTCTACAGGGCTGTTACATTTCTCGCTCGTAGCGGCACCTTTTTAGGCACATACATATGTAGACGCATTCATACAAGTCGATACATAAACTATGGCTATTTTTTTTTCAAACTTAGCTATTACCATTTACCAGCTCTGCCCGTTTCAACTTTCTACCACGATTACGTAATATATCCTTACACAATATACCATTTATTTACTTAGCGAAGTTGGCTGTGTAATCTCTCAGCGTACGTTGAGGACAATCACCTTTCCACCTCGCTTGGTCAATTTGTTGTGGAACAGTGTTGTCGTTCATTTACAATGAATTGCTGTTATCCATGATTCTCTGCAGTAACAGACATGGAAACATATCTAAGCCAACTTAATCCGTTTTCAGGCCACACACAGTAGCTAGCATGGTGCTTAACTTAGATCAATTACCTAATCGCGTAAAGTTTGCGATCATCGCAAGCCGATAAAAAAGTTTTTAGATTTAATTGTATTTTTTTCCAAATATTTTACAGTTAATCTATAAGACCACTTAATATGAATTCAAGGAGTGTAAGAAGATATGATCAAAAATGTGCCACAAATAAATATGAGTCGCGGTCAGTTTGCGAGCAGCTACTGATTAATTGGAACACATTAAGTATGGTGTTCGAAATTTTAGAAAGATTTTAGAAAATGCTAGACATATTTATGGGCCATAAAAAAATGCGATATGGTACATTTCGTGGAAAGCTATTACGGTGATTGTTGTTGGAGCAAAGCTCGAATTTTTATGTTTGTTTGTTAATTGATATTAGAGGAAAAAGGAAGCGTTAGTAGTGTTTTGGAACTTCACAAAATCAGCACCTTATGCGGGCTAGTCTCCTGGTCAGATTGCAATTATTTACTGGATTTTTGTTGAAGTGTGACACTTTTAAGTTATCATATGTAATACCCTTATTACAAGGAATGTTTCGTTAAAAAATGGACGAAATCGGTTAAGAACCACGCCCACTTTATGTATAAAAATTAATCGTGGTTTGTTCGTATCCCCAAAACTTGAAAACCACTGAACCAAATTAAACACTTCCTTTTGGATATTTGTTGTTAATTAAGAAGCGCAAGCTTAGGAAACAAAAAAAGGTAAAAATATTAAGGGAGCCTGGCACTTCTGACACAAACTTGATTTTATAGCCGAATTATCTCCAAAAGGGTTCACGGTAGGGATCTGAAAATTTTTATGAAGACATTCTCTCACGTAAAAAATAGGAGTTATCGGAAAAGGGAGCGTGGCACTTCCATTCAAGCGAAATACCTCTAAAAGGGTTCAATTTAATAGTGGCAAGCATTTTAAAAGGTCCGTTCATGATAAAGGAATGCCTACTGCCTCAAATTCCCTTGACTTCAACCGACTTGACGTTCCAGTTCAAAAGCAGCCAGTTTCCAGTGAAACTTGCATTTGCGATGACAATAAACAATTCACAAGGGCAGTCGCTGGAAGTATGTGGCATAAATCTAGAAATATCATGCTTTTCACATGGCCAGCTCTAAGTGGCGTGTTCCCGTGTTGGAAAATCGGCCTCACTATTCATTTACGCTCCGGCACAAAAAACTAAAACTTAACTAAATACCATAATTTTACTTTTTCTTGTTAATTGGATTCAATTTAATCACAATAGCTTCACCCGCCGATTATGTGTTCTTGACAAATTGTAATATTGATAAATAGTCAAGAAAAAACATTTGTATCATGTTTTTGAACTTTGCATCAAAAACAGAATAAATAATGCTATTTTCAAAGCAGAATCAAAAAAACACATGGCACTAATATTTTTTCAATACTAGAGATCGCCCAGTGGTTCGAATTCAGCCACAAAACTTTATTTTTACTTATCTATTTTCTTGCTTACCCATTCCATCCCTTTCCTTCGTTCCTTTCCTTTGCTTTGCTTTCCTTTCTTTTCCTTTCCCCTTCCCTTCCTTTCCTTTCTTTTTCTTTCCATCCCATTCTTTTCCCTTGTTTTTTTTTTGTCTGAGGGGAGACAAAAACACTCCCCGAATTTTTTGGGCAGTGTTGTCGAAAGTGACAGTCCTTTGCCGGGTATGAACCCGGTACGCTGCGGTACTCCCTTGCACTACTGCCCGACTGTTGTCGTAGCGATTTGGTGTGATAGACGGTTTAGTCGTGGAGTGATATTCATAGGTCGCTGTTTCGAATCCGGCTCGAAGGACCATATCTAAGATTTATGGAGGGCGAGTGGTTTATTTAAGTTAGTTTTTATATTATTTTATTTGGTTTGGCTCAGGCCTAGACGACCGTCTTGCACAAAAGCTTTATAAATTATTAGTTCTATATGGAATGGGGGGTGGGGGGCACCTGTTACACCTTTTATGTATTAATTGGGGGCGAGCACTTGTGGCTCTGAGGTATTAGTGCGTTATTGGCCTCCTCGTTTTCGCTGTAAAAACCCCCGATTTGGGATTGCAAAACGTAAACTATATCTTTGGAATATTTCATAAGCTGGTTCCGAACTACAATAGCATGCAATACAAATGAGGTAAATGAAAGAAATCATTACAGCTTATTTCGCTTAGACTAAATAAAAAAATCAAATTTGGGCAGAACCATTTTTGACGGGTCAGCTAGTAAAGACATACATATAATAGGCAATAACTCTGCGTAAAACAACTTAATATTATAAAAAAAATTTATGTCGTTACAAGAATTGACTTGTGGAAACGCAATGTGGTGAAAATGTTGATGGTATACAGCATACTGTTTATTGTGAAAATAGGCGATCTCTGTCAAGGGTCAAACCCACTAGTTTCATGTAGTTCTGAACTTATTTGTAAAATGTAAAAAGCGATATTTTTGTAACTATGGAAGTTACGTACAGTATAAAATTTCTGCTATTTTTGAAGTCGCTTGCTAGTCGTTTTATCAAATATTTGAATGAAAATTAGTAATATACTTTTTAGTTGTATTCTTATATACCATATTTGCCACAAATTAGGGAAAGTGGATAATGTCCCTCCTCAACTAACTGTGAAATTGTTTTTGTAATTTGACTTTCGATAGGTTTTGGTTAAAGAATAAGTACAGGAAAACAACAAGAAAAAACATATCCGGACTTTAACACCTTTCCCTAACAAAATTTTGGTTTGTTTTTTAATTCATTTCTATATTACCAATTATTTTTGCCTTTTTGACATTAAACATTATCTTATATATTGAACTTATAAAATTATTGTGTTGACATCAGGTCTTGAGAAATGTGAGAAGTTCGCCCCTGTCAAAATCGGTTCTTAATTATTCCGAGCGCGCTATAGTTACGTCGGACACTGTGTGGGTCTCTGTTAACTTTACGATAACCCTGAATTACACCTGACGTTGAAGGAAATCCCTCCATGTCGACAACTGATGACCAAATAAATTTTTTATGTGTACACACCTTTGGGCTCGGTAGGGGATGTCCAGAAAAGTTACGCGTAGCTGCCTGTAACCGTGCCTCTGCCGCTGCTTGTAATTTTGGCTGTGTTTTGTTGATGCAAAGTTACGACGCATGACAACTGCCTGTACCTTATTGTTGAAGTTGGCTCTTTGCATATCTGAATGGTTAGTGAAATTTGGCTGAGTATGCGTTTATAGAATCTTGTGTGACTGCTTTGTTGATACCCAACAAACACCGAAAACAAAAATCTCAAACGTTTGAGAAAACATTGCTTCTCAGTTTGATTTTCAACATTATTTATCGGTTGAAAGTAAATATATTCTCAACTTTTTCTCAAACTTTGTTTTTCAATTTGACAATTTGTTGAAGCATTTCGTTTTATTCCAGAAATGCCAACATAGCACAGATATCGCAAACTAGCGAAAGTCTGCTACATCGATAGTCACCGACACATTTTTTTGCAAACCATCGACGTCGGGAAATGTTTTATAATAATAATTTTTTGATCGTGATGCTTCTTCGAACTTAATTATGTGAATATTGCCCGGTGCGGCAAGCATAAAATTTATAAAATTTTACTGAAAAGTGTTCGGCGACTCAAAACAGGGAGAGAGAGCAATTTGACAATTCATTGAGAGAGAGTATTGCAAGTGAAAAACAGGTGATCGTGGGATAGCAAAACAACAACAATAATTTCAAACTTTGAGTTATTAACCAATGAAAAACGTAAGAGCTGTTTTGCTTGGAGAGAATTTTACGTCATTCTTTCTTCACTGACAGTTCCTAGCAAGTTTTGTCGTCGAACACACCTGTTATTTAAAAAAATGTATGAAACTGAAAGATCTAAAAAAACTACTTGTGGAACGAACACGCCAGTTTTTCTTTTAAACGTCCAACGTCCAAAATAAGCAAGTAAAAAGTAAGAAGTAATTGGAAAAAGTTAGAAATAAAGAAATTATTTAAACATTTTAGTGATATTTTGTGATATATTACAACAAATTCAAACGTATTGAAAAAGGAGTGAGGCAGATAATAAATCTGATTACAGAAAGTGGCGCTAAAGTGGTACCGGTATTTTATGAATTGTAAACGATGGTTCATATCTTAGAAAATCCGTATTTTTGCATTCTAAAACGAGTTCCTGCGATATGTCCTTATTAATAGAATCGCTGAGATACGACTTTTTAACGTAATCACTGAGTTACATTCTTTTTATCGGTCGATTATGTCGATTTGCATTCTTCTATTACTTTACAACATTTTTTATACAACATAATGTTGTGAAATATGAACTGTAGAGATTCATTTCGTGCATTATTATAATTTTTTTGTTAAACTATGTGAATAAAGAAAATATTGAATAAAATTTAACTGCAAAAATGATAACTCGTTTTCTATTAAAAGAGGGTATTTGCTTTACATCATTGGCAACACTGAATAAATGTTTCAATGAGAGTAGCTAGAGTCAATTTCGTTCATCTCTACTCACGTTTGAGGAAAATTTGAAAATTCAATATTTCTCAAATTGAAAATAAAGAAAAATTCTATATTAAAAATGTGCCTTTCAGCTTGAGAACGCTATCAACGGTTATTTGAGATGCATTTGAGAACTAACGTTTGAAATGTGAGAATAGGATTGCTTCTCAAATACATCTCGAATTTAAATTTGATAAAAATGTTTATTGGGTATTGATGTGACGCTTTGCTTATGCGGGCGTGTATATGCAAGTGGTTTAATGATTGTTATTATTCGGCAATCGTGGCTAAACACGACGATGAGTGCTATCAATCGGCAAAAGGCGAAGGCAACTGCGTTATCTTAATATACACATTGTTTACAAAAACAAAATAAGTGATTATTCACGTTATATTCATTTTAGCTCAGAATACTCAAGACGGACTATGATAACGGGAAGGAAAGGAATACACATGTTTAAACATCAAACTCCACGAGTACTTAGTACCTCCACCATTTTTTTTAAATAAGATTCACATATGGTGTAATTTTGTTTTGGGTACATACCTATATAAATACATAAATAATGTACTGTAAAACTTGAGCTGTTACCGTTGATAAACTTAAAATAAATAATTTAAAAAATGGACTATGAACACTTCGGCCTCATGAGACAATTATTTGATTACACTGGCACTAGCAAAACACACTAAAATGCTTAATTTAATAAAAGTTATTATGAAAACAAAAACAAAAGCGTAGCAAAATAAAGCCATGCAATAAATGTCCCAAATAAACATTAATGAACAAAGCATTAGAAATCATGAAAAGAGAACCGAAAATTCGGCGAAACAAAACAAGGAACTTATTTTCAGTTAATTAAAATGAATTGAGACAAATAAACAAAAGACTATTTCACAGACGCCCGTGCACTATTTGTTGCTGCTACTTTTTCTCAGTTGCCAACCAAGTTTCATTGCCACTGCGGTTCTGATAATTTGATTCTTGGCCAAAGCGACGAATTCAGAGTCACCAAACTAGGTTTCGTTCGAAGCAAAAGCAGTCAAAAGTTTGTTCGGCTTAATCAAGCTAACAAAGTAACTAAAATCATGTTTGTAATTAAGATAATCTCTCAACTTATTACGCTTATTAAACTAAATATCCTTCAAGCGAGGAGATGAAATTCAACATATCGCGAATTCCTTTCATTTCTGCTTATTATCTTCGAGTAGGCATTATTTTGTAAATGAAGATATTTGTTGTTGTGGAATTAACAAGAAACAGAATGCTCAAAATAATTTGCAAAATAAAGGGAAAAGCTAATGATTCAAATGTCCGCAGAACAAAACAAGCTAACAGCAACGAAACGAAATTGAAAAAAAAGATTGACCATAAATCACATTAATGGAGTGTCAAGCAAAGGAAATCTTTTTGCGTACCCAGCTATAGATTTATAAGCTACTATGCACTGAAACCAACAAGTTTTAAACAATCGCATACCGAGTATGCCCTCCAAGCCTACTAGTCAGCAACTGTATTATTTGCATATAAACAACTAGTCTGTTAACATATGGATGTCTCACGGTAGTGTTGCTGGCCTAGCATACCGAAGGTCCCAGGTTGAAGTGACGGGACAGGTAACATCCAAAATGTTGGGAAAGAGTTTTTTTTTTTCAAATCGGCTGTCTTTTGCACAGACAGATGCATTTTTTCTGGCAGGGTTTGCCGACCACTGCCGAGGAGATACCCCGTTTTGAAAAAACTTGTTCAAAACATTGCGAGGTAACAGCAACACTACCTCCATACCACGGCGGTTGTTTGCTAAACTCCTCACAATATTCTTTTAATAACTTGCAATTTTGGAGAGATAAGAAAAACGTCTTTTCTAATCTCCTACTGCTTATGCAGGTGTATGTATGTTTAATTACTTTTAAGCCCACGCTTTATGTTCGTTATATTTATTATACTTGTCATGTCTACTAGTATGTAGGATAGAACAAATCTATAATCCGTCATTTAAGATATCTTAGCTGCTGAATTAGCAATTTTTTTTCGTTTTCTCACATTTTCAATTGATTAAAACTATTTTCTATAGGAAGAGTTTGGATAGCAAGTAACCTAGTTGAAATTCGTGTAAAATTATTTGTTGAAAAGAAACAGTAAACCGAGTTAATCAAGGAAATAAAAATCAAATGCCTTTCTCCAGCCAGCATTGGCCCTGCACTAAGATTTTTTAGTTAACATTTTGAGAAATTATGGTTATTTGCAGTCCCTGAATAAGTGAAATGCTGGCCGATTGCTGACTTCTTCTACAGTCAGCCAGAGAGCATTAGCACTGTATTGCAACAAATGCTGCGTCCACAAAATGAAGTGGATCAGCTTCTTTCCGGTTGCCAAAAATAAGTTCACAGTTTAAATGACAAAGGAATATTGCGCGGCAAATCTATCTGCCAAAAGCGAAGTGCCGAAACGAAAATACAATAAAAACGTATAATGTAATAACAACAAAAAAGAGTAATTTGGCTACTTCTTTTGCTTCAACGGTTGCCAGACGCAATAATTTGTTAGGACCAAAACTCGGTATGAAAAAGAACCAAAACAATAAAATAAGGGCTAAATCACGCGATGACTAAAATGAGGGTTAAACTGTTAAGTTTTAACGAAATTATTTTCCAGTTTTAGTTTATGTACTAGCCTTTAGTTTTAGTCTTGATTGAGCCGAGTGCTAATCATTTCGTACTAATTAGTTTAAGAGCTGGTTTCGACGAACTTCATGAATTTACACCAACAAAAGTGTGCCAAAAAACCAAAATATAACCTTGACCTATTGAATATTTGTTACATACTTTGATTGCGCCAAAGTAGGAAGAACGTTGTGATACAGTTGGGGACAGTGCAGCCTAAATCGTTTCAGCCGCTCCGATTTTAGTTTTATTAGCTCTTCTATTACCACCAATTAAACACCATTTCTGTATCATCAGCATGAAGACTTTAGTAATAGGAAACAAACCAGTAGAAAAGGAACAAACGTTCCCCATCCTAAGCAAAATGGATCATTTTTTCTACCAGGACACAAAAGTGGCAGCCGTGATTGCTTTTGCCTGCTTTTTGCATACCCACACATGAACGAGCTTATGATATTCACATTTTTGTCTTCACCTTTTTCCTTCGGTCGCACTCCGCATGAGGCACGCGAGGTTTCGGCTGTCTGCCAGCATTTCAGACAAACCAACCGACACAACGCTTTTTTATTGCTCCCGTTGCTCATAGCAAAAGATGTACAATACAGTCATATCGTTTCGCCTGCTGTCATTTGATGGCTTTTGTTTTATTTTCGTTTTGTAACTTATTTTTTAAGTGGCCACGTTCAAATGTGCGCACACTTCTTCGCTCACTTGCCTTTTTGGTTTTGTCATTTTCTGTTTTGCCCGTTTCGTTGTTTTTCGACTTTTAGCTAACTTTGCATTTTTGTTTTAAACTTTTTTCTTATGAACTCATTGTTTTCATTTCACTTTCAAGCAATCATCGGCGCGCTTTGGCATCTACGAGTATTGCTTGCCACATGTTTTGAAATGAGGATGATCCTATTTTCAAGGCTTATTCATGCTTTTAAAGAATTCTTCACAAAATTCACTTAGCATCATAATACAATGTGGGCGTTTATTGCAGACTTCCTCTTCTTCTTTACTTTAATATCTACATATGCTCATAGAGAAGATGCAGTATGAGCTACTCGCCTCAGTTCTCTTACCAGACATCCCAACAGACAACTAATTGACAAAGCGCCGACTTTCAAGCAAACAAAGAAATATTGTCGTGCGAAGAACAATGAGATCCGTCAGTATGTTAGAAATAGCCATTCACCACCTCTACTAGAATTCGGGAAATCCTTTTCCAAACTTTCATCGTTTGAATAATGTAATCGAAAATCAATAAACCGACCTTAATAAAGAAACTAGAGCAACTCTTGCTCAATACTTTCTGGTTGCTGTAATACTTATGCAGTCTAACTCCAGTCTCATCTGTTTTATTTCCAGCTGGTAAATCTGTAAGAAGCCTTTTTGAGCTAACTTTCCCTTAAGAATTTGGTACTTCGGAATGATACCAAAGCGCCTGCAATTTTGTTATGACTCAGGTTAAGTGGACTGGAAAAAATACAAAGATTGGAGCTCTATATAGTAAAGATGTTTTTGTTGTAAAAGTAATTCCACCCTCTAAGTTGATTCGTTCAATCACGGATGGGGATTTAACATGATTATACTGATATAACAGCCTTTATATGGGGTACGTAGCCCCGCGGTGGTGAGAAAAATGTGATGAAAATCTCACACACGAATTGTTTAGGTGAGAATGTTACTATTATAATTGTTTTAATTAGATAGTCAGCCTAGTAATATTTTGACGCCGCAGAAATATGAAATCTGCAGTAAGAGTACATACGCTTGTCAGCACTAAAATCCGTGATATTGCACCGCTGCTACGATAAAAACGTTTTATTTACTACAAGTTTCCTTTGCAGAAGAGGTGATAACGAGGGTTTTTAATGGCTTTCGATTCGCTGTTAAGTTCATATGAACAAGGGTTTGTGATTTAGTAGAACCTATCCCCTTCGACGAAATCTAAAAACGATTTACGGAGCATGCCGAAATATTTTAAACAATAATCAAATTCCGCTTTATTTCTCTGAGGGGATTACACACAATATACTCTACAATATGGGTCACGCTACTTTCAATATTTTTCTACGTTTTATGTCGACTTTGAACAGCACCGGTTAAAGCAGACGAATTTTTGCTGAGAAGCTTTTCATGGGAGAATGGTACTTTTCCAGGGATGTGAACCTGATACTTTCCATTTCACAAAAGTCAAATTTTGGCACTGCCTGTGGTACTATAACTATTCATTTGATATATCGTTGCATACCACCTATATATTTAATATTTTACTATGGTTCGATCTTTTAAACAAGCTTTGGTAAAAAGCTCTTTAACCATTTTAGTCCATTCTCATTCACTGCGTATGTATATATTAGCAAAGATAACTCGGATGCTAAATTTTGATATGATAACTTTTACGGCTTTTGAGTAATGTCTTTTAAAAAATTCAAAATTTCTTCCTTCTTATATGGGCGGACCCACTTCCATTTTCCAAAACTTGCTTTTGAATAGTGAGTTACATCAACGTGATAAATTTCATTAAGTTTGGATATTTTAAATATATGTACTTGACAACATTTGACTTTATAGTTAGTGTTAAACAACTTTTTCGAGAATAAGATTATAGCTCACCTTTTTTTTCAATTTTTAAATCAACTTTCGAATCAATAAAGTTGAATGTAAAAGAAAGAATTATTTAAATTTCATTAGCATTCCCCACTTGACACTTGCAGAAACTCGATTTTCAATGATATTTTGATTTAAATTTAGCACTAATCTTAACATTCACAATTCGTTTAGAATAAAAATTCATAAATTAAACTAGATTGTTAAAATCATATTTAGAATTTTTCAAATAACCAGTTTTGTTTCCGTGAAACCTTGACGATATCGGCAAATCAAACAATTTTTTTTAGAAGTTAACACCGCACAATATCTAACACACAACTTTCTTGTTGGCGTTTCGTAGTACGTCTGCCCAGATAAAAATATCCAAACACTTATGGACCAACGAAATCTCCACTAGTTGTTTATTGCAAATTCAATACCAACAATGTATTTACAAACATAACACGTCCAAACTAACCGAATATTAAATCGCAACTGAGCGAATCATAGCAATCGCGAAACCTAAAAAGTGTTTGGAGCAACAACTTTGGGGCTCTGTTGAGTGTAAGCGCACTGCATGTGAGCATTGGCGTGTTGGCGGCAAAAATTTCGTGTTGTTGTTATGCTTTTTTGTATTTGCCCTTAACATTGCATTTGCCGTATTCGCTTTGCCAATTGAAAGTTGTTCGTACTGCACACATTGAAATGTTGATGCCGGCATTATGAATGAGAGAGTGATACTTCTAAAAACCGGCATTATATTAGCACTCTTTTAGGCTTTACTCTCGGTACGAAAATGCCGGCAAATTGCCACAAATACATATATAATTGTAAATATGTATTATCTGTGTAGCTGCATTTGTTGATTGGTTATAGAAAAGCTCATTGAGTGTTGCTTTAACAAATTGAATGTTGCAGAGCTTTGTCGGTTATTCGAAAACTTATTTAACCTGAATTGAATTAGTCTCTGCCAGTTAAAATATATTCAATTTAATTTAATTTAAGTTAAGTCTTTGATTCAATTTAATAAGAACTTAAATAAATTGAGAAATTTTAGCATTATAAGTTTTACCTAAAAGTAAACATATCGCCAAAAAAACACTTAATTAACTTAATTCAATTAACATTCTTTAATCTAATTTAGAATTTCTATATATATAATAATATATATTTAATTTCATTTTGTTTGATTTTTTTGATTTTATTTTATTTTACATATTTTATAATAAATATTTTTTGGCATTTTATGTTGTTTTATTTTATTTCATTTTATTATTTTTTTATTTTATTTTTAATGTATTTTATTTTATTTTATTTTATTTTATTGGTTTTTACTTCATTTATTATTTTATTTTATTTTATTTTATTTTATTTTATTTTATTTAATTTTTTTTTACTTTTTTTTTTATTTTATATTATTTTATTTTATATTATTTTATTTTATTTTATTTTATTTTAGTTCGTTTTGTTTTATTTGGCTTTGTTTCATTTTATTTTATTTTGGGTTGCTTTATTTTATTTTATTTTACTTGGTTTTATTTTATTTTATTTGATTTTATTTTATATTCTTTTATTTTATTTTATTTTACTTGGTTTTATTTTATTTTGTTTTGTTTTAACTTATTTTATAATTTTTTTTTTGTGGTTTGCTTTATTTTATATTATTTTAATTAATTTAATTTAGTTTTATTTCATTTTATTTTATTTTAATTTGTGTTATCTTATTTTACTTGGTTTTGTTTTATTTAATATTATTTTATTTTATTTTTATTTACTTTATTTTGTTTTATTTTATTTGATTTTATTTAATTACATTTTTTTATTTTATTTTATTATTTTTTATTTACTTTATTTTATTTTAGTTAATTTTTGTTTTTATTTTAGTTTTTTTATTTTTTTTTGTCTTATTTTATTTTAATTTATTTTTTTTGTTTCGTTTTATTTTATTTTATTTTGATTTTTTATTTTATTTTATTTTATTTTGTTTTATTTTATTTCATTCTATTTTCTTAAATTTTATTTTGTCTTATTTTATTTTATTTTATTTTATTTTATTTTATTTTATTTTATTTTATTTTAATTTATTTTATTTTATTTTATTTAATTTTATTTTATTTTATTTTATTTTATTTTATTTTATTCTATTTTATTTTATTTTACTTTATTTTCTTTTATTTTATTTTATTTTATTTTATTTTATTTTATTTTATTTATTTTATTTCATTATATTATTTTTTTTTTTGTTTTGTTTTTTATTTTATTTTATTTTATTTTATTTTATTTTAGTTTCTTTTACTTTATTTTATTTAAGCAATGTATATATGTATATTGATAAAGTTATGCATTATACGCTCTTATCCATAGGTGTTTGCACGGAAAAGGACAGCATAAGGATGCAACCTATTTTGAATATTTAAATATAACATGAAGCCTTTAATATGCAGGCAATATAGGAGGATGGGGTCGTGTGCAGAAGTCCACGCAAGTGGGAAAAGTTTCTGATCGCCATTCACCTGGGAATGGCCAGAGCGATTCTTTTGCATGCGGTTCAAGCAGCTCACTACTTCCGGGCTTTGCGCCCAAGTATCCTCTGGGTAACCACCGAACACCCGTTTGGTGGTGAGCTAAACGTGAGAAGGCGACAACCTGGTAAGGCCACTCCGACATAATCGGTTTAAGGGCTTGCTGGGGGGTTCAAACAGCAGCGTCTGATCACCATGTGGTGCGGCTGTCTTGGATCAAGCGGCTCGCTATACAAACGTGTAATAGAATTCAACCTACCGTGAAACGGGTTGTGCGTTGGGCTTGGGACCCACCACATAAAACAACGTTCCAATGACATTCAACAACAAAGCCTCGGATATGAGAACCCCTTTTTTAGATGACAACACCCGCAAACGAAATAAGGATTATGACATAAGGGCATGTACCTGGAATGTCCGGTCCCTTAATGGGGAAGTTGCCGCTGCCCGGCTGGTTGAGGTCCTGAGGAAAGCAAAAGCTGACATCACCGCCATACAAGAGATGCGATGGACGGGGCGAGGAAACACGATCAGAACACCTTGCAACATCTACTGGAGTGGGCATGAAGACAAGCGCAGATTCGGGGTGGGATTTGTGGTGGGAGAGAGACTCCCTCACCGAGTACTGTCGTTCACACCCGTGAACGAGCGTCTCGCTGCAATCCGCATAAAAGTACGATTTTTCACCATATCGTTTATCTGCGCTCATGCACCAACGGAAGAGAAGGACGACGTGGAAAAGGATGCATTCTGCGAGCGCCTGGAAGAAGCATACGAGCGCTGCCCCCGTCATGATATCAAAGTCGTGCTTGGCGACTTTAACGCCAGGGTGGGTAAGGAGGGTGTATTTGGCCCCACTGTCGGGAAGTTCAGTCTCCACGATCAGACTTCGCCAAATGGATTCAGGCTGATCGACTTCGCCGGTGCCCGAAACATGGTCATATCCAGCACTAGGTTCATGCACAAGAAGATCCATCAAGCTACATGGCTGTCCCCCGATCGAAAAACACGCAACCAGATCGACCACGTTGTGATAGACGGACGGCATGCTTCCAGCGTTTTAGATGTTCGCACAATACGAGGACCTAACATCGACTCTGATCACTACCTAGTAGCAGCCAAGATTCGTACCCGCCTCTGTACGACAAAACAGGTGCAACAAAAAACGCAGGGAAAGCTGGACGTCGAAAAGCTGCAATCGCAACAGACCGCCAATTATTTCGCAGATCGCCTCTCACACCTGCTCTCCGAGAGCACAATTCAACCTAGTGGAATGCATGAGCAGTGGGACTATATCTCAGGAGCACTCCGTACCGCAGCCGAAGAAGTAATTGGATTCCGGCGAACGCGAAGAAACAACTGGTATGATGATGAAGAGTGCCGCGCTGCAACGAAAAGAAAGGACGAAGCCTACAAGGCAACGCTGAGATCGAATGCAACGAGTAGTGTGTGTGAACACTACCGCGAGTTGAAGAGGGAAGCGAGGCGGCTTTTCCGGGCGAAAAAAAGAGAGGCAGAAAAGCGTGAAATAAAGGAGCTTGAGATGCTGGCCAACGGGAATAATGCCCGAAAATTCTATCAAAAAATTCGGCGAATGACAGAAGGTTTTAAACCCGGGGCAAACTCCTCTAAGAATGAGAACGGCGACCTGGTGGCCGATTTTCAGAGAGCACTCAGAATATGGAGGGATCACTTCTCTGCCCTTTTAAATGGAGAAACTGAGCAAGAAACCAGAGAAGATGCCGAACCCAAACCCACAATCGAAGATGATGGAATTGACGTTCCACAACCCGACTATAATGAGGTGCGAATAGCAATATCCGGATTGAAAAACAATAAAGCAGCTGGCGCTGATGGTTTGCCTGCTGAGCTATTCAAACACGGAGGCGAGGAGCTGGTAAGGCGCATGCATCAGCTTCTATGCAGAATATGGTCGGATGAATGCATGCCTGAAGATTGGAATCTAAGTGTTCTCTGCCCAATCCACAAGAAGGGCGATCCTGCAAACTGCGCCAACTATCGCGGAATCAGCCTTTTGAATATCGCATATAAGGTCCTATCAAGCGTATTGTGCGAAAGACTGAAGCCTGATGTAAGCAGACTGATTGGACCTTACCAGTGTGGCTTCAGACCTGGTAAATCTACCATCGACCAGATTTTTACAATACGCCAAATCTTGGAAAAAACCCGTGAAAAGAGAATCGACACACATCATCTCTTTGTTGATTTTAAAGCCGCTTTCGATAGCACAAAAAGGAGCTGCCTATATGCCGCTATGTCTGAATTTGGTTTCCCCGCAAAACTTATACGGCTATGCAAAATGACCTTGAGCAACACCGCCAGCTCGGTCAGGATTGGGAAGTACCTCTCCGAGCCGTTCGAAACTAAACGAGGTTTCAGACAGGGTGACCCCCTATCGTGCGATTTCTTTAATTTAATGCTGGAGAAAATAATACAAGCTGCAGAACTTAACCGCGCTGGAACAATATTTTATAAAAGCGTGCAACTGTTGGCATATGCTGACGATATTGATATCATTGGCCTTAACAACCGCGCCGTAACTTCTGCTTACTCCAAATTAGAAAAAGAAGCGGAGATATTGGGATTGGTGGTGAACGAGGGCAAAACGAAGTACCTGCTGTCATCATGCAAAGAGTCAGCGCATTCGCGCCTTGGCAACCAAGCCACTGTTGGCAGCAATAATTTCGAAATAGTAAAGGACTTCGTTTACCTGGGAACCAGCATTAACACCAACAATAATGTTAGCCTAGAAATCCGACGAAGAATTACTCTTGCAAACAAATGCTACTTCGGACTGAGTAGGCAATTGAAAAGTAAAGTCCTCTCTCGACGAACGAAAATAACACTCTACAAGTCACTCATCGCACCCGTCCTGCTATATGGTGCAGAAGCGTGGACACTAACAACATCTGATGAGGCGGCTCTGGGAGTATTCGAGAGAAAGGTTCTTCGAAAGATTTGTGGACCTCTACGCAAGAAGAAGATTTAATGATGAGCTGTATGAACTTTACGCAGACGCCGACATAGTTCAGCGAATTAAAACACAGCGGCTTTGCTGGCTAGGCCACGTAGTGCGAATGAGCGAAGATGTTCCAGCCCAGAAGGTATTCTTATCGGCACCCGCCGGTGGAAGCAGAGGAAGAGGGAGACCACCACTCCGATGGAAGGACCAAGTAGGGACCGATTTGCGATCCCGCGGTGTTTCCAATTGGCGCCAGTTGGCGCAACGAAGAAACGACTGGCGAGCTATGTTGGACGGTCAAAATCGCCCAGGCGGTTAGATGACCATTTAAAGAAGAATATATAATAAAATAAATACGAAAATAATGGCCGAATTAGCCTAGACTTAGACTTAACTGGACTTGAAAACCCTACATCTAACAAATAAGCAGCACGTGTATATAGTTACCCAGAAAATCACTTAACTTTGAAACTTGGAAAACTACAGATTTTTGGTTTCCAAGTTAAGTTTCTAGGTTCAAAGGAAGACGTGAGAGAACTGCGCTACCATATAACAGTTTTCAATATTTTTAATAAAATTCCTTTATATATTGTATAGCTTACTTAATTTTTGGATGAATGAAATTCATATGCCAATTGGAAAGCAATATGTCAAATAATATTTTTTAATTACATGTTGAATAGTTGACTCTCACTTCTTTTGTAAACTAAGTCAAGTCAAGTTATTCGGCCATAAGTAAATTATTTTATTCAAAGTCAGTGTTTTTCTTTTATTCTGAAGAACTTTTGTTTACTTTGAGACATTTTGCTTATCAACATTTTTCAAGCAACATTTCTTTCAGAAGCTTTTTCTTTCAGCAAACGCACACACACACATCTTCTTAGTGTTTACTTTATGCCGCTATACAGGATGTGTTTGCTTATATTCAAACGCACACACCTATACACCTTGAGTGTTTGTTTCTTTTGCGAGCTTTTTGTTTTGCAAAAAACGTTCTGAGCTCGAATTTCTCACAGTATTTTTTGTGCAGCGGGTATACCTAAATATATTGTCAAACAGCCGCATATTTTAGCATGCATTTACATTTACTTGTAGAATCTTTTTCGGCTCAACGTAAATAAAATTCTCTTCGATTCGCGCCAGTTTCCTTTGCTTGGCTTCATTCATGGTTTGCATTTGCGTATGAAATATTTTTGTTATTTCCTTTGACTTCAAGAAGAGGGTGAGACGTACATACATATGTACATTCCTAACTACATACATATATGTAAAGTAAATACCTTTATATACATAATCAAGTGTTTTCCATTTCACACAATTGGATGCCAGTCGACGTTAGCTTCAACTCAGCATTACGAAATCAGGATATTTATTGGCATACATTCATTCATGGCGCTTGTTTTGCCGTTTCATCGAGTTGGATGAGATCATCATATGTCGATCGCCAATTATTGTTTTTCATTTTGTTATTCGCTACTCATGAATTCTGTTTTTTTCGCACATAGACAATTGGGCTTGGTGTTTATTTTAATTTGAAATTTATGACAATTCATTAAGACTGCATTTTGACTGAGTGGACTGACTTATCAATTTAGTTAAATTGAAAAACATGCTTATATTTGTTGAGCTGTTTCTTGTGTGGAACGATTGTAAAACAAAATTTTCAATGTAATGATATTGAAAAGCGGAATGTAAACTGATAGAAGTAGTAGGCGAAGCATTTAAAATAACACTTGTTGTAGCGATCAAAGGTTGGGTTAAATCATTTTTGTCACATCAAAGAGCTGAATACATACAAACAGATGCCTACATACAATCAACGCATATATTTTCAACAGTGAGTTTTTAGTACCTTCATAAGGGGGGAACACGTAGGCTTTTATGAACCCATTGATGTAAGTTGCGTCTGTTTTAAATGCATAAAGTTAAAGATGAAATACATAAGTCCTCTCAATAACAGTAGCCTTCCGAGTTCATCTGCAGGGAAGTCCTTCTTAATACCAAACAACCGGTTCTCCGTACTGGCAATTCTAGGTTCAGTTGCTTGTGCTGAAAACTGAGGTTTTGTCAAAGACCCATTCATTAATTTCGTGGTATAGTACCAAACTTGAACTTATTTGGGGCCCTTTACTCTGTATTTCTATTCTCTGTAAGAAATTTTTGAGTAGAATGAATTCGTTGTACGAGATGCATTCTGTTCCACAGGAAATCCAAAATTTGGCAAAAATTTTTTGGTTCTCTTTTTGTAAATTAAGAAAGAATGAATGCAGATTAAACAAAGTTTAATTCTACACTTTTGAATGTTCTTTACGATGTTGGACCTCCAAACAATTTTTCGTTAAGTCGTAGAATTTTTTTCCACCCATACTTACGGTTTGCGTAAGCCATAATCAGATGAGGAAAACATTAGCATTTTTAAAACATGTAATGAAAATACTAAGTCTCCATCTCTCGGGAAAAGCACAAAATCTATTTGGTACAAGCTAGTTTTCACAAAAATCGTCGAATTAAGTTTGACTTGCGTTATACTCGTAAAAGACCCAAAAAATACCTCCATTTTAAGGAAAACAATACAGGTAAACAAATTAATTTCGAGAAAAGTTCCGCAATATCGAACATCGGAAATGGATGCAATAAAATTTGAAGGACAAATCTACTAACCACTCAAGGTTTACCGTGAGTGACTTTTCATTTCTTTTTCCATTCAGATATGTATATATTTAGTTCAAACCCGTTTTAATAATAGATAAAAAATGCTCATCTGTGGTAGTATGATTAGTCTACTACTTTTTTCTAAAGAAAAGTCCTAAATTCAACACGAAAGTGCCTTAAAAATTTTTTGCATTTATTTTTACATTGATTACGATTTATTTCGTTATATATTACGAACCCTTCTACTTAATACTCACAGTGAAGGGCATATTGACCCACGAAAAGCTAAGCAGCAGCAAACTCAAACTTAGTGATGCGAGTTTTGAATGAATGCTTTCAGTACCGTGCAGTCAACTCAAAATATTAAAAAGTAGCCTGTAACTAATATGAAACCCAAGGCAACTAGTCAACCAACTTTCTTTTTTCTATATAAACAATTTTTATTTTTTAGATGTGGATGTCCTACAAGATGGTAATTCAAAAGAGACCAAACAATTTTAGTTCAATAATAGCGCATGCAAGGCGGCCGCCGTGGTGTGAAGGTAGTGTTGCCGGCCTACCACACCGAAGGTCCAAGGTTCGAGCCCTGGTACAGGTAACATCAAAAGTGATTTGAAAAAAGTTTTTCAAAAACGGGGTCGCCCCTCGGCAGTGGTTTGGCAAACTCTCCGAGTGTATTTCTGCCATGACAGGCTTCTCAGCAAAAATTCGTCTCCTTTGTAGATGCCGTTCGGAGTCGGCAAAAAACTGTAGGTCCCACCAATTTGTAGGGAAAATTCAAATCGGCACACCACAAATTGGAAGAGAAGCTTGGCGCAAAAATCTCTTAGGAGGTTTATGATAATATACCTGTTGTATATCGCGCCATAAAGAGAGAGAATAGCGCATGCAAATTATGTAAATTCCATTGGAACCCTCGTGCCGAGAACAGCAAAACTAAAATAAATGGTTCAGCTAGGATTTCTTTTAACTTTGGACATTTAACTAGGCTGCTTAACTTTTAAGTATTACTAGTCCAAGCTTAATCGTTTTGAACTAGTGATATAAAATACAAAAATTATTAGTGGATTACATTAGGGTATCTATATATGTATATTAATATATTGAAATATTAGTGTTTTTGAAAATTATATTGATATTCTTTTTTTAGAATGGCTAAAAGGAATAATGTAATTTAGTTTCCTACAAAACTATTTGCAGATAGATTGTTTTGTTTCAATAGTTTGGCAGTCCTACGATATCTAGACTAGCAATGATAGACCTCTAGAAATTAATATTAATATCTGTAACGTTTACAGTCTTTTTTTAACCATTCTGAAAAATTGTATTGCTATAATTTTCAAAACAAAACGAAAAACACATATTTTTATTTAGCTCAATATTGCGAGTGTCGATTTGCGGTAGAATAGACTTTTTTCAATTGAGTCGATCGTATTTTATTTTGGTATTATGTAACTTGATCGAACAAAACCTGCACATTTTTAATGTTTATTTACATATTTTCTATTTTTTTAATGATTTACTTTTATCCATTTTATTAGCTCTTTTCAAATCACATCGAGAAAGGTGATCGATTAAGAATTCACAGTCGCTCATTAAGCGAACGGGTCGACACTCACAATAGCTCGATGATCGCTAATCGCTTAGTAGTCGATTATCTATTCTTGTTCGACACTCACAACAGGGGGGTATATCTATTGTAGAGCTACAATTGTTGCAGTTACATACACAATTTTTTCCGTATCTGGATCACTGACCATTGGAACACACTTTATAAGTCTCTTGATTTTATGTTAGGATCATCTAATCAACATTGCGAAGTTTATTTCGACCACACATGTGGAAGGCATTTTATTGTTATTCCTAGCATACAAACTCATAAATACAATAAACAAAATATACCGAAAACAAGGAACAAATACTTACATACAGACGTACAGAGCAATAAAAATGCTACAGTAAATTTTGATTTTTAAATGTCGCCTCAGTACGTGGGTCATTCCAGCGAAGAGGACACAATAAATAGTAGACAATTCTTTTTAACTATTATCTATGTATAAACTCAACCAATATTCGACTTTTACTACGATAATAATTTTTAATCAAGTTATCAAGGAATTTCCCGAGTATTGACCGATTTGGATGAAATTTGGTAAGTACATAGTGTACGATATTCTAAAAATTTCTACCTGGGCGTTACCGTTCATGATGCTTGTATGGGGTTGCTACCTACCTGTTTGTTGCAGTAAAATGAGATATGCTAACATGGGAAACAACCGAAAGGTGTCTTACATTGTATTTCAACCAAAATATTTCTAGGTATTGCTACCACCTAGGGTCACATATGTATATATACTTTTCCAAAGTCGCCATTATCTCGAAAACTAATTGAACGAATTATTAGATGAGTATCTGCAACAAACTAAATTAAATGCCAAGGTACTTTTTTATTTTTCATTTAATTTATTCAAGATTTATAACATAGTAACACATATGTATGTATACTGCATAGTCAATTTCAGATTGTAAGGTTTTTTTATTGAAGATAAAGTAAATATTTAGATCGCAGTTAAAGTGGCTTCTTATGTTTACGTTTTAAATAAATTAGAAAACTCAAAGTAAAAAATTATCCGTATGTCACTTTAAAATATATGATAAAAAGCTTAAAATAAAACAATTATATTTGGCGCGAAATTGAGAAGGTGTTTTCAGGTGTTTTCATTACTACACCGATCGGAAATTTTACTACCTTTATATTAAGTCACGTTCTTGTTTGTCCGCTCATTTCCATACGAAATTTTAGAATCTTGAGCTAGACACTCGAAACTTGCAACAAAGTTCAGAGCTCCGTAACAATGTAATGTGAACAAAAGAAAAAGTCCGCTAGGTGGTGCACGGATCGAGATATACGGAAAACTTATGTAAAATGTGGAATCTTGATATTTATTTTTAAGTAACTTCCCGGTCATCTAGAGCATTGAAACTTGGCAGATATATCAACAATAAAATAACTTGCAATACACTGTACACACAATTCCGATAAATGGCGCGCTGATCTACACAATTTAAAATCGCTAAAAAATCTGGTGAATCTTGCGATCGATTTTTGAGTAACTTCCGGTGAGCTAGAGACTTGAAACTTGATAAAATTCCGAATTCCGGTAGGTGTCGCTATGATCGATATAGATGAAAAATGTGGAAAGACTTGTAATCGATTTTTGAATACCTTACCGGTGAGCAAAGACTTGAATGATAAGTAGGCTGTAATAAATGTACATATGCACCTCGAACTAAAATAATCACAATTGCCATCGCCTTTTCGTAGGTAGCACTTATGAGTGGAAAATAAAAACATGATAAAACAATTTTACGACTACCTTTATATTTATGTCGCCAAAAAGCAGCTGCAAATTTGTCCTTAAAAAAGACATGGTATCTGTGAGTTTTAGTTTTGAAATTTTAATCATACCGTTTGTAATCAATTTAGGAGAATGGAAAATATAAAGAAGGAGTACATATTTCCAAACTAAGGCAAAACATTTTTTGAAGCTCAAATGGAAGTTCGGCAATTGACAAAACATTTAGAGTATTTTTATTGCACTCCACCTTTATATTTTGAAATCTAATAAATTAATCACAAACGGTATGATTAAAATTTCAAATCTAAAATTCACAGATGTCTTTGCTGCTTTTTGGCGACATAATTATAAAGGTATTCTTTAAAATTTTTGTATCCTATTTTTATTTACATATATTTTAAACGAGTCATAAAATTCTTGCCACAAAATTTAAAATGTCAGAGCTTTGCAGGAACTCAAACAAGACTGTAGTTTTTTCGAAGTTGACGGTTTTTATTAGTAGTGCGGAAGACAGATTCAGAAAATTTTAAATTAAAAACCGCTATAAATAAAATCTGAGTGAATGAGTATTCAGTACAGGCAAAGTTCAAAACGTGACCAACTGAAAAAACTTGAAACAAATTTTACATAACTTTCATTAGCGTAAAAGTAGCATCATCTAGTACGTAATCATTGATTCACTTTAATTAAAAATATGTAAAATTTCTTCTTTTTTGCCAGTCGCTTTAGTGGAATTTAACCTTACTGCTTAAAGCGAAATTGTTTAAAGTTTGAGAAATAACTAGTAACAATTTCTCACCCGCCACACAACATAAGCAGAATAATTAATAAACAAACACTTGAGGAAATCATCTTTGTATACCAAAATTACTCAAAAAAAATTACTTAAAAAACGGAGCAAAATGAAAAAGTAAACAAACATTTATGTGCCGTATTATACTCTAAACAGAAGACAATGCTCGAACAACATGTATGTATGTATAAGGGAGCTTGCGATTGATTCCGGCTTCGCATTAGAATCGGATTTATAGCGGAAGTCGATCTGTAGAAAGGGCCTTTGTCAAACAAAGCACCGCCGTTTGGGAATATTTTTATAGCAAAAAGCTATGAAGTTCTACCTAGATTAAAAGCCTGATGATGATAAATGGCGCTTTCCAAAATAATTTTCGTACTATCACTTCCACCAAATCGCTGTAGTTTTTCTTATTTCGAAAATTGAATTTGGCGACTTGACCCTTTAAAAATTAAAATTTGCTGTTCTTAAAACATATCATCCTTTTTTAAAACTATGACGAGTTCCAAATTAATCTGTCAGCTTAAATCTATGCGATGCTTTAAAAAATGGACAAAAATTAAGATAAAGTAAACATAGTGAAATGTATAGCAACAAATCACGTTTATGGTCAGCCCTTCGCGTCATCACAACTGGCCACACCATTAATGATATACCATTTCCTCCCAAATGCCGCGACAGAAGTGTATAAAAAAATAATCAGCACTACAATTAATCAGCGAATGGATTTTCATGAATTTAAAAAATATTACTAGATGCATGAACGATGCACTAAAAATAACTATGATAAACACACTTCTGCTAAAATTACAAACCAACATCAAATCGATGAGGCGTGTAAATATTGTACAACACATAAATAAATTTTGCCCACTGTTGCCATACCGGATAGAACGATAAATCATTAAAGGCGCATAGAAAAGGAGCTTATAGCTCACTTAGAAAATATACAAGGCAGTTGTGGTATGACATGAAATATCGGTGACGTCTTTAAATTGTGTGTTTCACAGTGCTTCGACTGTAAGAAGTTAGAGGGAAAAGGTCTATGTTAGGTTAGGTTAAGATGGGTGCCTCTCTGTATCGGCGAGAGGCACACTTAGACGGAATGGCCCATTGTGATACCAGTGAATAAGGGCTGAGTTCCATCCTCCTTTAAACGCTTAGGAAGTTAAAGCATCCTGTCCGCTTGGTAAAGCGCAGAATGTCTCCGATTTCGGAAGAGACTAGATCCGCTAAACTAGTGAATAAGTACCTGATTAGGCACTATAATCGAGTCCTAGCCAGTTAGTGGCAGTTGCAGAGGAAGTGTTCATCACAACAAAGGTCTAAATCATTATAGATGTTGTCTAAAGATATCATAATAACCAAAATTGGTGTAAAGTTTCAAGCTTTTGAACTAAAAAAAAGTATACGTTCAAATATTAGGACATACTCGTATATGTCCAAACCAAATTTGGTTTAGAATGTAAATTATGCCAGTTTTCGAGAAAATGAGCGTAAAGAAAAAGTTTCAACTTCAAACCAGGAATGTCTTAACAATTAAAAAGGCTAAAAAACATTTGTATTAGTTGACAGGATTCGATGCGACGCCAACCACATCAGAGTCGTTATTACAAAAAAGTTTAAAAAATTGCTTAAACAGACGAATGGTTAAAAAATTATGCTCAAATTTTTAATCGTGCAGGGATGATTGTTTTCTATTAAACCCAGTTCACTCCGCAGATCCGCAATCCACCAAGGATAGCAGTACCCTTAAGAGATCCTACCAGGTGCTTGCTCTCTTCAAAAAATTACCACAAGTGGCCACCGGAAACCTCGCTACTGCCGTGAAGTTTGAAATAGTTTGAGGCAATGCCGATATGGGAAGGTATTCCCAGACCAGACTCGATCAAACCACTGTTGAGATTAGAGTGTTAATTTTTGAATATAATGTCCGAGTAAACATACTATCCACTACATACTGGATTGAGGCGATTTCCGCTTAGAAGAGACAACAATGATCCGACAGCTTGAACGTTGCACTTTCATCCAGCTACCTTCTACTGAACTCAGTAAGAAAGAAATTTTTTTAACACAGAACTTTTCATCACGCTCAGTAATTCATTTAGAGAAACAACAACAAGCTCAATATAAGCAACTGTACTGCCAACAGCCGTATACAAACTCATTGGCAAACATACTTTAATATCTTAGAGTGCACAGGTGAGCTTTAAATTTTTGCTCTAATCTTTATAAGAGACTCTGCGGCCAAGAGATAGGTATTGTTGATTTGACATCTTTTGCCCTAATCACAGTTTTGTGAAAACATCAGCCTTTTATACTTTCATTAAGCATACACAGATTGAGAACCACCTAAAGCTTATATATTTTGTTTAATTTTTACATATCTAGGCTCCCCTCTCCACCCGAAGGTGTCTCAATAGCTTCCAACGCTCACGACTGTATTATTATGACTTCGGACAAAAACCTCTCCATCGCCGAACTCTGTGGACGGCGACTTTCTTAACTGCGCAGATGAGGCAGCAGTTAACCCTCCATGTAGTAAGGTTCAGAGCCACACAAAGATCCTCGAATCATTCGCCGAAAGCACTTGGAGGAAATATAGAGAAACGTTGCTTGCTACGTATGATGCTATCGGCCGACCCATTACGCTGCGGCGGTATGGTCGCCCAATCTTGCTGACACCAAATTGAGGAAGTTGCAATTCTGCTAAGACATCGCCATCAGAACTGCCACGGGATGTCTCCTTATATCATCTGAGTCTTACCTTCATCAAGAGACTAAAATGCTGGATGTTCGTGAGCACACGGAACTCACCGAGTCGGTATACAGATCCCTCAGATTACGGCGTGGGAACCCAGTTATTGACATCCAACCATCTGAAATAGTTGAAGAGGAAAGCGTCCTTTCGAGAGAGACTAGAGCCTTACTAGCAAAACTTCCATCTGAATATTGTAATAGATTAAACTCTTCCTTATCCAGACTCAACCCCACCATACCAAATACTTGCAGTGCATGTGGTATGTCCCTTCATGATACTAAACATCTCTTTAACTGTTCACTTGAACCTACTTTTCTAACATCAATGTCACTCTGGTCTAACCACGTTTAAACTGCTTGTTTCCTTGTACTCCAGTCAGGAGAGCTTGATGACGATTCTGAGAGTGATCGTGCCCATTAGGCAGGGCGAAGTACTGCTAACAACAACAACAGCGGCAGTAGTAGATCCAGCTCAATACCCAAGCAATGATTTCAATTGTCAACTATTACATTCCCCGAAGGTCCGAAGTGACAGGCCTTTGCCGGATATGGACCCGGCACGCTCCGGTACTAGCACCTTGCGGCACTTGCGCAACTGTCGCGGTAGCAATTTGGTATGACCACTTCAACCTTCCAGGTCCTGTCACCTCTCCTTTCGTTAGGAAGGAGAATATGGGTAATCAGACGTGAGAGGCATCATTTCCGCTAATCAATCATCAAGCTGCACGTCATTACTTTTGTGCATTTTAGTAGCGTCTTACGACAGGCATGCCTACCCGCAAGGGCAATTACGTGGATTTCATTGGCTGTGGCAGTTCTGAGGTTTCCTTGCATCGGCTAGTTCTTAACCGCTTCCATTTCAGATAGTTTAGGGATGAGTGATTATCGATATCCGATACTTGAATGTGTCTTTTAACTAGATTTTGTAACTGGTTCAAAACAATTTGCGAAATGTATACCTATTTATTTACATATTTATGCAGCTATTTTACAAAAATATGTATGCGTATTAGGGCGATCCTAATTTTTTAAATTAGTGCCATTTATCGCCAACACCTTCTACAGATTTTACTACAGCTATCAAACATGGTGTTTCAAGCGAATACAATTTAGAGCAGTGGTGCTCAAATTATTTTATATGGAAGGGTAAATCATCAATACATGTACAAAAATATGTGTACACTGAGATTTTCTTTTTGAAATTGAGTAAACATAAAAAAAAATTCGAAAATCTGAGGCCGGTTCCAAGCAGGATCAGTTCAGGCCGTGATAAGTTACATCAAGTTAATGGATTCCACTAATTAAGAATTTACTTATTTTTTAATTACGGATATTCTTCCTGCTAGTTTTAGCTATGTAACTCATGCAGCACAATTTCGACAGTTATAACACTAGTGGGTGTCCGCGGATTCTCGTGAAAATAGTAGTATCAAACTAAATTTCAAACAAATTTATACCGCTAAAGGTTTCAGTTGAAGCTGTTGAAAGTACTATCTGCAAGTTCAATTTTGATCAAATATTTCATAAACATATAAAAATTAGGCGAGGTTACCTCTCGATTCCACACATTTTCGGTAACGAAATTTCCTATGGCAACTATCCATCTAAACGCTACCTATTGAAATAAGCTGGTTATATTTTTTGTATATCAAGGAATAGTTCTTGCTAATATCTTTCAACTTTTCTGAGACCAAAAGTCTATTTTTATACCCAGCTAGCTTCGGACCGTTTTGAACCAACCTTAGTTTAATTTTAATTGCTTTTTTAACCAATTTTATGTTCATTTAGACCTTTTTGTGTTTCTTACAAGATTTGAAAAATAGTTTAATGCATCAAAATTCTTAAACTGGCGCTCCCATATGTTTACCTTTCTTGTTCAATTAAATTCGAGAACATTCAATTCTGAAGATAAATATTTTTCAGTGCCTTAATATATAAAAAAAAAAAGTATATTTGTTAGTGTAAATTTCTTTATCATATGGAAGTGCCTGAGGTTCATACAAAATTGATTTTGTTTTGCACTTTCATAAGAAACTCAGGCACTTTTATATGAATTGTATTCATATGTGAGGGCATATGGGAGTGCTTTGAAAAAAGTTTTTTGTATTTTTTGTATGCTTCAAGTGTATAGGGATTGCGCATCCCTGATTAAGAGGTTCCACCTTAAGCTGTGGTTACGATAAATGAGTTTCTCGGGGCCTTTGCGTAGACTAATTTAGTAAAAAAACGAGAGAAGCGGTTAAGATGGATTGTGTTCTGGAAAAAAAAAATAAAAATCAAACAGAAAGTTGAAAATTTGTATATGTCGGCTCATTCTTAGGAGCATTTTCTGCACGTTTTTGGCTTATAATTTATAGCCACCCTCCTGTATGGTGATGCATACAAATAGCTGTGCACAATTTAGCGAAGCTCGGGAATTCACATGGCGATCTAGTATGTACGCCTATATGCGAAAATAGGACTAGTGTATTTAGGGCACTACAAACATAAGTCTTACGGCTGCTCTACAAGAATATTTAATCGACGAGAGCTGACAAAAACAATAAAAAATGTAATGTTTTTTTCACGAAGTTATATAAACAATTTATATTTTTAAATTTATCGTAGCATATACATTAGACCGGTCGAAAAAAAAGTTTAGCTTACATTAATTTATATTGGCGTTAATATTAGTTTTAATTTTTTTATCATTGTTAGTTTAGATTTTTTGGAAGTGAAAAAATTTGCCTACATATCGTTTTGAAGGAAATTAAGTTGTTAATCCTAAATTCCCAAGTTCCCGAGAAACTAGGTTTTAAACCAGGTACGGTAATCATTATGAGTTAAATAATAAAAATCGGCAATTAATTATTATTTTTTATCTATATTTTTCGGATAAAGAATTTATTATTATTTATGATTTACGTATAGACATAATGTCTAAAAATATTGTGTATACCGTTGGCAAGATAACAAACAACAATTAGAGCAAAACTTAAATTAACCAGTATTCATGAAACGAGCTCGAGGCCAAGAATAATAATGTTTCACTTTTTAAGTTTTTATGAAAATTATTATTGTTTTTATTTTTTAATAATAATTTTTAATTAATTATTAAAAGTTTTTTTATTGAAAAGAGTAGGAAAAATGTTTAGAGACAACTGCCATAGCTTTTCTTATAGATCCATTTCGGAAGAGTGAATTTTCATAAAAACTTAAAAAGTGAAAAATTATTATTCTTGGCCTCGAGCTCGTTTCATGAATACTTGAAAATGTAGTCAATAAAAATTGTAAGTAAATCAATAAAAATTGTTGGTATCAAAAAGCAAATTAACCAGCTTACAAAACTACACGCAGCATAGCCTATGGGTTAGGCAGCTGCGCTTGCAATCAGAGGGAATGGGTTCGATTCTACACAAGATCCTCTGAAATAGTAAAACTATACGAATTAGTCTGACGAGAAATCGTGGCTGTTTTCGAAATAGTACTATAACTATAGCCTGTATATATTTGTTGCTTTCAATTTTTCCTCTAATAAAAAATAATAATAATTAACTAAGAACTATTATTAACTGGTCTCGTTAAACTTACAAAAATATGTAAAAATTAACAGACCATAAAACCAACAACAAAACTATTATTTATAGAGTTCTATATTTTCGATTGGCAGTAATAATTAAATGTTGATTTTAATGATTTAAATCATAAATAATAATTCGATCTCGATTTAAATATATTGTTGACCGCGCTAATAATTATCAGCCCTCGCTTATTCCCTTATTCTGAACACAAAATCCGCAAGTATTTGTTCGCTTCTCGCTCTTCGCCTATTCTAAACGATGTTCGAAAAAGCGAAAAGTAGCGAGTAAAGTAGGTATCACAAATGAAAAGAAAAGGGAGAATACACAACAGTTTTGTGCGAGATATTTCGCCAGGCAATTTTGAGTGAACGCTGAACAAAATATAAGCAAATTTATCTTTTAAAAATCACTTTTATACATTAATATCGTATTGCTTTTGTGTTTTAAGGACGAAAAGTATAAATAAGATGCAAATATAAACTTTCGTAAGCCTTATGCAAGAGCAGCCGGAAATTCCCGCGCCTGCTATAAAGGAAGCGCTGAATAGATTTTGGCATAATGAGGAGGAGTTAAATTCGGCAGGACCACCAGCAAAATGTATTGTGGAATAGAAAAAGGCACTCTCTGCACTGCAACTGCTTTTTGGTCTGTTGTGTGTGCGTTAGTAAAATGTCCAACAAGCCAGGCAATTTTGAGTGAACGCTGAACAAAATATAAGCAAATTTATCTTTTAAAAATCACTTTTATACATTAATATCGTATTGCTTTTGTGTTTTAAGGACGAAAAGTATAAATAAGATGCAAATATAAACTTTCGTAAGCCTTATGCAAGAGCAGCCGGAAATTCCCGCGCCTGCTATAAAGGAAGCGCTGAATAGATTTTGGCATAATGAGGAGGAGTTAAATTCGGCAGGACCACCAGCAAAATGTATTGTGGAATAGAAAAAGGCACTCTCTGCACTGCAACTGCTTTTTGGCCTGTTGTGTGTGCGTTAGTAAAATGTCCAACAAATATTTATATGCGGGCTTATTTATCGTATAGTTTCAATTAATCTGCAAAACAATTAATTCAATAAAATTCACTAAAAATAAATTTGTTTCCGCCTACAATGATTCCGGCAACTCACGTGCTTTCTTATAGATCTCTGTTGAGGTTCCTGTGCTACAGAATCTTCGGTTTCTTCATCTGCTACCATTCCAAAGGCAATACCATGCATTTTTATTATTAATTTATTTTATTTAAAAACTTTTTATCAAAAACTATTATTAACACAGCTAAATTCGAAAATTCGAAATCCCTCTCCGCCAATTTTTCTGTTCACTATCGAAAGAGAATTGGCGGAAATTTTCCTGGCGAACAAAAATTTACTCCAGGAAAGAAAGCAGATATTTAGAATCGGGCTGTATGTTTGATTTTAATCGTTTTTAATCAAGCATAATAATTACCTCTTCATTTTGACCATTTTCCTCAGCCATAATCTTTGTATTTAATTTTTATCAAACTTCCCTCAATCATAATTATTATCTTCGATATTTAGCATTTTCCATCACGAATAAAAATTATCTTATGATTTTAATTTTTATTGCTCATAATAAAACTCGAAATGTGATATGTCCTGAACCATGAGGAGTTTCGGTTCGCAAACTTAAAATGACATACCTCCTTCTCTGAAATATATATTCCTATATATAAGTAATTGAAGGGTACTAGACGTTTAACTTAAAATTTAAAATATCCCTTATGTGGCTGGGTCATTTAAGGGTTTAGATTAGTGATACTTGGATGAACGTGTCGTTTAATCAAGATGAATATGCAGCCCTACTCTGAATTTGTTATGGCTATTGCTATAGTTTAATAGATGATTTCTGAGGAAAACCAAAGAACAAGACAACCATGGACCAACTTGGATGATTGCTAGGCCGAACTTCTTATTTAAAAAAGACAAACCTTTTCCACTGATATCATAAATATTGGTTGGTATAATCTCGTCAAAATATGTACTCCGCGGAATTTTGTTACCTAATAACTTTTCTATAAATTTGCATAGAAACGCGAGCAGCTTTAAACCTCGAATACCGCAGCATCCTTAAATCAAAACTCACTACACTCGACTTATTGAAGAAAATCATAGATACGCTAAGGAGTATTCAGACCAAATTTGGCAAATGAACGCACTGTAAAAATTCCATTAGGGTCAAATGAGCATATAGACACGCATTCGTTTTTATACCCAGCGCGTACTAGTTCACAGGGTATTGTAGTTTTGGTCATATAACGGTGCTTTGTAACGGTACAAAATAATGGAGATGGATATAGAGTTCCATATATCAAAGTTCTTAGAATGAACAGAGGAATCCATTAAGACATGTCCGCCCGTCCGTGGACACGATAAGTTGAGTAAAAATTGAGATATTTGAATGAAATTTGCCACATAGGTTGCTTTCCGGCCAAGGTAGGTTGTTTTTTGAAATGAGCGAAATCGAACCATAAACAGGCCCCTTTTTTCGATATCGAAAATTTCGAAAAACGTATAAAATCTGTTAATTCAATAATAAAAGCAGCTACAGTGATGAAATTTGCTACATTTATTAATTTAGTTGTCCCATTGACGATTTTGTGAAATTTTTGGAAAAGGGGCTTGGCACCGTCCACATATGAGTGAAGGAATTTTCAAACTTTGACTGTTAATAACTTCAGAACCATTTATGTTAGTATAACGAAATTTCGTATTAGGCATACTATTGTTGTGATAAATGCACCCATAGAAAATAAGCGAAATCACTTATCGACCACGCCTACTTTTTCATAAAAGTTATATGGAAAGGAGGTAGAAATATTGAACTGCCCATATCTAGTTAACTGATAAAGGTATAATAATACAATTTTTCAGTTACCTCAATTTTCTTATTCTTAATACGATTTTTTACACTTCAGAACGGTGTAAGATAGAATTACGAAACTTGATACGAGGCATACTATAGACGTGTAGAGTACGCTCACGGAAAATAAGCAAAATCAGTGGACGACCATGCCCACTTTTGGACCAAAGTGTTCTAAAAAGAGGTAGGAAACCGGAACATGCCATATCTCCTTCACTGAGGCAGATAGAATGCTAGAATTTCGTAGTTACATTGACCTGATGATCCTATTAATGATTTTTTTTAATTTTGAAAAATGGGAGTGGCACCCCCCACATATAAATGAACAAAATGTCAAATTTCAACGTATAAAGAATAAGAAAATTGAGGTAACTGCCAAATTATATTATTATACCTTTATCAGTTAATTAGATATGGGCAGTTCAATATTTCTACCTCCTTTCCATATAACTTTTATGAAAAAATATATATAAAAGCGATTCACGAAATTTCGTTATACTAGCGTAAATAGTTCTGAAGTTATTAACAGTCAAAATTTTAAAATTTCTTCAGTCATATGTGGACGGTGCCACGGAATTAACCCAATTTATACGTTTTTCGAAATTTTCGGTATCGAAAAAAGGGCGTGTTTATGGTTCGATTTCGCCCATTTCAAATAGCAACCTATCTTGGCCGGAAAGCAACCTGTGTGCCAAATTTCATTCAAATATCTAAATTTTTACTCAACTTATCGTGTCCACGGACGGACGGACATGTCTTAATGGATTGCTCTGTTCATTCTAAGAACTTTGATATATGGAACTGTATATCTATCTCCATTATTTTGTACCGTTACAAACCACCGTTATATGACCAAAACTATAATACCCTGTGTACAAGTACACGCTGGGTATACAAATTTTACTCAAGCTATAATCATTATCTTTGATTAGTATGGATATAACTCAAAAAATAGAAATCATTGCAGATTGCCACAGTTTATATCATAGCAAATATGGTGGTGTTTTTAAAATTGTTTTCCAATGTTTACAACATACTGATTTTTATAGTCGAAATAATGAAGAATAATCATTATTTTCCATCCCTGTTTTAAACGCTTGTATGTTTTCTTTTGATTTTACGTTTCTTCTTTGAAATTTGATCAGAAACGCAAATGATCAATATAGAACAACGATAAATAGTACAATGTTTTCGAAACTTAATTTCATGGCAATAAAAACTTTTGAAAAACAAAAAGATTTTATTTTAACGGTCGAATGTGTATGTGTATGGAAACGTGTCGTTGAAAGACATGAAAACTATTTGAATAAAAAATATTTAATACATCTTGTTAGAGCTCACTTATAAAAGATGTGAATAAATTGATTGTGCTCTTAATTTGAAATTCAGACTAGAATATACATGAATATGTAGGATTAAATAAGGTCAGATCAGGAATAACTTATGCAAGCGATTGCACAACTCCGCATTTTAATAGAAAGGTGTTTGATAAACTTCAATTTATTATTCCGACTTAGGGTCATTTTAAAAGTGTGAGTTAACTTTCATTCCACAGTTAACTCTCGATTTTTAATTTTCATGTTGAGTTAACTACAGGTTAACCGTCTAATATTGGTGAGTTAAACTCAAGCCAGAAATCGTAAGGTTGCCAATTAAAATTTTTATATAAATAAAATAAAAAATAAATATTTATAAAAATAGGTAAAATAAAATTCGGTCTTATTTAGGTATGAGTGTAAAGTTGGCAGAGCGATATACTTGGAAACGTATTGTATTAAAAATCCTAGTAGATAATTGAAAGGTTTGGAATTGAATATAAAAAATTTAAAAAAATTGTTGTAACTGTTTTCAATCTCATTTGAAAGTGATAAGCGTGCTTTGATTTCAGTGAGAAAGTCATAAACATCTATATATAGATATATATGTATATGCAAATGCAAACAAAATCAGCCAAATAATATGAATAATTACTTTTGTTTTCTGAAAGATAAGCTAAATTTCTTAATAAATTATTGTCTTCTTATCTCTTAAAACTCGAAATATTGAAGAAAACTTGACAATCTGTCCTTGACACATTCGAAAAAACTGACTTGTTCAAGTGCAATTGTTCCATATTCCCCTGTTTATACAAACGTAAGAGTACACATACGCATAATATGTCAATAAGCTGTCAAAGGATCATACACAAAAACATATTCACACTCGTATTCACATACAATGTGAATGCAACAATTGTGCAACATCTGTCACATTTAGGTTGGCATTGCATTAAAAACCAAGAAATCATAATAAAAATCAACTGACTCGTTCAGGAGTTGATCTCAGAAGTGTGTGCGTGACCCATTTTCAATTGTTTACATTGCATGCTTACAAACGTTTAAACATGTGTGCACAATAGGGATGCTGCGAATGCAAATGCGAATTTTTAGCAGTGCGGATATGAATGTTTAGAAATGCTTTCAAAAAAACTAAATTTAACTAAAGTGGTTGATTTTATTACTACTTGTGGGAGCAGTGCTCGAATTTTCATGTTTGTTTGTTAATTGATAATAGAGAAAAATTACAACGCGTCGCACGGCGATGGTATGGGCTGAAATGTTTCGAAGTCACCAACTTCTCACCACACCAATTCTCGGACACTGCGTTACGAATTAAACTGCCCGCTCTTAGAATGCTCTAACAACTAATCTATGGTGACCTTTAGCGTCGCGATGTATTTTTCCTCTAATGTTTCATTTTTATACCTAGTAGTGCTACGCGTGGCACCGCCCCTTTTAAAGTGGATTATTCCACAAAACATGTTATGTCATAACTCCGGAAAAAATATATTTATCGCAACGATATTTGCCGAAAATATTGAATATATAAAGGTGATTGTTTGTTGTAAAAACGGGCGAAATCAACGGTCACGCCCAGTTTTTTAACAAAAATTTGTTCGTAAAATATAAATCTCGAATTTCTATAACTATGCAAGCTATACCAATCAGATTTTGCACACATAATAAGCTTTTTAAGCAAAACTGCACCACAAAAAAATGTTGTGAATTTTGGGGAAGTAGGCGTGGCGCCGCCCACTTTTCGGCATAAAAGTTCTGCTATTTTCAAAGGCAATTGCTTGTAATTTCAAATAGATATTTCCATGAAAATTCGTCAACTTCTTCTCAATAGTATGTAGCATACTCGTGCCAAAAATTCGGGAAATCGGATAACACACAAGCAAAATATCTGGCCAAGTTGTTAATAGCCCACTGCAATAGGGAAGTTATATACCTTTTTTAATTTTTATACCTTTCATGAAATGTTTGTAAGTATGAGAAGAAGCAGATATGATCCCATCAATAAGTATACTCAAATGATTAGGACAATGAGCTGAGTCGATTTAGCTATGTCCGTCTCTCCATCCGTCTGTCTGTCTGTCTGTTCGTCTCTCTATTTGAACGCAAATTTTTCAAACTTAAAATCTGCAAGTACTGCAATTTTGAAAGAATGTGATTAGCGGTTGGTAGGGAAGCTATTTATATCTCTCTATCTCTATGGCGCGATATACAACAGGTATATCATCATAAACCTCCTAAGATATTTTTGCGCCAAGCTTCTCTTCCAATTTGTGGTGTGCCGATTTGAATTTTCCCTACAAATTGGTGGGACCTACAGTTTTTTGCCGACTCCGAACGGCATCTACAAAGGAGACGAATTTTTGCTGAGAAGCCTGTCATGGCAGAAATACACTCGGAGAGTTTGCCAAACCACTGCCGAGGGGCGACCCCGTTTTGAAAAACTTTTTTCAAATCACTTTTGATGTTACCTGTACCAGGGCTCGAACCATGGACCTTCGGTGTGGTAGGCCGGCAACACTACCTTCACACCACGGCGGCCGCCAAGCTATTTATATACAAATAAATTAATTTACCATCCAAAACTCATAACAGAAGTGTTTTTATTGAAACCAATCAGCTGGCTTTATAATACAAACTGAAAAGTATTAAAATAGACCTGCATAAATTGGGATGTCAGATTAGGTATAAAATGTTCGGTTCCACCCGAACTTAGACTTCCTTACTTGTTACATTATTCCTTTTACATTCTTGGTACATAGGGACACGAATTTCGATTCGATACGTTACCATATGCCTTTTGCCCTTCGATACCGATATTTTGCATTTGATACTTTTATAACGATACTTTTTGGCATCGAGTATTTAGATCCGAGTATCGAATCGAATTTTAGTCAGATCCATATTTTTTCACGTTTGCGATGAAAACCGTAAAGTTGAAATTTGGATATTTGTTTCCTTTAGCAGACAACTCCTAAAACAAGTCCAAAAATTTCGGGAAAGGTATCAAAATACGCTTTTTGTCCTAGATATCAATAATCCAAAAGCGGATTTTCGATTTTTTGTTCATTTTATTATTTTTATTAGCAAAAAACTAAAAAATTACCCAGGTCCGATCGAAAATAGGGGGAGTGATCCAAGGTATTCATGTGCAGAACACCTTTCTGCGTAGGTGGCCTTCGGCGGCGCTTCAAAAAAAGAACCCTTAGCTGGTCCAACACCGGATAAGCGATCCCCAGTATTTCTGTGCAGAACACACTTCTGCACTTTTCGGTACACCCTATATCTGTGTCTACAACAACCATAATTAAGTACTTTGTGTTCAAGCTACTGTTCAGGACAATTAATTTGATAAAACTCTCAATGAGCTCTCTGTAAAAATAGCTGAAACTAAACTTCAGTACCTATTTAATTCCGATATGTCGTAGAACTCGAGAGTAAACACCAACCTCCAATTGGAACATGCGTATCGAGTCTTTTTGTTTCGATACTATCGGGTACCCGATACTTGTATAGCGATACTTTAAATGAGTACAGGATCGATACTTTAGATTCGATATCGTGTCCCTATTGGTACATATTGTGACGAATTCGATGATTCCTCGATTAATAATCCTAAGTTCGATCACTATAAAGTCAAATAAACTCACGCAGAAATAATGTAATAAGTAGCTAGTTTTATTTACTAGAAATAAACGCAATACAATTACACGAGTTTGGTAACTTCAAAGTAAGTTCACTGTATAAAACTTGAATATCAACCTATCAACTTGCCTTGCTTGGTCGCTGGCTTTTATAGTCCAACAGGGTAATACCCTACGCACGCAGAAGTTTCTTGGTTGTTCCCTCTTCGTGTTCTCGAAGGGTCTGTGTTATTTATTGACATCTTCTCTTTGCCTTGTATTTGCAAACACTCGCGCCATCTCTCTTCCTCTTCTTTGGTATATGCTTGCGTTGTGTGCCATGTCAAGTGTGATATCTAAGGCAGAGACGTCAAAATTTCGAAGAGAATTCGTCACCTGGTTTTTTATATCAGTATCATGCTGCATCTCTTTCTATCATTCGTTAGAAGATAGGAGTTCGCTTTGTACCGGATGCTTTGCCATATTGAAGTGCCTTAGATGTAAACAATGACACTATGTTGATGTGCCTTCGACAGATAACATCTCACACTTGTTTTGATAAACAATGCATGATTGCATGCATAAACGTAGCCATAGTTATTTCTGTTGTGTTGAACTAGTGTTGGGAGTGTTATTTAGTTAGGGATGGTACATGCTTGAGAATATTTTTATTTATTTGTTAACTCAAGAAAAGTGGAATGTTTTTAGGCGTGTTCATGCAACAGTTTAGATAGAGCCTTGCGGGTGCATAACTAATGACACGGAAGTGTTGATATGCAAAAAAGAAATGGATATATACCAGAAGCATGGAGAAACGTACGTGTAGTTTTTATTCCTAAAGCAGGTAAACTAACCCGCTCAGAAGCTAAAGACTACAGGCCAACTAGCCTATTTTCCTTTATTTTAAAAGGCTTATAGACATGCGCAAACGAGACATCGCTAATTTCAGCAAATAGACCCAGCTCGACATGCATAACGAATGGGAAAATCGGTTAAAAGCGCTCTGCACGAGGTCGTTAGTGTTATTGCGAAATCTCTAAATTTCAAGGAGTACACCCTAGCAGGCTTTCTCGACATTGTAAGTGCCTTTAATAATATTAAAACGGACGCGATCTGTCGGGCACTTGCAGTACAGGGGCCCGCGGCTCTATAGCTACATGGATTGATTCTATGATTAGGGGTATGATCGTCGGCGAAACTATGGGCATGGGCTCGGTAAGTGAATTCAGTACCAGGAGCACTCTTCAGGAAGGGGTTCTGTTTCCCCTTTTATGGATACGCCGATGACTTAGTGATCACGAGTAAGTTCCTGACAACGACTAGTGAACTAATGGATACAGCACTTTTCGATATTTCACGGTGGGCAGGAAAAAGCGGGCTGGGGCTAAAACTCACAAAAACGGAACTCGTCCTGTTCACTAAAAGAACAAAAGTCCAGTACTTTGCCCAGAACGGTACGGCGAAAAATCTCTTTTCTGAGGCCAAATAGCGTGGCATAGTTCATGAGGAAGAACTAAATTGGAGAAAAAATATCGAAGAGAGATCAAAGAAAGCTCTGGCAGCATACTACACCTGTAAGAGAGCCTTCGGAGGAACTGGGGGCTATCACCGAACATAATCCATGGTATGTACAACACATTCATTCGACCGATAATAACGTAGGGAGCTCTAGTCTGGTGGAAGGCACTGGACAAAAAGAGCAATCAAGTGAAAGCCGGGAAAATACAAAGACTAGCATGCCTGGGTATATCAAACTTGGCAAATATGGTCAACAGTCAAGGCCCTATAAAATCCGATGATGTGCGAGCTGATTTGGCGACAGTTTATAATGCATGCACCTGCTGATAGGGCCAAGATACGAGCCATCCGTCGGGCGCTTAAACACAGCACCCATTGCCGTCTCGTCGCCGAGGTCAAGGAAGCCATAATAAAGGCCAAGCCCTCAAGATTAATCGGATCCGACGGTATTGCCATGAAGATGTTGAAACACCTATGTCGCGAGAGGCAGAGTTATTTAGCGGGTCTTTTTCACCTATGATAAGGTCCGACCCCACATTACCTTGCCGTTTGGTAACCATAGGGTGCGTAGGTAGTAGTAATATATTCGAATATATACAATTTTAAGAAACTATTGAATTTAAGTAATCTTATTTCCATAAAATCTAACTTTTCGTTTTTATTTTAATTTTATTTGAAATATGATCAAACATACATTTATGTTCATTGCCTGGAAGCTAATATATCTCAAGCAGTTGGTTGCTTGGTGTCGATATGGAGAAATTTAACAATGAGGATTGGACATATTTCTCTTCCACAAAAAAGTCAAAATGCTCCTAAACCAGAAGATATCTCCCGAATCTGCAGTTGTTCACTTCTATGGCAAACACAATTTGGAAAGCGCAAGCAAGTAATAACCATCCACGTCTACTTCTTGTCTTGTACTCTAAAATTTTAGCGTTTTATAGTATTCTCACTCTCGTTGCTCATCTAACTGCGACTGCCACTGAAGTGCGAACGACCACGAAATCCTGAAAGCAGTCGTTAACCAAATTAAAGCGATGCAAACAAGTATGAAAGTTGCAAGGCCACCAGAACGACAAATTGCGCATAGATAAACAGCTTCTGGATCAGGTAGAACGCAGGACTATAAGACTCCACTTGGTTTGCTGTTTTCAGTAGGAGTACCACGCTTCTTTTATATTTGAGGCAAGTACACGACATGCGTTAATAAGCTAGCTCCTTCTTATAGAATGAGTTTTAGCCTCAGCATGGAAATGCCGCCAGGGACTATGGATGTGTTGCTTGGCCGTCTCAGCATGCAGCATCAGTTGCTACAAAACTGTTAAACTGTTGACGTCAATGGACATAATGTCAATGGAATTAATGTCAGTGACATTAGTTCTCATAAGAATTTGACATTAATTCGCTTTTACAAAGATAATTAATGTCAGAAGCGCTAAATATCGTAAATGCTTTACTAATTTCTATAAAAACAACGCAACTGCTATTTCAGGTGCAGTTATGTATGTACATAGATAATGAACTAAGCAGCTTTTACTGCAAATTTTCATTTTATACCTTATACGAGTACACAGTGGCGGACATAAGTGTACACACAGTCGTTTTCTGCGATTTTCACAAATTTTGGCCTTGATAAAATTATTTTAACAAAGCTGGAGTAATAACATGTGTCAAGGTCTTATACAACAACTATAAATTTAGTTTTAAAAATGTACACAAAATTAGTGGAAATTCAAAGAAATTTTATTAAAATTTTCAATGTTTTTCCCAGAATTCTTAGAATTTTTTGGAGTATGCATTTTGTAGCCCATTAAATTTGAGTATAATAAGGTTTTAATCTTAAGTTCGTGACACATTTCCCTGATTTTTGACAATTTTTTTTTCTATAAGGATTCTGTATTTTCCTTCATACAAGTTTATGAACGCAATTTTTTTTTGTATAAAAGAAAATACTTTAGCTCGTTGGCGGGATAACTTCACAAATTATTAAATTTTGAACATATGTAGGGTGGCTGCCACGCCCATTTTCGAGGGATTAGTCACCGTTAGCAAAAACTCGCTAGAACAACCATTCATAGCAATTTAACATTCTACCGAAATCCGCAAAAAAAACTAAAATTTTGGAAAATAATTTTTTTTTGCCCCATACAAAATGGATCACAAAAATTTTGACGGATGTTACAATTACCGAAATAATTAAAAGAAAACAAAAAAATGCACTTTAAATGGCTGCAGAAAAATATGCTTTGCATATTTTTGGATTATTTTTTCTCTCTTTGATGTCCACTATTAGGAGAGTTAGATAAACCAAAACACCTATGGTCCGAATCACTTCCGAATTAAATCGCTGTTGCCTGGAATATAAGTTCTAAATGAAAATTGTAAAACCATGTGCTTTTTTGCATAAATCCCAATTTCATGAAATATAATTTTTTGATTTCATATAATAGTATAAAATAAAAATAGCCCGTTTATCATTATACAAATTAGTATTGCTTGCATCATATTTAGCGTATACAAAAAAACAGAATAACATAAAAATGTGGAATATGAAATCGCTCGATATTATATTGCAAATTTTCGCCTGAGGCTCTTTTCTCATAATTATCAAAATTCATTTAATACAATTTTTTAATTTCATGTATATACATACATATATAAGGTGTAAAATGAAAATTTGGAATATAAAATCGAGCGATTTTTTTTTTTTAATGCGAATTGATGTCACTGACATTAATTCCATTGACATTATGACACGTCACCAATTAAACCATGAAGCTTGTCTTAAAAGAGTCAAAGCTTTGCACATACAATGCCTTAACGAAGTTATTAAAAGCTTCCAAAAAATTTTTATTGGATTAACGGTGCGTATGAGCAACATATTTCTAACTACACTTGACTATAAGAAACATTAAAAATGGTTTTTGGATTAAAATGCGCAAACATAACGCAAAAACTAAAAGACGGATCTCATACCCTGGGTTAAGTTGATGTGTAAGCGACAACTGTCTGCAATGTCAAAATTGTTTAAACTCCAAGCTAGTGAATGCGACTCAAAATCTTAAAAATTTATGAAATTATTTGGTTGAATTCATATATACTTCTATTTTGCTAGAAAATACTCAGTACACTCACCAACATCAGAGTGCAGATATATAGGAAACGAACATACCAAAATGACACATTTCGTTTGGAAAAATCCATGAGCGTATTTTACTTTTATTGAAAAATATTTTTGGATAAGACACAAAATTGTAATCTTGTAGTAGATTTGTATAAACTTAAAATAACGCAAGCCTAGCATCAGATTCTAGTTGGCGGATGGGGCAAGCTGACAAATATTTTCGACCATGTGCTGATATTTGAGAATCATTATTGTATGTAACCTTCCTAACAATTATTACATGTTTCATCCTCTCCGATATTAGTTCTTATTGCCACTGATTCTTGTGGCAGTTTGTGTAATACAAATTTGTATTGCCATTTTTCAAAAAAAATTGTTCCAATATCGGCCGTGTTAGGGGGAGTGTCTAAAGATTCTAGGTGCAATTGCAGGACTACGGCTTTTCCAAGCGGGGTCGCCGCTCTTCTAGTGTTTTTTTTTACCATGGAGAGATTCTATCGAAATTCCATCTGGCTTAGCAGCAACCGTTCAGAGTTAAAACATGTGGGACCTACGAAACCTCAATTGGAGAAAAGAAATGTACATCTTTAATTTTCTCCGGGATGCATTGCGCCAAATTACTACTATTGTCTTCAATATTGTCAAAGCGACGTAAAGCGGGTGGTCTGCAGTGCTAATTTTCGATAAAAAAATAGGGGTTTTTCATAAAATTCTTGAAGCTATTTATATAAGGTTAAACCGCTCCTGTAACGATTTGACTTTTCATATATTTCATAGCTAACAAAAATGCACGTATACAATACAATCTCAAAAATTGAGTTTCCCTGTCTCCCTTTGATTTCGATTTCAAAACAAACTGCGGGCATAGCATGCTAGCAATATAGAAGCATTATATACATACATATATGGATAAATTAAAGTGTTTAATGATCCCTTGATAAGCATAACTCCACATAAAGTTCGCTAGAACCCTAAAATTCGCCAAATAAATTAAGTATAAGCTTATTCATCATTCTTTAGTTAATACAGTGATCTTATTATCTCAAAACCGGAAAGCTTACACAACAACATGACTATATCATTAATCTGCACTAATTGGATTTAAGTTTTGGTTTTGGTAAACAGTGAACTATCACACATCACTGTCATGGATGCATTCAGAATTCCTACAAGTGGCGAATTTGTGACAGAGGCATTAACAGTGGGTGTTTTGATTATCGTGGATACCTGCCAAGTCGGCTTAATTCCACGGTGCTCTTAACACTGGATCAAATGGGACGTTTGATCAGCGCCCTAAAATAAGTTTTTGGTACCAATTAACGTACGTGGGCGGCCGTACTAGTTACCTTGGTATGGTTCGAGGGCTATCTAAACCTCTGCCGTGCTATGGGTCCGGCACCCGGTTGAAAGCAACTCCACTTCGAGCCGCAACGACCAAGTACCGACCCCCTGTATATTTTTCGTCAATTGTTCATATCGTGGATCAAACAAAGTTTGGCCCAGAATGAACTTTTAAGCATTTTCACCATTGAAAGAGAGTCGTTAAACGGTAGTAGCCCAGGAAGTGTAGGCTCTCCCCGCATTTGGGTTGAACCACAGCCACCACGAAATTCCCCGAAGGGCAGTTCCCAGCGAACAGGTAAGGCGGCCACAACACACACGCGAATGCCGGAGCAAAACACATGTGCGCTGTGGCCACCCCAGGGCTCCTGTTCCCCGTGGTACCAGAGAAGTCCCCTGGTTGGACTCGCAAGTAGCCTGCACCCCCCTTACGCAGTATGTATAAAACAAACCACATTCAGGAAGTGTTAGCCAGACTACACACTAACCGGTAGAGCCCTGCCCAGCTCTCGGTCCGGCTGACCGGGATTTTTGTCGCCTTTTACGAGTGGCATGCCTTACCCCGGGTATATTCTTTCATTCCTCTCCCCAGAGGCATTAACAATAGTAAACTCCTGTGGCCCGTGTTAAAAAGACTTTTCGACTATTTCAATTCTTTGACTACAATTTTATTAATAAAACATTGCTGGCCGTCGTATATACTACATCACTTATAACCTATATATCGAGCCATAATAGCAATTTTAGCGTAAGCAACAAAAGTAAAATTTTACAGGAGAAGGTTTTTTAGTTTACAAATATAAAAAATTTTAAAACAAAATGTTACTTACATCATAATTGCCTTTGCTTTATTTTTTCAATGGTACATATTAGAGTTGTAATATTTTGTGAGATGGCTTAAAATAAACAGAATTATCGATATCTGTCAAAATACGGATTTTCAGAATTTTGTTGGTTACACCAAAATTGCGGTTCGGGCTCGATATGTTTGATTAAAAAGCAGCGTATATTTTATCATAGCATCTTTTTCAATGGCCTAACTTAAAAATAAGAACAAGTAAGGAAAGGCTGTCTTCGACTATGCCGAGGACTTCATACCTTTAGTGAATATGCATTATGGTTTTAAGTGTCCGATCCTTACTCACAATTAGTACAAACTCTGCAAAACTGTTAATTTAAACATATACGAGGTGTGTTCAAAAAGTATCGCGAATTTTGAATTTTCGCTGGTTACGTATATTCGAATTTCGAATTTTTTGTGGCGTTATGTTGGTACTCATGTCTCTCACTTATGCCGACAAGCTCGGCCATTTTGAATGTTCAGTTAATTGTTGACAGCTGCTTTGCTTGCACGTGTTTTGGATCGTCTTCGATTTTTACCTATTCAAAAAAATGGATCAAAGAACCTGTATCAAATTTTGTGTGAAAAACGAAATTAAGTGCGCGGATGCATTCCGAATGTTGACTGTGGCATACGGAGAAGCTACCTTGGACCGAAGCAACGTTTATCGGTGGTACAAAATGTTCTCAGAAGGCCGAGAAGATGTGAACGACGAAGAGCGTGCCGGACGCCCGAGCACTTCAACAACAGACGAAAAAATTAATGAAGTGGAGAAAATGGTATTGGCCAATCGTCGAATCACCGTTAGAGAAGTTGCTGAGGACCTTAACATATCGATTGGCTCGTGCCATTCGATTTTTATCAATGATTTTCGTACCAAAATTGCAAAATTGCGAAATTCGTACCAAAATTGCTCAATTGTGACCAAAAACAGCATCGCATGAACATTGCTAATGAGATGTTAAACTCTGTCCGCGACGACCCAAATTTGCTCCAGAGGGTCATAACTGGTGACGAATCGTGGGTTTATGGTTATGACGTGGAAACCAAAGCTCAATCATCTCAATGGAAGCTGCCGCACGAACCAAGACCGAAAAAAGCGCGCCAAGTTCGGTCGAATGTGAAAGTTTTGCTTACAGTTTTCTTCGATTGCAGGGGCGTGGTGCATCATGAGTTCCTGCCACAGGGAAGAACGGTCAATAAGGAATATTACCTGCAAGTATGCGCAATTTGCGCGAAGCAATCCGCCAGAAACGCCCGGATTTGTGGAAGAACAAAAATTTACTTTTGCACCACGATAACGCCCCTGCTCACGCATCGTTGCTTGTGCGCGACTTTTTGGCCAAAAACAACACACTAATGATGCCGCAGCCACCGTATTCCCCAGCTCTGCCCCCCTGTGACTTTTTCTTGTTCCCTAAACTGAAGAGGCCCATGAAAGGACGGACACACCGAGGTGTGTTCAAAAAGTATCGCGAATTTTGTGTTTTTTCAAAAATTATTTATTTATTCATGAATATCTATTTTGTCCCCTTCAAAGTAATCTCCATGAGATATTATACACTTGTGCCAACGGTTTTTCCAATCTTCGAAGCACTTCAAAAAATCATTTTTTTGTATCTTGTTCAGTTCCTCCTTCGATGCCGTCTTTATCTCGTCAAGAGAAGCGTAACGTCGTCCTTTCATGGGCCTCTTCAGTTTAGGGAACAAGAAAAAGTCACAGGGGGCCAGATCTGGGGAATACGGTGGATGCGGCATCATTAGTGTGTTGTTTTTGGCCAAAAAGTCGCGAACAAGCAACGATGCGTGAGCAGGGGCGTTATCGTGGTGCAAAAGCCAATTTTTGTTCTTCTTTGCACATCTTCTCGGCCTTCTGAGAACATTTTATACCACCGATAAACGTTGCTTCGGTCCAAGGTAGCTTCTCCGTATGCCACAGTCAACATTCGGAATGCGTCCGCGCACTTAATTTCGTTTCTCATACAAAATTTGATACAGGTTATTTGATCCATTTTTTTGAATAGGTAAAAATCGAAGACGATCCAAAACACGTGCAAGCAAAGCAGCTGTCAACAATTAACTGAACATTCAAAATGGCCGAGCTTGTCGGCATAAGTGAGAGACATGAGTACCAACATAACGCCACAAAAAATTTGAAATTCGAATACTCGTATAGCCTAAACTCCATTTATCGGAACAATCGATTGTATGGGAGCTATATTATGTTGGTTCGATCTGAGTGATTTTCACTACACACATTACATATACAATATGTACTAAAACTGCTAATTTTTACGTTCCTAGCTTTTTAATTGCAAGAGTTATAGGCCAAAACATATTTATCGGAACAATCGATTGTATGGGAGCTATGCGTTGTATTAGTCGGATCTTGCTGGTTCCGACAAATGATTAATACAGGGTGGCGCAAAAGTAATCCTCCTATCAGAAAATGCTATAAATTTTGCGATTGGCCCCTAAAGTCAGTTCTGTTTTGACTTTTGTGTAGTAAACACATGCGAAATACACGTTAATAAACAATGTTACACTACACTGCTCCAGAACGCAGAATATTGCTGACTATTTATTTCGGTCGGTGAAAAACGGTTACTGCGCAAAAGTAATCCTCTCATCAGAAAATGCTATAAATTTTGCGATTGGCCCCTAAAGTCAGTTCTGTTTTGACATTTGTGTAGTAAACACATGCGAAATACACGTTAATAAACAATGTTACGCTACACTGCTCCAGAACGCAGAATATTGCTGACTATTTATTTCGGTCGGTGAAAAACGGTTACTGCGCAAAAGTAATCCTCCTACAGAAAATGCTATAAATTTTGCGATTGGCCCCTAAAGTCAGTTCTGTTTTGACATTTGTGTAGTAAACACATGCGAAATACACGTTAATAAACAATGTTACGCTACACTGCTCCAGAACGCGGAATATTGCTGACTATTTATTTCGGTCGGTGTAAAACGGTTACTGCGCAAAAGTAATCCTCCTATCAGAAAATGCTTTAAATTTTGCGATTTACCCCTAAAGTCAGTTCTGTTTTGACATTTGTGTAGTAAACACATGCGAAATACACGTTAATAAACAATGTTATGCTACACTGCTCCAGAACGCGGAATATTGCTGACTATTTATTTGACCAATATTCGGTCGGGGCCAAACGGTACAGAGCAATGATCAACGAGTTCTTTTTGCCGCAACTTGATGAATTGGGATTGGAAAACATGTGGTTCCAACAAGACGTTGCAACAGCACACACTGCACGTGCCACAACCGATATGCTGAACATCGGAAGCTTACTTTTGCGCCACCTTGTATATTACAAAATGGCGGCCCCATACCAAATTTCATCGAGATATCTCTAAAACTGAGGGACTAGTTTGCGTTCAAACAGACAGATAGACGGGCAGACTTACGGACGGACGGACGGACGGACATGGCTAAATCGACTCAGCTCATCGCCCTGATCATTTCGGTATACTTATTGGTCTATCTCTTCTTCTTCTCCCACTCACAAATATCGGACCAAAGTTATAATACCATTTCATGTTCATGAAAGGTATAATAAAGGAACATAGCTATGGTTATAAATGGCACATAAGGTGAGAAAAGAATCACCACTTTTGCAAAAATTTTCCATTATCATTATATTCTTGACTTCACGAGATACTCTGAGACAATTTGTGACAGAGAAATAAAGTCAAAAAAGAATTGTGAGAACTTTTCTCCCTTTTGGGAATTCACAATGCACGATTCACGCTATTTAATTTCAGCAGGGTGATGTGGGAAGACCGTAAAAACTATGTTAATGGATGTCAAAGAAAAAATTTATTACAAAAGGCATAGAAATTTCCTTCAGTTTTGATTTATCACTTTGCGTGTGAATAATCACGGGTTGTTGTTATAAATTTTGTATTTGAAATTTGAATCAGTTGCTTTTTATAATTTTATAAATCTTAACCAATAATTTTGCACCAAAGAAATAGTAAAGGCACAGTAAGGACGACTTACAAGGGGACACTTAAGATCAAGTCTCAAAAAGTTCCAATAATAACGACAGTTCTATTCGGAAAAGAAAAGACGAGAAAAAGAAGTAAATAGAAATTGTGCGTCCAAAGGCTTAAACACACAAAATCATACACTGAGCTCACTGCACCCACTTTTATTCGTGAATTGAAATACGCCCTGAAAATTTGTTTGTCTTAGTTCGAAAATGTCCAACGGCGCGTTACCTAAACTGAAGACATCAAGATCGTCCCTCAAAGCCAGCGATCTGCGTGAAGAGGCAATGGTGCAAAATACCAACAGCGAATTTTCTTTTGAACTAAAACCGAAACCGAAACTAACGTGTATACCAGAAAATTGCAGTAAATTCTTTAGTGATCTTCGGTAAGTTAAGCGACATAGTAAATGTTGCAGCTTTTGACTGATTATTGTAGTAATCCATCTTACAGAAAAACGCAATCGTTGAATGTTTCAAAGAAAAACGAGGCTCCCGAGAAGTCGTGGTCTGTTTTATTTATTGGATCGAAGAGCAATTTGCATGCTAAAAACCTTATTATGTGAATAGTCTGGCCCATACGTTAACAGCGCTTATACAAGTAGATGAATTTATTGTTTGAACGACGCCCTTGAGATCACTGATTAACAATGCTGCTTTTGTGCAAAATCCGTAAAATATAAAGTAAAATTTTTAGACAACACTGCAGATATTTCGATGCAAAAAAAAAATTAGTAAATTAGTAAATTATGATTAATATTTCTTTAATTAGTAAGGACAAGAAGGTGTTTAATTGCACGAATTTTCCGAATAAATGAGAAAGCCGCTTCAGTTCATTAGCTTGCTCCGATAAACACCAAGTAACCTTACATAGCTCTCCATTACTCGTTCCATGGAGTTGAGGTCTCCCTCTAATTCTTCTCTTACGAGGAGTGCCGAAAAGAATACCTTCTGGGCCGGAGTTTCTTCATTCAATCACATAACATGGCTAAGGCTACGAACACTTCAAGAGCTGTCTCATCAGAAGTCAGCGCTTTTGCATCATATAAGTGATTTCAAAGTAGAATTTAATTTGGAAGTTGGGGATAATGAACAAAGTGTTTTTCCGAAATTTAATTGCAGATTAAATAAATACAATGAGCCAGAGAACTCGTTTTGGCTTTATTAAATAAGTCTCTTTGATTTTTTTTCATGTCATTTGTGCATGATTCACCAAATAAGACAGCTTCAATGCCATTACATGGAAATTGGTTGGAAACGGTTTCGACGCCCGGATAAAGGAACAACTCCTTATAGTACAAAAAGCAAGAGTTCTGAGCAATGGCAATAGCGTCTTACCCGTGAGGCAAAGGAGGCGGATACTTAGCCATAAGGGACACCAACGGAAATTTCGTAAGACACTTCACTTGACTTTAGTCATATTTGGCTCCTTAAGGCTAACATGAGGAACGGCAGCTTATCTTTTAAAGTCAGAGTTAGCGTCAACTGAGAGGTTAAACTGATACGTTTTTGACAAATTTTCAAAAAAAACTGACTTGGGATTCAATGGCTTCATAAGCGCTATACTTAGCTACATAGCTTCTGAAATCTAAGTGTCAACCCCTCTGTTGACGACATAACAAAAATTTGTTTACATTTATAAAACTCTGATGCCGTTCCGAGAGACATTATATCTTAGCCGTATTATACCTTTCATCATAATTTTTGTTAAGAGAACTTGTCATGGTGCTGATTTCCAAGCCACTAATATTCTAATCCATGATACAATCACATTTATTCAAACATTTTTATTTTTAAATAAAATGTTTCTAGATTTCTTAAAACAAACAAGTAACTTAAAACAAAATGTGAACTGCTGACAGTCATCGAATAATTCCTTAGTCACTCATTCATTCAGATTATACACCACTAGCGCCAATGCATAAAAAATGGTTAACTTGAGAATCCTGACAAAAAATCGCATTCCGGTGCGCGGTGAATCCACTGCTCAAATAAGAAGAGTGTTGGGTTTAAGGTAAGCTGGTACAGAGTTTTTTAATATCGCTTTGCTTTTTTTCTGTTGAAGCTAGTATTTTTAAAATGCTCTTCAAAACGATAAATCCGTGTATTAGTTTTCAAATTTTCAATAACATTTAACGGAACGACCTCTGTGGGAGAACTTTTTTAATAGAAATTATTTAACCCGTGCTTGCCAATTACAAAGCGAATTCACTTACACGTGATCTCATACGAACATATGAGCAGTGGCTGCTTCTGTCAAAATAAAAAATTTCTATGCAATCTAAGAATCCACCAAAGGAAAAACAAAACACATGAAGTATGTGTGTGCATACAGCAACAAATTTGCGTAATATCACCTGGTATAAATTTGCCTTGGCCAATTATTACGCCTCGCTAACATTATTATCAGAGGGCTCATGCCAAGGAAGGTGCTTACACTACCTTGGTCGAGGATATCCCTGCCACTTTAGCGGGCTAATGGGCTAGGCTAAACCAACATAACTTATAAAACGTAAACGTTGGAAATTTGCTGTTCTCTTCTATAAATTATTTTCTTACTTAAGGCTTTCATTTGCTAAATTGATAGGATAATTATTAAACCTATAGAATTCAAATCAACAGTTTTAGAATTTTTGTCTGCCTGTCTTTCTGTCTGTCTGTATGTTCGGTCGCACCTCACTCAAAAGCTGCGTAATAGAGATGAATGGAACATGTATTTCTAGACGTCCGACTTAAAACTAAAGATATCCTTTATTTCGATAACTCTACCGGTGTCGGAGTTATGGAGACCGAAAATGTGCTAATGAGTGCTGCAATAAGCGATGCGATTAAGTTCCATATCTCAACTGGTTTCGAAAATATAATAACTAAAATCGGACTTAGTCCATTGTAAGTTCTGTGACCCAGCGAAGTGTAGCCAGGTTTTCTAGTTAATAAGAAATTAAATGTTTGAAAACAGGGACCGGAACTGTTATGAGTTTTATTATAAAATTCGCTATTTGATCATTATTCAGTTTTTTTTTTTTAAATCAACAATAACAGGTATCTTTAAGTTTTATTTTTTTGATTAAGGATAGTGTTTATTTTTTCAGTTTTATTTTTTTGACAAAAATAATGCTCATTCCTTGAGCGATATTTTATCCTTCAAGAATTAAAATTAAATTTTAAGTTTTAATTTTTTTCACGGATGGAAAAACTCCAAAAATATAGAGAGAAGAATTGTTCGATATTATTACAAGTGGCGAAGTATAACAAAAAATTATAAACGCAAGAAATCACCATCCCAGAAGAAGAAAGAATCGTCACTTCAAAAAGATTTTAAAATATTATTCGATGTTGTTGATCGGAAGTCCTTAAAATCGATTAATAACAGCATTAAGGACTTGTATTTGAATCAGAAAAGCGGCAAACGTAAAGCATTTATCCATCACAACGTAATTTCTCCTAACATAAGTGCAAATTTGATGGCAGCAGAACAAATCGGTAAGGATTTATTTTTAATCAATAACTAGCACAATGATTTGTGGTCTTTTAAATTTCCGAACTTTTCATTATTTCGTTTCCCAAAACAATATTCTTTTTTATTTTGCCTAGATCTAAGTCAACCATGGTCATCATGCAGTAGGATTAGTGACACTGAAGAGTCGGATCCCATATCTTTATTCAGTCCAACTACACATTTTGGTTCGGATTTTACTTATGAACAGCCAATACAGAAAAAATCAACCAAATTTAATGTTCTAACCCCGGACCTCATCTCTGCTCTTGACAGAGCTAATGTCAGTAGTAGAAACGCGATGTTCATAATAACTCCAGTTTTGTCAAGTGTTGGCATAAGGATAGAAGGTACAACTCTTAGTTATAAAACAATTCAACGAACCCATATGATGCTAAGAGAGGACATTGCTCAAGGGCTGAAAGACGAATTTAAAACACATGATAAATACGTCGTACACTAGGATGGGAAATTGCTACGAGATATTTCTGTGTCAAAAACCGTAGATAGGCTTCCAATCCTTCTCACTGCATTTGGATATGAGCAGTTACTAGGAGTTCCAAAAATGGAGTCCGGATCATCAGAAAACCAAACATCAGCAGTTTTAAGGACTTTAGATGAATGGGGTATTACTCGATACATCAAAGAATGTGTTTCCACACGCCATCACATTTATGAGATCATTTTAAGGAGTGCATTTGAAGTATATTGGCCAGCATCATCGGGACCGAACGTTCCAATATTTGGACGATTTAAGAAGAAGTGGGGAGACATTGATAAGACCAAATATAAAGCTGGTATTGAAGATCCCATTATAGCTAATATTGTTTTAGAGAAAAAAAAGAAATATATACTTTCATCATGGAATGCTTGCAGGTATGTACAGTAAAATAGTACCTAGTACCGATTTATACTTGGGTATACCTTATGTGAGTTTCACTTTTTTTATTTAGTTTGTAGTTAAAACAGCCTCGTGACGATTACAAGGAGTTTTTAGAACTGTCACTAATTTTTCTTGGAGTGTTGTCGCAGGATGAAGTTTCCAATTTTTTTTTAAATATGATGTGCAACTTTTTTCTTTTGTGTTGTGTAAAGTGAAAAGAAATGCTGTAGCTACCTGCTAGTGGGCTAAAAGATTTAAATATATACCTAATCCTTTATTTAAAAAGATCTACTTGAATCGCTATTAACGAGCGTTAGGTACGTGTATGAATGTATGCATGTGCGGTGGCACATTTGTGTATTCGCAAAGAATCTCAGGCAGGCGTAAATACGAGGTGTGTTCAAAAAGTATTTATTTATTCACGAATATCTATTTTGTCCCCTTCAAAGTAATCCCCATGAGATATTATATTATTATAATTTTTGTTCTTCCACAAATCCGGGCGTTTCTGGCGGATTGCTTCGCGCAAATTGCGCATAACTTGCAGGTAATATTCCTTATTAACCGTTCATCCCTGTGGCAAGAACTCATGATGCACCACGCCCCTGCAATCGAAGAAAACTGTCAGCAAAACTTTCACATTCGACCGAACTTGGCGCGCTTTTTTCGGTCTTGGTTCGTGCGGCAGCTTCCATTGAGATGATTGAGCTATGGTTTCCACGTCATAACCATAAACCCACGATTCGTCACCAGTTATGACCCTCTGGAGTAAATTTGGGTCGTCGCGGACAGAGTTTAACATCTCAATAGCAATGTTCATGCGATGCTGTTTTTGGTCACAATTGAGCAATTTTGGTACGAATTTCGCGTAAAAATCGAAGACGATCCAAAACACGTGCAAGCAAAGTGAGAGAGCATAAGTGAGAGACATGAGTACCAACATAACGCCACAAAAAATTCGAAATTCGAATATACGTAACCAGCGAAAATTCAAAATTCGCGATACTTTTTGAACACATCTACCAGATATGGGCAGCAATGTAGGCAACTACAAAATGTTAACATCCAAATTCTGCAATTTCAATGCCGATTTTAAATGTTCCGTTGTTAACCGTGAATATCTCTTTTATGGTTTGGTAAATGAAAAAAATGCATTTTACCTTTTTTGTAGACCGTGAAATTTCCCATTTAAATATCTAAAATTTGTTACTTAATATTTTGATGTTTTTGAGCTACACAACTTTTAATAAAACCTTATGGGTTTCAGAAATTAGTCAATTTTCGAACTCGAAGAACTTTGTAATGGTCACATTATTGAAAAAAATGTATAACACCTTTTTTGTAGAGCGTTCAATTTCCTGCAAAAACTGGGGTAAAAGTTGGCTGTACGATTTTTGCGTGAGAAGATATATTCATTTACATAAAACCTTTTCACGAAAACAGAAAACGTCGATGAGGCACGCTTTCCCATTAACATAAAAAACTCATATTTGGTCCTTATACTCCATTTATGGTCAGGAATTCGAAAATCTGTGTACCCTTTAAAAAAAAACGAAAATCGATTTTTTTTGGCCCAACCTAATGTATCTATAGATCGACTTGAGTCTAAACGTATAAACCGATCGAACCCAAACTTGAAACACGAACTGGATACCTTACCGGGATGGTCATGAGCTAAAAAAATATTTTGATGTACATATATAGGGGGCGTGGAACCTCCCATACAAATGGAATTTTTAACAGTCCGTATTTCTGGAAGTATTTTCGTTAGACTACTGAAATTTGGTAAGGGGTTATATCAGATTAATCCCTACCGCCTCCAAAAAATAAAACGGGATAACGAAAAAGGGGGCGTAGCACCTCCCATACAACTGGAATTTTTCATAGTCCATACCTCTGGAAGTATTTGGGCTAGAAAACTGAAATTTGGTACGGGGTTATATGAAGGTAATCCTTAACACCTGCATTTTTTTTTATAGAAATGTGGGGTGGAACCCACGGGTATAAGCTAGTACTATATAAAACAATCTATTGTTCCAAAAAATATAATAAAGAGCAACACAAAATTTGGCAGCTACAGTACTTATTACATATGTAATGTATATAGTGCAAAACATTCAAGATTCGACCAAAATATCGTATAGCCCCCATACAACACGAATGGTTTGGGCTATGTATCTCTGAATTAAAAGAGTAAGAACATACAAATTTTGCCGAGTTTGTACTTATTGTAAGTAAGGATTGGACACTTAAAACCGTGATGCGTGTCCATGAAATGTATAAAGCCTTCGGGACAGCCGAAGACAGCGCTATCCTTACTTGTCTTAATTAAATATGGCCCATTAAAGTGGACAAGCGCCCTCTACCGTTGCCGAACTTATCAAATTATTCACCCCTATTAGAGTTGTCAGTACCTACACGAATTGATGTGAAGTCCCGAATTGGTATCGGCGTCCAAAAATGTTGGGGGAGGTATCAAAAAACTCTTTTTGACCACGGTATCAATAATCCAAAAGCGGATATTTCGTATTTTTTACTTCTAATTTCCTTATATTTATAATTAAGCAAATATTAATATATATTTATTATAAATTAAAAATTAATTATAAATTAAAAAGAAGTAAAACATTTTCCTTACATGGCTCGCGTGGAACCGAACATTGAATACCCAGCTGTGTAAAATTGGTAGTGGTATATTGGTAAATTGTTGTGGAGTTATTTATTTTGTTGTGTTGATCTTCCTTCCGACAGGGTAGTAAGCTGATTTTTGTTGGAACGATTTTCCGTCATCCCTTGTCAAGTTTGGTTTTGTGACAAACCGGTTTCGGCGTTCTGCCATTTTCAATGCCTAGTTTCGTTCTGGTCTGTGTCTATCCGCTGCGTTGTTTTTATAGTCCGTGGGTGCTGTGGCAGGTGATGTTAATCTATGTGTTCGTGGTAGGTAACGTTAATATGCGTGTGTGTGTGCGCGGTATTGATACGTCCGAATTGTTATCTGTCCCAAGGGTTGTTTTTGTAGGTATGTAGACATACCGCTTGTTAGCTAAGCGGTAGGTTGAGGTAGGTAGAAATCGGTGATTTTTGCAGTTTGGTTCATATTTCGTTTTTGTTTGTTCATTGTTACGTGTTTGGTTGCTGTACCTGCTGGCTTGTGCTGTTTTTTGTAAACTAGTTTTAAAGGTTCAAATATTTCGTCAGAGATAGTGTTGGTTTGTTCGTTTATGATCCTGCCGTCAAATGTTTTTAACTTGTATATCTCCATGTTCTCAAGTACATTAAGCCGGCGGCCTTTTCCTTGTACGTGAAGTATTCGCGCCGTTGTTTTTGTGTTAGCTGGGGTGCAGTTGTTCTCGAACATGTGGTTCGCGAAATTAGATTCTGGTATTATGGTGGGTTTTCGTGTTTTTTTGTTATAGTCCCTGATATGCTCTCGGAATCTTGTGCTTATTTTTCTTCCTGTTTATCCTATGTAGCTGTATTGACATTCACAAGTAAGCCTATACACTCCGTGTCTGTTGAATGGGTCATCAGAATTAGTGTCGGTTCTTAGTTTTTGTCCGACGTTGTTAGATGTTCTGAATGCTGTGTTGATGTTATATCTTTTAAAGAACTTTGCTAATTTGTACGTCGCTTTTCCAGTGTATGTCATTGCCGTCCAAACCATTGGATTTTCCTCTACGTTTACTCTTTTTGTGTTCCATGGCTACTTCTGAGTTTATCCACAAGTGCTTTCTTGTATCCATTATTTGCCGCTATGTTATATATTGTATTAAGCTCTCTCCAGTATGCTTCCTGTGTGAGCGGCGTTCTCTGAAGCCTATCCACTAAGTGCCTCATTGCTGCATTTTTGTGCTGTTGCGGATGGTTTGATGGAGAGTGTATTATGGTGTCCGTGGCAGTCGGTTTTCTATAAATGCCGTAGTTGAACCTATTTGTTATTTTGTCAATCCCTATAGTTAGGTCCAGGGAGTTCATTATTCCATATTTTTCTACTTCCATTGTGAACTCTATGTTGATATGTTGCCTGTTGAGTTATGGAGTTATGACCTGTTGAGGTTTTCTACTTTTTCGAATACCATGTGGGCAATATCAGGCTCATTCTGTTTAGCTAAATGCTGGACATAGTTACACAAACTGGAGTCACATTAAAGTGGCAATATTTATTACTAGAATTAATTGGTTTTTCACATTGTTCATTGTGCACATTCGTACTGTACTGTGAATAATATTTTTATTCGTATTTTACCTTGACAAGAATTAAAACAGAAACATCTTTGGATACTCGTTATACATTTGAAAATGGCAAGCAATTTCTTAAAGCCCGATTTTTTTACAATTCTATGGGAATCCCAGTTAAACGTTCATATTGTTAACTTTGGTCATGAATGCTAAGATATTTTGTCAAATTTAAATTTTTAGGGAACGATTGTATTCAAAGACGAGTATATGTATGTGCTTTTATAAAGTTCCTATTTTTCCCGTAATATCACATTTCCCAATTGGCGGTATTTATGAAGAATTACAGTTTTTAGATCACGGTATTGTTTTTGATTTCTCTAAAATCAATCGTTTATCTCTTCTAGCTCTAGCGAAACAATTAAATCTTAATCCTAATCTAACAGAAAGCGAAACGAACTATGTGTTCATATGTTGAATAGTATAATTATTTAATATGAAGTGCTTTAACTTTAAAGTCAACAAAAATCATATTCGGTTATACAGTAAGCAAGTAATTTGTACAACTGATACTTTTTAGAGTTGTAAAGTATTTACCTATATATCTACTATATATTCTTATACATATAACTGAAATGAATACTTTTAATTCTTTGTGAGTGTATCTGTCATCACTGATTCGCATTACCGCCACCCTGATCCAACGAAAATAACAACAAACCTGAGCACGGGGTACACGTACAGTAAACATCTTCTAAATAATAGTAAGAAGAAGTTACCTACATACCCTGTGGGGAAGTCAGTAGCTAGTGAGAATTATTTCTGGTTCAGAACTAGATATAAAGTAGCTAATAAGAACTAGTGAGATAGTAACTAGATTTTCACCAGTTCGAAACCGGCAGTTGTGTAATCATTAAAATTTAGATTCGTATTTGGAAAAATGTTTCGTCCTTGTAAGGTTCTTTAAAGAAAGGTTAAAATTTGAAATCATAAATAAAAAAAAAAAATTATCCGTTGGGAGGATTCGATCCAACCCGTCCCGCATCAGATTCGAATGATCTACCCACTCAGCTACGGCGCACGCATCAGTGGGCTCAAATTATTAGCCGTACATAAACTAACCGCAATGGTGTGGCGGTAGTGTTGCTGGACTATCACACGGAAGGTCCAAGGTTCGATTCCTGGGAAAGGTAAAATCAAAAGTGGTTTGAACAAGTTTTTTAAAACGGGGGTTGCGACCGTGGCCCGTCATTTGGCAAAAAGTCTCCGAGTGTAGTTCTACCATGAAAGGCTTCTCCTTTTTATTTTTTTTATTCTAAACTAACTACATCCAAACTGCAGAATTTGGAAATAGTTCAGAACTAGAGCAATATTAGCAATAAACGAACTACATCCCAACTGTCGAATTCTTAACTAGTTCGGAACTGTCGAAAAGGTAACCCAGCGGGAGACAATTTCCACCGCCTAGGACATCGCCATGTTAAATTCGCCAGTTGATTACATGTGATAGAGATTGAAAGCGAACTACTTGTGGGTCGAAACGCACTAGATGCGCACCAGTTCAGAACTAGAGATTTTTGCACAGGGTACATACAGAATATCTAACATTTCTTATACCGTTGGGCCTGCATACTTTTAGGCACTTGTTGTTTTACATACAAATTCCAAAAAGTAGGTGCTAGTAAAAATTTACACATTTGTGGAATCAGAGTTTTACCACGGTTAGGCATGGATTTAAGGGTACCCTAAAACATGTTGAAAAAGTGAATCTATCCAAACAAAATTGCCCAACTGAAGTATTTTGTTTTTGTAGGAATTCTTACTTCAAAAAAATATATACAAGCGTATTAACACTTTGTGGCCCGAGCCCAGTATTTGGCTCCCATACAATTTTTTTATTAAAAAAATAGATCGGAACTGCTGAAGCCACATAATGATTAATATTGAAAAAGATCCTATCTGGGAACCAGAATTACCAACTAAAAAAGCTCCAACCTAGAAATAAAACTGAGTTGCTTTTTCTACAAAGTGCTACTTTGGCATCTACGTCCTTAAGGACCCACCGGTGGCACCGCAGTTAAAAAAACTGGTGGATAGGGACTTGGTTTCTCCTAAAATTTTTTATCGCAATCAGTGATTGAAAAAGCTTTATTTATATTTGTAAATTGTTTTGTTTTTATTATATTTTTTTTTTACTCAATACTCGTATAAACGATTTCAAAGATATAGATATGGATTTAAAAAGCTCTAAGGTTCTTTAAATTTTTATGGTAGGAAATTTCTTGGCCATTGTATTTGGTATTTTTTGCTATAAAAATGTATGCAAGTTTACTGATGGAAGGTCAAAAATAAAGTACGCAGTACCAACAATTTGGCTACCACGTACGAAGCACTGCAAAAAAAAAAAAAAAAAGAAAAAAAAATTGTGACGTGTGCATGAAAATCGCCGATACACGTGTTTTTTTTATTTTTTGTCCCCTTTCCGAAAAAGTATATTTGGTTCGTAGGACAGAACTAAAGCTCGTTTTTGTAACGCAGTGTAATGGGTTAATAATTTTCTATATTTGACGCAAGAATTCCTACCGAGAAGAGAGAACTGTTATGTTCACTACTACTTTGTTTAGTATACTTTGGTAAGCGCGACTCACTGTTTATCCAGATATTCATCCGTTGCTGGTTGGCAGGGTATTTACATTGCTACTTACGCCCTAACTTTAGTGTAGTAACAACCCATGATCCAATTACTAAAGATCACGCATTCCGGCAACCGTGTATTTGTAATTTTATTTGAGCAAAAAGCTTTTGAGAAATCACGTGGCAATTTTCAAGTTTAAAAAAAGTGAGTGTTTTGTGATTTACGAAAAGGACAAATTTATCATCAAATGCATCAGGAAAATTTTTTAAAATACAAAAATTTAGTACTCTGTGATTTTCTTGTACTATGGTACTCTCTGTAAATGCAGTCATGGTTGTCATATTTGAATTTGTTATTTCAATCAAACTAATAAAATATTTTTCACAAATTTTTTATACAATTTTTCCAGCATATTTTCACTTTCCATTTCTTTCAAGGATGTATGAAAGTCAAGTGACTGCTGCGGCGATGTTGATCGCCTTTACCATAATGACCTTGGGTATAATGTGTCATATAACATTTTGGGCGAAATGTTATTCAGCACACACTATTCTGCAAACGCTTGCAATTTTTTTAACGGGGCTTGGTAAGCGCACAGCCATATTACGTAATCAAATTTACAGAAATTTCAATTGGTGATTTTAGGTATTTGCATCTTCCGACTTTTACGTGGAATGCGAACGAATGTCGTCAAATACATTCACATGGTCATACACATAGTTGCATTCGGAGTTATGCTAGTCAGTGTCCATGGTGATAAAGCTGCTAAGTTTGACGAGAATCACGCGCATGCATTGGCTGGTTTCGTAACGATGGTTCTTTATCTTATACAGGTACAAACTTACATTTACATTTTATGTCTTATCGGACTCTAAGAAAACTGAAAACGAATAGTAATTCTTCTGTGAATCATATGTCCTCGGAGTTTCTCTTTGCGGCTCGTCCTATTGCAACGTGAGTTCAAGAGCGTTCCTTTCTTCTAGAGTAGAGTTTCTGCTGGTTTATCACAGCCAATGATACCCCAGCAAGACGTGTAAAAAAGGTAGACTTAGTCCACTGCTATATGACACTCAATCCCGTCGAAATGGGCGGGACTTTCACTGCAGATGAAATTGCATCAACCCAATTGCGAGTCGCTAACGTCGAAGATTTTGCAGAACCCGATTTCATGAGTCCACATCGCACTTAAATCGCTCTAATAGTATAGGCAAAGCACAACTACAATCTCCAGAGCTTACGCTATATTCTCAACAAAGCTAGCGAAGTTTAACCAAACCAAAAAGACGCTATTTTGGACGGCGACAGTAGCTCGTTACATATTTTCATCCTCAGAAAAGGCCTCTTCAAATGAGTTAAGTATTTTGCGGTGCAATTCCTGCATACTAGAGTTCGCCACCGGTGCGAATAGTAATTGAATACGCTAATACATCCTTGGAGATGAACGAATGAGGGACCACAATAGGGGGAAAAAACTGGTAGAAAAATCGGATCAACTGGGTGGAGCTCCTAAGGTTTAAAGGAAAATTCTTGTCCAAGCGAGGACAGTTTATTTTTGGGTTCACTGGTTACAGCATAGGGTATATATAGTTTTGGAAAAGTGGGCGGTGCCACGACGCCAGGCTATATAAAATTGCAATTCGTCATAACTCTGAACGTATTTGGTCTAAAGCAATGGTATTTGGATATATGTGTCACTCAGTCAAGGTTTACATTTTGGAAAAAATGGGTTTTGTTTGTGCTTCAATAATATCCACAGCTTATTGTAGATGTCAAGGAAACTGTCACGATAGGTGCAGGAGTTCACATATTTTTTGTTGTTTTTGTGCTTCATTAATGCCCTTAGTTCATTGTCGATGTCTATGCTACTTTCACGATAGGTTCAGGAGTTCGCTGGGCACCCCACATGCTGTATATAATTTTCATAAAAGCGACAATTCGGAAAGCTAGGAATTTATTTCGTTGAAGTTAATGATATTTTATATATATACTAGCAGACCCAACAGACATTGTTCTGCTAAAAAATTTACTTGACTCTCCCTTCTCATTAGATCCATATTCTTCTGCCTACCCACCTTCATTTTCATCATCTTTATCTACTTCTCCGTTTTCATATCGTTTTTGTCTTATTCAACTTGCCCTATCTGTATCACTTACTATCACTATCACTACCACTATCCCTATCTGTCCCGCTCCTATTCCTATCCCAGTCCCTATCCTAGAAACATCTGCTTGCTAATACCCTAATCAACATCTTAAAGTTGATACCCATATCGTGGAAGCATCTTTTAGGGCCACACCTGGTCCACATTTTGGTCAATATCTCAAAAACCGAATCTCACATGGGACTAAGAACTTTTCCTTGTTAAAACCCTCAATAACACCTTTCATTTGATACTTATGTCTTAGAAACACCTTCTAGTGCCACACATGGACACATTTTGGTACATAACTCGGAAACGGGTTCTCATGTGGGCCGAAGAACTACTCCTTTCTAAAACACTCATTATTACTTTTCAGTTGATACCCATATTGTATCAACACCTTCTAGGGCCACACCTGGTCCAATAACTCGGACTGACTTCAGCGCCATCTATCGAGTAAATTTTTCATAGAAACGTTCCCCAAAACCACAACACATGTTCCAAATATGAACCAAATCTGTTAAGCGGTGTATTAGTTTGGTGGCCTACAAGGTGCAGAAAACTCAACAAAATTCCGAAATCGTGACCTCTTAGCTTTGAATATTTTTTTATCGGAAAACTGTCCACAGAGAAGGTCCAAGAAAGTACTTTTTACATAATGAAATTCGGTTTAGCCGTTTAGACATCCATCGCTATAGACATTTAATTTTTACATACGAGGTGTGTTCAAAAAGTATCGCGAATTTTGAATTTTCGCTGGTTACGTATATTCGAATTTTGAATTTTTTGTGGCGTTATGTTGGTACTCATGTCTCTCACTTATGCCGACAAGCTCGGCCATTTTGAATGTTCAGTTAATTGTTGACAGCTGCTTTGCTTGCACGTGTTTTGGATCGTCTTCGATTTTTACCTTAATTCGTACCAAAATTGCTCAATTGTGACCAAAAACAGCATCGCATGAACATTGCTAATGAGATGTTAAACTCTGTCCGCGACGACCCAAATTTGCTCCAGAGGGTCATAACTGGTGACGAATCGTGGGATTATGGTTATGACGTGGAAACCAAAGCTCAATCATCTCAAGGGAAGCTGCCGCACGAACCAAGACCGAAAAAAGCGCGCCAAGTTAGGTCGAATGTGAAAGTTTTGCTGACAGTTTTCTTCGATTGCAGGGGCGTGGTGCATCATGAGTTCTTGGCACAGGGAAGAACGGTCAATAAGGAATATTACCTGCAAGTTATGCGCGATTTGCGCGAAGCAATCCGCCAGAAACGCCCGGATTTGTGGAAGAACAAAAATTGGCTCTTGCACCACGATAACGCCCCTGCTCACGCATCGTTGCTTGTGCGCGACTTTTTGGCCAAAAACAACACACTCATGATGCCGCAGCCACCGTATTCCCCAGATCTGGCCCCCTGTGACTTTTTCTTGTTCCCTAAACTGAAGAGGCCCATGAAAGGACGACGTTACGCTGCTCTTGACGAGATAAAGTCGGCATCGAAGGAGGAGCTGAACAAGATACAAAAAAATGATTTTTTGAAGTGCTTCGAAGATTGGAAAAACCGTTGGCACAAGTGTATAATATCTCATGGGGATAACTTTGAAGGGGACAAAATAGATATTCATGAATAAATAAATAATTTTTGAAAAAACACAAAATTCGCGATACTTTTTGAACACACCTCGTATATAGAGATATATATGTGTTCTATATAACAAAAAAACCTTGGGTAAAGTAACCGGTATCAAGACCAAAAGAAGTTCAATCGCTATACTCGTGTTTTCGAAACTATGTACCTGCAGAGAAAAAGGGGAGTATGATTAGAAAATTTTAGATGCAGAAGCGGTGTTAGAGGAAAATGAAGAGGGTAAAAAATCTAGCGGGAGGTGGGGTTTGGGGGAAAGCGCAAGTAGAAAAAATCAAGATATAGGAATAAATTACAAGAAAGCGTGGAGAGGTAAGAGAGTACAATTGAATTGTACAATTTTCAAATCAAATTTTAGGCAAGGCAACGTCTGCCGGGTCTGCTAGCTATATTTAAATACGGAATTTGGATGAACGCGCAAATATGTAAGAAGTCATGTCAAAAGTGACTGAAGCTAAGGCTGGGTATTGGCGCCAATTTTTGGCACTGACACCATGGAGCCAACGCAATGTGTTTAAGAAATCGTGCTAGGCTTTCTTTTGGCGCAGCTCAATAATGTTTTTGCTTAGAACAAATCCTGGTACCATTTGGTGGTGACGCAGGTGAGAAGACACTACCGAAAACGGATACAAAAATGCCAAGATAAAGAATCCGAAGTCGGTGCTTAACTTTTTCAACCGGTTCAAATGTAATGCACAAAAAAACAAATTATTCTTATTGCCACAGATTTTATACTTAGTAAGGCCCTCACTGTAATCTGTGGCAAACTAAGTGGACCAACGAGCAAATGCAAGCCCATCAATAGCAGTGCCTCCACACGCAGCAATCAGTATGCATCACTATAGGTTAATACTTCAATGCAATCTAGTGGGTGGTAGCCGTGCTGTGAAGGCGCGGGTTATCCCGCACTTTTTTAACGACGACGAGACCGACAGAGAATTATACGCAATAATAAGAGGACTGATTCCGCATACTTACCTCAACCCCACTTGACAGCCGCACATTGACTACCTTACTTGTTTACATTATAACTACATCTTATTTGTAATTGCAGATTCTTATCGGAGTTTTCTTCTTCACATATCTCTACGAGTATCGTACATTACGGTTGAATTTAGCGCCTATTCATAATGTGGTTGGAATTTTCATCTACTTAACCCTTGTTGGTGTTATGTTTGCGGGTCATCATGGCATCAGCTCCATTGAATATTACTACACTTTCCATGCGAGAATCTTCGTTTGTGTTGCAATTGTAACTTTTTTGATTGCTTTCGTTATAGTTACAAGTCCATATTTCGAATGGGAGTTGGTGAGTTTATGTTTGTTTCTTTTGTTGTGATTACATAATATCATTATTATTATTAACTAATACTATTATTATTTTTAGGTTGGCTTCTTGTAAATGGAAAATCGTTTCGAAGATTTGTAAAATACTTAGAATTACCATATTAGAGAAATATTTATTTACATATTTACATGATATGATGGCTATATTATATTTAATAAAAAAACTCTTAATGAAACAAAAATCGAAAGAACTTGAAAGAGTCAACCCAGCGCCCACTGACCGATATTTATTTAATACAGGCATGAATTCTGTAAACAAGATTAGTAGTTGTTTTAACGGTATATGAAGCCCTTATTCTACATTCAAGTTGCTCCTGTGGACTGGAATATACCCGAGATGAGAAATGTCTGTCGAATAAGGTGACGAAAATCCTTATATACTCCCTTAACCAGTCGTAAGTTCTGGCACAGGTCAGGCCTTATTACATCCAGATATGAAATCTGCCTACACTAGAAACAGATGCACTCACCCACAACTACAGTAGCATACCAGTGGCCGAGTTCGAAGTGTTTACCTAAACTTACTCAGGGTCCCAGTATAAAAGATCAAAGAAACTATCGGATCTCTCGGCCAAAAAAATCAAAACTAAGTGCTTAACTTATGAGATCCCAATATCGACTCGGCAGCTAAGAGACGCAAACGCACTTGTGAAGCTAAGAAAATGCACACAGGCTAGTTAAATCCTTTGCCGTTGAGAAGCTTCGCACAAAGCAGACAGCTGCTTGTTTACCTACACGGCGCTCGCTTCTTCTTTCTGAAGGCAATCTTCGACCTAACGAAAAAACGTATCACTCTGAGCATATTTTTCCCCACACTACCTTACGCATCTTCTTAAGCTATATACTTCCAGCTAGCCGGGCATTACAAGTGGTACGATGGGGAGCGTCGAGCTGCCTCAGAAAATAAGAACGCGCGGTGTAATTGAGAATTATACTCACTCGAAACGGGAATGGAGACTCCTAGCTGGAAAAATTAGAATGAAGTGCGTGGCTGCGTGAAACTTGAGATCCTGGCTGGTTGGAATAATGTCCAAGAATTTCACCTAAGAAGCCGGCGGATGGCAAAAGATTTCAAGAGAAGCAGGAGGCGACCTAGTAACCGGCATAAAGTGTGTACTGAAGTTGAGGGGAGCAAAGTAGAAGAAGTAGTAGTAGAAACTAGTTTCCAAATGGCGATAGAGATGGCTAACCCAATAACCCAATCCATGCCGATAAAAGCACACGGCTTAGACTAAGCAGAAAGCATTCAACAACTCTTATGCAAAATATGGTCGGAAGAGCAGTTACTTCCCTTGAAGCACCTCGTATAACCCTTGTGCAACGAAAGAAATGTCAGCCTAGAAATTCAACGGCGAATCAGCCTGATCACAAGTGCTACTTTGAACTGAGTAGATTTTTGAGAAGTAAAAGCATTTGCACCCGAACAAAAATCAGACTTTGCAAGTCTCTCATATACTATATGTAAGTATAGCTCCTTAACTTTGAATTGGGCTACTAGCATGCCGAATCTTCGACGTACCTAGCCTTACTTAATCGTATTTGTGCCAACTAAAGTAAGGTCTGACTCAATGGCATAATAGATAGTGTGCTGGTCTACTATACGAGCTTCGGTGGGTAAAGTATCGGTGAGAAGTAGCGCGCCACAAACTGGTGAGGCTTCTCGGGCTCAATCTCCTAGGAGGAGTTCGCACCCATAATAAATATGCGTACTTAGAATACATTCATGTTTATATCTGGATTTGCTATGCGATTGTGAGGTTTACATTCAAATTGCATAGGCAGCAACTGTGCCGCACATCTCGAATAAAGCAACTGCGAACTGAAAAGTATGAAGTCGGTTGGGAGCCTAATAAAATTTCCTCTAAGACCATTTTCAAGTAATTTGTTACAATTCATTCGCCTCTGTGCAGTTATCAAAATCAATACGAACAACAATCTAAGAAAAATTCAAAAAGCAAAACAAAAATATTCAAAATCGGATTTACATTTTACAAACGGAACTTAGCGCGAAATGGCCAAAAACGTTAAAGTAATTGTAGTATTTATCTTAATGATTATTTATCTCATAATGGGTTCGGTGCATATAGGCTGTGCCATAGGGAACTTTAGCAAGTGCAAGCATGCTTGGTGCAGTGTTGTTGGCACGGTTATGCTGGGTCTTGGTGAGCAACTGAATTATTCTAACCACTCCATTAAGCAGCCCTTCACACGCTCAACTGATTTGTATTTCATCACCAGGAATGTTCACCTATCGCCTATTAGCTGGACTGAAGACGAGCATCGCCAAACTCATTCACATGTTCATAATGCTCACCGGTGGTGGCTGCATTGGCATTTCGATTTATTTGGTTAATCACAAGGACATAAAGACAGGCGAATATGACAGCATTCATCGTTATCCTGGATATATTATCTGGGTTGCACTGGGCCTACAAGTTGTCATTGCTGTCGTATTCTTCATTTGCTGGTATAATAGTCGTACGCGTTATTATATAGCACCATTTCATGATATGGTGGGTGTTTGGATTTATATTGTATTAGTTGGTTGTTGCATAGCTGCCACCCTTAAATGGAAAAAACTGGATAACAAAACCGACTTTCTTGTGCTCAGCATCCTTTCCACGTCCATGGTAAACGTGGCTATTGTCTTGGTATTGGTGCTGAGCCCATATTTTGAATGGGACATAGTCCTTTGAAATAGCACTTATGTGAGTTTCTATTAAGTTTGTCGGATAACTTCTTTAATATATGTATATATATTTTATAAATAAAGAAGAATACAATCCCAAAAATAAGAAATTACTATCTAAACATCCGTTTAACTCTGGATCAGTTCTGTGGATCGGCTAGTCTTTACAAGGTATTAAAAACCAATTGTTTATTTACACTAAATGCTTTAGTTCCATTTTTTCGTAAATATTACATCAGGAAACTATGTTAAAAGTCTTAAAACAGTAATCTCTGCTTGTCGAAAGGATATTTTCTGACTCAGTTTCATACTCACTCCAAAGTCACACTTGTTGCCAAGAGTGATTCTCCTTTGAATTTATCGGCTGACATTACTTTCGGGGTAAACGCTGGTTCCGAAAAAATTAAGCCTCTAGTAGCTTCAAATTTGTAACAACAAGATCCAATTTTCTCGCTTCTTTATCCAGGCCGGAGAAGTCATAATAGGGAGTCGTCTTGTTCGAAGTATTGTGTGGTTTCGAATGGCTCGGAGAGAGCCTTTCTAATTCTGAGGGAGCTGTTGGTATGGCTTAATGTCAATTGGCTTAGTCGTATAAGATTTACAGGAAAGTAACATTCAGTCATGGTAGCATACAGTTAACTCGTTATGGGTTCACTTTGGAGATATTGCCGTGACTAAATGTGTGTTTGTGCTGTAAGGGTATCAAACAAAGTTTTAGAAAATACTTTAGCACAGGCACTTGGTTGGTTGATTGGAGTGGCGAGTTTCATATGACTCCGATTAGGGCTGATGCGCCGTTTTGATACCACATCTCGTGAATTAACCAATGAAAAACTATTAAAGAAAGCTGGAGAGATTTCACTTCCGTAGAGTTTAAAAGTTTTAGACCAACTCGGAGAGGCTCCTGAAGAGGGGGTTCCTTAAAAATGTCCTTCTACTCCAACAGTGCGCTGGACAATCGCACACCAGGTGCCCCACCGTGTATTCCTCCTCAGAAAGGTTGCAGCTGCGGCCCGAGGTATTGTGCTCCAGACCCATCCATGCCGCGTGCACCCTCAAAAGGGTGGAAGATCTTGTTTCGTTGTAGTAGAGCCACAGACTCCTTGACACTCTGCATGACTGCAAACGGTTCCATATGTCCTTAGCCTCGCTAAGCCAGTGCTGAGACATCCGACCCCTGAGAAGCCCCAGTGGTGCAAGGACCTCTTTCACCGCTGTGACATCAAGAACCGATCCACGCCGTGCCAGCTTATCGGCCATCTCGTTGCCCGTTACGATTCCCGGGACCGATTTTAGAGAAACGATATGTTGACCTGGCAGGCTCATGGTCCACTTCCTGCACTGACTAACCAGGCTCGATGTAATCGTTGCTGACCCGAGGGCCCGAAGAGCCCCCTGGCTGTCAGAGGTAATTAATATCCTATTACCGGTGCTGTCCGCACACAGAAATGCCCTGCATGCCTCGTGAATAGCGTAGATTTCTGATTGACAAAAAATAGCTGAGTCTCGGCGACGCATAGATAGGGGCATGCCCGGGAGTGCAGCTCCACTTCCACTCATCACGCCATTTTGGATCCGTGAGTGAAAACTGAAATGTCGACTTTCTGTGTGAATTCCTCTTCTTTCCAGTCCTCTCTGGAAGGGAATATAATCTTAAAGTCTTAAAGCCACTTATTCCGATTAAAATTTCATAACTCGGTAACCACAGCGTCCAAAGGAGATTCAAAAGTCTAGATATTCGCAAAATCGGGTCCAAAGGGCGAATTGTTTCATATTTGATATATACATACGGTAATTGTTTCCTTTAGGAGACAACTGCTAAAACACGTCCGAAATTATCGGGAAAGGTATCAAATATATTTTATGTCTTTTCAGAGATATTTGCAATCAAAGTTGAAAATTTTCTGTCATTTTCATGTGGTTGTTGTAATCACAGATTAGGGTGTACCGAAAAGTGCAAAAAGTGTGTTCTGCGCAGAAATACTGTGGACCGCGTAGCCGGTGTTGGACCGGCTAAGGGTTATTTTTTTGAAGCGCGGCCGAAGGCCGCCTACGCCGAAAGGCGTTCTGCACATAAATAACTTGGATCAAGCCCCCTATTTGGGATCGGACCTAGGCCATTTTTGGATTTTTTGCGAATAACTTTTCACTGAAACAAAAAATTGAAAATCCGCTTTCGGATTGTTGATACCGAAGTCAAAACGCGTTGTTTGATACCTCTCCCGATATTTTTGGACGTGTTTTAGCAGTTGTCTCCTAAAGGAAACAATTACCATACATACATATACGTGGATTCATGAAAAACATTTTGAAAATTTACTCCAAAAGTTAAGCTAGAGTTGTATAAGAGGGAGATTTCCTTTGTTTAGAGATCCATTTTGCCATCCAGAGAGAGATGAGCGTCAATTTCAATAATGTTGCCGGCATGTTAGATGCGATATTCATCTGCATTAGACAAGGTGATTCGCTTGATACTTCTCCCCAGTTCATATACTCATGTGAATCTCTGCCCTGCAAAAAATCGTGCCATTGACCTCTTAAAAGAGTAGTCCGCGATAAATACTTTTCGTCTACAATTTATTATAATTTATCCCAACTATTCCGTTGTAAGAATGAGTCGATTATGATGTGTAGCCTACTTATAGATGTTGAAAGTAGACTTGTCCGACCTAACACTTATTATATCAAAGGGGATCTGTCCGTACAGGCAAACAGAGTACAATTAGTCTCTTTATAGGACATTCTTAAACAAGCACCTAAGCACTACCGGCATCATATTTTTTCGCCGTTTGATCCAAAGGTGCATCGACAGACCCTCAAACTCATCTATATAGAGTCGATAAACTCCTTTGCCAGCTCTCGCCCTGTGAATGCCGTTATTCAGGCACAAGCTACACCTGTTTCCGAAGAAGAACGCGAACTGTCTGGATACTGTAACAGATGAAACTCTTACCTATCCAGATTCAACCCTGACATGCCAAATGTCTGCCCGGCATGCCGCGTGTCTTCTCATGACACTAACCGTCTATTTCTTTGCTCAACTGAGCCTACTCTTCTAACACCAATCTCATGTTTGTCCAACCCTATTGAAGCCGCAAGATATCTGGGACTTCCGTTAGAAGTGCTTGATGACAATGGTAGGTAAGGAAAGTGATGATAAGGCAGGGCAGGGTATCACAATAAAACAACAACTTCAACCCATATAGATAAAAACTTGCATTAGTCGCATCCTTCTTTGCGACTCATCCCGGCCTCATTTTAGACTAGTCGCATTTATGCAGGGGCTATGTACTTGTTTTGTGCTTGGGTATGTGCACTCAGCAACGGTTTTCATAAGCAAAGCATAATTTTAGGAGGAAACTATGTATACCTACAAAACCCTCTAGGAAATGTATATGTCACAAGCAGCATTAAGCACCAAGAATTTTTGTAGTTTTCAGAGATATATTCGGACTTATTGTGAATGTAAAAATGGGAGTCATTCAAACAAATAATTATAAATAATAAAGGAATCTTATATAATTATATAATATAATTTAAAGTATAGATTTAGGGTAGAGAAATCTAAGTTCTAGCTTGATGGCTGCTTCGAATTTTTCCCATATTTCCATTGATAATCATAATTTTAAACTATTTATTTCTGTATATTTGTATACCCACTACAATCTCGAAACCGACTGAACAAATTTGAGTGAATTTTGGTATTTTGCACTACATTCTAAGAATTTATCCCTAGGTGCTGCTACTGATTATGTTTTTACAAGGTTCGACTACCGAGCGGTAGCTGTCAATATCTGTATGGAGGTTTACGTCGTTGAGTAAGCAAGAAGTGCTATGCATTTTTCACGATATGGTATGTTTTAATTGCTGTTTTGCCTGAATCCGAACTGGGGCCCACTCTTTCCTTCCTCCCTCACTATCCAGATGTTTCAATTCCACATACAGATGCCAATCAAGGCGATGGATTTGCGGCTTCAGTTCCCCATATTCCCCGTGTTTCGTCATAGTTGATTGGTGTAATGTAGAGCCCAACTTTCCTTATGATTTGGGTATTGCTAGGCCTACTTTGAAAAAGAAGAGGAACAACATAACGTTCATTATTTAGAAGTAACATATTTATTCGCCAGTTGCAAGAATTTACTTAGTTTTTTGTTTTTTTGGAGCAACTATACATTTTCATCTGAATAATTAAACTTGGTAAAAAATATATATCCGATAGCTTGAGCCGGGGTTTGTATGGATGTGTTGAGTAAAATATGTCATCCATCTTGAATAACATTTCATGATTCTGCAATTCAGTACCACTGAAGCCTCCTATACTCTTGCCTGGTTTTCTTCAATCGGCTAATGAACAACTATTTGTAGTTCGAGCATCTCTTTGCCACTGTCCGTTAGTAACTGTATTTCCGAAGTCGATAACAGCAACATTTGACCACTCCGACAGACGTCTTTAACATTTTGCGAACGACGCACCGAATACATTTCACCCGAATGTACCATATGACAAGTAGGCACCTGACCCGAACGTGGCCACACCGTTAAACTTACACCCACCGGAAACTCTTCCGGCACAATGCCAGTCAACCAAATCACCAAATACTCCGTATTAGCTTCGCTCTCGCCAAACTCCGGATATTCCTGCACATCAATGCCGCACAAATCTGAGAGACGAATGCGCGTACTCATCACTAACAGCGGCAGAAAATCTTTGAATTTGCTGCTTCCCAAATCGGTAATCTTATCACGTATGAGATAGAGCAAGTGGCATTTGCTAATGCCACAATGCGCCAATTTCGGATCGAGAAAAAAGTTTTTACATTGGCGTGGTGCAATACGCTCCATGGGCAACATGCTGTGATCGACGATCAAATGTTTATTGAAATCGGAAACGAAAATCATGCGTTGACATGAAGACTCTGGGCACTTGATCGGTGCTCGTGGAATTGTCAATTGGCATGCGGGAATCGGTTTCATGTTGATAAATCTACCTTTGGCAAGTAGAAGATCCGCCGCCATTATATTAGAGCATGTGATGAGCTGAAATTGTGGTGGCGGCTCAGTAGATTGCGGCGTAAACGTTTGATGATGAACGCTTTGGAGACGTTCCCCGTTAGGCGGATTGTAGAAGGCGCGATGTGTATTTGAAAGTTGGGCCATAATATCAATGCTCGGTTTTTCGGCTGGCAGATCACAAGAACTCAGCTGATCCAGTTGCGTTTCAATACCTAATGGCTTCATTGACTGATCAGTTGTTGTTGGTGGATCCAAATTATCTGCGATGTCTAAATATTTTTTTGATTGATCAAATATTGGCTTTTCGCTTATGTTTGGCGTGCGCGGATCTTCCTGAAAAGTCTCCAATACCTTCTGCATCCGTAAATCAATACTGGGGCACGCTTTCTTATCCGTGTTTGACATTATCGTACCAGGTGCTGGTGTCGTCAAACCAGTTGCTCGCATGACAAAATATTCTTGCGGTAAATATTTAGCTGGCAGTTCTGTCTTAATTGTGCTTGCCAGTGTGGGTTCTGACTCAGTGGAGGCCGAAACGGTGCGTGTTTGATTCGGTTGAGTTTGCGTTTGTGTCATTGGCTGGCGACGGTCGTTCTTAGCTTCGCAGGTTCTTTCCTGACAACCTGAATAAGCTGGAAATTGGCCTAATGCAAGTGGCCCATAATTGCGTAGATAACTTACAACGAGCTCGGCTGGTTGAGCTGTATTGCGTGTCTCAAAGTCGTGCAGTTTCTTCGTGGATAATGATTCTTGCGGTGGACAATTGCGACTGTTGTTAGTAGCACTGGTGCGTTGCGGTTCATGTTTTTCTTTAACGTTGGGATGCATTGTGCCACCTGAGAAGTAGTTCTTCATGCTTTCTGTTGATTCCATAAAACGTAACTCTGATGTATGTATGACGTCCTCATTATCCTAGAACAGAAATTTGAAAAAAGCAATTTAAAAAAACAAAACACTAACACTAATGGTATGAGTTGAGCTGGCGAATTTCAGTTTAAACAAGTAAAGGCAGCGCTATCTTTGGCTGTACCGAAGGCTTTATACCTTTGTTGGTTCCGACAAATTATTAATATATGATGGACTGGCGAACCCATACTTAGTTCGCACCCATAACGGCGAAAAGAGCCGAGGCTATGAAAAGTAGATTTCTGCAACCAGTGGAGCAACTAAATATTATTATGTAACGCGTTCCAAGGCGGGGAGCTTACTTAAAGACAGAACATATTTTTCCAGACTGAAGATATATACACTGATGTTGCCTAGCGGTAACATCAACCTCTGCTAAACCCATGCTACAGGGATAACATATGCCAATAAACTCCCACTTCAGAAGCTGGCGAAATAAGTAAATGCGATTGAGAGGGAATCAGTTTGAGCCTTTTTCCTCCTAAAGTTCATATGGAAATGCAAATGGATTCGGAAGAAATAAACTAAGAATCCACGTTTAGACTAGCATAATGGGGTCTATCAGCTATTCCGACGGAACTGCCTGCGTGTGAATCATGAGGGAAATCAATCGATTAATCGGAATTTGGCAGTGAATTCCGATAAAGTCGGTAGAGATCACAAAACTCTATTACAATTATTTGCCGCCGGCAGCTCCTCCGGAATAGCTGATAGACCTGAAAAATTAACTCAGTTTTACTTACACCAGCTCCAGCTTGTATTGCGTTTTCCTTTCCCCCTCCACCACCACGTTCACAGACACCGTCGCAGGAATTGTCGCAAATATTTGTACGCTCAGTAGTCAATTGTATGCTCTTCGGTGCCTCGATTACCTCCAGTGCCGGTGTACTGGAATCGCGCTGCTGCATCAAGCGCATAAATCCATTTTCAGCACGAAATTGAAACGTAAAATTCGAGGCCGACTGCGGCTGATGATTACTGCCAAAGAAAATTGTCTCCATTTGAATGCGTTCCTGCTTGTTCGGCAAGTATTGATTCATTGACATTGGAAGCGACATTGACATGGACAATGGCGTGGGCTTTGGCGATAATTTCGAACCCATTGTAGTTCCACCTCCTGTAGCCGTAGATGTGACGGTTGCCGTCCCACCTCCGATTATATTCAATGGCAACGGTGGTTGAAATTGCGTTGACACGGCTTGCATGCCATGTGCCATTAGCCGATCAGTATCGCATTGATCTTCGCTCATGAAATCGTGCGATTCTTGCATGCTCAGTTGCTCTTGTGAAATGCTCGATTGTGTTTCCATATCGGCATAGAATGATTTGGGGAAAATGTATGATGAATTCGTTTCAAGTGTTGCAGCCGCCACCGAATGTGTATCAGCGTCCAAGCTTGGTGCAGTAGCTGTTTGGCCCGAAGTCTGAAACGTTCGATGCATGGGCGAAATGTCCCTGTCACGTTGATTGAAGTTCATCTGCACGAAAGATGTAGACTCCTCGCAAATACCACATTGGCCGTCCAGTCGTTCGTTGCAATCACTGCACTGCATATGCTCATTCCCACATAAATAGCCACCAAATGGTGCGGTCTTTGGACCTATTTTGTTTACTTTGCATGTGGCACAATTCATAATTTAGCCCCTCACTTCCCGGGAATATAACGGCAAATATTATCAAGCAACTCCAAACTCTTTTTGTGGAATAACAAACTGATCTTGCACTTATAATATTTATTTAGATATATACTTCGATGTTATAGTAAATATGTATAAAATAAAAGGCGTATAATTTGATAAAAACGCGTAAAATTTTGTGTGCCAAATAAGAAAAAAGTATTTGAATGATTGACAGAAGAGTTTGACTTAAAATTACGATGTAGCTTGATTGATCCGACGCTGTTGTGATTTGAATGCGAGGCGGCAAAAAAATATATATATCGAACAGGAGCTTTGCGTAAGTACTTACCGATATCGATAATTGCTGTGCACGTTAATCCTCTATTCAGTTGTCTTCCACTTGCTTTTAAAATGGGCCCAGAATAGCTGGAGCATATTCGTTTGGACCATTTCTTGCACACAGGTTTACTAACAACGCTCATCGCTGCTTCCACGAAAATCGAAGTAGATTAATGATTTTAGTGTATAATAGCCCAGTACTAAAAAACGGCCGCGAGAGAAGCAATCGAGGCGTTCATTACACATCACACTGTGCACTTTAATCTATTTAACCCCTACATCGAAAGCAGGGACAACACTGATAGCGACCGGAAATTATAGACATATGTTCGAGATATTATTGTGTTGCTTTTGATTCTTCTTATTAGTTGTTACTTTGTTTGATTTTTTAGTTCAACCTATTTCTGGACTGTAGACTATTTAACTAGCTCGGGTCTACAGAAAAGTTAATTCAGCTGGACAAGCTCCACCGCCTAGAGCATTGCAATGTTGGCCAATCGATTGCATGTACAAGAGATTTAGACTAGAAACGCAAGCTAAGTAAGCCGAACGAAAGTAGAGTTGCGAAAAACAAGTATTTATTCATAGACATCAAGTTAAGACTGCACTCTTCACTTAAATATAATTTGCTTATTACCTAAAAATTCGGTATGGTCTGATAATACAGTTAATAAGCATCACCCCATCTAACCGCTCAATTCCAATGACATCTGCTTATTTTATAATACCAAAGAACATAGATTTATGTTATTGTTAACATATGTAGAATAATCATCTTAACTAGTACATATATATATAATTATATCCCATGGTCGAAATTCGACCACCTTAAATTAGTTTAAGTTATCAAATCCTCTGTTCATATTTTTTCAAGCACTGCCTAGAGGCCGAAATATTTGAATATTTCAACAACAAAAAAATTGGATTTGATGGACATACCAACAACATAGTTAGACTTATAATACATACATATAATGGTTACTTTAACCCAATATGCTCAGTGGGTGAAAATATGTCCACCGTTTAGACATAGTTGCCATACTGTAATTTTTTGGTTATTAGTATACAGGCAGTGCTTTTTGCAATCCCTTTACAGGAGAAAATTACAACATCAAATTAGCAATTCCGACTCAACGAAGCACCTTGCTATTTTGACTCTGCTTTCTTTTTGATTTGAAATTTTGAATTATAAGGCGGCCATGGCTGGTTTGGCATCCCGTTTTAATATTGGAGTTTTATAAACAGTAAAAACTTACGTTTTATTATAAACACTTAGGTTTAGGATGCATCTACATACCCGACCAAAAATAGAGGTCTTGAATACCTTTTAATCTCATTTTAGTTAAAAAAAAAAGTGGAAGTTTCATTGCGCATAAAAAAAAAAAATTTATTATAAGAACAGGGGCCACTATGGCTGTTTTTGAGCCTCATTTTTATAGTGGAGTAAAAATTTTAACTTTGAACTATTGTTTGCAATAAAACGTGCGAGATATGTTGAAAACAATTATTTTACGATGCATCTGAATAACCGACCGAAAATAGTGGCCATGAATACCTTTGAATCTCATTTTCATTATAGAATTTTACAATAAATAGAAGCTTGAATGCGTTTTTAAAAAAACTTTAAATTTTGAATAATGTGAACAACATCGACTTCGGATGCTTTTGAATCTAATTTTTATAATAGAGTTCTATTAAAAAAATCAAGCTTTTATTGTGTTTTCACTAAAAATTTTAATTTTGAACTATTGCTTAAATTTTTGATTGAAAGTAAATGTAGCGTGTATTTTAAAGTTCCTTAAATTTCTCATTATGAGCATGACGCCGGTTTCCGTTTTGGGTTTTTTTGTTTTGGATATACAGACAGTGCTGTCAATTTAGCAATTTTTCTTTGGGTCTGGCTTTTTTGAAACCCATTTAGCAGGGGAAAATTTTTTTTCCTTAACCACAATTCAGACATGTATAAAGACATTTCATATTGACTTTTATAGCATTTCAATAATATTTTGTGATATATATGTATATGACCTGAACTTATTATGTCTTATGGCTGTGCGTATAGGTTTACCTTAAGTCATATATCAATCAGAAAAAAGTAAATTCTTAAAAAAAAATTCATAAAACCATGTAACTATGTAAATATTTATCTTACATATTTTGTTATGGTAAATTTCTAGTAATTTTCTTGCGGTGTTTTTTTTCAAAAAATTAGTTTTCAGAAAGGATTGCTTTAAAAACTTAACAAATTCAAGTCAAGGTAAGAAATTCAATTTAAAAATAAAAATAAAATTATTGTCCGGAACCTGGGCTCGAACTATGGAACGCAAGCGTCTCACCCGAGACGCTTATGCCTGCTTCAGAAAATATTTCCACCATTAGGAGTATACCTACATATCCATATGGCTTTTGAATATGAATGAAATGTTCATTTGGAAGTTCCACAAATTTCTCAATATTAGCGTAACGCCGGTTTCCATATTGGTTTTTTTTTTTTATATAGGCAGTTTTCTCAATTTTTCCTTTACATCTGGCTTTTTTGAGGTTTCAAATATAGGGTCTATCAGCCGTTCTGTCTCATCGGAAAACCCCGATAGAAATAATGAAAATTATCAAAATCCTCTACTGAGTTTCTCGTTCTTTTCTTTAATTTCTTAAAAAATTCATGAAGCTATGTAGGTATTTTTTTAAGTATTTTGTTTTGACAAACTGGAAACATTTTCTGGCGTTTTTTTTTTTGCAAAAATTCGATTTTTTCACTCCAAGATAGAGGTCCTACACAGCAAAATATTGGGTTGAAAATATAATAAATTTAAAAAAAATCATGATAAGAAGTTTTCATATACATTTTTAAAAACAAATTAAACTTAACAAAAAAAAAAAATTTCCGGAACCTGTGCTCGAACCTTTGAATGCAAACGTCGCAGCCGAAACGCTTACCACCTTCGCTACTACTGTACGAGTATGTACAATAACGCAGTCAGATACTGTAGTTGACAGCTTTGGCTTTATGCAGAAAACTTTAATGAATTAATACAAATAAATGAATCATTATTTATTAAGCATAATATGCCTATGCACCGCTCCTGACCCATACGAATATATCAAAATACATTTTTATTGAAATTATGCATGTTTAGATATAGATATACTCTGGCAATTGATTGTATGAAAACAATGTTAGCCTATTAATACAGGGTGGCGCAAAAGTCATCCTCCTATCAGAAAATGCTATAAATTTTGCGATTGGCCCCTAAAGTCAGTTCTGTTTTGACATTTGTGTAGTAAACACATGCGAAATACTCGTTAATAAACAATGTTACGCTACACTGCTCCAGAACGCGGAATATTGCTGACTATTTATTTCGGTCGGTGAAAAACGGTTACTGCGCAAAAGTAATCCTCCTATCAGAAAATGCTATAAATTTTGCGATTGGCCCCTAAAGTCAGTTCTGTTTTGACACTTGTGTAGTAAACACATGCGAAATACTCGTTAATAAACAATGTTATGCTACACTGCTCCAGAACGCGGAATATTGCTGATTATTTATTTGACCAATAATCGGTCGGGGCCAAACGGTTACTGTGAATGGTGAGCGCTACAGAGCAATGATCAACGAGTTCTTTTTGCCGCAACTTGATGAATTGGGATTGGAAAACATGTGGTTCCAACAAGACGGTGCAACAGCACACACTGCTCGTGCCACAACCGATATGCTGAACATCGGAAGCTTACTTTTGCGCCACCTTGTATATAGATAATGGTAACTTTAACTCAATGTGGTCAGTGAGTGAAAATATGTCCACCGTTTAGACATGGTTTCCATATTGCAATTTTTTGGTTATTAGTATACAGGCAGTGCTTTTTGCAATGCCTTTACCGGAGAACATTACAAATTCAATTTAGCAATTCCGACTCAACGACGCACCTTCCTATTTTGACTTTGCTCTCTTTTTGATCTGAAAATTTGAATTATAAGGCGGCCATGGCTGGTTTGGAATCTCATTTTAATATTGGAGTTGTATGAACAGTAAAAATTTACATTTTATTATAAACACTTAGGTATTTCAGGATTTTAGGATGCATCTAAATACCCCACCGAAAATAGTGGCCATCCATACTTTTGAATCTCATTTTCATTATAGAATTTAAAAGTTTGATTGCATTTATAAAAAAAAATTAAATCTGGAATTACGTGAACAACAACGACTTTGGATGCTTTTAAATCTCATTTTTATTATAGAGTTCTATTAAAAAAATTAAGCTTTTATTGTGTTTTCAATAAAAATTTAAATTTTGTACTATTGCTTGCAATAAAACGCGCGAGATATGTTGAAAACAAATAGGTATTTTTTTTAAGATTTTGGTATAGTTCAGTATAGGGGATGTAATGTTTTATGTTTAACTATATAGTTGTTGGTAAACCGGAAAGAAGCAAAGCCTAACAATTATAACATTCGCCACATCTCAGCATGCGGTTATTACTCATTTAGATCAGGGGGAGCGAGGTCTCTCGGGGCCCGTCTTTGCGGCTAACAAGCAGTGGTTGGGGGATTCGCGACCTCTTCCTTAAGATCTCGATCATTACATGGTTATTACAGACCCCCTATTTTATTTTAGAAATCACAAAAATATTTTATACCCGTGATTACGGAAAGGGAAGAGACCTAATGAAAAGTTGGATGGTATGATGGATTGTAACTGATTTATATACGAATACGGAAACTACCTATGTTGTACACTGTGAGCGGCTAGGGTGTACTCGCGCTCGGGCTTCCATGCCCTCCCTGCCTCGACCTTTTATGCGCATTAGAAAATAGGTTAATAAGGCCCCCTATGGTACCTCTTACCTCCTCACATAATTACCCGGAAAACTCTTGTTACGAAATTAGAACTGCATCATTTTAGGATTTCAAGATTTCATATATATAATATTTCATTTTTCATATAATACATCTTAACATATCTAGTACACTATATTAGCTTATGTATTAGGATTCCTACGTGTATCCTAACTGAGGTCACTAAGTTTAACCTTTGCTCTTAGAACTATATGTCATTCCCTTGTTACTTTTTAATCATACAAAGAGAAATGAGACTAACTCTTAATTGTGAATTCATAAGTACGAACATTAATTTTTGGGGCTACCCATTTTTGACCTGCATCAACATTTCCATCTATACCTATGTAGTCATTGAACCTCATCTAGATACTACAATAATTAAAAGCGAAGAGACTTACATATGTACCTAAATATATGCATACGGGCGACCAAAAAAATAGGTAACCGAAGTGGGAGAAAAGAAGTGAGCAAGAAGCCGCAAGGAGTTATCTATGCACGTATGTATGTATGTACAAGCGTATGTGCGCGATCGCTTATGGGAGCGACGAATTAGGTGTGACTTTTCGACTACCTTAAAATATGTACAGTGAACTAGAGATATTACTAACATTGTAAGCTACGAAAATTTCACCATGTGACATATTTTTACCTCGCTTCTTTCTTTAAGCTAGAGCGTACATGAAAATGGATGGTTTGGAAATAGGCAAAATTATTATTATTTTAATTTTTAATTTTTTTTTTTTGAAAAATTAAATGCGGTATACAGTAATAAAATGATTTCAGTACTTACATTTGATATTGATGATGCGTAGAAGGCCTTCCATGCTCGTCGTTGTTGTTATGCTAAGGTGTAATGTCTATTATTAAATCGCTTTAATTTTTCCATTCCCACCCGTAATTTCGTTGCGTCAAAAACTGTATCCCAGCATTTTCATCTAACTTAGTGGTATGCGGGAAACTCCTAAAAACCAAACGATCGAAGCTCTATGGCGGCGATTCTAGTTTTTTGGATGCAAGCTGTTTAGCGCTACTGCCTTAAGTAAGTATGAGTGTGTGAGCATAAATTTGCCAACAATCAAAGATATTGCAGATGCAACTATTTTTTTTTTGACATCATTCCTTTTACCAAAATTTATCTATACTCTCTTTGACATTATCATGAAAGACTTTTTTTTTCTTTTTTTTTTTTGATCAACAAAAAAACAGTGTTAAAGAGGATAGTGTGGAAACATGTGGATGGTCATATGTTTCTGAAGTTATGTAACATTTGACTTAATAACTCCAATCAAATGTACTAAGTAGTTATTCCCTTAGTTCTACTTTAGGCTGCTTAGGTTAATTTCAAATGAATGCTCCGTGTAAGTTTAGATACTATGAGCGTGACTACCGAATAAATTTTGGTTTCCCTTCTACCCTAATGTAGGCTGATTTCAAACAAAAAAATAAATTTTCGCCTTTAGCAATTTTTAACCCGCTCGACGATTGACTCAGTGTTGCAGTTGGATCTGTTTATTTCCCTTGACTTTTGTCGCAAGAACTTGACCGCTGTAAGATTCGATGTCATTGTAGGTGGAGGTTGAACGTTGCTGGGAAGGAATAGGCTTTTATATCATACATCTCCCGGTACCAAGGTGGCACGTGCGTCACCTCCGAGCTAATAGATGTCTTGTATTTGGGTAAAACTGCGTAATGCAGAAGGAATTTCCTGATCTGTAGAAGGTAATTGGTTTTTAAAAACCTCGAAACTTTTTTCGCCTTTCATGGCAAATAAAAAAATTACTTTTAAAAGGATAATCTTACCGCTCTTGAATGCGTTGAGAAAGTTGGTTGTCTAAGCTTTATGGAGGGCGAGTAGTTTTTTTTGAGTTATATTTTTTAATTTTATTTTATTCTTTATATAATATTATTGGTTTAGGGAGGAAAAGAAGGTGTGCGGAGCACATGTTAAATAGGGAGCCCTTTTCTAATATTTATTTAATTATTATTTTATTTTATTTGAGTTATTTGTTCTATATAGAACGGGGTGCGGCGCACCTGTTACACCTTGTATGTATTAATTGGGGGCGAACACTGTTGGCTCTGAGGCATTTCACGGGATTGGCTTCCTCATTCTCGCTTTGAAAAACCCCCCATGCACATATTGCATAGGGGCGATGTTTTGGGAATAGTAAATTATTGAATTATGAGTATTTTTTATTTGAGTTATTTGTTCTATATAGAACGGGGCATGTGGGACACATTTACACTTTGTATGTATTAATTGGGGGCGAGCACTGTTGGCTCTGAGGCATTGCACGGGAGTGGCTTCCTCATTCTCGCTCTGAAAAACCCCGCTTGGGGATTACAAAACATAAACTATATCTTTGGGATATTTCATATGCTGCTTGCGAATTACAAGAGAGTGCAGCGTAAATAAAATAGACTAAATAAATCGTTATAGCTTATGTCGCTTAAACATTGGTTATTTCTTCCTTTATTGTTTACGATGTAGTATGCGTTTTGTACGTTACTGTATATAACAGTATACAAGTGCTTTACAAGTAGACTTTGATAAACTTTTTAGTTTCACCGCACTTTAAAAAAAAGATGTATGCTCTGCTCGCTGGTCAATTAGGAAAGAAAGATCATAGTCACCGGATGTTGTTCGACCACTTGACAAATCACTGTGCAGGTCGAGCCAAGTGTTATATCCGCCATATGATAATGACGTTTACGCATCGGTATAACAGTTCGACCAGTTTTGTTTCGATACATTTTATATGGCATCATTTTTATTTGTAGGAGATTTGACTTGTATGCACTTTTTCAGTAGATTTCACTTGGTTCTCTATGCGATTACATGTAGGGAGTTGCTGATGCCAAAACGACACTGAAAATAGGGTTTTTTTCTGTGTTGGGTTTTCTTTACTCCAAATACGTAGCTACTTTTCAGAAAGTCCATTACAGGGTCGGCAACTCTCGCTCAAAATCAAATTGGCAGACGCGCCGACGCCGGTGTATACTAACTCAATTTGCTTAATGAGTAAGAGAATGAAAATATGTCTACCTTTTGGAGAGCAAATGAAATATGACTTGGACACACCGACGCCACTACTACTGCAAAGCGCCATCTGTCATATTATTTTTACACACGTTCTTATGTAACGCATTATTTTAAGCGCGTCATAGCTACATGGCTACAAACCACGAATGCCGCCGTCGCCAGATTAAATCTATTTCTATATAAAGGGTGTTTTTTTTAGGGGTATAGAACTTCGAATTGAAATAAAACACAAGAAAATCGTTATTATTATCATTATGCCATTAATGTTTAAATATGATTTCGGGCATGTGGCCGCCGCGGCTGGCTCGAATAAAGCCAATTCTACAGGTCCAATTTTCAACCACTTTTTCGAGCATATGGGGCCGTATGTCGGCAATAACGCCACGAATGTTGGCTTCCAATTCCCCTAACGTTTCTGGTTTGTTGGTGTAGACGAGCGACTTCACATATCCCCAAAGAAAATAATCCAATGGTGTCAAATCACACGACCTTGGTGGCCAATTGACAGGTCCATTCCGCGAAATTATGCGCTCATCGAATGTTTCCTTCAATAAATCGATTGTGACGTGCGCTGTGTGGCATGTAGCGCCGTCTTGTTGGAACCACAACTCATCCACATTCATGCCATCCAATTCGGGAACAAAATAGTCGGTTATCATGGCTCTATACCGGTCTCCATTAACGGTAGCTGCCTCTCCAGCATTATTGCGGAAGAAGTATGGCCCAATGACTCCACCAGCCCATAGAGCACACCAAACAGTCAGTTTTTGTGGATGTAATGGCGTTTCAAGGGTCTCATGTGGATTCTCTTCACTCCAAATGCGGCAATTTTGCTTGTTGACGTAGCCATTCAACCAAAAATGAGCCTCATCACTGAACAAAATTTTGCGATGAAAATCAGCATTGAAATCAATCTCATTTTCGGCCCATACACCAAAATCACGACGCATTGCATGGTCTCGCGGCTTTAATTCTTGCACAAGCTGGATCTTGTAAGGTCGCAAGCCAAGATCTTTGCGCAAAATCTTCCATAAAGTTGATGGACAAAACTCCAATTGCTGTGCACGGTGGCGAATCGATTCATTCGGGTCCTCTTCAACACTTTGCTCTACAGCGGCAATTGTTTCTTCGGTGCGCACTGTTCGACGTCTCTGCGGATGCGTATTATCACATAGAGTAAACGTAGTGCGAAAACGATCCATGGTTAACCGAATTAATTGCTCTGATGGACGATTATGTCGACCATAAAATGGACGGAGCTCACGGTAAACTTCGCGAACTGAACCATTATTTTCGAAATAAATTTGCACGATTTGCAAGCGTTGTTCTTTTGTCAACCTGTTCATGATGAAATGGCAAACCAAACTGAACATAAATGACATTAGAGTTGCCAGATTTGACCACAAAATGCCAGTTTTATCTCTATTCGAAAAACAAACCTGTAAAAAAAACACCCTGTACATATTTTGATTGAAAAAGATTTAAGCCTGTATTTTCAAGTTACTTAAATTTCTCAATATGAGCATGGCGCCGGTTTCCAATTTGGTTTTTTTGTTTTAGATATACAGACAGTGCTGTCAATTTAGCAATTTTCCTTTAGATCTGGCTTTTTTGAAACATATATAGCGGGGGAAAATTACAACTTCAGTATATGGTTTTCTGGTTTTTTTTCCCTTTATATTGACTTTTATAGCATTTCAATAGTATTTTGTGATGTATATGCGTGTGACCTGAACTTATTATTTCTTATGGCTGTGCGTAAAAGTTTACCTTAAGTCATATATCAATCAGAAAAAAAAAATTTAAAAAAAAATTCATTAAACTATGTAACTATGTAAGTATTTATCGTACATATTTTCTTATGGTAAATTTTTATTAATTTTCTTGCGGTTTTTTTTTGAAAAAAAATTGGTTTTAAGAAAAGATTGCTATAAAAACTTAACAAATTAAGGTCAAGGTAAGTAATTCAATTTTATAAAAAAAAAGAAAATTTCCGGAACTTGGGCTCGAACCATGGAACGCATGCGTCTCACCCGTGACGCTTATGTCTGCTTCAGAAAATATTTCCACCATTAGGAGTATACATACATATCCATATGGCTTTTGAAAATGAAAGAAACGTTCATTTAGAAGTTCCACAAATTTCTCAATATTAGCGTGACGCCGGTTTCCATATTGTTTTTTTTTTTTTATATACAGGCAGTTTTCTCAATTTTTCCTTTACATCTGGCTTTTTTGAGGTCCATTTAAGGGGAGAAAATTACAATGAAATGATGGCTTTCTGGCTTTTTTCCTCAACCACAACTTAGACATATTTAAAACACATTTCATGTTGATTTTTAAGGAAGGTTATCATCTTAACTGGTCAAATTTAGTCTACATATGTAAGGGTTCGGGTTATATGTCTGCCCTTTGACAAATTAAAATATTTGAAGAAGAAACCAGTTGATGTCTTCAGGAAAATTAACACGATTTCTATTCTATATATGTCACACTGTTCCGAACTACAGATTTTCCATATAGGGTAACTACTGTGTGGAATTGAACGTATTTCGCACCAAGACTTTTCTGGAGGTCTATCTGGGAATATAGAGCACATTTTTTGTTATTGTTGCTGCTGTTACAGATTTAAGGCACTTGAAAAATAAAACCAATTGAATTATAGTCGATTTTCTCGTAATCACTTGGCGACTTATGAATAAAATATCAAAATAAAAATTTTAAATGAATTTTAACTTGTCCCTTGCAAGATAGCAGGCAATTTTTTCTGCTTGCTTATTTTTTTGTTGCTTTCGATTCAAACAAGCAGATAAATTGTTATCTAGCACCGAGATGATGAATAAAAAACGGCTAATATCAACTGTGATATGTTTTGAGTTTAAACTTTACCTGTGTAAATTGCAAAGAAATGTGTTCTTAAGTACCAAATATTGACCGTGAACTACAATGCTAGATCGGTAATGTAGTACAGATTTTTGCATTGTTGTTTGCTTTATTGCAATGTTGAACACCAATTTTACAGGTTTGTAAGCTCAATACACAAAAACACTTTGAAATTTTTTGAAAATATTGAATTGCTTTGAAATCATCAATTAGATATCAACACACTTACGACAACCACTTGAAACTGTCAGAAAGAGCTGAAGATACTCGAAAAAAGTTTAGCATATACATATATGTTTATTAGAGCATATCTATAGCTGACAAATATATCATAAAGGGTGTTTCTATGAGAGTGGGTAAGAATTTTTTACTAATGGCATGAAAATCGAAACAGTCATTTTTCAAAAGATGTGTGTTTAATTCCAAGCTCAGGTAACATAATCTATGAAAAGCTTTGGAAGTAACGTCAGTGACATAAATTCGCATGTCTAACGCGAATTGATGTCAAAATAGTTTGAGAATTAACGCCATTGACAATATACATTTGGGAAGTGGATTAATGTCCGAGAAGCTGAATATTATACAAGCTTTATTTTTATAGTAACAACAAAATTGCGATGGTAGCGTATTATCTTACAAATAAAAATGAATGTGTGTACGAGCGTACTTATCGTATGCGTATTTTATAGGCGTATATTTATGAAATTTTCAAAGTATATTCTTGGGTTCACTCGGTACAGTATGGGCTTTATATACTTTGGAAAAGTGGGCGGTGTCAACCCCCCAGGCTATATACAATTTTAATTTGTCACAACTCTGAAAGTATTTGGTCTAAATTAATGATATTTGGATATACGTGTTCTTTAGTCAAGTTAACTTTGGCGGACGTCTAAAGTCTATTGTCAATCTCGAAGAAACTTTCACGATAGGTTCAGGAGTTCGCTTAGTGCGACACAGTTTTTGGAAAACCGCCATGTTATATAAAGTTGCAATTCGGCAAAGCTAGGAATTTATTTGGTTCAAGTTAATGATATTTTATACATTGATATTTGTTCTATGCATTAGTAAAATGTTGGAAAGACCAAACAAAAGTTAATTCGCTTTATCTTCGAAGCTAAGTACATATCAGTACCCGCAAAGGAATAGAAAATTTGAGATCTACAGGAGGTGTTAGAAGAAAATGAAGCGGGTAACAAAGCGGGGAAGACAAAAGTAGAAAGAAAAAGGAAGATATATGGATAAATGAAGAGGAAGCGTCAAATGGGTAAGTCAAATTTTGGCAGGACCACGTCTAACCGGTCTGCTATTACACAGCTTTACACACATTCTGTCCTATGAACTAAATATACTTTTTCGGAAAGGGGAGAAAAAAAAACACGTTAGAATTTTTTTTTTATGTATAAAGTATAAAGCTCGTAGTGTCCGTCTGTCCGCCCGTGGGAAAGACTTTGGATCGATTTTTAACCCTTCTGCAATTCAATGTTTTATCTGTCATACCAGTTGTAAGCGTTGTAAAAGTCATAAACAGTTTAGTGTTAGAAAGTTACTATTGATAAACTACAAATATATGGAGTAGGATGGGTCGAAAAACATCGGAACGCTTTAGTAGTTTAAAAATTTGGAGTTCCTTCAAATTATGAGGGTCTGCCTGCGAAAATTCAGCTCGATTGGATCACGGAAAAAGGGTTAAAAATCGATCCAAAGCCTTTCACACAGGCAGAAAGACGGACACTAAGAGCTTTATAATTTATACATAAAAAAATGCTGACGTGTACATGAAAATCACCGATACACGTGTATTTTTATTTTTTCTCCCCTTTCCGAAAAAGGATATTTGGTTCATAGAAAAGAACTACAGCTCGTTTCTGTAACGCAGTTAACGATGTATATAATATTTAAATTAACGATGTATATAATATTTAAAAAAAATATGAAAAGTTATTTCCTTTTATTTAACTTTAAAGTCTGCTTGCTCTAATGGAAATACCCTTTACACTAAAACCCTCTGAATAAATGTTATTGACTTGAAAAGTTAGAGTATACCTAACTTCAAGTTTACAAATTGAAATTCACACCTAGTGAATTGACTCCCTGAAGTTATAATAATAAAATCAAAACTACCTCCGTCATATCGGTATTCCTATAATAAAAGGGATGATTTAGTTGAATTTTCGGAAAAAATGTATAAATGCAAATAGTTACCTTATTGTCAGAGATAATTCCAAAGCTTTTCGCATGAATTGTTTCCATTGAACAAGTATTGAAATTGTCGTGATCGGGTTATGAAATTTTTACCAGTTACACATTATCTTCATCTTTGTTTTCACTAATAAAACCATTGCATCTTTAGTTTTCAAAAACCATTACGCTAAAATTTTATGTTTTCGACACGCCCCATTGTACTTGGTTATATTATGCTTAGGCGAATGGCTACAGCCAACACAAAGTCAGTACGTTATTCGCGTGCACACCACCAATTAAGCATAACCAGACGCACCGAATACGTTGTGCGTAAACTTTTCATAGTTTAGCTGAGTTCGGAATGATTATTTAACAGTCCGTCCAGCTACAATTTCGCCAAACCACTTGTCAGTTGAAGTTTTAATAAACTATATTCTAGGTTAGAAATCTGAGCCACTTTGCCTGCAGTCTTGGGCATCGACAAAAAATGTGGATCGACTCCTCTCCTCACTTAACAGCTTCTGCATAACGAACTTATTAGTCCATAGTATATTTGTAAATAAATTAATAAATTAGGTATACTCCTTAATTACCCTAGGAGATTTCCTGATGGTGTGCGGACGTAGTTATCGGCCTCGTGTATGTCCACCTTATCAGCTATTTCCATCTCTTTACTATTGCAGTATCCAGGGACTCAACAGAGAGAAATATTGAGATGATCCAAAAACGTTAGCGAAGTTCGGAGCCTTTGCGCCATATCGTATATTATCACGTTCGATTATAATGCCTTTAAAGCCGCTTGGCTATCAACGAATATCGTGACGCTGGTATTGTACTCTCCCGCGTAAATCAGTTTTGACAGCGTTTAGTCAATTTGTCATACCATCTAATATCGTTGTGTGTTCATAGTTAGCTGACTTCCACATGCTGGATTCCCTCATTCTGAGAGCTCCTTTTGCTGCCAAACCTTCAACGATCACTTTCAGCAGCACGTTCAGCTCTTCCTGTTGTACACACCGCTAATTATATAGGGAGATAGTCCCGAGCTTTTCCCGAAGGCTCTTGCAAGTTTAATACACTGTCAGAGCCTACTTTAATATCTCCCCGACATTCCTTAGCATTCCACCAGCGCTATGATTTATCAGTGCCCGGTAATGATATCAAAGTCGTGCTTTTAAGCCATCATGGGGCGGGCGGGGTTTGGCTCCATCTCGGAAAGTCCAGTATCCTCTATGAGACTTTGCTAAATGGCTTTAGGCTGATAAACTTTGCTGGTGACCGAAACATAGTCATATCCAGCACCAGGCTAAAAAAAGAAACATCCATCAAACCAAAAGGCTGTCCACCAACCGAAAAGCACGCAACCAAATGGACGTCATGCTTAAAGCATTTTAGATGTTCGCACTATTCAGAAATGGTGAAATCCTATTAGATCTGCAGCTTCTGAGGTACAATTTACGGGTTTTCAAGTACAATTTATATTTTCTGAAGGACAATTGATGGTTTCTGAAGTACAATTGACTATTCTGAAGTACATTTTACGATTTCTGAAGTACACTTGGATTTGAAAGGATTTTCAATAGTTTCTTTAATACCGCGTGTGGCTAGGTTGCAGGGCCATATTTAGTGGAGGTTTAAGGTGTCTGACTTTGATGTCAAAATTGAATGCGTCCTTGCTGATTTCACTCATAGCACATGGCGTAAATGTTCCTGTGCTTTAGTTACTCAAAGTTTAGTGAAAGTTCATACGTATTTTCACCGTTTTTCAATCACCTAAATTATTACACCCTCTTTTCTTTACACCTTACTCAATATTTTTTTTGTTTAAGTATTCATAAAACACGCTCAATTCCAAGAATAATAATTTTTAACATTTTAATTTTTATGAAAATTATCATGTTATCATTTTTTAATTAATTATTAAAATTTGTTTTAATTAAGCAGAGTAAGAAAAGTTTTTAGAGACAACCGCCATAGCTTTTCTTATAGATCCATTTCGGAAGTTGCTACGCTTCTTCATTAGAGAAATTTTGGCACGCATTGCTAAACATTAAGCTAACAATACGTTGGTGTTGATGTCATCTAAACTCCTAATTCTATTCTTCTTTTACCATATGCATGAACAAACCCCGCCATGTGGCAGTTAGTAGTGTGATCATGATGGATTTTTTGACAGATCTACTTTATCATCAACAGAACTACCTTACCGCATGCTCTCTGATTTGTTATTGCTTTTTACTTTTGTTTTCGTGGGTGGGGATGAAAAAAATGCCTAATGCACCGTAGCTGATGCCGTCGCACCAGCCGTGTGTCTGTGGACTAAAAAACTTCCCCAAAATTTAGAACCGTCGCCCATCCCGGGACCACTTTCGTATTGCTTCAGGGTGGCGTTCCATATTTCTCATTCCTTAAGAGCCTTCTATTGTACCTGCGTCCAGGTCCCGCTTTTTTGCTCTGAGTGTAGTTTCTACAAAGTTGGTGATTTCTTTCCACACTTCCGGAACGCTCAAAAATGTTTCTATGGTGTTATCGGCAGTAATTTGGGCAACCCTTAGTTCGAGCACTTGTCGCTCCTCGATCCATCTTGAACATTTGAAGAATGTGTGTTCAGTATCGTTTTCGTGTGCAGCTCCATACCCGCACTTCGCATCTTCCACTTTTCTCATTCTAAATAATTCCTTTCAAAATACCCATGCCCGGAGAGCATTTGAGTAACGTAGTAGTTAAATTCGTCAAAGGTTCTAGTGCTCCATACCTTAACGTCAGGGATAAGTCTTGCTGTCCATCTGCCTCGGTGTTCACTTTCCCAGCGCTCTTGCCAAAGTCTAAACGTTTCCTCGCTGAGTTCTTGGTGAGCGACTCTTATGAGCTCCTCATCCGTGCGCTTTTTTGCTTCCCATAGTCTTCTTCCTTGCAGCGCTAATAGATCGATGGGGATCGCTCCGGTTATCGCCTGAACGGCTGGCCCTGATATGGTTCAATAAGCGGAGGCTACTCTCAAAGCTGCTGTCCGCTGTACAGATGTTAAGAGTTTATAGTAGAGTGGACAGGGTAGTGTCCATCAGTAACTTCCGCTTGCTTTCTATAGGTCCTCCGAAGTTTGCCATTAGCCTGCTTAGTAACGATACATGCTTGCATGCCTTCTCTGTCGCATGCTGAATGTGTGCCCAGTATGTTAGGCGGGAATATAATCTTACGCGTAAATAGTTAACTACTTTCTTTGACGTTATAGTTCCGGAGAGGGTTTCGAAACCAACGTCTAACGGTATGTACTTTTTTGTTAAGAATATCAGCTCAGTTTTTTCTGCCGCCAGTTGGAGGCCATGTAGGTCAAGCCACTTTTTGGCGTATGATTACCTGATTGAGCTTCCTGCGTGCTTGTTCTGTATTCTTGGCGGTGATGACTGCGGTAAATGTCGTCTGCGTATCCGAATAAGGAGGTATCATCGAGCATTTCTAGGCTAAAGATTTCATCGTAGCTGACGTTCCATAGGTCAGGACCAAGAATTGAACCTTGCGCTGCTCCGCATGTGACGCTGATGCACCGCGGGACTTCTGAAGTTGTGCACATAAGGCTGCGGTCTCTTAAATAGCTTCTAATTACTTTCTGTAGGTAACATGGGATTCGAAACCGTTTCTCTAAGGCAACCTCCACAAAAGGCTGCCTCCACACTAGTAAAAACGTCCTCAATTGCACCTAAAGTGCTTTTTCCAGGCCTGAAACCGTGTTGTCTGAACTATAGTCCTCCTGCTTGTTTTACGGCGGCTGCAATACGTAGCTTTAGTAGCCTTTCAAAAAGTTTCCCAGCTGAATCGAGCATGTATAATGGCCGGTACGTAGATAGCGAGTTTTGGTCTCCTTTGCCCTTGCCTATTAGTACTAACTGTTGCTTCTTCCGTATTTCTGGGAATAATCCTTCCCTAAGGCATGTATTATACATATCCAGTAGGGCTGCAGGTCGCATTTTTACTATTTCTTTGATGGCTTCTGCTGGAACGCCGTCCGTCGGGGCCTTATTGTTCTTCAAGCTTCGTGCTGCTGCTTGCAGTTCTGCTGTAGTAAATGCTGAAGGTTCTTCGGGCATGTTGATCCGATTTTCACTGACTTCCCTGACTTCATGAGTAGGAAAAAGTTCGTTCACAATGTTATCCATTACATTTTCATCTAAATCAGGTGCCGGCATTCTGGCCCTAATCTTCTTCAGTACTATTGATTTCAACAAGTAGCGCTTCAATGTTTAGTTTCGATGCGTTCCATCTTCGGGTGGTTTTGCTTGTTCCGGCCTTGGCGCTTCTTGTGGGCCTACTTCAAAGGATATATATTGGTAGTCACTGCCCGGTAAATCTCTAGGGACTTTCCACTTTTGTATGATCCCGGATATGCTTTCAGATGTCATCGTGATATCTGGTATTGTTTCTTCGCAGCCTGGTCTCCTAAAAGTTTTTGATGTTCCGGAGTTAATGACTGTTAGTCCCAGCCTGGCAGCCATGTCCAGAACCCGTCGTCCTCTTGGGTTCGTCGTGTCATAGTCTCCGTGAATTAATGTGCAATGCAAGGAAAGTGGACCAAGTTATCCCCAACTTTATAATTTCTTCAGGACTTTTAACCTAAGTTACTTTTCCGTCAGACCGGCTGCGTTCTAAAAATGTGTGTCACAACCAAAACACTTCCGAAAGTCAAATAAAACAAGTAAGGAAGTCTAAGTTCGGTTGGAAGCGAGCGTTATATACCTAGTAGTGATCTGTCATGACATCCCAAATTACGCAGGTTTATTTTAATACTTTTCAGTTCGCATTATAAAGCCAGCTGATTGTTTTCAATAAAAACACTTCTGTTATGAGTTTTGAGTTGTTGTTGTTTTTAGCGAAAAAAACACTCTCCGAAGCACTCCCGGTACGCTCCGGTAACCACTTGCGGTAATGCCCGACTGTCGTGGTGGCGATTTGGTATGACCAGTGGAACCCTCTAGGTCATGTCACCCATCCTTCCGTAATGAATGAGAGGATGGGTAGTGAGAGGCATCATATCCGTAGATCAACCATCGAGTTGCACGTCATTGTCTTTGTGCATATTAGTTGTCTCTTACGACCGGAATGGCTACTTTGGGCATATTCGCACCCCCTAACGCAAAGGGGGCAGTTTTGAGTTTGAAATTAATTTATTTTTATATAAATCGCTGCTCTACCAACCATTGCTAACCACATTTTCGCAAATGTTACGTTTGAAAAATGTCCCAAATATTGGAAATACAGCAGCTGATTTCAAAAATTAATTTATGTTTGTCAAATTTAACCGAAAAATAAAAATATCGAATGAAAATCAGTAGGGTATTAACTATTTTCAATCAAAACTAGACCGCAAACAAATTTAGGGGAAGTAGGCGTGGCGCTGCCCACTTTTCAGCTTCAAAGTTCTGCTATTTTCAAAGGCGATTGCTTGTAATTTCAAATAGATATTTCAATGAAAATTGGTCAATAGTATGTAGTATTGAAATAGCTTGCATAGTTATGGAAATATCGCATTTTAAATTGTTAAATTTTCTCAGAACCATTTTAAAAAAATGGGCGTTGCAATAAGCCGATTTCGCACATTTTTACAATAAACAGTTACCTTTATATATTCAAAATTTTCGCCAAATATAGTTTCGATAAATCAATTTTTGCCGGAGTTGTGACATAAAAAGTTTTGTGGAATGATCCACTATGAAAGGGGCGAGGCCACATCCATTTTCAAAAACTTATATTTTTCGACTTTCTTCATTGACGGACACTTTGACAGTGAAATAGAAATGATATAAAGCTATATTACGCAAAGTTATTGCCTATTGAATATATATACGATCCTTTTCAACATTTTTCATATGAAAGTGGGCGTGGACCTCAACCGATTTCGCCCAATTTCCCCGAACATTTTTCGTATTCTGTATGCTGAATTCCGATTTTTTGAACGGTTTATGATACATGATTAATAATATTTCTAAATTTTACTTAACCAAAAGTGGGCGGTGCCACTCCCATTTTCAACAATTTCTTGAAAAAATTTTTTTTTCTGCCGTAATGTTAATGTACACATCAAATTTTATCCTTATAGGTGTATTATGTTCTGAATAATCATTATACCTTTCATGAACATGAAATGGTATATTAACTTTGGTCCGATCATTGTAACGTTAAGAAATATAAGAGATAGACCCACCATTAAGTATACCAAACTGTCCGTCCGTCTGTTTGAACGCAAACTAGTCCCTCAATTTTTGAGATATCTCGATGGAAGTTGGCACACGGATGTATTTTTGTATTATATTAGACATTTGTCGGATCCGGTATAATCGGGTCACTATAGCATATATCTCCCATACAACCGATCGTTCAAATAAGAGGATTTCTCCCTCATTTATTAAGATTAAAACTTGAAACTTGGTGAGATTTTTTTCTATGGATAGCAAAAGATTTCGTAAAAAAATCACCAAGATCGGAGCTATATATAGCATACATCCCATACAACCGATCGTTCAGATAAGAGGATTATGGTCATTTCTCCCTCATTTTTAAAGATTAAAACTTGAAACTTGGTGAGATATTTTCTTATGGATAGCAAAAGATTTCGTAAAAAAAGTCACCAAGATCGGAGCTATATATAGTATATATCCCATACAACCGATCGTTCAGATAAGAGGATTACGACCATTTCTCTCTCATTTTAAAAGATCAAAACTTGAAACTTGGTGAGATATTTGATTATAGATGGTAAAAGGAAATTAAATGTATTGCTGACAAAGTTTTAGAGAACTTTAAACAATGCGTATTTAAGTTTGCACGTATTCATGAAAGGTATAAAGCCTTCGGCACAGCCGAAGACAGCACCGTCCTTACTTGTTTTTTTTTGTATTTTCCAAAATATTCTGTACATAAAAAGTGGGCGTGGCTATTATCCGATTTCGCCCATTTTACACAGCGCTCGGAGAGGAGTGCCAAGGAACCTGTAAACTAAATTTCATCAATATATCTCAAAATTTACTCAAGTTATCGTGTTAACGAACGGACGGACGGACATGGCTTAATCAATCTCTTTTTTTTCTCCTGAACATTTTGATATACTATATAAGTCAATATCCATCTCGATTCGTTTATGCTGTTACATACCACCGTTAGGCGAATGAAGTTAATATACCTTGATACAGTGAACTCTGACAAATATAAAGATCGAACCCACTCTCAAAATTACTACAAACAAGTACACTCTTCATCTTTTAATAATATTGAAAATATAATTATCAATCTTCTCAAGGTCTACTTGTTAGCAGCTCTTGCATATAAAAACCCAGAGTTTGTTAGTTGATGGCAATCACAATCGAATCGGTAATTTAACAGTACGCTTCAACAAAAAATACGGTCGCATAGAAACGCACGCATAAACCCAACAGAAAAGTGTGCGTATTAGGAAGAAGAAGCTTTTATACAACGCCACCAACAACAACGCAAGAAATATGGTTAGTATGTATTTCATTTACCGTTCATTGCTAGTGATAAGTATAAATGTTAGGGTGCACCTTATTTTGCTGCAAAGGCGCTGAAATTATTTTTTAGGACATAAAAACGTGCTCTGGCTAATGTTTTATTGGACTACAATAAACCACCAAAGCAGAAAAATTTTAGGAAAACGCTGCCAACGGTCAAAAAAAATGCTGTAATAGAAACAATAGGCAAGAAGATAGGGACTACGTTCGGGTAATAACCAAAACTAACACATTCACCAAAAAAGCATTCCTTCACCTTGATCTCAAGACCGTGTAAGTGAAAATATGAATTTACCTTTGGCGCACGTCTTTCCGTTTTCAAAATTCTTTCTCAGATTACGTTTCATTACCTAGCGAACATTTCTAGGGAGTTTCTTACTTTGCAGCTTAAGAAACCAAAACCTTTCCCATACAAATAAGGCATACCTTAAATACATATTATATGATGGCCAATTAAGCACTACATATTGTTTCCACTTTAGCACTTTTTCACATTAGCACTTGTGGCGTGTGCAACCTTCGGCGTCTCCATAGCAGATGTTTCACATTTGGTCAAACACTACATACAACCAAATCTGGTGATGCAACTCAGTCCAGCAGCGATGACGAAATTGAGTCCAAAGAGTGGTCGTAGCAATGGCGAACGAGTTGTCACAACCATTGAGCAGCAAGAACTGCAAGAGCTGCCAACACAAATAGAGTATTTGCAACCGGGACAAATGCCTTATGGATTTGAAGTTACTAAAGCAAAAGTGAATGATATCGCTGGAACTAAAACAATCAAGATGATGATGCCATCGCATCCATCGCCATCATTGCCACCAATACCATCGGTGGCGGAACAACCACCAACTCTGCCACCTTATATTAAGCTTTTGCCACCGGCACTAAATGGCCGTCAATTGAATACCCCAGTCATACAAAATGTTCTGCCAATGATGAATGAATCTCAGCGCAATCCAGAAAGGAACACAACGAATGCACTCAGCGTTCCAGCTTCAAGTATGCAAATGCGCGCACAAAAACAAGAACGTACACCATCAAGACAATATTTAATACCAAAGGAACAAAATAGGCAAGATAAAATATCCCCGAACCCCGCAATTCACACCCCACATAATCAATATTTGACGCCAGCAACAATGCCTAGCCATGAGCAAGAACTGCAAGAGCAATCAGCACCATCACCACAGTACTTGCCACCTCAACAGCAGGCACTCGACATGCCTCCAAACCGAAACTTGCCCCCACAATTCCTTACATACGAAGTTCTACAACAAAGCCAACCTATGCCACCCTCATCATACTATCTTCCGCCTCTAACAAAAACTTTAAAGCAAAACCCAACACAACGCGAAACACTCAGTCAATTTGGTGAAGTAGAGAATGTAGCCGAAGCCGCTCAAGAAGCCATAGAAATGTTTGATGAACAACTTTTGCATCAGCCAATGCCTTCACCAAATGAGGAAGCGCCCGCATACAATTTTGAATATCTTCCGACACAGTTGGACAAAACTCAAAACATCGCATCTAGCCAACTCAACCTTCAACAACGGGCAGTGCAAATGGCACCTGCTGATTTCGTACGCCAACATAAACAGTTGATGCTGATGCAAGGTGATGTGGCCAATATTTCACCGATGTCGTTTACCCAATTTCATGTGAGCAATGCAGACCCTAATCTACAAATAGCCTCGTATCCTGTGCCAGCCCATTTGTTATCAAGCGATGGCTATCATTATCACAATGCCGGTAACAGCAATGAACTCAACAGTGGGGATAATGCGGTGGGACGCTTCAGCGCGAGGCAATAAGTCCAAGACACTCAAATAGCTTGTTAAGCGTTTATTGTTTAAGATAATGTTTAATAAATGGATAACTAGAATGTAGTCAAAATTATTATGTGGCGATCGTGAAAATCTGCTCGAAAGTGGATTAACCAATAAACTCTTCGACTGTGAGCTTGTGTCTATCTCACAGTACCCTAAAAGTGAAGAACTTTGTTTACTACTAGTGAACCCGGCCACGCTTCGCACCGTTTCAGAACTTGTAATAGACTCAGTCCGATTTTACTCATTATATCTCCCATACCAGATAAGATATGGAACTTAATTCGTCTGATACCCATATTGTATAGAAACATTTGTTCTTGTTCTTTTAAAAGAAAAACAACCATAAAGGAATTAGCGGGTGCAATTCTTTACTTATTTAATTCGTGCTTAGCCGATTAAACGATTTTCGTCGTCCATTCGTATAATATGGCCTAGCCAGCATAGCCGCTGGGTTTTCATTTGATGCACTACATCGACGTCTGCATAAATCATTAAATCTTCTGATGCGTTTCCATTTTCGTTGAAACCTTCCGTCATTCGCCGAACTTTTTGAGTTTTCGTACCCTATTCCTGTTGGCTAGCAGATCTTTTTGTATTTAAAGCTGATTCTAGATATGAAAATGTACTCGTATTGAATACCAGCGACATCGATCAGCCTAAACCCATATGGCGAAGTCTTATTGTGGAGACTCAACTTTCCAACTGTGGCGCCAAACACACCTTCTTTACCAACCCTGGCGTTAAAGTCGTCAATCATTACTCTGATGATATGATGGGGCGCTCTTAGGTGTCCTCCACATCGTATTTTTCTTCCCGCGGTGCATGGAGGCAGATAAACGAGATGTTGAAGAATTTCGATTGTATTCGGATCATGGGAGACGTTTATCCACAGGCGTGTGCGACAGTACTTGGCACCGAGTTCTCTCTCCCACCACAAATCCGACAACGAATTAGCGCTTTCCTGCATGAGGACTCCAGCAAACGTCGAAAGTTCCAATTACCTTATTATTTTCAGCTTCTATTTTCATTCAGCAACCCTCCCTATTAAGGGGACAAACATTGTTGTTGTAATATTGTTGTGTCGCCCTGCCTTGTCAGTCTTCTATCTATCATTGTCATCAACATCTTCTATCAGAAGCCCCATGAAGTTGGTGGGACCCAGTGATAAAAAAAAAATTTTTCAATCGAAGCCTGAAATTTTACACACAATAAATTTTGTTTTAAAAATGTATGAAAAATTCGCGAAAATTTGTATTGAGGAAAATACACAAGTCCCAAACAAAATATTATTACTTAGAAAGCGAGTTTAAATCTACTTGTATGAGGAGAAGGGATAAATAAGAGGATATTTAACAACTGTAAAGCAAAATAATCAATATTTTAATTACTTCTCCTGACTCTACCGTAGATAAGTTTTTAAGTTCTTTAGGGTTTTTTATCTGGAAACCAGCAATTAAAACCATCAACAATTTCAGTCTAGAAATCCAACCAGAATCACTCACGCAAACAAGTGCTGCTTCGGATTGAGTTGGCAATTGAGAATTAAAGTCCACTCTCGAAGAACCAAAATAAATAAATCACTTATGGTACCCGTCCTAGTTTATGGTGCAGAAGCTGGAACACTGACAACATCTGATGAGGCGGCTCAGGGAATATTCGAGAGAAAGGTTCTTCGAAAGATTTACGGACCCTTACGAGTTGCCGATGGCGAGTACCGAAGACGATTTAATACCGAGAACCAAAATATATATGCAGACACCGACATAGTCCAGCGAATTAAAACTGAGCGGCTTCGTTGGCTAGGCCATGTTGTGCGGATGAATGAAGATGCTTGAGCCCAGAAGGTATTCTTATCGGCACCCACCGGTGGTAGCAGAGGAAGAGGGAGGCCACCACTCCGATGGAAGGACGAAGGGAGACCGATTTGTGATCCCGTGGTGTTTCCAATTGGCGTCTATTGGCAGAAAGAGGTAACTATTGGCGAGCTATGGTACTGTAGAAGTGGAAATGGGAGAGTTGCAAAAATCTGTAGCAATTTGTTTAAGTTTTGATATGACGTTTTGTCGCAGCTCTGAAGCGCGTAAAATGCAGTTTAAGAACCTTCTCCATAAATTAGTTTCTGCCACTATATTTTGGCTTTGAAGAAGTGGTTCATAAAATTCAGCAAGCTTAAATAAATTTTTGTCATTTTCTTCTCTGTGGTTTGTTGAAAACCGAAGCGAAATCTATGTTGAGTGAATCGACTATCTATTTCCATTATTATATGATCAATACATAAATGGATAAAAAACAGAAATCTTGAAATAAACATCTAGGTTACATGTTTGTAGAATTTGACTAGATTTGAATCGGTTCTATTTGATTTTAATATCCATGTCTTTTGCATCTTTTCACAGGTTCTCAACAATTTTTCAAAGTAATGTTCGTCGGAACGAATACGTCGTAACTCCACTACAAAGTCTTTTGCGAAATCCGCTACAAGCGCTCAAACTAGATTTATTTTTTGGAGTTCATTACACAAAGGCAGAATGGACTTTTTTAATACTAAGCAATAGAGAAATGTTGAAATTTTATAAATCCTGCAACTTTCGCATAACAAAACTGACACCATAAATTTATAATTAAATGCCCATGATTTTGAGTACTTCTCACTGTCATTTTATTATAAATACTAAATTTGAATAGCTCATAAAACTTTATATCCCAATTTTTTATAAAAATTGAGATTAAAAAGTGTGGAACTTGATGAAATCTGGGTAAATTTTCCTAGGTTTTTAAAAAAGGTTGAAATTTGTTCTTGCATGTTTTTTATTAGATAATGGTCTGCACTTTTATAAAAAGGTGTAAAATATTCTAGTCGCTATCTATTTTCCGCCATTGTATGCTGTGATTAAATTAATGAGGCTGCAAACACTTGCATTTTCAGACCGCCTGAATTCGGATTTTTATAGACGTTCGAGATAAGGGAGTAGAGTGTTTTAGCTTAGCAATTTCAGACAGCGAAAATTACGGTACTATTTCGGTCTGTTATTTTATTACTACCAGAACCAATTTGTACTCATAACTCGAAACCGGTGAATTTTGTAGAAGGTCTGAAAAGATTAGTATATGTACAGGGTGTTTTTTTACAGGTTTGTTTTTCGAATAGAGATAAAACTGGCATTTTGTGGTCAAATCTGGCAACTCTAATGTCATTTATGTTCAGTTTGGTTTGCCATTTCATCATGAACAGGTTGACAAAAGAACAACGCTTGCAAATCGTGCAAATTTATTTCGAAAATAATGGTTCAGTTCGCGAAGTTTACCGTGAGCTCCGTCCATTTTATGGTCGACATAATCGTCCATCAGAGCAATTAATTCGGTTAACCATGGATCGTTTTCGCACTACGTTTACTCTATGTGATAATACGCATCCGCAGAGACGTCGAACAGTGCGCACCGAAGAAACAATTGCCGCTGTAGAGCAAAGTGTTGAAGAGGACCCGAATGAATCGATTCGCCACCGTGCACAGCAATTGGAGCTTTGTCCATCAACTTTATGGAAGATTTTGCGCAAAGATCTTGGCTTGCGACCTTACAAGATCCAGCTTGTGCAAGAATTAAAGCCGCGAGACCATGCAATGCGTCGTGATTTTGGTGTATGGGCCGAAAATGAGATTGATTTCGATGCTGAGTTTCATCGCAAAATTTTGTTCAGTGATGAGGCTCATTTTTGGTTGAATGGCTACGTCAACAAGCAAAATTGCCGCATTTGGAGTGAAGAGAATCCACATGAGACCCTTGAAACGCCATTACATCCACAAAAACTGACTGTTTGGTGTGCTCTATGGGCTGGTGGAGTCATTGGGCCATACTTCTTCCGCAATAATGCTGGAGAGGCAGCTACCGTTAATGGAGACCGGTATAGAGCCATAATAACCGACTATTTTGTTCCCGAATTGGATGGCATGAATGTGGATGAGTTGTGGTTCCAACAAGACGGCGCTACATGCCACACAGCGCACGTCACAATCGATTTATTGAAGGAAACATTCGATGAGCGCATAATTTCGCGGAATGGACCTGTCAATTGGCCACCAAGGTCGTGTGATTTGACACCATTGGATTATTTTCTTTGGGGATATGTGAAGTCGCTCGTCTACACCAACAAACCAGAAACGTAAGGGGAATTGGAAGCCAACATTCGTGGCGGTTTTGCCGACATACGGCCCCATATGCTCGAAAAAGTGGTTGAAAATTGGACCTGTAGAATTGGCTTTATTCGAGCCAGCCGCGGCAGCCACATGCCCGAAATCATATTTAAACATTAATGGCATAAAAGTATCCTTCCAATAAAGCCAAATTGATGGACTTTAAAACGATTTTCTTGTGTTTTATTTCAATTCGAAGTTCTATACCCCTAAAAAAACCACCCTTTATATAGACTTAATATTCCACTAACCTATAATTTCTTATATTCATAAAAATGTACTTTGTCATTGGTCTAAAATAAGAAAATTATAAATCAGAAGCATCAAATGGTATTGTGTTATTCAATCGAAAGTAAAAAAAGTAGTAATTCATTGACGAACGGGGGCGAAAATCTATCCCCCCAACCCCCCTGCCTACGCCACTGGTGGGACCAGTCATTCTAGGAGCATGCCTTTAAATCGTAAGCCTTTAAACCGTTTCCAAGCTCAGCGCACAACCCGCTCCATTGGGAAAGTTGTTGCCGCCCCAACCCCGCAGAGAGCCCTTAAATCGAATACTTCATTAAGCAAACATTAAGCAAACTGAATCCGCTATATTTGTCACTGTTTAAGGAATTTTATTTATTTATTGGGCATTATGCAGGCCACAGTAAAATTCCAATGTTTATGGATGCGCTTGGTAACTTGTTTTCTGAATAAGAGATGTAGCTGTACTGAAACGGTACTTCATGGTGTGGGGAGCAACGTAGAAAGACGTACATATTATAGACATTGAGTAAACGATCAATTCCCAGTTGTCCATAATATATTATAAGCCCCTAGGTCCATACTATTGAAAAATCCACAAATCTCACAAAAGAATTATTATTGTTGTAGCAGTACTTCCAACACACCCTGCTTAGTGGGCACATCCAGCCATGAAATGGGACGTGGAGGAACAAATAGGGTTATACTGATATTGACAGTCCTTTGTAAGATATCAATCCGGTACAAGAACTTTGCGGCACCTTTCCGACTGCCGTGGTAGCAATTACTTTCACCGCAGGACAGTGATCGAAGTGAATTTTAGTCGCCTCTTATGACAGGCCTACCTGGGTATATTCTAACCCCCTAACCCGCATGGGTAACAAAACGACTTTTTTAATGTATATTCTGAGTTTGTCTTCTGTTAAATCATATTTCCATCCATTACAAATAGTACCTCGGCGACCGACCATATTATGGTTGTTTGTGTGTATAGTTTCACTTACCATCAGTGGAGCTTTTCAAAAATAGATTTTAAAAACATAACATAATTCCTTCAATACCATTTTCCCAGAGTTTCTTTCGGAAGCATACTTTTAACGTATTTGGTAGCTTAGCTCTTGAAAATGCCATATATAACATACCATACATGAACACCGATGAATTTAGGTCCACTCCGACAAACTTAAAAGTGTTTCCCTGAGCTCTGTGTGCAGTCATGTCAAATGTTGGCCTTAATGGAAATTGATGGCTTTGCTAGTGTTATTCTCGATATATTATCGGTCTTTGCCGGAATATTCGTCGGTAACTATTTTAGCTTTTATTTTATTATTGCAAAAAGCTGTTAAAATAAGTCTTACTCCATTACCAGAGGTCGGAATTGTATGCAAGTCTTATTATACCTTTCATGAACATGAAATGGTATTATAACTATGGTCCTATGTTTGTAAGTATGAGAAGAAGAAAACATAGACCTAACAATAAGTATACCGAAATTATCAGGGCGATGAACTGAGTGGATTTAGCCATGCCCGTCTGTCCGTCTGTCTGTTTGTTCGCAAACTAGTCCCTCAGTTTTCGAGATATCTTGATGAAATTTGGTATGTTGCCGCTATTTTGCATGAGATTAATCATTTGTCGGAATTAGCAAGATCGGAGCAATACAACGCATAGCTCCCATACAATCGATTGTTCCGATAAATGGGGTTTGGGCTATGTATCTTTAAGTGATCAGTTTTGCAGAGTTTGTACTAATGGTGAGTAAGGATCGGACACTTAAAACCGTGATCCGTATTCATGATAGGTATAAAGTTTTCGGCACAGTCGAATACATCCCTTTCCTTACTTGTTTTTATTTGACATCATATTTGCATATTTTTTTGTATATTTTCATAAAATTTGGAATATTTCTTGCATATTGTTCTCATATTTTTAGCATATTTGGTCAATATTTTCAGCATACTGGCATAATTGCAATCTTTTTGCCTTAGAACTACATATTTTCGCCTTCGGGCTTGGCTATTTTCTCGAAGAAGCTAAAGCCTAGATGAAATCGCGAACGATCCAAGAGAAATATGGCAAATTTCTAGAGATAAATAACTCGCATGAGAATTCGGACTCACCGATCTAGCGGGGCAAAATCCATTGAGTTTATTGGATGGGTACTAACGTCGAGTGGTTGTTATTATAAAAGATCAAGGAAGTATCCGCAGGGGCACTACAAAAGGAAAATTACCATGCCTTGGTCAGCACCTGAAAGACCAAGTAATAGAACTAACATACATCCACGGTGTTGCCGATACTGTCCTACATCCTAAAATACTAAGTGCGGCAGGCTACCACGACTGTCACTAAAGCTCAAAGCCTTGATACATCTTCAAATCACCACGGTGCTCTTCTTGGGGAAGAGATAAGGAAACTATCATATAAACGCACAAAGCAGTCGTCCAGTCGGTCACGACTGTAATCAACTTCGGTCAACTTCGATTTGGATATTGAATAACCTTAAACTCTTCTGCTAATGGGACTGGAACCCCCGCTAGTGGAACTCGTGAGACAACTCCTGACAAAGAGAAATACCAAGGTAATCTGGGAGAGGCCTCAATAGTGCGATACGCATCCAGAGGGTATTCTATAAGGAGGGATCCTATCCCCTCTATAGTGGAATCTAAAAGTTAACACCCTACTTCTGATGCTGGAAAATACCGGCTGCCAAGTCAATGCGACTTGTAAGCATCTGCAGACCCTAGGCGAACTACTTCAAGCGGAATTGAACCTCGTGGAGGTCTGGTCACTGGCAAGTGGCCTAAAGGTGAATTCCTCCAAAACGAAAATGGTTCTTTTCACCAGAAAGTACAATATACAGGGTGGCTGATGAATTTTGCTACATTAAGAAACTCAAATAATTTTTCTTTTATTCATGTTAAAGCTCATTAAATTTTATTAAATATAGCTTAATTAGTTTTAAAAATAATGGAATTTAAATGCCCCCCCTGCTCGTCGATGCATGTGCGGCATCTTAACAAAAAGTTGTTCATTACTGCTTGGAGAGTTGAGACAGGAATAGCCGCAATTGTTTCTCGAATGGATTGCCTTAGTTCATTCAAATTTGTTGGTTTTGCTTTGAAGACTTCCTGTTTGCAATAACCCCACAAGAAAAAGTCAGGTGCAGTAAGGTCAGGCGACCTGGGTGGCCAACGGAATGTGGAGTTTCTGGATATCAGCTTATTGGGAAATTTTCGTCGCAATTCTGTCATAACAGGTTGGGCTATATGAGGAGCTGCACCATCTTGCTGAAACCACACAGAGTTGAAAAAAATTCTCATTCGGCGTAATTCTGGATAGAAAAACTCTCTCAACATGCTCAAGTAACGGTCTCCAGTAACCGTAACGGTGTGACCGTTTTCTTCGAAGAAGTAGGGCCCGACAATGCAGCGTGATGAAACTGCACACCACACTGTGACACGAAGTGGATGCAATTCCGTCTCATGGAGTATCTGTGGGTTGGAAGCACTCCATATTCGACAATTTTGTTTGTTTATGTTGCCGTTTAAATCGAAATGGGCCTCGTCAGACATGAAAAGACAGTTCAACATGTTTCCATCCTCTTCCACCATTTGAAGCATCTTCTGGCAAAATTCCAAGCGAATCGGCAAGTCTGCAGCGTTCAGTTTGTTGGCCATTTGAATTTTATATGGGAATAAGTCCAAATATTTGTGCATAATTGACTGTAATGACTGTCTGCTTACACCCATTTGAGCAGATAAGCTTCTTGTCGAAACACGTGGATTGTTTTGTATGGCAGCAGCTACAGCAGTGATTGTTTCCTCCGTTGGAACTGAAGGGTTTCGATGGTAAGGTCTTCTGTTGACTGTCCCATGCTCGGCAAAATTGTTTACAAGTCTTATTATGGTCCATCTGCTCGGAGGATTGCCGCCAAACGTGCGCCTATACTCTCTTTGAACAGAAACTACGGACTCCAGTGCGTGATAGCGGCGGACAATCCAAATTCTTGTTTCAGTGTCCCAGTTATCCATTTTTGTTAAATGTAAAAGTCAATCTGCAAAATAAAAAAAAAATTAACCAGATTCATTAAATAGAAAAAAAGTTATTTAATTTTTTTTGGTAGCAGCTTTCATCAGCCACCCTGTACCAGCACTTATACCACCAATTCTAAATGGAGTGAAGCTCTCAATTTCTCAAGAGGCCAAGTACCTCGGTGTCATCCTAAATAGCAAACTCAACTGGAACTATCATGTTGAGGACATATCCAAGAAGAAAATCACTGCCCTATATGCATCCAAAGCAGCCGTAGGTAAAAGATAGCGCTTTAATCCTTCAGTTAACCCTACAGTATTCGGGCACCTAAATGCGACGTAATTGGTCGCGCGGTCTACATATGTAATCCATTTTAAAAAGAAAAAGCCAAAGGTAAATATTTAATTGTACCGCTGATTTTCTTCTTGAACCTTCTTATAATTGCTTTATTCATTAATATCAAAGAACATAAATAAACTCTCTGTGCTTACAGAAAATAAATATAAATAAAAACTTCATTTTTTAAATAAAAATAAACATACTTTACATAAGCATAAAATATCTATGAAATAACCATCAGATTGTTAAGATCTAAAATATGTTTTTGCAGCATGATAAACATACAGTCTTGGAATGGTCTGGATAAACACGTTTATTACAAACGTTACACACTTTACGGGTGCTTTTATTACGGGCCTTTCCACAGTCATAGCAACGGCCGACGTAATTATTTTGCATTGGTCCTTGATAATTTACTGGTTGTGGAAGATCCAGGAATTCCTTTATTTTAAATGATAGCGCTCTTGGGAGCGTAGTTACAGTTAATCTTTGGTGAGCCAGTGGTTTCATCCAAGACAAAGCTAAGTCTATGAGGAAATCACGCCTTTGCACAAATTCATAGCTATTGTTTGCAGTGTGAATGCATAACGCGTTTTAGGGCACGTAGGTTTACAAGACCATAGTAGTTAGCGATCACGTTCTAGAGTTCCTAGATACGTCATAAAGAGAGCACATCTTGTCCACCAAATCTACACCATTTTTAATGCGGTTATAGTAAGTTATTATTTCCGGATTTAGTTTGTCTCAGGTATCAGAGTCAATCGCTTCATCGGTGTGCATTGTTGACATGGCTATTACCACTTTGTTGGCTTTTGGTACATAAGAAACCAGAGTACATAGAGAGTGAAAAGCAAATTCGGAAGAGCATAATGATTTGCCTCTAGCTACTCTAAATTCCTGAGGAACTCCTCTTTTATCTTTTCGAACGGTAGCTACTATTGTCATTCCATAAATACTCCAGTGTGTTTTTCGTCTTCAAATATTTCACTTGTACTCGAGCGGCTTACCTTTAACACACCAGCCATGAGTAAAATTCCAATAAAGCCTTTGACTTCCATTTCATTTGTTGATTTGGCATCCCTTTCGGGTTTGTATTTAGTCCTAATGCATTCAATTTTTATATTAGTATATTTTAAAATGATATCAACTATATTATCGTCAAGAAAAAGTGGCATGCAGTCTTCAGTTTTGGTTTTTTTTAGCGAGCGATTCCTTTGGGACCGGGGGGCACAAACACAATATTATGCTTTCTTGTTCTTCCCTTATTAGCGGGAGCATTCTTTGTCCACAAAGTATGAGCAACCCTTAGATAAATTTCTCCACGCCTGTTTCACTGAGGGGGCCCATTACTGTAGTCAGATGGTTGAGTTGAGGCTCTGCTGAAATTGTAGACATTCTGCGCTATACTAAGCCGACAGTATGGTTCAACTTCCTGAATGTCTAAAGGCGGATGGGACTTAGCCTTTATTCAGTTTACTCACAATAGGTCATTCGACATAAGTTTGCCTCTCGGCTGTGCAGAAAAGTCGCCACCTTAACCTGACCTTAAAGTCTCGGGATTGGTAAGAAACTCCTTTGATTTCGCCCCAATATAAATTACACAACGCCGTTGGCTTTCCAGTAGGTACCATAATAAAAACGGTAGTTACCTTTCCCGGGGCTAAGCAATATCCTGGCTCAAATTGACAGGGTAAGATGTTACAGAAACAAAACCAAAAAATCTTCCTGTAGTTTCTTACGTTTATAAATATCGGATATATTTTACATACTTTTGGCATAGTTTTAGCATATTAAAAAACATAAAATTCCGAGCTTTGTCCATTACATAGACCGTCGGTTACATCTAACATTATCGTCTTTCAATTACGCGAAAAGCTCCGGTGGCAACAATAAGTGGCAATCCTACTTAAAAAGTTTTTTTAAATATGCATTAAAATACCTTTCGTTTGATACCCATATTGATATATCTATGGCAATAAGCACAAACTACCAAACTCAAGTTTGCTCGAGATAGTACCCCCATTGTGTTATCCGTGTGAGGATCTATAATCAAACAAAATTTCACGACGTTTGTTCGAAAATTGTGAATTTTATGGACTAAAAACTATATCTCAATTCCATACATTTACACTACAATTTCAATTTTCAAAGCGTTCTACTGAAAACCTCACGAAAATGACTTTGGTAGTTTGTCCTTATTGCCACAGATATTTGATTTCATTTAAAAAAAATGTAGATAGGTGGCAACCACGATCAAACATCCTATGTGGCAACACCTAGGTAAAAATTCTTGGAATGAGTTACACTATGTACATACCAAATTTCTCGAAGTCGGTTGAACTGTTTTCGAAATAGTCTTAATTTACAAATATACAAGAATATCTCGTTTATTTATAATAAGCTCAAGTGGCAACAATAACTATCAACCCTACCTAGAAGTACCATTGGTTTGATACCCACATTGGCATACTTCATTTCATTTAAAACAAATTCAGATAGATGGCAACTCCGTGAAAATTCTTAGTTACTTTTGTGCTAACGTTTAACTTAAAGTTGCGATGATTTTGAGTTGTGACAATTGTTGATTTGGTAGCGAGATTATTGCCTATAAATAATCACTTCGGAGCACTGAGAACTTGAAGCTAGTGAGGCAATTGACTTCAGGGAATATTTACTACAATGCCACTAAAAATTTCATGTTTCATGTTAGACTTAGGCTTAGAACAATTCTGGTTGTTTGGTACTCAACTAGCACCAAAACAAACAGAATCGGCGATGACAATTTGTTGCAGTCGTCATTAAATTTTTGACTTTTTCGTCTGAGTAACTTTGTTTTAATCTTTAGTAGCTTCGATGTAACGACTAACACCAGAGATCACCCATAAAGTAGCATTACCGTTATTAAAGGGGACCAACATAACAAAGTCCATTTTGTTCTATTGATGTATATTGGAACGATTTTTCGTCATCCCTTGTCAAATTTGGTTTTGAGACAAACCGGTTTCGGCGTTGTGCCATCATCAGTGTCGATTTTCGTTCTGATCTGTTGTGGTCGTTTGTCTTGTATTTATAGTAGGTAGCAGGTAACGTCAGCATGGGTGTCTGTTTGTGTACGTGTGTGCATGTGTTGTGTGTGTACATTCAGAAACGGGGGTGGATTTGCATCGATCGGTTTTTTTGTGGTTGACTGAGGCAGGTAAAAGTTGGTGATTTTTGTTGTTTGACCTTTTTTGCTTGTTTGTTGTTTTTGATCTTTTGCTGCTTTGTGCTTATTTGTCGGTGCGCGTGTGTTTGTTGTACCTGAGTGGTTGCTTTGTTTTTTGTAAACCAATTTTAAAGGTTCGAATATTGTGTCGGAAACAGTGTTTGTCTGTTCGTTTATTATTCTACCGTCGAATGTTTTTTGCTTGTACATGTAGGACCTTGACCGTTTTTTTGATGTTCCGGGGGGGCATTTATTCTCCGCCATGTGACTCGCAAATTTGGACTCTGGTATGATGGTTGGATTCCGTATCTTTTTATTGTAATCTCTAATGTGCTCTCTGAACCTCGTTCTTACTTGTCGTCCGGTTTGTCCTATGTAACTGTGCTGGCATTCACAAGTGACCTTGTATACACCATGGCTGCTAAATGGATCTTCTGAGTTAGTTTTGGTTCTTAGCTTCCGTCCTAAATTGTTCGATGTTTTGAACGCTGTGTTGATGTTGTATTTTCTAAGGAAATTTGCTAATTTATATGTTGCCCTTCCAGTATATGTCATTGTCGTCCAGGTTTGTGTACTTTCTTCTCCATTGTTTCTTTTTTGTTCTCTAAGGTCTCTCCTGAGTTTATCTACTAGTGCTTTTTTATATCCGTTGTTTGTAGCGGTGTTATATATTTGTTCTAGATAAAGTTGACTGACTCAAGTCACGGATATGCCACTTTATAGCTGACGTTTCTTTTGAGATAGTTTTCTTGTTTCAGCGACGCTATGGAGTTCCGAAAGTCCTTTAAAAATAAAAATTCTATGGTTTAAGGAGTGAGTAACACTTCTTAAACCTACCAAGAAAAAGAAGGAGTAACAAGACCTCAATCCCAATACATTTGCTAGGCGAACGCATGGATGATTGTGTATCCCTACAAAGTGAAATTCTGTCTTAAAACGTTCTGTATCACTCACACAATGTGATCTTCGGGTCAAGTCACACATTTGCAACAATTGTACTCAAACATTCCTGCTTCCTTCAGGTCGAAACAGAACCCGAACTTTTTTCAATATAATGCCGTATTACATCTCAATTTGCGCTGGCGTTCTGGGATATCAAGCTAGAATACCATATGTCATACATAACACACATACCTTTCAAACCACTATTCTATATCTGTGGAACAGAATCGCCTTTAGTGTTTGGCATAGTTTGCAAGTTGAAATGTTGTATTTTATTGCTTTTAATATATTCTTTAACTACAGACTAAATATTTCATAAATTAATTTGGTATGGTTAAATCATGGAAAATCTTACAAATTTATGCACGTTTACATCATATTAAACATTTAATTTTACAAATTTAAATATCGCCAGTATTTTCAGTTGCATCTTCGCCCTCCTCATCTAGCGAGGCACCCTCTCTTAACATTTCGACCTTGTGCAAAGTGAAACTCACATTGTAGTATGGCACATTGAGCGTCACGACGATGCAGTAAAGCAACACTTGCAGATGTTTGGTACGCAATAAATACGAAGCACCTTGTCCCTTCGGGAACAGGGGATGATCTTTGCTTTGACAATCGTACATAAAGAAACCACCATCAAAACCCATGGTGCGCCCAATAGCCAAAGAATGCTTATAACACTGCAAAACACCAAACTGGAAATGACTAAAGAAGTACATAAGAGCATCGGCCAAATTCATTGTTGTACGCGTGCCTGGATTGTAGAGTTTGCCAAATGCCACGTGCTCGAGGTGTACAACAAATTTAATGCTCTCAAGTGTACAATCCAAATTTAAATCCTCTAACGAAAATTCATAATCTAACACTTTGATATTTTCCAAGCTCTCTCGATGATAACGATCACCATTGACGACTATCGTATCGAGTAAGTGTGGACTCCAATCGGTCAAACGGTATACCTTTGCCGCACAACAAGCCAGCACATTGCATGCGAGATATTGCTTACCACGTGATTGTGCATCAAAAACGGGTGCATCTGGATGTAAATTACCCCAAAGCGACCACAAACGACCATCAATCTCAATATCGAAACGTTTCAATTTAGATACAGGCAAATTACGGTAGCGACCAGCGGTATTGCGTCTGTTCATGCGACTCCAAACAGGCAAACAATTCTCCAGATCCAACCAAGCCATTGTCTCTGGATGAGCACACATAACGGCCTCGTCTTCGCCATGCTGTGTAGTCTTGCATTCGATCGGTACTGACAAATCGGTAAGCAATTGCAGTATACGAGTTTTTGGACCCGCCTTTCTGTATGATATGACATCGATAACATGCAACGCATACTCTTCGGCCATTTGCCAGGATGGATTCGCTGCACGTTTATTCACATATTTCAGTAGTGCCTCAACATCAGCAAAGAGTATCCACGAAGCTGTATTACGTTCGCCATAGCGCTTTACACCCTTCTTGCATTTACCTTTACGCGGCCCGTCTTTCTCTACATAATCGCCATAATCATCCTCCTCTTCCTCACCGTCCTGTTGTGTTTCCATAGTTGGGTAAGGATCGAAAAGGTGATAGTACTCATCGTGAAAGATCGCAAATGTTGTATTGGATACTTGTAGCAACATATATTTGCGCGCTTGCATGGTCTTGGCTATCTTGCGTGCTACATTGGCACCTGACATACCGGCCGGATCATGTGTCTTAACCCAGACATCAAATTTATATTGATCTACGGTAACATTTTTAATGAATCGTTCGTACGCCGATGTCATATTTGTAACACGACTGGCGATTGATTTTCCACTTTCGATAACGCGATCGACACGCTGCGCAGACCATTGATTAAGAGGTCGTAGAATTGTGTATAGTATGGCCAAGGCACTAGCGAAGAAGCAGGGTTTGATTTTATCCACATGTGCTTCGGAGCGTCCGTCCAGTGCGGTTGTGCCTTGGATCTTAAAGTTACAATCTTTCTCACGCATGCGATAGCCATAAAGAATTTTACGCTGCCTAAAGCTAAAATCAACTTCGCGTTCAAGTTTTTTTCCGGGCTTATGTTTCAATTCAACTTCTTCCTCTTCGCCCTCTTCCATTTCTTCCATTTCATAATCTTCAAATGTTTCTTCCTCATCGGTAAGTTCGGCGGCGGAACGCTGCATGCTGACCTTCTTCTTACCTGTTTTAAACAAGAAAAAACAAAAAAAAAACATGTAATATAGAAAAAACGAAACAAAAAATTTTAATAAACAAAGCAAATACTGAAAGCTTTCTTCCTTAATCGATTACACTTCAAAGAATACTACGAGTCTCTGATAAGTTGATGAGTTTATTCATCAAAACAATTAGCATAACCCGAACAGGGTTGCCCTGCATTGCTATAACAGATACCACAAAAGTAGGGATGTCCAGTTGTCGGGTCTAAGTACAGGAATGACTCGTACAACCCTATTTTATTTCCATCAATTCGTGATAGATAAATGGACGAAGTACTGTTAGAACAATGACAAAAATAAAAACACATGAAATTTACTTATTCCACAATCGCCTACGGTCACCCCCGAAATACTGTCACGTCACGTATAGGTACAGGCTTTAGAAACTCAACTTGCTCCAGCCCGACTGCATACCTCAAGTGTTTACATGGTGGAAGGCCATAAGGAAATATCAGATTGATATGGCGCCTTAACCCTAAATAGATCATATTGGCTTTAAGCCTAATAAGTTATTTATAGACCAGATTCACAGAAAGCTGAAACGTGTCACTTCCTATTCTAGAATTGAAACAGTAAATCCTTTTACAAGTCTGTCGAGACCAATGGCGGCTTAGACAAAGTTACTCCCATCGCCCATTTGCCTTCACTTCATACATGTCTAAACTCCTCAGGAATTTCTTTACGAAGAGCCCTGGAGAGTCCAGCAGTGTGACCAGGTGATAGAAAAAAAAAGAGGCTAAATCGGCAAAAAAAAGGTTAGAAAAGGCTAAAATTAATACAAAAAAAGAAGCTAAAAAAGTCAGCAATTTTTTTACGAAATCCATTTCAAATTTTTTATTTTAGTTTAAAATATTTGTATATAAAGCTGTAGACATAACTTAAAGGAACTATTCTTGTGTCAACACATATCAGACACATTTTCCTTGTCTAGGAAATACATACTATAGAAAAATCACTACAAACTAATTAGTTTTATAATATTTTCTTCGTCTGATGAAATAGAAAAGCTTGAGTTTGGGTATTTATCATAAAAAAATCAGTGAAACATTTGGACAAGCGTTTTAACGAACATCTAATATTAAGCAGCGAGCTGAGCATATTAATTTTTCACCTGATCTGAATTTTTTTGGAACAATTTTCCGTCATCCCTTGTCAATTTTGGTTTGGAGACAAACCGGTTTCGGCGTTGTGCCATCTTCAGTGTCTTTCTTCATTCTAATCTGATCCTTAACTTAGTTTTTAAAATATTCATGGCACTACAAATTTTTTCAACTTCCGCATTACTGAAAGGTAATACCAAAAAGTAAATAACAATTCGAACAGTTCTAAAAAGGGGGTTCGTTTAATGAATTTTTATGTTCTCGAACTTCCGCCCAAAATTCAATGGTAGAGGTCACACTGGTCCACTGTACGGTTATTAGCTATCGCCACTGCGCCTCAATTAATGCTACTTGACTTCGAGAATACCTGTACTTTTCTGCTTAAAAGTGAGAAAATACATCCGGCTTTGTAACTTTCATAGAATTATCAACTGAAAAAAAGGTATCTTTTGTAAAGAGTTCATATTATCAACTCCATTAAAAATAAATAGTTGACAATTTTTACGAATAATTTTCTGTATTTCGTCCTCAATACTAGCTTCATTTAACATTAAATTTATATATTCCTCGAAGTTGTATGTAAAATATGGTGTTGGGACCAGAAAAGGTTTGGAGTAAAAAAAAGGCTAGAAAAAAGCCACGAAGGTAAAGCCAAAATTATGAGGCTAAAGGCTAACCCTAGCCTCGAAAAGGCTAACCTGGTCACACTGGATTCGAGTAGGCTCTCCTGTTGGTAATTAGGTCAGGTACCTTATGCCATTAGATAAACTGATCCTCCATTTCCAATACAGAAGCATCTACGCACAGGAAAGACTCAGGTTTTACCTGTGAGTCTACGTCGCGACTAAGCAGGGCTGTTATAACAGTATCAGTAAGTCTTTGTGATTTTGCTGGGTGTCTGCAGTACTCAAAAGGCAAAATTACATATCAGAGCCTTTGGGCTCGTCGATTACCCTGTCTACAACCAAAAACCACTAGAGAGCGAATATGAAATTCGTATGTAAAACCACCCCCTGATTTCGAAAATCGAGGTTATTTTTGATTATATGGTACCGTTTTTGAGATATTTACGATTCACCGTTATTTAAAAAAACAAAAAGATGGCTCCACTTAATCATATATATCTCAAGAACAAGGGCTAATAAAATTTGCTATAAACAATGCCCACAAAACTTTTCGCTAGGCCCTGTAAGTTCGAAGATAATGAACAATCAATACGGATTTTTATCTTGTTTTTTGTAAAAATATAAAAAAAAAGTGTACTTTGCGAGGAAGGATATCGAAAACTTTTTATTTTTTTCAAAATATTTTTATTTTCCTGCTCAAACTCTCGCGCCCTTCTATTCATATTATTTTTTTAAGTAAATGACGGGTTATAAAATGCACTTATATACTGAACAGTTTCCGGTGAGCCTTGAAGATATTGTGAAGGAACAATTCGCATTTACTCCTATTTATACTCAGATCAAGTAAAAGTCGAAGCCTACCTAGGCAAAAAGGTTCCTTAGTTATACGAATAAAACACTACCTTGATTTAAAAAATTTGTCTTGTGGTGGTTCTTGCTCAAATGTACTTGGGTTTGAAATTTTAAAGTTTATTTACTTGAGAAAACGGCATTAACAGTTTTTTGTATCTAATAACCCTTCGAAAATCTACCTAAGTACTAATATATGAACACTAATATATATGTACGTGTAGGGTACTTCAGTATTATTTGGCTATATTTATTTGAATGCTTATAACTTTTGTATTAGTCCATCGATTTTATTGGATAAAAGCTTTTTTTTTTTGTAATAAAACGGAGCTTACAGGAAAAAACATTTTCTTATACTTTTACAAAAAAAGGTAAAAAAAATGTTTTGTATGCATTTTTTATAGCAAATTTTATTAGCTTTTAAATTTTTCAAACCGTTTTGGAATTACTCAATTTGTTTTTGAGATATACATGATTAGTTGGAGCCATCTTTTTTTTTTAAATAACGGTAAATCGTAAATATCTGAAAAACGGTACCATAGAATCAAAAATAACCTCGATTTTCGGAATCAGTGGTTGGTTCTACAAACGCGTATTCGCGTCTCTGGTGGAGAAAAAAAGTTCGAATTTGTAGACCAGTGTTATCAAAACAATCGTCAATCCTTAGCCACTGCAGGCTAAAAGTTTAAAATGTCTCCCGAGACCTTAGCAGAACCGTCATTCTGGTTATTTTATAAACCGTAACAGAGTAATTTCTACACGGCAAAAAATTTGAGCCTAAATTTTAAACCATTCGTCGGTTTAAGAAATTTTTTAAACGTTTTTGTAATAAATTCCAAACCGTTAAATTACCCACGCCAATTTTGAACTTATTGCGAATTAGATTTAAAACTGAACTGAAAAAAACGTCTATACTTTTTTATACCTAGTAGTGCTACGCACACAAGGTATATTAAATTTAGTCGCCTAATCGCAGTATGTAACGGCATAAACGGATCGAGATAGATATTGACTTATGTACGAGTATATGAAAATGTTCAGGACGAAAAGAGAAATTGATCGTCTGTGATCACGACAACTTGAGTAAAATTTGAGATATCTTAATGAGATTTGGTATGCAGGTTCCTTGGCACTCATCTCCGAGCGCTATTTAAAATGGCCGAAATCGGATGATAGCCACGCCCCCTTTTTTTTTTTCGAAATGTCTATCTATCTGTCCGTCTGTCTTTTTGAACGCAAATACGAACTGAAAGTATTACAATAGACCTGCGTAAATTGGGGTGTTATAATAGATCACTACTAGGTATATAATGTTCGGTTCCACCAGAACTTAGACTTCCATACTTGTTTAATTTCTTTTGATTCATTTCTGAAAACTTTTTCAAGTCATTGAATTTTTCTCATTACAGGTTTGTGTGCGCCGTAGACCAGTGGGTAGAGCAGATGCCTCTGATGCGGGGAGCGTCGGTTCGAATCCCACCAACTGATACAAATGTTTTTTATATATTTTAATTGTTAAGACATTTCTGGTTTAGAATTTAAACTCTTCTCACGGTCATTTTCTCGAAAACTGGCACAATTTAAATTCTAAACCAAATTTGGTTTAGACACATACATTTGTAGCCCGGAAAAGTTCAAAATTTAGGTTAAAATATTTAGCCGTATATCGACCGCAGGAGGACTCTTTACCAATCTACTGAAAACAAAAGCGATATAATTAACTTAGTCCAACATACCTTTCTCTTTAGCCTTTTGTGAACGAGCGGCTATTTTCTCATCTTTTTCCTCCAGAAAACGTTTGATGCGATCATTCTCCTTACGTAACTCTCTATCCAAGAAACGAATCTTATCCATACGTAATCTATCAATTTTTTCTTTACGATCACACTCAGCCGCATAAATAGAGTCCTCCACGTCTGGTGGCCACTTCCTGAAACGCTCGGGTGGTACATGAGTCACATCCAATACTTTTATGGCCACAGCTACATAATTGGTAATTGCGCAACCTTGCGGATTACAACCAAACTCTATGCGTCGTATTAGAGAATCCATCTCAACGAAGCGAAGCAAACAACCCGGCCCTGAGCCAAACTTACGATAACCAACCGGCGTACATGGGAATCCGATAAACATATACAAGAAATTATATCGTTTAACTATAAGACATGAAAACATCTGACAAATCACAACCAAGCGATTATGGGTTATCAAACTCTCGAGCAGCATTTGGCGTAGCGTACGTGTCACTGAACTCTGTATGACGCGTTCCAGATGTAGCATATAAATATTTTTGCCAATATTTATTTTTGGCATTTTCTTAGATAGAAAAGCACTTAATGTTGTCTCATAATTTGAAAACTCTTCGCCGAAACTGTTGGACGATTCGACGGCATAATCAACCAGCTCCTTATTCCATGTAGAAATATTATATTTGGCGCTAAGCGCAGTAGCCACTAATGTCGAGAGAAGACCATTTAGTTTGCTGACTTCTTCCTCTTCGGTTGGTATATACGATTGTCCCATTACGACCCATGTGCCGTCAGGTAACATTTCAAAGTTTGTACGTATCTCCAGTTCCTCTTCCAAACTTAGTGGACGTTGTGGTGGTTCTGGCTGCTTCTGGAACTCTGTATACAAATTGTCATAGTCCTCGCCGTGCGTTAACTTATAACGCAAGCCTTGCAAATATTCCTTGTCAGAGCGTAGCAACACCTTATCCACTTGTTTATAGAGATGTGCACGGCTAGGCGTTGGCTCTATCATGCGCTCGATGGCTTCACATATGATTTCTTCCAATAATGTTAAAACAACATCGGCATTCTCGAACTCAGGTATACGCTCATCATCCGGTATCGATTGTATACTGTAAGTGCGTCCCAGTTTCTTTTTGCCTTTATGCTTCTTGGAGATTCGTTTATCTTGATCTGACGATGTAGGAATTTTGGGATAGGTTATCTGCAAACGCGGATATTTGTTTTTCAAGTGTAGAGCTGATAACATCGGTCTTATACAGCCGATGTTTATTGCATGAATAAAAAACTTGCCGCCACGTCGCATCTTCAATGCTTTCAGATAAAGAATTCTGCAAAATGACTCAAAGTTTGTATGCATTTGTAGACAAGCAACTCCTTTTGTGAGGTAATCTTCAGGATCTAGCACTTGGCCCGCTTTGCCACGTCTAAACGGATCAAAAAGGTAGTAATATTCTAAATCATGCCAAATGGCTACAACGGAATTATCGATTTGCAGTAGCCCCGAATCGTGATTGCTCGCGAATAGGTCACGTATAACACCCGTCAACTGCGACTCCAGATATGATTTGCAGTTGGTCACATGGCCTGTGTAAAGAAACGGTTGCTTTTTCATTGTAGCCCTAAATGCGCCAAGCATAATCACATCCGGCAAATCCACAATATTCAAAAGTTGTTTCTTTTTCAATTTCAAACGTTTCATAAAATTTTTATAAAAAGCCGTGCCAAACTTAACAAGCTCATCGACTACTTCCAATCGCCACGTGGAAGTTCGCTCTATATTCGAATATAGTAACGCGAGTAGTGAAATCATAATTGAGCCATTTTGTTCATTTCCTGTTATCGGTTGTTGGAGCCCGTTATTAGCAGCCGGTATAATCGCGTATGTTCCATTAACCACGGCCCATAATCTGTGTGTCGGCTTCGGAAACGGTTTATTTTGTATAGGAGTGGTAATTTTGCCAAAATTTTTTATTGAAATTTCATACAAACTAATTTCGCCCTTCATATCGACCTTACTGAAGCTGATGATTAAATGCACCAAATGTTCAACGAAAGTGACGGCCATCAATGAACAATTGCCATTCTCGAAGTCACGCTGACACACCTCGTCACGCCCATAAGGATCAAATATGTAGAATGTGTTGCTGCAGCGCTTCCATATCAACATATAAATATCTTTGGCGATGAATACAGCGGCATTGTACTTGAAAAAATATAGAGAAAGCACTTTGTAGATGTTTGGCTCAGAGTCAAGGGGTCCAGTGAAATGCAGCTTAAAGCCAACTTCGGCTTGTTTGTCAACAATTTGGGGTATAATGTCGAAATCATTATCTGGAGATTTATAATTTAAATTTGTGCTTTTCTTTAACAATTTTTCACCCGTTGACAAAATGCCATCCAAAGTGTCTGAAGTCCAAAAGTCAGGATTGAAGCGAAAGCTCTCAACGTAAGCGGCATATAGACAGGCAACTTCTTTAGGGCGATTAAAATAGCTGGGGGAGTAAATTTTAAATGTTAAATATGGTATTATCTATAGTTTAGATTTGTACAACACCACTGAAAGGTCTGAGTGCTGTTGGTTGTAGGAATATCAAATTTTGTTCCAGAAACTCTCAAAACGACCTCTAGCAAGTTCAATTGTGATCGGCCTTTTAGTCCACACCTTATATATAAATCTATTTAAACGGCCTAGTCATATTTCCCTTTCGCCCAAGTAGCGCTGGAAAGCTATCAGTAGTCTCTTTAGAGATAGTTTACAATGTTTACAAACTATATTTTCGAATCCTGGTTGCAACCAGTGAGTGGATACATTCAAATTTTAATCTTGAAATATCGACATTCATAGTTGGAAAGCCATAAGTTTCGAACTATTTTAGAATATTAAGAATAACTTTGAAAACAAAAAGGATATTAAAACCTTCCATCGTTTTTAATGACATTTTAGGCAATTTTGAATAAAATTCAATCAACTCTAGCATACTAAGAACTAAGTGTTTACCAAATATCACTTATACTTGATAAATAGGTGATTAAATAGCTTGACGGCCGCCGTGGTGTGGCGGTGGTGTTGCTGGGCTACCACACCGAAGGTCCAAGGTTCGAGCACTGGTACAGGTAACATCAAAAGTGATTTGGAAAAGTTTTTTTTCTAAACGGGGTCGCCGCAATGGTTTGGCAAACTCTCCTATTGTATTTCTACCATTGAAGGCTTCTCAGAAAAAATTCATTTGCTTTGCGCCCAAAACATTACCGAATATGTGTTATGTTTACCCTATGCCGTCTCATCTTGTAACGAATTCAATAAACAAAAATCATAAACAAACGCAAAATATCAGTTGCTGACAGAGACTTGTAACAAAACTTTGTTTAGAAACGAACATTCGTTTCTGCTGATATTGTTCCCAAAAACACATAAATAAAGAGACCGAGTGACTGGAACCGTTCCCAATGAGTAACAGAAGTGTAACGAAACTCTACGTAATAAAACTGCCGCAACCCTAAGGGTCCCGAAACTCTGGGTAGAAACGAAAAATGAAACGCCACCTCTGTAACAAAACCAATTTGTATAGAAACAAAACTAGGAAATGTTTCTCGCATGAATGTAGACTGAAGACTGTATAGAAACCTAAGGTATAGAAACAATACTAGTAGCGTTTCTTGAGTACCGAAACTGTAACAAAACCCCGGCTAGTGAGTTGTTGTTTATAATTATGTATACATATGCAATTTTTATCTGAGCATAATATAATATTTTTAACTATTAAGTAGATGAAATTTAATTTAAAATTAAATGTTATTTTCGCTTTTTTTTTTAACCAAATTTCACTAAGGGCCATGGAGGTAACGAGAACTACATATGTTTTCAGTACTACAGTATTACAACCAAAACTGTTACTCATTACTGGTTGATAGTTTTTGAAATTTTGACGGTTGAGTGCAGTTTTCATTCAATTTAGCTTTTCCGTTCTACTAAACAATTTTTCTGAATGGAGCTAATAACGTTTACCGCCGTGACGCCAATGAACTATTTTGGTATCGGCCGATTATTTGTCGACGCTAATCGGCATCGGCAAAAAATTAGGAAACTTTCGAACACTACTCAGTAGGGAGAATAAGTTTAAAAATCTATATTTTATAAAACTAAGTTTTTCAGATATCAGTGTATGATAATGCTGCCTTACATTTTCATATGATCCCTAACCTAGATTATAATCTAGTTTAGTTTATTAAGATTTCCCAACTATGTATACCTTGACTTCTCTTTGATGTTTGCCTCTGGTTTAATTGATTCTGTGCCAAATACGATTTCCGCGGTAAATGTTTTATCCAAATCATTTGGTATTCTAAACGTTGTTAATTCTAAATGTCTGCAGTCTGCGTTGGAAGATAAAAGATGTGACATCCATAAGAAGTGAGCCCAACTGCCGGATCTCACAAACTGCCACATACTCACCAAATTTTTGTGTAGAAGCTTCAAGGAAAGCGCGATCCAATTGGCTTTCATGTCGCTGTAGACCAATATTCCATGTCCATAAATCATTAGGATCACGACCCTGTATCACGTCAACACTCTGCAAATTCTGTTCATCGAATTTTTGTTGTAGTACACGTGGATTATAGTTGCTATATGGAATCACATCTTCATCTAATGGCGGTGGCGGCGGTGCAGTTTGATTGTGAAACATGCCACTTTTTGGACGTTTCAGTTCAAGCTAAGGAAAGGAAAAAGGAATACAAGATTAAGGTCCATTTACTCAATGTTTGGTTATGATAAACTTTATTACATGATAACCTAATCATGGCTTGCCTCAGAATGACATTTTCGTTTACACAAAAGTCTGTTTAGTTATTATGACAAAGTTGGTCATTGTGAACGTTTTTGGAAAAAAAAATTCACAAAAGTTGCATTGTTTTTAAAGTGGTGCGATACACATACAACAACGCGCGAAACTTGTCGTGGAGAGCAAGGGGCGAATTTTTAAAAAAAGACTTAAGACAATTGAAAACGAATGAACTTATTCTGGAGAGACTCAAATCCAAAACTGAATTCTTTTCTTTATTCAATATCAAAAGAAAGTGTAAATGAACAATGGTAAAAGTGCTTATTACTAATTAACGTGAATTGTTTACTTAAATTTGCAATGCTTAGTCTAGCTATAATTTTGTATTGGGCCGGATGTTGTTTGCTATTTAGTTGCATTATAGTTAACAAGAATTGGGCAATATTAATTGTTGTTGACTCTACATTTTATTTATTAATTATTGGACCGGAAGTTACTTTTACTTATTTTGTTATACTTAATATGAATTTGTGGATATCGTCTGGTGCTGAGTCTGCACTTACATAAGTTGACGAATTAATGGTAGTTGGGGGGTTATTGGCATTATACATAACTAGTCCCCCTTTTAGATTAGAATTCTCCTGGATTCTACTGTTTAATTGAATTTTTATATATCTGTGTTTAAGTACAATAATCAATATTAGAGTTATTATGAGAAAAAAAATTGCTACGTTGCATATATAAGATATTTTACTATGATATTTTAGATTAAAAATTCTTTTGACATTTATTTTGCTTTCTTCTACTACTTCATCAAATGTAATTTTTTTTGAAAAATTTGTATTTATTTCATAGTTCATGCTTACAATATTTTCTTGTGAATCTTCAATAGAATTTAAAAAGTAGTAATCTTTGATTTTAATTGAACAATTCGTGTATATTATCAAATTATTATCCTTTATTAATATTTCATCTTCCGTACATGTTTGATTTATTAATAGATTCTCTGCGTTTTTTACAATTATTTTATCTATATCTAATTCTATAATTTCCAGCTCTTTATTTTTGATTGTTTGACATGAATTCTTTATTACACAATTTGTTGCTTGTTTCATAGTTTTTAATTGCTTATTTTCTTCAAATTTATACATTTTGCTATTATATTCAAATATTTTTTCAATGTTTGAATCTATTTCATTATGCTCTTTATTGGGTATTGGGATGATGTATCTAACTTTAACATTTACAAAATTTGTTGGTACTTTGATTCCAAATATTACATATGTGTTATTAAAGAGAGCTGTTCCTAATTGCATGTACTTTAACTTTGTATAATCAATATCGTATTTTATTATTTCCTCGCTCGTCAAAATATTAGGGTGCAAAATATTGTACTTTGATGCTACTATGTTGTCTTGAATGTGTTCAATTTTACTTTTTAATAGTTGAATTTTAATTAATTGTTCCAAATATAAATTTCTTTCTTCTTCTTCATTAGCCCACTTACTTATGGCATTGAATTCTTGCTCTAGCTTATTCCTATCGCTACCTATCGTTTTATGTAATTGTTCAAATGAATTTTCAAAATAATCATTAATTTGTATTTGTTTACTAATTTTGTCGTTTGTTTGAGTAAGATGGTTTTGTATGTTTTGCCTGTCCTCTTCGTCCATCGTACCAAATATCCATTTGGATAAAGTACCTACACCGTTAATTAGTCCACGTCTAGGTCTGTTTCTTGTTTATTCTATGTATTACTATTTCCGTGTCCTTAACAATTTGTTCTTCTTTTATCTGAATATCCGTAAATCCGTTTTCGTCCTGTATTTTGGTCACATTTAAATTCGCTTTAGTTTGAGGTATCCACATTGCCATCAACAGCGTGAGGATCATTAATATCTGTAAATTTTCGAGGCCGTTTAATGTTGCATGGGTGAATATTATGTAAATGTTTTTTCTTATACCTGGGTTGCTCCTTATGTCTAACCGCTTTGTAGTTTTTAATAAATCCCTCTTTCCTTTTTTCGACATAGTTTTCCCTTTTTTCATTGACTCTAGCAATATTTTTCTTTTTGACTGATAGTAGGTTTTTCTTTACTAAATCCTGATCTACTTTATTCATCTGTACTTCGTTTGGTGTGCATTTTATCGTGGAATGAAACCTATCATTATAATTTCTGATAGCTTTATGCATAAGTTGTTTTACTGTTAATTCTTTATTCAATTTGTATAAAATTCTAAATTTTTCTGCTATTGTATTATGGAACCTTTCTATATCGGAATTTCCTGTATGACTGTTTGGTTTTGTTAAATGAATTTCGACATTTTCATTGTCCAGAAATTCTTTTATTCTCAAAGTTTTAAATTCATTATCCGCTACTATTTTTCTTGGTTTCCCTAATTTAGAAAAGTGGTCTTCCAGTTGTTCAATAATCGTTACATGATTTCTATCATTTAGTGGGTACGCTGCACCAAATTTGGAAAATTTATCTATGACTGTTAAAAAATGATGCCCTTTTATAACGTAAGTGTCTACATGAATAATGTCATTTTTTTTTGTTGGAGTTTCAGTGAGATTAAACTTTGGTTTAACTGGATTTCTATCGTATTTTACTTCCTGACATATGTCGCATTGGTTAATTACTATTTGGATAAGTTCCAATAGTTTGGGATAATATATTTTATTTTTTATTTGGTTGTATGTTTGTTGTATACCTGAATGAAGGCTTTCTCTAACGTGATATAGCGATATTTGTTTTACTGCTTCTACTTCCGTTTCTAAATCCTGTGCTCTCATTGTGCACTTGAAAAATTTTATATTTGAATCATTGGAAAACATTGAAATTAGTTTTTCTTGCACTATATTGTAGCTATGCTCAGAAATTTCGGAGTATATGCCTATAATCCCTTTTGTGATATAATTTCGGAATATTTCTCCTAATCTATCGAAATCGCTTTCTGCTATAAAAATTATTTTTTTTCCATGTAAACATTTAAATTCTTCTATTTTATTATTGGTCAAAATTATTTGTGTTTTATACTTATTTACAATTTTCTCTTTAATAAAAAAAATGGTCCTGAAGGTTTTCTTCTGCTGAATGCATTGTTGCTATTGTTTCGTTATCTTCTAAATTATTTTCTTCATGTATACCTGATTGTAAATAATTTTGATTTAAAACAGTAATTTTGTTATCCTTTTCATTAAAATTTCCTTCTTCCGCGTTATCTGTATTATTTTCTAGTCTACTTAAAAAATCTGCTACTTGGTTTTCTTTCCCTTTCAGATACTCTATTATGAAATCGTATTCTCCTAACCTTAGAAGCAATCTTTGATGTCTTGGTGACATATCCTTTCCTTTATATTTGGTATGAAGAAATTTTATTGGTTGGTGATCAGTTAAAATTGTAAACTTTTTTCCGTATAGATATGGTCTTAAGTAGTTCACACTCCATATAATGGCTAAAAATTCTTTGTCCGTTGCGGAGTAGTTTTTCTCGTGGTTATTAAGCGTCCTTGAAATGAAACACACTGGGTGTCCTTCTTGTGATAATACGGCGCCTAATGCATAGTTTGAAGCGTCAGTTGTTAATGTAAATGGTTTGTCAAAGTTAGGGTATCGCAAAACTGGGTGGGTACTAATTAAAATTTTTAGTTTTTCGAATGCCTCTATATAAGTTGGGTCCTTTAAATTAATTTTCACATTTTTTTTCAAATATTTCGTTATAGGTTGGGCTATCTTTGCATAATCTTTAATAAACTTTCGATAATAACCCGTAATACCTAAGAAACTTTTTATTTGTTTTTCTGTTTTCGGCAATTTTAACGTTTCTAATTTAACGTTTCTAACTTTAATTTTATCAGGGTTCGGTTTTAGTCCTTCCTCTGTCAAAATATGTCCCAAGAATTCCGTCTCCTTTTTCATAAAATTACATTTGTCTATTTGCACTTTTAAATTTGCCTTTTCTAGGACTTTGAAAATTTCCGTTATTGTTTGAACATGTTCTTGTAGGGATGTACTAAAAATTAAGATGTCATCAAGATATACTACGCATGTTTTATTAATAAAGTCACGTAAAGTTTCGTTCATCAGTCTTTGGAATGTTGCAGGTGCGTTTTTCAGTCCGAATGGCATTCTAATAAATTCATATAGGCCATGTGGTGTGGCGAATGCCGTCTTTTCCCTATCTTGTTCTCGTATTAGGATTTGATGATAGCCCTTTGCTAAGTCTAGTGTTGTAAAATATTGGGCTTTTCCTAACTTGTCTAGGATTGACTAAATGTTGGGAAGTGCATATTTGTCGTCTATGGTTACTTCGTTCAACTTTCTGTAATCTATGACAATCCTGTATTTTCGTTCTCCTGAATTATCCATCTTTTTGGGTACAACAATTAATGGGCTAGAGTATCGTGAACGACTTTTTCTAATAATCCCTTGTTCTTCCATTTCCCTTATTGGTTTTCTAACCTCTGCTTCATGTTGAAGGGGATATCTGTATAATTTGCTGTTAATTTGTTCCTCTGTCGTAGTCCTGATTTCATGTACAACCTTCGTTGTGTTTGTTAACTGATCACCTTCCTTAAAAAATAAGTTTTTGAATCTTTTTATAATTTTTCCTATCTCTTCTTTGTTTAAATGTTCAAGATTTATTCTGCTCCAATCAAAATCTTTTGCTTCCAAGGTCTGAATTTCAAGATTAGTATATGGATTGCTTTCAAAAAAGTAATCTTTTCATTAAGTATTATACATCCATCTACTAAATTAATTGTTGTATTAAAACAATTCAATAAATCAATTCCTATAATAAAGTTATATTTTCTTCCTTTTAATGAAGTTACTTTCCATTTAATTTTTGCATAATTTGGTAGGTTAAATTCCCTAGGTGCTTCTGTCAGCACTTCATATTTAATTACATCATTTTTCGTTATTGTGCTAAACGCAATCGGTTTCTTTAATAAAACTTTTTCAAAATCCTTTATACTGCTATCTATTAGGCTTATACTTGCTCCTGTGTCAATTAGAGCTTTATATTAATTTTTTCGAAACCTGAGTGTTATGCTGGTCCCTCGAAAAAATTCTGCTCATCTGCATTTTGAATTTGATTAACCTCCTTTTCATAATATTCATAATTATTCAAATCTTCCTGATTTCTTTCTTTTTTATAATATTCGCAATTATTTACTTCTTCTTTTCTTTCTTTTTTATAACATTCACAATTATTTAATTCTTTTTTTCTTTCAATTTTTTCTAAATTATCAACCTCCATAGGATCCGCACGGTCTTGCCTAGGTTGATTCCAGCGATTTTGGCCGGAATTTGGCCTAGGGTGTCCTACCTCTTGTGGGCCCCTATGGTATTGACCTGAATTATGGTAATTATATTGAGGACTCTGCCTCCTTTGTAATGACATATTTTCTCTATTCTGATATGCATTTTGTTGATTTTGCTTCACTTGCCCTGAGTTACCTGTCCTATTAAAGTATGCTTGATTCTGCCTAACATTACCTGAATTTTGTTCCATATTTTTGCTATTGAACTGTGGGGTTTGATTGTAATTCCTATAGTCAGTATTTTGATTTCTCTTTGGCCATTCTCTATAGTGTGGTTTTTCTTCCCTTCTATTTATTTTTCGGTAATCTGGCCTTATGCAAGTATCCTCGAATCTTCTTTGGTTCATGATTCATATGATTTGGCCTAGATCCCTACACTCATAGATTTTGTCCAATAGGGTCCCTTGTGTCATTTCTTTTGTTGTGTTTACTAGTAAACTATCTATGTTTGTAAGATCAATGGCCTGACCTCCCCTATAACAAACAATTAACTCATCTGACTTGTACTTAATTTTTTGGATCTCTATAGCTAATTCACTTACCGAGTTTACCCTCTATCTATCTCTATGGCGCGATATACAACAGGTATATCATCATAAACCTCCTAAGAGATTTTTGCGCCAAGCTTCTCTTCCAATTTGTGGTGTGCCGAATTGAATTTTTCCCTACAAATTGGTGGGACCTACAGTTTTTTGCCGACTCCGAACGGCATCTACAAAGGAGACGAATTTTTGCTGAGAAGCCTGTCATGGCAGAAATACACTCGGAGAGTTTGCCAAACCACTGCCGAGGGGCGACCCCGTTTTGAAAAACTTTTTTTCAAATCACTTTTGATGTTACCTGTACCAGGGCTCGAACCATGGACCTTCGGTGTGGTAGGCCGGCAACACTACCTTCACACCACGGCGGCCGCCCGCGAGTTTACCCTCAGTGACGTAATTTTTCTATAGATCTCGTGTGGCTCCGTGTCTGCTTTGAACCGCATCTTCAGAGTTTCCTTTATGCACCTCCAGTCATCTGGTTGTGGGATGTTTATTATTGCATTTTTCGCTTCTCCTTGTACCACCTTGTAGAATATCATTCTTGTTGCTTCTTTCTTTAAGTCGTCGTCTGTTATTGTAGACAGTAGGTACTCACTACTGCTGAAAAATGAGTTAACTGATACATCTCCGTATCCTGTGAAGATTGGCAATTGGGCTATGTTTTTGAATAGGCGATCTGTCCTGTTGTAATCAGGAGTTTGTCTGCGTTGTAACTCAATGTAGGCGTTTCTCAGCTGTTCTAATTGTTGCTCCCTCCTGGCGAGCTCTTCCACCAATTCTAAAGGCGGAATTTGAGGTTGGTCCTGAGCCATTCTCCTCGTATCAAATTCTTGCTGTCTTCTTGATGTAATTTTGCCTCTTACTTTGTGGGTGGCGGCTTAAATTTGGTATTAAGCCACTGCACTACCACTTTATTTTCAATTTCAAATTTATACGATTATGGGTGGTGGCTATAATTCAATATTATGCCACTGCACTGCCACTTTTTTGTAGAATTTGTTTGTGGATAGCTGTTGGTAGTCACTGTTTCACTAGCTGACACTCTCTTTTTTTTTTTTTTTTTTTTAAATTGTTCGTATCACGATCCTTTTCTTACTAGCTAAAGGACTAAAGACTGCGCCAAACTTGTCGTGGAGAGCAAGGGGCGAATTTTTAAAAAAAGACCGAACTTATTCTGGAGAGACTCAAATCCAAAACTGAATTCTTTTCTTTATTCAATATCAAAAGAAAGTGTAAATGATCAATGGTATAAGTGCTTATTACTAATTAACGTGAATTGTTTACTTAAATTTGCAATGCTTAGTCTAGCTATAATTTTGTATTGGGCCGGATGTAGTTTGCTATTTAGTTGCATTATAGTTAACAAGAATTGGGCAATATTAATTGTTGTTGACTCTACATTTTATTTATTAATTATTGGACCGGAAGTTACTTTTACTTATTTTGTTATACTTAATATGAATTTGTCGATATCGTCTGGTGCTGAGTCTGCACTTACATAAGTTGACGAATTAATGGTAGTTGGGGGGTTATTGGCATTATACATAACTCGCGCGGACAGACGTGTTTTTATAGAGCTCGTAAAATTGATCATTTACAAAGCGTAGGTGCTGTTGTTATGCATGTAACTACTGAAATATAAAAAGCAAATAAAGGTGATGTACCAATATTTATGAAATAGAGTGTTTATTAAGTGTAATTTTGGTGCCTTATTAATTATTTAGTTAAAAAATATTTTGCTTGCACAGTTCTGTGTAACTGTGAAAGGAGAAAAGCTAAAAAGTAGAAATGGAAGAAAAATGCAATAAGTCCAAAAAAAATTTAAGTCAGACGATGCAGGTATACGATGTGCGGGTGTGTGTGGTAAAGTTTACCATAAAACATTGCCGTACGCATCTATAGATGGTTTTGGCCTGAAATGCATGGAAAGTTTTCCATATTTGAAATATATTTGCGATGACTGCATGACTTATATTTATAATGTTGATGAGGCCTTTCGGCAAATTCTTTCAATATCCGAAACGAATAAAATAAATATAAGGGAACAATAGGTAGAAATAGAAAAAATGTTAAATGAGCACAAAAAGGAGATTAGCGCATCAATAACTCATAACGAAAGAGAGAGAAGAAGAATAATAGAATATATAAACAAAGTAAATACTGAGAAGCTAGAGTTATTAAAAAAAGTGGAAAGCATGTGTAAAGAAAATAAGGATAAGCTAAACCATGTTAATATGCCGATGGAGTCGCTTAATAAGCAAAAAGACGAAATAATAAAAGAGGTAAAAAAGGTTACTAGTCAAAACAAAGGTGTTGCTAGTGCCAGTACTACTACATACGCTAACGTCACAAAGGGTGTTCCTCCTATACTAATAAAGCCTAAAGTAAAGCAAGCTATGGAGAAAACAAAAACAGATTTAAATAAAATAGATCCATCTCATTTGAATATAGGAAGGGTACAAAACAAAAACAATGGAACAATCATTATAAATGCTAATACAACCGGTGATAAGGATAAAATTAAAGATGTTTTAACAGAAAAGCTAGACAAGAATGTATACAATATTGCTGAGCCTAAAGTGTATTTGCCGAGAATTGTTGTAGCTTATGTTAGTGCAGAGTATACATAAGAGGAAGTAGTTGGTAGGATAAGAAGTCAAAATGAGCTATTGAGAGACGCTACAATGAAGTGTGTTAAAATAACACATTCGAGGAATGAAAATAGAGCATCATTTGTTAATGCAATTATTGAAATAGAGCACAAATATTACGAAGACGTGTTGAGATGTAAAAGTATTAATGTAGGTTGGGATCGTTGCCCAGTGTGTGACGGTCAAACAGTGAGAAGATGCTATAAATGCTTAGGCTTTAACCATATAGCGAGTAATTGTACGTTGAAACAGAGATGTGGCAAATGTTTGGGGGAACATAAGTTTGAAGAATGTAGAGAGAGTATAACCTTTGATAAATGTCCAAATTGCATAGAGGTGAATAATCAGTTAGGTCTCAAGGTTAACGTGGAACATAACATTATGAGTCACGATTGTCCAGTGTATCAAAGGAAGCTTAAGCTGGAAAAACAACGGGTTGGGTTGTAGTAACCAAGATATACTAACCTGGGGAGAAATCCGTTTGATTTGAAATGTGTATACTTAAATATTTGCAGCTTTCTAGCTAACAAAGTGGAACTTGAAAGATTGATTGAAGAAGTGGATCCAGATATTGTGTTATGCTCAGAAACATGCTTGACGTCAGATATAAGTGAGGCTGAAACTAATATTTCACATTTTACACAAGTACGTTGTGACTCCCATAGTAGACATACAGAAGGTGTAGTTTTGCTAGTGAGGAAAGGAATCGAGTACAAAGTCAGATATAATAATTCGATAGACAGAAATATCTGGTGTGCAATCATCAAATTAAAAAAATTGATATTAAATGGCAAATAGGTGTGTTGTACCATTCCCCAAGCTCCAACGACAATGCATTTTTATATCACCTTGAGTGTTGAGTTCATCTATGCAAATTGTAACTTAATATATATACATCGCAACATAAAGGGTTAACCTATTGTAATTGCTATTTCCTTTTATGCTTTGTCCGTAGCCTTGAACTAATTAACTAACTAGTAACTCCTAATTAATGTATGTATTCGTTTTGAGCTCAACTCGTTCGCACGTACGCCTCCGCTAGTAATTTTGCATAGTTTTTCACCGCTTTTATTAAAAGAATCAAACCGCTTATTTTATATTGTAAATAGTGTTAATTCGTTTATTAAAGTTAAATTTAATAAGGAAAGTGAATTCCGAGAAAATCCCGCATTTTTTATTTGGACAATTTACGTGAGTAAACCGCCGCAACATTTTCTGGTCCTTCGCCGCCGAATATGACGACCGCTCGCGTATAATTTACATATATCGACACACAAACATATATGTGTAATAAATGCAAATAAAATATTTGCTGACAGACATTAAAAACTAAATAAAACAAAGTGCTATCTGCAAATTAAATAAAAACCATAGTGCGTTTGTTGTTAAATATTATAAATTAATAAGTGGTCTTTGTAACTTATTAATGCAAGTGAATCGCTGGTAGTTAACAAAAGTCTATGCTACAACAACAACAACAAATTACATTTAAAAGTACTGTGGGTACATTTGTAAGAAAATACAAGTAAAATATCATTTTTAAATAACGCAAATTTATTGTAAGTGACTTTAAAAACTTACAAGCATATCGTGCCCTTCAAGTGCCCTTTGCAACGAAATATAAAAATACAAATACAATTTATTTTTGAACTCGCTGAAAAAATAAACCAAAAACAATGTCGAACTCCGTTAAATCTCGTGATTCGGCACTGAGTGCTATTAAGCGGTATTTGGCCAAAAGCACTGATGGTGTATTTTTATTGGACTCAGATAGCGTACAAAGTTACCTTAAATTGCTAGATGAACAGTGGGTTCGATTTAATGAGGCTCAAGATGGCGTCGAGATTTCGTGCGGAACTGATAATTTCCAAATCGAAGAAAATGTTCGTATACAAGCAGAGACGTGGTATTCTACTGCTTTAACAAATTTTAATCGCCAAATTAAAAGTAGTGCTCAACCGCGTCAGGCATCCGCGCCAACAACTGTGTCGGCTCCAATACGGCTTCCTAAAATGGAGTTGCCTACATTCTCTGGTGAGGCCACAGAATGGATTGGTTTCTTTGACGCATTTTCCTCGCTTGTTGATGGTAATACCGCGTTGTCCAATGAGCAAAAACTCCACTATCTGCGTAGTTGTTTAAAGGGTGATGCGTTAAACATAATTAGTGGTTTTAAAATTTGCGATGCTAATTATGAAGAAGCTTGGGACCTTTTAAAATCGCGTTACAAGGTCATGCGTGTGATTGTAGAAGGGCATCTGAGGGCTATGAGCGAAATAAAGAAGGCGGCTAGTGATACGTCTGACGCAATTAAAAGAGTGCTCGACGCATTTTAGCAGCACATACGCGAACTCAAAGCTTTAGATCGTCCAGTGCAGTTTTGGGACGATTGGTTGGTTCATGAGTTAGTGAACAGGCTAGCATTCGAGACGCGGAAGCAGTGGGAGCTAACACTCGTCAGTGATGAGCCCCCTACGTTCGAAAAATTTACCACATTTTTGGAGATCAGATGTCGATCTCTCGCTATGCTTTCGTCTTCAACCGCACCAGTACCAACGAAAAGTAAAACTACGCCAGTCAATAAATCTACGCCAGGGAGCAAAGATGCTAACGTTTTTCACGCTGTACAGAGTCAGAGCAATTGCGCTTATTGTAAGGAATCGCATAAAATCTATAGTTGTGACAAATTTCGTAATTTAGACGGAAATGCTAAATCTAAATTCGTCGTAGAATCGCGTTTGTGTACTAATTGTCTCAGCTCTGGCCATTATAAGGTAAAATGCAACAGTACGTCCGCCTGTAGGGTTTGCCATCAACGCCATCACACCTTGTTGCATAACACCACCGCTACAACCAATGTCCCCACTAGTCCGCATTTGTCCAACGTATCTACCGCTAATTCGACCTCTCTTACCGTCAATACCGCACAGCAACCAAACGCAGTTACTCGCGCCCTTGATTCTTCCTCGCCCTGTTTGAATTCCACTTCGAGTCTTCCGCTTAGAGAAAGAACCGTTTTGTTGGCAACTGCACTTGTCAAAATACGCGATTGCTCCGGCCGCTTTCAACCCGCTCGCCTATTGTTCGACTCGGGGTCGCATGCCTCCTTCATAACAGAGGCCTTGGTTCAGCGTTTGGGTCTACGACGAAAGGCATCTGCAGTCCTAATAACAGGAATTGGTTCGTCGCAAGGAGGTCGCTCGAGAGGTGAGGTATTGCTTTCATTGTCATCGTTTTGCTCCAGTCAACGTTTCGATATAAATGCGCTGATTTTACCCAAAATCACGAGTGAACTGCCAACACAAACCGTATCAGCTTCGTCGTGGTCGCATGTGCAAGGACTATTTCTTGCGGATCCGCAATTCATGACACCTGGCCGCATCGACATGCTAGTCGGTATGGATGTCATGGATCAACTCATTTGCTCCGAGTTTCGTAAAGGTCCTCCTGGCACACCCATGGCTCAACGTACCGTTTTCGGGTGGACGCTGTTTGGCAGTGTTGATAGTTCCAATGTCACTACGCCTCAATTACAGTCGCTGCATTGCGACGTTCAGCTGGACAGAGCACTTACCAGATTGTGGGAGCTGGAAGAAGCGCCGCAAAAGATCCACTTCACTCATGAGGAACTTTACTGTGAAAAGCTCTTCGATGCCACGCACCGCAGGGCAGCCGATGGGCGATTCATAGTAGAGTTACCACTAAAGCCTGTTGTTCCGCTCGGAGACTCACGTGAAAATGCTGTTCGAAACTTGCTAAGAATCGAAAGAAGACTTGCGCGAGATGAAGACTTACGACTAAGTTACAATGAGTTTATGGAGGAACTTATCGAGATGAAGCATATGGAGCCCGCACCTGAAACGTCGCACCGTACTTTTTACATGCCGCATCATCCTGTCGTCAAGGAATCGAGCCTTACGACCAAATTAAGGGTCGTGTTCAACGCATCCGCTAAATCCACCTCTGGAAACTCGTTGAATGATGCCTTATTCGTCGGTCCTCAATTGCAACCCGATTTATATTCCATTTTGACCCGATTCAGAACGCATCGCTACGCTATAACCGCAGACATCGCAAAAATGTACCGACAAGTTTGCGTATCGCCGAAACACGTAGACTTACAACGAATCGTATGGCGGAGTGATCCATCCTTACCTGTGCAAGACTACCGTATGGTACGTGTCACTTACGGTGTCGCAGCTGCATCCCATCTCGCCGTGAAAGCACTACAACAAACCGCAAAATCCTCGTCAACCATCGATGAAAAAGCCGCTTCTGTCATTGTCAATGATTTTTATATGGACGATCTCCTCACGGGTACTGCTTCTAAGGAAGAATTGATCACTCTACAACGCGAAATCTCCAATATCCTCAAGCAAGGTGGGTTCGAGCTTCGAAAGTGGGCGTCGAATTGCGTGGAGCTTCGCGAAAGCATTTCGAACGCGTCGAATGCTATGTCTCACTACTTGGTCGAAGGGGAAGATGTCCATGCCTTGGGATTGGTTTGGAATACCGAAGAAGATTTCTTGACATTCGCAATTAACATGAAAAAACCGCCTGCTATTTTAACGAAGAGGTCCTTTCTGTCTGACGCCAGTACGTTGTTCGACCCCCTGGGATTGCTTGCCCCCGCGACCATAATATCAAAGATGCTGTTTCAGGAAATTTGGCGCAACAATATTGGTTGGGATGACAATATTCCCGACTCCATCGCAACGAATTAGTTGGCGCATCGCTTACAGCTGAACCTGCTCTCAGACTTGAAAGTAAATCGCTGGCTTGGCTTGGGTACAGATGGATCACTCACAGAACTGCACATCTTTGCAGACGCGTCTGAGCGAGCCTACTCCTCTGTTATATACGCGGCAGTGTCACAGTTACCTTAGTTTCGTCGAAAGCTAAGGTGGCGCCGCTCAAAACAACAACATTGCCGCGCCTTGAGTTATGTGCTGCGCATTTAGCTGCTAAACTGGCCCGAAGTATTTTACACAGTTTTAACAATATCCGATATCCGCTGTACGCATGGACAGACTCCACCATCACGTTGGCGTGGTTACAAGCGCACCCTAGTCGATGGGTTACCTTCGTTGCCAACCGTGTGGCTGATATCCAGGAAATTCTGCCACCTGAGTGCTGGAACCATGTGCGCTCAGAGCTAAATCCAGCAGATTGTACCTCTAGGGGTATAACTCCATCCGAACTATTACGTCAGCAGCTGTGGTGGTTTGGCCCTGAGTTCTTGAGGGGTCCGGACCAGTTATGGAAGCAAACGTCAACACAACATACGACCGAGTTGGGTATTCGCAGTAAGGTTGCCCATGTCACGACATCAAACGCGCACTGGGCCGTAATCACAAGGTTTGCGTCGTACTCAAAGCTACGCCGTGTCACTGCCTACGTATTGAGGTTTTTCCACAACGCTCGAATTAGTACTCGACTCAATGATGCTAAGATAATTGGTCCTCCTAGCTGCCAAGAGTTATCTGAAGCTGAGCTTCGTTTGGTCAGGTATACCCAGCTTTTTTATTTCCCTAATGAAATTTCTCTTTGCAGCGCAAAACGGCCCGTTCCGCTTCGTAGCAGTCTTTTGCGCTTGCAGCCATATCTGGATGACAACAGTGTCTTGCGTGTTGGAGGCAGACTGAAGAATGCCGAAGTAGCCACTGACGCGAAGCATCCCATTATACTGCCAAAAAATTCTCCGCTTGCAAAGCTTATTATCTGCGATATACACAATTTCATGCTACACGCTGGTCCCCGCATTATGCAAACTATTTTACAACGCCGGTACTGGGTTATTGGCGCCCGAAGCTTAATTCGTAACATGTACCACAAATGCGTGAAATGTACGCTATTGAACCGCAATCTCGCTACGCAATCGATGGGCGATTTACCTCCAAGTCGAACTATCTATGCTCGTTGTTTCACTCGCACCGCTGTCGATTTCGCTGGGCCCTATAACTACAAATTCACACATGGGAGAGGAGCGAAATCTACCAAGGGTTACATTTGTTCCTTCGTCTGCATGTGCACTGGTGCAATGCATTTGGAGTTTGTTATCGACTTGTCAACGTTTGGATTTCTCAATGCATTCAAGAGATTCATAAATCGCCGCGGCTATTGCAAGGTTATGTCGTCCGACAATGGTACAAATTTTGTTGGCGCTGAGAAAGAGCTGCGCATTGCATTTCAAAGGCTCCAGACTCCGTTCGTTCTTCGCGGATTCGCAAATAGAGTGGCGATTCAATCCCCCGTCTGCACCTCACATGGGAGGCTACTGGGAGACTGGTGTTAAGCGAATAAAGTATCATCTCAAGCGCGTACTAGGAGAAACTCTGTTGTCATACGAAGAGTTCTCCACACTGTTGACAGATATAGAAGCTTGTGTGAATTCTCGCCCGCTCTGTGACAACTCTTCATCCGCTGACGACCTGGAAGTCTTAACTCCCGGTCATTTTATTATTGGCGAACCGCTCAAAGCAATCCCAGAACCTGAGGGTCAAGGGTTCTGTGGAAGTCTGCATCAGAGGTGGCAAGCTATTTCTGCCATGAGACAACATTTCTGGCGCCGTTGGAGAGACGAGTACCTCGTCAGCTTACAGCGTCGTTCCAAATGGTTTCGTCCTTCTCGTAATCTCGCACCAGGCGATGTAGTTGCCGTTTCCAACGAATCAACCCCACCGACGAAGTGGACATTAGCAAGAGTTGTAAAATGTCATCCCGGCACAGATGGGCGTGTAAGAGTAGTTACGTTAAAAACGCCAAATGGGGAACTCGTTAGACCAATTGTGAAACTTTGCCTTCTACCGACGAAAGCCGATTTGTTCTACGAAGAAGATCCGTAAAATTGCAACCGTGTATTCATAAAATTAAATTGATTGCTTTTAAAATTTTTGTAAATTCATTGCTTTTTAAGAATTTTCTTTGCATTGTAAATTATCTTGCCAATTTTGTATACCTACATATTTAACTTCATTTTTTGAACATTCATAGATAGTTCAAGGGCGGCGGTATGTTGAGTTCATCTATGCAAATTGTAACTTAATATATATACATCGCAACATAAAGGGTTAACCTATTGTAATTGCTATTTCCTTTTATGCTTTGTCCGTAGCCTTGAACTAATTAACTAACTAGTAACTCCTAATTAATGTATGTATTCGTTTTGAGCTCAACTCGTTCGCACGTACGCCTCCGCTAGTAATTTTGCATAGTTTTTCACCGCTTTTATTAAAAGAATCAAACCGCTTATTTTATATTGTAAATAGTGTTAATTCGTTTATTAAAGTTAAATTTAATAAGGAAAGTGAATTCCGAGAAAATCCCGCATTTTTTATTTGGACAATTTACGTGAGTAAACCGCCGCAACATTTTCTGGTCCTTCGCCGCCGAATATGACGACCGCTCGCGTATAATTTACATATATCGACACACAAACATATATGTGTAATAAATGCAAATAAAATATTTGCTGACAGACATTAAAAACTAAATAAAACAAAGTGCTATCTGCAAATTAAATAAAAACCATAGTGCGTTTGTTGTTAAATATTATAAATTAATAAGTGGTCTTTGTAACTTATTAATGCAAGTGAATCGCTGGTAGTTAACAAAAGTCTATGCTACAACAACAACAACAAATTACATTTAAAAGTACTGTGGGTACATTTGTAAGAAAATACAAGTAAAATATCATTTTTAAATAACGCAAATTTATTGTAAGTGACTTTAAAAACTTACAAGCATATCGTGCCCTTCAAGTGCCCTTTGCAACGAAATATAAAAATACAAATACAATTTATTTTTGAACTCGCTGAAAAAATAAACCAAAAACAATGTCGAACTCCGTTAAATCTCGTGATTCGGCACTGAGTGCTATTAAGCGGTATTTGGCCAAAAGCACTGATGGTGTATTTTTATTGGACTCAGATAGCGTACAAAGTTACCTTAAATTGCTAGATGAACAGTGGGTTCGATTTAATGAGGCTCAAGATGGCGTCGAGATTTCGTGCGGAACTGATAATTTCCAAATCGAAGAAAATGTTCGTATACAAGCAGAGACGTGGTATTCTACTGCTTTAACAAATTTTAATCGCCAAATTAAAAGTAGTGCTCAACCGCGTCAGGCATCCGCGCCAACAACTGTGTCGGCTCCAATACGGCTTCCTAAAATGGAGTTGCCTACATTCTCTGGTGAGGCCACAGAATGGATTGGTTTCTTTGACGCATTTTCCTCGCTTGTTGATGGTAATACCGCGTTGTCCAATGAGCAAAAACTCCACTATCTGCGTAGTTGTTTAAAGGGTGATGCGTTAAACATAATTAGTGGTTTTAAAATTTGCGATGCTAATTATGAAGAAGCTTGGGACCTTTTAAAATCGCGTTACAAGGTCATGCGTGTGATTGTAGAAGGGCATCTGAGGGCTATGAGCGAAATAAAGAAGGCGGCTAGTGATACGTCTGACGCAATTAAAAGAGTGCTCGACGCATTTTAGCAGCACATACGCGAACTCAAAGCTTTAGATCGTCCAGTGCAGTTTTGGGACGATTGGTTGGTTCATGAGTTAGTGAACAGGCTAGCATTCGAGACGCGGAAGCAGTGGGAGCTAACACTCGTCAGTGATGAGCCCCCTACGTTCGAAAAATTGACCACATTTTTGGAGATCAGATGTCGATCTCTCGCTATGCTTTCGTCTTCAACCGCACCAGTACCAACGAAAAGTAAAACTACGCCAGTCAATAAATCTACGCCAGGGAGCAAAGATGCTAACGTTTTTCACGCTGTACAGAGTCAGAGCAATTGCGCTTATTGTAAGGAATCGCATAAAATCTATAGTTGTGACAAATTTCGTAATTTAGACGGAAATGCTAAATCTAAATTCGTCGTAGAATCGCGTTTGTGTACTAATTGTCTCAGCTCTGGCCATTATAAGGTAAAATGCAACAGTACGTCCGCCTGTAGGGTTTGCCATCAACGCCATCACACCTTGTTGCATAACACCACCGCTACAACCAATGTCCCCACTAGTCCGCATTTGTCCAACGTATCTACCGCTAATTCGACCTCTCTTACCGTCAATACCGCACAGCAACCAAACGCAGTTACTCGCGCCCTTGATTCTTCCTCGCCCTGTTTGAATTCCACTTCGAGTCTTCCGCTTAGAGAAAGAACCGTTTTGTTGGCAACTGCACTTGTCAAAATACGCGATTGCTCCGGCCGCTTTCAACCCGCTCGCCTATTGTTCGACTCGGGGTCGCATGCCTCCTTCATAACAGAGGCCTTGGTTCAGCGTTTGGGTCTACGACGAAAGGCATCTGCAGTCCTAATAACAGGAATTGGTTCGTCGCAAGGAGGTCGCTCGAGAGGTGAGGTATTGCTTTCATTGTCATCGTTTTGCTCCAGTCAACGTTTCGATATAAATGCGCTGATTTTACCCAAAATCACGAGTGAACTGCCAACACAAACCGTATCAGCTTCGTCGTGGTCGCATGTGCAAGGACTATTTCTTGCGGATCCGCAATTCATGACACCTGGCCGCATCGACATGCTAGTCGGTATGGATGTCATGGATCAACTCATTTGCTCCGAGTTTCGTAAAGGTCCTCCTGGCACACCCATGGCTCAACGTACCGTTTTCGGGTGGACGCTGTTTGGCAGTGTTGATAGTTCCAATGTCACTACGCCTCAATTACAGTCGCTGCATTGCGACGTTCAGCTGGACAGAGCACTTACCAGATTGTGGGAGCTGGAAGAAGCGCCGCAAAAGATCCACTTCACTCATGAGGAACTTTACTGTGAAAAGCTCTTCGATGCCACGCACCGCAGGGCAGCCGATGGGCGATTCATAGTAGAGTTACCACTAAAGCCTGTTGTTCCGCTCGGAGACTCACGTGAAAATGCTGTTCGAAACTTGCTAAGAATCGAAAGAAGACTTGCGCGAGATGAAGACTTACGACTAAGTTACAATGAGTTTATGGAGGAACTTATCGAGATGAAGCATATGGAGCCCGCACCTGAAACGTCGCACCGTACTTTTTACATGCCGCATCATCCTGTCGTCAAGGAATCGAGCCTTACGACCAAATTAAGGGTCGTGTTCAACGCATCCGCTAAATCCACCTCTGGAAACTCGTTGAATGATGCCTTATTCGTCGGTCCTCAATTGCAACCCGATTTATATTCCATTTTGACCCGATTCAGAACGCATCGCTACGCTATAACCGCAGACATCGCAAAAATGTACCGACAAGTTTGCGTATCGCCGAAACACGTAGACTTACAACGAATCGTATGGCGGAGTGATCCATCCTTACCTGTGCAAGACTACCGTATGGTACGTGTCACTTACGGTGTCGCAGCTGCATCCCATCTCGCCGTGAAAGCACTACAACAAACCGCAAAATCCTCGTCAACCATCGATGAAAAAGCCGCTTCTGTCATTGTCAATGATTTTTATATGGACGATCTCCTCACGGGTACTGCTTCTAAGGAAGAATTGATCACTCTACAACGCGAAATCTCCAATATCCTCAAGCAAGGTGGGTTCGAGCTTCGAAAGTGGGCGTCGAATTGCGTGGAGCTTCGCGAAAGCATTTCGAACGCGTCGAATGCTATGTCTCACTACTTGGTCGAAGGGGAAGATGTCCATGCCTTGGGATTGGTTTGGAATACCGAAGAAGATTTCTTGACATTCGCAATTAACATGAAAAAACCGCCTGCTATTTTAACGAAGAGGTCCTTTCTGTCTGACGCCAGTACGTTGTTCGACCCCCTGGGATTGCTTGCCCCCGCGACCATAATATCAAAGATGCTGTTTCAGGAAATTTGGCGCAACAATATTGGTTGGGATGACAATATTCCCGACTCCATCGCAACGAATTAGTTGGCGCATCGCTTACAGCTGAACCTGCTCTCAGACTTGAAAGTAAATCGCTGGCTTGGCTTGGGTACAGATGGATCACTCACAGAACTGCACATCTTTGCAGACGCGTCTGAGCGAGCCTACTCCTCTGTTATATACGCGGCAGTGTCACAGTTACCTTAGTTTCGTCGAAAGCTAAGGTGGCGCCGCTCAAAACAACAACATTGCCGCGCCTTGAGTTATGTGCTGCGCATTTAGCTGCTAAACTGGCCCGAAGTATTTTACACAGTTTTAACAATATCCGATATCCGCTGTACGCATGGACAGACTCCACCATCACGTTGGCGTGGTTACAAGCGCACCCTAGTCGATGGGTTACCTTCGTTGCCAACCGTGTGGCTGATATCCAGGAAATTCTGCCACCTGAGTGCTGGAACCATGTGCGCTCAGAGCTAAATCCAGCAGATTGTACCTCTAGGGGTATAACTCCATCCGAACTATTACGTCAGCAGCTGTGGTGGTTTGGCCCTGAGTTCTTGAGGGGTCCGGACCAGTTATGGAAGCAAACGTCAACACAACATACGACCGAGTTGGGTATTCGCAGTAAGGTTGCCCATGTCACGACATCAAACGCGCACTGGGCCGTAATCACAAGGTTTGCGTCGTACTCAAAGCTACGCCGTGTCACTGCCTACGTATTGAGGTTTTTCCACAACGCTCGAATTAGTACTCGACTCAATGATGCTAAGATAATTGGTCCTCCTAGCTGCCAAGAGTTATCTGAAGCTGAGCTTCGTTTGGTCAGGTATACCCAGCTTTTTTATTTCCCTAATGAAATTTCTCTTTGCAGCGCAAAACGGCCCGTTCCGCTTCGTAGCAGTCTTTTGCGCTTGCAGCCATATCTGGATGACAACAGTGTCTTGCGTGTTGGAGGCAGACTGAAGAATGCCGAAGTAGCCACTGACGCGAAGCATCCCATTATACTGCCAAAAAATTCTCCGCTTGCAAAGCTTATTATCTGCGATATACACAATTTCATGCTACACGCTGGTCCCCGCATTATGCAAACTATTTTACAACGCCGGTACTGGGTTATTGGCGCCCGAAGCTTAATTCGTAACATGTACCACAAATGCGTGAAATGTACGCTATTGAACCGCAATCTCGCTACGCAATCGATGGGCGATTTACCTCCAAGTCGAACTATCTATGCTCGTTGTTTCACTCGCACCGCTGTCGATTTCGCTGGGCCCTATAACTACAAATTCACACATGGGAGAGGAGCGAAATCTACCAAGGGTTACATTTGTTCCTTCGTCTGCATGTGCACTGGTGCAATGCATTTGGAGTTTGTTATCGACTTGTCAACGTTTGGATTTCTCAATGCATTCAAGAGATTCATAAATCGCCGCGGCTATTGCAAGGTTATGTCGTCCGACAATGGTACAAATTTTGTTGGCGCTGAGAAAGAGCTGCGCATTGCATTTCAAAGGCTCCAGACTCCGTTCGTTCTTCGCGGATTCGCAAATAGAGTGGCGATTCAATCCCCCGTCTGCACCTCACATGGGAGGCTACTGGGAGACTGGTGTTAAGCGAATAAAGTATCATCTCAAGCGCGTACTAGGAGAAACTCTGTTGTCATACGAAGAGTTCTCCACACTGTTGACAGATATAGAAGCTTGTGTGAATTCTCGCCCGCTCTGTGACAACTCTTCATCCGCTGACGACCTGGAAGTCTTAACTCCCGGTCATTTTATTATTGGCGAACCGCTCAAAGCAATCCCAGAACCTGAGGGTCAAGGGTTCTGTGGAAGTCTGCATCAGAGGTGGCAAGCTATTTCTGCCATGAGACAACATTTCTGGCGCCGTTGGAGAGACGAGTACCTCGTCAGCTTACAGCGTCGTTCCAAATGGTTTCGTCCTTCTCGTAATCTCGCACCAGGCGATGTAGTTGCCGTTTCCAACGAATCAACCCCACCGACGAAGTGGACATTAGCAAGAGTTGTAAAATGTCATCCCGGCACAGATGGGCGTGTAAGAGTAGTTACGTTAAAAACGCCAAATGGGGAACTCGTTAGACCAATTGTGAAACTTTGCCTTCTACCGACCAAAGCCGATTTGTTCTACGAAGAAGATCCGTAAAATTGCAACCGTGTATTCATAAAATTAAATTGATTGCTTTTAAAATTTTTGTAAATTCATTGCTTTTTAAGAATTTTCTTTGCATTGTAAATTATCTTGCCAATTTTGTATACCTACATATTTATCTTCATTTTTTGAACATTCATAGATAGTTCAAGGGCGGCGGTATGTTGAGTTCATCTATGCAAATTGTAACTTAATATATATACATCGCAACATAAAGGGTTAACCTATTGTAATTGCTATTTCCTTTTATGCTTTGTCCGTAGCCTTGAACTAATTAACTAACTAGTAACTCCTAATTAATGTATGTATTCGTTTTGAGCTCAACTCGTTCGCACGTACGCCTCCGCTAGTAATTTTGCATAGTTTTTCACCGCTTTTATTAAAAGAATCAAACCGCTTATTTTATATTGTAAATAGTGTTAATTCGTTTATTAAAGTTAAATTTAATAAGGAAAGTGAATTCCGAGAAAATCCCGCATTTTTTATTTGGACAATTTACGTGAGTAAACCGCCGCAACATTGAGACTATTCTAGCAGAAGTCTTAGAAACAGATACGAATGCCCTCCTAGCGGGTGATTTCAATATAAACGCAAATATTAACTCCGGTTGTAGCAGGAAGCTAAATGAAATTTTTGCACGTAGCGCAATGAAACAGTTTATAAATTTCGATACAAGAGCTGCTGAGATGTCCCAAACCAGAATAGATTTATTATATGCTAATGCTAACATTTTGTCTTGTGCAAATCTTTCAAACCACAGAATTTCTGATAATGAAACTGTTTCATTCGCTATTAAAGTAAGTAATTCAAATCCGTTGCGAAGAGTGGTCACATTAACGTCTTGGGAGAATTATAACGCCGATAACCTCATAAATTTGTTAGGAAGATGGGATTTCAGCTTACTGAGAAATATAGATGTCAATGACATGGTCAATTATATAAATGCGTGCTTAACTGATTGTATGGGTTTATTAACGTTTGAAAAAAACAGAGCAGTAAAACTGCGAAATAAGTGGTATGACCAAGAATTGACAGATCTTAATAAGCTGAAATACCATTTGTATTCTCAGGCCAGAACTACGCGTGAGTTTACAGAACACAATTCGGTTGCAAAGCATTACAAAAAGCTAATAAAAATTAAAAAGATTAAATATATGGAGCACAACATTGATATAAATGGTTCCGATAGCAAACTAATGTGGAAGCACCTTAAGCAAACTGTAAACCTAACTGAGGTACAGCACAAGCTCTTGACAGTGATCGTAAAAGGGGTGACTTATGACACACCGAAGGATATTGCTGAAGCATTGAACTCCTTTTTTATTGAAAGCATTGTAGATATAAATAGGGAAATTGAAGTCATAGGCAATTATGACGACTCTCCTGATAGAATTGATACATGTTTGAAGTTCGATGAAATCTCGGTTGAGGACGTTTCACATATAGTAAAAAGGTTTAAGAATAAAACTGGAGAAATTAACTTACTGCCGGAAGGTGTAATTAAAGACTCGGTGGCATACATGGGTTTTTTCTGTGCAGATATTATAAATAAATCAATGAACGTGGGAGTAGTACCGGACCCATGGAAAATATCTACAATAGTCCCAATAAAGAAGGTCAAAAACACGATAATGGCAGAAGCCCCAGTCAGTCTTGCCAAGGAAGGAAATGGCGACTGCCATTTATTTTGTGATAGAAATCATGTCCATTTAGCCAGCATACATATGTATATATTATATGAATCAAATACTGGATGCTCCCTTTTGAGTAATGCTCCCTTCTGAGCAGTTTATATCAGCTCCCTTCTGAGCAATTCATAACAGCTCCCTTATGAGCACTTCATTTCAGCTCCCTTATGAGCACTTCATATCAGCTCCCTTATGAGCGTATACATTTAAATATATTTATTATTTGCGATTGTATCTTTATTTAAATTTGTATTTATATGTTAAGCCGAATGTATGAGGATTGGAAATGTTCTTTTCCAACCTCCAAAGATATGATCACAGACTCGTCCGTTTGTAATGCCAAAGTGATGATCGGAATCAAATTGCATTCCGACATCAATAATACAATTTATTAATGAAATGTAATTAGTTTTTAAGTCTTAGGCTTAAACAGCCGTAATAATAAATAAATAAATAAAACGAATAAAAAGTGACAGCTGCTCTGTTTGCAATTTTAAACGAACCATTTTGGCTCACAAATTTCGATTATGGATATTATTACATTTTTTAATTCTATTACTAGCAGAGTTTGTTAGCAAAACAATTTATCACAATATCAGATTTTTACTTTCTGCTGTCACTTTTGGTTTTTTAAGCACATAATCAGAGGTCCATCCTTTGATAACTTTTATCAAAAGATAATCAGACATTGGGTAAATGGTTTTGGGCCAACCTCTGATAAAGTCTTGATTAAGCATTTAATCAGACATTGAGTAAACGGGCCTTAGGCTTGTAAAGCTAATGCGTGCAGATTGCAGAGTGTATTTTCAATATGAATAAGTTTGTTTGTTTGAGATAATTAATGTTGAAGTTTAATACTTATTGTAAATTCTTTACCCAGAATCAATAGATGGTGATACAATGTCCAAAATGACTTGAACCTCTTTGTCACCAAATTAACATTTTATTAACCTGTACAAATTTAGGTATAACTTATATAGTTATATATATCTACTCCCATAGAAACATACTTAGTCATATTTCTTACGCATAAGTACGTATACATATTTATATATAGTCATGTAAATAAAATAAATAATAATAATTAAATACATAATTTTAAATAAATTTTAAAACGAAGAGAGAAGAGACGTACAACTACTATTTAAGAGAATCTCGAATAATATAAATTACCGTTAATGACTTTTATTACTCTCTGACTTATTTTAAGAAATAAAGAAATTAGTTTTGCGAAAGACCCTGAAGAGTCGCGTTTAATTCTATAAAGGTTACTTTTCATATGTCCCTTTTGGCCCTCATGATTCTAACCCCTTCATATGTGGGTGACGTGTCATAATGTCAATTTCAAAAGCGAATTAATGTCAAATTATTTTGAGAATTAACGTCATTGACATTAATTCGTTTTTACAAAGAACGCTAAATATCATAAATGATTTACTAATTTCTATAATAACAATGCAACTGTGCAGTTACATAGATAATGGACTAAGCAGGTTTTACTCCAAATTTTCATTTTATACCTTATATATAGGGTGTTTTTTTTAGAGGTATAGAACTTCGAATTGAAATAAAACACAAGAAAATCGTTTTAAGGTCCATCAATTTGGCTTTATTGGAAGGATAATTTTATGCCATTAATGCTTAAATATGATTTCGGGCATGTGGCCGCCGCGGCTGGCTCGAATAAAGCCAATTCTACAGGTCCAATTTTCAACCACTTTTTCGAGCATATGGGGCCGTATGTCGGCAATAACGCCACGAATGTTGGCTTCCAATTCCCCTAACGTTTCTGGTTTGTTGGTGTAGACGAGCGACTTCACATATCCCCAAAGAAAATAATCCAATGGTGTCAAATCACACGACCTTGGTGGCCAATTAACAGGTCCATTCCGCGAAATTATGCGCTCATCGAATGTTTCCTTCAATAAATCGATTGTGACGTGAGCTGTGTGGCATGTAGCGCCGTCTTGTTGGAACCACAACTCATCCACATTCATGCCATCCAATTCGGGAAGAAAATAGTCGGTTATCATGGCTCTATACCGGTCTCCATTAACGGTAGCTGCCTCTCCAGCATTATTGCGGAAGAAGTATGGCCCAATGACTCCACCAGCCCATAGAGCACACCAAACAGTCAGTTTTTGTGGATGTAATGGCGTTTCAAGGGTCTCATGTGGATTCTCTTCACTCCAAATGCGGCAATTTTGCTTGTTGACGTAGCCATTCAACCAAAAATGAGCCTCATCACTGAACAAAATTTTGCGATGAAAATCAGCATTGAAATCAATCTCATTTTCGGCCCATACACCAAAATCACGACGCATTGCATGGTCTCGCGGCTTTAATTCTTGCACAAGCTGGATCTTGTAAGGTCGCAAGCCAAGATCTTTGCGCAAAATCTTCCATAAAGTTGATGGACAAAGCTCCAATTGCTGTGCACGGTGGCGAATCGATTCATTCGGGTCCTCTTCAACACTTTGCTCTACAGCGGCAATTGTTTCTTCGGTGCGCACTGTTCGACGTCTCTGCGGATGCGTATTATCACATAGAGTAAACGTAGTGCGAAAACGATCCATGGTTAACCGAATTAATTGCTCTGATGGACGATTATGTCGACCATAAAATGGACGGAGCTCACGGTAAACTTCGCGAACTGAACCATTACTTTCGAAATAAATTTGCACGATTTGCAAGCGTTGTTCTTTTGTCAACCTGTTCATGATGAAATGGCAAACCAAACTGAACATAAATGACATTAGAGTTGCCAGATTTGACCACAAAATGCCAGTTTTATCTCTATTCGAAAAACAAACTTGTAAAAAAAACACCCTGTATAAGCGATTGCCTTTGAAAGTAGCAGAAATCTTATGCTGAAAAGTTGGCGGCGCCACGCCTACTTCTTCAAAATTGAAGCTTATTATGTGTGCAAAATCTGATTGATATACATTGCTCAGTTATTTCTACAGCTTTTTAAATTTTACAAAAAAAATTTTTAAGAACTATGTTAAAACACTGGGCGTCGACATTTACCGCTTTCGCCCAATTTTACAGCAAACAGTTACCTTTATATATAGAACATTATCACCAAATTTAGTTTCGACAAATCAATTTTTGGCGGAGTTATGGCATAAAAAGTTTTGTGGAATAAACAATGTTAAGTTTTTGGATTTCTTTGTTTATGAAAACTTTAAAAGTGAAATATAAATGATGTAAAGCTATTTTACGCAAAGTTATTGCCTATTTAATATATCTACGATCCTCTTCAAAATCTTTCATATAAAAGTGGGCATGAACCTTAACCAATTTCGCCCATTTTTTCCTCAAAACCTGCGTGCTGAATTTCGTTTCGATATCTTGAACGGTGTTTGATTTATGATTAATAACATTTCTAAATTTAACGTAATCAAAAGTGAGGGATGCCACTCCCATTTTCAAGAATTTCTTGAAAAAATTATTTTATGCTTCAATCTCAATGTATATACAAAATTATATCCTTAAAGGTGTATTATGTACTGAGTAATCACTTTTTTTGTGTTTTCGAAAATATTCTATGTATAAAAAGTGGGCGTGGCTATCGTTCGATTTCGCCCAGTTTGAATAGCGCTCGAAGATGAGTACCAAGGAATATGCATACCAAATTTCATTAAGATATCTCAAAATTTACTCAAGTTATCGTGCTCACAGACGGACGGACATGGCTTAATCAATTTCTCTAGTCGACTAAAGTTAATATGCCTTGTGTGCGTAGCACTACTAGGTATACAAAAATATAAATGTATGGCGCGATATACAAAAGGTATATCATCATAAACCTCCTAAGAGATTTTGGCGCCAAGCTTCCCTTCCAATTTGTGGTGTTCCGTTTTGAATTTTTTCCATAAATTGGCGGGACCTACAGATTTTTGCCGACTTCAAACGGCATCTACAAAGGAGGTGCATTTTTGCTGAAAACCCTTCCGTAGCAGAAAGAAACTCGGAGCGTTAGCCGTGGGGCGACCCCGTTTTGAAAAACTTTTTCAAACCACTTTTGATTTTACCAGTTATCGGCAACACTACCGCCACACCACGGCGGCCGCAATTAATTTATTTGTATACAAATAGCTTCCCTACCAACAACTGCTCACCATATTTTTTCAAAATACCAATACATGCACATTTTATGTTTGAAAAATTTGCGTTCAAATAGACAGACGGACAGACAGACAGACGGACGGAGAGACGGACATTGCTAAATCGACTCAGCTCATCGTCCTTATTATTTCAGTTTACTTATTGATGGGCACATCTCTTCTTCTTTTCATAGTTACAAAAATTGCATGTTCATTAAAGGTATGAAAATCATAAAAGGTATATAACTTCCCTATTGCAGTGGGGTATTAACAACTTGCCCGGATATTTTACTTGTGTGTTTTCCGATTTGCTTAATTTTTGGCAGGAGTATACTACATGCTATTGAAAAAGAGCTGCCCAATTTTTACTGAAATATCTAGTTCCAACTACAATCAATCGCTTTTGAAAATAACAGAATTTTTATGCGGAAAAGTGTGCGGCGGCCCGTCTACTTCCTCAAAATCCCAAAAAAATTTTTTGCGGTAGAGTTTTGCTTAAAAATCTTATTATGTGTGCAAGATCTTATTTATATAGCTTACATTTTACAAACATATTTTTCAGAACTATGTTAAAAAACTGGGCGTGGCCGTAGACCGATTTCGCCCATTTTTACAACAAACATTTACCTTTATGCGTGCAACATTTTTGACAAGCATCGTTTCGATAAATCAATTGTTGTTTGGAGTTATGGAATACAAATTTTTGTGGAATAATCCACCATAAAAGAGGCGGGCCACTCCTATTTTCAAAAATTTCTATTTTTCGACTTTCTTCGTTCACGGACACTTTGAAAGTGAAATAGAAATGATATAAAGCTATATTGCGCAAAGTTATTGCCTATTAAATACATCTACGATCTTTTTCAACATTTTTCATATAAAAGTGGGCGTGGACCTCAACCGATTTCGCCCATTTTTCCCCGAACATTTTGCGTATTCTGTATGCTGAGTTCCGATATTTTTAACGGTTTATGATGAATGATTAATAATATTTCTAAATTTTACTTAACCAAAAGTGGACGGTGCCACTCCCATTTTCAAAAATTTCTTGAAAATTTTATTTTCTGCTGTAAGGTTAAAGTACACACAGGTGTATTATGTACTGAATAATCACTTTTTTTACAGAAGTACCTTCTGTCATCATGCAAAGAGTCAGCGCATTCGCGCCTTGGCAACCAAGCCACTGTTGGCAGCAATAATTTCGAAATAGTAAAGGACTTCGGTTACCTGGGAACCAGCATTAATACCAACAATAATGTTAGCCTAGAAATCCGACGAAGAATCACTCTTGCAAACAAATGCTACTTCGGACTGAGTAGGCAATTGAAAAGTAAAGTCTTCTCTCGACGAACGAAAATAACACTCTACAAGTCACTCATCGCACCCGTCCTGCTATATGGTGCAGAAGCGTGGACACTAACAACATCTGATGAGGCGGCTCTGGGAGTATTCGAGAGAAAGGTTCTTCGAAAGATTTGTGGACCTCTACGCGTTGGCGACGGCGAGTACCGAAGAAGATTTAATGATGAGCTGTATGAACTTTACGCAGACGCCGACATAGTTCAGCGAATTAAAACACATCGGCTTTGCTGGCTAGGCCACGTAGTGCGAATGAGCGAAGATGCTCCAGCCCAGAAGGTATTCTTATCGGCACCCGCCGGTGGAAGCAGAGGAAGAGGGAGACCACCACTCCGATGGAAGGACCAAGTGGAGACCGATTTGCGATCCCGCGGTGTTTCCAATTGGCGCCAGTTGGCGCAACGAAGAAACGACTGGCGAGCTATGTTGGACGGTCAAAATCGCCCAGGCGGTTAGATGACCATTTAAAGAAAGAAAGAATCACTTTTTTTGTATTTTCAAAAATATTCTGTGCAAAAAAAGTGGGCGTGGCTATCATCCGATTTCGCTCATTTTAAATTGCGCTCGGAGATGAGTGCCAAGGAACCTGCATACCAAATTTCAGCAATATATCTCAAAATTTACTCAAGTTATCGCGTTAACAGACGGACGGACGAACATGGCTTAATCAATTTCTTTTTTCCTCCTGAACATTTTGATATGTATAAGTCAATATCTATTTCGATCCGTTTATGCCGTTACATACTGCCGTTAGGCGACTAAAGTTTATATACCTTGTGTGCGTAGCACTACTAGGTATAAAAATGTGGGTTCGTATTGCTTTGTTGTTATTAAAATAAGTTTAGTCCTAAATAAAAAAAAAAACCTTAAAAAATCGTTATATATTTTAATATTAGATAGTTTCTGAACGAAGAGCCCAGGATTGTAGAAGTTCAGAAAAAAAGCATGCCTAGTTAACAACTATTTTGTGTGAGTGTGATATGTGCAGTGGCTGCCAAGACTCAGGTACGACGATTCTTTCTTTGAAGACAGCAAATACATTGTCTTGTCATCGTTCACCGCATGACCCACTTTCTTCGCTTCTTTGTCCAGGCGCGGTGGTTAATGCCAATGATATCAATATCATCGGCATACGCCAGCAATTGATCCCTCTTATAGTAGATTGTACCATTGCGCTTCAGGTCTGCTGCTCGAATTATCTTCTCGTCGAAGAAACCGCACGAGAGGGAGTCGCCTTGACTGAATCCTCATTTGGTTTCGAGTACCTCGGAAAAGTCTCTCCCTAGACTTACAGGAAAGTAAAACTCCGATATAGCAAAACTCAGGCAACTCCTTTTCGCGCTGTCGAAAGCTGCTTCGAAATCAAGAAAATATGGGGCTTGGCGATTCCCTTATCTTGTTTAGTAATGGTCAATTTTGGCCAGTTGTGATCGCTTTTTGTAGTGATTGTATTTGCTTTTATTACTTTATAACAGAATATCTCGACTGCTGAGTAGAAGAGCACCCTATTTCAAAATATTTTTTAAAAACGCCCTATCTCAGAATTTCTTTGAAGAACGCCCCCTCTCAAATTTTTTTTTCAATAACACCCAATTTCAAAATTTGGCTCAAGAACACCCTATCTCAGAATGAGTTTCAAAAACGCCCTACCTGAACGAAAATTCAATACATTTTTAGCTGAGGTAGGGCTCTTTTGAAAAAGATTTTGAAATAGGGTGATCTTCCACTCAGCAGTCGATCTACAAACCTTTTCGGATTGGCTTGAAAAATTGCATACTATAAGGCCACACGATGCCCCTTCAATGCAGACACTGCGTTTATTATGCACGCTGCTGTATACATATTTACAAAAAACATGGATTAAAAAATATGTTTTATTATGGTTTCTGCTTGCCCTGCAAAACTTCGTAACTATTTTTAATTTTTTTGTTTTGCTGATTAACTCAGCACAGAGTAAAACTCACACCATTCTGTAGCTTTCGCATAATAAAAATCATATTTATTTACTAATATAAACATATATATACTATCTGTAGGCGTATTAGCTCAGTACACATTCTTATCTATTTATGTTTGGAGGTATGCAGGCATATAATAATTTAAGTACAGTTATATTTTTACGCTTTAGTGGTCTCTCACAGAGATTTAGTATTCGACCGCGGGCATGATCCAATAATTTATATGGTCGTCTCAGATGACATAGCGTCTTCTTCTTCCTCATCCACACCTTATGTCAAACTATCATATCTCTGTTTTTTGTTTACATTCTTTGTTTACAGTTCTTGGAAAAGCTATTGAGTTCGCTTCGTGTTTTATTTATTTTTAAAAAAATTCGCTGTGAATTGATATTTAACGAGTGCTTTGTGATAACATTTGAGGAAAATGTGTGATTTATGTGTGTGTTATTCGTGAAAAGCTTAGAAAATAGGCGAATCGTTTTTGCGCGTTCCCTCTCACATGTGCATTTTGACATAAGAATTAAACGACGTCAAACGGTAGTTTCGTGTTGTTGGCCGATTGCGACGACCATATAAATTATTGGATCATGACCGCGGGCTTGCTTTTTTGAATAAAATAGTATTCTCCTACAAAATACCAAAGCATGGAAAAACAAAAGTTGTTTGTTACACATCGTCGACAACGCGGTAAAAGCAGCTACGTTCACTTTTAACTGAAAACGATTTTTTCTTTCTGCTGGAAAGGTGGAAGATTTCGTAAAGAAAATTTTGTCTTGAATGTTCAGAATCAGTAAAAAAATACTGAAAATAAAACCTGCTCCCTCCAAAAAAATATATCCATATATGTCAATACAAATTTAAATTAAAAAAATTGCATGTAGACTTCACTCAATTTAATTTTTTCGTTCTACTGAAACATTTTTCTTAAGTAAACAGCTTTTACCGCGTGTACATATCGTCGGTGACACTGCAAAACCGCGTAACGCACAAATACAAAACCGCGTAAATAATATCTCAGTTTGTCTGTTTTTCAGCCTCTCTCTCTATGGCGCGATATACAACAGGTATATCATCATAAACCTCCTAAGAGATTTTTGCGCCAAGCTTCTCTTCCAATTTGTGGTGTGCCGATTTGAATTTTCCCTACAAATTGGTGGGACCTACAGTTTTTTGCCGACTCCGAACGGCATCTACAAAGGAGACGAATTTTTGCTGAGAAGCCTGTCATGGCAGAAATACACTCGGAGAGTTTGCCAAACCACTGCCGAGGGGCGACCCCGTTTTGAAAAACTTTTTTCAAATCACTTTTGATGTTACCTGTACCAGGGCTCGAACCATGGACCTTCGGTGTGGTAGGCCGGCAACACTACCTTCACACCACGGCGGCCGCCGTGTTTTTCAGCCACAAATTGCTTAATTTAAAGAGGAATAATGACTTATGGAAAAAGTTAAACAAGTAGTTTTCTTGAGAATAAATAATAAATCTTGATGGCAGGGGCCTATGAAAGTGTTTGACACAAATGTAGCTTACGCGGTTTTGCATTTATGTATTACGCGGTTTTCCAGTGTCACCATCGATATGTAGGTCCTTTTTTTTTGGTTCCTAAAATTGTATTAATTGCTTAGACGAAAAATGGTAAGTGATTTGTTTTCGCAAGTGTCGCATTGCCAGAACCGCCTCTTTCTTCTGAGGCTGTGATATTTTAAGACAGTAAAATTAAACTTTCGCAGAGAAACCAGCTGTGAATATATTATGATATGATACTATTGATAAACTGTTAGATGATGTATTGAGGGAAAAAATTTAGTCCAGAACGAAATGTCGAAAATTTTATTTTTCCTTTAATTTCAATATTGAATAACTAAGAAAAAAATGGTAAGAAAACTTTTAAGAGCGTGAAATTCTCTGTTTATCTTTTTTATATACATACAGTTGTGTTCAATATAATAGTAATGACATTAAATTGGATATAAGCAGAAGCTGTGTTTTTAAAAATTTTCATTTAAAGTAAAAGGAATTATGCAGCAGAATCCACATAAAAAGAAGTTTCAAAGTTTACATAGTTCAGTAAAGTTAATTAAATTTTAAAAAAGGCCATCAAAATCTGAAAAATTTTTGGCAGAGTGCAATTTTCGAGTGCGCACTTTTGTAGACCAACCAATTTTAATCAATGTAAGTCAGAGTTCGCTCAAAAATTTCCTTGACCTCCTAGAATTTTGATTGTACAGGCTGTTTAAAATTTTCTAAATAAATTTTATTTATGCGTTGCATGGAAGAAATCAATCAACGCCCTCGACGAAAAATACTCTGAAAATTCAGGGAAATTTTTGAATAATTTCTAACTTGCACATTATTATACAAAACTGCATACTTAAAAAATTTTGTAGAAATTCTGCCAAAAAAATTTGAAGATTTTGATGGCCATTTTTTAAAGTTGAACATTCCTGAATTTGTGTAAACTTTGAAATTTCTTTTTATGTGGTTTCTATTATAGAATTCCCTTTATTTTAAATGAAAATTATTAAAATCACAGTTTCTTCTTATTTCGTCGAATGATAAAAATATTCCCATTTCCTTGAGTTGACATATTAAATATATGTACCAATATACATATGACACTTGGGTTCGTATCCCAGGGTCCGAGAAGGGGTCTGATGAGAAAGTTGGGCACTTCGAAACATGTCATCCCATACCATAGCTGTGGGTATATTAATTTTAGTCGCCTAACGGCAGTACGTAACGGCATAAACGGACTGAGATAGATATTGACTTATATATATCAAAATGTTCAGGACGAAAAGAGAAGTTGATTAAGCCATGCCGTCCGTCCGTCCGGCTGTGAACACGATAACTTGAGTAAATTTTGAGATATCTTAATGAAATTTGGCATGCGGGTTCCTTGGCACTCATCTCCATAACTCCTGCCAGAAATTAGCCAAATCGGGAAACACACAAGCAAAATATTCGGGCACGTAGTTAATAGCCCACTGCAATAGCGAAGTTACATATCTTTTTTGATTTCCATACCTTTCATAAACATTAAATGTATGTAAGTATGAGAAGAAGAATAGAAAAGATCACTCAAATGATCAGCACGATGAGCGGAGTCGATTTAGCCATGTCCGTTTCTCAGTCCGTCTGTCTGTCTGTCCGTTTGTCTATTTGAACGCAAACTAGTCTCTCAGTTTAACAAAAGAATGCTGAAATTCGTTGTTTGCTTTCTCCATTTTAAATTATACTAGCAAACCCGGTAGAAGTTGTTTTGACATTTTGATACATAGAACACATCATCTGCTCTCATATATATTATTTCTGTAAGGTCCTTTTGTGTTAGTTCTTAATTTTCTGCTCTCATTTGGAACCAATAATAATAAATAAGGTATCGTTTTAAAGCGTATTTTATTAAAATGAATTCTTTAAAATAAACGATTGTAAATGCACAAAAAATCAATTTGTACTGAAACGATATTGTGACTGGGACATTCACATGCCTCGCGACATCTACATTTTAATACTAAGACTAAACAGTGATAGAATAATCAAAGGCATTACGAATATCACAGCGCTCAACCCACTGCGAGCGCGCCATCTATACTTGAACATTGCTAAAATAAGTGAATAAGACTGCATTCTCACATTGGGTCATAAACTCGAGTTAAAGGGACATTTTTTGAATTAATTCATATTGATGTTGTCAATCAACTAAAGTTTATGGCTCAATGTGAATGTAATATAAGTGGTGGAATTTCAAATAGCTGTTTGCGCATATTTGTATAATTTTTTGTGGTCTCACAACAAGTGTAGCTGAAAATCTTTTTTTATAATTTGAGAAAAAGGTTTTGAAAAATCCTGGACCTGGACTAATAAGAGGTTTCAAACCATTTTTGTTTTTTTTTTTTTTTGCGCAAGGCGCGCACGGGTCCAGCTAGTCTATATATAAAATGCTATTCACTTGAACCAAATAAACTCCTAACTATACCGAACTGCAGCTTTATATAACCTGGGGGCTTTTCTAAAAGCTATATACAGACTGTGTCGTGCCCAGCGAACTCCTGAGCCTATCGTGAAAGTTCAAGAACAAAAACAAAACACAAAATATGTGAAATGTGAAAAATTATGTAGATATTGACTAAGTGACACATATATCCAAATTTCATTAATTTAGACCAAAAAAATTCAAAGTTATGACGAATTGAAACTTTATTTAGCCTGGGGGCGTGGGTCCACCCACTTTTCGAAAACTATATATTGTCTATGCTGTGCCCAGTGAACCCAAGTATATATTGTGAAAATTTCATAAAGATAGGTTGAGTTCTTTGGCGCCTATAAAAGACACCCTTTTTATACCTAGTAGTGCTTTATATATTAACTTTAGTCGCCTAACGGCAGTACGTAACGGCATAAACGGATCGAGATAGATATTGACTTATACATATCCAAATGTTCAGGACGAAAAGAGAAATGGATTAAGCCATGTCCGTCCGTCCGTCCGTCCGTCTGTGAACACGATAACTTGAGTAAATTTTGAGATATCTTAATGAATTTTTGTATGCAGGTTCCTTGGCACTCATCCCTGAGCGCTACTTAAAAAGGGCAAAATCGGATGATAGCCACGCCCATTTTTTATATATGGAATATTTGCGAAAACAAAAAAAGTGATTACTCAGTACATAATACACCTTTAAGGATATAATTTTGTTTATACATTGAGATTGAAGCATAAAATAATTTTTTCAAGAAATTCTTGAAAATGGGAGTGGCACCGCCCACTTTTGATTAAGTCAAATTTAGAAAAAATATTAATCATAAATCAAAAACCGTTCAAGATATCGAAACGAAATTCAGCACGCAGGTTTCCAGGTATGCAAGGAATATTCCACGAAAAAATGGGCGGGATCGGTTAAGGTCTACGCCCACTTTTATATGAAAAATTTTGAAGAGGATCGTAGATATATTAAATAAGCAATAACTTTGCGTAAAATATCTTTACATCATTTATATTTCACTTTTAAAGTTTCCGTAAACAAAGAAATCCAAAAACTTAAAATTTTCGAAAATGGGTGTGGCCCCTCCCCTTTTATAGTGGACTATTCTACAAAACTTTTTACGCCATAACTCCGCCAAAAATGGATTTGTCAAAACGAAATTTGGTGATAACGTTCAATATATAAAACTAACTCTTTGCTGTAAAAATGGGCGAAATCGGTTAAAGTTCACGCTCAGTTGTTTAACATAGTTCTGAAAAGAAATTTTTTTTTTAATTTAAAAAGCGATATTTCTAAAACTTAGCAAGTTATATCAATTAAATTTTGCACGCATAATAAGCTTTTTAACACATTTAGCGCCATGTGCGGCACCGGTGCGCACGACCTGAGTACTCGTTTGGGCCGCGTGTTCACATATCCACACGCAACCTTAATGTCTTTAAACGTGAATGTGGCATAGTGCACACGATTTACATTGGGTTTATATACATGAAATGAATCTGTGGCCCCAGGAGAACGTGAAATTGTGCTTGGCCTGAGCAGTTTGCATACCCATAATGCGTCAGGGGCGCGGAAAATATAGGGCTATTTGGTTCAATGAGAACAGGTGGATGGTTTTTTGTAATAGTATTTTTTCCTTTTTATATTGAAATAAACAATTTTTTAACATACAATAACAATGTTAGCATTCAAATCCATTTTTGTTTTATTTTTCAAATTTATGTATTAAGCAAAAAAAAAGTAAATTCAGTCTCAAAACTTCAAAATGTATCTATACATGACCTAAGCAGAGTGTTGTTCAAAGCACTTGATACAAATGGGTATATTGCACTTGATACAGAAGGTATTAATAATTTTTGCAGTTTTTCGAGCATAAGGAGTTCCCCGTTCTTCAGCCATCTTTTTGTAGCGCACCGAACACCATTTTCTAGTTTTCCTCTTGGGTCCTTCAGCTTCCTTCAAAATATGCTTGATTGGAACAGGGGGGAATCTGCGGTGTCTGTGGTTGCTCAGAGACCACGGACATATCTGCCGGTTCCTCTTCTCTCTCAGATGCTGGTTTGTCAGATTGCCCTGGAACCAGATTTCTCACCAGTTCTTCTTTGAATTTTTTGGTGGGCCTTTTTTTCTTGTTGAATATGTTGTACAAGTGCAGAGCATTGACAACAGTTGTTGCAGTGATTAGATGGAAAGCTAATCGTTTGTACCATTTTACAGTTCGGCGCAAGTATGGCGAATATGCTGAGAGCTGGTCAGAGATATCAACGTACGATTTTCCTATGTTGTAGTCAAACACCATCTCTGGCTTTGTGATCGCTTTACCGCGGTTTACCTTTGTCACCATTGTATCGCCATGCTTTGTGCTCAGCATTAACACATCCCGTTTGTCTTGCCATTTGAGAACAACAATTTTTTGTTGGTTTTGCTGAGCTGTCTGTTCTCCCCGTTTCAATTTTGCTTGTACAACATCGGGAGGATTACCTCTTCGATTCTTGTGCAAAGTTCCAACCAAAAGAGTTTTTCTTTCTACCATTCTTTGAGCTAATTTCACACTGGTATACCAGTTATCGGTATAGAGGGTTCTTCCATGGTCTAGAAGCTCTCCAAACCATTCCATAACAATTTTCTCAGAAACTGCTGTCTCGTCAACTTTCTGTTTTCCAGTATATACTTTCAAATTCCAGGTATATCCGCCACCGACACACAGTTTGAATAACTTTATGCCATACTTGTGCCTCTTATTGGGTATGTATTGTCTGAAGAGAAGTCGTCCTCTAAAGGGTACATTACCTTCATCGATACAGGATTCCTCTTCTGGAATGTATGATGTCTGATATTTTCTTTGAAGAAGAGTGAGCAACTTCTGCGGCTTGAATACACGGTCAGACATCGGAGTTTGTTCTTCATTGTTGCAAAGATGGAACAGAGATAACAGGAACTCAAATCGGTTTCTGTTCATTACTTCTGAAATACCATTTTATAAATAGGATCAGTCGACCAATAATCTCTTAGATGCCGCAATGGCACAAGACCTATCCAGAATAAAATTGCAATGAATTTTCTCATTTCAACAGCATTCGTCCCAATCCACTTTTTGACTCTAGCGTTAGGCAGTGAGGTTTCTGACAGAGTTTGCGCCGCAAATCTATTGGTTTCAGTGACCAATAAGCCAATTATTTCATCATCCAATAAATGATTGTAACATTCAATGGGCCCTATCTGATGTAATTTTGCGTAGATATCAGGTGGAACTCCGGTATTTCCAAGTACTCCGTCCGGTATTTCCCCTTCTACTGACTGCCATATTGACCCAAAAACTGTGCCCGATACATCCGGATTTATATTATTTCCCTAAGAAATATTCATTCACTTGCTCCTCAAGGACACGAGATGTTGATGGCGTTGAACTAAAATCTGGTAGAAGGACGTTGAATGAACGAGATGTTGATGGTCTTGAGCTGAAATCTGGTGAAGGTGTGCTGGGTGAGGATTGTCTATCGGTCGCCAGATTGTCTAGCATTTCTTTAGAATCGTCACACGCAGACGGAGGTGGTACTGTGATGCATATTATTTGGTCCACACTAGTTGAAGTGGACGGAACGACTTCTACATCTGACTCTTCATCACAACTACTAGAAGGAATGTAATCCTTGTCTCTATCAACATCATCATCGTCTTCTGAGTCACAAAAATCTGACAGATCAGAGAGATCAGCATTCAAAGCTTCATTAGCTCTTTATCACTAAGTTTTTTCCTTGACATTTTTTATATTTTTCTTTTTTTTCAAATTAGCTGAATTATTTCGTCTAAAGAAATAAAGAAAGAAAAAAATGTTTGGAAATTGTTGTTCTCAAATGGCAAGACAAACGGGATGTGTTAATGCTGAGCACGAAGCATGGCGATACAATGGTGACAAAGGTAAACCGCGGTAAAGCGATCACAAAGCCAGAGATGGTGTTTGACTACAACATAGGAAAATCGTACGTTGATATCTCTGACCAGCTCTCAGCATATTCGCCATACTTGCGCCGAACTGTAAAATGGTACAAACGATTAGCTTTCCATCTAATCACTGCAACAACTGTTGTCAATGCTCTGCACTTGTACAACAAAATCAACAATAATAAAATGGCCATCAAAAAATTCAAAGAAGAACTAGTGAGAAATCTGGTTCCAGGGCAATCTGACAAACCAGCATCTGAGAGAGAAGAGGAACTGGCAGATATGTCCGTGGTCTCTGAGCAACCACAGACACCGCAGATTCCCTCCTGTTCCAATCAAGCATATTTTGAAGGAAGCTGAAGGACCCAAGAGGAAAACTAGAAAAAGGTGTTCGGTGCGCTACAAAAAGATGGCTTATGCTCGAAAAACAGCAAAAATGATTAATACCTTCTGTATCAAGTGCAATATACCCATTTGTATCAAGTGCTTTGAACAACACTCTGCTTAGGTCATGTATAGATACATTTTGAAGTTTTGAGACTGAATTTACTTTTTTTTTGCCTAATACATAAATTTGAAAAATAAAAACAAAAATGGATTTGAATGCTAACATTGTTATTGTATGTTAAAAAATTGTTTATTTCAATATAAAAAGGAAAAAATACTATTACAAAAAACCATCCACCTGTTCTCATTGAACCAAATAGCCTTATATTTTCTGCGCCCCTGACGCATTATGGGTATGCAAACTGCTCGGGCCAAGCACAATTTCACGTTCTCCTGGGGCCACAGATTCATTTCATGTATATAAACCCAATGTAAATCGTGTGCACTATGCCACATTCACGTTTAAAGACATTAAGGTTGCGTGTGGACATGTGAACACGCGGCCCAAACGAGTACTCAGGTCGTGCGCACCGGTGCCGCACATGGCGCTAAATGTGTTAAGAGAAACTCGGCCGCAAACAAATTTTGTCAATTTTGAAGAAGTAGGCGTGGCGCCTCCCACTTTTCAGCATAAAACTTCTGCTATTTTCAAAGGCAATCGCTTATAATTCAATCTTGATATTTCAATGAAAATTGGTCAGCTGCTTCTTAGTAGTATGTATTATACTCCTGCCAAAAATTAGCCAAATCGGAAAACACAAAAGCAAAATATTCGAGCACGTATTAATAGCCCACTGCAATAGCGAAGTTATATATCTTTTTTGATTTTCATACCTTTCATAAACATTAAATGTATGTATTTATGAGAACAAGAAGAGAAAAGTTCACTAAAATGATCAGCACGATGAGCGGAGTCGATTTAGTCATGCCCGTCTCTCCGTCCGTCTGTCTATTTGAACGCAAACTAGTCTCTCAATTTTACAAAAGAATGCTGAAATTCGTTGTTTGCTTTCGCCATTTTATAATATACTAGCAAACCCGGTAGACATTGTTTTGACGTTTTGATACATTGAACATATCTATATATAAAATGTCATTAACTTGAACCAAATAAACTCCTAACTATACCGAACTGCAGCTTTATATAACCTGGGGGCTTTTCCAAAAGCTATATATAACTGCGTCGTGCCCAGCGAATTCCTGAACCTATCGTGAAAGTTTAAGAGCAAAACAAAACACAAAATATGTGGGCGTGGCACCGACCACTTTTGAAAAATTATGTAGATATTGACTAAGTGACACATATATCCAAAATTCATTAATTTAGACCAAAAAAGTTCGGAGTTATGACGAATTGAAACTTTATATAGCCTGGGGGCGTTGTTCCGCCTACTTTTCCAAAACTATATACTGTCTATGCTGTACCCAGTGAACCCAAGTATATATTGTGAAAATTTGATAAAGATCGGTTGAGTTCTTTGGCGCCTATGAAAGACACCCTTTTTTATGTCTATTTTTGTTACGCACACAAGGTATATTACTTCATGCGGCATAAACGAATCGAGATATATATTTATTAATGCATATCAAAAACTTCAGCATGAAAAGCAAAATATCCTGGCAAGTAGTTAATACCCCACTGCAAAAGCGAAGTTGTATATCTTTTTGATTTTCATACCTTTCATGAACATGAAATGTTTGTACGTATACTGAAATGATCAGGAGGATGAGCTGAGTCGATTTAGCCATGTCCGTCTTTCGATAAGTCTATCTGTCTGTCCGTCTGTCTATTTAAACGCAAATACGAACTGAAAGTATTAAAATAAGCCTGCATGAATTGGGGTGACATAATAGATTACTACTAATTATATAATGTTCGGTTCCACCCGAACTTAGACTTCCTTACTTGTTTTTCTCTAATAGTAATCAAAAAACAAAACATAAAAATTCGAGCACTGCTCCAACAACAATTACGATATCCATTTTAATTTCACTACTATTAAATTGAACACAGCTGTATGTATAAGCTTTAGCGTAGTCAGGATTTTACAGTCCAGAAGATGTGTTTTCCATGAGTAAATAACTTTTGTGTGCATTCCGGGCATTCGAGGCATTGATAAATACACGATTCAGTAAACAATACCAAATTCTGATAGCATTGTACAATGTGGAGGGAGCTCTTCTTTAAGCGGCTCTTACAGTGCCGTAAAGTGTATAGTAAATTGTAGGAAAGAGCGACCGAGGTAACAAATGTTCTATAAATGGACAATAATAATACCACGTGAGATGTTTGTTCGAAATGAGAGGCTAGGAACCAGAACGTCTGTGAAGGTGTTCAATGGAAGTGCCCTCTTCCGATGTTTCCACGGACTGGAATACCAACCCAACTAGCATCAAAGTAAGAGAAGCGGACACAGTAACCTCAAGTAAGTAAATTTTACGAAGCCATCACCAAATTTTCGACGTTTGGGTATAAATAACTTTGAATAATCTTAGGTAGCTGCTGGGTAACGACTACCACTTGCGGTTGCCTTAAAATTATGCTACTACAGGGTGGCGCAAAAGTAAATTTTGCGATTGGTCCCTAAAGTCAGTTCTGTTTTGACATTTGTGTAGTAAACACATGCGAAATACACGTTAATAAACAATGTTACGCTACACTGCTCCAGAACGCGGAATATTGCTGACTATTTATTTGATCAATAATCGGTCGGGGCCAAACGGTTACTGTGAATGGTGAGCGCTACAGAGCAATGATCAACGAGTTCTTTTTGCCGCAACTTGATGAATTGGGATTGGAAAACATGTGGTTCCAACAAGACGGTGCAACAGCACACACTGCACGTACCACAACCGATATGCTGAACATCGGAAGCTTACTTTTGCGTCACCTTGTATTAAGTAGCATTACCACTATTGAAGAAGTCGTTATTACATGTATGTCAACTCCAAAGATTTCATAACTTTTAGGTTGTAAATCACTATAACTGCGACTGACTCATGTTACTGGTTTACTACCTCAAAGTTGTCAAGCCCTCTAAGAGGTTTTGGTAGTTTCAGCAAAGTTGTGGGGGTTCCTTTTTGTGCACATAAAATTGTTAGTTCTATTTCTGAGTAGCAGGATAGACAGGGGCGGATACAGGTCTCTAGTTGAGGGGTGGCGCGATCATGGCTGAAAGCTCAAAATCCAAATTGCCATGAAAGTCAGTAATATAAATGAATGATTAATTTCAGAGCACCATTTTGGAGTTATCTTGAAAAGACGCTTTTTGATGCCCACCATGCAATTTTCTTGCTCATTGTTAGCTGTTTGAAATATATTATTTCAGGCAGTTCTCTACTTTGTTGGCCCGAAAACCTGATGTTTTTTCCCGGAAAGTATAATAGGTAGAAGGATAAAGTTTAATCAAGATCCACAAATTTTTGTTGTTGATCCAAGTAAAGGATGGGAGGGGGAGCCGAACAATGGCGGCAGGTCGGCTGCGACTCGTCCTCATAGTAGAAGTATTAGCGTCCGTAAATGAAATCAGAACCGCCAAGAAAAAATATTTTCTTAATCTGTACACTTTTCCGAACCCGTGGAACTAGAACTAAAAAGAAAACACGAAAAATGCAAAAATTATGAGCTTTTAAAAAAAAAATTGATTTTCGGCTCTTTTTTTGTTACTAATTATTTTTTTTATGAACAATTTTCATCGCGAATGCTCAATTTTTGCGCTCCGCAGGACTTCCACCAACTCCGAAAATGTGGTTTTGAGAAAAACTCGTTTGATAAAAGGCAGTGGCGGACCAGCGCGCTTGACACCGCTCCACCAAACGGCTAATAACTTTCGTAATTTAACAGATTTTAACTCGAAGTTTTGAGAACGTATTCTTGAGATATGTATCTACCTGAATATTTGATCTCGCAAGGCAGAAACCTGCCTTAATTAAATATTTAAATTTTAATGGCGCGTTATCAAATTTCGACCTATTACCACTATACTTGACAGTAAAATTTGAACCGCACAAGATTTTATACCCACATAATCGTATATGCACATATGTATTTTATTTTCTTATAAATATACTTAATAACTATAAGAAAGCGGTTTTTAGGTTCTGAAGTAGTTGCACAAATAATGGAAGATAAATGTATATGCACATCACAAATAAAATTATATAAATATAAAAAAATATATATATATTAAAAAGAGAGACGGGTATAGGTGCACAGTTTCGCAACTGTCGCGTCTAGCAGAATGCATCATTGATACAACGTAATTACAACGTCCGTTAAACGTAGCCTGCAGAAACGTCGCTAAAACGTTTCGGCTATTCCCCATTCTGGTAGGTGGAACGTAATGAACATGTATGTATCTGATACGTGCCTATGAGTAGTAGCAAATCACTTTAAAGTCACAACATTAGTCAACGCCCCGTTTTTGCTCCTAATTGTTCTAGTTGGGAACTGTGACCTAGGATACCTCGACAGCTCGGGTGCACAATTTGATAGGATTGACTATTTCCCATCAGAAACCTTGGATACAAACGACTAGTAATTATGATCTGATTCAAGAATCACAGCAGAAGGGTTCACAAACAATTGGATAGCAAGGTGTCATGGCCATACTTTATTTAAACTTGCTTTAGTTAATCAAAAAAATCAGATCTAAGGAAATTATCACACAACCAACAATCATAATCATTAAGCTGTAACTAAAGAAAGTAATTTTTATTTTTAGAAATTTTTTGAATCTTATTATAAAGTAACGCTAAGTCATCTAGATTTTTTACATCAAAATCCCCCTAAATACCCACACAAAAATGTATTGGATACGGTTTAGAAAGATAATAAAGCACACATATCCTTAATCTTGGTGACCTATCCAACTGCAGTTCATGAAACAACGGGTCATACATATAAAACTTTATTTGTATAGATCGAGGCAACATCAACAGATAAGCCACTCACAAAAATGTATTGAGAAAAATCCAATGACTTGAAGCTTTCAGAAATAAAACAAAAAACAAAAGTTATTTTGATCTTATCAGCAGCTCGTTTAAACTTTTTGGTTTAGTTTTGAAACCATTTTAAGATTTTAGATTTCTTATTCAGCTATGTAGGTTTTAAGTCTAAACCGAAATAAATTAAAAATCGGGGAAGAAAATTGAAAGGTTAGGAATTCAATACCAAAAAGTTTAAAAACTTGCCTAAGGCGTTGAATGGACATATAGCATCGTTTTTGCTATTTGCTTACTAGTATGATAATTATTTTTGGAGCGTGCTCCTCACATGCATGACTTGTATGAATCGAAGTATGATTATACTCTGGGAGTTAGATTGATGCCGTTTTGGCCAATTTGTGGCATTGCTGTTGGGTGCATTTTTAAGTCCTTCCAAATACGCAAGGCAACAAATCGGATTATTCTAATATGTTTTCTAGGTCTCAGGATTAGGAACAGCAGGAAGAACGAGTTCTTCTATCGGATTTATAGTTCCAGTGAATATTAATGCAAGGTAACTCATCGGATGGAAAAAGCATAGGACAACACCTTGCCAAACGCGACAGCTAGGATGGTAGTTTTGCGACGTACCTTATAAAAGATATGGCGAATTCAGTGGATCGGTATTACAACTTGCGGCGTTCTTAAAAGTGCATGCTCGGTTAGTAAAATTAGATTTGTTACAATAATCGAGCAGTCGAAGCAAAGCCATTATTCGAATAATCGAAGTTGGTTGTTCTTCGAATACCACTAACTGACCAATAATCAAGATTTGGGGCATTATTCTGAAATTGACTAGGTAGATTTCCGTCAAAGTTTTCGTTTAAGAACAAACATTTATACACTTGGGAACGATTGAGCATTTGCACCTTGGAAGACTTCGGTTTTTCTATTATAAAAAATAGAAATAATACGTATAGCCAAGTGTTGATGTGACGATGACAAAACCCCCAAGTAGGGTAAACGCACTAGTTTCCGGACACTTAACTTTTTCCTCAACTTTGACTTTGACTCATTTTCTCACCATAAACGCTACCGCGAAAAGATATACTGTTTATAATAGCATAAATATTGCTCAATGACGTCTGTATAATTTAAAAATATAATGTTAATATTATTAATGTAAAAACTCAAAAAAGTTCGATTTGCTCTAGTTTCCAGACAGTAAAATAAAACTTGCGGACCCTTTGGTTTTAGTTTCCGGACACCCGAAATTTGTATGAAATTTGTATATACACACTATATTTTTGTAAAGTATTTCTGAAACATAAAGAAGGACTTTGAATACAATAAATTCGTCTTAATCTTATTCATATCTCCCTCGATGGGCATCTCTCTGAATTGGACACTGGTCATAAGCCAACTGTTCGATATTTGGTTTGAGGGGTGAACCAAACTTATAAGATGCAGAATTGGACTATTCCTAAACTGGGAGGGGTTACCCTGCAGGAGCAACGAAGCAAAAATCTGGAAATAATTTTGGACAGAAAGCAGTCGCGGGAATCAAATATATAAGAGAGAGTGAAAAAAGCTCAACCGTATTTTATCCATGCAAAAAAATGGTGGGTTGCACGCGAGGCTTCTCACCATCTTTCTAATTGGGTATTCACAGCGATTGTGGAGCTAATAATTATAATCATTGTTCATAGTTAGTGTCCAGCCACACAAAAAAGAACTTTTGTTAACAAACTGGGGAGAGCATGCACATAATCAATTATTAGTATAATGGAAGGTTTGAAAGACAGCCCGAGAGAATTATCAAATGCCATACTTGTACATCTATACTGGGTCATCGGTCATATGGGCATAGATGAAAGCAAAAGGGATGATATGTTGGCCTGGAAGGGGAAGTCTCGACATCATAGAACTCCCAATCAGATTAGGAGTATTGAAAAGCAGTCAAGAGTTGTAAGCGATCGACCAAGCAAAAACGGCTTGGAAGTAACATGGAATGGCAAAGTCTCCGAGGCCATGTGCTAGTTGTTGTTGTTGTTAACAGTGGTTACACTGAAATAACAGCCCTTGGCCGGGTAAAAAAACCCGGGTCATTCCGGTACGATAGAACCGGCTGTTGTGGGAATGTCTAGTCGCAAGTCATATGGGTTTACAACATTGCTCTTGTCCGTAAAACGGGAAGACTACAATATTATGTTTTTATAGGTTGTACGAGAAATACTTGAACATATTATGTGACCCTGTCACTCGCCAAATTAAGGCTTCGACTATTAGGAGTTCCACAGCTATCCTAAGCTGCCGCTTGTCTGATGCTTGTTTGGTTTGACCTTGTAATCTCGAAGGGCTGAGGTAAGATGTCCGTATTAATTCTTAAAATAGTAATATCGATAAAAACAACAAAGTTTGTACAAAATGCTAATTGTCCGGACATTAAAACTCATTATCTTAGTATTCGGACAGCAATATTTGTACTTGAAAAAACGTTTCCGAAGACTGAAAATAAAGGAGAAAGAGATGTTTTTCGTTTTGTAATTCATATATAATATAATACACAGGCATTTAGAAGCATTCAAATGGTAATTGGACAGCCCGTCCGGAAACTGAGAATCATCTCAAATTTTGGTTCTGGTATCCGGACAGTAATAATTTAGGCCGAAAATTCAAGTAAATTTAGTTTTTATTTATACAATGAAAGTTTTTTTTATATATTAAACACATATTTTCAACTTTTGTTGTAATATGTTGATAAATAATTGTATAAGCCCTTACTTTTCTAAAATGCTCCCACAATTTTTTTTTTACCAAAACCTGCAATTTTGCCGCATGCTCAGACTTCTGACACTAAAATTACTTTTAAACTATGCTTTTGATTCAACTTAAATTTTCCACGTACACTCAGAAAATATGTACATTTCCATTTGTGTTGTTATTTAAGGCTACTTTTCAGTGATTTGCCTATTAATCCCAAAACGTTGACATTGTGACCGGACACTAGCGCTGTCCGGAAACTAGTGCAGTTACCCTATATTTACCTTACTTTACCAAAGTGCATGGTAAATAGTTTGACTCGCTTATGTGTTACATTCGGTATTTTCATTGCACAATTGAATATCGTACAGTGGTATAAAGCAGCTATTCGATGCTAATAAGAATTTAGATATCATTTATGACATACCGGAATAACTAGGGTTACACCTGACCAAAGGCGCTTTTTTGGCAACGTTCTTTTTAATTCGCACTTATGATTGATGGTGCTGACTAAGGATAGAAAACCCTACCGGACAATCCTGATGCAACACTTACAGAAACGGTTCACACATTCACAAATGTTTTGATAAGATTTGCACCAGCGCCATAAAAATCTTATCACAATTATGATGCCCTACTAACTAAGGCCTGATTATCAGCAAAGTTGTCACTGATCAAACAGCTGAGCGGTAGGGAAATACCTCAACAACAGCGTTTACAATTCATCACGTTTATTAGCTATACGAATGATATAGCTGGCAAAAGCTGAGGTGAAATGCCTGACACGCCCAAGAGACTAAGTATAGAGTTTCGGCTTTAGTGACTTGAATCCGAGTATTTAATTTCATTATTCTGGTGTGTCTAGTGGATAGTTTGCCGTACATGCTTTAGGTCCTAAAAATGTTGATTCTCCAAATTACTTAATAAGAGTAAAATGAAATCAAGTACAATGAACAACTGTGGTCGAAATAATATCAGTTTCCTATGAAATTTTAAGTTATCTTTTTTACACCCACCCACTACTGCACAAGGTGCTAAAACTTTTACCACATAACTGGTGTTTGTAACGGCATAAAGAAATCGGGATAGGGTTATACATGTACATATGTACCCAAGAGAAGTTTGAGTAACTTGACTTCCACATTCTCTTAGAATTATATTGCGCATAATTCCGGAAACGTTTAAGATATAATAGTGAGCTTGATATAAAGCGTCCTTTCATTATAGGGAATATACCCGGCGTAATCGCTTTCGAACATCTACACAAACATCTCTTTCTATAATGCTTTGAGAGTCATAAATAAAATAATTCTTAAATCACGACGAAATTCACCCATGATATGACTATTTGAAATAATTGATTAACAAATAATCACCTACTTACAGAATCCCGATGTTCCAAAGTTTGGATTAACTTCTAGGAAGTGCATGTTGAGTATTTGGGGAGTACGAGGGAAGTTTCCAATATGTATTGTTTCAACTTCAGAGCAACATACACTCCACGAAATAATGATAAGGACAAAATAATACCATATTAATTTCATATTACGGTTTATGTTTTAATATATTTTATTGACACGATATATTGCGTGTTGGGTACAGCTACTCACAACTGCAATTTGAAGTTCAGAGAAAAAGTATTTGAAAAGTATAATGCATTAAGAGTTTATTATTTCAAATTTTCTAAACGAAATAATGAAAAATCCAATATTTCATATTACGAAATTTGACACGTGTATTGCAGCGTTATCTTGTTGGAATATGAAACTATCTCCGAATATATCTTCACCAAGGTCCACTAAGACATCTTCTAGGAGTTCCGTATACTTCTGACTATTCATTTTTGTGGAAATAAAGCAAATAGGAGACTTTGCAGAATAAGTAATAGCGCCCCAAACCATTAGTGTGCCTCCTCCTAAATTGCGGGATAGTCGCAGTTATCTCTCAGTCCTCTTGTCGTGCCAATATTTTTGACAACCGTCTGGACCGTCTAAATTGAATTTTTTCTCATCAACAAATACCACCTTGTGCCACTCTTCGTCCCAAAATTGGAATTTTTCTGCGAAGCTTAACCTGTTTGCTCTATGCCTTGCTGTAAGTTTCGGTTTCGGGATACGTTTAACATACTCAAGGGTGCTATCTGCTTTTAAAATTTGTTGCACTCGCCTCGTTGATACCTTCAAATTTAAAGTGCTAACTATGGAAGATGGGCTGTTTGTTTTATTCACAGCAAGGCGTCTAATTTCACGAAGGTCCCTTGGTGTCAGCTTCGGTTCCTGCCTGTACTTCGCTTTACAGCATAATTGTCCCCAAGTTTTATGAAATTTGCTATCACTGTTTTGCTTTTTTGCAAAATAGCTGCAATTTTCCTCGTTGACAGTCCTTGTTTTTGTACACTGCAACCTGTCCCTGCTCTTTTTCAGTTAGCGGCTTTCCACGTGGCATTATGGGTAAATTCTATGGAATTCGTCAATAAAATTTGGTTGTTTAAACACAATTAAATCATTTGAAGCTTACCAAAAAGTGTCGTTAATAAACAGGCCGCTTTTTTGTATATTTTTTATTTTTACGTTTATGTCAAAGCTACTTGTGTACATTTGGCTTTATCAATATTTCGCACTGTAATGAAATATATTTACCAGCATACTGGCAAAAAACAATCAACACCAAAACTAAAGTAACAGTTAAGGTTCCCCATCGCCAAATGAAGTCGTTTCCAACTACAATTTTTTACTTTGTCCGGTACAGGATCAACATCAGCATTTTTTATTTTGTCCTTATCGTTATTTCGTGAAGTACATATGTATATGTTCAAGAGAAAGGATGCTTACTGGGGTACATTGCATGAAAGGCCACAACCATCATAACCCTCTTAGACCTGAACGTGCAAAAATTAAAATATTTGGAAGTCACTCATTCAAAAAATCAGTACATTTTGCTACGTTCACAGCTGTCATCGTGGAATATGTAGCGAGTAGGGCGCTTTCCACACTGAAGTTACATACTCAAAGGCGAATTTAGTTCCCAATAATATTTGTGGCAAGAGTGGGGTTTTCATTTTCCTCTCTAATTTAAGAATCTGGTATGTATAGGAAAAGGTGGAGCAAGGAGTTTTTCTTTAGCATCTCTTAGGCGTTGGAATTTCATGATTTCTTTGTAACTGCAAGAGGCCTTACGAATCTTTACATATACTTATAAATGAAAGTTTACCAGTCCTAGTAATACATTTTCTAGTCACTAATATAAAAATAAATGTATGGCGTGATATACAACAGGTATATTTTTTTTATTTATCAGCAAGAGAAACAATTATAAATAATTGCTACACCTAAGTTTATAGAGCACTGGCTGCCAGGGCCTTCGGCTTACATAATTTAATACAGTCATAAAAAGGTATATGCACGTTTGGATCAGAGATCAACCTATAGGGTGGGTCGCTGAACCAACGCACATATTCACCTATATAAGGTAACTAAGAGATGTACATAGATATATAGACTATAGTAAGATGTTAACAGTTATGAAAGGGATAATTATTTACATTATTGATTTTTCATACATAAATTAGATATTTAACTTACAAAGTGATATATATTTAGAAATTAAAGTGATATTTGTTGCATTAATATTTATAAGACAAGTAGACGGTTTGATGTCAGCGAATATGGAAGTACGTATTTGTTGAAACTCTTCACAGTCGTCGATAAGATGTGTTGCAGTCAAGTCAAGAGAGCCACAGTAAGAGCATGCGTCAATGGATGTGCCGTTGAGATGTGACTGTGTTGTTATTGTGTGACCAATTCTGAGGCGAGTGAAATGTCTAATGTTGCTACTAGTTACATTTGTGGGATATACAGATCGGACACCGGTGGGATTATGTGTTGTGTTTAAATGTTTTCCATTCTCTATACAAGGTATTATGTGAAGATTTTTTGGCAAGTCTTCGTATATCATGATGTGTAAAATCACTGAATAAGTGTAGGGGCTCTGTGCCAGCTTCCTTTGCTCTTTTGTCAGCGGCTTCATTTCCAGCTATGCCAATGTGACCAGGTACCCACATAATTTTGATTGTGTTACTGTATTGCAGGAGCAGTTCGCGGAGTATAACTATTAAAGTAGAATTATTTTTTGAATTTAAGATGCCTTCAATTGTCGATCTGCTGTCTGTGCATATGATATAATTGCTTTTGTTGTGAGAAGCATATAATACTGCTTCTAGCAAGGCAGCTATCTCGGCTGTGTATACTGAGCAGTATAGGGGTAAAGCTCCGACGGTAATTGTATCACCACATCTGTTTACTAAAGCAAACGTAGTGGTGTTTTCGCACTTCGATCCATCGGTGTAGATAATTTCCCAGCTCCCTCTAAATGGTTTTAAGGCTTCGTTAAAGAGTTGTTTGTACTCTAAGGCACTTGTGTTACTTTTGCTATGATTATGTAGCTCATTGATAAAAGATTGCTTAGGAGTGACGGATGGTGGACTGGTGGTTGTAGGGACCAGCGTAGGAGTTGCTATTATACCTAAGTCCTTTATGTATAAGAGACAGCGGGACAAGGCTGAGAGCTTTTTTGACTCCTTTTGGGCTTTATTCGCTGCATTTGCTTGTCTGAGTAGGAGCTCGTTTCTGCTTCCGCGTTTGCTTTTTTGAAGTTGATGAGGTTTGTATCGCTCATGTTTCTTTTGTACTTGGTCCATAAGTTCTTTTTATTTTTCCTAAGGATGGTCAACAAGTCCGACCAATAAGGTAATTTCGAATAAAATTTGTTAGTGTTGCTCTGAGGTATTGTTAAGTGTGCAGCAGAGCGAATAATTGTTTTAATGTTGGCGGCTTCTTCGTTTATGTTATTGGACTTAGGTCTGTCACAGGATAGGGAAGATGATGTCAAGCGAAATTGGGGCCAGTCTGCCTTATCTGTAAGGAACTTTGATTTTATATTTCTTAACGACCAGCAGGGGGCATTCAGGGAGGTAATAAGTGGAAAGTGGTCGTTGTTATGGAGATCGTCCAGTGTACGTGAAGAGAGTTTTGGTGCGATGGAGAAAGAGGCTAGGGCAATATCAGGGTGGGAAAATGTACTGTGGGTAGAGAAATGAGTCGGAGCACCGTCGTTAAGGACCGTGAGATTATGCGATAATATTAGATCTTCGATTATCTGACCTCTTCTATTCGCAGAAGGAGAGCCCCCAAAGGGGACTCCATGAGTTGAAGTCTCCCAATAGAATTATTGGGGTAGAAAAGTTCTTAATGATGTTCACAAGATACGCAAGTACGAAGTTTTGTTGTGGAGGGATATAGCAGTTTATGATGGTAATTTTAAATCTAATATCGACCTCAATCGAAAGACAAGAGATGTTAGATGAGATGTGAATTTGTTTATGGCTTAACTGTTTGTTTACAAGTATTGCAATACCTTGTTTGCATGAGGCATTTTGGGTTTTGTTGTGGAAGTAACTGACGTACTTGTTAGGTGGGTGTGCTGTCTTATTATAAGGTAGATGAGTTTCTTGCAAGGCAATTATGCCCGGCGAAAGATCATTAGTTAATAAATTAAGATCTGGGTAGTTATTTAAAAGTCCGTTGCAATTCCATTGCAGGATTCGCACCATTAGTCCATTATTTGGTCTTCCGAGGGGAAGGAGTTAGAGGGAGGGATTGGGAAGTTGGGGAAGATAAGGTGGGAGAGGAGGGATGAAACCATTGTTGTTGGGTCATCGACTGATAACCGCATTGATTCAATATTGTTATCATTATATTCATTTAGATTATTTTCATTTAATTCTGTGTTTTCTGTGCTACTATTTGTATGTTGTAACTGTACATTGTTTTGGTAATTTGTAATGTTAAATTGTTGTTGCGAATTATTATTACTAACATGTTTTTCTATGGTTTGGTTTGGAGTGCTGGATTCAATTACAACAACAGGTATATCATCATAAACCTTCTAAGAGATTATTGCGCCGAGCTTCTCTTCCAATTTGTAGTGTGCCGATTTGAATTTTTCCTACAAATTGGCGGGATCTACAGTTTTTTGCCGACTACGAACGGCATCTGCACAGGCGATGAATATTTGCTGAAAAGCCTTCCACGGCAGAAATACACTCGGAGTGTTTTCCAAACCACTGCCGAGGGCGAACCTTGGACCTTCGGTGTGTTAGGCCGGCAACACCACGGCGGGCGCCAGTCACTGATATACTAACCTTTAAAAGCGTGTCTATAAGAAAATAGGGAATGAATTCAATAATCAGCCCAATTCTAAATATTCCCATGTGAGTTCATCTCCCAAAAATTTGTCTCTCCCAAAAACAAACTCCCTGGGAGAAGACTTTTCCCAAAAATTTTGGGAAAACGAATTCGAAGCACGAATCAGCTGTTTCAAACAAATTTGACATTTCTCGTAGGTATAAAAATGTGAACAAATGTTGGACAACTTTTGTTTACATTATTAAAAGTTAACTATTTAGTAAACATAATGAAGTTTAATGTACATTAAACTATGTTTTAAATAAAATTAGGGGTTTGCTTGCTTGTCATTATCGTTTGATTGGCAAAGGTGTTAGTGGTAGTGGGGTTTCAACTTAACACAGGCCGGTCAACGCAACTATTACTCAATGGTGGTGTCGGAGGTCATTGCGGCGAATGTAATCGTCTTCCCTGATAGAGAGGTCGGCGAAAGTAGTGGCGAAGGAGTGCCGAGAATAGTGGTGGAGGTAATACAGGGTTCTTTAAGCCTCATCCCGTCTAGGGTTCATATACAGCACAAGAGTACTATGAGTACTACCTTGCGGTGCATGCCCGACTGTAGCGGAAGCGATTTGGTATTACCAGTGCATCCTTCCAGGTCATGTCACCCCTCCTTACGTAATTAAGGAGAAGATGGTTAATGAAAGGCATCATATTCGTAGATCAACCATCAAATTGCACGGAATTACCTTTATGCATTTTAGTCGCCTCCTCGGCCATATTCTAAACACCTAACCAGCAAAAAGGTCAAGTGCCACGAGCACGGTGCTATGGTTTGGAGAATGTTGATTCAAACCATAGTTTATCTGCGACTTTACGGCATGCAAGGCAGATGTTGTGCTGTGTGACTTCCGGAAACCATGTTGTTGTTCGGCCAAGGGTAATTGTTTCCTTTAGGAGATAACTGCTAAAGCACGTCTAAAAATTTCGGGAGAGGTATCAAGAAGTGTTTTGACCTCAGTAACAATAATCCGAAAGCGAATTTTTATTTCTGTCGAGATATTTGCAATTAAAAATGAAAATTTTCTGTCATTTTCATGTGGTTGTTGTAGACACAAATATAGGGTGTACCGAAAAGTGCAGAAGTGTGTTCTGTGCAGAAATACTGGGGATCGCGTAGACGGTGTTGGACCGGCTGAGGGTTATTTTTTTAAAACGCCTACGCGGAGTGGTGCTATGCACATAAATACCTTGGATCACGCCCCCTATTTGGAATCAGACCCGGTCTTCTTATGGTTTTTGCCAATAACTTTTCGCTGAAACAAGAAAATCGAAAATCCACTTTCGGATTGTTCATACCGAACGCGTCGTTTAATACCTCGCCCGACATTTAGGGACGTTTTTTAACAGTTGTCTCCTAAAAGAAACAATTACCCGGCCAAGTGCAGGTTTGCAGTGTAATAAGGGAGCAAACATGTCTCCAATAACTTCGCAACCGGCGACGTGCTTGTGTTTATACGCCCGAAGGATGGCTCGCCTCTTGGCCCGGTTAACAGGTGGATGCATTATAAACTGTCGACAGATTTGACACTGTCACCGGAGAGGTTGCATGCCTCAAGGTGTTACTTCCACTAGGTCAACTTGTAGTCATTGCCCGTCCGTCGTATGTTAAGTCTGGAGTCTGCGGGATTGAGAAGTCTCACTTGGTCACGTTCTCTTGCCAGAACCGCTGCTTCCGCAGGAAAATTCGTTCAAATTTCCGGTATTCTTCCGGCGGGGATGAAGCGGCCAGAGGGTGAGTCGATAACCTTGCCAAACTCTCGTTCACCTTGGCGTACGTCTGTCGGTGTTGGTAGGGCAGCGAAGTCCGCTTTGCTAAAGGTAATGAAAGTACGTCGTTCTGAAGTTTTGAAGTCCATCTGTCGCTCAATTGAGAGTATAACTGGCAGGTAGTCGGATGCCAGTAGATGAGTCCTGCGCTCACGACGGAAATGCTGTTAAGCGTGAGCGGCAGTTTGGAATAGGTGAGGCGGGCCTTGCAGCATTGCTGCTAGTCTTAGAGACTGGGCCATCATTGTGGTCGCTTGAAGATATTAGGGGCGGTGGCGGTACGCTAGAGCGACATGAACCGCGGAACGCCCTAAGGCGTGTACAACATGGTGCTTCGAAGGTACTTAAGAAAGTACGGGGTCTGTGGATGGCGGAGTTAAACCCTAAGCATCCAGATTTGTGAATCCATCTCCTACACTTGACGCATTGAACAGAATGCGACCGTTTAATATACATTTTTTTCCAGCAGACGCAGCAGAACCAATCTCCTGGTCTGGGGTTGGGTTCGATACCAGCCCGTAACAAGAAAAAAAGAGACGATGGCAATTTGAGGGTGGGAAATTACAAATAAGACAGGGTTACACTAAACAAACAGCCCTTGGCCGTGTAAAAAAACCCGGGTAATTTCGGTACGATAGAGCCAGCTGTTGTGGGCCACTTGTTGTTGTGGTGGTAACGACAAAAACACTCCCCGAAGGTTTTGGGGAGTGTTGTCGAATTAACAGTCCTTGGCCGGATTTCAACCAGGTACGCTCCGATACTCCCTTGCGGTACTGCCCGACTGTCGTGGTAGCGATTTATGACCAGGGAAACCTTCTAGGTCATGTCACCCCTTCTTACGTAAGGAAGGATAAGATGGGGAATGAGAGGTGAGAGGCATCATATCCGTAGATCAACCATCGAGTTGCACGTCATTACCTTTGTGTGGGCCACTCTTACCAATCAACTAAAAAATATTTCTTCTCCGGAAGCAAATGCTGTGTTTTGGGAGCGATACCCGTTTTTTGGTACCCATAGCAAATTTTTTTAAAAATAGGTAGTTAAAGTAAAGAATTACACATTCCTTACTAAACTATAGCTTACTAATTTAAGATTAACTCCCTTCAAAATTTTTGAGGAAATGTCTTTCAAAATAATTTGTCAGTTCTCCCATTTTATCAACGTTCAGAATACCTACTTTTTCTCCCAAATACATCTTCGATTTTTCGAAGTTTTTTTGTGATACGGGGAGATGGGGAAAGAGAAACAATTCCCAAAAAATGTGCGTTGATGATTGCGGGAATGGGAAATGGGAGAAATCTCCCAAAAAACTTCTGTTCAGAATCGTAATGAATAATATTTTGACGCGATATGCATGTCTACCTCGTATGAGATTAAGGCCGTGCTTCACTTCCAATTTGTATTTGTATTTGTATTTGTATTTATTTATATGAATTTCCTAGCACAACAATTTAGCAAAATTATCTTATAGCGCTAGTCAGGATTACACAAGGTTACAAAATATAAATTAAATGATTAACGAGAGGTAATAAATAATTAATAAATTTACTAGGTACATAATCAGCAGAGTAAGATACAGAGAGAAAGAGAAGAGACAATAAAAAAGATAATAGGGAAATAAAATATCAGTATAGCAATTTCCAATAGGAACTATGATTTAAATCAAAATTGTCTTACAAGCCGTTATAGTAGCTAGTTAATTGCATGAGGAGGACGGATCTCGATGAATTCAGAAAACGAAGCCTTCTATAGAGATAGTCAGGTTCCTTATTACATATTAACTTATGTAGGGTGATAAGTGATTTAACTTTTAGGAGATTATAGAAGGAAATGTTAGCGGCTTTTTTGCATGGTCTCTGACATGGTCAAGTCTTCTCAGTCCATATACGTATCTAGCGATGATGTTAAACACAACATTGAGCTTTTTATTGCAAACGTAGTCACAGTTGGAGGAGATTTCACAACCATAAAGAAGAGTTCGTATTAAATACGCTTTTGCTATTAGTAGACGAATGTGAAGAGGAGTAAAATACTGAGTTAACCACAGTGTACGGAGCATCCCGTACACTCTTCCCACAGTGCTAAAAATGTGGTCCTTCCAAGTCAGTGTGTTGTTAAAAACAATACCCAGATTTCTTGCAGTGTTTACGTATTCGATTATGGAATTGTCAAAAATTATGGGATCTTAGCCGATTGTTGCGGACCACTTTCTATGGATGACTACACATTTCGATCTCTTAGGATTCGGACATAGGCCATTCCTAGTAGCCCATACACATATTTGGTTCAAATCGTAATTCAGGTTGCCTATGCGCGAACTGGTACGATCACTTGCACAACACAATTGTACATCATCAGCATAAATGTGGACATTGTAGTACCTAAGAACAGCGGGAAGGTCATTTATGTAAAGAACAAATAACAAAGGGCCCAGAATAGAGCCTTGGAGAACACCTCTAACAACATTTAGGAAACCAGACTTTCTACTACCTACATTTACTGCCTGAGTTCTATCACCAAGATAGGATCTAATAAGGGCCGTGGCGTGATTGGAGAAATTGAACAAGTTTTCTAGCTTCTTGCAGAGTAAAGTATGGTCCACAGATTCAAAGGCTTTTGAGTGGTCAAGGAGGGTTAGAAAAGCCGTATGATTATCGTCGATTCTTTCGCGAATGCAGTAGTGCCGTTGCACAGCTTCTTTTTGGTCTGAAACCAGATTGATGGTCTGACAGAAAGTTGTGTTCGTGCCCATATGAAGAAATATGACCGTGCAAGATTCGTTCGACTACTTTTGATAGGAAAGGCAGTATGGCTATTGGCCTAACCTCCATGTTTTGTTTTGGTTTTGCAACCGGGAGTTCCTTTGCAGCGTTCCGACATTTAGGAAATACACAGGTCGTCAAGATTGAAGTAGCCAGGTAGGTGATGCAGGAAAGGACTTTCGGGAGAATGATTTTTAAGAATTTGGCACATATACCGTCGAAACCGATAGCATTGGACTTCACGGAAAGTATGGCTTGAACAACATCGCAATCATCAACACAAACAAACTCAAGAGGACTGGCATCAATATTAACACGATCACAGTAGCTGTCATCGGAAATGCGATCAGCTGAAATTGGCAGGCTTACACAATTTTTATTGATATCGTTTACGTCGATGTCGGAGAAAACAGGAGAATCTTTATTGGATTTGCCAATCCAGATATCCTTAATGGTGTTCCAGGTTGCCCTCAAACTCAGGGCGGAACTGAACTTATCTTTATAAAACCTTACTTTAGCTAGCCTAATGGCTTTATTAACAGCAGTTCCGGTGTACGGTATCTCTTCCACCGCGCCAAGATTACGCAGTCGAATCAGACGCTGAAGGCTTGCATTAAAGTAGGGGTTGTTTAAATGTCTGACTACCTTGATTTTTACAGGGACATGTTTTTCGAAGAATTGATATGATTCTGGAGGAACATTGCCTGATAGTCAACCGAAGTCAATGTTTGTATCACGCTCCATTCGACCAACTCCACGGATTTAACAAGAGAGCTGTAGTCTATACTTTTGAAGTCTCGATACGTAAAAGAGCAAGATCGGCGGGAAAATCGTAACAAAGAAAAATTAAGTCATGTTTTGAAAAACAGGGTGCGGACAGTTGGGTGTAATAGACCGATTTTAAAGGAGAGTTAACAAAGAATAAGTCAAGTGGGAAGAACTAGAATTTGTGAAGTGTGTACGCGAGGAAGAATTAGTGGGATAAAGTCCGAGAGAGGTCATGTTTAGCTTTAGGCTAGAATCCACGAAAGATGTTTTTCAGAGGGGATGGCTGCAGATCAAGGGTGAAACAAAGGTGATGAAAAATATTTTGCAGATTTTCTCCTTCTTCAAAGGGGATGCCGTGATATCGAACAGCGCATGCAGCGATGTGGTTTTCGTGCTTTGACACGTCTAGTTTTAGAGCAGTTAATTCATTCTCTAGGTGCCCGACGCGCTCATACGCGTTCTCCAGCCGAGTGACTTTTCCACTTAACTCATCCAATTTCCACTTTAAGCCGTCAAACTTATCCTCAAGCTTAATGCGAACAAACTCAATTAAACGTTTTTCGGAGTCAATTATTTGTTTCGATAGCAGCTCGTTGAGCTTGACAAAGCTCTGATCTATACTGTGGATGAAATTACGAGAGTAATCACTGATACGTGCAGCTTTTTTTGCTTATTCTGACTCATTGCTTACAGCCTCAGGCGACGCTTTCCAGAACCCGAATCAAAAAATGGTTCAAAATTGGCTTTAGAAAAAACTGTGTGGCAGCACGTACGGTTACGATGTTGTGTGCAGCGGAGACACAGGCCAGCTGAATAAAGCTTAAAACACAGAAGAGCTTTTAAGCGGCGGCTAATAGTTTTTGTTGGTGGCTGCAGTTATCTAATTTCCAGCAGAAAAACAAAAAAGGCACAGGACCAGGAGATTTCCGACTTCTTGAAGCATAAAATATGGAACGGAAGGACTGGAGATCAGATGTGTCACTGATTGTATGTGCCTAGATTAGCGTATTGATACCAATTTTGTTAATAATGGAACATGGGAAACGAAATAATTTGAGACTTTAAATGGAACACGAAAAACAATTGCTTTCACACACCAGAGTTGCCGTGGTCTGGTACTTTTAATTTTTTTACAAATTGGAGTCCTAAACATGTTTTATACCGACTTCAAACGGCAGCTCACAAGAATTTTCTAGCAGAAATACATGACCCCATTTTCAACACTATTTCTAAGTATTTTTGGTGATACCAACCTCCCCCCGCAAACTGCCAACCGTAACTATGATCGCCTGATTTTTATACTAAATAAGAATGATTGCTAAGCCCACAGTGCAGATATATGTATATGAGCATACATACGTTCATAAACACGAACACCACACCTGCTGCCCCTCACCTGATGGTGCTATGCCTGGACTGGCCTACAGTAAAGGTGTTCGCATGCCTTTATGTCTCGAAATGCGTCTTTGTGTTGTTTTGCTGTGAAATATGTGTAAATATGTATGAAAGTACCTCATGCAAACAAGCATAAACGAACAACCGACCACCCTACCGCTACCGATTTTCAAAATGTTGGTGAAACATGTATAAATTTCGTATTTGCTAGCTCTAGCATTAGCAGTACATCATGCACTTGTACTTATTTAACAGTGTGTTGGTGTATTTTTTGTCTCCATGCTCTTTGTGGCTGCTACGAGCATGTTGGCTTCTCAATTGACTAATGCTCGTGCTTTGTGCCTACCTAGTAGTATGTAGTATGCTGGTTGTTATTGTGTCGTTTGGAGTGGCTAAAATTGTAATACCCATCGTTTTATATGCCACTATGGCACTGCCGTTTGTTGTCTATAGATAAATATATTCATTTGCTTACCACACACATAGACATTATGGTTGGTATTATGTCTGTTATAGCATATGCTATATAGCTTATAGATGGTGGTGTTCGGTGTTGCCTAGCACTGTTTAGTGCTATTGTTGTTCTACTTATCGGTTAATATGTGTACATACCTTCGTGGATATGTACATATGTATGTATGAACAGTCTCATACCGACTCTCCCCATGCATACATAGTTTCGTTTGTCATGCGGCTGATATAGACTTAAGTACTCGTACAAATACAGTTTGTCAAAAAAGTATTGTAACGCATTGAGAACTTGACTCCTGTTGCTGACTTTAAACATTTAAATAAATTCATTCCCTTACCTTAGGTCTTTACACATCAGTTTTAATAGTAGATTTTCAGTGTCCTCCAATGCATACAAATGCCAAATTCTTCTGTCAAGCCACTGCTTCTAGATCCCACTTACATTGACATCTTTATACCTTACCACTCACACAAGGTACACTTATGGACAAAATAATAGGTGTAAAGAAGTTTTATTCCATAACACTACACCACTTGCAATTGAAACAAAGTTTCTTTAAGTAATATGGAGAATATCTTTGATTAAAACTAAGTGTGAAAATTCAATTAAACGAAAATTTTATCCGAATAAAAATATTTTAAAAGACAAAATAATAGGTGTGTTGAACGACTTTTCGAAATGAAAGTAAACAATTGTTTTATCAATTATTTATTTCAAGGTTTCTTAATGACTTTGGATCTTTATATTTTTGATAGCGTCATCTCAGATCCATTTTTCCTTCTTGAAAGAAATATATTGTTGCAAAACGTCCCTGTACTCAACAGCGGTTAGCATGTCCTTTATCCAAAATAACAGTAACAAAATACCACCATTCTTACCAGGAATACTCCGGAGAAAATGTACAAGATCAGCTAAGGACCACGCCCACTTTTATTTAAAAGATTTGTAAAGGGATCATAGACGAATATATTGGCAATATCTATACGAAAAAACTTCACGTCAATTCTATTTCACTCAGTGTTCGTGTACCGTACACTACCCCCAACTATGGTGGAGTTGGCGGAAGTAGGCGCGGCGCCACCCACTGTTCTGTAAAAAAATTATGCTATTTTCTAAGGGAATTACTAGTAACCTTATCAGGCTATTTCAATGAGAATAGGTAATCTTCTTCTCATTGAAAAATTTAGCTAATTGGCCAGCAAAGAAACAAAAGATCCGGTCAGGTAGTTAGCAACCACTGCGAACAGAATTTAGACATATTTTTATGCTTTTAAAGTAAAATTATAGTCCGATGTAAGAAGGAATGACGGATCACTACTAGATATATAATATTCGGTCTCACCCGAACTTATATTTCTTCACTTTTATAATTTTTTGTAGAAGTCTTCCGCAAAGCCTTTTAGGCAAGAGCCTGCTTACAGCATATATTATATTAACTTATGTGTCGAGCTGAAGGTCTCAGCTTAAAGTTGTAAATAAAATAGCCATTGAATTTCTATTCCCGCATAGGTAGTGCGATGGTTAAATTAATTAAACTATCATTATTTATTTCAAAAAAAATAAGTGTCCGATAAAGGATTTCGCTTTAGTGGCCCAGATGGGTTGCCAATGGAAAAATGTAACAAGAGTTATCTACGAAATTATATTGACCCGAAAAACTATAAGGCATACAAACACCATTTAACCAATTAAAACCAAGACTTAAAGCTGGAATAAAAGGCCGAAAAGTTCACAATGTTGAGGTGAAATCTTCCTGCTCCTTGTTTCCGCTTATATTCAGAACGAACCATTTTAAATTCGGATAATCAGTACCTAACTTGAATAATTTTACAATTTAAGCTTAGCAAGTTTCAATTTTAATTTATAATTTCCATTCCAAATTTAGAAAGGTGCATTTAAAATTCAGGGAGTTAAAATTTAATTTCATAAATCTTCAATTTAAATTCCGAAAATTGTACTTTACACCTTCAGAGTACAAAATATCCCAGCGTATTGTACGAAATAGTGATGCCTACCTTGTACAAATGTGTCGTCAGACCGGAGTTAGCCTAAGCCGTTAACCCTAGACACGTAACCTACGTCGATTCGAAGAATACGCTATTGAAAATTGTCTGCCTCTCTTTTTAAGACTGCCTTTCCAAAAGACTTAAAAATATATATATCTGAACCAGACAAAGAATAACTGTTATTTGAAATTTCTGTATCAAAAAAGTTGCTCGAATTATTAAATTTATTCAAAACGTTGCTTTATAAGAGTTATTTGTCAACGTTTATTTTATTTTTTGACGATAAGAGTTATTTGTCAACGTTTATTTTGATTTTTGGTGGTAAGAGTTATTTGTCAACATTTATTTTATTTTTTGGAAATAATAGTTATTTGTCAACGTTTCTTTTTGGCGTTGCTTTATAACTGCTATGGATGAGAAATATTTTTTTTCATTGGCATAAAAAATTTCAATTTGAAAAAATGGATGGCATGCCTCCAGTGTCAAGCAATGAAACAGGTGCAGCAAGAAATGTATGAGCAGTCGGAGCTTATGGGACGCCACCTTCAAGGCTAAAGTAAGAGCAAGTACAACGAGGAGTGTGTGTGAAATCGAATATTCATCATCCAGAAACTGTTATGAAGGAAATAACAAAATTTATTTCAAATTCAAATTTTAACAGTTATCTAGCAACGTAAAAAATAAACGTTGACAAATAACTATTATTTCCAAAAAAATAAAATAAACGTTGACAAATAACTCTTATCCCCAAAAATTTAAATAAACGTTGACAAATAACTCGTATCCCAAAAAAATAAAATTTTTTTTCTTCATCGAATAATTGTTATGAAGCAACGTTTATTCGAAAAAACTTATAACTGTTATGTCTCTGATCTGAATTGTTGTAAAAAATAAAACCAAAAATTAAATAACTATATTAGAAATAAGTATTTTAAAGAATGTTCGTCGAATCGACGAATGATTAGGTTTTATAAGGAGTGAGCGAAGGTAAGCTTTCTAGGGTTAAGAGCGGAGCCGAATGGCAGAAGAAGCATTCCAGATATGAAATATTTAATCTTGATTTTTGCATTTAAAATAAAAGTGCTGAGCTTGAATCAACAAAACCACTTGAATTGTTATTTTCTGAATATTATTAATATTATTATTAAAGCAGCACTCCGCCCTGCTTAGTCGCCGCATTCATTCATAGAATGGGACGGGACGTACCAAACAGGGTTCTACTGATGTTGACAGTCCTTTGCCAGATATGAATCCGGTACAAAAACCTTACCGATTGGCGTGGTATCGATTTCACCACCTCTTACGACAGGCATACCTACCTCAGGCATATTTTAACCAACTTATTGCCTCTACTCAAACAAACGAGCAAGCATTCGAAATTTCACTAAAAATAAATTCAAGTTTTAATGAAGATGAAACACCACTCAAAAATAAAATGTTACTTGTGGTGGAAACAAAATTGCATTAGCAGCAAGCCTTGAATGGTTAGAAAACTGCATACTACACTTAATTTTAATTGCAATCTAAATAGCAGTTTATTTCGAAGTTTTTCTGTCGTTCTTATTCATACAGCGATTAACTATCTAGCAACTGAAAATATTCAAAACCTCAAGAGCATTTCCTTGACAAATTGTATGTGTTTACGTTCGTGCACACTGTTGATGTTGTGCTTTAGCATTTGTATGTATTGAACTTGGTTGGGTTTTCTCATACAAATATTGTACGGTTTTTATTTCATATGGCCAAACAACACACAGAACCAACACCAGTGCCACTAGTCGCTTCGCGTTACTCAGCAGTTAAGCATTACAGCAAAAGGTAAAGCGCTAAAACACGTACTAAGGTGTAGCAGAATAGATCCGACAGAAAGTCAATAAGTGCAGGAGCAGACTCAATACATACGAAACAACAACAATGGTAACGAGAAAAATGCTGCTATAACGAAATGGGGAGTGTGTTAACCCACCATATAAAATAAGGAGAGACAGCTTCGAAAATAAAACGGCAACGCGAGCCGAGTGAAAATCTTTTTGTGGAACCTCGTTCATGGTGCTGATCAAATTGGGAAGCAACAAAAGAGTGTCTGATCTACGCATTTAGACGAACATACTGACTCTCATTTAAAATTAAATTCCCATTGGAAAGGGAAAGGTGAAGTGGGGTATTAAACGGAATGCAGTGTACATATTATGAATACGTAAGCAAGTGGTTAATCATCGTTGAAGCTGCAGCTGCTGCATTAGTACACCTGTGTGCATGCATGAATGTGTGTATGTGTATGGAGAGCGCATTCGGTACCAATCAAAACAAACAACAGCAATTATACTTTGAGTAACAAATACGAAAATCATATTTATTTTGGCTTTCCAATACATTCAATTTGTTGTTGATATGATAGAATATTTGACGAGCACCACGAGTGGGGTGTAAAATTTTATTCCGAACAGTAGCGAGAAAACTGCTTTTGTGATAAACAAGTGCAAAGCACATGTAGAAGTACATATCTGTATAGTTGAAATAGCAAAAAAAGTTTCAATTACGCAGCATAACATTGGAAATACATTAAAGGAAATATTGTAATTTGCTAAAATATAAACACATTAAAGTATCGATTACCGAAGGTAGTAAACCACAATGTATTAAAGAGAAACTAACCATCGTTATCATTCAGGTGATACATAGCTATTTTTGGAAAAGTAACTAAACTATTTGCCAACTTAATTACGATGACATCCAAAACGCCTAAAAGCGCCAGCAGAGGGGTAAGTTTTATTATATAACAAATCTGCCACTTTTTATGCATTTTCCTATTCACAACAACCAACAACCCCATATAAAGGGTGTTTTTTTTAGGGGTATAGAACTTCGAATTGAAATAAAACACAAGAAAATCGTTTTAAGGTCCATCAATTTGGCTTTATTGGAAGGATAATTTTATGCCATTAATGCTTAAATATGATTTCGGGCATGTGGCCGCCGCGGCTGGCTCGAATAAAGCCAATTCTACAGGTCCAATTTTCAACCACTTTTTCGAGCATATGGGGCCGTATGTCGGCAATAACGCCACGAATGTTGGCTTCCAATTCCCCTAACGTTTCTGGTTTGTTGGTGTAGACGAGCGACTTCACATATCCCCAAAGAAAATAATCCAATGGTGTCAAATCACACGACCTTGGTGGCCAATTAACAGGTCCATTCCGCGAAATTATGCGCTCATCGAATGTTTCCTTCAATAAATCGATTGTGACGTGCGCTGTGTGGCATGTAGCGCCGTCTTGTTGGAACCACAACTCATCCACATTCATGCCATCCAATTCGGGAACAAAATAGTCGGTTATCATGGCTCTATACCGGTCTCCATTAACGGTAGCTGCCTCTCCAGCATTATTGCGGAAGAAGTATGGCCCAATGACTCCACCAGCCCATAGAGCACACCAAACAGTCAGTTTTTGTGGATGTAATGGCGTTTCAAGGGTCTCATGTGGATTCTCTTCACTCCAAATGCGGCAATTTTGCTTGTTGACGTAGCCATTCAACCAAAAATGAGCCTCATCACTGAACAAAATTTTGCGATGAAAATCAGCATCGAAATCAATCTCATTTTCGGCCCATACACCAAAATCACGACGCATTGCATGGTCTCGCGGCTTTAATTCTTGCACAAGCTGGATCTTGTAAGGTCGCAAGCCAAGATCTTTGCGCAAAATCTTCCATAAAGTTAATGGACAAATCTCCAATTGCTGTGCACGGTGGCGAATCGATTCATTCGGGTCCTCTTCAACACTTTGCTCTACAGCGGCAATTGTTTCTTCGGTGCGCACTGTTCGACGTCTCTGCGGATGCGTATTATCACATAGAGTAAACGTAGTGCGAAAACGATCCATGGTTAACCGAATTAATTGCTCTGATGGACGATTATGTCGACCATAAAATGGACGGAGCTCACGGTAAACTTAGCGAACTGAACCATTATTTTCGAAATAAATTTGCACGATTTGCAAGCGTTGTTCTTTTGTCAACCTGTTCATGATGAAATGGCAAACCAAACTGAACATAAATGACATTAGAGTTGCCAGATTTGACCACAAAATGCCAGTTTTATCTCTATTCGAAAAACAAACCTGTAAAAAAACACCCTGTACATACCTAGCTACATGCCAAATATAATTCGAAACGCTGACACACAGCTAAATGACCAGTTGAGTCCATTCCAACCCGCTCCAACAGACATCAGCCATTGCTAGCTCGCAATTTGCTTATGGTAGTGTGTGTAAATACAGTTACGGGCAGCCTAATAGAATCAATGCCTATATCGCTTTCAATGTTCTTTCGCAATTAAGCTTTATGAATTTAAATAGGAACAGCGGCATCGTTCAAACGCGCATTTGTACTGTTTCGTGGATCTGGAAAATGTTGTGTTTTGTGACGTCCAAGGCATTCTCTCTTAAGTAAAATGTTATCATAACACGTCCAAAATGGATTCGATAAGCATCGAACCTTCAAGTCGTGTTTACCATACAAGTCGTGTTTACAAGCAGGAAATTGATAGCGGGAGACTAAAGGTGTCACCTAAGTACATACCTATCGAGTTGCACTCTCGACCGTGACTTTTTGACATTGAACCCACGAATTATGAAATATTTAATTCTTTTCATAAGTTCGAAAATCGAATAGATAATATTTCCGCAATACTTTAATGCTCCATATTCATGAGACAGTTTATCGCCGCCATCGCCTCAAAACCGCACTGCAGGAAAGGGGGCGATTTCTGCGCATGGTGGTGAAAGAAAATCACGTGTTGCATGTTCAGGTATGCAATTCTGGTTTTGCCTTATCGTGAAATGAAAAACAAACAAAAATTTCACTTTAGTTATCACTTGACGTTTTCCTTCCTACACTTCACTGAGCTCTTAAATGCGATTCTGATATATGCGGTGAAAACTCTTTGTTGAAGAACAGTTTTAATTGCGTTGACACAAGTTGTGCTTGCTAAATGTGCAAAAATAACACTAATTTTTATCACTTAAAATGTTTACATTTTTAAAAATGTTTACATTTTAATAAAATCAGATTTTTTAATTTTTTCAAATTTTTATTGGCGTTAACTTTTTTCACTTCACTTCAAATCAAAAATTTAACGTAGAACGAGAATCAAAAATCGTGGTTAAATTGACGTATTTAGTTTTCACTTCACAATAACGCAAAACCAGAATTGATCCCCAGGATAGCTAAAACTTACCAAAAGAAAATTTGTTACTAAAAAAAAAATTATGAAAATCTGCTTGCTCCCCACAAAGTTACATATTTTAAAGATCGATTGACTTTTTTACTCCACTTAAAAGTTTTTCTTAATACAATTAGTAGCTCTTACCGTTATGACGACAATATGATGGATGCCTCATAAAAAGATTCAAATTGAACAAAAATGTTAATATTTACGAAAACCTAATTTTGGTAAAATGGGATCGGCCCTGCGCCGGTAGCTTTACCAAGTTTCATGTCAAATTCAGTACAAGCCTACTAAAACTCACGTGCATTACCTGGAATGTCACAATTTATTACAAATAGCTATGTACATACACATACAGTGTGCGACAAAACTTAAGCACCGGAACTCCCTTTAAAATATTTTACTCAAAAAAATCGTAAGAACAAGTTCAATTATGTTAAGTCCTTTTTACTTATAAAGAAAACATATAAGGTACTATAAATTTGGATAAATAAAAGTAGTTTACCAGGTCATCCAAAAAATGTTGTACAAAGAATCCGATGAACTCAAAAAGTGGAGCGACAAAACTAAAGCATCATCAAATATCTATGGGGCACACCTGTTTTTTTTTTGTTATTTCGTGGCATATCCAGGCAGTTTCGCAACGTGTTGGCATTGAGTATATTATTTAAGTAAAATATCTCAGGAAATAATTGTTGACGCCTGCTCAACTTGTCCGAGTAAAGTGTCTTTGTTGCTGCAATTTTTCTCCGGATTTTTAGGATCCATCGTTTTCTACAGGTTCTCTATTCGGTTGAATAGCTCGGGCCATGACAATGCGTGAACATTATTGGTCCTAAACTAAGTAGATTGTCTTCCTGATAGATCCACCTTAATGGCATTCCTTACCCCTTAAGAAATAGGATGAAGATTTTATGAATATCTGTGTACATGAAACGATCCAATACCAGTTCAATCGTATGAATTGGACCCACTACATGACCGGAGAAACGTGTATAAACCCCATACTGCCTCAACCATGTTTTACCGATCAAAAAGTATAGTAAAAGTAAGTAAGCGTTGTTCTTCAGGCCTGGGAACAAGCTTTAGAGCGTCTTAATATTTCAGAAAACTTTTATTTGATAGAAAATAAGATTCCTCCTTGTATTGTACTACTCCAATTTAGGTGGAACCTTGAAACCCCTTATTTCTCTTCTATCTGAAATCAAAGGGGTTTCAAAGCTTCGAAGTGAAGCAACGGTCTAAAAGAGCACGTCTTTAAATGGTCCTACATGGGGTGGATATCACAAATTTTTTCATAAAACTTTTTGTGGAAACAAGCAGAAATATTTTTAGTCCACCAACGATTACCCGATCATTACTAATCGGTGTTTTCGTGGCCTAGCACCTTCCTGTACAGTGCAAATGGAGCCAGTTGAAGGGAAAACCGTCTGTAGTACGCTAAATAAGGTCATGAAAAATGTATAAACATTTTGTAATAGTATTTTCTAATTTTCCTTGATTAAATTTGATTAAAGTTATTTCGCGAAGTACAAAGAAATAATTCTTTCCAGCACATCTTTTAGACTTCTACAAACCATCCAACCTCATTTAACTGCTGAATAAAAGAAGGGAACTGTTTTTTTAAATGTTTCGAAACATATCGGCGTGGTTGTTGTGGCTCACTTTTACTGAGATCTTATGGTTTTTACAACACATTTAAGAAAAAACAAAAACCTACCTGGATTTGGTGATTTAGTTTTGTCGCACACATTTTTTAGTTAACCTGAAAAAATTTCAAACCTGCATATAGAATTTTATTTAATCATTTTAGCAGAGGAACTTTTGGTACTTTAGGTTCGTCCTACATTGTATAATGTTCGCTTACAGCGAAGTTGCTCATTATATTTTGTGTCCGTAGTGCAGACTCGCACTCTAAACTAAGTGACTATATTTAAATCTCCGTAACTGTAGTAAGTTTGTATGTATGTAGCGCTAGCATGTGGTAAGCGTTTCTAGTCGCAACAAAGTTGGGTTTTTTGTTTCATTTTATATAGTAAAAATCGGTGTATTTTACTCGTACTACGGCCTGGCCTTTAAAATCACACAGAGTCTCACGAATATGCATGTTCCGGGCGCATGTCTGTGTAAATGAGCATAGCGGTCGTTCGTGTGCACCTCTATGTTGTATTTTTATTTTATTTAACCAAGTCAAATAACGTAGTTGATGGTTATTTCCACCATGTGTTTTAGAATAGTCATTGCAGTTTCAGCAATACTTTGAAATAACTTAAAGATACTCCTATATATGTAAGTGCATACCCTACACAAAATGTGCACTCTTATAAGCCTGATTTTGTGAGCCTTATAACATGAAGGCTGAAGGAGTTACACCTTAATTCGTTTAGCTAAACTCAGACATTCGATATAACTATCTACCCCTGAGACAACCTTACTTTTAAGGCTGAAACCTGGCCTGAATTTTTTTCCTGGTCATGCATATACATAAATACATTTCAAATGGCACAATTGTGTCCACAACAGCCAAACAGATTCGTTGATATTGCTACTGCCAACATTTCGTTCACGTTACCACTTGTGGCGATACAAACACACAGATATGCAAGCACACCCACATGCATATTATACACAAATGTACAGACATAAAGCGCTTATTTTTCTTCACGGGGATATCGCATAGGCTGAGTGAAGAAACCAATTTCTTGGTCGGTTCTTGGCGAGGAAGAAAAATATTTATGTTTGTTTAAGGCATGCTCCCAGCATTGCCCGAAACGATTCAATAGCCCATATAAGAAAACGCTTTCGAAATACGCAAGAAAAAATATTTATCTGTCGTCCCAGAAAAGTGCTGTTAACGGGTAGTTCTGAGCTGGGTGGTTTTTGAGCAGGTGTTAACGAAAGAAGTGTAATGTAGCAGGCCACCTGCCGGATCACATAGTTCTGCTCATATACTAGATGACCTCCCAATTTGCTTGGCTAATGGTAACCGCATCACAAATGTCCACGTTGTAACCAGGACACCCCATGTTATTCACCGATCCTTTTAAAATTTGCATAGTAGTTTCATTTGAGTTCTGGACAAAACATAGGCTATTTTAAAGTTTTGAAAAGTGGTTGGTGTCACTGAACCTTTCCGATTTTCGGTATTGACGGAGTAAGAGGAGGGAGATGGAGGGGAGGGGGAAGAGAGCGGTTAACATAAGAAGAAAGAGGGAGATTAAAGGGGAATGGAAAGTTAAGTTAAAGTGAAAGGAAATGGTAAGAAAATGAGGAAGTGAGTTGAAAAAATTTTGAAATATATAAACGAATAAGCAAGAGACGTTGAGCGGCGGGAGAAAACTTTTTGAATAGAACAAGGCAATTATAGAATGTAAATATGCAAAGGAATAGGAAAAATAAAAGGGTGGCCAATTTTTAGACAAAAATCAAATATGTTCAACGAGCAGCTCATTGGACATGCTATTAGGAGGTATCACACTCCTTTAATCCGTATTTCTGGAGATCGGGTAGGTAGTTATTATGGATACCAATTTATTGGATTTGGGAGTTCGTTATTGTAATAGTTTAAGATGAAAAAAATTACGAATTTGTTTGATTATTATCAAACCTTAAAATGCATATCACGTCCTAACCACAAGTTTGGTGTAACCAACAAAATTTTGTAAATCCATGTTTTGACAGATATCGATAATTCTGCTAATTTTAAACCATCTCACAAAATATCGTAACTGTAATATGTAGCATTACAAAAATAAAGCAAAGGCAATTATGATGTAAGTAACATTTTGCCTTAAAATTTTTCATATTTGTAAACTAAAAAACCTTTTCCTGTAAAGTTTTATTTTTGTTGGTTACGTCAAAATAGCTGGTAAAGCTCGATATATAACCAATAATAGGATTTTTAATAGGTTTTTTTTAAATTCAAAACGAAAGCTATTTTATTAAAAACAAATCAAAATCAAATAGGTATCCACATTGCTTTTTTAAATTTTCGTATTTTTGAAGCAAATTTGTGTGTTTGTTTAGGGAGCTTTTGCAATTTTAAAAATGGTTCGTTTTGATAAGCAAAATAGGGGACTCGCTAAGAATAAAAGTGTTCCACCCTCTCAAAGTGTAGCTCTTGATCTACGTAATCGGACGCTCTTCAAAAGCTCTGCTTTGTGAAGTGAACACATAGACCCAAGAGAGAGCTGAGAAAATTCAACAGAATAACGTTTTAGATTTTAAAGTCACAACAAAATGCAAGGAAAATATATGCAATTTGCAATTTATACTATGATCAAAACTCCACGTAGCGAACGAATTTATAGGTGAACAAGTCAGGAAGTCTAAGTTCGGGTGGAACATTATATACCTAGTAGTGATCTATTATGGAGTTCCAATTTACGCAGGTCTATTTTAATACTTTTCAGTTAGTCAAGTCAATATCTATCCCGATCCGTTTATGCCGTTACATACCACCGTTACGCGACTAAAGTTAATATACCTTGTGTGCATAGCACTACTAGGTATAAAAACGAAAACGAGGCAATAGTAGGTTTGCAGATCTATTTTTGTGCCCAGAAAATATGTAAAGCATCTAAATGATCGATTAATATCTATGAGTAAGCGAGTTTTTCAGGTATGAGTTTTCTAGCTCATTGCAGTGTTAAAATTCAGTTATGAATTCGATAGTAAGACGCTCACTTAGGCTATTACAACTTTATTTCAAATATATTGCACATCAACAGATTAGTTTTTAGTAACATATATAAATACGGGTAGCTAAAGTACTGCAAACTGGGCTTATAAAGGGTGTTTTTTTTAGGGGTATAGAACTTCGAATTGAAATAAAACACAAGAAAATCGTTTTAAGGTCCATCAATTTGGCTTTATTGGAAGGATAATTTTATGCCATTAATGCTTAAATATGATTTCGGGCATGTGGCCGCCGCGGCTGGCTCGAATAAAGCCAATTCTACAGGTCCAATTTTCAACCACTTTTTCGAGCATATGGGGCCGTATGTCGGCAATAACGCCACGAATGTTGGCTTCCAATTCCCCTAACGTTTCTGGTTTGTTGGTGTAGACGAGCGACTTCACATATCCCCAAAGAAAATAATCCAATGGTGTCAAATCACACGACCTTGGTGGCCAATTAACAGGTCCATTCCGCGAAATTATGCGCTCATCGAATGTTTCCTTCAATAAATCGATTGTGACGTGCGATGTGTGGCATGTAGCGCCGTCTTGTTGGAACCACAACTCATCCACATTCATGCCATCCAATTCGGGAAGAAAATAGTCGGTTATCATGGCTCTATACCGGTCTCCATTAACGGTAGCTGCCTCTCCAGCATTATTGCGGAAGAAGTATGGCCCAATGACTCCACCAGCCCATAGAGCACACCAAACAGTCAGTTTTTGTGGATGTAATGGCGTTTCAAGGGTCTCATGTGGATTCTCTTCACTCCAAATGCGGCAATTTTGCTTGTTGACGTAGCCATTCAACCAAAAATGAGCCTCATCACTGAACAAAATTTTGCGATGAAAATCAGCATTGAAATCAATCTCATTTTCGGCCCATACACCAAAATCACGACGCATTGCATGGTCTCGCGGCTTTAATTCTTGCACAAGCTGGATCTTGTAAGGTCGCAAGCCAAGATCTTTGCGCAAAATCTTCCATAAAGTTGATGGACAAATCTCCAATTGCTGTGCACGGTGGCGAATCGATTCATTCGGGTCCTCTTCAACACTTTGCTCTACAGCGGCAATTGTTTCTTCGGTGCGCACTGTTCGACGTCTCTGCGGATGCGTATTATCACATAGAGTAAACGTAGTGCGAAAACGATCCATGGTTAACCGAATTAATTGCTCTGATGGACGATTATGTCGACCATAAAATGGACGGAGCTCACGGTAAACTTAGCGAACTGAACCATTATTTTCGAAATAAATTTGCACGATTTGCAAGCGTTGTTCTTTTGTCAACCTGTTCATGATGAAATGGCAAACCAAACTGAACATAAATGACATTAGAGTTGCCAGATTTGACCACAAAATGCCAGTTTTATCTCTATTCGAAAAACAAACCTGTAAAAAAACACCCTGTACATACCTAGCTACATGCCAAATATAATTCGAAACGCTGACACACAGCTAAATGACCAGTTGAGTCCATTCCAACCCGCTCCAACAGACATCAGCCATTGCTAGCTCGCAATTTGCTTATGGTAGTGTGTGTAAATACAGTTACGGGCAGCCTAATAGAATCAATGCCTATATCGCTTTCAATGTTCTTTCGCAATTAAGCTTTATGAATTTAAATAGGAACAGCGGCATCGTTCAAACGCGCATTTGTACTGTTTCGTGGATCTGGAAAATGTTGTGTTTTGTGACGTCCAAGGCATTCTCTCTTAAGTAAAATGTTATCATAACACGTCCAAAATGGATTCGATAAGCATCGAACCTTCAAGTCGTGTTTACCATACAAGTCGTGTTTACAAGCAGGAAATTGATAGCGGGAGACTAAAGGTGTCACCTAAGTACATACCTATCGAGTTGCACTCTCGACCGTGACTTTTTGACATTGAACCCACGAATTATGAAATATTTAATTCTTTTCATAAGTTCGAAAATCGAATAGATAATATTTCCGCAATACTTTAATGCTCCATATTCATGAGACAGTTTATCGCCGCCATCGCCTCAAAACCGCACTGCAGGAAAGGGGGCGATTTCTGCGCATGGTGGTGAAAGAAAATCACGTGTTGCATGTTCAGGTATGCAATTCTGGTTTTGCCTTATCGTGAAATGAAAAACAAACAAAAATTTCACTTTAGTTATCACTTGACGTTTTCCTTCCTACACTTCACTGAGCTCTTAAATGCGATTCTGATATATGCGGTGAAAACTCTTTGTTGAAGAACAGTTTTAATTGCGTTGACACAAGTTGTGCTTGCTAAATGTGCAAAAATAACACTAATTTTTATCACTTAAAATGTTTACATTTTTAAAAATGTTTACATTTTAATAAAATCAGATTTTTTAATTTTTTCAAATTTTTATTGGCGTTAACTTTTTTCACTTCACTTCAAATCAAAAATTTAACGTAGAACGAGAATCAAAAATCGTGGTTAAATTGACGTATTTAGTTTTCACTTCACAATAACGCAAAACCAGAATTGATCCCCAGGATAGCTAAAACTTACCAAAAGAAAATTTGTTACTAAAAAAAAAATTATGAAAATCTGCTTGCTCCCCACAAAGTTACATATTTTAAAGATCGATTGACTTTTTTACTCCACTTAAAAGTTTTTCTTAATACAATTAGTAGCTCTTACCGTTATGACGACAATATGATGGATGCCTCATAAAAAGATTCAAATTGAACAAAAATGTTAATATTTACGAAAACCTAATTTTGGTAAAATGGGATCGGCCCTGCGCCGGTAGCTTTACCAAGTTTCATGTCAAATTCAGTACAAGCCTACTAAAACTCACGTGCATTACCTGGAATGTCACAATTTATTACAAATAGCTATGTACATACACATACAGTGTGCGACAAAACTTAAGCACCGGAACTCCCTTTAAAATATTTTACTCAAAAAAATCGTAAGAACAAGTTCAATTATGTTAAGTCCTTTTTACTTATAAAGAAAACATATAAGGTACTATAAATTTGGATAAATAAAAGTAGTTTACCAGGTCATCCAAAAAATGTTGTACAAAGAATCCGATGAACTCAAAAAGTGGAGCGACAAAACTAAAGCATCATCAAATATCTATGGGGCACACCTGTTTTTTTTTTGTTATTTCGTGGCATATCCAGGCAGTTTCGCAACGTGTTGGCATTGAGTATATTATTTAAGTAAAATATCTCAGGAAATAATTGTTGACGCCTGCTCAACTTGTCCGAGTAAAGTGTCTTTGTTGCTGCAATTTTTCTCCGGATTTTTAGGATCCATCGTTTTCTACAGGTTCTCTATTCGGTTGAATAGCTCGGGCCATGACAATGCGTGAACATTATTGGTCCTAAACTAAGTAGATTGTCTTCCTGATAGATCCACCTTAATGGCATTCCTTACCCCTTAAGAAATAGGATGAAGATTTTATGAATATCTGTGTACATGAAACGATCCAATACCAGTTCAATCGTATGAATTGGACCCACTACATGACCGGAGAAACGTGTATAAACCCCATACTGCCTCAACCATGTTTTACCGATCAAAAAGTATAGTAAAAGTAAGTAAGCGTTGTTCTTCAGGCCTGGGAACAAGCTTTAGAGCGTCTTAATATTTCAGAAAACTTTTATTTGATAGAAAATAAGATTCCTCCTTGTATTGTACTACTCCAATTTAGGTGGAACCTTGAAACCCCTTATTTCTCTTCTATCTGAAATCAAAGGGGTTTCAAAGCTTCGAAGTGAAGCAACGGTCTAAAAGAGCACGTCTTTAAATGGTCCTACATGGGGTGGATATCACAAATTTTTTCATAAAACTTTTTGTGGAAACAAGCAGAAATATTTTTAGTCCACCAACGATTACCCGATCATTACTAATCGGTGTTTTCGTGGCCTAGCACCTTCCTGTACAGTGCAAATGGAGCCAGTTGAAGGGAAAACCGTCTGTAGTACGCTAAATAAGGTCATGAAAAATGTATAAACATTTTGTAATAGTATTTTCTAATTTTCCTTGATTAAATTTGATTAAAGTTATTTCGCGAAGTACAAAGAAATAATTCTTTCCAGCACATCTTTTAGACTTCTACAAACCATCCAACCTCATTTAACTGCTGAATAAAAGAAGGGAACTGTTTTTTTAAATGTTTCGAAACATATCGGCGTGGTTGTTGTGGCTCACTTTTACTGAGATCTTATGGTTTTTACAACACATTTAAGAAAAAACAAAAACCTACCTGGATTTGGTGATTTAGTTTTGTCGCACACATTTTTTAGTTAACCTGAAAAAATTTCAAACCTGCATATAGAATTTTATTTAATCATTTTAGCAGAGGAACTTTTGGTACTTTAGGTTCGTCCTACATTGTATAATGTTCGCTTACAGCGAAGTTGCTCATTATATTTTGTGTCCGTAGTGCAGACTCGCACTCTAAACTAAGTGACTATATTTAAATCTCCGTAACTGTAGTAAGTTTGTATGTATGTAGCGCTAGCATGTGGTAAGCGTTTCTAGTCGCAACAAAGTTGGGTTTTTTGTTTCATTTTATATAGTAAAAATCGGTGTATTTTACTCGTACTACGGCCTGGCCTTTAAAATCACACAGAGTCTCACGAATATGCATGTTCCGGGCGCATGTCTGTGTAAATGAGCATAGCGGTCGTTCGTGTGCACCTCTATGTTGTATTTTTATTTTATTTAACCAAGTCAAATAACGTAGTTGATGGTTATTTCCACCATGTGTTTTAGAATAGTCATTGCAGTTTCAGCAATACTTTGAAATAACTTAAAGATACTCCTATATATGTAAGTGCATACCCTACACAAAATGTGCACTCTTATAAGCCTGATTTTGTGAGCCTTATAACATGAAGGCTGAAGGAGTTACACCTTAATTCGTTTAGCTAAACTCAGACATTCGATATAACTATCTACCCCTGAGACAACCTTACTTTTAAGGCTGAAACCTGGCCTGAATTTTTTTCCTGGTCATGCATATACATAAATACATTTCAAATGGCACAATTGTGTCCACAACAGCCAAACAGATTCGTTGATATTGCTACTGCCAACATTTCGTTCACGTTACCACTTGTGGCGATACAAACACACAGATATGCAAGCACACCCACATGCATATTATACACAAATGTACAGACATAAAGCGCTTATTTTTCTTCACGGGGATATCGCATAGGCTGAGTGAAGAAACCAATTTCTTGGTCGGTTCTTGGCGAGGAAGAAAAATATTTATGTTTGTTTAAGGCATGCTCCCAGCATTGCCCGAAACGATTCAATAGCCCATATAAGAAAACGCTTTCGAAATACGCAAGAAAAAATATTTATCTGTCGTCCCAGAAAAGTGCTGTTAACGGGTAGTTCTGAGCTGGGTGGTTTTTGAGCAGGTGTTAACGAAAGAAGTGTAATGTAGCAGGCCACCTGCCGGATCACATAGTTCTGCTCATATACTAGATGACCTCCCAATTTGCTTGGCTAATGGTAACCGCATCACAAATGTCCACGTTGTAACCAGGACACCCCATGTTATTCACCGATCCTTTTAAAATTTGCATAGTAGTTTCATTTGAGTTCTGGACAAAACATAGGCTATTTTAAAGTTTTGAAAAGTGGTTGGTGTCACTGAACCTTTCCGATTTTCGGTATTGACGGAGTAAGAGGAGGGAGATGGAGGGGAGGGGGAAGAGAGCGGTTAACATAAGAAGAAAGAGGGAGATTAAAGGGGAATGGAAAGTTAAGTTAAAGTGAAAGGAAATGGTAAGAAAATGAGGAAGTGAGTTGAAAAAATTTTGAAATATATAAACGAATAAGCAAGAGACGTTGAGCGGCGGGAGAAAACTTTTTGAATAGAACAAGGCAATTATAGAATGTAAATATGCAAAGGAATAGGAAAAATAAAAGGGTGGCCAATTTTTAGACAAAAATCAAATATGTTCAACGAGCAGCTCATTGGACATGCTATTAGGAGGTATCACACTCCTTTAATCCGTATTTCTGGAGATCGGGTAGGTAGTTATTATGGATACCAATTTATTGGATTTGGGAGTTCGTTATTGTAATAGTTTAAGATGAAAAAAATTACGAATTTGTTTGATTATTATCAAACCTTAAAATGCATATCACGTCCTAACCACAAGTTTGGTGTAACCAACAAAATTTTGTAAATCCATGTTTTGACAGATATCGATAATTCTGCTAATTTTAAACCATCTCACAAAATATCGTAACTGTAATATGTAGCATTACAAAAATAAAGCAAAGGCAATTATGATGTAAGTAACATTTTGCCTTAAAATTTTTCATATTTGTAAACTAAAAAACCTTTTCCTGTAAAGTTTTATTTTTGTTGGTTACGTCAAAATAGCTGGTAAAGCTCGATATATAACCAATAATAGGATTTTTAATAGGTTTTTTTTAAATTCAAAACGAAAGCTATTTTATTAAAAACAAATCAAAATCAAATAGGTATCCACATTGCTTTTTTAAATTTTCGTATTTTTGAAGCAAATTTGTGTGTTTGTTTAGGGAGCTTTTGCAATTTTAAAAATGGTTCGTTTTGATAAGCAAAATAGGGGACTCGCTAAGAATAAAAGTGTTCCACCCTCTCAAAGTGTAGCTCTTGATCTACGTAATCGGACGCTCTTCAAAAGCTCTGCTTTGTGAAGTGAACACATAGACCCAAGAGAGAGCTGAGAAAATTCAACAGAATAACGTTTTAGATTTTAAAGTCACAACAAAATGCAAGGAAAATATATGCAATTTGCAATTTATACTATGATCAAAACTCCACGTAGCGAACGAATTTATAGGTGAACAAGTCAGGAAGTCTAAGTTCGGGTGGAACATTATATACCTAGTAGTGATCTATTATGGAGTTCCAATTTACGCAGGTCTATTTTAATACTTTTCAGTTAGTCAAGTCAATATCTATCCCGATCCGTTTATGCCGTTACATACCACCGTTACGCGACTAAAGTTAATATACCTTGTGTGCATAGCACTACTAGGTATAAAAACGAAAACGAGGCAATAGTAGGTTTGCAGATCTATTTTTGTGCCCAGAAAATATGTAAAGCATCTAAATGATCGATTAATATCTATGAGTAAGCGAGTTTTTCAGGTATGAGTTTTCTAGCTCATTGCAGTGTTAAAATTCAGTTATGAATTCGATAGTAAGACGCTCACTTAGGCTATTACAACTTTATTTCAAATATATTGCACATCAACAGATTAGTTTTTAGTAACATATATAAATACGGGTAGCTAAAGTACTGCAAACTGGGCTTATAAAGGGTGTTTTTTTTAGGGGTATAGAACTTCGAATTGAAATAAAACACAAGAAAATCGTTTTAAGGTCCATCAATTTGGCTTTATTGGAAGGATAATTTTATGCCATTAATGCTTAAATATGATTTCGGGCATGTGGCCGCCGCGGCTGGCTCGAATAAAGCCAATTCTACAGGTCCAATTTTCAACCACTTTTTCGAGCATATGGGGCCGTATGTCGGCAATAACGCCACGAATGTTGGCTTCCAATTCCCCTAACGTTTCTGGTTTGTTGGTGTAGACGAGCGACTTCACATATCCCCAAAGAAAATAATCCAATGGTGTCAAATCACACGACCTTGGTGGCCAATTAACAGGTCCATTCCGCGAAATTATGCGCTCATCGAATGTTTCCTTCAATAAATCGATTGTGACGTGCGCTGTGTGGCATGTAGCGCCGTCTTGTTGGAACCACAACTCATCCACATTCATGCCATCCAATTCGGGAAGAAAATAGTCGGTTATCATGGCTCTATACCGGTCTCCATTAACGGTAGCTGCCTCTCCAGCATTATTGCGGAAGAAGTATGGCCCAAAGACTCCACCAGCCCATAGAGCACACCAAACAGTCAGTTTTTGTGGATGTAATGGCGTTTCAAGGGTCTCATGTGGATTCTCTTCACTCCAAATGCGGCAATTTTGCTTGTTGACGTAGCCATTCAACCAAAAATGAGCCTCATCACTGAACAAAATTTTGCGATGAAAATCAGCATCGAAATCAATCTCATTTTCGGCCCATACACCAAAATCACGACGCATTGCATGGTCTCGCGGCTTTAATTCTTGCACAAGCTGGATCTTGTAAGGTCGCAAGCCAAGATCTTTGCGCAAAATCTTCCATAAAGTTGATGGACAAATCTCCAATTGCTGTGCACGGTGGCGAATCGATTCATTCGGGTCCTCTTCAACACTTTGCTCTACAGCGGCAATTGTTTCTTCGGTGCGCACTGTTCGACGTCTCTGCGGATGCGTATTATCACATAGAGTAAACGTAGTGCGAAAACGATCCATGGTTAACCGAATTAATTGCTCTGATGGACGATTATGTCGACCATAAAATGGACGGAGCTCACGGTAAACTTAGCGAACTGAACCATTATTTTCGAAATAAATTTGCACGATTTGCAAGCGTTGTTCTTTTGTCAACCTGTTCATGATGAAATGGCAAACCAAACTGAACATAAATGACATTAGAGTTGCCAGATTTGACCACAAAATGCCAGTTTTATCTCTATTCGAAAAACAAACCTGTAAAAAAAACACCCTGTACATCAGTATAGAACCCATTTTTTTTTAAAACTGTTAAAATTCGGCCTCTATATACGCACATAAATATTGAAAAAGGTTTATAATGCCTTGTAAAATTACATTTCCAATACAAATACTCATTTATAAGGGTCCCATTCTGTACTGCGAGGCGAATGTTCTTTGAGACGAATCATTCGTCTATTTGTATTGTGTTAAACGATCTTACCCCAGCAAACCATTGGAGAAATAAGAGCGCTTACGCTCTTTTAGTTTCATATATCATATGAGCTTGAATAGGAGCCATATTGACGTGCCATACGAAAATTGTCACCAGAATTTTTGTATCTGACGAAAAGTAGCAATTTCTTTTTCTTTTGACTGAGCAAAGCTACTATTTACAAGGTGTTGGTTCGGTATTAAACGTTTTGTTTATAAAAGTAGATAGCAGATAGGTAGATAGATATATAGCATGTGAGTTAAATGGAATCTTTCCGGCTTTTTTTTTCTTGCACGTTGGTACGCATCGCACATAAAAAAATTCGTATAAAAAAGCATGTAAATTTAATTTTAAAGACCTATTAAGGGAAATTTCTTTTACATCATTGATTGATACTGCTTTTTGAGGAATTTAACCAAAGCTGGTTGTGATGGTATACTTACTATACGTCGTATAGGAGTCGGTGTTGATTCCAAAAGGCGTCATATATGACTCCTATTTAAACTCATATGATATATGAAATTAGGACGACCATTGCAAGAAGGAAAATCCCTCATTTCGGATTCATATATGAGATCAGACCATTGCAAGAAGGAAAACCCCCCATTTCGGATTCATATATGAGATCAGAACAGCGTAAAGCTCCTATTTACGACCACCTTCTGTTTTCGTGTTTTGGAAAAGTAATTTTTTCTACCAAAACAAGCCCCAAAACCCGAAAATAAATTTTTTTTCAAACAACCGTTATCGCCACGTTTTTAGCGCATAATTTTAAGTGGAACAGGAAATATGAGACAAATCTGTTTTCATCGAAAACATTTTTGCATGTATGCTGAAAAAAATGGCGAAAGGGTAAATTTTTTGACCAAAACACTCCCCAAAACCCAAAAAATATTTTTTTTTTCAAAAAACTGTTATCGCCAACGTTTTTAGTGGACATTTTTGGGTCGGGCAGGGTATACATGAAATTTTTTTAGTATGTCATGAAAAAAACCTTAAAAATCAAAGTCGAAAAAAGTCAAAAAAATGAAATTTCGCAGGCTCGAAAATTATTTTTTTGGGTATGCGTAGTGGAACTTTTTTTTCTGAGCCTAAAACCTATCGAAGAATCGATGGCGCGATATCGGTTAACTTTCGTCCATACAAATCGACCCACCCTAATGAGTATATTATTTGTTTTTACCCCATATCGCATTCTGCAGGATGCATTTTCTTTTTAGGCGCATGCATATTTGCAGTAGAATTGAAGGTACGTGAACAAAATGGGCATTTATAGAATGTTTCACCAGCATGTTGAGCCAAGTGTTCCTCAAGTCTGTCAAAATGTTTTTTATTACATCGAACAAGCTTTAATATTTGCATGCTGCTCCCGAAAGGGTTTTATTAGTGTGGGATAATCATCACATGAATACAGTTCACAGCACATTTGAATATATTTCTTGACAATCTCATCATCTTCCTGTCTTGATTTGATGCTATGTTTTCCTTTTAACTTTTCAGTAATTTTGTTGACTGTGTCTTGAAACTGTTGAACTTACACTACTACGCCGGCATCAAAGCAACCGTGTTCAAATAATATGCCTCCTATTTCGAAAATATGAAAACATTTCGAAAAGCAAAGTAAAGTGGGAGCTATATGCAGACATTGTAGTGCGTTTATCAAATTTAAAAGAATACCAATAACCAATTGCTGTAAAGTAACTTTTGTTATCGGAGGTGAAAATGCGTTTTGGCCAAGTGGAGTACCATAGCACCGTGGCCAGTAGCGATGGCCTGTTAGACCCTAGTTTCAGGGGAATCCACTATACTTGGTTATTCTAAAGCAGTGAAAAAAATTAGAGAGGTGATTAAAGCTGAGCTACTCAATCCGCTGAGTAGCAGTGAATCAGACGAAGACGTAGCTGTGTCCTATGATTTTTGGAAGCACCATCGAGGTCTCGTTCTTGGGTAAAAAAAAAAAACAAAAAACGGTGCTGGTGAGTTTTCGAGATATATATCAGCACCGGTATCAGGCCTTTAGAGAAATCCATTAGAATAATGGGAAGATATCAAGGGCACATGCCCCATTCTTTATAAAATTGCAACAAGTTTTCTTCGCATAATGTCAACATCTGTGCCAAGTGAGCGTCTATTTTCGAAAGCAGGTAATATCGTGTCGGAAATGCGAAACCGTCTTTTGCCAAGCTACATTGACAAGTTGCTTTTTTTAAGCGGGTCCCTGAGTTTGATTTATTTAAACTAGCTATTTGCATACTACTTTTTTTCAATGTAAACTGAATATGAAATAGACAGAGTTTTGTGCAACACTCGTAAAAGCATATTTTTGTAAAAAATCGACATATATATTTGTATAAATTTTTTCTTTTGTATATTTATTTAATTATAAGATGCATAACATATAGATAGGCATAGCCTTTACTGAACTCATTATATATGTAGTATAACTGTAATAATAAATACTAGTATATCCCGTGGTCGAAATTCGACCACCTTAGATTAGTTTAAGTTATTTAATCCTCTGTTCATATTTTTTCCATCACTGCCTAGAGGCCGAAATATTTGAGAAATTTTTGTTACTGAAATTAATTATATGGAGTTGAGTAATTTAGGGCCGCTTTCATAAAAGTCGGGTAATTTGACAACTAACCGAAAAAAATCAGTCCTTTAAAGACCGGTAATCATTAATAGGAGATGGCAAAAACAGTCCTTAGGAATCATTGAAAGTCCACCATCAGAGCCACCACTCCCTTTCAGATTCGGTCAATATTTCAATAAAAAACCAACAACATAGTTAGACTTATAATATATAGGTATAATGGTTACTTTAACTCAATGTGCTCAGTGAGTGAAAATATGTCCACCGTTTCGACATGGTTGCCATATTGTAATAATTCGGTTATTTGTAATCCATTTACCGGGAGAAAATTACAAATTCAATTTAGCAATTCTGACTCAACGACGCACCTTCCTATTTTGACTCTGCTTTCTTTTTGATCTGAAATTTTTAATTATAAGGCGGCCATGGCTGGTTTGGCATCCCGTTTTAATATTGGAGTTTTATGATAGACATTTAGGTTTTTCAGGATTTTAGGATGCTTTTAAATACCCGACCGAAAATAGAGGCCATGAATCTCATTTGAAAATGGAATTTTACAAAAAAAAAAGTAGAAGTTTGACTGCGCATAGAAAAAAATTTAAATTTTGAATTATGTGAAGAGCAGCGACTTTAAATGCTTTTGAATCTCATTTTTATAATAGAGTTCTCTTAAAAAAATTAAGCTTTTGTTGTGAGAGCGCAGCTCTGGCTCAAAATCAAATTGGACAGACGAGCCGACGCCGGTGTATACTTTAACTCAATTTGCTTCATGAGTAAGAGAATAAAAATATTTCTAACTTTTGGAAGGCAAATGAAATATGAATTGGATGCACCGACTATATGAGTTGGAGGCACCACTGCTTTAACACAATATGCTCAATGAGTGAGAGAATGAAAATATTTCACCGTTAGGAGTGTGTCCACATACTCGTATACATATTTTGATTGAAAATAAATTTGGCGTTTATTTTGAAGTTCCTTAAATTTGTCAATATGAACATGAAGCCGGTTTCCATTTTGGTTCCTTTGTTTTGGATATACAGACAGTGCTGTCAATTTAGCAATTTTCCTTTAGATCTGGCTTTTTTAAAACCCATTTAGCGGGGGAAAATTACAACGTCAGTATATGGTTTTCTGGTTTTTTTCCATTTCATATTGACTTTTGAAGCATTTCAATCATATTTTGTGACATATATGTATATGACCTGAACTTATTATTTCTTATGGCTGTGCGTATAAGTTTACCTTAGGTCCTATATCAATCAGAAAAAAATTCAATTCTTTAAAATAAATTCATAAAACTACGTAACTATGTAAGTATTTATCTTACATATTTTGTTATGGTTTAGTAATTTTAATGCGGTTTTTTTGCAAAAATTGGTTTTAAGAAAAGATTGCTTAAAAAACTTAACAAATTCAAGTCAAGGAAAAAAATTAAATTTTATAAAAAAAAAAATTATTGTCCGGAACCTGGGCTCGAACCTGGGCCTGCTTCAGAAAATATTTCCCCCATTAGGAGTACACATACATATCCATATATGGCTTTTTAAAATGAATGAAACGTTCATTTGGAAGTTCCACAAATTTCTCAATATTAGCGTGTCGCCGGTTTCCATATTTGTGTTTTTTTTTATATACAGGCAGTTTTCTCAATTTAGGGGAAGAAAATTACAATAAAATGATGGTTTTCTGGCTTTTTTCCTCAACCACAACTCAGACATATTTAAAACACATTTCATGTTGATTTTTAAGGAAAGTTATCATCTTAACTGGTCAAATTTAGTCTACATATGTAAGGGTTCGGGTTATATGTCTGCCCTTTGACAAATTAAAACATTTGAAGAAGAAAATAGTTGATGTCTTCAGGAAAATTGACACGATATCTAACCACTTCGTAAATATAAAATTGAAGAAGCTACAAACTATGTTTTTGGTTTTTTGTATTTCGTCTCATCGGAAAAACCGGAGAAAAATAATGGAAATTATCTACCGAACTCTGATAAATTTCGAGATTTCTATCGAGCTTCTCGTTCCGATGGAATTGGGTTGTGATATATATGAATATTGTAACAAGGCTATTTTACAATTCACTCTAATTATATTATTACTTACATAAGTCGCTAATGTATTTTGCTAATGCGTAATTTAACCATACATAACATCTCTGTAATTTGTCAGCTGTTAACCAGCCTGCTACCTTTTATAACATTGCTGTATATTGTGACGAATTCGATGATTCCTTAATTATAATCCTGGGTTCGATCACTATAAAGTCAAATAAACACACGCACAGATATTGTAACTAATAGCTAGTTTTATTTACTAGTAATAAACGCAATACAAATTTAAGAGTTTGGTAACTTCACAGTAGTTCACTGTTAAATGCTTGAAAACAAACTGCTCAAACTGCCTTTTATGGTCCGACAGGGTGCTACCCCACGCACCTAGAAGTTTTTTGGCTGTTCGCTCTTCGTGTTCTGGAAGGGTCGGTGTTATTTATTGGCATCTCCTCTTTGCATCGTATTCGGAAACACTAGCGCCATCTCTCTTCCTCTTCCTAGTTACACGCTTGCACGCTTGAGAGTAGCCATCGTTATCTCTGTTGTATTTAACTAGTGGTGGGAGTGTTATTGAGTTAGGGATGGTATATGCTTGAGAATAATCGCCACAATAATTAAGGAATCATCGAATTCGTCACTAGTGGTGGGAGTGTTATTGAGTTAGGGATGGTATATGCTTGAGAATCATCGCCACAATATGTATACTTTCGTGCTATTTGACAACCCTGTGCAAATTGTTCAATTATTTTCGCATAGATTTGTTTTGCTGTTCATTTCTCAATTCAATTAGCTTCGAGCTTGCAACGGCTGTCGAATCAACGTATGAATTATTTCCTTCGATCAACAATCAACAGTAAGGTTTCAATATTCCAATATTATGACATATGGGCCGCATATAAGTTTACCTTAAGCCGAAAATTATTGAAAAAAAAGCAAATTTCTTCTGACGGTTTTTTGAAAAAAAATTCCTTTTCTCACTTCAAAATAGAGGTCTTAAACCGAAAAATCTATCTCTCTATGGCGCGATATACAACAGGTATACCATCATAAACCTCCTAAGAGATTTTTGCGCCAAGCTTCTCTTCCAATTTGTGGTGTGCCGATTTGAATTTTCCCTACAAATTGGTGGGACCTACAGTTTTTTGCCGACTCCGAACGGCATCTACAAAGGAGACGAATTTTTGCTGAGAAGCCTGTCATGGCAGAAATACACTCGGAGAGTTTGCCAAACCACTGCCGAGGGGCGACCCCGTTTTGAAAAACTTTTTTCAAGTCACTTTTGATGTTACCTGTACCAGGGCTCGAACCATGGACCTTCGGTGTGGTAGGCCGGCAACACTACCTTCACACCACGGCGGCCGCCAAACCGAAAAATATTAAGCTAAAAATCTAATAAATTAAAAAAAAATCAAGATAAGAAGTTTTCATATATTTAAAAACAAATTCAATTTAATAAAAAAAAAACAAAGTTGTCCAGAGAACCGTTACGTGAACCTTGGAACACACGCGTTCTACCTCAGACGCTTACCACCTGCGCTACTTCGGTATGTAGAACAACGCAGTCAGCTACTGCAGTTAGGCGCCATGGCTTTATGCATAAAACTTTAGTGAATTCTTACAAATAAATGAAGCACTATTAATACATTTAAATAGGAATTATGCATGTTTAGGTAAGATATACTCTGGCAATTGATTGTATGGAAAAAATTTTAGCCTATAAAATATAGATAATTGTCACTGTTCATACATATTCTAATTCTTTCTTAGAAATAAATGTGTTTACCATAATCTAAAGTTTTTATTTGTTTAGGTTCAGTTTTTATACGTTTTGGAATGAGTACGATAACGGTAGTTATCGAGTATTTTCCTTCGATACTTTTTTGGAAACGATTGCTTTTCCCGAAAATTTAGTACAGGGCGGTATCGGAACAACACTAGGCTCATTTATGACTCCGATTGTTAGCGGTTTTTCTTTTTTCAAAAAACCAACAATAAATCTGTGGCAATAGGTAGAGCAACCAAAGTAATTTTTTTGAATTTTTCAGTAGAGCGCTTTCAAAGTTAAACTTGTAGTGTAAATGTATGGCATTTAGATATGGTTTCTTGTCTATAAAATTCACAATTTTTTAGCAAAAAGATCTAAAAATTTGTGTGATCAGAGATTTGAGTACGGAGAATACAATGCTGGCTATATTTAATTTTTTACTCTGTCTTGAGTTTTTCTTTTCTCGCTTATTGGCACACAAATATTTGTTTTATAGTTGATTTGCTATATGAACACCGCAAATAATGCGAGCCCTGTGCGCAAAAAATACGTAAGAGCCAAAAAGAAAATTTTACAGAAGAAGGCTTTTTTTAATTTATTTAACATTCAATTTATGTATTGCCATGAAATTAGGTACATAGCTTTTCTTTAGCCCAACCTATATAATGCAATCAATTTTATTTTTATATATATAATATAAGCATAATTTTTGGCGCATACGTCTTTTTTGCCCTCACGATAGCAGTCTACTTTTTGATAATTTGGCTGTTACGTCACAAATTTTCTTTAACTAAGGTTGTTTTTCTGCACTTTTCTTTTGTTATTTCAAATTATTTGTCCTCATATTTAAAAAGCAGCGGCTACTGGTGGATTGCCTGACGAGCTATTCAATCACGGGGGCGAGAAGCAGATAAAACGCATGCATCAGCTTCTATACAGAATATGGAAGAAAGAATGCATGGCTGAATCATTCTAAGTGATATTTGCCTGCTGTATAGTGCAGAAGGCTGGACGCTGACAACATCTGTTGATGCGGTTCTGGGAGTATTCGAGAGAAATTGTCTTCGAAAGATTTATGGCCCTCTACGCGTTGGAAATGTCCAAAAAGATTTAATGATGAGGGGTATGCAAGCATCCACATAGTTCAACGAATTAAAGTACTGTGGCTTCGTTGGCTAGGCGATGAATAAAAATGTTCCGGCCCCGAGGGAGACCACCACTCCGAATATAGCACCAAATGAAGATCGATTTACGATCATGTGAAACCATTTAAACGGTTACGCTCTATTTCAGTTAGTAAGTAAATCTTCTTATATGTGTTTTTTGAAATGTCCGATATCGGTTCACAAAAACACATTATATTAAAGTGGGAATATTTATTACTCGAATTTCCTGAGTTTTCGCACAGATATGCAGTGTGGTATAGGAAGTATGATGCAACGTATTTATATAATATTGGTACACGAATTTCACAAATCAAGATATTTTGTTGCTTATTTTAACAGTATCAATTTGGAAATAATATATCAATAGAGAAAAATTACAACGATATTATGCTCAGCGATGGTATGGGATGATGTGTTTCGAAGTCCCCAACACTGGGATGCGTACCCAAGGACCTACATCAAAGCCAACAACTTACTAACAACTCAGCTATGATGCAATTTTCCTCTAAAGTGCCGTTTTTGCATTATTCCTTTACATTCTTTGGTACATATGTTTTCTAAGTGGAATATTTTTAGGCGTGTTCAGAAAACATTTTAGAGACAGCATGGCTTTTTTTATTGCATATTAACACTCTGCATAAATTATAATTGAGGTAGTTTTTGTTGGAGCAGTGAATATCTAAACGGTTCTACGAACACACCTATGAAAATACTCGACTTTCCTTGAGTTAACACAGATACTGGGTATACTCTCCGTAGAAATGATATGTTTAATTATTGATTGTGAAGTTATTATTTGTTCATTAAAATGTGGGTCTCACGCCCATTTTCAAAAATTTTCAGAAAGCAATAATAGGACGAAAAGGCCAATGTGTTTCCGAAATTTTAGCATTCTATCTGCATAAGTTAATGAGATATAGCATTTCTCTGTATTGCTACCTAATTTCCAGTGAACTTTTATATGAGCATGGTGGAAAAGCGATTATATTCAGTGGGTGTACTTTTCCCAACAATCATTATTCTAGCGTAAATGGTTTTCAATTTATTAACACTCGAAATTTGAAAATTTGCTCATTCATATGTGGGCTGTCCCACGCCGACATTCTAACTTTTTTTTTTTTAAATCCTTAATAGAATGATAAAATTATTATATATACCGAATCTTACCATTGTAACTGATTTTGACCATGAAATATCATATTTTAAAAAGGAAAAAAAGACGTAACAGCCACTTTGAGCTCACTAAAAATGTGAATAAATGGCTTTTGTTCTAAGTTCACAACGGTACGTTTCACAGCTACGAAACTTTGGGAGGTTATGTTTGTGTTAATAAGAGATCGATTGTCATCATAAAGCTAAAATCGAAATTCATGGCTCTTACGTCTTTTTTGCGCATAGGGCTTGAATGGTTATTTTTATTTTATACTCATAATCATTATGCGATTCGAAGTCTGTTCTTTTTAACAAAACTTGGCTATTATTATCTGGGTTTGATAATCAGTTCTGGCTTAACTTATGTATAAAGCAACAGTTTCAAGTCAACTTCTGTGCATGAATAATTGGAGCCAATCCTATCTTATTGCAACTTATCACTCTACTATCCACTTGGTAGACTATGCCCGTTTGTCTTTATGCCCAGAAACGTGTTATAACTGCTTTATATTCAATAACACTGGTCAACAACATTTTTGTACATGGGTCGTGCGTATATTTTTTGTTTATTGCTTTTGCACCCAGAAATAAGTATATGAACATAAAAAAGTTTTTGATTTGGTTTTGTTCGAAAAAAATGAGAAAAACGAAAAACATGAAAATTCATCAAAATTTGACATAGATTTAAGATTTATTCTTATAAATTAAGTTTTAAAATACAGTTTAAATGTTTAAAAATGCTTTTTCCTGCTTTTCCTGCCATATTCGGTAACATTTTCTCTTATTAACGTCCAAATATAGTCCCCCATCATGCTTTCCGTATACTGGCCTTGGTAGCGTTTCTCAAACTCCATTATACAAGGTGGCGCAAAAGTAAGCTTCCGATGTTCAGCATATCGGTTGTGGCACGTGCAGTGTGTGCTGTTGCACCGTCTTGTTGGAACCACATGTTTTCCAATCCCAATTCATCAAGTTGCGGCAAAAAGAACTCGTTGATCATTGATCTGTAGCGCTCACCATTCACAGTAACCGTTTGGCCCCGACCGATTATTGGTCAAATACAGGGTGGCTAATGAGAGCCGCTACCAAAAAAAAATTAAATAACTTTTTTTCTATTTAATGAATCTGGTTAATTTTTTTTTTATTTTGCAGATTGACTTTTACATTTAACAAGAATGGATAACTGGGACACTGAAACAAGAATTTGGATTGTCCGCCGCTATCACGCACTGGAGTCCGTAGTTTCGGTTCAAAGAGAGTATAGGCGCACGTTTGGCGGCAATCCTCCGAGCAGATGGACCATAATAAGACTTGTAAACAATTTTGCCGAGCATGGGAGAGTCAACAGAAGACCTTACCATCGAAACCCTTCAGTTCGAACGGAGGAAACAATCGCTGCTGTAGCTGCTGCCATACAAAACAATCCACGTGTTTCGACAAGAAGCTTATCTGCTCAAATGGGTTAAGCAGACAGTCATTACAGTCAATTATGCACAAAGATTTGGACTTATTCCCATATAAAATTCAAATGGCCAACAAACTGAACGCTGCAGACTTGCCGATTCGCTTGGAATTTTGCCAGAAGATGCTTCAAATGGTGGAAGAGGATGGAAACATGTTGAACTGTCTTTGCATGTCTGACGAGGCCCATTTCGATTTAAACGGCAACATAAACAAACAAAATTGTCGAATATGGAGTGCTTCCAACCCACAGATAATCCATGAGACGGAATTGCATCCACTTCGTGTCACAGTGTGGTGTGCAGTTTCATCACGCTGCATTGTCGGGCCCTACTTCTTCGAAGAAAACGGTCACACCGTTACGGTTACTGGAGACCGTTACTTGAGCATGTTGAGAGAGTTTTTCTATCCAGAATTACGCCGAATGAGAATTTCTTTCAACTCTGTGTGGTTTCAGCAAGATGGTGCAGCTCCTCATATAGCCCAACCTGTTATGACAGAATTGCGACGAAAATTTCCCAATAAGCTGATATCCAGAAACTCCACATTCCGTTGGCCACCCAGGTCGCCTGACCTTACTGCACCTGACTTTTTCTTGTGGGGTTATTGCAAACAGGAAGTCTTCAAAGCAAAACCAACAAATTTTAATGAACTAACGCAATCCATTCGAGAAACAATTGCGGCTATTCCTGTCTCAACTCTCCAAGCAGTAATGAACAACTTTTTGGTAAGATGCCGCACATGCATCGACGAGCAGGGGGGGCATTTAAATTCCATTAATTTTAAAACTAATTAAGCTATATTTAATAAAATTTAATGAGCTTTAACATGAATAAAAGAAAAATGAATTCCGTACACTGAAAAAAAATTGTTTGAGTTTCTTAATGTAGCAAAATTCATCAGCCACCCTGTAAATAGTCAGCAATATTCCGCGTTCTGGAGCAGTGTAGCGTAACATTGTTTATTACCGTGTATTTCGCATGTGTTTACTACACAAATGTCAAAACAGAACTGACTTTAGGGGCCAATCGCAAAATTTATAGCATTTTCTGCTAGGAGGATTACTTTTGCGCCACCCTGTATTTTGATGGAATCGCTCCCCGTGTTCTTCTGAATAAGCTCCCATATTATCTTTGAATTTATCCAGATGTGAATGTAACATGTGCATCTTTAGCGACATTCTACATCCGATGGCGGAAAAATTCGTAATCGTGCCAGTTATCAGCTCTTTCATCCAATTTACAATGGTCCAATTTACATAGCGATGTCCGGTGATTGGATCACCTAATCCTATTCGGAGTACCATTTACTTTGCTTCAGAATAGTTATAGAGCACCTACGTTGGAGTACTTTGAAAATGCTGCCAAAACATTACTCTATAGAGTAATCTAGACGAAAGCGAGAAGGGAGTATATGTTCTTTTGAGGGCCACCTACTCCCGCTCTCGCTTTGCTGTTGAATACTCCATAGAATAATCCCATGGGAGTATTTTGAGAGTAATCTCACGTAGGTGGTCTATAGAGTATTCAAAAGCAAAGAAACGGAGTACTCCGAGATGGATTAGGTGATCCAATCACCGGACATTGCCATGTAAATTGGACCACCTTTTTTATATGAATGAGGATATGTGTTGGAGTACTCTGATACTCCTTTAGGAGTATTCTATGGAGTATCAAACGGAGTATTTCCGTTTTTTGCAGGGTACTAGTAGACATATCTATCTATCTATGGCGCGATATACAACAGGTATATCATCATAAACCTCCTAAGAGATTTTTGCGCCAAGCTTCTCTTCCAATTTGTGGTGTGCCGATTTGAATTTTCCCCTACAAATTGGTGGGACATACAGAGACGAATTTTTTGCTGAGAAGCCTGTCATGGCAGAAATACACTCGGAGAGTTTGCCAAACCACTGCCGAGGGGCGACCCCGTTTTGAAAAATTTTTTTCAAATCACTTTTGATGTTACCTGTACCAGGGCTCGAACCATGGACCTTCGGTGTATTAGGCCGGCAGCACTACCTTCACACCACGGCGGCCGCTTGTAGACATATACTATGATATAAAACGAATAAGCCGAAATCAAACTTTTAATCTTGTTTTACCAACATTTTCATTCTGGCAAGAGAACGAAGATACTTACGTATTTTGACGGTAGATCCGTATGCACATTTATATTTGTTTTAATTTTTGTTAGAGCAGTGACCGTTTGGCGGCCGCCGTGGTGTGAAGGTAGTGTTGCCGGCTTACCACACCGAAGGTCCATGGTTCGAGCCCTGGTACAGGTAACATCAAAAGTGATTTGAAAAAAGTTTTTCAAAACGGGGTCGCCCCTCGGCAGTGGTTTGGCAAACTCTCCGAGTGTATTTCTGCCATGACAGGCTTCTCAGCAAAAATTCGTCTCCTTTGTAGATGCCGTTCGGAGTCGGCAAAAAACTGTAGGTCCCACCAATTTGTAGGGAAAATTCAAATCGGCACACCACAAATTGGAAGAGAAGCTTGGCGCAAAAATCTCTTAGGAGGTTTATGATGATATACCTGTTGTATATCGCGCCATAGAGAGAGAGAGTGACCGTTTTTTAATTTATTATAGAGAAAATTTGCAACGATTTATACAGTGATAGTATGAGATGACATGTTTTGATGTTGTATTTAGTTGACTTTACAAAATGTATAACTACTAATTTCCCACTTTTTTGATTTTTCTACTGCCCTTTCCTCGACAAATGAAAAAATACTCCTACTTTTTTGTCATTCGCAAAAGAAACCCAGAAAATGGAAGTGCCAAAAGTAAACGTTAGCTAGAGAGCTAACCTTCTTGTAATTGAATCATGTTTATAATGAGTATTATTTTATTTTTCATAATAAGACTCAGAGCATCATATATCCTCAACTTTCCGGAATTTCGGCTTAAAAATTTGAACTAACAAACTTCTTACCCTAAAGTGTTTGATCTTAAATGGAAACTCTACCTTAAACGGAGAAAAGGAGTATTTAGTAATAGAAACGGGTATTCATGAGATTGAAATAAAGGCACGAATATTTTCACACCCATTTTCAACCATTTATAGTAGAATTTTCAATAAGTTATCTTTGGCATACTCAAGATTGAGTAAAAAATTTAAATAATCATTAACGTTCCCTGTTTTCATCACGTCGGAGTCATAAAAGACTCTTATATGATCATATTTCTGGAGCTCATATTTTTCACGAATTTGTGGGGTAAAGCCTCAATAATGCCTTTCCAACTCCGGAAGTAACGGTTGACTTACTAAGGCACGGGGTTCTACTATGGGCAACCGTTCCTTTCCCCTCTGCTCATTTATGGTCACCGAAAGGCCTCGTACATAGGTGTAAAACTGTGGCCTCGGACTAGGCTTTAAAACAGTTCCAGAACCGAATCAGTTAACCACTCAATGCAAAGGAAACTTAGGGGAGCAGTGACAATCTCTACAGGCTCGCTTTGGGAAATGTTGTTAGGCAGATTGGAGGCGCCGGTCCATATTCCCTCATGGAGGATCAAAGGCCTGCTAGCTTTGGCAAACAAGATTCTCGCTGCGAGACAGGACCTCGAATCAGGAAAACTCTTTGTCCAATCGTAAGGCTTCTAAGCCCTTAAAGAAGGCCCCCCGACTGAATTCATGACCTTTGCATGCAACCCCAAAAACCTCTGTGCTTAACCCGACCAGACCTTTTGAACAAGTGGCCGAAGACCACCTCAATCTTGTTGCTAAAAATAAGGCACTCAAATTACAACATCACTAAAGTTAACTTTAAGGACTGTGCGTGGTCTACGAGGAAATACTGGAGCAATATTTCGGGCCCGCACTCGTGATCAGAAATGCCAGATACCATCCAAACTAATATCTTGAGCAAACGAGCATTATACCACGCTCTATAAGGTGGAAATTGCAGGAGAGCTGTGGTCTGGGTCAAACTTGGAAGCGGTGCATGGGAGCGAGATTCCTTGGAGGCTACGAACCTGGTCCTGGATTCCAGCAGCCGAACCATCGATTCCCGTAGCCATTTTGAGGAATACACTGAACGGTAATGCGGAACCACACTCAAAAAGTTGAAGAGTAGTTAAAATTTGTAAGGTCAGAGAGGACATGATGGAGTTATCTGCTATTGCTACTGAGTCTGGATTGGACCAATTCTCAGGAAATTCAACGCTCTGCAAAAAATATCTTGAATACTTTCTTTATTCAAGGTCAAAAGTTGCCTCAACGGTCTTACCATTAGTCTTAAAAACTCATATTTAATCAGTATACTCCATTTTTGAGTAAAAACTCGATTTTCCGTGTACCGACCAGAAAAATTAAAATCGATGTTTTGTTTAGTCCGCCCTAGTATACCAATATATCAATATTTGACACAAGTTTTATCGAAAAATCGGGAATATTGAAAGAGCCCCACTAAGTCTCCTATTTGTGGTTTATCTGAAGGGCTTCTACGATCTCTTAATAGACTTTAGAAACTCCCATCTGCTGCCTAAAAAGACGTTGAATACAACTTAACCATTTATAAGACATTCTGACTTATTGGACTTAGGTTCTATATAATATACTCCTGGATAAAATTGCCTTACAGCTTTAGGGAAGTATTTTCAGGGCGACATATTCCTTCGGGCCTAGTACTAATGAAAGAAAACTTTACAAGAATAGCAATCTTTCCCTGCTCTCCATCCCCCAATGTTCTTCATTTGCTCAAAATTAATTTAGACTTTTCTCTTTCAGATAAAGCGACGCAATGAACGCAATATACTCACATTTTACGAGAAGATCGCTGTTATACATTACTACGATGAGACGAGTGTATCCAGGAATCGTTTGGCGAAACTATTCCACTGTTGTGCTACACAAATTCGACGCATCCTCGAACACAAGAATGAGCTTCTTCAACAATTGGCCACTCTCAGCGAATCGGATGCTACTAATTTCATTGAAGAGATGACACGCAAACGTCGTAAATTCGAAATGAGCGCCATCAGTTTTATTCTTCATCAATGGGTTGAGCGTTGTCGTGAGTTGCGTTTGCGCAAAATTATAACCAATCAAACGCTCAAAGACACAGCACTTAAAATGGCAGCCATATTAAATTTACCAAGTTTTCGACCGTCATATCGTTGGTTGGATCGTTTTCGTGGCAAATACAAGTACACAGACGAAGATTTAGGTACATGTGATACGAACGCGGTGGACGGTGAACTAGCAGTGGAGGACATTATTATTGAGTTTAAAGATGCATTGCCCAACTTTATGCAAACAGAAATATCAGCAATTACTTCACTGGATAAAGCACTGAACTCAGCAACAGATAAGGACAAAAGTAAAGTGCAGGTAGCAAGCAATGAAAACAGCATAGATTGTGTAGTCAGTGATGAAGATGAGGTGGAAGAGGTTGAAGAGGTGGAGGAGGGCAATTGCGGTACAATGAAAATTGACGATGAAGTAACTTTGGTCGTAAGTGATTCCAAAGACTCTAGTGGTAGTGCATCAAATACGAGTACGTCAGGCACAATGAACAGCATTAGCCAGGAAGGGAAAAGTTATGAAGTCAAAATGAATGCAGGAACCACAGCAGTTTTAGGCAGCATATTTCCACATCTGGCTGTAATACATCAATTTGCCTTACTAAATGCAGATGTCAAAGCTCTGGAGTTGATCTCCCAACTAGGGGTACATATGCAAAAACAAGCTGTCGAAGGAGCATACAAGCAGCTGACATTAGGAACGGGGTGTGAAGAATCCACTCTTGAAAATAGACAACCGGATATGGGTGGTCTGTATGAGGGAGATCTTGATGATATCGTACTGATTGAATAAAAGTGATATATAAACATATATACGTACTACATATCTATATTAGATGTATCTAAGAGTAAACTCAACAACTGGCCTTTAAATTATAAATGAAAACAAAACCTAACCCGCCTTAATAGTTCTTAGCAAGAAAACCTATGAAATTTCTAAAGGAGAAAATATGTTAAGTGTTTAACAATATAGTACATACATACAATTTACATACTGTGTGGAATATAAATTTAATACGGTATAAGGATAAGACATGAAATAAATTAAAAATAACTGGAACTCCATTTCTTGTTCCTTTATTCAAGAAATAGGTTTCCTTCTTCTAAACTGGCTCTTAACTATCTTTATCGAGTTATGTATAATCCACCAAAGTACATTAATCATTTCTTCTTCGCGATAACAAACGTCCATAAGAAATACAAAGGGAAGCTGAGTCATTACCACGAGAGGTGCTCTACCCCCCGTAATTACTAGGGTTTTACCTCATTTTCGAAAGAATTCTATATAGTCTGTCACTTCCATTCCAAAGTTGTCATCTCAGTAGCAACTATATGAACTATGTGAAGAGTGAGAAGCAACTCTCCGAGTCGAATCCTGCGCTAGAAGAGTACAACTGCTTCATCATGCATCCATCGTGAAAAATCACGCCAGTCATAACTTGTTAGCGATAACTAACGCGAGCCTCCTATCTCTCCTCTGTCGAATTCGGGAGTCAATACGTAGACCTAGGCATCTATGGCCTTGGGCCTTAATTCGTTGGACTTTGGTAATTTCTGTGGTAAGCTCTTGCATCATACTATCTCCCGTTTAACTTTTCTCTCTTATACATTTAACTATTTTTGTGCGACCACATTTTCCATTACAATGTAAGCATGCTTTTAAATAACTTTTCCTCTCCATTTTCCGAAATAAAATTATTTTCCTTAGTCAACGATAGAAGTATCGGAGTTGTTAACTCAAGTACGCTGGACATACGTCGGTTATCAGGTCGACATTATACTCCTTGCCAAAAATCGCCCCGGTCTTGGTAGAATTTTCAGTCATTATTCTTGTCAACCAGCATCTGAAGCTCCTCACATTTACGGTTTTCGCCCCATGATTTTTTTCTTCGCTGCACTATAGCACGGACTCAAGCTTTGGTTTCCTCGAAAGCGGTGTCGCAATATAGCGTCCGTAACATTGCGGCGGAGTACGTTGTCTAAAATTATGCAATTTGAAAAGTAAAGAGACGGTGAAGTCCATCGTAGCGTAACACAGCGGGAGTACTACATATGTATATTACGACCGCCATGACGGTGAAATCAAGGCGAAATAAGAAAGGTGGTCGCACGGCGAATTCGAAAAAAATGTTGGTTTTTGTTGTTGAATATTTTAAGATTGTCAAATCGCATGGGTTGGTAAAAAGTAAAAGTAAAAATAAAACGGCTGGGAAAAGATTAAATAGCATGCGAAAATGTTTAATAAAACAGAACATTGTGGTGAGTAAACATGTAAATTACAGTGACTAAAATTCCGGTTTAGTTTTTAGGTGTATGTGGTGTACAGTTTCGATTATTGTTCACAGGGCAATCAACAATAATTTCACCCTTGAAAAAAGCTAATAATTCTCCGCAGTATTCAACAAGAGACTTTTTCGGCTTTTCGGGTAAAGTATTCCTGTCCGGTCCCTAAATGTATGTCATATGCCCAGGCAGCAAAATTTACGAAAAGTATCCGAAAATGGAAGAAAATGCTAAAGAAAACCTCACAGTTCATCCGTTTTCATATTCCGTTGAGAGTACTTTTCTCGATCCGTTTTTCCACTAAAGTGTGCGAACGAAAAGTATGTTTCGATCAATTTTCTAAAGTAGTTTATCACATATTTTGGGATCCCTGTAGTTTTAATCACATGAGTGCACGAGTGTATTTCAGTTATACATACATATGCATATAAAATAACTGGCGCGATATGTACCTCCTGAGGAGATTGAGGCCGAGCTTCTCTACCAATTTGTGGTGTGCTGCTTCTAATTTTTCCTACAAATTGGCGGATCTACAGTTTTTTGGCGGTTCCGAACGGCATCTTCAAAGCAGATGAATTTTCGTTGAGAATCCTTCCATGGCAGAAATACACTCGGAGAGTTTGCCAAACCACTGCCGAGGGGCGACCCCGTTTTTGAAAAAACTTTTTCAAACCACTTTTGAAACCGCTATGGAAAGATACCCTGTCGGGTGGTTTATGCGCTCATGAGAGCAAATACTGAGACTAATGCTCTAATAGAGCATCATGCAAAATCCGTCACCGATGCGAGTTTCCCCACCACTTATTTATATAATATATATAATAATAAATTCTTTAGAAATTCTCTAGATATGTGATTACTCATACCGTTATTAGCCTCCAAGTCAAGTGAAATTATTTGAATAGTTTAAAGCAAACTTTTTGAAGCTTAAGCTTGATTTTATTTTTCAAAACACAACCGAAACTTCGTTTCGACCGCCGTGGTGTAGCGGTAGTGCTGCTGGTCTACCACACCGAATGTCCAAGGCTCGAGCCCTGGTGCAGGTAACATAAAAAGTGGTTTTGAAAAACGGGGCGCCCCTTGTCAGTGGCTTGGCAAACTCTCCGAGTGTATTCCTGCCATGGAAGGATTTCAGCAAAAATTCATCTGATTTGCAGTTGCCATTCGGAATCGGAAAAAACCTGTAGGTCCCGCCAATTTGTGAGAAAAATTAGAAGCAGCACACCATAAATTGGTAGAGAAGCTCGGCCTTAATCTCCTCGGAGGTTATATCGCGCCACTTATATATTTTGTTTATACCTAGTAGTGCCACACACACAAGGAATATTAACTTTAGTCGCGTAACGGTGGTATGTAAGGGCATAAACGAATGGAGATAGATATTGACTTATATACGAGTATATCAAAATGTTCAGGAGGAAAAAAGGAAGGCAGACAAAGGAAACACAACGGTGCTAATCAGTAAGGATGAATATATAGCAAAGACAGAGAAGCTCATCGAGAAAATGAAATGCCGCATTATTAGGGATAACCCCACGGATAAATACCAGACCGAAGTTAAAGAGGTTATAAAAAATGCTACCAAAATAATAGACGAGAGGATGGCATATACCCTAACACAAATGAATCCATCTGCTCCTCCACTCATTGCGTTACCTAAAATCCACAAGCAGGATACGCCGATGAGACCTATAATTAATTTTAAGTCCGCGCCGGGTTATAAACTGTCGAAACATCTAAAAACGATTTTAAAGGACACTCTGAAACTAGGGCACGAATACACAATAAGCAATACGATAGAACTACTACAAAGACTTGAGACCGTTAAACTCACAAGGAGCAGTAAACTCGTATCCTTTGACATAAAGGAGTTATACCCGTCAATACCACTAACAGATACAATGGATATAGTCAACAAAACACTACTGGACAAAACTGAAGATAAGGTAAAAACTGCGCAAATTACCAACGCGCTAAGAACAACGCTGCGGCAAAACTATTTCCGGTTCAACAACAAAATATATAGACAGACAAACGGACTAGGAATGGGTAACCCAACATCGGCCATTCTCATGGAAACATTCATGCAAAACTTGGAAGGAAAATATATACAGGAGTTAAAAACCAAGTTAGGCGTGGCATTCTACGCTAGATACGTGGATGACATCATCTGCATCCTAAATGACGATAACGAAGGGCAAATACTAGAGTTCCTCAACAGGCAACATAGCAACATAGAGTTCACAATGGAAGTAGAAAAAGATGGAATAATGAACTACCTGGACCTAACTATAGGGATTGACAAAATAACAAATAGGTTCAACTACGGCATTTATAGAAAACCGACTGCCACGGACACCATAATACACTCTACATCAAACCATCCGCAACAGCACAAAAATGCAGCATTGAGGCACTTAGTGGATAGGCTTCAGAGAACGCCGCTCACACAGGAAGCATACTGGAGAGAGCTTAATACAATATATAACATAGCGGCAAATAATGGATACAAGAAAGCACTTGTGGATAAACTCAGAAGTAGCCATGGAACACAAAAAAGAGTAAACGTAGAGGAAAATCCAAAGGTTTGGACGGCAATGACATACACTGGAAAAACGACGTACAAATTAGCAAACTTCTTTAAAAGATATAACATCAACACAGCATTCAGAACATCTAACAACGTCGGACAAAAACTAAGAACCGACACTAATTCTGATGACCCATTCAACAGACACGGAGTGTATAGGCTTACTTGTGAATGTCAATACAGCTACATAGGACAAACAGGAAGAAAAATAAGCACACGATTCCGAGAGCATATCAGGGACTACAACAAAAAAACACGAAAACCCACCATAATACCAGAATCTAATTTCGCGAACCACATGTTCGAGAACAACTGCACCCCAGCTAACATAAAAACAACGGCTCGAATACTTCACGTACAAGGAAAAGGCCGGCGGCTTAATGTACTTGAGAACATGGAGATATACAAGTTAAAAACATTTGACGGCAGGATCATAAACGAACAAACCAACACTATCTCTGACGAAATATTTGAACCCTTAAAATTAGTTTACAAAAAACAGCACAAGCCAGCAGGTACAGCAACGAAACACGTAACAATGAACAAGCAAAAACGAAATATGAACCAAACTGCAAAAATCACCGATTTCTATCTACCTCAACCTACCGCTTAGCTAACAAGCGGTATGTCTACATACCTACAAAAACAACCCTTGGGACAATTCGGACGTATCAATACCGCGCACACACACACGCATATTAACGTTACCTACCACGAACACATAGATTGACATTACCTGCCACAGCACCCACGGACTATAAAAATAACGCAGCGGATAGACACAGACCAGAACGAAACTAGGCATTGAAAATGGCAGAACGCCGAAACCGGTTTGTCACAAAACCAAACTTGACAAGGGATGACGGAAAATCGTTCCAACAAAAAATCAAAAAATAAGTTTATTAAGCCATGTCCGTCCGTCCGTCTGTTAACACGATAACTTGAGTAAATTTTGAGATATCTTAATGAAATTTGGTATGCAGGCTCCTTGGCACTCATCTCCGAGCGCTATTTAAAATGGGCGAAATCGGATTATAGCCACGCCCACTTTTTATGTATAGAATATTTTCGAAAATACAAAAGAAGTAGTTATTCAGTACATAATACACTTATAAGGATAAAATTTGGTGTGTACATTAACTTTAAGGCAGAAAATAAATTATTCAAAAAATGTTTGAAAATTTTTTTTGATTTCTTAAAATTTTGAAATAATATTAATCATAGATCAAAAACCGTTCAAGATATCGAAACGAAATTCAGCACACATGTTTACATTAATTCAAGGTATGTTCGTATGGGCGAAATCGGAAAGATGTTGAAAAGGATCATAGATATATTAAATAGGCTATAACTTTGCGTACAAAAACTTTATATTATTTCTATTTCACTTTCAAAGTGTCCGTGAGCAACAACAATGTTTTGATACTGATATTTATCTGGATCAATTTCAGATCCGTATAAAAGTTCTGTTATTTTGGTTTCGAGTAGTAGATTTTTTGATAGCACACCCTTATTTGCTTGGTATCCCCTTCGTCCGATAAAATCGAGTATTTTCGATGAATTTTTGTATTTGTCGAGAAATAACCACAAATATTTGTTTACTATCCGGATTAATGTGCCATAAACGGCAATGGTCAGTTCTAATGTAACTTCTTCAGGTTTGGTGACATAGAGCGCATCAGAGGAATTAGTGGGGGAAGTCAATGTTAAGGTAATGGTTAAGGTGAGTAGAACAGTACTTCACATTTGTGCTCTTGCATTGATGACATGTCGGGAGTCCTTTGACTAGGCCACTACTGGCTGAGAAGTTATACTATATCGAAACCTTTGCGCGAAATTGTCGTAAGTGACAAAAAGCAAATTTCACAAAAGAGCATTATCAAGTAATATAATATAATATAATTTGTTGATTTATTAAAATAAGTAAATTGAGCTCGGGTTTAGATAGTTAATTAATATATATTTTCTCTTGAAAAAATTGGCGGTTTGCGAAAAAATTATAAATCTGTCTCTAACGATAATTTCGCTCTCAATAAGTGTGTTTGAATAAATGTCCTGTACGATAATTTTAAAAAACATTTTAGAGACAAATGCAAGTGTTTTATTTCATAGTTCGACATTGAATTCGAGTGAGATTGGTGTTAGAAGAGTCTGATCGCCGAGCAGGAGATTGGTATAGCGAGGGGACGATTTAGTGCAAGACATATGTTAATTCAAAACTGCTTAACATTTCACCGAAAGACTGCTTTGTAACTTTAATATTTACATGCGGAATGTTTTTAAATTTTTTTATTTCACATGATGAATGCAAAAGGATTAATTATTCCCTAATAGAAAAAGTAATAAGAACTACGAATTTGCATTCCTTATTTAAAAAAATGGAATAAAGGCTGCAATCGAAAACTCTGCAATCTCAAATCGGTTCAGCTGTTTCCGAAATAGTAGTGGATATAGAAATATATAAGAAAACTATTATGAATACAATTAAACGTACAAGAATAGCTCGTTTAAAGTTATAAGATAATGCAAATATAATCCTGTAAAGGGTCGATATGAGCTTTGAATAAGCTGATTATGAGCTGGGCCTCAATATTTTTGGTGAGGGACAGAGGAAAAATGTCCGTTTGTCTGTGGCAATAAGCGGAAAAGGCCGTTCACTCGAAAACGAGATAGTACCATCACATTAGTAAACAAAACTCTTATCATACAAAATTTCACGGCTTTTTCTCAAAAATTGTGGATTTTATGGACAAAAAACTGTATATGAAATTCCATACATTTACACTGCAATTTTAACTTTCAAAGCGCTCTACTGAAAAATTCAAAAAAAAAATTACTTTGGTAGTTTTCCCTCATTGCCACAGATGTATGATTCACCCGAGTTCCAGGGCGGGGCTTGCATTGTGAAGCCACTCATCCGATTTCCATGTGTCATTAGAATCTGTTTCACAAAAAATTTGTAGAACTCACATTCCTAGCAACTTAACGTTCTACAGAAATCCGCAAAAAAAACTTTATTTTTCAACGAAAAAGGATTTTGACAAAAAGCACTACAAAAATCGACTTGTTTGCACATTTTATCATACACGGACAGAGAAAAAGCAGTTCTAGCTCGGGAACTATCGCCCTTACAAAAAGAACTATAGACACTTGCGATAGGGAATTTTGTTACAAACAAACGGTAGAAGAACATTTTTCTATAGATGTTACCATTACCAAAAATGGGGGAAACTGCACTTAAAATGGGTGCAGCAAACAATGATCTGAATATATTTTGATATTATTGTGTAATATTTACGAATATTTTAATATGCTTTAATGGTTTTACCTTAAGTCACATGAGCTTTAAATGTAAATTAATTAACACCCTTTACAAAAGGTGTTTATAGCCCTTTGCCGTTGATTGAAAAATACAAAATTCTAACATTTATCGTGGTGAACATGAACTTCAGAATTTTCCCTAGCTCATGGGATTTTGACAACTACGAATTTGTACGCATACGTACATGTGATATTGGCAATCATATTATGCCAAAGCGTTATTAAACGTTAAAATATAATTTAACGCAAAATATGCGAAACATAAAGGAAGAAGAAAGACGTAAATTTTAAATTTATTGATCAAATAGTTACTCACTTTCGCACATGTGTTTCCCAAATGTCAAAATTTTACGATTGCAAAAATTTTCATTTGGTACAACAAAACGTAAAATAATTATACACCATATAAAATTGGTTCACCTAATTTTTCCTCCGAGTTTCCGATTGGCACACAGGCTATAAGGATTACTCATACTAAAATCGTAACTGTTGGGGAAAAGTGAATTTCCGAGTCCTAAGACTTATACCGGCATCTAGTAATTAACACAAAAAAATAAGTGAAATTCTAACACTTTTCGGAGTGATATCAGTACTAACCGGTCTACAACACTAAGCAACCGTATTATAAAATCGATATTAATAAAGGCATCTTCCTATTTGTTATAGATAGTACTTATACGAGTATATAGTATGAGCTAAAATACATTGAAGTGTCCGAGCAAGTCCAAATTAACCTAGAACTTTAACTTTTTTGGTGTAGTTTTTTCATCTCTTCCTGAGGATACAATTTACACTATTTTTGTTTTTATATAGAACATCATCAAAAAGTCCAATTTTGACTCGAATTTTTCTGTGTTGCAAAAATCTAAAAAACATGTAAGGAAGCCTAAGTTCGGGTGGAACCGAACATTAAATACCCAGCTCTGTATAAGTGGTCGTGGTAAATTGTTGTGGAGTTATGAGCTATAGTGGTATTAAACTTTTTCTACTACCATGTGGGCAATCTTACAAATAAAAACTAATGTGTGTCTGTGTGTCTGGCGTCCAAGGTACTTAACCGATCTTGGATTCACTGGTTCCAGCATAACTATATAACTTTGAAATTCTAGTATTCTATTTGCATCAGTGAATGAGATATGGCATGTTCCGGTTTCCTACCTCTCTTTTAGAAAACTTTGGTCCAAAAGTGGGCGTGGTCGTTAACCGATTTTAGTTATTATCTGCGCTCATACTCTACATGTCTATAGTATACCTCGTATTAAGTTTCGTAATTCTATCTTACACCGTTCTGTAGTTATTAACCGTCGAATTTGAAATTTGCTTGACTCATAAGTGGGCTGTGCCATGCCCACTTTCCAAAATTTTGCAAAAATCATATCAAGAATAAGAAAATTGATGTAAGTACCAAATTATATTATTATAGTTGTATCACTTAATTAGATATGGGCCTACCTCCTTTCCATATAACTTTTATGAAAAAGTAGGCGTTGTCGAAAAGCGATGTCGCTTATTTTCTATGGTGCATTTATAACAACAATAGTATGCCTTGGTTATGGTTCGATTTCGCCCATTTCAAATAGCAACCTACTTTGGCCGGAAAGCAACCTGTGTGCCAAATTTAATTCAAATATCTCAATTTTTACTCAAGTTATCTTGTCCACGGCCGGACGGACATGTCTCAATGAATTCCTCTGTTCATTCTAAGATATATGGAACTCCATATCTATCTCTATTATTTTGTACCGTTGCAAACCACCACATGTAAATATGTGAAGGGCAATAACCACAAAGCTACAGATGCGTAAAAATCTCGGCAAGTCACTCAAATACTGCAATTGGGGAAAAAATAATGAAACGTTGCTAGTTCGCTGCTTCTCAGAAGTTATAATAGAATGTGCCCGGTCTTAATCATAGTTTTTCGAAACCAGTTGGGATATGCGACTTAATCACATCGCTTATTGCAGCACTCATTAACACCTTTCATTTGTACCAATACAACTGTAGTCACCCTGGTCCACATATTGGTCGATAGCTCCGAAACCGGTCGTGATATCGAATTAAAGGATATCTTGAATATTAAGATAAACTCGACGTGATGTAAGTTCCCTTCAGACAGACAAAAATTCTAAAAAATGCTGTGTTGATTTATATTCTATTGGCTCAGTAATGATCCCTCTTACACATTTTTCTTGAATATCTGCAATTTCACAATTTTATTGTATGTTAATATTAACGCTCATAATATTACTCTGGGACTAAATTTAAAAACAAATTGAATCAATCAGTTATAATAAAAATAAAAACCAATCAGTCATTTATTGTTTTGCGGACCATTTGGCGCCCCTTTCTGAGTAGCGCCCGGGGCATGATGACACCCCATGATCCCCCCTCACTACGCCACTGAGCTGGCTAACCTTGCCTTGGTATGAAGAGAAGCCCTGCCCAACGCAGTTGACTAAACCTGCGCTGACGATGGTGATATTCAGCGTTCGCTGTTCTAAATTTCGAGAGATAGTTGTGTGCGTTAAAATCGTCAACTATCATTATTTTTGTTTGAGGAACATTGCATCTTATGAGGTTGATTACCTCAACTATCTCCGTATAATGTACGGTTGCACCTTTCGCGGACATCCGCTGCCAAGTTCAGTAAGCCCCTATGTCGAACAATTGTTCGGTTACCGCAGCTCGCTACTTAATTTCTCACGTCCCACTGACTGCACGAACGGGGACGCATAATTCTGGGATAGTGCATAAACTCAAAACGAAAGGAAGTAGTTCTAATACCAAACGAGCAGAGGGATCCACCCCACCCCACCCCTATAGATGATGATTTAGATTTAATTGATTAAGCAGATCACAAATACCTATTTTCAATAAGTATCTCTTAAAACACATGTTTATAATAATATAATAAATTAACTTTAAACTCACAAGCTTCGCCGATGGTTCGTAAATAATATCCAAACTGCAAGAGGGGCTTGCCAGTTTTGGTTTCACCGGTTTACTTTGATCCTCTTCGCCTCCTTCCTCCTCACTTGTATGTGCCTCTTCCTCGTCATCTTGACTGAGTACAGGACTAGCCAGCTCAATGTGACTAGGCGCCTTAAATGGCAATTCCGAACCATCATGCACACGACGTGTCAAATCGTAGGCGACTCTTAAAAAACGTTCACGCATAATTGAATGTTCCTTTAGTTCGCTTGGTGTACGTTGCGGATATGTGCAAAGAAGATAGTCATCGGTTTTGGCACATTTCTTTTTGACTTCGCGTTGAAAGCGAGACTCCTTGACCTTTTGATTCAGACGTCGCAATTCATCTTCGATAGTCATAACTTTGGAAATTGTTGAATTTTCCGGTCCATCGCATTTGCGTACTTTTTCACACATTTCGATCTTCCAATCGTTGGCATTGGGGTTGTCCCCCATATAGGTGCGTACCTCATATGGATTCTTTGAGGGGCTGACGTTCGATTGCAATGTTACGAATTTTTTCATCATTTTTTCAAATTTATTACGGCGTGTCTATGTCTGATTATATCAAAACGAAATAAATTACGTAACTATATATAATTCACTTTAATTTAGTTATATATTTTGTTTTTTATTATTTGATATTTTGATTAAGAAAGGAGAAGTTTGAAAAAATTTTAAATTTTCAAAAACAGAAAATTTTTTGTATCCCCGACGCTTACAAAAATGACAAAGTCTATTATTTGACTAATTTTTATTTTTTTATTTATGAATATTTATCTGTTATTTTTATTTGTTCTCTTATAACGATCAATTTTACACTGATTTCAAATTTCAAACTACAGTTTGTTGAAATTAATATGCTTTCAATTTCAAACCATGGCTCAATAATAAGGTTGTCTCATTTCATCAGCTAATTGAATTTCTTTGATCACACTACCGCGGTATTGTCAAAAGGAGATGCAAACAGCAGAATGTGGATATTGTTTACGACCACCACCGAGTGCTAAAATTCAGCTTTAAATGTCGATATGTCAAAAGACGCGTTTTGGTTCAATGAATTAGAATCCGCGTCGCAGAACAAATATCTATATATTAATAGGCTAACATTTTTTTCATACAATCAATTGCCAGAGTATATCTATATCTAAACATGCATAATTTCAATTTGTATTTTGATGTCTTCGTATGGGTCAGGAGCGGTGCATAGGCACATTATGTTTAACAAATAATGTTTCATTTATTTGTAATAATTCATTAAAGTTTTCTACATAAAGCCAAAGCTGTCAACTACAGTATCGGCTACGACGTTTACCAAGGTTCGAGCCTAGGTTTCGGATAACTTTTTTTTTTTTGTTAAATTTAATTTGTTTTCAAATATGTATATGAAAACTTCTTATAATGATTTTTTTTTAATTTATTATATTTTTAACCCAATATTTTTATGTGTATGACCTCTATCTTGGAGTGAAAAAATCAAATTTTTGCAAAAAAAACCCCAAAAATGTTTGCAGCTTATCAAAACAAAATACTTAAAAAAAATACACACATAGCTTCATGAATTTTTTAAGAAATTAAATTTTTTCTCAATAATATTTGACTTAAGGTAAACATATATGTAGCCCATACGTAATAATATTATAATAATTTTATATATCACAACCCCATTCCGTCGGAACGAGAAACTCAGTAGAGAATTTTGATAATTTTAATTATTTCTATCGGGGTTTTCCGATGAGACAGAACGGCTGATAGACCCTATATTTAAAATACAAAAAGGCGAAAACACAGTTTGTAGCTTCTTCAATTTTCTATTTACGAAGTGGTTAGAAATTGTTTTAATTTTTCTGAAGACATCAACTATTTTCCACTTTAAATATTTTAATCTGTCAAAGGGCAGACATATAACCCGAACCCTTACATATGTAGGCTAAATTTTACCAGTTAATATGATAACCTTCCCTTGTGGTTGAGTAAAAAAGCCAGAAAACCATCATTTCATTGTAATTTTCTCCCCTTAAAAAAGCCATGTAAAGGAAAAATTGAGAAAACTGCCTGTATATAAAAAAAAAAACAAATATGGAAACCGGCGCCACCCTAATATTGAGAAATTTGTGGAACTTCCAAATGAACGTTTCATTCATTTTCAAAAGCCATATGGATATGTATGGATACTCCTAATGGTGGAAATATTTTCTGAAGCAGGCATAAGCGTCCCTGGTTCGAGCCCAGGTTCCGGACAATAATTTTTTTTTTTTATAAAATTGAATTTCCTAACTTGACTTGAATTTGTTAAGTTTTTAAAGCAATCTTTTCTTAAAACCAATTTTTTGCAAAAAAAAAAACGCAAGAAAATTACTAAAAGTTTACCGTAGCAAAATATGTAAGATAAATACTTACATAGTTACATAGTTTTATGAAGTTTTTTATAAAGAATTTAATTTTTTTCTGATTGATATAGGACCTAAAGTAAACTTATACGCACAGCCATAAGAAATAATAAGTTCAGGTCATATACATATATATCACAAAATATTATTGAAATGCTATAAAAGTCAATATGAAATGTCTTTATACATGTCTGAATTGTGGTTAAGGAAAAAAAATTTTCCCCTGCTAAATGGGTTTCAAAAAAGCCAGACCCAAAGAAAAATTGCTAAATTGACAGCACTGTCTGTATATCCAAAACAAAAAACCCAAAACGGAAACCGGCGTCATGCTCATAATGAGAAATTGAAGGAACTTTAAAATACACGCTACATTTATTTTCAATCAAAAATTTAAGCAATAGTTCAAAATTAAAATTTTTAGTGAAAAATTAGATTCAAAAGCATCCGAAGTCGCTGTTGTTCACATTATTGTCACAAAATATATATGTCACAAAATATTATTGAAATAAAGCAAAAAAGTCAATATGAAATGTCTTTATACATGTCTGAATTATGGTTATGGAAAAAAACCAGAAAACCGTATACTGAACTTGTTATTTTCCCCGCTAAATGGGTTTCAAAACAGCCAGACCTAAAAGAAAATTGCTAAATTGACAGCATTGTCTTTATATCCAAAACAAAAAACCCAAAACGGAAACCGGCGTCATGCTCATAATGAGAAATTGAAGGAACTTTAAAATACACGCTACATTTATTTTCAATCAAAAATTTAAGCAATAGTTCAAAATTAAAATTTTTAGTGAAAAATTAGATTCAAAAGCATCCGAAGTCGCTGTCGTTCACATTATTGTCACAAAATATATGTGTCACAAAATATTATTGAAATAAAGCAAAAAAGTCAATATGAAATGTCTTTATACATGTCTGAATTATGGTTATGGAAAAAAGCCAGAAAACCGTATACTGAACTTGTAATTTTCCCCGCTAAATGGGTTTCAAAAAAGCCAGACCTAAAGGAAAATTGCTAAATTGACAGCACTGTCTTTATATCCAAAACAAAAAAAAAAACCAAAACGGAAACCGGCTTCATGCTCATATTGAGAAATTTAAGGAACTTTAAAATGCACGCTAAATTTATTTTCAATCAAAATATGTTTATGTGGACACACTCCTAACGGTGAAATATTTTCATTCTCTCACTCATTGAGCATATTGAGTTAAAGTATACACCGGCGTCGGCTCGTCTGTCCAATTTGATTTTGAGCCAGAGCTGCACTCACACAACAAAAGCTTCATTTTTTTAAGAGAACTCTATTATAAAAATGAGATTCAAAAGCATTCAAAGTCGCTGCTGTTCACATAATTCAAAATTTAAATTTTTTTCTATGCGCAGTCAAACTTCTACTTTTTTTTTTGTAAAATTCCATATTTAAAATGAGATTCATGGCCTCTATTTTCGGTCGGGTATTTAAAAGCATCCTAAAATCCTGAAAAACCTAAATGTCTATCATAAAACTCCAATATTAAAACGGGATGCCAAACCAGCCATGGCCGCCTTATAACTAAAAATTTCAGATCAAAAAGAAAGCAGAGTCAAAATAGGAAGGTGCGTCGTTGAGTCAGAATTGCTAAATTGAATTTGTAATTTTCTTCCGGTAAATGGATTACAAAAAGCACTGCCTGTATACTAATAACAGAAAAATTACAATATGGCAACCATGTCTAAACGGTGGACATATTTTCACTCACTGAGCACATTTACACCTATATATTATAAGTCTAACTATGTTGTTGGTTTTTTATTGAAATATTGACCGAATCTGAAAGGAGTGGTGGCTCTGATGGTGGACTTCCAATCATTCCTAAGGACTGTTTTTGCCATCTCCTATTAATGATTACCGGTATTTTGTAAACTGATTTTTTCCCGTTAGTTGTCAAATTGCCCGCCGTTTAGTGTGAACCGACTTTTATGAAAGCGGCCCTAAATTACTCAATTCTCTAACAACAAAATTTCTCAAATATTTCGTCCTCTAGGCAATGCTGGAAAAAATATGAACAGAGGATTTAATAACTTAAACTAATTTACCACGGGATATACTAGTTTTTATTATTTTGCAAAATATTTGCAAAAAACCTTTAAGAAGTTTTGGTGCTTTTGTTAAGTTAAACGCGCATGGAAAACTCAACTTGTCACATGATTTGTTTACAACGCCACCAAAGATGATTTGATGCGAAACTCTCTCCGGCTCTCTCATTTCACTATTTAGAATTTGCTCTACTTGGTATATTACCTAATTGAGCAAAATCTCTACATATTGTGGCGATTATTCTCAAACATGTACCATCCCTAACTCAATAACACTCCCACCACTAGTTAAACACAACTGAGATAACGATGGCTACGCTTATGCATGCAAGCGTGTAACTAGGAAGAGGAAGAGAGATGGCGCGGGTGTTTGCGAATACGATGCAAAGAGGAGATGCCGATAAATAACACCGACCCTTCCAGAACACGAAAAGCGAACAACCAAGAAAGTTATCGGTGCGTAGGCAAGCACCCTGTTGGACTATATAAGGCGGTGACCAAGCAAGGTAGGTTGATCAGTTTATTTTCAAGCGTTCAATAGTGAACTACTGTAAAGTTATCAAAAATTGTTTTGCGTTTATTACTAGTAAATAAAACTAGCTATTATTTACAATATCTGTGCTTGTGTTTATTTGACTTTATAGTGGTCGAACCCAGGATTGATAATCAAGGAATCATCGAATTCGTCAAAATGCTCTGAGTATATTATTGGTACATATGAAAAACCAGTTAAAAGTCGCATGAGGAGCATCATTACCACCCACATCACATATTTATATTTTATATTTATATTTTATATTTTTTTTTTATTTTTTTTTATTTATATTTTATATTTGCGAAAATGTTAGTCCAAACTAGTTTTCTTCTTCAAGCGTGAACTGGAAACGGCTATGTCCTGACCAAGATGACCCATGTGTGACACTTAGCACAACTCTGGCGATCAGTAGGTGGAATATCTGTCATTAAAATTTAGCAATTTCTTGAAAATATATGTACGTAGGAAAAAAATGCAGTGAGCAAGTAGTTTTGGCGGTGGCTTAAGTTCGTTTCACACACTCAAAAAATACATTCAGGACAGGACTCAAAAAGCAACGCTCAAACACAGAGTAAGATCGCTTTATATTTATAAGGCAATGTTGAGCATAAAAATAAAAATGTCCAGTTAATATGATAGAATGGTTTATTTTCCTCACTAACGAATATAATCTGCTTACTTATTTGCTCTCTCTTGTACATATTTATCAAGACTCATACGCGTACATATATTGGTATCCGGGTATTCAGGTATTTGGTATTGGTATTTTTATGCTATCAAAGATCAGAAGCACCAGCTATTAACTACCTAGAAACAGTGGATTAATACAGCCTTTTGCTTTAAAATTTATATAAAACATTATCTGTGTGCCTTTGTATCAGTTGGTTCAAATGGGTTTATGACTTAAAGTACCAATACATCCCCATACGACGAATATGAGACCTTGTGAATTGTAATTTCGGTTTTCTCATTAAAAATATTTGAAAATTTTGCGATACATTTTTAAACTTTGTTCTTCAAACAAAACAAAAATAGTATTCAGACTTGAATCCTTAAAAATTAATTTTTTTATAAAAAAAATCAGATAAATTTGTATGTTCAGGAATAAAAAAATAATACTGTATGTATGTAACATCAGTTTATTTACAAGGTTTTACATGGAAGAAAATGTTAAACACCGTCTGAGAAAAAATTATCAAAATCAATGCGAATTTTCAGCTGCTTAAAGCTTGCTCCTAAATTCAATGCAGAACAAAACTTCATTCTTAGAAACTGTCTAGTAAATTAGATGGAAAATTAATCAAATTAAGGAATTTTTTTCAAACTTAAGACAGTTTTTAAATTGCTCTAAAAAAAGAAGCATCGAGCTCTTGAAACGTGTCTGCTCCTGACAATAAGTCGTCCATATAAAAATCGGAGACAATTACCTTAGCTGCGACCTTGTAGTTGTCGCCTGCATCAAGTGCTGCGCGGTGCAGTGACTTTACTGCGAGGTGCGATGCGGAAGCTACTCCATAAGGAACTCACGGATTGGCGCTGATGAATGTTCCCGCCAAACTATACGTTGTAGATCCGCGTCCTGAGGTGCAACATAGACCTGCCTGTACATCTTCTCGATGTCGGCGATGATTGCTAATCGATGCGTTCGAAAACGCACTAATATTGAAAACAGGTCTTGTTGCAGCTGTGGACCTACCATGAGAGCGTCGTTTAGCGATTTTCCGCACGAGGTCTTCGTCGATGCATTAAATACCACCCTTAGCTTGGTGGTAGAGTTCGTATCTTTGACCACTTCATGGTGGGGCATATAGTACGTATTACATTCAGCAGCGCCCGCCAGCTCCATATGACCGAGATCGATGAGCTCTTTCATAAAGTCGCTGTAGTCACTTTTGAGGTGCTCGTTAGCTACAAACCGTTTCTCCATACGCATTAACGCGCGAACTGCTGCGTCTGTGGATTCCCTAATTGGAATCTCCTTCTTAATTGGCAGCCGTACGATATAGCGACCGTCTGCAGCTCTTTCGGTTCTTTCATCGAATAGTTTTTCGCACATGATTTGCTCAGAAGTGTAGTGCTTTCGCGGTTGTAGCTCCTCGAGCTCCCAAAACTGGCTGACGAGTTAATTTAGTTGCGTGTCGCAGAGGTAAGTTGAGACGGAAACGGGATGAGCTTTCAAGGCAGATGCGTTGCCAAACAAAACCCAACCAAACGCGGTGTCGCTAAATGAACATGCTAACTTCTTAGCAGTATCGACCGGTGCATTACCTTTTGATTCAAACGTGGTGTGAAGCACATTTTTAGCAGTTGGTTTTGTGCTGGCGGCTGCAAGGGGTACCATCTCTAAAGAGCGTGCGCGAGTTTCGAGAAAATCCCGAAGAGCATTGAACGATGGTAGCTTATCGACTACTAATGATAACTCCCATTGCTTGCGTGTTTCATACGCTAATTTTGATACGGTTAAATGAACCAGAAAGTCATCCCAGTATTCAACTGGCCGTTTTAGTGCACGTAGCCCACCAACATGTTGTGGCGTGAGGTTTAATACGTGCTTGATGGCCTTGGCTGAATCTTTCGTTGCCCTTTCAATTGACGACAGGGCTTTGATGTGGCTGTCTACAATAACTCGAATCACCTTGTACCTTGCGATCAATAAATCCCATTCTTCGATGTAGTTATCGTCACTCACTGCTAAACTGCTTACCAAATCTAATGCTTCTCCCATAAGACAGGTAATGCAGCTTCTGCCCATTAGACAGACTTGTATTTGCATTAACGAGAGAGCAAAATGCATCATGGAATGGCACCCACTCGGTGGGATCGCCGTTGAACGAAGGCAGTTGCAACTTTGGTAGCGGTACTGAAGAATGGATTACTGGGGCAGAAAATGATTGAATTGGAGGCGATTACTGTGTAGAAGAAATAAGGCGCTTAAAGTTTGCCTTTGCAGTGGCATACCACTCTTCGCCTTGTATGCGCGATTGTTTTTCCACATCTAAAGATGCAGCACTGCATTCAAACTCCACTTCTTTCTGCGCTAAGCAAAAGCGCGCCCACTGTTCTTCGAGCATTTCTAAATAGGTGGATGCAACCTATTGTTGTTTTTGCCGGCTTTAGGTCAAAATTAAGTAAAAACTCATTTGTTTTCTTTCTTTAATACCAATATATTTCGGTAACTCAACGGTCACCGTCTTCAGGGCAGACTATTGACAACATAAAAAAACAATAAAAATTACCCTGAAGACGGTGACCGTTGAGTTACCGAAATATATTGGTATTAAAGAAAGAGAACAAATGAGTTTTTACTTAACTTTGACCTAAAGCCGGCAAAAACAACAATCGTTAAAACCAAAGGTCGCTAAATACACAAATTTAAGAATTAGAAATATTTTAAGTCAGAAGAGAAAAAAACTGACAAATAGTTTTTCCTGAATTTTTGGAAACATTTGCATTTCAATTTTTATGTGAAATTATTGATAATAATTTTTTCTTGAAGGTTATAAAAAGTGTACTTTAAACTTTCAAATAAATTAAAACTGAAAAAGTTTACATATCGCTTATTGAAGCAAGTTTACTTTAAATTATTTTTAAAAACATTTACAGAAATGCTTGTTGGGTTATAGCAAAGTTTACTTTGCCTTATTTTTTAAAACATTCACAGAAATGCTTGTTGTAATTACTTTTCGGCTTGAATTTTTACTTTGAAATTGTTGACCACCAGATTCTCGTAAAACAAATACTTGTACTGTAGGATAATGAAGTGGAATTTTTATTTAGTATTTAAATAAATATATATTTATAACATATTTAGTATTTAAATAAATATATATTTATAACATATTCTTTTATTTACGGCGAGAATCCAAAACCGGGTAATGTAAAATTCCTCATACAATCCCTTATTTTATTCCCTTATTTAATAGATTATATAATGCCTTACTTTCCCTTATATAATGGCTCATATAATTCATATAACAATCCCTTATATAATTGGTCATTAAGGGCATATTTAATGCCTTATACTATACCTTAAACATACCTTATGTATAGGTGTTCGCATTAGGGCGATATAGCATGAATAAATACGTGAAGCTTATATGAGAGAGAGAGACAAAATCTCACACGCACATGAGCTTATACCTTACATTTCTCCTTTTGCCCTGTACAATATACACCTAAGTCTGTTTTTACACGGTCTTTTTTTACACGGTTTTGATATAACACGGTTTGAAAATTGAATATTTTTAATTTTTTTACACGATTTTATTCCATTTAGCACGATTTACGACGACGAAATATTACATTTTGCCTCACAGAATGCTGATGTTATAGAAAGCAGTGATAGTGAAGAACCTGTAAAATTAACTGAAAATTTAATTCAAGAAGGGCTTCAACTTGCAAATAAATTAGGACACCATTTCGTCAAAAATGATCCCAATGTCGAAAGAGCTGCACAATTCCAACGTGAGCTGAATTCTTGTATGGCTCGTTACAAGGAATTATACAAAGAGGTAGCAAGAATTGGCGAACAACGGCTCATAACAGAGTTCATTTTTCAAAATGTAGATGCCGAACGAGCAAGAGAAAGTCCAGTTCAAAATTATTCCAGCGATGATAGTGAATGTATACGCGTTCGAAGCAAGCGAATGCGAATAACTGATGACGACAGCAATTAAATTTATGTTGCTGTATTTATGATTATCACTTATTTTATTTTATTTTATTTTTTACCTTAAAAATTGAATAACCTATTCTTTTCGTTCACAACATAGTTTTTTAGTTCCTGAACTTGCCATACATTTAATTTATATTACTTTTAAGATTAGAGTGCATATCTTTTTTATCATTAATTACTATGCTTGTGAAAATAAGCATTATATATTTGATTTAATAAAATAAACATGAATTCTTGTTCTTAAAAATTCTTGTTTTTCACTAATTTTAATAGGTTTTAGAGATTAGGAACACATCACCCATTTTTGTATACGATCAATGTCTTTTTTTACACGGTTTTTTTTTACACGGCTTCTTCTGGAACCAATCTACCGTGTAAAAACAGACTTAGGTGTAATGGAAAGTTGTCAAAATTGTAAGGGATACTTTCCCTTAGTGATATTGCATAAATAAGCGTTCATTAAAGGCATAGTGTTCTAGTTGGGTAGTGAGCTAACCTTCTAGTTCTTGAATCATGTGTGTTCATAGTGTAATAAACAAGGTGAAGTAAATAAAAAGAGACAAAAAACGTAAGCTATCTGAAATGGTACGGGTGTATTTTCCAGGTGCGCAGGAGGGTAAAATCTTAAAGAATATTTGCCCGTTTTTGTGAAAAGGGAGTAAAAAATTACTAACTTTCTAACATTAACAACAGCAGAAATTTTGTTTTTGTATTTTAATCTAACGTGAAGAAGAAACAGGTGATCAAACGCGAGAGGTGAAACGGAGCACATCCATGAATAAGCTATTGATTGGTACTTTACTACCTTTCACGACTCTTGAATGGTTGCCTGCCTTTCACTCTGGTATGGAAAATTTTACAATTAAAATATGTAGCTTTACAGAGGCTTCACGGCTAGAATCGATTCAAATGGTTTCTTAATAAAACAATTTCAAGAAATCTCTGCGGAAGTGGTAGATCTTGTTCTGAGTCGATTAAGCTGTATTTAGCTTCAATCTTTGGCGGAAACTAAAGAACATACCACCACAAATTGAATAAGAAGCTTCTCCATAAAAGTTGTCACACTTGCCTTATTATTACTTATTACTAGAGCTCTTGATAATCGACTAATCGAATAATCGATTTGAAGTATTTGTTTAAAAAAGTAATCGACTAATCGACTAGTGGTTTGCATTTGACTAGTTGTGTTTTTTATGGACAATGGATGCTCTATTCGTATGGAACTGAGTTCCATCACCTTCATAAACATGCGTTGCAACTATAGAAAATGTTGAATTTTTTATTTTTATTTTAAAAATTTTATTTATCAACCGGCAGTATTGGATTAGTCGAAACCGAAAATTTGTTATTCGATTTTCAAACAGCTCAATAGTTGCTATTCGCCTAATCGACTAGTCGGATAATCGATTGTAAACAAGAGCCCTACTTATTACTTTTTTTTGTTTTATAATTATTTCGTTGTTTGCCGTATTAGTAAAAGATATTTCTGACTCACTTTTCACATCAGCTTTTTCATATTGTGACGAAATCGATGATTCCTTAATTATCAATCCTGGGTTCGATCACTATAAAGTCAAATAAACACATGCACAGATATTGTAACTAATAGCTAGTTTCATTTACTAGTAATAAACGCAGTACAAATTCCCGAGTTTGGTTACTTCACAGTAGTTCACTGTACAATACTTGAATACAAACTGATCAACCTGCCTTGCTTGGTCACCGCCTGATATAGTCCAACAGGGTGCTTGCCTACGCACCGAGAACTTTCTTGGTTGTTCGCTTTTCGTGTTCTGGAGGGTCGGTGGTATTTATTGGCATCTCCTCTTTGCATCGTATTCGCAAACACTCGCGCCATCTCTCTTCCTCTTCCTAGTTACACGCTTGCATGCATGTTATAGTGTTATTGAGTTAGGGATGGTACATGCTTGCGAATAATCGCCACACTGCCCTCCACCTAAGTCTGATCTTCCCGATCAGACACATTTCTGGAACCAAACGCAGCTAGCCTTTCCAAATGGACCACCTTCATCTTATTCCTTGGCCTTCCCATAGTTTGTATGCCATATACCACATCGTTGATCCGTTTTATGACTTTGTATGGGCCTTCCCAGTTACATTGTAGTTTTGCGGACAAACCTTTCTTACGCTGTGGGTTGTATAGCAGCACTTAATCTCCTTCTATAAAACCTTCCGAATTTATTGCTTTGTCGTACCTGGCCTTCATCTTATCGCTCATGATCTTAGTCCGTTGTCTCACAAGGTCGTGAATTTCTCTCATTTCTTCTTCCAATACGCTAGTAGATTTCCGACCATTTACTCCTGCATCAGCGTTTATCCCAAACTTCAAGTCAGCTGGCAATCGAAAATCATTCCCGAAAATTACCCTTGCCGGAGTCTGACCAGTTGTTTCATGTACTGCAGAGCGATATGCCATTAGGAATAAGGAGATGTGAGTATCCCAATCCTTCTGGAACTTATCCACTACTTTCCTCAGGTGCTCTTCCAAAGTTCTATTGAATCGTTCCACCATGCCATCTGACTCAGGATGTAGTGCAGTTGTTCGAGTTTTCCGAATGCCCAATGTCTTGCACATTTCCTGGAACACAGCTGATTCGAAATTTCTGCCTTGGTCAGAATGTATCTCCATCGGTGCACCAAACCGAGCTACCCAATTGTTAGTAAACACTTCTGCTATTGTTTCTGCCTCTTGATTTGGAATAGGGTACACTTCTGGCCATTTGCTGAAATAGTCCATAACCACCAGTACATATTTGTGTCCGAGTTTGCTAGTAGGAAATGGATCAGCTACATCCATGGCTATCCTCTCAAATGGCGCACCTGAGTTATACTGTTTCATTTGGCCATGGTTCCTTGATTTCGGTCCTTTAGCTTTGATGCATACTTCACAGTTGGCAATCCACTCCGCTACCGATTGCGGCAACCAACCCAATAGAATCTTTGCTTGACTTTCTCCAAGGGGTTGGTGACTGCAAGATGACCTCCGCTTGGACCGTTATGTAATTCATGGAGTACATAAGGAATTTTCTTCCTTGGGACGACTATCAGCTTTCGAACACATTGACCATCCTCACTCTCCCATATTCGACGCAAACAACCGGATTCTAATTGCAAACTATTCCACTGTGCCCAATATGACTTGGCAACAGGACTTTCTGCTGACATCTCCTTTCTTAATTGATCCATGTCCCATTCGTCCGAAGATGTTATAGTCATGAGCCGCACATCTATAATGTCTTCCTTGGCCTCAGCTTTGGAACAATGCTTGCATTCTAAGTTACATGGTCTTCGTGACATTGCATCAGCATTTCCGTGGGTGCTACCTTTGCGATGCCCTATGGAAAAGTCATAACCTTGCAGTCGCTCTATCCACCGTGCCGATTGACCTTCGGATTACGGAACTGTAAGAGCCATTTCAACGCTGCGTGGTCTGTTCTGACGTGGAATCGCTGCCCATATAGATACTTGTGGAAATGCTTAACGCACTCTACCAATGCCAACAGTTCTCTCCGGGTTACACAATAGTTCCTTTCAGGCTTCCCAATTGTTCGGCTATAGCAACTACCTTCTCCTGTCCATCAACAATCTGGGACAAAACACCTCCTATAGCATAACCACTCGCATCTGTATCCAGAATAAACTTTGAACCTGGAATTGGATATGCTAACATCGGGGCAGTGCATAGTCGTTCCTTCAATGTTTGAAAAGCCACCTCCTGTTCCTCCTTCCATTCAAAACTCATATTCTTCCTCGTAAGGTCATGGAGACTACTAGCTACGCTGGAAAAATTCGGTACAAATCGGCGATAATACGTGCACAGCCCAAGGAAGCTCCGTAACTCATGCAAATTTCTCGGTCTTGGCCAATCTTTTACGGCTTCGATCTTTTCCTTAGCAGTGCAGATTCCCTCCGTAGTTACCTTATGACCCAAATAACTTACTTCCTTTTTAAACAAGGAACACTTCTTGGGACTTAGTTTCAGACCAGCACCAGCTATTCTTTGGAAAACTTCTTCCAAGTTCTTTAGGTGTTCCTCAAAGCTTTTCCAGCACGATGATGTCGTCGAGGTACACCAAGCATGTTTGCCAGTGCAATCCTTTTAGTATCTGGTCCATGAGTCTCTCAAAAGTAGCTGGAGCATTGCATAGCCCGAAGGGCATTACCGTAAATTGCCAAAGCCCTTCTCCAACGCTGAAGGCCGTCTTCTCTTTATCTTCATCCTTTACCTCCACTTGCCAGTAGCCGCTTTTCAAGTCCAGTGTGGAAAACCATTTCGTGCCAGATAACGAGTCCAGAGTATTGTCGATTCTTGGCAATGGATAACTGTCCTTCTTCGTTACGTCGTTCAATTTCCGGTAATCCACACAGAACCTAATTTTTCCATCCTTCTTTTTTACTAGTACTACCGGTGAGCTCCATGGACTAGCTGATGGTTCGATCACGCTGCTGTCACTCATTTCCTGTATAATTTCTCTTACTACTTGGCGTTTGGCCAATGGAGTACTACGAGGAGCTTGGCGGATTGGTCTTGCATCACCAGTATCAATTTGATGCTTCACAACTTTGGTTCGACCTGGTTTGGAACCATCCTTGTCAAATATGCTCCAGTACTTTGATAGAAGTTCTTTGCCTTTTTCTGATGATCTTTTTCGAGGGCTGCCATCCACGACGTGATATCATCTGAAAGATTAATCTTGATGGTGGAATCATTTTCCTGAAGCTGTTCACAATTGATAACTACCTTGACCTCTTGGCATTGTCCCAATATTGCTCCTTTGGAAAGTTTAATCGGCGATTTGAACTCATTAAGTACTCTTACCGGTACACGTCGATCTTGTTTTGTCATGGCCAGGGTTTTTCCTACTAATATGTTCGTCCTTGATTTGTTTGCTGCCTCGACAACCCACAACTTGTTTGTCCCATAATCTCCATCAATCTTTGCCCATATGATTGCTTCCGACTTCGGTGGAATTTGTTCGCTCTCCTCCACAAGCACTCGCTTACTAACGTATTTGTTTTCTTAACCATAATTTAATGGCACATCCATGTTCTGGTAATTCATAATCCTGTTTTGCAGGTCGATCTTGATGCCTTGCTCGCTTAAGAAGTCCACACCAACTATGATTTCGTCAACAATATTTGCTACTATAAAATTGTGTAGAATGGCCACGTTCCCAATTGCGGTTTCACATGTTACTTCTCCTAGGACATGGGTGTCCTCACCAGTGGCCGTACGTAACTTTGCTCCATGCAATGGTCTCACCTCCTTGTTGGATAAATCAGATCGAATTATGGAATGTGATGCGCCTGTATCCACAGTTAGTAAGTGCTCTTTGCCATCCACATATGCAACAACAGTAACATTACTAGCTTTCCTTCCGATCTGTGAGACAGAGATTATGGGGCATTCAGTTGCGGGAGCCAGTCCACGCCCCTTTCGGCTGGCTCGATTTAGTTTAAGACCTGATTTGGTTGAGAGGTATGCTCATCTCCTTCAGCTTTGCGTTTTCGTCCACCTGAATTGCTGGGGTTACTGCCAGTGCCGCAATAACGTGCTATATGACCTGGTTTTCCGCACATGCTTGCATGCATAAGCGTAGCCATCGTTATCTCTGTTGTGTTTGACTATTGGTGGGAGTGTTATTGAGTTAGCGATGGTACATGCTAGAGAATAATCGCCACAATAATTACAGAGTTACAGTCACGATTGCGAGAGGCTATGGAAGCAGAAGGAATGAACGTTGATGATCATGTTTTTCATCTTGTGGAGGAGGCATCGACAAAAATGGAAGAAAAAAAGGAGTCTCCGAATCCAGTAGCAACCGTGTATTAATTCAGATGTCGACTAAAATGGAAGAACAAGAGGCGCGTATTACATCGCGAATAGCATCTCAGCTGGAAGAACAGAAAACTTGCATGGCATCTCAGCCGGAAGAACAGAAAACACACATTGCATGTCGAATGGAGGCCCAAGAGACTCGTGTTATAGAAATGTCGTTTCAAATTTCGGCCAATATTTCATCACAGCGACGTGGAGACGAAGCGGGCCACATATGCAAACCCCAAAAGGACATTCGCTGCAGCGGTATCGCATGCTCTGACGCAGGAAACAGCCTCGCTTTTGAGTAAACCTGCATACAAGGCTCATCGCGTAGAAGTGGACACTCCGGCTTGGGTAGACAAAATATTGGAAGGGTTGAACGGAGTACAGAAAAAAAGTGATGGTGCCATTATATGCTTTAAGTGCGGAAAACCAGGTCACACAGCACGATACTGCGGCACTGGCTCCAGTAACCCCAGCAATTCAGGTGGACAAAAACGCAAAGCTGTAGAAGATGAGCAAGACGAATGCCCTATAACCTCTGTGTCACAACTCGAACGGAAAGCGAGTAATGTTACTGTTGAAGGCTACGTGGACGGGAAAGAGCGCTTGCTGACTGTGAAAGCTAAGTTGTGGACAGTAACTGGTGAAAGCAAGCAAGTCCTGGGAGAGGTGATATGTAAGATTGTGATTGGGAATGAAGCTACGTATCGCAACTTCTCGGTAGCGAATATTGTCGACGAAGTCATCATTGGCGTCGACTTTTTGACTGGGAGAGACATTCACATCAACGTAAGGAACAGAGTTATGACTTACAACGGCCAAGAAGTTCCTCTGGTCTTTGGACACAATAGTGGCTATACCACCAAGGGAGTGATCTTGAAGATGAAGCAACAGGAGCAGAGGTAGCTCATCGACCAAAAGCTTTCACGGACAGGTACCTCCTGAAGAGTATTTGCAAAAGCATACTGGGCACAATAGAGTAGTTTGAAGCTAATATCTGGTTGTTTGCATCGGATATGGGAAAGTGAAGATGGCCAGAATCATCGAGCACTTATTGTTGTTCCCAAGGCAAGAATTCCAGATGTTATCAAAGCGTCGCATAGGTGCCCAGATGGAAGGCACATGGGAATAAGGAAAACGTTACAAGAGGTAAAGCGGCGGTTCTATTGGATCGGTTGCAAACAAACTGTGAGAAAATGGATTACTAAGTGTGCAGAGTGTGCTGAGAATAAAAGACGAACATCTGGTGGTCATGTTCCGAGGAAGCAACGGAACTTAGGGGATAATGTGAAACAGTGCACCGGGCATGAGAGAACGGAACGGAATCCTGAAGAAACGAGTTGCAGGAATGTTTGCCAGGTACCACTGGGAACGAAAGTGGAGGCACAAATCCATTCGGGATTAAGAACGAACAAAATGGTTGGAATATGTGACACTGCAATGCATTGTGGGAATCTCTGCAGGAGAGGATTGATGTCGGAGTTTCAATCCCTGGAGGAAATGAGGTTTAATAAACCAGTGCCCACCATTGAGTGTCTAGCAGCGGTTGGTTCAGGAAATGTGTCTGATCGTCCCGATCAGACTTAGGTGGAGGGCAGTGTGGCGATTATTATCTATCATGTACCATCGCTAACTCAATAACACTCCCACCAATAGTCAAACACAACAGAGATAACGATGGCTACGCTTATGAATGCATGCATGTACCAAGCAAGAGGAAGAGAGATCGCGCGAGTGTCTGCGAATACAATGCAAAGAAGAGATGCCAATAAATAACACCGATCCTTCGAGAACACGAAGAGCGAATAATCAAGAAAGTTCTCGGTGCGTAGGCAAGCACCCTGTCGGACTATATAAGGCAGTGACCAAGCAGGGCAGGTTGATCAGTTTATTTTCAAGTATTGTTCAGTGAACTACTGCGAAGTTACCAAACTCTTAAATTTGTATGGCGTTTGTTACTAGTAAATAAAACTAGCTATTAGTTACAATATATGTGCGTGTGTTTATTTGACTTTATAGTGATCGAACCCAGTATTGATAATCAAGGATTACTTGAATTCGTCACATTATCAATCCTGGGTTCGATCACTATAAAGTCCAATAAACACATGCACAGATATTGTAACTAATAGCTAGTTTTATTTACTAGTAATAAACGCAGTACAAATTCCCGAGTTTGGTTACTTCACAGTAGTTCACTGTACAATACTTGAATACAAACTGATCAACCTGCCTTGCTTGGTCACCGCCTTATATAGTGCAACAGGGTGCTTGCCTACGCACCGAGAACTTTCTTGGTTGTTCGCTTTTCGTGTTCTGGAAGGCTCGGTGTTATTTATTGGCATCTCCTCTTTGCATCGTATTCGCAAACACTCGCGCCATCTCTCTTCCTCTTCCTAGTTACACGCTTGCATGAATAAGCGTAGCCATCGTTATCTCAGTTGTGTTTAACTAGTGGTGGGAGTGTTATTGAGTTAGGGATGGTACATGCTTGCGAATAATCGCCACAATATATAAAGCGTCGTTTGAAAATTTTGTCTTTGTGAGGTACTGTTAAGCGCATCGTCAAAGATGCAGGATAGGGCTACCATATCCTTTGGTTGTATATGAATCGGAATCGTTGCACTGCTTAGGCCCTGTGAGATGAAAAAATTTGCTTTTCTAAAGGCCTAGATACCTTTTTTTGTAAACAAATTGAACTTATTTCATAGCGATATCAACAATGAAAGTATTGATTTTACGCGGGCCTTACTATAGTGATATGTCAGTTACTGTACTAGGTGAAAACTCCTTAAAACATTGCAGAAACCTACAGTTTTGTAATATTATTGAAGGATATCTCTAAAGATAAATTGCCTTTTTTAGTGAAAATATCTTCCACGATATGATTTTGCTGAACTTTGCTTTCAAGAACTACCAAAAAAGCTATGATCCCAAAATAAAACCGTTGACCTCGTATATTTATATAGAAAATAGTAGTAAAATAGTAAAAAATTTATGTACTAAAACGTACTTGTTTTACACAAAAACAACACTTTTGCGGATACAACATTTGCTCCACATTTTCAGATAGCCGAATGACAGAACAAAGAAGAATTTCGAGCGAGACAACTGACAGCTTACTTCACCTTGTTGATTACACTATGTGTGTGTTCAACAAAGTGTGATTGAATTTGGCGTTTCCCTCAATTGGAACCAAACTATGATGTCAAACAGAAAAAATCTTTAACCCTTTTCAAAATAATCTTTTCAGTTTACAAATTTTAAATAGTTTTTGTTTTAAATTTTGAATGAAGGAATTTGAGAGAAAATTCTGTTATAAAAATAGGACTCTATTGTTGATACAAAAAAAAACTTCTTTACTAGTAGAAAACTAAAGAAATTCGGGTATTTTGTAGGGTTAAACCCGAATTTTACCCGGACATTTTTCACAAAAGTCTTGAATTTTATAGAAGTATGTTATTGAATTTGGCTTCAAAGTGGATGTTGGTCCACTGCCTAGTTGAAAGACAAATGGAAGATTCTAGAAGGCAAGAAAGGCTGTTATAATAAAATAACAAATGTGATAGCATGAATAGAACATTAACTGCGGGATCGAATAACAAATCCAATAAAGAAGTCTGACAGAGAAGATGCAGTGGATTTCCCTGATATTAAAAGAAGAGTGAAGATTTTCAAAATATATCTATATTTCAAAATAAAATACTCTATCAGAAATTTTCCATTATCCCTTGTTAGATTTGGTTTCGTTTCGGCGTTCAGCCATCTTCAGTGTTGCCTTTAACTTTCTTAATATTCAAAAAAAAAAACTGCCAAAAAGAATGAAACAAGACGAAGTATGAATGCAACAAAAACTCATAGCGGAGTTGAAAGCTGGGAAGATTCCTCAAACAAGTATGGCGATACAATGGACGAAATATTTGAATAATTTTTTCAAAGAGCTCCCAGAACTCGATATAGACATTGAACTTCCAAATGCGATAGATGCTGTGAAGTATGTAGCATCATTCGAAAAATGGGGTTTGTGTTTTGATCAAACTACGTCGCATGTGTCTGAATGCATATCTCGAATTTCGTATGGGACCCTTATGCATCTATATAACTTTTTTCTAAATGCGATAAAACAGCTTTAAACTGTTTTTATGAGAGTTTATGGCCACAAATAGCTAAAATGATAAAATTTCAATATTTAAATTAGTAGAACCGAGCTCACACATATATTTGAATGAAATCATAAAATCTTACTTTTATAAGTGCCAAATAATGTTATATTAAAAAACTTCAATCTTTAAATGGATGGTTAATCGCACAAAACTTATTTAAGTAAAGCAAAAAAATGGCTAAAACGGGTTTGTAAAAAATGTGTGTTTTATTTAAGTAACAAATTATATTTTTTGTAGAATAAACTGTAACTTGTGGAATTCTATTTCCCCGCACTTACTCTATCTGGACGTATAGTTCTTGTAATTTGTTCTCGTCATCTTTTACAATGCTGTCAAATAAAGTAAAGTAAAAAAATACAAAAAACAAAACTTATAGATGAGTGGTGAAAAGCTACATGCACCTCAAAGGGTTAATTCATTGGTTTGCATTCGGTTGAAATAATAGTTCCTTCCCTACAAGCACACTGACAGTCATTTGTCACAACATCTGAGAGTCAGTGCTGTCATTCTAACTATCAGTGATTCGCATCATGTTCTTAAAGCGATCGCAAAAAATTATGTCAACAACCGTGTACGTGTGAGTACGGTATGTTCCTTTGTTATTGCCCACGTAGCTTCGGCCTGTCCAATTCATGTTCTTTCCCTTGGTTCTTTGTGGGTGTTGGCAACGACGGACACCCGTGTGCTAGGAAACAAACATACTAGTATGAAAGTATCAGCATTGACACATAAATTATCATCACTGTCAATAAAAAAGTGTGAGTGGGTTAGTAAAGAAATCAGCGTTTCTTGTAGGGTTACAAGAGAATCATATTTAGCTGTCAATCAGACTTTATTGAATACTGTGGCGATTATTCTCAAGCATGTACCATCCCTAACTCAATAACACTCCCACCACTAGTTAAACCACAACAGAGATAACGATTGCTACTCTTATGCATGCAAGCGTGTAACTAGGAAGAGGAAGAGAGATGGCGCGAGTGTTTGCGAATACGATGCAAAGAGGAGATTCCAATAAATAACACCGACCCTTCCAGAACACGAAAAGCGAATAACCAAGAAAGTTCTCGGTGCGTAGGCAAGTACCCTGTTGGACTATATAAGGCGGTGACCAAGCATTGCAGGTTGATCAGTTTATTTTCAAGCGTTCAATAGTGAACTACTGTAAAGTTATCAAACTCTTAAAATTGTTTTGCGTTTATTACTAGTAAATAAAACTAGCTATTACTTACATTATCTGTGCGTGTGTTTATTCTACTTTATAGTGATCGAACCCAGGATTGATAATCAAGGAATCATCGAATTCGTCACAATACACTTTGGTTACGTCAAAATGGCTGTTAGGGCTCGATATATTTATAATCATTGTACAATAACAAGGTAAAGTGAAATCTAAACAGAGAATGTCAATTCGCGGGTAGGGAATTCACCATGGCATTTTTGTTTAGCAGCACAATAGCAGAATTCTGGTGCTTACATAGGGAACTAGCACAAACAACAGAATTCTTGTGATAACATAGGGGATGGTTACATTTTACAGACGGCGGAATTATGGTTCATTCGTATATTTTATTATAATTATATTTCAAAATTATGTGCATGTGATATTAACAAATTGGCAATAAATATATGTGTAGGTACATTAATCATATAAAATTATAATTGGTGTTAAGTTTTTGTTTGGGAAATATCTGATACGGTAAGTATAAAAATCGTCCATGCACTTCTAAATTTGGTAATTGTTTCCTTTAGGAGACAACTGCTGAAACAAGCCCAAAAATATCGGGAGAGGTATCAAACAACGCGTTTTGACCTCGGTAAAAACAATCCGGAAGCGGATTTTCGGTAATTGTTTCCTTTAGCAGACAACTGCTAAAACACGTCCAAAAATCAAACAACGCGTTTTGACTTCGGTATCAACAACCCGGAAGCGGATTTTAAATTTTTTCTTTCAGTGAAAAGTTATTCGCAAAAAACCCAAAAGTGATCCGATTCCAAATAGGGGGCTTGATCCAAGGTATTTATGTGCACAACTCCTTTCTGCGTAGGGGGCCTTCGGCCGCGCTTAAAAAAAATAACCCTTAGCCGGTCCAACACCGGCTACGCGGTCCACAGTATTTCTGCGCAGAACACACTTTTTGCACTTTTCGGATTGCAAATATCTCTGAACCGACATAAAATATCGAATTTCCGCTTTCGGATTATTGATACGAAGGTTAAAACCCGTCGTTTGATACCTTTCCCGATATTTTTCGACGTATATTAGCAGTTACATACTTTCGTATAGAATTACCAGAAAAACATATTTTTCTCCTATGTTTTCAGTCTTCGGACATGTTTTTTCAAGTACAAATATTGCTGTCAGGATAATGAGAAAATAAGTTTCAATGTCCGGACAGTTAGCATTTTGTACAAACTTTGTTGTTTTTATCGATATTATTATTTAAAAAATGAATGCAGACTTTTACCTCCGCCCTTCGAGGTTGCAATATAGCAACACGAATCAAATATTGGCGAGTTTACATTAAATAAAGCCTAAAAGATATATTCCAATTGGTAATAGATTTTTTGTACATACATATGTCTAATCTATTTTTGCCTATCAAAGAAACTACAAAACTTATCATGAATGGTCGTAGAGCATTTACGCACGCTTATATGCATACAAAATTATCAACACAACAACAAAGTCAGTCCCATATCCAACGTAAACAAATAAATCTGCTACATCAACCCAAATACCAAATATACAGCCTATAAAGAAGTCAACATAAATATCCACACATAAATATAAACACAAATATGCAAACGTACCGACATACATATGTATATATGTTTGTCTGCTTGCATACGAATCAATGACCTACAACAACAAAACCCATTCCATGCATTTCCTCACATCACCGCGCTAACCCCTCTACAAGCACATGATGTCTGACCAAAACTTATTTCCAACAACAAAAACTACATATTTCTACGCACAAACATCAGAATCCAACAACAAAGTCATTCATTCGTAAAAACGTAAAACTTTGTCAAGGAAGCTATGATGAAATGTTGCAACAAAGCATTTTAACAAAATCAGAAATATGAAATATTCAATTTTTGTCGATTTCATAAAATCCAACTTGAATCCATACGGGGGATTCCACACATAGCGCTCCTTCAAATGCGCGCCTTTGCGAACAAAAGTTGGTACAAAAACTTTAGTTTGTTTCAAGGAAGTATTTATGTCATAGGAAAAAAAAAAAAAAAAATTCATAGCTATTGCTCAGCAACAGACCCAAACAATTGTGAAAAAATAATTACGAAAACGTTTCTCTACATATTTTTAATAATTTAATAAAAGATTCCCTTATTCATAAGGAGTTTGCTTATTTGCATAAGCTGTAGTATAAGGGATATCATTTGCAACACACTTTGGAGTGACTCTTGAGTTTCTTCTTGTTCTTGCTGAAATTCGGTCGAAAATTTGGTCAGCCATTTTTTTTTTTGCTGGAATGTTGCCGTTGTGCCACATAAGTGCTAACTTTGCCCTTTTTAGGCACAAATGCGCACTTGCACATCTCTTTGAAAAATAGTATTTTTTCACTCGTAATCAACATTATGTACTTCTTTTAGAAATTTTTATAATGAAAACATGCATCAGAAGTAGTGACTTAATATCCCGAACCGTATGACCAAAGTACATGCCCTTATTCAAGAATTATGTAATAATTTAGATTATTTTCATACTACACAATTTTTCCCCCTACTACATAACTTGCTTTTGATAGTGTCTGAAATTTGAGGTAGGCAGTACTTTTGACGATCGAAGCCTTCGCGCGGCAGAATTTGCCATTTGGGGATGGGATTTGGCTTTGATTTTTGTAGGGGCGGATCGGGCCCTATCACAATTTATTTGTCTGCTCGTATTGCCACTATGCGAGCAACCAAATAATGTAAAGTTGGGCAAAATTGTGTTAAAAATATATTCTTTTGATACATTAAACTTTTTTTCACTGTACGTGTGTTCGGAAGAGAATTTGCGGTTTGACGGGCCGTGCTGAAGAAATAAGGCCTGCGCCCGCTTCAATTGCGCATATTGACCGGCGCAAAAGAATCAAACATCGTGCTATTTAGCTCGTCGCGCGCATGTCATGTGCAGATGTACGTATGTGAATATGTGTAAAGCCATAAATAAAATAATAATTTATGATGAAAGCATGTATGTAATGTGTTTTTGCAATTCATGTCATACAAACAGATGTTCATGTGCATTGATCTAATTTGGATCATCAGCTGGTAGTACATTTGAATATATGTGCATATGTGATGTATGGATATAGATGAATGGATGTGCATCGAAGGATGCTTTGGGCTTTCGATAACAGATAATTGAATTGGTAAAGTTCTTTGCTTCCGATTTTGAAAATTATTTTATTTCGTATCAAAGTATACAATCATTTCCATACATTTATTAATGTTTCTATACTGTAGCATATTTATTGTAGCAGATGTTTTTATTAATTATGTATTTATATGTATATATTTTAAAATGTTTCATATTTATCGAAATTGTGTTACATTTCAGACATTCACTTATACATATTATAATAACCAACTCTCATTACATTGGATACCATTTATACATTTAGCAATTTTTGCGTAATTGCCGTCGGCAAAACGCTAAATGTAATTACACAAACACATTAAAAAAGACTTTGTCATTACGCAAAGACATACATTTTATCATAAAAACCTTAAATTACATTTTATATATTCATTTGTACTTTTTGGGATTTTTGTGTAATTGCCGTCGGCAAAACAGTTTATGTCATTTGATGAATTTTTGGAAATATTTTTATAAGATGATAAAAAATATTACCTGGAAATTTATAAAGAGACCTACATAAAACATTATTAACGTTTATTACATAAATTTGTTCGTTTTGTAAAATTTAATCGGTTTTCTACAACACATACAAATTCCTTTTGTATATTATCATGTGATTATTTCTTTTGCACAAAATCACGTGATACGTGCAAATGATTATTTCGATTTCAAAAAACTAAAATTTAGGAAACTAAAAGACTTGATTCAAAACATCGAAATCATTTATTTGCTCATATATATATATATGTATAAGTTTTATTAAAATTATTAAAAATTGTTTGTGATTTGTATGAACATGAAACGAATGGAGTTCAAGGGAAATATTTTTTATTCTTTATGGTATATATATATGAGATAACAATTTTTTGTTATTGAACTGCATTATTGCTTCTTGAAATAAAAACTGAAAGCCACAGAAATTAACAGTGCCGAATTTATACTACAGAAATGTATTCATGCTAAGCAACATTAATTCAAGTTAATCAACATTGATCACATTAAATTCTGTTAAATTAACATGCCCAACCAGCCAGCCGGTGGTGAATTCCCTAGCCGTGAATTGACGAGTTTTGACAATTCACACTGAAATTCGTTCATGGACCTTCTCTATATCATTGACATTCGCTGTCAATTTTCACGTTAATTGATTTGAAGAGAAGTTTGCAAGCGAAAAAGTTTGACAAATAATTATTTGATTCCATCACAAATTAGCTCAAAGGACTGTAAATTTAAATTATTACAAGATTTAAAGTAACACATAATCAGATGTGTATAGAAAAACGTGAAGTAAAGAATAAGGGAAACAACTACATTCGTTGGTATTGTTAATGCAATGGTGTCGTACTAGCTGGAATGCAGTACCTGAACACACTTCGTAAGATCATTTATAGAAAGAGGGAGCAGAAAATCTAAAACTTCTACACAAAGAACTCGTTATCAAGGCTGGTCAAATAGTTGAAGAATATTTGTGTTACTTGATTGATTTCGAAGGTTTAATATTTGTTCATACTATACCCAATCACCCAAAAGCAGCAGATAAAAGAGAATCGTCACAAAATGTGGATACAGCCAAAAGAAATTTATTTTCCGCCTGCATTTTGGTAAGTTTTACAAAAAATAAATGTGGCATACAATGTTGACTTTACAGCAAATTTACTTTGTAGAGGAAAATAGAAGGGATCACAAACTGAAGTTGAATTTTTTAAGTCCGTTTTCCTATATTAAGATCATAGTAGGCAGGGAATGAAAGTAGTGCAATCCTGCTTTATACTGTTTCTAGTTTAAAACCCCTGTGTATAGCGATTAAAAATTCTTCAAAATAGGTATCCTTCCGATAACTATAGTTTTGTATATGTAATATATACATACATATACATATCTATAAAGCACAATTATTTTCACGGCACTGAGGTAAATATATATGCACATCGACACAAAATGTTTGTACACACAGGCATATCTGCTTTCATATACAAGTATATATACATATATATATTAGAGTACAAACTAACCACTCAGTTACAAATTTATATGCAGCACCCATTTAAATAGCATAGGCTCAATATGCACACAATACTGAAAATTAATAAGAACACATCTGCTTTGCGTGAAACTTCTTTATAAAAATTAGTAATATACATACTTGTACTTTGTTTTTGTTATTGACACAATTATGAACGTTATCAGGAAACCTTTCATTAATTGTCGCCGATCCGATCAGGCGGTTCTGGCAGAGTGCAACAATGCGTGCCAATCTTTCCTTTTGGGCTATGGATTGAATAAGCTATTTACCTGCGCACAAAAAATCATACTAAAACTTTTCTATCTAATGATGTAATCGTGTGTGTACAGTCCATGCCGCCTCCGGTATGGATTTTACTCGCCTTTTACAACAGCCATACCACGCCAAAGGTATATTCTAAGCCACCTTAACCGCTGGGGGTCCTAAGACGTCTTGTTGTAGTTGTTTGTAACGACATAAGCAATCGCCGAAAGTTTTAGTGGTTGTTGGTGAAAGTATCAGTCCTCTAACGTATATGAACCCCGTACTCCCTTGCGTTACATGCCCGACTGTCGCGGGAGCGATTTGGTATGTCCCCGATGGTTTTGGGGAGTGTTGTCGAACTAACAGTCCTTGGCCGGATTTGAACCGGGTACACTCCGGTACTGTTGTTGTAACGACAAAAACACTCCCCGAAGGTTTTGGGGAGTGTTGTCGAATTAACAGTCCTTGGCCGGATTTGAACCCGGTACGCTCAGGTTGTTGTTGTTGTTGTAGCGACTACTTAACCTGCCTAGGATGTCACCCCCCCATGCAACATTGTCATCAGGCTCTTCTAACGGAAGTCCAAGAAACCTCGCGGCTTCAACAGGGGTGGACCAGAGTGAAATTGGTGTTAGAAGAGTGGGCTCAGTTGAGCAGATGAACAGATGGTTAGTATCGTGGGGAAACACACCGCATGCCGGGCAGACATTTGGCATGTCAGGGTTCAGTCTGGATAGGTAAGAGTTTAGTCTGTTACAGTATCCAGAAGGAAGCTGGGCCAGCGTGACTCTTGTCTCCCTCGTCGGCAACAGGTGGAGCTTGTGCCTGTAGGACTGCATTCACTGGGCGTGACCCGACAAAGGAGTTTACCGACTCCGTGTGGATGAGGTTGAGGGCCCGCCGGTGCACCTTTGGATCAAACGGCGAGAAGATGTGGTGCCGGATCTCGTCATAGTGCTTACGGAGGTGACTCCTTATTCTCCTGGGAGGCGGATTTTCGTTGAGCAGGTTCCTGTTCGGGTGCTGCGGTTTATAGCAGTTGAACAGGAATTGTCTGGTCAACATCTCGCAATGCTCTTTGACATCGAGCATTTTTGCCTCATTATGAAGATGGTGTTCAGGAGACATAAGGAGGCACCCCGTGGCAGTTCTGAGTGCGGTGTTTTGGCAGGCCTGCAATCTCCTCCAATGTGTGTCTGCTCCGGTACTCCCTTGCGGTACTGCCCGACTGTCGTGGTAGCGATTTATGTTCAGTTAAACCTTCTAGGTCATTTCACCCCTCCTTCCTTGCGGTACTGCCCGACTGTCGTGGTAGCGATTTATGACCAGTGAAACCTTCTAGGTCATGTCACCCCTCCTTCCGTAATTAAGGATAAGATGGGTAATGAGAGGTGAGAGGCACCATATCCGTAGATCAACCATCGAGTTGCACGTCATTACCTTTGTGCATATTAGTCGCCTCTTACGACCGGTATGCCTACCTCGGGCATATTCTAAATCCCTAACCCGAAGGGGGCCTACCTAGTCGTTGTTGTTGTTGTTGTTAACAGTGCTTCGCCCTACCCATTAGGCTCGATCACTTTAAATTGTCACCAGGCTCTTCTAACGGAAGTCCGAGGTAACGCGCAGTTTCCACAGAGTTGGACCAGAGTGATGTAGGTGTTAGAAGAGTAGGTTCGACTGAATAGGAGAAGAGATGTTTGGTATCATGAGGGGATATACCACATTAAGGACATGTGTTTGGTATGTTGGGGTTCAGTCTGGATAAGTAAGAGTTTAACCTATTACAATATCTAGAGCGAAGTTGTGCTAGTATGACTCTAGTCTCCCTCGGAAGTACACGCTCCTCTTCAGCCAATTCAGGTGGTTGAGTATTAATAACGGGATTCACAGGCCGAGATCTGAGAGATCTGTCTACCGACTCGGTGTGGAGGTCATTTAGAGCCCGTCTATGGTTCCGTAGATCAAACGGCAAAGAGGTGTGGTGCCTGGTGGATCTCATCGTAATGCTTACGAAGATGTCTCCTTATGTCTCTGGGGGGCGGGGCTACATCCAATAGATGTCGATTTGGATGACTGGGGATATACCACATTAAGGACATGTGTTTGGTTTGTTGGGGTTCAGTCTGGATAAGTAAGAGTTTAACCTATTACAATATCTAGAGCGAAGTTGTGCTAGTATGACTCTAGTCTCCCTCGGAAGTACACGCTCCTCTTCAGCCAATTCAGGTGGTTGAGTATTAATAACGGGATTCACAGGCCGAGATCTGAGAGATCTGTCTACCGACTCGGTGTGGAGGTCATTTAGAGCCCGTCTATGGTTCCGTAGATCAAACGGCAAAGAGGTGTGGTGCCTGGTGGATCTCATCGTAATGCTTACGAAGATGTCTCCTTATGTCTCTGGGGGGCGGGGCTACATCCAATAGATGTCGATTTGGATGACTGGGTTTATGACAGTTCAGAAGGAACTGTCTACTCAAGAGTTCGGCGTGCTCTTTAAAATTGAGCAATTTTGCCTCTTGATGGAAATGAGGCTCAGATGACATAAGCAGACATCCCGTAGCGGTTGACAGTAGGTAGAGGTACTCCGTCTACGTGGACATTTAGGTCGCCGTCGATTTAGTCGGAGATAGGGTCAGATTTCGCTCGGTGAAGAAGCTGGAAAGGTCTCGAAGGTAACTGTTAATTCTAGTACAGAGTTCGTCAATGGAGTAATCCTTGTCCGAGGCCATTATCGTGCAGTCGTCAGCGTAGGAAACAATGGAGACTCTCTCTGGTCGGTATCAAACGAAAGGGCAAGGCCATAGGGTTCATTTGGACTTTGCTTTATTTCGATATATCTCGATAACTGAGTTACCGGTTCAAAAGTGGCTCCCGTAAAACCTTGTAGGTGTCAAACGAAAGTGCAAGGCCACAGCTTTCATTTGAACTGTTCCATATTTCGATAAATGAGTTATCGGTCAAAATGTGGTTCCTATAAAACATTGAAATTTTGCATGCACTATCGGTAACAAACTTAAGGGCAAGGCCATAGGTTTCATTTGGACTTTGCTATATTTCGATATATTTAACAATCAAACAAAAGGGCAGGGCCACAACTTTCATTTGGACTTTCTAAATTCCGATATATTTATCGATAACTGAGTTACCGGAAGTCTCGAAATAGAGAAATTAAACAAGAGAGGGAGAGAACACCACCTTGGTGTCCTATCCCCGCTTCTGTTTAATTATTACATAATAATTATTACATATCGAGGCTCCCTTCCCCACCAGAAGGCGTCTCGACCGTCTCCTACGCCGATGACTGCACGATCCTGGCGTCTGGACCCTCCGTCGATGAGCTCTGCTCGAGAATTAATTCTTACCTTCCTCGGCCACCTTATTTACGACGTGGACAGCGCAGGCGAACATGGAATTAGACGTCTACGTCGACGGCATTAAGCTTCCGACTGTCACACACCCCACCCCAAAATCTTAGGGGTCACGTTTGATAACATGTTCAAATACGGTGCTCATGTAGCCGCGATTGCCACCAAAGTACAAAGCCGTAACAAATACTCAAGTCACTAGCTGGCAGTACTTGGGGTAAAGACAAAGAAACGTTACTGGCAACGTACAAGGCAATCGGCCAGCCGGTTCTAAGCTACGCGACGCCAATATGGTCGCCGGGGTTAGCAGACACACATTGGACGAGGCTGCAGGTCTGCCAAAACACCGCACTCAGAACTGCCACGGGGTGCCTCCTTATGTCTCCTGAGCACCATCTTCATAATGAGGCAAAAATGCTCGATGTCAAAGAGCACTGCGAGATGTTGACCAGACAATTCCTGTTCAACTGCCATAACCCGCAGCACCCGAACAGGAACCTGCTCAACGAAACTCCGCCTCCCAGGAGAATAAGGAGTCACCTCCGTAAGCACTATGACGAGATCCGGCATCACATTTTCTCGCCGTTTGATCCAAAGGTGCACCGGCGGGCCCTCAACCTCATCCACACGGAGTCGGTAAACTCCTTTGTCAGGTCACGCCCAGTGAATGCAGTCCTACAGGCACAAGCTCCACCTGTTGCCGACGAGGAACGCGAACTGCCCGCTGGCCCAACTTCGTTCTGGATACTGTAACAGACTAAACTCTTACCTATCCAGACTGAACCCTGATATGCCAAATGTCTGCCCGGCATGCGGCGTGTCTCCCCACGATACTAACCATCTGTTCATCTGCTCAACTGCGCCCACTCTTCTAACACCAATTTCACTCTGTTCCACCCCTGTTGAAGCCGTGAGGTTTCTTGGACTTCCGTTAGAAGAGCCTGATGACAATGTTGGATGGGGGGTGACATCCTAGGCAGGTTAAGTAGTCGCTGCAACAACAACAGAACACCACCTTGCAGCACCCCTTATTTTATTCTTCTTGGCCTAGATTTGGACTTTGCTATATTTCGATGTATCTATCGATAACTGAGTTACCGGAAGTCTCGAAATAGAGAAATTAAACAAGAGAGGGAGAGAACACCACCTTGCAGCACCCCTTGTTTTATTCTTCGTGGCCTATATTTCTTGTTCCTGAATTTGACTGATGCCTGCCGACCATTGAGGTAATTAGCAGTCCACTTTTTAAGGCCGGCAGGGAGGGGTGTCTCTTCCAGGTCTCGGATGAGGGTGATAAGGTTGACCGTATCGAATGCCCTAGATAGGTCAAGTGCCACGAGAACCGTCCTATGGTTTGGTGGGTGTTGATTCAAATCATAATTTATCTGCGTTGTAATGGCATTCAAAGCGGATGTCGTGCTATGAGATTTGCGGAAACCATGCTGGTGATCGGCCAATTTCAGATGTGCAATGAAGTAAGGGAGCAGAACGGTCTCTAGTAATTTCGCAACTGGTTTTAGTAGGGGAACTACAATCGCCTGTTCCATATCTCAGGTATAACGAAAGTAGTTAGAGAGAGATTAAAAAGAGCCGCTAAATAACTCTGTCCCTCGTGGCCTAGGTGTTTGATCATCTTCATGGCGCTTCCGTCGGATCCGATGGATTTTGAGGGTTTGGCCTTAATTATGGCTTCCTTGACCTCTGCATTCCCACAACAGCCGGTTCTATCGCACTGGAATGACCTGGGTTTTTTCACCCGGCCAAGGGCTGTTATTTCAGTGTAACCCTGTCCAATCTGGGGCAGGGCGAAGCACTGTTAACAACAACAACAACAACAACTGAGACGGCAATAGGCGCAGGGGAGTGTTTGTGTCTGTGCGCACGTCGGAAGACTCTTCTTAGTCCTATCCGCAGGTGGATGCATTATAAACAGCCGGCAAAAGGATCTCGCGCATTTCCTGGCGTCCGATTTGACGCTGTGGCCGAATGCAATATGACCTTGTCATTGTGTTTGGTCGGATTGTAAAGGGCCTTGACAGTCGACCATAATTTGCCTACTCCGCCGGAGAGGTTGCATGCGTCAAGGTGTTGTTTCCACTTGGTCAGCTTGTGTTCGTTGACTATGCTACGAATTTCCGCATTGAGATCTTTGATTCTGGGATCTGCGGGATTGATGAGTCTCACTTGGTCACGTTCTCTTGCCATCGCCGCAGTTTCTGCAGGAAAATTCGGACGAAATTCTGGTATTCTACCAGCAGGAATAAAGCGGCCTGAGGTTGAATCAATAATCTTGCGAAACTCTCTTTTGCCTTTGCGTACGTCTGTAGGAGTGGGTAAGGCAGCGAAGGAGCGCTCTGTATAGTCAGTAAAGCGGTCCCAGTCCGCTTTAGTGAAGTTGATGTATGTTAATGTATCAGTCGTTATGAAGTCGGTCGGTCGTTCAACAGAGAGTAAAATGGGTAGGTGGTCTGAAGCTTATGTAAGCATCGGTCGCCAGATGACAAAGTTAATTAGGCCCGTGCTCGTTATGGAGATGTCTGGCGAACTGTGACAGTTACCTGCCACCGTAATGGGGGCATCTCCATTGACTGTACAGAATGCGGAGTTGTCTATTTGGTCAGCAATAGCGTGTCCTCTGTTGTCTGCTGGCAAGTTGGAGTGCCAGAGATCGTGATGCGCGTTGAAGTCGCCTAGGATTAGACGGTTATCGCCCCTTAGCAACGCACTAATGTCAGGATGATAATCTCTAGGACTACACGTGGCAGGGGGAATATAGATGTTTATGATTTGTAGGTCGGCGTCTCCTGACCGGACTATTATGCCTTGGCATTCTAAGGTAGAGTCCCTGGGGTCGACGTCAGGGGAAAATAGATTATATTGTACAGAGTGATGTGTAATGAACGCAAGGCCACCTCCAAGACCGCTGGGACGGTCTGTTCGATGTACATTATACCCATCACAAGTTCGTAAGTCCGATCTTGTGTTCAGTTTTGTCTCTTGTATCGCGGCGATTTTCATGTTGTTCGACTTCATAAAGTCAGTTATCTTCGCGATCTTTCCAGCTAATCCGTTACAGTTCGGCTGCAAAATTTTGAAGTGTGTAGGAGGAGAGGCGGGGGACATGTTAGTGTAACCCTGTCCCGTCCCACCCTTAAATTGTCATCCTCGGAGCAAACCCTTGCAGCTGGGTTGCTCCATTGTCTCTTGTTACGGGCTGGGGTCGAAACCAATCCTGGACCAAGAGACTGGATCTGCTGCGTTTGCTGGAAGAAAATCTATATCTATGCTAGGCGTGAGGGACGGATGTGTTTGCCTACGTGGAGGTAGGCTAAGGGCTAAACTATTTCGCAGTCTAGAGTTGACCGCGCCATGGCCGATGTTGTCTGGCGTGGAAGGCGGCTGTGTACTGCAACAGGGGGCTATGAACGAATCCGGCCAAAGGTTACCGTTTGCGAGCCCAGAGCACATAAGGGTGTGACACAGGCCAAGGCAATTGTTGCACTTGACCGATGTCGCAGCCGACAAACAGTGCACGTAGTGAAAGGTACGAGGAGATGGTGATCCTGGTCCACGTGCAGGCTGGAAGCAGGGGGGGGGGGGCGGAATTAGGGGCAGAGAAAGAGGGGACTGACGCTCGGCGATGCTCATATCTGGCCTATTCCGGAGGGGATAGGAGTGTTGAGCGGCCGTGTGAGATGGAGACGCTGGTGTGCGTGATCGACAATCGGGAGTGGGAGAGGCGGGAATGGCAGCGGTGCTGCCAGTTGTGTAGACTGAGCCACTATTGTGAAGTAGGTAGAAGCAGTAAGGGAGTGCCAGAGCGGCGACTACCGCGGGACGCCCTTGGGCGTGTACAGCATGGTGCCTCAAAAGTACTAGAGAAAGTACGGGGTCTGTGGATGGCAGGGTTAAGCCCTGAGCATCCAGATTTATGTAGCCATCTCTTACACTTGGCGCATTGTACCGAATGCGACCGTTTATTATAAATTTTCTTTCAGCAAACGCAGCAGATCCAATCTCTTGGTCCAGGGTTGGGTTCGACCCCAGCCCGTAACAAGAGACAATGGGGCAACCCAGCTGCCAGGGTTTGCTCCGAGGATGACGATTTAAGGGTGGAACGGAACAGATTTCACAGGGTTACACTGAAATAACAGCCCTTGGCCGGGTAAAAAAAAAACCGGGTCATTCCGGTACGATAGAACTGGCTGTTTGTGGGAATGACTAGAGACCATTCTGCTCCCTTACTTTATTGCAAATATGAAATTGGCCGATCACCAGCATGGTTTCCGCAAATCTCACAGCACTACGTCCACTTTGAATGCCATTACAACGCAGATAAATTATGGTTTGAATCAACACCCACCATACCATAGGACGGTTCTCGTGGCAATTGACCTATCAAATGCATTTTATACAGTCAACCACGCCACACTCCTTCGAGACCTGGAAGAACACCGCTCCCTGCCGGCCTTAAAAGGTGGACCGCTAATTACCTCAATGGTAGACAGGCATCAGTCAAATTCAGGAACAAGAAATCTAGGCCACGAAGAATAAAACAAGGGATGCCGCAATGTGGTGTTCTCTCTCCCCTTTTGGTTAATTTCTATATTTCGAGACTTCTCCCCCCACCAGAGGGAGTCTCCATTGTTTCCTAATCTGACGACTGCACGATAATGGCCTCGGGCAAGGGTCCCTCCATTGATGAACTCTGTACTAGAATCAACAGTTACCTCCGTGACCTTTCCAGCTTCTTCACCGAGCGAAATCTGACCCTATCTCCGACTAAATCGACGGCGACCCTGTTCACAACATGGAATGCACAGATGGGGCAAGAGTTAAATGTCCACGTAGACGGAGTACTTCTACCTACTGTCAACCACCCGAAAATCTTGGATGTGACGTTTCACAACGGCCTCACCTTCGCTGGTCATGCCACCGCAATAGCTTGAAAGGTACAGAGCCGCAATAAGATCCTCAAGTCACTGGCCGGCAGTACTTGGGGAAAAGACAAAGAAACATTGCTTGCACATATAAGGCTATTGGCCGACCGGTTATTGACTACGCTACGCCTATATGGTCGCCCAACCCTGCACTTGACCGATATCGCAGGCGTATATAATCTTTGCCGACAAACAGTGCACGTAGTGAAGGGTACGAGGAGGTGGTGGTCCTGGTCCACGTGCAGGCTGGAAGCAAGGGGGGGGGGGCATTAGGGGCAGAGAAAGAGGGGACTACGCTCGGCGATGCTCATATCTGGCCTATTCCGGTGGGGATAGGAGTGTTGATCGGCCGTGCGAGGTGGAAACGCTGGTGAGCCTGAGCGACAGGAGAAAATGGAGCAACCCTGCTGCAAGCGTTTGCTCCTATGATGACAATTTAAGGGTGGGACTTGTCAAATTAGACAGGGTTATACTGATATAAAAACCCGGGTCATTCCTGTACAAGGAACCGGCTGTTGTAGGAATGTAGCATTGTCAACAAGCTCTTCTAAAGGAAGTCCTAGAAACCTGGCGGCTGGGTTGGACCATAGTGAAATTGGTGTTAGAAGAGTAGGCTCAGTTGAGCAGGTAAAAAGATTGTTAGTGTCATATGAAGACACGCCGCATGCCGAGCAGACATTTGGCATGTCAGGGTTCAGTCTGGATATGTAAGAGTTGGGCCAGCATGACCCTTGTCTCCCTAGGCAGTTCGCGTTCCTCTTCGGCTACAGGTGGATCTTGTGCCTGTAGGACGGCCTTCACCGGACGAGAGCTGACAAATGAGTTTACCGACTCAGTGTGGATGAGTTTTACAAAGGCACAAAGATAATGACGTGCAACTCGATGGTTGATCTACAGATATGATGCCTCTCACCTCTCATTACCCATCTTATCCTTCCTACCCCTCCTTCCGTAAGGAAGAATAAGATGGTTAATGAGAGGTGAGAGGCATCACATCCGTAGACCACCATCGAGTTGCACGTCATTACCTTACGACCGGTATGCCTAGCTCGGGCATATTCTAAAGCCCTAACCCGCAGGGGTACCTAAACCCCTAACTTCTCAGCCGTCTTCTCAGTTTAAAGTAGCACTTGTTGCAAGAGTGATTCTCCGTTTTATTTCTATCTGACATTATTTTCGGTGTTAACTTTGAGTTCCAAAGCGCAAAGTCCTTGTTTGTTTGTCCTTGCAAATTCCTTCAAGTCACTAATAAGCTGACACCCTCAATCAAGTCCTTTATGTATCCCTCGTTTGCCGATAAAGTAATTTTTGACTAGTCTTCCAATTCTGAAAGCCAGATCTAATTAAAACGCCTAGTCTGAATTTATGTTTGGGTTCGAATAAAGCTTGTTGGTGTTTTTGCTTGCAGAGGCAAAGTAAGGGGACTGTTACTGCTGATTATGAATCCTGGGGTCGAATTACGTTATACGTTCCGTGTTCGAAAGCGAATTTTTAAATCAAAATAGCTCTAAGCCCATAATGCGGAATGATGGCATACGTGAGCAATTGAAGTAACGGTTTGTTCAATTATGCATTATTACTCTTAAAAAGTTGGACAGTTTCAAATTTATCGTGACTTGAAAAACGGTCCCTATACTAGCCAGACTGTAGCCGGAACGCTTTATTGGGCTTCGCTCTGCTTAGTCGGCACGTCCACTTATGAATGTATATTCATAACAGCGGTATCTGACGCGTCGACATATAACGCTAACTCTGCATCCGCTGCGGGGTGCGCGAGGAGCGTTACATTCGCCAGTTCGTTTTTGCAGCGTTCGAATGCAGCTTCGGCATTCCATTTAATTGGCGTGCTGTCATTTTTCTTATTGCCGATGATGAGGCTATGTAGATGTGATTGATATGACATCGCATTTGGCAGAAATTTCCTGTAGAAATTTACCATTGCTAGAAAGCGTTTCAATTCTTTGGCGATAGAAGGCTTCGGAAAATCACTAATCGCGGAAACTTTCTCCGGCGTTGGATGGATACCTTGAGCGTCGACTAAATGTCCCAAGAACTTTAGTTGACTTTTGCCGAACTCGCACTTCGAAGGATTTATAGCAAGGTTATGATCGCGTAGGCGTTGAAAAATTTGTCGTAAGTCGTGCCGGTGTTGCTCGATAGACGTGGATGCAACGCAAATATCGTCGATGTAAGGAAATGCGAAATGCAAACCACGCAAGACCTCGTTGATTAACCTTTGAAAGGTTTGCGCGGCATTGCAGAGACCAAAAGTCATATAGTTAAACTCGTACAAGCCGAAAGGTGTCGTAATCGCGGTCTTTGGGATGTCTTCTTCGTGGATGGGCACCTGGTGAAAAGCACGTTGGAGGTCAATTTTAGAAAATATGGTCTTACCTCGCAAATTTGTAGTAAAATCAGTAAGGTACGGAAGCGGGTATCGGTCGGGCACGGTCTGCGAGTTAAGGGCACGATAGTCCCCGCATGGTCTCCATGTACCGTCGGATTTTTTGACCATGTGCAATGGGCTAGACCAGTTGCTGCTCGACGGACGACAGATGCCTGCTTTCATTAGGAACTCAAATTCATTTCGCGCTGCCTTAAGCTTGTCGGAGGGTAGTCGCCTCGGTCGTGCAACTACCGGTTGGCCAGTTGTAATTATTCGATGCGTAACGTTACTTTTCGTTGATGATCCTTGCGGTGCTAGTTTCGTGATGTCAGAGAACTCAGCCAATAATAATGAAAACGGCTCGGTTGTGTCAAACGTTTTGATTGTGATTGGGTCTTGCATATTTGGAAGCGTTAGAGGTGCATGCAGCTGGGTTGTGTTGTCGATGATTTTATTGCGGCGTAAGTCTATCAGTAAGTCGTAACAACGGATAAAATCTGCGCCGATAATAGGAGTCGTTACGTCAGCAATCACAAATGACCATTGAAAATTGCGGCGGAGGCCGAGATCTAAATTAATTCTCTTTTCCCCGATGACTTTAATAGGCGTTCCGTTTGCGGCGTAGAGCCTTGTTGTTGTAGGTCGTACATCATACGTTTTACTCATGAACGGAAGGACGGAAACATCAGCACCAGTGTCGACGAGAAAAGATTTTTTCGAGTTCTTGTCGTGGACCTGCAAGCGAAAAACTTTGCGCTCAGTGTCTAAGTCTTCGCCATGGCTCGACACGCGCGTTGACAGTCATTTTGTAGATGAATTTGTGGTTGTTGCGTCACTTTTAAAACAACATGGACTCCTGCATTTGCGAGCGCTACGCCCGTATTTTTTGTGGTACCAACATTCATCAACAGCTGCGCTTGATGTTGAAGCTCTTGACGCGGAGTTACCACTCCGAGGTCGTGGACGTGAATTATTGTGACTGCGGTTCCTAGAACGTGAACGAGATGTTAGCTTTTCGAATTTCTTACCCAACTCCACTATAGCTGCACGTAGTTCGTTTATTTCGTTTGGTTTTTCCAAGCTGACTTTGTTGATGTGGCCTGGAGTGATGGCGTCGACGATAGAATCTGCTATCTTTGTAAATTCAGCTGCGGTGCCGGATGAGGCGGCTACTACCGGCTGTGCGAACTCTGGCAAGCGCTTCGTCCAAAGGCCTTTTAGTGCTGCCTCCCCCAGAGTGCTACCCGCTACTCTCTTCATTTCGTAGTAAAGTTCTGATGGCTTCTTGTCTCCTAGCGGCAGCTCTGACAAGAGGCGATTTAGTCGTCGCTGTTCGCTGTCGGCGAAATGTTCGATGATTTTTTGTTTTACGTAGTCGAATCTGTCGCTTTGTGGCAAGGAAGCAATGACATCGCTCAGCTGTGCAATAACGTTCGGATCGAGCGCAGCTAGAATTGTAGCGGTCTTTTGCTTATCGGCTGTAATGCCTGATGCAGAAAACCAAAAATCCATCGTAGTGAACCAAGCCTCAATATTTGTGTTGCTCATTGGTAGTATCGGGAGTCTTGCGTACACCGCTGCTACCGTGTTAGCTGGTGGAGTGTTATTCGGCGGTGTGCCAGGATTTGTTGAAAAAACACTGTCGTTAGGCATGGTTGTTTGCTCAAAAGTTGGAACCGCGTGTTCGTAGTTTTTTACGTTTGTGTAATATACCCGTTTCAGAAGGTGGTGTGATTTAACGGGAGTATATTGCCGTTGTCCGTAAAATTTCTCAGCGGGGTCACCAGTTTTTAGGGGTTCTTATGTTAAACCACCAAAAATGATTTATTCAAATATTTAACTCAAGTTTACTACAATTAAGTTACAAAGTAATTTAATGATAACAATCGTAAAAAGTTGATTTTCCAAAAATGTACGTGCGCGGCTAGTGGTTAGGAAAAAGATCGTCGTTCCTAAGTAAGTTGAAAAAGAGAAGTAAGTAGTTTACAAAAGGAAACGTATGTAAATAGAAAGGAATGTGCAAATTGAAAAGTGCAGGGTGCCACATGTATATGTGTCTAATGATAATCTCTTTTTAGGATTGACGAAATACATTCGAAATATTTTGTGCTACAAAAACGACGGGGACACGGCGAGCCCCGTAGTTTTAGATCACTGCTGGTAAATACATTGGACAGTGTTTGGGATACTAAACCACCACCATATCGCATTCTTCATCAAACACCACACTCTGAAGTTTATTATGGTAAATATGACCTATGATCTAAATTATGCTCGCTTGTTTTTATGATTTTTTTTTTAAATAGATAAGTAAAATGTAGAACCATTTTTCGTAAAGAATAGTATTAATTTATGTAGATATTGTCATCCAAACCTGAGATCTCTCATGATATCCGTTAAATTCTATACTGGCCCAATAAACAGGAGAGTTACTCTGTATCGCGATGCGAAATACATTTCTTCCGCATTTGAAGAAAAATGTATGTAATTTGACAGCTTTTGAATAGGATTTGCTTTCGCATCGCGATACAGAGTAACCCCCTGGTCGTGTTATTAGAACAGCTGAGCAGCGGCGTCTTGTGCCAAAATAACAAATTTCTAGCAATCTGACGCCTGACGCTGAAAAGCCGCTAAAGCAAAAACAGGACACAAAAATTTCAGTAGCAATGATGGCAAAATGTCAATTACTATATTGGCCTTGAATTAGCTTGCATTGATTTAGACAAAGGCGAATTCCTTCAATTCGTTATTTTTTTCTGATTTTGACAATTCCCAAAAAGCACTACACGGGAATAATTGTTGTTGGGGTAACGAAACGACCATTATAATTGGGTCATGCACTCCACAAAGACCTTTTCTTGCACTATTCGCCAAGGCTGCCCCGATTTGACTTGAGTAATTTCTGAACGAAAAGTTAATCAAGTATTTATGACATATCGACCCCTTCGCGCGAAATTATCGTAAGGTACAAAAACAAATTTTACAGGAGAGCATTTTTTTTTGTTTTTTTATAACTTTTTGTTGATTTATTTAAACAAAATTGAGCACGGGATTAGATAGCTAATTAACATACTGGACCTCTTATTTTTTTTTCTTAAAAAAGTCGCAGTTTGCGAAAAAATAAGAAGTTTGCCCTTTACTATAATTTCGCTCTGTGTGTTTGAATTGTTATGTGATGTCAGATCTCATTGTACCGCTTCGGTCGCGGGTAGCGCCGCCTCAAGCAATTGCTTCTTAGGATAATGCGGTTTGCAGAAATTTGACAGGAAGTGCCTGCTCAGCCTTTTATTGTGCTATTTTACATTAATCATTTTTGCCCCGCTGTGTAAATGATGTTCCGATGACATAAGGAGACATCCCATACTGGTCCTGACCGGTGTTCTGGCAGGTCTTCCAGTGTATGTCTCCTAACACCGGCGAGAATGTCGACCGAAGTTGTAGTGGTGACAATATCAGGTTCCCTGCGGCGAAAAAACCGGAAAGAGTCGGGAGATAGCTATTTATTCTGGAGCACAGCTTATCGACGGAAAGACCCCATAGGGTGGAAGGGGGAAGAAATAGTACATCAATTTACTTACTAGCAATTTTCCAAGTATTTTTATATGCGCGATACGATAATTTCGCGCTCAAGAAAAAAGTTAGCTGTCACTTACGATAAAAAAGAAACCCAGTTTTTGGCAAAACCATACGAATTTCGGTTATAGTATTTTAACAGGTGATGCGCTGACGGATGTAGGCCAAATTTGAACCAAAAAGTAAATTTCGAACAAATGTCCTTTACGATAATTTCGCGAAAAGGGGTCGATGTTGCAAGAGCCAAGTCTTTACAAAATAGAAAAGGAGAACGCTGTCTTCGGCTGTGCCGAAAGCTTTATACTTTTAGCGTTATTACCTATTTAATTTTAAGTTATAATAACGTATTTAATTGTCCGAATCGCGTTTATTAGAACAACTAATAATCCGTTTATCGGAACCGTCAGTTGTAAGGGGCTATATGTTATATTGGTCTAATCTTATTAGTTTCGACAGATAATATATGTAATATAAAATAGCGTACCATACCAAATTCTACCTCTAAAATTGTGGTTATTATTAACAGTGCTTCACCCTGCTTAATGGGCAGGATCACTCTGAGAATCGTCATCAAGCTCTTCTAACGGAAGTGAAAGAAAACGCGCAGTTTTAACATGGTTGGACCAGAGTGATATTGGTGTTAGAAGAATGGGTTCAATTGAACAGGAGAATAGATGTTTAGTATCATGAGGGGACATACCACATGTAGGGCAAGTATTTGGTATGGTCGGGTTCATTCTGGATAAGTAAGAGTTTAACCACTTACAATATCGAACGAAGTTGTGCCATCATGACTAGTGTTCCTCGGTAGAACGCGCTCCTCTTCAGCTATTTTAGGTGGCTGGATATTAATTACGGGGTTCACAGGCAGATGACAGTAGGTAGAGGTACTCTATCTACGTGGACGTTTAACTCTTGCCCCATCTGCGCATTCCGCGTCGTAAAAGAGTCGCCATCGATTTAGTAGGAGACAGGGTCAGATTTTGGTCGGCGAAAAGGCTGGAAAGGTCTCAGATGTTACAGTTAATCCTAGTACAGAGACCGTCAAAGAAGGGGCCTCACCGAACCCATAATCGTGTATTCGTCCGCGTAGGAAACAATGGAGACCCCCTCTGGTGGGGAAGAAGCCCCGAAATGTAGAAATTAAACTATAATTGGGGGTAGAAATTAAACGATAATTGGGGGGCTCGGTTGAGCAAATGAACAGATGGTAAGTATCGTGGAGAGACACGCCGCATGCTAGGCAGACATTTGGCATGTCAGAGTTCAGTCTGGATAGGTAAGAGTTTAGTCTGTTACAGTATCCAGAACGAAGTTGAGCCAGCATGACTCTTGTCTACCTAGTCAGTTCGCTTTCCTCATCGGCAACAGGTGGAGCACCTTTGAATCAAACGGCGAGAAAATGTGATGCCGGATCTCGTCATAGTGCTTACGGAGATGACTCCTTATTCTTCTGGGAGGCGGATTTTCGTTGAGCAGGTTCCATCAATTAACCAGAACCTGTTGCACCCCTTAAGCCTTTTGGGAAGAAATAGTACATCAATTTACTTACTAGCTATGTTCCAAGTATTTTTATATGGGTGATACCATAATTTCGCGCTCAAGAAAAAAGTTAGTTGTCACTTACGATAAAAAAGAAATCACATTTATTGGAACAACGGGTTGTATGGAACCTGTGTGTTATATTGGCCTAATCTTTGCTATTAAATTCCAGGAGTTAAAGCACGAAATCCGTTTATCAATACCGTCAGTTGTAAGGGGGTATATGTTATATTGGTCTGATCTTTTTAGTTTCGACAAATAATATAACTTAACAAAACCAAAGTCCTTTGGATTAAATAAATACACTAGGGCCAACTCGCCCTCAAAGAAAACACAAGTTTAAGTTTCACAAGTTTACTCAAACAATTGTATTATTCTAATCATTAAACTACCTATCGTCGGAAACCCCAACAGCAACTGCCCAAACGTTCTTGGCTGTTACCCCAAGAAACCTCAGTGCATTTGTGCAATTGTGCATAAGCTACAAGTGAGAATGACCGTGGCCTTGATTTCCCACATTACCAAATTACAGGTATTGTGTTTCATTGTGAAATGCAAATGTGCTGACGTTGCGGCTCGTGCAACGATCGATGGTGGACAAATGTGCTGACGTTGCGGCTCGTGTGTTGATCGAACGTGGGAATGGTTTGACTGGGCTGCGGCTGAATATGTTAACTACTCCCCCTTTAAAGATCTGCGTCCCGTAGATTAGGTGGTTGGGGGGAATCCTCGCTCCCATGCCCACGGAAGCTTTTATTCAGCAATGAAATATTCAAACTCGGGATACTTAATTTTGCCGTTATCCTATTCCAGATTAACCAGATAGTTATGACCAAAACTGCAAAGCCCATGACCTCCGAGGTGATAAAGAAGTTTGTTTTCCCTTTAAGGTAGTGAAGGAGTCTGACGTTTCCTGTTGTCATCTCGTGGACAAGATTAATGTCTACCACGAGAGTTTTGTTTTTCACGCTTGCCAGGACAGGAGGTAGAAGTTGGACTCCTGAACTACTCTCGCTCCGGTAAGTTTGGTAGTTTATTTCTATAATCTCACTCTGCATCTGTAGGATAAAGGAACCCGAAAGAGAATTAGTGGAGTTGTCTGATCTTACCGTGCCGTTGAAGTTGCTGAGAAATATGGTGTATTCCTTGATTATTTCGGCCATGGATTCATTACAAGTCAAGTATGGACAGCTGGCTTCACCTCCTTTGAGTAGTCGCGGGAAGCAATCGTCCTCTTTTAGTAGGGTAAGGGAGCTTTCTTTGCAGACCATTGCGGACGTTAGTTGTAAGCATTGATCTTTGATACCATATGTTTGGTGTTTGTTAGATAAGATGGTTGAATATTTCATGTCTACACGATGACCGTCCTGGACGATAGGGCGAACGATCAGGTGATTATACCTCGTTTCCGTTACCTTAGGCAAGGATAATACGTAAAGCAAAAGGGATCCATTGTTGTAGATCGATGGTTTGCTGTATTCGATGGCTTTCACTACATTACTGTAAGGAAGGACTTCAATCTCGCCGATAAGTCGGTTTATTTCTTCCTTGTTTAGTAGATTGGTGTTAACTACGCCTGCCTTGGCCATTTGGCAAGCGCGAACCAGTTCATAAATGTCCTCCTTTAAAATCGTGATTTTGTTTTGGATCTCCTGGGAAGTTTGTTTCATTTTCCTGCGGCTTTGTACGTAATTGGTGGTTGTGATGATACCATTGATTGCCTGCAAAAGCTCGTGAGTTGTTTTGAACATTTCGGAGTTTACCTGATATTGCTGTTCGTTGTTACTCATAAGATCGTTCTGCCTTTGGAGAACTTCATCCCAATCCGTGGCATCAGGCGTGCCAGCGAGTCCAAGCGGATCCAATCCAATTTATAGATCGCCTTTGTCTATCTTTCCCCTTTAAATCGTGAAGGTTCCTTGCAACTTTTCCCAGGTGGTAGTCAAGTATATCGGATGCGGGTGCAGTTATATTGAGATCGGTGATTGCGTTTTTGAGTCGGTCCACAACCTTGTCTCAGCTAACCAGATTGATATTGTGAATAAATTTAAATACCCGTTGATGGTCCAACCATATCCATCGCGGATTGTTTAATGGAGAGTCAATCTTGAAGACATCGTAGGTGTGCGCGGTTGCGCAGAGGCGATGCTGTGGGGTTCAATTTATTTTGAATAAACTTAATTCTATGTTTTACCCCACTTAGTAAAAAGGGAATTTTATTAGTAAAAATTAAAGACTAGCTAGTGCTTAAAATTAAATTTCAAAGTGAAGTAAGCTGTCAGTTGTCTCGCTCGAACTTTTTCTTTGTTCTGTCATTCGGCTATCTGAAAATGTGGAGCTAATGTTGTATCCGCAAAAGTGTTGTTTTTTGTGTAAAACAAGTCCTCTTAAGTACATCAATTTTTTACTATTGTTGCTACTATTTTTTATATAAATATACGAGATCAACCGTCCTATTTTCGGGTCATAGCTTTTTTGGTAGTTCTTGAAAGCAAAGTTCAGCAAAATCATATCGTGGAAGATATTTTCACGGAAAAAGGCGATTTATCTTTAGAGATATCCTTCAATGAAATCACAAAACTGTAGGATTCTGCAAGGTTTTAAGGAGTTTTCACCTAATACAGTAACTGACATATCACTATAGTAAGGCCCGTGTAAAATCAATACTTTCATTGTTGATATCGCTATGAAATAAGTTTCATTTGTTTACAAAAAAATTTATCTAGGCCTTTAGAAAAGCAAATTTTTTCATCTCCAAGGACCTACACAGTGCGACGATTCCGACTCATATACAACCAAAGAATATGGTAGCCCTCTCCTGCATCATCGATGCGCTTAACAGTAACTCACAAAGACAAAATTTTCAAACGACGCTTTACATATAAAAAAGCTGATGTGAAAAGTGAGTCAAAAATATCTTCTACCAATACGGCAAACAATCAAATAATTATAAAACAAAACAAAAAAGTAATAAGTAATAGTTTCATAAGGCAAGTGTGACAAATTTTATTAAATTTGTGGTTGTATGTTCTTTAGTTTGCGCCAAAGATTGGAGCTAAATACAGTTTATTATCGACTCAGAACAAGACCTACCACTTCCGCAGACTTTTCTTGAAATTGTTTTAGTAAAAAACGATTCCAGCCGAGAAGCCTCTGTAAAGCCACATATTTTAATTGTAAATTTTTCATACCAGAGTGAAAGGCAGGAAACCATTCAAGAGTCGTAAAAGGTAGTAAAGTACCAGTCAATGGCCTATCCATGGATGTGACCCCTTTCACCTCTCGCTATTGATCACCTGTTTATTCTTAACGTTAGATTAAAATACAATAACAAAATTTCTGCTATTGTTAATATTAGAAAGTAATTAATTTCTATACTCCTTTTTTACAAAAACGACCAAAAATCTTTGAGATTTTATCCTCCTGCGTACCTGGAAAATACACCCGTACCATTTCAGATAGCTTACGTTTTCTGACTCTTTTTATTTACTTCACCTTGTTTATTACACTATGACTTAGACTAACAGTTCAATTTATATTTAGTGTAGTGATTTCAAAATGCGAATGTCCCCAATTTCCCATTATACTTAAATTAAGGTTTACTTTTGAAAATGTGAATGGCTGCTGGGATTTTTCAGGAGTTGAGAGGAATAATTCGGAAGGGATTTATTGGACCACTAGTGAAAGCGTTTGTGGGTAGTTTTCAATGTCCGTGATTAGTGGTTTAGTAATTATTATTTTTTTGTTAGTATTGCTTTTTAGGAGTATTCCATCCTCCTTTTTTCTTTATTTTTTCTCTTTTTTTATATATTTTTCTATGTAAATAATTAATTTTAATTTTATTTTTGCACCTTTTCGGTGTTTGTGTACAACTTAGCTGTATAGTTTTGCATCGGAATATAGGCGTTTTTTCAGCTGACATTGGAAGGCTCGTGTTGATCCCTTTAAGCCATAAGCGTTGATAATTGCAAATGGCCTACTCATGGCACGAGTGGCTTCACGTCAAGTTCACGTGGAGTTGAACCACACCGATTGTAATCATTCGAGCCATCGAGTTATTTGGAATTGAACCAACATCTGACTAGATCGCCTGCAGACAGTTTGCACCCAGACTTCTGGGACACGAGAATCTAAGCATAAGATTTGCCTTCTGACCAATGTTATCTTTAGATGTTTTTTACATCCGCTTTATGGAATTTTTTTCCTGTTTGTGTAAGTATTGTTGCGTTTCTATTTTCGGCAATCGCTTCTTTGTACTATAGCGGCTTCTGTTTAGGCTTAATTTGTTTGTGGGAGATAAAGACCTTGTCTCCAGTTTCGAAAGAACACGGAGTAGTGCGTTTAGTATTCAACCTCGCGTTTCTGACTTCCTGCTCCTTTTCTAATCAAGTTCTTATATCCTCCATGGTTTTTTCTCTGAAATTTAACTCCTGATAATTTTTTCTTGAGATCCGGTTGAGAAACATATCCGCCGGTTTTCGCTTGATAACAGAGTAGACGGTATTGTTGCAACTATCCCCTGCTATCTGAATGCGTTCCTTTGGAGTTAGTCTGCTAAATTCAACTGAAATACAACGGTATATTGCTATTAATGTTAAATGCAAACGCTCAACCTGACTATTGCTTTCACTTCTTTGTGTAGGAGTTTGATAAATTTCTATTCCAAGGGATCGGATAACAAGAGGCGTTAAAAATCCCCTTTCATTCTCCATGACTAATATTTTTGGTACAGAAAAATAGTGCAGCAGATCAGTCAGTTTCTTTCGCAGGTGAATCGAAGATTGGTTCTGTATAGGAAATAGCTTAGCAAATTTCGTGAACTTATCGATCACACTAAGGTACTTTTGCTTTTCTATTTCGAGTCGATGTGTAAGATTTCGCATGGATAGCCTGGTATTGGAGTGGGTTGAGGTAACGGTTTTGCGTGATGCTTGTCGTACTTGTTCAATTTGCAAGTATCGCACTGCCGCACGTATTTGCCTAGCCATTGCGGGAAAATAATATTTATCCAATATTTGGAGTCGATTTTCACAAGCATATCTATGTGCTCTTTTGTGTTCATTCTCAATTACCTCGAACCCTCTGTCTGCAACCGTAACATCTTCCACAATCCTCTGGGTTATCCTTACCTGATATCTTTGAAAGTTGTTGGCATAGACATTGTGTAACAACCCAAGAAATCTTTAGGCAATCATTATACCGTTAATGACATTTGGATTAAGTATTTCCTTGAGGATTGCGGTCAATGCATCTGCATCGTGTTCTGGTAATGAGACATAAATCCTTTGGTAGCCTTGATGTGGTTCCTCAAGGCATCGAGGCCTATCCCCTTCAACCAATGATTTGGTTTCTAAATACATTGATAGGAGCTTGTACATGTGGTATGAACTCAGAATTGTCCTGATCGGCAGAATGCATTGTAGCTTGTGTGGCAGTGTAGGTTTCGGATTCTATGTTAGGTTCAACATTTGCTGCGGGATCCTGGCCTGAAATGGATGGGGGCTGAGCGGCAACTGAATCAGTCAACGCGTTAACTTCAGTTTTGAGGCGAGAAAGAGCATCGGCAACCAGGTTCGATTTACCCGGATTCGATTTACGAAGATCTGAATATTTTTCTAATAATTGATCTACTTGTTGTCTAGTATCGTCAGAGACATCTTTACCCATGGAATAATTAACTTGGTTAAAAATATTGCCTTTTAAGGGCAAGCTAAATTCATTGACTTTAAGGTGATTATTTTTCCTGTCAACAATGGCTCCTAACCTCCTCAAAGTATCATCGCCAATAATGCCGGCGAAGGATTTAACTCCTGGGAGGATTAAGAACACTATTTTGGAAGGGAATCCTATATCCTTAAAAAATCTGAATCCTATTTTTTTGTTAATCTGTACCTGCCCCCGGCAGAATTCACATTAAATATCTCGTCTACGGGGTCTCCTCCAGTCGCAACCATTTCACTGATAAAATTTTTATTTGCACCTGTGTCAATAAGGAAGTCTAGGGTGCAACCGTCAGAAAGTGTATATTCTAAGTATGGTACGCTAGATGGCCCTCCGAAAGAAAATCCCCCTCGTCCTGATTTTCTGCCTCGTCTTCGGCTTTAGCATCGCTATCGGTAACAGCCAGCCGCTGTTGCTTCCTTTTAATGTTTTCTGAACTAGCCGCCGTTTGAAAGGATTAGGGCGATTTATATAACTTACGGCTCGTGATTGGGTAGAGCCGTCGACCTCCATCTGGGCGGGTTTTAGCTGGAGTAAATGATGGAGAACGATTATTTCCTGAAAAGCGCTGGTTTTTGTCATAATGTGACCTGCGATCTTGCTGACGCCAGGTGGGCTTTGGTGGGATCGCCGGTGGTTTCGCTTCGAAGGAAGGTCTAGCTTCGTTCATAGTATTAATTGGGACAACAACTCGGTTGTTACTCTGGCTCGAGTGCAACGAAAAGTTTCGATGGTTGCCGTTCTGTAGTTCCAAGCAAGACGAATAGGCCTCCGGGAAAGTCTTGGGGCGTCGGACAAGGAGAATTTTAGATAGCTCTCCATTTAGCCCACGAATGAAAACTTCAAGCGCTCTATTTCTGTAAGTTTCCACAACCACCCTTACAGTTTCGTCCATGTAGGACTCGGTTTTTAGTTTATTAATTATCAATGAGAATTGATGGTTTACTTTGGCGTAAAACTCATTAATTCTAGAACCTCTCTGTTGCAATTGATGCATCTGGTGTTCCATGGTACGGATATCGCGTTTGTCCGCGTAATGTAATGAGAGACACTCTTTTATCTTTGGCCAGTTGTTGTCAAAGATATTGTAAGATACCAAAGCAGAATCTGCCGCACCACGCACTTTTTGTCGAATATGCTGCAGTATGGCGCGGTAAAGGGGTTTCCCTTTCACTACCTCAAAATCCGACAGGATTGTTTCTACGAAATGCACCCAGGACACGTAGTGTACAGGGCTTCCGTCATAAACCTGAAGCTCTTTGACGCAATCAGGCAGACGGCTCATACCGCGGAAGTCCATCTCGGTCAAATTTCGGATATACAGTTTTTTAGATTATACTCACAATACCGCAAAGTTCATGGGTATCACGTTGTTTCGACTAAATATAATGTTCACTTAATGGCTTTAAGTTTGTTTTTCACTTTATTGCTTTATACACTCTTTTGTGCTATAAGCTTTATTGTTGTTTTTTTTCTTCACTTTCACTAGTGGCCCCTGTTTGGGCGCCACTTAACAAAACCAAAGTCCTTTGGATTAAAAAAATACACTAGGGCCAACTCGCCCTTAAAGAAAACACAAGTTTAAGTTTCACAAGTGTACTCAAACAATTGGATTATTCTAATCATTAAACTACCGATCGTCGGTAAACCCCAACAGCAAATGCCCAAACATTCTTGGCTGTTAACCCAAGAAACCTCAGTGCATTTGTGTAATTGTTCATAAGCTACAAGTGGGAATGACCGTGGCCTTGATTTCCCACATTACCAAATTACAGGTTTTGTGTTTCATTGTGAAATGCAAATGTGCTGACGTTGCGGCTCGTGTGTTGATCGAACGTGGGATTGGTCTGACGGGACAGCGGCTGAATGTGTTAACTTATATGTGTTATAAAATAGCGTACCAAATCAAATTCTACCTCTAAAATTGTGGTTATTATTAACAGTGCTTCACCCTGCTTAATGAACAAGATCAATCTGAGAATCGTCTTCAAGCTCTTCTAACGAAAGTCCAAGAAAACGCGCAGTTTCAACAGGGCTGGACCAGAGTGATATTGGTGTTAGAAGAATGGGTTCAATTGATCAGGAAAGTAGATGTTTAGTACCACGAGGGGACATACCACATGTAGGGAAAGTATTTGGTATGGTTGGGTTCATTCTGGATGAGTAAGAGTTTAACCAGTTACAATATCCAGAACGAAGGTGTGCCATCATGACTCTAGTGTCCCTCGGTAGAACGCGCGCCTCTTCAGCTATTTTAGGTGGCTGGATATTAATTACGGGTTTTCGCAGGCAGATGACAGTAGGTAGAGGTACTCCATCTACATGGACGTTTAACTCTTGCCCCATCTGCGCATTCCACGTCGTAAAAAGAATCGCCATCGATTTAGTAGGAGACGGACAGATTTCGGTCGGTGAAAAAGCTGGAGTTGGGCTAACACTCTGCGGCACCTCTTGTTTGATTCCTCTTTGTTATTGTTGTTGTTATTATGAACAGTGCTTTGCCCTGCCTAAAGGGCAAGATCACTCTAAGACATACCCACAACAGCCAGTTCTTTGTACCGGAATGACCCGGGTTTTTTTCAGGGCTCAACCCTGCCATCCACAGACCCCGTACTTTCTTCAGTACTTTCGAGGCACCATGTGGTACACGCCTAGGGGCATCCTGCGGTACTCGTCGCTCTAGCGCACCCCCACCACCCTTACCAACTTCAAGCGGTCACAATGGTGGCTGAGTCTGCACGACTAGCGGCACTGCTGCAATTCCCACCTCACCCACTCCCGACTGTCGCTCACGCTCACCAGCGTTTCCATCTAGCACGGCCGCTCAACACTCCTATCCCCTCCGGAATAGGCCAGATATGAGCATCGCCGCGCGTCAGTACCCTCTTTCTCTGCCCCCAATGCCGTTATGAAGTCGCACAACATCAAAATCGCCGCGATACAGGAGACAAAATTGAACACAAGATCGGACTTACGAACTTGTGATGGGTATAATGTACATCGAAAAGACCGTCCCAGCGGTTGTGGGGGTGGCCTTGCGTTCATTACACCTCACTATGTACAATATAATCTATTTTCCCCTGACGTCGACCACAGGGACTCTACCTTAGAATACCAAGGCTTAGCAGTCCGGTCAGGCTACGCCGCCCTGCAAATCATAAACATCTATATTTCCCCTGCCACGTGTTGTCCTAGAGATTATCATCCCGACATTAGTGCGTTGCTAAGGGTCGATAACCGTCTAATCCTAGGCGACTTCAACTCACATCACGATCTCTGGCACTCCAACTTGCCAGCAGACAGCAGAGGACACACAATCGCAGACCAAATACACAACTCAGCATTCTGTACAGTCAATGGAGATGCCCGCATCAGGGTGGGTAACTGCCACAGTTCGCCAGACATCTCCATAACCAGCGCGGGCCTAATTAACTTTGTCATCTGGCGACCGATGCTTACATTAGCTTTAGACCACTTACCCATCTTACTCTCTGTTGAACGACCGACCGACTTCATAACGACTGATAAATTAACATACATCAACTTCACCAAAGCGGACTGGGACCGCTTTACTGACTATACAGAGCGCTCCTTCGCTGCCTTACCCACTCCTACAGACGTACGCAATGGCGAAAGAGAGTTTCGCAAGATCATTGATTCAGCCTCAGGCCGCTTTATTCCTGCTGGTAGAATACCAGAAATTCGTCCGAATTTTCCTGCAGAAGCTGCGGCGATTGTTGAATTTCATTGGAACGTTGTTTTATGTGGTGGGTCCCAAACCCAACGCACAACCCGTTTCACGGGAGGTTGAATTCTATTACACGTTTGTATAGCGAGCCGCTTGATCCAAGACAGCCGCACCACATGGTGATCAGACGCTGCTGTTTGAACCCCCCAGCAAGCCCTTAAACCGATTATGTCGGAGTGGCCTTACCAGGTTGTCGCCTTCTCACGTTTAGCTCACCACCAAACGGGTGTTCGGTGGTTACCCAGAGGATACCTGGGCGCAAAGCTCGGAAGTAGTGAGCTGATTGAACCGCATGCAAAAGAATCGCTCTGGGCATTCCCAGGTGAATGGCGATCAGAAACTTTCCCCACTTGCGTGGACTTCTGCACACGGCCCCATCCTACAACACACATCGTCTCTTTGTGGATTTTAAAGCCGCTCTCGATAGCACGAAGAGGAGCTGCCTATATGCCGCTATGTCTGAATTTGGTTTCCCCGCAAAACTTATACGGCTATGCAAAATGAGCAACACCGCCAGCTCGGTCAGAATTGGGAAGTACCTCTCCGAGCCGTTCGAAACTAAACGAGGTTTCAGACAGGGTGACCCTCTATCGTGCGATTTCTTTAATTTAATGCTGGAGAAAATAATACAAGCTGCAGAACTTAACCGCGCTGGAACAATATTTTATAAAAGCGTGCAACTGTTGGCATATGCTGACGATATTGATATCATTGGCCTTAACAACCGCGCCGTAACTTCTGCTTACTCCAAATTAGAAAAAGAAGCGGAGAAAATGGGATTGGTGGTGAACGAGCGAAGATGCTCCAGCCCAGAAGGTATTCTTATCGGCACCCGCCGGTGGAAGCAGGGGAAGAGGGAGACCACCACTCCGATGGAAGGACCAAGTGGAGTGTTTCCAATTGGCGCCAGCTGGCGCAACGAAGAAACGACTGGCGAGCTATGTTGGACGGTCAAAATCGCCCAGGCGGTTAGATGACCACTTAAGGAGCTGCGGCGATGGCAAGAGAACGTGACCAAGTGAGACTCATCAATCCCGCAGATCCCAGAATCAATGATCTCAATGCGGAAATTCAAGGAACACAAGCTGGCCAAGTGGAAACACCACCTTGAGGCATGCAACCTCTCCGGTGGAGTCGGCAAATTATGGTCGACTATCAAGACCCTATCCAATCCGACCAAATACAATGACAAGGTCGCCATTGCATTCGGCCACAGCGGCAAATCGGACGCCAGGAAATGCGCGAGATCCTTTTGCCGGCTGTTTATAATGCATCCACCTGCGGATGGGACTAAGAAGAGTCTTCCGACGTGCGCACAAACACAAACACTCTACTGCGCCTATTGCCGTCTCAGTCGCAGAGGTCAAGGAAGCCATAATGAAGGCCAAACCCTTAAAATCCATCGGACCCGACGGAATCGCCATGAAGATGATCAAACACCTAGGCCACGAGGGACAGAGTTAGTTAGCGGCTCTTTTTAATCTCTCTCTAACTACTTTCGTTATACCTGAGATATGGAAACAGACTAAAACCAGGGAAGCCGGCGAACCAAGGAGAGTCTTATTGCCCAATATCCCTCCTTTCGCCGGTTGCAAAATTACTAGAGACCATTCTGCTCCCTTCCTTCACTGCAAATCTGCAATTGGCCGATCACCAGCATGGTTTCCGCAAATCTCACAGCACTACATCCGCTTTGAATGCCATTACCACGCAGATAAATTATGGTTTGAAGCAACACCCACCAAACCATAGGACGGTTCTCGTGGCACTTGACCTATCCAATGCATTTGATACGGTCAACCACGCCACACTCCTTCGAGATCTGGAAGAGACACCACTCCCTGCCGGCCTTAAAAGGTGGACCGCTAATTACCTCAATGGTCGACAGGCATCAGTCAAATTCAGGAACAAGAAATCTATGCCACGAAGAATAAAACAAGGGGTGCCGCAAGGTGGTATTCTCTCTCCCCTTTTGTTTAATTTCTTGAGTAGACAGTTGTTTCTGAACTGTCACAAACCCAGTCATCCAAATCGACATCTATTGGATGTAGCCCCGCCTCCCACAGACATAAGGAGACATCTTCGTAAGCACTACGATGAGATCCGGCACCACATCTCTTTGCCGTTTGATCTGCGGAACCATAGGCGGCCTCTAAATGACCTCCACACTGAGTCGGTAGACAGATCCCTCAGATCTCGGCCTGTGAATCCCGTTATCAGTACTCAGCCACCTGAATTGGCTGAAGAGGAGCGTGTACTTCCGAGGGAGACTAGAGTCATGCTAGCACAACTTCGCTCTGGATATTGTAATAGGTTAAACTCTTACTTATCCAGACTGAACCCCACCATACCAAACACATGTCCTACATGTGGAATGTCCCCTCATGATACCAAACATATCTTCTCCTATTCAGTCGAACGTACTCTTCTAACACCTACATCACTCTGTTCCAACCGTGTGGAAACTGCGCGTTTCCTCGGACTTCCGTTAGAAGAGCCTGATGACAATTTAGAGTGATCGAGCCCATTGGGGAGGGCGAAGCACTGTTAACAACAACAACAACTTCTGGTAGGAAGGAAAGCCACGATATGTAGAAGTTAACAAAAGCTTGGTCATTCGTTTTAAACTCTGCAGACGCATGCCAACCATTCAGATAGTTGGCGGTTCATACGTTGCTGGAGTATATTCTAAGCCCCCTTACCCGCATGGTTTCTAAAGAATAAGCCAGTTTTATACTAATCCAACTAGGAACGAGCAACAACGTATTTTTAGGTTCCATGTCATAGAGGAATTGAAGGAAATGAGCAGGTAGATAGCTTAGAGAAGGAAGGTGCGTTTATAAAGGGCATCACGTCCAAGCCGCTCTATGAGTTGGTCCCCAAATAATCAGAATTTCTGAGGCGGGAAAAGAAAAGCAAAAAGGAGAAAACCTGTTTTATGGGGTTTTAACAATGCAGCAGCCAGGATAGAACGCCTAAAACGCTGCGAATGTTTTCGCAAATGAAACAAACCCGAAGGTTTTTCGGGGTGAACCAAATCGGTCCCGCGGCAGTCGACCTAGTACTAGAAAGTGGGTACCCGAAACATAGCCGACATAGAACTCCCAAATCGGTCACACTACCCTAGACCTCCTGCCTTTGAGTATGAATATAACCGAATATTAATATCGAATCACATAGGTTTTCCGTGCCCTATATAAGACGACATATGATACTTCTGAAATCGGCCCAGTATAATACTGTTAAGTAAATCAAACACCTTTTTGTACCTAGTAGTGCTACGCACACAAGGTATATTAACTTTAGTCGCCTAACGGCAGTACGTAACGGCATAAACGGATCGAGATAGATATTGACTTATATATATCAAAATGTTCAGGACGAAAAGAGAAATTGATTAAGCCATGTCCGTCCGCCTGTGAACACGATAACTTGAGTAAATTTTGAGATATCTTAATGAAGTTTGGCATGCAGGTTCCTTGGTACTTATCTCCGAGCGCTATTTAAAATGGGCGAAATCGAAAACACAAAAAAAGTGATTACTCAGTACATAATACACCTATAAGGATAAAATTTTGTGTATACATTGAGATTGAGGCATACAATAATTTTTCCAAGAATTTTTGAAAATGGGAGTGGCACCGCCCACTTTTGATTAAGTCAAATTTAGAAATGTTATTAATCATAAATCAAACACCGTTCAAGATATCGTAACGAAATTCAGCACGCAGGTTTTCGGGTGTGCAAGGAATATTCGAGGAAAAAATGAGTAAAATCGGTTAAGGTCCATGCCCACTTTTATATGAAAGATTTTGAAGAGGATCGTAGATATATTAAATAGGCAATAACTTTGCGCAAAATAGCTTTACATCATTTATATTTCAGTTTTAAAGTTTCCGTAAACAAAGAAATCCAAAAACTTAAAATTTTAGAAAATGGGCGTGGCCCTGCCCTTTTTATAGTGGACTATTCCACAAAACTTTTTATGCCATAACTCCGCCAAAAATTGATTAGTGGAAACGAAATTTGGTGATAATGTTCAATATATAAAGCTAACTGTTTGCTGTAAAAATGGGCGAAATCGGTTAATGTCCATGTAGTGGCACTTATATACTTGTTTTTAAATTACTTTTATATTTTGTTTAAATAATTAAATTTCTATGATACTTTTGTTTGTATATTAACAAATGTTAAAAATATTATTATTCAATTTATAAATTTAAAAATAAAAAAACTGATTATTTTAAATATAAATAATTATTTTATAAAATACTAAAATGGCGATCCTGTAAATTTTATAAACCGAACCAGATGCAATAGTTTGATATAAACTGCATCTATTCTCATTTACTAGGTTTGGTCTTAATTGTTCATCTTTGAATGCACGCAAAATATTCAACAATTTACAACCTAGTGATACTCAAATATCCCCAACTCTTGAAAGGACATTTTAAATAAATGTGAGAGAGCAATACAAATTTAAATTGTGGAACTTTTCCAGATACTCTTATCAAATTTACAAATTTAAAAATAAAAAAATGAAGTATTTTAAATATAAATAGTTGTATTATAAAATACTAAAGTCCACGCCCAGTTTTTTAACATAGTTCTAAAAATTTTTCTTTGGAAAATTTAAAAAGCGATATTTCTACAACTAAGCAAGTAATATCAATCAGATTTTTCACACATAATAAGCTTTTTAAGAAAAAATTAGCCAAATCGGGAAACACACAAGCAAAATATTCGGGCACGTAGTTAATAGCCCACTGCAATAGCGAAGTGATATATCTTTTGATTTTCATACCTTTCATAAACATAAAATGTATGTAAGTATGAGAACAAGAAGAGAAAAGTTCACTAAAATGATCAGTACGATGAGCGGAGTCGATTTAGCCATGCCCGTCTCTCCGTCCGTCTGTCTGTCTGTCCGTCTGTCTATTTGAACGCAAACTAGTCTCTCAGTTTTACAAAATAATGCTGAAATTCGTTGTTTGCTTTCTCCATTTTAAATTATACTAGCAAACCCGGTATACGTTGTTTTGACGTTTTGATACATAGAACACATCTATACTCGTATATAGAATGTCATTAACTTGAACCAAATAAACTCCTAACTATACCGAACTGCAGCTTTATATAACCTGGGGGCTTTTCCAAAAGTTTATGCAGGCTGTGTCGTGCCCAGCGAACTCCTGAACATATCGTGAAGCTTCAAGAGAAAAACAAAACACAAAATATGTGGGCGTGGCACCGCCCACTTTTGAAAAATGATGTAGATATTGACTAAGTGACATATATCCAAATTTCATTAATTTAGACCAAAAAAGTTCGGAGTTATGACGAATTGAAACTTTATATAGCCTGGGGGCGTGGCTACGCCTACTTTTCCAAAACTATATATTGTCTATGCTGTACCCAGTGAACCCAAGTATATATTGTGAAAATTTCATAAAGATCGGTTGAGTTCTTTGGCGCCTATGAAAGACACCGTTTTTTATATCTATTTTTGTTACGTACACAAGATATATTACTTCATTCGGCATAAACGAATCAAAATATATGTTTATTAATGTATATCAAAACGTTTAGAACGAAAAGTAAAGTATCCGGGCAAGTAGTTAATACCCCACTGCAAAATATCTTTTATGATATTCATTCTTTTCATGAACATGAAATGTTTGTACGTATACTGAAATGATCAGGAGGATGAGCTGAGTCGATTTAGCCATGTCCGTCTCTCGATACGTCTATCTGTCTGTCCGTCTGTCTATTTGAACGCAAATACGAGCTGAAAGTATTAAGATAGACCTGCGTAAATTGGGATGACATAGTAGATCACTACTAGGTATATAATGTTCAGTTCCACCCGAACTTAGACTTCATTACTTGTTAGTTTTATTTTTCCAGTTTCAGCATAAATTTATTTTTATTTAGTCTTCTAGAGAGCTTATCAAATGCTTTTAGAGAGTTTAAAATTGGATCCATACGTTAATTAATGCCTGTTTCAGGCGTGTGGATTCAATCATGTTATTGTAGTGGTGAAAATAGCATTTGCCCAGCTAACCAAAGCCGGAGCGCTCCGATATAATGATCTAAAAAGAGTCCGTAATTTGAGCTTTTTTGGAGTGTTATTTCGTGAACATCAAAAAAAGTTAAAAACACTTTCTGAAGTTTTTTATTGTACCTAACAGAACGCTAAGAGTTTTTTTCTTAATGTTTATCATTAGTGCTCATTTCTGAGGGAAATGCTCTGAGAAATGTACCAAATAGGGTTGTACTAGTATTGACAGTCTCCTGCCAGATATGAATCCGGTACGCTCCGGTACAAGAACCATCCGGCACTAGTCCGACCGCGGTGGTAGCGATTTCGCTGACCGCAGCGTAGTTCAGTTTTGGCGCTGCAGAGTGGCAGCGTCTTTTTAACCCGAACATGAATTTTGGGGTGCCTTCGGCTTTTCAAAAGCTTTAGCATAAAAATTATCTATCTTAATCATTTAGTGGTCTACAAAACCCTATGTTTTTATTTATTTATTTAAGTGGTCTTCTAAACTTTGCCACAGAAATTAATAATTTTAATGTGGTATGCTCCTATCTTATAGAAATCGCCATTGGTCTTACTCAAGAGGAAATCGTTACAGATTGGGAATGGCTTGCTGAACATCTTTTCAGAGTTCTCAATGAAATGGAAAGCGAAGAAGAAATAACGAATTTTACCATCTGCAAAATTCAATCACTAAATGCACAAAATAATCAAGATGAATCCGACGAATCAGCAAACTTCAAGGTGGCGGCATCAAAATTCCAACAACTCTTTGAAATGCCAAAAGAGGAACGTTTGGTTAATACATACGCATGCACGTAAGATATTCATCAATATATTGATGAACTTTCTAACAATACAAATGTCTTGATGTGTGTCCTTTTCATATTAATATTTTTAGCTATGTCAAGAATAAAATGCCGCACCAAGGCAATTTATATATTTCGCTAAACCATATTTGCTTTTATTCGTATATGTTGGGAAGTCAAACTAAGCGCGTCATACGTTTTGCTGAGCTCGAAGATATTACAAAACATGGCCAAATTATATATTTAAAAACAGTGAACAATATGAACTATAACTTTACCTTGTTGAAGGACGTTAAGGAAGCATATGGACTGATTGAACAGCTAAATAAAATGGCTATACAGCAAATGATTCAGGTGCATACTCGAAATAATTTGTTAAAATAAGTAATCAATTAAGCATATACAAACATTTTATGTGTTGGTAGGATCCTGATAGCCCAATTGTCGACCACGACGCATCAGTTTTTCAACGCTTTGGTCGTAAGGCTTCTAATAAACCTGGACTTTTACGTGATTTAACAGCACGACAGAAATCTGAAGAGTATCGTAATTACTTTCGTTTGCCACAAACAGAAATCATTGATGGCCAAATAAAGGGTATTCCTAATTATGGTAGATTATTGAACAGAATAATTTTATATATTTTTTCCTAGCAAATATTTGGACGCCATATTCAAAGCGATATGCAGGTGGCAGCATTTATTTATCTGCAAATTTTTTTTGCTTCCGCAGCGATATTCCTGATCTTGTTAGTCTTGTAATTCCGATGCGTAATATAAAAGTATGATTTTAAAAAATTTGTTTTTATTTGTATCTAGTATTCACTGTAATATTCTGCATATTCAAATATAGAGTGTAGAACAAAAAAACGATGGCCCCCATCGGTATGATAATCAAATTGTTTTACATACGTCCGAAAATGTGCACTTTGTATTCGCTCAAATTGTCGATCGTGAAGTATTGGTACAGAAGATTAGCGAGTTACTATCACAGTTTCATGTGTAAGTATATGTACCTGGTAGCATATGAAACTTCTGTACATGACATTGATGTTTGATATTTTTCAGGCCAATCAGTCGTGAACGCGCGAAGTACGACATATCTTGGAGCAAACAAACAGCTTTGATGAACTCTTTCAAAACTAATCTGAGTGAAGAAATGTTAAAAATACAAGATCAGAAGGTAGCAAGGACAAATCGTCGGTGATGCTGCAAAGCGTTCTTTCAGTTTTAAATTGTTGTGTTCGAAAAATTCATTACTTGTGATTAACTAAATTTTTAAATTGATTTACTATCGGAAACCAACTTTCAATATATCACATTTTTAGTTTAATAAGGATAAGACGAGTTCAACAGTACAAAACAGGGTATTGTCAATCAAATAAAACTCACCTAGAACGTTTTGCGGTATCGCCCACGCTATACAAAATAATTCATTAATAATAGCAAAATATTATATGTGTGTATGTTTCCTGGCAGCTTTCACGTTGGCAATCGCACTTTCGTGATTTTGGGCGTGGTATTTCCATGTTTCGGACAACTGATGTAATAAACTTGATTGTTGAAGGTATTCCAGATCAATTGCGTCAAGAGATTTGGCTTATATTTTCTGGTGCAATACACGAAAAGGATATGAATCCTGGCCTTTATGAAGACCTAGTGGAGAAGGTATAGTACAGCAGAAAACTATACTTAATTCCATATATTACCTACGTATAATGTAACTATTTACTTTCAGGCTGCATGTGTTAAGCATTCATCAATACATGATGAAATCGATAGGGATCTTCATCGCTCGCTTCCAGAGCATCCGGCATTTCACCATGCGGATGGTATAGGTGCTTTACGGCGTGTTTTGCAAGCATATGCATTGCGAAACCCACAAGTGGGTTACTGTCAAGCAATGAACATTGTTTCTTCAGTATTTTTGCTATTTTGTGATGAAGAGAATGCATTCTGGATGCTTGCAAGCCTCTGTGAGAATTTACTACCAGATTACTACAAGGATAAAGTAGTAGGAGCACAGATCGATCAAAGTGTATTAAATGAGCTGGTTGAGACACATCTACCGGAATTGCATAGCCATTTGGAGCAACTGGGCATAATAAAAATGATTTCGCTCTCATGGCTTTTAACTATTTTCATAAGTGTTATATCCTATGAAAGCTCTTTACAAATAATCGACTGTTTCTTTTATGAAGGCGCCAAAATAATTTTTGTTGTATGAACAATTAATTAAAGCTATTTATATGACCTTTCATGCAATATTTTTCTGACCACAGATTGCTCTACAAATTCTCGAATGGAATTGTGAGGCGCTACTCAAATGCCATGATGATGGCGAAGCTATGGAGGTATTATCTAGATATTTGGATGGTATTTACAATCCAGAATATCAACTTCCATCACCAACCGATAAGCGAAAGGCACAAACTCAACCTGTTCAAACATTAATCCATGAAGCGTATACAAAGTTTGGATCTAAAATATCACAAGAAAAAATTGAGGAGTTAAGAAATAAACATCGACGACTTACAATACGCCAGTTCGATATTGATAATGAAAATACGATTGTAAAATTTCATGCAGATAATATGTACTTCGACAAAGAAGAACTCCATCTACTACTCACAATTATACGTGAAGAAAGATCGACACCACGTAAAGTTTTGCAGCAAAAAGCACACTCTGCGCTAGGAGGAGAGTCACCAATACTGTTGCCTTCAACTGGGCGTGCCGCATTTGCGGAGGGCAATTGCAGCCGTTCCGAATCGTACAGCATTGATTTTGATACATTCCGCGCACTTTTTCACGAGTTGACACCATGGCGAAACTGCGTTAGCATTGATTTGACAGAGAAGTTATTTCGGGTAAAATCAAACATTCATTATAACATCTATAATACACGATTTAACTTTTAATAACAGTCCTTAACAGATTTTTTTCAAAACTTAGTGAATGCCATCTGTGCTCATGCACAACTTAGCATAACAATTACAGGAGGTAAAGAAGGCAAAAGCTGTTTAAGCTTTGGTTTTTGCTGATACAAAACTCCTAGAACAATTTTAAGTCAATGAACATTTCAACTAAGAAAAGTCTGCAAGTTGAGCTACATGTTGTCATACAATTTAAACTATGTATTACTTAGATTAAGTAAAAATATCTTATATTTATTATAAAACCGTAAAAACACAATTCCCAAAACAAATTTTACAATATATGTGTTAGTTCGGCAAACAAAAAGAGAACTGATTACCCCAATTTAAATAGCGAAATGTGTTTGGAGCCAAATATTGAATATTTTCTCAAATTCAATTGTGCATCCTAAGCATTTTTATATATAGAAGTAGATGTTAGGGTGAAAAAAACTGTTTTCGCCCAGCATGGGGTATAATTGTATCCTATAAAACAAGGGAATTTAAAAAACTGTTTACATTCGTAACATTTTTGTGGAATGCTTTTTTTTTAAACCTTTCATTTTTTACCTAAATTACAAAAATAATATTAGTGACATTTGAGGGGAAAGCCTACATATATTCCACCTTTTAATAAAAATCCTTTAGAACTACTCAATTCGATGAAATATTGATTAAAAATGTTGAATAAAATATTTTTTGTTTAATTTTCGTTTTTATTAATGTACAAATTCTACCAAGCTGATAAAAAAATTAAATGAGATAAATTCAACCCGCACAGTTAATACACTGAGCGCAAGCACAACTAATTGTAAAAATTACAGGGGGTAAAGAAGGCAAAACCTGTTTAAGCTTGGGTTTTCTCTGATAAAAACCTCCTAAAACAATTTCAAGGCAATGAACATTTCAACTAAGAAAAGTCTTTAAGTTGAACTACATGTTGTCATACAATTCAATCTATTTATTACTTAGATGAAGTAAAAATCTATGAATATGCGTATGTACTTAACTAAGTAAACACATAATTTTCGCCCACTCCAATTAGCTGACAGATAAGAAAAGTACGGGTACGATTGAGTTCTCGCAAATTATAAATGCACTGGGTTTAGTTTGCTCCTGCAAGTATACGGAAAAGCTGAAGCTACTTTACATTTTACACCTGCCACCGTTGCTATCGAAGGCTGAAATTGAGCAAGCCAGGCGTCCAAAATCAAAAGCCAAAGAAGACGCAGAGGAAGCCATTGAAGCAGAGGATTTTTTCGGGTACATGTTAACTCTTTTCTTGTCCCATACATTAATAATTTATACTTATAATAAATTTTTTCTTTTTAGCGACGATCCCTCCGAATCCATAGAGGCGTTACCTTCACCTACAGACAACAATTTCGATGAACACGAATATGCGCTCATTACAGCTACGCAGCATTTACATTCCTTAGCTGGGCTATCGCAACCCACATCATCGTCAGGTATTGCTGGTGCCATCAATGGTGAACGCTCATCTACGTTCTATGTCGATCTGCCACGTCAACACGCAGCCCCGATGGAAGTGGCACGTTCACAAAATGGTGCAATTAGCTGCGGCACATCGGATCTTATAGGCAATGCATTACGTCATCAAGGACGTTTCGAATCTACAGACACATTTTCAGACATTTCTGATTTAGGAGTTACGAAAGTGACACCCCCACAATTGAATGTGGAGACCATTTCTAATTTCTCTCAAATCAGCGATTTGGTAATGGCTACAAAAGTAGAACGTACCGAATCAACGACAGACACTAAAAGTTTGGGTAGCTTGCGATATTTGTTGGACCAACCAGATGATGGAAATGCGCCCAATAAAAATATACCAAATATGAAGAAGGCGAATTTCCAATTTTTGTGGAGATCGCTTGTGGAAATATTAGGCGAACAAGATGAAGATATGAGGAAAGCATGTAAGTATACCAACCCTGCAGAAAGTTTAACTAGCTCAAAACTATCTCTGAGCTAAACCGTTTAGCGACACCACCAGTTCTAGCTCAATACCCACGCAATGCTTTCAACTATCCACTTTTACATGGCGATGTCATTGGCGGTGGCATTTGCCGCCCGTGCATTACTTTGCAACTCGTTCTGAACCGGTTTCAATTCCGACAGTTCTAAGATAGCTTTTTGGCTTTAGCTAGTTCTCAACCTGTGCCATTTCGGAAAGTTAGGGGTAGTTTTGCTTGAGGATGATATCGATATTCGATATTTCAAACTATCTTTAAACTATCACTGTTGTAACCGGCGCAGAACGATTCACATAGCGTGTAGCTCAAGACTGTCTCTTTTGGAGACTGGTTCGAAATTTTACTGCAGGGAAATTCTTGAATTGCAATAACACACAATCAATTTTATCGGACGAATAGGTATTAATAAACTCAGTTTAGATGTTATACCAGAATCAAATATTCCAGATAGAATGGAACGTGACGGACCAAACAGGGTTACACTGATTTTGACAGTCCTTTGCCAGATATGGATCCGGTACAAGCACCTTGCGCCACCCGCCCGATTGCCGTGGTAACAATTTCGTTGACCCCGGAAAGGGTGTTTTTTAGTCGCCTTTTACGACAGGCATACCTACCTCGGGTATATTCTAACCTCCTAACCCGCACGGTTTGTTTTTATTTCTTAAATCAGATGTTATATTGTTTAGCAGCACTCGAATAAGTTGCCATAAAAAGACCGAGTAGGTCCAAAATTCAAAGACTTGAACACTCATGTAAAAGTTCCCTAAAGTTCTGTCAGAAGGGTAGATATTTCTAAGAGTTCAAGTAATATTGGTGATAGCTGTTCTTTGGCACACGTCCTACCTAATGGCCCACCACTAGTTTGAACTGGGAAGAAATGGAAAGGCGTTTAAAATTAATAACTGCTTATTTTACAACTGACAACCCCACTCGTTCCTTACTAAATGGAATTCTCAAATTAAAATCGTAGCACAGCACTGTAAGCAGTAATTACAAATTTGATCATAATATAGATAATATTTTTTTTTGTGACTTTGAGTACTCCGTGTGGAATACTGATTAGGCGGGGATGTTCTCTTGTCCCACAAAGTGCCGGTTATATCATACACTAGTTTTTTGTTTTGTAGACTATTTAGCTATTTGTTTTGAGACCTCGGTCCTGTGGATTTTAGCCTTGCAAATGTTTATTAATAATGTTGTTTTTAGGTTATAAATTTTTTCCAAATTTGTACGCAATATAAATCATTTTTTGGTGTTGTTCTGTTCAATTTATTTGTTGTTGCAGATCCATGCTGGTATAAATTCGCCTTTGATCGTTTCTGTTATTTCTTTATGTGTGTGTGTGACCACATTTTTTGATGGCGGGGATTTATTGTTCTTCTTTGTCAGATTTTTCGGCAAATTTTTTTAGGTTGTTTTGTAAGAAAGCCGTTTTCGTTCCATTTATTGAAATTTGATAATTATTTGCGTGTTAGGTCCGGTTATGTTTGCTATTTCTTCTGTTTTAATGTGCAGGTTTATCTTTTTTAGCAATTTTTCTTAGAAAGCCATTATTCTTCCATTGGTTGAATTTTGTTATAATTGAGTGTGTTATGTCCGCTTTGCTTTGTAAGTAAGTTTGATTTTTGTTGGTTTGCTTTATAAAAAATATTGGTCGTCTAGAACCCTGTTTTTGTCGGTGTAAATTGTCCTGGTCCTACCTTGGAATAAGTGTAAGTCTTGATGTCTCTGTCCGTATCAACGACGCATGCCCTGTATATAAATTCGTAACTTTGTTTTAGTTGTAGTTTTTATTGTTTGCTTGAGTATACATATATTTAATTTTTATGTATTATTCATATTAAGCGAATCCAATTGACTTGGAATTTAATTGGTTATTTGATTTAGTACATTTTTATTTTCATGAACTTAGTTTTAACTTCCCGTTATTTTAACAGTAACCGATGTCCCGTTTCATTTTTTCGAAATTTTCTTATTTTACATGCACGAAATTTTTGTGAGTTCTTGATTTGACGACACTCAAAAGCGAAGTGTAGATAATTTTTACTCATTTTTATACCTAGTAGTGCCACACACACAAGGAATATTAACTTTAGTCGCGTAACGGTGGTATGTAACGGCATAAACGGATCGAGATAGATATTGACTTATGTATATCAATATGTTCAGGAGGAAAAAAGAAATTGATTAAGCCATGTCGTCCGTCCGTCCGTCTGTTAACACGATAACTTGAGTAAATCTTGAGATATCTTAATGAAATTTGGTATGCAGGATCCTTGGCACTCATCTCCGAGCGCTATTTAAAATGGGCGAAATCGGATGATAGCCACGCCCACTTTTTATTTATAGAATATTTTCGAAAATACAAAAAAGTGATTATTCAGTACATAATACACTTATAAGGATAAAATTTGGTGTGTACATTAGTGTTAAGGCATAAAATAAATTTTTCTAAAATTTTTGATGTAGTCAAATTTAGAAATAATATTAATCATAAATAAAAAACCGTTCAAGATATCGAAACGAAATTTAGTACACAAATTTATATTAATACAAGGTATGTTACAAAAAAATGGGCGAAATCGGTTAACCACGCCCACTTTTATACGAAAATTTTTTAAAAGGATCATAGATATATTTAATAGGCAATAACTTTAAATTTCACTTTCAAAGTGTCCGTGAACGATGAAAGTCGAAAAATATAAATTTTTGAAAATGGGCGTGGTTCCGCCCCTTTTATAAAGGATTATTCCACAAAACTTTTTATGCCATAACTCCGGCAAAAATTGATTTATCGAAACGATATTTGGCGGATATGTTAACCATATAAAGGTAAATGTTTGTTGTGAAAAGAAGAAAATGGGTGAAATCGGTCAACGGCCATGCCCAGTTTTTTAACATACATAGTTCTAAAAAATTTGTTTTTAAAATTTAAAACGCGGTATTTTTATAACCATGCAAGCTATTTCAATAAGATCTTGCACACGTAATAAGCTTTTTAAGCAAAACTCAACCGCAAACAAATTTTGGGGAATTAGGCGTTGCGCCGCCCACTTTTCAGCATAAAAATTCTGCTATTTTCAAAGGCGATTGCTTGTAGTTTCAACTAGATATTTTAATGAGAATTGGTCAGCTGCTTTTCAATAGTAAGTAGTACGAGGTGTGTTCAAAAAGTATCGCGAATTTTGAATTTTCGCTGGTTACGTATATTCGAATTTCGAATTTTTTGTGGCGTTATGTTGGTACTCATGTCTCTCACTTATGCCGACAAGCTCGGCCATTTTGAATGTTCAGTTAATTGTTGACAGCTGCTTTGCTTGCACGTGTTTTGGATCGTCTTCGATTTTTACCTATTTTTTTACCAAAATTGCTCAATTGTGACCAAAAACAGCATCGCATGAACATTGCTAATGAGATGTTAAACTCTGTCCGCGACGACCCAAATTTGCTCCAGAGGGTCATAACTGGAGACGAATCGTGGGTTTATGGTTATGACGTGGAAACCAAAGCTCAATCATCTAAATGGAAGCTGCCGCACGAACCAAGACCGAAAAAAGCGCGCCAAGTTCGGTCGAATGTGAAAGTTTTGCTGACAGTTTTCTTCGATTGCAGGGGCGTGGTGCATCATGAGTTCTTGCCACAGGGAAGAACGGTCAATAAGGAATATTACCTGCAAGTTATGCGCAATTTGCGCGAAGCAATCCGCCAGAAACGCCCGGATTTGTGGAAGAACAAAAATTGGCTTTTGCACCACGATAACGCCCCTGCTCACGCATCGTTGCTTGTGCGCGACTTTTTGGCCAAAAACAACACACTAATGATGCCGCAGCCACCGTATTCCCCAGATCTGGCCCCCTGTGACTTTTTCTTGTTCCCTAAACTGAAGAGGCCCATGAAAGGACGACGTTACGCTTCTCTTGACGAGAGAAAGACGGCATCGAAGGAGGAGCTGAACAAGATACAAAAAAATGATTTTTTTAAGTGCTTCGAAGATTGGAAAACCCGTTGGCACAAGTGTATAATATCTCATGGGGATTACTTTGAAGGGGACAAAATAGATATTCATGAATAAATAAATAATTTTTGAAAAAACACAAAATTGGCGATACTTTTTGAACACACCTCGTATACTCCTGCCAAAAAATTAGGCAAATCGGATAACATACAAGCAAAATATTCGGGCAAGTTGTTAATACCCCTCTGCAATAGGGAAGTTATATACCTTTTTTGATTTTCATACCTTCAATGAACATGAAATGTTTGTAAGTATGAGAAGAAGAAGAGATGTACCCATCAATAAGTAAACTGAAATAATAAGGACGATGAGCTGAGTCGATTTAGCAATGTCCGTCTCTCCGCCCGTCTGTCTGTCTGTCTATTTGAACGCAAATTTTTCAAACATGTGCATGTATTGGTATTTTGAAAAAATGTGGTTAACAGTTGTTGATAGGGAAGCTATTTATATACAAGGTGGCGCAAAAGTAAGCTTCCGATGTTCAGCATATCGGTTGTGGCACGTGCAGTGTGTGCTGTTGCACCGTCTTGTTGGAACCACATGTTTTCCAATCCCAATTCATCAAGTTGCGGCAAAAAGAACTCGTTGATCATTGCTCTGTAGCGCTCACCATTCACAGTAACCGTTTGGCCCCGACCGATTATTGGTCAAATAAATAGTCAGCAATATTCCGCGTTCTGGAGCAGTGTAGCGTAACACTGTTTATTAACGTGTATTTCGCATGTGTTTACTACACAAATGTCAAAACAGAACTGACTTTAGGGGCCAATCGCAAAATTTATAGCATTTTCTGATAGGAGGATTACTTTTGCGCAGTAACCGTTTTTCACCGACCGATTATTGGTCAAATAAATAGTCAGCAATATTCCGCGTTCTGGAGCAGTGTAGCGTAACACTGTTTATTAACGTGTATTTCGCATGTGTTTACTACACAAATGTCAAAACAGAACTGACTTTAGGGGCCAATCGCAAAATTTATAGCATTTTCTGATAGGAGGACTACTTTTGCGCCACCTTGTACAAATAAATTAATGGCGGCCGCCGTGGTGTGGCGGTAGTGTTGCCGGCCTTCCACACCGAAGTTCCAAGGTTCGAGTCCTGGGACTGGTAACATCAAAAGTGGTTTGAAAAAGTTTTTCAAAACATGGTCGCCCCTCGGCAGTGGTTTGGCTAACTCTCCGAGTGTCTTTCTGCTATGGAAGACTTCTCAGCAAAAATTCTTCTCTTTTGTAGATGCCGTTCGAAGTCGGCCAAAATTTGTAGGTCCATTAGAAGGTAAGCTCCGCGCAAAAATCTCTTAGGAAATTTATGGTGATATACCTGTTGTATATCGCGCCATACATTAATATTTTTTTAAAATTAATTTACCCCTCAAAACTCATAACAGACGTGTTTTTATTGAAAACAATCAGCTGACTTTATAATACGAACTGAAAAGTATTAAAATAGACCTTAAATTACTACGCCATAATCGATCACTACTAGTTATATAATGTTCGGTTCCACCCGAACTTAGACTTCCTTACTTGTTATTTAAGTGTTGTAGGCAGACAGCTCATTCAGCGCAGCGCATAACATACAAGCGGCTTATAAGTATAACTATTTTTATTAATTGCGTTTTTCAGATGAAAATCTTATTGAGCTTGGCAACAACAATATGAGGAAAGAAATCAGTTTGGACAGCTTTACTCAGCTGAATTTGGGAAACGGCGATGAAGTACGTATTCTCCCATAAAACATTTTTAAATTTTTTAACGGAAATATTTCGTTTCAAAAATAGCCGGATAGCAATGGTAACCCAACTACTCCATGTGCCGATGCGAATTCGACAACAAAATTATTTCAAGCCTACGAAGATGAATTAAAACAAAGTTCTGGTGGTTGTAGAGCTGGTAGCAGCAGCAACAGCTCAACGGATTCGAATAATTGGGAAATATCAATAAATCAATTTATCGCAACAGTTTTGGCGGTCACATCGATCGTTCAAGGTTTCTATCAGAAAACTTCAATTAAAGAGAATATAGAAAAAATGCAAAAGAACCGTCGTAAATGTGTTATTACAAATTATTGAGCAACAACAAAAAGAATGGTCCAATCGACGAACAACTACTAGATATGTTTGTCTAGTTGGAGTAGAAGTAGAAGACTATTCCGTTACTATACACACAACATACAATATTATTTGAAGCATTTTCCTAAACACGTGAATTCGAAAAGCTGCAATTTGTGTTTTTTATTATCAAATATATGTTCATACATACATAAAATTATAGGGCATTCACGTATGTGTGGTCATCAAATTATGTGTCTGGATATAAATAATTTTTCTCTAGTATATTTTGTTTTTGTAAACTGAGTAAAAACTATATCCAGTTCATCTGAGTACCAGTTCGTTTTGAATGCCCAATCTATATTGCATACATACAAATTTAAGTACATATATAAATTATATATATGCATTTGGATAATCACAGTTTCGTTTTATGTGGGGTGTAAACGGGGGTTGTTGACCTTTCGAAATATACCGGCTGATTTCAGGAAAGTAAAAGAAGAAGCAATCGTAGATGAACTTATCAAATAAAGAAATTTATGCTAATAAAATATTAAATAACAGAATTGAGCTTACAGAAAGAGCGCGATAATACTGTGATTATCTAATTGTATATGGATGGGGCTGTTTGTTATTTCTCAAGCTGTTTTCATGTTTTTTTTTTTCAAAATCGTGTTATATTTAATTTATTAATAATGCAACAAAATTGTAGGAAATCTTTGCACTGCTTAAGTTAATGATCCATATAATTTTTTTTATAACCGTATATCCTTTAAAAATTTATGAGTAAAAAGTATCAAAGTTCTAGTTTTTTTCTAGTTAAAGGTAATTGTTTACGACCGCCACCGTGTGCTAAAACATGTCCAAAAATATAAGGAGAGGTATCAAGAGACGCGAATCAGTAGTTTACAAAGCTAACAATTTTCTGTAATTTTCTTGTTGTTGTTGTAGACACAGATATAGGGTGCACCGTAAAGTGCAGAAGTGTGTCTTGCGCAGAAATACTGGGGATCGCGTAGCCGGTGTTGTACCGGTTAAGGGTTATTTTTTTAAATCGCAGCCGAAGGCCACCAACTCAAAAAGATGTTCTGCTCGTAAAAACCATAGATCACGCCCCTGATTTAGGATCGGCCTGGAGCCATTTTTTGGTTTTTTGCATATATTTTCCAAAATAAAAATATTTGTTCTCCGGAAGCGGTTTTGACGTGTTTTAGGGTCGTAAACAATTACCGACTCTATGTTCTATGTAACCAGGGATGAACTGAGATCTGATGTAAAAACTGAAGTTGAAGCTGGTATCTTTAAAAGACTATAACAGGGAGCAGATTCTGAATAAAACAGAAAAATTTTAAGGAATTACATTACAAAAGTCTGCCTTATGTTGAATTCCCAGCAACGTTATAAACTATAGTTGAAATCTATTTATCTATATCCGGCACCAAGCTACTGCGACAAATTATTATTATTAAAGCTAAAACTAAAAACAGCAAACATCAAAACCCAGCTTGGGAAATAACCGCACTCGATTTTAATATATGGCACACCGATCTAAAGACACATTTCTAAGAATTTCCAATTTCAAAGGTCTGCATGATACCTGGTTCAATGCTGACTGAACTGTGCAATACAGCAATACTACTGCCACTAACCGTGGGAAGTCTTAGTAAAACCTAAAAACTCGTTTAACTCATACAAAAAAGCCAATAAGTTTTCTGAACACGGCGTTTCTTTGAGTTGGTCGGTTTCTTGATCCAGGTGTGCAATATGTACTTGCAGTTACATATGCTTATATAAACAAGTGAAATGTTTAACAAAATGTCAAAACACAAATTTTTTTTTATGAAATCTGTGGCAACGAGTAATAACAGCCAACGTCTATTTTTATAACTTTTGCAAAAACAAATAGGGAGAATTTTACATTGAACTGATTTTCAAGTACAATTAATATTTTTAGGAAACAGTACAAAATTAACAGTTTGGCTTTTTTCTAAAATTCTACTTTGCAATTAAAAAAAAAAAATTTAACATCAACTCTTATACCAGTATTTTCCTGTTAACTTATTTTAAGTTAGGCCTTTATGGCAGCTTACAAAATTTTTTTTTTAACTCAAGTGTTCTTACAAATTCAAACAAGATGAAAATAATCTTTGGCTGTCTAGCCCATAGTCAGCAAAAACCCCACAGCTTTTTAATTAATAGGTCTTGATACAGATAATACAATGTTGGTAATAACACAATTTCGTTCAGGCTCGAATTAGGCTGTTATTGCTTGCTGCCACAGATATATTGCCAATTTTGTGTATTGTATTATTAATTTAATATTTTGGCTTTTTATGCTTTTCAAGTTTAAAAATCTAAAGAAACGTTGAATGTTGCAATATACATACATATTATGAAAGTGGTAAGAATTGAGAAAATCGAAGATTTCAATATTTTATACTAGTTAAATAAGGTTATTACTATTTTATAAGCATTGTTTAGTTACTTCAATACATACGATACACATATACGTATTATACAAGAAACTGCGTCACTTTCAATGAAATTACAAAAGCGCGTATATTACAAAAATTATTCGAAAAGTGCATGAGTTGGACCGATTTGAAAATACTTCCAAAAATACTAATTGTATATAACCGCTGTAGTGGTATCGTATTTCAAAATTGCATACAAGGCATGGATAGGTAAAGTTTACTTACTTAAGGTTAACTGATAGAAACTACTCTTTCATTATCATACAGCGGTAATTTCGAGTAAAGTTTCACTTTCATTACTGCCGGCCAACGTGCGGTTCAGGATAACATCAAAATGTTTTTATAAAGTTTTTCAAACGGAGTCGACAGAGTTGCGTGATTTTGATTTGATTGGATCACGAATTCTAAAATTGTTTGAAATCGAAGATATTTTTTAGTGATAAGAATCAAATCAATGATACTTTTTGTTTGTGATTTTATTCCCCATCCAAATAAAATATACTTTTTATTTGTCATTTGATTCTTCAAATAAATCGAAGATAATTTTTATTTGTGGTTTCATTCGCCAACATAACATAGGATATTTAAAATTTGGGGTGAGGTTGCAAATGCAGCAAACTCTCCTTTTCTGTCATTAATATTTAAAACATTTCCGAACCTTTGAGTTAGAGCGTCCATTACTTTTTGTACTAAATTCTCCATCTTTAGGCTAATATTTTGTCCGTTTAACATAGCTTGCCACTTTCGTCTCCCACTAAGCAAAGTTTTTTAGTGACTATACCATTCTAAATATTCTGTTATGTATTCGAATAGTTTGAAAGGGCTGCATATCATCCATAATAGAATTAACCTCGTAATTTAAGTTTGTTTTTCCAGGGCATACATCTGTGTTAACGCATCATAGACAGATCTCCACCTAGTCTTTTTAAACTATCCTAAATACTCTTTTAGCGAGTCTCGCTTTTCTCATGGGTTTTCACAAAATCTCACATTATCGATCACTCCGTAAAGAGATTTTTTAACGATTATTCTTTTATTGCTTGTAAGGTATCTGTTGCAATTAGACTTAAGGAATGACTAGCACATGGTAAATGTCGAGATAGTGTTATATCAGGCTCGTCAATATGCGTAGTTAATATGGCATGTTCTACGTTGTTCACGTAATCTGCCTCTGGATCCTCGTCAGGTTGTCATCATCTGTCCACAACGTCGGTCATATAAACTAAGTCATCTGCATCAGATTGACCTTTTAATCCTGAAACAAAATAAATATGCATTAAGGTGCTTGAATTATTGTTTACTTCTAACTTTAGCAAAGTGAACTGGGACCGTTTTGGGGACTATACCGACCGCTCCTTCGTTGCCTTACCCACACCGATAGACGTAAGCCAATGTGACCGAGAGTTTCGCAAAGTTATTGTTTCAGCCTCCGGTCGCGTCATTCCCGCTGGTGGACTTCCAGAAAATTCGTCCGAATTTCCCTGCGGAAGCAGCGGCTCTGGCAACAGAACATGACCAAGTGCGACTCATCAATCCCGCCCAGGCGAAGTCGGCAAATTATTGTCAACAGTCAAGGCCCTATCAAATCCGACCAAATACAATAACAAGATCGCCATTACGCTTGGTGACAGCGTCAAATCGAACCCCAGGCGATGAGCGAGCTCATTTTGCCAACAGGTTATAATGCATCCAACCTTAGGGGTGTGTTTTTGTCGTTACAACAACAACATCCACCTGTTGATGTTGGATAAAAGAGGTGATACTTTAGGCAGGTTAAATAGTCGCTACCACAACAACAACCTGTTGACAGGGCCAAGAGACGAGCCATCCGTCGGGCGCACAAACACAACATAGCGCCAATTGCCGTCTCCGTCGCCGAGGTCAAGAAAGCCATAATGAAGGCCCTCAAGATCAATCGGACCCGACGGTATTGCCATGAAGATATTGAAACACCTAGGCCAAGGGACAGAGTTGTTTAGCTGCCCTTGTTTTAACCTCTCGCTAACCACCGTCATCATTCCAGAGATATGGAAACTGGTGGTTGTGTTTCCCTCACTAAAACCAGCAAAGCCGGCGAACCAAGGAGAATCATTCTTCCGATATCTCTACTGCCGCCGGATGCCAAGTTAATGGGACCACTCTGCACCCTAACTACACTGCAAATATGCACTTGGCCGCACTCCAACGAGGCTTCCGGAATACACACAGCACAACATCTGCTTTGAATGTCATAACGTTGCAGATAAACTATGGTTTGAACCAACAAACCATAGGACGGTGCTCGTGTCACTTGGCCTTTCTAAAGCCGTCGACATGGTCAATCATGCCACACTTCTAAGAGACCTGAAAGAGACACCGTTCCCTGCCTGCCTAAAAAGGAGGACCGCTAACTATCTCAACCCGGCAGCCGACAGTGAAGTTCAGGAACAAGAAATCTTGACCACGATGAATCAAACAAGGGGTGCCGCAGGTTGGTGTCCTATTCACTCTTTTTTTTTAACGTGAGACAACGGCCTCACCTTCGCTGTTCATGCCTCCGCAATAGCTTCAAAGGTACAGATCCGCAATAAGATCCTCAAGTCACTGGCCGGCAGTACTTGGGGAAAAGACAAAGAAACATTGCTTGCTACATATAAGGCTATTGGCCGACCGGCTATTGATTACGCTGCACCCATACGGTCGCCCAACCTTGCTGACACCAACTGGAGGAAGTTGCAAGTCTGCCAAAACATCACCAACAGAGCTGCCACAGGAATATTACTTACGTCATCTGAGTCTTACCTTCATCAATGCTCAATGTTCGTGAACTGTTTCTACTGAACTGCCACAAACCTAGTCATCCTCCTAGAGACATAGGAAAACATCGTAAGCACTATGACCTGCTTAACCATAGGCGGGCTCTAACCGACCTCCATACCGAGTCGGTAGACAGATACCTCAGAGGTCGGCCTGTGAACCCCGTAATTGATATCTGGATATTGTTACAGGTTAAACTCTACTTCTCCAGACTGAACCCCACCATACCAAATACTTGGCCTGCATGTGGCATTTCCCCTCATGATACTAAACATCTCTTTTCCTGTTCAATTGAACCTACTCTTCTTAAACCAATATCACTCTGGTCCAAATCGGTTGAAACTGCGCGTTTCCTTGGATTTCCGTTACAAGAGCTTGATGACGATTCTGAGAGTGATCGTGCCCATTAGGCAGGGCGAAGCAGTGTTAATAACAACAACAAAAACAACCGCTATGCCTAAACTGCTAAAATTTTTAACCTACACTTTAAACCTTTCTGGGCTACATAAATGTCTAAACCAGTTTTCGAGAAAATGACCGTGAAGAAAAGAGTTTAAATTTTAAACCAGAAATGTCTTAACAATTAAAAAACATAAAAAGCATTTGTATCAGTTGGCAGGATTCGAACCGACACTTCCGCATCAGAGTCGTCTGCTCTACCCAATGAGCTACGGGGCACACAAAATTGTAATGAGAACAATTCAATGACTTGAAAAAGCTTTTAGAAATAAATGAAAGGAAATTAAAACAATTTTAGACTTTTTTTCAGTACAGTTTAAAATCTAATTCGCAATAAATTCAAAATTGGTGTAGCTAATTTAACGGTTTGGAATTTATCACAAAAACGTTTAAAAAATTGCTTAAATCGACGAATGGTTTCAAATTTAGGCTAAAATTTTTAGCCGTGTACCTCGGGTATATTCTAACCCCCTAACACGCAGGGGTGTCTTGAGGTGTTGGCCTTGTTGTTGTTCTAGCGACTTCTTAACCTGCCTAAGGTATCGCCTCTCATCCAACACTGTCATCAAGCTCTTCTAACGGAAGTCCCAGAAACCTCGCGACTTCAACAGGGGTGGACCAGAGTGAAATAGCTGTTAGAAGAGTAGGCACGGTTGAGCAGATGAACAGATGATTTGTATCATGGAGCGACACGCCGCATGCCGGGCAGACATTTGGCATGTCAGGGTTCAGCCTGGATAAGAGTTTAGTCTGTTACAGTATCCATAACGAAGTTGGGCCAGCATGACTCTTGTCAGCCTAGGCAGTTCGCGTTCCTCATCGGCAACAGGTGGAGCTTGTGCCTGTAGGACTGCATTCGCCGGACTAGAGCTGACAAAGGAGTTTACCGATTCCGTGTGGATGAGATTGAGGGCGTACCGATGCACCTTTGGATCAAACGGCGATAAGATGTGATGCTGGATCTCATCATAGTGTTTACGGAGGTGTCTCCTTATTCTCCTGGGAGGCAGATTTTCGTTGAGCAGGTTCCTGTTTGGGTGCAGTGGTTTATGGCAGTTGAACAGAAATTGCCTGGTGAACATCTCGCTATGCTCTTTCACACCGGTCGTTTTAGCCTCACTACCGAGGTAGCTCAGAAAAAAGCACTGTTAGAATGGACGCTATTTACTTATTAATCGAGTTTACAGGAAAAAAAGTTTAATTAATAATTAAATTTATAATGCTATATAAACAAATAAATAATAATTCAATGTATACCGTATACAATTCAAAGGCGAGTCAATCTTTCAGTAAGTGGCTCCGAACGTTGCACATTTTGCATAGAACGCATTTCCCTTACTCAATTATAAATCGATTTCAACAAATTTTTCATCCAAGTAGAATGCCTTTCTTTGTGCCATATGTCTAAACCGATTTTTTTATGGTTCTGCCGAGGTTGAAGTTGTGGTGTCTCACCTTCCTCACACCAAAAATTAAAATTTAAGCCTTCTAATTCATTTGCACCTCTAGTTAATAAAAGTTTGAGAGCCGTTTCCTTTTCCGCTGAAAGATGGGTGCCGTTTTCATCCGAAGTTGTTGCAACTAGTATATTTGCAGAGAAATAATTTGTTTTATGAAAAGGATATTTCAAGAATATCTCGATTTTCCTAAAACTTCTTTCTTCTTCTTTAAATGGTCATCTAACCGCCTGGGCGATTTTGACCGTCCAACATAGCTCGCCAGTCGTTTCTTCGTTGCGCCAACTGGCGCCAATTGGAAACACCGCGGGATCGCAAATCGGTCTCCACTTGGTCCTTCCATCGGAGTGGTGGTCTCCCTCTTCCTCTGCTTCCACCGGCGGGTGCCGATAAGAATACCTTTTGGGATGGAGCATCTTCTCTCATTCGCACTACGTGGCCTAGCCAGCGAAGCCGCTGTGTTTTAATTCGCTGAACTATGTCGGCGTCTGCGTAAAGTTCATACAGCTCATCATTAAATATTCTTCGGTACTCGCCGTCGCCAACGCGTAGAGGTCCACAAATCTTTCGAACAACCTTTCTCTCGAATACTCCCAGAGCCGCCTCATCAGATGTTGTTAGTGTCCACGCTTCTGCACCATATAGCAGGACGGGTGCGAGGAGTGACTTGTAGAGTGTTATTTTCGTTCGTCGAGAGAGGACTTTACTTTTCAATTGCCTACTCAGTCCGAAGTAGCATTTGTTTGCAAGAGTGATTCTTCGTCGGATTTCTAGGCTAACATTATTGTTGGTATTAATGCTGGTTCCCAGGTAAACGAAGTCCTTTACTATTTCGAAATTATTGCTGCCAGCAGTGGCTTGGTTGCCAAGGCGCGAATGCGCTGACTCTTTGCATGATGACAGAAGGTACTTCGTTTTGCCCTCGTTCACCACCAATCCCATTTTCTCCGCTTCTTTTTCTAATTTGGAGTAAGCAGAAGTTACGGCGCTGTTGTTAAGGCCAATGATATCAATATCGTCAGCATATGCCAACAGTTGCACGCTTTTATAAAATATTGTTCCAGCGCGGTTAAAACTTCTTTATTTATGTATATTTCTACCAACAAACTCGAAACATGTATGATTCACTGAAATACAGTGAACTCGTAATACAGTTTAGCAAGATTACTTTCTATAACAGCTCTACTTGTAAACAGGGTGTAACAGATCCACATAACTCGAGCTTCTAACGATATAAATCAATCGAGTTAGACATGGTATAGAACTCCATACATCAAAGTACTTAGAATGAACAAAGGAATCCATTGAACCATGAGCTTGCATCCGTCCGTGCACTAGATAACATAAGTGAAAATTTAGATATTTGAATGAAATTTGGCACACACGTGGCCTTAAGGCCAAGGAAGGTTGTTAATTCAAATTTGTCAAAATCGAAAGTTAATTTCGAAAAACATACTGAAAAAAATGACAATAGTGAAATTTAGACGTTTTAATGACTTGATTATTCTATCAATGATTTTTTCAAAATTTTGGAAAATGGGCATGACACCGCCCACATATGTGTAAGCAAATTTTCAAATTTCGACTGTGAATAACTTTAGAACCGTGTCTGCTGGAATCTTGGTCCCAGACATACCACAGTTGGCAAATACACCCACTTAAAATAAGCGAAATAGCTTTTAAACAGATTTTATAGGAAGACAAAATACACAACATCTTTAATGATATATTTGTTCTGTTTGCATATTAGTTCCAAATTGATATTGTTAACATATGCTAGAAAATATATACTAATGATGTAGACGGACACATGATGTAATTTAAAATAATGCTTGAACCTAATATTAAGGAGCCTAATGTTAAGCATAACTGTATCCTTAAAAATAGTTCTCTTATAACTAAATTTCTCTCTGAACCTATTTTATACAGCTTGGTTATTTAATGTTGAGTTCCAGATGAATTTAGACTTTCTTACTTATTTTGCAGACACTTGTATTACCTTGTAACTTTTACGCCTTCGCATGACCATTATTAAGCAATAGGAATTTTGGAACCATCGGATACACGAATCGTGGCACGTTTCAAGTCAAAAGAAAAAATTATCTTTTATTCAGATAACAAATCAAATCCCAAAAAAAAAAGTATCTTTGATTTGGTTTAAGAATCATTTAACAAACAAAAATTATTTTTGATTTGGATGGAAAATCAAATCACAAACAAATTGATTCCATATTGAAAGTGGATGTAAAATCAAAAGGGATTCGAAATCACATAACCGTGGTATTCGGTGAACTTAATCTGATGTGGAAGATGCCGTTTGGAGTTGGCAATGAACATGTAGTAGGGTCCGCCAATTCTAGGAAAAATTAGAAGCAGCATACCGTAAATTGGAAAAGAAGTTCGGTCTTAACCTCTTCGTAGCTATATTGCACCAAATAAGTATTATTATCACTTTCCTTAGCAGTGAAGTTTATTTTTAGTGGAACTTCATCTCCATTACCACTCAAATTTATATTTAGTGAAGATTTATCTGCACTAACAGAAATTGTAAACACATTAAGTTTTATTGGTAATGAAGACTGCCTATCTGTGCCACATACTTATGTTTCTTTAATTATTAGAAATAATATATGTTTTTCTCATTATAAAACATTAGATTTTCAAGTCGGTTCAGCTCAGTTAGATCTGACCATATTTTCTGTATTATTTTGACTAAAGTCCAAATTTGTAATAATCGAAAATCTAAGCCGCCCTATTTGTACGTATGCTTATACAGTGATATGCAATGAAATAAATCCAGCACTATTAAATTCATGGTACCTGGGTGACCGAGCTTTGCCGGCATATTCATAGCTTGCCGTACAATTTAGTTTGCTTTAGATACTCATTAGTAAAGATATTTTGGTTCTTTGTATGAACAATTTTACTTACCAGTTCTCAAAAAGAGATGTTAAAAACATATCTTGATAATAGAAAGATGTTTAGTATTTTTTTTTATTGGTAAAAAGTTTGAATACCCATAATTACTCCTTGGTGGCTGCTCAAAGAAGTTTTCCCCATATTTTTGACAAGTCACACGGTCACACATGGTTTAGGGTCACATGTGTATAATTGTCGGTTAGTGCTCTATATATCGGTAAACATTCTTTGCTTTCTTCTTTATTTTTTAAGATAGAATTATCCATAACTTTTTATATTTAATGCATATGAAATCTAAGCCAACACAACCTTCCATACCATGCTCCGAGGGTGTCTTTTTCTTGCTTTCGGAAGCATTACTTTTAACGTATTTGGTCGCTTTACTCTTGAAATTTAGCTCCACTCCGGCAAACTGAATAGTTTGTCCCTAAGCTCTACGTGCAGTCATGGCAAATGTTGGCCTTAGCGTAAATTAATGCCGTTGCATGGTACACCCTAGCGGCCCTTTGGATGGTGGCAACCCTACTTAGAAAATACCTTTCGTTTGATACCTATATTGGCATATTACATTCCATAAAAAAATAATTAGATAGGTGAAAACTCTGTAAAAACATCCCAAGCGGCAGCACCTAGGGAAAAATTCTTAAAATAAGGTGCTCTATGTACATACCAAACTTCATCAAAATCGGTTCAGCTATTGCCGAGATATTCTGAGTATTAAAAAACAGAAGAATAGCTTGTTAAAAGTTATAAGATATAATAAGCCCAAGTGGCAACAATAAGTGGCAACCCTACTTTGAAACGTCTTTTTTTTAATATGCAGGAAAATACCTTTCGTTTGATACCCATATTGGCTTATTTCATTTAAAAAAATTCAGATAGGTAGCAACCCCGTATAAACACCCCATGTGGCAACACCTAGGTAAAAATTCCTACAATGGAGTACCCTATGTACATAATAAATTTCATCCAAATCGGCTGTGCGGTTTTCGAGATACTCTGGATATACAAATATACAAGAATAGCTCGTTTAAGGTTATAAGATAAATCCAAAAATCTCAGAAAATATAGCATTTTCAACTTTTCTTATAATAAGTTAAAAGGAGCAATCAATGGAATTTATATTAACTATATAATAATATAAATATAAACTAAACTTAAGTCTAAACTTAAACCAAACAAGTTCTAAATTCATTGATATGATCGATTTCGGGTGTGACTTGGGATAGACCCAATGGTATTTACTTAATTTTAGTCGTCTCCTGTGTAATAAAATTTTGTCATTTCATTTCATAATCGTTTTAAATACCTGAAAAATAATATTCAAGGGAGTATCCAACATAGAATCCACTAGTTTCTGGCACTAAATACAAAGAACTTTCTTCCATGCGTCCTTTACTAATCTCTAAAGACGATCTTTAGTGCTGGATGTTTGCTTAACCTTCCTGTGCTGGACAACTTATAGCTAACGGTTTCATATGACCTAATCAGCGCATCCCTTTGACCAATCAGCGCATCCCTTATCAAATTGGAATATATTGCTTACATTAAGTTTGGTCAGTAACGGTGCCTCCCGTGCAGTTCCAGCCTTTAATTTATTACTTAAGTATCTTCGACTTGTGGATGTGTCCATGTCTTGATGAAATTTTTTTGTGGGCGAAAGAGCTCCCAAATTGTCTTTTTTACCTAGCTCAGGATCAAACTTTGCAAAAAGGTACTTATTTACTTTTTTGTGTATTCTATTGTGTTTCAGGTTTCCCATTTTTAAGCTGGATAATGTTTACCACTGAAATTGCCTTTAACGTCATAATTTTATTATAATTTTGCGTCGCAAAAAAATAGTTCTAATGATTTGCTCCATTTCCACGCACAGGATTTGAACGGTAACTAGCACAGTTTCGCAGAATTGCGGAAAATGAGTGCACAAATGAACCCAAATATATGAACAATATTTGTAGGAAAAATGTTAATTAAACTACAGTTTGTTCATCGTAAGTTAGGTTAATATCGTCAGCAAGTATGTAGCTCTATTTCATTGCACATCACTGTACATACATATTTACATCCATATTCAAATTTTGTTTAAACACAATATATACATACATACCCATACAAATAAATATATGTAGTTAAAAAACCAATAAATATGATGCATATGTAATTTTTTTCATGCAAAAGCTAGCAGGCCTTGCAGACGTCGCCATTTGTTTGTTTGAGTAGCGGCAGAAGAACTCCCCGAAGGTTTACGGCAGTGTTACGGATCCGGTGAGGCCAAATTTGGTTTTGCTAACAAATTTATAAATTTTCAAGTTTACACCTATCACTCCTTTGTTTTATTTTCCTTGGTTCTATCTCTATCGTCCACTCCAGCCCTGTCCCTACTATTTTTCCCTTTTCCTACTTCAGCTTAAAACCAATACACAGGGTAAAGAAAGCCACTTTAGGGCACCTCTACTGAACCTTGTCAAACCAGAGAATCAAATGATCCGTTATCCCTTCTCTCGCCCGTAGTCAAGACATTAGATACCGTTCTACTGCGACATGCACAGCACCATCACTCATATAAATGTCGTTGTTGATCATCTGTCGAAGGCCCTCGATCCAGTTAATATCGAAAGATCAAAGAACGCTGCTGGCAAAGTACAATTCAATCGCCCGATCTGAACCCCATAGAAAACCTATGGACTGACCTTAAAAAAGCAGTATGGGAAGCTAAGCCGAAGAATAATAATGAGCTGTGGGCTGTGGTTAAATATTCGTGGCAGACAATACCTAAAGCAAGGTGTGAGCATCTCGTTCACTCCATGAGGGATCGTTGTGCAGCTTTGATACAAAACAATGGATTATGCCAAACACTTTTAATGCCCTTAATTTTATTTTTTGAGTCCACTACTATTTTAATGCTCTTGATTATTTCTACATGAGCTGCATCTTCGCTGAACTGCTCTATTTACTGCATATGTAAATAAAACCTTTCTATAGATTTTTCTATGTTAGAAAATGTTGAATAATTCTTAGTAAAAATAAATGCAAAATTCTGCTTGGATAATTCTAAAATGTCATGCAATGTGAGGTGTGAGTACCCACTACTATTTCAATGCTCGCAAGTGTATATCTTGTTCTTTATTTTATATAAATTGACCTCGAGCAGGCAAAAAAAGCTAATATGGACATACTTTTCTTTTGAACTTCAAAAGTGTTCTTCTTAAGTTTAAAGAAGACTCAGGAGGTCTTCGCACGCAAGCATCATATATTGTTAGGGTAATTCTATACGACAGCACGTAACTGCTAATATACGTCCAAATCTCGGGAAATGTATCAAACGACGGGTTTTAACCTCCGTATCAATCCGAAAGCGGAAATTCGATATTTTGACTGTTCAGAGATGTTTGCAATTAAAGTTGAAAATTTTATGTCATTTTCATGTGGTTGTTGTAATCACAGATTAGTGTGTACCGAAAAGTGCAGAAATGTGTTCTGCGCAGAAATATTGTGGACCGCGTAGCCGGTGTTGGCCGGCTAAGGGTTATTTTTTTGAAGCGCGGCCGAAAGCCGCCTACGCAGAAAAGTGTTCTGCACATAAATACCTTGGATCAAGCCCCTTATTTGGGATCGGACCTGGGTCATTTTTGGGTTTTTTGCGAATAACTTTTCACTGAAACAAAAAATTAAAAAACCGCTTTCGGATTGTTGATACCGAAGTTAATACGCGTTGTTTGATACCTCTCCCGATATTTTTGGACATGTTTTAGCAGTTGTCTCCTAAAGGAAACAATTACCTCGATATTTTATGTCTGTTCAGAGATATTTGCAATTAAAGTTGAAAATTTTTTGTTATTTTCATGTGGTTGTTGTAATCACAGATTAGGGTGTACCGAAAAGTGCAGAAATGTGTTCTGCGCAGAAATATTGTGGACCGCGTAGCCGGTGTTGAACCGGCTAAAGGTGATTTTTTTTTAAGCGCCGCCTACGCAGAAAGGTGATGTGCACATAAATACCTTGGATCAAACCCTTTATTTGGGACCGGACCTGGGCCATTTTTGGGGTTTTTGCTACGATAAAAGATTTTATTATCTTAATGTACTAATTGTTTAATATAAATAAATAAACATGCGGATATTGTTCTGCAGATATACAAATAATAACTTATCACTGAAACAAATTATTTAATTTCCGCTTTCGGATTATTGATACAGAGATCAAAACGCGTCGTTTGATAGCTTTCCCGAGATTTGGACGTGTATTAGCAGTTACGTGCTGTCGTATAGAAATACCATTGTTAGATTCAAGAAGATTTGAATTATAGTATTTACCGCAGTTCAAAACGCAAACAAACTTTTCTGCAAACCACTCGTCAAATTTGCAGTGATACCAGTGTTGAAAATATTGCATGACGCATTTCAGAATAGACCCTACTTTAATTTATTCAATATTTTACAATTTAATGCCTGTTGCTTTAGTTTCGCAGGACACTGTAAATCCGTGCTAAATTATTTATTCCAATTGCGGTATCCGAAGCATACTTTCCGGGGAGAAACATTACTGCCGAGTGCTACTCTTCACTGAGTACAAAGGCTTCTTAGTAAGTGCGGTACGTGTAGTGTTGCAAACCTAACAAGACAGCTGACAATCATATCCCGTCAAAGCACTCCCAGAAATTTTGGGGGAGTGTTGTCTAAAGTGACAATCCTTGGCCAGATATGGACACGGTACTCCCTTGCGGTGACCAATGCAACCTTCTAGATCATGTCACTCCTTACGGAACGACTAGATGGGTCATGAGAGGTGAGGCATCATATCTGTAGATCAACCATCAAGTGGCACGTCATTAGCGTTATAGTCGCCTCGCATTATTGGCGTTATAGTCGCCTCTTATGACAGGCATATTTACCTTGGGCATATTCTAACCCCTTAGCCGGTATTAGCATCGCACCTCCTACCCACTACCGCGGAAACAATGTGTTTTACGCTTTGAGTTTTTGGGTTGTGGATTTTAGTCAACTCTCTACAACAGGAATACCTTAACTCGGGTATATTCTAAGCCCCCAGGAGAAATCCTCTTATGCGCCTAAAAGGTGTGTCGGCGTAAACAGTTGTATGTGTATGGAGCAGACCCTTCTAACACCAAATTCATCCTGATTCAAAACTGCTGGGTTCCTGGGACTTTCGTTAGAGATGTTGATGACAAACAACGTGGTAAGGAGACTGACGACTTGGCAGGGAGAAGCATTGTTACAACAACAACAGGAATCATTATGTGTACGTCACTTGGTAAGTGTTGTTTCGGCGTCAGAATGTGTCCTGTAGCAATCCTGAATGCGGTGTTTTGATGCGTCTATTTAAGGATTATTTTAGAACCATTTTTCGCCATCTCTTGTCAATTTTGGTTTGTATGTAGCCCGGTTTCAGCGTTGCGCCATCCTTAGTCGCACTTTAGGAGGATTGTTTTTCGGATTACCTACCATGAAATTGCAACTTAATTCCGAATTAGCGTGTGATTTAACTTGACTAAACGTCCATAAATGAATGAATGAGTATTGTGGCCGACATGGCCTGGCCGGAATCTTAAATAGTTCCTATAAACAAATAAAACCTGGGTTTACTGATTCATGTAATATATTTATAATATACTTTATTTACAGTTACACATATGAATATTTTTGTATGTATGTATATACTTATAACAATTGCTTAAGCAACATATGTTTGTACGTAGGTATGTACGTGTATTGTATAATTATTAGTTAGTTTTAAACTTGTTAACTGCTACTTAAATATATAAAACTAAAAATATATGTGAATAATAATTAGCAATATACATGCAAATCTACATACATACATCTCTATGTATATGATATATATATATATCTTAAAAATATTTGCATCACAAACTAATGCCCATTAGTAAATACATACATCTAAGACATTTATATCTTCAAAAGCATTAATAATAACTTTTAAAATGAATTGTATTGCTTTATGTAACAAGATTTCAGAGTGGTGTCACATTTATATGCCATACGCAGTTGTAGATGAATAAATTTTTTTTGGTGTTGCTCAAATCCACAGCTTTCACTTACACTTTAGAGCGTTTTGTGCTGAATGAAAATATGCAAAATAACAACACAATTTGAATCCTATTAAAATTGCAATTTAGTTATTCAAAATTCTAATTGCTTACTTTTAGGGCTCGCCTAAAAATAAAATTGAACAAATTTGCATCGACACTGCCATATACATATGTACGAGGTGTGTTCAAAAAGTATCGCGAATTTTGAATTTTCGTTGGTTACGTATATTCGAATTTTTTGTGGCGTTATGTTGGTACTCATGTCTCTCACTTATGCCGACAAGCTCGGCCATTTTGAATGTTCAGTTAATTGTTGACAGCTGCTTTGCTTGCACGTGTTTTGGATCGTCTTCGATTTTTACCTATTTTTTTACCAAAATTGCTCAATTGTGACCAAAAACAGCATCGCATGAACATTGCTAATGAGATGTTAAACTGTGTCCGCGACGACCCAAATTTGCTCCAGAGGGTCATAACTGGAGACGAATCGTGGGTTTATGGTTATGACGTGGAAACCAAAGCTCAATCATCTCAATGGAAGCTGCCGCACGAACCAAGACCGAAAAAAGCGCGCCAAGTTCGGTCGAATGTGAAAGTTTTGCTGACAGTTTTCTTTGATTGCAGGGGCGTGGTGCATCATGAGTTCTTGCCACAGGGAAGAATGGTCAATAAGGAATATTACCTGCAAGTTATGCGCAATTTGCGCGAAGCAATCCGCCAGAAACGCCCGGATTTGTGGAAGAACAAAAATTGGCTTTTGCACCACGATAACGCCCCTGCTCACGCATCGTTGCTTGTGCGCGACTTTTTGGCAGAAAACAACACACTAATGATGCCGCAGCCACCGTATTCCCAGATCTGACCCCCGTGACTTTTTCTTGTTCCCTAAACTGAAGAGGCCCATGAAAGGACGACGTTACGCTTCTCTTGACGAGATAAAGACGGCATCGAAGGAGGAGCTGAACAAGATACAAAAAAATGATTTTTTGAAGTGCTTCGAAGATTGGAAAACCCGTTGGCACAAGTGTATAATATCTCATGGGGATTCCTTTGAAGGGGACAAAATAGATATTCATGAATAAATAAATAATTTTTGAAAAAACACAAAATTCGCGATACTTTTTGAACACACCTCGTATACAGGGCAGTTGATAAGCTCTGCAAGAATAAATTACATGGGAATCTACATTTTATGATAAGCAAACTATTTACAGGCAGCTCTATCAGAAAATCTAGTTCGACCTCAAAGGAGTTTAAGTGGAAAATTTATTCAAATTGCAGAATTTTATTGCGAGTAGGGTTAAGGAATGAAAAAGAGATTGTTTATTTCTTCACCTTATAGAAATTACAAGCCTTTCACAATAGCTCAAATGAATATCAGAGAATCACAAATGCATTTCATAAAAAGTGATATGCCTTTCTGATTTTCAAAAAGTGTTTCAGGAATGTCAGATATATTGCAGAAATCCAGAAATGTATTTCAAAAGAGCGAGAAAGGCTTTAGAAAAATTCAATTGTATTAATAAATACATATATAATTATGCATTAAACCAAAAAAAATATATATACGTATGTATAATATACATACATTGTATATATAATAAAGAAAAGAAACGCGTCATTCTCTGTTAGAAGATGTCTGTAAGCACAGATCTATTACTCTTTTGTATCTGGGGTCATACTTCCCGATGCTCAATGCAATTGATGTTTTCTGATATACATTTTTCTTTTTCTGTAAAACTTTTTCTCTTCTGAGATTGAATTACCATTCTCTAAATGATATTTGAGCTTTACTGAAATAAAATTACAATATATGAAATGCATTAGAGATTTACTGAAATTCATTTACTCTTCTGAAATTCACTCAACATTTCCTGAGATACATATGAGTACATTTTCTGAGTACATTTCCTCTCTTCCACAAAATGGGAGAAACAAAAATAGTTTTTCCCAAATTTATTTTATTTACTTATTTGAAATCGCATGAGCAATTTATTGACACGAAGGCTATAACAACCGTGGTACATTTGCTTTACCATTAAATAAGAATTTTAGTCCATAATCTGCCATAAATCAATAGTCTTTGAGGTTGCACTACACAGTATCTCGGCCAAGCTGAGCCGAACACCTTTAAGAAGTCATGCATGGAATTCGACTTTATTTGGTGTATTTGCCTATTGTTGTTGTTCTATCGAAGTTTGCCTGCCTAGTCAACGCCCTTACCTAACATTGTCATCGAGTTCTTCTAACGGGAGTTCCAGAAACCTCGCGCCTTCAGCAGGGTTGGACCATAGTGCAATTGCTGTTAGAAGAGAAGGCTCAGTTAAGCAGATGAATAGATGGTTAGTATCATGGGGAGACACACCGCATGCCGGGCAGATATTTGGCTTGTCGGGGTTCAGTCTGGATAGATAAGAGTTTAACCTTTTACAGTATCCAGAACGAAGTTGGGCCAGCATGAGTTCGCGTTCCCCTTCGGCAAAAGGCGGAGCTTCTTCCTGAATAACGGCGTTCACTGGACGAGAACGGACAAAGGAGTTTACCGACTCTGTTTGGCAGAGTTTGAGGGCCTGCCGATGCACCTTTGGATCAAACGGCGAAAGGATGGGATGCCGGATCTCATCATTTTGCTTACGGAGATGACTCCTGATTCTCCTAATAGGCGGATTTTCGTTGAGCAGGCGCCTGTTCGGGTGCTGCGGTTTGCATCAATTGAACAGAAATTGCCCGGTCAACATCTCACTATACTCTTTAACACCGAGCATTCGCCATGAAGATGGTTTTCAGGAGACATAAGGAGGCATCCCGTGGCAGTTCTGAGTGCGGTGTTTTGACAGGCCTGCAACTTTCTCCAGTGTGTGTCTGCTAGCCCCGCGACCATATAGCCGTCGCGTATCTCAGAACCGGCTGGCCAATTGCCTTGTAAGTTGCCAGTAACGTTTCTTTGTCTTTTCCCCAAGTGCTGCCAGTTAGTGACTTGAGGATTTTGTTGCGGCTACATATAGCCGTAGTTGAACATGTTATCAAACGTGGCCCCTAAGATTTTGGGATGTGCTTCAGTAGGAAGCTTAATGCCGTCGTTGTAGACGTCTTACTCCATGTTCACCTGCGCTGTCCGTCGTAAATAAGGTTGACGAGGATTTGGTTGGTGACAATGCCAGATTTCGTCCAGCGAAGAAACCGGACAAGGATAGGAGGTAAGGGTTTATTCCTGAGCACAGCTCATCTGCAGAGGGGCCCGCCCCAGAATTTGTCCATTCTCCGCTACACTGAGACAGGCAGTGTTGGGAAAATTATAATTGTTAACACAATTAATTAATTGTTAATTGCAACATCTACAATTAACAATTTTTAATTGTAATTGCAAAAATGTACAATTAATTAATTAAAATGCTCGCAATTAACAATTAATTAATTATTAATTGTGTTTATAATTAACAATTTGTTAATTACAATTGTTTTATGAATTTAACAATATACATGCTACCCTGACGCTATCTAGTATATTATAAGCCATGTACCGTGGTGTTTTATTGCGACAAACTTCTACTGCAAGAACATGTAGGTTATATATATGGCAAAAATTGCTTGATTTTTTTCAAATATCACTTTCGTGAAAATGCTGTGCTCCTGATAAATTGTATTGAATATTTGAATGAAATCAATCAAGAATTACCCGGGTAATTGTAAAAAATGATTAATTGCTTCATAATACAATAAAGAAATTGACTTAAATTTTTTCAATTGTAATTAATTTAATTTAAAATAATTCAATTGCAACAAGCAAATAAAATTTTAATTGCAATTAATTTTAAATCAATTAGTTTAATTGCAATTACTTTCTTAATCAATTAAAAATTTAATTGATTAACGCCCAACACTGGAGCCAAGGATCCTTTGCCGTCTTCTCGCATTGCAGCAGGATGAGCTCTGTCCTAACATATCATAAGAGTAGACACCGGACCGGATGAATAAAGATAATCTATTCGGGTTTTCTTAGTGTCTATATACGGTCCATCTGACTCGGAAGTATTCTGTGCACTTTTATTTACGTGTCATGCCATGTCTTGTAACTAAAGCTCTTATGAGATAAATTCTGTCTATTGCAGTCGAAGGACCTGATTAAAGGTACTTTCATTTGATATTATGATGCTTATTCAAGAAAGAGTGATATAGTGAATTTTATAATGTAGTGTTCGCATATCATAATTTTAGCAGTGAAGCCTAAACTTCCAAACTAGCTTAAGTCATGACCAAGATTTTAAGATGACTATCGGTATCAGGTTGCTATCACGTGGCTGTTTAACACTTATTTCATCTGCGCCTTTCAAGTCAACAGGTTGATCAAATTTGAATATAAAACTTAATTCGCTTAATTATATACATATTTTATGACAAACACTTTTTGCGACATTATTATTCATCTAACCATAGTATTTAGCCGTGTAATTTATTTCTTTGCATGTGTTTATGTATGAATATATATATACATATATATATGTATGTAAATATTTATTTTTGGAATTTACAAAACATTATTTACACCATCTCGTTCAATCAAATATAACGTTGACTGAGTACTTTTACCCAAAAAATGAAAAACACTTATGCTCACAACTTCTTATTATCTGCCAAATTTAACCACTGATTTTAGTCAGACCTGTTAAGTAATGTTTAATAACACTGGTTTACAGCCAAAATGCACCAGAGACGCCATAGTGAAATTCCTATGTAAAATCACCTCCTAATTCCGAAAACCAAGGTTATTTTTACTTGAATGGTACCGTTTTTGAGATATTTACGATTTACCGTTATTTCAAAAAACAAAAAAGATGGCCCCACTTAATCGTGTATATCTCAAGAACAAACTGAGCTCTTCCAAAACGGTTTGAAAAATTTGAAAGCTTATAAAATTTACTATAATCAGTACATACAACACTTTTTGCTAGGTCCTGCAGAACCAAACATATTGAACAATCATTACGGATTTTTTAAATTTTTTTTGTAAAAATAAAAAAAAAATTGTACTTTGCGAGGAAGCATCTCGAAAACTTTTTGTTTTTTTGTAGATATTTTTTCCCCCCTCTAAGCTCTGTTTTATTACAAAAAAAATAAGCTATCAGTGAACAAAATCGATGAACTAATACAAAAGTTATAAGCATTCAAGTAAATATATCCATTTAATGCTTAAGTACCCTACTGGTACATATGTGTTAGTATTCGTATATCAGTTAGTTAGCAGGTAGATTTTCGAAAAGTTATTAGATACAAAAAGCTGTTAGTGTCGTTTTCTCAAACCTAGGTACATTTTAAACAAGAGCATATTTTTGAGGCAGGTAGTGTTTTCTTTGTAGAACTAGGGAACCTTTTTGTTTAGGTAGGCTTGAATTTTTACTGGATCTAAGTATAAATAAGAGTACATGCGCCTTGTTCCTTCATAATATCTGCAAGGCTCGCCGGATACTGTTCAGTTTATAATTGCAGTTTATAACCCGTCATTTACTTAAAATAAAAAATGAATAAAAGGGCACGTGTGTTTTCAAATCCTTTGAAAGTTACATACTATAAGTGTTTTGGAATTGAGCCTAAAAACCATGGACACCGAACACTGTGTGCACCACATGTCGAGTCGAATTGATTTCTTCGGAAACCGGAACAAAAAGGTACGTTGTAAAAATTAGGAATTTGTTCCCTTTTAATGCATAGCTGACTAATTCCTGAAACTATCTATTTAGGCGACGTGTGAAATTTATTACACCAATGAAGTGGAGGGAACCAACTTGCCATTCAACGGACTGCTATATTTGTACTACAAAAGTACTTGGGGTTGGAAAGTCCAGAAAAGTAACCTATGCGAGCGTATCTACAGTGGCATTACCAGAACTAATTTCAACAGAAGCGACATTGCCAGAATCAAATTTAACTTTAGTTCCGGCTCCAGTTTCATTGTCAACAGTAGTATCTGATTACGCGGCATCATGTTGTACTGAATTTCAAACGGAAAACGAAAGAAATTCTTTGTCACAAGCACAACTCAATGATTGGATAAGGGATTTGGAATTGTCAAAGGAAAAGGCCGAACTACACGCCTCTCGAATGCAACAATTTAAATTTGTTTCATCCGATGTTAAGGTAACATATTATAGAACTCGTCACGAAGAATTTTCCAAGTACTATACGAAGGAGGACAGTGTTTGTTACTGCAAAGACATTGCTGGTCTATTCAAACAATTTGGTGAACCATATGATTCAAAAGAGTGGCGATTGTTCATAGACGGCAATAAATTAAGTTTAAAGGCCGTATTATTGCATATTGGCAACCAAAAGCCATCTATCCCGATCGCGCATGCAGTAAATACGAAGGAAACATATGAGATAATGCAAAAATTGCTCAAGTTAATCAAATACGAAGAACATGATTGGAAAATATGTGCCGATCTTAAAGTCGTTGGAATGCTATGTGGTCTACAAAGTGGATGCACAAAATACTGTTGCTTTCTATGCAAATGGGATAGCCGAGCTCGTCAAGACCACTACATCATAAAGGATTGGCCAGAACGAATCGAGTTTCAAGTTGGGGTAGATAACATAAAATACTCTCCACTTATAAAGAAGGAAAAAATAATTCTACCTCCGCTCCACATCAAGCTCGGCCTTATCAAAAACTTTGTGAAGGCTTTGGACAAAGAAGGCGAAGCTTTTCATCATTTGAAGACAATCTTCCCAGAGATTTCAGAAGCAAAAATAAAGGAAGGGATTTTTGTGGGACCGCAAATAAGGAAAATGATGACCAATAACCATTTCAAAGAACTATTGTCACCAGTGGAGGCAGCAGCGTGGGATTCTTTTGAAAAGGTCGTTACTTCTTTTTTAGGCAAACACAAAAGTCCTAACTACGAGATGATAGTGAACGACTTAATCAAAAACTATGCGGAAATGGGTAAATAAAAAAACATATTATAATAAATTATATATTACATAAATTTACATGAGAATATATAGCCATAAATCTGAATTCATCGTCCAGTTCCGAACAAACAAGAACGGGAAAAATATAAACAAAAAATTTGTTCTGAATTGAAAGATAAATCCAGCCTAAGAAAATTATATACTAATGTGTCACTTATGTATTTATCTAATTTACTTTTTTATTTTCTTTCAGGAGTAAATATGTCTTTAAAAATTCATTTCTTACACTCCCACTTAAATTTTTTCCCGCAAAATCTTGGCGACGAAAGTGACGAGCATGGCGAAAGGTTTCACCAGCAAATGAAAGTGATTGAAAGTCGGTATCAAGGATTCTGGGATGTCGCTATGATGGGCGACTACTGTTGGTTTCTCATAAGAGAAACCGATCCTAATCTAAATAAGCGTCAAAACAAGACACATAACTTTTTCAATTATAAAATAAGATCATAGAGTTAAGACAGAACCATATGTACATATGCTATTATTTGTAGGGTACTTAAGTATTAAATGGATATATTTACTTGAATGCTTATAACTTTTGTATTAGTTCATCGATTTTGTTCACTGATAGCTTATTTTTTTTGTAATAAAACAGAGCTTAGAGGGGGGAAAAAATATCTGCAAAAAAACAAAAAGTTTTCGAGATGCTTCCTCGCAAAGTACAAATTTTTTTATATTTTTACAAAAAAAATTAAAAAAATCCGTAATGATTGTTCAATATGTTTGAATCTGCAGGACCTAGCAAAAAGTGTTGTATGTACTGATTATAGTAAATTTTATAAGCTTTAAAATTTTTCAAACCGTCTTGGAAGAGCTCAGTTTGTTCTTGAGATATACACGATTAAGTGGAGCCATCTTTTTTGTTTTTTGAAATAACGGTAAATCGTAAATATCTCAAAAACGGTACCATTCAAGTAAAAATAACCTTGATTTTCGGAATTAGGAGGTGATTTTACATAGGAATTTCACTATGGCGTCTCTGGTGCAGAAAAAAAGTTGGAATTTGTGATCCAGTGTAATCATAATGATTACCGGTTTGATTGATTATTTTTTGGAAAGTCATAGTAATGATTGATTACCCATTGTTTTCGGGTTTGAAAAAACGATGATGATTTTTTATGATTTACAATAAAAAAAATCAATTTTTTATTTTATTTAGGGGCGCTCGGGTACTCCTTGCGGTACTGCTCGACTGTCGTGGTAGCGATTTGGTATGACCCGTGGAACCTTCTAGGTCATGTCACCTCTCCTTCCTTGAGGAAGGAGATGGGATTTGAGAGGCATCGTATCCGTATATCAACTATCGAGTTGCATGTCATTAAGCTTGGTACATATTAGTCGCATCTTACGGCCGGTATGCATACCCGGGGCATTTTCTAACCCCCTAACTGCTATCTATCTTGACAACTCAGCCCAATAGCATTCGCAATGATTGGGTTGTAATAAGCTGAGTTGGCCCTCTAATGCATTTCAAAGGAGTACTATGTGAGCACTCCAATATAACAAAAAAAATAACACAGGATCCAACGGTATTTACAGCGTGACGGTTCAGTACTACTAGTAATAATAATAATTGGCGCAATACACCTCTAAGGAGATTAAGACCGAGCTTCTCTTCCAATTTTGTAGTTTGCTGCTTCTAATTATTCCTGCGAAACTTTTTCATGGAAGAAATCACTCGGAGGATTGCCTACCACTGCCGAGGGCGACCCTGTTTTCAACCCATTTCTTTCAAACAATTTAAGGTTTTTTTTTTCTTCCAATTCTTATCAATTAGTAATTTCCGATTTCGGAAAACAATTAAAATAATCATTAATGATTATGGTGATTGTTGTTAGAGCAAAGATCGAATTTTTATGTTTGTTTGTTAATTGATATTAGAGGAAAAATTACAACGTTATGCACAGCGATGGTATGGGATGACATGTTTCGAAGTGCCCAGCTTCTCATCAGACCCCTTCTCGGACACTGAGATACGAACACAAGTGTCTGCACCAAAGCCGCTGTTAGAGTACTCTAACAACTAAGCTATGATGCCCTGTAGCGTCACGATGCATTTTGCCTCTAATGTGCCATTTGCTTATTCCTTTTATACATTCTTTGGTAGATATATTTTATATGTCAACTCAAGGAAAGTGGAATATTCTGTACGTTAAAACCCGTCGTTTGATAGCTTTTCCGATATTTTTGGACGTATATTAGCAGTATAGTCGTATAGAATTGCCCAAAATTTTAAGTGTTTATTAAAACTGGGCGAACTTTGCTAAATAATGTCTACAGTTGTATAAATTGTTTTATTGGTTTTGTTCTTTGTGAATATTACAGTGTTGTAGTTGTTTGACATTGGAAATGATTTTATTTAATGACACTTAGCCACCTTACCTTTTTTTCCGGCCCGGCTGAGAAGTGGAACGAGCGTTCCGCATGATCATTGATCCGGCCTCAACCCAATACAATCCGCCAGGGAGAATTAGGAAAATTAGCCCGAACTTCCCCGCAGAGGCAGCGACCTTGGCAAAAGAGCGTGATCATGTCCGTCACTTCGACCCTGCAGATCTTCAAATCAAAGATCTAAATGCAGAAATCAGACGGCTGGGTGATCAATACAAACGCGCCAAGTGGAATGATCACCTAATTGCTGCAGCCTTCGGCGACAAGGTTCAGTCGAGACCGGAAAAATACGCGAGGATTTTTTACCGTAAACTGAAATACAGTCATCTAGAAATTTACGGCTCCAAATCCATAGGCCTAGACGGTGTATTCATGATAATGCTTGAACATCTCGGATAAGGGAGTACAATAACTAACTATAAGTGGTCACACTACTAAATCAATAAATGTATGGAGCGATATACAGCAGGTATATCATCATCAGAGCTCGGAATTTTATGTTTTTTCAATATGCTAAGAATATGCAAAAAAAATTATGTCAAAAATATGTACAAAATATCCAAAATTTATGAACGTAAGAAAGTACAAGGTGGCGCAAAAGTAAGCTTCCGATGTTCAGCATATCGGTTGTGGCACGGCAGTGTGTGCTGTTGCACCGTCTTGTTGGAACCACATGTTTTCCAATCCCAGTTCATCAAGTTGCGGCAAAAAGAACTCGTTGATCATTGCTCTGTAGCGCTCACCATTCACAGTAACCGTTTGGCCCCGACCGATTATTGGTCAAATAAATAGTCAGCAATATTCCGCGTTCTGGAACTGACTTTAGGGGCCAATCGCAAAATTTATAGCATTTTCTGATAGGAGGATGACTTTTGCGCCACCCTGTATATGAAGATTTTTTAATTTTGTTTTTGTAGCATCTTGCACTGTCAATTTGAACCAGGATACTGCTTAGCCTACCGAAATGCTAAAAACCAGACCCATGGTATTTGCTACCTGCTGGAAAGCCAATGGCGTTGTGTAATTCATATTGGGGTGAAATCAAATGCTTTCCTATTCAGATCTAAGTGGGTTGGAGGTGATTCGAGTATTCCTTCGCAGATTGTGTTCTTCATCTTATATAGGTGCTGTGATACAGTTTAAAACGGGACTCCCTGAGCATTATTTAATGAATGTGAATTTCCTTTCGTTGCTGCTCAGAAGTTTTCGGAGTAAATGACCTCCGATAGCAGTTCCTGAGAGACCCTCAGCTTTCTCCAGAAGCGTTACTCGTGACAGACTGGCCGACTGCCTTGTACGTTGCTATAACAGTTTCTTTATATCCTCCCAAGAAGATCCAGATTGAGGAGTTTGTTACAGATTTGAGCGTTAGTGACAGTCATGGTTACGTGTTGCATGAAGGTGGGAGTATCATCAACCGCTACACCCAATATTTTAGGATGTAGGAGAGTAGTGCCAACGATGTGGATGCGTATAAGTTCTATTACCTGGTCATTTGAACTGCTGACCAAGGCATGTTAATTTGCCTTTCGTAGAACTCATGCCGATAATTAGGGGACAGAATTTTCTGTAAAAGATGGACTATACAAGTGAAGCCCCATTACTTTTCTCAAGCCCGAAGACCAAAATATGTAGTTTTAAGTGAAAAGATTGCAATTATGCAAGTATTAAAAAAATATTTAACTAATAAATAGAAAAATATGAGAAAGATATTAAAAGAATATTCGAAATTTATGAAAATATGCACATTATATGAAAATATACAAAAAACTTGCAAATATGTCAAACATACTAGCGATAAAATAAATCCTTTCTTTACATAGCCAGTATAAAACTTGGTGCGGGGTTCCTATGATGTCAAATAAAGATATGCACTTGCATACAATGCCGAGTGCTGATCATCCTAAACCTCCAAACAGATTTTTCGCTGAGCTTCTCTTCAAATTTGTGGTGTGCGGTAATCGAACCTTGGACCTTCGGTGTGGTACTCCAGCAACAATGCAGCCACCCTACGTAGGCCGCCATGGTCGGCTATCGAAAACACACAGGAGAAAGTTGCAGACCTGTCAGAACACCGCACTCAAAACTACCACGGACTGATTCCGGAACACCCTCTACATAGTGGGACAAAAATGCTCAGTGTTTAAGTGAATAATGAAGTGTTGTCAGACAGTTTAACAGGAATTGCCTGGTCAACAGCTCACTATGCTCTTTAACTCCGAGCATTTTTGCCTCGCTATGTAGGTGGCTTTCAGGTGACATAAGGAGGCATCCCGTGGCAGTTCCGAGTGCGGTGTTTTGACAGGACTACAACTTCCTCCAGTGTGTGTCTGCTAGCCCCGGCGACCAATTGCCTTGTACGTTGCCAGCAACGTTTCTTTGTCTTTTCCCCAAGTGCTGCCAGCTAGTGAGTTGAGAATTTTGTTGCGGCTTTGTACTTTGGTGGAAATCGCGGCTGCATAAGCACCTTAGTTGAACAAGTTATCAAAAGTGATCCTTAAGATGACTTCACGATTCTGGCTACTGGCTAAATGAGCTGTGCTCAAGAATAAACTTTTACCTCCCATACCTGTCCGGTTTCTTCCCTGACATGCCAAATGTCTGCCCGGCATGCGCCGTGTCTCCTTATGACACGAACCTTCTATTCATTTGCTCAACTGAGCCAACTCTACTAACACCAATTTCTCTCTGGTCCAACCCTATTGAAGTCACGAGGTTCCTGGACTTTCGTTAGAAGAGCTTGATGACAATGCACGTATCGCTAATACAACAAAAACAACATAGGTAAGGAGAGTGACGACTAGGAAGGGAGCATTACTACTACAACAACTAAACTAAGCCTTTAACATATGGACAATTTAAACTCTACTTATTTACAATTTTATTATTACTATGTTTTTTTAGGTCGCAAAATCTGATTCTGCTTTCATGCCCACAGACTTTAAATCACGTTCTTTAAAGAAGCCACGCTCCGTCTTACATTCCCGGATAGTCACTGTCTCTAAATTGACTGTAACATCGGTGATCACGACCTTATCTGAAATATTACATTTGCTAGGTAACCAAAACCGCGGTGGTAATGCTTTTGGTGAATGCGGTGCCAAAGTTGTTTGTCGTTGATGTTGCTCTGTAGCATGACCGTTACGTTTTAGTGAGTATGTGCCATCATCACCCAGCCTATTATGTAAAATTACATTGTTATCCATGTGACTATCGGCTTGTGAGGACGAATCATCATCATCTGCAGTCGCAGCTGGATTGGAGTTATAATGTTGGTGCGATGATGTAGTTTTTTCTGCTGGTGTTGCTTGTTCTGGCCGCGAAGCTGGCGTTTCTGGTGACAGTGGCTCCGATTCTGATTTGAGCGGTGTTAATATAGAGGTTGCTGTATCTGCAGCAACGGCGTTTGCACAATGCTGCTTATGAGGCGTTGGAGCATTTGGTGATGTTTTTATGGTGACACCTATTTTTCCAGACTCTTTTAAAACTTCAGCCTTGCGTTTAGTTCCAATTGAAGTTATCTCTTTTCGACTAAGTGGTTGATCTTCTGAGCTCGATGAATTGGAATCAGCCTCGGGAATGAAACTCAATGATGAATTGGAAGCAACCGATGCTGCGACTACAGCAGCTGATACAGATGCTGAAGTGGAGGTATATGTATGTCGCTTATTGCCTGTAATCATATTTTCTCGCTGCAGATCTGTATGTGGTGAACGTGAACGATTCCCTTCAGATTTCGACAAAGAATGATGGTAGTGATGATGATGATGATGATGATGGCTATGTTCTCGCTTTTTATCCTTATCTTTCTCTTTATCATGCTGGTATTGGGGATGATGGTGGTTATTATTTGAGATTGATACTGCAGTTGATGTGGATGGCTGATTTGTGTCGGCATCATCACCGGTAAAAGTATACTCATCCTCCTCAGATTCAGGCTCAGGGTCGTGAGGTTTCTCTTTGCGTTTACCACCACGCTTTGATGGTGTGCTTGATGATCTATTACTCTGTTCATAAATTTCTATCAGTCGGCGATCAAGAATATTAACCTCGGGTTCCCAAGTGTTATAACGTTGATTCCAACCCTTCCATTTTACTCGATACTCCAAAACACCCTAAGAAATAAATAAACATAAATTATGACAAGATATGAAAATTAACCAAGTGATTGATTAATATTAGATAAGTTTATATATTCAGTCAAATAATAATAGCTTTTAGCGTGTTAATATTTTCAATCAATAGTCGTCATCCGGTCGTCGTGATCATGAGCCAGATAAAAAGTTTTACATCTTAATGCAACAACGAATTTAGCCATATAGACGACTGGTTAAATTTGTGATGCAGAAAAATTTGCTTGTTTCTTATCTTTAGTGAGATACCCTCAAGTTCTACCAAAATGTAGGGCCCAAAATGATTTGCTGGGCGAAATAATTGCCTGAGCTCGTTTTTTCCTGGAGATGGAGGGGTCCTCATTCTTACGACAGTCCGGTCTACTTCCAGAATGACTGGCGTTTTTCTCGCCAAAGGGTTGTTGATTCAGTATAACCCTGTTTAATCCTAATCCATGACTGGTATGACCGTTAAACAATAATGCGAGGCATTGCTAGCATCCTACAATGCTTTTGCGATATCATACATATCTCTGAGGCATTGTTTGACTTTTCTGTGAATATGGTTGTTATTGTTTGTAACAACAAAAACACTCACCAAAGTTTTGCGGAGTGTTGTTGAAAGTGAAAGTCCTTTGCCGGATATGATCCCGGTACGCTCCGGTACTCCTTTCAATATATACCCGAACCAGTGCAACCTTCCTGATCCTGCCACATGATCCTTGCGGAAGGAGGGATGCCATGACCTAGAAGGTTCCACTGGTCATACCAAATCGCTACCACGAGAGTCGGGCAGTACCGCAAGGGTGTACCGGAGCGTACCTGATTTATATCCGGCCAAGGACTGTTATTTCGACAGCACTCCCTAAATCCTTCGGGGAGTGTTTTTGTCGTTACAACAACAACAACATGATGCCTGGCACTCCAACTTGTCATGGGACAGCAGAGGACAGGCACTTGCAGAGCAAATAGAAAATATGGCATTCAGGAAAGTGAACGGAGACACCCCCACTAACTGCAAAGTAATTGCCACAGTTCGCGGACATCTCCAACTGCAATAGCGACCTATCATATCATCCGAACGACGTAACTTTATCAACTTTAACAAAGCGGACTGGGACCGCTTTACGGAATATACAGAAACACAAGTACTATAAGGTAAACAAGAGCAAGAGAACGTGACCAAGTGCGACTCATGAATCACCCAGATTGCCGAATAAAAGATCTCAACGCTGAAATCCGACGGACAGTCAAAGAACCAAAATTGCTAAGTGGAAACAAAATCTTTTAGACATGCAACCTCTCCCGCGGAGTCGGCAAACTATGGTCAACAGTCAAGTCAAAATTAGGCCAAACAAAATGACAAGGTCGCCATTACATTTGGTGACAGAGTCAAGCCGGCCCCAAACGACCGGTATGCCTACCTCGGGCATATTCTAAACCCCTAACCCGCAGGGGCCTACTACACGGCAAGTTTGCACTTGGCCGACCAACCAACAAGGTTTCCGCGCAACCCAGGCACAGCCTCTGCTTTGAATGCCATAACGTCACAGATAAACTATGGTTTGACCCAACATCCTCCAAACAATAGAACGGTGCTCCTGTGTCGCTACAACAACAACAACAACAACCCGCTCCCTGTCGGCCTAAAGAGGTGGTGCGCTAACTATCTCAACGGTCGGCAGGTCAGTTAGGTTTAGGAACACGAAATCTAACCTGCTCAACGAAAATCCGCCTCTTAGGAGAATAAGGAGTCACCTCCGTAAGCACTTGAAAAAGATCCGGCATTACATCTTTTCGCCGTTTGATCCAAAGGTGCATCGGCGGGCCCAATCTCATCCACACGGAATCGGTAAACTCCTTTGTCAGCTCTTGCTCGGCGAATGCAGTCCTACAGTCACAAGCTCCACCTGTTGCCGATGAGGAAAGCGAACTGCCTAGGGAGACAAGAGTCATGCTGGCCCAACTTCGTTCTGGAGACTGTAACAGACTAAACTCTTACCTATCCAGACTGAAACCTGACATGCCAAATGTCTGCCCGGCATGCGGCGTGTCTCCCCATGATACAAATCATCTGTTCATCTGCTCAACCGAGCCTACTCTTCTAACAGCAATTCCACTCTGGTCCACCCCTGTTGAAGCAGCGAGGTTTCTGGGACTTCCGTGAAGAAGAGCTTGATGCATTCCCACAACAGCCGGTTCTATCGCACCGGAATGACCCGGATTTTTTCACCCGGCCAAGGGCTGTTATTTCAGTGTAACCCTGTCCAATCTGGGGCAGGGCGAAGCACTGTTAACAACAACAGCAACAACAAGAGCTTGATGACAGTGTTGTATGAGAGGCGATACCTTAGGCAGGTTAAGTAGTCGCTAGCACAACATCAACAACAACACGCAATCTAATTGTGGATTCTATTTAATTTCTATATATTGAGGCTCCCTCTTCCACCACGGGAAGTCTCCATTGTTTCCTACACTGACGACTGCACGATTACGGCTTGGTAAGAGCCCCTCATTGACGAACTCTGTACTAGAATTAATTGTGATCTCCGTGGCCTTACGGGGAGTGTTTTTGTCGTTACAACAACAACAGGCCTTTATAGCTTCTTATCCTTGGGAAACTGACCCTATCTCCGACTAAATTGACAGCGATTCTCTCTATGACGTTTAACAAGTAGTAATAACAGCCCTTAAACAGTGATGCTAAAATGCTGTTGGATAAAAGAGGTGATACTTTAGGCAAGTTAAATAGTCGCTACCACAACAACAACAACATGACGTGAAACATAACCCCAGCGAGTCATGGGTTTAGAATACGGCCGAGGTAGGCATACCGGTCGTAAGAGGCGACTAATATGCACAAAGGTTGTTGTTAACAGTGCTTCGTCCTGCCCAATGGGCTCGATAACTCTAAATTGTCATCAGGCTCTTCTAACGGAAGCCCGAGGAAATGCGCAGTTCCCACAGGGTTGGACCAGAGTGATGTAGGTATTAGAAGAGTAGGTTCGATTGAACAGGAGATGAGGACGCGAAAGTGCGAAGGGGGAGAAATATTCACGCTGGGAGTCAGGGACTGGTGCGTATGCCTTGGTGGAAGCAGGCTGGGTCGCACACTACGTCGCACTCTAGAAGTCGAGGGATCCGAAGCACCAGAAGGTGGCGAATCAGTTGACGTTGTAGGTTGCGTAGCTCGACAACATGGTGCAACGTACGTATCAGTCCATAGGTTCCTGTTTCCAAGTTGAGAACATATAAGCAGGTGACACAGGCCAAGGCAAGAGTTGCATTTGACTGATGTCGCAGGTGTATATAATCTCAACCGACAAACAGAGCACAAGGTGTAAGGGACCAGGAGCTGGTGGCTTTGACTTACATTTGTACTAGTGCTGGAAGAAGAAGGGGAAGTTGAAAGTGGGCGGGGGGTAGGCTGTCGCTCGGCATTGCTCACTTCTGAAACAGAGGTGCTACGTAGAAAGTAGCTGTGAGCGGCTGTGTGAGGTGTTGGCGCCTGTGGGCGTGAGCGGCAGCGGGTGTTACACACTTCTTGCTGGGCGTTGTTTGTGCTATTAGTCGTGCAGACTGTTACAGAAGCTTGTGACGGTGCGATACTAGATCGTCGTTGGCCACGGGACGTCCGAGGGCGTGAACAGCAAGGGGCCACGAAAGTTTTGTAGAAACTAGGGGGCCTATGTGTGGAGGGATTTAGCCCGGAGCACCTGGTTTTGTGCAGCCATCTTTTGCAAGAAGAAGCTCCCTTCCCCACCAGAAGGCGTCTCGATCGTCTCCTACGCCGATGACTGCACGATCCTGGCGACTGGACCCTCCGTTGATGAGCTCTGCTCGAGACTAAATTCATACCTTCCAACCCTTTCCAGTTTCTTCGCTGCACGGAACCTGACACTGTCACCGACCAAATCCTCGGCCACCCTATTTACGACGTGGACAGCGCAGGCGAACATGGAATTAAACGTCTACGTCGACGGCATCAAGCTTCCGACTGTCACACACCCCAAAATCTTAGGGGTCACGTTTGATAACATGTTCAAATACGGTGCTCATGTAGCCGCGATTGCCACCAAAGTACAAAGCCGTAACAAAATCCTCAAGTCACTAGCTGGCAGTACTTGGGGGAAAGACAAAGAAACGTTACTGGCAACGTACAAGGCAATCGGCCAGCCGGTTCTGAGCTACGCGACGCCAATATGGTCGCCGGGGTTAGCAGACACACATTGGAGGAGGTTGCAGGCCTGCCAAAACACCGCACTCAGAACCGCCACGGGGTGCCTCCTTATGTCTCCTGAGCATCACCTTCATAATGAGGCAAAAATGCTCAATGTCAAAGAGCATTGCGAGATGTTGTCCAGACAATTCCTGTTCAACTGCCATAACCAGCAGCATCCGAACAGGAACCTGCTCAACGAAAATCCGCCTCCCAGGAGAATAAGGAGTCACCTCCGTAAGCACTATGATGAGATCCGGCATCACATCTCCTCGCCGTTTGATCCAGAGGTGCACCGGCGGGCCCTCAACCTCATCCACACGGAGTCGGTAAACTCCTTTGTCAGGTCTCGTCCAGTGAATGTGGTCCTACAGGCACAAGCTCCACCTGTTGCCGCCGAGGAACGCGAACTGCCCAGGGAGACAAGAGTCACGCTGGCTCAACTTCGTTCTGGATATTTATTTATTTATTTATTTATTTATTTATTTAATCTACCGGACTTAGTCCTTACAGATAAGTTACAACAAAAATACAAACTTACATCTAATTAACAAGTTTAAATAAAAAGTTTAAATAAAAAAGAACAAACCAAACAGATAAGTTTAACAGCAAGTATAAAAGTTGCACAAGTCGTAACTAAGCGGCTATAGATTATTTGTATAGGTAGTAATCAATAATATCAGCTTTAAAGCGTTCTCTGATTGAGTGAAAATCCGCATAATTACTAACAGAGTTACATAAGGATATCATCCTGTGAATGGGCTCATTTGTAGCAAAGGTCGTTCTGCGCGTTTGAATGTAGAAAGTGTATTTCTCCCTTAGGTACCTTTCTGGGGTATAGTAGGGAAGCAGTGAGAGTAACTCCGGGGAGTCAATCTTGTTGTCAGAAATATCTTTAATAAAAAGAATACCGCAAATTTTTCTTCGACTGTCAAGGTATTGTAGGTTTAAAATTCTACACCTTAGCTCATAAGGTGGCATAGTTTCAAAGGTGAACATACGGCGAAGAGCAAATTTGGTAAACCGCCTCTGCACTCTTTCTAACCGGTTCGAATGTGTGACGAAATCCGAGTCCCAAATTATGCAGGCATATTCTAAGATGGATCTAACAAGGCTAGTGTATAGACTTTTTAGGGTCAGCGGATCCAAAAAGTCTTTGGAGTTTCGTTTAAGGAAACCGAGTTTAGAATTTGCCGCACTAATTATACTCTCTCTGTGAAAATCAAACTTTAGTTTCGAGTCCAGGTATACTCCTAAGTCTTTGACGGCCGCTGTACGACTGAATGAGTCGCTTTCGTTGAAGTGGTACCTGTTGACTATGCAGTCGTTTCTCCGAGTGAAAGTGATCACATGACACTTAGAAAAATTCAAAAAAAAGACCGTTACACTTACACCCGACATGCCAAATGTCTGCCCGGCATGCGGCGTGTCTCCCCACGATACTAACCATCTGTTCCTCTGCTCAACCGAGCCCACTCTTCTAACTCCAATCTCACTCTGGTCCACCCCTGTTGAAGCCGCGAGGTTTCTTGGACTTCCGTTAGAAGAGCCTGATGAAAATGTTGGTTGGGGGTGACACCCTGGACAGGTTAAGTAGTCGCTACAACAACAACAACAACAACAGGAGATGAGATGTTTGGCATCAAGAGAGGACATACCACATGCAGGACAGGGGAAGTCTCGAAATATAGAATTTAAACAAAAGGGGGGAGAGAACACTACCTTGCGGCACCCCTTGCTTTATTCTTCGTGGCCTAGATTTCTTGTTCCTGGATTTGACTGATGCCTGTCGACCATTGAGGTAATTAGCGGTCCACCTTTTAAGGCCGGCAGGGGGAGGTGTCTCTTCCAGGTCTCGAAGGAGTGGAGCGTGGTTGACCGTATCAAATGCATTTGATAGGTCAAGTGCCACGAGGACCGTCCTATGGTTTGCTGGGTGTTGATTCAAACCATAATTTATCTGCGTTGTAATGCCATTTAGAGCGGATCTGGTCCTGTGAGATTTGCGGAAACCATGCTGGTGACCGGCCAATTTCAGATTTGCAATAAAGTAAGTGAGCAGAATGGTCTCTAGTAATTTCGCAACCGAACAAAGGTAATGACGTACTACTCGATGGTTGATCTACGGATATGATGCCTCTCATTACCCATCTTATCCTTCTTTACCGAAGGAGGGGTGACATGACCTAGAAGGTTTCACTAGTCATAAATCGCTACCAAGACAGTCGGGCAGTACCGCAAGGGAGTACCGGAGCGTAAAGGGTTCAAATCCCTGCAAGGACTGTTAATTCGACAACACTCCCAATAACCTTCGGGGAGTGTTTTTGCAGTTACCACAACAACAATGTGGAATGCGCTGGTGAGACAAGAGTTAAACGTCCAGGTAGATGGAGCAACTCTACCTACTCCAAACAACCCCAAAATCTTGAGCGTGTCACTTGACAACGGCTTCACCTTCGCTAGTCATGCCACCGCAACCGCCCCCAATGACAAAACCACAAGGTGCTCAAGTCACTCGCCTGTAACTCTTGTGGTAAAGATAAAGAAACTATTCTTGCTACATACATATAAGGCTATTGGACGAGCGGTTATTGACCCCCCTACGCCCATATGGTCGCCCAACCTTGCTGACACCAACTGAAGGGAGTTGCAAGTCTGCCAAAACAACGCTATCAGAACTGAAATAGGATGTCTGCTTATGTCATCTGACTCTCCGCACCAACCAGACACAAAAATGTTCAATGTTCGTTGAACCCTAACATGCCAAACGTCTGCCCGGCATGTGGTGTGTATCCCCATGACAAGAATCATTTATTTCGAACATCTATTTCACTATTTTCCACCGCTTTTGAAGACGCAAGGTTTCTGGGACTGCAGTTAGAAGAGATTGATAACAATGCTACTTAAGGAAAGCGACGACTAGGCAGGTCAAAGCATCGCTAACACAACTACAACAGGTCTCCCTCGGCCATATTCTAAACTCCCTAGCTCGCAGGGGTTTTTGGATATGGTATTCCGTGATGGGCCTCAAACCAAGAGATACATGGAACGCCGATTTACCTAAAAAAGTAATGCCTATTCCAATGTAGTTAATTATGCGGAATTACTAGATACTTCAAACCATTTGATAAATACGTATATTCATCTAAATCAGATGTATGAACCAACATGCAAACATCTGCCCATGACGAAACATAAAGGACAACACATCGAACATAAATATACTAGTTATGTGTTAATGTTTATGCATTCTGCAAATGAAAAAAAAAATACATTGTAGATGGCCGACGAAGTAGAAACGAAAAACATAAATTAATGAAATTTGCAGGAGTCTTCTGCTGCAGCAGATGTTTCTTGAAACACCGCGAAGCTACCAACATATATTTTTCCATTGCCAAGATACATCATGTACATGCAAATGTAACATGAACATAAACAAACACGAGTATAACTGGTGTTTATACCAGATGTCAACCTACCTTTCTAATGCGTTTTTGTATAATACGTTCCGCCGCATATACGCGGTCATCGGAGCTTCCCATGTTGTTATCCAGTTTAACAATTTAAATTTGCTAACACACTGAATGCAAAATTGTGTTTCTCAGCGAAAAAGCGCGGGCTAAACGTGAAACTTAGCGACGTAGGTAGATGGATTCTTATTTAAATGGATCCAATGTATATATTTGTTGAACTTATATTTCTATAATTTAGCAAAGATTACTTCCAATTATAAAGCAATAAAGTGTATTTATGGATATATTAATATAAATCACACAAACGAAACGAATTCACAGTGAACAACTTATTTTTTGCAAATTTTATGTTAAGAGTATCTGCTGCTGATATAGGAAATATGTATTAAGCGCCAGCGCTAGAACCTCAATGAATAAAAACTACAAAACGTCCTTCACAAAATATATCTGTTGTCTCGCTCTTACATATTTAAAATGTGCAAATCGTTGCCTCTATACTCGTTAGAAAACACCGACTAGGAAACCCGGAATTTCAATAGAAGTTTTGTGTATAAGAGAAACAGTCAATATTACATTTAGTTAAAAACTCTTTATAAGGTTCTTATTTGCGAATTAAATTTATCACATTATATCAAAACAAGGTTGAAAGAGAGCTATTTGCGACAAATATTTCACCAGCATTAAAAACCTTCCCTTCACCAAGAAAAATGCGAGTACAAATGAAATCGTTGCTTTTTACGTTCGTTATAAGATATATGCTGCCACCTATCTCTTTGAAAACATAAGGCTACTTTTGCAGATAGTAGATAGTGTATATAAACAAACTGAAAGGTGTTCATGCTGCCGCATTTTGAAAATGCATATACTAAGGTTCTAATATGTTTTTAGGTAATTCTATACGACCGTACGTAACTGCTAATAGTATATAAAAGTAGAAAGGTATCAAACGACGGGTTTTAACCTCCGTATCAATAACCCGAAAGCGGATTCGATATTGGTAATTGTTTCCTTTAGGAGACAACTGCTAAAACACGTCCGAAATTATCGGCAAACGTATCAAAAGACGCGCTTTGACGTCGGTAACAATAATCCGGAAGCGAATTTTCGAGTTTTTGTTTCAGTGAAGAGATATTTGCAATCAAAGTTGAAAATGTTCTGTAATTTTCATGTGGTTGTTGTAATCACAGATTAGGGTGGACCGAAAAGTGCAAAAAGTGTGTTCTGCGCAGAAATACTGTGGACCGGCTAAGGGTTATTTTTTTGAAGCGCGGCCGAAAGCCGCCTACGCAGAAAAGTGTTCTGCACATAAATACCTTGGATCAATCCCCTTATTTGGGATCGGACCTGGGTCATTTTTGGGTTTTTTGCGAATAACTTTTCACTGAAACAAAAAATTAAAAAACCGGTTTTGGATTGTTGATACCGAAGTTAATACGCGTTGTTTGATACCTCTCCCGATATTTTTGGACATGTTTTAGCAGTTGTCTCCTAAAGGAAACAATTACCTCGATATTTTATGTCTGTTCAGAGATATTTGCAATTAAAGTTGAACATTTTTTGTCATTTTCATGTGGTTGTTGTAATCACAGATTAGGGTGTACCGAAAAGTGCAGAAATGTGTTCTGCGCAGAAATATTGTGGACCGCGTAGCCGGTGTTGAACCGGCTAAGGGTGATTTTTTTTAAGCGCCGCCTACGCAGAAAGGTGATGTGCACATTTTATAATCTTAATGTACTAATTGTTTAATATAAATAAATAAACATGCGGATATTGTTCTGCAGATATACAAATAATAACTTTTCACTGAAACAAATTATTAAATTTTCGCTTTCGGATTATTGATACAGAGATCAAACCACGCCATTTGATACCTTTCCCGATATTTTTGGACGTATATTAGCAGTTACGTACGGTCGTATAGAATTACCGTTTTTTATTTACAAGCACTTCTTCTGGGTTATAAAAATTTGCAGCACGTGTGAAAAAATGAACACGTTTAGAGACTTACTTGTAGTTTGAATAGTTTTTACAACATTACAGAACACGCGCCCTAATTTATAAATTGAAAATCACAATAAATTTGATGAATGTTTACGAATGACATGACCTAGAAGGTTTCACTGGTCATACCAAGTCGCTACCACGACAGTCGGTCATTACCACAAGGGTGTACCGGAGCGTACCGGATTCTTATTCTGCGCAGGACTGTCAGTTCGACAGCACTCCCCAAAACCTTCGGGGAGTGTTTTTTGTCGTTACAAAAACAACAACAGAGAATGCCAAAAAAAACAACAAATACTGTCACTTTTTTAAATTCGAATCATGATCTTGTTCGAAGATTACAGGGTTAATTTCAGCATTTATAATTAAAATAAAAAATAAATAACTGGCGCGATATATCCCTCCTGCGAAGAATAAGGCCGAGCTTTTCTGCCAATTTGTGGTGTGCTGCTTCTAATTGTTCCTGCAAATTGGCGGGACCTACAGTTTTTTACCGATTCTGAATGGAATCTGCATAGCAGATGAATTTTTGCTGAGAAGCCTTCCATGGTAGAAACACACATGGCCAGTCCACACCCCTTTCGGCTGGGTTGATTTAGTTTAACGATTGACTTGGTTGGGATATTTTCTCATCATCTTCAGCTTTGTGCTTTCGTCCATTTGAATTGGAGGGATTACTGGAGCCATCGCCGGAATAACGTGCTATGTGACCTGACTTTCCACACTTGAAGCATTTAATGGCACCTTCATTTTTATGAGGTTTTCCATGCAATGCTTCCAGAACTACGCGGTGAGCTTTGTACCCTGGTTTACTTAAAAGCGAGGCTGTTTCCTGCGTCAGAGCATGCGATACCGTTTCAGCAAATGTCCCCTTGGGGTTTGCATATTTGGCGCGCTTCGTCTCCACATCATGTATTCCATTTATGAATGTTTGGATTTTTACCCTCTCTGTGTACTCTGCAGGTGCGTCCGCATTTCCTAGATGGGCCAACCTCTAGATGCCCGATGTAAATTCCTGAAAAGTCTTATTAGGTTTCTGCAAACGATTCTGTATCTCTATTTGGTTTATCTGTTTCCGATGTTAGCTACTATAGCGTCTCAACTGCACACATCAATGCCTCATAATTGTTTCGTTCGCCTTCAGGAACGAATAATGCAGAAACTTTTTCTTCAGTGCCCCAATTATTCACCGTTGCTGTTTTCTCAAATTGCAGCTTAAGTACCTGGAATGGAACGGAACCATCAAAGGAATGTGATTTTACCTTGGGAGTATTCGCTGAAACAGATGGACGATTTAGTTGCAATTCCTGGATACGACCTCTCGGTGCATCTAATTCAGCATCGATTTTATTCTGCAGCTGTGCAATTTTCGCATCTTGGACTTCTAGTTTCGATGACACCCTCGCCTCCTATGCTTCCAACTGCTTTCTGGTCTTCCATTTGAGATCTCATGTATGCCTTGTGTTCGTCTAGTTGAGCTGAAATCTGAGACGACTTCTGCCACTATCTGCGTAATTTGTGAAGAAATTGTTTGGATTCACATCCAAATCAGTAGGTGAATCTAGAGCCACTTGCTTTTCTTCCAACTTCGCATTTGCCTTTTCCATATCAGGATGACAAACATGTTCACTTACGATAATGTCTTCTGCTTCCATGGCCTCCCGTAGCCGTGATTGTAACTCAAAATTTATTAGCGGTTGTGTTTAAACCCCGCTGCTCCAATTCCTTCTTGAGTTGTTGTATCTTCAATTCATTCAAGTTAGCCATGCCCTTGTTATCCTTGCAATCACTGGTATTTATTTAACGATACCACTTCTGACACCAACTGTTAGGAATTCGATGAGTCTTCGATTATTTCTTCCTGAGTTCGATCACTATAAAGTGAAATAAACGCACGAGCAAATACTTTAACAAATAAGTAACTTTATTTACTAGTAATAAGCGTACGAACAAATACTCTAACAAATAGGTAACTTAATTTACTAGTAATAAACGCAATACAAATTCCCGAGTTTGAATACACCACAGTAAGTTCACTTTACAACACTGATCGGCACGCCTTGCTTGTCTGCTTCCCTTTATAGTCTGACCGAGCGCCAGTTTCATCACCTACAAGCGTCTCCACAGTTTTGAATTGCTCCTGTACTTGCATTCTAGAGCACTGGTTGAATATCAGCATTTCCTCTTTGCCTCGTATTCGCAAACACACATGCTATCTCTCTATCTGTTGCTTACATGCATAAGTGTAGCCGTCGGCATATCTGTTGTGTTAGCCTAGTAGTAGGAGTCTTATTGAGTTAGAAATGGTATATTCTTGAGAATATTCGCACAATCTAATTTGGACTTTTATAGGCAATTTCGAAGTTAAATTTTTCATAAACATTACAACAGCATAGCCATATCTGTACATCTTTACATATAATAAAATTGTAACAGGTCGATGTCTGTACATTGAAGATATTCAAGAAAAACTGAGAGGAGAGATCGTTATTGGACCAGCGGTACCCAAATCTACAACTTTTAGAATTTTTGTCTGTCTGTCTGTCCGTCTGTATGATTGTGCGCGTATCACGCAAAAACTACTGAATACAATTGCATGAAACTTTCACCATTCTATCACTTAAAGTCTAACTTAAAATTTAGGACAACTTTCATTTGGATATCTCATCCAGTTCCAGACTTATTGACCAAAATGTGGGAAAAATGTGACCAAAAATGTGGTTTTTTTACCATAACGCCCGCGTCACACAAAAACGACTGCATAGAAATGAATGCAACTTTCAATAATCATTTTCTAGACGTCTCTTCTAAAATTTAAGATATCTTTCACCTTGATATTTTACCCGGTTCCCAATTTATTGAAGTAAATGTGGACCCAGGGTGACTGTATGATTTGTGCTTTTAAGGCGGAACAAAGTTCGGCGGGTCAGCTAGTTAATAATATTTATATAGAAAACTTTCAAAAATTTTGTTTGGGATTTTTGTGTTTGTGTTATAAGTAGGTGGTAAAATATCCATCTCTGGGCTGTGCCACTAGAGAGTTCTTTTCAACCTAACTAACTTAAATTGCCCTTTTCAACATAAAACCTTAGGTTAATAAGATAATCGAACACTTTAAAATTTCGAGCTTCACACTTTATATTTCGGGCTAATCAAAAGTTTAAACATTTGTTATTTGAACATTTTATCATTGTCCAACTTATTTTAATATTTCATCGGTGAACACATTTTCATCGAAAACCACTTAAATAACTTTTTAAAACAAATTAATTAACTTAGATATCATCCATTTCGGGTATACTGTATATCTTTCCTATAAGATAAGAATTTATTTATGGGAATCTGGAAGCAAAACTTAAACGTATATATGTGTATTATGCACACATAAAACACAAATAAGAATTTATATCTATAACTACGTCGAATTTTTTGGAACTGAACCTTTGCATTGAGTGGTTTTGTTTTCTTTAATTTGCAGGTCCGTTCAAACAAAACATAAGGAACTGTATGTAGATTTTCTTCCTTTATTTCGAAAGTTTCCAACAACTTATTTCAGATAAAAGGAAAGTTAGGAAACTTAAACAATTTTACTTCCGAATCCTTCCACAAATGTATTGTGGCGCTTATTCTCAAGCATGTACCATCCCTAACTCAATAACACTCCCACCACTAGTTAAACACAGCAGAGATAACGATGGCTACGCTTATGCATGCAAGCGTATAACTAGGCGCGAGTGTTTGCGAATACGATGCAAAGAGGAGATGCCAATAAATAACACCGACCCTTCCAGAACACGAAAAGCGAACAACCAAGAAAGTTCTCGGTGCGTAGGCAAGCACCCTGTTGGACTATATAAGGCGGTGACCAAGCAAGGCAGGTTGATCAGTTTGTTTTCAAGCGTTCAATAGTGAACTACTGTAAAGTTACCAAACTCTTAAAATTGTTTTGAGTTTATTACTAGTAAATAAAACTAGCTATTACTTACATTATCTGTGCGTGTGTTTACTCGGCTTTATAGTGATCGAACCCAGGATTGATAATCAAGGAATCATCGATCTCGTCGCAGTATGCAGTATCTTGAATTTCGTGGGAAAGTTATAATACCAACAAAAGTAAAATGGCGACGAAAATCATTGAGTTAAACTATTGTATACCCAATATGCAGGTCATGTTATAGAACAGCTGAGCAGCGGTGCCTTGTGACAAATAGGAAATGCAATCTATGCAATCTGGCAGAAGAAACCGCTTAAGCTAAAACAAAAAAAATAAAGTGTGTGTATATACAGCTCGGCTTGACACGACCTTATTCTTGGGCCCATGCTGTGGTATTATAACTATTATACTATATTAAGTAATATCAGGTCCGTGCGCAGAAAATATCGGAGGGGGGCGCGGGAGTTTAAACTCAAGTTACGTAATCAATGAAAAAAGATACGACATTTATTTTCGGAGTACGGAAATTTTTTTGTCAATAGTCATATATAGTTACAATTATTTAATAAATCAACCCTTCAAGGTACTGAAAAAAACTCTTTCACAATCATTTGCAGTTCGATTTTGACATCGCGATGTACATTGAGTGAGGCTAAGCCGTTCAGACGATCTTCAGACACCCTTAATCTGAAATACTGTATCGATTATTCTCAAGCATGTACCATCCCTAACTCAATAACACTCCCACCACTAGTTAAACACAACAGAGATAACGATGGCTACGCTTATGCATGCAAGCGTGTACCTAAGAAGAGGAAGAGAGATGGCGCGAGTGTTTGCGAATACGATGCAAAGAGGAGATGCCAATAAATAACACCTATCCTTCGAGAACACGAAGAGCGAATAACCAGAAAGTTCTCGGTGCGTAGGCAAGCACGCTGTCGGACTATATAGGGCAGTGACCAAGCAAGGCAGGTGGATCAGTTTATTTTCAAGTGTTGTTCAGTGAACTACTGCGAAGTTACCAAACTCTTAAATTTGTATGGCGTTTGTTACTAGTAAATAAAACTAGCTATTAGTTACAATATATGTGCGTGTGTTTATTTGACTTTATAGTGATCGAACCCAGTATTGATAATCTAGGATTACTTGAATTCGTCACAATACGTTTTTAGTCATCGCAAAGTTGATGTCACAGGCAAAACTGCCATAACGCGAAGCATTTGGTTAACATTTGGAAACGCATCTTCATTACAAATATCGAGTGCTTCAAGTAAGTTTTTCTTTTCTTTCCGGCAATGAGCTTCCGCCAAAGTTGTACTTTGTGTACCCAGATGTCACGGGAATCGTCGTGCAAAAATGAGCAGTATGATTGGAATAGTTGAGCGCAGGCTCTTCTTCAAAAATTTTCATTTAGTTGGGAAAAAGGCAAGCGAAATTTAATAAAATATTGCGGTGATTTAAGAATCGATCTTGCAATTGTGTCAGAAACGAATCAATGTACGGTAGGTAGATTGTTATAAATAATCTTCAACTGAATCAGTTTGTACGTTGAAACGTTGGGTCTGGTTCGACGCCATCCTTGGCTTTCGCTATTCAATTTCGTATTGCTCGCTAATTTCGCTCACGATTTTGAAAATTTGTCTGAACTCTCCCTTAGCGTGTTCTCTTTCCATCAAAATTTGTTTCGCAGCATCAGCCAATTTGATAGCCTCTCCCAGATCTTGATTTTCTCCTTGAAGTACTCGACTCAGAGACAATGTGAGAGAATGCACCGAGCTCAAAATATGCATGGATATCTGGAAATTTGCGGTTTTTATAGCTGAAAGCAGTTGGAAAGCTTCAGACGAAGTCGTTGGGTATTTCCAGTTGGTGGAAATCACTTCAAGAGCGCGAATTACTGCGGGTTGCAAATGGAAGTATGTTGCGACGGACTCATGCTGTTCTACCCATCTGGTTTTACAAAATTTTTTCAATTTCTTCACTCGAGTTTCCGATAGACGTTTATTTTCACTTATCGCATCCTGAAGGGCATTTTGGCGTTTCGGATAAATGAAGAAGGAATGGATATTCTCTAGAACTCTCAACAACTTTTGATTCCCGTTATATTGCACGCAGAGCTTACCGCCAAATTGAAGCTATGAGCAACACAATGGGAGTAGAGCGCGAGTGGATAAGTTTTTCTGACAACAGCTTGAGCCCCTTAGAACTCTCCGCTCACCGCTCTCGCACCGTCATATCCTTGCCCGAAGAAATACCTGCAAACCAGTCAGGAAGTATATAGGAAATCAAGGTAAGCAGTTCCTATTCCGTTTCCAGTTTAAATCGGTGATAGGAATAAAACACAAAAAATCTTCCTGAATGATGATCTTTCGCCGCATTTATCCACGAAGCGAATGCAATAATTTGTTCTATTCCTGCAATGTCTGGCGTGTCATCTCCGAGAAAAGAAAAACACTTCGATTTGTTCACTCGATCGATGTTGTAACTCATGATGAGGTGGTGACAAATGTTGATTATTTCATTCTGGGCACGGTTGCTTATGTACATAGCATTCTTTGGTTAATCACTCAGGTGTTTTTTCAACTGCTCATCAGTTTTGGCTCGATATCTTAAGAGAGCTCTAAAGTTTCCATCATTCGTCAACGGTTCGTCTTCAGAAATTCTTCCCGTATCATTGTAACCTCTGAGAGCAAATCCTTGTCGGCTACACAGGATAACTGTTTCAATAATTGGAATCATGCGTAGTTTGCTTTCATTCAGAAAGTCTAACTTTTGTTTCTACAGTTGCAATTCAATGGGTAAAGCATTTTCTTCTTCGATTCGCATTCTCAATGCAGCATTGCGGCTCAGTTATAAGTAATAAGGCAAATTCAAACCGCTTTACACATACAAGTGAATTCACGAACGTAAATGACAATTTGAATACATATGCCCACCAAAAAATTTGAACCTGATCTAAGGTTGTAAGGAGTATCAGTTGGAATATGAATGTATGCTGAAATATCCCCAATAGCGGAGCTTTGAACCCCCAAAACCTCCCCCTCCCTGCGCACGGGCCTGAGTAACATAAACAAATATAAAACTTTATTGAAAATAGAGTCCTAGCAACTATGGTTATCGACTCGTCTTACAATACTATTAGAAATGATATACAAGGTGGCGCAAAAGTAAGCTTCCGATGTTCAGCATATCGGTTGTGGCACGTGCAGTGTGTGCTGTTGCACCGTCTTGTTGGAACCACATGTTTTCCAATCCCAATTCATCAAGTTGCGGCAAAAAGAACTCGTTGATCATTGCTCTGTAGCGCTCACCATTCACAGTAACCGTTTGGCCCCGACCGATTATTGGTCAAATAAATAGTCAGCAATATTCCGCGTTCTGGAGCAGTGTAGCGTAACATTGTTTATTAACGTGTATTTCGCATGTGTTTACTACACAAATGTCAAAACAGAACTGACTTTAGGGGCCAATCGCAAAATTTATAGCATTTTCTGATAGGAGGATTACTTTTGCGCAGTAACCGTTTTTCACCGACCGATTATTGGTCAAATAAATAGTCAACAATATTCCGCGTTCTGGAGCAGTGTAGCGTAACATTGTTTATTAGCGTGTATTTTGGCATGTGTTTACTACACAAATGTCAAAACAGAACTGACTTTAGAGGCCAATCGCAAAATTTATAGCATTTTCTGATAGGAGGAATACTTTTGCGCCACCCTGTACAAATGTGTGGTATATTTATTATTGTATCAGTACTTCGCCTGTTTAGTCGACGCATTCATTCATGAAATGGGAGAGGACGTTTGTTTGGGTTATACTGATGCTGACAGTAATTTGCCAGATATGAATCCGCAACGCTCGGATTCAAACCCCTTGCGCCGCCAGCCCTACTGTTGTGGTAGTAACTATCCCGGATAGGTGGACGAGGCATGCCTACCTCGAAACTCACAGGGTCGGTAGTCCTAAGTGCTGTGTTCTGGCAAGCTCGCAACTTCTTTCAATGTGTATCAGCTACCTTCGGCAAATATATTGGCGACGCTTAGCTCAGAACTGGCTGACCAGCCTAGTACGTTGTCAACAGCGTTTCTGTGTCTTTTGTTCAAGTACTGCCAACCAGTCACTTGGCGATTTTGTTGCGGCTTTGGACTTTGATCCGAATTACGGTTGAATGAGATTATAAGGTGATGAACAGTTGGCATATAGATAGATAATAGTTGAGGATTTCACTGCAACCAATAGGTCTATTATACCCTCGTCTCTTCACACCACCTCATCCAAGCCGACCTCCCTCAGGAGGGTAATTATTTCCGTTGGCTTAAGGGTTTGAATGTGTTTGTGCTCTGGCCATGGTGATCCCAGGTATTTGTAGCATGTTAAAACGATGTGCTCCGCAGCCTCCGCCATTGTGTGACAGAATCGTTGTGCAAGTGGCTGTTGAGTCTGCAATTACCTGTAACAATATTAGTAAACATTTAAGTTTAACCTTAGAGAGGCTTATTATCGCTCTGCAGCGGGAGGTGTTATACTCCCCCAGGAACAGTTTTGATTGGCAGATGCCTGGCATGTTGCGCTAATAGTCCTTCTTTTTCTCTTCCTATGCACTTATCAAGCATTCCCTAATTATCTGAGGACCCACTGGCAATATTGGTTCAGGCCCGACTCCTATACTAACAACAATCTATTGTAGGTTCCAAGGTGAATTAGTGCGGCTTGACTGTCGCTACGTAAAGCGATCCTCTCATTGATATATTACGCTGCTGATTAAGCTCGGCACATTGGTATATAGCGTATGCTTCCGCTACAAAGATGCTCGAGTAAATTGCCAGAGGTGCTGAGATCTCAGTTCTGGGGCCGAATATCCGTCACAATTGTGTGGAAGCGGTGTATGGTGTCAATTCAGGACTGTTTCTACGTTAACTTGTCTCCCAATTAGACTTTGCATCTTTTTCGAAAATAATCTGTTGGTAGCTGAGATATTGGAAATGTTTCCTTCAGTTTCACGATGTTTGCCTCAACCTTCCTTGCCGATGTTCAGGAGGGTTCTCCTGGCCGGCTACTCTATGGCCATGTGTAGCGGAGGTAGATCAAGAAAGGCCTCCTTAGCAGTGGTGGGACATGTACGCATTGCCTATGTAATGCACACGCACGCCAACCGCTGATTCTTGGTTAGTGATTGGCTCTCTCGAGAGAGTGCTATTCTTGAAGCCCACGCTACCGAGCCATAGGTAATAAAGAATTTGACTATCATGGTGTGCATCCATCACAAGATATGCGGTCTAGACCCCCACGTTTTGCCCGGTATGCGTTTGCAAACCATGATGAAGCTTGTCGCCCTAGCTGACAAAATGTTGCTTTTCTAAAAGGTTGTTGTCGAAGTTCACTTCAGCCACATATTCTAGGGACATGTCCTGTAGGGTTATTTTTCTTAGTCCTGGTAGGGTTCTCCTCCTGGAAAAAGAGATTATGGCCGTTTTTGTGGGGTGTATATTTAGCCCAATACTGGCACGCCATCTCCTTTTCAGCGTTAATGCTCTTTGTATGATATCACAAAGGGTGTTCTCGAACTTGTCACGTGCAATTACAACGATGTCATCTACGTAGCCTTGACATCGGATGCCATTGTCGGAAAGGATTTGCAGGAGCTCATCTACTACTAGACTCCAATGGAGGGGTGAGGCCCTGCAGCTTCAGTGCAACGCATCAGTGATTATATTGTTCACCCTTTCCACCCTATACTTGTGCTTCTATTGCCTATCTTGAGGCTATCTATGTTTGCCTCGATTATACCATTGCTCTTGCTCCAGTCCTGGGATTTCTTCTTGGGACTGACTTCATAGGCACCACCCCAGCTCAAACCGGATGATCCATTTCGATTCCAGATTTTCAGCCTGGTTATTGCCAAGAGTTATGTCCAGGACCTCCTCCCTTGCTCTGATGACAAACGACGGTAGATCTTTGCTGATTATATATTCAAGTAGAGACTCACCTCTAGCGTTTGTGTCCCTACTCTTCATTGTAGGCCACTGGTTGGTGCAAGCTGTCCCCCGGGATGTAGGCCGCCGCGAATACGATGTCCACCTCCACCGTTGTTTTCACTGCTATCGGATCTTGATTTAAAAACTCTGTAATGCAAAAGTTTTTAATGTTCTCTTTTAGCACTACACACGTTCTATGTCTCTCCTGAGAGAGATTCCAAATTACCTACTTTCTTTCAGTCCTCTAACCTGATATATCTAAACTTCCACTTATATCTCGACTCCTTGTCTATCCCAAAGTTTAGCCGTAGTCCCGCATGGTCTACACTGACTGTGATAGGGCGTGATCTTTTTGTATTCAGACCTTCGTTTTGGACCTGTAGTAATCCGCTCACGTATGCATATGGGGGGCATATAGACACATTGTGTGTCGGCTATATATCATCCGCTATTCTAGTACTGAGTTTTGGACCGTTCTAACCCTCTAGTTTCTGAGCTGCTTTGTCGTCCTGGCCCATAATAATGTCTTGCATGTGATGACCCGCTCCTGTTTCCAGTTGTGTGTCCGGGCGATTTGTTCTGCTCCGCTCCGCCATCGAGTCTGCCTTTGTCTTGATCCGCTGATGCGGATTGCCCAGCAGCTTCATCTGGTTGTACGGCCTTGATCTGGCCTCTCTCGCTGACATTCCTTTTTCAAGATTTCGGTACCATTTCACCCCCGACTGGTGCAAACTTGGGCGGTCTTCCCCTGTTTAGCCTTCTGGCTGGCTGCTTAGTTTTTTCCGGGGTTTTATTCCTCTCCTCTTGGTGGGGACCTACTTGTAGTGCGGTGATTACAACGACAACTCTCTGGCGTCGCTTCTGCTCAAGGACCGTTCCTCTGATCTGAGTGCCTTCTCGTGGCCGGTACCTCCGAGGTGTTCGTCTCTACTGATGGAGATCTTGTGCATGTTACCATTTCCAACTTTTTCATTGGATATTGATGGTAGCTTAATGACATTGGAATATATATCTAATTCATCGGAGCACATCTCATCAATTAATAGTATCCATAAAACAGCTCCTTGAAGCGGGGTTACTCCTTACTATATTGCTCCATCCGGATGTTGAACCTTTGCCCGGACCAATAGATTAGATCTGCGTCAAACGTTCACATTATTTGATGAACTTTCTTCCAAACTTAATTGCCATATCCCGATCCTATCCGGTTGTTTCGCCTCTCGAGACCTGGCACTGGTAGGCTTAACTCCTAATGTTTTGCGCACCCCAGTTTTTTCTAGCTCACGTTCGGTTTTCCAATCCAGGGCCTGTCTACTTTTTCCTCGCTTATTTAATTTATGCGCATTTAATTTACCTTGATCAATTGCCGAAAAAAAGCTCAGCTAGCCCTAGGTAAAATTTATGGCATTTCCTACCTGGGCATTCAATGTTTATGGATTCTTTTCTATATTAACAGCTATTTTTGACATTTTATTTATTTATCAATGAAGCTTGTTTTTTAGTTGTTTAAAACTGTATTTATTACATTAGCATGCTTCACTCGTACTCAATAATGTGATCGGCCCTACTATGGTGACAGAATCGACATGCACCATCTGTTTGTCGATTTCAAAGCGGCTTTCCGTAGCACGAAAATTAGTTAGTCAACTTATGTGACTATAGGACCGACATAGCAAAACCAACAGGTCAGTCAGAGTTGGGAATGACCTGTCTGAACTATTGGAAACCAAACGAGGCTTCGTTATTGTGTGACTTGTTTAACTTGAAGCATGGTACACTCTGTCAATTGCACTTATGTGCGGATGCTATAGACATTTCATCTTCCCCTAGCCTGAATAAAAAAACGAAGCAAGTTGCCTGAGTTTGGCAGCCACATCACTGCTGATAGTTAAGAATTTCAAACTGTGAGAGACTTCGTCTATTTATAAACTAGAGTTAGCACCGAAAATAATATCAGTTGAGAAATTCAATGAAGAATAACTGTTGCCAACGAGTACTACATTTTGGACTGATTGGGCACCTGATAAGTACATTTCTCTCTCGAAGAACAAAGACCACGCTCTATAAGTATCGCATCATACCTGCGTTGAAGTATGTACGGTTTAGAAAAGCGGATAGTGCCGAAAAAAAGAGTGGCCTCTGGAGTTTTCTGTTCTCTCGAAAGATTTATGGTCCCTCTCATGACGCCAACATACAGTATCCGTATGCAGATTTGACCATAGTTCATCGAATCAAAGCCCAAAAGATCCGTTGGCTTGTGGTGTTACCAGAATGGACAAAGAAGATCCGACTCAGAAGATTGTCCTATCTGCACCCAAATCCGGCACCTAGGCAGTTAAGCGTCGTACTCGTAATGATGATGAGATACAAGCGCGCTCTTTAATGTGCTAAACTTGCTAGATCTTTAAGATTGCAAGCTCGAAAATGCTCAAAAAGTTTTGGAAATAGATTTTAATAAAATTTGTTTTTTACTTACAAATAGAAGTTCAGTTTACAAATAAGATTCCCAAGTGAAAATGAAGTTTGAGTTTTTTTTCACAAACAAAAAGGGCAAAATCATGAGTTTACAAAGCATTTCTTACTCCAAGTTTTAGAGATTTTACTAATATGTAGACTTAAACCAGTGTCTTCGAAAATTAGCCACGCACACAATGTCACTCTATTTGTATGGATTAGCTCACAACGGAAGAATAAAGCATTCACTTTAAAAAAGCACGATGGTGTGTTTGTACATATGGATAACCAAAATCGTGAGAATACCAACGCAAAAAAGCTCGTGTTCCCAACGTCTTCTATGGTTGAACGTCACAACTGACAGCCAGCAAATATGGTAAGAAGCCTCTACTGACGAATTCACATAATGAAAATCCAGTACACATTAGAACAGTGAACGACAAGTCCAATTGCCACTCTGGCAGCAAAAATAAAAAGAAAAAACGAGGAGAAACTAAAAAATATATTTAAAAAAGATCCTACGCAAATGAATATATATAAAAGTGAAATTATTATTAAAGGATTAGCGCAAATAATAAAAGAGCAACAAATTATTAATGAAAATCACCGCAAACTGCCGCAAATCAAAACGGAAATGGACGAATGAAAAAATAAGCCAAAATACGCCACAAACTCTGTGCTACTGATATTTAAAAAGATTGCGCTGCTACGATTTAAGTTATGGGTTGAATTGAATGTGGGACGTGAACTTGCAAAAGGACATACACGCGCTTGCAAACATATAAAATGTGTATTTTGTGCGTGGGAGAAGAAAGTAGAATAATCTAAAATCACAAAACGAATTGAAGCAGCTGCATGAGACTATAGTAAATAAGTAAAACTTAGCTTAAGAAGCTAAAATGCAGCAGCGGCTGATTGACAATTCTGCGCTGACAACGCAGAGACCAAAAGACGCCAGTCGAGAAGGGGTTATATTTGTATAGAACAAACATATACATACACATATCCGAGTTACAAACGTTTGAGAAGTTGTAATTAAAAATATCAAACAGGCAAAGTGTGGCCACTCCTACTACTACTCTTATAACTGTGATAACGTTGAAAGCAAAGCAAATATGTATGCAACAAGGAAATGCTCTAAAACTCTTATGCACTGACAAGCGGTGTGGTGGGGCGTATGAGTAACTAAAATGCAAAGTAAACCAAAAAGCAAAATTAATTTAAATAAAAAAAAAGGTTCGAAAATAATGCAACAACAAAAATAATAAAAACACCAACAAAGCTTTAATGTACAACAATGGAAAATTGTTGTTTATAAATGTGTTTGTATGTGCGGGCAAACGAAGTGGTGGTGGTATAACAGTGCGTTTACATGAGTTTGTGTGCATACGAACATGTTCTGAGAAAATGAGACCAATGACCATAAAAGCATGTCCTGCATTTAAAACAAAACATGTATACATGCACGCATATACATATATGTATGTAAGCATATAAATATGTATGCATATATGTAGTTTGTAGAAATTTGCCGAAAGACTCAAGTAAACACCACAATATGTTGTAGCTAAATATAATTGATTAGTTATAGCAGTGCTTTAGATGTAAACAAAACACCAATTTACTAGAAAATATATGTATATACATGTTCTGTACATCTATACACGAAACTGTTAATTTGTTTAAAAAATTAAGTAAGAAATTAAAGCATTAATTTTTGTGAAAACTTTGAAAAACACGTGAAAGCGGCTAAAACTTGAAAATCATAATTTGATCCACCAACAATAAAGTTCCAGAACAGGAGAGGAATATATTTGTTTAATAAGTTACTTATATATACATGCATATACGCCTACATTCCTTGTACTGAAGACGAAACAACTTGAAACAACAAAACAGAATATGAAAATTAATATTGCAGCAAAAGTACTTGGCAATAAAAACAAAGTCATATACTAATATAACAAAAAACTAAAAAATTAGTTCGAAATCAACGTAAAACGCGTTAATTCTAAGTATAAAAAACCTAAAATTTAAATCAAGGGCTATAATCCCTTTAAAAAATAACAGAATTTATATACCCACGTGTAAAGAATTTTCATTAACGAATAGCTATTACAAGCATTTAGGGAATTTAGTACACACACATATATAGTGTGAAAGCTAGTAAGTAATAGTAAATAAAAAGTGTTAAAAAAATTAAAAAAGTATATATAAATATTGTAGCGAATACCTACGTTGAGCATATACAACCTTGTTAACCCGCAGCACACGACAACACATCCTTACATACAAACTTGCACAAGTTAAAGTCGACTACTGACGCAAATACAGTCCAAATTATAAAAATTAATACAAATATACATAGCTATATTGAATAGAACAAAGAATTATATTATAAAATTAATAAATAATAAATAAAAATATATATTAAATAAATTCATGAACAACAAAAAATAGTGTCACCAAGCAATTTTCGCTCCCGGGCGCCTCACAAAGCCTAACATATGGCCGGTATGGCAGCGGCAAAAGCGCTCTTAAATGCACATGCGATGCTAATTAAAATATAAACAAATATACGCAGAACAATTGTGAAAAAAATAAAACTTAAAGAGAGTAAATAATCCGTTTTGCATTGCTTATGTGTTAGGTGCTGAAAGAGCGATAAGCAACAAACGCCTAAAAAGCCAGTAATATTTATCGTGTTAGAAATAAAAAGTTACAGCTTTATAAAAACAAAGAAAAGTATTTACTTTTTGCTCAATACACATACGGAAGGCAATGTCAAAAACAGCTGAGTGTTTTTTGTGATAAAATAACAAACGGAGTTGTTGGTACTACATAAATTTGCTTACTTTGCATATATGATGGTATGCGTGATTGTTATTTTCCTAACGAAGTGAACTTGAATCCAAAGCACAAGCCAAAAAAGCTTTAAAAAGAGCTTTAAAACATACACGTTTAAACTGTATTCTTATTGCACAATATTAAAATATTCACTATAGCGCACTTCAAACTGTACGCTATAAACCTGAAAATTTTGTTATTGTTAAAACAAAAAAGTAACAACAAAACCTTTTGCCTAAACTGCAAGCAACAATTAACCGTTGTAAATTAAATAGTCTCCCACCAACAGCCGATAAAGCAAGTCAATCAATAACTCAACAAATAATGCAATGAATACATATAAATCAAACAAAAAATAAGAAATTATAATAATTATAAATTAATAATTGTGTAATGACTCTAATTCCCACCCACATATCTAAAAAAACAAAAAGAATAACGCGCTCTGCATATTTTCCCCTATATTCGGCACACTATAAAGACGACTACGGTTTAAATAGCAAAGAAAATCGCCTCGACGCGTTATAATTGAATATGTCCCATATACCCGACGACGCTAGCAGCATGAGTGATGACGTTTTTGAAGATCCCGAAATTACTCAACGTCGCTTTGATGAGACGACCGCTCATTACCGCACCGATTATAGCAGCGTTGCTGGCGGTAGTGGTCTACATACTGGCGCCGGCGCTAGCTGTAATAATGCATACAGTACTGGTTATCCTGGATATCGTCCACCGGTGAAAGCCTTGCAGATGTATGCACTCGAAGATGCGGTATTTCATGATGTTGGCGTTGATGAGGCATATGAAGATGGTTGGCGTTCCTATCGTTATGATGAAGTGGGCATGTATAATCCACCGCCCCAACAGCCATTCGATGATACAATTAATCACAAGGTAGCGATTTCTAAGAACTTCAAAACAAATTGAATAGAAATAAAAACTGCGACTTGAGCTTGAGATTAAGTTGATTATCAAGATGTTTATCCGTCCTCGAATGTTGTTTATCGAACCAAGCCAATCGCTTCCAAAATTCAAACCAGGAAACATCACACAATCTTTTGTGAAATCTCAGGTATAGTTCTCCGTCATTATTGCGGGATCAACCTTTGAAATGCCGCATATACTGATTGGGACTTATCAGAGTAGCTTAAGACTTGGTAAATCCACCGTCAACCAGATTTTTACAATACGCCAAATCTTGGAAAAACCCGTTGAGAAAAAAGATTACACACATCACTTCTTTATTGATTTTAAAGCCGCGCTCTCGGTAGCACGAACAGGAGCATAAAGGCCTCTATGTCTGAATTGGCTTCCCCGCAAAACTTACACGGCTGTGCAAAATGACACTAAGCAACACCACAAGCTTAGCCAGAATTGGGAAGGATGTCTCCGAGCCGTTCGAAACTAAACGAGGTTACAGACAGAAAATAATACAAGCAACCTTTAACAATATTTTAAAAAGCGTGCGGACGACGTTGATTTGGTCTTAGCAACCGCGCCGTAATTTCTACTTACTCCAAACTATAAAAAGAAGCGAAAAAATAGGTTTGGTGATGAACGAGAATAAAACGAAGTCTGGCAACTACGCCACTGGTGGCAGCCAACAATAATGCATTGGCACAAACAGAAATCCAACGAAGAATCACTCTTGCATATCGGCACCTGTCGATGGTAGCAGGGGAAGAAGGAGACCACTACTCCGTTGGAGACACCTATGGTGTTTCAGAAAGAGAAACCATTTTCAAATCCCCTTTTCCTAGTAATGCGGAAACGACCAAGATTTGATATGTACAAATCCTTTTGTCATAGGTTGTTTTCGAAGATTTGACGAATTGTAAAAATCTGAGTGGTACCTCGTCATAGTCAGATGCCTTCGACTGAGAATCACATTATCTGGCTTGTTGCTCACTTCCTCCGATTAAAAATGCTAGTTCTAAGTACTATCTGAAAATCGGTTACCAGCGTTACCCATTCTCAAAAGAGTCTGACCCAATTTTTTGGATAAGATATTCGGGCGTTAACAGGTACTTGTTCAATGTCGCGAGTTAGTACCAATCAAAACTAAGGGATTGATCTTTAGTAAAAAAATAATTTCTATCAACTTCAATATAAATCTTATAAGTTGGGGGAAATTAAATCATATCACAATAAAGGTACTATTCGCGGGTACTTTTAAACATGTATTTCCCAGTATGCAAAAAGCTAATCGTTTGAATAAACCTGGTACGTGTTTTCAGACTGAGGGAGAACTTTATTTACTCCATTTTTGTGCTCTCAGAAGTCAAAGCACGGAGTGCGGAATGGTTCTACTATAACCTTTGATTACTTCTGACTAATACGATATCACGATTATTTGTTTGTAAGGCGAATCCACCTAGTCAAAGAAAATATGTGGTGAAAAAATTGCTAGCATTAGCTTATTAAGTCTTGATCATTTGAATAGAAACTCATATTAATGAGTTAAGTAAGCATCTTTAGCAGTTAATTAAAAAAAATTGTTCCAAAGATATTTATTCCTTGTTCTTGGTAGACAATACTTCTTGGCGATTCCGGTGTAGGTAAAACCTCTTTCCTGGTAAAGTACAATACAGGCGAATTCCGTTTGGGTTCCTTCTCAGCCACAGTGGGCATTGCATTAACGGTAAGTGAATAAAATTTTCTTAAGAAGTGCTAATTGACGTGTTAGACTTAAGCACTGTTGGTATTTTCTTCACATTATAATGGGTGATGCTTTGCTAGAATAGCAATGACATTAGCCAATGTGAATTCATAAGGAACAATTCAACACATATAAAGAGATAGACTGCCATTTACAGGTCGATTCTGAGCGTAACCGGTAGTTTTGTACCTGGTACCGAAAATAGTAACGATCGGCAATGCAGTTCAAAGCAACAAAGTCAAAAACAAATAATGCACAATAGAGAATAAATTGAAAATGCAGCGAAACTTCGCGTAAAAAAGTGCTAATTAATTAATAATACATTTTTGTTAACTACACCTTTTACAAGTGTACTTCAGAATCTGTAAAATGTACTTCAGAATAGTCCGTTGTACTTCAGAAATTGTAAAATGTATTTCAGAATAGTCAGTTGTACTTCAGAAATCTTAAAATGTAAATCAGAACAGTCAATTGTACTTCAGAAATCGTAAATTGTAATTTAGAGACTGTAAAATGTGCTTCAGATTAATCAATTATAATTAGTTAATTTTGAGTGCTAAGTGACTTGATACACAGTAGAAATTAAAACGCAAACACCTTTTAAGTCACTTAATGATTTTGCAATTTATTATTACACAAATAATAATAACAATACAATTGTTTCGGCACTCGCGTAGTGCCTTCTTCAGCTGATAGCGTTCAACTAGCCATTGTCTAACATAAAACAATAAACAAACAAAGAGAAAAACTGCAGTAATCCCACAACTACATTAACAAAAAATATTTAAGTTTATCGGAAAGCTGCAAAAAGACTTGAGTACAGTGGACCAATATCCCTATTAACAGCAACCTTTTTATTTACATAAATATGTAGGGATTCTAAGATATTTAATTTATTACTATTTGATTCAGATTTAATTAATTTGAAATCGTCTTCACTTATAGCATGTTTATTCTCAAGAGCATGTTCGGCTATTCCGCTTTTCGGTTCGATGTTCCTAATATATTTGAAATGCTCGTTCATCCTTGTGCGTATTGTGCGCGTTGACTGGCCTATGTATTTTGCCCCGCATATCTCTCCGTCGTCATTAAAATTAGAGCACGTCACTGAATAAACCCCTGGTTTATCCAAGCTGTGACACTTGTCTTTCGTCGATTTTAGCAAGGATTTCAAGTTATTATTACTCTTTGGGACAACTCTTACGTTTGTTTTATTAAGCAGTTTTTTAATATATTTAAAATAATGTTCATCATACGTCACGCTGCAAAACCGATATTCCTCTTTCTTTTTTCCCACTGTATCGAAGAATGAACTGCAATCTCTTCTTACTTTTTTATTTTGGTGTTTCCTTATTAGTTGTTGGATGCTGTTGGGGCAATACCCATTAACTTCAGCGATGCCAATTATTTTCTCTGTCTCTCTTTCAAATGCGCTGCTGCTGAGCGGAAAATTTACAAGACGATGAGCCATAGAGTTAAAAGCCGCTAGTTTGTGGGAGTAGTGATGGTTTGATTCAATAGGGATGAAACGATCAGTCGTTGTTGGTTTTCGATAAATATCGAATTCGATAACGCCATTATTCTTATGTATTAGTTTTAGATCAAGAAAAGGTAATTCCCTATTTTCTTCACATTCATAAGTGAACTGGATCGCACCATTAACTGAATTAAATAAATTAAGCGTGTCTTCTATTTTGTCTTTATCAATAATGACCACGCAATCATCCACGTATCGACAATAGAATCGTGGGAACAAAGAACTTTCAATCAATCGGGTTTCGATAGTATTCATATATAAATTGTATAAAAATGGACTTATATTCAGACCCATAGGCAATCCTTCAGTTTTTTCAAAAAACTCCCCTCTGAACTGGAAGTATGATTGATTGACACATAATAAAGTTAAATCAAATAAGGCATTGGCGACCGTCGGATTTAGATTTTGCTTATCGAGCCAAAAGCATAGAGCGTCCAAAGCGCACTTTTTTGGTACGCTGGAAAAATACGAACTGATATCGAATGACGCAAAACATTCGTTCGTGGTTGAGCAAAGACTTCAACAAGCTTGAGAGCTTTGACAATTTTTCCATTAAAAATTCAATTCAATTCAATTCAATTCAATTTTATTAAGTCTATGCTTTTTATAAATCTTACAGACTAGCAATGTAAAACTTACAGACTAGGGAAACAAATCTTACAGACTAAAAAGATACATGAAAGATACATTAAGAATAATATGAAGCTAGTTTAGAACCAAAACATTTCCTCGATAGTGCGAAATCCAGATCAAGACTACAAAAAATTTTATTAAATTCTGCGAGAGCCCTCGAGATTGGATCAAAATTAAAATAATTAGCTCGAAATATCGTGACATTAAACGGATAATGCGCGCGGAGAGCTCTGCGCGGGACATTCAAATTAAATTGTGCTAGGAGTTCCGGACAATTAACCAAACCACAGATTAGATCATATATAAACATCAGAGTTTGAATAGAACGCCTGGACGCCAGTGACTTCATGCTTATGAGGGCACAACGGGCACCATATGATGGTAATGGATCAGTGAAGCGAAGAGGTTGAAGAGCAAATCTGCTAAAACTTCTTTGTACTCTTTCAATTCTCTGAGAATGAACAGCTTAAATCGGATTCCAGATTATCGATGCATATTCTAATTTCGAGCGCACTAAGCAATCATATAAAGTTTTCCTAGTGTATGGATCTTTGAAATCTTTGGCATAACGGCGCAAAAACGCCAAGTTACAATAAGCCTTGGGTAAGATAAAACTTATGTGATTTGAGAATGTAAAGCCTGAGTCAAACATTACTCCAAGATCAACAAACTCACTAACAGTAGAAAGGTTGTCATCAAAAAGTTTATAAGAAGACATATGGATATTGATGGTTTTCGAAAGCTTCATATGGAAGCATTTTTTAATATGAAGGCGTAAATTATTAATAATACTCCAGTTGGCTAAGTTGTTAAGATCGTCCTGAAGCAGGACAACATCCGAGACGTTTGCTATGGTTCTGAAAATCTTTAAGTCATCAGCATATAGCAGATATTTCGAGTTTCTAAAACAAGATCCTATATCATTAATAAATAGAAGAAATAGAATAGGTCCGCGAATACTACCCTGAGGAACCCAAGAAGTGGCTACGAAATAATAAGACTTTGTGTTCTCAATTTCCACAAAAGAGATTCTGTTGCTGAGATAGGATCTAATCAAGCATAAAAAAGTAGAATGGAAACCCATTTTTTCGAGCTTGTACAATAGTATACTATGGGTAACAGTATCAAAAGCCTTAGCAAAGTCTGTATAGATAACATCTACTTGTCGGCCAATCCTAAATGAAGAAACACAAAATTGTGAAAAAGTTGCGAGGTTAGTAACCGTGGATCGACCACTAATAAAACCATGTTGACACTCATCAATGGAACCTTTTATTGCAAACAATAACTTCTCTTTTACTACTTTCTCGAAAAGTTTCGAGCAGTTAGAGAGTTTCGAGATCGGTCTATAATTAGCTACATTATTCTTGTTGCCAGATTTAAAGATTGGAGTGATAGAGGCTATTTTCCATCGGTCAATAAACTTACCACTCAGTAGTGAGAAATTAAAAATATAATACAGAGGTTTGCAAAAAGACATACAGCATTTCTTCAATATAAATGACGAGAGTCCGTCAGGATCGCATTTTAATGAAGTTTTGAGGGCAGCAATACCATTGATTACGTCAGTTTCCGAGACTGACACGGACCCAAAACAGACCGTTTTAGCAACATCGACACAGAAACTAAATTTGGAACAAAATTTGATTTGAAAAAATCAGCAAACAAGTTAACAGAATCCAGTAGACATTCAGAGGATACACCGCAATAAGTCACACAAACCGGAATATTAGAACAACCCTTCTTAGAACGGATATATTTCCAGAAAGCTTTAGGGTTTTCCTTCAACTCATTTTCATATCTAGAAATATATTCTTTGTATAAAAATTTATCAAGCACATTAAAATCTTTACTATATCTCATATAATTTTCTTTATGGAGGATATTATTTTAAGCTTTATAAAGTTTAAAATGTTTGTTCCTAAGATTTTTCAATTTCTTGAGGCGCTTGGTATACCATGGAAGTTTATGCTTTCGCTCAAGTAGTAAAGAAAGATTACACTGGATCACAAATTCCAACTTTTTTTCTGCACCAGAGACGCCATAGTGAAATTCCTATGTAAAATCACCTCCTAATTCCGAAAATCAAGGTTATTTTTACTTGAATGGTACCGTTTTTGAGATATTTACGATTTACCGTTATTTCAAAAAACAAAAAAGATGGCTCCACTTAATCGTGTATATCTCAAGAACAAACTGAGCTCTTCCAAGACGGTTTGAAAAATTTGAAAGCTTATAAAATTTACTATAATCAGTACATACAACACTTTTTGCTAGGTCCTGCAGATTCAAACATATTGAACAATCATTACGGATTTTTTAAATTTTTTTTGTAAAAATATAAAAAAATTTGTACTTTGCGAGGAAGCATCTCGAAAACTTTTTGTTTTTTTGCAGATATTTTTTCCCCCCTCTAAGCTCTGTTTTATTACAAAAAATAAATAAAATAAAAATAAGCTATCAGTGAACAAAATCGATGAACTAATACAAAAGTTATAAGCATTCAAGTAAATATATCCATTTAATACTTAAGTACCCTACAAATAATAGCATATGTACAGGGTGTTTTTTTTACAGGTTTGTTTTTTGAATAGAGATAAAACTGGCATTTTGTGGTCAAATCTGGCAACTCTAATGTCATTTATGTTCAGTTTGGTTTGCCATTTCATCATGAACAGGTTGACAAAAGAACAACGCTTGCAAATCGTGCAAATTTATTTCGAAAATAATGGTTCAGTTCGCGAAGTTTACCGTGAGCTCCGTCCATTTTATGGTCGACATAATCGTCCATCAGAGCAATTAATTCGGTTAACCATGGATCGTTTTCGCACTACGTTTACTCTATGTGATAATACGCATCCGCAGAGACGTCGAACAGTGCGCACCGAAGAAACAATTGCCGCTGTAGAGCAAAGTGTTGAAGAGGACCCGAATGAATCGATTCGCCACCGTGCACAGCAATTGGAGCTTTGTCCATCAACTTTATGGAAGATTTTGCGCAAAGATCTTGGCTTGCGACCTTACAAGATCCAGCTTGTGCAAGAATTAAAGCCGCGAGACCATGCAATGCGTCGTGATTTTGGTGTATGGGCCGAAAATGAGATTGATTTCGATTCTGATTTTCATCGCAAAATTTTGTTCAGTGATGAGGCTCATTTTTGGTTGAATGGCTACGTCAACAAGCAAAATTGCCGCATTTAGAGTGAAGAGAATCCACATGAAACCCTTGAAACGCCATTACATCCACAAAAACTGACTGTTTGGTGTGCTCTATGGGCTGGTGGAGTCAATGGGCCATACTTCTTCCGCAATAATGCTGGAGAGGCAGCTACCGTTAATGGAGACCGGTATAGAGCCATGATAACCGACTATTTTGTTCCCGAATTGGATGGCATGAATGTGGATGAGTTGTGGTTCCAACAAGACGGCGCTACATGCCACACAGCGCACGTCACAATCGATTTATTGAAGGAAACATTCGATGAGCGCATAATTTCGCGGAATGGACCTGTCAATTGGCCACCAAGGTCGTGTGATTTGACACCATTGGATTATTTTCTTTGGGGATATGTGAAGTCGCTCGTCTACACCAACAAACCAGAAACGTTAGGGGAATTGGAAGCCAACATTCGTGGCGTTATTGCCGACATACGGCCCCATATGCTCGAAAAAGTGGTTGAAAATTGGACCTGTAGAATTGGCTTTATTCGAGCCAGCCGCGGCGGCCACATGCCCGAAATCATATTTAAACATTAATGGCATAAAATTATCCTTCCAATAAAGCCAAATTGATGGACCTTAAAACGATTTTCTTGTGTTTTATTTCAATTCGAAGTTCTATACCCCTAAAAAAAACACCCTTTACATATGGTTCTGTCTTAACTCTATGATCTTATTTTATAATTGAAAAAGTTATGTGTCTTGTTTTGACGCTTATTTAGATTAGGATCGGTTTCTCTTATGAGAAACCAACAGTAGTCGCCCATCATATCGACATCCCAGAATCCTTGATACAGACTTTCAATCACTTTCATTTGCTGGTGAAACCTTTCGCCATGCTCGTCACTTTCGTCGCCAAGATTTTGCGGGAAAAAATTTAAGTGGGAGTGTAAGAAATGAATTTTTAAAGACATATTTACTTCTGAAAGAAAATAAAAAAGTAAATTAGATAAATACATAAGTGACACATTAGTATATAATTTTCTTAGGCTGGATTTATCTTTCAATTCAGAACAAATTTTTTGTTTATATTTTTCCCGTTCTTGTTTGTTCGGAACTGGACGATGAATTCAGATTTATAGCTATATATTCTCATGTAAATTTATGTAATATATAATTTATTATAATATGTTTTTTTATTTACCCATTTCCGCATAGTTTTTGATTAAGTCGTTCACTATCATCTCGTAGTTAGGACTTTTGTGTTTGCCTAAAAAAGAAGTAACGACCTTTTCAAAAGAATCCCACGCTGCTGCCTCCACTGGTGACAATAGTTCTTTGAAATGATTATTGGTCATCATTTTCCTTATTTTCGGTCCCACAAAAATCCCTTCCTTTATTTTTGCTTCTGAAATCTCTGGGAAGATTGTCTTCAAATGATGAAAAGCTTCGCCTTCTTTGTCCAAAGCCTTCACAAAGTTTTTGATAAGGCCGAGCTTGATGTGGAGCGGAGGTAGAATTATTTTTTCCTTCTTTATAAGTGGAGAGTATTTTATGTTATCTACCCCAACTTGAAACTCGATTCGTTCTGGCCAATCCTTTATGATGTAGTGGTCTTGACGAGCTCGGCTATCCCATTTGCATAGAAAGCAACAGTATTTTGTGTATCCACTTTGTAGACCACATAGCATTCCAACGACTTTAAGATCGGCACATATTTTCCAATCATGTTCTTCGTATTTGATTAACTTGAGCAATTTTTGCATTATCTCATATGTTTCCTTCGTATTTACTGCATGCGCGATCGGGATAGATGGCTTTTGGTTGCCAATATGCAATAATACGGCCTTTAAACTTAATTTATTGCCGTCTATGAACAATCGCCACTCTTTTGAATCATATGGTTCACCAAATTGTTTGAATAGACCAGCAATGTCTTTGCAGTAACAAACACTGTCCTCCTTCGTATAGTACTTGGAAAATTCTTCGTGACGAGTTCTATAATATGTTACCTTAACATCGGATGAAACAAATTTAAATTGTTGCATTCGAGAGGCGTGTAGTTCGGCCTTTTCCTTTGACAATTCCAAATCCCTTATCCAATCATTGAGTTGTGCTTGTGACAAAGAATTTCTTTCGTTTTCCGTTTGAAATTCAGTACAACATGATGCCGCGTAATCAGATACTACTGTTGACAATGAAACTGGAGCCGGAACTAAAGTTAAATTTGATTCTGGCAATGTCGCTTCTGTTGAAATTAGTTCTGGTAATGACACTGTAGATACGCTCGCATAGGTTACTTTTCTGGACTTTCCAACCCCAAGTACTTTTGTAGTACAAATATAGCAGTCCGTTGAATGGCAAGTTGGTTCCCTCCACTTCATTGGTGTAATAAATTTCACACGTCGCCTAAATAGATAGTTTCAGGAATTAGTCAGCTATGCATTAAAAGGGAACAAATTCCTAATTTTTACAACGTACCTTTTTGTTCCGGTTTCCGAAGAAATCAATTCGACTCGGCATGTGGTGCACACAGTGTTCGGTGTCCATGGTTTTTAGGCTCAATTCCAAAACACTTATAGTATGTAACTTTCAAAGGATTTGAAAACACGCGTCTCATACTTTTAACAATAAATTGACCGCAGATGAAACAGAACATATCTGGATCATTTGTACACTCAAACTCTCGCGCCCTTTTATTCATTTTTTATTTTAAGTAAATGACGGGTTACAAACTGCAATTATAAACTGAACAGTATCCGGCGAGCCTTGCAGATATTATGAAGGAACAAGGCGCATGTACTCTTATTTATACTTAGATCCAGTAAAAATTCAAGCCTACCTAAACAAAAAGGTTCCCTAGTTCTACAAAGAAAACACTACCTGCCTCAAAAATATGCTCTTGTTTAAAATGTACCTAGGTTTGAGAAAACGACACTAACAGCTTTTTGTATCTAATAACTTTTCGAAAATCTACCTGCTAACTAACTGATATACGAATACTAACACATATGTACCAGTAGGGTACTTAAGCATTAAATGGATATATTTACTTGAATGCTTATAACTTTTGTATTAGTTCATCGATTTTGTTCACTGATAGCTTATTTTTTTTGTAATAAAACAGAGCTTAGAGGGGGAAAAAATATCTGCAAAAAAGCAAAAAGTTTTCGAGATGCTTCCTCGCAAAGTACAAATTTTTTTATATTTTTACAAAAAAAAATTAAAAAATCCGTAATGATTGTTCAATATGTTTGAATCTGCAGGACCTAGCAAAAAGTGTTGTATGTACTGATTATAGTAAATTTTATAAGCTTTCAAATTTTTCAAACCGTTTTGGAAGAGATCAGTTTGTTCTTGAGATATACACGATTAAGTGGAGCCATCTTTTTTGTTTTTTGAAATAACGGTAAATCGTAAATATCTCAAAAACGGTACCATTCAAGTAAAAATAACCTTGGTTTTCGGAATTAGGAGGTGATTCTACATAGGAATTTCACTATGGCGTCTCTGGTGCATTTTGGCTGTAAACCAGTGTTATTAGTAAAGATTTCATTTATAATACTGTTACGTGCTGACCTTCGGGTGGGAGGCGCGAACTCACCCTGTTCCCCTCGCACCCTCGCGTTGCATGCCCCGCGGCCCCCGCAGTTGCGAAGCTGCAACCCAGTGGGGAAAAAACATATATATTTTAAATTACGAAAGGCTAAGTTGATTGCCGATGGCAAATTTACATCAGCGGCCTGCCTGACTCCCCTCTTACTATATCTGATGACAACTACTGCGGGGCGGTCCCCTTTCTACCACTCCCCTCCTGCACCTACAAGACGTCTCGGGTCAAGGGAAAAGGGTAGATATACTGCTGCTCAAGCGGATATGTCACCGTTGCGTCTCCGGACCTGTAGCTTCCGAAGCTAACTCCGATGAAACCCTAGCCCTAGTAGTGGGAGGGTGTGAGACGACGCCGCTGTCTATGCAAACTTTATTGACTTTAGCAAAGCTTATACATGAGCAGTCCTAACCTTACTTTTGTTTCTGTGCTGTACGCTACTCTTGACGCGTCTATACGCGCCTGTGCCTATCGCACACTAACGCCCAATTACTGAGCAGACAAATTTTCCAAGGAGCGGTCGAAGCATATGGCCTCGCCGCTCTTTTCTTGAATCAAGAATACGTAATAGGATTTGCCCCTTCGATACATATATACATGAGTTGGGTGCGCATGCGCAGCCCTCTCCTAAACACACATTGCCGAGCTGCACTAACTGACTATCTTATGCTAAAAACCTGGTCTGGTCCGGTGCTGCCTGATTCGCCCTGTGGCCTTCTTCGTGCTGGCTTGTTGTGATGGTAGTAGTTCGCTCTATTGGTCCCGGTGGCCGTGGCGCCGTTGTATGTCGCGTTCGCTGTGGTGGCGGCGATGGAATAGTGCCGATACTCGAGGTGCCGTTGGCCCTTCGCAACTGGGGCTTGATGGCGATGCCGATGTGCGGAGTGGCTACCGGTATGACTGCGCCGCTGTACAACCTGTCGCCTCAAAACGGTAGCCGTGGCAGAGGCGCAATGAGGTAATTTGACGTGTTAGCGGTCGTAGCACTTGGCGCTTGGCTGCGCCGTGCCACCTGACGATCGTGATGGTAACTTTTTAGGCAGGGGCTGTGATGCGTGCCGTGATGTCCGTGGCGGTGCAATACTGGCGTGGCTGCGGCTCCACTGCGCACAATGGCCCCTCGTGGTAATGCTGTGGCGAGAGCCGTACATACGTATTCCTTCCGCGTTAGACTGTGGCCTTTACTTGCTGCTACGCTTGCCGTGATGTGCCACCGCCATGCGGCCTGGGCCTGAGTTTATACACCAGAATTATATTTCCTACATAAGAGAAAGATGATTGACGTGAGTCCTCTGCTTCTCACGCCTTTGCGATCACTTACCTTGTATTTTCTTTCGTCTCACTTTCAGATCGCAAATATCCAAGTGAGCCGACCCCGTGATATACTGCCAAGTTCTGGGGTGTTTATTCGTATTTGTCGATGGCTTCGATCCCGCGATGGACTGGGATTCCTGCGGCTCCTAATTTCCTTTCCTTTTTTTTTTCGCTGGTGGTCGCCTCGGCTGCCGGTGTTGAAAAGGACGGGAAGTTTCGCGGACCGGAAGAGTTGGCTGCGGTTGTGAATTGACATCTGTCAATTGCTGACGTGTCAAGAAAACGGAAGCGTTCCGAACGTGGGGTTGCCGGATGACGTTTTGGGGTATGGACCACAGGGTGACCGCAACAATACATAGGAAAACATCGAAGCATTCCTCAACACTTTTCGAGTGGAAGATTGATAGCCAAGCCACTTCTAACTATAATTTAGCATTTAGGGATTCAAAATCCGCATCACGAAAATTAAAACTAATATTGGGGATTGTGCTTGAACTTGAAAGAAAGTTAACAAACTCGAAGGAGAGAGAAAGTGGAACATGGTGCTTATCTGATTTGCAAATCGGGAATATGCATTCAGAGACTTCAAAGATTAAATTTTCATCAACAAAAACCAGATCCAAGATATTATGTAATGAATTGAAAAATGAATTAATTTGCGTGAGATTAATACCAAAGAGGCTATCAATTAAACTTATTTCATGCGAGCTATTCACATTTGTGGGCGTTAAAATACCGTTATTAAGAAAATTTAACTAGGTGATTTTACTCAAATTAAAGTCTCCTAGGATACAAAAATGACACACTTCATTTCCTTCATGGAGACTCATAATATTGCTTATATGAGCAGCATATAAAGAGTCAGGGCTAGACGGAGGTATGTAAGATACACAAAGGTATATTTTGCCAAGATTACCGAAAATGCAAACACATAACTGATCAAGGAGAGACTCATCATTATCCAGCTGGACTAAAGATGAGCGAAGCTTACGATTGACTGCGATTAAAACCCCGCCCCCTCTTAAGCAGTTAATCTTGAATGCGTCTCTATCCTTGCGATACAAATGAAAAAGATTAGGATCAAAAACTCAGCATCAGCAAAATTACTGTTTAGCCAGGTTTCAACAATTACATATACGCCAAATTCGCAACGAGAGGTGGATAGAAAAACTTCATTACCTTTTGTACGCATTCCCGATATGTTTTGATAATAAATATTTAAATTAAAATTGTTTATATTATAATCAGCACTAGAACTAATATTTAAGCCCCTCAATACTCCATTGGACCCAACTGACTGGCCTCCGCCATCAGCTGGCCCGCGCCGTTTTTGAACCAAAATTTGGAAACGAACTGGCATCAACAACCACTTTGAAATTAACATATCGCAGAGACATAGGATCAACACCATTCTTAACCAGTGGAATACAAACGATGGCATTTTCATTAATTCCAGTATGTCGAGATATATGCGCTTTCAATTTCTCAGAAGTAACAGAGGCAGAGAATGACGAAAGATGCGGCCATTCCCTTTTCGATACGGCGCTAATATCACTATTTGTGCCCGACCCAACAACTAAAGGTTGCGCACGTAAGCGAGAATTACGTTGAATGGCTCTGTTGTTGCCATTCTCCAAGACGGCATTATTAGAACTATTCGGCATAGTACCAATACCAGCTTCCGCATTAGCATCATTTAGAATTTTATTATTATTTTTCCGATTCTTACTTCTTCTATTTTGCACAGTTTCCCATCCATTTGTGTTACCACCAACTTCAGGCGAATTATCATTAGTAACTGAGGTAGGCGAATTAAGGTGCGAAGCAGGGGCAACAGGAATTGGCGTTGCAGATGAAGTTGTAGCAGCAGCACCAGCAGCAGTTTGCAGAATTATCGTCGATGGCTGGGCATTGGAAGCAGTATCAGACTGGTTGTATAATCTCCCGGCCGCTTTAGCAGCGCCGTCGACAGAGCCAGTGGCAGTTAAAGTGATGGCAGCAGTGGCAATTGAGGTATTAGCAGCAATACAATTTATATATGAATACTATCGAAACCCGATTGATTGAAAGTTCTTTGTTCCCACGATTCTATTGTCGATACGTGGATGATTGCGTGGTCATTATTGATAAAGACAAAATAGAAGACACGCTTAATTTATTTAATTCAGTTAATGGTGCGCTTCAGTTCACTTATGAATGTGAAGAAAATAGGGAATTACCTTTTCTTGATCTAAAACTAATACATAAGAATGATGGCGTTATCGAATTCGATATTTATCGAAAACAAACAACGACTGATCGTTTCATCCCTATTGAATCAAACCATCACTACTCCCACAAACTAGCGGCTTTTAACTCTATGGCTCATCGTCTTGTAAATTTTCCGCTCAGCAGCAGCGCATTTGAAAGAGAGACAGAGAAAATAATTGGCATCGCTGAAATTAATGGGTATTGCCCCAACAGCATCCAACAACTAATAAGGAAACAACAAATTAAAAAAGTAAGAAGAGATTGCAGTTCATTCTTCGATACAGTGGGAAAAAAGAAAGAGGAATATCGGTTTTGCAGCGTGACGTATGATGAACATTATTTTAAATATATTAAAAAACTACCGAAAAGCGGAATAGCCGAACATGCTCTTGAGAATAAACATGCTATAAGTGAAGACGATTTCAAATTAATTAAATCTGAATCAAATAGTAATAAATTAAATATCTTAGAATCCCTACATATTTATGTAAATAAAAAGGTTGCTGTTAATAGGGATATTGGTCCACTGTACTCAAGTCTTTTTGCAGCTTTCCGATAAACTTAAATATTTTTTGTTAATGTAATTGTGGGATTACTGCAATTTCTCTCTTTGTTCGTTTATTGTTTTATGTTAGACAATGGCTAGTTGAACGCTATCAGCTGAAGAAGGCACTACGCGAGTGCCGAAACAATTGTATTGTTATTATTATTTGTGTAATAATAAATTGCAAAATCATTAAGTGACTTAAAAGGTGTTTGCGTTTTAATTTCTACTGTAATCAATTGTACTTCAGAAAATGTAAATTGTGCTTTAGAAGCTGCAGAGTTAATATGACGTTACCATTTCTGAAGTACAATTTATGGTTTCTGAAGTACAATTGATTATTCTGAAGTACATTTTACAGCTTATGAAGTACAATCGATTATTCTGAAATACATTTTACGATTTCTGAAGTACAATTGACTATTCTGAAATACGTTTTACGAGTTCTGAAGTACAATTTATTATTCTGAAGTACATTTTACGGTTTCTGAATAACATTTTAAGCTTTCTGAAGTACACTTGGAAAAGGTGTAGTATTTGTACAAAATTTGTGCTTTTTTCTGTTCACAAAAATATTTAGAAAACACATGCAATTTTTCGTGGTGACCTGACGTTGACACCTATTTTCGTGGTTGCGAAATTGGACGCAACTTAAGCCGACAAAATAAAAAAAAGATGTAAAAGTATACGAGTATACAGTTTTTTTTTGTAAGTTTAACGAGCTAACAGTTGATAATTTTTCTTAGTTAATTAATATTATTTTTGATTAGATTCTAAATTCAGTTCAAACTTTTTTGTAAGTGAGGTTCTCTGTACTATAAGTTTAAATTCAACCAGTTCACAGCACTCTGTATCTACCCTGCAGTGAAATATCAAACTAGTCGGTAAACATAATAGTATCCAACCATAATTTTCTGCTTGAAGTCATACTAGTCAGAAAAAGTCCAGTCAATACTAAAATACAACTATAATTATCTGGTTGAAATCATACTAGTCAGAAAAAGTCCACACGATACTAGAATACTACAATAATTTTCTGGTTGAAATCATACTAGTATGCGACTACAATTTTCATAGTATGTGTTAAAGCGACATAACCCAGCTAACCAAAAGTAGGAAAAAAGACTCCTTTTGGAGCCATAAAACGCACATTTCCCCGAGCTTTACCCTCCGAAATGAGCTCTTTTCGGAGCCCAAATGGAGCGAAAAATCGTTCTACGTGGGCAGCCTAAAAGGAGTCATAAAAAAGAGTCCAAAATGAGTCCGAATCCGATGAATTTGGATCGTTTTATGACTCTTTTTAAATGAACTTCGGAGTATTTTTTGGACACTTTTCGGAGCCTTTTATTGATGCTTGTTTAAACCTTTTTTTGAGCCTTTTTAGGCACATTTTTTTCCCTGTATTTAACTAATCAGAAGAAAGTTCATCTTCTAATGGTTTATACAGTATTATTTATTTTATATTGAAAACATATGGAATTCTTTCAGTTCTTTATTGAAAACAAGTTTTATGTAAAAATATTTGTATAACTGAATATATATGTAGGTACAACTAAGCATATACATTTTTCATTTGGAACTTATCACTTCATGCAATCAAAAACTATATTCGATTCATTAAAATGCTATATAGAATATACATACAGTGGTGGCAGGAATAATAGAAACAAAACTGGAAGTAGTTTTACTCGTAAAATATATTTATTTGTGTTTTTAATAATTTTCATTTAAAATAAAGCAAAATCTTTTATAGAAACCACATAAATAAAATTTGCAAAGTTTGCAAAAAGTTCAGAAAAGTTTATCAAAGTTTAAAAAACTGCCTTCAAAACATTGTGTTAACTTAGAAAGTGTTACTATGTGGTTTCTATAATAGACTTTATTTTATTTTAAATGGACTTTAGTTGGCCTCCAACTTTTGACTATTGATAACCATTCCGGAGAAAAAGACACTTTACGTTCCATTAGGTAAAATAAAAAAACCTCAGAAAATGCTCTAAAACATACATATAACTGAGCCTTGCAGTTTATCCGCTCTACAATATTCATTTCTTCTTCCAAGGCTCCGTGAATCTTCATAAAAAGTGGTATTTTTGATGTTTACTAAATAACACTCCAAAAAAGCTCAAATTACGGACTCTTTTTGGATCATTATTTCGGAGCGCTCCGACTTTGGTAAGCTGTAATTATTTCTTTCGTTTATTTCATTTGCATTGCATGCGATTGTAATTCGCAACCAGCTTTGCAATCCCAAATCGGGGTTTTTCACAGCGAAAATTATGAAAAATGATGTATTGATGAGTCCATTTTCTTATTTTAATCCCTGCTAGAGGTTTTGATCCACATTTGGACTAGTATTATTTTATCCGCCTTCAACTAGACAACGTCTCTATGTACTTATATGTTTGCTACATCCCTCCAGCATCAGATTTTTCAGTCTACATGCAACATGTCTCTCTGCTCAAAACTGTTAACCTTATGACTAAAGCTTCAGATTCAATTATTGTTTTGGGTGATTTTAACTTACCTCATATATCGTGGAACATATCTGATGGTAACATTATTCCAAATCCGTCCAAACTGGGGTTCAATGACTTTTTAGATGGAATTTCCGATCTTTGCCTTAATCAAATAAATGTTACCGCTAACAAGTTTGGGAAAGTCTTAGATTTAGTGTATGTTAATGATATAAACCAATTTTCTGTAAATCGTTGTGATCCGTTGGTTTTACCAGAAGACCTTTACCACCCTTCTATGGAAATAGTCTACGAAACCATAAGTAATGCCCAAGGCACTCAATGCTACTCATGTAGTAGCTTTGATTATAACTTTTCCAAAGCAAACTACAAGAAATTAAATAAAGAACTGTCTAAATTAACTTGGCCTGAATTTGGTTGTGATATCGATCTAAACGTCTCACATTTCAATCACACTATTTACTGCCTATTTGAGAAGTTTATTCCTAAACGTAAAGTAACTTATGATCATCCTACGCAAGCTTGGTTTACTAAAGAGCTTAAGGCTCTTAAAAATAGGAAAACGCGATCATTTAATTTATATAAGAAATCCGGATTAAATAAACATTACCTACTGTATTCCATTCTACGTCAGAAGTACATAGATTTAAATAAGAAGTGCTATAAAGCTTATATCTCTAAAACGAAAAGAGACATTATTCTCAATCCTAAGTCATTTTATGGTTTCGTAAATTCTAAACGTAAAGTATCAGGGTTTCCCTCAGCCATGAAATATCAAGACATTATATCTAGCGATAATCAATGTATCGCAAATTTTTTTGCTCAATTTTTCACATCTAACTATTCTGCTGTCACCAATTCAAACTTTCAAAACTATCCCTATAAGCTACACGGGACAAATTCAATTAATTCACCAATTATATGCGCCAAAGATGTTCTAATTTACCTTAACACCTTAAAAGAATCTTTTAAATATGGTCCTGATAGGATTCCTACATGTTTCTTGAAAAAGTGTGCGAACCATATTTACCAACCCCTTACCAATTTGTTCAATCTATCACTAAAGTGTGGTGTTTTTCCAACTGCGTAGAAAGAATCGTTTCTTCTACCGCTGCATAAAAGCGGGAGTAGGTCTTCTATAGAGAACTATCGTGGCATCGCAAAGCTTTCTGCCATCCCAAAATTGTTTGAAGCTATTGTTACAAATCAACTTACGGGTCCGATCTCTACTTTGATAGCTGACTGCCAACACGGGTTCAGTAAGGGAAAGTCCACAGTTACGAATTTACTTGAGTTTACCAGTCATGTCTCAAATGGCTTTAGAAAAAATCTGCAAACCGACGTTATTTATACGGATTTCAGCAAAGCTTTTGACAAAGTGTGTCACTCATTACTTATTCATAAACTCGATCAGTTGGGCTTCCAGCCGGGTCTCAATCGCTGGATCTCTTCTTACCTTAGTGACAGGACACAAAGAGTAATGTTCAAAAATTTAGTATCCGATGTCATTTATGTCTCTTCGGGGGTTCCTCAAGGAAGCCATCTTGGCCCGATTCTGTTCTTGTTGTTTATAAATGATATTTCTACAATAATAAAATTTTCAAAAATGTTAATGTATGCCGACGACGTAAAGCTTTTCATGTCATTCGCGTCATTTGAAGATAGAAATAAGCTACAATCAGATCTAGATGCACTAGTTACTTGGTGCGATTTAAATTATATGCCACTTAACCTTAAAAAATGTAAACACATGGGTTTTTAGCGTGGAATTTCTCAGCCGGCTTCCTATACAATTAAAAATTATAGTCTTGAGCAAGTGTATGATTTTGTTGACCTGGGGGTTACTATGGACTATAAACTCAGTTTCAACCGCCATATTAATACAACAGTCAATAAGGCTAGAGGTGTCCTAGCATTCGTTAAACGATGGTCTAAAGAATTTAGCGACCCTTATGTAACTAAAGCCCTCTTCACTACATTAGTCAGACCGATACTTGAATATGGTTCTATAATTTGGAACCCGCGTTACCAGGTTCATGTAGATCGCCTTGAATCAGTTCAAAAACAATTTTTACTATTTGCCTTAAGAGATTTTCATTGGGATCCCTCGTACAATCTGCCACCCTATACGAATCGTTTAAAACTCATTAATCTACACACACTTTCTAGTCGGAGGAAAATGCTTGGAATTATTTTTATGATTAAATTGCTAAATGGTTCACTATCCAGCCCATTTCTTCTAAGTAAAGTGAACTTCAATGTACCGTCTCGTCCTTCAAGGCATTTTAAACCTCTAGTCTTAAAACAGTGCCGAACCAATTTTCAGTTAAATGAGCCTTTTCGCTGTTTGTGTCAAGATTATAACTCTCTTTCTGGTAGATTTGATATTTCAGACTCGCTTTTCAGCATAAAAAAATCAATCCTTTCTGTCCTAAATTCATAGCTACTAATTGTTTTTTATTCTTTGACTTCTATTTTAACTTTTAACAATAATTTTATTCTGTTAACTAGTTATTTCTTAATGTATAATCTATCCTATATCTACTTTACTTAGCTGATGAGGTTTTCTCTGTAGCTGAGCAGTTTTAGATCTCGACGATTAACAAACCAAAGCCTTTCAACGACTCGGCACGAACGAATAATCCGCGCGTTATGCGGATGCGCCCCTCGCGCCGGTCGGGCGGGATATGGTGGGTAATCCGTTGGGAATTATTATTATTATTATTATCTTTTTTGAAGTAGTATGATACTGGTATGATTAGACTGCAATGTTACTAGTACATTTCCTTCCATTTTGAACTACTATGAAACTGGTGTTTTACGCCCAGTATGATACCAGTATATTTCCACTATATACAAACTAGTATTTCATAAGTAGTAAATGACTGGTATGTTCTGGTCGAAATCTGACAATTGACATCTCGTAAGACATCGCCATGTTAAAATTACTAGTTGCCTATATGGAAATATGAGTTGGGCTTGGTGCATATACTAGTTGTAAAGAAGTTTGCAACTAGTTGGTTTGACTGCAGGGTACAAAAAGAATAAATAAAAATACACGTAGGGTATGCGCTCACTAAATATGCACGCATGTTTAAAAATACCCTATAGGGAAAATGACTGGTTCTTAACGGGCGCGCTTATTGTGGATTCGAAATCCCAACTATTCATACATTTCTTTTGCATACAATAAACAGGCAAATTTAATAGTCCGATGTCTTGTAGAAACTTGTATTTCAACTTTTCTATATGCAGTTCCGCACCAGTTAAGAAAGTTAAACAAGTTTAAATCTGGTTCGGTTACCGTTTTTCGATACTTGTCAACCACACCAATATGTAGCTCGAAAGGGGGAAGACATTCAATTTTTAAGTTTTCTGAACACCTAGTTTTTTTCCGTTAACAAGTTTTCAGATTTAAATTGCAAAAAATTCTCTACTTTTTGTTAAGTAAAAGCTTATTATTTTGCAATAGTCAATATTGTTTGTGGTTACGACCGAACTAGTTCATTTACCCCTTAATTAGGTTCTGACCCAGAAATTTGGGTTTTTAGTTATCGATTTTCCTGCAGGGTATTTACATAGTATTTCGTTGCTATTTACACGTTGCTCATACGTCATGTTATCCGTTCACCAAGGGAGTTGGCACTTTTACTTGAGGTCAGTCGTTTCCATAGCGGTTTTTGGGCAATTGTCCCAATAAACTAATTATGATCGGGTATTGTTAAGTAAATGAGACTCACTCTGGTTCACTAAATTTAGTTAACAGATCGAAACTTTTAAGTTTATATATTAAATTATCGACTATAATAGGAGGTGGTGGAATTATTGGGTGCGGTAAGATGCAACTCATTACTTTTACATAAAATGGATTTATTAGCATGGACATAAGAATACCTTTACGTGTATACTAAAATTACAAAATAAATTTAAGACCTCACCCAAAATATTTCCAAAAAATTTTAACATTTATATATACGACTTTTCTTCAATTAAAATTAGTAAGCAGAGTCCTGAAATACGACAGGCATACCTACCTCGGGAATATTCTAACCCTCTAATGGATTGGCATACCCAAGCAATATTTTCAACTGCCCACTTTTACATGGCCATTTTATGGACGGTTGCCTAGTGTATTGGAAACTCCTTTTTCACCTATTACTGTGCGAACATTTCTAAGGAGCTTTGGTTGTTTGTTTGTATATTTAAAAACTTTTTTTTTATAATGAAATAAATGAAGACTGGGTTATTCTGTAGAGTTCTTCATAAAATTTATTTTCAATTTCTCAAAAATGTTATCCCTGCTAGACATGTATCAGTCAATTGAGGAATCAATTGACAGATATGGCTGATGGAAATATATGTCAGCCTGTAGAGCAAAATTTCCATCAATTTTGGAGAGCAACATGACAAAACTGTATAAACAATTCGTATACGTGTATTGTTGTGCGTTTCGCTCTTACTAATGAAGTTTTGCATAAGGCTGTCCTTGTCTTTTACTGCCCGCTTTTCACTCAACCCTGTTATAGATATCAGTCAGCTTTGAGTAAATAAAGCTGAAGCAGAAACCTATCACGCCTGTATAAATAAAATTAGACCTGATTGAAAATTCATTCACATATTTATTTAAATATGTATTTTTAATTAATTTTATTAATATATTATTAATTGTAGAACGCACTATGTACTAAGGTAATATAATAATATAATACATTTTGATAATATATATGGCAGTGTGTTAAAGTAGCGCATACACGTTGTTTAATTAATTTCATTAAATATAATAATAGAATATATAATATATCGAGTGAGTGTAAAGTGTGGTGCGTATAAGCTTTATGCGTGCAACAGAAGATATTTAGGTAATTGTTTCCTTTAGGAGACAACTGCTAAAACACTTCCAAAAATATCGGGAGAGGTATCAAACAACGCGTTTTGACTTCGGTATCAACAATCCGAAAGCGGATTTTCAATTTTTTGTTTCAGTGAAAAGTAAAAAATGTATTTATGTGCAGAACATCTTTCTGGGTAAGCGGCCTCCGGCCGCGCTTCAGAAAAATAACGGTAATTGTTTCCTTTAGGAGACAACTGCTAAAACTCGTCCGAAGTTATCGGGAAAGGTATCAAAAGACTTGGTAAAAATCCGCATCCGGATTGTTGATACCGAAGTCAAAACGCGTTGTTTGATACCCCTCCCGATATTTTTGGACGTGTTTTAGCAGTTGTCTCCTAAAGGAAACAATTATCAAAATAACCCTTAGCCGGTCCAACACCGGCTACGCGGTCCACAGTATTTCTGGGCATAGCACTTTTCTTTGCACTTTTCGGTACACCCTAATCTGTGTATCCAACAACAACCACATGGAAATGACACAAAGTTTTCAACTTTTATTGCAAATATCTCTTCACTGAAACAAAAACTCGAAAATCCGCTTCCGGATTATTGTTACCGAGGTCATAACGCGTCTTTTCATACCTTTCCCGATAATTTCGGAAGCGTTTTAGCAGTTGTCTCCTAAAGGACACAATCACCGAATCCAAGCCCTCAACAGCATATGCACTTACCTCTGAGGCATCTACATATGCTGATAAGGACATGTAATCGTTTCGCTCATTATCACCACATGCACCGCCTTCACACTCAACAACACTACCACGTAAAGCATAATTATGCTCTTCCAAAATTCCAATCTGGGCCACAGGAAACAAATCCTGACTAATATCCTCAGAAACCACACACTCCGCGTTTTCAGCTTCAAGCAAGCTTCTAAATTTATCTACGTTGGCTTCAAATAGCCTTTTTTCAGCACTAAGGCAGTTTCTTAAATGCCTTTTATTCATTTCGCACCTATTTTTACACAAAAACCCAACGAAAACATATTTTATAAAATTTTTTTAGTCTTAGAAAAATTCCACGTCTGCGTTCTAAAATGGCCGCGATTTTTTTGTTATGATGAACTGTCAAATCAAAAAGAAACGGAAGAAAATTATTTGTAATTGTAGAGGTATTGTCAAAAATGTTGTAAAAGTATTGGAGTATCCATCAGCATGCTCTAGCAGGGATATTATTTAGATGGCAGGCGGGACTATGCACTAGAGGATTAATTTCTAGAAAAAAAGATTTTTTTTACAAAAACTCGAATTTTAGAGGCATTTTCATCCATCTCAAGTTAATATTTTTTATAACATGATTAATCAACATTTGTTATCAATCAGTTTCATATTAATCATATCCCGAGTAATTTATTCAATTATCTTTCTTAAAAATTAATCAACGAATATAAAACCAGCATTATTATTCTCCAGAGGAATGGAATTGCGCCGCCCTCATAATTTATATACTACTAGAGGGACCGGCAGACTTTGTCATGCCCAGATATATACCTGAATGGATCTAGAAATATTGGCTTTTCTATCCCTCTCATTATCTCTATCGCTATTCCTATCCCCATTCCTATCCCTATCCCTATCCCTATAGATGTAACTATTTCACACACACACAATTCCACTTCACCATCGATCGATCCATTATTGAGGTTTTATAACAAAAAAAATTATAAAAATTCGCGCCATACAAAATGTATGGGAAAATAAAATTTTTTTTTCAGGAATTTTTCAGAAGTTTTGTTGGGTATTCTCCGATTCTGGTCAGAGAACGATCTAAATTAGTGTCAATTATCCAAATCGGTGCAGGCGTTCTTGATGAGCGTTGGAACTAACGTCACTTTCTTTTATAGATATAGATTTCGAAGATATATAAACAGAATATAGTAAGCTTTCTATTTTACATAATTAGATAAGATACACCTAGTTGCTGTATTAAATTATATTAGGTATTGAACATGTCTAGCTTAACCAAATGCACGCCACTAGTGACACTGTAGCCAACAACTCAAAGAGCGACAGACATATGACGCGGGACTGAGAGAGATAGCTCGAGTGTTTAAGAACATGAGGTAAAGATAAATAAATATGTTCCATGTTAATTTATTGATATATTTTCCTTGCTTTACCTCAATTTGAATAAATATTTGTACATACACACATACATACTATTTTAACTTTTAAAAAGTTTATGCTCTCAAACCATTGCCATTGCAAGTGAAAGTTAGAAAAGCTCACCATGTCCATTTATCATTTCGATTTTGAGTTTTTATTTTTTTTATTTTATACTTTACAATAAATTTTAAGGATTAAAATGAAATTGTTAAATTTACCGAAATTACGGGATCCCAGGATTTTAAATTTATGTCTCGAAAATCCCGAGACTACTAAAATCCAAAACATTGGCTTCGCTAGTGTACATGCATATACAATGTATATATATTATATAATATGTATGTTATACATGCATACCTATCCAGTACTTTCATGTACAGTGTCAAATCTTTATTGCAACAGTATGTTGCTTTATACAGTTCGTCACTTGGCAACATGTTGCTACCACTTCAGACAAGAAGCCAACAATACCCCATTTTAAATGCCGTTTGGTCTTTTTGAACCAAAAAATGGTGCTTTTACATACTTTTGCCCCACTGATCCTCTTTCTTCTGGTTTGAACCGTTTTTTGATACTGGAAATCGGTTAGCTGGAACCAACTGCAACTATAAAAACACATTTGCATGTATACTTCAAGGACAATCAGAAAAAAATATCGTAACCTTCAGCTATAACTGAATCAGCTTCGTCCTGTACATTGTAAAAGCCCAACAAACACACCCTTTAACGTTGGAGAAATGTGTATTGCCACATTAGATAACTAGCGTAATTCTGGAGTCGATAATGATTAGAGACCAAATGCAAATCCAATTCATCGTAGAATGCCATTAGAGAATGACACTATGTTTCTCCAGTATTTCTCGAGTCGTCCTCTTGCGTTAGAGATTAGAGAGTGGGGATAGTTATCTAATCTACCGCTAATCGATATCTAACTTCAGTGTTTGTTGAGAGGTTAATTCTTACCTATTCAGTCTAAACCTTTACATACCAATTGTATTCCCGCTGCTGCAACAACAACTGATAAGTGGCGGTATCAGCAACGAGGGCTTCCTATCCGGAAGCAGACTAGAAGTGACCAATCTGGAAGCATACGTTTCCGATCGTGCATTGCATAAGAGTTGAGCCAGTATATTGCCTACCTCACCTCTTCAAAGTTGATTTATGTCAGGGACTAGGGTGTCGGGCTCATCATCTTCGCTTTTTAGTAGTGCTCCCTAAAAAAATTAATACGCTAATATGCAGGATTTTATAAGTCATCATCTCAAGCTACTCCCACTATCAGCTTTCGGCCTTCCGTTTGTTTCTTCGTACTACAAAAGTGTCTCCATTTTTTCCTGGCATTGCAACCATACCCAATTTAGCAGTGCCTGGGACGATATTATGATCCACTTCTCATATTCACATCGACGTGCTATATCACCCACTATTTTGATTGTTACTTGAAAGTTGTTTTGACCCTCATCTTGGCCCTTTTTCATACCGAATTTTTGCCACAAAAAAAATGTTGTATGGCAAGTGTGGTTGCCACCTCAATTAACAGCTCCACGGTGATTTCAGTTTTTCGCTCACTTCCTGTTTATACACTCGGACAGTCGGTAGCTGAATGTTTGCACAGTGATTGCTGCCTACGGAAATTATTCATTGACCATATTAAGCACAAAGTGATTGAGCAAAAGTGTAAACTGAAAAGTGGGAGTTTATATGAGTCTAAGGGAATATTATATATCTGTGTGTGTACTCATTAGGATGCATCTACAAAAACAGTTGCCGTTTTAAACAATTTCGAATTGTAATTAAAAATTAAAAACCAATGATTTGCAATAGATTTTCAGATTTGGAAATTCCTTCAAAAATATTTAAAAGAATTGAGTTTTTGATAGTAAAAGCTAATTCACATGCATATTCTTGCTAAAAAGTGATGAAACTACCAAATTTAAGTTTTGGACGTAATTGGCTAAATTTACTATTGATTTGTTTTTAAATTGTTCTAAATGAAAATATCGGAAATATTTCCACGGAAGGCAATCTAATACAATTACATACATACATACTTATAGACAAATGTGCATATTGTAAGTTATGGATTCTTCATAGCTACGCATTTGTTTAGTGTGACAACTTTCTACCTGGTGCTACGGCGAGTTGTTCTGCTGCATAACAACAACACTAATAACACCCAGAACAATTGCAAGGACGCAACTACGCTCACGTCGCCATTGACATTGAATTGAGTTGCAATTGATTTAAATGCTTGCTGCATACCACAGTGTTCAGTGGGATTTGTATACGCGCGTGTTGGATCCCACTACTTCTAAATAAACTTGTTTCTAATAAACGTGCCCAAAGAAAAAATGTGCAAAGGTGTGCTAAATTTAGTGTGAAATATAAAGTTTCTATTCAATACTCATATTTATGGGAAACTTTTGTAGTTCTAGTTAGAACCGAAGAAACTAATTCAAGTACATATTTATATATCTTACAACTTATTCTTGTATGTTTCTAAAACGAATCCGACGTTTGGAGTACTATGAAAGCGATAGTAAATTCTAGAAATACGTTCAAAAACTGCTAAAAACTTATAACTTTAAAATCCTGTAGCCTGAAGCTTTATGCTGGAAAACTGATGTAAAATTCAAGTTCAGTGTGGTCAAATAAAATTTAGATTTAGAATAAACCATAAATCGAAATCGGCTGAGGGGCAAAATTTTGCATCAGGAGTACCATAAAACATCTTTGGATAAAATGGCCACAAAACGAAAGCTTTTGATTTAGTATAGAGTTGTTTGTCATTCGATCTAAAAAGTTGGTTCGGAAGTGTGGTTGTTCTAGGAATGTGCGATTAATCAGTCATCATCATTATATACTAATTCAGAAAACTTGTTAATCATTATCATGCATAACAAACTCGCAAGTTTTCGAATTTTATCAGATTAGCAAAAGTGGGCTCAAAAAAACTTTTTCATACCACTGTGCTGGTGGAAGGTTTCTGAATAGTTAAAACTTACAGAAAAAAAAATCTGTAAACTCGAAAAATTTATGAAAAGCTCCATTAATTGTTTATACATTTTCAAATGTTTAAGGTTGGCAGACAGTTTACGAAAGCAATTTAGATTTCATTCAATTGAGTCTTTGCGTTCTACTGAAATATATATTTTTTTTTGCTTACTGGATGTAACTGCTTTTACCTCCGTGACGAACCGCCTGCGGGTAAGGGCTTTAGAATATGTCCGAGGTAGATGGTTGATCTACGGATATGATGTCTCTCATCACCACATTTCTTCTTCCTCACGGAAGGAAAGGTGAGATTACCTAGAAGGTTCACTGGTCATATCACTCTTGTAAAAGTCGGGCATGTATAGCAACGGAGTACCGAAGCGTACCGGTTTCATATCTGGCAAAGGCCTGCCACTTTCGAAAACACTCTCCAAAACCTTCGGGAAGTGTTTTTGTCATTACAAACAACAACAACTTCCGAGACGACGATTTATTGCTTTATTTATTATGAAAAGTACTCTAATGAAATGAGCAAGTTACCCAGATTTCAACAAATTTTTGTTTGAGCAAACAGTAATTACTCGGGATCTGATTAATCTGCAGCTATATCAGCAAACTTATTCATTAACAAGTAAGGAAGTCTAAGTTCGGGCGGAACCGAACATTAAATAAGCTGTGTAAAAGTGGCCGTGGTAAATTGTTGTGGAGTTACGACCTATGGAGGTTTTAAACTTTTTCTACTACCATGTGGGCAATCTTATAAATAAAAATGAATGGGTGTCTGTGTATCTGGCGTCCAAAGTAATAAACCGATGTTTATGAAATTTTGACAGTAGATTCTTCTGTTCACTGGTTACAGTATACGCTATATATAAGTTTGTAAAAGTGGGCGGTGCCACGTCCCCATGCTATATAAATTTAATCTTGTATAGGCGTCCAAGGTACTCAACCGATCTTTCAGTAGATTCTTGGATTCACTGGTTACAGCATAGGCTAATAATTTTGAAAAGCTTAGATAGTATACCTCGTATCAAGTCTCGTAATTTTATTTAACACGGTTGAGAAGTTAATAATAGCTGAAACTACATTTTCCAAAATTTTAAAAAATCATTAATAATCTCATCAGGTCATTGTAACTTCGAAATTCTAGTGTTCTATCTTCATCAGCGAAGATGATATGGCATGTTCCGGTTTCCCACCTCTCTTTTAGAAAACTATGGTCCTAAAGTGGACGTGATCGTCCACCGTATTAAGGTTCGTAATTTTATCTTACACCGTTCTGAAGTTATTAACAGTCGAATTTGAAGCTTGCTTGACTCATGAGTGGGCGGTGCCAATCCCACTTCCCAAAAATTTTGCAAAAATCATATAAATAATAAGAAAATTGAGATAACTGCCAAATTATATCCTTCTATCTATATCAGTAAATGAGATATGGGCAGTTCAGTATTTCTACTTCCTTTTCAGATAACTTTTATGGAAAAGTAGGCGTGGTCGAAACGCGATTTCGCTTATTTTCTGTAGGTGTATGTACCACAACCACAGTATACCTCCTACTAAATTTGTTTATTCTAGCATAAACCGTCCTGTAGTTATTAACAGTCGAAGTTTGAAAATTTGTTCGCTTATATGTGGGCGGTACCACGCCCATTTTCGAAAACTTTGATAAAATTGTCAATAGGACGACCAACTTCATAAATTTACCAAGTTTCATTATTGTAGCTGCTTTTTTTATCGAATTATCTCTTTTTAAACGTTTTTCGAAGTTTTCGATATCGAAAGAATGGGCGTGGTTATTTATTTTTAAATAGCAACGTACCAGAAAGCAACCTGAGTGCGAAATTTCATTCAAATATCTCAAATTTTACTCAAATTATCGTGTCCACAGATGGACGGACGGACATGTCTTAATGGATTCCTCTGTTCATGCTAAGAACTTTGATATATGGAACTATATATCTATCTCCATTATTTTGTATAATACCCTGTGTACTTGTACACGCTGGGTATAAAAATTGGCTTACACATTCCAAAACATTGAAGCTTGAAAGTAGCTTTATTTTATACTGTAACATTTTGCTGAATAGAGTTACCAGCTTTTACCGCTACACTATGGGGCAGTTTGGAAAAAGTTGTCTCAAAATCAAATTTCTCAGCAACGGTGAAAGCTAGAGCGATCAAACAAATAGCCCCTGAAAGCTCAATTATTTTCAGATATAAGAAAAATCAGATATTAGGAAAATTTTAATTCACAATTTGAAAAACATTTTAAATATTTTTTCTGCCGTGTCTTATTAACAAACAAAAAAAAACTATATGATTTTTTTTTTAATTAAACCTGTTAGAGATTTTGAGATGCAATTCGATTATTCATATAAAGATATAGGTCACAACAGGCGTTTTCACTTTAAACACCACCAAAGTTAATACAGTTTGGTCCAAGGTTTAAGAGCCAAATTATTACAGTAGTATTCTAATGTTAAATGCCCCAAAATAACTATACTCAACTGAGATATTTTAATAAACAAATTTTTATCATTCGTAAAAAATAGCTCGTTGCCAACAACTTCGATTTCAAACAATTGAAATCACCCAGAAACGTTTTTCCATCGAAAAAGAGTACATTTTCCAATGAAATACCCCAAAACTGCATTTAGTGCCTCCTTGTGCCGCCTAGTTAGATGAGATTTCGGTACTGTTGATTCGTACTGAAGCTGAAAGATATGTGTGAATATTTATTGCAGAACAGATAAATTCAATAAAGCGTTTATTTTATTGTAACTCATCATGTCCATGCTGGGCATTGGAAGCAGTATCAGACTGGTTGTATAATCTCCCGGCCGCTTTAGCAGCGCCGTCGACAGAGCCAGTGGCAGTTAAAGTGATGGCAGCAGTGGCAATTGAGGTATTAGCAGCAATACAATTTATATATGAATACTATCGAAACCCGATTGATTGAAAGTTCTTTGTTCCCACGATTCTATTGTCGATACGTGGATGATTGCGTGGTCATTATTGATAAAGACAAAATAGAAGACACGCTTAATTTATTTAATTCAGTTAATGGTGCGCTTCAGTTCACTTATGAATGTGAAGAAAATAGGGAATTACCTTTTCTTGATCTAAAACTAATACATAAGAATGATGGCGTTATCGAATTCGATATTTATCGAAAACAAACAACGACTGATCGTTTCATCCCTATTGAATCAAACCATCACTACTCCCACAAACTAGCGGCTTTTAACTCTATGGCTCATCGTCTTGTAAATTTTCCGCTCAGCAGCAGCGCATTTGAAAGAGAGACAGAGAAAATAATTGGCATCGCTGAAATTAATGGGTATTGCCCCAACAGCATCCAACAACTAATAAGGAAACAACAAATTAAAAAAGTAAGAAGAGATTGCAGTTCATTCTTCGATACAGTGGGAAAAAAGAAAGAGGAATATCGGTTTTGCAGCGTGACGTATGATGAACATTATTTTAAATATATTAAAAAACTACCGAAAAGCGGAATAGCCGAACATGCTCTTGAGAATAAACATGCTATAAGTGAAGACGATTTCAAATTAATTAAATCTGAATCAAATAGTAATAAATTAAATATCTTAGAATCCCTACATATTTATGTAAATAAAAAGGTTGCTGTTAATAGGGATATTGGTCCACTGTACTCAAGTCTTTTTGCAGCTTTCCGATAAACTTAAATATTTTTTGTTAATGTAATTGTGGGATTACTGCAATTTCTCTCTTTGTTCGTTTATTGTTTTATGTTAGACAATGGCTAGTTGAACGCTATCAGCTGAAGAAGGCACTACGCGAGTGCCGAAACAATTGTATTGTTATTATTATTTGTGTAATAATAAATTGCAAAATCATTAAGTGACTTAAAAGGTGTTTGCGTTTTAATTTCTACTGTAATCAATTGTACTTCAGAAAATGTAAATTGTGCTTTAGAAGCTGCAGAGTTAATATGACGTTACCATTTCTGAAGTACAATTTATGGTTTCTGAAGTACAATTGATTATTCTGAAGTACATTTTACAGCTTATGAAGTACAATCGATTATTCTGAAATACATTTTACGATTTCTGAAGTACAATTGACTATTCTGAAATACGTTTTACGAGTTCTGAAGTACAATTTATTATTCTGAAGTACATTTTACGGTTTCTGAATAACATTTTAAGCTTTCTGAAGTACACTTGGAAAAGGTGTAGTATTTGTACAAAATTTGTGCTTTTTTCTGTTCACAAAAATATTTAGAAAACACATGCAATTTTTCGTGGTGACCTGACGTTGACACCTATTTTCGTGGTTGCGAAATTGGACGCAACTTAAGCCGACAAAATAAAAAAAAGATGTAAAAGTATACGAGTATACAGTTTTTTTTTGTAAGTTTAACGAGCTAACAGTTGATAATTTTTCTTAGTTAATTAATATTATTTTTGATTAGATTCTAAATTCAGTTCAAACTTTTTTGTAAGTGAGGTTCTCTGTACTATAAGTTTAAATTCAACCAGTTCACAGCACTCTGTATCTACCCTGCAGTGAAATATCAAACTAGTCGGTAAACATAATAGTATCCAACCATAATTTTCTGCTTGAAGTCATACTAGTCAGAAAAAGTCCAGTCAATACTAAAATACAACTATAATTATCTGGTTGAAATCATACTAGTCAGAAAAAGTCCACACGATACTAGAATACTACAATAATTTTCTGGTTGAAATCATACTAGTATGCGACTACAATTTTCATAGTATGTGTTAAAGGGACATAACCCAGCTAACCAAAAGTAGGAAAAAAGACTCCTTTTGGAGCCATAAAACGCACATTTCCCCGAGCTTTACCCTCCGAAATGAGCTCTTTTCGGAGCCCAAATGGAGCGAAAAATCGTTCTACGTGGGCAGCCTAAAAGGAGTCATAAAAAAGAGTCCAAAATGAGTCCGAATCCGATGAATTTGGATCGTTTTATGACTCTTTTTAAATGAACTTCGGAGTATTTTTTGGACACTTTTCGGAGCCTTTTATTGATGCTTGTTTAAACCTTTTTTTGAGCCTTTTTAGGCACATTTTTTTCCCTGTATTTAACTAATCAGAAGAAAGTTCATCTTCTAATGGTTTATACAGTATTATTTATTTTATATTGAAAACATATGGAATTCTTTCAGTTCTTTATTGAAAACAAGTTTTATGTAAAAATATTTGTATAACTGAATATATATGTAGGTACAACTAAGCATATACATTTTTCATTTGGAACTTATCACTTCATGCAATCAAAAACTATATTCGATTCATTAAAATGCTATATAGAATATACATACAGTGGTGGCAGGAATAATAGAAACAAAACTGGAAGTAGTTTTACTCGTAAAATATATTTATTTGTGTTTTTAATAATTTTCATTTAAAATAAAGCAAAATCTTTTATAGAAACCACATAAATAAAATTTCCAAAGTTTGCAAAAAGTTCAGAAAAGTTTATCAAAGTTTAAAAAACTGCCTTCAAAACATTGTGTTAACTTAGAAAGTGTTACTATGTGGTTTCTATAATAGACTTTATTTTATTTTAAATGGACTTTAGTTGGCCTCCAACTTTTGACTATTGATAACCATTCCGGAGAAAAAGACACTTTACGTTCCATTAGGTAAAATAAAAAAACCTCAGAAAATGCTCTAAAACATACATATAACTGAGCCTTGCAGTTTATCCGCTCTACAATATTCATTTCTTCTTCCAAGGCTCCGTGAATCTTCATAAAAAGTGGTATTTTTGATGTTTACTAAATAACACTCCAAAAAAGCTCAAATTACGGACTCTTTTTGGATCATTATTTCGGAGCGCTCCGACTTTGGTAAGCTGTAATTATTTCTTTCGTTTATTTCATTTGCATTGCATGCGATTGTAATTCGCAACCAGCTTTGCAATCCCAAATCGGGGTTTTTCACAGCGAAAATTATGAAAAATGATGTATTGATGAGTCCATTTTCTTATTTTAATCCCTGCTAGAGGTTTTGATCCACATTTGGACTAGTATTATTTTATCCGCCTTCAACTAGACAACGTCTCTATGTACTTATATGTTTGCTACATCCCTCCAGCATCAGATTTTTCAGTCTACATGCAACATGTCTCTCTGCTCAAAACTGTTAACCTTATGACTAAAGCTTCAGATTCAATTATTGTTTTGGGTGATTTTAACTTACCTCATATATCGTGGAACATATCTGATGGTAACATTATTCCAAATCCGTCCAAACTGGGGTTCAATGACTTTTTAGATGGAATTTCCGATCTTTGCCTTAATCAAATAAATGTTACCGCTAACAAGTTTGGGAAAGTCTTAGATTTAGTGTATGTTAATGATATAAACCAATTTTCTGTAAATCGTTGTGATCCGTTGGTTTTACCAGAAGACCTTTACCACCCTTCTATGGAAATAGTCTACGAAACCATAAGTAATGCCCAAGGCACTCAATGCTACTCATGTAGTAGCTTTGATTATAACTTTTCCAAAGCAAACTACAAGAAATTAAATAAAGAACTGTCTAAATTAACTTGGCCTGAATTTGGTTGTGATATCGATCTAAACGTCTCACATTTCAATCACACTATTTACTGCCTATTTGAGAAGTTTATTCCTAAACGTAAAGTAACTTATGATCATCCTACGCAAGCTTGGTTTACTAAAGAGCTTAAGGCTCTTAAAAATAGGAAAACGCGATCATTTAATTTATATAAGAAATCCGGATTAAATAAACATTACCTACTGTATTCCATTCTACGTCAGAAGTACATAGATTTAAATAAGAAGTGCTATAAAGCTTATATCTCTAAAACGAAAAGAGACATTATTCTCAATCCTAAGTCATTTTATGGTTTCGTAAATTCTAAACGTAAAGTATCAGGGTTTCCCTCAGCCATGAAATATCAAGACATTATATCTAGCGATAATCAATGTATCGCAAATTTTTTTGCTCAATTTTTCACATCTAACTATTCTGCTGTCACCAATTCAAACTTTCAAAACTATCCCTATAAGCTACACGGGACAAATTCAATTAATTCACCAATTATATGCGCCAAAGATGTTCTAATTTACCTTAACACCTTAAAAGAATCTTTTAAATATGGTCCTGATAGGATTCCTACATGTTTCTTGAAAAAGTGTGCGAACCATATTTACCAACCCCTTACCAATTTGTTCAATCTATCACTAAAGTGTGGTGTTTTTCCAACTGCGTGGAAAGAATCGTTTCTTCTACCGCTGCATAAAAGCGGGAGTAGGTCTTCTATAGAGAACTATCGTGGCATCGCAAAGCTTTCTGCCATCCCAAAATTGTTTGAAGCTATTGTTACAAATCAACTTACGGGTCCGATCTCTACTTTGATAGCTGACTGCCAACACGGGTTCAGTAAGGGAAAGTCCACAGTTACGAATTTACTTGAGTTTTCCAGTCATGTCTCAAATGGCTTTAGAAAAAATCTGCAAACCGACGTTATTTATACGGATTTCAGCAAAGCTTTTGACAAAGTGTGTCACTCATTACTTATTCATAAACTCGATCAGTTGGGCTTCCAGCCGGGTCTCAATCGCTGGATCTCTTCTTACCTTAGTGACAGGACACAAAGAGTAATGTTCAAAAATTTAGTATCCGATGTCATTTATGTCTCTTCGGGGGTTCCTCAAGGAAGCCATCTTGGCCCGATTCTGTTCTTGTTGTTTATAAATGATATTTCTACAATAATAAAATTTTCAAAAATGTTAATGTATGCCGACGACGTAAAGCTTTTCATGTCATTCGCGTCATTTGAAGATAGAAATAAGCTACAATCAGATCTAGATGCACTAGTTACTTGGTGCGATTTAAATTATATGCCACTTAACCTTAAAAAATGTAAACACATGGGTTTTTAGCGTGGAATTTCTCAGCCGGCTTCCTATACAATTAAAAATTATAGTCTTGAGCAAGTGTATGATTTTGTTGACCTGGGGGTTACTATGGACTATAAACTCAGTTTCAACCGCCATATTAATACAACAGTCAATAAGGCTAGAGGTGTCCTAGCATTCGTTAAACGATGGTCTAAAGAATTTAGCGACCCTTATGTAACTAAAGCCCTCTTCACTACATTAGTCAGACCGATACTTGAATATGGTTCTATAATTTGGAACCCGCGTTACCAGGTTCATGTAGATCGCCTTGAATCAGTTCAAAAACAATTTTTACTATTTGCCTTAAGAGATTTTCATTGGGATCCCTCGTACAATCTGCCACCCTATACGAATCGTTTAAAACTCATTAATCTACACACACTTTCTAGTCGGAGGAAAATGCTTGGAATTATTTTTATGATTAAATTGCTAAATGGTTCACTATCCAGCCCATTTCTTCTAAGTAAAGTGAACTTCAATGTACCGTCTCGTCCTTCAAGGCATTTTAAACCTCTAGTCTTAAAACAGTGCCGAACCAATTTTCAGTTAAATGAGCCTTTTCGCTGTTTGTGTCAAGATTATAACTCTCTTTCTGGTAGATTTGATATTTCAGACTCGCTTTTCAGCATAAAAAAATCAATCCTTTCTGTCCTAAATTCATAGCTACTAATTGTTTTTTATTCTTTGACTTCTATTTTAACTTTTAACAATAATTTTATTCTGTTAACTAGTTATTTCTTAATGTATAATCTATCCTATATCTACTTTACTTAGCTGATGAGGTTTTCTCTGTAGCTGAGCAGTTTTAGATCTCGACGATTAACAAACCAAAGCCTTTCAACGACTCGGCACGAACGAATAATCCGCGCGTTATGCGGATGCGCCCCTCGCGCCGGTCGGGCGGGATATGGTGGGTAATCCGTTGGGAATTATTATTATTATTATTATCTTTTTTGAAGTAGTATGATACTGGTATGATTAGACTGCAATGTTACTAGTACATTTCCTTCCATTTTGAACTACTATGAAACTGGTGTTTTACGCCCAGTATGATACCAGTATATTTCCACTATATACAAACTAGTATTTCATAAGTAGTAAATGACTGGTATGTTCTGGTCGAAATCTGACAATTGACATCTCGTAAGACATCGCCATGTTAAAATTACTAGTTGCCTATATGGAAATATGAGTTGGGCTTGGTGCATATACTAGTTGTAAAGAAGTTTGCAACTAGTTGGTTTGACTGCAGGGTACAAAAAGAATAAATAAAAATACACGTAGGGTATGCGCTCACTAAATATGCACGCATGTTTAAAAATACCCTATAGGGAAAATGACTGGTTCTTAACGGGCGCGCTTATTGTGGATTCGAAATCCCAACTATTCATACATTTCTTTTGCATACAATAAACAGGCAAATTTAATAGTCCGATGTCTTGTAGAAACTTGTATTTCAACTTTTCTATATGCAGTTCCGCACCAGTTAAGAAAGTTAAACAAGTTTAAATCTGGTTCGGTTACCGTTTTTCGATACTTGTCAACCACACCAATATGTAGCTCGAAAGGGGGAAGACATTCAATTTTTAAGTTTTCTGAACACCTAGTTTTTTTCCGTTAACAAGTTTTCAGATTTAAATTGCAAAAAATTCTCTACTTTTTGTTAAGTAAAAGCTTATTATTTTGCAATAGTCAATATTGTTTGTGGTTACGACCGAACTAGTTCATTTACCCCTTAATTAGGTTCTGACCCAGAAATTTGGGTTTTTAGTTATCGATTTTCCTGCAGGGTATTTACATAGTATTTCGTTGCTATTTACACGTTGCTCATACGTCATGTTATCCGTTCACCAAGGGAGTTGGCACTTTTACTTGAGGTCAGTCGTTTCCATAGCGGTTTTTGGGCAATTGTCCCAATAAACTAATTATGATCGGGTATTGTTAAGTAAATGAGACTCACTCTGGTTCACTAAATTTAGTTAACAGATCGAAACTTTTAAGTTTATATATTAAATTATCGACTATAATAGGAGGTGGTGGAATTATTGGGTGCGGTAAGATGCAACTCATTACTTTTACATAAAATGGATTTATTAGCATGGACATAAGAATACCTTTACGTGTATACTAAAATTACAAAATAAATTTAAGACCTCACCCAAAATATTTCCAAAAAATTTTAACATTTATATATACGACTTTTCTTCAATTAAAATTAGTAAGCAGAGTCCTGAAATACGACAGGCATACCTACCTCGGGAATATTCTAACCCTCTAATGGATTGGCATACCCAAGCAATATTTTCAACTGCCCACTTTTACATGGCCATTTTATGGACGGTTGCCTAGTGTATTGGAAACTCCTTTTTCACCTATTACTGTGCGAACATTTCTAAGGAGCTTTGGTTGTTTGTTTGTATATTTAAAAACTTTTTTTTTATAATGAAATAAATGAAGACTGGGTTATTCTGTAGAGTTCTTCATAAAATTTATTTTCAATTTCTCAAAAATGTTATCCCTGCTAGACATGTATCAGTCAATTGAGGAATCAATTGACAGATATGGCTGATGGAAATATATGTCAGCCTGTAGAGCAAAATTTCCATCAATTTTGGAGAGCAACATGACAAAACTGTATAAACAATTCGTATACGTGTATTGTTGTGCGTTTCGCTCTTACTAATGAAGTTTTGCATAAGGCTGTCCTTGTCTTTTACTGCCCGCTTTTCACTCAACCCTGTTATAGATATCAGTCAGCTTTGAGTAAATAAAGCTGAAGCAGAAACCTATCACGCCTGTATAAATAAAATTAGACCTGATTGAAAATTCATTCACATATTTATTTAAATATGTATTTTTAATTAATTTTATTAATATATTATTAATTGTAGAACGCACTATGTACTAAGGTAATATAATAATATAATACATTTTGATAATATATATGGCAGTGTGTTAAAGTAGCGCATACACGTTGTTTAATTAATTTCATTAAATATAATAATAGAATATATAATATATCGAGTGAGTGTAAAGTGTGGTGCGTATAAGCTTTATGCGTGCAACAGAAGATATTTAGGTAATTGTTTCCTTTAGGAGACAACTGCTAAAACACTTCCAAAAATATCGGGAGAGGTATCAAACAACGCGTTTTGACTTCGGTATCAACAATCCGAAAGCGGATTTTCAATTTTTTGTTTCAGTGAAAAGTAAAAAATGTATTTATGTGCAGAACATCTTTCTGGGTAAGCGGCCTCCGGCCGCGCTTCAGAAAAATAACGGTAATTGTTTCCTTTAGGAGACAACTGCTAAAACTCGTCCGAAGTTATCGGGAAAGGTATCAAAAGACTTGGTAAAAATCCGCATCCGGATTGTTGATACCGAAGTCAAAACGCGTTGTTTGATACCCCTCCCGATATTTTTGGACGTGTTTTAGCAGTTGTCTCCTAAAGGAAACAATTATCAAAATAACCCTTAGCCGGTCCAACACCGGCTACGCGGTCCACAGTATTTCTGGGCATAGCACTTTTCTTTGCACTTTTCGGTACACCCTAATCTGTGTATCCAACAACAACCACATGGAAATGACACAAAGTTTTCAACTTTTATTGCAAATATCTCTTCACTGAAACAAAAACTCGAAAATCCGCTTCCGGATTATTGTTACCGAGGTCATAACGCGTCTTTTCATACCTTTCCCGATAATTTCGGAAGCGTTTTAGCAGTTGTCTCCTAAAGGACACAATCACCGAATCCAAGCCCTCAACAGCATATGCACTTACCTCTGAGGCATCTACATATGCTGATAAGGACATGTAATCGTTTCGCTCATTATCACCACATGCACCGCCTTCACACTCAACAACACTACCACGTAAAGCATAATTATGCTCTTCCAAAATTCCAATCTGGGCCACAGGAAACAAATCCTGACTAATATCCTCAGAAACCACACACTCCGCGTTTTCAGCTTCAAGCAAGCTTCTAAATTTATCTACGTTGGCTTCAAATAGCCTTTTTTCAGCACTAAGGCAGTTTCTTAAATGCCTTTTATTCATTTCGCACCTATTTTTACACAAAAACCCAACGAAAACATATTTTATAAAATTTTTTTAGTCTTAGAAAAATTCCACGTCTGCGTTCTAAAATGGCCGCGATTTTTTTGTTATGATGAACTGTCAAATCAAAAAGAAACGGAAGAAAATTATTTGTAATTGTAGAGGTATTGTCAAAAATGTTGTAAAAGTATTGGAGTATCCATCAGCATGCTCTAGCAGGGATATTATTTAGATGGCAGGCGGGACTATGCACTAGAGGATTAATTTCTAGAAAAAAAGATTTTTTTTACAAAAACTCGAATTTTAGAGGCATTTTCATCCATCTCAAGTTAATATTTTTTATAACATGATTAATCAACATTTGTTATCAATCAGTTTCATATTAATCATATCCCGAGTAATTTATTCAATTATCTTTCTTAAAAATTAATCAACGAATATAAAACCAGCATTATTATTCTCCAGAGGAATGGAATTGCGCCGCCCTCATAATTTATATACTACTAGAGGGACCGGCAGACTTTGTCATGCCCAGATATATACCTGAATGGATCTAGAAATATTGGCTTTTCTATCCCTCTCATTATCTCTATCGCTATTCCTATCCCCATTCCTATCCCTATCCCTATCCCTATAGATGTAACTATTTCACACACACACAATTCCACTTCACCATCGATCGATCCATTATTGAGGTTTTATAACAAAAAAAATTATAAAAATTCGCGCCATACAAAATGTATGGGAAAATAAAATTTTTTTTTCAGGAATTTTTCAGAAGTTTTGTTGGGTATTCTCCGATTCTGGTCAGAGAACAATCTAAATTAGTGTCAATTATCCAAATCGGTGCAGGCGTTCTTGATGAGCGTTGGAACTAACGTCACTTTCTTTTATAGATATAGATTTCGAAGATATATAAACAGAATATAGTAAGCTTTCTATTTTACATAATTAGATAAGATACACCTAGTTGCTGTATTAAATTATATTAGGTATTGAACATGTCTAGCTTAACCAAATGCACGCCACTAGTGACACTGTAGCCAACAACTCAAAGAGCGACAGACATATGACGCGGGACTGAGAGAGATAGCTCGAGTGTTTAAGAACATGAGGTAAAGATAAATAAATATGTTCCATGTTAATTTATTGATATATTTTCCTTGCTTTACCTCAATTTGAATAAATATTTGTACATACACACATACATACTATTTTAACTTTTAAAAAGTTTATGCTCTCAAACCATTGCCATTGCAAGTGAAAGTTAGAAAAGCTCACCATGTCCATTTATCATTTCGATTTTGAGTTTTTATTTTTTTTATTTTATACTTTACAATAAATTTTAAGGATTAAAATGAAATTGTTAAATTTACCGAAATTACGGGATCCCAGGATTTTAAATTTATGTCTCGAAAATCCCGAGACTACTAAAATCCAAAACATTGGCTTCGCTAGTGTACATGCATATACAATGTATATATATTATATAATATGTATGTTATACATGCATACCTATCCAGTACTTTCATGTACAGTGTCAAATCTTTATTGCAACAGTATGTTGCTTTATACAGTTCGTCACTTGGCAACATGTTGCTACCACTTCAGACAAGAAGCCAACAATACCCCATTTTAAATGCCGTTTGGTCTTTTTGAACCAAAAAATGGTGCTTTTACATACTTTTGCCCCACTGATCCTCTTTCTTCTGGTTTGAACCGTTTTTTGATACTGGAAATCGGTTAGCTGGAACCAACTGCAACTATAAAAACACATTTGCATGTATACTTCAAGGACAATCAGAAAAAAATATCGTAACCTTCAGCTATAACTGAATCAGCTTCGTCCTGTACATTGTAAAAGCCCAACAAACACACCCTTTAACGTTGGAGAAATGTGTATTGCCACATTAGATAACTAGCGTAATTCTGGAGTCGATAATGATTAGAGACCAAATGCAAATCCAATTCATCGTAGAATGCCATTAGAGAATGACACTATGTTTCTCCAGTATTTCTCGAGTCGTCCTCTTGCGTTAGAGATTAGAGAGTGGGGATAGTTATCTAATCTACCGCTAATCGATATCTAACTTCAGTGTTTGTTGAGAGGTTAATTCTTACCTATTCAGTCTAAACCTTTACATACCAATTGTATTCCCGCTGCTGCAACAACAACTGATAAGTGGCGGTATCAGCAACGAGGGCTTCCTATCCGGAAGCAGACTAGAAGTGACCAATCTGGAAGCATACGTTTCCGATCGTGCATTGCATAAGAGTTGAGCCAGTATATTGCCTACCTCACCTCTTCAAAGTTGATTTATGTCAGGGACTAGGGTGTCGGGCTCATCATCTTCGCTTTTTAGTAGTGCTCCCTAAAAAAATTAATACGCTAATATGCAGGATTTTATAAGTCATCATCTCAAGCTACTCCCACTATCAGCTTTCGGCCTTCCGTTTGTTTCTTCGTACTACAAAAGTGTCTCCATTTTTTCCTGGCATTGCAACCATACCCAATTTAGCAGTGCCTGGGACGATATTATGATCCACTTCTCATATTCACATCGACGTGCTATATCACCCACTATTTTGATTGTTACTTGAAAGTTGTTTTGACCCTCATCTTGGCCCTTTTTCATACCGAATTTTTGCCACAAAAAAAATGTTGTATGGCAAGTGTGGTTGCCACCTCAATTAACAGCTCCACGGTGATTTCAGTTTTTCGCTCACTTCCTGTTTATACACTCGGACAGTCGGTAGCTGAATGTTTGCACAGTGATTGCTGCCTACGGAAATTATTCATTGACCATATTAAGCACAAAGTGATTGAGCAAAAGTGTAAACTGAAAAGTGGGAGTTTATATGAGTCTAAGGGAATATTATATATCTGTGTGTGTACTCATTAGGATGCATCTACAAAAACAGTTGCCGTTTTAAACAATTTCGAATTGTAATTAAAAATTAAAAACCAATGATTTGCAATAGATTTTCAGATTTGGAAATTCCTTCAAAAATATTTAAAAGAATTGAGTTTTTGATAGTAAAAGCTAATTCACATGCATATTCTTGCTAAAAAGTGATGAAACTACCAAATTTAAGTTTTGGACGTAATTGGCTAAATTTACTATTGATTTGTTTTTAAATTGTTCTAAATGAAAATATCGGAAATATTTCCACGGAAGGCAATCTAATACAATTACATACATACATACTTATAGACAAATGTGCATATTGTAAGTTATGGATTCTTCATAGCTACGCATTTGTTTAGTGTGACAACTTTCTACCTGGTGCTACGGCGAGTTGTTCTGCTGCATAACAACAACACTAATAACACCCAGAACAATTGCAAGGACGCAACTACGCTCACGTCGCCATTGACATTGAATTGAGTTGCAATTGATTTAAATGCTTGCTGCATACCACAGTGTTCAGTGGGATTTGTATACGCGCGTGTTGGATCCCACTACTTCTAAATAAACTTGTTTCTAATAAACGTGCCCAAAGAAAAAATGTGCAAAGGTGTGCTAAATTTAGTGTGAAATATAAAGTTTCTATTCAATACTCATATTTATGGGAAACTTTTGTAGTTCTAGTTAGAACCGAAGAAACTAATTCAAGTACATATTTATATATCTTACAACTTATTCTTGTATGTTTCTAAAACGAATCCGACGTTTGGAGTACTATGAAAGCGATAGTAAATTCTAGAAATACGTTCAAAAACTGCTAAAAACTTATAACTTTAAAATCCTGTAGCCTGAAGCTTTATGCTGGAAAACTGATGTAAAATTCAAGTTCAGTGTGGTCAAATAAAATTTAGATTTAGAATAAACCATAAATCGAAATCGGCTGAGGGGCAAAATTTTGCATCAGGAGTACCATAAAACATCTTTGGATAAAATGGCCACAAAACGAAAGCTTTTGATTTAGTATAGAGTTGTTTGTCATTCGATCTAAAAAGTTGGTTCGGAAGTGTGGTTGTTCTAGGAATGTGCGATTAATCAGTCATCATCATTATATACTAATTCAGAAAACTTGTTAATCATTATCATGCATAACAAACTCGCAAGTTTTCGAATTTTATCAGATTAGCAAAAGTGGGCTCAAAAAAACTTTTTCATACCACTGTGCTGGTGGAAGGTTTCTGAATAGTTAAAACTTACAGAAAAAAAAATCTGTAAACTCGAAAAATTTATGAAAAGCTCCATTAATTGTTTATACATTTTCAAATGTTTAAGGTTGGCAGACAGTTTACGAAAGCAATTTAGATTTCATTCAATTGAGTCTTTGCGTTCTACTGAAATATATATTTTTTTTTGCTTACTGGATGTAACTGCTTTTACCTCCGTGACGAACCGCCTGCGGGTAAGGGCTTTAGAATATGTCCGAGGTAGATGGTTGATCTACGGATATGATGTCTCTCATCACCACATTTCTTCTTCCTCACGGAAGGAAAGGTGAGATTACCTAGAAGGTTCACTGGTCATATCACTCTTGTAAAAGTCGGGCATGTATAGCAACGGAGTACCGAAGCGTACCGGTTTCATATCTGGCAAAGGCCTGCCACTTTCGAAAACACTCTCCAAAACCTTCGGGAAGTGTTTTTGTCATTACAAACAACAACAACTTCCGAGACGACGATTTATTGCTTTATTTATTATGAAAAGTACTCTAATGAAATGAGCAAGTTACCCAGATTTCAACAAATTTTTGTTTGAGCAAACAGTAATTACTCGGGATCTGATTAATCTGCAGCTATATCAGCAAACTTATTCATTAACAAGTAAGGAAGTCTAAGTTCGGGCGGAACCGAACATTAAATAAGCTGTGTAAAAGTGGCCGTGGTAAATTGTTGTGGAGTTACGACCTATGGAGGTTTTAAACTTTTTCTACTACCATGTGGGCAATCTTATAAATAAAAATGAATGGGTGTCTGTGTATCTGGCGTCCAAAGTAATAAACCGATGTTTATGAAATTTTGACAGTAGATTCTTCTGTTCACTGGTTACAGTATACGCTATATATAAGTTTGTAAAAGTGGGCGGTGCCACGTCCCCATGCTATATAAATTTAATCTTGTATAGGCGTCCAAGGTACTCAACCGATCTTTCAGTAGATTCTTGGATTCACTGGTTACAGCATAGGCTAATAATTTTGAAAAGCTTAGATAGTATACCTCGTATCAAGTCTCGTAATTTTATTTAACACGGTTGAGAAGTTAATAATAGCTGAAACTACATTTTCCAAAATTTTAAAAAATCATTAATAATCTCATCAGGTCATTGTAACTTCGAAATTCTAGTGTTCTATCTTCATCAGCGAAGATGATATGGCATGTTCCGGTTTCCCACCTCTCTTTTAGAAAACTATGGTCCTAAAGTGGACGTGATCGTCCACCGTATTAAGGTTCGTAATTTTATCTTACACCGTTCTGAAGTTATTAACAGTCGAATTTGAAGCTTGCTTGACTCATGAGTGGGCGGTGCCAATCCCACTTCCCAAAAATTTTGCAAAAATCATATAAATAATAAGAAAATTGAGATAACTGCCAAATTATATCCTTCTATCTATATCAGTAAATGAGATATGGGCAGTTCAGTATTTCTACTTCCTTTTCAGATAACTTTTATGGAAAAGTAGGCGTGGTCGAAACGCGATTTCGCTTATTTTCTGTAGGTGTATGTACCACAACCACAGTATACCTCCTACTAAATTTGTTTATTCTAGCATAAACCGTCCTGTAGTTATTAACAGTCGAAGTTTGAAAATTTGTTCGCTTATATGTGGGCGGTACCACGCCCATTTTCGAAAACTTTGATAAAATTGTCAATAGGACGACCAACTTCATAAATTTACCAAGTTTCATTATTGTAGCTGCTTTTATTATCGAATTATCTCTTTTTAAACGTTTTTCGAAGTTTTCGATATCGAAAGAATGGGCGTGGTTATTTATTTTTAAATAGCAACGTACCAGAAAGCAACCTGAGTGCGAAATTTCATTCAAATATCTCAAATTTTACTCAAATTATCGTGTCCACAGATGGACGGACGGACATGTCTTAATGGATTCCTCTGTTCATGCTAAGAACTTTGATATATGGAACTATATATCTATCTCCATTATTTTGTATAATACCCTGTGTACTTGTACACGCTGGGTATAAAAATTGGCTTACACATTCCAAAACATTGAAGCTTGAAAGTAGCTTTATTTTATACTGTAACATTTTGCTGAATAGAGTTACCAGCTTTTACCGCTACACTATGGGGCAGTTTGGAAAAAGTTGTCTCAAAATCAAATTTCTCAGCAACGGTGAAAGCTAGAGCGATCAAACAAATAGCCCCTGAAAGCTCAATTATTTTCAGATATAAGAAAAATCAGATATTAGGAAAATTTTAATTCACAATTTGAAAAACATTTTAAATATTTTTTTTGCCGTGTCTTATTAACAAACAAAAAAAAACTATATGATTTTTTTTTTAATTAAACCTGTTAGAGATTTTGAGATGCAATTCGATTATTCATATAAAGATATAGGTCACAACAGGCGTTTTCACTTTAAACACCACCAAAGTTAATACAGTTTGGTCCAAGGTTTAAGAGCCAAATTATTACAGTAGTATTCTAATGTTAAATGCCCCAAAATAACTATACTCAACTGAGATATTTTAATAAACAAATTTTTATCATTCGTAAAAAATAGCTCGTTGCCAACAACTTCGATTTCAAACAATTGAAATCACCCAGAAACGTTTTTCCATCGAAAAAGAGTACATTTTCCAATGAAATACCCCAAAACTGCATTTAGTGCCTCCTTGTGCCGCCTAGTTAGATGAGATTTCGGTACTGTTGATTCGTACTGAAGCTGAAAGATATGTGTGAATATTTATTGCAGAACAGATAAATTCAATAAAGCGTTTATTTTATTGTAACTCATCATGTCCAGAGTAGCTGATTGAAGTATGCTCGTCAATGAAAGATATTACGTTCTGTCGGTCGTATTTATTATATATTCCACATTTAATACTGAAACTGTGGCTACTAGTGGTTGTAAAACTTGCATTAGTGATACTCAGCTTCTACCATATTACCGATATTAAAAATCAATTTAATTTTGCTTTTATTATAACTGAGTGTGTTCTGGTTTTTAAAACCAGCTAAGGCGTTTATAATATGCCCCTTTCGTTATATTTATTTATATATTTCACACCCACTTGGCCACACTACAAAGCTGCGTGTAAAAACATCAAAGAGTTGTGTGAGTGGGCATGAAAAAGGATTACACGCATGAATTTTATTATTTCATTTTCCTTAAACGAAAATCTACAAGCGCCTATGCATACCGACAAGCAAATATTGGAGTTGATCTCATTAGGGAGACGTGAGGCATATTGCGGCGCGCAGTGTCCTGGTCCTCATTTTAAAATGAGCGGGATGGGCATCATCGGGCAGGAGTTTGAAAATTGTCAGGAAGGACATCCTAAAATATTGTATTGGAGTTTTCCTATGTCATATTCAGACCAAACCGAATACGTAAATAAAATATTTTGATCACTTGCGTCTTGGAATTGATGATAATTCATATTGGCCATTATTGGTTGACATGCGTCTTGGTCGCCGTTTCGAATATACTTATAAATCAGATAACCTGAATAGCTCGGAAGCATTGAATTCTTGTTGTTGTTTCAACAGTAAAAAAAGTGAATATTGTCAGTGTACTTACTTTTACTTCGTATGACAGGATAATAATGTTATTTTCGTTCGTCGAGCCAAGGGCGGATACAGGTCTCTAGTTGAATGGGGGCAATCATGGCCAAAAGCTCAAAATCCAAATTGCCATGAAAGTCTGTAATATAAATGAATGATTAATTTCAAAACCCCATTTTGACATAATTACAAATGAACGTAGCGAATTTATCTTTAAGCACTCAAAGTAGCTCCACTAATGGAAAGGATTCAAACAAAAAGCAATCAAGAAATGATTTTATACAGCTCAAAGGTAGAAACTAGTTCTTTCTGATAAAATAGTGTGTTCAACTCAAGTTCAATGATTTGTAATTTATGACAGAGGAAATTTAAACAAAATTTGAAGAATATTGGCAAAATTAAACTGTAGCCAATATAAGGCAACACAAAGCTTGCAGCGCGAGCATAGGCAACTTGGTACCCGTCCCAGCCATCGTCGCACAGTGGCGCCTTTTGAGTTTTTTCTTTGCAAATGAAAGCTAATTATTTGAAGTTTTATTGTGTGAAAGCTCAGAATGTCACAGATACAGGGTGCTTCTTAAAAATTCGTCAAAGTCGAAAATTTTTAGAAAAATGCAAAAACAAAATGTTTTTATTAAAAAATAAAAAGAAATTAAGTGAGATTTGTCTTATAATGACGTATTTAAGCATTAAATAAGATAAACTAATGATTTTGATAAGATAGCGTGGCACCGCCCACTTATGACAAAAAGTTGTATCTAAGTAGTCACGTAATCAATAACTACCAAAATCGATAGACGTATTATTTCTTTTAAATGGCAATACTCTTATAAAACTCAAATGTCCGTTTTTGGTGCCACAATAACAAGGTGCTTCAAAATTCATCGTAAAATTTTACATGTTTTTTTTTTAATTTACAAGCCAAATATGTATTTTATTAATACCTAAAAGTTATTGAAAGTGGTTCAATGAAATTTTATTTGAGCTAAAGATTAAACAGCCAACGAATTTTGGAAAAGGGGAGTGGCACTGCCCATTTATGCTAAAAAGTTTGATCTTAGTAACCGCTTTACCAATTTGTACCAAACTCGACAGACGTATTGATTTCTATAAAAATTTAATACTCGTTTGAAGGCTAAATGCCTAAGCTTTAAAATAAATTTGATAAACTTTAGAGAAATGCAATAACGAAAAGTATGTATTTATAAATTACTAAATTAATTAATTCTTTTATTTGAAATAAAAAATTAACTTGTACATAGATATCTTATTTTTCAATAAAGTAACAAAATTGATTAGTAAATCTCTTTTTCATTGTTGTGATAAGAAGTGAGAAACTTATTTTATCTTAACATAGTCATCGTCACTGGAACATACGAGTATATCTAACAAAGCAACCATTTCTGAGCTATACGCATCTGTAAGATCTTTTTGTGTTCTTACATACCTCATAGATGATATGACTGGATCAGAAGAGATAGCTAACATGTTTAAAAGGTCTTCGTTATGTCTAACTCGTGATAATTTGCAGGTGTTCATACATCTATATCTTTTGTAGTCCTTGTTCTTAGATTCTTGAGCTTCTTCAGACAATTCTCCTAATGGTAAGCACTGGTACTCTATTAAATCTTTTCCATGTGCTTAAATTTTATGTACCGTTGGTGTAAGTTTCTTCTCAGGATACTTTTGATGCAACAACTCTGTAGTTTTAGATGCATATTCTCCAAATTTGGGTCCATTAACTGGTTCATGGCAGTTTAAAATATTTAAAATTACTGCCAATCTTTTCACAATATCTCTAGCAACTCCTGTTATCCGAGCAGTCACTTCATCGTTTTCAAAAAATCTTCTTGAGGAGTTACCATCATTTGTATTTCGGTCTCCATACTTTGAACAGTCAACTCTAAGGCCAATCTCTTTATAGAATGCATCCTGAATTATTTTTTTTCTCCTGTTTTCTTTCTCCTTACATGTTGCATTGTCGTCGAAAACTTCTCCTTGTTGTGGTAGTGTATTAGACAGCTTCAAAACAAATTCCATACATCTTATCCTAGCATGTAAAGGAGATATTCCATACTCATAATTTAGTTCGTCATACTTCGGTTATTTTGGGACTTAGAGGAACTGCTTCTTTCTTGGCTTGAGTAATTTTTTTGTATCCAGGTAAAATATCGGCATTACGTTGCAATAATGACTTACGCAATATAATATATATAACCGAGATCTATAAACAGCGTCAAAGCTTCTTCGGGAGTGTATTTCCTAGGTAGCGCATTTGGTGGTGTGGGAATGCTGTTTTTGATCCTCATCAGTCGCACTGGACTTGCTACCGCAACTGCTTCTGTTATATGAGACTTCACGTTTTCTTCGTCTTTTTTATATTTAACAGCCAGTGATTCTTAAAGATGAGTCGTGGCCATAGCTTTTGTGGTATCAGACAGCTTCCTTTTCCTTGTGTAGGTAGAACACTCTTCTATGGGTTTTGTTGGTCTCCCTCTATTTGGATTGGTTGACGTACTAGGCGTTTCTTCGTCCAAAAAAGTTTTGTCAGCTAGCCATGTCATGCTTACTTAGAAATTTTGAATTGTTACGATAGACGTCCTTCCATTTTCTTTCTATCATAATGTATTGTAAACCAATTTTTTCTTCCAGGCCTTCCTTTTCTTTAATGCTTGTTTCACTCGCTAATTCTCTCATAATAGCCTCAACGAAGTCCCGTCTTGACTTTGTAGATTTAAACACCGCAAATAGTTTCGAGTTTTCTAGATACATATTAGAATTGGCTTCGAGTGTCTCTGACTAAATATTAAACTGTGAACTATATTTAAAAATACTATTCACTTTATTTAAGTAAGCAGAATACTAAGTTCCTTAATCTCCAAAAGGCGAATGATAATGTGCATTGTATGATGGATAGCTTTATATACCTACTCAAATTATTAAAATGAATTTCAGGTATACAATTCGTAACTAAAAAAATGTATGTTGTTAACAAGTTCCAATAACAAAAACGACCTTACGGCCGTACTGAATTATATATACCTGCTCAGGCGCGTATTTATGCCCAAGGTTGTTTAACTTTATTTGATGTAAAAAGTGAAGTTGCAGCTGGACGCAGGTAGACTTTATGAATTTAGGTAGCTGAATATTTCACAAATCTCTATCTCTATGGCGCGATATACAACAGGTATATCATCATAAACCTCCTAAGAGATTTTTGCGCCAAGCTTCTCTTCCAATTTGTGGTGTGCCGATTTGAATTTTCCCTACAAATTGGTGGGACCTACAGTTTTTTGCCGACTCCGAACGGCATCTACAAAGGAGACGAATTTTTGCCGAGAAGCCTGTCATGGCAGAAATACACTCGGAGAGTTTGCCAAACCACTGCCGAGGGGCGACCCCGTTTTGAAAAACTTTTTTTCAAATCACTTTTGATGTTACCTGTACCAGGGCTCGAACCATGGACCTTCGGTGTGGTAGGCCGGCAACACTACCTTCACACCACGGCGGCCGCCATATTTCACAAATAATTACTGTTAATTTGACGGAGCACATATTTCAACATTTTTTTTTCCATCAAAGTTTTAAAAAGGGCCTAAAAATAGGCATTTCGAAAAACAGGTATTTACTCACAAAACCATTTTAAATACAACGAAAAAGAAGAAAAATTTCAAATTTTTCCCAATGTTGAAAATTGGTCAACTTTGAGCGGTGCTACCTGGTAAACTATAATTTTCTGTGAAAAAACAGTTGTATATTCTTGATCCCTGAAAAATTCTCTATTAGAAATATGTATTAGATTTAGCGAACGCTTTCATGATTTTTTTGATTTTTGCCATGCTTTAACGGCAGAGGCGCCACTATGCGTCGCAACATGTTGTCGGCAATTAGCATCTGAGTTTGAACAGGCAAAACATATGTATATGTATGTATACACACAAAAACCTTTAAAGAAGCGCTCAGTATGTTCTTAAAGTTTATAAGTTAGATTTTGGAATAATATCATTGAATCAACTGATCTATATGACCCTAACGCCGTGAATTAAAGCCCATGGCTGAGTCATGTTATGCGAATGGGTAATCCCTTGGTTCTTAGCACTCACTCATTGCTAAAAAGGTATGACTAGAGTGCTTTGATACACAACAAATGATAATGGTGGCGATAAACTGGTGTTCCCGCCATTCGGTGGTTTGCCATCTCCTTTTCGTTTCATTCTCAAACAAACAACAAATCAATAATCGTTTTTTTTTTTGTTAATTGAATGTAATATCTTCTCCAGCAAACATTTTACTAACACGGAATTCAAACTTTAATGAACACAAATTTTCTCAAAAAAACACCAATTCGAAAAGTTTATTTTAAAAACTCCAAGCTTTTCAAAAAAACGCCAATAAGCAAATAACTTCAATTTAGCGTTCGAGTCTGAGCGTAAACGGCAATTTTGTACCTGGAAGATAATGTAGCCGAAATCGGAACAATGACAAAAACAAGCAATGCGCAATAGAAAATAAAACGCAAAGTGCTAATTAATTAACAATAAATTTTTGTTAACTACTATGTGTAAAAAATTTGTGTTATTTTCTGTCCACAAAAATATTTAGAAAACACATGCAATTTTTCTCGGTCACACGACGTTACCACCAATTTCGACTGCAACTTAAGCCGGCAGAATACTAAAAGGGTGCAAAAGTTTCCAAATTATTACCGGTAAAAAGAATGATGTTTTCATACTAGAATTAGGGCGTTATTCTTTATTGTGTATTTCTCGTTTTGACAGCTTTGTCATGTAGCCCAGAACCGAGCCTACAAGACCTGCATTACTGACGGTAGGGATATTGGGTGACATAATCTTCCAGATACAAAATTACGTGTTAAGCTCAGAATCAGGCGGTTAGAGTAAACAAATTATCAATACAAAATCAAAAATATTTTACATATTGTCACAATATTTATGTATATAAGCAAGGAGAAACCGAAGTAAACATTGGTTTCCTACACCGGGACCCTTAATTTATTACCGACCGATCTGAGTACTTTATTTTAATATAGCTTCACCACATACCGAAAACCGACTTTTTAACCCCTAACCACTCTTTAAGTGCATGGGAAAGGCAGTAAGTTTTTCTTACTATACAACCCCCTCATCCTTTACTTTTTAGTTCTTTTTTCCCATCCCTTTCCATTTACCTTTTCCTTTTGCCGTACCTGCAACTTTGCTTTCCCTCTCCAATTACTTTTTGCCCTTCCCGGTTCGCTTTACATTACAGATTCCCTTTCGCTAACTTAACTTTCTCCAGAGAAAAGGACCACCGATCTTTTTTCCTCCTGCGTCTCCCACTCCTTCCTCTTTTGGCTTTTTTATTTTGTTTGCTTTGTGTACTTTTCTTTATGTACTAAGCAACTTATTGCGCTAGATTTCTTTTACCTTGAGCACAGAAGTTAACATATAAAAGCTTTTCTAGCTGTCGTGATGTTGCTCGCATCTTAAACGCTTTTTTCACGACATCAAATGAGTACACCTTTATAGAGAAAATTTTTTTGGAAACTCGCTCGCAAAAAATATTTTACCACTTGCCGATAAAACGGAAATAGCAATTTATAGAATGTTAATCCAAAAAAATTCATCCCCAGCGACTCTTGGGCACTTGCAGGTCATAGCAAATAATTAACTTTTTTTGCGACAATAAAACTTTTAACATAAAATCAGACAAAAACAAAAAAAATGCAGCGCAAATCAAGTGTGAGACGTTTAAGCAAACCTACCACGTCAACTTCCACAACAAATACACAACACCATAGCACACGATTCGAAGACGAATCAAAAGATAATGATAACTTTATAATTGAGAACGGCGATGTACGTCGCGAATCACTGCACAAACCCACTTGGCAGCACCTCATTCCAGGACAGACGCTACCAAATTTAAATGTTAAAACTAGTTCAGCTACAACACATAAAAGCGCAAGTCTCACTTCAGATTCCGATGATGATGAATATTTGCGACGGCCAAGTGTTGTTGTGCATCATCACTACTATCAAGATAAGGAAGTTCAACAACAGCTTCAATTACCAATCAAGCCAATGCAGCAATTACGACGCGCCAGCTTACATAGCGGTGTTTGTTTTAAATCAACCAGTCGTGGTGGTGGAACCAAAATCACCAGACATCATACAATCGCTAGCGCAGACTTAAAATTGAGTTCTGATAATAGTCCACTTTTGCAACGTAAAGGCAGTTTAGCACATTCTACGCGAACTTTCGGATTTATGAAGCAACGTAATTCGCAGCGTGTAGATGGCATGATTCCGGGGGCAAGTGATGCGAGTGCTACAAAAGATGCATGTCAAATTCCACATGCAAATATAGATGGCGGAACATTTTGTAGAAATGCTGGTCGAGCCTTGATTCGAATGCTTTCAGGGGGCACAAATTCAGATGCGAAAGAGCCACATACTCATACCACCAATAGTGTCGCCATTTATAATGACGAATGCGACGGGGGATACGATATGATGGGAAAGGTGATGTGTAGTAAATGTATTTATATGTGTGTTTATTGTTAATGTATAACGTCGCCCAATTCTATTTGAATACTCCCAACGAGTTTTCCAATTCTCCTTCAGTCGGCATATGAAAATGGGAAAAGGCCAAACCAAAACATTTTTTAGAAATAAATAGCCGTACCCTGCCATAGTTTCCTATGGCATATTGTGAACACAGGGATCAGATACGAGCACCAACCAAAACATACACCTACATAAAACTGTAGAAAATGTGGGGAGAAGATGCTATTGCTTGAGGTACCAAACGATGCTCGACTATACTAGGTTCAAAGCTTTTACGAACACTTGGAGCATTCTACCGCATACTCGACAATGCTAGCAAACACTTTAAGTCGTAGTATAAGTCTACTAGTAGCACTACTTAAGCTGCAGACAAACTTTCCTATCCATTAATCCCTATTCATAACCATACCATATAGTTAACCATATCTATTGTCTTCGATTAATGGTGCCTCAACCTAAAAAAAAAACATGCCAATTTCATTATAAGTACGCAAATGGAAAAAATTTCTAATGATTTACACAACTAACAACTCACTTAATCTAACATATACAAGTTCCACACAGTTAATAAAATTGCTAGCTTAACAATTTATAGGTTATGGATATGGCAAAAAACCAAAAACCAATTGGTTGGCTAAGGTATGGTAATGGCGGATGCATATTATTGGCAAAAATTAGGCACATAGTACAATAAACAAACAAAATATTCAGTCAAGTAGTTAGCACCAACTGTAAAATGGAGCTTATATATCGTTTATTCAATTTTTTATTTTAAAGTAAAACGATAGACCTTCATAAAGTACCCCCTGCGGGTTAGGGGTTTAGAATATGCCCGAGGTAGGCATACCGGTCGTAAGAGGCGACTAATATGCACAAAGGTAATGACGTGCAACTCGATGGCTGATCTACGGATATGATGCCTCTCACCTCTCATTACCCATCTCTCCTTCCTTACGGAAGGAGGGGTGACATGACCTAGAAGGTTCCACTGGTCATAAATCGCTACCACGACAGTCGGGCAGTACCGCAAGGGAGTACCGGAGCGTACCGGGTTCAAATCCGGCCAAGGACTGTTAATTCGACAACACTCTCCAAAACCTTCGGGGAGTGTTTTTGTCGTTACTACAACAACAACAACAACAACAACCTTCATAAAGTGGTATGGGATAAAAGATCACTAATAGGTATATTTACAACATTCGGTTTCACCCAATCTTAGGCTTAATTACTTGTTTTGTTGGGATTGTCTATGTTTTTTCTGGAGTTGGTGAAGACTCCCTTCAAATAACTTTTTGCCTTATTTCAGTGTCTAATTTGAATACTTCCAGAGATACGCACTATTAAAAATCCAGTTTGCATGGGATCGATCACCCTTAATAAAGCGAAATTATTTTTAGCCCATGACCATCTCTGGGTGGTTTCCAGTGGTTATTTTAAATTTGGTTATTATCGGTCCGTCCATTAAAGACGTAATTATATATGTACATACAAAATTTTAATTCTATAAACATAAATATATAGAAGATAAAAATATTATTTATTGAACATAGCCAAGCTCATCGCTTGCTCAGCTAGCTGAACAGCAGACGAAACAGCGTAACTGTGCCATGAATTGACGACAGCTGATAAAACAAAAAGATGGTATTGTGATAGAGAAAAATAAAAATTGATTTACCTTTATATTTACCCTTATACTTACTTGAATAAATTAAAAGAACTTAGACATTTTTGGTTTTAATCGAAGAAATTCTGTATTTTAATAAAAGAAGCTTTGTATCAATTATAGTGTTGTAATTTCATGGAATAAAGCTTGAACATACCTATTATTTTGTCCATAAGTGTACATATTCTAATATACTATCGGGTTAAAACCACAGCCACTTTCATATAATTATATAAAATACAAATTTATAATAGATAATAATGCCTTATGACATAATTATTAACTTAAATGTAAATAAATTTTAGTGATGCTACACATAGTTATTTTACAAAACTTTTGTTTTTGATTTTCCGAAAGGTAGTATCGGCTAGTTATTTATTTTTTCCCATCACTAAACAAAATGATTTATTAAGCAAGCTCATCAAGTAATACATTAGAAAATATTCCAAAATAAAGATATTAGGAAACCATTTGTAATTCTCACATTTATTTCTTGATGACGAAAATTCCTACAAGTACGAAACAAATTTTGTTGAAATAATGTTTTTAGTTCACTCTTATATCAGAGCGTTGGTATAAATAAAATAAATCTATCAAAGCTCATATCAAAACAACCGAGCCACAACAAACATCATTTTGCCATTACGTGTTTCCGAGCATAGCAAAGCTATTAGTACCAATAGTCAAAAATAGGAAATTTGTGAAATGCCTTTTACCTGACTGTTCTGTGTTATTTAAGTAATTTTATTTGCTTTGTTTTAATATTCGGCTCGGTTTTCACTATATTTTTCAATAACTTTGCTTATACCACCAATAGGTTATCATGTTGGGAGATTCGGGGGTTGGTAAAACGTGTGTGCTCATCAAATTTTATGATGGAAAATATATGCCAAGTTACTACATAACCACTGTAGGCATTGATTTTCGGGTAAGCTCTGTCATTTGTGAAGAGTTTGCTGTAAATGAAACCAGCTGTTGCACGCGAATATGTCGTTTGTTCATTGTGTTTTTGCATCTTATCGTTTCCACACATATCTATTGTCAGACCCTACCTCCCTGCAAAAAACGATGAAGTATCAGAGTACTCCAGAAAAATCGCCTTTCACATTAAAAAGGTGGTCCATTTTACATGACGGTGTCCGGGATTGGATCACCTAATCCATCACTTTGTACTTTTGAGGACCACCTCTCTCGCTTTGGTGTTGACTATTCAATGGAATAATTTCACGTAGGTGCTCCATGGAGTATTCAGAAGCAAAGAAATGGAGTACACCGATATGGAGCAGGTGATCCAATCCCCGGACATCGCCATGTAAATTGGGCCATCTTTTTTATATGAATGAGGAAAAGTGTTGGAGTACTCTAATACTCCTTATGGAGGTTGGATGATTGAACGGAGTATTTCCGTTTTTTGCAGGGCTCCTTATTTTCACACGAAATAGTATATAAGTGTGTTAGTAAATCGGTGCTCATACATACTAAAGAAAATAATTTGTGCTTACTAATAATCAGCCTCGTACTGGTTTCTTTGGATAGATTTTTCACAATGGGGATTCATTGTTCAATCAAACCTTTGAATTGGAACGAAGAGTCAGATTAAATATCAAAACAAAAGTTAGATTGAAGTAGGTGCCGTCATTGTGGTAAATGTTAACTAAGCCGAGTACTTAATCAATGATATATATTTCCGAAAGTTTACTCCATTTGAAAATTATTTTCTTTATGCAAATGACACGTTGTAAATTCCTTCATATTTTATTAATTAATTCTTGACTGGAGAATTCCCTTCTGGCAAACACCAATCCAATCTCGCCGACTTGGGCAATCCAGCACCTATCAAACCCTTCAGGGTTGAAATACTTCTTGAAGTTAGCTCCATCACAGTGACAGTTGTCCCAGGTCACAGCAGTGTAAATTTTACTCAAAAAAAAAATTTGGTGAGAAAATTTTCTATAGTGTAAAATTATTTTTCATCTCGCGTGGGGATATAAATTCTTTTGAAATAATATGATAATAATACAGAGAATTCTGACGTTCAGGTTCACTACGATAAATATTTTTTATATTTATATTTGACACAGGGCCAAATTTTAACGTTTCAGAAAAAAAATAGCATTGCAAAAATAAATACTATCATAGTAAGTTAAATTCCACGTAGTGTATGAAAAATTCAAAATTATGTGTCTATACCCAGACCAAATACTTTTTTTGCTTTTATAAAATCTTAAATACAAGCCAGAGGCATAGCTATGGTATGGAATCTTATATATAAATAGACAAGATGAATGCAATGTAGAACCGTTTTCTGCTAAACTATAATTCTAAGGTATACAAATTATATATGTATAGATAGGAAATTTTGAGGTGTACTTTTATCCGTAAATAAAAAAAATTTAAAAAATCATTTTAATATAAAAAATTTTACATAAAAGTTACACCACTACACATTTACTTATTCACACTATATACACGCTGTGTGTGTGTGTACTTGCTTTTTGTGTACTATGCTGAATCGTGAGCATGGCCGAAGAGTTGCTTTGTAGGAAAAAATTAAGAGCCGTAGTAGTGTGAGTAGACTTGCCATGCATGTTTTTGTGTTATTCGTGTGGTCGGCTCTCACTGTGAGTGCGAAGAGTTGGTAGTGGACCAATGAAAAATAAGTATTCGCACTATAGATACTCTGTTGTGTCATGCATTTTTGCTTTAGTTGTTGTTATTGTATTGATTACTGGCTACGATGCCCAGTGTCAGCTGCTCTCCTGAGAGCACGAAAAGTTGCTTTGTTGGATACATTAAACAAGCAATGTAAAATATGAGCAAATATGTAAAATTCATTGCTGATACCTACAAACAGGGTTTACAAAAATAAAATAAATGATTACCCATAAAGAGTATTAAACACCGAAGAAAATTAAAGGAAAATAGAGGAAAGGAAAAGAATTGAAAGGAAGGAAAATTAAAGGAAAGAAAAGGAAAAGGAAAAGGAAAGGAAGGAAAGGGAAGAGAATGGAAAGGATAGGAAAGGAAGGAAAATTAAAGGAAAGAAAGGAATGGTAAGGAAATGAAAGGAAGGGAAGGGAAAGGGAATTAAAGGAAAGGTAAGAAAACGAATGGGAAAGAAAGAAAATAAAAGGAAAGGAAGGGAAAGGAAAAGAAGTTTGAGTAAAGTACAAAATAAAATAAGAGAGTAAAAATAGAAATCAAGGAAAATAAAAATATGTTAGAGGAAAGGAACGACATAGAAAGGAAGAAAAAAAGGAGGATAAAACAAACCTACAAAAAAAAAATAAAATAAAATAAAGTTTATTGGTTGAATTTCAACGACTGGGCGAACTCTAGTATTGATAAAAGTCCAAAAATAATGGTTTCATTTTAATTAATTATTTTTGATAAATAATGCACTTGCAAAATAAATATAATGCGATAAAAAATTTTAAATTTACGTCTTTTTCTGAAGTTATATTTTGTATTTTTTACGTTAAATTGTATTTTATATTAGCTTATATTAGCTCAAAATTTATCATCACCCCATGAGCTAGGGAAAATTTTTACGTTCAAAATTTTTCCTTTTTATCCATTTGGCACAGGGCCTGGGCCTTGGAAAATTATTACTTTGCAAAAAAAAATTTCAATTGTTCGTAATAATTACACTGTTGTGGTTGAAAAATCCGAAAGACATGATATAGGTAGTTTCTATATCATTCGGATACACTGAGTCCAATGGTGTTAACAGTTTTGCAAAGTTAGTTAAAATATGTAATAATTTTTTCCTTTATAAACCCCATGAAACCAGTATCTCGAATTATATGGAAATGACCTATCGTCCGTCTGCCGGATGAAAGAAGTTGAAAAAACTATAACAGTGTTATAAAAAGACTTTTACAATTTCACAATAAATTAATAATTATCGGATTTTTTTTAAGAAGTTGAAATTATAATTGATTAATGTAAACAGCTTTTAAGCAGCAACAGCAACGGCTAAAATCGCCCATTCGGTTAAGCGCCTAGAAATTATTATGGTAATTCTCAAATTGAAAACCAATGATCCGTTGAGGCAATGATGAGTTGAGGCTTTGTTACTCATGTATTGGTCTTCAAATCTCGCTACCCTTTAGGTATTTTGACGAAAGAAGAAGACATCGTTTTAATCAGTGCAATGTGCATACAAACAGACAAGCTTGACTCCTATAAATAATGAAGACTAGAGCTTTGTGTGATTTTCATAGTGGGAATGCTTCGAAATCTAAAATTTATTAAATGGCTTTCATACTAATAGATAAGTGACTTTCGATATCCGCTAAATAAATTTGACTAACTACTTGAGTGATGATGAAAATGAAGCTCCACTCAAAAATCAAATCTTAGTAGTAATGAAAATAGAATTTCGCTTTCAGCAAAACTCAAGGGATTGGTGAAGTGTTTACTGCATTTAAATTTTAATGCAGCCATGTCTGGTTTCGATTATTATTCCTAAATTATTTCAAAAGTGAAAATCTAGGTAAGAAGTACCAGCTTTATTTCAATAAAAGTAAAATATAATGTGTTGCTTATTTTCTTAAAATAAGTTCATCCCGTAGGACGACTGCCTATTTTTATAATCATTTTGAATTGATGGTTTCAATGTTACCTGTTACATTCTCTCCCTATCTCTCTATTTGTCTCTAATCTTAAAGTTTACTTACCCAACCTTGAAGTATACTTACCCAATAAACACATAAAACGATATCGTATCGTCTCGAATTCTTCGAGACAGATTCGCGAAGAAAGGTTTTTTCGAGTTTATTATCACGGACTTACACTTTTCAATAACTTAATATATATCCAAGGAGCTAGTATGTCGAATTGACAAGGATTCGAGAAAGTAAAAAACGATCCGAGAAATAATAAATATCTACTTAATGCGCGCAAGAGCTAAAATCTCGAATTGCTGACGATCCGAGAAAGTAAAAATGCACGAATCGCTAATGATAAGTAACTCACCTGGGAATTCGGATTTGGCGATTTACTGCCACAAAGTATCACTAACCCGTTGTGCTTATTGGGTAATTGCTTATTGTGTGTTTTTGTGCTTGTTACAAGTATACTTGTGTTTAATAATGTCCGAATTAGCCTAGCCTGAGAATAACTGGACTTGACTTAGTTTACAAAAGAACTGAGAGTCAATAATTCAACGTGTCATCTTTTAGACATTTTTTTGCTTTATATTGCTTTTTAATTGCCATATGAGTTTCATTTATACAAAAATTTAAATTTAAAATTTTCCTTATTTTTGTAAGTATAACGAGCTCAAGACCAGTTGATAATAATTCTTAGTTAATTATTATTATTTTTGATTAGAGAAAAAATTGAAAGCAACAAACATATACAGGCTATAGTTATAGTACTATTTCGAAAACAGCCACGATTTCTCGTCAGACTAATTCGTATAGTTTTGCTATTTTCAGAGGATCTACACAATATTTTAGACATTCTGTCTATATGTAAATCGTGTATGTTGGACTTTGTTTGTGTACATTCATCTTTCTATTTTTAGAAGATAGTTATTGTACATAACCGCGTGCTCCGGTATAAATGTAGTACTATAACTATAGCCTGTATATGTTTGTTGCTTTCAATTTTTCCTCTAATCAAAAATAATAATAATTAACTAAGAATTATTATCAACTGGTCTTGAGCTCGTTATACTTACAAAAATATGTAAAATGAACAGACCGTAAAACCAACAACAAAATTTCAATTTTTCCTCTAATCAAAAATAATAAATAACCAAGAATTTTTATCAACTGGTCTTGATCTCGTTAAACTTACAAAAATATGTGACAAAGAACAGACCATAAAACCAACAACAAAAACAAATTTAGTATGTTATACAATATATGAAGGAATTTTATTACAAATATTGAAAAAATTTACATATATGGTAGCACAGTTCTCTCACGGCTCTCTTTGAACTTTGAAACTTAACTTGGAAATCTAAAATTTCTAGTTTTCCAAGTCTCTAAGCTAAATTGTTTTCTGGATAACTACGTACACGTGCTGCTCATTTGTTACATGTAGGGTTTTAAGTCAAGTTAAGTCTAAGTCTAGGCTAATTCTGTCATAAACCCCGTTTTTTTCATTTGTTTATCAAGTAATGTGTTATTTGTAATGTTGCCCATTCGAACAGTGCTTAGGTGAAAAAAAGATTTTATATGTTTAATGTCTTTACATCTGTATTGTATATTAATTTGCTTTCTTTTTTTCAATGTCAGAATAAGGTTGTTGTAGTGGATGGAACACGTGTTAAATTGCAAATATGGGACACAGCTGGCCAGGAGCGTTTTCGTAGTGTTACACATGCCTATTACCGAGATGCACATGGTATGCTTAATTGTTAACTTAATAATTTTAAGAAACTTCTCATTATTTTTTTTACTTGTAACCAGCACTTCTTCTGTTATACGATGTCACCAATAAAACTACCTACGACAACATTCGCGCATGGTTGGGCGAGATAAGAGAATATGCACAGGATGATGTTGTGATTGTGCTTATTGGTTAGTACTTTTATGTATAGTACCTGCATGTACAAGGTGCCGCAAAAGTAATCCTCCTATCAGAAAATGTTATAAATTTTGCGATTGGCCCCTAAAGTCAGTTCTGGTTTGACATTTGTGTAGTAAACACATGCGAAATACACGTTAATAAACAATGTTACGCTACACTGCTCCAGAACGCGGAATATTGCTGACTATTTATTTGACCAATAATCGGTCGGGGCCAAACGGTTACTGTGAATGGTGAGCGCTACAGAGCAATGATCAACGAGTTCTTTTTGCCGCAACTTGATGAATTGGGATTGGAAAACATGTGGTTCCAACAAGACGGTGCAACAGCACACACTGCACGTGCCACAACCGATATGCTGAACATCGGAAGCTTACTTTTGCGCCACCTTGTATGTGTATCTATGTATCTACACACAAACATGTATATGTACATATATATATATACAAACCAAACTCTTCCGTAACGGCTTGGCCGATTTTTATGAAATATATATTGAGTAGGGATGAGAATCTGAATTAAACTCATTTCATATTGATATATGATACAAAATGAAAACCAATGAAGGTAATTGGACCCTGAGACGTTTAGTACAGTGGCGAGATAAGGAAGGACGACAAGCGTAATCCTGGTGTTCGATCCGCGGTGTGGAAGATACTGATCGCTCACTCTCGTGGAAAAAGACGAGAAATCATATTGATTATGTCTATAAAAACACGCCCTTAAGAACAAATATAGCAAGCGCCAAATATTTTTATAGATTTCAAACTTACAAGTACTTTTTAATACGTAATAACCCAACTAGCACAATTAGTAGCAGGAACCGAGCGTCGACTATGGATTCGCTACTACTCATAGGCACGTATTGAACATACATTCATTACGTTCCACCTACTAAAATGGGGAATAGCCAAAAAGTTTTAGCGACGTTTCTGCATGCTACCCGGCTACATTATAGTAGACTCAACTGTTACGAAACTGTGTACCTGTATCCATCCATCTCTCTTTTAGATATATGTATATTATTTTGAAATTATGAAACTATATTTATTTCATTTTATTTCTGATGTGCATATACATTTGGCTTAGTTTACTACTTCGAAACCTGAAAACCGCTTGGTTATGGTTATTAAGTATATTAATAAGAAAATAAAATTAACGTGTCCATATACGGAAAATGTGGGTGTAAAAGCTAGTGCGTTTTAAATTTTACTGTCAAATATAAAACAGTTTTTCTTTGTCCCTGAACAGAAAAAAACTACTTAAATACAAATTGTGCATAAAACATGCAAAATATATAAAATTTCTTTGGTCAATTTAATGGTGCTAAATGATTTTTTTAGCAAAATGGCGTACGCCACTATAAATAACTTTAAAGTCGTATTGCCCAAAAATAACCACATCAAAGTAATTACAATTTAGAGCCTTAGAGCAATATTTACCTGAAATTTCATCTTTTCAGTAATGTTAACTGTAGAGAAATTTTCATTTTGTACCGAAATTCAGTGCTCCGTAGGGATAATGGGAAATTATGTAGAAATGTACGGAAATATTTTTAGATGTTAAGAATTTTAATGAAAATTACAGAATTTAATTCATTGCATTGTTAGCATAACCTTTATAAATATAAGGCATTGCTAATTTTCCTTGTTGTTGTTAAGAGTGCTTCGCCCTGCCTAATGGGCATGGTAACTATGACTTTCGTCATCGAGCTCTTCCAACGGCAGTCCAAGTAAACAAGCAGTTTCAACAGGGTTGGACCACAGTTATTTTGGTGTTAGAAGAGTAGTTACAATTGAGGCGTTAAAGAGTTTCGTGAGGGTACATATCACATGCGGCCCACAGCCAATTTATTCTTTTGCTTTGCAATTTTCATTTGAAACTTTAAATTTCCTATAAAAAGTAGTAGAATGTCGATATTTAATTTGCTTCCAATATGCGCTATTTCATCTTTTTGCATGTATTCACAAAACTTTATAGCGATATTTATTTCTTGGCAGATTTAAGAAGTGGCACGCACTACGTAGTAACCAAAGTCATTTATTCAGGTAATAGTGTCTAGATAGAACTAACAATTTTATGTGCACAAAAAGGAACCCCCACTTGACAACTTTGTAGTAGCAAACCAGTAACATGAGTCAGTAGCCGTTATAGTGGTTCACAACCTAAAAGTTATGAAATATTTGGAGTTGACATACATTAATAACGACTTCTTCAATACTGGTAATGCTACTTAATAGCCGCATAACTATCATCTACCAAAGATTATTCAACCAAGGTTATTTATACCCAAAAAGCGTAGGATTAGTGATGGCTTAGTCAACTTTACTCGCCTGAGGTTGCCGTCTCCGATTCTTTGGTGCTCGTTGGGAATAGTTGATTTTTAAGAAAAAAAAAACCCTTTAGTTTTTTTAATAATTAAAAAACAACAAAGAATTAAATATGACGTTTTTCAAAAACGAGTCGCAGTTTTGAATTTGGTGCCAATATCCGATTTTTTTCAAGAAATTTTTGCTCGATCGCTCTAGTGTGGACCGTTGCTGATAAATTGGATTTTGAGACAACTTTTTCCAAAGGTCCAAATAGTGCGCCGTTAGCCAGGTCGTATGAGTGACTTTCTCACGTATAAGAATGCATTTAATTATTTTTTAGTCGGTCTGCTATTGATTTGGTAGTAATTTGCTGTATCAAGTTTTAAACTTTAGTTAACACAAATTTATAATACAATAGATAGAGTAAGTGATTAATTTACTCTAAAATATTCTTATAACAATATTCGTCGGATAAGAGTGGGGATGGCCAAACAAATTGTTACTCGATTAATGTATAAAATGATAAACTGCTAGACCAAAAATTACACAAAATTGTAATCGATTCTCTCTTTACTGGCAATTCTTGCTAGTTTTCTCGCCTAACGCACCTATTATATAATTCGTGCCCCTATTGAGATATTATCATCAACCTGGTTATCAAGTTATGAGCTTAAAACTTGTATGCTAGATTTTGCTTTTGTAAACTGAGTGAAAAATATAGCCACATAATCGAATATCGTGAGAACCAGACCTACCCGAAGGCAAGCTATAAAGCTAAAGCTCGATTATCGATCGAATCCAATACAGCGCAAAATTCGCTTGCACGGTATTTGAAGCACATAATTTATCATATTCGAAAAAGCAGATGTGAGTAGTAATTCTCTGGATAGGTCAGGCTATGCAAATTTTGGCAGCAGAGGCACTGGGTCATTTATAAAAAAAAACTGTAGCAATTGTGGGTATCGCATTTTGTCAACATTCCATCTTTTTTCTTCGATACGAGTAAATAGTCGATACTTCTTTCAAGTTCTGAGTACTTTTTATACATGAGTCCTTCATGAAAGTACTCAGGGGGACTCAAAGTTTTGTGAGAAGAAACTTATAGTCTCTTCAATATAAAAGCGAACCTAACTTGGTCATATCAAACCATTCGTACTACAGTCGGACCTCAGTGTCAGTGACATTTATTCCATTGACATTATGGCACGTCACGTTATTCGAGTATTATTTTGCATTTCCAACCATTTAAGAATTTTGTTAGTTTTTGGAAAAATTCACAAAAAATATAATCATGATTTTTTGAGATATAAATTGGCATTTGCTTTGCTTAGTCTCAGAAGACTGTATCTTACATAGCAGGAAATTAGAAATGTACCTAGTGAAAAAAATTTAATTAAATGTTTTAAAATGACCGACTAAAGATTTTCGTCAACTTTTTTTTAGTTCTGATCAAATATTTCTTGTAACGCACTTTTAGGTAATAAAGCAGACTGCAGCAACAGCGAGCGACAAGTGAAAAGAGAAGATGGTGAACGTTTGTCACGGGAGCACAATGTACCCTTCATGGAAACTTCTGCTAAAACCGGATTGAATGTCGAACTTGCATTCTCCGCTGTCGCAAGGTGCGTATAAATTTAAATCGTTTAAATTTTTGACAAAAGTATTAGTCACAAAAATACATTAAGCTAATCGAAATAACAAAACAGCATATGTAAGGGAATTAGTTAATCAAGCTGAAACTTTTGAAGAGAATAAAAACAAACTTACCCGAACTGACTACAGATATGTTAGTATTTTCTTACAAACAATGTTGACTTTTAAATAAGACGAGTGTCTTAGGGAAAATCTGTTTTCCGAAGTAGAGAAAGCGTAAAGCATCGGTGGCAATTTCTACGGGTCAAGACTATGCCAGATGATTAATTGTAAAAGAGATTGAGGACAAACTAAAAATGGTCCCGAACAAGAGATTTCCCCTACAGTGTAACTATACTTCTTATACATACATACATATGCTTAATTAAAGTAAAAAAAGATTAATTATCGGCTACTTAATGGTCCATTGCAAATCACAGATACAGTGAATAAAGCAACATACATTTTATTGCCGAAATTTGAAGTAAAAATCAGTTTGGTGAAAAAAAGAAATCTTCGTGGTTTTTGGTTCGATCAGTAACCACGTATCTACATTTTAAGTATGCAAAACGTATGTTTCTTAGTTGGTTTTCTTCGTTTTCTGAAATATGTTTCATTTGTAGATACGAGGTTAACGAAGAAATGGAACTATTTGCCACTGTGCGGCATACCTCCGGGTGATTAATTTAGAAATTACAAGCATACTACGAGTACTGACTATAACATTAGAAAAAATGGTAGTATATTATAAAACAACAAAATATATATAACAACAAAAATGCTGCAAAATTATTATTTTTATTTTTTCAAAACGCGCAACCTTACAAATGTGTTTCTGGCATAAAAAGCTTCCCAGAGAAAATTGATCGATTTTAACAGATTTCGTTAGATATCGTCGTAAAACATGCAGGTTTCCCCATTTGTCGAAAAAGTCCGTATTTTGTTGTTCTAAGCTGAGTAAAATATATAAACATATATATGTATAGCCAGATGAAATGATAAAGTGGTCTACGTGACATCTCCAACTATTGTATCGTAGTAATAATTTTATATTATTTACCGTTTTTCAGGCAATTGAAATGTCGTGGAACAGTCAATGGCGATGATGGCAAATTCAATGTTCACGATTTCGTACGCGATAATACAAGGGCACGTACAATGTGCGCACAATGCAAAGCGATGTAGAAATTATGCGAACAGCTGTATTTGCCAAAAGCTACTACCATAAGTCACTGATATGAATAAATGTATTATTGAAAAACCTATACCACTTTTAAGTTATCTGTGTGTTTTATTATAGACTAGCTGGGTACCCAAAGTTGTTCGGGTTGGATATGTGCTTTAACAAGGTCCTTATTTTTCTAAATATTCCATGTCTTCGAAGCCCGTTCTGTTGTTGTTGTGGTAACGACAAAAACACTCCCCGAAGGTTTAAGGGAGTGTTGTCGAATTAACAGTCCTTGGCCGGATTTGAGCCCGGTACGATCCGGCACTCCCTTGCGGTGGTAGCGATTTATGACCAGTGAACCTTCTAGGTCTGACCCCTCCTTCCGTTAGGAAGGATAAGTGGGTAATGAGAGGTGAGAGGCATCATATCCGTAGATCCACCATCGATTTGCACGTCATTACCTTTGTACATATTAGTCGCCTCTTACGTTCTGTCTGACCTGTGGCATACCAGGAAATGAGATGGCAGATGAGCTAGCTAGAGGGGGTACATCCGCACCGCTTTCACAGTCCTGGAAGGGTTTAGGCATGCCGCTCGTAACCAGCAAGCTCTTAACAAGGAATATATTCCTCAAGCAGGCAAGGGATGGATGGGAAAACTTAGGTACCTGCAATCATACAAAACTGGTGTGGCCAGAGATTATCGCGAGTAGGTCGGAAGACTTACTCAAACTCAGAAGGGAGGAACTCTTATTACTCATGGGACTTCTCACAGGGCATATAGGCTTAGGCAGACATGCGGAAAGGTTGGGTATTCCCTATAATGATTTCTGCAGAAGCAGGAGGTGCCTGAAATAGTGAAGCATCTTTTATGTGAATGTCCCGCGCTGTGAGGCAATAGGTTGAAATATCTGGGGTCGAGTATTTTCTATCATCTTGGCGAATTATCAAGAGTTAAGCCAAAGGATATTCTGCGCTTCGCGGAATCCACAAAATGGTTTGAGTAGGGGGTCAGTCAGATCCATGTGGTATCACAACGGGACCTTCAGGGCCTATGTGTGCTAGTCCGTTCACTAGTAGCCACTGCAACCTTCCTACGTTCTGTCTTTCCCCGTTCTGTCTTTCCCCGTTCTGTCTTTCCCCGTCACTTCTTTCCCTTCTCTGCTGTTCACTTCACGCCTGACACTAAACAATTTTAAATTTAAGTATAGTGTATTTTACTGTGTCTTATCTTAATTTAAGGTTACCCACAATATAATCCTTACCCCCTGATGTAGCAGTGCTAAGAAATAAATTGTCTGCTTCATTGGCATGTAAATGTATTACACAAAGCTGACCGTAGGTGAAGTTACACTAAGGTCCACGCCTAGAACACGCATCGTCTGACCTTGTACTTAGCTAATAGTCATAGCATAACAAAAGCTTACGTTTAAATATAAGCGGTTCAGGTGCGCTAAGGATGGTTAAACACTCTATTGGAAAATTGGTAACCATCTTGTCAAAAATTATCGTTTGTTTAGTTATTACGTGAAAACGGCTTAACAGACTTACAATAAAAGTTATGGCGAAATTAGCCTAGACTTAGAATAACTTGACTTAACTTAGTTAACAAAAAAGTGAAAGTCAATTATTCAACGTGTCAGCTTATCGAAATTTTGTTTTTATTTGACGTACTGCTTTCTAATTGCCATATGAATTTCATTTATCCAAAAATTTAGTATGCTATGCAATATATGAAGGAATTTCATTAAAAATATTTAAAAACAGTTCTCTCACGGCTCTCTTTGAACTTGGAAATCAAAAATCTGTGGTTTTCCAGGTTTCTAAGAAGTTATTTTCTGGATAACTACATACACTTGCTGCTCATATGTTGGATGTAGGGTTTCCAAGTCAAGTTAAGTCTAAGTCTAGGCTAATTCGGCCATTACACATTTTAAGCTTATTATTTATAAACATGTGTTGGATATATTTGAAAGGGCCCTAAACCCCCAAAATAATACAAAAATACAAAATACACAGCTAAAAAAATCAAAAAATACATAATACGCAAAATCAAAATCCCCAAACACGAAATCCATACTTTTTCTATTTAGAAGGCGGTGTCACAAAATGCACAAATTATTAAATATATGATTATTAGATACATTCATCCGTACATATGAAGCATGTAAGATAATATAAACAAATGTATAAATATGAATGGTCGATACAGGTAAAGAAGCAAAATAAATCGTTGCAAACACCCAATATGATAAATTTATTGATTAAAAAACCTAAAAATAAAGTCAAAAAATAGTCCCAATACTTTGTACCCCCCTTTTTGCATGTTACTGTAGGCTTGATCCACCTTGCTACTGCTGCATATGGAATCAGGTGCCTGCGACGTAGTTTGCCAAGCCCCATTTTTCGAATGATGAATGCTGCTACTCACTTTAGAGCATATATCGCATTTGAAAGCTATTCTAAAAAATTATGTAAGTATTTCATTGAAATCATTGAATCATGAATATTTCGTCCATGGCGTCGTCATACTTGTTTGAGGAGTCCTCTCTACTTTCAACTCTGCTTCATATTTGTTGCTATCATATTTTGGTTTCTTTCTTTTGGCAGTTTTTTATACCTATTAGTGCTACGCACACAAGGTGTATTAACTTTAGTCGCGTAACGGTGGTATGTAACGGCATAAACGGATCGAGAAAGATATTGACTTATACTCGTATATATCAAAATGTTCAGGAGGAAAAAATAAATTGATTAAGCCATTTCCGTCCGTCCGTCTGTTAACACGATAACTTGAGTAAATTTTGAGATATCTTAATGAAATTAAGTATGCAGGTTCTTTGGCACTCATCTTCGAGCGTTATTAAAAATGAGCGCAATTGGATGATGGCCACGCCCACTTTTTATATATAGAATATTTTCGAAAATACAAAAATTATTATTTCTTCTTTAAATGGTCATCTAACCGCTCTAACATAGCTCGCCAGTCGTTTCTTCGTTGCGCCAACTGGCGCCAATTGGAAACACCGCAAATCGGTCTGCACTTGGTCCTTCCATCGAGTGGTGGCCTCCCTCTTCCTCTGCTTCCACCGGCGGGTGCCGATAAGAATACCTTTTGGGCTGGAGCATCTTCGCTCATTCGCACAACGTGGCCTAGCCACGGCGCGGGTATTAAGGCCAATGATATCAATATTGTCAGCATACGCCAACAGTTGAACGCTTTTATAAAATATTGTTCCAGCGCGGTTAAGTTCTGCAGCTTTTATTATTTTCACCCTGTCTGAAACCTCGTTTAGTTTCGAACGGCTCGGAGAGGTCCTTCCCAATTCTGACTGAGCTGCTCAAGGTCATTTTGCATAGCCGTATAAGTTTCAGTCAGTCTGTTCACATCAGGCTTCAGCTTTTCGCACAATACGCTTGATAGGACCTTATATGCGATATTCAAAAGGCTAATTCCGCGATAGTTGGCACAGTTTTTAGGATCGCCCTTCTTGTGGATTGGGCAGAGAACACTTAGATTCCAGTCTTCAGGCATGCATTCATCCGACCATGTTCTGCATAGAAGCTGTAGCATGCGCCTTACCAGCTCCTCGCCTCCGTGTTTGAATAGCTGAGCAGGCAAACCATCAGCGACAGCTGCTCTATTGTTTTTCAATCGGGATATTGCTATTCGCACCTCATTATAGTCGGGTTGTGGAACGTCAATTCCATCATCTTCGATTGTGGGCTCGGGCTCGGCATCTTCTCTGGTTTCTTGCTCAGTTTCTCCGTTTAAAAGGACAGAGAAGTGATCCCTCCATATTCTGAGTGCTCTCTGAACATCGGCCACCAGGTCGCCTTTCTTATTCTTACAGGAGTTTGCCCCGGGCTTAAAATCTTCTGTCATTCGCCGAATTTTTCGATAGAGTTTTTGGGCGTTATTCCCGTTGGCCAGCATCTCAAGCTCCTTTATTCCCCGCTTTTCTGCCTCTCTTTTTTTCGCCCGGAAAATGCGCCTCGCTTCACTCTTCAACTCGCGGTAGTGTTACCACACACTCCTCGTTTCATTCGATCTCAGCGTTGCCTTGTAGGCTTCGCCCTTTCTTTTCGTTGCAGGGCGGCACTTTTCATCATCATACCAGTTGTTTCTTCGCTTTCGTCGGAATCCAATTACTTCTTCGGCTGCGGTACGGAGTGCTCCTGAGATATGATCCCACTGCTCATGCATTCTACTAGGTTGAATTGTGCTCTCGGAGAGCAGATGTGAGAGGCGATCTGCGAAAAAATTGGCGGTCTGTTGCGATTGCAGCTTTTCGACGTCCAGTTTTCCCTGTTTTTTGTTGCACCTGTTTTGTCGTACAGAGGCGGGTACGAATCTTGGCTGCTACTAGGTAGTGATCAGAGTCGATGTAAGGTCCTCGTATTGTGCGAACATCTAAAAGGCTGGAAGAATGCCGTCCGTCTAACACAGCGTGGTCGATCTGGTTGCGTGTTTTCCGATCGGGGGGCAGCCATGTAGCCTGATGGATCTTCTTGGGCATAAACCTAGTGCTGGATATGACCATGTTTCGCGCACCGGCGAAGTCGATCAGCCTGTATCCATTTGGCGAAGTCTGATCGTGCAGACTGAACTTCCCGATAGTGGGGCCGAATACACCCTCCTTACCCACCCTGGCGTTAAAGTCGCCAAGCACGACTTTGATATCATGACGGGAGCAGCGCTCGTATGCTTCTTCCAGGCGCTCGTATAATGCATCCTTTTCCATGTCGTTCTTCTCTTCCGCGGGTGCATGAGCGCAGATAAACGATATGGTGAAAAACCGTACTATTATGCCGATTGCGGCGAGACGCTCGCTAACGGGTGTGAACGACAGTACTCGGTGACGAGTATCTCTCCCACCACAAATCCCACAGCGAATCTGCGCTTGTCTACATGCCCACTCTAGTAGATGTGGCAAGGTGTTTTGATCGTGTTTCCTCACCCCGTCCATCGCATCTCTTGTATGGCGGTGATATCAGCTTTTGCTTTCCTCAAGATCTCAACCAGCCGGGCAGCGGCACCTTCCTCACTAAGGGGCCGGATATTCCAGGTGCATGCCCTTATCTCATAATCCTTATTTCGTTTGCGGGTGTTGTTTTCTATAAAAGGGGTTCCCATATCCAAGGCTTTGTTAGATTTCATTGGAACGTTGTTTTATGTACAACCGTTTCGCGGGAGATTGAATCCAATTACACGTTTGTATAGCGAGCCGCTTGATCCAAGACAGACCCCCGATTGCACCCGCACCACATGGTGATCAGACGCTGCTGTTTGAATCCCCCGCAGAAAGCCCTTAAACCGATTATGTCGGAGTGGCCTTGCCAGGTTGTCGCCTTCTCACGTTTAGCTCACCACCAAACGGGTGTTCGGCGTTGGACGCAAGCGCCCGGAAGTAGTGAGCGGCTTGAACCGCATGCAAAAGAATCGCTCTGGCCATTCCCAGGTGAATGGCGATCAGAAACTTTCCCCACTTGCGTGGACTTCTACACACGGCCTCACCCTCCAAAAAAAAGTTATTATTCAGTACATAATACACTTATAACGATAAAAATTGGTGCGTACATTAATGTTAAGGCATAAAATACATTTTTTAAGAAAATTTTGAAAATGGGCGTGACGCCGCCCACTTTTGATAAAGTCAAATTTAGAAATAATATTAATCATAAATCAAACACCGTTCAAAGATTCGAAATCGAATTTAGCACACATATTTATGTTAATACGAGGTATGTTTCGGAAAAAAATGGGCGAAATCGGTTAAGGTCCACCCCCACTTTCAAACGAAAGATTTTGAAAAGGATTTAATAGGCAATAACTTTGCGTACAAAAGCTTTATATCATTTCTATTTCACTTTCAAAGTGTCCGTGAACGAAGGAACTCGAAATATATAAATTTTTGAAAATGGGCGTGGCCCCTCCCCTTTTGTAGCTGATTATTCCACAAAACTTTTTATGCCATAACTCCGGCAAAAATTTATTTATCGAAACGATAAATTTATTTGGTGAATATATAAAGGGAAATGTTTTTTGTGAAAATTTGCCAAATCGGTCAACGACACACCAAGTTTTTTAACATAGTTCTGAAAAATTTATTTGTAAAATGTAAAACGCGATATTTTTATAACCATACAAGCTATATCAATAAGATCTTGTACGCATAATACAATTTTTAAACAAAACTCGATCGCAGAAAAATTTTGTGGATTTTGGGGAAGTAGGCGTGGCGCCGCCCACTTTTCAGCATACAAATTCTGCTATTTTCAAAGGCGATTGCTTGTAGTTTGAACTAGATATTTCAATCAAAATTGATCAGCTGCTTCTCAATAGTATTTAGTATACTCCTGCCAAAAGTTAAGCAAATCGGAATACACACAAGTAAAATATCCGGGCAAGTTTTTAGTACCCCACTGCAATATGGAAGTTATATACCTTTTTTAATTTTCATGCCTTTAATGAACAGGAAATGTTTGAAAGAATGAGAAGAATAATAAAAAGTCAACTGAAATAATAAGGGCTATGAGCTGAGTCGATTTAGCAATGTAATTCTCTCCGTCCGTCTGTCTGTCTGTCCGTCTGTCTATTTGAATGCAAATTTTTTAGAAAATTAAATGTGCATGTATTGGTATTTTGAAAAAGGTAGGGAAGCTATTTATATACAAATAAATGAATGGCGGCCGCCGTGCTGTGGAGGTAGTGTTGCCGGCTTACCACACCGAAGGTCCAAGGTTTAAGTCCTTGGACAGGTAACATCAAAAGTGGTTTGAAAAAGGTTTTCAAAACGGGCTCGCCCCTCGGCAGTGATTTGGCAAACTCTCCGAGTGTCTTCCTGCTATGGAAGCAAAAATTCTTCTCTTTTGTAGATGCCGTTCGAAGTCGGCCAAAATTTGTAGGTCCATTAGAAGGTAAGCTCCGCGCAAAAATCTCTTAGGAAATTTATGATGATATACCTGTTGTATATCGCGCCATACATTAATATTTTTTTATTTTCTTTTATTTTTTTTTTCCCCCCAAACATCTATCCAACACATTAAAAAGTACAATAGTCGACACAACGTCAGGTAAAATAACACAACAAATTGAAAAAACCAAACACAATTTCTTCTTAAAAATACTCAACATTGAGATAACACAAACAAATATGAACATAAAAACCACTAAAGATACAATATACCACACTCAACAACAAATACGTAAAGCTCTTAGTGATAAAGAATTTAATGCAGTTATAATCAAGCAAAACTGCCTCAGCAAAAAGATAGGAAAACAGAAAGCAACGACACTATCCTCAAAGATTAACCAACAATATAATACTCGAACTATTTAAAGGAAAGCCCATTAGCTTAAAAGATAAACAACAATTGACCAGCACAGCAGCGACAGCACCTCGTTTATATGGACTGCGTAAAATCCATAAGCCTTAATGTCCCTTACGTCCGATTGTTTCGTCTATCAATGTTCCATGTTATCACTTGTCCAAATATATAGGAACAATTCTTAAGTCGTTGATTTCAACCGAATACAACATTAAAAACTCGTTTGAGTTAAAAAGATAGACTGCAAAATTTAAATATACGTGATGATGAATTGTTAGTGTCGTTTGATGTCGTCTCGTTATTCACTAATATACCAACAAATATGGCCTCCAAAATAATAATGCAAAAATGGGATGAAATAAAGGAAAATACAAATATACCAAAGAGCAAGTTTCACAATATTTTAGAGTTCTGTTTAAAAGACAACAATTACTTCGTGCACAACAACAACATGTATATACAAACATATGGTATGCCTATGGGCAACCCCCTTTCCCCAACCATTGCCGATATAATAATGGATGACGCGCTTTCACACACTTTTATTGAATTACAAAAACAACATAACATACAAATAAAGTTCCTTGTCAAATATGTAGATGATATTTTCGCCATAATCCCAAGAAAAGACACTAACACAATATTAAATGTTTTAAATAAATATCATAATCGACTAAAATTTACGATCGAAAAAGAAGAAAACAACAACATCCCCTTTCTAGACACCCGGACTCAATAACAAATTAATATTGGATTGGTACTCGAAACCAACCTCTTCTGGGCGCCTCATAAACTTTATATCTTCACAGCCTTTCAAATACAAAATATATACGGCTAAGAACTTTATAGACAAAATATTATCCATCAGCCGTCGAAGTTTTCATTACGAAAATATTAGGAAAATTAAATTGACGCTTAAAAAGAATAATTATCCGGACTATATCATATCAAATTTAATAAACCAGAAACAAATGGAAATAGAAAATGTAACCCAAAAAACACAGTCTTCAGATACAAATAACCAGACAAAGCGATACTTCAGTGTCACATACATTCCTAGGCTCACAGAAAATTTCACACATGACTTAACAAAAACATCAAACACAAACACTATACTAGCATACAGATCAAACTGCACTTTGGCAACGTGCTTTACAAAAACAAAAACACCCATAGATCTCCAACAACGTAGCAATGTAGTTTACGAAATTAAATGTAAAGGCAATGAAAAGGCCATCTGTAATAAGGTCTACATAGGACCACGAAGCGGTACGCGGGTAGCTGAGCACGAAGCCGATATACGTAAACAAAAACCAAGCACAGCTTTGGCACAACATGCAATAGAAAATAAACACACAGCTGATTTTGAAAACATAAAAATAATAGACACCGAAAGGAGAGAAAAAGCGCGTTACACCTTAGAGAGCCTTAGAATTTTGCAAAAAAGAGGAAACACAATAAACAAAAAAGAAGATACAGACAACATCGTCGCTGCGTACTTATTATGTTTGTAATTAAGTTTTTAGTATGACAAGTTTACCGCATGTAGGTGGTATCTATTTTTGACCACATTAACTTTTTCAACTTTTTTATATTCAAATTTTTTAAATGTTTAAATGTTTTTTGGTAAAAGTTGTGTTCTTCGTTAGTTTCCATCATTGTAAGTAAAAATAGTTTTTGTGCAAATAATATTTATTTGCAATATTTTAAATTTTAAATTCATATGTATCTGATTGTGTTCTTTGTTGTTCTTGTTTAATTAAATAAATACAGTGTTACGCTCCTGAAGATGCCAAGGAAAATTGGCGAAACGTCGAGCTGTAAGGTGGAATAAATTTTGTTTTATTTGCACCCAACACAATAGATCTGCGTAGCTTAAAATACACATAAATATTATTCAAACAGATCGGAAGGAAAAATTATATCTAAATTTTGTACTTTTCTTATTAGTACTATTTTTGAAATTTTCCATGGGGTAGGCACTATTCCAGTTTTAATGGACCTATTTATAATTTCAGCATAAAAATGTCCCATGTATGAAATCGAATTTTTTATTACTCCTTCCGCAAGTAGGTTTTTGCCCTTTTTTTAAATCTGTTGACAATCTATAACGTTTATTTCTTTGAATTTCATCCATGTCCTGTTATTGCACGTAATGTTGTTGCTACTAGCCACTTCTTCAATTCCCCTATTTATATCAACGTGCTATCAATAAAAAATTTGTTTGGAGCTTCAGCCTGTCTTTGGGTGTCTCATATGTCACCCCTTTAACAATAACCGTGAAGATACTGTCTTTCTCCTCAGTTAAGTTGACTGCCTGTTCCAGGTGCTCCCACATTAATTTACTGTCAGTACTATTTAGATAAATTTTATTTTCCATGCACTTAACTTTCTTTCTTTTTATGAGTTTTTTATAGTGCTTTTCAATGGCGTTGTATTCAGTATAGTCACCCGTTAACCTGGCTTGCAACTGCAAGAAATATTTATTTTTATTAATTTCGGTCAATTCATGGTCGTACCATTTATTTCAAATTTTTAACGTTCGAGTTTTCTCGGAGGTAATGAGCCCATACAAGCATTTATGTATTCGACCATATCATCGATATTCATAGTATTTAATGCAGAGTAATTTTCCCAAGACGTTAATGTAATCACTTTTCGCAAAGGATTTGAATTATTAACTTTAACTGAGAATAAAACGGTTTCATGATCTGATATTCTGCTGTTAACGAGATTTACACAAGACTTTATGTCTGCATTTGCATTTTATTTTGGGACGTCTAAGCAATCCTTGTATTAAATTTTATTATTTGTTTCATTGCACTTCGTGCAAAAATTTCGTTTAATTTAGTGGTACATGTTGAGTTAACATTTATGTGAATATTGAAATCTCCAATTAATAGGGAATTTGTTCCTGTTTCACATACTTGTGCAAGTATCGTATCTAAGTAATCTAAAAATTCCCTGTTGCCAGAGCTCGGAGAAAGGTACTAATGGTTAGCTAAGAAACTACAAATATTTAAATAAATACAATTCAAATTAAAAGTATTTCTTTCTCGTCTGCTATGGTCTAGTTGCTAAAAACCAGCTCTTTGCTTTTCCAGTTTACTTTTTTTTAGATAAACTGGGCATTCATGACTCATAATATTGCGGTCAGTATTCAACTTAAACCCTAATTGCTTATTGGCGTCCCCCTAAATATTTGCTACATCTTTGTTTGTTAGTGCAATTAATTGCTATGTGGTTGAATCCTAAACACTTATAGCACCTTCTTACTGTTTGACCATCATAAATGTTTTGTCAACTGCCGAACTTCCATTTGCGATTCTAAATAAAAATTGATCGCCTTAGTTTGGAAACGTGTCTACTACGCATTCAAAGAAATCGAATTCATTCAAAATAGTGAACAGCACACCGTTAACAGTTATTACTGGATATGTTCTGTAATATGGATGGCCGTATGTTAAATTTAAGGACGTTCGCTTACTGGGAAGTTTCTCAAAACGTTTTTCACTTATCTCGATCAGAGCGAAACCTATCAGAACTTTCTTTTCAGCAATTCATACTGTCATCGTGCCCTGACCTATGTGCTCAAGACCCGAGGTCAAGAGGATGTTAGTTAAAAACCGACGACAAGGCTTCCAATTTCCAACGAATTTTCAAAATATGTAGATCCCTGCGCCATCTACCGAAATTTTTTCAATCAAATATATTTCCACCGGGTTCTGAAGCACGTGTTCAGTTTTAAGTCTCTAGCTTACCGCGAAGTTACTCAAAAATCGATCGCAAGATTTTCCTCATTTTTAAGCGATTCTCAATTATCTTGACCAGCTGGCCATCTAGCGGAATTTCGATTTCAAAAATTATATTGTCCTAGTATCCTTAACAATGCGCTAAGTTTCAAGTCCCTAGGTCAAGAAGAAGTTAGGTAAAAACCGCTCCCAAAATTCCCATTTTCAAACGAATTTTCAAAATAGGTAGATCCGTGCGCCATCTACCGATTTTTTTTTTATGAAATATTGCATTGTCATCGGGTTCTGAATTATCTGAGAAGTTTTGAGTCTCTAGCTCACTAAGTTACTCAGAATTCGATCGCAAGACTCCCCACCGTTTTTCAGCGATTTTCAGTTTTCTTGGTAAGCGCACTATCTAGCGGGATTTTGTGTGCAAGGTATTGCATGGCATTTCATTGCTGATCTATGTGCCCAGTTTCATGGTTCTAGCTTACCGGGAAGTTACTTAAAAATCCATGGCAAAATACCAAATTTTAAATCAATTTTGCGTATAGCGTATATAATTTTGCATTGTCACGGGTTCGGAACCATTTTACAAGATTCAAGTGTCTACCTTAACGGGAAGTTCCCGAAAAAAAAGACTGCAAGATTCCGAAATTTTGAATGGAAATGAGCCGAAAAACAAGAAAGTGACTTAACCCATTAGTGCATAAAGTTTATCCATGTACTTATAAAGAGTTTAACTGAAAATTATGGGCTTTGGAGATCATTTTTATAAAATAGTGAGAGAAATTACAAATTTTTCTGTAGTTTGTTGTTTACAGCCCGTCCGAATTATCGAACGCTATGCACACTGGCACTTTAAGCCACCTCATGAGAAATAATAAAGTGATATAGCTTTTGGCGAAATTTATTTCAAAAGTTAGTGAAAATGAACAAATATATGTATGAGAACGTTATATATTAATATATTTAGTATATTTAAGTATTACGCGCTACATGATATTCCATTAAACACTTAGGATGAAGACCTACTTCACATTTTATACGTTTGTATTTTGACTTCCCTCCACATTTATTTACGAATCGACGCACAGTGTTTCGACTATAGGGCGGCAGGTGGAAAAAAGTCATGTTGACAGATGTCTGTAAAAACCTGTTTATGTGAGAGAGAAAATATTTAAAGTCTTATATGCGAAATTGCGTGTCATTTGCTTGTACAGTTTCGTGACAAACGCTGCATTTGTAAGACAATCTGTCTAAAAACCATAATTTGTACTAATCGGTTCAAGTACGTTTTGCGGTAAACTTTTGTAGTGAATTATTGTTTTGTTTTAACATAATCAATTCACGCAGAGTCATGGTTCATTCACATGGAGGTATTTATAATTTACGTTGCATTTTTTTGATATTTTTTCTTAAAAAAAATAGGAAATATAAAATTTTTAGTTTATGAGAAAAAAAAAGTGAGTACCGGTTCCCAGGTCTCGAAAGAAGATGTATTTTGTAGAGAATTTTATCTAGTTTCCTAGCGTATAATCCAATCTTGGCGCACGGAATTGCAAAAATATTTTTTTTTTTTAATTTTCTTATTTTTTCCATTTTTAGTTTCATATTGTGCAATTTCGAGAAACGAATTTTTCGAGCAATGGTATAACCATTCTAAAGATAAAAGGAATGAGAAAATATGTTCTCATATACTTCTAAAGTATAAGCTTAATATTTCTGATAGCGCAAAAGAAAATCTGAAAAGAAATATAAAGTTATGGTCGAAAAAAATATGTCAGAAGTGGAATTCAGCTGGAAAACGAGTTGAGCGGTTCAAGGCAAAGTATAATCAGTGGTTGAATGAAGAAGACATAGTTTTTGAAATAGAGAAATCAGATGTGCCATGGAATGCTGATGAGGAGTCCGTTGGAAACCAACAACAATTCGGTCGACCCTCAAAAAACTTTGAACACTGCGGGCAGAAAACAAAAATAAAAAGAGTAGAAGGTATTCTTAATAATTACAGTTTAGAAGAGATTTTGTTCGCTGCTAAGCACGCTTTAAGGCTCGCGATTATTAAGGACTTAAGCGATGACCTGGATGGTGCAGAGTACATGAAAAAAAAACAAGTATCTCTTTCAAGACAACGGTGTCTCTCCGGCGATGAAGCCATGGGCCTTTACCTTGATGCTAAATTAACTACTAATGGCTACAAATTGTTGAGGAATGCAGCTCTTGGTGTAGATCACGATGTATTTCCGTCATTTTATTCTTTAACTAAATCCAAGAAAATGTGTTCTCCACCGATGAATGTACGCATGTGGATGAACTTTCTGCTAGTTTTACTCTGCAGTCCTTGCTAGACATAACCACGAAACGCCTCTTACAGACTTTGCCCCTTGCTGCAGCTGATAAAATGCAATCAGTCACACTTATAAGTAAATGGGGTTTTGATGGGAGCTCTGGACATAGCATGTATAAGCAAAAATTCAAAAACACGGCCGCAACTGACGAGTACTTATTTTTAGTTTGACAAATTACAACCGACTGAATTCGAAAATTTCCTAGTGAAACATTCCCTTCTCTCAACAATGATGGATGGCAAAATCTGTAATATCCTTTCAGGGACCAAGGGGAACCTAAATTGTTACATTTGCGGTGCCAAGCCCAGTCAAATGAATACACTAGTTGCTTCCAACGTTATTAAAACAGAAAATTTTGATTATGGGTTGTCTACACTCCACGCGCTGATAAAAACATTCGAGTGTTTATTACACATTTCATATAAATTGCGCCTGAAAATTTGGCAAATACGAGGAGAGAACCAATGCATTTTTAATGAAAGGAAAAACATAATCAAGCAAAAGTTTAAGTCCGAATTAGGCCTTAACAAAGATGTAGTAAAACCTGGGTTTGGTACCTCAAACGATGGCAATACTGCCCGAAAATTTTTTGAGAACTATGAAAAAGCCGTTGAGATAACTGGCATTGATAAAAATTTGATACAAAGATTTTATATATTGCTTACCGCACTTTCGTCTGGGTATGAGATTAGAATAGACAAATTTAAAAGCTTTGCGTATGATACAGCAGCATTGTATCTCAATCTGTATTCGTGGTATTACATGCCAATTACGGTTCACAAAATTTTATATCATAGTGTTGACATAATTGAACACATGATATTACCAATAGGAAGATTGTCGTAGATTTCGCGAATTCAATACAAGAAAGTGTTCGCGTTACGCGACTACTACAGACTTGCTTACAATGCTGCTGATCTCATCTGATCCAAAGATCAACCAACATCGAAACATTACTGAAACTAAAAATAGATCGTTGCCGTCTGAAGTTATGAATTTATTAGTTTTGCCCGACTCACCGTCACTATCTTCCGGGGATCATTAATAAAATATGTGAAAAACGTTAAAACAGTTATCTTCTTAAAACTTGCAAGATATTTACACCTTAGCATTTATATGTATATACATACATTATAAATAAATCTATAAATATACACATTATATTAAAAAACTTTACCAAATATTAGACGGATACATGAAATATATTCTAAGATAAAGCGAAAAAAATTGAAGCCCTTTAATGTATACACACACACACGAACGTTTTTTGTTGTACAAGCGTTAAGCTTTATATAAAATAACTTTACAAAATAATAGACTGATACATGAAATATAATCTAAGATAGAGCGAAAAAAAAATTGAAGCACCCTAATGTATATACACACCCGCAAATTTTTTGTTGTACAAACTTTAAGCTCTTGTATAAACCAAATTTAGCGTTTACGTTATAATTTGACAATATCTATATTGGTTTAGACTTTTTTCCACCTAGATCCATACAGTCGAAACACTGTGCGACGTTCTGAATCTATTGGAGCAATCCAATGGTTGAAACCATCAAACCGAGTAAGTGGACAAGGGTGTAGCTGGTTTTCGTCCTTGAAGTGGGGGTGATCCGTGTGTCACAAGCAGCGTTCGAGCCACGTGCCTCCTAAATGTAAACAAGGATTCTGTGTCCTTGTTGCAGCCAACTTTTTTCTCAAGTAACCATCCATTGACAATTGAAACATCTACGAAATAGGCAAAAATTTGCCACCTTATAGGCATCCTTCTACGTAAATTTTTTATCCACTCCTCCCATATACTTGTTGTAGTTCTAAATTAAAGATGGTTGTGGGAGGGCAATTTTTGCCTTATTCTCGTGAGATCAGCGCATAGCAGTTGTCATTGTCATATTTTCGAAATTGGTTGCCACCGTAACCACACTATTATGTTTCCAGTAACACACAAATACTTCTTCGGATGCCCTGTAATCGGTGTGACCCCGATCTTCACCTTTGAACATTTTTACATCTTTTGGAGGACAATTTTTTGTGCGATTAGCTCGTAAAGTTCCAGTTGCATAGTATCCTACTTCTCGCAGATGTTTTAACAAACTAAAAGATGTAAAGAAATTGTCGAAGTATATTTTTATCCCATTTTCAGGTGGTAGTTTTCCAAGGTCTAAAGAGCAAAACGAAGTACCTTCTGTCATCATGCAAAGAGTCAGCGCATTCGCGCCTTGGCAACCAAGCCACTGTTGGCAGCAATAATTTTGAAATAGTAAAGGACTTCGTTTACCTGGGAACCAGCATTAACACCAACAATAATGTTAGCCTAGAAATCCGACGAAGAATTACTCTTGAACGTTATGCTGTAATGGGTTAATATAAAGCACAGTGTAACAGTGAGCCAAGTAGCTAAAATAAAAAAAGTAAACATGATTGTTTGACAATTCGCTTGAATGTATGAGTTAAAAATTTTCATCAAATGTAGGTTGCTTTAACCCGTATAAATTTTATTTAGCTTTTTTTCTTTGAATTTAATTTCAATTTAGAAAAAGAAAAGATACTGACATTGTATTATATTAAAATACATGGTGCGCAAATCGTTTTATATGCACAGTGGTACTAATACCTACGTATTTATTCCTAATTGTTACAGGGATCGAAAATTTTCGCAGTAGATGTTTTATTACTTCTAAATATATCGGAAGCTAATAATTGAACTTTGAATGCATATAATGTGCAATCCTCTAGTCCTTTATACAGAAAATTACATACTACAAGCTATATTACGGGAAATTGAAAAACAAATGCAGTATGTATGTGGCAATCGTTAGGTGTGTTCGGCGAGAAAGCTTGCAAGAATTCTATGGCCCTGCCGATTAGCACAAGGCCTAAGTAAAGAAAGAATTGAGTCAAGCTCTGCCGAAACCGCAAAAATTAAAAAAGGAACAGGAATTTGTAAACACTTCCAAGCAAAACAGCTGCTGCTGTTTTCATGCGTTAATAACAAAGTTTGAAGTTTTTGTTGCTGTTTTGCTTAGTTACGATCGATCAGCTCTTTTTCCTTGAAAATCTTACTAGTGAAATCTCCCCAACAGGAACTTGCAGCTTCCTCTACCAATTAAATGTCAAAATGCGTTCTTTCCCTACAAGTTTTATGTGTCGCCGAACCCAATTCAGAAAAGTTTTATAAAATGTTTAAGCTGCTTTAACAGAGCTTTTACCTAATCAATATTTGCGCAGAAATGGGAGAACCACATAATATATATATATATATGTATTTATTAATTAAGCTCGCATTCAAAACGTATGTGAAATAGTAACTGGAGCTTTGTGAACTTTTCGTTTAGTTGTTTTCAAAGGGTTAATGAAAACAAAGTACTGGCACATACGAATTATTTCATATACATGTTGTCAAATAAGCATTTTGTCAGCGGCTGGCTCACTGTTTCACTGTGATATAAAGGAAGTAAAAAGCAACCCTGCTGCGTATCTTGTTAGTAACTCAGGTTCATATTGTGACGAATTCGATGATTCCTTGATTATCAATCCTGGGTTCGATCACTATAAAGTCGAATAAACACACGCACAGATATTGTAAGTAATAGCTAGTTTTATTTACTAGTAATAAACGCAATACAAATTCCCGAGTTTGGTTACTCCACAGTAGTTCACTGTACAATACTTGAATACAAACTGATCAACCTGCCTTGCTTGGTCACCGCCTTATATAGTCCAACAGGGTGCTTGCCTACGCACCGAGAACTTTCTTGGTTGTTCGCTTTTCGTGTTCTGGAAGGGTCGGTCTTATTTATTAGCATCTCCTCTTTGCATCGTATTAGCAAACACTCGGGCCATCTCTCTTCCTCTTTCTAGTTACACGCTTGCATGCATAAGCGTAGCCATCGTTATCTCAGTTGTGTGTTAACTAGTGGTGGGAGTGTTATTGAGTTAGGGATGGTACATGCTTGAGAATAATCGCCACACTGCCCTCCACCTAAGTCTGATCGTCCCGATCAGACACATTTCCAAAACCAAACGCTGCTAGACGCTCAATGGTTGGCACTGCTTTACCAAACCTCATTTCCTCCAGTGATTGAAACTCCGACATCAATCCCCTCCTGCAGAGATTCCCACAATGTATTGCAGTGTCACATATTCCAACCATTTTGTCCGTTCTTAATCCCGAATGGATTTGTGCCTTCACTTTCGTTCCCAGTGGTACCCGGCAAACATTCCTGCAGCTCGTTTCTTCAGGATTCCGTTCCGTTCTCTTATGCCCATTGCACTGGTTCACATTATCCACTAAGTTGCGTTGCTTCCTCGGAACATGACCACCAGATGTTCGTCTTTTATCCTCAGCACACTCTGCACACTTAGTAATCCATTTCCTCACAGTTTGTTTGCAACCGATCCAATAGAACCGCCGCTTTACCTCTTGCAGCGTTTTCTTTATTCCCATGTGCCTTCCATCTGGGCAACTATGCGACGCTTTGATAACATCTGGAATTCTTGCCTTGGGAACAACAATAAGTGCTCGATGATTCCGGCCATCTTCACTTTCCCATATCCGATGCAAACACCCAGATATTAGCTTCAAATTACTCCATTGTGTCCAGTATGCTTTTGCGATGCGACTCTCTCTAATCATCTCTCCTCTTCTTGGCTGTTTGTTTTCCTTTATTCCTTTGAACACACGTGCCAAATCTGGATCTTCCTCCTGGCCTTGCCGAATCTTCTTCAGGAGGCACCTGTCCATGAAAGCCTTTGGTCGAGGAGCTACCGGTGCTTTACGAGGCTTCTGTTGCTTCATCTTCAAGATCACTCCCTTGGTGGTATAGCCACTATTGTGTCCAAAGACCAGAGGAACTTCTTGGCCGTTGTAAGTCATAACCCTGTTCCTTACGTTGATGTGAATGTCTCTCTCAGCCAAGAAGTCAACGCCAATGATGACTTCATCGACAATATTCGCTACCAAGAAGTTGTGATAAGTAGCTACATTCCCAATCACAATCTTACATGTCACCTCTCCCAGGACTTGCTTGCTTTCACCAGTTACTGTCCACAATTTAGCTTTCCGCAATAGTCTCACCTTCCCGCTGACCAAGTCACTCCGAATGATGGAATGTGATGCACCAGTATCCACAGTCAGCAAGCGCTCTTTCCCGTCCACATAGCCTTCAACAGTAACATTACTCGCTTTCCGTTCGAGTTGTGACACAGAGATTATAGGGCATTCATCTTGCTCATCTTCTCCAGCTTTGCGTTTCCGTCCACCTGAATTGCTGGGGTTCCTGGAGCCAGTGCCGCAATAACGTGCTATGTGACCTGCTTTTCCGCACTTAAAGCATTTAATGGCACCATCACTTTTTTCTGTACTCCGTTCAACGCTTCCAAAATTTTGTCTACCCAAGCCGGAGTGTCCACTTCTACGCGATGAGCCTTGTATGTAGGTTTACTCAAAAGCAAGGCTGTTTCCTGCGTCAGAGCATGCGATACCGTTTCAGCGAATGTCCTTTTGGGGTTTGCATATGTGGCCCGCTTCGTCTCCACATCGCGTATTCCATTTATGAAACACTGGATTTTCACCCTCTCCGTATATTCTACAGGTGCGTCCGCATTTGCTAGATGGGCCAACCTCTCGATATCCGATGCAAATTCCTGCAATGTCTCATTAGCCTTCTGACAGCGATTCTGTAGCTCTATTTGGTATATCTGTTTTCGATGTTCGCTACCATAGCGTCTCTCAACTGCACCCATCAATGCTTCATAATTATTGCGTTCACCGTCTGGAATCGTCTGTAAGATTTCGGTTGCACGTCCCTTCAATGCCACGAATAGTGCTGCAACTTTATCTTCAGTGCACCAATTATTCACCGCGGCCGTCTTCTCAAATTGCAGCTTAAATACCTGGAATGGAACAGAACCATCAAAGGAAGGTGATTTTACCTTGGGCGTATTCGCTAAAGCAGGTGGACGATTTAGTTGCAATTCCTGGATACGACCTCTCAATGCATCTACCTCAGCATCGATTTTATCCTGCAATTGTGCAATTTTTGCATCTTGCACTTCTAGTTTCGATGACACCTTTGCTTCCTGTTCTTCCAACTGCGATGAGATATATGCCTTCTGTTCTTCCATTTGGGATCTCATGTATGCCTTCGTTTCATCTAGTTGAGCTGAAATCTGAGATGCCATGCAAGTCTTCTGTTCTTCCAACTGAGATGCCATGTAAGTTTTCTGTTCTTCCATTTTAGTCGACATCTGAGTTAATACAGCCAATATCATGTTTGTGTCGACGGTTGCTACTGGATTCGAAGACTCCTTTCTTTCTTCCATTTTTGTCGGTGCCTCCTCGACAAGATGAAAAACATGATCATCAACGTTGATTCCTTCTGCTTCCATAGCCTCTCGCAATCGTGACTGTAACTCTGATTTATTGCCTGTAGTGTTCAGTCCCCGTTGTTCCAACTCATTTTTAAGTTGCTGAATCTTTAATTCATTCAGCTTCGCCATGTCCTCTCTCTCTATGGCGCGATATACAACAGGTATATCATCATAAACCTCCTAAGAGATTTTTGCGCCAAGCTTCTCTTCCAATTTGTGGTGTGCCGATTTGAATTTTCCCTACAAATTCGCCATGTCCTTGTTATCCTTAAATTCACTGGTATTTATTCAACAATACCGCTTCTGACACCAATTGTGACGAATTCGATGATTCCTTGATTATCAATCCTGGGTTCGATCACTATAAAGTCGAATAAACACACGCACAGATATTGTAAGTAATAGCTAGTTTTATTTACTAGTAATAAACGCAATACAAATTCCCGAGTTTGGTTACTCCACAGTAGTTCACTGTACAATACTTGAATACAAACTGATCAACCTGCCTTGCTTGGTCACCGCCTTATATAGTCCAACAGGGTGCTTGCCTACGCACCGAGAACTTTCTTGGTTGTTCGCTTTTCGTGTTCTGGAAGGGTCGGTCTTATTTATTAGCATCTCCTCTTTGCATCGTATTAGCAAACACTCGGGCCATCTCTCTTCCTCTTTCTAGTTACACGCTTGCATGCATAAGCGTAGCCATCGTTATCTCAGTTGTGTGTTAACTAGTGGTGGGAGTGTTATTGAGTTAGGGATGGTACATGCTTGAGAATAATCGCCACAATATTGTAACGAATTCGATGATTCCTTGATTATCAATCCTGGGTTCGATCACTATAAAGTCGAATGAACACACGCACAGATAATGTAAGTAATAGCTAGTTTTATTTACTAGTAATAAACGCAAAACAATTTTAAGAGTTTGATAACTTTACAGTAGTTCACTATTGAACGCTTGAAAATAAACTGATCAACCTGCCTTGCTTGGTCACCGCCTTATATAGTCCAACAGGGTACTTGCCTACGCACCGAGAACTTTCTTGGTTATTCGCTTTTCGTGTTCTGGAAGGGTCGGTGTTATTTATTGGAATCTCCTCTTTGCATCGTATTCGCAAACACTCGCGCCATCTCTCTTCCTCTTCCTAGTTACACGCTTGCATGCATAAGCGTAGCCATCGTTATCTCACCTGTGTTTAACTAGTGCTGGGAGTGTTATTGTGTTAGGGATGGTACATGCTTGAGAATAATCGCCACACTGCCCTCCACCTAAGTCTGATCGTCCCGATCAGACACATTGCCGGAACCAAACGCAGCTAGCCTTTCCAAATGGACCACTTTCATCTTATTCCTTGGCCTTCCCATAGTTTGTATGCGATATACCACATCGTTGATCCGTTTTATGACTTTGTATGGGCCTTCCCAGTTACATTGTAGTTTTGGGGACAAACCTTTCCTACGCTGTGGGTTGTATAGCAGTACTAAATCTCCTTCTATAAAACCTTCCGAATTTATTGCTTTGTCGTACCTGGCCTTCATTTTATCGCTCATGATCTTAGTCCGTTTTCTCACAAAGTCGTGAATTTCTCTCATTTCTTCTTCCAATACGGTAGTAGATTTCCGAGCATTCACTCCTGCATCAGCGTTTATCCCAAACTTTAAGTCAGCTGGCAATCGAAGATCATTCCCGAAAATTACCTTTGCAGGAGTCTGACCAGTTGTTTCATGTACTGCAGACCGATATGCCATTAGGAATAAGGAGATGTGAGTATCCCAATCCTTCTGGAATTTATCCACTACTTTCCTCAGGTGCTCTTCCAATGTGCTATTGAATCGTTCCACCATGCCATCTGACTGAGGATGTAGTGCAGTTGTTCGAGTTTTCCGAATGCCCAATGTCTTGCACATTTCCTGGAACACAGCTGATTCGAAATTTCTGCCTTGGTCAAAATGTATCTCTATCGGTGCACCAAACCGAGCTACCCAATTGTTAGTAAACACTTCTGCTATGGTTTCTGCCTCTTGATTTGGAATAGGGTACACTTCTGGCCATTTGCTGAAATAGTCCATAACTACCAGTACATATTTGTTTCCGAGTTTGCTAGTAGGAAATGGACCAGCTACATCCATGGCTATCCTCTCAAATGACGCACCTGAGTTGTACTGTTTCATTTGGCCATGGCTCCTTGATTTCGGTCCTTTATCTTTGATGCATACTTCACAGTTGGCAATCCACTCCGCGACCGATTGACGGCAACCAACCCAATAGAATCTTTGCTTGACTTTCTCTAAGGTCTTCGTGACTCCAAGATGACCTCCGCTTGGACCGTTTTGTAATTCATTGAGTACATCAGGGATTTTCTTCCTTGGGACGACTATCAGCTTTCGAACACATTGACCATCCTCACTCTCCCATATTCGATGCAAACAACCGGATTCTAATTGCAAACTATTCCACTGTGCCCAATATGACTTGGCAACAGGACTCTCTGCTGACATCTCCTCTCTTGATGGTCGCTCGTTTCGTTCGATTCCTTGCATTACACGTGTAAGATCTGGATCTTCGTGCTGAAACCTTCTTAATTGATCAATGTTCCATTCGTCCGTGGATGTTATAGTCATGAGCCGCACATCTATAATGTCTTGCTTGGCTTCAGCTTTGGAACAATGCTTGCATTCCAAGTTACATGGTCTTCGTGACATTGCATCAGCATTTCCGTGGGTGCTACCTTTGCGATGCTCTATGGAAAAGTCATAACTTTGCAGTCGCTCTATCCACAGTGCCAATTGACCTTCCGGATTACGGAACTGTAAGAGCCATTTCAACGCTGCGTGGTCTGTCCTGACGTGGAATCGCTGCCCATAGAGATACTTGTGGAAATGCTTAACGCACTTTACCAATGCCAACAGTTCTCTCCGGGTTACACAATAGTTCCTTTTAGGCTTCCCAATTGTTCGGCTATAGTATGCAACTACCTTCTCCTGTCCATCAACAATCTGCGACAAAACACCTCCTATAGCATAACCACTCGCATCTGTATCCAGAATAAACTTTGAACCTAGAATTGGATATGCTAACATCGGGGCAGTGCATAGTCGTTCCTTCAATGTTTGAAAAGCCACCTCCTGTTCCTTCTTCCATTCAAAACTCATATTCTTCCTCGTAAGGTCATGGAGACTACTAGCTACGCTGGCAAAATTCGGTACAAATCGGCGATAATACGTGCACAGCCCAAGGAAGCTCCGTAACTCCTGCAAATTTCTCGGTCTTGGCCAATCCTTTACGGCTTCGATCTTTTCCTTAGCAGTGCAGATTCCCTCCGTAGTTACCTTGTGACCCAAATAACTTACTTCCTTTAAACAAGCAACACTTCTTAGGACTTAGTTTCAGACCAGCACCAGCTATTCTTTGGAAAACTTCCTCCAAGTTCTTTAGGTGTTCCTCAAAGCTTTTCCCAGCACGATGATGTCGTCGAGGTACACCAAACATGTTTGCCAGTGCAATCCTTTTAGTATCTGGTCCATGAGTCTCTCAAAAGTAGCTGGAGCATTGCATAGCCCGAAGGGCATTACCGTAAATTGCCAAAGCCCTTCTCCAACGCTGAAGGCCGTCTTTTCCTTATCTTCATCCTTCACCTCCACTTGCCAGTAGCCGCTTTTCAAGTCCAGTGTGGAAAACCATTTCGTGCCAGATAACGAGTCCAGAGTTTCGTCGATTCTTGGCAATGGATAACTATCCTTCTTCGTTACGTCGTTCAGTTTTCGGTAATCCACACAGAACCTCATTTTTCCATCCTTCTTTTTCACTAGTACTACCGGTGAGCTCCATGGACTAGCTGATGGTTCAATCACGCCGCTGTCACTCATTTCCTGTATAATTTCTCTTACCACTTGTCGTTTGGCCAATGGAATACTACGAGGAGCTTGGCGGATTGGTCTTGCATCACCAGTATTAATTTGATGCTTCACAACTTTGGTCCGACCTGGTTTGGAACCATCCTTGTCAAATATGCATGAGTACTTTGATAGAAGTTCCTTTGCCTTTTTCTGATGATCTTTTTCGAGGCCTGCCGTCCACGACATGATATCATCTGAAAGATTAATCTTGATAGTGGAATCATTTTCCTGAAGCTGTTCACAATTGATAACTTCCTCGACCTCTTGGCATTGCCCCAATATTGCTCCTTTGGAAAGTTTAATCGGCGATATGAACTTATTAAGTACTCTTACCGGTACACGTCCATCTTGTTTTGTCATGGCCAGGGTTTTTCCTACTAATATGTTCGTCCTTGATTTGTTTGCTGCCTCGACAACCCACAACTTGTTTGTCCCATAATCTCCATCAATCTTTGCCCATATGATTGCTTCCGACTTCGGTGGAATTTGTTGGCTCTCCTCCACAAGCACTCGCTTACTAACGTATTTGTTTTCGTAACCAAAATTTAATGGCACATCCATGTTCTGGTAATTCATAATCCTGTTTCGCATGTCGATCTTAATGCCTTGCTTGTTTAAAAAGTCCACACCAACTATGATTTCGTTAACAATATCTGCTACTATAAAATTGTGTAGAACGGCCACGTTCCCAATTGCGATTTCACATGTTACTTCTCCTAGGACATGGGTATCCTCACCAGTGGCCGTACGTAACTTTGTTCCATGCAATGGTCTCACCTCCTTGTTGACTAAATCAGATCGAATTATGGAATGTGATGCGCCTGTATCCACAGTTAGTAAGTGCTCTTTTCCATCCACATATGCAACAACAGTAACATTACTAGCTTTCCTTCCGATCTGTGAGACAGAGATTATGGGGCATTCAGTTGCGGGAGCCAGTCCACGCCCCTTTCGGCTGGCTCGATTTAGTTTAACGACTGATTTGGCTGGGAAATTGGCTCACCTCCTTCAGCTTTGCGTTTTCGTCCACCTGAATTGCTGGGGTTACTGGAGCCAGTGCCGCAATAACGTGCTATGTGACCTGATTTTCCGCACTTAAAGCATTTAATGGCACCATCACTTTTTTTCTGTACTCCGTTCAACGCTTCCAAAATTTTGTCAACCCAAGCCGGAGTTTCCACTTCTACACGATGAGCCTTGTATGCAGGTTTACTCAAAAGTGAGGCTGTTTCCTGCGTCAGAGCATGCGATACCGTTTCAGCGAATGTCCTTTTGGGGTTTGCATATGTGGCCCGCTTCGTCTCTACATCGCGTATTCCATTTATAAAACTTTGGATTTTTACCCTCTCAGTATACTCCACGGGTGCGTCCGCATTTGCTAGATGGGTCAACCTCTCGATGTCCGATGCAAATTCCTGCAAAGTCTCATTAGGTTTCTGGGAGGGATTCTGTAGATCTATTTGGTATATCTGCTTCCGATGCTCGCTACCATAGCGTCTCTCAACTGCACCCATTAATGCTTCATAATTGTTCCGTTCTCCGTCAGAAATAGTCTGCAAAATTTCGGCTGCAGGTCCCTTCAATGCCACGAATAATGCAGCAACTTTGTCTTCCATGCCCCAATTATTCACAGCTGCCGTCTTCTCAAACTGTAGCTTAAATACCTGGAAAGGAACAGAACCATCAAATGACGGGGATTTTACCTTGGGAGTATTCGCTGAAGCAGATGGGCGGTTCAGTTGCAACTCCTGGATACGGCCCCTTAACGCATCTACCTCGGCCTCTATTTTATCTTGAAATTGTGCAATTTTTGCATCTTGCACTTCTAGTTTCGCTGACACTTTTGCTTCCTGCTCTTCCAACTGCGATGAGATATATGCCTTCTGTTCTTCCATTTGAGATCTCATGTTGCCTTCGTTTCATCTAGTTGAGCTGAAATCTGGGATGTAATACGTGTATCCTGTTCTTCCAGCTGAGATACTATGTGTGTCTTTTGTTCTTGCAGCTGTGTCGAAATGCTAGATGACATCTGAGTCAATACAGTCAACAACGCATTAGTGTCCATACTTGCGGCTGGAATTGTACTCCTTCTCTTCCATTTTTGTCGATGCTTCTTCCACAAGCTGAAACACATGATCGTCAACGTTAATTCCTTCAGCTTCCATAGCCTCTCGCAATCGTGACTGTAGCTCTGATTTATTGCCTGTGGTATTCAAGCCACGCTGTTGCAGCTCATTTTTGAGTTGCTGGATCTTCAGCTCATTCAACTTTGCCATGCCTTTGTTATCCTTGAAAACTCTCGGTATTTATTTAACAATATCACTTCTGACACCAATTGTGACGAATTCGATGATTCCTTGATTATCAATCCTGGGTTCGATCACTATAAACTCGAATAAACACACGCACAGATAATGTAAGTAATAGCTAGTTTTATTTACTAGTAATAAACGCAAAACAATTTTAAGAGTTTGATAACTGATTTTTGTTGGAACGATTTTCCGTCATCCCTTGTCAAGTTTGGTTTTGTGACAAACCGGTTTCGGCGTTCTGCCATTTTCAATGCCTAGCTTCGTTCTGGTCTGTGTCTATCCGCTGCGTTGTTTTTATAGTCCGTGGGTGCTGTGGCAGGTAATGTCAATCTATGTTTTCGTGGTAGGTAACGTTAATATGCGTGTGTGTGCGCGGTATTGATACGTCCGAATTGTTATCTGTCCCAAGGGTTGTTTTTGTAGGTATGTAGACATACCGCTTGTTAGCTAAGCGGTAGGTTGATGTAGGTAGAAATCGGTGATTTTTGCAGTTTGGTTCATATTTCGTTTTTGCTTGTTCATTGTTACGTGTTTGGTTGCTGTACCTGCTGGCTTGTGCTGTTTTTTGTAAACTAGTTTTAAGGGTTCAAATATTTCGTCAGAGATAGTGTTGGTTTGTTCGTTTATGATCCTGCCGTCAAATGTTTTTAACTTGTATATCTCCATGTTCTCAAGTACATTGAGCCGCCGGCCTTTTCCTTGTACGTGAAGTATTCGAGCCGTTGTTTTTATGTTAGCTGGGGTGCAGTTGTTCTCAAACATGTGGTTCGCGAAATTAGATTCTGGTATTATGGTGGGTTTTCGTGTTTTTTTGTTGTAGTCCCTGATATGCTCTCGGAATCTTGTGCTTATTTTCCTTCCTGTTTGTCCTATGTAGCTGTATTGACATGTAAGCCTATACACTCCGTGTCTGTTGAATGGGTCATCAGAATTAGTGTCGGTTCTTAGTTTTTGTCCGACGTTGTTGGATGTTCTGAATGCTGTGTTGATGTTATATCTTTTAAAGAACTTTGCTAATTTGTACGTCGCTTTTCCAGTGTATGTCATTGCCGTCCAAACCATTGGATTTTCCTCTACGTTTACTCTTTTTTGTGTTCCATGGCTACTTCTGAGTTTATCCACAAGTGCTTTCTTGTATCCATTATTTGCCGCTATGTTATATATTGTATTAAGCTCTCTCCAGTATGCTACCTGTGTGAGCGGCGTTCTCTGAAGCCTATCCACTAAGTGCCTCAATGCTGCATTTTTGTGCTGTTGCGGATGGTTTGATGTAGAGTGTATAATGGTGTCCGTTTGATAACTTTACAGTAGTTCACTATTGAACGCTTGAAAATAAACTGATCAACCTGCCTTGCTTGGTCACCGCCTTATATAGTCCAACAGGGTACTTGCCTACGCACCGAGAACTTTCTTGGTTATTCGCTTTTCGTGTTCTGGAAAGGTCGGTGTTATTTATTGGAATCTCCTCTTTGCATCGTATTCGCAAACACTCGCGCCATCTCTCTTCCTCTTCCTAGTTACACGCTTTCATGCATAAACGTAGCCATCGTTATCTTACCTGTGTTTAACTAGTGCTGGGAGTGTTATTGAGTTAGGGATGGTACATGCTTGAGAATAATCGCCACAATATATTGGCCGTGTGCTAATCGGAAACATTTTACTCAGAGGAAAAATGAGGTGAACAAATTTTCTATGGTGTAAAAATATTTTCCATTTCGCTGTGCCAAAGGAAATGGTAAATTTTGACACTTGTAAATTTTGACATATGAAAAAATCACGTGCGAAAGCAAATAGTCTGTGAATAAATTTTAAATGTACGTATTTTTTCTGCCATTATATTTCGTATCTTTTGCGTTAAATTATATTTTATCGTTCAATAACGTGTTGGTATATGAATTCATTTGAAAAAATATGATTGGCAATACCGACTGCATATATGTGTACACATTCGTAGTAGCTAAAATTTTACCTAGCCCCATGGGCTAGGGTAAATCCCGACGTTCATACTCACCGCGATAAATGTCAGAATTTTCTTTCGCTCTGTCAAAATTTACAATTTTCCGCTGATTGGCACAGGGCCATTGTCAATGAATGTTTAGAATTCCTTCACCCTTATCGCAGAGAACGTTCGTCTTCGCTTTTTTTGTTCGGGCGGACTGGTTCCGCCTATCGGTAATTTCGGGCGAACCAATGTTCACTTCGAATCAACTGATGCTTAATTTCGAATTAACAGCGAACAAATAAATTTATTTGCTATTTTGTGAATTTCGTAGACAAGCGTACAATTTAGTAAAATAAAGTTAAAATAAAGCTTAAAAATTATTTAAAAACATGTCCTTAGCTTGTTATTGATAGAACGAGAGGAGAATTTAAATGTGAGAGCAATACGGAGGCAATTAAGAGAAAATGCCAACCCTTTTGAGCTAAGTGATTCGCTGTGAGTAGGAAAAAGTGGTTTTTCGCACTTTTCTATAACAAATTAATTGTTTCCTTACTAGTTTTCAACAATATTACAAGCTAAATAAGCCAGCATTTAAACACTTGCTAGATATTCTGGCTGGCTCGTTGCCGGCATTGAAACAGAAATTTGGCATTCCAGCAATTGTTAAGTTGAGCGCTTTCTACGTTTTTTCGCAGAAGGAGGCTATCAAAAAGGCATTGTCAATGACCATGAGGTGCGTCTTAGTCAGTCATCTTTCAGTGAGGTTCTTTCACAGGTACTGTGCATTTTGGAGCCATTGCTTTGTATCCAATAGATAAATTGGCCTTCCTTAGAAGAGCAACGCCAGATTGCACAAGAATTTTATACCAAGTTCGCAATACCAGGAATTGTAGGCTGTGTTGATGGAACACACGTTACCATAACATCCCCTTCAAAGAATATTCACCAATTTTACAATAGGAAACCCAAATGCAGTTTGAATGTTATGCTCGTAAGTATATACATATAATTTAATTTTAGGTAAAATATAGTTTTATTCATAAAATGGCTTGTCAGGTATGTGACAACAACCTTAGAATTCGTGCTGTTGATGCTACACACCCTGGTGCTTGCCACGATGAATTTATATGGAATATAAGTGATGTAAGATCGGAAATGGAACAAAATTATTTAGAAACTCACAGCAATGCTCGACTACTAGGTAACAGTTTTAAATCTATAAAACGAGTTCATTTAAAATTCCGAACAGGTGATGCAGGGTATCCCCTAGAGCCTTGGCTACTTACTCCATACACCAGAACGTGGATCCCCTGAGGCAAAATTTAATAAAGTACACACGCGGGGTCGGAACATAATCGAAAGAACAAATGGTGTGCTTAAAAACCGATGGAGGTGTCCCTTAGGTGCACGAGAGTTGTGCTATGCTCCTGCCAAAGCAACAAAAATTATCAACGTTTGCGCAGCTTTACATAACATTTGCACTCATTACAAAAGTGAAACTAATTTTCATAACCCATCTGACAATGCAGATTTGAACGAAACTCCACGAAGGCAGCAGTACCTATCTGGCCACGGGCCAGCGAATTCGTACGGAAATAACAAACACTCTTTAAATAAAGTATGTACATTGATTTCATTTATTATTTTTATTTAAAAGTATCAAGGTTCTTCAGTCATCAAGCAAAAAAAAATTTACATTTCATAAAACTTAAACCTAAGTTATGTTAAAAAAATGCATTGCATTAAGCCTATATACGTATATACATAAATAAAAATACTTCATTTCATAAAACTTAAATATAAGTGATGTACATAAAAAATTTTAAAATAAGTATGCAGTGGTTAAACAAAATAAATCAGCCTTTAATTCCATAAAGCTATTTTATAAAGTAATAAATAAAAAATCAGGCACCACCCGTCTTTTGTTTTTCTCTTAAGAACTTCTAATTTTAATTGTTTTAACTCTAAAGCCTTTCGGTTAGACTCAATGAACTCCTCAATTTCTCTCTTCTTCTCCATTGTATAATTGTGGCGCGCTAGTTCCTTTATTTTTTCTTCTTTCAGATCACACATCACCTAGCTTGTCACAAATTTCTCGTTGTGTATCGAGTTCTTTTAAAACTCACTCAGTAGTAGAGATGTTTTTTGAGCTTGCTCTACGAAGAACTGGCTGTGCGCTGACATCGCTTTGTTGGCATCCACTTGATGGAGCAGCAAGCTGACATTCAGGATCAACAGGTTCGATGTCAGGCGTAGTTGCAGGAAAATCCGTACTACACCCAGGAATTTCGGCGCTCGGTATTAAAATATCCGACAAAATTTCAATATCTAAGTTTATCTTAGACCTTTTAGCCGCCGGCCTTCAACACTGTCAACAGTGTCTTTGAGGTCTAGCAGTTGATATATAGCTTCCTCGCACTTGTAAGCGTTTGGGTTTTGTTGGGTCCGCCGCCTGTATCCCTTTCATACAATTTATTTTGTGACGCCTTCTTCCTTACATATCTTTTCTGGTCATTCCACACCTAGTTAATAGATGCATTGTTATATTAAATAGATTTTGCATGCATTACTACAAAGAAATGTACCTTTTTCCATTCAAATTCACTTTTAACAGGTGGGCTCAGGCTATTCAACGACATTGTAAGCTTCTTCCAGAAGCTTGCCACTTTTCCTTTGTTTTCTTTTGAAAACCCTTTAGCAATTTCATATTTCATTAAAAGAATATCTAATATTCAAAACAAACCGTTGCTTACATTTTGTTTCACTCTTGTTCGCCTGTAAAATAAGAGTGAACAAATTTGGCATTTCCCGTTGTTCATTTCGCCCGAACAAAGCGTTGCCAATAAGGCGGAATGCTTTTCGAACACGAAAAATGTGTTCGCCAATATCTGCGATAAGGCGAACAAAAAATGGGAACCTTTTCGGGTGAAAATAAAACTCGCGATAAGGGCGCTTGTGTCAAAAGTGATGGAAGGTAAGGCTGGTTAATAGTGCAAATTTTGTTGCGCTGGTACTGTGAAGCCAGCGCAATGTGTTTACGGAATTGTGTTTTTGCTTGCAGTGAAGGAAACACCACCGAAAACACCACTGAAAATTCTTAAGATAAGGAAGTCGGAATCTAACTAAGAATAAATAGAAACACAATGTTTACTCTTGTAATGAAGCAATTTAGGAAACATCGAGGTCGAAGTTGCAACTCTACCGTTTTATTTGACAGGATGTCTTTATTAAATTTACGATTTTATTCGACGTTACAAAATTGGCAACTTGTCCTTTTGGCTGGCACGGGAAGAAGAACGAAGTCAGTGAAGTTAGCTGCGTTTCCCTCTTTTTTGACATTTTCTCTTATACTCGACATCCTGTGCCAGGGTTGCCTATATGAATGAAACTTAAAACTAAAGGTGACATTACCAACTTAAGGTGACATTACAACTCGGCCAATCTGACATAATGATTGACCTCAATCAGTTAACATTTCATGTTTAGGTAGTGTGACCGTTTGCCGTTGGTGACTGGATATTATTATTATTTTTTATGTTCTTATTGGTTGGCGAACACCATTTGCGAATTTTTAAAACTTCAAGGACTCCATCATATGGTAAATGTGTCAATTGGCAGTTATTTATATCTCTGATAACGTAACGGTCATTTGGCAATGATTTATGGATAACGTATGGTCCTCTATATTTCTGGATTAGTTTCTTGTTGGTTCCGACGGTTGTATCAGTGTGCCTTATAACTACGAAGTCTTCAACTGAGTAGGTTTTGGCAGGGACACTGTTTCTCCTGGGACCGTTCTATGTTTTTAAGCGCGTTTTGTCGGGTTTCACTAATTTTCCTAACATCTTCATTTGACAATTTTTCCTCCAGACATTCGGTCAGTTCGTCGACGACACAGCCTCTTTGATTTATTCCGAAGAGTAAGTCACTTGGGGTGTATTTAGTCGTACTATGAACGGTGTTATTCATTGCATATTCTATTTGCGACAATTGAATGGCCCAATCAGAGTGTTCCTTGGACTCAGTCATCTTACTTAACATTGCCTTAAGGACACGATTGACCCTTTCTTCCTGCCCGTCCGCTTGTGGTGACGCCACTGCAACCTTAACATGTTCTATATTCCCTTTTAATAAGAACTCGCTGAATTCAAGGGAGGTGAAACAGCTACCTCGGTCAGTTATGATCCGTCGAGGACGACTGTAGTAGCCAAAGTACTTTTCTAGTGAGCAGCACACTTCTTTTGTGCTCGTAGAATTCACTGGATACAATTTTACAAACTTCGTGAAGGCATCTATAACCACCAATACATGTTTACGCTTTGACCTAATCGCGGGCAGGGGCCCAAATGGTCCAAATGGAGGGTGTCAAATGGAATTGGTTTCTTTGGAATATTAAAGAGGTTGTGCTCGTTAGAACGAGCAGGCGCAGAATATATAATGCATTTGATGCAATTTTGGATTAGTCTACGAATTTTTTCCTTCATGTCGCTGAACCAATAGGTTTTCCTTATTTGATTATAGCATTTATCTGCACCTAGATGACCTATTTTATCATGTGTAAACCGAATTACATTTTCTTGCATTGATTATCAATCCTGGGTTCGATCACTATAAAGTCGAATAAACACACGCACAGATAATGTAAGTAATAGCTAGTTTTATTTACTAGTAATAAACGCAAAACAATTTTAAGAGTTTGATAACTGATTTTTGTTGGAACGATTTTCCGTCATCCCTTGTCAAGTTTGGTTTTGTGACAAACCGGTTTCGGCGTTCTGCCATTTTCAATGCCTAGCTTCGTTCTGGTCTGTGTCTATCCGCTGCGTTGTTTTTATAGTCCGTGGGTGCTGTGGCAGGTAATGTCAATCTATGTTTTCGTGGTAGGTAACGTTAATATGCGTGTGTGTGCGCGGTATTGATACGTCCGAATTGTTATCTGTCCCAAGGGTTGTTTTTGTAGGTATGTAGACATACCGCTTGTTAGCTAAGCGGTAGGTTGATGTAGGTAGAAATCGGTGATTTTTGCAGTTTGGTTCATATTTCGTTTTTGCTTGTTCGTTGTTGCGTGTTTGGTTGCTGTACCTGCTGGCTTGTGCTGTTTTTTGTAAACTAGTTTTAAGGGTTCAAATATTTCGTCAGAGATAGTGTTGGTTGGTTCGTTTATGATCCTGCCGTCAAATGTTTTTAACTTGTATATCTCCATGTTCTCAAGTACATTGAGCCGCCGGCCTTTTCCTTGTACGTGAAGTATTCGAGCCGTTGTTTTTATGTTAGCTGGGGTGCAGTTGTTCTCAAACATGTGGTTCGCGAAATTAGATTCTGGTATTATGGTGGGTTTTCGTGTTTTTTTGTTGTAGTCCCTGATATGCTCTCGGAATCTTGTGCTTATTTTCCTTCCTGTTTGTCCTATGTAGCTGTGTTGACATGTAAGCCTATACACTCCGTGTCTGTTGAATGGGTCATCAGAATTAGTGTCGGTTCTTAGTTTTTGTCCGACGTTGTTGGATGTTCTGAATGCTGTGTTGATGTTATATCTTTTAAAGAACTTTGCTAATTTGTACGTCGCTTTTCCAGTGTATGTCATTGCCGTCCAAACCATTGGATTTTCCTCTACGTTTACTCTTTTTTGTGTTCCATGGCTACTTCTGAGTTTATCCACAAGTGCTTTCTTGTATCCATTATTTGCCGCTATGTTATATATTGTATTAAGCTCTCTCCAGTATGCTACCTGTGTGAGCGGCGTTCTCTGAAGCCTATCCACTAAGTGCCTCAATGCTGCATTTTTGTGCTGTTGCGGATGGTTTGATGTAGAGTGTATAATGGTGTCCGTTTGATAACTTTACAGTAGTTCACTATTGAACGCTTGAAAATAAACTGATCAACCTGCCTTGCTTGGTCACCGCCTTATATAGTCCAACAGGGTACTTGCCTACGCACCGAGAACTTTCTTGGTTATTCGCTTTTCGTGTTCTGGAAAGGTCGGTGTTATTTATTGGAATCTCCTCTTTGCATCGTATTCGCAAACACTCGCGCCATCTCTCTTCCTCTTCCTAGTTACACGCTTTCATGCATAAACGTAGCCATCGTTATCTCACCTGTGTTTAACTAGTGCTGGGAGTGTTATTGAGTTAGGGATGGTACATGCTTGAGAATAATCGCCACAATATATTGGCCGTGTGCTAATCGGAAACATTTTACTCAGAGGAAAAATGAGGTGAACAAATTTTCTATGGTGTAAAAATATTTTCCATTTCGCTGTGCCAAAGGAAATGGTAAATTTTGACACTTGTAAATTTTGACATATGAAAAAATCACGTGCGAAAGCAAATAGTCTGTGAATAAATTTTAAATGTGCGTATTTTTTCTGCCATTATATTTCGTATCTTTTGCGTTAAATTATATTTTATCGTTCAATAACGTGTTGGTATATGAATTCATTTGAAAAAATATGATTGGCAATACCGACTGCATATATGTGTACACATTCGTAGTAGCTAAAATTTTACCTAGCCCCATGGGCTAGGGTAAATCCCGACGTTCATACTCACCGCGATAAATGTCAGAATTTTCTTTCGCTCTGTCAAAATTTACAATTTTCCGCTGATTGGCACAGGGCCATTGTCAATGAATGTTTAGAATTCCTTCACCCTTATCGCAGAGTTCGCCCGAACGAACGTTCGTCTTCGCTTTTTTTGTTCGGGCGGACTGGTTCCGCCTATCGGTAATTTCGGGCGAACCAATGTTCACTTTGAATCAACTGATGCTTAATTTCGAATTAACAGCGAACAAATAAATTTATTTGCTATTTTGTGAATTTCGTAGACAAGCGTACAATTTAGTAAAATAAAGTTAAAACAAAGCTTAAAAATTATTTAAAAACATGTCCTTAGCTTGTTATTGATAGAACGAGAGGAGAATTTAAATGTGAGAGCAATACGGAGGCAATTAAGAGAAAATGCCAACCCTTTTGAGCTAAGTGATTCGCTGTGAGTAGGAAAAAGTGGTTTTTCGCACTTTTCTATAACAAATTAATTGTTTCCTTACTAGTTTTCAACAATATTACAAGCTAAATAAGCCAGCATTTAAACACTTGCTAGATATTCTGGCTGGCTCGTTGCCGGCATTGAAACAGAAATTTGGCATTCCAGCAATTGTTAAGTTGAGCGCTTTCTACGTTTTTTCGCAGAAGGAGGCTATCAAAAAGGCATTGTCAATGACCATGAGGTGCGTCTTAGTCAGTCATCTTTCAGTGAGGTTCTTTCACAGGTACTGTGCATTTTGGAGCCATTGCTTTGTATCCAATAGATAAATTGGCCTTCCTTAGAAGAGCAACGCCAGATTGCACAAGAATTTTATACCAAGTTCGCAATACCAGGAATTGTAGGCTGTGTTGATGGAACACACGTTACCATAACATCCCCTTCAAAGAATATTCACCAATTTTACAATAGGAAACCCAAATGCAGTTTGAATGTTATGCTCGTAAGTATATACATATAATTTAATTTTAGGTAAAATATAGTTTTATTCATAAAATGGCTTGTCAGGTATGTGACAACAACCTTAGAATTCGTGCTGTTGATGCTACACACCCTGGTGCTTGCCACGATGAATTTATATGGAATATAAGTGATGTAAGATCGGAAATGGTTCAAAATTATTTAGAAACTCACAGCAATGCTCGACTACTAGGTAACAGTTTTAAATCTATAAAACGAGTTCATTTAAAATTCCGAACAGGTGATGCAGGGTATCCCCTAGAGCCTTGGCTACTTACTCCATACACCAGAACGTGGATCCCCTGAGGCAAAATTTAATAAAGTACACACGCGGGGTCGGAACATAATCGAAAGAACAAATGGTGTGCTTAAAAACCGATGGAGGTGTCCCTTAGGTGCACGAGAGTTGTGCTATGCTCCTGCCAAAGCAACAAAAATTATCAACGTTTGCGCAGCTTTACATAACATTTGCACTCATTACAAAAGTGAAACTAATTTTCATAATCCATCTGACAATGCAGATTTGAACGAAACTCCACGAAGGCAGCAGTACCTATCTGGCCACGGGCCAGCGAATTCGTACGGAAATAACAAACACTCTTTAAATAAAGTATGTACATTGATTTCATTTATTATTTTTATTTAAAAGTATCAAGGTTCTTCAGTCATCAAGCAAAAAAAAATTTACATTTCATAAAACTTAAACCTAAGTTATGTTAAAAAAATGCATTGCATTAAGCCTATATACGTATATACATAAATAAAAATACTTCATTTCATAAAACTTAAATATAAGTGATGTACATAAAAAATTTAAAAATAAGTATGCAGTGGTTAAACAAAATAAATCAGCCTTTAATTCCATAAAGCTATTTTATAAAGTAATAAATAAAAAATCAGGCACCACCCGTCTTTTGTTTTTCTCTTAAGAACTTCTAATTTTAATTGTTTTAACTCTAAAGCCTTTCGGTTAGACTCAATGAACTCCTCAATTTCTCTCTTCTTCTCCATTGTATAATTGTGGCGCGCTAGTTCCTTTATTTTTTCTTCTTTCAGATCACACATCACCTAGCTTGTCACAAATTTCTCGTTGTGTATCGAGTTCTTTTAAAACTCACTCAGTAGTAGAGATGTTTTTTGAGCTTGCTCTACGAAGAACTGGCTGTGCGCTGACATCGCTTTGTTGGCATCCACTTGATGGAGCAGCAAGCTGACATTCAGGATCAACAGGTTCGATGTCAGGCGTAGTTGCAGGAAAATCCGTACTACACCCAGGAATTTCGGCGCTCGGTATTAAAATATCCGACAAAATTTCAATATCTAAGTTTATCTTAGACCTTTTAGCCGCCGGCCTTCAACACTGTCAACAGTGTCTTTGAGGTCTAGCAGTTGATATATAGCTTCCTCGCACTTGTAAGCGTTTGGGTTTTGTTGGGTCCGCCGCCTGTATCCCTTTCATACAATTTATTTTGTGACGCCTTCTTCCTTACATATCTTTTCTGGTCATTCCACACCTAGTTAATAGATGCATTGTTATATTAAATAGATTTTGCATGCATTACTACAAAGAAATGTACCTTTTTCCATTCAAATTCACTTTTAACAGGTGGGCTCAGGCTATTCAACGACATTGTAAGCTTCTTCCAGAAGCTTGCCACTTTTCCTTTGTTTTCTTTTGAAAACCCTTTAGCAATTTCATATTTCATTAAAAGAATATCTAATATTCAAAACAAACCGTTGCTTACATTTTGTTTCACTCTTGTTCGCCTGTAAAATAAGAGTGAACAAATTTGGCATTTCCCGTTGTTCATTTCGCCCGAACAAAGCGTTGCCAATAAGGCGGAATGCTTTTCGAACACGAAAAATGTGTTCGCCAATATCTGCGATAAGGCGAACAAAAAATGGGAACCTTTTCGGGTGAAAATAAAACTCGCGATAAGGGCGCTTGTGTCAAAAGTGATGGAAGGTAAGGCTGGTTAATAGTGCAAATTTTGTTGCGCTGGTACTGTGAAGCCAGCGCAATGTGTTTACGGAATTGTGTTTTTGCTTGCAGTGAAGGAAACACCACCGAAAACACCACTGAAAATTCTTAAGATAAGGAAGTCGGAATCTAACTAAGAATAAATAGAAACACAATGTTTACTCTTGTAATGAAGCAATTTAGGAAACATCGAGGTCGAAGTTGCAACTCTACCGTTTTATTTGACAGGATGTCTTTATTAAATTTACGATTTTATTCGACGTTACAAAATTGGCAACTTGTCCTTTTGGCTGGCACGGGAAGAAGAACGAAGTCAGTGAAGTTAGCTGCGTTTCCCTCTTTTTTGACATTTTCTCTTATACTCGACATCCTGTGCCAGGGTTGCCTATATGAATGAAACTTAAAACTAAAGGTGACATTACCAACTTAAGGTGACATTACAACTCGGCCAATCTGACATAATGATTGACCTCAATCAGTTAACATTTCATGTTTAGGTAGTGTGACCGTTTGCCGTTGGTGACTGGATATTATTATTATTTTTTATGTTCTTATTGGTTGGCGAACACCATTTGCGAATTTTTAAAACTTCAAGGACTCCATCATATGGTAAATGTGTCAATTGGCAGTTATTTATATCTCTGATAACGTAACGGTCATTTGGCAATGATTTATGGATAACGTATGGTCCTCTATATTTCTGGATTAGTTTCTTGTTGGTTCCGACGGTTGTATCAGTGTGCCTTATAACTACGAAGTCTCCAACTGAGTAGGTTTTGGCAGGGACACTGTTTCTCCTGGGACCGTTCTATGTTTTTAAGCGCGTTTTGTCGGGTTTCACTAATTTTCCTAACATCTTCATTTGACAATTTTTCCTCCAGACATTCGGTCAGTTCGTCGACGACACAGCCTCTTTGATTTATTCCGAAGAGTAAGTCACTTGGGGTGTATTTAGTCGTACTATGAACGGTGTTATTCATTGCATATTCTATTTGCGACAATTGAATGGCCCAATCAGAGTGTTCCTTGGACTCAGTCATCTTACTTAACATTGCCTTAAGGACACGATTGACCCTTTCTTCCTGCCCGTCCGCTTGTGGTGACGCCACTGCAACCTTAACATGTTCTATATTCCCTTTTAATAAGAACTCGCTGAATTCAAGGGAGGTGAAACAGCTACCTCGGTCAGTTATGATCCGTCGAGGACGACTGTAGTAGCCAAAGTACTTTTCTAGTGAGCAGCACACTTCTTTTGTGCTCGTAGAATTCACTGGATACAATTTTACAAACTTCGTGAAGGCATCTATAACCACCAATACATGTTTACGCTTTGACCTAATCGCGGGCAGGGGCCCAAATGGTCCAAATGGAGGGTGTCAAATGGAATTGGTTTCTTTGGAATATTAAAGAGGTTGTGCTCGTTAGAACGAGCAGGCGCAGAATATATAATGCATTTGATGCAATTTTGGATTAGTCTACGAATTTTTTCCTTCATGTCGCTGAACCAATAGGTTTTCCTTATTTGATTATAGCATTTATCTGCACCTAGATGACCTATTTTATCATGTGTAAACCGAATTACATTTTCTTGCATTGATTATCAATCCTGGGTTCGATCACTATAAAGTCGAATAAACACACGCACAGATAATGTAAGTAATAGCTAGTTTTATTTACTAGTAATAAACGCAAAACAATTTTAAGAGTTTGATAACTGATTTTTGTTGGAACGATTTTCCGTCATCCCTTGTCAAGTTTGGTTTTGTGACAAACCGGTTTCGGCGTTCTGCCATTTTCAATGCCTAGCTTCGTTCTGGTCTGTGTCTATCCGCTGCGTTGTTTTTATAGTCCGTGGGTGCTGTGGCAGGTAATGTCAATCTATGTTTTCGTGGTAGGTAACGTTAATATGCGTGTGTGTGCGCGGTATTGATACGTCCGAATTGTTATCTGTCCCAAGGGTTGTTTTTGTAGGTATGTAGACATACCGCTTGTTAGCTAAGCGGTAGGTTGATGTAGGTAGAAATCGGTGATTTTTGCAGTTTGGTTCATATTTCGTTTTTGCTTGTTCATTGTTACGTGTTTGGTTGCTGTACCTGCTGGCTTGTGCTGTTTTTTGTAAACTAGTTTTAAGGGTTCAACTATTTCGTCAGAGATAGTGTTGGTTGGTTCGTTTATGATCCTGCCGTCAAATGTTTTTAACTTGTATATCTCCATGTTCTCAAGTACATTGAGCCGCCGGCCTTTTCCTTGTACGTGAAGTATTCGAGCCGTTGTTTTTATGTTAGCTGGGGTGCAGTTGTTCTCAAACATGTGGTTCGCGAAATTAGATTCTGGTATTATGGTGGGTTTTCGTGTTTTTTTGTTGTAGTCCCTGATATGCTCTCGGAATCTTGTGCTTATTTTCCTTCCTGTTTGTCCTATGTAGCTGTATTGACATGTAAGCCTATACACTCCGTGTCTGTTGAATGGGTCATCAGAATTAGTGTCGGTTCTTAGTTTTTGTCCGACGTTGTTGGATGTTCTGAATGCTGTGTTGATGTTATATCTTTTAAAGAACTTTGCTAATTTGTACGTCGCTTTTCCAGTGTATGTCATTGCCGTCCAAACCATTGGATTTTCCTCTACGTTTACTCTTTTTTGTGTTCCATGGCTACTTCTGAGTTTATCCACAAGTGCTTTCTTGTATCCATTATTTGCCGCTATGTTATATATTGTATTAAGCTCTCTCCAGTATGCTACCTGTGTGAGCGGCGTTCTCTGAAGCCTATCCACTAAGTGCCTCAATGCTGCATTTTTGTGCTGTTGCGGATGGTTTGATGTAGAGTGTATAATGGTGTCCGTTTGATAACTTTACAGTAGTTCACTATTGAACGCTTGAAAATAAACTGATCAACCTGCCTTGCTTGGTCACCGCCTTATATAGTCCAACAGGGTACTTGCCTACGCACCGAGAACTTTCTTGGTTATTCGCTTTTCGTGTTCTGGAAAGGTCGGTGTTATTTATTGGAATCTCCTCTTTGCATCGTATTCGCAAACACTCGCGCCATCTCTCTTCCTCTTCCTAGTTACACGCTTTCATGCATAAACGTAGCCATCGTTATCTCACCTGTGTTTAACTAGTGCTGGGAGTGTTATTGAGTTAGGGATGGTACATGCTTGAGAATAATCGCCACAATATATTGGCCGTGTGCTAATCGGAAACATTTTACTCAGAGGAAAAATGAGGTGAACAAATTTTCTATGGTGTAAAAATATTTTCCATTTCGCTGTGCCAAAGGAAATGGTAAATTTTGACACTTGTAAATTTTGACATATGAAAAAATCACGTGCGAAAGCAAATAGTCTGTGAATAAATTTTAAATGTACGTATTTTTTCTGCCATTATATTTCGTATCTTTTGCGTTAAATTATATTTTATCGTTCAATAACGTGTTGGTATATGAATTCATTTGAAAAAATATGATTGGCAATACCGACTGCATATATGTGTACACATTCGTAGTAGCTAAAATTTTACCTAGCCCCATGGGCTAGGGTAAATCCCGACGTTCATACTCACCGCGATAAATGTCAGAATTTTCTTTCGCTCTGTCAAAATTTACAATTTTCCGCTGATTGGCACAGGGCCATTGTCAATGAATGTTTAGAATTCCTTCACCCTTATCGCAGAGTTCGCCCGAACGAACGTTCGTCTTCGCTTTTTTTGTTCGGGCGGACTGGTTCCGCCTATCGGTAATTTCGGGCGAACCAATGTTCACTTCGAATCAACTGATGCTTAATTTCGAATTAACAGCGAACAAATAAATTTATTTGCTATTTTGTGAATTTCGTAGACAAGCGTACAATTTAGTAAAATAAAGTTAAAATAAAGCTTAAAAATTATTTAAAAACATGTCCTTAGCTTGTTATTGATAGAACGAGAGGAGAATTTAAATGTGAGAGCAATACGGAGGCAATTAAGAGAAAATGCCAACCCTTTTGAGCTAAGTGATTCGCTGTGAGTAGGAAAAAGTGGTTTTTCGCACTTTTCTATAACAAATTAATTGTTTCCTTACTAGTTTTCAACAATATTACAAGCTAAATAAGCCAGCATTTAAACACTTGCTAGATATTCTGGCTGGCTCGTTGCCGGCATTGAAACAGAAATTTGGCATTCCAGCAATTGTTAAGTTGAGCGCTTTCTACGTTTTTTCGCAGAAGGAGGCTATCAAAAAGGCATTGTCAATGACCATGAGGTGCGTCTTAGTCAGTCATCTTTCAGTGAGGTTCTTTCACAGGTACTGTGCATTTTGGAGCCATTGCTTTGTATCCAATAGATAAATTGGCCTTCCTTAGAATAGCAACGCCAGATTGCACAAGAATTTTATACCAAGTTCGCAATACCAGGAATTGTAGGCTGTGTTGATGGAACACACGTTACCATAACATCCCCTTCAAAGAATATTCACCAATTTTACAATAGGAAACCCAAATGCAGTTTGAATGTTATGCTCGTAAGTATATACATATAATTTAATTTTAGGTAAAATATAGTTTTATTCATAAAATGGCTTGTCAGGTATGTGACAACAACCTTAGAATTCGTGCTGTTGATGCTACACACCCTGGTGCTTGCCACGATGAATTTATATGGAATATAAGTGATGTAAGATCGGAAATGGAACAAAATTATTTAGAAACTCACAGCAATGCTCGACTACTAGGTAACAGTTTTAAATCTATAAAACGAGTTCATTTAAAATTCCGAACAGGTGATGCAGGGTATCCCCTAGAGCCTTGGCTACTTACTCCATACACCAGAACGTGGATCCCCTGAGGCAAAATTTAATAAAGTACACACGCGGGGTCGGAACATAATCGAAAGAACAAATGGTGTGCTTAAAAACCGATGGAGGTGTCCCTTAGGTGCACGAGAGTTGTGCTATGCTCCTGCCAAAGCAACAAAAATTATCAACGTTTGCGCAGCTTTACATAACATTTGCACTCATTACAAAAGTGAAACTAATTTTCATAATCCATCTGACAATGCAGATTTGAACGAAACATTGCATTAAGCCTATATACGTATATACATAAATAAAAATACTTCATTTCATAAAACTTAAATATAAGTGATGTACATAAAAAATTTAAAAATAAGTATTCAGTGGTTAAACAAAATAAATCAGCCTTTAATTCCATAAAGCTATTTTATAAAGTAATAAATAAAAAATCAGGCACCACCCGTCTTTTGTTTTTCTCTTAAGAACTTCTAATTTTAATTGTTTTAACTCTAAAGCCTTTCGGTTAGACTCAATGAACTCCTCAATTTCTCTCTTCTTCTCCATTGTATAATTGTGGCGCGCTAGTTCCTTTATTTTTTCTTCTTTCAGATCACACATCACCTAGCTTGTCACAAATTTCTCGTTGTGTATCGAGTTCTTTTAAAACTCACTCAGTAGTAGAGATGTTTTTTGAGCTTGCTCTACGAAGAACTGGCTGTGCGCTGACATCGCTTTGTTGGCATCCACTTGATGGAGCAGCAAGCTCACATTCAGGATCAACAGGTTCGATGTCAGGCGTAGTTGCAGGAAAATCCGTACTACACCCAGGAATTTCGGCGCTCGGTATTAAAATATCCGACAAAATTTCAATATCTAAGTTTATCTTAGACCTTTTAGCCGCCGGCCTTCAACACTGTCAACAGTGTCTTTGAGGTCTAGCAGTTGATATATAGCTTCCTCGCACTTGTAAGCGTTTGGGTTTTGTTGGGTCCGCCGCCTGTATCCCTTTCATACAATTTATTTTGTGACGCCTTCTTCCTTACATATCTTTTCTGGTCATTCCACACCTAGTTAATAGATGCATTGTTATATTAAATAGATTTTGCATGCATTACTACAAAGAAATGTACCTTTTTCCATTCAAATTCACTTTTAACAGGTGGGCTCAGGCTATTCAACGACATTGTAAGCTTCTTCCAGAAGCTTGCCACTTTTCCTTTGTTTTCTTTTGAAAACCCTTTAGCAATTTCATATTTCATTAAAAGAATATCTAATATTCAAAACAAACCGTTGCTTACATTTTGTTTCACTCTTGTTCGCCTGTAAAATAAGAGTGAACAAATTTGGCATTTCCCGTTGTTCATTTCGCCCGAACAAAGCGTTGCCAATAAGGCGGAATGCTTTTCGAACACGAAAAATGTGTTCGCCAATATCTGCGATAAGGCGAACAAAAAATGGGAACCTTTTCGGGTGAAAATAAAACTCGCGATAAGGGCGCTTGTGTCAAAAGTGATGGAAGGTAAGGCTGGTTAATAGTGCAAATTTTGTTGCGCTGGTACTGTGAAGCCAGCACAATGTGTTTACGGAATTGTGTTTTTGCTTGCAGTTAAGGAAACACCACCGAAAACACCACTGAAAATTCTTAAGATAAGGAAGTCGGAATCTAACTAAGAATAAATAGAAACACAATGTTTACTCTTGTAATGAAGCAATTTAGGAAACATCGAGGTCGAAGTTGCAACTCTACCGTTTTATTTGACAGGATGTCTTTATTAAATTTACGATTTTATTCGACGTTACAAAATTGGCAACTTGTCCTTTTGGCTGGCACGGGAAGAAGAACGAAGTCAGTGAAGTTAGCTGCGTTTCCCTCTTTTTTGACATTTTCTCTTATACTCGACATCCTGTGCCAGAGTTGCCTATATGAATGAAACTTAAAACTAAAGGTGACATTACCAACTTAAGGTGACATTACAACTCGGCCAATCTGACATAATGATTGACCTCAATCAGTTAACATTTCATGTTTAGGTAGTGTGACCGTTTGCCGTTGGTGACTGGATATTATTATTATTTTTTATGTTCTTATTGGTTGGCGAACACCATTTGCGAATTTTTAAGACTTCAAGGACTCCATCATATGGTAAATGTGTCAATTGGCAGTTATTTATATCTCTGATAACGTAACGGTCATTTGGCAATGATTTATGGATAACGTATGGTCCTCTATATTTCTGGATTAGTTTCTTGTTGATTCCGACGGTTGTATCAGTGTGCCTTATAACTACGAAGTCTCCAACTGAGTAGGTTTTGGCAGGGACACTGTTTCTCCTGGGACCGTTCTATGTTTTTAAGCGCGTTTTGTCGGGTTTCACTAATTTTCCTAACATCTTCATTTGACAATTTTTCCTCCAGACATTCGGTCAGTTCGTCGACGACACAGCCTCTTTGATTTATTCCGAAGAGTAAGTCACTTGGGGTGTATTTAGTCGTACTATGAACGGTGTTATTCATTGCATATTCTATTTGCGACAATTGAATGGCCCAATCAGAGTGTTCCTTGGACTCAGTCATCTTACTTAACATTGCCTTAAGGACACGATTGACCCTTTCTTCCTGCCCGTCCGCTTGTGGTGACGCCACTGCAACCTTAACATGTTCTATATTCCCTTTTAATAAGAACTCGCTGAATTCAAGGTAGGTGAAACAGCTACCTCGGTCAGTTATGATCCGTCGAGGACGACTGTAGTAGCCAAAGTACTTTTCTAGTGAGCAGCACACTTCTTTTGTGCTCGTAGAATTCACTGGATACAATTTTACAAACTTCGTGAAGGCATCTATAACCACCAATACATGTTGACGCTTTGACCTAATCGCGGGCAGGGGCCCAAGTGGTCCAAATGGAGGGTGTCAAATGGAATTGGTTTCTTTGGAATATTAAAGAGGTTCTGCTCGTTAGAACGAGCAGGCGCAGAATATATAATGCATTTGATGCAATTTTGGATTAGTCTACGAATTTTTTCCTTCATGTCGCTGAACCAATAGGTTTTCCTTATTTGATTATAGCATTTATCTGCACCTAGATGACCTATTTTATCATGTGTAAACCGAATTACATTTTCTTGCATTTCTGTAGGAACACACAGCATGACCTTTTGACCAATCCTGCGACATACTAAGCCATCGACCAGTTCATATCCTATTACTTCCCCTTTTTCCAATTCGCTCATAAGTTTCTTAAGCTTTTCGTCTCGATTCTAGGCGATTTGGATCTGAACATCCAAATCATCCAGGTCTACTGCAGCAACTAACATACATTTCTTCAACGGGGGCCGAGGTTTCACTATATCTTCGGGTTTGCCTGCTTCATGATTTACCATTGGGGCTACGCCCTCCTCCTTTTCTAATAACGGACTTCGACTTAAGGCGTCTACATGCCCAAGGTTTGTCCCAATTCGATGTTTAATGGAGTAGTTAAAATTTTCCAACTCAAGTGCCCATCGGGCTATTCGAGGGTTAATTTTTTTCTTGTTCAAAGTCATTGTCAATGAATTGCAGTCTGTAATAATTTTAAATGGGATGCCTTCTAAGTAGATTATAAACCTTCGGAGGGCATAAGTAATCGACAAGGTTTCTAACTCAAAGCTATGATATCTGGACTCGGCCGGAGTGGTTGTTTTAGAAAAGTATGCAATTGGGTGAAATTTACCGTCATCCTGTGTTCGCAACAGAACAGATCCAAAGCCCTGACTGCTTGCATCACAGTGAAGTTGTGTTTCACGATTTCGGTCATATATCGCGAGAAGTGGGGCACTGACTAATGCATTTCTAAGAGCTTTGAAGGCCTTCAAGCAGTCTTCCGAAAATATAAACTCAGCTTCTTTACGTAAGAGGTTCAGAAGTGGATGAGCGGTTTTGGAGAATGAGGGTACAAACTTACGGAAATAGGAGAATAGTCCAATACAAGAACGAAGCTCTTTCTGGTTCCTCGGAATTGGGTAATTTGCAATTGCTTAAATGTGGGAAATCGATGGTTGGATCCCTGACGGACTGACGAGATAACCTAAGTACTCTATTTTGTTATAGCCGAACTTGCACTTCTTCAGCTTACGTTCTAAATTCTTTTCGTAGGCCCTGCTGAGCACTTTTCTTAGGGTTTCGAGGTGACATTCAAAATCGTTTGAAGCTATTAATATGTCGTCAATATACACAATAATTTCTCTCGCATATATCATGCTCCGAAAAATGTTATAAACAAAACTCTGGAAATTGGCTGGTGCGTTCTTTAACCCGAAAGGCATCCTGAGCTATTCAAATTGACCATGTAGTGTAACAAATGACGTCAAAGGAATAGAGTCCTCGTGCATCACTAACTGATTAAAACCATCTTTCAGGCCGAGTAACGTAAAACACTTTTTCCCTGACATATATTCAATACAATCATCTATTAGAGGTAATGGGAAATTTTCCCTCACAGTTTTCTTATTGAGGGCTCTGTAGTCTTTGCACATACGCGTTTCACCATTCTTTTTCTTCACTAAAACGATAGCAGAGGCATAAGGGGAGTTGCTAGGCTGAATAATTTGTCGCTTAACTAAGTCATCGGTGATATTTTGAACCTCATCTCTATCGTTAAAAGATAATCTTCTAGGCAAGCAGTAGAAAGGGGTGTCATCAGTTGTTCGTATTATTATTTTATAATCATAAGGTTTCTTATCGATTTGTGGTGGAGCCAAATAAGCATTATTTAGGACATCCATGATGGCTTTCCGTTCACTTTTGTTGAGATTGGGGCCTATATCTATTTCTGATTGAACAACACTTTCATCCATAGCACATATCTCTTTCGCTATCAAGTAAAATGCACCTACATATATTATCACAATAATCGTTACCATTGCCTGACTTTTGTTTCACTGCAAATTCTTGATCACATTTTCCATATGTTTTATCCAATGTATGTTCATCGCTAAGCGATTTATTACTATAGTCACCATCAGCAATTTTATCAATAATCGAATCAGATGTATAAGGTTTCAAAGTATCTTTAATAAACTCATTTACATTGTTATCAAATTTTACAAAATATATATTAAATTTATTCATAAATTCTTGACCACGAATCAGTGGTATGGAAAGTGATTCATCTGGTACAATCATAACGTTCATCGTTTTAGTTGTGCCACGAAATTTAATTGCACACAATTTTGTGCCAAACGAGTGAAGTCTATTTCTGCCGACTCCGATGTACCTCGTAGGTACCGCAATAAGTGGTAATTTTATAAATTTTGTAGCAACAGATCTTTGCATGATATTAATCGGACTACCGGAATCAAAGAGAGAAATAATATTTCCAAACCCTGACCATCTGTTTCGATTTAAATTGTAAAAGGCCACACTTACCTCTTGCTTATCTGCTATATCATAGTAATCCTCAGTATTGGAAATGGCGGCAACACGAGTGAGCTGGTTCTTCTTACGAGCGCAATCCTTGTGCATATATCCCAACTGGTGGCATGTAAAACCGGAACCTGCAGGCCGTTTGGGCTTTGGGCAACTGCTTTAATAGTGACCAAATCGGGAGCAGTTGAAGCAGCGTACTGTTGTCAAATCTTCGCCGGTAACTGCCTTCGGCGTTTTTGTTTCGATCCTTGCAGCGGTTTTTCCCAATTGCTTCCGTGAAGAGTTCTGGCGGCGCTGTTCATACCGCTCAGTTCGCCGTACTAGTTCTGCCACCGAATTGGCGCCATATAGAATACTAATATTGTTGCTACTGTCTGGGATTCCGTCGATGATTATATCGACCAACTCCGATTCCGGTATCTCTGCCTGAGCGGCTATCGATTGCATCGCGACGACGTGGCTAATACAATTTCGGATGGCTTCAGTTTGCGTAGCCGTAGTTGACGATATACTTCTTGCCGCGAGCAATTGCGTCGGAACATCGCATGCAACGACGACTTAAGAGCTGAGTACTCCATAAGACCCTTGTTTAAAATAAATTCTTTTGCCGTTCCGGTCATGCACCGCCTCAGTGCTAGGCACTTGTGCCTTTCATCGTATTTGTTGATATCATAATGGTTATCGCCGCTAAACTTTGGAACTGCAGCGTCTAGTTCATCGAAATTTATATATTTTCCTATGCGAACACTTGGGTTGGCGGCCGCCGTGGTGTGAAGGTAGTGTTGCCGGCCTACCACACCGAAGGTCCATGGTTCGAGCCCTGGTACAGGTAACATCAAAAGTGATTTGAAAAAAAGTTTTTCAAAACGGGGTCGCCCCTCGGCAGTGGTTTGGCAAACTCTCCGAGTGTATTTCTGCCATGACAGGCTTCTCAGCAAAAATTCGTCTCCTTTGTAGATGCCGTTCGGAGTCGGCAAAAAAAAACTGTAGGTCCCACCAATTTGTAGGGAAAATTCAAATCGGCACACCACAAATTGGAAGAGAAGCTTGGCGCAAAAATCTCTTAGGAGGTTTATGATGATATACCTGTTGTATATCGCGCCATAGAGATAGAGATAGAGAACACTTGGGTTGCTTTGTATTTGTTGTAGCTGGCTTTGGAGTTCCATGATTTCATGGCGCAATTTCAGGACTCTTAACTGGTCCTCTAGTTGACTAGCTTCTCCAAGAGGTGAGTTAGAAGCGACATTAGAGCCAGTGTTATGGGTAAATGATAAGGCATCGTGATTTGAAATAGCAGCAGAAGCAAATGATGCGGCGGCAGCGGTGGTTTCGGGTGCTGTCCCAACGGAGGTGGCATAGGTTTGATCTTCTATAGCAGCAGCACTTAATACAGGCCCAACAACATCATGTACAGCGATGGTAGCACTGGCAGCGGTAGTGGTAATGGCGGCGGTGGTGGCAATAGCAGAGGTGGTAGCACTAGTAGCAGCGGTGGCGGAAAATTACGTTAAGTTGGCAGCAGGAGCGCTAGGTGCCGCAACGACATTGGCATTACGTATGATGGCAGCAGATATCTCAAATTCGTCGGTTATCCCAGTTTCAGCAGCTCTATTTGCATTTGTGACCACTAAGTTCATTGTCTGCGGCTCAATAGTTGCACCAGAAGTAGACGATGTTTCGCTACTGCGTTTCGAATCGCCGCTAATTCCCAAAGTTTTGGCCGTGGTACGTGTTGAACGCATTTCTTCAAATTTTCCCTTAAATTCCGAAATCAGGCTTAAATATTTGCGTTAAACGTTAGTAGGTGTCTTCCCACACCTAAGCTTGCAACTCTACCGTTTTATTTGACAGGATGTCTTTATTAAATTTACGATTTTATTCGAGGTTACAAAATTGGCAACTTGTCCTTTTGGCTGGCACGGGAAGAAGAAGGAAGTCAGTGCGCTTCCCTCTTTTTTGACATTTTGACATTTTCTTTTATACTCGACATCCTGTGCCAGGGTTGCCTATATGAATGAAACTTGAAACTAAAGGTGACATTTCCAACTTAAGGTGACATTACAAAGCACAACTTTTTCACCCGCTCAAAAGTTATAGACAAATTATTCAAATGTTTTTTATTAGTTACTTTTAAATGATTTTATATATTCATTTCCCAAAAGGGGATTATGATTTCTTTGACCGGGACGCACGTTTCGGTACCCTCTCGACACTTTGTGACGCCTTGATAATGGAATGCTACTATCTACATATTCTATGTATTTATGTTCTATTATTTGTTATGTTAAAACGAAGGTTCAAGTACCGGACAGGTAACATCAAAAGTGGTTTGGAAAAGTTTTTCCATAAACGGGGTCATCTCTCGGCAATGGCTTGTCAAACTTTCTGTATGTATTTCTGTCATGGAAGGCTTCTCAGAAAGAATTTATCTGCTTTGCAGATGGCGTTTGGAGTCGGCAAAAATACAAACGGGAAGAGAAGATCGACGCATAAATCTCCGTGTGGTAATTTGTCACCACTAAGTTTTATTTGCATAAGAAAATAAAATACGAAAATTTTTTTTGATATCTGCCTTTAATGGCTGCTTTTATTAAATCCAGTTAGCACAAGCGGGCGATTTACGTTAATTGCTATGTAGGCAGCACTAACTACGAACTTCCCTACTAGACGGACCTAACCACACTCACTAATACATGCAAGCGAAAATTGTAAATTACTAACACACACAAATCCTTCTGTCAAGTGTTTGTTTTCTTTGTATATCTTCTTCTTTGGTATTGTGTGCGAAATGTTAGTGCGTCGTTAAAAAATGTATAAAATATTTAATAAGGAGTTTTGCAGAGAAATTGCAACTAATACGCCTAGATAAGGCAAGTATATAGTGCTAATTATTGTTGTTAAACAAGTCAAGTCCTGGTTTATATATTTATGCACCAAAAATTTCATATTTTCAGGTGGACGAGCAAAGGAATTCTTAACTTGCGGCAAATGGAGTGAATTTATATTTTGTAAATGTTTCGTGGTATAAATATGTATTTATAGATCTAATTGACTGTTGTGAATGTGAAAATTGTGGAATTTTAATTTCTATTAAACATTAAAAACCAAATCTAATAATAAACCCAATTATATTTTCAATGTTAGCTATATATGAAGTTTCCATCATTCATAACCATGAGGACTGGCGCATGTTTGCCGTACTCATAAGCATTAGCGATGGCGTGCGTTTGCATTATACCTGACTGTTAGCGCTAACCCAACTTTTCATTGTCCGTGTTCAAACAGAGAAACTCGGAGTTGCTTTTATCGGCAATTCTCTTTTGGTGTTGCTCAAGTGTTTCCGATGTTGTTCAAGCAACTCCTTGACGTCAATTTGTATCTGTGTTTGAACACGGACATTATGGATAATGGGAGTGAAGACTGCAGACAGAGGTTTTAAATGCGCAAGAAAGGGATGCCGTATACTGTACGTGTGCACACGGACAGCAAACACATGGTTAGATTTGGCACACTGCTCTTCAGAAACTAATTGAGAAAAATAAGCAGCAATAACGCAAACGCAAGTCAGGCCGAGAAGCTATCTAAGTTATCTGACCAACCATTTAACTGGTACCTGTCTAGTAGGGCGATGTTCCTTTGTGTATTACCAATTTAGTTCTGTTTGTAAACCTTGTTATACAGAGAACATAACTTTCTGTAACCGTGGTCTACATTGGGTTGCCAAATAAACATTTCTTATGTGCTTACGTGCTTTTTGTCTAACACATGCTATATTGGTTTGTGTTTTATTGCTGGTCAGTTTTCCCATCTGTAAAAAATACATAAAAGAGTTATTGAACTATGTCGGATGTATTTCACCGGCCTGGCCCGTTGAAACAAACAAACAAAGCACATAAAACTGGACGGCATCGATCGAAGGGAGCGATTGAAAATGCATTAAAAGGAAGATTATCCTTGAAAGTAGTGTCCCACAAGCACAAACAAGAACAACGAAGGGAACAGCGACGCAACCAAATGAACCAGGTATGTGTTTCTGAGAAACTATTTCATCACTAATAATACACCTGTGCGCACATTCCAATAACAGAATCGTAAGAAAAAACGTGAAGAAGCACGTTGGGAAAAACTACAACTGGGCACACAAAACACAGCTCCATTTATGATATGTGTATTACCAATGCATCAACAAATAGATACGAAATCAGCATTGGCCATAATAGAAGGTTGTGATGAAGAAGCCGTTATTCAACGTACAGAAACGGGCGCTACGTACATTAATTTTCCACGTTTTAAGCAGCGCTTCTGTTTCATTGTTCCACCAATCGGACGAGGTGCTGAAGTCGTTGTACTAGATTACCTTAAAGTATGTGACACTACTTTACTTTTAACTTCTGCGGCTTTGGGCGAAGATGATGTTTTTGATTGTTGGGGTCATCGAATTTTTAATATGATATCTGCCCAAGGTATACCGACTCCCATTGTAGCACTTATGGATCTGGAATCTATAAATCCAAAAAAACGCATTGACATGAAGTCATCTATACAAAAGTTTATGTCCAAGCTACTACCGAATGAAAAACTAATGCAACTGGATACGAACGCCGAAGGGCTTAATTTGATGCGTCGTATTGGTGGGCAGAAAAAAAATAGACTTCCTAATAAGGCTAATCGCCCACATCTATTTTGTGATACCATCAATGTTGAGGATGCTACTGATCAATCTAAAGATAATATTACTTTGAATGTATCGGGCTTTTTGCGGGGGCGACCACTTGACGTAAATTCGCTTGTTCACATTCCCGGACTAGGTGATTTTCAGATGCAACAAGTGAATGCAGCGCCTGATGTATATAAAATAGATAAACGCATTGATAGTGAGCAGTTAAAAATTTGCATAGCCGATCCAACTAAACAAACTACTCTTCAGCGGGAAAATATACCAGATACTATGGATGCTGAGCAGATATGGCCGACTGAGGAAGAAATTAAAATAGCAGAACAAGAAACAAAAAAAACTAAATTAATTAAACGTGTCCCCAAAGGGTGGAGTACATACCAAGCTGCATGGATCCCTGACGCTGAAGTGATAGAAGCGGGTGATACAACGATCGACAAAGATGACAGTGATTATAATGATCACGATGATGAAGAGAAGGATGATGAAGACGACGATTTCATTTCTTGCGAAAACCAATCTTTTGATGGTGAAATGCAGAAACCCGATTCCGATACAGAAGAATACCTTGAGACCGTTTCTGTGTCTGATGCTGCAATAACTGATGAGAAATATGATCTTCAAATGGACTTTCATGAAGAACGTGAGACAATGAAAAAAATTAAAGAAGCCAGAGTGGACGAATTATGGCCTGATGAAATTGATGCACCTCTAGATGTCGCTGCCAGAGAACGTTTTCAAAGGTATCGTGGGATGGAATCATTTAGGTAATATATCAATAATGTAAGTTTTTTGAATCATAAGTGAACTATTTTCATCAGAACATCACCATGGGATACTAAAGAAAATTTACCTTACGACTATGCACGCATTTATCAGTTCCAGAATTTTGAACGCACAAAACGACGAGTTATTGCTGAAGCCAAGGAATTATGTGGTTTTTATGTAATTTCTTCAAACAAAAATTCCTTGCAACCAATGGAAATAATATTTTTATACTTACTTTTTTATCAGCACGGCAACTATATTACAATACACATCAAAAATGTCCCTCAAACGCAATGGCGAGCTTATACATCAGCGCGTAACACAAATGGTTTGGTCGTATATGGCTTACTTCCGCATGAACACCAAATGTCAGTGGTGAATGTTGTACTCAAACGATTACCAGATTCTGAAGCACCTATAAAATCCAAAGAGACACTAATAATTCAGTGTGGGTATCGTCGTTTTGTTGTGAACCCAATTTTCAGTCAACACACAAATGGCGACAAACACAAAGTAAGGGAAAATAGTTTCAATCAAAATTTCAGAATTTTTCAAAAGAAGTAAACCAAAGTTTTTGTTGAGTTAGCATTATTTAATATATGCCAAACGAAGCATTTGGTTGTTGTGTTAACGACAAAAACATTTGGTCCTGTTTTATACCTCTTGATAGAAATTAACTCATACGGGATTTTTTAAAGAACACAAATCGTTGGTTTTCTACGTTTTCTGAGTAGATACGAGATTAACGCAGAAATGGGGCGAAATTTCATTGGAAATGTAAAAGTTTAGTTATTTAGCGTTTCTAAAATGTTTGAATTCAGTAGTTATACAGACGGCGAGGTCAAGAATTGATCTTCAATTCATAGAAGTTGGTATAATTTCGAAATCACATTTTTTGGTATTATAGAAATAGTTTATAACTAAGCTTAAACATCCGCCACCCATATGGCCAATTAAAGCCCCTTAACGTTTTATTTGACAATCCCTAGTGGCCAGTGGAAAAACAATATTCGTATTTGTATTCTGCTTGCTAGTGTAGTGTCTTATGTTCCCTTAAAATATTATAAATATTAAATTTTTTTTTTTTTTTCATAGTATGAGCGTTACTTCCGGCCACACACAACTGTTTGTGCTACTTTTTATGCTCCAATACAATTTCCACCTGCACCTGTTCTGGCTTTTAAATTAAATCCCGACTCAACTTTAGCACTGGTAGCACGCGGTTGTTTGTTATCATGTAATCCTGATCGAGTTGTACTAAAACGTATAGTATTGAGCGGTCATCCAGTGCGTATCAATCGCAAATCAGCAACTGTGCGCTACATGTTCTTTAATAAAGAAGATGTGGATTATTTTAAACCAGTTAAGCTACGAACGAAATGTGGACGTCTGGGGCATATCAAGGAATCTCTGGGAACTCACGGGCACATGAAATGCATATTTGATAGACAGCTGCGCTCTTACGATACCGTATTTATGTATCTTTATAAGCGAGTTTATCCCAAATGGTCATGCGAAGAGTGTTTGATTCGCAACGAAGCGATAGAGGACGAGAAAAAGGAATAAATTACATCTTACCGAAACTATGTTTAATATGGAATTAAGAAAATATGAAATATTCAGCCCAGTTCTAAATAAAAATTCCGCACGGATTTTTCCCGCTCCCAATCCTCGTATTTTGGGTAAAAACTCCTTGAGAATTTTTCACTTCTGCCTTTCCTCTTATTCTAATTAATATTCGAAAAAGGGAGAAAAGTATGTGACACAAATGTGAGGAAAAGGGAAACCCCGCTTCCATTTTTAAGGAGTTTTTTTCACCATTTGTGTTTGTATAGAAAATAAATTCATTTGTGTAAGGTTATCACGTTGACTGCCAGTGTATCACCGGTGATCACAACAAAAAACTACCGCCCCCCTCCCCCCACCTTCCAGTGTATTACGGGGTGATCACAGCAAATAACTACCCAATATACCACCGGTGATCACACTTAGACTCTTAAAAATTGCATAACTCTTTTAAAATAACAGTTAATGCTCACCAGTGATCACATTTGTTCCTGGTAAAATAATCCCGCTATAAGTAAGAGCGCAAGATGTACTTTTGTACTTGGCACTTGGGGGTTGTTGTTGTTAACAGTGCTTCGCCCTGCTCGATCACTCTAAATTGTCATCAGGCTCTTCTAACGGAAGTCCGAGGAAACGCGCAGTTTCCACAGGGTTGGACCAGAGTGATGTAGGTGTTAGAAGAGGGGGTTCAACTGAACAGGAGAAGAGATGTATGGTATCATGAGGGGTCATACCACATGCAGGGCATGTATTTGGTATGTTGGGGTTCAGTCTGGATAAGTAAGAGTTTAACCTATTACAATATCCAGAGCGAAGTTGTGCTAGTATGACTCTAGTCCCCCTCGGAAGTACACGCTCCTCTTCAGCCAAATCAGGTGGTTGAGTATTAATAACGGGATTCACAGGCCGAGATCTGAGGGATCTGTCTACCGACTCAGTGGGTCATTTAGAGCCCGTCTATGGTTCTGCAGATCAAACGGCAAAGAGATATGGTGCCGGACCTCATCGTAGTGCTAACGAAGATGTCTCCTTATGTTTCTGGGGGCGGTGCTACATCCAAAAGATGTCGGTTTGGATGACTAGGTTTATGACAGTTCAGAAGGAACTGTATACTCAAGAGTTCCGCGTGCTCTTGAACATTGAGCAATTTTGCCTCTTGATGGAGGTGAGACTCAGATGACATAAGCAGGCATCCCGTAGCAGTTCTGATGGCGGTGTTTTGGCAGACTTGCAATTTCCTCCAGTTGGTGTCAGAAAGGTTGGGCGACCATATAGGCGCAGCATAGTCAATAACCGGCCGGCCAATAGCCTTATGTGTAGCAAGCAATGTTTCCTTGTCTTTTCCCCAAGTACTGCCGGCCAGTGACTTGAGGATCTTATTGCGGCTCTGTACCTTTGAGGCTATTGCGGTGGCATGACCAGCGAAGGTGAGGCCCTTGTCAAATGTCACACCCAAGATTTTTGGGTGGTTGACAGTAGGTAGAGGTACTCCATCTACGTGGACATTTAACTCTTGTCCCATCTGCGCATTCCATGTAGTAAACAGGGTCGCCGTAGATTTAGTCGGAGACAGGGTCAGATTACGCTCGGTGAAGAAGCTGGAAAAGTCATGGAGGTAACTGTTGCTTCTAATACAGAGTTCATCAATGGAGGGACCCTTGCCCGAGGCCATTATCGTGCAGTCGTCAGCGTAGGAAACAATGGAGACTCCCTCTGGTGGGGGAAGAAGTCTCGAAATATAGAAATTAAACAAGAGGGGAGAGAGAACACCACCTTGCGGCACCCCTTGTTTTATTCTTCGTGGTCTAGATTTCTTGTTCCTAAATTTGACTGTTGCCTGTCGACCATTGAGGTAATTAGCGGTCCACCTCTTAAGGCCGGCAGGGAGCGGTGTCTCATCCAGATCTCGGAGGAGAGTGGCGTGATTGACCGTGTAAAATGCATTTGACAGATCAAGTGCCACGTTCCTCGTCGGCAACAGGTGGGGCTTGTGCCTGTAGGACTGCATTCACTGGGCGTGACCCGACAAAGGAGTTTACCGACTACGTGTGGATAAGGTTGACGGCCCGCCGGTGCACCTTTGGATCAAACGGCGAGAAAATGTGAGCCGGATCTCGTCATAGTGCTTACGGAGGTGACTCCTAATTCTCCTGGGAGGCGGGTTTTCGTTGAGCAGGTTCCTGTTCGGGTGCTGCGGTTCATGGCAGTTGAACAGGAATTGTCTGGTCAACATCTCGCAGTGCTCTTTGACATCGAGCATTTTTGCCTCATTATGAAGATGGTGCTCAGGAGACATAAGAACGCACCCCGTGGCAGTTCTGAGTGCGGTGTTTTGGCGTCGCGTAGCTCAGAACCGGCTGGCCGATTGCCTTGTACGTTGCCAATAACGTTTCTTTGTCTTTCCCCCAAGTACTGCCAGCTAGTGACTTGAGGATTTTGTTACGGCTTTGTACTTTGGTGGCAATCGCGGCTACGTGAGCACCGTATTTGAACATGTTATCGAACGTGGCCCCTAAGATTTTGGGGTGTGTGACAGTCGGAAGCTTAATGCCGTCGACGTAGACGTCTAATTCCATGTCCGCCTGCGCTGTCCACGTCGTAAATAAGGTGGCCGAGGATTTGGTCGGTGACAATGTCAGGTTCCGTGCAGCGAAGAAACTGGAAAGGGTTGGAAGGTAAGAATTAATTCTCGAGCAGAGCTCATCGACGGAGGGTCCAGTCGCCAGGATCGTGCAGTCATCGGCGTAGGAGACGATCGAGACGCCTTCTGGTGGGGAAGGGAGCCTCGATATGTAATAATTAAACAGAAGCGGGGATAGGACACCACCCTGTGGCACCCCCTGCTTAATTATACGTGGTTTTGATCTTTCGCCTCTAAATTCCACCGATGACTGCCGGCCACTCAGATAGTTGGCGGTCCAACGCTTTAGACAGGGGGGAATTTGAATCTTCCAGGTCGTTAATGAGTTGTGCGTGATTAACAGTGTCAAAGGCTTTCGACAAATCAAGCGCAACTAGCACGGTCCTGTCATTTGGGCGCGATTGGTTGAGACCGACACCTATCTGTGTGGTGATGGCGTTTAGCGCGGTGGTAGTGCTATGCATTTTGAGGAATCCATGCTGATGTTCGGCTAATCGTAGGTTAGCGGTATAGTAAGGGAGCAAGACCGTCTCCAGGGTCTTCACTACTGGCGAGAGGAGTGATATCGGTCGATATGACTCCCCCACGTTGGCCGGCTTGCCGGGCTTTAGTAGTGGCACCACCTTTGCCTGTTTCCATCTTTCTGGAATGACAAAGGTGGTCATGGACAGATTGAAGACGGTTGTTAGGTACCTTACTCCCTCATCACCGAGATGTTTTAGCATCAGCATGGATATACCGTCTGGGCCAATAGATTTGGAGTTTTTGGACCCCCGTATGGCCTCCCGAACCTCTGTGGTGGTGATGGCAATGGGCGCTTGGTTGGTTTTGCGTTTGTGCACTTCCCTGATGGCACGCCTGATTTCCTTGTCAACCGGTGGATGCAGTACAAATTGCGGGCAGAAAGCGCTCGCGCATCTCTGATTTCGACTGTACCTTATCACCAAAGGTGATGGATATTTTGTCGTTCGGTTTGGTCGGATTAGACAAGGATTTAACAGTGGACCATAATTTGCCAACACCAGCAGAGAGGTTACAGGACCTTAGGTGCTCCTCCCATTTGGCGCGTTTGTGTTGATCAAGTAGCCGTCTGATTTCCGCATTGAGATCTTGAATTTGAGGATCCGTAGGGTTCAAGCGTCGCACGTGGTCACGTTCATTAGCCAGGTCCGCTCCCTCTGCGGGGAAGTACGGACGTATCTCCTTAATTCTACCTGACGGAATATATTGATTGGAGGCTGAAGCTATGACCAAGCGAAACGCTTTTTCCCCTTCTGGTACATCAGACGGGATGGGAAGAGCAGCGAAGGTGCTCTCAGTGAAATTAAGAAAACCAACCCAATCAGCTTTACTGAAGTTAGTGAAGGTGCGCTTCTCAGAAGTAACGAAGTCATTAGGGCGATCGATTGAGAGGACTATCGGCAAATGGTAGATGCAAGAGTAAGCATTGGTCGCCATTCAACGCAGTTTATGAGACCTGCGCTGACAATTGTGAGGTCTGGCGAACTGGAACAATTTACCGCAACTCTCGTGGGGGCGTCCCCGTTCACAGTGCAAAACGTCGAATCGTCTATTTGTTCAGCCAATTCCTGTCCCCTGCCATCGGCCTGTAGGCTTCAGTGCCACAGATCGTGGTGTGCGTTGAAGTCTCCGAGGATTACACGATTATCGCCTCTGAGTAACGCACTGATTTCAGGGTGGTAATCTCTCGGACAGCAGGTGGCAGGTATATAGATGTTAATGATTTCAAGGTCGACGTCGCCTGTCCGGACAACCATTCCTTGACGTGCCAGGAGGTTGTCCCTCGGGTCGACGTCGGGCTCAAATGGACGATATTGCACGGATTGGTGTGTGATGAAGGCGAGTCCGCCCCCAAGACCTCTCTCTCGATCACGTCGGTGGATGTTATAGCCGTCACAAGTCCGAAGATTTGATCGGGCGTTTAACTTCGTTTCCTGAATGGCAGCGATCTTGATATTCTGTCGCTTCATGAAGCTCACTATTTCACACACTTTCCCGGTTAGGCCGTTGCAGTTAAGCTGTAGGACGCGAAAGTGCGAAGGGGAGAAGTATTCACGCTGGGAGTCAGGGACTGGTGCGTATGCCTTGGTGGAAGCAGGCTGGGTCGCACACTGCGTCGCACTCTAGAAGACGAGGGATCCGAGGCACCAGAAGGTGGCGAGTCGGTCGACGTTGTAGGTTGCGTAGCTCGACAGCATGGTGCAACGTACGTATCAGTCCATAGGTTCCTGTTTCCAAGTTGAGAACATATAAGCAGGTGACACAGGCCAAGGCAAGAATTGCATTTGACTGATGTCGCAGGTGTATATAGTCTCAGCCGACAAACAGAGCACAAGGTGTAAGGGACCAGGAGCTGGTGGCTTTAACTTACATTTGTGCTAGTGCTGGAAGAAGAAGGGGAAGTTGAAAGTGGGAGGGGGGTGGGCTGTCGCTCGGCATTGCTCACATCTGAAACAGAGGTGCTACGTAAAAAGTAGCTGTGAGCGGCTGTGTGAGGTGTTGGCGCCTGTGGGCGTGAGCGGCAGCGGGTGTTACACACTACTTTCTGGGCGTTATTAGTGCTATTAGTCGTGGAGACTATTTCAGAAGCTTGTGACGGTGCGATACTGGATCGTCGTTGGCCACGGGACGTCCTAGGGCGTGAATAGCAAGGGGCCACGAAAGTTTTGTAGAAACTAGGAGGCCTATGTGTGGAGGGATTTAGTCCGGAGCACCTGGTTTTGTGCAACCATCTTTTACAAGAATTGCATTGGACGGAGTGTGAACGCTTAACGTAAATCTTCTTCCAGCAGACGCAGCAGATCCATTCTCCTGGACCCGGGTTGGATTCGACCCCAGCCCGGAGCAGGAGAGTTTTGAGCAGCCCTGCTGCAAGGAGCTGCTCGGAGGATGACAATATTAGTGGAAAAGGTGACAGGTTAGACAGGGTAGAGTCAAAATAACAGCCCTTGGTCGGATGTAAAAATCCGAGTCATTCCGGTACGTAGAACCGGCTGTTGTTGTAATGAATAAATAATCGAAAAACGTCAAACCACAGGAATTATTTCCAAAAAAACCAACAGATGAGAATCTACAAAAAATCAATTTGAGAAAGTTATGAAATTCTCTCAATCCTTCCAGCTAATCTGTTACAGTTCAGCTGCAAAATTTTGAAACTATGTCGCAGTCTAGAGTTGACAGCGCCATGGCCGATGTTGTCTGGCAGGGGGCAGTGAACGAATCCGTCCAAAGGTTACCGTTTGCGAGCCCAGAGCACATAAGGGTGTGACACAGGCCAAGGCCATGGTTGCAATTGACCGATGTCGCAGGCGTATATAATCTTTGCCTACAAACGGTGCACGTAGTGAAAGGTACTAGGAGGTGGTGTTCCTGACCCACGTGCAGGCTGGAAGCAGGGGGGGGGGGGGCATTAGGGGCAGAGACAGAGGGGACTGACGCTCGGCGATGCTCATATCTGACGTATTCCGGAGGGTATAGGAGTGTTGAGCGGCCGTGTAAGATGGAGACGCTTGTGTGCGTGAGCGACAGTCGGGAGTGGGTGAGGCAGGGATGGCAGGGGTGCTGCCAGTCGTATAGACTGAGCCACTATTGTGACTATTGGAAGCAGGTAGAAGCGGTAAGGGAGTGCTAGAGCGGCGACTACCGCGGGTGTACAGCAAGGTGCCTTAAAAGTACTAAAGAAAGTACGGGGTCTGTGGATGGCAGGGTTAAGCCCTGAACATCCAGATTTATGTAACCATCTCTTACACTTGGCGCATTGTACCGAATACGACCGTTTAATATAAATTTTCTTCCAGCAAACGCAGCAGATCCAGTCTCTTGGTCCAGGATTGGGTTCGACCCCAGCCCGTAACAAGAGACAATGGAGCAGCCCAGCTGCCAGGGTTTGCTCCGAGGATGACAATTTAAAGGTGGGACGGGACAGATTGGACAGGGTTACACTGAAATAACAGCCCTTGGCCGGGTGAAAAAACCCGGGTCATTCCGGTGCGATAGAACCGGCTGTTGTGGGGGTAGTTTTCTGTTGTGATCACCGGTGGTACACTGGCCACGGGGAATAATTTTTTTGTTGTGATTATAGGTGATGCACTGGCAGTTAACGTGATATACCAAACTAAAAAAGCGTTGTATTACAATACAATGTATTTAAGATCGAAAAGTACAAAGGAACAACAGATATGGCTGTATGTAAACCTGATGCAAGGCCATCATGAAATTGTATTCTTGAGTTCTTCACAATATATACACTTAAATTTCTTTAGCAAATTTAGAAATCCTTTTATACCATGCCAATTGCAAAAACAGCTGATTTCGCAATTCCTCTTTCTCAATTATTCTTCTCCATAGGAGAACGTGGAACAATTGCAGAGTACAGACTCTTCACCCCGAAAAAAAACGAAAAATTGGGAATGGTTCGTATTTTGCTCCTGATTATAACGGTATACTTCTTTTTTGTGGCAAATGAAAATTGTAGGAGTTAGAGGGGGGGAAGTTGGAAATCATGCATTTAAAATCGCATATATATCCCAAACTACTTAATCGATTTTCAAATTTCTTTTTGCGTTGGATAGGTAATTGAATAACCTTTCATTTGAGGTACCATTGCCTTGGGTGCAAAACCGCGTATGTGCAAAATTTTAAAAAATTTTCAAATCAATAGAAAAACCAAACCAGCTACGCGAACTACAGTTATTCTGTACAAAAGACCTTTCTGCATAGGGGGCCTTCGGCCGCGCTTATTTAAATAACCCTGGGCTACGCCATGCCAAGTCCAGGTGGTTGCCCCACATGAAAACTTGCGACAAAACAAATAAAATATATACATATGTACATGCCCGCCTACGCAGAAAGGCTTTTTTGTACAGAATAACTGTAGTTCGCGTAGCTGGTTTGGTTTTTCTATTGATTTGAAAATTTTTTAAAATTTTGCACATACGCGATTTTGCACCCAAAGCAATGGTAATTAAGAAGAAAGGTAATTCAATTACCTATCCAACGCAAAAAGAAATTTGAAAATCGATTCAGTAGTTTGGGATATATATGCGATTTTAAATGCATGATTTCCAACTTCCCCCCCCTCTAACTCCTACAATTTTCATTTGCCCCAAAAAAGAAGTATACCGTTATAATCAGGAGCAAAATACGAACCATTCCCAATTTTTCGTTTTTGTCGGGGTGAAGAGTCTGTATTCTGCAATTAAGCCCATCATTTTAAGAATTCAACTTTGCAACCGTGAGGAACTCCTGTCTGGTTGTAATACTGTCAGTGTATGGGCCGATTTTAGGCCTTGCTCGATCTTGGAGGCAATAAAGTTTGGAGCGATCTAAGAGGAACAAAATGTATTAAAGTTGACATAGTATTGGCACATAAATGATGGAGGTTCCGAAAACAAATAATGGGTTCTATGCTTAAACGTTTCTTATATGGTTCGTAATGGGGTACTTTACTTGCGTTTTTAAAAGATCTTACTGTTAAAGCTTTTACAACGGCAGGGAAATACGGGCGAAGTTTTTTGTTCTACCTTCCAGTATAAAGCACTTAAGTGTCGGTTAATCTAGTACCGAAGCGCATCCGATCCACAGTGACTCGAGCCTTTCGAAAGTATACCTCTGTAATTGGTATACGATTTTGGTTGCTTGCACGGCACACTCGCTTAAGTCCAGGGACACAAAAACAACACTACTATATAGCAAATATAAAAATTTTATTATAAATTTGTTCGCTTTATATTGGGTGCAGTGCACTAAATTTTAAATTCCACAAAAATTAGTTCCGATCAAGCAAAATAATTTTTAAAAAACTGTCTTAATACTAACAGCATAAAGACTGATTTTTTATTTTCGCACGTTAATTACAAGCTTGTGAATGTAAACCAATAGAAAAATTTATTTGTATTCTTTTAGCCATTACAATAATACAAATTCTTATTTTCGGGGAACTTTTATGCTTAAAAATATGTACAGATATGCTTGCGCACTATTCCCAAATAAACATGTTTCTTATATATAGTTACATAGAGCATTTACAAATTCATAGCTACAGTTAAAGCATTCTCTACATCTTGAATCAAGTCCTCGACATCTTCTAAACCAACAGATAGGCGTATAAGTGAAGCATTAATACCAAGCTTTTTACGTTCTTCTTCTGGTATGGACGCATGAGTCATAACATAAGGAAGTTCTGCTAAGCTTTCATAACCACCCAAGCTTTCAGCCAAAGCAAAAATTTTTAGATTTTGAAGAAATGCCTTTGATTGTTCCAAGCCGCCCTTAATGTAAAATGAAAAAACTCCACTATAGCCATATGTTTGCTGAAGAGCAATGTGATGCTGTGGGTGGGATGGTAATGCTGGATGCAATACTTTCTCAACAAATGGATGACCTTCCAAGAACTTTGCAACAGCTATTGAACTTTTTTGATGTAATTCCATACGAATATGTAGTGTTTTCAATCCACGATTGACCTGATAACAATCAAATGGCGATGGCACAATTCCCATAGAATTTTGCAAAAATTTCAAACGGTTGTATAGATCCTCAGAGCTTGATGTTATAGCACCCATGACAGTATCCGAGTGTCCATTCATATATTTTGTTAGAGAATAGCATACCAAATCTGCACCCAATTGCAAAGGGCGTTGAAAATACGAAGTTAAAAATGTGTTATCCACTGCCAAAATAACATTTTTTTCTTTGCAAGCTTTACTAATTAAAGCGATATCTACAACTTTCATAAGTGGATTCGTAGGAGTTTCTACCCAAACAAGTTTTGTGTTAGGTTGAATTGCTGATTCTACAGCTGACAAATTAGTTGCATCTACAAAAGTGGTTTGAATCCCAAGCCTTGACATAACTTGTCTTATTAATCTCGAAGTTCCCCCATAGACATCATCTCCAACAACCATATGATCGCCTGAAGACAATAAAGAAATAATCGCAGTTATTGCACCAAGTCCAGACGCAAAAGTTAATCCATATTCTGCCCCATCTAAAGATGCCAAGCATTTTTCTAACACTGTACGTGTCGGGTTTCCGCTCCGAGAGTAATCATAGCTCTCGTATTCGCCCGGACCAAGTTGCTTAAAAGTTGTACTCAAATAGATAGGCGGAACAATGCTTTTACTGGACCATTGTAATGGATTTTGTCCTGCATGAATCGCTTTCGTGGCGAACCCTTTGGGTTGTTTCTTAAAGCCAGTCGACATTATTTATATAAACCCTAAGCGTTATCTTTAAAAAAAAATGTAGGAAAATTGGTTTAATTGAGACGTAAATTAGATTAGATTAAGCTAGCGACAACACTTTATAAAGAAACCCAAGTTCGGTGAACAAACACGTGTTGATTGTTTTCGATTTGGAGGGCAACCATGACAAAGATGACATCCCACCCTTCACGCTTGAAAGCAGCGTTGCCATTCTGCCCTCATTGTCCGTGTTCAAACACAGATACAAATTGACGTCAATTAGTTGCGGTTTTCCTTTTTGAGGGAGAGAGAGCGACGATGGAAGGGGACGGGAAACACGCTTTGTTCGCGAAACACGCTTTGTGTTGCCGTTCGTCTCAATTATGTTATGTTGGGCGCAGTTCAATTTTGACATTTTCCTTCATACCTTTTTTTACATTCGCATGCACACATATTAATAAACGACATAAAAGTAATTGTATCAACAGATTTTCAATGTTTATTTCCAAGAAAATAATACAATTAAATTAATTTGAGCTAAAACATATTTTTTCATTCAAAATATTCGTACAACGCAGTAAAAAATTTCTTAGTACATATGTATGTATTGAGAGAATGTCGGTACAAAACTTAATCAACCAAAGCAATTCCTTTCTGTGTTTGAACAACATGGGAAACACTTGAGCAACACCAAAAGAGAATTGCCGAGAAAAGCAACTCCGAGTTTCTCTGTTTGAACACGGACATTGTGGCTTTACAGCGTTCAAATTTTTTTAGGCGGAATAATTAAATAAAGGAGAGAGTTTATAAAGGTGGGTAATAGGTAATTGTTTACCACAGCCACCGAGTGCAAATCATCATCCAAAAATGGCGATATGGGTATCAAAAGACGCGTTTCGGTCCCAGTAATAAGAATCCGCGGTAATAAATACTTTAGATCCAGTGTCAACTGTAAAAACTGCACTAAAAATGTCGATATTGGTACCCAGAGACGTTTTCGGTCCCAGAACCCTAGCCCGGTGGGAGAAACCCAACATTTTTAGTAGTTTACAAGATATTTGCAAGTAAAGTTAACAATTTTCTGTAATTTTCATGTGGTACCCTTTAAGAAACGCTGATTTCTTTACTAACACAGTCGCACTTTTTATTGACAGCAATGATAATTTATGTGTCAATGCTGATACTTTCATAGTAGTATGTTTGTTTCCTAGCACAGGGGTGTCCGTTGTTGCCATCACCCACAAAGAACCAAGGGAAAGAACACGAATTGGGCAGGCCGAAGCTACGTGGGCAATAACAAAGGAACATACCGTACTCACAAGTACACGGTTGTTGACATCATTTTTTGCTATTCGCTTTAAGACCATGATGCAAATCCCTGATAGTTAGAATGACAGCACTGACTTTCAGATGTTGTGACAAATGACTGTCACAGTACTTGTAGGGATATGCCCTTAATTTTAAATTTTTTTCAACTTACAAAGTAACGTTAACGGAGAACGCACTACATCACCCTTCCAAGAAAAGAAGAATTTGACGAGGTGATCAGGCTCGTCATATTCTTCTTGCCCCTAATACGCTTTCAAATGAAATTGTGGTGAAAAAACCGGTCTGGAAAGTATTAAACGTCATTCCCCGTTTTTTCCGTTCGTTCACAACAAATTCATTTGACGCTACAAGAAAGATAAGATATTTATATGAATTTTAAAAAGATAATTGTTTTGTTTTGTTTTTTTTTTTCTTAGTAATACATTTAACATATAAGATAAGTCTTTTTTCTTTTAACTTATTAATTTTACATATTGTAGTAGTGTAAAGGGTTAATTAGTATTACCAAGCTATAATTGTACTAAACTAAAGTATATGTTGATTGGAAGCACTGTCATGTTAAGAACTGTCAAAGACCATTTTTGTAAAAGAAACAAAGAAAAGACAGAAAATAAACGACACTGGAAGAGAACGGTTGGTTGGTTTTTAATTACAGTGATTGAGCGCAGTTACCGCTTTATAAACCCCTTTACATATTATATCAGAAGTGAGCTTCGAAGCCACCACCCTAAATTAAAAAATTTTAAAATGAATAAAGACGCCATAAACGCCGAACTATATTCGTTAATTCAGCTAAAAGCTTGGGGCAACGCCGCGGGAGTCAACGCCAGCGGGGCGAAAGCATCGCTAGCGGCTCGCCTAAGCGAGTTATCAGCTGATGCACGCGGATTGTGTCCAGATGTGCCAGGAAAAAACCTGCAAAATCTTGGTGCAAATCACAGCAACGATAACGGCGTAAGTAAAAATAACGGCGCAAGCAAAGATAACGGCGCAAGCAAAGGAAACGAGACAAATATTGACAGCGACGCAAACGACAACGGCGCAGACTGCGCAACTAGTAACGACGACGCAGAGAGCAAAATTATTGACTACAGCGAAGCTAGCGGAGACAACGGCAATCCAAGCGATGACGACGCGTTGGTAGTAAAGAACGCTAACTGTAGTTGTGATCAGCCCGGCCATAGTGCGTTATGCATACGTAACGGAACATCCAGTAGACGCTTAGTTTAAAGCAACTGGGAGGTACACCACCGACGAAACGTAGACAACGCAGCCGTATTATCTAACGAAAATGAAACGCTAAAACTAAAAATTTTGGAAAAGGAAATCGAGTTGTTGAAATTAAAATTGAACGTGGAGGAGCAAAAGTCAATGATGTCTGCTAAAAACAACTCGGAACCGGCAGTACCAATTGAAACGTTAAAAGAACTGATAACCGACTATGACGGCGGCAATGATTTCGAAATGTGGAGGTGTCAATTGGTCCATTTCCAGGAATCACTTAAAGTGAGCAGTGAGGTAATAAGTGTCGTTCTAAGGCTGAAACTTAAAGGAGCGGCACTAATATGGTATAGCTCGAATAGAATGCATACGAAAAGTACGGCGGAAATACTACACGAGATGTCACTTGTTTTCGCAAACAAGGAAAGCACACTAGATGCAAGGCGGAGGTTTGAAAAAAGGTGCTGGAAAGCTGGTGAAGCGTTTTTACATAACTTTAATGAAAAACGGCTTTTAAGCAACGCGCTCAGCCTTAGCGACCGGGAGTTCGTGGAGTATATCATCGATGGCATACCACACTGGCAGCTGCAAGTGCAAGCCAAAGTATTAAATTGTAAGTCGGCTAACGACTTAATCGCAGCATTCCGTACGGTAGAACTACGTGAAAGACGTCAAGCAAACGAGAACAAAACAAAGTGCTACAACTGTAATTGTCTGGGTCACCTGTCACGGGACTGCCAAAAACCGAGGCGCGACCTGGGAACGTGCTTTTCATGTGGATAACGGGGACATTTTGCTACAGCCTGCAGAAATCAAAAGAAGCCAGGAAACAATTTTGTAAGTAATTTTAGTATAATAGCTCAACCTAACGTAAATGTAATTATAGGAGCCCAGTAAGCCTGATTAGACGTAGAGAGTGGGTTTGCAAAAAGTAAATGAAATATATTTAGGTTTGAATAAATCTCTTTTAAATACAATTGGAAAAATTAAATGTTACGTTAAACTTGTTAATAAAAATATACTAACTGAACTTATTGTTGTTCCCGACGAATCGATAAGCTATCAAGCCATATTAGGTAGAAACTTTATAAATGATAGCGAAGCTAAGTTTGTGATAAAAGGTATGGAACTTTCAGAAGTAAATTCAGTTGAGATTGTTGAAAGCCATGGGTCTGAAACTAGTGTACATATCGCGAGTATAGAAAAAACAGGCGATAATGAAATGTGCGCGGTTATAGATGAAATTTTGGCCATAGATGTGCAAGATAGAGGTGAGATTGAGTGTGAAGTAAGTGACGCGGTTAGTTACAAAGATAAAGAGTCCCTGCAGGAATTATTTCGCAATAAATATTGTCACGCTAATAGACCAGATAAACCAAAAGTCAGAAATGAGATACGGTTAGTTCTAGAAAGCAGCAAACCCTTTAGTTGTTCCCCCCGAAGACTCTCGTATAACGAAAAAACAGTTGCAAAAAATTTTAGACGAATACTTAGAAAAAGGTTATATACGCCCTAGCGAGTCGGAATTTGTTTCACCGATTGTGTTAGTTAAAAAAAGACTGGGGAACTTCGAATGTGCGTCGATTTTAGGAAGTTGAACAAGGTAACAGCAAAAGATAGTTATCCCATACCTCTGATCGACGATTTGTTAGATAGGCTAGTAAATAAAAAGTTGTTCACGAAACTAGATCTTAAAAACGGGTATTTCCACGTTTTCGTTGAAGAAGACTCTGTTAAGTGTACGTCGTTTACAACACCTCTGGGTCAGTTTGAGTTTTTAAGGATGCCGTTCGGGTTAAGAAATGCTCCGGCGACATTCCAAAAGTTTATTAATAAAATTTTTGCTGAAATGATACGAAACGGAGAGGTAATCGTGTACCCCGACGACATTATGATAGCAACGGAAACCGTAGATCAACATTTGCATATAATAGAAAAATTCTTTAGGTGTTTGGTTCAAAACAAATTAGACCTACGTTTGGATAAGTGCGAGTTCTTGCGATCGAAAATCTCGTATTTAGGTTATTCTATTACGGGTGAAAGTATAAGGGCTGACAAGAAGGGGCTAAAGGCAATCGAAAGTTTTCCTGTCCCGACGAAAGTGCAGCAGGTGCAAAGTTTCCTGGGACTTTGTTCATATTTTAGAAGATTCATTAAAAATTTCTCAACGATAGCTAAACCACTTTACGATTTATTGAAAAAAGAAGAAAAATTTCGATTTGGCCCGTTGGAGATGGAGACTTTCGAAACCTTAAAGGGAAAATTGACAGCATCCCCTATACTGGCAATATATGACCCAAATGAGCCGACTGAACTCCATTGCGACGCAAGCTCTCTAGGGGTTTGAGCAATACTTTTCCAAAAGAAAGCAGATACGAAGCTACACCCAGTTTTCTATTTTTCCAAGAGAACGACAGATATATACGCATATTGTCACTTGCGAAGCGAATATATTTGGCGAGTCGAACAGATTGGCGAACTCACATCAAATTTGCATTGTGAGTGGCGAATGAACTTATTCGACTGCCATGTGTCGTTGCCATTCAAACAAATTTAATTAGTTCATCCGAACTTGACGTTTCTGTCATCTGTTTTTATTATTTATTTGTGCACAAACAGAAATGTAAAAACCAAGTTTAATTAAATAGTAATAAATAAAGTTAAAAATGTTGGTAATTATTTCCTTTAGGAGACAACTGCTAAAACACGTCCGAAGTTATCAGGAAAGGTATCAAAAGACGCGTTTTGACCTCGGTAACAATAATCCGGAGGCGGATTTTCGAGTTTTTGTTTCAGTGAAGAGATATTTGCCATCAAAGTTGAAAATTTTTTGTCATTTGAATGTGGTTGTTGTAATCACAGATTGGGGTGTACCGAAAAGTGCAAAAAGTGTGTTCTGCGCAGAAATACTGTGGACCGCGTAGCCGGTGTTGGACCGGCTAAGGGTTATTTTTTTTAAGCGCGGCCGAAGGCCGCCTACGCAGAAAGGTGTTCTGCACATATATACCTTCGATCAAGCCCCCTATTTGGGATCGGACCTGGGTTTTTTGCGAATAACTTTTCACTGCAACAAAAAATTGAAAATCCGCTTTCGGATTGTTGATACCGAAGTCACAACGCGTTGTTTGATACATCTCCCAATATTTTTGGACGTGTCTTAGCAGTTGTCTCCTAAAGGTAACAATTACCAAAATGTTTTATAAGGTTGATCTTTTTTCGAAGACAATTATAATGTTGAGAGATCAACTCGCGATCTTCTTCGTCAGCGGCGTTTTATAAAGGATTACTCCAATCCCATGGAGCTTCCGTCCACAGTGCACACAGAGGACCTATGGAGTTAATATCCGTGGCGAAATGGTCCCACAATTCTGCCCTGCTCCTCCTGGTCTCTCCGAAATTCCCCGTGTCTCTGGCAACGTCTGGATTATTTTCCATCAGCTCGACCAGCTGTTAGAATTGCTGCGGCGTTGTTCTTCTCATTCTGAAAGCTTCATTTATACGAATATTGTCACTTGCGAAGCGAATATATTTGGCGAGTCGAACGGATTGGCGAACTCACATCAAATTTGCATTGTGAGTGGCGAATGAACATTTTCGTCTGCCATGTGATGTTGCCATTCAAACAAATTCAACAAGTTCATCCGAATTTGACGTTTATATCAGTTTACTGTCATTTACATACGTTTTGAAATATTTATTTGTAGACAAACAAAGGTATAAAAAGAAAACTGTTTTATTTTGTTGTATCATGTTTCCCAGCGCTGACCTTCTTTTCGAAGACAATTACAATGTCCAACCGCAAGTTAACCTTCTACGCCAGCGGCGTTTTATAAGGGATTACTCCAATCCTATGGAGCTTCCGTCAACAGTGTAAGTTTAGTGCAGAGAATGAAATATGGGAAGTTTATGTGCAAATAAAAGTGTTTATAGATTCATAGCGAACTTCCGGCTAAGCAAGGATGCATTTATGTATGTGCTGGACAAAATTAAAGATAATTTTCACTGCCGCCTGTCCTCATCTGTGACACCAATGCTGAAACTGTGTTGCGCACTACGTTTTTTAGCGCATGGAAGTTATCAGCAAGCTATAGGAAACGAATTTCATTTGGGACTTGCGCAACCTACAGTTTCCCTCATTTTAAAGGAGATTCTTCCTATTTTAGAGAGGGAAATTTGCAGAGCGGCAATAACAACAGAAATGACCGAAGAAGAGAAGCAGCAAGCAAAGAGCAAGTTTTTCGTTAGGTCAGGAATACCCAACATCATTGGCTGTGTTGATGGTACGCATATTGCGATTTATGCTCCAAGCGCAAATAGACACCTCTATCTAAACAGAAAAGGGTTTTATAGCATAAATGCGATGATTGGAAGTTTTGAAGATATGAATACATGATACAGATATGAACTTTAATAAATTGTACATTTCAGGCTTGCGATCATAACATGACCATCCGGTTCGTGGATGCTAGATATGCTGGTTCTACACATGACTCATTTGTATGGAACAATAGTTCATTAAAGAGTAGTTTGGAGAATATGCATAGAAGCGGCGATAGCTCTATTTATTTAGGTTATTTATGTTTGTTATATCAACACAACTAAAAACTAAAAAAAAAAATATTATAATTTCTAGGTGATTCCGGATACCCGCTGAGTTCCTACTTATTAACACCTTTTCGTATAGCAGAGTCTGGATCTAGAGAATCTGTTTTTAATAAAAAACATGCGAAAGGTAGAAACATAATCGAACGTACCATTGGAGTTTTAAAATGCCGTTTCAGATGCCTCCTCAGCGATAGAAAAATGCGCTACAATCCTGATAAAGTTAAATCAATTATAAATATATGTTGTGCTTTGCACAATATTTGCAAGCAATTTAAAATCAGTGACCCAGACGAAGCAGAACTTTTTATTGATGCCATTGTATCGTCGGAACCAACAAATGAAGCTGGAAATTGTATACCAGGAGAGCGGCGTAGAAGACAAATAGCTGATGCTTTAGTGTACAAGGAGCCGAGTCGTATTTAATGGCGTTTTCTTTTCTGTATATATATATATGTAATATTATTTTATATTACTTTTGGAAATTTCAATGTAAGGTAGTATTAATTTGTCCACTTATATTTGAATAAAACAAACAATTGATTGTTCTGAAATTATTTTTTTTGCTTTCTCTTTTCCTAAAAGGGAACATAAAAATGCAATTATCATTTATTTTAAAAGTAAAAATATTAATCCAGGATAGAAGCGGAAGACACCAACGTCAAGTTGCTTGTCCTCGTAGAGGTATATTACACATAAAAACCAGTTTAACAAAAAAAAATCACAATAAGTTCAGTACTTCATCATTATCATTTTCACTTAAAACTACTTACAGTCTGTTGTACAGGTTGATTAAAAGAAAATAATTCAAAATCAGGTATTCAGTACTTCATTTAACTTAATACTACTTACAAATACAGGTTGATTAAAACTAAATTATTCAAAATCAGGTATTTCAATTCACTATCATAAAATAAATAAAATAAAAAACACAAATTCAATAAATAAAATAAATAAATAATTAAACTTCAAAAAATAAAAATAAAAAATGCAGTATCACAAAGAAAAAATAGAAATGAAACTAAAAGTGGTATGAATTATCATCTCTTTAAGTTGTACTTAAGAGTTTTAAATTCTAACTCCTTAAGTTTCGTTTCAATTTTTTCTTTGTGCCGTTTTTTCTTTTCAATATTTTCCGCCTTTTTTCTTTCTTCCTTTTCTTTTAATATTTTAAGTTCCTTCTTTTTTAGTTCATATCTTTTTCTTGAATACCTGAAGATATCATCCAGGCTTTTCCCTATTTTTAAAATACCTTGGCAAATAGTATTTTGCACTTCAGACTGCTTGTTTAGCTCTTGTAACCGCAAGTTTTCCCGATCGTCAGCGGTCATGCGAGGACGGGGAGTTGACGAGCGTGGTGCCATTGAAGTTCGCGGTTGTTGTTGGTCTGCTTCACCCTCAGACTCTTCGGACTGAGATTTACTACCTCCAGCAGTAGTTTCTGGCATGTTGGTGCCAAATGTGTTGCCTGTGGGGTTTGCGGCTTCTTGAAGCTGGAGCAGCTCAACCACGCATCGCTCCAGCGCAGACAAGCTTTGCTGCGCATACGGTCCTCCTCCAGTGGCTGCAGTTTCTCTTCGGTTAGTGGCAACCTTTTTTTTCAGCTTTAATTTATAATCTAGCCAAACCTTATACACATATATAAGTAAGTATCTACTGTAAAGCAAAGTACATAATTCAGTTATTACTATAGGCCTGCACGGATAGTCAATAGGATAGTTATTAATGTAGTCTCACTTTAGATACTAATTGGTAACGTATCTACCGGCTAGTAACCGGTTTACTTTTGCATTGCTGGTGCAGGCCTCTAGCTCTCACCTTATTCCACTCGCGCCCGTTACGAATTGGAGGACCTAAGGCGTTGAGTTCCGTAGCGAAGCTCTCCCACAATTCCGATCTACTATTTCTTGTAGACCCGAAATTCCCCATACCTCTGGCGACGTCGCGATTATTTTCCATTAATGTAACCAGCTTTCCAAACTGTTGTGGTGTTGTGCGTCTCATTCTAAAAACTGCATTTTGTTTAAAAAAATTAATTACTCACTGTTATTTGCTTTATGCTTTTCTTTCACAAAATTGTGCCAGGAAAATTCTCAAATAAATACAAATAAGTTCTTTTTATTAATTACTCACTTTTATTTCATCAATCTGTTCGTAAAAATAATTTTTTGTGCCAGGAAAAACTTCAAATACATAAAAATACTTTCTCTATACTTTGAAATGCGAAGAAAATTAACATTCGACTAATTTTGGCAGTTTTGGCGAAGCGAATGTGATTTTTTCGCTACTGGCAATTCGAAAAATTCATTTTCGTCAATCATTCGTCATTTTTCGGCGAATTCGCTACAGATTCGCATCACACAATTCGAGGCCGCGAAATTCGCTGAAATTTCAATTCGCTTCGCAAGTGACAATATGCGTATTATTCAAACAAATAACTCAATTTAATTAAATTAATTACTCACTTTTATTTATTTATTCAATTTATTAAATTGAAAACGTTCAAATACATGCAAATGCGTCCTTTTTACTTTTAAGCGCGAACACAATAAGCATTCGACAAATTTTGACAGATTTGGCGAAGCGAATATGATTTTTTCGTTTTTGGCAATTCGACAAATTCATCTTCGTCACTCGTTCGACTTTTTTTTGGCGAATTCGCTGGAGATTCGCATCTCGCAATTCGAGACCGCGAAATTCAACAAAATTTTCATTCGCTTCGCAAGTGACAATATGCGTAATAGAGTCGCGTTACCATAGCTTCGAATTAGAAACCCTGGCAATAATATACGCACTGAGGAGGTTCCGAGTTTACCTTCAAGGCACAAAATTTAAAATCATCACTAATTGCAATTCACTGACTCTGACCCTTAACAAAAAGGAGATGAATCCAAGAATTGCAAGGTGGGCATTAGATTTACAAAACTATGATTACGCGTTGGAGCACAGAGAGGGCAAAAGAATGCAACACGCAGATGGGCTAAGTAGAGCTAATAGTGTCCTAGTAATTCACTCCAACACCTTTGAAGAAAATCTTATTATATGCCAAAATAGAGACGAACGTATAGGGCGAATAAGAAAAGAACTAGAAACCGAAGAAAACAGTTTATATGAGATGATGAATGGAATCGTTTTCAAGAAGAAAGACAAAGATTTATTGTTCTACGTACCCCAGTCCATGGAACAGCACGTTCTGTACAAATATCATGACGAGATGGGCTACTTGGGTCTAGATAAAGTAGTACAAACGGTTAGTAAGAGTTATTCGAAAAAAGCAACGTTGCACATCGAGAACTGCCTAAAGTGCATAGATTTTTCACACAAAAGCGGAAAAAAAGAAGGCTTCCTTCATATACCAAAAGGAACTAGCCCTTTTTAAATGATTCATAGATCATTATGGCCCGATTAACAGTGACCGTACCAAACAAGAACATATATTAGTTATAATAGACGCGTTCTCTAAATTTGTTCGCCTATACCCCGCTAAAACAACAGCTATCACACCTCTTAAAGACTATTTTCGAGCATATAGCAGGCCCAAGCTCATTGTTTCGGATCGAGGCACGTGTTTCACTTCTAAGGAGTTCGAAGATTTTTTGGAAAGTAATAACGTAAATCATATAAAGGCAGCGACTTGTTCCCCCCAAGCAAACGGACAAGTCGAAATTGTGAAAAAAAGCTTAGGTCCGATGATAGCCAATTTCACAGACGCCGGTAAAGATTTAGCTTGGGATAAAGTATTGGAATCGGTAGAACAGTCGATGAACAACATGATAAATAAGGCAACGAAAGAGCGACCTAGTATGCTGCTATTTGGAGTAGTACAAAGGGGAAAAGTTATAGATACTGTTAGAGAAAATGTGTTAGAATTGTCAGAATCGCCCGAGTATAGGAACAGAGAGCAAATTAGAGAAAAGGCAGAAATAGCACAGAAAAAATCTCAATCTTATAACAAAGAGTACTCGGATTCTAGGCGTCAGAAGCCACGTGAGTTCAGCCTAGGAGATTACGTATGTATTTCCAATGCAAGCTCACAAGTAGGAGCATCTAGCAAGCTTATACCAAAGTTTGAGGGACCATTCAAGATATGTAAAGTTTTGGAGAATGATCGCTATGAAGTTGAGGATGTAGAGGGCTTTCAACAATCTCAAATTCCCTACAAAGGGGTCTGGTCAGTAACGAATCTCAAACCATGGCTCCATGGGGATAACACACGAAAAAGAAACTTTGTAATATAACATAAACGCATATATATGTTTATACTTATAAGAATTGCTCCATGTAATATTATATTTTAAAATATTTATGTAACTTATTTGTCACTTATTCAGCATAGAATCAGGGGATTCTATTTGAGCAGGATGGCCGAGTTAAATGTTAATACTTGTAAAATTTTATGTAGTATTTGTATTTATAAATATGGAAATGACATGGATACCTCCGCATGTTTACACTTTTGCAAGTTTCGTATAACACCATGTAAAACAAAAGAAAAAAAATGTGTATATGTATTTATTATGTTTTGTACTCATGTAGAATCAGGGGATTCTATTTTCCAGGATCGCCGAGTTGTAGTAGTGTAAAGGGTTAATTAGTATTACCAAGCTATAATTGTACTAAACTAAAGTATATGTTGATTGGAAGCACTGTCATGTTAAGAACTGTCAAAGACCATTTTTGTAAAAGAAACAAAGAAAAGACAGAAAATAAACGACACTCGAAGAGAACGGTTGGTTGGTTTTTAATTATAGTGATTGTGCGCAGTTACCGCTTTATAAACCCCTTTGCATATTATAATATGTTTTCGATGTTAAATTAATAAAAAAAATTTTTTTAGTTTATTTTGTGTGTTCTATTTTTGTGTACAGTTCTTTCTTTAATATTTATTTTATCAAGGACCGTAATATTTACGTCATTTATTTGCTTTACAGAGTAAGGTCTTCATATTTATTTGTATGCTTATCTCTAGGTTCTACCTCTATGAGAACTTTATCATCTACTTTAATAGTTACCGGTCGTGCCGTTTTATCGTATAAAGTCTTATTTCTCGTTTTATGTTTATTAATTAATTGTTTTGCCATTTCATGGGATTTTTGCATCCTAAATCTAACTTCTTTACTATAGTTCTCTACATTATAAATAGGATATATTTATCCTTTCTGTAATTCATGAGGCAAAGTAGCCTTTTTGTCGAAAACTAACTCGATAGGAGAAAACTTACTGTCGAAAACTATATTTGTTGTTGTGTTATGCACAAAAGTAAAATATTTAATATAAGTATCTCAATCGGAACTTGTATCATTTAAATATGCTCTCAAATATTCATTGAAACTCTATGATTTCTTTCAACTGTGCCTACTGTTTCATGGTGGTAAGCTGTTGAAAAATCATGTTTTATTTTTAAAAGTTGAGTTAATTTTGAAAATACTTTATTTTTAAATTCTGTTCCTAAATCGGATCTGATGGATTTCATTATTCCATAGGTTAAAATAAAAGTTTCAAAAATTGCTGGAGCTACTGTTTTAGCTGATTTATCCGGTATAGCGACAGTTACCAAATATTTAGTTATATCACAAATCATAGTGAACTTGTTACCGTATTTGGATTCTGATAACCTTCCTATTGTATCTATTATTAAAATATCGAACGGTTTACAAGGTGTAGGTGTAATAACTAGATTTTTTTTCGTTTTATGTTTGACTTTATTTAAAAGGCATTTATTACAATTTTTAATAAATTTTGCTATATCATAACTCATGTTTTTCCAATAGTATTTTGTTCTTAATTTTGCTTATAATTTTTTCGTACCGCAATGTCCTTCTGACAGTGGGTCTTCATGATAAATTGTCATTAATTTCTGTTTCTTGTCGTTTTCTGTTATTGTTTCTACTGGGTCTGTTAATAATATTTGTATAGTATTTAAAATTTCGTTACCTCTTTCTTTTAAATTTAAAATTGTAAAATATTTAAATATATAATTTTTTGGCCATGCTAATTGCTTAATATTGTGAATATCGGCTTTTTTTCAAGCCTCAAAAGTAACTCATCTAAATTTGTTATCTCGTTGGCATTCGCGAAATCAAGAAATTTAATTCTTTCTGTTAACTGTTTTGTTTTTGACCTTGTTGTTACTGCTAAAATGTGTTTTGTTGAATTTTTTATTTCGTTTATCGTTATTCGCGAGAGCGCGTCAGCTACAACGTTCGATTTTTCTTTTAACATATTCTATGGTAAAGTTATATTCAGATAGCTTTAACCACATTCTCGTTAAATTTGATGCTGGATCTTTCATATTAAAAAGATAAACTAACGATCGATGTTCAGATTTTACAGTGAAATGTGTGCCGTAAACGTACGGACGAAATTGTTTGATTGCGAAATAAATTGCTAAAAGTTCAAGCTCTATAATAGGTTTTTTCTGTTTTTGTTGAAAGGTTTTGAAGCAAAGCAGATTGGTAAGTCAAAATATCCATGCTTTTGGCTTAATATAGCACCACATCCAACCTTTGAAGCATCTACTGTTATTATAAATTCTTTACTAAAATCAGGGTGTTGTAAAAGTAGAGGAGACATTAGGGCAGATCTAAGATTATTAAAAGCAAAAACAAAATCTACTTTTTTTCTACTTAAACGGTTGAGAGGTGCTGCCAGCGATGCGAAATTGGGTATAAATCGTCTGTAGTAATTTGCAAAAGTAACAAAAAGATGAACAGCGTCTTTGTCGTTAGGTTTTGTATATTTCTTTATCGCATGTATTTTGGAGTCGTCTGGCAGCAAACCTTTCGAAGAACATTTGTGGCCTAAAAAGGTTACTTCAGACAGAAGGAAATTGCATTTGTTGGGATTCAGCTTTAAATTGAATATTCTGCAAGTTTCGCGATGCCTGAAAATGCTAATGACACCATACGTGAAAAAGAGTTGGGTGCTATATTTATTTTTCACAAAAGTTGCATTGTGAACGGATAAAAAGTGACAGCTGCTCTGTGTTCAATTTCAAACGAACCATTTCGGCGTACAAGTTTCCATTGTGATATTTCTTTACATGGATATTATTATATTTTTAAACTCTATTGAGCTTGTTAGCAAAACAATTTATCACAAAATCAGACTTTTACTTTCAGCTGTCACTTTTTGTTTTGCAAAGCACATAATCATAGGACCATCCTTTGATAACTTTTATCAGAAGATAATCAGCGCATCGTCGATAATCAGACATTGAGTAAATGGTTTTTGGACCAACCTCTGATAAAGTCTTGATAAAACAGTTAATCAGACATTGAGTAAACGGCCCTTAATCCAAAAGGCAAAACTTTCCAACGAAAAGGTCCTTTATCAGTGCTGAAAGATGTTACGTCCCTAGAGTTAGAATTAAGAGGAATTTGGTGAAAACCAGAAAAAATATCTAATGTTGAGAAATATTTAGCTGTACCAAGTATATCGTCAACGCGTGCTAATGGAAATTTGTCAGCGATGAGCTTTTTATTAACTGCTCTGAAATCTACGCACATACGATATGACTTTTGCCCTGTCGGATCTTTCTTTGGTACTAAAATTAGTGGGCTATTGTAATTAGAAAAACTTGGTTCTATTAAATCATTTCGCAATAATTTATCAACCTGGGGTCGAATTACGTTATACGTTCCGTCATCGAAAGCAAATTTTTAAATCAAAATAGCTCTAAGCCCATCATGCGGAATGATGGCATACGTGAGCAATTGGCTGGAAGTAACGGTTGGTTCAATTATGCATTATTACTCTTTTAAAAAGTTGGACAGTTTCAAAGTTATCGTGACTTGAAAAACGGTTTACGATCACGGAACGGATGTCGTAATTCGGCCCCTGGCTATTTATTTCTTGTCGTTGTGAGAAAGGCAAACGATAATTTTTTATGTAAACTGGTGTTTTGTCATTCAATCTAAGTTTCTGTTCGTAAAAGTTATTCATAGTCATACGTTCATTGTTTAAAGCAAATACATCGGCATATTTTAAGCATAAATCAAGCAATTGGCATTGAGCATAGTTCGGCATTTGTTTTCACAAATTATACTTTTTAATTCTTCCAAGCGTTTTGAATTTTCTGGAACTTCGTTAATTTTGTAGACATTGTAATTGGTGATATCTTTAGTGACTATATTGCAATTGTTGACATATTTCACTTCATCGGTTATATTTAAAACCTTTAAAATTGGGTTATTTGTGTCAACAATGCACTTTGCCGTGAAAACACCACTACAAATTTCTTGAGCATCTACAAAAACAGGCCTTTTAGATTTTTTCAAATTAAATAAACGATAAACTTCGCATTACTAAAGTGTCGGTAGTCGTGACGTGGAAAATTTTAATACTATGATCTTTTGTACCAATGCTAATAGTAATGCTATTGTATGCATAGGAAATTATGCACTTATATGTTTTTAGAAAATCTTTGCCGAGTATGCCGTCTGAAGGTATGTTGAAGTCATCGTTAACTACATGTGATTTATGCAGAATGAAAAAAATTGAAGCTATTAAATTATTATTTCCTGTACCTAAAGTTGAAACCGTATCTGTTGTTACACCTGTTATGTTTATAATATCTGTACCGTTAATTTGAACTGTGTCTGTTAAACTTGAAAATTTAATTAGAGAGATGTCAGCTTGAGAGTCTACTAGAAAAGTACATGACTTGTACGAATCACTACATTTTAATTCAATGTAATCAAAATAGTTTAGACTCAAACAATGGACGGATTTTTTTAGAAAAGTTTAAAGCACGCACATTAGCAGTATTGCTCGAATTTCCAAGTCTGTTAGCGTTGTTTGCCCTATTACTAGACCGATTGCTGGAATTATTGTTACTCGAATTGTTATTGTTACTAAAATTGGTTCCTTCTCTATTGTTGTTGTTATACCTATAACTGTTTCCATAATTATTGTTGTATCTATTGTAGTTGCTATTAAAATGACTGTTATTGTTGTACCGATTTCCAAAATTATTGCCTCTAAACCAGAGCCGCCCAATATAATGCGCAATTTTTCATGCCTATACTCGGAGTATAGGCAAGCAAATGCAGTCGAAACATGTACGCTATGACGCTAATTCTGCCAGCGTCAAAAAAAAGGATCGTCAAAAACGACTAAGCTTAGATTTCTGACTTCGGCACATGCGAAGCAATGCTTTTGCTATTCAGCAGTTGAGCAAAGAAGAACGTACCCACATACATAGCAATATTATTTTTTGATATACACTTGCAAAAAAACATTCGAAATGTTCAATAAAGAATGGCTGTACAATTTCTTTTTCCTTGAAAATAGAGATGGCGAAGCGCAATGCGTTATTTGCTATAAAATAATGCAAACAAAACTGAAATTTAATTTAGAAAGACATTATATGAATTGTCACACTCGATTTCACCTTATTTCAGGTGACGAACGGACACGTATTCTGTATGAATTAAAAGCCCTGTTTTACTTAAAATTTTATTTTGATGATGTTTCCGTTGTTGATAATGTTGCTGTTGTTGATAATGTTGCTGTTGTTGATAATGTTGCTGTTGTTGATGATGTTGCTGTTGTTGATAATGTTGCTGTTGTTGATGATGATCATTATAATAAAACGGTTCAATTAAAAAAAGCTTCTTACATTGCAGCTATGTATTTAGAAAAAAAAGGGCGTCCATTTGATGATGGGGTCTTCTTTAAAGATATGGGCATTGAATTTTTTAGCTGTTTTGGCGAAACTGGGAAGGAGGTCTGTAAAATTTTAGAGGACACTCCATTATCTCGCCAAACCATAACTCGGCGAACTGAAAAAATAAGTTCGTACATATTTGCCTGTACCCGAGAAAGACTCCAAAATTGCATTTATTTTTCTATTTCTTTAGATGAAACAACGGACATTAAAAACATAAGTCAACTAATTATTTGCGTCAAATCGGTAAACGAAAATTTAGAAATATTTGAAGAAATGCTTTCTCTTGTTCCCTTTCATGGTAATGTAACTGGAAAACTTATTTTCGATGCTGTTACAGAACATGTTCTTTCTATTGTTGATTCAAAGAAGCTGAGTTCAGTCTGCTCTGATGGTGCGGGAGTCATGGTTGGGCAAAATATTGGTCTAGTAGGATTTCTTCGAAAAAATAATATTAATGTTGCCACATTTCACTGCATTATACATCAGCAGGCTCTGTTTGCAAAACAATTAAATATGGTAAATGCAATGGAGACGGCTGTCAATATTATAAATAAAATTAGAGGGGGACACCAAGCCCTTCGTCATAGAAAATTTAAAAAATTGTTGGAAGAATTGTCTGCAGGTTATGGCGATTTGCTAATGTACACAGAGGTTCGATGGCTAAGTCGTGGAAAATGCATAGAAAGACTCCTAAATTTAAAGGATGAAGTCAAGATTTTTCTTCAGGAGGGCAATAACCCTGAGTTATTAGAATTGGGGAATAAAATGGGAGATAAAGATTTTTTATCAGATTTAGCCTTTCTTTGCGATGTAACGACAATTGTCAATGAGTTAAATCTCCATTTGCAAGGCAAAAATAAGAATATTTTTGACTTAATTGCATATGTTCGCCAATTTGAAAGGAAAATTAAAATAATAATAGAGCAATTAAAAAATGAAAATATGCTAAGCTTACCAAGAACCTGTGAGATAATAATGGATTATCAAAATCAAAAGAAACTACCTGAATATGTAGTAGTGTTAGAATCGATTTTAACAAATTTTAATACAAGGTTTCAAGATTTCAATAAAATTCAGCACTCATTTCTCTCCATAATGATCCTATAAATTGCATTATCGAAGAACAAGATGATAATTTTCATGAAGAAATACTTAGAATGCGAAATGATTCTAACTTACCTCTAGGCGCGGGTAAGGAATTTTGGAGGAAAATTAATTCATAGTCGTATCCAAAAACTAAAAATGAAGTATACAAGTTATACTCAATGTTTGGATCGACTTATAATTGCGAAGCTGCGTTTTCTTCGCTTAAATATCTTCACTCGAAATACAAGAATTCAGTTTCGAATAAGCATATATGTAGAGGACTTAATGAGAATCAAAACTTACGATCTTGAAGTCGATATGGAAAAAATCATGGAAAGTTAAAAAAAATTAACAAACGTATTTGCTGTTTTTGTTGTTATTATTGTTATTATTGTTGTTCTTAATTCCTTTTTTAATCAAAAACCATAATTTTTTATTTTTTTCTAAATTTTTAATAACAAAATAAACAAATAGCACGATTTCACTCAGTGTACTAAGCAAACGCGCGCACACAATCATACGCTAGCAGATATCAAATGTGTGATTGTATGCGTTGGTAAATAAATTGCGCATTATTTTGGGCGGCTCTGCTCTAAACCCTCCTCGAAAACTATTTTGCCTATTTACACTCGACTGAAACGCTAACACTTGACGCTCTTTAACCTCATTATTACGTTCAACTATCATTTTTGCAACAAAGTCCTTTGAATCACTGAAGTTAGTCGATGCCAAAATAGATTTCACCAACTCTGAACGAATATTCAGCCTGCATACTTTTACAGTTTGTTCAACTGCCATTTCATGGGCTTTCGCTTGCGTCATACCTTCAATGATCAGGGAACGCTCTAATGAGTCTGATAGCTCTTCAACCCGTTTAGCAAATTCCGAATAATTATTATTTACTACATGTAAAGACGCGATTTTTGTCGCGACATTTTTCGAATTGTCGGGTTTAATTCTGTTACGTAACGCGGCTATAATTTGGCTAACGGAATTTACCTCGGTTGGAATGGCTTCACGCGCTTTACCCTCAAGTTTTGATTTAAAAAATGCTATGAACGTGGTAGTTAAATTCGCAGCTGTTACCTCTTCAATTAACGTAATTTTATCGATAAAGGATTTAAGTGCTAGAGGATCACGGCTGTAATTTTCTCTAATATTAGTAGCACACGTGCTAATGAAAGATTTCTTTTGTTCTAATGTCGCCATATTTTGATCGTTAAGATCTGAATTAATATTAGAAGAAGTAAAAGTTGGGACACTAGTTAAATCGTTAAGATTTGAGTTTTAATTATACAAAGTTGAAGTTTGGTTTGCAGTAGGTGAATCTCCGAATCCTCTGGAATCTTTATTCAGTGATATTCTATTAGGACAACTTTGAACCGTGTCAGTAGAAGAATCACCTGAACTTTCGAAATCGGACATGTACATACAAGAAAATGCAAACAATTTAGTCTAAACTGCGAATAATTAAAAAAATATATAAAATAGAGTAATGGAATATTTTAAGAAAATTGTAGAATAAGAAACTGCACGATTAAATGTTATTAGCTGGTAAAAATTATTTAGGTATTCACGGGCGCACCGCTTTTTCAAAAAATTTCATGTTTGTTAATTACGGACGCACCGTATTATTGAAAAAAAAAACTCTTATAAAAATGTGTAATTAATTTTCGTATTTTACGGACGCACCGAATTTGTTATAAATTTCCGTATTTTACGGACGCACCGTATGAGTTATTAAAATTCCGTATTTTACGGACGCACCGCACTCACCGTATATGCAAAATGCTATCAAATGGAGGAAAACTTAATTTGTAGGTCAGAGTTGGGCAGAGAGAAAGAAAAGTTAGATAATTGAAAGAAAATTGAGCAATTTTGAATATTTCACAATATAAAATATTTTAATACAATAACAGAATAGTTTTGTTATTTCAATGCATAAATTTATTTATTAAAAATTTTTACGGAGAAAAGTATTCCAACAATTCCAAAAGTGACTGACTCTGAACCTTATATAATATAATGTTATTAGCCGTGTTTTTTTTTTATCCGCATCTGCGTTTGCGCTCAATATTTGTACTATTTCATAGTTGCAGATAAAGTTGTGCGCTTAGCAGTCCATACAAATATTAAGCGCAAACGCAGATGCGGATGAAAAAAAGCACGGCTATTATTATTATGTACGTTTCGAATTTTTTTTTTTTTTATATTTATTTTCAAAACAAAAAATTTTATTACAGTGGCGGTATTATATAAAATATGCATATATGAGGTGTTAAGAATAACTACAAAAGAGTTTTTACTTGTATTTTAAACTACTCTAATTTCAAATTGAAATGTTTGCAAAGACCAAGAAAGAATATTTGTGTATACTGTACGCCATACCCGTTACATGCTGTTGTTATTGCTACCAATATATATAAACCGTGTACTGCTGAGTTGTTGCTTCGCTGCTGCTGCCTTTTTCTCCAAACTGCCAATTTTTCTAGCAGTTACCATCGCCGTATGCCGCAATGCTGAATACCCAGATATATTTGTATTTTTGTATGGCTAGGCCATTGTACAACCCTACCTAGACCTTTACAATGGGCTAGGTGGCGTGATGTGCCTGTACCAACTGTTGCCACGTATAACATTTTACGGTTTCTATGCTGAAAATATTACTCGCTAACTTGCCGGCAGCTCCCAGCCCCTTGGGCAATTCTCTTCCCACCAATTTTCGCAATCAAATTGCTGCACATATCTTTCTCACTCAATTTTGACGTTTACCACGTCTGCAAAGAATACAAATAGGAGAAAATCGAATGAGTTGCATTTTATGATTTGTTTTGAGTTTTTGTGAAGTTGAAATGGCGACATGATTTTGTACAAAAGGAATTTGCATGCATTTGTACAAAATCGATGCAACTTTATGAAAATTCCTAACCAATCAAATAAAAGTATGCAAATGTGTGGGAAATATTAAATCAATTTTACTATTGATTTGGTAACAATTTAAGTAATTTTTTTGGGTTTTGGCTAATAACTTTCAAATTACTCCAAGAGAGTGTTTTGCCGACGGTAAATACACAAAATATCTATTTTGTATGGATATCAATTAAAAGTTTTACCTTCATCACAATTACTGCAATTACCTAATAATAATTGTTAGTGAAATTGAAATGCTTATTAATTTGCATAACAAAAATGCCCTTGACCACCTCATATTTTCCCAATTGGAAAACTATCCTCAATTTGCATGCATTTCACATTCATGCCTATGTAGATAAAAATATAAATGTGAATTTTTAATTTTTATTTAAATTAAATAATCTATTTTTTATTAAATTAAATAATCTATTTTTTCGTACCTAGTATTTTTTTGAAAAGATTTATACCTACTTCTACATTTTTTCCCAATTTCATTTAAAAATACCTAGCCATAATCCATTATTATTTTTAATTACACTAATAATCAAAAACTCTACTCTCTTTGGTAATATAATCGCTAAAATACTTGTGGTCCTTGTAGCTGTATGTTCCACTCCGCCAACTAATCTGAAAAGAAAGAGCGCGGGTGCAATTGCTTGACGTTAGGTGAGCTCATGTCATAGTACAGGGTGGCTGATGAATTTTGCTACATTAAGAAACTCAAATAATTTTTTTTTCAGTGTATGGAATTCATTTTTCTTTTATTCATGTTAAAGCTCATTCAATTTTATTAAATATAGCTTAATTAGTTTTAAAAATAATGGAATTTAAATGCCCCCCCTGCTCGTCGATGCATGTACGGCATCTTACCAAAAAGTTGTTCATTACTGCTTGGAGAGTTGAGACAGGAATAGCCGCAATTGTTTCTCGAATGGATTGCCTTAGTTCATTCAAATTTGTTGGTTTTGCTTTGAAGACTTCCTGTTTGCAATAACCCCACAAGAAAAAGTCAGGTGCAGTAAGGTCAGGCGACCTGGGTGGCCAACGGAATGTGGAGTTTCTGGATATCAGCTTATTGGGAAATTTTCGTCGCATTCTGTCATAACAGGTTGGGCTATATGAGGAGCTGCACCATCTTGCTGAAACCACACAGAGTTGAAAGAAATTCTCATTCGGCGTAATTCTGGATAGAAAAACTCTCTCAACATGCTCAAGTAACGGTCTCCAGTAACCGTAACGGTGTGACCGTTTTCTTGGAAGAAGTAGGGCCCGACAATGCAGCGTGATGAAACTGCACACCACACTGTGACACGAAGTGGATGCAATTCCGTCTCATGGAGTATCTGTGGGTTGGAAGCACTCCATATTCGACAATTTTGTTTGTTTATGTTGCCGTTTAAATCGAAATGGGCCTCGTCAGACATGAAAAGACAGTTCAACATGTTTCCATCCTCTTCCACCATTTGAAGCATCTTCTGGCAAAATTCCAAGCGAATCGGCAAGTCTGCAGCGTTCAGTTTGTTGGCCATTTGAATTTTATATGGGAATAAGTCCAAATCTTTGTGCATAATTGACTGTAATGACTGTCTGCTTACACCCATTTGAGCAGATAAGCTTCTTGTCGAAACACGTGGATTGTTTTGTATGGCAGCAGCTACAGCAGCGATTGTTTCCTCCGTTCGAACTGAAGGGTTTCGATGGTAAGGTCTTCTGTTGACTGTCCCATGCTCGGCAAAATTGTTTACAAGTCTTATTATGGTCCATCTGCTCGGAGGATTGCCGCCAAACGTGCGCCTATACTCTCTTTGAACCGAAACTACGGACTCCAGTGCGTGATAGCGGCGGACAATCCAAATTCTTGTTTCAGTGTCCCAGTTATCCATTTTTGTTAAATGTAAAAGTCAATCTGCAAAATATAAAAAAATTAACCAGATTCATTAAATAGAAAAAAAGTTATTTAATTTTTTTTTGGTAGCGGCTTTCATTAGCCACCCTGTATATGTCTACTAGTACCCTGCAAAAAACGGAAAGACTCCGTTTCATACTCAATAGAATACTCCTAAAGGAGTATCAGAGTACTCCAACACATATCCTCATTCATATAAAAAAGGTGGTCCCATTTACATGGCAATGTCCGGTGATTGGATCACCTAATCCATCTCGGAGTACTCCGTTTCTTTGCTTTTGAATACTCTATAGACCACCTACGTGAGAGTACTCTCAAAATACTCCAATGGGATTACTCTATAGAGTATTCAACAGCAAAGCGAGAGCGGGAGTAGGTGGTCCTCAAAAGAACACATACTCCCTTCTCGCTTTCGTCTAGAGTACTCTATAGAGTAATCTTTTGGCCGCATTTTCAAAGTACTCCAACGTAGGTGCTCTATAGACTATTCAGAAGCAAAGTAAATGGTACTCCGAATAGGATTAGGTGATCCAATCACCGGACATCGCTATGTAAATTGGACCACCTTTTTTATATGAATGAGGATAAGTGTTGGAGTACTCTGATGCTCCAACGTTTTTTACAGGGTATCGCAACTTTCTCCGAATCTGCACACACACACAAACCACACAGAGTGTGTTGTATGCAAAAATAAAACAATCAAATTTAAATACGGCAATATTGAATGTGAAGACTTAAAACACCCAAATTATTGAATATCTTCTTCTTTAAATGGTCATCTAACCGCCTGGGCGATTTTGACCGTCCAACATAGCTCGCCAGTCGTTTCTTCGTTGCGCCAACTGGCGCCAATTGGAAACACCGCGGGATCGCAAATCGGTCTCCACTTGGCCCTTCCATCGGAGTGGTGGTCTCCCTCTTCCTCTGCTTCCACCGGTGGGTGCCGATAAGAATACCTTCTGGGCTGGAGCATCTTCGCTCATTCGCACTACGTGGCTGAACTATGTCGGCGTCTGCGTAAAGTTCATACAGCTCATCATTAAATCTTCTTCGGTACTCGCCGTCGCGAACGCGTAGAGGTCCACAAATCTTTCGAAGAACCTTTCTCTCGAATACTCCCAGAGCCGCCTCATCAGATGTTGTTAGTGTCCACGCTTCTGCACCATATAGCAGGACGGGTGCGATGAGTGACTTGTAAAGTGTTATTGAATATAAGGCACTTATAACACCTTATCAGTTCTTACAGAATGTAAGTTTCAGTTTAAATTGAAACTTTTAGTTGTAGTTTTTACTTTAAAACAACTCTGAACGCGATTTCCTTCATTCCACTCTCTCGGAGTACATTCATCCATTGCCTTCCACTCCGATTCGCAAAACAAGATGCCAAACTGTGACGCCAGCATCCGCGCTACAGCTACCAAGGCGCTACCAAAAATGTTGAGAGGTATAACCAAAGACGCGTTTCCGTCCAATCTGTCCCGTCCAACCCTTAAATTGTCATCCTCGGAGCAAACCCTGGCAGCTGGGTTGCTCCATTGTCTCTTGTTACGGGCTGGGGTCGAACCCAACCCTGGACCAAGAGATTGGATCTGCTGTGTTTGCTGGAAGAAAATTTATATTAAACGGTCGCATTCGGTACAATGCGCCAAGTGTAAGAGATGGCTACATAAATCTGAATGCTCAGGGCTTAACCCTGCCTTCCACAGACCCCGTACTTTCTTTAGTACTTTTGAGGCACCATGCTGTACACGTCCCGCGGTGGTCCCCGCTCTGGCACTCCCAATAGCCATAATAGTGGCTCAGTCTACACGACTGGAAGCACTACTGCCATTCCTGCCCCTAATGCCCCCCCCCTGCTTCCAGCCTGCACGTGGGCCAGGACCACCACCTCCTCGTACCTTTCACTACGTGCACCGCTTGTCGGCAAAGATTATATACGCCTGCGACATCGGTCAAGTGCAACAATTGCCTTGGCCTGTGTCACACCCTTATGTGCTCTGGGCTCGCAAACGGTAACCTTTGGACGGATTCGTTCATAGCCCCCTGTTGCAGTACACAGCCGCCTTCCACGCCAGACAACATCGGCCATGGCGCTGTCAACTCTAGACTACGGCATAGTGTAGGCCTTAGCCTACCTCCACCTAGGCAGTCGCATCCGTCCCTCACGCCTAGCATGTCCCCCGTCTCCCCTCCTACACATTTTGCAGCTGAACTGTAACGGATTAGCTGGAAAGATCGCGGAGATAACTGACTTTATGAAGTCGCACAACATCAAAATAGCCGCGATACAAGAGACAAAATTGAACACAAGATCGGACTTACGAACTTGTGATGAGTATAATGTACATCGAAAAGGCCGTCCCAGCGGTCTTGATGGTGGCCTTGCGTTCATTACACATCATTCTGTACAAAATAATCTATTTTCCCCTGACGTCGACCCCAGGGACTCTACCTTAGAATGCTAAGGCATAGCAGTCCGGTCAGGAGACGCCGACCTACAAATCATACACATCTATATTCCCCCTGCCACGTGTAGTCCTAGAGATTATCATCCTGACATTAGTGCGTTGCTAAGGGGCGATAATCGTCTAATGCTAGGCGACTTCAACGCGCATCACGATCTCTGGCACTCCAACTTGCCAGAAGACAGCAGAGGACACGCTATTGCAGACCAAATAGACAACTCAGCATTCTGTACAGTCAATGGAGATGCCCCCACCAGGGTGACAGGTAACTGCCACAGCCCGCCAGACATCTCCATAACGAGCGCGGGCCTAATTAACTTTGTCATCTGGCGACCGATGCTTACATTAGCTTCAGACCACTTACCTATCTTACTCTCTGTTGAACGACCGACCGACTTCATAACGACTGATAAATTAACATACATCAACTTCACCAAAGCGAACTGGGACCGCTTTACTGACTATACAGAGCGCTACTTCGCTGCGTTACCCACTCCTACAGACGTACGCAAGGGCCAAAGAGAGTTTCGCAAGATCGTTGATTCAGCCTCATGCCGCTTTATTCCTGCTGGTAGAATACCAGAAATTGACCGATCACCAGCATGGTTTCCGCAAATCTCATAGCACGAGAATTGAATGCCATTACAACGCATTATGGTTTGAATCAACACCCACTACCCATGGGACGGTTCTCGTGGCATTGACCTTTCAATTGCATTCGACACGGTCACTCACGCCACACTCCTTCGAGATCTGGAAGAACCCCGCTCCCTGCCGGCCTTAAAAGGTGGACCGCTAATTACCTCAATGGTCGACATGCATCAGTCAAATTCAGGAACAAGAAATCTAGGCCACGAAGAATAAAACAAGGGGAGCCGCAAGGTGGTCTTCTCTCTCCCCTTTTGTTTAATTTTTATATTTCGAGACTTCCCCCCCCCCACCAGAGGGAGTCTCCATTGTTTCCTACGCTGACGACTGCACGATAATGGCCTCCGGAATGGGTCCCTTCATTGACGAACTCTGTACTAGAATCAACAGTTACCTCAGTGACCTTTCCAGCTTCTTCACCGAGCGAAATCTGTCGCTATCTCCGACTAAATCGACGGCGACCCTGGTTAGTACATGGAATGCGCAGACGCGGCAAGAGTTAAATGTCCACGTAGACGGAGTCCCTCTACCTACTGTCAACCACCCGAAAATCTTGGGTGTGACATTTGACAACGGCCTCAGCTTCGCTGGTCATGCCACCGCAATAGCCTCAAAGGTACAGAGCCGCAATAAGATCCTCAAGTCACTGGGGCGGCAGTACTTGGGGAAAAGACAAAGAAACATTGCTTGCTACATATAAGGCTGTTGGCCGGGCGGTTATTGACTATGCTGCGCCCATATGGTCGCCCAATCTTGCTGACACCAATTGGAGGAAATTGCAAGTCTGCCAAAACACCGCCATCAGAACTGCTGCGGGATGTCTGCTTATGTCATTTGAGTCTCACCTCCATCAAGAGGCCAAATTGCTCAATGTTCAAGAGCACGCGGAACTCTTGAGTAGACATTTCCTTCTGAACTATCATAAGCCCAGTCATCCAAATCGACATCTTTTGGATGTAGCACCGCCCCCAGAAACATAAGGAGACATCTTCGTTAGCACTACGATGAGGTCCGGCACCATATCTCTTTGCCGTTTGATCTGCGGAACCATAGACGGGCTCTAAATGACCTCCACACCGAGTCGGTAGACAGATCTCTCAGATCTCGGCCTGTGAATCCCGTTATTAATACTCATCCACCTGAATTGGCTGAAGAGGAGCGTTTACTTCCGAGGGAGACTAGAGTCATGCTAGCACAACTTCGCTCTGGATATTGTAATAGGTTAAACTCTTACTCATCCAGACTGAACCCCAACATACCAAACACATGCCCTGCATGTGGTATGTCCCCTCATGATACCAAACATCTCTTGTCCTGTTCAGTCGAACCCACTTTTCTAACACCTACATCACTCTGGTCCAACCCTGTGGAAACTGCGCGTTTTCTCGGACTTCCGTTAGAAGAGCCTGATGACAATTTAGAGTGATCGAGCCCATTGGGCAGGGCGGAGCACTGTTAACAACAACAACAACAACGCGTTTTGGTTTCAGGAATCACAATCCGAGTGCGGAAAATTAAGATTTGAAACAATTTAAAAGTTATTCACATAAAAAGGTTGAATAATTTGCCTTTTGTTCATTACTTTTAAACGGGTAAAAAAAGTTACACTCCGCCTTCTGATTCTTCATCAAGGCATGGATACGTGGGTGTAGAAACCCCATCGGACCGTTTTCGTTCAATACTCGATGGTGTCTCCCAAACTATTTATTACCGGAGCAAACTATTTTTGCTCATTATTTTTGGACGGATAAAAAAAGTTAGACTCCTCCTTTGGATTCTTTATCCTGGCATGAATACGTGTCTCTAGATACCCCCTCCAAACGCTTTGTATTAGTTTTCGGTGATGTCTTATAAACCGCGACCCTAGCAATATGGTATCATTGCGCCAAAAAACCAACGACCCAGCCTTAGTAGGCAATTACGGGACATACAACCACAAGGTTGCATTTTTAAGTATAAGACATGTATCTATAGGTACTCAACTTGTGTACCGACTTGTTGCGCACTAACATTCCCCCCTCCGCGAACTTCATGCTCTAGCGTGGGGTTCACCGACATCAGCGTGCTAGTTTCACTACCGGGCGGGTCACCAAGCTGCTGGCAGTTTTGACCACTGTACTCCCAACCTGACTGTCAGCGCTGCGAATAACGTTTAGTACCCTTCTTATTATCCATGTACGAGTATTCCGCTTTGCATTCTCGTCTACGATGATCTGGGGCGATAGGCACTTGAGGGCTTTCAAACCATTTTGCGCGTCTGGTGAGACCTGTTAAATATTCGCGGAGCCATCTCCTCCAAAATCGGTCTGCTAAGTCGCCGGTACTACGAAAGTTTTCGTTTAGTTGTGCAGTAAGTCCTACGTCGCAGTCATCCTTTTCTCATATGTTGCTTGAATAGCCGAAAAGCAAACAATTTGGCGTCAGAGCCTCCATCTCGTGTGAGTCCAGTGGAATATATGTTAGTGGTCGCAGGTTGATGATACTTTCTCAGTACTTCTTCACGTAGACCGCTCTTTGGCAGTATGCCCATCAATATTATTAATTATGCGCTCCTACATGCCACCCATGTGGGGGGCTGCCTTTGGTTTAAATATCCATTCGATTTCAGGGTATTTTTGCATAATGGTATCAGACGATATCTTCTCAATCTCTTCCGCCAATATTCGACTGGCACCTCTAAAATTGGTTCCGTTGTCAGATATAATTCGCCTGGGAACGCCTCTTCTGGCTATGAACAATTTCAATACGAGGGGGAACGAGTCCACGGAGAGTGATGGCGAAACCTCAATATGAAACGCTCGAATAGTCATGCATGTAAGCAGGACGCCCCACCGTTTCTCATGCCGTCTTCCTGCCAGAACGCCAAAGGACCCAAAATAATCAACGACTGTGTATGCGAAAGGGTGGATAAATGCTTCAAGACGATCTGCAGGAAGTCTGCTCATTCATGGTGGATTTGATTTGGTCCACTGGTTTCGACATTGTTGACAGCCCTTGGCAATCGCTCTCACCGATACTAGTAATCCTGGTATGCAGAATCGATGCCTCATCTTATTTACCACTATCTCGTTGTGATGGAACTTGCGGTGGTAGAAATCTGCGATGAGATGGTAACGCTTTGATGCCGCGGGAGAATGTTTCAGATCTGATGGCACGCTTCTTGCTTCGTCGATTCGTCCCTTAACCCGCAGCAGACCGTACTTATCTATGAATGGAGACATTTTGTAAATTGAGTTTTTACGACTTACCCGGTATAACATTCTCGCTGGCACATACGAAATATCAGAAGTTCGGCACATGTGCATGTCGCATCATTTGACTTACAGGGTTTTTTGTTGGAGATTTTCTAATCAAACGAAGAAAAGGGAGAACACACATCTGTGCTGCGCATATTTTCTCCCATTAACTGAACCTTTTGGGGTCTGGTGATGCAACGCCTCCAGCTGTGTTATGTGCTGCTATATGTTGTATCGTTTCCGAGGTGGATTTCGGTTGTTGCATTTCGGAAAAATGCACATGTGAGAGTGAATGCGCAATAACGATCCGCCTATTTTCTAAGCTTTCCACCTATAACATACACACATAAGTCACAAAATTTCTTAAAATGTTATCTCAAAGCACTCGTTAAATATCAATTCACATCGAATTTTTATTAAAACTAAATAAAACACTAAGCGAACTCAATACCTTTTCCATGAACTCTAAACCATAGTGGAATCACAAGGTGAAGTAAATAAAAAGAGAAAGAAAATGAACGCTATCTGAAACGGTAGGGATGTATTTTGTAGAGGAAGAATGTGGTGAAACACCAAACAGTTTTTGCCCTTTTTGGTAGAAAGTGGGGAAAATAATTTGATTTAAAAAAAAATATGCTATTAACGTAATTGAATGATATTTTCATTTATGGTTTTTCTTAAAATATGAAAGTTAGCCAATGAAACCCATATTGCATTTAAACGATGTGATTACAATTAAATACAAATTCGTTAATATAAAAGTGAAGCGACTGCATTTGCAGGTATTTTGTTGCTCAACTATGGTATCTTGAGGTCAATACCTGTTGGAAGTCATTAATATTAAAATCGACTTTAGGTCTTTGGATTTTAGGACCACATACCGAATATATATAAAATGCGTTGTTTTTGAATAAAAAGTTAAACGAAAAGACTGGATAAGTTATATTTTGTTTGGCAGACTAAAAAGCAACACGCCTTGAAATGGAGTACGAGAAGCGAATAATAAGTGACTGATTTCAGAAAGATGAAGTTTAACCATATATACCTTCAAGACTTCAAACGCTTATTGAGATATTTGATCCACATGTGCATTCTACATCTAAAGAAAAGTTTTTTCACTTCTGTTGGGAGTTCTATTTCTTGGTTGAGGTTCATGAGCTTCTCCGAAAAGTTATTGCTTGCGAACACGGAATCTCCATTTAACCATTGGAACAGATGTTCTGATAAATTTATATTCGTTTTGAACCACATTGAAGGTTTTTTAAGGCCTTCATGGGATAACTCGTCTATCCACGTAAACGACTCATCGCTTGACTCATTTGCAGTCAAGTTAAGCCTCCGTATAATATATCCAGCCAGATACTCTAACCCGTCCTCTGCCAACTTATCCAGCACATCAGCCTCAAAACCACGGACAAGCTCTTTTAGTGAATCGGATAGAAGCTCTTCGCAAACGGGAGGATTGAGCTGAAAATCTCGTAATTGTAGCCACTCAAAATCATCTGGCTCTACATTACCCCTTCCCCTTCCCAAAATTTTAGTATTTTGTGCGATAAAAGCCACAAGCGTGTAAGAGTAAATTAAACTTTCTAAGTTTTGTTAAACTAAAATGTACCTAATAAATATTTTCGCAGCCGATACTTGAATTGCAGCGGGTTGGGTGATCGTGAACCCCCTTTGCTTCTCATTGCACTGAAAAAGTTTTCCGCTATATCTTGGTTGCGCCTGTACGTCACCACGTATCGCATACCGTACTGGGAGGCTGTTATAAGTATTCCCTGTTGAAACGGCAGTAACGAATATTTATTCATTACATGATTTTTGTTGGAACGATTTTCCGTCATCCCTTGTCAAGTTTGGTTTTGTGACAAACCGGTTTCGGCGTTCTGCCATTTTCAATGCCTAGTTTCGTTCTGGTCTGTGTCTATCCGCTGCGTTGTTTTTATAGTCCGTGGGTGCTGTGGCAGGTAATGTCAATCTATGTGTTCGTGGTAGGTAACGTTAATATGCGTGTGTGTGTGCGCGGTATTGATACGTCCGAATTGTTATCTGTCCCAAGGGTTGTTTTTGTAGGTATGTAGACATACCGCTTGTTAGCTAAGCGGTAGGTTGATGTAGGTAGAAATCGGTGATTTTTGCAGTTTGGTTCATATTTCGTTTTTGCTTGTTCATTGTTACGTGTTTGGTTGCTGTACCTGCTGGCTTGTGCTGTTTTTTGTAAACTAGTTTTAAGGGTTCAAATATTTCGTCAGAGATAGTGTTGGTTTGTTCGTTTATGATCCTGCCGTCAAATGTTTTTAACTTGTATATCTCCATGTTCTCAAGTACATTAATTCATTACATCTTTTCCCAGTACATAGCATCGCCTTATTGCACTCGCTACTGTGTGGGAAAAAAGTTGTGCAGATAATTACGCCTTTTGACGCCGCTCTCTTTTGACGGTTGAGTGCTCTTCTGTCAGTTTAGACGTGATAGACACATCCCAAAATGACGTGTGCTTCAGCACCTGACTAACTGTCTCTTGGCTTATAACTGATCCCTCTACAATAAATTTATGGTCTAAGAAATGGTTCCTTATTAGCTTCAATAGATGACGGGGGTCAGCAAATACGAAAACTTTTTCGCCACTCTGTGACGGATGACTGAACCAGGTTCTCTCTGTCGAAGGATCATTAAAACTGAGTTGATTTGATTTTCTGTTTTTCCGACAGGGTTGATACTAGATGTATGTATATTGGTCTTGGCTTTACTAATACTTTTACGGGAAAATTTTAATTTTAACGATAATTTTCTTTGAGAAATAGCAGCGGAATGTCAAATAATATTGAAACGTTGCAATACAAATTTTTTTGCTCAAATTTACCAGAAATTCCTCTTTCATACACGTAAAAATCTGGAAAAAGCAACACCTTTATAGAACCACAACACTGTTTGCGGGGACAACATTGTCTAAAAATTTTCAGATAGCCGAATGACAGAACAAAGAAGAAATTAGAGCAAGACAACTGACAGCTTACTTCACCTTGTTGACTACACTATGCTCTAAACAAGCAATGTAAACAGAAAACAAAGATATGATAGTTTGACATAAAGTGTATATGAGGAAGAAGAAGACGCTATGTCATCTGCGTCAAGCATATAAATCATTTAACTATGATGGCACCCACCGCCATTCGCTGACTTGTGACTCTTCTAAGATTTCTCCAACACGTACGGTCACAAATTGGTGGAGATTTCTGGTGTCAGACCTTATCCAACATAAATTGTCTTTCGGATCGGACCAGAAGATACGACAGCTAATGTGTGCGGAAATCTCCTGTTGTAGAAACTCAGCGAAGTCCGAGAATTGCAGTCATAAGCTCAAGCCTCGGAACCGAAAGTGGCTTCAATGGGGCGACTCTGTTTTTTGACGTTACTAGGCTATAGTGAACGTCATCGATTACGCTGGTACGCAAGAATGCCACAGCTGTATATGCTGATATATTGGCGTCTACAAAAACGTGAAGCTGGTTATCGTTACTACGGCTCGCCAAGACATAACATCGTGGAATTCGGATTTCGTTTATGTGTTTTAGCTTACGCACCCACTGCAACCATGCCAATCGTTCCTGGTCAAGCACGGTGTCGTCCCAAGCAACTCCTGAGCGCCAAACATCCTGCAAAACTGCCTTGGCCTCGATCACAAAAAACCCAGTAGACCCAAAGGATCGAATATTGTTATCACCACTCGAAGTATTTGCCGCTTTGTTGGCATCCTTGACTCATCAAAAACATCCGGTTTGAAATTATTTATGAAAGTTAACTTGTCGCTGCTCGGCAACCACCACACACCGAGAACCTTCTGCGAATCCGACCCTGGCTCATCGAAACACTTGTGCTTGGGCCCAGTCCAGTTCTGCATCTCAAACCTGCCTTCACCGTGGATGTGGCGGACATCATTATCTGCTGCGCCACCTGGTCCCCTTTCCTCACAGGTATTTGGTGGAACATTTCACGAATATCCCCGCATATAGAAACCGATCGTTCACGAAATCGCTTTAAAACACCTACCATCGATCGCAAAAGGTCAGAGCCTGTAAGTAATACATTATTCAGGCTTGTATTTTGCACCTGAGCCGGTGCGTCCTATACAATTCCTCTCTTATTTTTGTTATTATTCATGACGGTGAACATCGGGATGAACCAGGACTTACCGACTTTATTTTATCGATGAGGAATCCTTTCGACTCGATGCACTTTTCCACCTTCTTTTCCAAACATTGAAGACGATGATAAGCTATTTGGAACGAGTCGAATAAATCGATTTGATCGTATGTCCATAAGAGGCCAGTTTCCCACTTCTTTTCGTAAGATTTATATTGGACTGTATGCTGCATTATGGTATAGACGCGCTGGTCGGCCTGACCTAAGTGGTTTGACGGTGGGACTGGTACCTATCGATTCTATAGAAAAGTATGTTCTCATTCGCTGTCCACTTGATTATCTCGCTTACAGGGGCATACGTGCAGCAAGCTTTCCTCTAACTTACAACACGCAGCTACTAGATCATCATCTTCGACTTGGTGTACCTCCAGCGGTATGGAGAGTTTTGTGTTGTCCAAACCTATCAACAAGCGTGCTCTGCAATTCGTGTACGGTAAAATAGGCAGTGATCTCAAATGATGGTGCACTGTCAGCGCTTCGGGGCTTAGAGATTGTTGCGGGAGATCGAGGTTAGTGATGGTGCGCACGTTACATATACGATAGGGTGTCTTGTTTTCTCTTCTGTCGGATATTTAGTAACCCACAAATTTAGAGTTAGTCTCTTGTTGAGTTATATCGCCTGTCCATCTCAAACTGTTATGCCCAAGTTGTTCGGCCATCTATTGTCTATCAGTGTGCACGATGCGCCTTCATCAATCAGAGCAAACGTCTCTAAAGTTGTCTTCGGTCCATGAAGAGTCACCGAAGTGTAACGAAAGACTGCTCTTTTGAATTTATGCTGATGGAATAGAACTGTGGATCCGTCATTACCATAAGAGCGTTTTCGGTCACCTTGCTGTTGTCAGCTGCAGAGGATCAATTATGTAATAGTGGGTTGTGCGCCATTCTACAACCGTCAGCTCCACACTCTTGCTTGGATGGGCAGCGCCGTTCATTCCGGCTCTTTGTATTGAAGTCTTGGCACTCGGAGAGATTATAGTCGTTGCCACACAGATGACAGGGAATTTTTTATCCCATCATGCTCTTTAGATGTGTTTTCGTGCGAATGAGAACTCTTTCTTTGTTACTCCTTCGTCCGACCTTTTCTTCTCCAGTAGTATAGGTGGTGGTGCTAAGTGGTGTCACTTGGCTGGATCACGATGCTAGGCCGAACAGCCAATCATCAAATTCCACAATGTCTACGCGAGCTGTAGTCATTCGACGACGACCCCAATCTAATTTCATATCTCCTGAAAGTTTGTTCAGCAACTGGTTTATCAATATAGGGCCATTGAGATAGTCGCTAAGACCCAGCGCCTGCATCGTTGCTCTGTAATTTTGAACGCCCAGAGCGAGCCTTCTTACAGCTTCTAAAGCCGCCCACGTAATGACTTTTGTAGTCGAATTAAATTTTCCCGTTCAGAAAACTCACAATGTACAGTTGATTGTTCTTAGTTTGTAATGAAGAGCGGCCACTCCTCTGGTTTTTCGGAGAAGGTTGGCAGATCCTTACAAATCACGTGTCGTGCTGCCGCTTGCGAGGGAGGCAGACTTACGTCCAGATTGTAGCGACGGTGTGTGTATAGAGCTCTCCACCTGCTGCCGCTGACGGGCGCTAAACCTCCATGTGGTTGCCCGGAACAGCAGTGCGCAGGTGAGACAGGTTGGTATGGTGCGGTAGCACTGTACGCTCCTATATACGCAGCGCCCACGGTAGCCTGTGGCGATCGCGATACATGTTGGTCGTTGCCTCCTTGAGTGGAAGTGAAAATGGAATTATTGGGTCCGTGACGGCTCTGACCGTACACATAGCCAGATGGGTGAGCAACCGTTTAGTTGAGTTGAGGCTTACCAATATAATAAGACAGCCGGTCATAAAGAGTAACATGGGGATGCATCATAGGTGCGCTAGTATAACATGGCTGTTGTATTATAGGTACCCCCGGGCCTCCGAACCCAGCATATGCAACGATGTATGTGGTGACATTTGGTACGCACTATTCATGGAAAATATTCCGGGTACCCTTGCCGGTATCGGGGTAGTTGGTGTCACAATTACTGAATTACCCCCTGTAATGCATGATTACGAATGTTTGCTACATACACCAATAGGCGGGAGCGCATTATCATCAGTAAAGTCACCTTCGGAATTTTGCAAGTCAGTCATGACGAGTTAGCAAATGGCCAATGCGTACTAATTTCCCAACAATAAGCGTCAAGTTCAACAGGGTAATGTCGAAATAACAGCCCTTGGTCGGATATAAAAACCCGATTCATTTCGGTACGATAGAACCACAACAACAATAAGGGCCGGTTTCACCAACGCGACTAAGACTAAAACTAAGTCGTGACTTAAGTTAGCACAGATTCGAGACTAAGGCCCGGTTTCACCAACTCGACTTAACTTAGTTAAGTAGCGATTTTCACTTTTTCAGTTTCACCACCTAACTTAGCTAAGTCACAACTTAGTCAACTTGCCAGCTGACTTATTCTCGACTAAGCAGTGTTGCTGTGGTTCAAAACCTAAATGTCAGTAATGTTGCTAATTTGTTTTGTGCAACGCCCCAGTCGGAAACTTCACCATGCTTGACTTTAACAGGGTAAGCGTAGATGCATGTGAACGCTTGTTTTCTAGCATGCAACCATTACGAAACTATCGTTTTCAATTAAGCGCTAATTTTAGTACATTCCAACTAAAGAGAAATGGGTGTAAGATCAATACATTCCTTCTTGTATGGCCATACATGCCCTTTTCGCACTGGGGTATTGGGATGCTCAGAGTTGTCTGGTAAGAAAAAATACTACTATGCATAAAACATCTGATCGGGTTGTTGTGCTCAAAATTATTTAAGTCGCTCAGTTGGTGAAACCCAAAATTAAGTTAGTCTCGAATCTGTGCTAACTTAAGTCACGACTTAGTTTTAGTCTTAGTCGCGTTGGTGAAACCGGCCCTAACTTACTTTTGGGTTTCACCAACTGAGCGACTTAAATAATTTTGAGCACAACAACCCGATCAGCTGTTTTATGCATAGTAGTATTTTTTCATACCAGACAACTCTGCGCATCCAATACCCCAGTGCGAAAAGGGCATGTATGGCCATACAAGAAGGAATGTATTGATCTTACACCCATTTCTCTTTAGTTGAAAGGTACTAAAATTAGCGCTTAATTGAAAACGATAGTTTCGTAATGGTTGCATGCTAGAAAACAAGCGATCACATGCATCTACGCTTACCCTGTTAAAGTCAAGCATGGTGAAGTTTCCGACTGGGGCGTTGCACAAAACAAATTAGCAACATTACTGACATTTAGGTTTTGAACCACAGCAACACTGCTTAGTCGAGAATAAGTCAGCAGGCAAGTTGACTAAGTTGTGACTTAGCTAAGTTAGGTGGTGAAACTGAAAAAGTGAAAATCGCTACTTAACTAAGTTAAGTCGAGTTGGTGAAACCGGGCCTAAGTGTATTTTACGCAAGGTGTTTCAGAGTGTAGTTTTCAAAAGTATTGTGGCGATTATTCTCAAGCATGCACAATCCCTAACTCAATAACACTCCCACCACTAATTAAACACAACAGAGATAACGATGGCTACTCTTAAGCGTGCTAGCGTGTAACTAAAAAGAGGAAGAAATATGGCGCGAGGGTTTGCGAATACGATGCAAAGAGGAGATGCCAATAAATAACACCGACCCAGTTACCAAACTCTTAAATTTGTATTGCGTTTATTACTAGTAAATAAAACTAGCTATTAGTTACAATATCTGTGCGTGTGTTTATTTGACTTTACGAGTATAGTGATCGAACCCAGGATTGATAATTAAGGAATCATCAAATTCGTCACAACTGGTGCCAGAACCGGCATTGTTAAATAATGTGACGAATTCGATGATTCCTTAATTATCAATCCTGGGTTCGATAACTATGAAGTCAAATAAACACACGCACAGATATTGTAACTAATAGCTAGTTTTATTTACTAGTAATAAACGCAATTCAAATTTAAGAGTTCGGCAACTTCACAGTAGTTCACTGTTAAACGCTTGAAAATAAACTGATCAACCTGCCTTGCTTGGTCACCGCCTTATATAGTCCAACAGGGTGCTTGCCTACGCACCGAGAACTTTCTTGGTTGTTCGCTTTTCGTGTTCTGGAAGGGTCGGTATTATTTATTGGCATCTCCTCTTTGCATCGTATTCGCAAACACTCGCGCCATCTCTCTTCCTCTTCCTAGTTACACGCTTGCATGCATAAGCGTAGCCATCGTTATCTCAGCTGTGTTTAACTAGTGGTGGGAGTGTTATTGAGTTAGGGATGGTACATGTTTGAGAATAATCGCCACACTGCCCTCCACCTAAGTCTGATCGTCCCGATCAGACACATTTCTGGAACCAAACGCAGCTAGCCTTTCCAAATGGACCACCTTCATCTTATTCCTTGGCCTTCCCATAGTTTGTATGCGATATACCACATCGTTGATCCGTTTTATGACTTTGTATGGGCCTTCCCAGTTACATTGTAGTTTTGGGGATAAACCTTTCTTACGCTGTGGGTTGTATAGCAGCACTAAATCTCCTTCTATAAAACCATCCGAATTTATTGCTTTGTCGTACCTGACCTTCATGTTATCGCTCATGATCTTAGTCCGTTGTCTCACAAGGTCGTGAATTTCTGTCATTTCTTCTTCCAATACGCTAGTAGATTTCCGAGCATTTACTCCTGCATCAGCGTTTATCCCAAACTTCAAGTCAGCTGGCAATCGAAGATCATTCCCGAAAATTACCTTTGCAGGACTCTGACCAGTTGTTTTATGTACTGCAGAGCGATATGCCATTAGGAATAAGGAGATGTGAGTATCCAAATCCTTCTGGAACTTATCCACTACTTTCCTCAGGTGCTCTTCCAAAGTTCTATTGAATCGTTCCACCATGCCATCTGACTGAGGATGTAGTGCAGTTGTTCGAGTTTTCCGAATGCCCAATGTCTTGCACATTTCCTGGAACACAGCTGATTCGAAATTTCTGCCTTGGTCAGAATGTATCTCCATCGGTGCACCAAACCTAGCTACCCAATTGTTAGTAAACACTTCTGCTATTGTTTCTGCCTCCTGATTTGGAATAGGGTACACTTCTGGCCATTTGCTGAAATAGTCCATAACTACCAGTACATATTTGTTTCCGGGTTTGCTAGTAGGAAATGGGCCAGCTACATCCATGGCTATCCTCTCAAATGGCGCACCTGAGTTATACTGTTTCATTTGGCCATGGCTCCTTGATTTCGGTCCTTTAGCTTTGATGCATACTTCACAGTTGGCAACCCACTCCGCGACCGATTGCCGGCAACCAACCCAATAGAATCTTTGTTTGACTTTTTCCAAGGTCTTGGTGACTCCAAGATGACCTCCGCTTGGACCGTTATGTAATTCGTTGAGTACATCAGGGATTTTCTTCCTTGGAACGACTATCAGCTTTCGAACGCATTGAGCATCCTCACTCTCCTATAATCGATGCAAACAACCGGATTCTAATTGCAAACTATTCCACTGTGCCCAATATGACTTGGCAACAGGACTTTCTGCTGACATCTCCTCTCTTGATGGTCACTCGTTTCGTTCGATTCCTTGCATCACACGTGTAAGATCTGGATCTTCGTGTTGACACCTCCTTAATTGATCCATGTTCCATTTGTCCGTAGATGTTATAGCCATTAGCCGCACATCTATAATGTCTTCCTTGGCCTCAGCTTTCAAACAATGCTTGCATTCCAAGTTACATGGTCTTCGTGACATTGCATCAGCATTTCCGTGGGTGCTACCTTTGCGATGCTCTATGGAAAAGTCATAACTTTGCAGTCGCTCTATCCACCGTGCCAATTGACCTTCCGGATAACGGAACTGTAAGAGCCATTTCAACGCTGCATGGTCTGTCCTGACATGGAATCGCTGCCGATAGAGGTACTTGTGGAAACGCTTGACACACTCTACCAATGACAACAGTTCTCTCCGGGTTACACAATAGTTCCTTTCAGGCTTCCCAATTGTTCGGCTATAGTATGCAACTACCTTCTCCTGTCCATCAACGATTTGGGACAAAACACCTCCTATAGCATAACCACTCGCATCTGTTTCCAAAAAAAAATTTGGACCTGGAATTGGATATGCTAACATCGGGGCAGTGCATAGCTGTTCCTTCAATGTTTGAAAAGCCACCTCCTGTTCCTTTTTCCATTCAAATGTCATATTCTTCCTGGTAAGGTCATGGAGACTACTAGCTACGCCGGCAAAATTCGGTACAAATCGGCGATAATACGTGCACCCAAGGAAGCTCCGTAGCTCATGCAAATTTCTCGGTCTTGGCCAATCCTTTACGGCTTCGATCTTTTCCTTAGCAGTGCTGATTCCCTTCGTAGTTACCTTGTGACCCAAATAACTTACTTCCTTTTTAAACAAGGAACACTTCTTGCGACTTAGTTTCAGAACAGCACCAGCTATTCTTTGGAAAACTTCCTCCAAGTTCTTTAGGTGTTCCTCAAAGCTTTTTCCCAGCACGATGATGTCGTCGAGGTACACCAAACATGTTTGCCAGTGCAATCCTTTTAGTATCTGGTCCATGAGTCTCTCAAAAGTAGCTGGAGCGTTGCATAGCCCGAAGGGCATTACCGTAAATTGCCAAAGCCCTTCTTCAACGCTGAAGGCCGTCTTCTCTTTATCCTCTTCCTTTACCTCCACTTGCCAGTAGCTGCTTTTCAAGTCCAGTGTGGAAAACCATTTCGTGCCAGATAACGAGTCAGGGTATCGTCGATTCTTGGCAATGGATAACTGTCCTTCTTCGTTACGTCGTTCAATTTCCGGTAATCCACACAGAACCTCATTTTTCCATCTTTCTTTTTCACTAGTACTACCGGTGAGCTCCATGGACTAGCTGATGGTTCGATCACGCCGCTGTCACTCATTTCCTGTATTATTTCTCTTACTACTTGGCGTTTGGCCAATGGAATACTACGAGGAGCTTGGCGGATGGGCCTTGCATCACCAGTATCAATTTGATGCTTCACAACTTTGGTCCGACCTGGTTTAGAACCATCCTTGTCAAATATGCTCGAGTACTTTGATAGAAGTTCCTTTGCCTTTTTCTGATGGTCTTTTTCGAGGCCTGCCGTCCACGGCGTGATATCATCTGAAAGATTAATCTTGATGGTAGAATCATTTTCCTGAAGCTGTTCACAATTGATAACTACCTCGACCTCTTGGCATTGTCCCAATATTACTCCTTTGGAAAGTTTAACCGGCGATTTGAACTCATTAAGTACTCTTACCGGTACACGTCCATCTTGTTTTGTCATGGCCAGGGTTTTTTCTACTAATATGTTCGTCCTTGATTTGTTTGCTGCCTCGATAACCCACAACTTATTTATCCCATAATCTCCATCAATCTTTGCCCATATGATTGCTTCCGACTTCGGTGGAATTTGTTGGCACTCGCTTACTAACGTATTTGTTTTCGTAACCAAAATTTAATGGCACATCCATGTTCTGGTAATTCATAATCCTGTTTTGCATGTCGATCTTGATGCCTTGCTGGCTTAAGAAGTCCACACCAACTATGATTTCGTCAACAATATCTGCTACTATAAAATTGTGTAGAACGGCCACGTTCCCAATTGCGATTTCACATGTTACTTCTCCTAGGACATGGGTGTCCTCACCAGTGGCCGTACGTAACTTTGCTCCATGCAATGGTCTCACCTCCTTGTTGACTAAATCAGATCGAATTATGGAATGCGATGCGCCTGTATCCACAGTTAGTACGTGCTCTTTTCCATCCACATATGCAGCAACAGTAACATTGCTAGCTTTCCTTCCGATCTGTGAGACAAAGATTATGGGGAAATCAGTTGCGGGAGCCAGTCCACGCCCCTTTCGGCTGGCTCGATTTAGTTTAACGACTGATTTGGTTGAGCGGTTTGCGCATCTCCTTTAGCTTTGCGGTTTCGTCCACCTGAATTGCTGGGGTTACTGGAGCCAGAGCCGCAATAACGTGCTATGTGACCTGGTTTTCCGCACTTAAAGCATTTAATGGCACCATCACTTTTTTCTGTACTCCGTTCAACGCTTCCAAAATTTTGTCTACCCAAGCCGGAGTGTCCACTTCTACGCGATGAGTCTTGTATGCAGGTCTACTCAAAAGCGAGGCTGTTTCCTGCGTCAGAGCATGCGATACCGTTTCAGCGAATGTCCTTTTGGGGTTTGCATATGTGGCCCGCTTCGTCTCCACATCCCGTATTCCATTTATAAAACTTTGGATTTTTACCCTCTCAGTGTACTCCACGGGTGCGTCCGCATTTGCTAGATGGGCCAACCTCTCGATGTCCGATGCAAATTCCTGCAAAGTCTCATTAGGTTTCTGGGATCGATTCTGTAGCTCTATTTGGTATATCTGCTTTCGATGTTCGCTACCATAGCGTCTCTCAACTGCACCCATCAATGCTTCATAATTATTGCGTTCACCGTCTGGAATCGTCTGTAAGATTTCAGCTGCAGGACCCCTCAATGCCACGAACAGTGCAGCAACTTTGTCTTCAGTACCCCAATTATTCACCGCTGCCGTCTTCTCAAACTGTAGCTTAAATACCTGGAAAGGAACAGAACCATCAAATGACGGGGATTTTACCTTGGGAGTATTCGCTGAAGCAGCTGGACGGTTCAGTTGCAGCTCCTGGATACGCCCCTTCAAAGGATCTACTTCGGCCTCAATCTTGTCCTGCCGTTCTCTGAATACCTCTTGCACTTGTGTTATCTTTGCATCTTGCACTTCTAGTTTCGATGACACCTTTGCTTCCTGCTCTTCCAACTGCGATGAGATATATGCCTTTTGTTCTTCCATTTGAGATCGCATGTATGCCTTCGTCTAGTTGAGCTGAAATCTGGGATGTCATATGTGTCTTCTGTTCCTCGAGCTGAGATGCCATTCGAGATGCAATACGTGTATCCGGTTCTTCAAGCTGAGATGCCATGTGTGCCTTCTGTTCTTCAAGCTGAGATGAAATGCTTGACGACATCTGAGTCAATACAGCCAAAAACGCGTTTGTGTCCACACTTGCCACTGTATTCGGAGGCTCCTTTTTCTCTTCCATTTTTGTCGATGCCTCCTCCACAAGATGGAAAACATGGTCATCAACGTTGATTCCTTTCGCTTCCATAGCCTCCCGTAATCTTGACTGTAGCTCGGACTTATTACCTGCAGTGTTTAGTCCACGTTGTTCCAACTCATTTTTGAGTTGCTGAATCTTCAATTAATTCAACTTAGCCATGTCCTTGTTATCCTTGAAATCACTGGTATTTATTATACCGCTTCTGACACCAATTGTGACGAATTCGATGATTCCTTAATTATCAATCCTGGGTTCGATCACTATAAAGTCAAATAAACACACGCACAGATAATGTAACTAATAGCTAGTTTTATTTACTAGTAATAAACGCAATTCAAATTTAAGAGTTTGGTAACTTCACAGTAGTTCACTGTTAAACGCTTGAAAATAAACTGATCAGCCTGCCTTGCTTGGTCACCGCCTTATATAGTCCAACAGGGTGCTTGCCTACGCACCGAGAACTTTCTTGGTTGTTCGCTTTTCGTGTTCTGGAAGGGTCGGTATTATTTATTGGCATCTCCTCTTTGCATCGTATTCGCAAACACTCGCGCCATCTCTCTTCCTCTTCCTAGTTACACGCTTGCATGCATAAGCGTAGCCATCGTTATCTCAGCTGTGCTTAACTAGTGGTGGGAGTGTTATTGAGTTAGGGATGGTACATGTTTGAGAATAATCGCCACAATAAATACTAGTGATTTCAAGGATAACAAGGACATGGCTAAATTGAATGAATAAAAGATTCAGCAACTCAAAACTGAGTTGGAACAACGCGGACTAAACTCCACAGGCAATAAATACGAGCAACAATCACGACTACGGGAGGCAATGGAAGCGGAAGGAATCAACGTTGATGATTATGTTTTCCATCTTGTGGAGGAGGCATCGCTAGAATGGAAGAGAAAAAGGAGCCTCCGAATCCAGTGGAAAGTGTGTATACAAACGCGTTGTTGGCTGTATTGACTCAGATGTCGTCAAGCATTTCAACACAGCTGGAAGAACAGAAGACGAACATGGCATCTAAGCGTGAAGAACAAGACACCCCTATTACATCGCGGCTGTAACAACAGAAGACTTGTAAAGTATTTCAGCTGGAAGAGCAGGAGACGCGAATGTCGGCAAAATTGGAAGCACAAGAGGAGCGTATATCCATGCGGGTGGCACAAATGTCTTCGCAGTTGGAATCAAAGGAGGAGAGCGTTACGTCAAAACTAGAAGTATACGATGCAACAATTGCACAATTTCAGGACAAAATTGAGGCTGAGGTGGAAGCTTTGAGAGGTCGTATCCAGGAATTGCAACTAAATCGTCCATCTGCTATAACGAGTGTCCCGAAGGCATAAACCCCATCCTTTGATGGTTCTGTTCCTTTTCAGGTATTTAAGCTACAGTTTGGGAAGACGGCAGCTGTGAATAATTGGGGCACTGAAGACAAAGTTGCTGCACTATTCGTGGCATTTAAGGGACCTGCAGCTGAAATTTTGCCGACTATTCCAGACGGAGAACGGGACAATTATGAAACATTGATGGGTGCAGTTGAGAGACGCTATGGTAGCGAACATCGGAAGCAGATATACCAAATAGAGCTACAGAATCGCTTTCAGAAGGCTAATGAGACATTGCAGGAATTTGCATCGGACATCGAGAGGTTGGCCCATCTAGCAAAGGCGGACGCACCAGTGGAGTACACTGAGAGGGTGAAAATCCGAAGTTTTATAAATGGAATACGCGATGTAGAGACGAAGCGGGCCAATGCATATGCAAACCCCAAATGCATATGCAAACCCCAAACGGACATTCGCTGAAACGGTATCGCATGCTCTGACGCAGGAAACAGCCTCGCTTTTGAGTAAACCTGTATACAAGGCTCATCCCGTAGAAGTGGAAACTCCGGCTTGGTTAGACAAAATTTTGGAAAAACAGAAAAAAAGTAATGGTGCCATTAAATGCTTTAAGTGTGGAAAACCAGGTCACATAGCAAGTTATTGCGGCACTTGCTCCAGTAACCCCAGCAATTCAGGGGGACGAAAACGCAAAGCTGAAGGAGATGAGCAAATCTCCCATTCCCACACCACCCGGTTCCGGAATGACTCGGATTTTTACATCCGACCAAGGGCTGTTATTTCGACTCTACCCTGTCTAACCTGTCACCTTTTCCACTAATATTGTCATCCTCCGAGCAGCTCCTTGCAGCAGGGCTGCTCAAAACTCTCCTGCTCCGGGCTGGGGTCGAATCCAGCCCGGGTCCAGGAGAATGGATCTGCTGCGTCTGCTGGAAGAAGATTTACGTTAAGCGTTCACACTCCGTCCAATGCAATTATTGTAAAAGATGGTTGCACAAAACCAGGTGCTCCGGGCTAAATCCCTCCACACATAGGCCTCCTAGTTTCTACAAAACTTTCGTTGCCCCTTGCTGTTCACGCCCTAGGACGTCCCGTGGCCAACGACGATCCAGTATCGCACCGTCACAAGCTTCTGAAATAGTCTCCACGACTAATAGCACTAATAACGCCCAGCAAGTAGTGTGTAACACCCGCTGCCGCTCACGCCCACAGGCGCCATCACCTCACACAGCCGCTCACAGCTACTTTCTACGTAGCACCTCTGTTTCAGATGTGAGCAATGCCGAGCGACAGCCTACCCCCCTCCCACTTTCAACTTCCCCTTCTTCTTCCAGCACTAGCACAAATGTAAGTCAAAGCCACCAGCTCCTGGTCCCTTACACCTTGTGCTCTGTTTGTCGGCTGAGACTATATACACCTGCGACATCAGTGAAATGCAATTCTTGCCTTGGCCTGTGTCACCTGCTTATATGTTCGCAAATTGGAAACAGGAACCTATGGACTGATACGTACGTTGCACCATGTTGTCGACCTACGCAACCTACAACGTCGACCGATTCGCCACCCTCTGGTGCCTCGGATCCCTCGTCTTCTGGAGTGCGACGCAGTGTGCGACCCAGCCTCCTTCCACCAAGGCATACGCACCAGTCCCTGACTCCCAGCGTGAATATTTCTCCCCCTTCGCACTTTCGCGTCCTACAGCTAAACTGCAACGGCCTAACCGGGAAAGTTAGTGAAATAGTGAGCTTCATGAAGCGACAGAATATCAAGATCGCCGCCATTCAGGAGACGAAGTTAAACGCCCCATCAAATCTTCGGACTTGTGACGGCTATAACATCCACCGACGTGATCGAGAGAGAGGACTTGGGGGCGGACTTGCCTTCATCACTCACCAATCCGTGCAATATCGTCCATTTGAGCCCGGCGTCGACCCGAGGGACAACCTCCTGGAACGTCAAGGAATGGTTGTCCGGACAGGCGACGTCGACCTTGAAATCATTAACATTTATATACCTCCTGCCACCTGCTGTCCGAGAGATTACCACCCTGACATCAGTGCGTTACTCAGAGGCGAAAATCGTGTAATCCTCGGAGACTTCAACGCACACCACGATCTGTGGCACTCAAGCCTACAGGCCGATAGCAGGGGACAGGAATTGGCTGAACAAATAGACGATTCGACGTTTTGCACTGTGAAAGGGGACGCCCTCACGAGAGTTGCGGTAAATTGTTTCAGTTCGCCAGACCTCACAATTGTCAGCGCAGGTCTCATAAACTGCGTTGAATGGCGACCAATGCTTACTCTTGCATCTGACCATTTGCCGATAGTCCTCTCAATCGATCGCCCTAATGACTTCGTTACTTCTGAGAAGCGCACCTTCACTAACTTCAGTAAAGCTGATTGGGTTGGTTTTCTTAATTTCACTGAGAGCACCTTCGCTGCTCATAGCTTCAGCCTCCAATCAATATATTCCGTCAGGTAGACTTAAGGAGATACGTCCGTACTTCCCCGCAGAGGCAGCGCCCCTGGCTAATGAACGTGACCACGTGCGACGCTTAAACCCTACGGATCCTCAAATTCAAGATCTCAATGCTGAAATCAGACGGCTAGTTGATCAACACAAACGCGCCAAATGGGAGGAGCACCTAAGGTCCTGTAACCTCTCTGCTGGTGTTGGCAAATTATGGTCCACTGTTAAATCCTTGTCTAATCCGACGAAACCGAACGACAAAATATCCATCACCTTTGGTGATAAGGTACAGCCGAAACCGAAGAGATGCGCGAGCGCTTTCTTCCGACAATTTATACTGCATCCTCCGGTTGACAAGGAAATCAGGCGCGCCATCAGGGAAGCGCACAAACGCAAAAACAACCAAGCGCCCATTGCCATCACCACCACAGAGGTTCGGGAGGCCATACGGGGGTCCAAAAACTCCAAATCTATTGGCCCAGACGGTATATCCATGCTGATGCTAAAACATCTCGGTGATGAGGGAGTAAGGTACCTAACAGCCGTCTTCAATCTGTCCATGACCACCTTTGTCATTCCAGAAAGATGGAAACAGGCAAAGGTGGTGCCACTACTAAAGCCCGGCAAGCCGGCCAACGTGGGGAAGTCATATCGACCGATATCACTCCTCTCGCCAGTAGTGAAGACCCTGGAGACGGTCTTGCTCCCTTATTATACCGCTAACCTGCGATTAGCCGAACATCAGCATGGATTCCGCAAAATGCATAGCACTACCACCGCGCTAAACGCCATCACCACACAGATAGGTGTCGGTCTCAACCAATCTCGCCCAAACGACAGGACCGTGCTAGTTGCGCTTGATCTGTCGAAAGCGTTCGACACTGTTAATCACGCACAACTCATTAAGGACCTGGAAGATTCAAACCTTCCCCCCTGTCTAAAGCGTTGGACCGCCAACTATCTGAGTGGCCGGCAGTCATCGGTGGAATTTAGAGGCGAAAGATCAAAACCACGTATAAATAAGCAGGGAGTGCCACAGGGTGGTGTCCTATCCCTGCTTCTGTTTAATTATTACATATCGAGGCTCCCTTCCCCACCAGAAGGCGTCTCGATCGTCTCCTACGCCGATGACTGCACGATCCTGGCGACTGGACCCTCCGTCGATGAGCTCTGCTCGAGAATTAATTCTTACCTTCCAACCCTTTCCAGTTTCTTCGCTGCACGGAACCTGACATTGTCACCGACCAAATCCTCGGCCACCTCATTTACGATGTGGACAGCGCAGGCGAACATGGAATTAGACGTCTACGTCGACGGCATTAAGCTTCCGACTGTCACACACCCCAAAATCTTAGGGGTCACGTTCGATAACATGTTCAAATACGGTGCTCATGTAGCCGCGATTGCCACCAAAGTACAAAGCCGTAACAAAATCCTCAAGTCACTAGCTGGCAGTACTTGGGGGAGAGACAAAGAAATGTTACTGGCAACGTACAAGGCAATCGGCCAGCCGGTACTGAGCTACGCGACGCCAATATGGTCGCCGGGGTTAGCAGACACACATTGGAGGAGGTTGCAGGCCTGCCAAAACACCACACTCAGAACTGCCACGGGGTGCCTCCTTATGTCTCCTGAGCACCATCTTTATAATGAGGCAAAAATGCTTGATGTCAAAGAGCACTGCGAGATGTTGACCAGACAACTCCTGTTCAACTGCCATAAACCGCAGCACCCGAACAGGAACCTGCTCAACGAAAATCCGCCTCCCAGGAGAATAAGGAGTCACCTCCGTAAGCACTATGACGAGATCCGGCACCACATTTTCTCGGCGTTTGATCCAAAGGTGCACCGGCGGGCCCTCAACCTCATCCACACGGAGTCGGTAAACTCCTTTGTCAGGTCTCGTCCAGTGAATGCAGTCCTACAGGCACAAGCCCCACCTGTTTGCCGACGAGGAACGCGAACTGCCCAGGGAGACAAGAGTCACGCTGGCTCAACTTTGTTCTGGATACTGTAACAGACTAAACTCTTACCTATCCAGACTGAACCCTGACATGCCAAATGTCTGCCCGGCATGCGGCGTGTCTCCCCACGATACTAACCATCTCTTCATCTGCTCAACTGAGCCCACTCTTCTAACAACAATTTCAACCTGGTCCACCCCTGTTGAAGCCGCGAGGTTTCTTGGACTTCCGTTAGAAGAGCCTGATGACAGTGTTGGATGGGGGGTGACATCCTAGGCAGATTAAGTAGTCGCTACAACAACAACAAGCAAATCTCCCAACCAAATCAGTCGTTAAACTAAATCGAGCCAGCCGAAAGGGGCGTGGACTGGCTCCCGCAACTGAATGCCCCATAATCTCTGTCTCACAGATCGGAAGGAAAGCTAGTAATGTTACTGTTGCTGCATATGTGGATGGAAAAGAGCACTTACTAAAGGTGGATACAGGCGCATCGCATTCCATAATTCGATCTGATTTAGTCAACAAGGAGGTGAGACCATTGCATGGAGCAAAGTTACGTACGGCCACTGGTGAGGACACCCACGTCCAAGGAGAAGTAACATGTGAAATCGCAATTGGGAACGTGGCCGTTCTACACAGTTTTATAGTAGCAGATATTGTTGACGAAATCATAGTTGGTGTGAACTTCTTAAGCGAGCAAGGCATCAAGATCGACATGCAAAACAGGATTATGAATTACCAGAACATGGATGTGCCATTAAATTTTGGTTACGAAAACAAATACGTTAGTAAGCGAGTGCTTGTGGAGGAGAGCCAACAAATTCCACCGAAGTCGGAAGCAATTATATGGGCAAAGATTGATGGAGATTATGGGACAAACAAATTGTGGGTTGCCGAGGCAGCAAACAAATCAAGGATGAACATATTGTTATGGAACGCGTCAAAGTGGAGCGGTAAGGAAGGCGGTCGGCATGATATCAATGGTGCACAGTGGCCAGTTGACATTTAAAAATTCAAAAACTCAAATAAAATTAAAATGAAAATTCGAATTAAAATTTAAAAGAAAACGGGCAAAAAAAAATATTTGAAATAAAATCGAAATTAAAATTCAACCGTAATGGAAATTGAAATAGAGTCGAACGGAAAAAAGGTGGAAAGCAGACAAACTAGAATTGAAATAAAACGAATGCAGAGACAAATTTAAATCAACTAGAAAAAAAAACTGAAATTTGAAACGAACCGAAAATGACCGGTTACCATGCTGAAAATTAAAAAATACAAACAATAAGGCGGAGCAATATAAGGGGTAGCCGCGGGTGTTGTTGCGACGCCCTGGTGCTGACCCACCCCCATCCATGGCCATCGGTGCACCAAACCGAATCCCGATGGTCCCTTACCTAATCTTCTATATGCCTTCTAAGTAATAAGAAAAATCAGCATTCCCATACTATAACAATTTTATTTACAATTCATATCGTTTTCTAATCATAAGGTTATGTATTATTTATAAGTTATACCTACTTTAGTAAGTTCAAGCAATTTTCCTTTTCCCCCACCCCTTTGCTTCCTTTTTTTGTTTTGATTTTGTAAAAGGTAAATAGTGTTTATTGAAGAAAAATGTAGGCTTATACCTCGAATGGAAGCGAAAACTTAATAATAACATGTGCATAAAGCAATATAAAACTGTTATGATAAAATGAAGAAGAATACAAAATATTTTGATGTTCAGTTAGCCTATGAACAATGGTATTCATTTGTTATTGTTATTTTGGTTGCTAATTTATTTGAGGCCTTTAGTTTTGTTATCATTATGTATATTATTTTATACTATTAAGATTTATATTTATTTTATCTTTTAATTTATAGCTATAGGTATAACTGAACACTTAACCCGCTTTTTTTCCTTTTTTGTTTTTTTTTTTAATGGAAATATGTCTATAACTTTAACTTTGCTTTGCCCTCTGCTTTCTAACTTTTAAATTATTTTACTTTTAAGCAAGCTTAACCTAATCTATTAATACATTTCGTTTACTACCTTTCTAATCTGAGTTTACATTTAAGGTCAAATCTTATTTAATAAATTTTTTTTTTGTTTCAAATTTTAAGGTTCAATTTTAATGTTTATTCTAAATTTATATTTATATAAGAAACTAGCTACATCAGTTTGGTCTCACCCATTTTGCAGTAGGCCGTTGGTGTGGCGCCACTGGGGTTGTTGTGTCTGCTGGTGGTGCAGCGGGCCTATTATACGGCGGCCCCCGCTGATGTCAATGCTGGTTGTCGTGCCGGTTTTGTTGTTGCCAGTGGTTAGAGCGGTGGGCCTATAATACGTCGGCCCTCGCTGTTGTCACTGCTGGTGTTTTTGTGGTCGATCCGGGTGGTTGTACAGTGGGCCTAGAAGAGGGCGGCCCCTGCGCATGTCAATGCTGGTGGTCCTGTTACCGGTTGCTGGCCTTTATTACTGCCGGATTGGTTGTTGCCGGCCTTTGTTACTGCCGGATTTGTTATTGCCGGCCTTTGTTACTGCCGGCGGTGTTACTGCCGGATTGGTTGTTGCCGGTTTAGTTGTGGCCCGTCTTGTTGTTACCGGTTTTTGTTGTGACTGGCTTGTTGTTATCGGGTTTTGTTGTGGGCGGTTGTGTTGTTACCGGTTTTGTTGTTACCGGCGGTTACTGTTATTGTTGCTGTTAATGCAGTGGGCCTAAAAGAAGCGGCCCCTGCTGGTGCGGCGGGCCTATGTAAGGGCGGGCCCCGCTAATGTCACTGCTGGTTGTGTTGTTACCGGTTGGTGGCCTTTAATACTTCCGGATTTGTTGTTGCCGGCCTTTGGGTTACCGGTTTAGTTGTCGTTGCTGTGGATGTGCAGCGGGCCTATGTACAGCGGCCTCTGCTGTTGCTGTTGTCGTGGTCGGTCTTGTTGTTGCCGGTCTTGTTGTTACCGGTCTTGTTGTTACCGGTGGTTGTTGCCGGGTTTGTTGTGCATTGTTGTAGACGCCGTCGTCGCGCTTTTATGTGGCGCGATGGTACCGCGTTGATGGGTTCTGCAAACAAAAAAAAGGTAACACAATTCCCTTATATATATATATACTCGTATATATATAATCATTAAAAGCTATAAGGTCTCTTAAAAATCAGGCACGATATCCACGCAAAAATAGATAGAAGAGTTGTTGCTACACGTACGCCAAAAGGCTGGTTACGTCCGACGAGGCTGAAGTGATCGTGAATCCTACATTACATGGAATACTACGCTTTGGCATCTTCCCGCAACGCTATACCATCCGGCTAGATACCGCTAGCCTCTAACTAAATTAGAACAGATATTCCAACACACAAGAATATCTCTTTTAGAGTTATTGGTTAAACACATATTTAAGGCAGAAAATCTTTGTACAGATAGGCGGTTATTATTTGTTGCAACAGACAGCTGCTTCCATATGAATATTAAAATTGTTTAAATTTCCTTGGAAAAATTGAAAGCTACGTTTGATTGACAATGACCGGTATAATAATAATTTAGCTAATAACATTATTCATATCTTGGCTACATCGGTGACCAATTCACCAAATTATCTTCACCCCCATAATAGCCAAGACAACAACCACTGAACAAAAAAAAAACGATAATATATTATTGAAACTAACGTTGAAAATATGACTTTGCTTTCTCATAGTAGATTTAATGAGTATTGCACCGTAGGAATTACTTAAAACTCAAATTACTGTAATTACGTTTTTATTTGAGGCATAAATGAAAATAATTTTAGTACTCTTACTTTTAATACTATTTCGCTCAGTGGTTATTTTTATCAAAGGTGATTTTTTTCCTATGGAACAAAATAAAATGCAAGAATATTTATACTGGTTAATGACTTTATAAGAGAGTTTATAGTTAAGAAAAAGCATCACTTATCATAATAAATCAGATAATGGCACTACTATAAGGGAGCATAAAGTGTAGTAGATTTGGGTAAAGTGCAGTAGGTATTAAAATTACTGCAATTTTGATCAAGTCCAAACCTTGAAGGCACGCTTCCGTTAGCGCGGAAAATAGGAAGGTTCTAGACCATGCGTTTGGTGTGTTCCCTTGGTGGCCCGCGAGACCCCACGTTATTGAGTTCCAGATAGGAGACACAGGGAACTCCTCATCCTATCCCGCCGTTGACAATAATATTTCGATCTACAAACTTCGTTTATATTGCACATGGTAACAACTTATTTAACTCTAATTTGACCAATAATGAATTACCATTTGCTGTTAAAATGTATTCTGGCAATATGCTTTGTTTTACTCCCTTTCGTCGAAACTGTGATGTCCGCCGGGTTAAAGTCCGAGATCAGGACAGAATTCCATGTGTCTCCCACCCTGTAGGTCGATTCTGTAACTATTTTAACGCCAGGTCTTAGTGTTAACTTCGCTTAACATTATTTTTAACGCTTTTCCCTATTCACTAACTTTTAAACACACGAAAAGTGTAAGCTAACACTTTTTGTGTGGTTAGCTGTCGCGAATTATTTTCGAGGTGTTAACAATAGCGTTAATATGTATATTTGCAAGTGTTTTAGCGTTAAAGTGTTTTAGCGTAAAAGTAAAAAAATTAGTTTTGAGTTTTTTGCATGTAATTTAGTGCAAAATACGGCGAAAAGAGAAGTATTGCCATATTTTATCACCATCAAGATTCAGCTGTTTAGCGGCGTTAAAGGAGAGTTACAGAATCGCACTTTCGTTAAGAACAAACGCCGAAATTTGGCGATAAGCTTAACGCTCGGCGAGTGGTTAAAAGTTACAGAATCGGGCTACTGGTCAATATGTCATTTTGGGGGCGTATCTTTCCTTTTGGTGGTTTTGGCAATTTTGGGTTTTTTTTGGTTTTCGAGGTATTGCATTACAAAAACTGCATATTTGACAAGGATGGTTCCAAAGCAGGGCGGACCAAAGTTGTGAAGCATCAAATTGATACTGGTGATGCAAGGCCAATCCTCCAAGCTCCTCGTAGTATTCCATTGGCCAAACGCCAAGTAGTAAGAGAAATTATACAGGAAATGAGTGACAGCTGCGTGATCGAACCATCAGCTACTCCATGGAGCTCACCGGTAGTACTAGTGAAAAAGAAGGATGGAAAAATGAGGTTCTGTGTGGATTACCGGAAATTGAACGACGTAACGAAGAAGGACAGTTATCCATTGCCAAGAATCGACGATACTCTAGACTCGTTATCTGGCACGAAATGGTTTTCCACACTGGACTTGAAAAGCGGCTACTGGCAAGTGAAGGTAAAGGATGAAGATAAAGAGAAGACAGCCTTCAGCGTTGGAGAAGGGCTTTGGCAATTTACGGTAATGCCCTTCGGGCTATGCAATGTTCCAGCTAGCTTTGAAAGACTCATGGACCAGATACTAAAAGGATTGCACTGGCAAACATGTTTGGTGTACCTCGACGACATCATCGTGCTGGGAAATTACTTTGAGGAACACCTAAAGAAGTTGGAGGAAGTTTTCCAAAGAAAAGCTGGTGCTGGTCTGAAACTAAGTCCCAAGAAGTGTTCCTTATTTAAAAAGGAAGTAAGTTATTTGGGTCACAAGGTAACTACGGAGGGAATCTGCACTGCTAAGGAAAAGATCGAAGCCGTAAAGGATTGGCCAAGACCGAGAAATTTGCATGAGTTAGGGAGCTTCCTTGGGCTGTGCACGTATTATGGCCGATTTGTACCGAATTTTGCCATCGTAGCTAGTAGTCTCCATGACCTTACAAGGAAGAATATGACATTTGAATGGAAGAAGGAACAGGAGGTGGCCTTTCAAACATTGAAGGAATGTTAGCATATCCAATTCCAGGTTCAAAAAGTATTATAAATACAGATGCGAGTGGTTATGCTATAGGAGGTGTTTTGTCCCAGTTTGTTGATGGACAATAGAAGGCATACTATAGCCGAACAATTGGGAAGCCTGAAGGGAACTATTGTGTAACCCGGAGAGAACTATTGGCCAAATATCTCCATGGGCAGCGATTCCATGTCAGGACAGACCATGCAGCGTTGAAATGGCTCTTACAGTTCCGTAATACGGAAGGTCAATTGGCACGGTGGATAGAGCGACTGCAAAGTTATGACTTTTCCATAGAGCATCGCAAAGGTAGCACCCACAAAAATGCTGATGCAATGTCACGAAGACCATGTAACTTGGAATGCAAGCATTGTTCCAAAGCTGAGGCCAAGGAAGACATTACAGATGTGCGGCTCGTGACTATAACATCTACGGACAAATGGAACATGGATCAATTAAGGAGGTGTCAGCACGAAGATCCAGATCTTACACGTGTGAGACAAGGAATCGAAAGAAAAGAGCGACCATCAAGAGAGGCGATGTCAGCAGAAAGTCCTGTTGCCAAGTCATATTGGGCACAGTGGAATAGTTTGCAATTAGAATCCGGTTGTTTGCATTCGAAAGCTGATAGTCGTCCCAAGGAAGAAAATCCCTGATGTACGCAATGAAGTACATAACGGTCCAAGCGGAGGTCATCTTGGAGTCACCATGACCTTGGAGAAAGTCAAGCAAAGATTCTATATTCGCGGACTGAAATCAAGGAGCCATGGCCAACTCAGGTGCGCTATTTGAGAGGATAGCCATGGATTTAGCTGGTGCATTTCCTACTAGCAAACTCGGAAACAAATACTTACTGGTAGTTATGGACTATTTCAGAAAATCGCCAGAAGTGTACCCTATTCCAAATCAAGAGGCAGAAACCATAGCAGAAGTGGTTACTAACAATTGGGTGGCTAGATTTGGTGCACCGATGGAAATACATTAAGGCAGAAATTTCGATTTAGCTGTGTTGCAGGAAATGTGCAACACATTAGTCATTCGGAAAACTCGAACAACTGCACTGCATCCTCAGTCAGATGGCATTGTGGAACGATTCAATAGAGCCTTGGAAGAGCACCTGATAGGTTCCAGAAGGATTGGGATACTCACATCTCCTAATTCCTAATGGCATATCGCTCTGCAGTACATGAAACAACTGGTCAGACTCCTACAAAGGTAATTTTCGGGAATCATCTTCGATTGCCAACTGACTTGAAGTTCGGGATAAACGCTGATGCAGGAGTAAATGCTCGGAAATCTACTAGCGTATTGGAAGAAGAAATAAGAGAAATTTACGACCTTGTGAGACAACGGACTAAAATCACGAGCGATAAGATGAAGGCCAGGTACGAGAAAGCAATAAATTCGGAAGGTTTTATAGAAGGAGATTTAGTGCTGCCATACAACCCACAGCGTAGGAAAGGTTTGTCCCCAAAACTACAATGTAACTGGGAAGGCCCATACAAAGTCATAAAACGGATCAACGATGTGGTATATCTCATACAAACTATGCGAAGGCCATGGAATAAGATGAAGGTGGTCCATTTGGAAAAGCTAGCTGCGTTTGGTTCCGGCAATGTGTCTGATCGGGACGATCAGACTTAGGTGGAGGGCAGTGTGGCGATTATTCTCAAGCATGTACCAACTCAATAACACTCCCACCACTAGTTAAACACAACAGCGTGCAGACGTGAAAGGAAGAGAGATGGCGCGAGTGTTTGCGAATACGATGCAAAGAGGAGATGCCAATAAATAACACCGACCCTTCCAGAACAGGAAGAGCGAACAACCAAGAAACTTCTAGGTGCGTAAGCAAGCACCCTGTCGGACTATATAAGGCAGTGACCAATCAAGGCAGGTTGATCAATTTATTTTCAAGTGTTGTTCAGTGAACTACTGCGAAGTTACCAAACTCTTAAATTTGTATTGCGTGTATTACTAGTAAATAAAACTAGCTACTAGTTACAATATCTGTGCGTGTGTTTATTTGACTTTATAGTGATCGAACTCAGGATTGATAATTAAGGAATCATCGAATTTGTCACGGTATTTTAAAATGTTGGCGGGTGGCAAACTTAAACACGTATTTTCAGCTGTATTACCTTGGTAAGTTCATTTAATTGCAAGGATAGATTCGTACAACAATAAATAACAAAATAATTATATTGAAAGTAATATAATCGCTAAAATACTTGTGCTCCTTGTTCCACTCCGCCAACGAATCGGAAAAGAAAGAGCGCGAGTGCAATTGCTAAACGTTAGGTGGGCTCATGTAGGCAATTATGGGACATACAACCACAAGGTTGCATTTTTAAATAAAGCCATGTATCTTTAGGTACTCAAGGGTGTACCGACTTGTTGCGCACTAACAGCTTCTATGTTTTAAGGGCATTGAGAGCTAGTCATTGTAACTGAGTCAAGACTACTGTGTACCAAAACATGGTGCACAATGGTCAAGACCATGGCAAAATAAGAAAGATGATCGCACAGCGAATTCGAAGAATATTGCATGTGTTTGCTTTTATTGTTAAATATATTAAGGTTTTTAACTGATTTTAGTCGCATTGGTTTAAATGTTTGCGGTCCGGAAAAGGTTATAAGGCTTTGTGAAATTTTGAATTACAGAGTACATAACAGTGCCTAAAGATGTAAATTATTCAGTGACTAAAATTCCCAAAAGTGTAAAGTTAATAAGAGCTCTAAAGTTCAGGTGGTGGTAGTTTCCAGGTTCTGTTATTTTTCAAAGGATTGTTTTAGAAAATAGCCTATAATTCTCTGCAGGACACAATATGTGACCTTTCTGTATACATACGCACCATGGGTACAACAAAATCAAACCGATTTGCATAGGCACACATCTGTTGCAGAAATATATTTTTCTTCTGCTAATTCAGAGATGTTGTGGCGGTGAACGTATATTGGGATCGAATTACATATACGTTTTACCGGCCCCTAAATGTATATATGGATCTTAATACATTTCATAAGCTTACCTTCCCAGTAGAACTTGAAGCGAGATCTCCCCAGACGATGAATAAGAGAGTGCTCCCTTTGACATCATTTTGAAACAATAGCAGGTAATTTTTTTTTCCGCTCATATGATATTCTTTGTTGAGGAAAAGGAGAGATATCCCCAACCGATGAACAAGAGAGTACTCCCCTTAACATCCTTTCGGAACGATAACAGAGATTTCTATACTCTGTGCTCCGAGTTTACTAATAGGGGAGATCTTAAGGTATTAATAAAAGATTACTCCCTTCTATATATTTTTTGGGCGAAAGTACAGTATTCTCCAACTTCTACTTCAGGCCAATACCTTTTTTAGTAAGCCGAATTTCGCTGTCAACAAAAGAAAAAAAAATTTCAACAAAATAAAAAAATTTCAGTCGCAGAAAACATAATATTTAATTCAGATTGGATACCATTTGCGGTTGTTGAATTTTTTTTTATGAATATTATTTTTGCCATTTTCCATAACTTATCCCTTTTTGCTGGTGTGTGAGGTATTTATGAGTTCCCTAGCATTGCTATCATTCCTTCCTTTTCTTCCAAGGAATCCTTGGTGCATGATTCTCCAAAGATCTTACGTCGTTCTTTAAGGAGGAATGTGAAATGTCTCCCTCATTACTGTAGTGCGTTCTACGTTAACGTTACTTTGTAAGTTGAAAATAATTTGAAATTAAGGGCATACGCTTACCAACACTAAGGACCGTTTACTCAATGTCTGATTAACTGCTTTATCAAGACTTTATCAGAGGTTGGTCCAAAAACCATTTACTCAATGTCTGATTATCAACGAAGCGCTGATTATTTTCCGATAAAAGTTATCAAGGGATGGACCTATGATTATGTGCTTAGCAAAACAAAAAGTGACAGCTGAAAGTAAAAGTCTAATTTTGTGATAAATTGTTTTGCCAACAAGCTCCCTAAGTAATAGAGTTTAAAAATATAATAATAATATCCATATAAAAAGATATCACAATCGAAATTTGTACGCCAAAATGCTTCGTTTAAAATTGAAAACAGAGCAGCTGTCACTTTTTATTCGTTCACAATGCAGCTTTTGTGAATTTTTTTCCAACAACGTTCACAATGACCAACTTTATGATGATAACTTAATCAGACTTTTGGGTAAACGAAAATGTCATTCTGAGGCAAGCCATGATTAGGTTATCATGTGATAAAGTTTATCATAACCAAACATTGACTAAACGGGCCTAAAGGTGTCGTTGCAGCCCTGTATACAATTGGTACTCCGAAAATCAGCTGATTTTGCAGCAGAGATACCAATCATGATCCAACTACAACAGGTCGTAGCAGCTGGACATACAAACACACACAAATTTTCCATGTATTTTGCTTTTGTAATTTTTGAGTTTAACGTCAAAATCCTACTGAGAAATGAGTGTAATGTCAAAATTCGAGCCAAAAGTAAAAATCTGCTGGTCTATTAACACGTCCTGTATTATTGGGTCATGATACCAATTGTATGCAGGAATGCAACGAACGGGACCTTTTGGCGTGGGTAAGCGAGAGAGCCGAAAAGCATAGTGATGCAGTAGTAAAACTGAGTACCAATCAGATTATTAAATTCATCCGGGATGTACTCGGGGTGGCAGTCAACGCTTTTTGGGCATTTCAGGGTGTTGTGTTGCAAATTTAATTAGGTGAATAAATTAATTTAGGAAAGGAGATTTTTTTCAAAATACATTTAGACATATTTCGTTTTAAGTAAAATTATGTTTATATTAGTTGTTTTATATTCATAACGCTTTATTTTTATGTCAAAGATGTTGCCAAAATATGTATACGTTAGTACTTGTGTTAAATGTTAGGTACAATGTGCCGATTGTACACTGATTTACTTGAATTAAATCTCGCAAAACGAATGATGATAAAAGTTGTTTAAAAACATAGTTAACCTATTGTTAGGTAAATTTCTGATCGTATTGCGATGATTTTTGGTTAGATTTTGTTTTATCAAAATCACACTTGTCACAGAGCGTTACAACATTTTACTAAGAACTATGGCGATTTATGTTTAATTTTAGCTTCTATGAAATTTTCTATGGCAATACTGGTATTCAGAGGGTCAAAAACACGAAAAACACAAAGAGGAATAAGAAAAAAAGGTAATTGTTTCCTTTAGGAGACAACTGCTAAAACACGTCCGAAATTATCGGGAAAGGTATCAAAAGACGCGTTTTGACCTCGGTAACCATATTCCGGAAGCGAATTTTCGAGGTTTTGTTTCAGTGAAGAGATATTTGCAATCAAAGTTGAAAATTTTCTGTCATTTTCATGTGGTTGTTGTAATCACAGATTAGGGAGGACCAAAAAGTGTGTTCTGCGCAGAAATACTGTGGACCGCGTAGCCGGTGTTGGACCGGCTAAGGGTTATTTTTTTTAAGCGCGGCCGAAGGCCGCCTACGCAGAAAGGTGTTCTGCACATAAATACCTTGGATCAAGCCCCCTATTTGGGATCAGACCTGGCTCATTTTTGGTTTTTTGCGAATAACTTTTCACTGAAACAAAAAATTGAAAATCCGCTTTCGGATTGTTGATACCGAAGTCAAAACGCGTTGTTTGATACCTCTCCCGATACTTTTGGACGTGTTTTAGCAGTTGTCTCCTAAAGGAAACAATTACCGAAAAAAACATTAAAATTATTTGGCGGCAACAAGTTGAGTGCACAAATTTTACTAAAAGGGAAGTATTTGCATAGTTTTATTGAAATTACAGATTTTCTGCTTATAATTTTGTAAATTTTCAGAATGGCGACTACCAGTGCAGCAGCAAAGAGGCAGCGGGCTTCAGTGGACCAGCTAAATGCAATGGTCGACCTGTTGGCGGAGAACCCGGGAATGGCGTCCGGGAAATTTCAACGGATGCACGGAAGGTGGTGTTGCATAAAACTTTACGGTACATAAAATCTGCAAACGACAGCCATGTAATTAATATGTGCATATACGCATATTGAATTCAATATTTAGTCTTACCTGGTTTTTGGTGATATGCATGTTATTCTCTGCCCCTTTAAAGTAGTTTGCAACCGGTCCACGATTCCTGAGACGGTATCGGAGCCGACGCGATATAATTTCCGGAACTGGGAGGATGGCAGGTCAAATGGGTCATCCACTCCTCTTAGCATACGTCTATTCACAATCGGCACTTCTCTTGTCGCCGTATTTTGCACTAAATTACATGCAAAAAACTCAAAACTAATGTTTTCACTTTTTCCACACGCTAAAACATTTGCAAATATATTAACGCTATTGTTAACACCTCGAAAATAATTCGCGACAGCTAGCCACACAAAAAGTGTTAGCTGGTTAAAAGTTAGTGAATAGGGAAAAGCGTTAAAAATGGTGCTAAGCGAAGTTAACGCTAACACCTGAAATAGTCACATAATTGACCTACGGGCAAGTGTGGTTCGATTTTGCAAACGGTTTGTCTTTTCCTTCCCCCATTATTGTCAATGGCCGTCTAATAAAATAAATAATGTAGAGATGTAAAATAACACTCTACAAGTCACTCATCGCACCCGTCCTGCTATATGGTGCAGAAGCGTGGACACTAACAACATCTGATGAGGCGGCTCTGGGAGTATTCGAGAGAAAGGTTCTTCGAAAGATTTGTGGGCCTCTACGCGTTGGCGACGGCGAGTACCGAAGAAGATTTAATGATGAGCTGTATGAACTTTACGCAGTCGCCGACATAGTTCAGCGAATTAAAACACAGCGGCTTCGCTGGCTAGGCCACGTAGTGCGAATGAGCGAAGATGCTCCAGCCCAGAAGGTATTCTTATCGGCACCCGCCGGTGGAAGCAGAGGAAGAGGGAGACCACCACTCCGATGGAAGGACCAAGTGGAGACCGATTTGCGATCCCGCGGTGTTTCCAATTGGCGCCAGTTGGCGCAACGAAGAAACGACTGGCGAGCTATGTTGGACGGTCAAAATCGCCCAGGCGGTTAGATGACCATTTAAAGAAAGAAGAAGAGATGTAAAATTAATTTATAATTATATATGAGTCGATACATTTCAAAGTCGCTTAAGTCCACTATAAGACAATTTTGGAAAACTGCGATTTTTTATTTTCTTGAAATATACTTTATGTAAGTTTCGCGAAGCTCTATAAACGTTTATACAAGGTGGCGCAAAAGTAAGCTTCCGATGTTCAGCATATCGGTTGTGGCACGTGCAGTGTGTGCTGTTGCACCGTCTTGCTCGAACCACATGTTTTCCAATCCCAATTCATCAAGTTGCGGCAAAAAGAACTCGTTGATCATTGCTCTGTAGCGCTCACCATTCACAGTAACCGTTTGGCCCCGACCGATTATTGGTCAAATAAATAGTCAGCAATATTCCGCGTTCTGGGGCAGTGTAGCGCAACATTGTTTATTAACGTGCATTTCGCATGTGTTTACTACACAAATGTCAAAACAGAACTGACTTTAGGGGCCAATCGCAAAATTTATAGCATTTTCTGATAGGAGGATTACTTTTGCGCCACCCTGTATAAGAAAGCGTAAGAGCATTTTGTGAAGAAAAAATAATGGAAAATTAAGCCATTTTAAAATAAAAACAGTTTTAACGTTGGACTTATGCAACTTTGAAATACACCACATGGACTTAATTAGTTTTGAAAAAAAATATATGTGGACTTAAGCATCTTTGAAATGCGATGTATCACTTGCAAGGTAGCGGATTTGACACAGCCTTTTCTCCACATGATTTTTTAGGGCCCCGAAAATGTTATACTTTCTTTAATATGGCGCAGAATGAAATTGTCCTACGCTATTTTGCTCAGGAAGCTGTAAAATTTTTTATGGAAGTAGTAAATGTCCCGCGATCGCAGGGTTTTGCACTTGTATTTTGATTTTTTCCATGATTGCACTTCGGTTTTTGTGGGAGCCCTTTTGGCGAATACCTAAAGGCATGAATGCGGCCGTAAAGACAAAAACAACATGAGTGATACACTCAGTAGATCCCTTAACAATAATAGCAATTACTAATAAAATACTTACAGTTTCGCCATATTTTTTTGTTATTTTATATCTTTTATTAATATTCTCTTTTTTTTTTGCTTTGTCCGGTGACAAAACGACTTTGATATGTATCGACTCATATAATACTGTGGCGATTATTCTCAAGCATGTACCATCCCTAACTCAATAACACTCCCACCACTAGTTGACACAACCGAGATAACGATGGCTATGCTTATGCATGCAAGCGTATAACTAGGAAGAGGAAGAGAGATGGCGCGAGTGTTTGCGAATACGATGCAAAGAGGAGATGCCAAGAAATAACACCGACCCTTCCAGAACACGAAAAGCGAACAACCAAGAAAGTTCTCGGTGCGTAGGCAAGCACCCTGTTGGACTATATAAGGCGGTGACCAAGCAAGGCAGGTTGATTAGTTTATTTTCAAGCGTTCAATAGTGAACTACTGCGAAGTTACCAACCTCTTAAATTTGTATTGCGTTTATTACTAGCAAATAAAACTAGCTATTAGTTACATTATCTGTGCGTGTGTTCATTCGACTTTATAGTGATCGAACCCAGGATTGATAATCAAGGAATCATCGAATTCGTCACAATTGGTGTCAGAAGCGGTATTGTTGAATAAATACCAGTGAATTTAAGGATAACAAGGACATGGCGAAGCTAAATGAATTAAAGATTCAGCAACTCAAAAATGAGTTGGAATAACGGGGACTGAACACTACAGGCAATAAATCAGAGTTCCAGTCACGATTGCGAGAGGCTATGGAAGGAATCGACGTTGATGATCATGTTTTTCATCTTGTGGAGGAGGCACCGACAAAAATGGAAGAAAAAAAGTAGTCTCCGAATCCAGTAGCAACCGTCGACACAAACATGATATTGGCTGTATTAACTCAGATGTCGACTAAAATGGAAGAACAGAAAACTTACATGGCATCTCAGCTCGAAGAACAGAAAATTTGCATGGCATCTCAGCTCGAAGAACAGAAGACACATATGACATCTCAGATTTCAGCTCAACTAGATGAAACGAAGGCATACATGAGATCTCAAATCGAAGAACAGAAGGCATATATCTCATCGCAGTTGGAAGAACAGGAATCAAAGGTGTCATTGAAACTAGAAGTGCAAGATGCAAAAATTGCACAATTGCAGGATAAAATCGATGCTGAGGTAGATGCATTGAGAGGTCGTATCCAGGAATTGCAACTAAATCGTCCATCTGCTTTAGCGAATACGCCCAAGGTAAAATCACCTTCCTTTGATGGTTCTGTTCCATTCCAGGTATTTAAGCTGCAATTTGAGAAGACGGCTGTGGTGAATAATTGGTGCACTGAAGATAAAGTTGCAGCACTATTCGTGGCATTGAAGGGACCTGCAGCAGAAATCTTACAGACTATTCCCGAGTCCGAAAGAAACAGTTATGATGCATTGATGGGTGCGGTTGAGAGACGCTATGGTAGCGAACATCGAAAGCAGATATACCAAATAGAGCTACAGAATCGATCCCAGAAACCTAATGAGACTTTGCAGGAATTTGCATCGGACATCGAGAGGTTGGCCCATCTAGCAAATGCGGACGCACCCGTGGAGTACACTGAGAGGGTAAAAATCCAAAGTTTTATAAATGGAATACGCGATGTAGAGACGAAGCGGGCCACATATGCAAACCCCAAACGGGCATTCTCTGAAACGGTATCACATTCTCTAACGCAGGAAACAGCCTCGCTATTAAGTAAACCTGCATACAAGGCTCATCGTGTAGAAGTGGAAACTCCGGCTTGGGTAGACAAAATTTTGGAAGCGTTGAACGGAGTACAGAAAAAAAGTGATGGTGCCATTAAATGCTTTAAGTGCGGAAAACTAGGTCATATAGCACGTTATTGCGGCACTGGCGCCAGTAACCCCAGCAATTCAGGTGGACGAAAACACAAAGCTGAAGAAGATGAGCAAATTTCCCAACCAAATCAGTCGTTAAACTAAATCGAGCCAGCCGAAAGGGGCGTGGACTGGCTCCCGCAACTGAATGCCCCATAATCTCTGTCTCATAGTCCAATTACCCACCGACGCACGTACGCAGTACGTGTCAGCTGACACGACCTGTCTTATGAGAGTGCCATGTAAACGAACACTCACCGACGTTCAATTTTTCCGTATACGTAGTACGTAGCGTAGAAATCAAAGAAATTTTGATTTTTTCCGTAAGAACGTGTCAGCTGATTGCTCGCTCATATGACAGTGTTGCCTATTCATACGTGTGTATGCTGGTTATGGATCGTTTGCAGTTGCTTTACAAAAAAACCTCAAAATATCTTTTAAATTTTCGTAATAATGTTGAAATAACCTGAAATTACGATATTAAGTTGTTGCTTTTAAATAAATTGACTGGCTATAATTATTTAATATTTATTTTGGACACTCATAAAATGAAAAATAATTGTTTCAAAAGTACACGTTTGTGTTAGCATGCATGAAAACTGATCAATGGCAACATTGTATTGAATGTAAGCAACAGAAAATGGCTGATTTCTCCGATGGCGCCACGGGCACAAGATTCCCTCAAACGTACGTACGTACGGGATACGTAGACGTACGTTACACACGTCGGTGGGTAACTGGACTATCACAGATCGGAAGGAAAGCCAGTAATGTTAGTGTTGTTGCATATGTGGATGGAAAAGAGCACTTACTAACTGTGGATACAGGCGCATCGCATTCCATAACTCGATCTGATTTAGTCAACAAGGAGGTGAGACCATTGCATGGAGCAAAGTTACGTACGGCCACTGGTGAGGACACCCATGTCCTAGGAGAAGTAACATGTGAAATCGCAATTGGGAACGTGGCCGTTCTACACAGTTTTATAGTAGCAGATATTGTTGACGAAATCATAGTTGGTGTGGACTTCTTAAGCGAGCAAGGCATCAAGATCGACATGCAAAACAGGATTATGAATTACCAGAACATGGATGTGCCATTAAATTTTGGTTACGAAAACAAATACATTAGTAAGCGAGTGCTTGTGTAGGAGAGCCAACAAATTCCACCGAAGTCGGAAGCAATCATATGGGCAAAGATTGATGGAGATTATGGGATAAATAAGTTGTGGGTTATCGAGGCAGCAAACAAATCAAGGACGAACATATTAGTAGGAAAAACCCTGGCCATGACAAAACAAGATGGACGTGTACCGGTAAGAGCACTTAATGAGTTCAAATCGCCGATTAAACTTTCCAAAGGAGCAATATTGGGACAATGCCAAGAGGTCGAGATGATATCACGTCGTGGACGGCAGGCCTCGTAAAAGATCAACAGAAGAAGGCAAAGGAACTTCTATCAAAGTACTCGAGCATATTTGACAAGGATGGTTCTAAACCAGGTCGGACCAAAGTTGTGAAGCATCAAATTGATACTGGTGATGCAAGGCCCATCCGCCAAGCTCCTCGTAGTATTCCATTGGCCAAACGCCAAGTAGTAAGAGAAATTATACAGGAAATGAGTGACAGCGGCGTGATCGAACCATCAGCTAGTCCATGGAGCTCACCGGTAGTACTAGCGAAAAAGAAGGATGGAATAATGAGGTTCTGTGTGGATTACCGGAAATTGAACGACGTAACGAAGAAGGCCAGTTATCCATTGCCAAGAATCGACGATACTCTGGACTCGTTATCTGGCATGAAATGGTTTTCCACACTGGATTTGAAAAGCGGCTACTGGCAAGTGGAGGTAAAGGATGAAGATAAAGAGAAGACGGCTTTCAGCGTTTGAGAAGGGCTTTGGCAATTTACGGTAATGCCCTTCGGGCTATGCAATGCTTCAGCTACTTTTGAGAGACTCATGGACCAGATATCAAAAGGATTGCACTGGCAAACATGTTTGGTGTACCTCGACGACATCATCGTGCTGGGAAAAAGCTTTGAGGAACACCTAAAGAACTTGGAGGAAGTTTTCCAAAGAATAGCTGGTGCTGGGCTGAAACTAAGTTCCAAGAAGTGTTCCTTGTTTAAATGGGAAGTAAGTTATTTGGGTCACAAGGTAACTACGGAGGGAATCTGCACTGCTAAGGAAAAGATCGAAGCCGTAAAGGATTGGCCAAGACCGAGAAATTTGCATGAGTTACGGAGCTTCCTCGGATTTGTACCAAATTTTGCCAGCGTAGCTAGTAGTCTCCATGACCTTACAAGGAAGAATATGAGTTTTGAATGGAAGAAGGAACAGGAGGTGGCTTTTCAAACATTGAAGGAACGACTATGCACTGCCCCGATGTTGGCATATCCGATTCCAGGTTCAAAGTTTATTCTGGAGAGATGCGAGTGGTTATGCTATAGGAGGTGTTTTGTCCCAAATTGTTGATGGACAGGAGAAGGCCTGAAAGGAACTATTGTGTAACCCGGAGAGAACTGTTGGCATTGGTAGAGTGCGTTAAGCATTTCCACAAGTATCTCTATGGGCAGCGATTCCATGTCAGGACAGACCACGCAGCGTTGAAATGGCTCTTACAGTTCCGTAATCCTGAAGGTCAATTGGCACGGTGGATAGAGCGACTGCAAAATTATGACTTTTCCATAGAGCATCGCAAAGGTAGCACCCACGGAAATGCTGATGCAATGTCACGAAGACCATGTAACTTGGAATGCAAGCATTGTTCCAAAGCTGAGGCCAAGGAAGACATTATAGATGTGCGGCTCATGACTATAACATCTACGGACGAATGGGACATGGATCAATTAAGGAGATTTCACGTGTAATGCAAGGAATCGAACGAAACGAGCGACCATCAAGAGAGGAGATGTCAGCAGAAAGTCCTGTTGCCAAGTCATATTGGGCACAGTGGAATAGTTTGCAATTAGAATCCGGTTGTTTGCATCGAATATGGGAGAGTGAGGATGTTCAATGTGTTCGAAAGCTGATAGTCGTCCCAAGGAAGAAAATCCCTGATGTACTCAATGAATTACATAACGGTCCAAGCGGAGGTCATCTTTGAGTCACCAAGACCTTGGAGAAAGTCAAGCAAAGATTCTATTGGGTTGGTTGCCGTCAATCGGTTGCGGAGTGGATTGCCAACTGTGAAGTATGCATCAAAGCTAAATGACCGAAATCAAGGAGCCATGGCCAAATGAAACAGTATAACTCAGGTGCGCCATTTGAGAGGATAGCCATGGATGTAGCTCGTCCATTTCCTACTAGCAAACTCGGAAACAAATATGTCCTGGTAGTTATGGACTATTTCAGCAAGTGGCCAGAAGTGTACCCTATTCCAAATCAAGAGGCAGAAACCATAGCAGAAGTGTTTACTAACAATTGGGTAGCTAGGTTTGGTGCACCGATGGAGATACATTCTGACCAAGGCAGAAATTTCGAATCAGCTGTGTTCCAGGAAATGTGCAAGACATTGGGCATTCGGAAAACTCGAACAACTGCACTACATCCTCAGTCAGATGGCATGGTGGAACGATTCAATAGAACTTTGGAAGAGCACCTGAGGAAAGTAGTGGATAAGTTCCAGAAGGATTGCGATACTCACATCTCCTTATTCCTAATGGCATATCGCTCTGCAGTACATGAAACACCTGGTCAGACTCCTGCAAAGGTAATTTTCGGGAATGATCTTCGATTGCCAACTGACTTGAAGTTTGGGATAAACGCTGATGCAGGAGTAAATGCTCGGAAATCTACTAGCGTATTGGAAGAAAAATGAGAGAAATTCACGACCTTGTGAGACAACGAACTAAGATCATGAGCGATAAGATGAAGGCCAGGTACGACAAAGCAATAAATTCGGAAGGTTTTATAGAAGGAGAGTTAGTGCTGCTATACAACCCACAGCGTAAGAAAGGTTTGTCCCCAAAACTACAATGTAACTGGGAAGGCCCATACAAAGTCATAAAACGGATCAACGATGTGGTATATCGCATACAAACTATGGGAAGGCCAAGGAATAAGATGAAGGTGGTCCATTTGGAAAGGCTAGCTGCATTTGGTTCCGGTGGAGGGCAGTGTGGCGATTATTCTCAAGCATGTACCATCCCTAACTCAATAACAATCCCACCACTAGTTAACACAACCGAGATAACGATGGCTACGCTTTGCATGCAAGCGTATAACTAGGAAGAGGAAGAGAGATGGCGCGAGTGTTTGCGAATACGATGCAACGAGGAGATGCCAATAAATAACACCGACCCTTCCAGAACACGAAAAGCGAACAACCAAGAAAGTTCTCGGTGCGTAGGCAAGCACCCTGTTGGACTATATAAGGCGGTGACCAAGCAAGGCAGGTTGATCAGTTTATTTTCAAGCGTTCAATAGTGAACTACTGCGAAGTTACCAACCTCTTAAATTTGGATTGCGTTTATTACTAGTAAATAAAACTAGCTATTAGTTACATTATCTGTGCGTGTGTTTATTCAACTTTATAGTGATCGAACCCAGGATTGATAATCAAGGAATCATCGAATTAGTTACAATACCTATTAATTTAAATATACACTGCAACACAAATTTTTTCTTAACTTTTTTGGAAATTTACAAGGATTTAAAATTCACCTGAGGGTCCTCAACTACCAGGAGTGTTTCTATTGCATAAAACTGATGTTCACTGTCATCGCTCAGAGCATTTTTATCATTAAGAAGTATTTTTGATACTAGTCATAGAACTATAAACATAATTTTATAATATGTGCAATAAATGCCATTTTTTTCTTAAATTACTCTAAGGGTCATAAAGGCCGGTTAAGCCTAATCGGCGATTAATTTGACAGCTAATTGTACAAAATACGTCAATTAAACTCCGTTTAGCAGTTACCGTATTTTATGAAAGCGGCCCTAAGTTTTTTTGGTACTGCAATGCAACCATAAGTCCAAGAAATTACATAGTACAGCATCTTATTTTGCGAATCGGAGTGGAAGGCAGTGGATGAATGTACTCTGAGAGAGTGGAATGAAGGAAATCGCGTTCAGAGTTGCTTTAAAGTAAAAACTACAACTAAAAACTTCAATTTAAACTGAAATTTACATTCTGCAGGAACTGATAACGTGTTATAACTGCTTTATATTCAATAATTTGGGTGTTTTAAGTCTTCACGTTCAATATTGCTGCATTTAAATTTCATTGTTTTATTATTGCATACAATTCACCCTGTGTGGTTTGTGTGTGTGTGCAGATTCGGAGTAAGTTGCGCTACTAGTAGACATATACTATGGATTGAGGGCAGCGGTTCTAACGTAACGAAAAAGAACCAAAACCTAAGAACTAAAATTGTAATCTTGAAAACAAATTGAAATTATAAAAACTCAAAGTTTAATCGAGTGTAATTAGTTTAAATATATAGTTAAAAAGGGAAATTTATTAAAAACTGAAGTGTCCGTTTATATTTGACTCAAGCGTGAGTGTCAAGCGCAACAGGTGGACGGCACCGCGAACATTATAATTTATATGGCGACCGTGCGCTGGTCTGCAATGGCGGCCATTCGCGCCAAATACAAAAAGAGCTCAGGCTCTAGGGTTTTGAAAACCTGTAGTGGAAAAACATTTTTTTAATAAATATAGTGATATGAATTCGCCCTTATTTTTTTTTTTTAAATTTCTATGTGCGCCCACGCACCAACGTATACATACGAGTATCTAACAAAAATTACAAAATCTAAACAAAAAAAAAATATATAAAATAACAAAATCCATACAAAAAAAATATATAAAACAACAAAATCTATACAAAAAAAAATATATACAAAATCACAAAATCGATAAAAAAAATTATAAAAAGGCAAAATCTACAACAACAACAAAAATAAATGTGCCTTAACGCACAATAAAATATTACAAATCTACAAAAACTACAAAGTCCACAAAAAAAAAGATTTTTAATTAAAAAAACCTACAAAAAAAATCAAAATTACACAAAATATCAGAGACATAACAGTTATAAGTTTTATCGAATAAACGTTGCTTCATAACAATTATTAGATGAAGAAAAAAATTTATTTTTCAAATAAGAGTTACGCGTCAACGTTTATTTTATTTGTTGGAGATAATGATTCAATAACTACAAAGTTAGCTCTCTAGCTGACGTTTACTTTTGACACTTCCATTTCCTGGGTTTCTATTGCGAACGAAAAAAAGTAGGAGTATTTTTTTCATTTGTCTAGGAAATGGTAGTTGAAAAATCAAAAAAGTAGGAAATTAGTAGTAATACATTTTGTAAAGTCAACAAAATACAACATCAAAACATGTCATCCCATACTATCATTGTATAAATCGTTGTAAATTTTCTCTATAATCAATTAAAAAACAATAAATAACGGAAAACAAGATTAAAAGTTCGATTTCGGCTCATTCGGTGTACATGGACATCAAAATATTGTGGTTTCGGTGTAAGCATGATACCAGAGATTCTCGTCAAACTTAGAACCTTCAATGGCTAATAAGTAAACATATCAACTCAAACTCTGAATAATCGCACATTCGTGCTTCTGACTATAGGGCTATGCTTTTTTTAATTATAATGACAAATTGACTAGATGCATATTTGTTGGAAACCTTTCAGGGCATAAAGACAAACGGACATGGTCTAGCAAACTGATAAGTTTCAATAAGATAGGATTGGTTCCTATTATTCATGTACGCCTAAAACAAAAGTTGACTTACAACTGTTGCTTTATACTTAAGTTAAGCCAGAACTGATTTTCAAACCCAGAGAATAGTAGTTAAGTTTTGTTAAAAACAAGACTTCGAATCACATAAGGATCAGTTTTGAAGTCACGATTGACCTAAGTAAGTATATAAGTATGCAGGGACAACATTTTAAGACAGCCATTGCTACGTACCGGAATGTCCCGAGTTTTGAACGCCCACGACTACACTTTCTTCTTCTTTAAATGGTCATCTAACCGCCCCGGCGATTTTGACCGTCCAACATATCTTGCCAGTCGTTTCTTCGTTGCGCCAACTGGCGCCAATTGGAAACATCACGGGATCGCAAATCGGTCTCCACTTGGTCCTTCCATCGGAGTGGTGGTCTCCCTCTCCCTCTGCTTCCACCGGCGGGTGCGGATTAGAATACCTTCTGGGCTGGAGCATCTTCGCTCATTCGCACTACGTGGCCTAGCCAGCGAAGCCGCTGTGTTTTAATTCGCTGAACTATGTCGGCGTCTGCGTAAAGTTCATACAGCTCATCATTAAATCTTCTTCGGTGCTCGCCGTCGCCAACGCGTAGAGGTCCACAAATCTTTCGAAGAACGTTTCTCTCGAATACTCCCAGAGCCGCCTCATCAGATGTTGTTAGTGTCCACGCTTCTGCACCATATAGCAGGACGGGTGCGATGAGTGACTTGTAGAGTTTTATTTTCGTTCGTCGAGAGAGGACTTTACTTTTCAATTGCCTACTCAGTCCGAAGTAGCATTTGTTTGCAAGAGTAATTCTTCGTCGGATTTCTAGGCTAACATTATTGTTGGTGTTAATGCTGGTTCCCAGGTAAACGAAGTCCTTTACTATTTCGAAATTATTGCTGCCAACAGTGGCTTGGTTGCCAAGGCGCGAATGCGCTGACTCTTTGCATGATGACAGAAGGTACTTCGTTTTGCCCTCGTTCACCACCAATCCCATTTTCTCCGCTTCTTTTTCTAATTTAGAGTAAACAGAAGTTACGGCGCGGTTGTTAAGGCCAATGATATCAGTATCGTCAGCATATGCCAACAGTTCCACGCTTTTATAAAACGACTACACTCCCAAAAGTCGATCTAAATAATAGTGCAAATTAATCTATTTTCTGAAACCAACATATTTAAAATTTTGTATAATATTACATTTTTAACTACTATTTCACATAATTTCGATAAAAGGCAACCCAGAATGTAAATGACAGTTTTTCAGGCAGCAAGATGGCGGAAATTGTCAAAATATGTCACTAGAGAGCTAACCTTGTAGTTATTGAATCATGGTTGGGGATAAGAGTTATTTGTCAACGTTTATTTTATTTTTTGGAAATAATAGTTATTTGTCAACGTTTATTTTTTACGTTGCTGGATAACTGTTATGGATGAGAAATATTTTTTTTCGTTGCCAAAAAAAATTTGAATTTGAAATAAATTTTGTTTCTGGATGATGAATATTAGATTTCACACACACTCCTCGTTGCACTTGCTCATACATTTCTTGCTGCACCTGTTTCGTTGCTTCCATTTATCACAACGTGGTAGAAGATCTGGATGCGTGATTGCGGAGGGCAACTATGTTGCCTGGTGGATCTTTGTGCATAATCCTGCTGGTGGATATGATCATGTTTCGAGCACCGGCGAAGTCGATCTTATGAGGAAGTCTCATCGTAGAAACTGAACTTGGCGAGTTTAGGGCCAAACACACCCTCTTTACCACCAATGGTGTTCAGTTAAGTCGGAAAAACACACAGCGATATCTACCACATTGTGATAGATGCGTCAAAGTTTTAGTTGTTCGAATGCAATACAAAGCAAGATTAGTACCCGTCTCTGTACGACAAAATAAGTGCAGCAAAATATGAGTGAGCAGTGCGAGCATATAGCGGCGGCTGCTGTGGTGTGGCGGTAGTGTTGCTGGTTTGAAATTTTTTATTTTTTTTTCAAGAACGTGGTCGCCCCTTGGAAGCGGTTTGGCAAACTCTCCGAGTGTATTTCTGCCAATTTGTAGTAAAATATAGAAGCAGCCACAAATTGATAGCGGAACTCATCCGTAAAATCTTTACTTACTTTTAATTTAGTGAGAGCATATCTCGAAAGCACTTCGTACCACATGAGAAGACGTTATGGATACTGGCGATTTCGAAGAAAAAACTGGCACGATGATGAAGAGTGCCGCGTTGCAACGCAAAGGGATGCTGACTACAGGGCCACGCTAAGAGCGAATGCAAAGAGGAGCGTGTGTGAATTAAGGCTGGGTCGCGGCGCCAATTTTTTTGGCGTTGATACCTTGAAGCCAGCGCCATAGCCGGTATCAGCGCAGCGCGTTAACGCAATTTCGTTAAGTGCTTTTTTGGAGCAATGATACCATATTGCTAGGGGCGCACTTTATGAGACATCACCGAAAACTAATACAAAGCGTTTGGAGGGGGTATCTAGAGACACGTATTCATGCCAGGATAAAGAATCCAAAGGCGGCGTCTAACTTTTTTTACCGGTTCAAAAATAATGAGCAAAAATAGTTTGCTCCGGTAATAATCGAGTACTGAACGAAAACGGTCCGATGGGGTATCTACACCCACGTATCCATGCCTTGATGAAGAATCCGAAGGCGGAGTGCAACTTTTTTTACCCGTTTAAAAGTAATGAACAAAAGGCAAATTATTCAACCTTTTTTGTGAATAACTTTTAAATTGTTTCAAATCTTAATTTTCCGCACTCGGATTGTGATTCCTGAAACCGAAACGCGTCTTTGGGTATCCCTCTCAACAGTTTTGGTAGCGCCTTGGTAGTTGTAGCGCGGATGTTGGCGTCACTGGCGCTGATACCATTATTTGTAATACAATAACGCCAGCAGCGCCAGAAACACCATCAACTCAATGGCGCCACTTCAGTGTAGCGAGATCAGAGCAAAACATAAACTCAATGGCGACGGCAGCGCCAGAAACACCTTAAACTCAAAAGCAACAGTAGCGCCACTCCAGTAAAGCGGTGTTTTGTAGTAGTTTAGTGTTTCTGGCGCTACTGGCGTCATGGCGTTACGGAATCACAAATAAAGGTATTAGCGCAAGTGACGCCAACACCGGTATCAGCGCAATTCCGTGAAGCCGCGCACCGTTACACACCCTTAGTGTGAATACTACTATTGATCATCTTGAAACTATTATGAAGGAAATCAAATTTTTTCAAATTCAAATTTTTTTGCCAACGAAAAAAAATATTTCGCATCCATAACAGTTATCCAGCAACGTAAAAAATAAACGTTGGCAAATAACTATTTTTCCAAAAATTAAAATAAACGTTGACAAATAGCTCTTATCCCCAAAAAATAAAATAAACGTTGACAAATAACTCTTATAACGCAACGTTTTGAATAAATTGAAGAATTCAATCAACGTTTTTGAAATTTGAAATAACAGTTATTTTTTATCTCTGCAAAATATATTTACGAAACTGAAATTTACAAGCATTAAATGCAAAATAAAAAACGTTTCGATCGAAATGAACATTGAATATACAACTACAAAAACTACAATACAAATATTCTAAACAATTATAATAAAATTGAACTGAACTCAAAACCAAAATTCATTTTTCAATTCAAAACTGTTGACACAGTAGTGAAACTGTACCAAAGACATTGTCCGAAGGAAAACGGTAAACGGTATGCAGCATAGAAACCGTAAAATGTTATACGTTATCACGCCACCTAGCCCATTGTAAAGGTCTAGGTAGGGTTGTACAATGACCTAGCCATACAAAAATACAAATATATCTGGGTATTCAGCATTGCGGCATACGGCGATGGTAACTGCTAGAAAAATTGGCAGTTTGGAGAAAAAGGCAGCGAAGCAACAACTCAGCAGTACACGGTTTATATATATTGGTAGCAATAACAACAGCATGTAACGGGTATGGCGTACAGTATACACAAATATTCTTTCTTGGTCTTTGCAAACATTTCAATTTGAAATTAGAGTAGTTTAAAATACAAGTAAAAACTCTTTTGTAGTTATTCTTAACACCTCATATATGCATATTTTATATAATACCGCCACTGTAATAAAATTTTTTTTTTGAAAATAAATATAAAAAAAAAAAAAAATTCGAAACGTACATAATAATAATAGCCGTGCTTTTTTTCATCCGCATCTGCGTTTGCGCTTAATATTTGTATGGACTGCTAAGCGCACAACTTTATCTGCAACTATGAAATAGTACAAATATTGAGCGCAAACGCAGATGCGGATAAAAAAAAACACGGCTAATAACATTATATTATATAAGGTTCAGAGTCAGTCACTTTTGGAATTGTTGGAATACTTTTCTCCGTAAATTTAAATTTATGCATTGAAATAACAAAACTATTCTGTTATTGTATTAAAATATTCTATATTGTGAAATATTCAAAATTGCTCAATTTTCTTTCAATTATCAAACTTTTCTTTCTCTCTGCCCAACTCTGACCTACAAATTAAGTTTTCCTCCATTTGATAGCATTTTGCATATACGGTGAGTGCGGTGCGTCCGTAAAATACGGAATTTTAATAACTCATACGGTGCGTCCGTAAAATACGGAAATTTATAACAAATTCGGTGCGTCCGTAAAATACGAAAATTAATCACACATTTTTATAAGAGTTTTTTTTTTCAATAATACGGTGCGTCCGTAATTAACAAACATGAAATTTTTTGAAAAAGCGGTGCGCCCGTGAATACCTAAATAATTTTTACCAGCTAATAACATTTAATCGTGCAGTTTCTTATTCTACAATTTTCTTAAAATATTCCACTATATTTTATATATTTTTTTAATTATTCGCAGTTTAGACTAAATTGTTTGCATTTTCTTGTATGTACATGTCCGATTTCGAAAGTTCAGGTGATTCTTCTACTGACACGGTTCAAAGTTGTCCTAATAGAATATCACTGAATAAAGATTCCAGAGGATTCGGAGATTCACCTACTGCAAACCAAACTTCAACTTTGTATAATTAAAACTCAAATCTTAACGATTTAACTAGTGCCCAACTTTTACTTCTTCTAATATTAATTCAGATCTTAACGATCAAAATATGGCGACATTAGAACAAAACAAATCTTTCATTAGCACGTGTGCTACTAATATTAGAGAAAATTACAGCCGTGATCCTCTAGCACTTAAATCCTTTATCGATAAAATTACGTTAATTGAAGAGGTAACAGATGCGAATTTAAATGGCACGTTCATAGCATTTTTTAAATCAAACCTTGAGGGTAAAGCGCGTGAAGCAATTCCAACCGAGGTAAATTCCGTTAGCCAAATTATAGCCGCGTTACGTAACAGAATTAAACCCGACAATTCGAAAAATGTCGCGACAAAAATCGCGTCTTTACATGTAGTACATAATAATTATTCGGAATTTGCTAAACGGGTTGAAGAGCTATCAGACTCATTAGAGCGTTCCCTGATCATTGAAGGTATGACGCAAGCGAAAGCCCATGAAATGGCATTTGAACAAACTGTAAGTGTATGCAGGCTGAATATTCGTTTAGAGTTGGTGAAATATATTTTGGCATCGACTAACTTCAGTGATTCAAAGGACTTTGTTGCAAAAATGATAGTTGAACGTAATAATGAGGTTAAAGAGCGTCAAGTGTTAGCGTTTCAGTCGAGTGTAAATAGGCAAAATAGTTTTCGAGGAGGGTTTAGAGGCAATAATTTTGGAAATCGGTACAACAATAACAGTCATTTTAATAGCAACTACAATAGATACAACAATAATTATGGAAACAGTTATAGGTATAACAACAACAATAGAGAAGGAACCAATTTTAGTAACAATAACAATTCGAGTAACAATAATTCCAGCAATCGGTCTAGTAATAGGGCAAACAACGCTAACAGACTTGGAAATTCGAGCAATACTGCTAATGTGCGTGCTTTAAACTTTTCTAAAAAAATCCGTCTATTGTTTGAGTCTAAACTATTTCGATTACATTGAATTAAAATGTAGTGATTCGTACAAGTCATGTACTTTTCTAGTAGACTCTCAAGCTGACATCTCTCTAATTAAATTTTCAAGTTTAACAGACACAGTTCAAATTAACGGTACAGATATTATAAACATAACAGGTGTAACAACAGATACGGTTTCAACTTTAGGTACAGGAAATACTAATTTAATAGCTTCAATTTTGTTCATTCTGCATAAATCACATGTAGTTAACGATGACTTCAACATACCTTCAGACGGCATACTCGGCAAAGATTTTCTAAAAACATATAAGTGCATAATTTCCTATGTACTATTAGCATTGGTACAAAAGATCATAGTATTAAAATTTTCCACGTCACGACTACCGACACTTTAGTAATGCGAAGTTTATCGTTTATTTAATTTGAAAAAATCTAAAAGGCCTGTTTTTGTAGATGCTCAAGAAATTTGTAGTGGTGTTTTCACGGCAAAGTGCATTGTTGACACAAATAACCCAATGTTAAAGGTTTTAAATATAACCGATGAAGTGAAATATGTCAACAATTGCAATATAGTCACTAAAGATATCACCAATTACAATGTCTACAAAATTAACGAAGTTCCAGAAAATTCAAAACGCTTGGAAGAATTAAAAAGTATAATTTGTGAAAACAAATGCCGAACTATGCTCAATGCCAATTGCTTGATTTATGCTTAAAATATGCCGATGTATTTGCTTTAAACAATGACCGTATGACTATGAATAACTTTTACGAACAGAAACTTAGATTGAATGACAAAACACCAGTTTACATAAAAAATTATCGTTTGCCTTTCTCACAACGACAAGAAATAAATAGCCAGGGGCCGAATTACGACATCCGTTCCGTGATCGTAAACCGTTTTTCAAGTCACGATAACTTTGAAACTGTCCAACTTTTTAAAAGAGTAATAATGCATAATTGAACCAACCGTTACTTCCAGCCAATTGCTCACGTACTCGTATGCCATCATTTCGCATGATGGGCTTAGAGTTATTTTGATTTAAAAATTTGCTTTCGATGACGGAACGTATAACGTAATTCGACCCCAGGTTGATAAATTATTGCGAAATGATTTAATAGAACCAAGTTTTTCTAATTACAATAGCCCACTAATTTTAGTACCAAAGAAAGATCCGACAGGGCAAAAGTCATATAGTATGTGCGTAGATTTCAGAGCAGTTAATAAAAAGCTCATCGCTGACAAATTTCCATTAGCACGCGTTGACGATATACTTGGTACAGCTAAATATTTCTCAACATTAGATATTTTTTCTGGTTTTCACCAAATTCCTCTTAATTCTAACTCTAGGGACGTAACATCTTTCAGCACTGATAAAGGACCTTTTCGTTGGAAAGTTTTGCCTTTTGGATTAAGGGCCGTTTACTCAATGTCTGATTAACTGTTTTATCAAGACTTTATCAGAGGTTGGTCCAAAAACTGATTATCGACGATGCGCTGATTATCTTCTGATAAAAGTTATCAAAGGATGGACCTATGATTATGTGCTTTGCAAAACAAAAAGTGACAGCTGAAAGTAAAAGTCTGATTTTGTGATAAATTGTTTTGCTAACAAGCTCAATAGAGTTTAAAAATATAATAATATCCATATAAAGAAATATCACAATGGAAACTTGTTCGCCGAAATGGTTCGTTTGAAATTGAACACAGAGCAGCTGTCACTTTTTATCCGTTCACAATGCAACTTTTGTGAAAAATAAATGTAGCACCCAACTCTTTTTCACGTATGGTGTCATTAGCATTTTCAGGCATCGCGAAACTTGCAGAATATTCAATTTAAAGCTGAATCCCAACAAATGCAATTTCCTTCTGTCTGAAGTAACCTTTTTAGGCCACAAATGTTCTTCGAAAGGTTTGCTGCCAGACGACTCCAAAATACATGCGATAAAGAAATATACAAAACCTAACGACAAAGACGCTGTTCATCTTTTTGTTGCTTTTGCAAATTACTACACACGATTTATACCCAATATCGCATCGCTGGCAGCACCTCTCAACCGTTTAAGTAGAAAAAATGTAGATTTTGTTTGGGACGAAGCGTGTGAAACAGCTTTTAATAAACTTAGATCTGCCCTAATGTCTCCTCTACTTTTACAATACCCTGATTTTAGTAAAGAATTTATAATAACAGTAGATGCTTCAAAGGTTGGATGTGGTGCTATATTAAGCCAAAAGCATGGATATTTTGACTTACCAATCTGCTTTGCTTCAAAACCTTTCAACAAAAACAGAAAAAACCTATTATAGAGCTTGAACTTTTAGCAATTTATTTCGCAATCAAACAATTTCGTCCGTACGTTTACGGCACACATTTCACTGTAAAATCTGAGCATCGACCGTTAGTTTATCTTTTTAATATGAAAGATCTATCATCAAAATTAACGAGAATGTGGTTAAAGCTATCTGAATATAACTTTACCATAGAATATGTTAAAAGGAAAAGCGAACGTTGTAGCTGACGCGCTCTCGCGAATAACGATAAACGAAATAAAAAATTCAACAAAACACATTTTAGCAGTAACAACAAGGTCAAAAACAAAACAGTTAACAGAAAGAATTAAATTTCTTGATTTCGCGAATGCTAACGAGATAACAAATTTAGATGAGTTACTTTTGAGGCTTGAAAAAAAGCCGATATTCACAATATTAAGCAATTAGCATGGCCAAAAAATTATATATTTAAATATTTTACAATTTTAAATTTAAAAGAAAGAGGTAACGAAATTTTAAATACTATACAAATATTATTAACAGACCCAGTAGAAACAATAACAGAAAACGACAAGAAACAGAAATTAATGACAATTTATCATGAAGACCCACTGTCAGGAGGACATTGCGGTACTAAAAAATTATAAGCAAAATTAAGAACAAAATACTATTGAAAAAACATGAGTTATGATATAGCAAAATTTAATAAAAAATTGTAATAAATGCCTTTTAAATAAAGTCAAACATAAAACGAAAAAAAATCTAGTTATTACACCTACACCTTGTAAACCGTTCGATATTTTAATAATAGATACAATAGGAAGGTTATCAGAATCCAAATACGGTAACAAGTTCACTATGATTTGTGATATAACTAAATATTTGGTAACTGTCGCTATACCGGATAAATCAGCTAAAACAGTAGCTCCAGCAATTTTTGAAACTTTTATTTTAACCTATGGAATAATGAAATCCATCAGATCCGATTTAGGAACAGAATTTAAAAATAAAGTATTTTCAAAATTAACTCAACTTTTAAAAATAAAACATGATTTTTCAACAGCTTACCACCATGAAACAGTAGGCACAGTTGAAAGAAATCATAGAGTTTCAATGAATATTTGAGAGCATATTCAAATGATACAAGTTCCGATTGAGATACTTATATTAAATATTTTACTTTTGTGCATAACACAACAACAAATATAGTTTTCGACAGTAAGTTTTCTCTATCGAGTTAGTTTTCGACAAAAAGGCTACTTTGCCTCATGAATTACAGAAAGGACAAATATATCCTATTTATAATGTAGAGAACTATAGTAAAGAAGTTAGATTTAGGATGCAAAAATCCCATGAAATGGCAGAACAATTAATTAATAAACATAAAACGAGAAATAGGACTTTATACGATAAAACGGCACGACCGGTAACTATTAAAGTAGATGATAAAGTTCTCATAGAGGTAGAACCTAGAGATAAGCATACAAATAAATATGAAGACCTTACTCTGTAAAGCAAATAAATGACGTAAATATTACGGTCCTTGATAAAATAAATAATAAAGAAAGAACTGTACACAAAAATAGAACACACAAAATAAACTAAAAAAATTTTTTTTATTAATTTAACATCAAAAACATATTAAAATATGCAAAGGGGTTTATAAAGCGGTAACTGCGCACAATCACTATAATTAAAAACCAACCAACCGTTCTCTTCGAGTGTTGTTTATTTTCTGTCTTTTCTTTGTTTCTTTTACAAAAATGGTCTTTGACAGTTCTTAACATGACAGTGCTTCCAATCAACATATACTTTAGTTTAGTACAATTATAGCTTGGTAATACTAATTAACCCTTTACACTACTACAACTCGGCCATCCTGAAAAATAGAATCCCCTGATTCTACATGAGTACAAAACATAATAAATACATATACACATTTTTTTTCTTTTGTTTTACATGGTGTTATACGAAATTTGCAAAAGTGTAAACATGCGGAGGTATCCATGTCATTTCCATATTTATAAATACAAATACTACATAAAATTTTATAGGTATTAACATTTAACTCGGCCATCCTGCTCAAATAGAATCCCCTGATTCTATGCTGAATAAGCGACAAATAAGTTGCATAAATATTTTAAAATATAATATTACATGGAGCAATTCTTATAAGTATAAACATATATATGCGTTTATGTTATATTACAAAGTTTCTTTTTCGTGTGTTATCCCCATGGAGCCATGGTTTGAGATTCGTTACTGACCAGACCCCTTTTACATATCTTGAATGGTCCCTTAAACTTTGGTATAAGCTTGCTAGATGCTCCTACTTGTGAGCTTGCATTGGAAATACATACGTAATCTCCTAGGCTGAACTCACGTGGTCTACTCTCTTTGGCGCCAGTGACGCCAACATCCGCGCTACAACTACCAAGGCGCTACCAAAACTGTTGAGAGGGATACCCAAAGACGCGTTTCGGTTTCAGGAATCACAATCCGAGTGCGGAAAATTAAGATTTGAAACAATTTAAAAGTTATTCCCAAAAAAAGGTTGAATAATTTGCCTTTTGTTCATTACTTTTAAACGGGTAAAAAAAGTTGCACTCCGCCTTCGGATTCTTCATCAAGGCATGGATACGTGGGTGTAGATACCCCATCGGACCGTTTTCGTTCAGTACTCGATTATTACCGGAGCAAACTATTTTTGCTCATTATTTTTGAACCGGTAAAAAAAGTTAGACGCCGCCTTTGGATTCTTTATCCTGGCATGAATACGTGTCTCTAGATACCCCTTCCAAACGCTTTGTATTAGTTTTCGGTGATGTCTCATAAAGTGCGCCCCTAGCAATATGGTATCATTGCTCCAAAAAAGCACTTGCATAAATATTTAAGTTGCATAAATATTTTAAAATATAATATTACATGGAGCAATTCTTATAAGTATAAACATATATATGCGTTTATGTTATATTACAAAGTTTCTTTTTCGTGTGTTATCCCCATGGAGCCATGGTTTGAGATTCGTTACTGACCAGACCCCTTTTACATATCTTGAATGGTCCCTTAAACTTTGGTATAAGCTTGCTAGATGCTCCTACTTGTGAGCTTGCATTGGAAATACATACGTAATCTCCTAGGCTGAACTCACGTGGTCTACTCTCTTTGGCGCCAGTGACGCCAACATCCGCGCTACAACTACCAAGGCGCTACCAAAACTGTTGAGAGGGATACCCAAAGACGCGTTTCGGTTTCAGGAATCACAATCCGAGTGCGGAAAATTAAGATTTGAAACAATTTAAAAGTTATTCCCAAAAAAAGGTTGAATAATTTGCCTTTTGTTCATTACTTTTAAACGGGTAAAAAAAGTTGCACTCCGCCTTCGGATTCTTCATCAAGGCATGGATACGTGGGTGTAGATACCCCATCGGACCGTTTTCGTTCAGTACTCGATTATTACCGGAGCAAACTATTTTTGCTCATTATTTTTGAACCGGTAAAAAAAGTTAGACGCCGCCTTTGGATTCTTTATCCTGGCATGAATACGTGTCTCTAGATACCCCTTCCAAACGCTTTGTATTAGTTTTCGGTGATGTCTCATAAAGTGCGCCCCTAGCAATATGGTATCATTGCTCCAAAAAAGCACTTAACGAAATTGCGTTAACGCGCCGCGCTGATACCGGCTATGGCGCTGGCTTCAAGGTATCAACGCCAAAAAAATTGGCGCCGCGACCCAGCCTTAATTCACACACGCTCCTCTTTGCATTCGCTCTTAGCGTGGCCCTGTAGTCAGCATCCCTTTGCGTTGCAACGCGGCACTCTTCATCATCGTGCCAGTTTTTTCTTCGAAATCGCCAGTATCCATAACGTCTTCTCATGTGGTACGAAGTGCTTTCGAGATATGCTCTCACTAAATTAAAAGTAAGTAAAGATTTTACGGATGAGTTCCGCTATCAATTTGTGGCTGCTTCTATATTTTACTACAAATTGGCAGAAATACACTCGGAGAGTTTGCCAAACCGCTTCCAAGGGGCGACCACGTTCTTGAAAAAAAAACCAGCAACTCTACCGCCACACCACAGCAGCCGCCGCTATATGCTCGCACTGCTCACTCATATTTTGCTGCACTTATTTTGTCGTACAGAGACTAATCTTGGCTGTTAGGTCTTTGTATTGCATTCGAACAACTAAAACTTTGACGCATCTATCACAATGTGGTAGATATCGCTGTGTGTTTTTCCGACTTAACTGAACACCATTGGTGGTAAAGAGGGTGTGTTTGGCCCTAAACTCGCCAAGTTCAGTTTCTACGATGAGACTTCCTCATAAGATCGACTTCGCCGGTGCTCGAAACATGATCATATCCACCAGCAGGATTATGCACAAAGATCCACCAGGCAACATAGTTGCCCTCCGCAATCGCGCATCCAGATCTTCTACCACGTTGTGATAAATGGAAGCAACAAAACAGGTGCAGCAAGAAATGTATGAGCAAGTGCAACGAGGAGTGTGTGTGAAATCTAATATTCATCATCCAGAAACAAAATTTATTTCAAATTCAAATTTTTTTTGGCAACGAAAAAAAATATTTCTCATCCATAACAATTATCCAGCAACGTAAAAAATAAACGTTGACAAATAACTATTATTTCCAAAAAATAAAATAAACGTTGACAAATAACTCTTATCCCCAAAAATTAAAATAAACGTTGACAAATAACTCTTATCCCCAACCATGATTCAATAACTACAAGGTTAGCTCTCTAGTGACATATTTTGACAATTTCCGCCATCTTGCTGCCTGAAAAACTGTCATTTACATTCTGGGTTACCTTTTATCGAAATTATGTAAAAATAGTAGTTAAAAATGTAATATTATACAAAATTTTAAATATGTTGGTTTCAGAAAATAGATTAATTTGCACTATTATTTAGATCGACTTTTGGGAGTGTAGTCGTTTTATAAAAGCGTGGAACTGTTGGCATATGCTGACGATACTGATATCATTGGCCTTAACAACCGCGCCGTAACTTCTGTTTACTCTAAATTAGAAAAAGAAGCGGAGAAAATGGGATTGGTGGTGAACGAGGGCAAAACGAAGTACCTTCTGTCATCATGCAAAGAGTCAGCGCATTCGCGCCTTGGCAACCAAGCCACTGTTGGCAGCAATAATTTCGAAATAGTAAAGGACTTCGTTTACCTGGGAACCAGCATTAACACCAACAATAATGTTAGCCTATAAATCCGACGAAGAATTACTCTTGCAAACAAATGCTACTTCGGACTGAGCAGGCAATTGAAAAGTAAAGTCCTCTCTCGACGAACGAAAAGAAAACTCTACAAGTCACTCATCGCACCCGTCCTGCTATATGGTGCAGAAGCGTGGACACTAACAACATCTGATGAGGCGGCTCTGGGAGTATTCGAGAGAAAGGTTCTTCGAAAGATTTGTGGACCTCTACGCGTTGGCGACGGCGAGCACCGAAGAAGATTTAATGATGAGCTGTATGAACTTTACGCAGACGCCGACATAGTTCAGCGAATTAAAACACAGCGGCTTCGCTGGTTAGGCCACGTAGTGCGAATGAGCGAAGATGCTCCAGCCCAGAAGGTATTCTAATCGGCACCCGCCGGTGGAAGCAGAGGGAGAGGGAGACCACCACTCCGATGGAAGGACCAAGTGGAGACCGATTTGCGATCCCGTGATGTTTCCAATTGGCGCCAGTTGGCGCAACGAAGAAACGACTGGCGAGCTATGTTGGAAGGTCAAAATCGCCGGGGCGGTTAGATGACCATTTAAAGAAGAAGAAAGGTACGTAGCAATGGCTGTCTTAAAATGTTGTCCCTGCATACTTATATACTTACTTAGGTCAATCGTGACTTCAAAACTGATCCTTATGTGATTCGAAGTTTTGTTTTTAACAAAACTTAACTACTATTCTCTGGGTTTGAAAATCAGTTCTGGCTTAACTTAAGTATAAAGCAACAGTTGTAAGTCAACTTTTGTTTTAGGCGTACATGAATAATAGGAACCAATCCTATCTTATTGAAACTTATCAGTTTGCTAGATCATGTCCGTTTGTCTTTATGCCCTGAAAGGTTTCCAACAAATATGCATCTTGTCAATTTGTCATTATAATTAAAAAAAAAGCATAGCCCTATAGTCAGAAGCACGAATGTGCGATTATTCAGAGTTTGAGTTGATAAGTTTACTTATTAGCCATTGAAGGTTCTAAGTTTGACGAGAATCTCTGGTATCATGCTTACACCGAAACCACAATATTTTGATGTCCATGTACACCGAATGAGCCGAAATCGAACTTTTAATCTTGTTTTCCGTTATTTATTGTTTTTTAATTGATTATAGAGAAAATTTACAACGATTTATACAGTGATAGTATGGGATGACATGTTTTGATGTTGTATTTAGTTGACTTTACAAAATGTATTACTACTAATTTCCTACTTTTTTGATTTTTCAACTACCATTTCCTAGACAAATGAAAAAAATACTCCAACTTTTTTTCGTTCGCAATAGAAACCCAGGAAATGGAAGTGTCAAAAGTAAACGTCAGCTAGAGAGCTAACTTTGTAGTTATTGAATCATGATCCCCAACAAATAAAATAAACGTTGACGCGTAACTCTTATTTGAAAAATAAACTTTTTTCTTCATCTAATAATTGTTATGAAGCAACGTTTATTCGATAAAACTTATAACTGTTATGTCTCTGATATTTTGTGTAATTTTGATTTTTTTTGTAGGTTTTTTTAATTAAAAATCTTTTTTTTTGTGGACTTTGTAGTTTTTGTAGATTTGTAATATTTTATTGTACGTTAAGGCACATTTATTTTTTTTGTTGTTGTAGATTTTGCCATTTTATAATTTTTTGTATCGATTTTGTGATTTTGTATATATATTTTTTTGTATAGATTTTGTTATTTTTAAGTATTTTTTTTGTATGAATTTTGTTATTTTATATATTTTTTTTTTTGTTTATTGTTGTTGGTTTTACCGGAGCACGCGGTTATGTACAATACCTAAAAATAGAAAGAAGAATGTACACAAACAAAGTCCAACATACACGATTTACATATAGACAGAATGTCTAAAATATTGTGTATACGGTTGGCAAGATAACAAACAACAATTAGAGGAAAACGTGAATTAAGCAGCTTGCAAAAACTACACGCAGCATAGCCTATGGGTTAGGCGGCTGCGCTGGCAATCAGAGTGAGTGGGTTCGATCTCCACAAGATCCTCTGAAAATAGCAAGCTATACGAATTAGTCTGACGAGAAATCGTGGCTGTTTTCGAAATAGTACTATAACTATAGCCTGTATATGTTTGTTGCTTTCAATTTTTCCTCTAATCCAAAATAATAATAATTAACTAAGAATTATTATCAACTGGTCTTGAGCTCGTTATACTTACAAAAATTTTTTTTGTTTAGATTTTGTAATTTTTGTTAGATATGTTGTAACGAACCCCGGTCTTCCGGATCTATAGCCAGGGTATAACTCGGTCGATGGGTTCCCTTACAAAGTAAAAATGATAACTCGTGTGATTAACGAACCCCGGTCTTCCGGATCTATAGCCAGGGTATAACTCGGTCGATGGGTTCCCTAACTACGTAAAAATGATAACTCGTGTGATTAGGGATATAGAAAATTCATGAGGTTTATTTAAACGAAAAGGTCTTAATCTAAAGCTTAGCCTCCTGTCTAGGATTTTTTCGAAGGAAGTGGTCACTACCCTTCGCTGGTGGATCGTTTGCACGCCTCCGCCCTCCTAGCTACTTATTTACTTAGTTTAACTTAGCCTCCTGTCTCGGATTCCTTCGAAGGAAGTGGTCACTACCCTTCGCTGGTGGATCGTTTGCACGCCTCCACCCTCCTAGCTACTTAAACAACTGGAGTGATCACCACCGGTTGTTCCGAAGTGATCGCTGTCGCGCCTCACTGTATACCTAACTACGTGGCTGCTAGCCCCTAACTCCTTAAAACAACTAATTGCCGCCGCTTTTATACACTTTTGCCGGCTAGCGTCGTACTGCTATTTACAATAATAATTCTTGACTTAACTGCTATCCTAGCTTTACAACAACCATGCGCAATATTCTTTTCCATTTCGTTCCTTGTTCGCTATTCTTATGTTTGCGTATGTTTGTATGTATATGTATGTTTACAATAGGCTGGGTCTTATTTTGTATTACTTAATTTTGTACTGTAAGTATGTAAAGGTATATAAGGGTATATATATTTGTAAAGGTATACAATTTAAGTATAACTCAAATATGTTACATACGTATTTATTATAAGTATGTATTTGTAAAAATATATAATTCAAGTATAATTCAAATATATTACATTTGTATGTAAATAAGTATGTATAAATTATAAGTATGTATTTCATGAAAAAAAAGGTAATGTATAATGTATGTACATAGAAAATATATAGTTCAGGTTGTTTTTGTATACTCATTTGTGAGGGCCCCAAGGCCTATGGTTTGGGGTCTTCACATCCCCCCGTTACTTCCCCGGACTGTCACTGTTGCCATGCCGCCTCGGTTTATGGGGATTCTGAATACTTTGTTACTGCTATGTATCTGGAAAGTTTTGCGGATTCCTGTGTGTTGGTGTTCTTGTATTGCGCTCGTCACTTCTTCAGGCAATGGTTCGACTCCACTAAAATTTCGTACCTCTGCTGTTGGTTCGACTGGTGGTTCGGCCGTTTGTTCGGTTGCACTCACCCCCTGGAATAGCCACTTTTCGATTTCTTTGACAGCTTCGGGGCTGATCGGCTCTGGCTCGGTATTAATAACGTCGTCGAGCCAGATATCCACCCATTGGTTGTCGGTGCATAGGCTGAGTGCGTCGACGTCTGTCGTCTCCCTTTCGGCCGTGTTGCCTTCTTCTTCATTTGCTGTCGCCACTGCGTGCACATCTTCGTCGCTTGTCGCCACTGGAGTGTTTACGCTTTCTTCGTTTGCCGCCACTGGAGTGGTTACATCTTCTGCGGCTGTATCACGTAGATATAACTTCGGTGGGGGCGGGGTGTCTGGTTCTACGTCATCGCGGTATACGCGTACCTGTACGCCCACCTGCCTGAAATACTCAATGTACCCGTCGCCCTTACGCTTGTGTTGTACCTGCGTCACGTCCACTCTACCTATCGGCTCGCCTCGTGGTTTGGCTTTTACCATTTCTTCGGTCTCCTCGTTGGCGCTCTCTTCATCTGACAGGATGATTATGGATGAGTCGTCGGACGAGGGCTTATGGGAGTGTCACTTTCCGTCTTGGTCGAACTCTTCTGTGGCGGCTTCGCTTGTGGTTTCAATAGGCCGCTCATGGTCGCTTGAGTCTTCTTCATTGTCATTTCTCCTCTCTTCGCCAGAAGCGTATGGCTCAAATTCTTCGCTGTTGATGCGGCGCAGCCGTATGCGAAAGCTGCCCTCGGTTGCATTATCACCCGAAAATTCACTTCGACTTTCCATTGTTGCGGTTTGCTTTGGAATGGTATGCAAAAAATTTTTTGTACGATCGTGCAAAGTATTTCCCAGTGATTAGGTTGCCTGCTTCGTTAGTTGTGGCTGTTGCTGGCTTAGTGTGCTTGTTGGTCTTTCACGCGCTCTTGATCTCACTCTCTTGTTTGTCGTTTACCTGCAGTGGTTCTCCCTGTTGCTGTTGGTTTTTTTTCGGGTGCTTTGGCGTTTCCCCTTTTTTTTTCGTGGTGGCTTGTTAGGACTGTTTGTAAATTCGATCTTCGTGCTTTTTCTTCGATGCGCTTTCCGGAAAATTTTCTATGTTCTTCGTGTTTATTCTTCTTCTTGGTTGGCGAATACTCCCACTTGGCGATCGCCGAGTTGTCACACTTTAAGCCGAAGTTTACCTATCCTGATGGATGCCCAGGGGGGGTCTCGCCCTGATCTCGTGATCCGTCATCATCTGGGTTTTCTTCAAAAAATTGTTTTAGGTCGCTTACGTGTGCGGTTCTTCTTTTGCCTTGATGCGTTTTATCTAGTTCGACGATTACTGGTGATACAAAGTTTGTGACTCGGTACGGTCCACTGAATCTTGGTGCAAGTTTGGCTGCAAAGCTGTCTACCGCCTTGGAAAAGTTGTGCTCCTTTACCAAAACTTTATCTCCGATCGCTGGATTCCATCCCCTTCTGCGCAAATTATAGTACCTCGCTTGTTCCGTTGATGCTCGCTGTTGGTTTCGTCGGACCATTTCGAATATCTCCCTCATTTTTGAAGCTTTCTCGTTTGGGGCTGTTGTTTTCCCACCTGTTCCAAACGTCTTCTCGTCATAGAGCGTGCTCGGCATTCGTGGCTCTCGTCCTTGTACTACGTAGGCGGGGCTATACCCTGTTGCATCGCATACGCTTGAGTTCAGCGCCAGCATGATTTCTGGCAATAAGTCGTCCCAATTTCGCTGCTCCTTCCCTGTGAATTGTGCTATCATTCTTTTTATATTACGATTGGCCCTCTCCGTTGGGTTTTCTTGTGGCGTGTAAGGTGCGGTCAGCTGGTGTTTTACTCCATAATCCTCTAGGAGTCTCTTGAATTGTTTACTTGTGAATTGTGCTCCGTTATCCGTGATTATCACCTTCGGTATTCCAAATCTGGACAATATCCTTTCTCTAAATGCTTTGTTAAGGCTATTTGCCGTCGCCTTCCGGAGGGGAATGATTTCTACCCACTTTGAAAAGCGGTCGAGGAAAACAAGTACCATGGTGTTACCGTGCTTCGATCGTGGTAGCGGCCCGATGAAGTCTGCGCACACTGTAGCCCAAGGTTCTTCTGCGATTTGTGTCAGCATCTTTCCCGCGGCTTGCTGTTGACAAGGCTTATATATCTGGCAAGTTGGGCATTGTCGTACGTACCTTTTTATGTCTCTGGCCATCCCAGGCCAATAATACCTATTAGCTGCTCGTATTACCGTCTTCCGTATTCCCATATGTCCGGCCGTTGGACTGTCGTGAACTTCTTGGAGTATTTTATTTCTACTCGGTTTTCCTACACAGAGCTCCCAGGGAATTGCGTCGTCTTCGTCTACCTGAAATATGAAGTGGCGATACAACTCACCATTCTCGATCATGTAATCCGGGAACTTCTCCGGGTTCCTTTGCACGTCTTCTTTCTTAGTTTGCAGCCATTTGCAGGAGGGTATTTCTTTTGTCTGTCCCAGTACACAGAGTTGCGCGTCCTGTGGGTGGCGCGAAAGTGCATCTGCGACTACGTTCAGTTTGCCCCTGCGGTATTGAATGTCAAACGAGTGTTGCTGTAGCTCCAAAGCCCATCTTGCTCTCCGTCCAGATGGACTCTCAATTGCATTTAACCACTTCAGTGATAAGTGGTCGGTAATTACTGTGAACTTATATCCTTCTAAGTACGGTCTCATCTTCCGAATGGCCCATACAATGGCCAGACATTCCTTTTCCGTGGGTGAATAGTTTTGTTCTGCCTTGTTGAGTCGACGGCTAGCATACGCAATCACCCGTTCTTCGCCTTCTAGTTCTTGTGTAAGAACTGCTCCTAATCCAAGGGCGCTTGCGTCTGTTTGTAACGTGAACTTTTGCGTGAAGTCTGGGCATGCCAGTACTGGTGCTTCCGTAAGTGCATGCTTTAGTGTCTCAAATGCCTCCTGTTGCTCTCCAGACCACTTCCATCTGTTGCCTTTCTTTAACATGGTTGTCAGGGGGTCGGCTATGCGCGAAAAGTCTGGTACGAACCGTCGGTACCAGGATGCGACGCCTAAAAATTGTCTTAGCTCTCGTATGTTTGTGGGAGCCTTTAGCTCTCTGATTGCTGAAATTTTATCAGGGTCAGTATGTATTCCATCTTCACTTACCACATGGCCGAGGTACTTTAGTCGCTTTTTGAAAAATTCGCATTTTTCCGGGTTTATTCTAAGATTGGCCTGTCTGAGTCGGTCAAACACTTCAGTGAGGTGTTTTATGTGCTCTTCCAGCGTAGAACTTGTAATAATTATGTCGTCCAGGTATGCGAAGGCGTGCGGTTCGAGTTCTGGGCCGATAACGTGATCTAACGCTCTTTGAAAGGTTGCCGGGGCGGAATGCAGGCCAAATGGCATTACTCGCCACTGGAATAATCCTCGTCCTGGTACTGTAAATGCCGTGTATTGTTTACTCTCTTCCTCCATGGGGATTTGCCAGTATCCGTTTTTCAAATCTAAACTGCTTATGAACTTCGCACTTCGTAACCGATCCAGAATGTGCTGTATGCGTGGGAGAGGATATGCATCAGGAACTGATCTTGCATTCAGTTGCCGATAGTCGACACATAACCTCCATTTACCATTTTTCTTCTTTACCAATACTATCGGCGCGCTGTGTGGAGTCCGTGACGGTTCTATACATTTCTTCTCCAGTAGTTCGTCGATCTCTTTATTAATTGTTTCTTGCATCTTAGGGTTACGTGGGAAGTATCTCTGTTTACTGGGGCGATCATCCCGCATTACTATCCTGTGTGTTGCGATATTTGACGTTCCGCTCATTTTATCGAATTGTCGTAATTCATCCCCGAGGAACGCCTTTATTCTTTCTGTTTCTTCACCTGGTGGACATGATTCTCCTAAAGTTTCGTTTGGATTATTATTTACCTTATTGTTATTTCGCTCCGCGAACACCTCTGATAAACTTATGGTGTTCCCCTGATTGTTGCCTTGGTTTATTTTATTGCTCTCCATTATTGATGTACATTCGACTATCTCTCGTGTTACCTCCTTTACTTGTAATGTTAAAGAGTGGCCTCCGCAGCTTAGAGTCATGTTAGCCTCAGCCAGTATGTCTGTTCCGATAATAACGTCATCGACTAGCCCCGGGAGGACCAGTACCTCCCCTCTGTGAGTCTTATCACCAATTCTCACCTCTACGTCTACGGCCTCCATGATCGTTCTTGGTCTACCATCGCCCATTACCACGTGTTTCTGTACTTGTTTTACATTCCTTGTGCGTAGGTTCCTTGCCCACGCCTCGCTCACAAAACTTCTGGTTGCTCCTGTGTCTATTGTTGCCATTACATCTTCGCCGTCTACTGTTGCCTCTGCCAAAACTCGCCCTTCTGTGTGTTTCAAAATATTTAAACTTACCGAGGTTGTGCTGCCTGGGACCCTACCCCTCGGTTCTAGTATGATCCCCGGTCGTTTCCCATCGATCTGCGACAACAATTTCGTGTAAGTACATCGCATTTACCACAATCCCAACAAAATAGTCGGTGATCCTTCCGGCAGCCATACGAAAAATGCCCTTGCTCACCACATCGTCTACATGCATTTCTCGGGTCTATGTAACGTTGCTGTGCCCCTGGTGGGTCAGTTTCTTGTAGTTGCCGTTAGTGAGCTTCTCTCCTTGTTGCCTCGGCACTCCTTGCGGGGGGGTAGCGATCTTCGGTGCGTCGCTGTGGATTTGGGCTCACCATTGGTCGTTGTTGTTCTCTGTCTGAAATTATATTTTCGAGATCCTCGACTAGCCTTACCAGTTCGTCGAGCGTAGTGAACTCGTTACGTTTAGCATACAATTGATACTTACTACGACTGTTTCGATAGATGCGGTCCAGCTTTTGTTCTTCGGTTAGGTTGGCGTGCCGCATCAGACTTTGTAGTTCCAAAACGTAATCTTTGAAAATCTCCTTGGGCCGCTGGAGACGTTGGCGTATCTCATCGTCCAGCCTCTCGAAGTATCTGCCACTCAAAAAAAATCGGAGGAAGTCCTGCTTGAACTGTAGCCATTGCAACCAATGCCGGTTGTTGTTGCGTAGCCATACCAAAGCTCGATCCTTCAAGAGCTCGGGTAATGCTCGTGGTAGTAGATTTTGCTCTACCTCGTATCCTTCCGCCAGCTCCTCGACCCTCTCTATGAATGCCAGTGGGTCTCCTCTACCGTCATACTTAACTCCCCACTTACGTTCGCGGTCGATTATGCAACCCTGCGGAATTGTTTTGATCCATCGCGTTTGTATTGTGTGGGCCCCGGGGAGGTTGGTGGGGGTCGGTGATCGACTTGGGCTTACCCTATTCTTGCCTCCGTCTCCGGGAAGGCCTAGTGAAGTCGTCGTTTTTGCGTGTTTCGCTTCCAACTCTGTGAAGCGACTCTCGTGTGTTGGGTTTTGGTTCACGAAATTGACGAACTCCTTCCTCAGTTCGTCGACTGTTCCAGTGTTTTCGAAGCCAAATTCGTTTGCGTATGCCACCAAATCTTCCTTATTAAGATAATATATCCACGTGACCTTTACCATAATTAGTTGTGGTGTTCCTGCCTGTCAGTGATTTAATGCTCCTGCGATTTCAAGTGTTGGTAAGTGCTCCTGCGGTTCCAAATGTTGGTTTATCTAATGCTCCTGCGATTCATATGTTAGTGCTCCTGCGTTTCAGTAGTTTAGTGCCCCAGCGATTCATATGTTAGTAAGTGCTCCTGCGATTCAGAAATTTAGTGCTCCAGCGTTTCCTTTATAAGTGTCCCTGCTCGGGCGTCATTTGTAACGAACCCCGGTCTTCCGGATCTATAGCCAGGGTATAACTTGGTCGATGGGTTCCCTTACAAAGTAAAAATGATAACTCGTGTGATTAACGAACCCCGGTCTTCGGGATCTATAGCCAGGGTATAACTCGGTCGATGGGTTCCCTAACTACGTAAAAATGATAACTCGTGTGATTAGGGATATAGAAAATTCATGAGGTTTATTTAAACGAAAAGGTCTTAATCTAAAGCTTAGCCTCCTGTCTAGGATTTCTTCGAAGGAAGTGGTCACTACCCTTCGCTGGTGGATCGTTTGCACGCCTCCGCCCTCCTAGCTACTTATTTACTTAGTTTAACTTAGCCTCCTGTCTCGGATTCCTTCGAAGGAAGTGGTCACTACCCTTCGCTGGTGGATCATTTGCACGCCTCCACCCTCCTAGCTACTTAAACAACTGGAGTGATCACCACCGGTTGTTCCGAAGTGATCGCTGTCGCGCCTCACTGTATACCTAACTACGTGGCTGCTAGCCCCTAACTCCTTAAAACAACTAATTGCCGCCGCTTTTATACACTTTTGCCGGCTAGCGTCGTACTGCTATTTACAATAATAATTCTTGACTTAACTGCTATCCTAGCTTTACAACAACCATGCGCAATATTCTTTTCCATTTCGTTCCTTGTTCGCTATTCTTATGTTTGCGTATGTTTGTATGTATATGTATGTTTACAATAGGCTGGGTCTTATTTTGTATTACTTAATTTTGTACTGTAAGTATGTAAAGGTATATAAGGGTATATATATTTGTAAAGGTATACAATTTAAGTATAACTCAAATATGTTACATACGTATTTATTATAAGTATGTATTTGTAAAAATATATAATTCAAGTATAATTCAAATATATTACATTTGTATGTAAATAAGTATGTATAAATTATAAGTATGTATTTCATGAAAAAAAAGGTAATGTATAATGTATGTACATAGAAAATATATAGTTCAGGTTGTTTTTGTATACTTATTTGTGAGGGCCCCAAGGCCTATGGTTTGGGGTCTTCACAATGTATACGTTGGTGCGTGGGCGCACATAGAAATTTAAAAAACAAAAATAAGGGCGAATTCATATCACCATATTTATTAAAAAAATATTTATTTTTACAAAGCAAAATAATTTGAGGAAAATCCCAGTGAAAAAAATGTTTTTCCACTACAGGTTTTCAAAACCCTAGAGCCTGAGCTCTTTTTGTATTTGGCGCGAATGGCCGCCATTGCAGACCAGCGCACGGTCGCCATATAAATTATAATGTTCGCGGTGCTGTCCACCTGTTGTGCTTGACACTCACGCTTGAGTCAAATATAAACGGACACTTCAGTTTTTAATAAATTTCCCTTTTTAACTATATGTTTAAACTAATTACACTCGATTAAACTTTGAGTTTTTATAATTTCTATTTGTTTTCAAGATTACAATTTTAGTTGTTAGGTTTTGGCTCTTTTTCGTTACGTTAGAACCGCTGCCTTCAATCCATAGCATTGTTTACCCGTACTAGTTTGGCATCTTCTTTTGCGAATCGGAGTGGAAGGCAGTGGATGAATGTACTCCGAGAGAGTGTAATGAAGGAAATCGCGTTCAGAGTTGTTTTTAAGTAAAAATTACAACTAAAAACCTCAATTGAAACTTAAATTCACATTCTATAGTAACTGATAAGGTGTTATAACTGCTTTATATTTAATATTTTGGGAGTTTTATGTATTCGCGTTCAATATTGCAGTATTTAAATTTGATTGTTTTATTACTGCATACAACACACCCTGTGTGGTTTGTGTGTGTGTGCAGATTCGGAGTAAGTTGCGCTACTAGTAGACAGGATCGTCCCGATCAGACACATTGCCGGAACCAAACGCAGCTAGCCTTTCCAAATGGACCACCATCTTATTCCTTGGCCTTCCCATAGTTTGCATGCGATATACCACATCGTTGATCCGTTTTATGACTTTGTATGGGCGTTCCCAGTTACATTGTAGTTTTGGGGACAAACCTTTCTTACGCTGTGGGTTGTATAGCAGCACTAACTCTCCTTCTATAAAACCTTCCGAATTTATTGCTTTGTCGTACCTGGCCTTCATCTTATCGCTCATGATCTTAGTCCGTTGTCTCACAAGGTCGTGAATTTCTGTCATTTCTTCTTCCAATACGCTAGTAGATTTCCGAGCATTTACTCCTGCATCAGCGTTTATCCCAAACTTCAAGTCAGCTGGCAATCGAAGATCATTCCCGAAAATTACCTTTGCAGGACTCTGACCAGTTGTTTCATGTACTGCAGAGCGATATGCCATTAAGAATAAGGAGATGTGAGTATCCCAATTCTTCTGGAACTTATCCAGTACTTTCCTCAGGTGCTCTTCCAAAGTTCTATTGAATCGTTCCACCATGCCATCTGACTGAGGATGTAGTGCAGTTGTTCGAGTTTTCCGAATGCCCAATGTCTTGCACATTTCCTGGAACACAGCTGATTGGAAATTTCTGCCTTGGTCAGAATGTATCTCCATCGGTGCACCAAACCTAGCTACCCAATTGTTAGTAAACACTTCTGCTATGGTTTCTGCCTCTTGATTTGGAATAGGGTACACTTCTGGCCACTTGCTGAAATAGTCCATAACTACCAGGACATATTTGTTTCCGAGTTTGCTAGTAGGAAATGGACGAGCTACATCCATGGCTATCCTCTCAAATGGCGCACCTGTGTTATACTGTTTCATTTGGCCATGGCTCCTTGATTTCGGTCCTTTAGCTTTGATGCATACTTCACAGTTGGCAATCCACTCCGCAACCGATTGCCGGCAACCAACCCAATAGAATCTTTGCTTGACTTTCTCCAAGGTCTTGGTGACTCCAAGATGACCTCCGCTTGGACCGTTATGTAATTCATTGAGTACATCAGGGATTTTCTTCCTTGGGACGACTATCAGCTTTCGAACACATTGACCATCCTCACTCTCCCATATTCGATGCAAACAACCGGATTCTAATTGCAAACTATTCCACTGTGCCCAATATGACTTGGCAACAGGACTTTCTGCTGACATCTCCTCTCGTGATAGTGGCTCGTTTTGTTCGATTCCTTGCATTACACGTGTAATATTTGGATCTTCGTGCTGAAACCTCCTTAATTGATCCATGTCCCATTCGTCCGTAGATGTTATAGTCATGAGCCGCACATCTATAATGTCTTCCTTGGCCTCAGCTTTGGAACAATGCTTGCATTCCAAGTTACATGGTCTTCGTGACATTGCATCAGCATTTCCGTGGGTGCTACCTTTGCGATGCTCTATGGAAAAGTCATAATTTTGCAGTCGCTCTATCCACCGTGCCAATTGACCTTCAGGATTACGGAACTGTAAGAGCCATTTCAACGCTGCGTGGTCTGTCCTGACATGGAATCGCTGCCCATAGAGATACTTGGGGAAATGCTTAACGCACTCTACCAATGCCAACAGTTCTCTCCGGGTTACACAATAGTTCCTTTCAGGCTTCCCAATTGTTCGGCTATAGTATGCAACTACCTTCTCCTGTCCATCAACAATTTGGGACAAAACACCTCCTATAGCATAACCACTCGCATCTGTATCCAGAATAAACTTTGAACCTGGAATCGGATATGCCAACATCGGGGCAGTGCATAGTCGTTCCTTCAATGTTTGAAAAGCCACCTCCTGTTCCTTCTTCCATTCAAAACTCATATTCTTCCTTGTAAGGTCATGGAGACTACTAGCTACGCTGGCAAAATTTGGTACAAATCGGCGATAATACGTGCACAGCCCAAGGAAGCTCCGTAACTTATGCAAATTTCTCGGTCTTGGCCAATCCTTTACGGCTTCGATCTTTTCCTTAGCAGTGCAGATTCGCTCCGTAGTTACCTTGTGACCCAAATAACTTACTTCCTTTTTAAACAAGGAACACTTCTTGGGACTTAGTTTCAGCCCAGCACCAGCTATTCTTTGGAAAACTTCCTCCAAGTTCTTTAGGTGTTCCTCAAAGCTTTTTCCCAGCACGATGATGTCGTCGAGGTACACCAAACATGTTTGCCAGTGCAATCCTTTTAGTATCTGATCCATGAGTCTCTCAAAAGTAGCTGGAGCATTGCATAGCCCGAAGGGCATTACCGTAAATTGCCAAAGCCCTTCTCCAACGCTGAAAGCCGTCTTCTCTTTATCTTCATCCTTTACCTCCACTTGCCAGTAGCCGCTTTTCGAATCCAGTGTGGAAAACCATTTCGTGCCAGATAACGAGTCCAGAGTATCGTCGATTCTTGGCAATGGATAACTGTCCTTCTTCGTTGCGTCGTTCAATTTCCGGTAATCCACACAGAACCTCATTTTTCCATCTTTATTTTTCACTAGTACTACCGGTGAGCTCCATGGACTAGCTGATGGTTCGATCACGCCGCTGGCACTTATTTCCTGTATAATTTCTCTTATTACTTGGCGTTTGGCCAATGGAATACTACGAGGAGCTTGGAGGATTGGCCTTGCATCACCAGTATCAATTTGATGCTTCACAACTTTGGTCCGACCTGGTTTAGAACCATCCTTGTCAAATATGCTCGAGTACTTTGATAGAAGTTCCTTTGCCTTTTTCTGATGATCTTTTCCGAGGCCTGCCGTCCACGACGTGATATCATCTCGACCTCTTGGCATTGTCCCAATATTGATCCTTTGGAAAGTTTAATCGGCGATTTGAACTCATTAAGTACTCTTACCGGTACACGTCCATCTTGTTTTGTCATGGCCAGGGCTTTTCCTACTAATATGTTCGTCCTTGATTTGTTTGCTGCCTCGATAACCCACAACTTGTTTGTCCCATAATCTCCATCAATCTTTGCCCATATGATTGCTTCCCACTTTGGTGGAATTTGTTGGCTCTCCTCCACAAGCACTCGCTTACTAACGTATTTGTTTTCGTAACCAAAATTTAATGGCACATCCATGTTCTGGTAATTCATAATCCTGTTTTGCATGTCGATCTTGATGCCTTGCTCGCTTAAGAAGTCCACACCAACTATGATTTCGTCAACAATATCTGCTACTATAAAACTGTGTAGAACGGCCACGTTCCCAATTGCGATTTCACATGTTACTTCTCCTAGGACATGGGTGTCCTCACCAGTGGCCGTACGTAACTTTTCTCCATGCAATGGTCTCACCTCCTTGTTCACTAAATCAGATCGAATTATGGAATGCGATGCGCCTGTATCCGCAGTTAGTAAGTGCTCTTTTCCATCCACATTTGCAACAACACTAACATTACTGGCTTTCCTTCCGATCTGTGAGACAGAGATTATGCGTCATTCAGTTGCGGGAGCCAGTCCACGCCCCTTTCGGCTGGCTCGATTTAGTTTAACGACTGATTTGGTTGGGAAATTTGCTCACCTCCTTCAGCTTTGTGTTTTCGTCCACCTGAATTGCTGGGGTTACTGGCGCCAGTCCCGCAATAACGTGCTATGTGACCTGGTTTTCCGCACTTAAAGCATTTAATGGCACCATCACTTTTTTTCTGTACTCCGTTCAACGCTTCCAAAATTTTGTCTACACAAGCCGGAGTTTCACTTCTACACGATGAGCCTTGTATGCAGGTTTACTTAATAGCGAGGCTGTTTCCTGCGTTAGAGCATGTGATACCGTTTCAGAGAATGCCCGTTTGGGGTTTGCATATGTGGCCCGCTTCGTCTCTACATCGCGTATTCCATTTATAAAACTTTGGATTTGTACCCTCTCAGTGTACTCCACGGGTGCGTCCACATTTGCTAGATGGGCCAACCTCTCGATGTCCGATGCAAATTCCTGCAAAGTCTCATTAGGTTTCTGGGATCGATTCTGTAGCTCTATTTGGTATATCTGCTTTCGATGTTCGCTACCATAGCGCCTCTTAACCGCACCCATCAATGCATCATAACTGTTCCTTTCGGACTCGGGAATAGTCTGTAAGATTTCTGCTGCAGGTCCCTTCAATGCCACGAATAGTGCTGCAACTTTATCTTCAGTGCACCAATTATTCACCGCAGCCGTCTTCTCAAATTGCAGCTTAAATACCTGGAATGGAACAGAACCATCAAAGGAAGGTGATTTTACCTTGGGCGTATTCGCTAAAGCAGATGGACGATTTAGTTGCAATTCCTGGATACGAACTCTCAATGCATCTACCTCAGCATCGATTTTATCCTGCAATTGTGCAATTTTTGCATCTTGCACTTCTAGTTTCGATGACACCTTTGCTTCCTGTTCTTCCAGCTGCGATGATATATATGCCTTCTGTTCTTCGATTTGAGATCTCATGTATGCCTTCGTTTCATCTAGTTGAGCTGAAATCTGAGACGCCATGCAATTCTTCTGTTCTTCGAGCTGAGATGCCATGCAAATTTGCTGTTCTTCGAGCTGAGATGCTATGTAAGTTTTCTGTTCTTCCATTTTAGTCGACATCTGAGTTAATACAGCCAATATCATGTTTGTGTCGACGATTGCTACTGGATTCGGAGACTCCTTTTTTTCTTCCATTTTTGTCAGTGCCTCCTCCACAAGATGAAAAACATGATCATCAACGTCGGTTCCTTCTGCTTCCATAGCCTCTTGCAATCGTGACTCTAACTCTGATTTATTGCCTGTAGTGTTCAGTCCCCGTTGTTCCAACTCATTTTTGAGTTGCTGAATCTTTAATTCATTTAGCTTCGCCATGTCCTTGTTATCCTTAAATTCACTGGTATTTATTCAACAATACCGCTTCTGACACCAATTGTGACGAATTCGATGATTCCTTGATTATCAATCCTGGGTTCGATCACTATAAAGTCGAATAAACACACGCACAGATAATGTAACTAATAGCTAGTTTAATTTACTAGTAATAAACGCAATACAAATTTAAGAGGTTGGTAACTTCGCAGTAGTTCACTATTGAACGCTTGAAAATAAACTGATCAACCTGCCTTGCTTGGTCACCGCCTTATATAGTCCAACAGGGTGCTTGCCTACGCACCGAGAACTTTCTTGGTTGTTCGCTTTTCGTGTTCTGGAAGGGTCGGTGTTATTTATTGGCATCTCCGCTTTGCATCGTATTCGCAAACACTCGCGCCATCTCTCTTCCTCATCCTAGTTATACGCTTGCATGCATAAGCATAGCCATCGTTATCTCGGTTGTGTTAACTAGTGGTGGGAGTGTTATTGAGTTAGGGATGGTACATGCTTGAGAATAATCGCCACAGTATTATATGAGTCGACACATATCAAAGTCGCTTAAGTCCACATGTAGAATTTTTTGAGATTTTTGTTGCGTTATATACTGCACTAACAAATCAATAGTTTTAAATATAGAAGTATGTCTAATTAATGGCAATGACGATTCGCATTTTGTTTTAGCAATTTTTTGAAAGTTGAATAAGTCCTTGTATACCTGTAAATCAAAACTAATAAGGTCCATTTCAGCCAATCAGGGTGTGCTCTGCTATTCTTTATTGTGACATATTCAACGAACTTTCTTAAACTGAAAACTTAAATAGTGAGTGTGTTATGATAAAAATGGAAGAAAATAGCGAATATGTGCAAATTTTGTCACCGGACAAAGCAAAAAAAAAGAGAATATTAATAAAAGATATAAAATAACAAAAAAATATGGCGAAACTGTAAGTATTTTATCAGTAATTGCTATTATTGTTAAGGTATCTACTGAGTGTATCACTCATGTTGTTTTTGTCTTTACGGCCGCATTCATGCCTTTAGGTATTCGCCAAAAGAGCTCCCACAAAAACCGAAGTGCAATCATGGAAAAAATCAAAATACAAGTGCAAAACCCTGCGATCTCGTGACATTTACTACTTCCATAAAAAATTTTACAGCTTCCTGAGCAAAATAGCGTAGGACAATTTCAGGGCCCTAAAAAATCATGTGGAGAAAAGGCTGTGTCGAATCCGCTACCTTGCAAGTGATACATCGCATTTCAAAGTTGCTTAAGTCCACATATTTTTTTTTTCAAAACTAATTAAGTCCATGTGGTGTATTTCAAAGTTGCATAAGTCCAACGTTAAAACTGTTTTTATTTTAAAATGGCTTAATTTTCCATTATTTTTTCTTCACAAAATGCTCTTACGCTTTCTTATATAAACGTAAGATATCTCTACTCTCTTTGACGAAAGCCGACAACAAGTACGTGTGAGCACGACTACCCGTCGTTCGCGCCGATTGCTATGGTAACCACCCGTTGCTATGGCTACCAGCAGCATATGCTTGAGTGTCGCCAGGCAGCTTAAGGACTGAAAAACCGGGGCTAAGAGTTTTTATTACACGATGGTACATTTTTATTTTTTTTTTCCGGTTATTTTAACAGTTAACGATGTCCCGCTTAATTTGTTTCGAGATTTATTATTTCATACACTAATCTTTATGTAGTCTTGATTTGACGACACTCAAAAGCGAAGTGATTTCTTTCCATTTATGTAAAGTTAAAATTTATTTTATTTTTTGAAAAATTAAAAAAATAAATTTTGGGAATTGTTTACGACCATCACCGAGTGCGAAAACACGTCCAAAAATGTCGGTAGAGGTATCAAGAGACGCGTATCGATCCCAGGAATTATAATCCGGATCCGGAGATCAGTTATTTTCAATAGTTATCTAGCAAACTATTTGCAAGCAAAGTTAAACATTTTCTGTCATTTCTATGTGGTTGTTGTAGACGCAAGTGTAGGTTGTGCCGAAAATTGCAAGTGTGTTCAGCGCAGAAATACTGAAGCGCGGCCGAAGGCCGCCTACGCACAAAGGGGTTGTGGCCATAAATACTATGGAACAGGCGTCCCTTTGGGATCGAACCTGGCTAATTTTTTGGTTTTTTGCTAATAACTTTTAAATTACTAAAAAATAATGGGTTTGGATTAGCGTTCCTAAGACCGAAGCGCGTCTCTGGGTGCCAATCATTGTACAATTCTACAAGTAAGTTATGTCGGCATCCCTTTATCTTCCTTCTCTTTCTAGCTCATAGGCGTTTGACACGCACTCACATGTCAAACAAGCGTTTGACACTCACTCGTGGCTGGGTGCTGGTCAGCTAACAATGAAGGGATGCAAAGGCTTAGTGCAAAAATGGACTGAATTTTACAGCTGGGCTGCTGTGTTAGTTAATTTCTTTAACTGAATTTAGTATGAAAACGTGTTTATAAATTTGGAAAATAACTAACAATAAGCCCTAACTGAATAAAAATAAATGGTAATTCTATACGACCGTACGTAACTGCTAAAACACGTCCAAAATTATTAGAAGACGCGCTTTGACCTCGGAATCAATAATAATACGAAAGCGGAAACTCGATTATATATTTCTATCAAGAGATATTTGCAATCAAAGTTGAACATCTTCTGTCGTTTTCATGTGTGTCAAGAAAACTGGGGATCGCGTAGCCGGTGTTGGACCGGCTAAGGGTTATTTTGTTGAAGCGCGGCCTACGCAGAAAGGTGTTCTGCATATAAATACCATCGATCAGACCGCCCGTTTGCGACCGGACCTAGGCCATTTTTTGGTTTTTTGCCAATAACTTTTCACTGAAATAAAATATTTTCCGCTTTCGGATTATTGATACCGAGGTCAAAACGCGTCTTTTGATACCTTTCCTGATATTTTTGGACGTGTTTTACCAGAATTACCGTTGTTTTCGTTGTTAATATAGTTCTTTCCATCTAATTATACGATTAACTAATTAGAAATATCTGGATTATTTGCAATAACTTTTCTTATGGTAATATTACTGAGGCCGTGTGCTAATCGGAAACATTTTACTAAGAGGAAAAATAAGGTGAACTTATTTTCCATGGTGTAAAAATATTTTTCATTTCGCTGTGCCAAATGAAATGGTAAAATTTGACAGTTGTAAATTTTGACATCTGAAAAAATCACGTGCGAAAGCAAATAGTCTGTGAATAAATTTTAAATGTACTTCTTTTTTAGCCATTATGTTTCGTATTTTTTGCGTTAAATTACATTTTATCGTTTAATAACGTGTTGGCATATAAATTCATTTTAAATAATATGATTGGCAATACCGAATGCATATATGTGTAACACATTTGTAGTTGTCAAAATTTTACCTAGCCCTAGGGTAAATTCTGACGTTCATACTCACCGCGATAAATGTCGGAATTTTCTTTCGCTCTGTCAAAATTTACAATTTTCAACCGATTGGCACTGAGCCTGGAAAAGACATCTCTACCATGGAAAAACAGTTCAGTAACTGCGAACTTGTGAAGCCACCTTAACTATTATTTTTTTAAAACGATTTTCTTGTGTTTTATTTCAATTCGAAGTTCTATACCTCTAAAAAAACACCCTTTAGTTTTGTTTAGTAACTCTTTCTTTTTTTTTAATAAAAAGTTGAGCGTATTAATTTTATTTGTAAATATTGCGTCAGTTATGTATATGGGTGATAATAGGTCTACAGGGGAACGGCACACCCAATAAAATTTAGATAGCGGGCCTACATTGCAGCCTCCTGGAGCCCGATTCTGTAAATTTTAACCACTCGCCGAGCGTTAAGCTTGTCGCCAAATTTTGGCGTTTGTTCTTAACGAAAATGCGATTCTGTAGCTCTCCTTTAACGCCGCTAAACAGCTGACCCTTGATGGTGATAAAATATGGCAATACTTCTCTTTTCGCCGTATTTTGCACTAAATGACATGCAAGAAACTCAAAACTAATTTTTTTATTATTTCCAAATACTAAAACACTTGCAAATATATTAACGCTATTGTTAACACCTCGAAAATAATTCGCGACAGCTAATAGTGAATAGGGGAAAGCGTTAAAAATGGTGTTAAGCGAAGTTAACGCTAACACCTGGCGTTAAAATAGTTACAGAATCGACCTACTGGGTGGTGTGGGAAAACAATGGTTAGCAAAGTGTCTAAAAGGGGTCTAATGAGAAGCGGGTGACTTCCTAACATGGAACCCCAACCATCGCGCGCAAAACGTTTTAATTTTTCTCTAATATCAATTCAAATATAACTTCTATAATCTTTTCTAAAAAATAAGGCAAAGCTACGATAACTATAGCGCTCAAGCGATGTGGAAGTTCTCATAAGCGCACCCTTATATGTACGCTTGGTACACACCATGCACACACGAAAGAAAAACAAGAAATAAGCATGCGGATTTTAGGAGACACACTTTAAATAGTAGGGAACTTTATTAAGATACGATATAAATAAGAAAAATGCTTCTTAAGTTGAAATATTTGAAGATAATCATCAAATTAGCACGTGGAATTTTATTGTAAATAAAGAAGAACAAGCGAATTGCCATGACAACATCAACTACATGGTTGTTTTTTATAGGTAGCACAGAAATTTTTATAAAGATTTCAAAGATATCAAAAACTGGTACTTAAATAAGTAAAACTATTGCAAAGATAGGTCTACTTGAAATAATGCGCTTTAAACAATAATTTGCTGCAACTAATTTCTCTTATTTATTTATTTATTGTATATGTTTCAATAGCATCGCCTACTTTTTGTCTGCTGCCAATGAGTACGACTCTGCGCTTAATGGCTTCTGAATGACAAGCTCTTTACATGGTGGGCGCAGCTGTGGACGAACAGCTGATACATATCTTACTTCTAGACCTTTACAATGGTGCCATTTTTAGTGCAGGTTTTACAGTTGACGTTGGATGTATAGTATTACCAATAAGAGATTATTTTGAAAATTTGCAAGACAGCATACTACCACTATACCACTCAAAGGCAAATGTCAAAAGCCATTGTTTCCTCCTACTAGTTTGGCATCTTCTTTTGCGAATCGGAGTGGAAGGCAGTAGATGAAGGTACTCCGAGTGAGTGGAATGAATGAAATCGCGTTCAGTAGGTCGATTCTGTACTATTTTAACGCCAGGTGTTAGCGCTAACTTCTCTTAACACCATTTTTAACGCTTTTCCCTATTCACTAACTTTTAACCACACGAAAAGTGTTAGCTAACACTTTTTGTGTGGTTAGCTGTCGGGAATTATTTTCGGGGTGTAACAGTAGCGTTAATATATTTGCAAGTGTTTCAGCGTTTGGAAAAAGTAAAAAAGTTAGTTTTGAGTTTTTTGCATGTAATTTAGTGCAAAATACGGCAAAAAGAGAAGTATTTCCATATTTTATCACCATCAAGAGTCAGCTGTTTAGCGGCGTTAAAGGAGAGTTACAGAATCGCACTTTCGTTAAGAACAAACGCCGGAATTTGGCAATAAGCTTAACGCTCGGAGAGTGGTTAAAAGTTACCGAATCGGGCTACAGAGTTGTTTTTAAGTAAAAATGACAACTACAAACTTCAATTTAAACTTAAATTTACATTCTGTAGTAACTGGTAATGGGTTATAACTGCTTTATATTGAATATTTTGGGAGTTTTATGTATTCGCGTTCAATATTGCAGTACTTAAGTTTGATTATTTTATTATTGCATGCAACGCACCCTGTATGGTTTGTGTGTGTAGGCAGATTCGGAATAAGTTGCGCTACTAGTAGACATATACTATGGGCCGGTTTCACCAACGCGACTAAGACTAAAACTAAGTCGTGACTTAAGTTAGCACAGATTCGAGACTAACTTAATTTTGGGTTTCACCAACTGAGTGACTTAAATAATTTTGAACACAACAACCCGATCAGCTGTTTTATGCATAGTAGTATTTTTTTATACCAGACAACTCTGCGCATCCCAATACCCCAGTGCGAAATGGACATGTATGGCCATACACGAAGGAATGTATTGATTTTACACCCATTTCTCTTTATTTGGAAGGTACTAAATTTAGCGCTTAAATAAAAACAATAGTTCCGTAATGGTTGCATGCTAGAAAACAAGCGTTCACATGCATCTACGCATACGCCGTTAAAGTCATGCTTGACGAATTTTCCGGCTGGGACATTGTACAAAACAAATTGGAGCATTACTGACATTTAGGTTTTGAACTACAGCAACACTGACTTAGTCGAGAATAAGTCAGCTGGCAGGCTGACTAAGTTGTGACTTAGTTAAGTTAGATGGTGAAACCGAAAAAGTGAAAAACTCGACTTAACTTAGTTAAGTCGAGCTGGTGAAACCGGCCCTATGACTTCGTCGCAGTGTGTTTTTTAAATAGTATATGTCTACTACAGGGTGGCGCAAAAGTAATCCTCCTATCAGAAAACGCTATAAATTTTGCGATTGGCCCCTAAAGTCAGTTCTGTTTTGACATTTGTGTAGTAAACACATGCGAAATACACGTTAATAAACAATGTTACGCTACACTGCTCCAGAACGCGGAATATTGCTGACTATTTATTTGACCAATAATCGGTCGGTGAAAAACGGTTACTGTGAATGGTGAGCGCTACAGAGCAATGATCAACGAGTTCTTTTTGCCGCAACTTGATGATTTGCGATTGGAAAACATGTGGTTCCAACAAGACGGTGCAACAGCACACTCTGCACGTGCCACAACCGATATGCTGAACATCGGAAGCTTACTTTTGCGCCACCTTGTAGTAGCGCAACTCATCCCAAATTATTGAATATAAAGCAGTTATAACACGTTATCAGTTACTATAGAATGTATATTTCAGTTTAAATTGAAGTTTTTAGTTGCAGTTTTTACTTTAAAACAACTCCGAACGCTATTTCCTTCATTACACTCTCTCGGAATACCTTCACCCAATACCTTCCACTCCGATTCGCAAAAGAAGATGCCAAACTAGTACGGGTAAACAATGGCCGAAGTTCGAGAAAATATAGCAATAAGCTTAGATGGTTCGTCCATCTCACAAATCACTTGGTTTATACGTCCATTTTTATAGATTCGGTGGATGTTTATCAGAGGGTTAATGGGGGTACCAGACGAAATTTTTGCAAAATAGCCAAATGCATAAAAGGCTGGTAATTTTTCAGCCATAGATGTCGCCGTTAATTCATTTGTGACAACCGTATGACATATGATTAGACAGACGTGTCAACTTTATCTTTGGTGTCAATAGGAAATGAAATGAAGATTGGTGTTTGGTTCGGAACGTTTAATCATTCCGTTGCATTTTTAATTTTCACAAAAACTTGAACTTTAACTATATTATTTAACAATAATAATATAGTCGTCATCCTAGTAGGTGTCGTAGAACATTTCAGAAAACTAGAAACTTAAGTCAACATGGCGGGGCAAAAGTTTCAGTACGATGAGAGTGGTGCAACATTTTATTATTTCTTACTATCTTTCCTGGCATTAATACTTGTACCAACGACTATTTATTATTGGCCACGCAAAAAGAAAGAAGGTAAGTAATGCCTAACATACTTTTTAGCTATGAATAAAAGCAGTAGTTACAGTCGACACGTTCTAGATATTAAAGTCTCTTATGGTGAAAGTTGCGCATTTACATCTACCTATAAAGTTTTCTGTGTGCAAGTTTCGAGTGAATGACGAAAAAAACTCTGGCTTGGCCAAATTACTTTAACTTGGCTTTTGCTTGTAGGGCTGGGTGGAGTATGAAGATTGCATTGAAAATATACCAGAAATCTATCTTTTTTTAACTTTAAATATATAGTAATGATTTTGGATAGTGCCACAAGTACCTAATTATTTTTGTTATAGTTAGAACCCACCAGATCCTATTGTACTGTGTTTACTAGGTTTTGTGTATAAAACTGTCATTACTATATATACCCTGTAGGGAAAATTATATTTTGACCGGGTTGAAGGAGAATTATTATTTTTACTGTAGCAGTACGTCGCCAATGCAATGGGACGTGACAGGGCAAAGTTTATACTAATGGTGCTATTCTCAGCTTGCTTGTCATCGGCAAACGAAGGGGTGACAGATGCAATTACTATTGCAAATTATAGAAACAAGTGGAATTGGGCTATAACTATTGTCAATAGTCACGATGACAAGCTGCCCCAAAATAGGGCAGTAAGATTCACATCTACCTCGGCCATATTCCGCAGGATGCTGTCCTTGTTTCTTTGAGGAAAACGAGTATCATATCATCGTTCTTGCTTTCAAGAACACAGAATGTAGATTTGTCGTAGTGAACGTTCGATAGCACAGTAGCTCTCGTTTTGCTTATTTGTAAGTATAAAAATAATTATTTAGAAGTGTCTTTTGCTAAGGAGCCCACAAACGAACGCGTAGAAAATACTTTGATAACTTTAAATACTGCAAAATACTTTTTGAACCACAAACGGCGCTATCTATGGCTATCTATGTTACGCTAGATGTCGACTATCCAATTATGACTATCCATTCCTTACCTGTTCTTGTTCTGGTTTTTTGCTATAAAAACAACTTGAGGGTTTTGTTGCAGTGTTGTCGAAAGTGGCAGTCGTTTGCCGGATATGAACCCGGTATGCTCTGATACATGCCCGACTGTCGCGAGAGCGATTTTGTATGACCACTGGAACCTTCTAGGTCATCTCATCCCCTCCTTTCGTAAAGAAGAGGAAGATGGGTAATGAGAGTTGAGAGGCATCATATCCGTACATCAACGATCAAGTTGCCCGTCATAACCTTTGTGCATTTTAGCCTCCTTTTACGAGAGGTATGCCTACCCAGACATTTTAAATTTGATTAGTAATTAGTAATCAATTAATTAGAAAGCTTTTTTAATTGGCAATTAGTAATTTAATTGGTTTTCAAGTAAGGGCAATTACTTATTAATTATGATTTTTTATGATTATTAAAAAAAAATCGAAAATAATTAAAGTTTTGATTACTTCATATTTTTTTTTTTTTTTTCTATTATATTAGATTTTTTTTTTCAGTATTGTTATATAAGCACATAAATATACACATTCACATATGTATAGGAGATGGCTAATATTGTAAAAATGCACGCACATATGCATATAATTTCAGCACATATTAAAGATGTAATGGGTAGTGGCCACAGTGGTATAGAGGCAGTGTGCTGCCCTACCATAAAAAATCCTTATAAGAAAATTTCGGACTACATCTCGAAAGCCTTTTGATGATACGATATAGCTTAAAAGGGTGACGGCCACTTTTGCACGTTGGTCTATTACTAAAGCTATAACATGGAAAATATTACACCTTGTTAATGGTATACTGTATGATATTCAAACAAAACCTTTCAACAGGACGGGACGATGTTAAAGGTGTATTAAACAATTGTGCAGCCCCTTTTAGAACGTTTCGTGTTTCCCATATGTCAGCTCGCGTAGATGGATCGCCTAAATAGCTATATAATTGGGTTTGCACAATATATTTTAACCCCTCTTTCGTTTCTTTCGTTGGAGAAGCTTGCTCTGAAATACAGACAATTAACTTTTCAATATAACATCGTTAATATGTGCTGTACTTATACGCATATGTACGTGCATTTGTACAAAGGAGTTTTATGCATCTCCTATACATATGTCCATGTGCATATTTATGTGATTCTACAACAATACTGAAAAAAATCAAAAAAAGTAAAAAAAAATATTCAAAAGTAATCAAAACAATTTTGTTTTTAGTGATCGTAAAAAATCATGATTTTATTTTTTTAATTGGGAAATCATCATTAAAAGTTTAAAGTAATGGTAATCAATCATTAAATGGATTCTCAAAAATAATTAATCAGACCGGTAATCATTACGATTAGTAATCATTATTCACCAGGTTTGTGCCTACCTCGGGCATATTCTAAGTTAGAATTTCTAACTCGCTAACCTATTTTCGATGAGTTGCAATCTACTTACAATCCAACGAGTTAATTAGTCCTATCTCTTCACTAGAAAGTGTTAATATTTTCGATTTCCCAACTTTGTCTATATGTACTATGCCATCGAGTTTAATTAGGATTCTATAATCTAGTTAAACTAATTGATGGTAGTGTTTTTTAGGGATTGTATGCACTAGTACCTACTTAAACTTATGCACAAAATAATAGGTGTAAGCAATTGAAACACAGTTTCTTTCAGTAACATGAGTTTCTTTAAATAAAACAAAAAGTGTGAAATTTCTTTTAATTTGAGTGGCCAAAATAATAGGTGGACAGACCGAAATGAAAGTGAACAATTGCTTTATCAAATATTTATTACATTATTTTTTAATAACCGGTATTGGTTATATGATGTGGCGTTTCTTCACTTGGCAATGTGTTGGCCCATTATTTTGGATAAAGGACACAATGAGCACTGTTGAGTACAGCGATATTTTGCAACAATATGCAGAAAAAATGGCTATTAGATGGTGTTATCATCAAGATGACGATCCATAGCATACATCGAGGTTGATATGAGAGTGGTTCAGAAAAGCAAATGTGCCCTTTATGTAATGGCCAAGTGAATATCCTGACCTCAACCTATATGAGAGCACGTGGAGTGACTTCAAGAGGACTGACAGTATTTTTTTTTCAGAACAAGGATTCATTGTGTCAGAAAGCACAAGAACTCTGGGATCCAGCTCCATTGGAAACCTACCAAAAGTTAATCAAATCTAAGCCCAATGTTGTTGTTGTTGTTAACAGTGATTGTTGTTGTTGTTGTTGTTAACAGTGCTTCGCCCTGCCCAGTGGGCTCGATCACTCTAAATTGTCATCAGGCTCTTCTAACGGAAGTCCGAGGAAATGCGCAGTTTCCACAGGGTTGGACCAGAGTGATGTGGGTGTTAGAAGAGTGGGTTCAACTGAACAGGAAAAGAGATGTATGGTATCATGAGGGGTCATACTACATGCAGGGCATACTACAGTGCTTCGCCCTGCCCAATGGGCTCGATCACTCTAAATTGTCATCAGGCTCTTCTAACGGAAGTCCGAGGAAACGCGCAGTTTCCACAGGGTTTTGGAGGGCCGAGATCTGAGAGATCTGTCTACCGACTCGGTGTGGAGGTCATTTAGAGCCCGTCTATGGTTCCGCAGATCAAACGGCAAAGAGATATGATGCCGGATCTCATCGTAATGCTTACGGAGATGTCTCCTTATGTCTCTGGGGGCGGTGCTACATCCAAAAGATGTCGGTTTGGATGACTAGGTTTATGACAGTTCAGAAGAAACTGTCTACTCAAGAGTTCCGCGTGCTCTTGAACATTGAGCAATTTTGCCTCTTGATGGAGGTGAGACTCAGATGACATAAGCAGGCATCCCGTAGCAGTTCTGATGGCGGTGTTTTGGCAGACTTGCAATTTCCTCCAGTTGGTGTCAGAAAGATTGGGCGACCATATAGGCGCAGCATAGTCAATAACCGGCCGGCCAATAGCCTTATATGTAGCAAGCAATGTTTCTTTGTCTTTTCCCCAAGTACTGCCGGCCAGTGACTTGAGGATCTTATTGCGGCTCTGTACCTTTGAGGCTATTGCGGTGGCATGACCAGCGAAGGTGAGGCCGTTGTCAAATGTCACACCCAAGATTTTTGGGTGGTTAACAGTAGGTAGAGGTACTCCGTCTACGTGGACATTTAACTCTTGCCCCATCTGCGCATTCCATGTAGTAAACAGGGTCGCCGTCGATTTAGTCGGAGATAGGGTCAGAGTACGCTCGGTGAAGAAGCTGGAAAGGTCATGGAGGTAACTGTTGATTCTAATACAGAGTTCATCAATGGAGGGACCCTTGCCCGAGGCCATTATCGTGCAGTCATCAGCGTAGGAAACAATGGAGACTCCCTCTAGTGGGGGGGAAGGCTCGAAATATAGAAATTAAACAAAAGGGGAGAGAGAACACCACCTTGCGGCACCCCTTGTTTTATTCTTCGTGGTCTAGATTTCTTGTTCCTGAATTTGACTGTTCCTGTCGACCATTGAGGTAATTAGCGGTCCACCTCTTAAGGCCGGCAGGGAGCGGTGTCTCATCCAGATCTCGGAGGAGTGTGGCGTGATTGGCCGTGTTAAATGCATTTGACAGGTCAAGTGCCACGAGAACCGTCCTATGGTTTAGTGGATGTTGATTCAAACCGTTATTAATCTGCGTTGTAATGGCGTTCAAAACGCATGTCGTGCTGTGATTTTTGCGGAAACCATGTTGATGATCGGCCAATTTTAGATTTGTAACGAAGCAGATTGGACTCTAGTAATTTCACTACCGGCGAAAGGAGGGATATCGGGCGATAAGACTCTCCTAGGTTCGCCGGCTTCCCTATTTTTAGTAGGGGAACTGCAATCGCTTGTTTCCATATCTCAGGTATAACGAAGGTAGTTAGAGAGAGATTAAAGAGAGCCGCTAAATAACTCTGTCCTTCGTGGCCAAGGTGTTTGATCATCTTTATGGCGATTCCGTCGGGATTTTGAGGGTTTGGCCTTTTTTTATTTTATTTTTTTTTTTTTTTGGTTTGGCCTTCATTATGACTTCCTTAACCTCTGCGACTGAGACGGCAATGGGCGCGGTAGAGTGTTTGTGTTTGCGCGCACGTCGGAAGGCTCTTCTCTTAGTCCTATCCGCAGGTGGATGCATTATAAACAGCCGGCAAAAGGAGCTCGCGCATTTCCTGACGTCCGATTTGACGCTGTCGCCGAAAGCAATGGCGACCTTGTCTTTGTGTTTGGTCGGATTGGATAGGGCCTTGACAGTCGACCATAGAGCCGGAGAGGTTGCATGTCTCAAGGTGTTGTTTCCACTTGGTCAGCTTGTGTTCGTTGACAATCCTACGCATTGAGATCTTTTATTCTGGGATCTGCGGGATTGATGAGTCTCACTTGGTCACGTTCTCTTGCCATCGCCGCAGCTTCTGCCGGGAAATTCGGACGAATTTCTGGTATTCTGCCAGCAGGAATTAAGCGGCATGAGGCTGAATCAATTATCTTGCGAAAATCTCTTTCGCCTTTGCGTACGTCCGTAGAAGTGGGTAAGGCAGCGAAGGAGCGCTCTGTATATTCAGTAAAGCGGTCCCAGTCCGCTTTGGTGAAGTTGATGTATGTTATTTTATCAGTCGTTATGAAGTCGGTCGGTCGTTCAACAGAGAGTAAGATGGGTAGGTGGTCTGAAGCTAATGTAAGCATCGGTCGCCAGATGACAAAGTTAATAAGGCCCGCGCTCGTTATGGAGATGTCTGGCGAACTGTGACAGTTACCTGCCACCCTGGTGGGGGCATCTCCATTGACTGTACAGAATGCTGAGTTATCTATTTGGTCTGCAATTGCGTGGCCTCTGCTGTCTGCTGGCAAGTTGGAGTGCCAGAGATCGTGATGCGCGTTGAAGTCGCCTAGGATTAGACGGTTATCTCCCCTTAGCAACGCACTAATGTCGGGATGATAATCTCTAGGACAACACGTGACAGGAGGAATATAGATGTTTATGATTTGCAGGTCGGCGTCTCCTGACCGGACTGCTATGCTTTGGCATTCTAAGGTAGAGTCCCTGGGGTCGACGTCAGGGAAAATAGATTATATTGTACAGAGTGATGTGTAATTAACGCAAGGCCACTGGGACGGTCTTTTCGATGTACATTATACCCTTCACAAGTTCGTAAGTCCGATCTCGTGTTCAGTTTTGTCAGTTATCTCCGCGATCTTTCCAGCTAATCCGTTACAGTTCAGCTGCAAAATTTTGAAGTGTGTAGGAGGGAAGACAGGGGACATACTAGGCGTGAGGGACGGATGCGTTTGCCTAGGTGGAGGTAGGTTAAGGCCTAAACTATGTCGCAGTCTAGAGTTGACAGCGCCATGGCCGATGTTATCTGGCGTACCCCCTGCGGGTTAGGGGTTTAAAATATGCCCGAGGTAGGCATACCGGTCGTAAGAGACGACTAATATGCACAAAGGTAATGACGTGCAACTCGATGGTTGATCTACGGATATGATGCCTCTCACCTCTCATTACCCATCTTATCCTTCCTTACGGAAGGAGGGGTGACATGACCTAGAAGGTTTCACTCGTCATAAATCGCTACCACGACAGTCGGGCAGTACCGCAAGGGAGTACCGGAGCGTACCGGGTTCAAATTCGGCCAAGGACTGTTAATTCGACAACACTCTCCAAAACCTTCGGGGAGTGTTTTTGTCGTTACTAGAACAACAACAACATGTTGTCTGGCGTGGAAGGCGGATGTGTACTGCAACAGGGGGCTATGAACGAATCCGTCCAAAGGTTACCGTTTGCGAGCCCAGAGCACATAAGGGTGTGACACAGGCCAAGGCAATTGTTGCACTTGACCGATGTCGCAGGTGTATATAATCTTTGCCGACAAACGGTGCACGTAGTGAAAGGTACTAGGAGGTGGTGTTCCTGACCCACGTGCTGGCTGGAAGCAGGGGGGGCATTAGGGGCAGAGACAGGGGACTGACGCTCGGCGATGCTCATATCTGACCTATTCCGGAGGGGATAGGAGTGTTGAGCGGCCGTGTGAGATGGAGACGCTGGTGTGCGTGAGCGACAGTCGGGAGTGGGTGAGGCAGGGATGGCAGCGGTACTGCCAGTCGTATAGACTGAGCCACTATTGTGACTATTGGAAGTAGGTAGAAGCGGTAAGGGAGTGCCAGAGCGGCGACTACCGCGGGACGTCCTTGGACGTGTACAGCAAGGTGCCTCAAAAGTACTAAAGAAAGTACGGGGTCTGTGGATGGCAGGGTTAAGCCCTGAACATCCAGATTTATGTAACCATCTCTTACACTTGGCGCATTGTACCAAATACGACCGTTTAATATAAATTTTCTTCCAGCAAACGCAGCAGATCCAGTCTCTTGGTCCAGGATTGGGTTCGACCCCAGCCCGTAACAAGAGACAATGGAGCAACCCAGCTGCAAGGGTTTGCTCCGAGGATGACAATTTAAGGGTGGGACGGGACAGATTGGACAGGGTTAAACTGAAATAACAGCCCTTGGCCGGGTGAAAAAACCCGGGTCATTCCGGTGCGATAGACATACCGCTTATTAAAAAATATGGAAAAAATAATTGATAAGCCAATTGTTTACTTTCATTTCGAAAACCGTTCTGTACACCTATTATTTTGGCTACGAAAATTTTTGAATTTTGCTGAAATTTTCGTTAATTTGAATAAATTAAAAGATTTTTAGCAAACATTTTCGTTTACTTGAATAAATTAAAAGAATTTGCACATTTATTGTTTTATTCAATTTTCATTGATTTATTGTTTTAATCAATGGAACCCTTTATGTTGCCACGGGATCTCTGCTTATGTCATCTGAGTATCACCTCCATCTTAAGTAGACAATTCCTATTGTACTGCCATAAATCTAGCCATCCAAATGGGCATCTATTGGATGAAGCCCCGCACCCCAGAGACATAAGGAAACATCTTCGCAAGTACTATGACGAGATCTGGCACCACATTTTCTTGCAGTTTGATGTGCGTAACCATAGGCGGGCTCTAAATGACCTCCACACCGAGTCGGTATACAGATCCCTCAGATGTCGGCTTCTGAATACCGTTATTGACATTGAACCACCCGTATTGGCTGAAGAGGAGCGTGTACTCCCGAGGGAGACTAGAGTCATGCTAGCACAACTTCGTTCTGGATATTGTAATAGGTTAAACTCTTACTTATCTAGACTGAACCACACCGTACCAAACACTTTCCCTGCATGTGGTATGTCCCCTCATGATACCAAACATCTCTTTTCCTGTTCAACTGAACCTACTCTTCTAACACCAATAACACTCTGGTCCAGCCCTGTTGAAACTGTGCGTTTCTTTGGACTTCCCTTAGAAGAGTTTGATGACAATTTAGAGTGATCTTGTCAATTAGGCAGGGCGTAAGCCTGTTAACAACAACAAACCCTTTATGTTTCTAAAATGAACTTTAACTATATATATGTACTACAATTCGATCGGCTAAGTTAAACCACTCCACTAGCAAGCTTTTTGCAGTGATAAAAGTACTTTGTCTTGCTTAGTCGGCAGTCATTGATGTGCATTGAGCTGGGTCGTGGGAGCAAGCCCATCTAGATTGAGACCCGAAATATTCAGAAAATTCTTTGTAAAAACAAGTTTCATCTCTAGTTTTAAAATCCTTTTTTAAATTTAACACGATTTTTACCAGTCACAGTCCACATACTGCTAAAACACAACCATGTACAACAGGTATGGAAGGAAAATGTTGGGGACGTTTTTTGGCTGCGTGCGCGGATTATCTCTACCCCCCGGGCCCTAGACATACATAACTGAAATATTTAATGATATTTTTTTTTTATTATAGTATATAAATTTTGAATTTCTCCACAGATCCAAATAAACTGAAGGAAGAATGTCAATGTCCAGATTGTATAAAGAAGAAGGCCATTTTGGCTGCTTCAGAGCCATACCGCACACTCAAATCATTTCTGATAAAATTATGTTTAGTATTTGGTTGGGCGATGCTCGTCTTACTTGCATATCGTGTATCACAGTTTGATTATGAATTGGCTAGTTTTGATCCATTTGAAATTCTACAATTGCCACCCACCGCTTCCATGGAAGAGATAAAGAAAACCTACCGTGAATTATCTCGTGTACTACATCCAGATAAGCCAACTGGTGATGAAAAGTCATTTATGATGTTACGTAAAGCTTATCAGGCACTCACTGATGAAACGGCCAAGCAAAATTATGAAAAATATGGCAATCCAGATGGCCCAGGTGCAATGTCTTTTGGTATAGCTTTGCCTTCATGGATAGTTGAAAAAGAGAATTCGGTATGGGTGCTGGGTCTATATGGATTGGTCTTTATGGTGGCATTGCCCTCTGTTGTGGGTATGTGGTGGTACCGCTCCATACGCTTTTCCGGCGATAAAGTACTTTTAGATACCTCGCAAATGTATTTCTATTTCATACATAAAACTCCACATATGTTACTAAAGCGAGCGCTTATGATACTAGCTGCAAGTTTAGAGTTTGATAAAAGACACAATTCTCAGGTGGTTGAACGGCAGTCTGACAATGAGGAAGTCCCAGCAGTACGTATCCTTTCGTATTTTATTTTGTTATCTATTTTTTAATAAATAAAACATTTAATAGCTCATTCGGCAATTACCTAATTTGAATGAAAAATGCAAAGAACATCCTCTGTGTCGTATGTATTCTATAAAGGCGCGCGCCATATTACATGCTCACCTCTCACGCATTCCACTCAATCCCGATACGCTAGAGAAGGATCGACAATTTATTGTGAAAAAATGCCCATACCTAATTCAAGAAATGGTTTCCTGTGTGCACCAGCTGGTTATGTTAGCATATGCGAGACGAGTTCCACGTTTACCTGGCATAGAAACGATAGAAAATTGTATGAAATTGTCTCCAATGATTATACAAGGTCTATGGGAATACAAATCACCTTTACTTCAATTACCTCATTTAACTGAAGACCAGCATCTTTATTATATCAACAAAAAACGCCACATTAAAAATTTGCAACAATTTGCTCAATTAAAACCAGACGAAAGTAGGCAGTTATTAAAAAGCCTCTCCGATTTTGAATATGAAAACGTAATGAAAGTTTTGGGAAAATTGCCACTAATTGATTTTACCATACGTTGCGAAGGTAAACAAAATAGTAAAGAATGAAAGGACAGTTAAACTCAATTAACAATTACTATTCTTTCTAGTTATTGATGATGAAAATACAAATGTTGTAACAGCTGGCGCTATAGTGACAGTTACTGTAACGTTAGTACGTAAGGATATGAAAACCTTATTTGGTGATGCTAAAGTACCAGAAAAGCAAGGCATCAAGTAAGTACTTAACCTAACAACTTTGTTGATAGTATTCAAACCGTGTTGCAGCACAAGATTAACACATTAATTCTCAGCTGCGATTGAACTTATCCACTTGCGTTTAGTTATCTGCTAATGGGAATGTCGAATATGCATTCGTACCCTTTTATTAGTTCATGTCGAATCCTTAGATTGTTGTTGTGCTTCGCCTTGCGTAATAGGCACGATCACTCTGAGAGTCGGCATCAAGCTCTTCTATCGGAAGTCCAAGAAAACGATCAGTTTCAAGAGGGTTGGATCAGAGTGATTTGGGGTTTTAGTAATTTGTAGAGTGATAAGTGTTTTAGCATGATTTGAGTCGTGGTCAAGTCTTTTCAGGATTTCCAAGAATTAAATGTAGACAATACACTCAGTATTTATTTGATATCTTTCTTTGTCAAAAGCTTATACACACTCACTTCAAAATTCAAATTCTCTCAAGGTTACATTAAAAACCAAAGTATAAGGAAACATAAAAAGGCAAAATGTCAGAAATTCAGTGATGCCAGAAAATAATAAAATAAGATATTACATGAGTATACACAGTCGATATGATTTGATGACATATGTACGTATCTTGCAATGCTGTAATACAAAGCATTCAGCTTCTTTTTACATACATAGTCACAATTGATGTAGATCTCACAACACTAAAGAAGGGCTGGTATTAAGTAGGCTTTTGCAGTAGACTAATATGCAATGGAGTGAAATACTTATTTAACCACAGTGTACGAAGCATCCCGTACACTTTTCTACCGTGCTCAATATGTTGTCCTTCCAATGTAATGAATTGTTCCCAGATTTCTTAACCTATTCTTTTATAGAATTGTCAAAAATTATGGGGTCTAAACCGATTGTTGCAGGCCACTTTTTATGGATGACTACACATTTCGATTTCAAGTAACGTTAGTACGATCACTTGGATAATACGCGTACAATTGTACGAAATCAGCATAAATGTAAGCATTACAATACCTAAGGACCGCGGGCAGCTCATTTATGTGGAGAACAAGAGTACACAGAGTGAAGTATAGTCTACAAAGTCATATGCGTTGTAGTGGTCTAGAAGGATTAGAGAAGCGGTATAGTTCTCGTAAATTCTTTCTCGAATGCCTGAAAGAAAGTTGTGTTGGTGCACATATGAAGAGATCCGAACGTGCAAAATTCGTTTAACTACCTTCGACAGGAAAGGCTACCTTTGCAGCTTTCCAGCATTTGGGACACAGGTCGTTAAGATTGTATTAGCCAGATAGGTTCTGTAGGGAAGGACTTTGGGGAGAATAATTGTTAAGAATTTAGCACATTTATCGTGAAACCCGATAGCAATAGACTTCACGGAAAAAATGGTTTTCACAACATCGCATTCATCAACACAAACGAGCTCAATAGGACCGGCATCAATATTAACACGATCACAGTAGTTGTCAACACAAATTCGATCTGCTGGAATTGGCAGGCTTACAAAATCTTTATGTTAAACCTGGGAACCGTGGTAATATAGGGGAGTCACATCGCCCGATATCTGCAACTGCGTCGACTGGCGACCTACACATAGGCTCTTTACATCCAAACGCCGTTATTTTAACAACTTTAAAAAGGCGCGCTGGGACCCTTTACGGAATATAAAGTGCGCTCCTTCGCTGTCTTACCCACACAAGTTTATTGATTCAGTCTAAGGTCACTTCATTTCCGCTGGAAGAGTACCAGAAATTCATCTAAATTTCCCCGGGGAATCAGCGGCTGTAGCAAGAGAACGTGACCAAGTGTGACTCATCAATCCTGCAGATCCCCGAATAAAAGATCTCAACGAGGAAATACGACGGACAGTCCACGAACACAAACTGACTAAGTTGAAACATCTTGACACCTGAAACCTCTCCGGCGGTGTCGGCAAACTATGATCAACAGTCAAGACCATATCAAATCCGACCAAGCACAACGAGAAGGTCGCAATTACCTTTGGCGACAGCGCCAAGTCGGACCCTAAGCGATGGGCGAGCTCCTTTTGCTGACAGTTTATAACGCATCCACCGGCTGTTAGGGTCAAGAAACTAGACATCCGTCGGGCGCACAAACATCGACACAACTTTGCGCACAGTTTGAATCAGCATCCACCAAATCATAGGACGGTGTTGGTGGCACTTGTCAAAAGCGTTGAATATCGCCAACCATGACACACTCCTGATAGATCTGGAAGAGTCACCGCCCTCTGCCGGCCTAAAAAGGCGGATCGCTAACCACCCTATCGGCCGGCAAGCGTCATTAGAGACAAAAGATCAAAATTAAGGATTAGGCAGGGCGTGCCACAGGGTAGTGTCCTATCCACCCATTCTATAAAATTTTTTATATATCGAGGCTTTCCCTCCACCAGAGGGAGTCTCTATAGTCTACGCTGACGACTGTACTATTATGGCATCGGGCCTCCACTGACGAACTCTGTACAAAGATCAACAGTTTTCTCCTCGACATTTCCATTTTTTTCACCGATCAAAATCTGACCTTATCTCTGACTAAATAGACGGTGACTCATTTTACGACGGAGAATACGCAGATGAGGCAAGAGATAAAGGTCCACGTAGATGGAGTAACTCTACCACCTGTGAATTACCCTTAAATCTTGGTTGTGACGTTTGGCAACGTCTAACCTTCACTAATAATGCCAACAATAGCCTCAAAGCCGCAACAAGATCATCAAGTCACTTGCTGACAGCACTTGGAGGAAAGATAAAGAAACTTTGCTTGTTACTATAAGGCTATCGGCCGACCGGTTATTGATTACTCTGCGCCGATATGGTCGCCCAAATCTTGCTGTTAGGGGACATCCATAAATTACGTGAGCCATTTTTCGAGAATTTTCACCCCTACCCACCTTAGGTGAGACTAAGTGAGATTTGGTTAGACCCCTCCCCTCATTAAGTGAGATGCACATGTTTGAAACTGAATTCCTTTTAATTATTTAAGGAAACAATAAAAATTTCATGTTTATTCAGTGCATTTGAATTAAATAAAAGTGAAAATAACGATAAAATCAGTACTTTCCCTATTATCTATTTTAATCGATCCAAGGATATTCGTGTACAGTTTCGATTGAAATAATCGAATTCCACCTGTGGTTTTCGGCAGTGCAAGAATACTGTGCTTGGAAGTGCCTACGTTTTCTTCCTCCATCCATTCTAAACCTCCGTTCAAAACGCAAAGTAGCTCCTTAACACGGCGGGTCACCACACGCTTTGGTTGAATCTTGGTGGAAGATTCTCGTTGAATTGCATGAAGAGCCGATCTATGAAAAAAAATGTTGTTTCATATTTGTATTAGTTTAAAGTGAGATTTGGGGAGACTTCGTTGGAGGCTACCTCCCCCATTTTAAGCTCGCTTAAGGATGCCCCCTTACCTGCTGGAGGAAGTTTCAAGTCTGCCAAAACACCGCTATCAGCACTGCCATGGGATGCTCACCTTCATCAACACACAAAAATGCTCTCCTAGAGACATAAAGAAACATTACCTTTGGGGAGTGTTTTTGTTGTTGTTGTTGTTGTTAACAGTGCTTCGCCCTGCCCCAGATTGGACAGGGTTACACTGAAATAACAGCCCTTGACCGGGTGAAAAAAACCCGGGTCATTCCGGTGCGATAGAACCGGCTGTTGTGGGAATGAGTGTTTTTGTCGCTAAAAACAACAACAACATCTCCGTAAGCACTATAATGAGATCCGGCACCACATTACCTTGCCGTGATCTGCGTAACTGTAGGCGGGCTCTAAACGACCTCCACACCGAGTCGGTAGACAGATCCCTCAGTTCTCGGCCCGTGAACCCCGTAATTGACATCCAAGCACCTGAAATAGCTGAAGAGGAGAGCGTCTTCCACAGGGAGAATAGAGTTATATTAGCTTAACTTCGTTCTGGTTATTGTAATAGGTTAAACTCTTATTTATGCATACTCAACTCCACCATATCAAATACTTGCCCTGCATGTGGTGTGTCTCCTAATGCCACTAAACATCTCGTTACCTCTTCAATTGAACCCACTCTTGTAACACTAATACCACTCTGGTCTATCCCTCTTAAAATTGCTTGTTGCCTTGGGCTCCCGTTAGAAAAGCTTGATGCCGATTCTCAAAGTGATCGTGGCCATTAGGTACGGCGAATTACTGTTAACAACAACAACAACTAAGCAACTCGGATGACTGTTACTTCAACGACACTAACAACTACAAGCAATAGTTCGGAAGTGAGAGTTTGTTTTTTATTACACTCCCCGGTGGTTTAGGAGGTGTTACCGATGTGCATAGTCCTTTGGCAGATATAGATTCACTAGTAGCCCGACTGCGGACTGTAGATTTTGCTGGAGAGTGTTAAAACCTTTTACATATGTAAACTCATTTGCACATTGATTTATCGTCCATCTAGGGATGACGAAGAGGCAACAGGCGGTGGCGGTGATGACGAAGAGACTTCAGCTATTGCCACAGCACCAGTGAAGAAACCATCTGCTTGGGGCAAACAACAACAACGTAAAGGGAAAGGTGGCAAAGGTGGTAAAAAATCGACAAATAATCAGAAACGCAAATTAGCATCGAGCACTGTGCAACAAAGCAAAACTATTGTTCCCGCGTCTTCGGCAAGCGTGGATGCTCCAGATCAAAATGAAGATACCGAATCTGATGCAGACGCTAGTGATGTGGATGAGAAAGATTGCACAGGCGACGAATCCGATAGTGATAAACCACATAATAACAAGAGTGAGGCATATGATGATGATGACGATGACGAGGCTTGGGAAAGATTACAAGCTAAGCTAAATAAACGCGAAAAACTGGAAGGGAAATCACGCATATCTCATACAGTACACTGTCCATACTTCCCTGAGGAAAAACAGGAATACTGGTGGACGTATATCTGCGATCGCAAATCCCGATCACTACTTACAGCGCCCTACCACGTAACCAGTCTTGTCGATAAGGAGGAAATACAATTGAAGTTTACGGCTCCACGTTGGCCGGGTCTATACACATTTACAGTCTGTTTGAGATCAGGTGAGAATTTAACGAATTACTTTTATTCAGTATAGTAAGAAACGCGTAATTTTCCTTTTTCAGACTCATACCTTGGCATGGATCAACAACAAGAGCTAAAATTGGATGTTAAGAAAGCACCAGTCCCACCTACAGATCACCCTCAATGGGACCTTAGTGAATCAGAACCTGAAAACCACGAACAGCACGATCACTCTAGCGATTACACGACTGATAGTTCCGAGGATGAGGGTACAGATTAGAATTTTAAGTCAACCTAAAAGGTTTAACATTTGTATGATGCATTAACAGTGATGTAGATATTTTACATATTATTTGATTAACAAACTTCTTATATATTGACACATTTTTATTTAATTGGAAATATAAAGAATAGAAATCTTTAGATTTGAGCTCCACCCAAAACAAATAAATTATTATTAAGATTAAACTTTAGAAGCAAGCAATTGCTTTGGGTTTTCCAGCACAACACAGCGGGTTCATATTTGAAAAATGTGGAATGTTAAAGGAAACCAAATTAATCTGTAAATGATGCTATTTTTTAAACTGGTAATCAAGTTTTACTATTTTTGTACTAGATACCTTCTTCTTTTAAATTTCGAAAAATAGTATTCAAAATCAGAGTACTGTAAGTAAATACAAAAAATTTTAAATTATATGAGTTAATGAATTGTTTGACAAGATGTATGCAATTACATTCTTATTTAATAGAAACCGTAAGCTGGTGATGAAGGTCGTAATTAGAGTAAAATAAAAATTTAAGAAAATAAATACAGAGTAAACATACAAAAAAAAAAATAATTGAATTTTACCTGGGTCTCAGGATCGAAATGAGAAGAACTGCTTTTCTCATAACCGATTGGTAAAGCAGTTCGCGAATTAAAATACGTGGACAAAGCAATTCGTATATTCCCTGCATTCTCATAACTGCAATCGAATCGCAAGGACTGCCGTTTGATCTAACTGCGCTTAGCTGAATATCTGTTGCAGATTCAACATAAATTTCTTAAAATTGTGAATTAAAATAAATTAAGATGAAATTTAACAAGAGTCAAATTATTTGTTTTTAAGTAAAATTATATGCGCTAATTATATTTTTCAACAGAAGTCGTACAGAAAACCGAAAGCAGTTCGCTTTGTTGGTTGAGCAGATGAATCTTAGCCAAGTAGCCATCAGACGTTGTGGCAGTTATTTGGACAACCGAATTTAAATGCGTTGGGACCACAAATAACATCCCTTTGTAGAATAAAAATATGTGTAAGGAAAATTTAACTTAGCCAAGCTTGGGGATTGGGAATCGGATGGCATTCGCGGGAGTGGCATCCGTCGGTTACTGTAATAGCAATGAATATTTATTTTTGACTAGTAAACCCGGCCCGCTTTTTTGCGTCTCAGAACTAATACTAGACTGAGTCAAATTTTAATCATTATATTCCATACCAGATAAGATTCAAACTTAATTACATCGTTTATTGCAGCACTCATTATCACCTTTCGTTTGATACCCATATAGTACTAAACACATTTTGGGTCACCTTGGTCCAGATATCGGTCGATAGATCCGAGCTATCGGGACAAATGATGGTAATACTTTACATCCAACGTCAACTGTAAAAACTGCACTAGAAATGTCGATATTGGTACCCAGATACACGTTTCGGTCCCAGGAACCTTAATCCGGTGGGTGGAAACCTAATATTTTTAGTAGTTTACAAGAGCAAAGTCAACAATTTTCTATGATTTTCGTGTGGTTGCTGTAGACAAAGATATAGGGTGTTGTGTAAACTGCAAAAGTGTGTTCTGCGCAGAAATACTGGGGATCGCGTAGCCGGTGTTTGACCGGCTAAGGGTTATTTTTTTGAAGTGCGGCCAAAGGCCGCCTACGCAGAAAGGTGTTCTGCACATAAATACTTTGGATCAAGCCCCCTATTTGGTATCGGACCCGCGTCATTCTTTGGTATTTTGCCAATAACTTTTAAATTACTAAAAAAAAATGGGCTTCCCCTCCGGATTAGGGTTCCTGGGACCGAAACGCGTCTCTGGGTACCAATATCGACATTTTTAGTGCAGTTTTTACAGTTGACGTTGGATGTACAATATTACTCTACATTTTCTTCAATATGAAATGCACGCACATACTTTGTGTTTTATTTTTGCTTTGGCGGCTTTTGCCACTGCTTAGATCAAGGCATGATCCAACTACAACAGGCCGTAGCAGCTCGACAAACATATAGACACACAAAAATTGTCCAAGTATTTTGTTTTGGTTATTTGTGAGTTTAACGTCTAAATCGTACTGAGAAATGAGTGTAATGTCAAAAGTCGAGCCAAAAGTAAAAATCGGCTGGTCTATGAACACGGCCTGTATTATTGGATCATGGATCAAGGCGCATTCAATTCATTGTTTACCCGTACTAGTTTGGCATCTTCTTTTGCGAATCGGAGTGGAAGGCAGTGGATGAATGTACTCCGAGAGAGTGTAATGAAGGAAATCGCGTTCAGAGTTGTTTTTAAGTAGAAATTACAACTAAAAACTTCAATTGAAACTTAAATTCACATTCTATAGTAACTGGTAAGGTGTTATAACTGCTTTATATTTAATATTTTGGGAGTTTTATGTATTCGCGTTCAATATTGCAGTATTTAAATTTGATTGTTTTATTACTGCATACAACACACCCTGTGTGGTTTGTGTGTGTGTGCAGATTCGGAGTAAGTTGCGCTACTAGTAGACATATACTATGATTCAATTACAGGTGATATCACGAAAACATATGAGCCTCTTCTGTTCAAATAAAAAACGTCTATGCAATCTGACAGAAAAATTGGCCAAAGCAAAACACATGAAGTGAGTGTATATCATTGTTTACCCGTACTAGTTTGGCATCTTCTTTTGCGAATCGGAGTGGAAGGTAGTGGATAAAGCTACTCCGAGAGAGTGGAATAAAGGAAATCGCGTTCAGAGTTGCTTTAAAGTAAAAACTACAACTAAAAACTTCAATTTAAACTGAAATTTACATTCTGCACGAACTGATAAGGTGTAATAACTGCTTTATGTTCAATAATTTGGGTGTTTTAAGTCTTCACGTTAAATATTGCAGCATTTAAATTTCATTGTTTTATTAGTGCATACAATTCACCCTGTGTGGTTTGTGTGTGTGTGCAGATTCGTAATAAGTTGCGCTACTAGTAGACATATATTTACTATGGTGTATATGCAGCAACGAATTCGCCATACCTTCACCTTTATAATTGCGCCAGGGATCAGATGTGCTTATGTTATCACGTGTAAGTAAATTCGCCCTGATTATACTTTTTTATTTTTGATTTGATTCTTCAACCAAATCAGGTCCAATTTATACAAGGTGGTCAAGGCGAAATACACACATCCATGCATACATTTCTCATGTATTTTGGTTTTGTAATTCGTAGGTTAAATGTCAAAATCATACTTTATACCCTGTAGTGTCAAATTTCTAGAAAGAAGTAGCAATCAAGTTATTAGTATAAGGCTGCAAAAAGTAGGCGCCGTTACTTACCGATTTTGCATGAGAACCTTTCTCATGTGCAAATTTCATTTTAATTTCGTTCTTCAGTTCTTTGAACGGACACACGTCGTTTTTTTTTAAATAATAATGAGACATATAAGGGCCCTTACCTGTAATTCTATTCGAAAGGCTGTTCCACTCGAAAGACAAAAGCGATTCTAATAGCCATAGGCACTCTATAGTTCGCTCGAATTTACTTTAGAAAATATTCCATAAAAGTAGGCATCACAGTTTCACAAATTTCGAACGCAACGCAAAATACAAAAACACATTGCATAAATCTTACCTGCAGTATGAAACAGAGCTTCTTTACATGTCGCAGTGGCGCAGGTGATAAGCATCTCGACTACCAGGCGTGCGGTCGTAGGTTCGAACGTAGGTCCTCGCACAATTAATTTTTATATTTTTATTTTGTTTTAGATCAAATTTTATTTTTTTAAATATATAAATACTTTTAATCTAACAGAATTGAACTCGAACAAAGAATGTGTTCTACTCGAACATTTCTTACGGAGTACAAATCACTCGAAAGCGAACAAATTTTCCTTCAGAAAGAACTACAGAGTAAGGGCCCTGGGCATCCGTCAAATTTACGGCCCCCCATTTTTTTTATATCTGCTAAAAGTGTGCAATGAAACGTCCGCGGGATCAGACCACGATGAAGAAGTAAAAAATATTTAAAAATTGTCAAATAATTTTTGCAAAAAAATAAATATGCCAAAGGAAAAAATGCCATCTTTTATATATATTTCAAAATTGAGCAAAATTTGACGGCCCATCGCGAGAAAATTGGCAAAAACTAGGGAGCTTAGCAAATAGGTTTATAGTTAAACTTTGAAAATAATTCGGGTTTCGAAAAAGTGACCGTATTTATTTATGTTGTTGTTGTGAACTATATAAAAGAGTTTCAGAAAGAAAGGCGAACTTCGAAAAAAAGTGGCTCACTTCACAAATTTCTTTCCAGCTAAGTGCACACGGATAGTTTTCGGTAGTTGCGCTTTCAATATTTTTAAAAACATTAATTATTCAGTATTAGAAACTAAATTGTTTAGGTTTAATTTAAATAAGTATGCGAGATGAATTCACTTACAGGTGGTCTCATAAAAACATATGAGCAGTGGCTTCTTCTGTGAAAATAAAAAAATTCTATGCAATCTGACAGGAGAAGCCGTCAAAGGAAAAACAAAACACATGAAGTATGTGTGTGTATACAGCAACCAATTCGCTTTGATATCACCTGGTATAAATTCGCCTTGACAGTAACCCTCCAGGACTTAAGGTTTAATATAACAACCGTTCCACAGGTCGTTACTCACACTATTTCTATTTAGTGATAAAGACAAAATAGGAAGTATTTGAAGAAGAGATTGAATTTAAGAAAAATTTACAACGAATATGTTAGTAAATGGAGAGGCGAGTTATCTTCTAGACAACAACAGGAAGAATCTTTTCGAATATATTTATAAAAGACTTCAATTTGTCAAATCTTACACGATGTACGTGCGAAACAAATTAAGGAAAAATTTAGCCAAGATATTGAGAAACCCCTTCTATCCCTATAAAGCTTGGGCTTTACAAACGTCAGCTTTGGGCTTACAATTGGTTTTAATTTTACTTAAATTCAATCACTGCTTCAAATACGTTCTATTTTGGAAATAGTGTGAGTAACGACCCGTGGAACGAAAGTTGGCTGTTTACCAACCTATTACATGCAATTGTTGCACGACCCGTTCACACCACTCAACTTGCATGAATCACCAGGAAGTTGACTGTGAAATTGACTAATGTAAACAGCTTTTAACTTTTAATGGAAATAACCAGAGACATAAATATTATAAGAAATATTCATAAAAGTCTCAAAATAATTATTTCATTTCCATAGATATTTTTTTGAGTCTTGAAAAATTATTACTTTGAGAAATCGTGGCTGTTTTCGAAATAGTACTATAACTATAACCTGTATATGTTTGTTGCTTTCAATTTTTCCTCTAATCAAAAATAATGATAATTAACTAAGAATTATTATCAACTGGTTTTGAGCTCGTTAAACTTACAAAAATATGTAAAAATGAACAGACCATAAAACCAACAACAAAAATTGCTCATAATTATTATTTTGAATCTTTTTAAGGTAAAGTATCAAAATAATAATTACGAATGAATCAAAAAAATATTTCTCAGTTATAATTATTAGGAAAGGATTTTTTTTATATTTGTTGAAGGTTTTGTGATTTCTATGAAACTCAAATTACAAATAACTATTATTTTGGACGTCAGTGTTGTAGGAAACAGAGACAACAAACTTGAAAAATATGGTCCGATACTTACTTTTCTGGCTAAAACTAGTGAAACTGACAAATACGCTGAGAGCGAGAGAGTAACACTCAAAACTACAGGATTCACTTCTAGTAAAATATGTAACTTTTGTCAATTTCCAATAAAAGACAGGAAATTAAATCACAATCAAATAGAACGAAACATAAAAATGAATACGCAATTTCAAATAAAATAAAATATATACAAGCAATAAAATTTCAAGTATTTTTTTATTTCCCAATATGTAAATTCGAATTTAAGTTTTATTATACCTACAGGGTGGCTGACGAATTTTGCTACATTAAGAAACTCAAATAATTTTTTTTTCAGTGTATGGAATTCATTTTTCTTTTATTCATATTAAAGCTCATTAAATTTTATTAAATATAGCTTAATTAGTTTTAAAAATAATGGAATTTAAATGCCCCCCTGCTCGTCGATGCATGTGCGGCATCTTACCAAAAAGTTGTTCATTACTGCTTGGAGAGTTGAGACAGGAATAGCCGCAATTGTTTCTCGAATGGATTACCTTAGTTCATTCAAATTTGTTGGTTTTGCTTTGAAGACTTCCTGTTTGCAATAACCCCACAAGAAAAAGTCAGGTGCAGTAAGGTCAGGCGACCTGGGTGGCCAACGGAATGTGGAGTTTCTGGATATCAGCTTATTGGGAAATTTTCGTCGCAATTCTGTCATAACAGGTTGGGCTATATGAGGAGCTGCACCATCTTGCTGAAACCACACAGAGTTGAAAGAAATTCTCATTCGGCGTAATTCTGGATAGAAAAACTCTCTCAACATGCTCAAGTAACGGTCTCCAGTAACCGTAACGGTGTGGCCGTTTTCTTCGAAGAAGTAGGGCCCGACAATGCAGCGTGATGAAACTGCACACCACACTGTGACACGAAGTGGATGCAATTCCGTCTCATGGAGTATCTGTGGGTTGGAAGCACTCCATATTCGACAATTTTGTTTGTTTATGTTGCCGTTTAAATCGAAATGGGCCTCGTCAGACAGAAAAGACAGTTCAACATGTTTCCATCCTCTTCCACCATTTGAAGCATCTTCTGGCAAAATTCCAAGCGAATCGGCAAGTCTGCAGCGTTCAGTTTGTTGGCCATTTGAATTTTATATGGGAATAAGTCCAAATCTTTGTGCATAATTGACTGTAATGACTGTCTGCTTACACCCATTTGAGCAGATAAGCTTCTTGTCGAAACACGTGGATTGTTTTGTATGGCAGCAGCTACAGCAGCGATTGTTTCCTCCGTTCGAACTGAAGGGTTTCGATGGTAAGGTTTTCTGTTGACTGTCCCATGCTCGGCAAAATTGTTTACAAGTCTTATTATGGTCCATCTGCTCGGAGGATTGCCGCCAAACGTGCGCCTATACTCTCTTTGAAACGAAACTACGGACTCCAGTGCGTGATAGCGGCGGACAATCCAAATTCTTGTTTCAGTGTCCCAGTTATCCATTTTTGTTAAATGTAAAAGTCAATCTGCAAAATAAAAAAAAAATTAACCAGATTCATTAAATAGAAAAAAAGTTATTTAATTTTTTTTTGGTAGCGGCTTTCATTAGCCACCCTGTAGTAGTGCGGCCGCCGTGGTGTGAAGGTAGTGTTGCCGGCCTACCACACCGAAGGTCCATGGTTCGAGCCCTGGTACAGGTAACATCAAAAGTGATTTGAAAAAAGTTTTTCAAAACGGGGTCGCCCCTCGGCAGTGGTTTGGCAAACTCTCCGAGTGTATTTCTGCCATGACAGGCTTCTCAGCAAAAAATTCGTCTCCTTTGTAGATGCCGTTCGGAGTCGGCAAAAAACTGTAGGTCCCACCAATTTGTAGGGAAAATTCAAATCGGCACACCACAAATTGGAAGAGAAGCTTGGCGCAAAAATCTCTTAGGAGGTTTATGATGATATACCTGTTGTATATCGCGCCATAGAGAGAGAGAGTAGTGCTTCGCACACAAGGTATATTAACTTTAGTCGCGTAACGGCAGTACGTAACGGCATTAACGGATCGAGATAGATATCGACTTATATATATCAAAATGTTCAGGACGAAAAGAGAAATTGATTAAGCCATGTCCGTCCGTCCGTCCGTCTGTGAACACGATAACTTGAGTAAATTTTGAGATATCTTAATGAAATTTGGTATGCGGGTTCCTTGGCACTCATCTCCGAGCGCTATTTAAAATGGGCGAAATCGGATGATAGCTACGCCCACTTTTTATATATATTATATTTTCAAAAACACAAAAAGAGTGATTACTCAGTACATAATACACCTATAAGGATAAAATTTGGTGAATATATTGAGATTGAGGCATAAAATACATTTTTCAAGAAATTTTTGAAAATGGGCGTGGCACCGCCCAAATTTAGAACGGCGCAAATTTAGAAATAATATTAATCATAAATCAGAAACCGTTCAAGATATCGAAACGAGGTTTGCAGGTATGTAAGGAATGTTCCAGGAAAAAATGGGCGGGATCGGTCAAGGTCTACGCCCACTTTTATATGAAAGATTTTGAAAAGGATCGTAGATATATTAAATAGGCAATAACTTTGCGTAAAATAGCTTTACATCATTTATATTTCAGTTTTAAAGTTTCCGTAAACAAAGAAATCCAAAACCTTAAAATTTTCGAAAAGTGGCGTGGCCCCGCCCTTTTTATAGTGGACTATTCCACAAAACTTTTTATGCCATAACTCCGCCAAAAATTGATTTGTGGAAACGAAATTTGGTGATCATGTTCTATATATAAAGGTAATTGCTTGCTGTAAAATTGGGCGAAATCGGTTATTGTCCACGCCCAGTTTTTTAACATAGTTCTGAAAAATTTTTTGTAAAATTTAAAAAGCGATATTTCTACAACTAAGCAAGTTATATCAATCAGATTTTGCACACATAGTAAGCTTTTTAAGAAAAACTCGGCCGCAAAAAAATTATGTCAATTTTGGGAAGTAGGCGTGGCGCCGCCCACTTTTCAGCATAAAATTTCTGCTATTTTCAAAGGCAATCGCTTATAATTCAATCTTGATATTTCAATGAAAATTGGTCAGCTGCTTCTAAGTAGTATGTATTATACTCCTGCCAAAAATTAGCCGAGTCGGGAAACGCACAAGCAAAATATTCGGTCACGTAGTTAATAGCCCACTGCAATAGCGAAGTTATATATCTTTTTTGATTTTCATACCTTCCATAAACATTAAATGTATGTAAGTATGAGAACAAGAAGAGAAAAGTTCACTAAAATGATCAGCACGATAAGCGGAGTCGATTTAGCCATGCCCGTCTCTCCGTCCGTCTGTCTGTCTGTCCGTCTGTCTATTTGAACGCAAACTAGTCTCTCAGTTTTACAAAAGAATGCTGAACTTCGTTGTTTGCTTTCGCCATTTTATAATATACTCGCAAACCCGGTAGGCGTTGTTTTGACGTTTTGATACATTGAACACATCTACAAGGTGGCGCAAAAGTAATCCTCCTATCAGAAAATGCTATAAATTTTGCGATTGGCCCCTAAAGTCAGTTCTGTTTTGACATTTGTGTAGTAAACACATGCGAAATACACGTTATTAAACAATGTTACGCTACACTGCTCCAGAACGCGGAATATTGCTGACTATTTATTTGACCAATAATCGGTCGGGGCCAAACGGTTACTGTGAATGGTGAGCGCTACAGAGCAATGATCAACGAGTTCTTTTTGCCGCAACTTGATGAATTGGGATTGGAAAACATGTGGTTCCAACAAGACGGTGCAACAGCACACACTGCACGTGCCACAACCGATATGCTGAACATCGGAAGCTTACTTTTGCGCCACCTTGTATATATAAAATGTCATTAACTTGGCCCTAATAAACTCCTAGCTATGCCGAACTGCAGCTTTATATAACCTGGGGGCTTTTCCAAAAGCTATATACAGTCTGTGTCGTGCCCAGTGAACTCCTGAACCTATCGTGAAAGTTCAAGAGAAAAACAAAACACAAGATATGTGGGCGTGGCACCGCCCATTTTTTAAAAATTATGTAGATATTGACTAAGTGACAGATATATCCAAATTTCATTAATTTAGACCAAAAAAGTTCGGAGTTATGACGAATTGAAACTTTATATAGCCTGGGGGCGTGGCTCCGCCTACTTTTCCAATACTATATATTGTCTATGCTGTACCCAGTGAACCCAAGTATATATTGTGAAAATTTCATAAAGATCGGTTGAGTTCTTTGTCGCCTATGAAAGACACCCTTTTTTATATCTATTTTTGTTACGTACACAAGGTATATTACTTTATTCGGCATAAACTAATCGAGATATACATTTATTAATGTGTATCGAAACGTTCAGGATGAAAAGTAAAATATCCGGACAACTAGTTAATACCCCACTGCAAAAGCGAAGTTGTATATCGATTTTGATTTTCATACCTTTCATGAACATGAAATGTTTGTACGTATAGTGAAATGATCAGGAGGATGAGCTGAGTCGATGTAGACATGTCCGTCTCTCGATACGTCTATCTGTCTGTCCGTCTGTCTATTTGAACGCAAATATGAACTGAAAGTATTAAAATAGACCTGCGTAAATTAGGATGACATAATAGATCACTACTAGGTATATAATGTTCGGTTCCACCCGAACTTCCTAACTTGTTTTGTTATTTTTTTATGTCAAATTATCGTTTGACAGTTTTACCAGGAGTGGTCAACGAAAATTCTGCTGACTAAAACTTGCAACTGCTTTGTGCTCTCAGTAGTCAGAGAACCGACTACTGGATTGATTTCCTGTAGCCTCTAACTATTTCTGACTTGTACAGGATCACATCTATACTTTGAAGTCACATCAAAATAAAGTGTTTTGCCGCTACTAAAACACAAAAATCATGATAACTATAACTTTCACCCTAAAATAAGCCTTTTGCATGTTAGCGAATTTAGTTTGTTGCTTTTGGTGTAAACAACACTGTAAATTAGAATATTGAATATTACATATATTGAAACAAAAAAAAAATTGTGTACATGCCCTTATGTATATATATATATTTTTTTTTACTTCAATTCATTTTTTTACATTGCATGGAAGAAATGCACCGAAAAAAATAACTTGAGTTATATGCTGACTTAACCTTAATGTTTAACCACGCTCCGAATCAGTTAACAATCTAAAAAAATGATGGAAAATAAAAATAATTTAGTATTCATATGACATAACACGACAAATGCAACGGCTGTTCAAACCGGGGGTCGAATCGTTATATACGATCACGATAACGTTCAGATACAAGTAGTATGATATAATCCGAAAATAATGTTTTTACGTTTCAAGTTGTACGTTCACGGATGTGACGATTTGATAAAAGTTTTTTCAGGGGTCGCATTAAAATTTAAGATATTGGCCTTCGAAGTGATGTTATGTAAAACAAGTACAGCTGGGTATAAAAAAAATTTTTAACTAGATTTTAAAAGAGGCGTCCACCAGTGAATGCGAACGAAATAACAATCCTAAGTAGAACAAACTGTAGTATTTCTTTCTTCCCCTCTTTCCGCTATGTCGTTGTTGTATTAGCGATGCTTCGCCATGCCTAGTCGTCACTTTCCTTACCTAGCATTGTCATCAAAATCTTCTAACGGAAGTCCCAGGAACCTCACGGTTTCAATAGAGTTGGACCAGAGTGAGATTGCTGTCAGAAGAGTCGGCTCAGTTGAGCAGTCAAATAGATGATTAGTGTCATGGGAAGACACGCCGCATACCGGGGAGACATTTGGCGAGTCAGGGTTCAGTCTGGATAGGTAAGAGTTTAATCTATTACAATATCCAGAACGAAGTTGGGCCAAGATTTATTCTCTATCATTTCCACAAATGCTGCCATCTAGTGACTTGAGAACTTTATTGCAGCTTTGTACTTTCGTGGCAATCGCGGCTGCGTGAGCACCATAGTTGAACATGTTATCAAACGTGATCCCTAAGATTTTGGGATGTGTGACAGTCGGAAGCTTGATACCGTCGACGTAGATGTCTAATTTTATGTTCACCTGCGTTGACCACGTCGTAAATTAAGTGGCCGAGCATTTAGTCGGTGACAATGTCAGATTTCGTCCAGCGAAAAACTCGAACAGGGATGGGAGGTATGAGTTAACTCTTGAGCAGAGCTCATCTACAGAGCGGCCCGTCGCCAAGATCGTGCAGTCATCGTTGTAGGAGACGATCGAGACACCCTCTGGTGGGAAAGGGAGCCTTGATATGTAGTAATTACACAAAATCCGGGATAGGACACCACCCTGTGGCACCCCTTGTTTAATTATACGTGGTTTTGATCTTTCACCTCTTAATTCAACCGATGACTGCCGGCCACTCAGATAGTTGGAGGTCCAACGCTTTAGACAGGGGGAAGAGTTGAATCCTGCTGTTGTTGTGCTAGCGACTACTTAACCTGCCTAAAGTATCGCCTCTCATCCAACACTGTCATCAAGCCCTTCTGACGGAAGTTCAAGAAACCTCGCGGCTTCAACAGGGGTGGATTAATGTGAAATTGCTGTTAGAAGAGTAGGTTCGGTTGAGCAAATGAACAGATGGTTAGTATCGTGGAGACAATGCCGGGCAGACACTTGCCCAGGGTTCCGTCTGGATAAGACTTTAGTCTGTTACAGTATCCAGAACGAAGTTTGGCCAGCATAACCCTTGTCTCCCTAGCCAGTTGGCGTTCCTCATCGGCAACATCGGAGGGGTCCGTCGCCAGGATCGTGTAGTCATCGCCGTAGGAGACGATCGAGACACCCTCTGGTGGGTAGGGGAGCCTCGATATGTAGTAATTAAACAAAAGCGGGCATAGGACACCCCCTCGTTGGCCGGTTTGCCGGGGTTTAGTAGTGGCAGCACCTTTGCCTGTTTCCATTTTTTTAGAATGACAAAGGTGGTCATAGACAGGTTGAAGACAGTTGTTAGATACCTTACTCCCTCTTCTCCGAGATGTTTTAGCATCAGCATGGATATACCGTCGGCCTATCGATTTGGAGCTTTTGGACCCCCGTATGGCCTCCCGAACCTCCGTGGTGGTGATGGCAATGGGCGCTTGGCTATTTTTACGTTTATGCGCTTCCCTGGTGGCTCGTCTAATTTCCTTGTCAACCGGAGGGTGCAGTACAAATTATCGTCGGAAAGCGATCGCACATCTCTTCTGTTTCGACTGTACCTTATCACCAAAGGCGATGGATATTTTGTCTTTAGGTTTGGTCGGATTTGACAACGATTTAACAGTGGACCATAGTTTGCCAAGACCAACAGAGAGGTTGCAGGACCTTAGCTGCTCCTCCCATTTGGCGCGTTTGTGTTGATCAACCAGTCTGATTTCCGCATTGAAATCTTGAATTTGGGGATCCGTAGGGTCCAAGCGTCGCACATGTTCACGTTCATTTGCCAGGGCCGCTGCCTCTTCAGGGAAATACGGGCATACCTCTTTGATTCTACCTGACGGGTTGTATTGATTGAGACTGAAGCTGTGACCATGTGAAACGTTTTTCCCCTTCTGGTACGTCAGACGGGATAGGAAGAGCAGCGAAGGTGCTCTAGGTAAAGTTAAGAAAACCAGCCCAATCAGCTTTGCTGAAATTAGTGAAGGTGCGATTTCCAGAGGTGACAAAGTCGGTGGGGCGATCGATTGATAGGACTAGCGGTAAATGATCCGATACAAGAGTTAGCATCGGTCGCCAGTCAACGCAGTTTATGAGACCAGCACTAGCGATGGTAAGGTCTGGCGAGCTTGAACAATTTACCGCGACTCTTGTGGGGGCATCCCCGTTCACAGTGCAGAACGTCGAATCATCTATTTGTTCAGCCAGTTCCTGTCCCCTACCATCTACCTGTAGTCTCGAGTGCCAGAGGTCATGGTGTGGGTTAAAGTTTTCGAGGATTACATGATTATCGCCTTTGGTGTCAGGAGGTATATAAAGGTTAATTATTTCGAGATCGACATCGCCTGACCGGACAACCATACCTTGATGTTCTAATGTGTTATCCCTCAGGTCGACATCAGGCTCAAATAGACGGTATTGCAAAGATTGATGAGTGATGAATGTGGGGTTCTTCCCTTTTTTCTAGTAAATTAAAACACACGATAAGTACAATTATGTACAATAGTTTATTAAGAATACTTTGTTACACGTATTAGCGTCCAGTTAGTACCGCACTTCAAACTTAACTGTGTCGTTCGTCGCTTAATTAGGTTGCTCTAGGCTCTCTTTGTCTAGGTCGGGTTGCCGGTCTCACAAGTACAAGGATGCATTTTAAGGCATCAGTATTTAAAAGGTGTGTCCACTTCTAGTTGTCCTTGGTCTGTCTGTCAATCCCACATGAAAGCAAGTCCGCCCCCAAGTCCTCTCGCACGGTCACACCGATGGATGTTGTAGCCGTCACAGGTCCGAAGATCTGATCGGGCACCGAGCTTTATTTGCTGAATCGCAGCAATCTTGATATTTTGCCGCTTCATGAAGTTCACTATTTCACTAACCTTGCCGGTTAGGCCGTTGCAATTCAATGTAGGACACGAAAGTGCGAAGGGGGGCAGCTCGACAACAATGCGCAACGTACGTATCGGTCCATAAATTCCTGTTTCCAAGTTCAGAGCATATAAGCAGGTGACTTAAGCCAGGTGAATATAATCTCAACCGACAAACAGAGTACGTGGTGTAAGGGACCAGGAGCTGGTGGCGTTGGCTTACATTCGTGATAGTGATGGAAGAAGGGAAAATCGGTGACGGGATAGGGAAAGATCTGTCGCTCGGCATTGCTTACATCCAAGAGGGAGGTGCTATGCAGAAAGTAGCTGTGAGCTTCCGTGTGAGGTCAGTATTGTTGCTGCTAGTCGTGGAGACTCTATCTAGGAGCGACACTGGATTGACATTGGCCACGGGTCGCCCTAGGGCGTGAACAGAATGGGGCCTCAAAAGTTTTGAAGAAACTATCGGGTCAACTTGTTTTGTGCAGCCATCTTTTACATTTAAAACATTGAACGGAGTGAGACATAAATCTTTCAGCAAACGCAGCAAGAGAGTATTGAGCAGCCCTGTTGTAAGGAGCTGCTGACAGCAGGAGGATGATAGTTTTAAAGGAAAATAAATACTAGATTTAAGAGTGTTACTACGAAATTTCAAAGGAAAAAAATTTCTGGATTTCCAACAGCAGCAAAGTTTTTAAAAAATCAAATTTGTTCTTTAGTGCCATAAAAGAAGAGATATTTTCAAATAAAATTAGAGCTCTAGATACCCGGACCTCACCTTTTTTACTTTTTTTTTAAAAAAAAATACCTAGGCGATAAATGAAGTTGTGCATCTACCAATCTAAGATTTCAAGTGGTTCTTTGTTACAGTTACAAAGATACATATGTGATTAAATCGGGGAAAACATGCAACCAAAATGAAATATATATTATTTGTATATAATATGTACATATGTGTATATGTATGTGCAAATAAGTGAAACTATTTCTTCCAAGTGTAAAAGAAAATGAAGTTCTAAGATGTTAATGCGATAGTTTGTCGTAAAACAAACTTGTAGCTCGTTTTAATTTTATTCATTGACATCCTCTCTACCGGATTCGCTGTCAACTTCTCCTTTCTTGTCGTTATCTACGACAGTTGGCTGTACATCTGTTCCATTTCCTTCTTTCTTCAGTTTCTCTCCTATGATTTCAATACCGCCGGAGGGTTCTGTTTCACTTTCTTCTATTTTGTTATTATCTTTTCCCGCGTCTGTATTATTTGCATTTATAGCTTTTTCTTTATCTGCCGCCTTGATTTCCTTTTCATTCTCTTCCTTCAATTTCTCTTCTGACTGTTTATTGCCGATGGCAGTTTCTTCTTCATTTTCTTCTACTTCGCTACTTCGCGTTTCCTCATCTTCATTATCTACATCTACAGCTTTACCATCGTCTGTCTCCTTAACTTCGTCTTCCTTCACTTTCCCCTCTGCGATTTCACTAATGACATCAATTTCTTTTTTACTTTCCTCCCTAGTTAGTACGTCGATCGTCTTCTTAATTTCCCCTTCATTTTTCTCTCCCTTAATTTTATTTTCTGTGAGCTCAATGCCGTCAGCTGTTTTTTTTTCACTTTCTTCTTCCATAACTTTTTCAATTTTTTCATCTTCTGATTTCCCCTCTTCCGGGATTGCTTTGATCGTTTTGCTGTCTTTACTATTTGTCGCTTCGCCTACCTTTTCAGCTACATCCATTTCTTCATTTTCATCCGCATTTTCATTGCCTAAATGTTCTGTTACCTTATTGTGCCCCTCATCATCTATTACTTCGGTCTTAGCACTCTTTTTCTCTTTGCTATTATTACTCCCTTCGCTAGACCTTCGCTCGATATTACTTTCGTCATCAACGCTTTTCTTCAATTGCGGTGTCCCGCTTGTTACGCTTTCTTGTACAGCAGCACTTATGTCAGGTTCATCTTTTTTTGGTTCATTGTTTTGATCTTGATTTTTTTCGTCTTCTTCTGCTTCCGAAGGGTCTCCTTCATTAGCAAAATTTTCTTCTATGTTATCTTTATTTTTCTTCGTCGTTGTTTCTTTAGTGTTGCCTTCACTATCGTTGGCTTTCGCTTCACTTTCCGAATTCTCTTCATTATCACCTTTTTTACCACTATCTTCGTGCTCTGCCTTTTTCTCAAGTTTATCTGGTAAACGCATATTTTAAACCGTTAGTTTCGCAATTGCATACAAGTACATTAGGATGGATAAAATTTGTTTGGCTAAATCGTATTGTATTTTCGTTTTCTTTAGATAATGTCTTTATACAATTATGATATATGTATAGAGGAAGTCGTGGGTGGGTTTCAACTACTTATATCTAGGCAGTGCACAAAGTATACTTTTTGATACTAATTGTCGTACTTCTTTAACCGTGCTTATGTATTAGTAAAGTTGTAAACTGGTTATTTCTCGGTATTAAGTTACATTTCTTATTATAAACTTGCATTTTCTCAATTTATACTTGCATTTCTCATTATCTACTTGTGTTTTCTCAATATAAACTTGAATAGGTGTAGAGTTTTATTATAGTATAGATTTCAATTTTGTTTTTTTTACCACTACCTAATGCTAATTTGTGCCAGCGAAATTTGTATTAACTGTTGAACGATAGGTTGAATATCAATGAGCATAGGAAACAAAAGAAAACTAGTGTACACAAACGACGGTGAGAAACTCGAGTAGGAATTCACCGTTCGGTAAGCAAAATTGATTTGGTAATAAGAGCCAATGACATTTTTTTTTTAACTTAAGTTGTTTTAGCATATTTAGGTCGCCCTTGGTTGTTAATGCTTGTTGCGACAGGACTAGTACATTCACCTATCGAGGTTGAAAACATTTGAACGAAAAAGTCCGCTGTTCAGAGAACTGATTCGTTTAATTGAACTATTTTGTTCGTGAACTACACAACTCTATAAAGAAGGTTTCAACAACTTTCAAAGAACTAAAAATTGATACTGCAAAAATTTAAGTGGTTTGTTCAATTGACAATTAACAACGCCTAAATATTTAAGTTCGTGGGAAGCCAAACATCATAATAAAAATTTTTCTATGAAATCGAACGTGATTGAAAGTAAATTATTCCACCAGAGCCAAAGAGTTTCAATGGAAAATTTAACTAAGATTTAAGCATGTAACTTTGGTGGTGTCGAAGCTTATTTCCAACCCAAGTATTCCTCTACACTGTATTTTGTGATCATATCGAGCCCTAACCGCAATTTTGGTGTAACCAACAAAATAATGGAAAAAATCTAAAAAACCTATAAAATTTTATTTTTGTTGGTTACACTAAAATTGCTGTTAAGGCTCCATATATATACTTGCAGAATCCGAAATTGATGTATCTACGATTTGTGTGAAAAATTTCACCTACCCTAATGTAAATACATACATCCCAACTAGCATTTGGAAGACTAATTTTATAAAAACTATCTTTCCGAGTCTTCTTCGGTCACATCAAGAGATGTTCTTTGGACAATTATTGCACGAAAAATTAGAAGCAGCACACAACAAGTTGATAAAGAAGCTCCACCTTAACTTTTTCGGAGGTATTTCACGCCAAATATTTGTTATACCTTTAATGAACATGAAATGGTATTATAACTTTGGTCCGACGTTTGCCAGTATGAGAAGAGATAGACCCACCAATAAGTATACCGAAATGATCAGGCCGACGAGCTGAGTGGATGGAGCCATAGCTCCCATACAATCGATTATTCCGATTTACGGGCTTTGGCCTATAAGTCTTGCAATTAAAAAGCTAGGAAAGTAAAATTTTGCAGGTTTGGTACATAATAAAGGGTGTTTTTTTTAGGGGTATAGAACTTCGAATTGAAATAAAACACAAGAAAATCGTTTTAAGGTCCATCAATTTGGCTTTATTGGAAGGATAATTTTATGCCATTAATGTTTAAATATGATTTCGGGCATGTGGCCGCCGCGGCTGGCTCGAATAAAGCCAATTCTACAGGTCCAATTTTCAACCACTTTTTCGAGCATATGGGGCCGTATGTCGGCAATAACGCCACGAATGTTGGCTTCCAATTCCCCTAACGTTTCTGGTTTGTTGGTGTAGACGAGCGACTTCACATATCCCCAAAGAAAATAATCCAATGGTGTCAAATCACACGACCTTGGTGGCCAATTGACAGGTCCATTCCGCGAAATTATGCGCTCATCGAATGTTTCCTTCAATAAATCGATTGTGACGTGCGCTGTGTGGCATGTAGCGCCGTCTTGTTGGAACCACAACTCATCCACATTCATGCCATCCAATTCGGGAACAAAATAGTCGGTTATCATGGCTCTATACCGGTCTCCATTAACGGTAGCTGCCTCTCCAGCATTATTGCGGAAGAAGTATGGCCCAATGACTCCACCAGCCCATAGAGCACACCAAACAGTCAGTTTTTGTGGATGTAATGGCGTTTCAAGGGTCTCATTTGGATTCTCTTCACTCCAAATGCGGCAATTTTGCTTGTTGACGTAGCCATTCAACCAAAAATGAGCCTCATCACTGAACAAAATTTTGCGATGAAAATCAGCATCGAAATCAATCTCATTTTCGGCCCATACACCAAAATCACGACGCATTGCATGGTCTCGCGGCTTTAATTCTTGCACAAGCTGGATCTTGTAAGGTCGCAAGCCAAGATCTTTGCGCAAAATCTTCCATAAAGTTGATGGACAAAGCTCCAATTGCTGTGCACGGTGGCGAATCGATTCATTCGGGTCCTCTTCAACACTTTGCTCTACAGCGGCAATTGTTTCTTCGGTGCGCACTGTTCGACGTCTCTGCGGATGCGTATTATCACATAGAGTAAACGTAGTGCGAAAACGATCCATGGTTAACCGAATTAATTGCTCTGATGGACGATTATGTCGACCATAAAATGGACGGAGCTCACGGTAAACTTCGCGAACTGAACCATTCTTTTCGAAATAAATTTGCACGATTTGCAAGCGTTGTTCTTTTGTCAACCTGTTCATGATGAAATGGCAAACCAAACTGAACATAAATGACATTAGAGTTGCCAGATTTGACCACAAAATGCCAGTTTTATCTCTATTCGAAAAACAAACCTGTAAAAAAAACACCCTTTATATACGTAATGTGTCTAGTGAAAATCATACAGATCCCATACAATCGATTGTACCGATAAACGGGTGTTGGCCTACCACTTTTGCAATTAAAAAGCTAGGAACTTTAAATTTGGTACATATTATATGGTCAAGATTGGGCCAATATATCGTATAGCCCCATGCAACAAATTTTTCCGATAAACGGGGTTTGGGCTATGTATCCCTAAATGAACAGCGTAAGGCCGTCAAACTTTGCAGAGTTTATACTTGCTGTAAGTAAGAATCGGGCACTTAAAACCGAGATGCGTATTCATAAAAGGTACGCCTTCCTCATTTGTTTTTTGATAACATGAAAATAAAGGACGTATGTGTTTACATTTGCAAACACTGTGTATATTGCATTTACGAAAACGCGCCATTTATTCAATGGTGGAATTAAGTACTGACTTTGCTGACTCCTGCTTGAAAATATTATAATGAAATGTTTCTTTCAATAAGCGTAGAGTGCTTGCCTGAAGTGACAGCCGAAATCTCAGGCCTAAAGCAATTAGAACGTGAGAGGGATCATTGAGAAATAATTGCACCCATACACTCAGCGCAATCGATTTAAAATAGAGTCAAAAAGACTAACAAATGTTATAAGCGCGAGAACAGAAAAATAATAAAAAATAAGAAAGAACATTTCATGATCAGAAAATGAAACGAAAAAAAAAAATCATAAAATGCTAAGCGGGATGTTTGTACTTTTTTTTTAATATTTTCCCTTTTACCTTTTGTTTCAACTGTTTGATTACTTTGCTCTGCTTCGTTTACCATTACATCATTTACGTTATCCATTTCCGTATCAGATACTTTTCCCGTTTCCTTTGGCTTATTTCAATGGATCAATTTGTTATATGTTTGGGTAGGGGTTGTAGTTGTATGAGGGGAAAATAAATAAGTGTATGGGAATAAATGTTTGTGCACTATGTACAGTCAGATAAGGAATAAAGTAAACTTTTCACGAATATTCATGCTGTTAATAATACGTTAAAAAATTATACTTTCATTAATGGGACAAACCTCTGTTAAGTTTTTCTCATTTTCCATCTCGACATCATTATTTGATTCGTTTCCTTTGTCTTCCTTCGATTGTTCTGTACAATGCACCATATTTGTGTTCGTTTGTATTATTGTTTTGTGAAGACAAAAAAATTTAAAACTTGAAAGTCGAAAGATAGAATTTTATACTTTATACCCAGCATTGACCAGCATCCAATTCTAGAACGGCATAAGCTCCCCCTACATTACAGATAATTAGAGACGTTTGCTGCTTTTCAGGGGCATTGTTTCTATTCGGATTGCTTACAGGCCGACATTAAAAGCGATTGGACTACCCAGGATGAAAAGCTCAACCGCTTTGCAAGAAAGCTGTAAAAGCCAAAAAGGATGCCTGTAACTCTATTCTCAACAAAGTCTTCAGAATGCCCTTTTTATACAAATTTTGCTCGTTTTTAAAACTCCTCCGTGTCCGATAACAGACGTAATAGGGAAGGCGGTCTATGTAAATTCACAGAGGCCGCACAAGTAGATTGTATTCAATTCCGATGTGATAAGCAGTCAGTCGAAGCAGTTTATAAATAATCCGACTGCGTTGGAAATATCATATCATTGTGCCAGTCTCCTAATACCATCGATTATCTTATGCTTTTACAAACCACCTTTACGCGTACAAAGTGTAATAACTTGTGAGCTACCACTACTGGGTATAAAAAAATATATATATTATTTTTGTGTAACGGTTACCTTTGTCCTTTTCCGGTCCGTCATCCATTTCAGACTTTTGGATAATTTCTTGGTTATCATCTTTTTGCTCTTCATCTACATTGCTCTTCTAAACCACACAAAATCAATTAGAATAGAACCATACATGCATGCATAAATACGGTAAGCGACCTCAAAGCTGCATGCTTTAGTGCTCATTTGGCAGAGCTAGAGCGCATTATAGCAGGCAATGAAAAGCAACTACGCTAAAATCTCGAAGGTAATAGGTCATATCGAAAAACTCGCCGTACGCCATTTAATGTGAAGTATTTTTCATCCCTCCAAGGACCAAACCATTTTATTTACATTTTCATACATTCATATGTTCCATCAGAGTACTTAGGTTCCGTGAACTAGAGGCCTTAAAATAATTTTATTTAAAAAGCCAACTGCTAATAAGATATAACACCCTAGAAACATAGGAGCTGGCTTAAAAATATTCGAAGAAAGGTGTCGCCGAACCTGTGGCGAATTTAACGCAAGTGATACACAATCAAATCATAATCACTTGTATCACTTGGTTTATTTCGCAGTGTGCGTCACTTTTTTTTGTGGTCGGCAGCTGAATCTGACTTGTGCTTACCGGTCAGCTGAATATTTTAGCTAGCCGAATTGCAATCAAAAACGTACACACAATAGAAAAATAGGGTGAATTACACATTGTGATAAGTAACTGCTATAACTCCTCTAACAAAAATGAATTTACTAAATTTTAAGTCACTCATCGCCTGACCCTTGTTCGTAAATATGTATGCAAACTAATAACGCAAATGAAAAGAATGCAAACTGCATTGCCCGTTATACATATGTCACAAAAAACTGATGGCCCACTGAAATTAATATGTACATACAAACAAGGCGAATTCAATACAAGGTGGAAGCGAATTTTAATACACATTTTCAATGTATTTTATTTTTGTAATTCGTAGTTCTAATGTCAAATTCGTACTGCGGCAACATTTATAATGTCAAATGTCATTTATAAAATCAAATATCAGCTGATTGCATATTTCCACCTTTTACTGAATTCGCCTTGTATACAAAGTAAGCGAAAAGTTTGGCTACATTCCAGTATACAATCATTTTGGCTGTACACTAAGTCAGAGTACGAGAATAGTCAAAATATGGCGATTACAAAGAGAGCGCGCAAATATCAATATATAAGTAAAAAAATAAATAAACATGTTGTATTAAATATGGCGGGCGGGAGTTTACAACAAAAGGTTTCAGCGGTGTTAATGGCAAGTAAAGCTGTTTTTGGAGCTGTGGAATGATCGGCAGTCATCAGTAGACTTCAGGAAGGGTACAGCAAATCAAAAAATAAAATAAAAATAACTAAACAAAGGGTGTTATTTTTCTCCCCCTATTTTTACCTTACAGGTTAGGGGACATCCATAAATTGCGTGAGCTTTAAATGGGGGAGGAGGTCTCTAATAAGGTCTCACCAAATCTAACTTAAACCGGGGGGGGGGGGAGGGTTTGGGTTTATCGAAAAACTCACGTCAAGTTAAAATATATGAACTAATACAAATATGAAACAACATTTACTTTTCAGCAGATGTTGTAAGACATGCGGCATTTATCAACGAGAATCTTCCACCAAGATTCAACCAACGCATGTTAATCGATGACATACACTGGAAACACGACGTACAAGTTATCAAACTTTTTCAAGAAACACAAGATCAACACAGCATTCAGAACATCTACGGGTGGCTGATGAAAGCCGCTACCAAAAAAAAATTAAATAACTTTTTTTCTATTTAATGAATCTGGTTAGTTTTTTTTTTATTTTACAGATTGACTTTTACATTTAACAAAAATGGATAACTGGGACACTGAAACAAGAATTTGGATTGTCCGCCGCTATCACGCACTGGAGTCCGTAGTTTCGTTTCAAAGAGAGTATAGGCGCACGTTTGGCGGCAATCCTCCGAGCAGATGGACCATAATAAGACTTGTAAACAATTTTGCCGAGCATGGGACAGTCAACAGAAAACCTTACCATCGAAACCCTTCAGTTCGAACGGAGGAAACAATCGCTGCTGTAGCTGCTGCCATACAAAACAATCCACGTGTTTCGACAAGAAGCTTATCTGCTTAAATGGGTGTAAGCAGACAGTCATTACAGTCAATTATGCACAAAGATTTGGACTTATTCCCATATAAAATTCAAATGGCCAACAAACTGAACGCTGCAGACTTGCCGATTCGCTTGGAATTTTGCCAGAAGATGCTTCAAATGGTGGAAGAGGATGGAAAAATGTTGAACTGTCTTTTCATGTCTGACGAGGCCCATTTCGATTTAAACGGCAACATAAACAAACAAAATTGTCGAATATGGAGTGCTTCCAACCCACAGATACTCCATGAGACGGAATTGCATCCACTTCGTGTCACAGTGTGGTGTGCAGTTTCATCACGCTGCATTGTCGGGCCCTACTTCTTCGAAGAAAACGGTCACACCGTTACGGTTACTGGAGACCGTTACTTGAGCATGTTGAGAGAGTTTTTCTATCCAGAATTACGCCGAATGAGAATTTCTTTCAACTCTGTGTGGTTTCAGCAAGATGGTGCAGCTCCTCATATAGCCCAACCTGTTATGACAGAATTGCGACGAAAATTTCCCAATAAGCTGATATCCAGAAACTCCACATTCCGTTGGCCACCCAGGTCGCCTGACCTTACTGCACCTGACTTTTTCTTGTGGGGTTATTGCAAACAGGAAGTCTTCAAAGCAAAACCAACAAATTTGAATGCACTAAGGCAATCCATTCGAGAAACAATTGCGGCTATTCCTGTCTCAACTCTCCAAGCAGTAATGAACAACTTTTTGGTAAGATGCCGCACATGCATCGACGAGCAGGGGGGGCATTTAAATTCCATTATTTTTAAAACTAATTAAGCTATATTTAATAAAATTTAATGAGCTTTAACATGAATAAAAGAAAAATGAATTCCATACACTGAAAAAAAAATTATTTGAGTTTCTTAATGTAGCAAAATTCATCAGCCACCCTGTAACAACTTAGGACAAAAACTAAGAACCAACATTAACTCGGAGGAGCCGTTTAGCGAACACGGGGTATACAAGCTTACCTGCGAATGCCAGCACAGCTACATAGGACAAACAGGACGGGAAATAAGTACACGATTCCGGGAGCACATCAGGGACTACAACAAGAAAGCACGGAAACCCACCATCACACCAGAATCGAACTTTGCTAATCACATGTTCGAAAACAAATGCACTCCAGCAAACATCAAAAACACAGTCAAAACACTTCACGTACAAAGAAAAGGTAGACGCTTAAATCTTCTTGAAAACATGGAAATATACAAATTAACGACGTTTGACGGGAGAATAATAAACGAACAAACCAATTCTGATGCAATATTTGAACCACTAAAACTAATTTACAAAAAACAAAACAACGCAGCAGGTACTATGTATAACCAAACGAGTAACAATAAACGAGCGAACACAGAAAACAAACCAAACGACGAAAATCACCGACTTCTACCTTAGTAACGAGCGACAAAAACAACCTTCAATACAGACTATTCAAACACACGATTAACATTACCTGACCTAACATCCACAAACTAATTAACGAGCTTCAAAACAACCCTAATTACAGGTACCGGTTCGGAGGCATTTGTAACACATGAACCTAACACACGAACCATATACACGCATATTAACAGTACCTGGCACAGCATCCAGACTGTAAATACATAACAACAGATAGACACAGATCAGAACGAAAACATACACTGAAGATGGCGGATCGCCGAAACCGGTTTGTAACCATACAAAAATTGACAAGATATGACGAAAAATCGTTCCAATATACATTTAGCAATGAATGTCGAGAAACTAAATGGAGACGGATATTTTGAAACGGCTGTACCATAAAAGCTTAAATATTCTCTCCGCCAGTACGGGCATATGTTCAGAAAATCACGGCAAGGACGAGGGAGAGATGATATATTTACAGAAGTGAAAGAAAACCTATTCGTTATCGATGAAACACTTGAATAAGAATGAATATTGGCTTGCCTACATAGCTGGATATATAAACTTGGAAGCGCTTAAACAGGAAATTGAGTAAAAAATACCATAAAAAAAATTTACAAAATTATAGGCTATTATATAAACAAGGTTTTCAACCAATGATGCCGATAAAAAAATCTATCAGAAACCAAGTCTTTCTCCACCAGTTTTTTCCTGCGGTGGTACCGGCGGGAGTCGAAAAATATTCTATACTCGCCACTGTCATAATACAATGGTCCTTAAAACGTAGATGCCAAAGTAACACTGTGGCAAAAGTAGCTCCGTTTTATTTCTAGGTTGGAGATTTTTGGTTGGTAATGCTGGTTCCTAAATAGGCAAAGGATCTTTCCCGATATTAATCATTTTGCGACCTAAGCAACCCTGTTCTACAAAAACAAAATATTTCGTTTGTCAATTCTACCTTGTTTAATTCATGATTCAATTACAAGAAGGTAAGCTCTCTAGCTGACGTTTACTTTTGATACTTCCATTTTCTGGGTTTCTTTTGCGAACGAAAACAAAGTAGGAGTATTGTTTTCATTTGTCGAGGAAATGGAAGAAAAAAAATCAGCAAAGTAGGAAATTAGTAGTAATACATTTTGTAAGGTCAACTGAATACAACATCAAAACATGTCATACCATACTATCACTGTATAAATCGTTGTAAATTTTCTCTATAATCAATTAAAAAACAATAAAAAAGGGTCACTGCTCAAAGAAAAATTAAAATAAATATATACGTGCATACGTATCTGCGATCAAAATATGTACGCACTTCGCCCTTTTGCCAGAATCATGAATGTGCTAAAATGAAAATAATGGTAAAACAAGATTAAAAGTTTGATTTCGGCTCATTCGGTTTACATGGACCGCAAAATATTGTGGTTTCGGTGTAAGCATGATATAAGGGATGTTTGTCAAACCTAGAACCTTCAATGGCTAATACAGTAAACTTATCAACTCAACCTCTGAATAATTGCACGTTCGTGTTTCTGACAAATTATGACAGTAGGATTATGTTTTTTTAATAATAATGACAAATTGACAAGATGCATATTTTTTGGAAACTTTTCAGGGCATAAAGACAAACGCACATAGTCTACCAAGTGTATAGTAAAGTGATAAGTTTGCTTTATACATAAGTTAAGCCAGAACTCATTATCAAACCCAGATAATAGTAGTAGCAAATTTTTGTTAAAAACAAGATAAACACATAAGGCACAGCTTTGAAGTCACGATAGACCTAAGTAAGTATATAAGTATGCAGGGACAAAATTTTAAGACAGCCATTGCTACATAGCGGAATGTCCCGAGTTTTAAACGTCCACGACTACACTACACCCCCAAAAGCCGATCTAAATAATAGTGCAAATTAATCTATTTTCTGAAACCAACTTTTTTAAAATTTTGTATAATATTACATTTTTAATTACTATTGTTACATAATTTCGATACAAGGCAACCCAGGGGTATCGGTTCCCCTACCGGGCGCCTCCTCGGGTGGTGGATAGAGGAACGCTTCCCAGAAATGGGTGGCACTGAGGAAATGAAATACTCAGGGCGAACCAAAACGAATAAAGGGCGAGTGGATGCGGTCCTTAAACTCTAACTAAGCATCCTCAGGATTGAGTCCAGTAAGATCCTGAAGACCGAAACTGGAAACATGATTAGGAAAAGTATGTTACGGGCTGGCGAGGCCGGTAGTCTGCCACCTCAGTAACCAAGGGTGACACCTTGGCGAAATGGCTGGTAGGTTAATATCGGCATCGTCTCCGTCTCGTTAAAACCCTAGCAGGTCTTCAAGTACGTTCGAAGCACGTCGTCATTAAGTTGGTGGTGCAGGCTCAGTTGAGACAACTCCTGACTAATGCCGGATTCTGGCACTGAACACAGACTCTCATAAGGACCTGTGTCAACCTTAGCGTGGCCTCCCTGCAAGCGCATAGATAACCACGGGAATCAATAAGGGCGACTGCACATCGTGCTGAGATAGCGGCTTGAAGCGGAGACCCAATAGAAATGAATAAACCAAATCAAAACAACGAAGAAAGAATGGAGAACGAAAGCGGCGACGAGGTCGCATTCAGAAAAAGCAGTAAACTGCTAAGATCGCCAGTTCTAAAAACGCCGGCTAGAGTGGCCACTCCAGTTATGCCTTCGCGAGGCTCTGGACCGGCACGAAACACACCAGTGGGATTCGGCACCAAAACGCCCGGCCAGTCAAAACCCACTGCTACCGGCGGGAAGCTAGATCCCACCCACAAGAAGGCAACCCCCTTAAAAAGCGCAATGACACTTTTTAGCCTTAAGGGGAAAACCCAAGGCCAGTGCTTGGACCATGCGCTAACGGTGCTGCGTACAATGCAAACAGCCGCACAGAGACAGAAGACCGTGTCCATGGACATAAAAAACGGAATGGCTCTTCTCGAAGAGGTGTTGAGCTATATGAGCTCATTGAGCCCAAATAAAGAAGAGGGTGACGAACCGGGCCCATCAAATAAGAGGGCTCGGACTAACTCCGACCCTCAGCTCATAGACTCGGAAGCCAAGAAGAAAAGGGACGAGGAATCGGAGAATACCCAGTCCGAAGAGGCTTGGTTCAAAGTAGTAGGTCGGAGACGGCAAGAGCGTCCTAAAGCAAAAAAGAAGCCGCCTGCTCAAGCCCCGAAGGCAGTCAAAAAGAACAAGAGGAACAGCAGAGCCGTAACGTTTCTGGTGAAACCGGCCGAAGGCAAAAGCTACGCCGAAGTTCTAGGGGCAATCCGAGGTCAGCTCCGGCCTGCCGAAACTGGAACGGTGATACGGTCAGTGCGCAAGACCAAGGCTGGTAGCGTACTAATAGAAACGGCGCAGTGCAACGACCAACCGGCCTTTAGAGAAGCCATTGGTAGCGCGGTAGGAGAATTTGGCGATGCACAACAAATCTCTAAGCGTATAAAGCTAGAGGTATTGGGCATGGACTGTCTCACAACGGCTGAGGAAATAGAAGAGGCCGTTCGAAGAGAGATCGGACAAAGCTCAGGCCAAATCCGTATCTCTCTTTTCGCCGTAAATCAGAGAGAGCAAAAGAAGGCTGTTGTCGAAGTGGACGAAGGTCCCGGAAGCCAACTGCTCAAAAAAGGAAAAATTCCCATCGGCTGGATCCAATGTAGGATCAGACAGCGTGCGGAAGTGCAACGCTGCTTCAGGTGTCTCGGCTACGGACACCGACAGGCTGGCTGCAATGGGCCCGACAGGAGGGACGCGTGCTGGAAGTGTGGGAACTCTGGCCACAAATCCTCATCCTGCACTGAAAAGGCAAAATGCTACCTTTGCACCACGGGAAACCTCGATCATCTTCCCGGGTCTGGAGCATGTAGCACGTTTAGAGAAGCACTTGCTTCGGCGAAAGCCAAACTGTCGCCCCAATGACCAGCGTGATTCAAGGAAATCTGAATCGATGCAGGTTAGCTGATGAACTGCTAGACCAACTGGTGCTTGATCACCAAATAAACTATGCAATCATCAGCGAACCTTACAAGGCCAGAGACAGCTGGTACATTGACGAATCTGGCGCTGCTGCTATCTGGATAGTGGACGCCAATACCAATGTTACTAATTGTGCTGCCGGGCATGGCTACGTCCGTGTAACTGTAGCGCGAACAACTCTTGTTAGCTGCTACCTGTCCCCAAATGACCCCATTCAGAGGTTCAAAGAAAAGCTGGAGCTATTAGAAGACGACCTACGGAACCAAACGGGGAACCTGGTCATCGCTGGAGACTTCAACGCTAGAGCAATAGAATGGGGCATGCCTCAAACTAATACCAGGGGAAAACTAATTCTGGAAATGGCAGCCCGACTCGGTGTGGTCGTACTGAATACGGGCACGACCCCAACATACAGGCGCCCGGGCTTTGGTTACTCGATCCCCGACATAACGCTCGTCTCGGAGAGACTCTTTCCAAACGCGGTTGGGTGGAGAGTGATGGAGGACCTTACTGGCAGCGACCACAACTACATCACCTTCCAACTCGACCATCCTGGTCAGAGACCGGCAGCGAACGCGTCATACAAAACCCGTAGATGGGATGCAGCTAAAGTTGACGCCACCAGGTTCACCGGAACAGTGCTGGCGAAAGCCAGACGGATAACCGACGGCACCAATACGCCACATGCGGCGGTTGAAGAAACCATGCAATGCATGCGCCATGCTTGCAACGTCTCTATGCCACGAATAGGAACGTGGCGAGGCAAGAAGCAGGTATATTGGTGGAATAGCAAAATCGCGGAACTCCGGAAAACATGTCACAGAATGCGAAGACTGGCGACGCGCTCACGTGGCAGATCCGAGGCTCTTGAAAGGGCGGAGGCGTACAAGGGGGCGAAAAAGGCTCTCGGCGCCGCCATAAAAGCAAGCAAACTAAGATGCTGGAAAGAGCTCTGTAAGGAAGTGGATCAAGACCCCTGGGGACAAGGGTACAAAATAGTTATGAAGAAACTTCGACCACCAAATCAGACGATGGACGAAGATGACATGAAGAACATCGTGGAAGCGCTATTCCTCACGCAACCTACTAGAGAAGAGGAACGAGATGACCGCAACGTGGTACCTTTCAATGAAGAAGAGCTAGAAAGAGCCCTGCGTAGCATGAGGGCTGGTAAAGCCCCAGGACCCGATGGAATACCTGCGGAGGCAATCAGATTAACTGCTAATAGTTGTCCAGAGCTCTTGTTACACATGTATAACAAATGTCTAGAAGCAGGTGTCTTCCCCGCCAGATGGAAGACAGCACGGCTCGTCCTCATAACGAAAGGCAAAGGGGACCCAAGCTCTCCATCATCCTTTCGCCCACTATGTATGCTCGACACAGCGGGAAAAATGATGGAGAGCCTTATAAAGCAACGTCTAACAGCAGCCATAGAAGACTAGGGTGAACTCTCCCACCGGCAACATGGCTTTCGGAGAGGGCACTCCACAATATACGCCATAGCAAAAGTCGTAGAGGCAGTCCGGAAGGCCGAGACGGCAAGCCATCAAGCAAGGCCGGTGGTACTATTGGTGACGTAAGATGTTAAAAACGCTTTTAACTCTGCCAGGTGGGAAGACATGCTTGATGCATTAGAACGCTTTAAGGTCCCGATATACTTGTTAGATATATTGAGGGACTACTTAAGAGACCGCTGGCTAATCTATGAAACGACGCAAGGCCAAAGAAAGGTGAAGCTAACAGGCGGGGCAGCACAAGGGTCGGTGCTCGGCCCTGATCTTTGGAATGCTACCTATGACAGTCTCCTTCGAATGCAGATGCCAGAAAGCACTTTTCTAGTTGCTTTTGCAGACGACGTGGCTGCGGTGATAACAGCACGAAACTGCGACCTGGCACAGCTTAAACTGAACCAAGTGATGCGCAGTGTAGACGAGTGGATGAATAATCACGGCCTCCAACTGGCTACAGCCAAGACAGAGATCGTGCTACTAACGAAAAGAAGGATTCCCACAATCACCAACATGAATGTTGGGGATCAACAGATAGAGACGCGCCGCTCTACGAAATATCTAGGGGTGAAATTGGACAACAAGCTGACCTTCTCGGAGCATCTAAGAAGCTTCTGCGAGAAGGCTGTGAAGACCATCGCAAGTCTGAGTCGGCTAATGGCAAATACAGGTGGACCAAAGCCATGCATAAGAAAGCTGCTGGCGTCCGCCTCAGATTCTATACTGTTGTACGGTGCAGAAGTCTGGGCGGACGCAATGAAATTTGGGAATTATCGGGCCGCTATTACCGCAGTCTAACGTAGAGGGGCCCTGAGAATTGCCTCAGCATACCCGACGGTCTCCGCAGATGCTGTTCTGGTCATCGCGGGGACTATACCGATATATCTCCTCGCTGAGGAAAGAAAAATGACTTACGACACTCGTGCAGAGGTACGTAGAGACGTTGCTGCAACGCAGGCGCGTGGTGATTCGATCCGGCGGTGGCAACTACAATGGAGCAGCAGTGCTGCTGGAAGGTGGACCAGGGTATTAATCCCCGAACTAGAACCATGGCTGAACCGACCTCATGGAGAAGTCGACTTCTACCTGACCCAGTTCTTAACCGGACACGGTTATTTCCGTGAATACCTCCATAGAATGGGCAAAGTTCAAACCCCGAACTGCACCTACTGCGGAGCCATAGACGACGTACGCCACACCTTCTTCGAATGCGAGCAATTCGCAGAAGAAACAAGGCGGGTGGAAGAGACAATTGGCGAACTTTCCCCGGGCAGTGTCATTCGCAAGATGACCTGCGAAAACGTTAGATGGGACATAGTCAGACGATACGCGAGGAATGTCCTCCATGCGAAACGGGAAGACGGTTGTCTAGCCAGTTAGCGTGAGAGTAGCCATAGAGCTCACGTTACGCGCTTCCTTACCTGAAGTAATGCTAAGCGCGGTCCCAGGTAAGGAAGAATGCGCGGGCCGTGGGAGGTTAGGTTTTAGTGCGGTATACTTCAAGATAAGAAGGAGTCCCACACTCAGAGAGTTCCGCTGCTAGAGCATCTAGTAACGAGGGCTCAAACCCGGTTAGTGCATAAAGCATTTCCTCCTCCCACGAACACAAAAAAAAAAAAAAAAAAACCCAGAATGTAATGACAATTTTTCAGGCAGCATGATGGCGGCAACTGTCAAAATATGTCGCTAGTGAGCTAACCTTCTAGTTCTTGAATCATGGTTTAATTTGCCTGGAGTAAAACCAATACACTTATGATTTTCTACAAAGATCATAGAATGTCTTTCAAATAAAATAAAAAGCAAATAGGCGCAAAGTTAAAAATGGCAAATTTTAGTTGAAGCTTTTTTGACATATAAAATTGCGTCAAATAGCTTCAACTAAATTTTAATCATACTTAATTTTGACTATGACTATGTCTTATAGCTTTTAATCATTGTTTACCCCTACTAGTTTGGCATCTTCTTTTGCGAATCGGAGTGGAAGGCAGTGGATGAATGTACTCTGAGAGAGTGGAATGAAGGAAATCGCGTTCAGAGTTGCTTTAAAGTAAAAACTGTAACTAAAAACTTCAATTTAAACTGAAATATACATTCTATAGTAACTGATAACGTGTTGTAACTGTTTTATATTCAATAATTTGGGAGTTTCAAGTCATGTTCAATATTGCAGTATTTAAATTTGATTGTTTTATTACTGCATACAACGCACCCTGTGTGGTTTGTGTGTGTGTGCAGATTCGGAGTAAGTTGCGCTACTAGTAGACATACACTATGATTTTAATATAATGAACCTGTGTCAAATGGTAACAAAGTTTATGGTAAGCAGAGTTGCCACTGCACGATCAAGTGTTTCGACTTCTTTCTTGTTGCGATTATTTTATGTTGACAATGACTAACGCAAAATGAAAAAAAAAATTTACTTTTCTAGAATATAATTTAAAAGAGTCCCAAAACTTCAATTTTTTTTATAATTCAATTGCATTAAATTATTTTATATTCCATTTTAGTTAGTTTACTTTTCAATTTTATCGCATATCCTGCAACACTAAAATATCTACTTCTCTAGTTGTAGAAATATGTGGCAGTACTGCGAGCATGTTGTATTAAAAAACCTTTGACGCAAGGCGGTGCTGCGAAGAAATTTTTAACGAGCGCATTACTTTTAACAAAAACGCAGTACAACCACCATGTTGCATTTACGAAAGTTCCCTTTGTCACCCATTGACGTTTTTGAGAGTTCTCGGTTTCATGTATGTCAAAATGTCAGTTGATTGCAACACTACCACCCCTATTGCGAGTGTCGATTTCCAGTAGAATAATCTTTTTCGGTTGAGTCGATCGTGTTTTATTTTGGTATTGTGTAACTTCATCGAACAAAAACTGCACATTTTCAATGTTTATTTACAAATTTTATATCTTTTTTTAATTATTTACTTTTTATCCATTTTATTAGCACTTTTGAAATCACATCGACATGCCAGCGACTGCAAAATGGTAGTAGAAAGATGATCGATAAGTATTCAGTCGCTCATTAAGCGATCGGTTCGACATTCGCAATCGCTCGATGATCGCTAATGTTTTAAAAATGGGGCAACACTGCAGTGTACCATGGTACTTTAGTTTAGGGGTAACCGCTAAGTTCAAAAATGTGAAAAAGAGGTATTACACGGATACCTCTCGAGCAAAACCCAACAAGGCACAACTGAAGTATACACTTAAGCTTTAGCGTACTTTTCGTTTTTAAAAGGTTAATGAAAACAAACTGTTTCACAACGGCTGGCTCACTAGGTGTGTTCGATAAGAAAACTTGGAAGTAACATAGGAGAGAATTGTGTAAAGCCCTCTGTAAATCTTAAATGTAAAACGTTTACAGGAATTTTGTAAAAACTTGGACAGTTGTTACTTTTTTCATTGGTTAATAACTGAAGTTTTGAAGTTTGGTTGCTGTTTTGCTATGGTTCGATCAGCTGTTTTTCACTGGAAAATCTTGCTGAGTGCAATTTCTCAGAAGGAGATATCGAATGCGCTCTCTCCCCTTCAAGTGTTTCGTGTCATCGATTTGTGTAAATTTTACTAAATTGTATGCCCGCCGAATAAAGCTACTGTCTCACAGTGACATAGTATATGTCTACTACCCTACAAGCCCACTGACAGTCATTTGTTACAACATCTGAGAATCAGTCCTGTCAATCTAACTATCAGGGACTTGCATCATACTCTTAAAGCGAATAGCAGAAAATTATGTCAACAACCGTGTACGTGTGAGTACGGTATATTCTTTTGTTATCGCCCACGTAGCTTCGGCCTGTCCAATTTGTGTTATCTCCCTTAGTTCTTTGTGGGTGTTGGCAACAACGGACAACTGTGTGCAGAGAAACAAACATACTAGTATGAAAGTAACAGCATTGACAAATAAATTATCACCGCTGTCAATAGAGAGTGTGAGTGTGTTAGTAACAAAATCAGCTTTTCTTGTAGGGTAGTAGCGCATCTTACTCCGAATCTGCACACACACACAAACCACACAGGGTGCGTTGTATGCAGTAATAAAACAATCAAATTTAAATACTGCAATATTGAACATGAAGACTTAAAACACCCAAATTATTGAATATAAAGCAGTTTTAACACCTTATCAGTTCCTGCAGAATGTAAATTTCAGTTCAAATTAAAGTTTTTAGTTGTCGGAGTACCTTCATCCACTACCTTCCACTCCGATTCGCAAAAGATGCCCAACTAGTAGGGGTAAACAATGACAGTGGTCTACTGTATACTGTGCTACCACTATCAAATAAGTAATTAAAATCATTGCCAAAATTTTGGGATTTACTGTCGATTGTTAGTTGCCTCAGCTTATTGCATTTCATTGCGTTTGTAGTTATTTGCACATATTTATAATATTATTAAAAAATACATTTTCGACAGTTAGGACAATAATAAGAAAACAAATTAATAAATATAATAAGATTACGATGTTTAAACTAAAATGTTTATGTTAATTATGTCATGCTATATGATAAATCATTAAAAATTACATTTAATTAGCGTTATTTGGCGCTTATTTTTTTGCGTTTTGTTCTAGATATATATATGTAATTCTGAAAATAAACGGCAGCTCAAACCTCAGGAGCTTTCTCGACATCATTTGCCGCGTCGTTAGTACTGGCAGTTGCGCCATTGCTCTCCTCGCCTCCTATTTTCTTCTCCTCATTCTCTTTGTTTTCCTTATTTTCATCACCTTCGCCATCTGCCGCATTTACTTCACCATTTTCTTGTTTAAGTTCCAGCTGTGCACTGGAAACTGCTGTTGTATCAGCTGGTGCCAATTTTAAAAATTGTTCCAATGTATCTATTTCGTTGGCTAAATCAAACGCATCGTAATCACCACAATAATCTTCTTCGTTAAATATTTGAGGAGGCAATGGATGGCGGGGTTCTGGATCGCTAACTGTCGCCCCATTACTGGTCGACTTGGTCTGCATTAATTCTTTTTCGTTTTCTTTGCCTGGCTCAGTTATGTCAACAGTGTCATATTTGATATTTTTGCTATCAAGAATCATAAGTACCCGCTGTTGCCGTTTCTTGACCTTAAAAACAGAAGAATAATACACATAAATCTAAAGTAAAAAATTCAAATGTCTATTAGAGTAGAATGATCAAATGAACTGGCTCAGTTATGTCAACAGTGTCATCTTACTAATATTAGCCGTGTTCGGTGACAAAACTTGCAAAGAAGGGTAAGTAAAGTGAGAATGATGTAAAACTCTCCCGAAAAAGTTTTCGGCGAACAGGAATCAGTAAAAACTTGCAGAAAAACAGCTGTTGTTTGGTTGATTGGTTAATAGTTAAAATTTTTAAGTTTTTGTTGTTGCTTTCCTGTCACGATCAGCTGTTTTTCACTTGCACGTTTTACTGAAAGAAACTTGCAACTCTCTCTCCCAATGAAATGTCAAAATGCGCTCTCTCCCTGCAAATGTTGTGTGCCACCGAACACTTTTCAGTAAAAATTTTACAAAATGTTTATAAATTGTATACTTATCGAACACAGCTCCTAGCTGTGGCTTATATAAAGCTATTAGCTGTGTTCGGTAACAAAACTTGCAAAAAAGTGTCAGTAAAGTGAGAATGGCGTAAAACTCTTCCGAAACGTAAAAAGTTTCCGCCGAGTAGGAATGAGTAAAAACTTGCAAGCAAAACAGTTGTTGCTTTTTTCATTTGGTTAATAGCTCACATTTTTAAGTTGTTGTTTTCCTACTATCACTCTCTCAATGAAATGTCAAAATTTTGTGTCACCGAACACTTCAGAAATTTTTTTTAAAAATTTATCCTCCCAGTACATAGCTAATATAAATGCGTAAGTTTGTGAGTGAGTGAGTTTGTTTGCAAGCCTTCAACGTCTTAACTACTAAGCCGATCTCTACGAAATGTTGTACTCTTATTATCAGGATTATAGAATAGGGGAGTGGACCAGGGATCGATCTATTCAAAAATATTTTAGTTATGATGTGATTTGCCTGAAATTCGGTACTTTGCTACCCCTTTGCCTTTGTTAAAATTTAGAATACCTTCTCTTCCGGGAACTGATTCAGGGACCAACCTATTCAAAAAATCTTTTTTGATGAATTTTAGTAAATTTTTTGAAATGTTGGAATAAAATAATATTGTTTGTGCGGTGTTGTTGTTTTACTGACAAAAACGCTTTCCGTATGGTTTTGGGGAATGTTGTCGAAAGTGGCAGTCCTTTGCCGGATATGAACCCGGTACGCTCCGGTACTCCCTTGCGGTACTGGCCGACTGTCGTGGTAGCAGTTTGATATGACCAGTTCAACCTTCTAGCTCATGTCATCCCTTCCTTCCGAACATCGAGTTTATATTTGCAAACAAATGACACTACTAATGAAGAACACTATAAGGCTTTGACCACACTTCAGTCATTAATTTCACTTTGTCAGTGGCATAGTGAGGGGGTGCATGGGGATTCATCATACTCCGGGCGCTACTCACAAAGGGGAGCCAAATGGTCCGCAAAACAATAAATAGCTAAATGGTTTTTATTTGTATTATAATTGATTGATTCAATTTGATTTTAACTTTAGTCCCAGGGTAATATAATGAGTGTTAATCTCTATATATAATAAAATTGTAGCATTGTTTAATTATACAAGGTTTGTCAGCTATTCACGTTTTTGACAGTTGGCGACTTGAAGCTCCCTTATTAAATGTCATCGACTGTTGTTTTTTGAAAATTTAACTAAAAACTCGAAATCTTAATACAAACGAAATTGCAGTAGCACTGGTTCTTGTTTTGCTTTTTCTCTGATTATTTGAATTTTTTGATATCGCTTGTTTAACCGTCGACACGATTTTAACCTTCCAACAAAGCGCGCCACCTGACTATCCTTTGCCAGATGACGTCAATTAGAGACGCCAAGCGATGGCAGATCGTTCTCCACTCGCACTACATGGCCAGGGCAACGTATACGCTGGGTTTTAATTTGGAAAATGTCGATGTCTGCGAAGAGCTTATTCAACTCATCATTTAATCTTCTACGGTAAACACCGTCGGCATCGAGTAGAGGCCTAAAAATCCTTCGAAGAACCTTTCTCTCGGATAAGTGGAGTTAGTCTAGTTTTAGTAACCAGATAAGATGATATAATTGGAATTTAAGCTTTTTCTAAAAATAATAAAAGCTACGATCTCTCAAGATGGACAAAATTACTCGTGTAATGCCACTAGACTTAATAAGTGGACTAGGCCTACTGGGGAAACCAAGTTAAAAAAAAGCGCGCCAAAAACTCTACCTCATGTGGTGTGGAAATGAGTTTATCGAAAAAATTTAAAACCTTCTCAGGAATACCTGTGAAAATTCGCCTTTGAATTTAATCTGGTATAATTTAAGATATCTGACAAACTTGGACTCCACAGGACCAAGTTTTACAGGAAATAAAATGGTGCCCGAAACACAAAATTTCTACTGGTTAGTTAAATTTTAAGACCACTTGCAATTCAAGATTCTTTATACAGCAATTAACGCAATTTATTTCCTATAATTTAAAATAGCTTGTGAAAACTACATTCCGGACTTTTCTACTTCTTTTATCCCAAACGGGAGCTATTATTTCCCTTTTTTGTACAATTCGTAAATGCAACTATGCTAGGTGATAATTAGGGAGCTTCAATTTTGATCTGTCAATGGCTGACAAACCTTGTATAGTTCAACCATGGATGTCTGTACATTGCAGACATTCAAGAAAAATTTATAGGAGGGATCAATATTGAGCCAATATAATCCAAATCAACATTTTTACGAATTTTTGTCTGTCTGAATGGAACTTGCATCACGTCACGTCTATCTTAAAATGTAATATATCTTTTAATTCGATATCTCGACCGGTTTCGGAGTTTTTAACCAATATGTCTGCCAGGGTGACCAAAAAGGTATTAGTACAATAGGTATTAATGAGTGCTGCAATAAGCGATGTGATTAAGAGAAACAATGATTAAGACCGGACCATATATGTTGTTTTATATGGTTTCGAAAATTATGGGAGGGGGCGCTACAAAAGTATTGTGCGCCGGCCGCGAGTTAAGCTCACTACGCCACTGCACTTCTTGTGACTTTCTAATATAGTTTTCTGTAAGACTATGGGCCGGTTTCACCAACGCGACTAAGACTAAAACTAAGTCGTGACTTAAGTTAGCACAGATTCGAGACTAACTTAATTTTGGGTTTCACCAACTGAGCGACTTAAATAATTTTGAGCACAACAACCCGATCAGCTGTTTTATGCATAGTAGTATTTTTTCATACCAGACAACTATGCGCATCCAATACCCCAGTGCGAAAAGGGCATGTATGGCCATACAAGAAGGAATGTATTGATCTTACACCCATTTCTCTTTAGTTGGAAGGTACTAAAATTAGCGCTTAATTGAAAACGATAGTTTCGTAATGGTTGCATGCTAGAAAACAAGCGATAACATGCATCTACGCTTACCCTGTTAAAGTCAAGCATGGTGAAGTTTCCGACTGGGGCGTTGCACAAAACAAATTAGCAACATTACTGACATTTAGGTTTTGAACCACAGCAACACTGCTTAGTCGAGAATAAGTCAGCAGGCAAGTTGACTAAGTTGTGACTTAGCTAAGTTAGGTGGTGAAACTGAAAAAGTGAAAATCGCTACTTAACTAAGTTAAGTCGAGTTGGTGAAACCGGGCCTATGTATTTAAAATAAAAAAATACCATTCATTATTTAAAAAATACATATACATGTGCAATTAAATTTTTTTAATTAAAAACGAAAAAATTCTATAACTCGAATTCTCCGTAAGTCGAACTTTTTTTTTGAGATAATAGCGATTCGAAGTTTCCCTATATATTCGAAGTGAAATTTTATTGAACACATAAGGAAAGTGAGCAACATAAGGTTGAATTAGTTAGCTTATAGCTAGGATATGACTTTCCTCGCTTGCTTGGTTGATGCAATATACCAGATGTAAAAAGTGGATTTAGCAGGTTTACACTCGAAGCCGACGTTATATGCTATTTATGTGCTCAATACTTCCAAAAATAATTTGTTGCTTCAATTTTAAGGGGGGAGGAGGAGGGGGAGCAGCGGCTTACCAGAAGCCATAATCGCACAGTCGACAGCGTAGGATATGCTGTTTGCAGCAACTTTGATGTTGTTTCGCTTCATGAATTTAGTTAGCTCCACGATCTTGTAAGCTATACCGGTACAGTTAAGCTGTACAATTTTGAATTTAGCTGTCCTATTCCCGAAGGGATACCAGTGCTGAGCGGCCGTGCGAGGTGGAAACACTGTTGGGCGGGACCTACAGTCGAGAGAAGGTGAGGCGGGTATTGCAGCAGTACTGCTAGTATCGTAGCCACTTTAGGGTGGTGGGGGTGCACTTGAACGACTACCTCGGTATGCCCTAAGGCGTGTTCAACAAGGTGCCTTAAATATACTGAAGAAAGTACAGGGTCTGTGGATGGCAGTGTTAAGCCCTGAGCACCCGGATTTGTGAAGCCATCTCTTACCCCCCTGCGGGTTAGGGGTTTAGAATATGCCCGAGGTAAGCATACCGGTCGTAAAAGGCGACTAATATGCACAAAGGTAATGATGTGCAACTCGATGGTTGATCTACGGATATGATGCCTCTCACCTCGCATTACCCATCTTATTCTTCCTTACGGAAGGAGGGCTGACATGACCTAGAAGGTTTTACTGGTCATAAATCGCTACCAGACAATGCGACAACACTCCCCAAAAACTTCGGGGAGTGTTTCTGTCGTTACCACAACAACAACTGGTCATAAATCGCTACCACGACAGTCGCGCAGTACCGCAAGTGAGTACTGGAGCGTACCGGGCTCAAATCCGGCAAAGAACGATTCGCCACCTTCCGGTGCTTCGGATCCCTCGTCTTCTAGAGTACGACGCAGTGTGCGACCCAGCCTGCTTCCACCAAGGCATACGCACCAGTACCTGACCCCCAGCGTGAATATTTCTCCCCCTTCGCACTTTCGCGTCCTACAGCTAAACTGCAACGGCCTAACCGGGAAAGTGAGTGAAATAGTGAGCTTCATGAAGCGACAGAATATCAAGATCGCTGCCATTCAGGACACGAAGTTAAACGCCCGATCAAATCTTCGGACTTGTGACGGCTATAACATCCACCGACGTGATCGAGAGAGGGGTCTTGGGGGCGGACTCGCCTTCATCACACACCAATCCGTGCAATATCGTCCATTTGAGCCCGACGTCGACCCGAGGGACAACCTCCTGGAACGTCAAGGAATGGTTGTCCGGACGGGCGACGTGGACCTCGAAATCATTAACATCTATATACCTCCTGCCACCTGCTGTCCGAGAGATTACCACCCTGACATCAGTGCGTTACTCAGAGGCGATAATCGTGTAATCCTCGGAGACTTCAACGCACACCACGATCTGTGGCACTCAAGCCTACTATTGAAGTGTAAAATCGAACGACACTTAAAACCATTAAATGCAACCCTGAATATGTATCCACTTTTTTACTGAATAAATATCTACTTACTTCCGGTTTGAATTACTACCGAATGTGTAGTGTCTTTTATTAAACTGCGTGGAATAATCAATTTACAACAGGTTATGGGCCTTAATACGCGAAATATTATTGATAAAGTTTTATAAAGTATATCTTCTAATCGTGTTGATCCGTGGCTGGACTGTCCAAACCGAAGCCTTTATAAGTCAAACTCGGTACACTTACGGTGTTACAAATGAGGATTAGAATTGTTTTATTTCCTATAGAAATGATATATTACAAAATAGCAAACTATATATAAATAGTATACTTACACATTTGTGTGATTTCAACCGCTTTCCTCAATATGCCAGCCACGAATGCCCGCTTTAATTTTTCGAACAGTTGTAGCTGTCATATTTTACAAAGTCTTGGAAAGGCGTTGCCACTAATACAAAATATTCACAAAGTTCACAATATTTTCGAACAATACATACGGTTGCCAACTATACAGTCTTACAACATATAACGATTTCATTTAACCCCTTAAGTCGCGCCAACATCCCCGCCTCCGTGGATCTGACCAGATTCACCAACATCTAACTGAGCCAATATACATGCTGGTCGTTTGTACACGCCATCGTTAGTTTGTACCCGCGCGGCTCTGACTTGCCCATCGGTACCCGGGAACACTTCTACTATTCGCCCCATCGGCCACTTTGCGCGATGAATGTTTTTGTCGCACAGGAGAACGACGTCGCCCACGGCTAGGGGATTTACTTTGCCGTACCACTTGGTTCGCTTCGTCAAGTCTGGCAAATACTCATCTATCCACTTCCGCCAAAACCTGTGCTGCATTTGTTGGACCTTGTACCACATTTTTCTGGTCGGGATCATCTTTTCTTCTTGCGGATGTGGCGTTTGCTCGGAATTGGGAGTACCTAGGAGAAAATGATTAGGGGTTAGCGGTTCGTCAGTGTGTTCGTCCAACGGTATGTGCGTCAATGGTCTTGCGTTAACTATATTCTCCGCTTCGCACATTAGGCTATATAAACAATGCTCATTGATGTTTTCATTGTTCAGCGCGTGTCCCATAGCACGTTTCACACTCCGGACGAGTCGCTCCCAGCATACGCCCGCGTGGGGATTCAATGGGCAATTAAGTACCCATTCGATGTTCTTAGTCGCCAGAGCATCAGATATTTTGCCATTGTCGAAATCGTTCTTTTGTTGTCTCAACTCCTTTGCAGCTCGAACGAAGTTCGTACCATTGGCAGATCGAATTCTCACTGGTGTTCCTCGACGATTCATGAAGTTGCGTATGCACATGAGACAGGTATCCGTGGATAAATCCTTAGCCAGTTCCAGATGCACCGCGCGGATTGTAAGGCATGTGAATAACGCAATCCAACGCTTCTCGCTTCTTCGGCCAATCGCCACGTTAAACGGTCCCATGTAGTCCAAACCGACGTACGTAAAGGGTTTTACGAAGGGTGTGAGTCTATCCGGGGGGGAGTTGACCCATTTGTGGGGGATTCGGCTTAGCTCCTTCTTTAATACAAATTTGACATCGTTTCTTTGCGCGTCGCACCTCTGCTCTGATCTGCGGAATCCAGTAACGCCTTCGTATCTCTGCAACTATCGTTCCCTCGTTTTGATGCTTCCAGATTATGTGATAATAATCTACTATGAGCTCGGTGACATGATGTTGTTTAGGAAGTATTATCGGTCGACGTGAATGTGGCGGAATAGCTACGGCAGCGTCTATTCTCCCACCTAACCGTATCACTCCATCTTCATCCAAAACTGGTGTGAGGCTTCTCAGGTGGCTACTGCGGTCTAACTCCTTCCCTTCGATAAGAGCGCTACATTCGACTGCGAATTTTTCCTTTTGTACAGCTCGTATTATCACTATTTCAGCTCTTCTAACCTCTGCCGCACTTAGGGTTCCAAGGATCCTCCTGCTTGCATCCTTCTTACAGTTGTTTCGAAAACGCAGAATCCAGCCCACTACTCTGGTCATGCGGATCAGCGACGAGAACTTCGTAAACACAGAAGTGTCGATCTTGATTGTCAAAATTGATGTTGCCCGTAGTTCCTCACACGTATTCGAACTCACTTCCTCCGGCGGCCACAACCTTTCGTCTTCCGATAAGAACTTCGGACCACTGATCCAGGTCGAGTCTCTTTTGTCTGCTTTTGGCCGCGTTCCCCAATCGGCTGGATTCAAGGTGCCAGGAGTCCATCGCCACTCGCTAATGTCGCTAGCCTCCAAAATGTCGTTTACGCGATGAGCCACAAATGGTTTATAACGCCGGTGGTCAGATTTGATCCAAGCTAGGACCGTTTTCGAATCACTCCACATTACCACTCTTTCGGGGATCTTGTTGTGGCATCGGAGAATGCTTGTTCGAAGGCGTGTTGCCAACACTGCTGCCTGCAACTCTAGTCGGGGAATCGACGTTAACTTCAATGGTGCACACTTCGACTTTCCGCAAATGAATATGGGATTTGTGGAACTAACTCCATCCAACGACTTCCAATACGCTACCGCTGCATACGCTACTTCGCTGGCGTCGGCAAATATGTGCAATTCCACTGATGACCACTCCCAGATAAATCCGTAGCACCGAGGCACGTTTACTTCTTCCAGTCGCTCGAGCGCTTTCAACCACCTTAGCCAAGCTTCATTCAATTCGTCCGATATATACTCGTCCCAGCCGATGCCTGCCCGCCAAGTGCACTGCAGAAGAAGCTTCGCTTCCATGGTATACTCCGCCGCCATCCCGAAGGGGTCGTACACGGACATTGTAACGCTCAAGACCTCGCGCTTTGTTGGTTTTCTTTTACCTGAACGGACGGCTGGATCCACCTTGGCGAACGAAAGTACAAATCTAAAAGAGTCTTGGACTGTATCCCAATGTAACCCGAGTACCTTCTGGAACATTGCTGCGTTATCTCTATCCAGGTTCAAACATGACGGGCGCTCTTCTCCGTATTCTAGCTTTTCAGTCACTTCTTCGGAATTAGACACGAAGCGCTTTAAATGAAATCCTCCTTGTTTGTGTATCCATACCACCTGCTCAGTTATGCGTATCGCTTCACGTACACTTGAAAAGCAATGAACGAAGTCGTCAACGTAGTGGTTGTTGATGATTGCCTCCACCGCCTCGGGAAACTGCTCTGGGAATTCTTCTGCATTCTTATTCTTCACGAACTGCGCCGAGCTTGGCGAGCAGGTGACCCCAAATGTCATAACATTCATAGTGTACTCCTCGACAGGGTATTTAGGATCGTTTCTCCATAAAAATCGTTGTGCTGCTTGGTCCTGAGCGCGTATATTCACTTGGTGGAACATTTCCACTATGTCCGCACAAACACCTACTGGCTTTTCCCTAAATTTCATGAGAATGGTTGCTAAAGGTTGGTTGAGATCCGGTCCACTAAGCAATGCCGAGTTCAGTGAAACATTGTTAACTTTGGCAGCTGCATCGAATACGAGTCTCATTTTTCCTGGTTTATTCACGTTCCAGACTCCAAAGTGGGGCAAATACCAGGTACGCTTTCCTCCTGCCTTGACTTCCTCCCGAGACAACTTCCTTGAATAACCTTTAGCCTCATATTCTTTCATTATTTTAACGTATGCCGATTTAAACTGATCATCCCGGTTGAATTTCCTCTCCAAGGCCAACAAACGGCTTTCGGCCATGGGCCGACTATTTGGGAGCACCACATCCTCCAGCTTCCACAGCAAGCCAGTCTCGAAGTATGAACCCTTTCTAACCGTTGTGCTCTCTAATAATTGTTTAGCCTTTACTACCTCCGTACCCTCAATTGTCTTTGCCTCATCGCGCACACGAAGATCTTCATTGACTAGATAGTCGCTCACCAAACGTTCGAGCTGCTCCATCTCATTGTTCACCTTAGCAAAATGTACATGATTACGCTTAGCACCCGTAGGTTCCTCTTTTCCTCCGTAAACGATCCAACCGAGCTTTGTAAGTGTCACCGAGTAACCATGCTCACCTTCCTCGACTGTCTTCCTAGAAACACTAAGGTGTGCATTATCTAACCCAACCAATATCTCCGGAACAGCTCCCTCATAACTCATGATCGGTAGGTGGCGGTGTTTGTAACGTAACTCTGAAATATGCAGAGATTGTGCCGGCAGCTGGAGGTTGTTGACTGTCCTAACGTTCCGCAATAAAAACTTTCTGTGGAACCTACCAGTCCCTGATATATGTACGTCGACCCTGCTGGACTGCTCCGTTACCGTGGTATCACCGAACCATTGCAGCTTTAGATTTTCCTTCTGTCCACTGAGACCGAGGCGGCGAGCTAAATCATTGTTCATCATTGTTACTCCTGACCCATCATCGAAGAGTGCATGACTGGTTATAACGCGACCGTTGGCATACAACCGCACTGGCAAAATTTTGTACAGCAATCGTGGACTGGGATTAGAAATAATGGTACTGGTTAGAACTTGTTGTCGTGCCGCAGCTTCCGTGGAGTCCCGTCTATCACCAGCTCCTGGCTGGTAGCTATGTAGTAATTCGTGTTGCTTCCTTGTGCATCGATCTACTTTGCACCTGTGCTTCTCTGTGCATTCGTTGCTCCTGTGCCCACTTCCCAAACAATTGTAACACAAGTGCTTCTGTCGTACTACACGCCAACGCTGCCTTATCTCCATTCCAATGAACCTCTTGCATCTAGTCACCGTATGCCTGCCCTCGCATACAACGCATGCTACTATATCACCAGTGCTACTGTTCGTATCGTGAGTGTGAAAAAATCTGGCGCGTCCTTCGACTCTTACGTTTTGCCTAGAATCCACATTCGTACTGACGCAAGCGGTGGCCACCAACTTCGAAAGTTCCTGCAACCAATCGCTGAAATGGCATATATTCGGCCTTGGCACGATTGTCGTTGCATGCCTAGCCCAACTTCGAAAGTAACTCATCCATAAGCGTAGGATTAGACAAGTGATGATCGCAGTTGGCAGACCGCAGAAAAGATGATAAATTTTGCACCTTTGTAGCAAACGGTACGATCTGTTCAATGCGATTCTCTACTATCGGAGCCACACCCTGCATCTTCGCAATCTGGCTCTTGACCAGCTGTTCTGGCCTACCGAAGCGATCCTCAAGTGTACTTATAACGCGCGGTACGTTGCTGCTGTGGATAAGCAGACACTCAACTACCTCCCTAGCTTTACCTTTAATAGCTTTTTGTAACCGCATCATATTCTGTCGTTCGCTGTAGCGATATTCCTCGGTGGTCATCGCAAATGCCTCCTTGAACATGGGCCAGTCCTCCGCCCGCCCGTTAAACTCTGGCAGGTCATACAGCTTTCGCCCCTGAGGCATGCGAGTGTCTACTAATGTCCGGCTCAGGTCGCTCAATACGCCTACTAATGACCCATTGTCTCATTCAATTCGTCTAACCATTCTTCCTCGCCGCCCGATGAACTGCCTTTATTTCCAGAACGCAAATTCGGCATGTCTTTGCGTATTCGACTGCCAAATCTAAACTAAATGTGATTGCTGAGGCCTAAACCCTATTCGATACCGAAGACCACGAATTTGCTATGCAAGGTGAGCAGATTTATAAGGACGCACGTCCACGGACAATTAATATTTCGCGTACGACACGCAGGTTCAACGTAGCTTATACACCGGATCAGCGTCTTGCATCGGCACTTCAATAATCCGCAAACCTTTTTGCATTCGAGCAGCCCTAATGATAGGCAGACCAACTATTGGATTGACAGCTTAAGACGCAGTAACGACTGGTGTTAAGAACCGCAAGGACAACATAAAATTAAATTCGCTGAGGCGCAGATCGAAGTTTACATCCGCTTACAATAATTCACTTAAGAGACGCAGGGACAAATAAATCAAAATAAATTGAGACGCAGATCAGCATCTGCATTCGCATACATATAATTCGCAAGGCAATGATTGACTTACTGTTCCTTAGAACCGCTTTAGCAACGTAAATATAATCAACTTAGTTGAGGCGCAGATTGACTGCCACTGCGCATACAAACAATCTAAAAATTTCTTTATTTTCAATACCATAAATCATAAATGTTTGCTATTAAGCCATATACTTTTTGGTGTACGTTATCATTAGCAATATATTATTATTTGATCGCATGCATTTAATTTGCATCCGCATACGCTTCAATTACACATAATTGGCACAACTTAATTATCGCTCGGCTTTTTTTATTACTTCGGCGCATTCCGTATATTCTGTTGGTACACCCTAATGATCAATGCATGTACATATATATTTGAAAGCCGCTATAGTTATTTGATTGCTCTTCTGCCCATTATATACGTTCCGTTATTCGTGCACATGAGTTAACACACTAACAAACCACCCCATACATTTTTCCAAGCACTCACCTGATCAAAATTCCGCTAGCTAAAAATTCTTTATGAAGGTATATGTATCTTGCCGAAATTTCTGGAATGATTCCGTTGCCGCGATTTCCTTGCACAGAATTTTGTTGTTTGCCAAATACCACGTACTCTACTTAATGCCGTGCTTTCCTTGCACAGAATTTTGTTGTTTGCCAAATACCACGTACTCTACTTAATGCCGTGCTTTCAATTATGTGCCAATTTCCATGTATTCGGCGCCAATCTTTCTTTTACCGTGCCTTGTTCTGCTTTTCCGCTAACCAAATTGTTGCTTGCCGGCAAAGTACATGCCCTTCCAACAAATGTACTTCGCCAAAAATGTGAAATAAAAGCTGTTGATCCGTGGCTGGACTGTCCAAACCGAAGCCTTTATAAGTCAAACTCGGTACACTTACGGTGTTACAAATGAGGATTAGAATTGTTTTATTTCCTATAGAAATGATATATTACAAAATAGCAAACTATATATAAATAGTATACTTACACATTTGTGTGATTTCAACCGCTTTCCTCAATATGCCAGCCAGTCGAACAGTTGTAGCTGTCATATTTTACAAAGTCTTGGAAAGGCGTTGCCACTAATACAAAATATTCACAAAGTTCACAATATTTTCGAACAATACATACGGTTGCCAACTATACAGTCTTACAACATATAACGATTTCATTTAACCCCTTAAGTCGCGCCAACAAATCGGTTGAACATTTATTAAGCTCGGATTGATTGTTTTATTATTATTATTATTATTAGAATAATTAGTGATTTTTTTTTTCATCATGGCGACAAACGCAGTAACCTTTCCATTCGAAAAATTAAAAGGTCGCGAAAATTTCGACGTTTGGAAGCGCCACGCCAAATCCTATCTTGTAATAAGGAACTGCTGGAAGGTAGTTGAAACAGAACTACCCGCAGAACCTTCAGACAAGGAAAAAGACAGCAATGAACGTGCACTAGCTGAAATAACCCTGATGATAGAGACAAATAATTTTTCACATATCGCAATGGCTACAACGGCTCATCAAGCATGGAAAGCATTATTTTCCGCATATGAAGACACCGGTCTTATGCGAAAAGTAGTTATTAAAACAACTACTGCATTGTAAACCTTCTAATTGCGTATCAGTACAGGAATACGTAAATTCGGTCGTGACGACGTCACTTAAAGTGCAAAATGCCGAAGAGGTTGCCGCATCGTTAATGTTGGCGGGGCTACCAGACGAATTTCGTTCACTTGTATTAGCCGTCGAAAACACCAATAATAAACTTACGATCGATAGCATAAAACCACTCTTGTTGCAAGATGTTAAATTTGATAACGCGAATACATGTGGTGAGAATGCACTTTATTCAACCACAAAGTCCAACTTTAAGGGAAAGTTAAATCAATCGAATCAATTTCGATGCCATTCTTGCAAGCCGCTTGGTCATATTGCTAAAAATTGTCCTAACAAAAGTAAGCGCGATGGTAACGCCAAAAAGGGCAAACGTGTTCTTTTCGCATCACTTCCTTCGCATGACATTCGTAATAAAGACGAATGGTTTGTTGATTCTGACGCAACTTCACATATGACTAAAAATTGTAATGTGATCGTTGATGATGTGCCAGTTGTAAATAAAAACATTTTAGTTGCAAATAATAAAACAATTAGGCCCGGTTTTTCAGTCCTTGGTCAAGCTGAGTTTAAACTAAGTTTGCTTAAACTCGGCATAAATTTAAACTCCAGTTAAACTGCAGAGCGGTTTTTCAGTGTGAGTTTAAGGCCGCTTTTAATATTTGCTTTTTATACGGCAACATTGGTTTTTTCTTTATCTAGATACGGCAACAGATAATATTTGTATACATATTCAACGCCATTGCTTCTCCTCAGTATTGTAATATTAGCATTTCGCCAATTTCTGCATCACTATAATCACTTTCGTCAGATGATATATCCAGTATTTAATTAAATATAAAAATATCGTCCTTTCTTAATTGCGTTCAGCTTATTGTTTCACAACCAAAACCATCAAATATGCAAAACAGCTGACAGGTTAACTAGAGTTTAACCCTGCCGAATTGACCGCTTAAACTACGTTTAAACTTCGTTTAAAGTTGACTGAAAAACTGCGTAACAAGTTTAAGCTTAGTTTAACTGACAAATTGAGTTAAACTTGTACTGAAAAACCGGGCCTTAAAGTCAAACCAAAAGGTAATGTAAATATGCGTTTATACGCGAACAAAGAACAAACAGATGCTGTAGTGAAAAATGTGGAATACGTACCAGACCTGTGTGCAAATTTTGCTATCGGTACGACAAATGGCTATGAATGGAAATAAAATTATATTCGAAGGTAATGAGTGCAAAATTTACAATCCCAAAAAAAAAGTTGATAGCAACCGCCTAAATTGTGATACAGAATATAATCACGACTCGAAAAGCAACAATGCATTTTTTGCTCGCGATAATTATCAGCTATGGCATAGAAGAATGGGGCACATTTGCCCAGAGCATTTAAAAAAAGTTAAATGTGCATCTGTTGGTATTGACTTTGAAAAAGCAAGTACAGAAAATTGTGTGGTTTGTGTGCAAGGAAAGCAAACGCGTGCTTCCTTTAAAAGCAGTGGCAGTCGGGCAAAAAATTTGCTCGATTTAGTACACACGGACGTAATGGGTACATTTGCAGAAAAGTCTTTCTCTGGCGCTAGTTATTTATTGACATTCGTTGATGATTTTTCCCATAAACTGTTCGTAGTGCCGATTTAACACAAATCTGAAGTTTTTGACGAGTTCGTCAAATTCAAGAAACTGGTTGAGAATCAGTGTTCGCGCAGAATAAAAATGATTCGTTCAGACATGGACCGAGTATATTAACTCAAAATTTAAGAACTTCTGTTTGTCGGAAGGTATTGTGCATCAAACCACCTCACCATATACCCCTGAGCAAAACGGAGTGGCTGAGCGGTTTAACCGAACAATAATTGAAAGAGTGCGGTGCATGTTGATCGATTCCGAGTTAAACAAAAAATTTTGGGCTGAGGCTGCAAACACAGCTGCATACATTTTGAATCGTATTCCATTCGCGCCAAACACAAAGAGCCCGTACGAAATATGGACAAACAAGAAACCAAATCTAAAATTTTTAAAAGTATTTGGCTGTAAAGCCATGGTGCATGTGCCTCGGGAAAAACGAAAAAAGCTAGACGCCAAGTCTACTGAGTGCATCATGTTGGGTTATTGCAAAAGATCAAAAGCATAGATTGTTCAATCCTAAAACGCAAAAAATTATAATAAGTAGGCATGTGGTTTTCTTTGAAAAGAAAGAGAAGAGCACGGGTGAAATGAACTATATAGTTGACCTATCAGGCGCGAGTGAACTACTTAACATTGGCAATTCAGAAGAGGCAGATAGCAAAGAATCACCAACTGTTAAGAAAATTGAAATAAAACATGATGCTGATTGTGATAGCGATTCCGTCACTGTAAACAATAATACAGAGCGCGATAGTGACAATAAAGCAGAATCTGACTGTTCTAGTTTTGAAAGTGCAAATGACTCCGATGAAGTCGAAGTTTCGGATGGTCATATCATAAGACGATCAAAAAGAATCGCAGCAAAAAGAGATGGTTACAATTTTTGTGTAACCGATTTTGTATCGAATGAACCTCAAAATCTAGAAGAGGCAATGGCCGGAGAACACGCAAATGAGTGGAAAGCCGCTGTAAATAGTGAAATGAACTCTCACCATTCGAACAATACATGGTGTTTGAGTGAACTGCCACCTGGTAAGAAAGCACTGAAATTCAGGTGGGTGTTTAAAACCAAAACAGACGCAAATGGCGCGGTAGTACAACGGAAAGCTAGATTAGTGATCAAAGGGTGTAGTCAAATAAAGGGTATTGACTATAAGGATACGTTTGCTCCTGTAGTTAAATACACCTCGCTGCGTTTTCTTCTGGCGTTAGCTGCAAAACATGACCTACTAATCCATCAGATGGATGCAGTCACAGCATTTCTCAATGCTGAAATTAACGGCGAGATTTATATGGTACAACCCAACGGATTTGATGATGGTTCTGGTTGTGTTTGTAAGCTATTAAAATCTTTATACGGACTGAAGCAATCAAGTCGATTGTGGAATGAGAAATTCAATCATGTTTTGCTAAAGATAGGTCTTACCCGAAGTACCGTAGACCAATGTGTGTATTACAAAGTACACAACAACGTAATGCTATTTGTTGCCGTATATGTCGACGACGTACTTTTGTTTTCAAATGACGAATCTAACATGATAACGCTGAAAAAGCAACTTTCATCAGAATTTAAGATGAAAAATCTTGGTGAAGTATCATCAGTATTAGGTATGCGTATTACTAGAGACATTAAGAAGGGCACTGTCGAAGTGGACCAGTCTCAATATATAACAGATATGTTGAATCGTTTTGGAATGCTTGATAGCAACCCGGTGGCAACACCAATTGACTTGACTCAGCGTTTGAGTGCCACAATGTGTCCTACTAACGAGTCTGAACAGCGTGATATTGTTTGCCGCACAAATAACGCGGCCTGACATAAGTTTTGCTGTAAACCTTCTCCGTCGTTTTTCAACAAATCCAGGAAAAGCACACTGGATTTCAGTGAAGCGCGTAATGCGTTACATAAGGGGCACCATGAATTACAGCATTGTGTTTAGCAGAGAAGCCAGCAATCTTACTGGATATTGCGACGCAGATTGGGCTGGTGACCTCGATGAAAGGCGATCAACGACGGGCTATATATTTATGTTCCAGGGAGGTCCGATATCTTGGTGTACTCGACGACAGCGAACTGTTGCTCTATCTTCAACTGAAACAGAATTCATGGCCATGACATCAGCGATTCAAGAATCAACGTGGCTAATGCGATTACAAGAAGATTTGATGCCAAACACTTCCAGTGGCATGACTCTTTATTGCGATAATAAAAGTGCCATACAAGTGGCTCTGAACAATTCGTACTCACCTCGCACAAAACACGTTGACATTAAAGGTAAATTTATTCGTCAACACTTGGATGAAGGCAAAATTAAATTAATATACATACCAACCAACGACATGCTAGCAGACATCCTAACCAAAGGCATAGTCAAGTTAAATCATATCAATATTTGTAAATAACTTAGACTACAAAAAAAATAAAATAATAATGAAATGCTTTATTTACAAATGAAATGAAAATGTTACTTACAATTAATTATACTGTTTGAATTAATGATCTTGAATTAGCACGCAAGCAATGTAATTCACGAAAAATATATTAGTTAATCTTAAGAATAAAAAGATGTCGTTCAGGAAAAGTATTGAAGTGTAAAATCGAACGACACTTAAAACCATTAAATGCAACCCTGAATATGTATCCACTTTTCTACTGAATTAATATCTACTTACTTCCGGTTTGAATTACTACCGAATGTGTCGTGTCTTTTATTAAACTGCGTGGAATAATCAATTTACAACACCTACAGGTCAATGGTAGGGGACAGGAATTGGCTGAACAAATAGACGATTCGACGTTTTGCACTGTGAACCGGGACGCCCCCGCGAGAGTTGCGGTCACAATTGTCAGCGCAGGTTTTATAAACTGCGTTGAATGGCCACTATTGCTTACTCTTGCATCTGACCATTTGCCGATAGTCCTCTCAATCGATCGCCCCAATGACTTCGTTACTTCTGAGAAGCGCACCTTCACCAACTTCAGTAAAGCTGATTGGGTTGGTGTTCTTAATTTCAATGAGAGCACCTTTGCTGCTCTTCCCATCCAGTCTGATGTACGAGAAGGGGAAAAAGCGTTTCGCATGGTCATAGCTTCAGCCTCCAATCAATATATTCCGTCAGGTAGAATTAAGGAGATACGTCCGTACTTCCCCGCAGAGGCAGCGGCCCTGGCAAATGAACGTGACCACGTGCGACGCTTGAACCCTACGGATCCCCAAATTCAAGATATCAATGCCGAAATCAGACGGCTAGTTGATCAACACAAACGCGCCAAATGGGAGGAGCACCTAAGGTCGTGTAACCTCTCTGCTTGTGTTGGCAAATTATGGCCCACTGTTAAATCCTTGTCTAATCCGACCAAACCGAACGACAAAATATCCATCACCTTCGGTGATAAGATACAGTCGAAACCAAAGAGATGCGCGAGCGCTTTCTGTCGGCAATTTGTACTGCATCCTCCGGTTGACAAGGAAATCAGGCGCGCCATCAGGGAAGCGCACAAACGCAAAAACAACCAAGCGCCCATTGCCATCACCACCACAGAGGTTCGGGAGGCCGTACGGGGGTCCAAAAACTCCAAACCTATTGCACCAGACGGTATATCCATGCTGATGCTAAAACATCTCGGTGATGAGGGAGTAAGGTACCTAACAACCGTCTTCAATCTGTCCATGACCACCTTTGTCATTCCAGAAAGATGGAAACAGGCAAAGGTGGTGCCACTACTAAAGCCAGGCAAGCCGGCCAACGTGGGGGAGTCATATCGACCGATATCACTCCTCTCGCCTGTAGTGAAGACCCTGGAGACGGTCTTGCTCCCTTATTACACCACTAACCTCCGATTAGCCGAACATCAGCATGGATTCCGCAAAATGCATAGCACTACCACCGCGCTAAACGCCATCACCACACAGATAGGTGTCGGTCTCAACCAATCTCGCCCAAATGACAGGACCGTGCTAGTTGCGCTTGATCTGTCGAAAGCTTTTGACACTGTTAATCATGCACAACTCATTAACGACCTGGAGGATTCAAACCTTCCCCCCTGTCTAAAGCGTTGGACCGCCAACTATCTGAGTGGCCGGCAGTCATCGGTTGAATTTAGAGGCGAGAGATCTAAACCACGTATAATTAAGCAGGGAGTGCCACAGGGTGGTGTCCTATCCCCGCTTCTGTTTAATTACTACATATCGAGGCTCCCTTCCCTACCAGAAGGTGTCTCGATCGTCTCCTACGCCGATGACGCACGATCCTGGCGACTGGACCCTGCGTTGATGAGCTCTGCTCGAGAATTAATTCCTACCTTCCAACCCTTTCCAGTTTCTTCGCTGCACGGAACCTGACATTGTCACCGACCAATCCTTGGCCACCTTATTTAGACGTGGACAGCGCAGGCGAACATGGAATTAGACGTCTACGTCGACGGCATTAAGCTTCCGACTGTCACACACCCCAAAATCTTAGGGGTCACGTTTGATAACATGTTCAAATACGGTGCTCATGTAGCCGCGATTGCCACCAAAGTACAAAGCCGCAACAAAATCCTCAAGTCACTAGCTGGCAGTACTTGGGGGAAAGACAGAGTCACACTGCCACAACTTCGATCGGGATATTGTAACATATTAAACTGTTACCGATCCAGACTGTACCCTTACATTCCAAATGTTTGCCCGGTATGTGGCTGCAGACCAGACTCTTCTAACACCAGTCTCACTCTGCTCCAACCCTATTGAAGCCGCGAGGTTCCTTGGACTTCTGTCAGAAGATTTCCATTACAATGCTAGGTAAGGAATGTGACGACTACGCAGGGCGAAGCATCGCTACAACAGCAACAACAAGTGGAAAGAACATCTTGAGACCTGCAACCTCTCCGGCGGTGTCGGCAAGCTATGGTCAACAGTCAACGCCTTATCATATCCGACCAAGCGCAAGTACGCCATTACCTTTGGAGACAGCGTCAAGTCGAACCACAAGCGATGCGCGAGCTCCTTTTCTGACAGTTTATAATGCATACACCGACTGATAGGGCCAAGAGACGATCCATCCATCGGGCGCATAAAAGCAGACGCAACACAGCCCCCTTGCCGTCACCGTCGCCGAGCACAAGGAAGCCATATTGGACCCCCTGCGGGTTAGTGGTTTAGAATATGCCCGAGGTAGGCATACCGGTCGTAAGAGGCGACTGATATGCACAAAGGTAATAACGTGCAACTCGATGGTTGATCTACGGATATGATACCTCTCACATCTCATTACCTTCCTTACGGAAGGAGGAATGACATGACCTAGAAGGTTTCACTTGTCATACCAAACCGTTACCGCAAGGGAGTACCGGAGCGCACCGGATTCATATCCGGCCAAGGACTGTCAGTTCGACAGCACTCCCCAAATGCCAGAAATGAGCATCGCCGAGTAATTGTTCTAGTTCGCCAGATCTTACTTTCGTCAACGCTGGTCTCATAAACTGCGTTGACTGGCGACAAATGCTGACTCTTGCATCAGTTCATTTACCGATAGTCCTCTCAATCGATCGCCCCAATGACTTCGTTACTTCTGAGAAGCGCACCTTCACCAACTTCAGTAAAGCTGATTGGGTTGGTGTTCTTAATTTCAATGAGAGCACCTTTGCTGCTCTTCCCATCCCGTCTGATGTACGAGAAGGGGAAAAAGCGTTTCGCATGGTCATAGCTTCAGCCTCCAATCAATATATTCCGTCAGGTAGAATTAAGGAGATACGTCCGTACTTCCCCGCAGAGGCAGCGGCCCTGGCAAATGAACGTGACCACGTGCGACGCTTGAACCCTACGGATCCCCAAATTCAAGATATCAATGCCGAAATCAGACGGCTAGTTGATCAACACAAACGCGCCAAATGGGAGGAGCACCTAAGGTCGTGTAACCTCTCTGCTTGTGTTGGCAAATTATGGCCCACTGTTAAATCCTTGTCTAATCCGACCAAACCGAACGACAAAATATCCATCACCTTCGGTGATAAGATACAGTCGAAACCAAAGAGATGCGCGAGCGCTTTCTGTCGGCAATTTGTACTGCATCCTCCGGTTGACAAGGAAATCAGGCGCGCCATCAGGGAAGCGCACAAACGCAAAAACAACCAAGCGCCCATTGCCATCACCACCACAGAGGTTCGGGAGGCCGTACGGGGGTCCAAAAACTTCAAACCTATTGCACCAGACGGTATATCCATGCTGATGCTAAAACATCTCGGTGATGAGGGAGTAAGGTACCTAACAACCGTCTTCAATCTGTCCATGACCACCTTTGTCATTCCAGAAAGATGGAAACAGGCAAAGGTGGTGCCACTACTAAAGCCAGGCAAGCCGGCCAACGTGGGGGAGTCATATCGACCGATATCACTCCTCTCGCCTGTAGTGAAGACCCTGGAGACGGTCTTGCTCCCTTATTACACCACTAACCTCCGATTAGCCGAACATCAGCATGGATTCCGCAAAATGCATAGCACTACCACCGCGCTAAACGCCATCACCACACAGATAGGTGTCGGTCTCAACCAATCTCGCCCAAATGACAGGACCGTGCTAGTTGCGCTTGATCTGTCGAAAGCTTTTGACACTGTTAATCATGCACAACTCATTAACGACCTGGAGGATTCAAACCTTCCCCCCTGTCTAAAGCGTTGGACCGCCAACTATCTGAGTGGCCGGCAGTCATCGGTTGAATTTAGAGGCGAGAGATCTAAACCACGTATAATTAAGCAGGGAGTGCCACAGGGTGGTGTCCTATCCCCGCTTCTGTTTAATTACTACATATCGAGGCTCCCTTCCCCACCAGAAGGCGTCTCGATCGTCTCCTACGCCGATGACGAACGATCCTGGCGACTGGACCCTGCGTTGATGAGCTCTGCTCGAGAATTAATTCCTACCTTCCAACCCTTTCCAGTTTCTTCGCTGCACGGAACCTGACATTGTCACCGACCAATCCTTGGCCACCTTATTTAGACGTGGACAGCGCAGGCGAACATGGAATTAGACGTCTACGTCGACGGCATTAAGCTTCCGACTGTCACACACCCCAAAATCTTAGGGGTCACGTTTGATAACATGTTCAAATACGGTGCTCATGTAGCCGCGATTGCCACCAAAGTACAAAGCCGCAACAAAATCCTCAAGTCACTAGCTGGCAGTACTTGGGGGAAAGACAGAGTCACACTGCCACAACTTCGATCGGGATATTGTAACATATTAAACTGTTACCGATCCAGACTGTACCCTTACATTCCAAATGTTTGCCCGGTATGTGGCTGCAGACCAGACTCTTCTAACACCAGTCTCACTCTGCTCCAACCCTATTGAAGCCGCGAGGTTCCTTGGACTTCTGTCAGAAGATTTCCATTACAATGCTAGGTAAGGAATGTGACGACTACGCAGGGCGAAGCATCGCTACAACAGCAACAACAAGTGGAAAGAACATCTTGAGACCTGCAACCTCTCCGGCGGTGTCGGCAAGCTATGGTCAACAGTCAACGCCTTATCATATCCGACCAAGCGCAAGTACGCCATTACCTTTGGAGACAGCGTCAAGTCGAACCACAAGCGATGCGCGAGCTCCTTTTCTGACAGTTTATAATGCATACACCGACTGATAGGGCCAAGAGACGATCCATCCATCGGGCGCATAAAAGCAGACGCAACACAGCCCCCTTGCCGTCACCGTCGCCGAGCACAAGGAAGCCATATTGGACCCCCTGCGGGTTAGTGGTTTAGAATATGCCCGAGGTAGGCATACCGGTCGTAAGAGGCGACTGATATGCACAAAGGTAATAACGTGCAACTCGATGGTTGATCTACGGATATGATACCTCTCACATCTCATTACCTTCCTTACGGAAGGAGGAATGACATGACCTAGAAGGTTTCACTTGTCATACCAAACCGTTACCGCAAGGGAGTACCGGAGCGCACCGGATTCATATCCGGCCAAGGACTGTCAGTTCGACAGCACTCCCCAAATGCCAGAAATGAGCATCGCCGAGTAATTGTTCTAGTTCGCCAGATCTTACTTTCGTCAACGCTGGTCTCATAAACTGCGTTGACTGGCGACAAATGCTGACTCTTGCATCAGTTCATTTACCGATAGTCCTCTCAATCGATCGCCCCAATGACTTCGTTACTTCTGAGAAGCGCACCTTCACTAACTTCAGTAAAGCTGATTGGGTTGGTGTTCTTAATTTCAATGAGAGCACCTTTGCTGCTCTTCCCATCCCGTCTGATGTACGAGAAGGGGAAAAAGCGTTTCGCATGGTCATAGCTTCAGCCTCCAATCAATATATTCCGTCAGGTAGAATTAAGGAGATACGTCCGTACTTCCCCGCAGAGGCAGCGGCCCTGGCAAATGAACGTGACCACGTGCGACGCTTGAACCCTACGGATCCCCAAATTCAAGATATCAATGCCGAAATCAGACGGCTAGTTGATCAACACAAACGCGCCAAATGGGAGGAGCACCTAAGGTCGTGTAACCTCTCTGCTTGTGTTGGCAAATTATGGCCCACTGTTAAATCCTTGTCTAATCCGACCAAACCGAACGACAAAATATCCATCACCTTCGGTGATAAGATACAGTCGAAACCAAAGAGATGCGCGAGCGCTTTCTGTCGGCAATTTGTACTGCATCCTCCGGTTGACAAGGAAATCAGGCGCGCCATCAGGGAAGCGCACAAACGCAAAAACAACCAAGCGCCCATTGCCATCACCACCACAGAGGTTCGGGAGGCCGTACGGGGGTCCAAAAACTCCAAACCTATTGGACCAGACGGTATATCCATGCTGATGCTAAAACATCTCGGTGATGAGGGTGATGAGGGAGTAAGGTACCTAACAACCGTCTTCAATCTGTCTATGACCACTTTTGTCATTCTAGAAAAATGGAAGCAGGCAAAGGTGGTGCCACTACTAAAGCCCGGCAAGCCGGTCAACGAGGAATCTTATCGATCGATATCACTCCTCTCGCCTGTAGTGAAGACCTTGGAGACGGTCTTGCTCTCTTACTACACCGCTAACTTGCGACTAGCCGAACACATGCTGATGTTCCGTAAAATGCATAGCACTACCACCGCGCTAGGGCAGATAGGTGTCGGTCTCAACCAACATCGTCCAAAGGACAGGACAGTGCTAGTTGCGCTTGACCTGTCGAAAGACACGGTCCATCATATGCAACTCATTAACGACCTGGAGGATTCAAACCTTCCCCCCTGTCTAAAGCGTTGGATCTCCAACTATCTGAGTGGCCGGCAGTCATCGGTTGAATTTAGAGGTGAAAGATCAAAACCACGTATAACTAAACAAGGGGTGCCACAGGGTGGTGTCCTATCCCCGCTTTTGTTTAATTACTACATATCAAGGCTCCCTTCCCCACCAGGGTGTGTCCCGATCGCCTCCTACGACGATGACTGCACGATCCTGGCGACGGGCCCCTCTGTAGATTAGCCCTGCTCGAGATTTAACTCATACCTCCCATCCCTGTCCGGTTGTTTCGCTGGACGAAATCTGACACTGTCACCGTTACTGGCAACGTACTAGGGAATCGGCCAGCCGGTTGCCAATGTAAGTATCGGTCGACAGTTGACGCAGCTGAAGAGTCCTGCGCTCACGACGGATAAGTCCGGCGAGATGTGCACTTGCCTGCCATTCTGATAGGACCATATCCGTTCACTGCAGAGAATGCCGAGTCATATATTTGCTTTGCAAGTGCATACCCTCTGCTCTCTGCCGGCAAGTTAAACGGTTATCATCCCTCAGACAACACGTAACAGGGGGTATGTAGATGTTAATAATTTTCAGATTACATACCTGACGTAAGAAGCGACTAAAATGCATGAAGGTAATGACGTGCATCTCGATGGTTGATCTACGGATATGATATGGTGGGTGGCCTTTCATTACCCAACTTCTTCGTTCTTACGGGGTGACATGACGTAGAAGGTTGCACTGGTTTTACCATTTTGCACCCGCGGCAGTCAGGCATGTACCGCAAGGGAGTAATTGAGCGTACCGGGTTCATATCCGGCAAAGAACTGTCACTTTCGACAACACTCCCCAAAATTTTCGTTACAAGCAACAACCTTAAGATCAATCGGACCAGACAGTATTGCTATAATTATCATGAAAAAGCTCTAGCTAACCGTCTTTGTAGTTACCCGAGATTGTAGTTACCCTTTTAAACCTGGAAAAGGTGGCGAATCAGAACGATTTATATCGCCCGATATCTCTCCTGTCGCCGGTTGAGAAGTTTATGGAGACTACTCTGCTCCCCTACTATATTGCAAATCTGCAATTGGCCGAACATCAACATGCGTTCCGAAAACTACAAAGCCCAACAACCACTCTGGACGTCATAAATACGCAAATAAACTATTGTTTTGACCTGTCAAAAGTGTTTCACATTCATGAAAAAAAGTTCGCTTATAGACGTCGTCGCGTAGAGTCGGCAAAAATATCCCTGCATCTCAACCAAATTTAAAAAAAAACAGACTGTACTTTTGGTTGAGATGTAATTTTTGGACTTGAGGGATTTTTTTTGCTTTCTCCAAAAAGTATTTTTGTTATATTTACTACTCAAGATAAACAACTCAACATAAGAAATTAATCCTATATTATAAAAAAAAAAAAAAAAAAAAACTTCGACTTAAATAAAAATTATGACAAAACTGCATATCTGAGATAACGGATCTCAGCAATAAACGGGAATCTTCAAACGGAACAAATTATATGGGGTGATCGCTTCCATAAACGCGTGGAATACATATAACCAAATATATTTTGGTGTCGTTTTAAAATTAAATAACGTTTTAACACAAATAAAGAATTATCTAAAATACTTGGAAAAAAATACATTTTAAAGAGTGCTACCTGGCTAATACAGATGTACAATCTATGACAAAACCTTAATATAATTATTGAACATAACCTGGCTAATACAAATGGCGAATCTATGACATTAAATTTTTCATGTTGATTGTGTGCGAAAGCCAATTTAAATATTTTACAAACATAACTTGGCATATATAAAAGAAAGAACTACAAACAAACTAAACATTTTACAAGACAAAAAACTATAGTTAGTGTATGATATAACCGGCACTTTGAGGGACAAGAGAATATCCCTGCCTAAAAATAAAATAACATTAATTTTTCATGTTGACTGTGTGCGAAAGTCAATTTAAATATTTTACGAACATAACTTGGCATATATAAAAGAAAGAACTACAAACAAACTAAACATTTTACAAGACCAAAAACTATAGTGTATGATATAACCGGTACTTTGAGGGACAAGAGAATATCCCCGCCTAATAAGTACGTCACGTGGAAGTACTCAAAGCCACAAAAAAAAAAAAAGTGTTTCACACCAATCACCTCTCCCTGTTGGCCTAAAAAAGTGCACCGCTAACTAACTAAACCCCCAAGAAAGTTAGAATACCATATCAGTTTGAACTATCATTTAGATTTTAATTCAACCTACTGCTTTTACTATGAACAAGGATCAGGCAATATGTACAATTACGATTACTGTGCGTATTTAATATACCCTCTGCTAATACCCATGTACCAAAAGTAAATCAGTAAAAAATAATTCAAAACTGTAAACAAAACCTCAATCCCTCATAGAATGAATTCAGTGCTTTCATATGAACGCTACTGTATGTTTATATACAATACTGTACGTATTTGCAAAAACATATTTGTTCCTCCTTCTCCCATATAAACCCGAGGCTACAGCACGTAAGCAAGAAATTGTGAGTCATAGCCATTGATTGCCGTTGTCAAACAATAAATACCCCATATATATAGTATATGTTTTTAAATATAAGCATGTGTGTACAAAGAAGAGATAAGTTCAGAAGAAAGTGTTAGGAACAAGTTTCAATTAATTGTAGAGAAGTTTGCGTTACATTCGTGTGTATGATTGTACAAAAATGCGGTCAATTACACTTTTGAACGTATTTACACACAAACATAACGAAATTATTTTGTCTTTGATTTTTGTTAAATATCTATCAAAGCTTAACAGGTGGTACCTTTTAAGACAATGCCGAATACATGCGTTTTGACGGTGACAAACGTACACCAACACAAATATAATAACAAATACGACCACACAAAGAATATTTTTCGCCCACTATTGGTACCTATGTATATAATTTTGTAACACATCCTCTTTTAAAAGTGCAATCTTAATACAACATTGACCTTCCCACAGTACCAAGGAAATTTTTTGTAAAAGCAGCATAATATAAAGATCCCTAAACGCCACAGATTTTGCACATGGGTGCGTTGGATGTATGTACATATATTTACTGTGGTACATATGCATATTTCGATATTACTGAGTAAATTGCCCCAGCAGCACACTTCAATAATGCTAGACTTGGACAATAATTAAACATTACTTACCTCCTTATTGCCGGACATTCCACTAATGTATACCTTCAAAACCATTATATTTTATTTTAGTTGCAAACAGAGCTAATTAATCCCAAATATTTTTATCGAAGTCCACTTTTTTATCTAGTTCCGTTCGTTGTTAGAATCGCGACTGTGACTGCGTTCCTGTCCAGTATTCTTCGGCTTTACAGAATTCAGTTTCAAAAAACGACAAATTTTATGGTATTTATTATTTGCTGATGTTGAAAAAAAATAATCTCGCCAAATAAAATATGGAAGTTACAACTTTCACAATATTTAATTATTTTTTTTTTTTTTGGTTTGTGACACTCCAAATGCGGAGCGAAATGGCCAAGTGTTTAAATCATCTTAAACAGCCAGGTTATCTTTCATTTTAATTGTGTGTTGCCATATTATTTCATTGGTATGACGTGTATTAAATTTATCATTCTTTTATTCGATATGTTCCGTTTTTTTTATTGTTCCGTTATTCGATGTATTCCGTTATTTTCACATATTTTCAATATCTCTTTTTTTTCTTTTCACAAACATTGTTTCTATTTTTCGTGGTTCCCGTTTTTATACACGTGGGTTTTTTTTTCATATTTTCTTATTTATCGTTCCGTTATTCGATATGTGCCGTTATTTTTACATATTTTCAATATCCCGTCTTTTTTTTTCCAAACTCAAGTTTTTTGTTTTCAAATTAATGGTAAATGTTACTCTTCTCGTGGTTCCCTTGTGGGGAGCACAAACGCTTTACTTGATACTAGCTCAAGTAAGCAATGCACTTCCCAAGTTGACGAAAAACGGCGTGAAAGAGCTGACCAAGTCCGTTTCTGAGGTCCAACCAACACCAAGTCCATTTATAAAGATTGGTTGGACCTTTCAACCTTTCACGTCCTTTTCCGGCAACACTACAAACGAAACTGCAATATTTAATTAAACTTTTCCCCAAGGAGAAAAATTAGCTACAGTCAGCTGTTTGGAACTTATCTCAATGTGAGCATGATCCAATAATCTATATGGTCGCCGCAATCGGCCAACAACACGAAATTACCGTTTGACGTCGGTGAATTCTTATGTCAAAATGCACATGTGAGAGGGAACAAAAAACAAAGATATGTTAGTAATCGGCCAACAACACGAAATTACCGTTTGACGTCGGTGAATTCTTATGTCAAAATGCACATGTGAGAGGGAACAAAAAACAAAGATATGTTAGTTTGACATAAGGTGTGGATGAGGAAGAAGAAGGCGCCATGTCATGTGAAACGACCATATAAATTATTGGTAATTCTATACGACAGCACGTAACTGCTAATACACGTCCAAAAATCTCGGGAAAGGTCTCAAACGACGCGTTTTGATCTCTGTATCAATAATCCGAAAGCGGAAATTAAATAATTTGTTTCAGTGAAAAGTTATTAGCAAAAAACCCAAAAATTGCCTAGGTCCGATCCCAAATAGGGGGCTTGATTCAAGGTATTTATGTGCACAACACCTTTCTGCGTAGGCGGCCTTCGGCCGCGCTTCAAAAAAATAACCCTTAGCCGGTCCAACACCGGCTACGCGGTCCACAGTATTTCTGCGCAGAACACACTTTTTGCACTTTTCGGTCCACCCTAATCAGTGATTACAACAACCACATGAAAATGACAGAAAATTTTCAACTTTGATTGCAAATATCTCTGAACATACATAAAATATTGAATTTCCGCTTTCGGATTATTGATACGAAGGTTAAAGCCCGTCGTTTGATACCTTTCCCGATATTTTTGGACCTATATTAGCAGTTACGTGCTTTCGTATAGAATTACCAAATTATTTGATCATGTACCAGATGGTACGAAATTTATGTTTTTTCATGCAGTGCTCAGCTTATTTTATTTGTAATAGGACCCCCTTGACGATATGCAGGATTAGACACGGTTTACGACTTGAAATGCGCAAATGGGACAAGAGTTAAACGTCCACGTAGATGGAGTACCTCTACCTACTGTCAACCACCCTAAAATCCTAGGTGTGACGTTCGACAACAGCCTCACCTGGAACAAGTGCAGAATACATACATTTGTCAAATTTTAGAGTGAAAATTTGGACATTATAGAGAATTTTATACCGATTCTAACGGTATCTTTTTTTTGGTGCAAAGAAAGGGTTAAAGAGAGGAGTTATTCAAGGACAAACTATGATTTTTTTAATTCAAAATATCTTCCAAACTAGTGAACGGATTTTTAAAAATTAAAGATCTATAAATAGCTTATAAAAATACATTTCATTTAATGTGCAGTTTATCTTTAATGGGGGTGTTCGCGCCTTGCGCACACCAGCGCCACCCCAAACCGTCGACTCGTAGGTGCATACACCCTCCTCCTCCAAGCGGGGGAGGAGCCTGCTCGTGGTGATGCCTGGTAACGCTACGGCGGCTAATTCGAGCGGGTGGACCGTCTCCTTCTCCGCCACTCGTGGGTCTCAAATATGGAGCAAAATAAAACTGAAAACAAATGCAAGGAGTCTGACTCTCCGAATAAAAAGTCAGCAGAGGAGCTCGCTCCGCTAAGATGGTCACGGGGAAACCGGACCTAAACAAAAATACGAAAGCCGAGAGGACACCCCGGCGATTCATTGCTGCAGCGGCAGCTAGACGGGATAGGGCTGAGTGCAAAACCGGTCCGAGTAGTCCGATAACCGGTGCCTCTTCCAGGGGTGCCGATCGGAAGGCCAGCAACGCGGCTACCACCAATCCTGTAGCTTCCACCAGTGGCCTTGCCATTCAGCGCAAAGCGTCTGGCGAGTCCGTGGCTGGGGGCTCCAAGGGTGAGCGGGGTGCTAGCGATAGGGCCAAGGACTCGGTACCTAGGCAACCCACAAAGGCCAGCCACCAGGATAAGCGGTCTGCAGCCCGGATTCTCTACAGGAACGCGACCTCACCGACAAGGGAGGAGGTTTGGGCGAAGCTCCAGCGGGACCTGGCATGGGCTCGGCGGGTAGTGGCGGACTTTAAACTGGAGTTGTATGGCGCTAACAAAGGGGAAACCTCTAAGCGCAATCGCTCAGTGGAGGTGACTACCCCAACGGAACCGATAAGGGCCAAAACGCAGGGAGGCTATACACGGTCTTTCGCAGCGGTAGCCAAGGATCGCAAGATCATTGGCGTTATGGATGAGGGCAGCGTAGATGGCAGGATCCCGAAACAACAATGGAAGTGGATCGAAGCCGCGCTCGCTAAAGTTGCCATCCAGGTGAAGAGGGAGAACCCTGGACCGCCACCATCTTATACCGATGCAGGATGGTACCAAGGCAATGTCAGGCTGATCGCCTGTGGAGACGCTAGGTCCGTGGACCTATACAAGATCGGCGTGCAGCGAATAGGGGAAGTGTACCCTGGCGCGCGCCTTAAAGCAGTGGATGCGTGCGACATCCCGCAGCGGCCAAGAGCTAGAGCCTGGGTTCCAGTGACACCAACGGAGCCAGATGAAATCCTGGAACAATTGCAGGAGTTTAACCCGGGTCTACCGACCCAAAACTGGAAGGTGGTCAGCGTGGACAAAGCAGCCGGACAAGCAACGATGCAGATAGTTCTGCTGTTAGACCAGGCAAGCATCGAGGCCCTGGACCGGGGCGACTACCGCGTAAGCTATGGTTTTAAGAATATAAGCCTGAAGGTGTACAAGGCGGACGCCGAAGCACTGGCAAATTTTTCATCTCTGGCGGAGGTGGAGCCTCCCCCCAGCGATAACGAGATGGAGGTTGATGACAGTGGGTCGGATGTGCGGAGCGGCTATGCCTCGTCCAGCTTGGACGGTAGCGGGACTCTCAGGAGGCTTTACTCCGAGAGTCAGCTTCTGAGCGAGGACGACGCAGACGCGACGCTCACGGAGGAGAGTGCTAAAAAGCAAGATGATGAGGGTCCTCCAAATCAACCTTCATCACAGTAAAGCAGCGTCAGCTGCACTTCTACTCCAACTTTCGGCAGGGGGAGTAGATATCGTTCTAGTTCAAGAACCGTGGATCACTGGAAATAGGATCTGTGGTTTGAGGACTCCCACTTACAAGCTCTACAGCGCTCATGATAAGGGTAAGCCTCGTACGTGTATTTCAGCTAAGTCGAATATTAACGATTTTCTTCTACCCCAATTTAGTGACGGAGATCTGACAGCGATTAGTATCGAGGGGTTAGGTAGAAGTTGTAGATTTGTCTCTTTCTACCTGGCCCATGATCACGAAGGTTCACTACCGCCACATAACTTCAGAGAGCTCGTTGTTGTTGTTGTTGTTAACAGTGCTTCGCCCTGCCCCAGATTGGACAGGGTTACACTGAAATAACAGCCCTTGGCCGGGTGAAAAAACCCGGGTCATTCCGGTGCGATAGAACCGGCTGTTGTGGGAATGTCAGAGAGCTCGTGAGTTCCATTAGACCACGAAATAATCTAATTGTGCTTGGAGGCGATGCGAATGCCCATCACACTCAATGGAGCAGCACTGACACAAACGACCGAGGTGAGTCACTATATAACTACTTATTAGGCACTAATCTAAGTTTATGCAACAGGGGAAGTGACCCCACATTCATAACAAGGAACCGCGAGGAAGTCCTTGATATTACACTGGTCAGCGACTCTTTCAGCGACCTCATAGAATCATGGAGGGTTCTAACAGAACACTCCTTCTCAGACCATAGATACTGATGAATTTTGCTACATTAAGAAACTCAAATAATATTTTTTTCAGTGTATGGAATTCATTCTGTTCATTACTGCTTGGAGAGTTGAGACAGGAATAGCCGCAATTGTTTCTCGAATGGATTGCCTTAGTTCATTCAAATTTGTTGGTTTTGCTTTGAAGACTTCCTGTTTGCAATAACCCCACAAGAAAAAGTCAGCTGCAGTAAGGTCAGGCGACCTGGGTGGCCAACGGAATGTGGAGTTTCTGGATATCAGCTTATTGGGAAATTTTCGTCGCAATTCTGTCATAACAGGTTGGGCTATATGAGGAGCTGCACCATCTTGCTGAAACCACACAGAGTTGAAAGAAATTCTCATTCGGCGTAATTCTGGATAGAAAAACTCTCTCAACATGCTCAAGTAACGGTCTCCAGTAACCGTAACGGTGTGACCGTTTTCTTCGAAGAAGTAGGGCCCGACAATGCAGCGTGATGAAACTGCACACCACACTGTGACACGAAGTGGATGCAATTCCGTCTCATGGAGTATCTGTGGGTTGGAAGCACTCCATATTCGACAATTTTGTTTGTTTATGTTGCCGTTTAAATCGAAATGGGCCTCGTCAGACATGAAAAGACAGTTCAACATGTTTCCATCCTCTTCCACCATTTGAAGCATCTTCTGGCAAAATTCCAAGCGAATCGGCAAGTCTGCAGCGTTCAGTTTGTTGGCCATTTGAATTTTATATGGGAATAAGTCCAAATCTTTGTGCATAATTGACTGTAATGACTGTCTGCTTACACCCATTTGAGCAGATAAGCTTCTTGTCGAAACACGTTTCGATGGGAAGGTCTTCTGTTGACTGTCCTATGCTCGGCAATATTGTTTACAGGTCTTATTATGGTCCATCTGCTCGGAGGATTGCCGCCAAACGTGCGCCTATACTCTCTTTGAACCGAAACTACGGACTCCAGTGCGTGATAGCTGCGGACAATCCAAATTCTTGTTTCAGTGTCCCAGTTATCCATTTTTGTTAAATGTAAAAGTCAATCTGCAAAATAAAAAAAAATTAACCAGATTCATTAAATAGAAAAAAAGTTATTTAATTTTTTTTTGGTAGCGGCTTTCATTAGCCACCCTGTATATTAGTTTCTCAATAGCAGATACGCATACAAATCCAAAATACATACAAAATATAAAAAGAACAAACTGGGGCTACTACAGGAAGCTCATTGATAGAAATCTATCAAAACAAATGGTCACACCTAGCAATGATAAGGAACTAGACGAGATAGTCAACACCTTTAATAAACAATGCAAGCTTGCTTTAGATAAGGCCTGCCCGACCAAAAAGGTAACGGAAACCCATAAGCCACCTTGGTGGTCGTCTGATCTAGATAGACTCAGAAAGGCTTGTAGGGTTGCCTTTAATAAAGCCAAACAGGACGGCCGCGAGATATCCTGGGCTGTTTACAAAACTAAGCTAAGTACATATAAAAAAGAAATCCGCAAGGCCAAACGAGCCTCCTGGGTGGATTTCTGCAGTGAAATTGAGTCCACATCTGCTGCCTCGCGCTTGAGGAGGGTGCTCTCAAAAGCGCCAGCAACACTGAGCCACGTCCAAATGCCAGATGGGCAGTGGACGGATTCGACTACGGATACCATGAATCTGCTCCTGGCTACACATTTCCTGACATGCACAGACGTGTCTACTACTACGATCGGCGGAGAGGTGCCTTCCGATCAAATGATAAAGGAGATCACCGATGAGAAGAAGTTAGATTGGGCTTTATCTACCTTCAAGCCCCATAAGTCGCCTGGACCGGACGGAATATTCCCGGCCCAGCTACAACATACATCCGAGCTTATCAAGCCTTGGTTGAAAACTATGTTTATAGGCTGCCTAAGGCTCAACTACGTACCCACTTCATGGAGGGAGGTTAAGGTCGTCTTCATCCCCAAAGCCGGGAAGCCATCTCATACTAAACCTAATGATTTTAGACCTATAAGCCTATCCTCATTTCTTCTTAAACCCCTAGAAAGACTTCTGGAGGACTATGTCAGAAGATCGATTGACCCAACTCAGCTCTCGCGGGCTCAGCATGCCTACAGTAAGGGTAGGTCAACAGATACTGCCTTGCACTCTCTTGTATCTGTTATAGACAAGTCACTTAACCTAAAGGAATATACATTGGTGGCTTTCCTCGACATAGAAGGCGCTTTCAATAACGTCCTTCCGGAAGCTATCACTGCTGTCTGGTGGAGTTCATTCGTAAACTGCTTACTAGCAGACGGATCACAACCGAGCTAGGTGGGAACTCGATTCACAGACTCGTTAACAGAGGTACCCCATTCTCTCACCGCTACTTTGGGTGATTACTGTAAACCAGCTTCTACGCCTCATGGAAGCGGAAGGCCACCAAGTGATTGCGTACGCCGATGACATCTGCGTTATGATGCGGGGAAAATTCCCTCAAACTCTTTGCAACTTAATGGAAACAGCCTTAGCTAAAATTTGTGACTGGGCAAAGTCAACAGATCTGGGGGTTAACCCCGAGAAAACCGAGCTAGTCCTCTTCACTAGAAGGTACAAAATACCGAACCTTATGCCACCAAAAATTGGTAACACGACTTTGGCATTCAGTGACAAAGTCAAATATTTAGGAGTTACTCTAGACAGGAAACTACTCTGGGGTGACAATATAGCAGAACGGGCTAAAAAAGCAACGTGCGCGTTGTTTACTTGCAAGAGAGCAATTGGTGTTTCGTGGGGGTTTTCTCCCAGGGTGGTGCACTGGATCTACACAGCCATTGTTCGCCCGATTCTACTCTACGGAGTGCTGGTCTGGTGGCCTGCACTAACTAAGAATACGTACCTCAAACAGATACAAAAAGTCCAAAGGAGTTCAGAACTCTGAACCGACAGAAGCACTCAACACTATGCTGCATCTACCACCGCTTGATTTGGTGGCGAAGGAAGTAGCCACGATCACAGCTTTGCGAATAAGGGAGACTGGCGTCTGGATAAATGGACAAAGTGGGCACGCCACAATCTTGGGCAACCACGCGCCTGTTAACATACCACCACACACGGACTACTGCGCGTCAAATAACGTGTTTGTCAGGAACTACGAGGTAATAATACCGACAAGACAAGAATGGGACAACAGACCACATACGGTTCGGGGCGCCATCAACATCTTTACTGATGGCTCCAAGTTTGAGGGGAAGGTGGGGGGAGGAATCTTTTCACCGGACCTGGGACTAGAGATCTCCTTCCGTCTTCCCGACCACTGCAGCGTGTACCAAGCGGAAATTCTGGCAATAAACGGCGCGGTGAAAAGCTTGGTATCCATGCCCCAAAATGGTAAACAGATCTATATCTTCTCAGACAGTCAGGCCGCACTTAAAGCCTTGAACTCATACGTCGACAATGCAAAGTTGTTAACTGAATGTCGCAGATCTCTCAACGAGATGGCTCAGCACTTCAGTATTAGCCTTATTTGGGTACCTGGGCACAGGGATATTGAAGGCAACTGCAGAGCGGATGAGCTGGCTAGACGAGGTACCACCACCCATGTCCTTCCAGGAAGGCATACCCATGGCCTCCTTTAAATTTAGTGTCAGCACAAAAACAATGGAAATAGCAAATATGCTCTGGTCAGGGCTCTCGACGTGTGAGATATCCAGGCTAACCTGGCCTTCTTACAACAAAAGACGTACAAACTCCCTGCTGTCCCTCAATAAATCGGGCATTTCATCCCTGGTAAGGGTTCTAACAGGGCACTGTTTAATAGGCACTCACGGCGCCAGAATGGGCGCAATGTCTAATGATGACTGTCGCAGCTGCAGATGTATTGAGGAGGAGGAAAGTGTTCAGCATCTGATGTGTCAATGCCCTGCACTCAGCAGGCGACGGTTAGCTATCTTGGGCCAACCGTTTCTCGATAACCTCGCTGAGGTATCACAAATAGAAATAAAAGCGTTATCTAAATTTATTGACTCCACGAAGTGGTTCGATCCCCTGCCTTGAACAGGGTGTGAGTTGGTTTTCCCAGGCGTCGACGGTAGCGCAACCGTGTGAGTCGACTGGTCCTTCTCAGCTTTCGGGAGATCTTTGAACTCGGATACTCTAGGGTTGTTGGTTCGGCTGACTGTTAAACGGCTGAGCTGCTGTCGGCGTCGGGGATGACTTGCTCGCATCTCTGGGGCATAGAGGTGGGTAGAGACCGTATAGGGTATCACAATGGGCCTATTTAGTGGCCTAAGTGTCGGGCAGAGTCCAGGTACTCTGTCCTGCCCTTGCAACCTAACCTAACCTAACCTAATGTGCAGTTTATTAACCCTTTGGTCCATATGTGCTGAAAATGCACAAAGCCCATATTTTGTAAAAATTCTATGAAATATTTATTTTTCTTCAAAAAAATAACCCTACGCCATCCACAGTACTTCTGTACAGAGCACCCTTCCGCATTGGCGGCCTTCCTTCAAAAAATAACCCTAGGCCGATCCAACACCGGCTACGCCATCCACAGTACATCTGCACAGAACGCCATCCACGTCAAGATTTTCACCAAGTTCTGACAGACCGAGCATTAAATGCACGGGTCGCATTGAAACAGTCATTAAAGTACTTTTGGGTAAAGAACGCAAAGACAACTACAGGGAATCTATTGCAAACATGTTGGCAGCTTTCGATGAAATTGGGGTTAATATGTCGTACAAAATTCATCTCTTGCATCAGCATCTTGATCAACTCGCTCAACAGTTGCCAACTGAATCTGATGAGCAAGGCGAACGTTATCACCAAACTGCGCTTCCATTTGAAGACTAACTAGGTAACTAGATTTTTCTAATATCTTTGTCAGAGTTCACTATTTAAACATGTTAATGATTGGAAACTATTTTCGTTTCAGGTACAGAGGAAAGAAATCTCCAGATGCAATACTCGCTGAAATTTGTTGGTGGTATAAAAACACCTTTGAAGAAGAGGAAGACGAGGAAAAGGAGGAAGAAGGGGAAGACAAAGATGAAATTCCAGAATATCAGTTGGACGAATTTATCGACCTTTCTGATGATGAGAGAGCAGTGATGTTGATCCACAGCCGCCTTCTAAACGGCAACTGGCCAAATCATTAATTTAATTTTTTTACTTAAAACTTTTATAACTAACATTTCAAAATTATACTTTTTTCTGTATTTTTATAATTTTTTTTTTAATGTTTCTTCAAAACCAACACTGAAAAAATTGTGAAGCATATTATAGATCAAACAGAAAGAAAAAAGACTTAGTTTTGTGGAAAATATGTCCAAAGAGCATGAAAAAAAAATGTCCAAACTTTTGCTTCATAAGCACTACAAAAATTTAATAAATCTACTTTTTTTTTAATTTTAATTGTTGCACAGGTCTCTAGCAATAATTTGGCTTTAACAGATTGAAAAAATATCAATTTGTCGACGAGTTATAGCCAAAAAACTATATAAACAATATGCTGAAAATCGGCATTGGACTGCAAAGTTCGAAGGCCGATTAAAACAAAATTCGAACTAACATAAACAAACGTTACGACACGGGTCTTCTAATTTAGCCTCTATTTTCACCCCTCACTCTCATAATCGACCTAACTTTTACTAACCTGAATTTGTTCCACAGTGTAATTTTTCGTTTCTTTGGAAATAATTTCGAAAAGGATTGAAATATCATTACTGAAACCACCACCAAGTGCTAATATTCATCAAAAAATTGCGATATGGGTATAAAAGGCGCGTTAACTTACATTACACAGTTAACTCTCGTTTTTTAAATTTTCTAGTTGAGTTAACTAGAGCTTAGCGATGTAAAAACCAAGTGTCAAAATTAGTCAGTACTATAAACAAATTACCTATTATAGTCTTTTAAAGTTACTCTTTTATATAAAAGGATTCCAGAAAGACTACAAAAACAAATTTTCGAGTGCATTTTATGGTTTAGTCATTGTTTATTCCTACTAGTTTGGCATATGCTTTTGCGAATCGGAGTGAAAGGTAGTGGATGATGGTACTCCGAGAGAGTGGAATGAAGTAAATTTAAAAAAAAATGTTATTTGAACTGAAATTTACATTTTGCAGCAACTGATAAAGTGTTATAACTTCTTTATATTCAATAATTTGGGTCTTAACGTGTTGCGGTATTTAAATCTGATGTTTTTGTTATTGAATACAACGCATCCTGTGTGGTTTGTGAGTGTGTGCAAATTCGGAGTAAGTTTGCTGCAGTCAAACGAACTAGTTGCAAACTACTTTACAACTAGTATATGCATTTTTAACATGGCGATGTCCTACGAGATGCTAATTGTCAGATTTCGACCAAAACATACTAGTCATCTACCACTCATGAAATACTAGTTTGTATATAGTGGAAATATACTAGTATTATACTGGTCGTAAAATACCAGTTTAATGGTAGTTCAAAATGGAAGGAAATGTACTATTAAAATTGTAGTCTTATCATACCAGTATTATACTAGTTCGAAAAGAATATAAAAGAATACTAGTCCAAAGGTGGACCAAAACCTCTACCAGGCATTAAAATAAGAAAATGGACTCATCAATACATCATTTTCATTTTTGATCATTTTCGCTGTGAAGAACCCCGATTTAGGATTTGCAAAACATAAACTATATATTTGGAAATAAACGAAAGAAATAATTATATATTATATACTAGTATGGATTGATCTTTTCTCACTAGGATGATTTCAACCAGAAAATTATAGCTGTATTCTATTATCGACTGGACTTTCTCTGAATAGTAGGATTTCAACCAGCAAATTATAGTTGTATTCTAGTATCGACTGGACTTTTTCTGACTAGTATGATTTCAATCAGAAAATTATAGTTGGATCCTAGTATGTTTACTGACCAGTCTGATAAATCACTGCAGGGTTGCGCTACTAGTAAAACGTTTACTATGGTTAGGTGCAGAATACTGTGACGAATTCGATGATTCCTTGATTATCAATCCGGGGTTCGATCGCTATAAAGTCAAATAAACACACGCACAGATATTGTAACTAATAGCTAGTTTTATTTACTAGTAATAAACGCAATACAATTTTAAGAGTTTGGTAACTTTACAGTAGTTCACTATTGAACATAGTATATGTCTACTAGTAGCGCAACTTACTCCGAATCTGCACACACACACAGGGTGCGTTGTATGCAATAATAAAACAATCAAATTTAAATACGGCAATATTGAATGTGAAGACTTAAAACACCCAAATTATTGAATATAAAGCACTTATAACACCTTATCAGTTCCTACAGAATGTAAGTTTCAGTTTAAATTGAAATTTTTAGTTGTAGTTTTTACTTTAAAACAACTCTGAACGCGATTTCCTTCATTCCACTCTCTCGGAGTACATTCCGATTCGCTAAAGAAGATGCCAAACTAGTAGGGGTAAACAATGCTATTGAACGCTTGAAAATAAACTGATCAACCTGCCGTGCTTGGTCACCGCCTTATATAGTCCAACAGGGTGCTTGCCTACGCACCGAGAACTTTCTTGGTTGTTCGCTTTTCGTGTTCTGGAAGGGTCGGTGTTATTTATTGGCATCTCCTCTGTGCATCGTATTCGCAAACACTCGTGCGATCTCTCTTCCTCTTGCTTTGTACATGCTTGCATGCATACGCGTAGCCTTCGTTATCTCTGTTGTGTGTTAACTAGTGGTGGGAGTGTTATTGAGTTAGGGATGGTACATGCTTGAGAGTAATCGCCACACTGCCCTCCACCTACCCACATTTCCCGAACCAACCACTGCTAGACACTCAATGGTTGGCACTGCTTTATTAAACCTCATTTCCTTCAGGGATTGAAACTCCGACATCAATCCTCTTCTGCAGAGATTCTCACAAAGCATTACATTGTCACATATTACAACCATTTTGTCCGTCCCTAATCCCTCATGGATTTGTGCCTTCACTTTCTTTCTCAGTGGTACCCGGCAAACTTTCCTGCAACTCATTTCTTTAGGATTCGTTTCCGTTCTCTCATGCCCAGTGCACTGTTTCCCTTTATCCACTAAGTTGCTTTGCTTCCTCGGAACATGACCACCAGATGTTGGTCTTTTATCCTCAGCACACTTTGCGCACAGATTGTCTGCATTCCCTTACAGATTGTCTGCAGCCAATCCAATAGAACCGTCGCTTTATCTCCTGCAGCGCTTTCTTTATTCCCATGTGCCTTCCGTCTGGGCAACTATGCGCCGCTTTGATAACATCTGGAATTCTTGCTTGGGGAACAACAATTAGGGCTCGATGATTATGGTTATCTTCATTTTCCCATATCCGATGCAAACAACCAGATATTAGCTTCAAACTATTCCATTGTCCCCAGTATGCTTTTGCAATGCGACTCTTTTCTTCTTGACTGTTTATTCTCCTTCAGTCCTTTCAACACAAGTGCCAAATCTGGATCTTCCTCCTGGCCTTGCCGAATCTTCTTCAGCAGGCAACTGTTCATGAAAGCCAATGGTCGAGGAACTACCTCTGTCTCAAAGATCACTCCCTTGGCGCTACAGCCACTATTGTGTCCAAAGATCAGGGGTACGTCTTGGCCGTTGTAAGTTGATTTTAATGTCTCTCTCAGCCAAGAAGTCGATGCCAACGATGACTTTGTCGACAATATTCGCTACCAAGATGTTGTGATATGTAGCCACATTCTCAATCACAACCTTGCATGTCACTTCTCCCAGGACTTGCTTGCTGCCACCAGTTACTGTCCACAACTTAGCTTTCCGCAATGGATTCACCTTTCCGCTGACCGAGTCTCTCCGCAATCGCTTTTTCGCTGCCACGTACCCTTCGACAGTAGCATTACTCGCTTTCCGTCCGAGTTGTGACACATAGATTATGGGGCATACATCTTGCTCATCTTCTCTAGCTTTGCGTTTACATCCACCTGAATTTCTGGGGTTCCTGGAGTCAGTGCAGCAATAACGCGCAATATGACCAGCTTTCCCACGCTAAAAGCATTTGATGACACCGGAATTTTTATGTACTCCGGTCAACGCTTCCAAAATGTTTTCTACCCAAGCCGGAGTTTCCACTTCTACGCGATGGGCCTTGTTTATGTTTATTTATTGAATTTCCTAGCACAACAATTTAACAAAATTATTTTATAGTGCTAGTCAGGACTAGATGACGTTAAAAGATTATAATAATTCAAATTTAATAATAGGGGTAATATGAAAAATTAAATAATAGTAATCAACAAAAAATTGTTGGTATAAAAAAGCAGTATACAAAATTATAATTTAATTGATGAATTAGGAAGTTATATAGGATTTGAGAGAAGTAGAGTTAGAGAAAAAGAGTAAGATAAGAGCTAGAGAAGTAGAATAATAGATAGTAGGGAACAGTTAGTGTTCTTAATTGTCTCACTAGTCGTTGCAGGTTTACTCATAAGGAAGGCTGTTTCCTGCGATACCGTTTTAGCGAATGTCCTTTTGGGGTTTGCATATGTGGGCCGCTTCGTCTCCCCATCACGTCTTCCATTTATAAAACTTTGGATTTTTACCCTCTCAGTGTACTCCAGGGGTGCGTTCGCATTTGCCGATTTTGATGCAAATTCCTGCAAAGCCTCATTCGGTTTCTGGGAGCGATTCTGTAGCTCTATTTGGTATATCTGCTTTTGATATTCACTACCATAGCGTCCAAAGGAGCAATATTGGGACAATGCCAAGAGGTCGAGGTAGTTATCAATTGTGAACAGCTTCAGGAAAATGATTCCACCATCAAGATTAATCTTTCAGATGATATCATGTCGTGGACGGCAGGCCTCGAAAAAGATCATCAGAAAAAGGCAAAGGAACTTCTATCAAAGTACTCGAGCATATTTGACAAGGATGGTTCCAAACCAGGTCGGACCAAAGTTGTGAAGCATCAAATTGATACTGGTGATGCAAGACCAATCCGCCAAGCTCCTCGTAGTATTCCATTGGCCAAACGACAAGTGGTAAGAGAAATTATACAGGAAATGAGTGACAGCGACGTGATCGAACCATCAGCTAGTCCATGGAGCTCACCGGTAGTACTAGTGAAAAAGAAAGATGGAAAAATGAGGTTCTGTGTGGATTACCGGAAATTGAACGACGTAACGAAGAAGGACAGTTATCCATTGCCAATAATCGACGATACTCTGGACTCGTTATCTGGCACGAAATGGTTTTCCACACTGGATTTGAAAAGCGGCTACTGGCAAGTGGAGGTAAAGGATGAAGATAAAGAGAAGACGGCCGTCAGCGTTAGAGAAGGGCTTTGACAACTTACGGTAATGCCCTTCGGGCTATGCAATGTACCAGCTAATTTTGAGAGACTCATGGTGCAGATACTAAAAGCATTGCACTGGAAAACTTGTTTGGTGTACCTCGATGACATAATCGTGCTGGGAAAAAGCTTTGAGGAACACCTAAAGAATTTGGAGGAAGTTTTCCAAAAAATAGTTGGTGCTGGTCTGAAACTACGTCGCAAGAAGTGTTCCTTGTTTAAAAAGCAAGTAAGTTATTTGGGTCACAAGGTAACTATGAAGGGAATCTGCACTGCTAAGGAAAAGATCGAAGCCGTAAAGGATTGGCCAAGACCGAGAAATTTGCATGAGTTCCGGAGCTTCCTTGGGCTGTGCACGTATTATCGCCGATTAGTACCGAATTTCGCCAGCGTAGCTAGTAGTCTCCATTACCTTACCAGTAAGAATGTGAGTTTTGAATGGAGGAAGGAACAGGAGGTGGCTTTTCAAACATTGAAGGAACCTTTATGCACTGCCCCGATGTTAGCATATCCAATTCCAGGTTCAACGTTTATTCCGGATACAGATGCGAGTGGTTATGCTATAGGAGGTATTTTTTCCCAGATTGTCGATGGACAAGAGAAGGTAGTTGCATACTATAGCCGAACAATTGGAAAGCTTGAAAGGAACTATTGTGTAACACGAAGAGAACTGTTGGCATTGGTATAGTGCGTTAAACATTTCCACAAGTATCTCTATGGGCAGCGATTCCACGTCAGGACAGACTATGCAGAGTTGAAATGGCTCTTACAGTTCCGTAATCCGGAAGGCTTTTCCATAGATCATCGCAAAGGTAGCACACACGGAAATGCAGATGCAATGTCGCGGCGGCCATGTAACTTGGGATGCAAGCATTGTTCGAAAGCTGAGGCCCTGGAAGACAGTAAAGCGATTTCAGTCAGTAATTGTTTCTCCCAATAGCTGATGTGTTTTGAACAAAGTTCACATCAAGATACTTTATACGTGAAAATGCAAGACCGTTATTTTTTAGGGGTAAATTTATTAGTATTTTTTTATATTGTTTAATAATTTCTTACACATATTTGGTTTCATTTAGTTATTCAAATTAACAATAGTACATCCAATTTTTCGACATCATTTTTATCTTCTGCATAGTTAATATTCACACAGTAAATTTAATTTTATGCTTCCCTTTTTTTACATTTCTTTCAATTATATGATCAATATCAATCTCAAAAATCTCTGAAAAATGTGTAGAGTGAGAGTGAAGATTCTGGATAAACTTTATTCAATAAAGTAAGGTTTGATTCAGCATGTTATCAACAGCGCAAATATATCTGAACATTGGACTGATTTGCATGAGCATTCTTACTATTGAGCGCTAAAATTATTTGAAAATTGATACTCAATTAAAGCATGCATACAAAAACTGCATTATGAAAAGTCAAGATCAAATATCCATCATTATATTTATACAAATACTGCATGTAAATAGTGGGTTTCTGGGACTTCGTGCAAAAATTTTGTTCCGAATAAATTTTGAAAAAAAAATTTAGTCTGGGGGGGCTATCGCCCCTTCGCCTCCCCCCCCTCCCCCCTCAAATCCTCTACTGCCGTCAATCGGTCGTGAAGTGGATTGCCAACTGTGAATAATGTATCAAGGCTAAAGGACCGGAATCAAGCAGTCATGTCCAAATGAAACAGTATAACTCAGTTGTGCCGTTTGAGAGGATAGCCATGGATGTAGCTGGTCCATTTCTTACTAGCAAACTCGGATACAAATATGTACTGGTAGTTATGGACTATTTCAGCAAATAACCAGAAGTGTACTCTATACCAAATCAAGAGGCAGAAACCATAACAGAAGTGTTTACTAATAATTGGGTAGCTAGGTTTGGTGCACCGATGGAGATACATTCTGACCAACCTTGGAAGAGCACCTGAAGAAAGTGGTGGATAAGTTCCAGAAGGATTGGGATACTCACATCTCTTTATTCCTAATGGCATATCGCTCTGCAGTACATAAAACAACTGGTCAGACTCCTGCAAAGGTAATTTTCGGGAATGCTCTTCGATTGTCAGCTGACTTGAAGTTTGAGAGAAATACACGACCTTGTGAGACAACGGACTAAGATCATGAGCGATAAGAAGATGGTGGTCAGGTGCGACAAAGCAATAAATTCGGAAGGTTTTATAGATAGAGATTAAGTGCTGCTATACAAGCCACAGCGTAAGGTCCATACAAAGTCATACAACGGATCAACGATGTAGTATATCGCATACAAACTATTGAAAGGCCAAGGAATAAGATGAAGGTGGTCAATCTGGAAAGGCTAGCTGTATTTGGTTCGGGCAATGTGGAGGGCAGTGTGGTGACTATTCTCCAGCATGTACCATTCTTACCTCAATAACACTCCCACCACTAGTTAAACACAACAGAGATAACGATGGCTACGCCTATGCATGCAAGCAAGTACCAAGCAAGAGGAAGAGAGATCGAGCGAGTGCGTGCGAATACAATGCAAGGAGGAGATGCCAATAACATAAATGCGTTTATTACTAGTAAATAAATCTAGCTTTTAGTTACATTATCTGTGATCTAACCCAGGATTAGTAATCGAAGATTCATCGAATTCGTCACAATTGTGTCAGAACCGGTATTATTAAATAAATACCAGTGATTTCAAGGGTAGCAATGACATGGCTAAGTGCAATGAATTAAAGACTCAGCAACTCAAAACTGAGTTGGAACAACGCGGACTAAGTACTGCAGGCAATAAATCCGAGCTACAATCACGATTACGGGAGGTTATGGGAGAGGAAGGAATCAACGTTGATGATTATGTTTTCCATCTTGTTGAAGAGGCTTCGGCGAAAATTGAAGATTCCAGTGGCAAGTGTGGACACAAACGCGTTGTTGGCTGTATTAACTCAGATGTCGTCAAGCATTTGAACACAGCTGGAAGAACAGAAAACACACATGGCATCTTAGCTTGGAGAGCAGGATACACGTTTTACATCTCGAATGTCATCTCAGCTGGAGGAACAGACGACACACCAGACATCACAAATTTCAGCTCAACTAGATGAAACGAAGGCATACATGAGATCTCAAATGGAAGAACAGAATTCATATATCTCATCGCAGTTGGAAGAGCAGGAAGCAAAGGTGTCATCGAAACTAGAAGTGCAAGATGCAAAGATAACACAAGTGCAAATGGTATTCAGAGAACGGCAGGACAAGATTGAGGCCGAAGTAGATGCTTTGAAGGCCCGTATCTAGGAGCTGCAACTGAACCGTCGAGCTGCCTCAGCAAATACTCCAAAGGTAAAATCACCTTCCTTTGGTTCTGTTCCATTCCAAGTATTTAAACTACAGTTTGAGAAGACGGCAGCGGTGAATAATTGGGGATCTGAAGATAAAGTTGCAGCACTATTCGTGGCATTGAAGGGACCTGCAGCAGAAATCTTACAGACTATTCCCGAGCCCAAAAGGAACAGTTATGATGCATTGATGGGTGCGGTTGAGAGACGCTATGGTAGAGGTAGAGACATTGTAATCGTAATTGTAGAGGTAGTGAACATCAAAAGCAGATATACCAAATAGAGCTACAGAATCGCTCCCAGAAACCGAATGAGGCTTTGCAGGAATTTGCATCAAAATCGGCAAATGCGGACGCACCCCTGGAGTACACTGAGAGGGTAAAAATCCAAAGTTTTATAAATGGAAGACGTGATGGGGAGACGAAGCGGCCCACATATGCAAACCCCAAAAGGACATTCGCTAAAACGGTATCGCAGGAAACAGCCTTCCTTATGAGTAAACCTGCAACGACTAGTGAGACAATTAAGAACACTAACTGTTCCGTACTATCTATTATTCTACTTCTCTAGCTCTTATCTTACTCTTTTTCTCTAACTCTACTTCTCTCAACTCCTATATAACTTCCTAATTCATCAATTAAATTATAATCTTGTATACTGCTTTTTTATACCAACAATTTTTTGTTGATTACTATTATTTAAGTTTTCTTATTACCCCTATTATTAAATTTGAATTATTATAATCTTTTAACGTCATCTAGTCCTGACTAGCACTATAAAATAATTTTGTTAAATTGTTGTGCTAGGAAATTCAATAAATAAACATAAGCAAGGCTCATCGCGTAGAAGTGGAAACTCCGGCTTGGGTAGAAAACATTTTGGAAGCGTTGACCGGAGTACATAAAAATTCCGGTGTCATCAAATGCTTTTAGCGTGGGAAAGCTGGTCATATTGCGCGTTATTGCTGCACTGACTCCAGGAACCCCAGAAATTCAGGTGGATGTAAACGCAAAGCTAGAGAAGATGAGCAAGATGTATGCCCCATAATCTATGTGTCACAACTCGGACGGAAAGCGAGTAATGCTACTGTCGAAGGGTACGTGGCAGCGAAAAAGCGATTGCGGAGAGACTCGGTCAGCGGAAAGGTGAATCCATTGCGGAAAGCTAAGTTGTGGACAGTAACTGGTGGCAGCAAGCAAGTCCTGGGAGAAGTGACATGCAAGGTTGTGATTGAGAATGTGGCTACATATCACAACATCTTGGTAGCGAATATTGTCGACAAAGTCATCGTTGGCATCGACTTCTTGGCTGAGAGAGACATTCAAATCAACTTACAACGGCCAAGACGTACCCTGATCTTTGGACACAATAGTGGCTATAGCGCCAAGGGAGTGATCTTTGAGACAGAGGTAGTTCCTCGACCATTGGCTTTCATGAACAGTTGCCTCCTGAAGAAGATTCGGCAAGGCCAGGAGGAAGATCCAGATTTGGCACTTGTGTTGAAAGGACTGAAGGAGAATAAACAGTCAAGAAGAAAAGAGTCGCATTGCAAAAGCATACTGGGGACAATGGAATAGTTTGAAGCTAATATCTGGTTGTTTGCATCGGATATGGGAAAATGAAGATAACCATAATCATCGAGCCCTTATTGTTGTTCCCCAAGCAAGAATTCCAGATGTTATCAAAGCGGCGCATAGTTGCCCAGACGGAAGGCACATGGGAATAAAGAAAGCGCTGCAGGAGATAAAGCGACGGTTCTATTGGATTGGCTGCAGACAATCTGTAAGGGAATGCAGACAATCTGTGCGCAAAGTGTGCTGAGGATAACAGACCAACATCTGGTGGTCATGTTCCGAGGAAGCAAAGCAACTTAGTGGATAAAGGGAAACAGTGCACTCGGCATGAGAGAACGGAAACGAATCCTAAAGAAATGAGTTGCAGGAAAGTTTGCCGGGTACCACTGAGAAAGAAAGTGAAGGCACAAATCCATGAGGGATTAGGGACGGACAAAATGGTTGTAATATGTGACAATGTAATGCTTTGTGAGAATCTCTGCAGAAGAGGATTGATGTCGGAGTTTCAATCCCTGAAGGAAATGAGGTTTAATAAAGCAATGCCAACCATTGAGTGTCTAGCAGTGGTTGGTTCGGGAAATGTGGGTAGGTGGAGGGCAGTGTGGCGATTACTCTCAAGCATGTACCATCCCTAACTCAATAACACTCCCACCACTAGTTAACACACAACGGAGATAACGAAGGCTACGCTTATGCATGCAAGCATGTACAAAGCAAGAGGAAGAGAGATCGCACGAGTGTTTGCGAATACGATGCACAGAGGAGATGCCAATAAATAACACCGACCCTTCCAGAACACGAAAAGCGAACAACCAAGAAAGTTCTCGGTGCGTAGGCAAGCACCCTGTTGGACTATATAAGGCGGTGACCAAGCACGGCAGGTTGATCAGTTTATTTTCAAGCGTAAGTAAGGAAAGTAAAAACTACAACTAAAAATTTCAATTTAAACTGAAACTTACATTCTGTAGGAACTGATAAGGTGTTATAAGTGCTTTATATTCAATAATTTGGGTGTTTTAAGTCTTGACATTCAATATTGCCGTATTTAAATTTGATTGTTTTATTATTGCATACAACGCACCCTGTGTGTGTGTGCAGATTCGCAGTAAGTTGCGCTACTAGTAGACATATACTATGTTCAATAGTGAACTACTGTAAAGTTACCAAACTCTTAAAATTGTTTTGCGTTTATTACTAGTAAATAAAACTAGCTATCAGTTACAATATCTGTGCGTGTGTTTGTTTGACTTTATAGTGCTCGAACAATATTGTGACGAATTCGATGATTACTTGGTTATCAATCCTGGGTTCGATCACTATAAAGTCGAATAAACACACGCACAGATAATGTAGGTAATAGCTAGTTTTATTTACTAATAATAAACGCAAAACAATTTTAAGAGTTTGATAATTTTACAGTAGTTCACTATTGAACGCTTGAAAATAAACCATAGTATATGTCTACTAGTAGCGCAACTTACTCCGAATCTGCACACACACACAAACCACACAGGGTGAATTGTATGCAATAATAAAACAATGAAATTTAAATGCTGCAATATTGAACGTGAAGACTTAAAACACCCAAAGTATTGAATATAAAGCAGTTATAACACCTTATCAGTTCGTGCAGAATGTAAATTTCGGTTTAAATTAAAGTTTTTAGTTGTAGTTTTTACTTTAAAGCAACTCTGAACGCGATTTCCTTCATTACACTCTCTCGGAGTACATTCATCCACTGCCTTCCACTCCGATTCGCAAAAGAAGATGCCAAACTAGTACGGGTAAACAATGAAATAAACTGATCCCTGCCTTGCTTGGTCACCGCCTTATATAGTCCAACAGGGTACTTGCCTACGCACCGAGAACTTTCTTGGTTATTCGCTTTTCGTGTTCTGGAAGGGTCGGTGTTATTTATTGGAATCTCCTCTTTGCATCGTATTCGCAAACACTCGCGCCATCTCTCTTCCTCTTCCTAGTTACACGCTTGCATGCATAAGCGTAGCCATCGTTATCTCACCTGTGTTTAACTAGTGCTGGGAGCATTGTTTACCCGTACTAGTTTGGCATCTTCTTTTGCGAATCGGAGTGGAAGGCAGTGGATGAATGTACTCCGAGAGAGTGTAATGAATGAAAACTACAACTAAAAACTTCAATTTAAACTGAAATTTACATTCTGCAGGAACTGATAACGTGTTATAACTGCTTTATACTCAATAATTTGGGTGTTTTAAGTCTTCACGTTCAATATTGCAGCATTTAAATTTCATTGTTTTATTATTGCATACAATTCACCCTGTGTGGTTTGTGTGTGTGTGCAGATTCGGAGTAAGTGGCGCTACTAGTAGACATATACTATGACTGGGAGTGTTATTGTTAGGGATGGTACATGCTTGAGAATAATCGCCACAATATTTTTTGAGAATTGCAAAATCCCATTATCAGATATATTTAGCTTAATACCAAACAATTTGTAAGGAAGGTTCAATAAAATGTGTGACAAGAAAACTTATAAATCAGACCTAAAGGGTATACTGAGGTTTTTAATGGATCACACCAAAAGTGAAGATGCTCCGGATTCAACATTTCAGGAAATGGATCCAGAAAAAAAAAAGTTCCTCGAATCTGCCTTAAACTGTATGACCACAGATGTCGTAGCTGAGTTTCAAAAGGCGATTTTAGTGATAGATGACCCAACGTCAGAAGTCAGTGCTAAAGCCAATGCTTTGAATACAATCAGAGAAAACGTTGACGACATTGATTTCGCCAACAGCTTTGTTAAAGCTGGCTGTTCAGTGTGTTTAATCAAAAACCTAGCCAGTAGGGACAGTGAATTGAAATGCTTAGCAGCATACATTATTGCAGAAATGTCACAGAACAATCCCTTTTGCCAGAAGTACTTCGTCGATTCTAAAACAATTCCAGAGCTTATTAAGTTTTTGAGTGGACCTGAAGATGTCGCAAGCAGTGGTTTACATGCAATATCATCGTTGTTACAAAATTTTGAACCAGCCGTGGTAGAGTTTTTAAACGTAAATGGAATACAAGCTATTTTAACTTGCCTGCATACAAACTCTGATTCAAAATTGTTTGCAAGGACTTGTTTTCTTATTGGAAAGTTATCAGAGAATGCAATATTACGAAACGAGCTTGCAGAAAAACAAGCAATTGCCAAACTGATAGAATCTTTGCCCATCACATTTGTAAATTATAGCATCAATTTGGAAGCTACTCTATCTGCCCTTCGAGGACTTTCAAAGAGCAATCAGTGGGTTATTGAAGAAAATCAAGAAAAAAAGCTGAAGTTTTTGTTGAAAAATATAGTGAAAAATGTAACGGAGCAAGAATGCCAGGAAATCTGTGAATACGCAAAAGCAATTATTGAACAATTGGACTCGGAGCTATAATTGGTTTAGATGTTATATCCATATAATCTTATTCTTTCACTGCTAAAGTAGGCTTAAGTTTTTCTTTTACACGTTCTTTGATTTCAAATAACTATAAAAACTAAGTGTTAACAATTAAATTATTTTTTTGGTAATTGTTTACGACCGCCACCAAGCTAAAATACGTCCAAAAATGTCGGCAGATGTATCAAAAGACGCGATAACAAATATTTTTACTTTGGAAAATATTTGCGAAAAACCGGAAAATGACTCCTGCAGTATTTTTGCGCAGAACTCACTTACCTGTGTCTACATCAACCACATGGAAATTACAAAAAATTTTAGCTTTGAAAACTATAAAACAAAAAATGATCTCTTGATCCGACAATTTTGGACATGTTTTAAGATTTGTGTTTTTTTACACGGACAAGTGTAACCCTGTATAATTTGTCACCTGCCAATCTACATTTGCTCTTGTTACGGGCTGTTATCAAATGAGGATGCTCAGGGCTAAACCCTGCCATTCAGCAGGCCGGTAATTTCGGCAAGCCGGTAATTTTGTTCTGGCCTTAGGGCGTCCCGACTGCCGGCACCGTTGTTAAGGTCAAGGAAGCCATAATAAAGGCCAACCCTCGAGATCAATCGGAACCGATATGTAAAAAGGCGATTGTGGTTCGCCTCGAAACCAGGGAGGCCGGCAAACCAAAGAGAATAATTTTTGCGGTGTTCTTGTTGTGGTAGCGACTATTAAACCTACCTAAAGTATCACCTCTTTTATCCAACATTGTCATCACGTTCTTCTAACGGAAGTCCCAGAAACCTCGCGGCTTCAACAGGGGTGGACCAGAGTGAAATTGCTGTTAGAAGAGTAGGCTCGGTTGAGCAAATGAACAGTTGGTTAGTATCATGGGGAGACACGCCGCATGGGGGCAGACATTTGGCATGTCTGTTAAAGTATCCAGAACGAAGTTGGGCCAGCATGACCCTTGTCTCCGTAGGTAGTTCACGTTCACTGGACGAGAGCTGACAAACGAGTTTACCGACTCCGTGTGGATGAGATTGAGGGCCCGCCGATGCACCTTCATATTAAACGGCGAGAAAATGTGATGCCGGATCTCGTCATAGTGCTTACGGAGATGACTCCTTATTTCATTCCGTACCGGAATGACTCGGGTTTTTATATCCGACCAAGGGCTGTTATTTCGACATTACCCTGTCTAACTTGTCACCTTTCCCCCTAACAATGTCATCCTCTGAGCAACTCCTTGCGGCAGGGCTGCTCAAAACTCTCCTGATCCGGACTGGTGTTGAATCCAACCTGCGACCAAGAGAATGGATCATCTGCGTTTGCTGGAAGAAGGTTAAATAATAATAATAATAGTAGTGAGGTAATGCACTGCGACCTTGAGATCTATTGTGCCCTCGTAATCTCACAGCACACCATCTAGGCCGATCCCACTCAGGAAATCCAAGATGGAAGTCGGCTTTATTCCATGTATGTGCTTGCACTCTAGTGTCGGGAAACCTAAGTGCTTCCGTCTTTTCCTTGAGTTGGCGTCGCATTTACACAGTATATGCTCCGTCGTTTCATCCTCCATATCACAGAATCGGCAGAGGCTACTGGAGGTGATGCCCAGTTTGTGCAGGTGGGCCTTGAGCCTGCAATGGCCCGTGAGAACCCAGGCCATTCGGACGTTGTTGCACGACGCAAGACAGTTTATCCTCTCTAAGCATTCAAGTACCAATGAGGACTTTATCTCGTAGGAGGATATAGCTTTGCGAGCGGCGTGACTGTCACTCAATATGGTGATATTCTCGTTAGTGTAGCCGCGTTGCAAGTTTATTTCCGCACATGAGCTAATAGCGACTACTTCCGCCTGGAAGATGCTGGGGTGTTCTGCTAGTGGTATGGAGAGCTTTACTTATGGGCCAAAGATGCCCGCACCAATTCCCTCAGGGATTTTCGAGCCATCCATGTACCACACTATGGCTCGGTCTTAGTGTAATTCTTGAATTTTTGTGGAATCCCATGAGGCTTTGTCCCCTAGTTCCGCCTTGAATCTCTTCTCAAACATGATTACTTTAGCAATATTGTCTCTTGGAAGCTGGCAGATTGGGAGCTGGTGTTTTAACTTGTCTGCTCCAACGGACGATATCACTTTTCCTCTACCGAATCCCTCTTTTGATATGCTCAACAGGGTGCGTTTGGCCGCCTGTTCCACTACAATATGCAGCGGACTCAGGTCAAGGAGCACTTCTAATGCCGCTGTGGGGCATGTGCGCATTGCTACCGTAATGCATACACAGGCCAGACGTTGGATTTTAGATAGTGCCTTCTGCACTGTGCTTAGACCTGACCTGGAAGACCAGGCCACCGCCCCGTATACTATTATTAGTCTATCATGGTGTACATCCATCTGAGCATCGCCGGGCTACATCCCCATGATTTGCCCGCGAGTCTTCTGCACACCATTATTGCTTTCGTGACCTTTAATGTTGTGCTTGCAACATGTGCTCTCCAGAGGAGCTTGGAGTCGAGAGTGACTCCCAGGCATTTCACTTCGGAAGCAATCTCTAGTGATTCTCCTCCTAGTGTAAGTGTCCGCATTCCCGGTAGCGATCTTCGTTTCGTAAATGGGATGATGGCGGTTTTACTGGCGTTGATGTTTAGACCTACCCCGGCGCACCATCTCCTTGCTAGATTTAATGCTCTTTGAATGATATCGCAGAGTGTATTCTCGAACTTCCCTCTAGCAATGATTACTATGTCGTCCGCGTACCCCTGCCAGCGGATTCCATTGTCTGTCAGTAGTTGTAGAAGTTCGTCCACCACTACGCTCCACAGGAGTAGCGACAGTACTCCTCCCTGTGGGCATCCTCGTGTGGTTCTTATATGAACCGTGTCTTTCCCAATGGTGGTTTCTGCTATCCTGGTGCGAAGCAGTGCATCTACCCATCTTATGATGGGCTGCGGGAGCTTCTTTCTTCTCGAGTGCTCGACATACACTCGAGTGCGAGGTGTTGTCGAAAGCTCCCTCGATGTCCAGGAAAGCGCATATCACCGTTTCGCCTTTCTAGAACGCGCTCTTAATTTCCGTGGTCAGCTGGTACAGGGCAGAGTCTGTTGATCTGCCTGCCCTGTAGGCATGTTGGCCCACGTGCAAAGGACTATGCTTTAGAGTGTTCGATCGGATCTCTTGGTCTATGATCTTCTCCATCGCCTTGAGAACGAAAGAGGTGAGACTGATTGGTCGAAAGGACTTTTCCGATGAGTAGTCCTTTTTCCCCACTTTTGGTATGAATACCACCTTTGCTCGTCTCCATATGGTTGGTATGTAGGCCAGCGCCATGCTGTCTCTCATGATACCTGCCAGATATGGGACGAGTTGGTCTCCCTGTTGCAGGAAGGCCGGGTATATTCCATCCACTCCCGGTGACTTAAACCGCTCAAAGGATGCTATTTCCCATTTGACTGTACTCTTGCCGAAGATAGACTTCGCTAGCTGCCAGTCCCGTGCCGACGGTCTCCCTTGTTGGGACTCGACCTCTTCAAGGTCTGTCGATGCATCCGGAAAGTGAGCGGCTAGAAGTACCCTGGCTCTTTCCTCCTCTGTGCTTGTGAAATCCCCATTAGGGAGTTTCAAAGCCATCCTTGTTTCCCCCCGTTCCGTGGCCAGAGCTGTATGGAGCCTGGCCCCTTCTGAAGAGGAGATTATCTTCTCGCAGAAGGTTCTGAAGCTAACCCTCTTTGACCTCCTGATTTCTTTGTTATACTCAGATGCTTCGTGTATTCCTCCCAGTTGCCGGTGCGTGGAAGAAGGTTTATGTCAAACCTTCACACTCCGTACAATGTAATACTTGTAAAAGATGGTTGCACATAACTGTTGTTGTTGTTATAACGACAAAAACACCCCGAAGGTTTTGGGGAGTGCTGTCGAACTGACAGTCCTTGGCCGGATATGAATCCGTTACGCTCCGGTACTCCCTTGCGGTACTGCCCGACTCTCGTGGTAGCGATTTGGTATGATCAGTGGAACCTTCTAGGTCATGTCACCCCTCCTTCCGTAAGGAAGAAGAGATGGGTAATGAGAGGTGAGAGGCATCATATCCGTAGATCAATCATCGAGTTGCACGTCATTACCTTTATACATATTAGTCGCCTCTTACGACCGGTATGCCTACCTCGGGCATATTGTAAGCCCCCTAACCCGCAGGGGCTGTTGCACAAAACTAGGTGCTCCGGGCTTAATCCCTCCACACATAGGCCCCCTAGTTTCTACAAAACTTTTGTGGCCCCTTGCTGGCTGTTCACGCCCAAGGCCGTCCCGTGGCCAACGCCGATCCAATGTCGCACCGCCACAAGTTCCAGATACAGTCTCTACGACTAACAGCACTAATACTGCCCAGCAAGTGGTGTGTAACTCCCTCTGCCGCTCACGCCTACCGGCACAACACCTCACACAGCTACTTTCTACGTAGCACTTATCTTTTAGATGTGAGCAATGCCGAGCGACAACCGACCCCTCATTAACGACCTGGAGGATTCAAACCTTCCCCCCTGTCTAAAGCGTTGGACCGCAAATATCTGAGTGGTCGGCAGTCATCGGTTGAATTTAGAGGCGAAAGATCAAAACCACGTATAATTAAGCAGGGGTGCCCTATCCCCGCTTCTGTTTAATTACTACATATCGAGGCTCCCTTCCCCACCAGAAGGCGTCTCGATCGTATCCTACGCCGATGACTGCACGATCCTGGCGACTGGACCCGTTGATGAGCTCTGCTCGAGAATTAATTTCTACCTTCCAACCCTTTCCAGTTTCTTCGCTGCACGGGACCTGACATTGTCACCGACCAAATCCTCGGCCACCTTATTTACGACGTGGACAGCGCTGGCGAACATGGAATTCGACCTTTACGTCGACGGCATTAAGCTTCCGACTGTCACACACCCCAAAATCTTAGGGGTCACGTTTGATAACATGTTCAAATACGGTGCTCATGTAGCCGCGATTGCCACCAAAGTACAAAGCCGCAACAAAATCCTCAAGTCACTAGCTGGCAGTACTTGGGGGAAAGACAGAGTCACACTGCCACAACTTCGATCGGGATACTGTAACATATTAAACTGTTACCGATCCAGACTGTACCCTTACATTCCAAATGTGTGCCCGGTATGTGGCTGCAGACCGGATTCTTCTAACACCAGTCTCACTCTGCTCCAACCCTATTGAAGCCGCGCCTTGGACTTCTGTCAGAAGATTTCCATTACAATGCTAGGTAAGGAATGTGACGACTAGGCAGGGCGAAGCATCGCTACAACAGCAACAACAAGTGGAAAGAACATCTTGAGACCTGCAACCTCTCCGGCGGTGTCGGCAAGCTATAGTCAACAGTCAACGCCCTATCATATCCGACCAAGCGCAAGTACGCCATTACCTTTGGAGACAGCGTCAAGTCGAACCACAAGCGCTGCGCGAGCTCCTTTTCTGACAGTTTATAATGCATACACCGACTGATAGGGCCAAGAGACGATCCATCCATCGGCCGCATAAAAGCAGACGCAACACAGCCCCCTTGCCGTCACCGTCGCCGAGCACAAGGAAGCCATATTGGACCCCCTGCGGGTTAGTGGTTTAGAATATGCCCGAGGTAGGCATACCGGTCGTATCGATGGTTGATCTACGGATATGATACCTCCCACATCTCATTACCTTCCTTACGGAAGGAGGAATGACATGACCTAGAAGGTTTCACTGGTCATACCAAACCGTTACCGCAAGGGAGTACCGGAGCGCACCGGATTCATATCCGGCCAAGGACTGTCAGTTCGACAGCACTCCCCAAATGCCAGAAATGAGCATCGCCGAGTAATTGTTCTAGTTCGCCAGATCTTACTTTCGTCAGCGCTGGTCTCATAAACTGCGTTGACTGGCGACAAATGCTAACTCTTGCATCAGTTCATTTACCGATAGTCCTCTCAATCGATCGCCCCAATGACTTTGTCACTTCCGAGAGTCGCACTTTCACTAATTTCAACAAAGCTGATTGGGTTGGTTTTCTTAACTTCACTGAGAGCATCTTCGATGCTCTTTCCATCCCGTCTGACGTACGAGAAGGGGAAAAAATGTTTCGCATGGTCATAGCTTCAGCCTTAATCAATAAATTCCGTCAGGTAGAATTAAGGAGGTACGCCCGTATTTCCCCGCAGAGGCAGCGGCCCTGGCAAATGAACGTGAACATGTGCAACGCTTGGACCCTACGGATTCCCAAATTCAAGATATCAATGCGGAAATCAGACGACTGGTTGATCAACACAAACGCGCCAAATGGGAGAAACACTTAAGGTCCTGCAACCTCTCTGCTGGTGTTGGCAAATTATGGTATGCTGTCAAATCCTTGTCAAATCCGACTAAACCTAACGACAAAATATCTATCACCTTTGCTGATAAGGTACAGTCGAAACCAAAGAGATGTGCGATCGCTTTCAGCCGGCAATTTGTACTGCATCCTCCGGTTGACAAGGAAATTAGACGAGCCAGCAGGGAAGCGCACAAAGGGAAAAATAGCCAAGCTCCCATTGCCATCACCACCAGGGAGGTTCGGGAGGGCATACGGGGGTCCAAAAGCTCCAAATCGATAGGCCGACGGTATATCCACGCTGATGCTAAAACATCTCGGAGAATAGGGAGTAAGGTACCAAACAACTGGCTTCAATCTGTCTATGACCACTTTTGTCATTCTAGAAAAATGGAAGCAGGCAAAGGTGGTGCCACTACTAAAGCCCGGCAAGCCGGTCAACGAGGAATCTTATCGATCGATATCACTCCTCTCGCCTGTAGTGAAGACCTTGGAGACGGTCTTGCTCTCTTACTACACCGCTAACTTGCGACTAGCCGAACACATGCTGATGTTCCGTAAAATGCATAGCACTACCACCGCGCTAGGGCAGATAGGTGTCGGTCTCAACCAACATCGTCCAAAGGACAGGACAGTGCTAGTTGCGCTTGACCTGTCGAAAGACACGGTCCATCATATGCAACTCATTAACGACCTGGAGGATTCAAACCTTCCCCCCTATCTAAAGCGTTGGATCTCCAACTATCTGAGTGGCCGGCAGTCATCGGTTGAATTTAGAGGTGAAAGATCAAAACCACGTATAACTAAACAAGGGGTGCCACAGGGTGGTGTCCTATCCCCGCTTTTGTTTAATTACTACATATCAAGGCTCCCTTCCCCACCAGGTGGTGTCCCGATCGCCTCCTACGACGATGACTGCACGATCCTGGCGACGGGCCCCTCTGTAGATTAGCCCTGCTCGAGATTTAACTCATACCTCCCATCCCTGTCCGGTTGTTTCGCTGGACGAAATCTGACACTGTCACCGACCAAGTCCTCGGCCACCTTGAACATGGAATTAGACGTCTACGTCGACGGCATTAAGCTTCCGACTGTCACGCACACCAAAATCTTAGGGGTCACGTGTTCAAATACGGTGCTCATGTAGCCGCGATTGCCACCAAAGTACAAAGCCGTAACAAAATCCTCAAGTCACTAGCTGCCAGTACTTGGGGGAAAGACAAAGAAACGTTACTGGCAACGTACAAGGTAATCGGCCAGCCGGTTCTGAGCTACGCGACGCCAATATGGTCGCCGGGGTTAGCAGACACACATTGGAGGAGGTTGCAGGCTTGCCAAAACACCGCACTAAGAACCGCCACGGGGTGCCTCCTTGTCTCCTGAGTACCATCTTCATAATGAGGCAAAAATGCTCGATGTTGACCAGGCAATTCCTGTTCAACTGCCACAAACCGCAGCACCCGAACAGGAGCCTGCTCAACGAAAATCCGCCTCCCAGGAGAATAAGGAGACACCTCCGTAAGCACTATGACGAGATCCGGCATCACATTTTCTCGCCGTTTGATCCAAAGGTGCACCGGCGGGACCTCAACCTCATCCACACGGAGTCGGTATACTCCTTTGGCAGGTCTCGTCCAGTGAATGCAGTCCTACAGGCACAAGCTCCACCTGTTGCCGACGAGGAACGCGAACTGCCCAAGGAGACAAGAGTCACGGTGGCTCAACTTCGTTCTGGATATTGTAACAGACTAAACTCTTACCTATCCAGACTGAACCCTGACACGCAAATGTCTGCCCAGCATGCGGCGTGTCTCCCCACGATACTAACCATCTGTTCAACTGAGCCTACTCTTCTAACACCAATTTCACTCTGGTCCACCCCTGTTGAAGCTGCGAGGTTTCTTGGACTTCCGTTGTTGTTGTTGTTAACTGCGGGTTAGGGGTTTAGAATATGCCCGAGGTAGGCATACCGGTCGTAAGAGGCGACTAATATGCACAAAGGTAATGACGTGCAACTCGATGGTTGATCTACGGATATGATGCCTCTCTTCTCTCATTACCCACCTCATCCTTCCTTACGGAAGGAGAGGTGACATGACCTAGAAAGTTTCACTGGTCATAAATCGCTATCCTGACAGTCGGGCAGTACCGCAAGGAGTACCGGAGCGTACCGGGTTCAAATCCGCCCAAGGACTGTTAATTCGACAACACTCGTTACCACAACAACAAAAACAACGATCGAGATACTCTCTGGGTGGAGGGGAGCCTCGAAATGTAGTAAGTGAACAAAAGCGGGGATAGGACCCCACCCTGTGGCACCCCTTCTTTGATGATACGTGGTTTTTAGCGTTCGCCTCTGCATTCAACCGATGACTGCCGTCCACTCAGATAATTGGCGGTCCAACGTTTCAGACAGGGGGGAAGAGTTGAGTCTTCCAGGTCGTTAATGAGTTGCGCATGGTTGACCATATCGAAGGCTTTCCAGAGGTCAAGCGCAACCAGCATAGTCCTGTCATTTGGGTGATATTTGTTGAGACCGACATCTATCTGAGTGTTAATGGCGTTAAGCGCGGTGGTCATGCTGTGTATTAAGGTGCAGTACTGTCTCCAATGTCTTCACTACTGGCGAGAGGAGGGATATCGGTCGATAAGACTCCCCCTCTTTGGCTGGCTTGCCAGGCTTCAGTAGTGGCACCACCTTTCCCTGTCTCCATTTTTCTGGAATGACAAAGGTAGTCATGGACAGATTCAAGACAGTTGTGAGGTACCTTACTCCCTTTTCCCAGAGATGTTTTAACATCAGCATGGATACAGCGTCGGGGCCATTTGGAGCCTTTAGACCCCCGTATGGCCTCCCTCTGTGGTTGTGATGGCAATGAGCGCTTACAATTTTTACGTTTGTGCGCTTCCCTGGTGTCTCGTCTAATTTCCTTGTCAACAGGAGGATGCTGTACAAATTTTCGGCAGAAAGCGCTCGCGCATCTCTTCGGTTTCGACTGGACCTTATCACCGAAGGCGATGGATATTTTGTCTTTAGGTTTGGTCGGATTTGACAGTGGGCCATAATTTGCCAACACCAGCAGAGAAGTTGCAGAACCTTAGGTGCTCCTCCCATTTGGCGCGTTTGTGTTGATCAACCAGCCGTCTGGTTTCCGCATTGAGATCTTGAATTTGGGGATCCGTTGGGTCTAAGCGTCGCACATGGTCACGTTCATTTGCCAGGGTCGCTGCCTCTGCGGGGAAATACCTACGTACCTCCTTGATTCTACCTAACGAAATGTATTTATTTTAAGCTGAAACTATGACCATGCGATACGCCTTTTCCTCTGGGGGATGGGAATAGCAGCGAAGGTGCTCTCAGTGAAGTTAATAAAACCAGCCCAATCAGCTTTTCTGAGATTAGTGAAGGTGCGATTTTCAGAGGTGGCAAAGTCGGGGGGCGAAGCACTGTTAATACCAACAACAACATTTAACCTACGACGTTTTTTTTACTGAAATATCTTTTAACAAATGTCTCTCCTACAATCAATGGTACAACTAAACTAGCTTCCGCATATACTTTCACGGGTGCAGCATCCTTGCTTATCTTTCCCCAAGATATAGCCTCATCTGGTCTAGCGCCACTATCGCTGCCATCAAACTCAGAAGCGGTGTTAATAAAAACGGAGAAATCTGCACCATTCCTCATAAGATTCGCATTACAAATATGATGTTTAATAACTCCACCTCCAATAATAATCATTCCGGAGTTAACCGCTTTCACCGCCATTGTATTCAAACGTTTCAAATCAGACAAAATATCAACCACTAACCCTGGATGCCGAAATGAGTGGAAATACATCATATCACCCAAACTGCCATCGGTAAGCGCAGGACAATATACAGGAATTTTATTCTTTGCTGCCCAGTAATATATTGATTTCGGATTATCAATTCTCTCCCCCAACCGGTGTATAATGCGAGATGGAGACCAAACAGTTCCTTTTGTTTTTTGCTCTTCAACCATTTCGTTGAGCAACGGCATTACCCAATCTTCAAACTTGCAATAATTATCGTTGGGAACAAGTAAGTTACCAATACGATTTATTCCACGATCGCGTAAATCACGCCCGGATAGCTCAAAAGAACCCATGTAAGTAGGCGCAAGACATTTAATAAAATCTTCCTCAACGCCACCTGCCGTAGTCACAACACAATCCACCATTCGATGCTCAACAAGAAATCTCAATGTTTCTCGCAATCCAGACGATACCAAATTTGAAGTATAACCAAGGAATATTGTACAGCTGTGTTTTCGCTTTACAAATTCATCTGCTTCATAGAGATCCTCCTGGGATGATTCGAGTGGTCGCTCCCTACAATCAAGCTACCAAATACTATTATTAACAGTTGAGTAACAGTTAAAAATATCTCACATACCATTTTATTTATTTCTTGTATTGCTAATCCAAGATTAGTAGCCTGAAACCCGGTATTAGTATAGCTTTGTAACAGTTTGTGATAGTCAACACCTTGATTCCAGTCATATCCCTCTACTACGGGGGTGCCTTCCTCAATATGCTCGCTTCGCTTTAATACAGCCTCTTTGGCGATGTCAGCCTCTAATGACATGATGCAGCAATATTTATAATTACAAATGATAACAACTAAAATGATTCGCTTTGGTTTTCCACTGCGTATTAAAATTGCTAACTATGCAGCATATGACAAATAGGGCTGAGTAACGCTACGCGTATTTGAATGCTGTGAAGAATTCGATACCTCGATTATTAATAATGAGTTCGATCACTAGTTGACTAAACACCATGATCCAATAATTTATATGGTCGTCCTCGATGACATAGCGTCTTCGTCTTACTCATCCACACCTTATGTCAACCTATCATTTCTGTTTTTTACTTACAGTTCTTGGAAAAGCTATTGAGTTCGCTTCGTGTTTTATTTATTTTTAATAAAAAAATTCGCTGTGAACAGATATTTAACGAGTGCTTTGTGATAACATTTTAAGAAAATGTGTGATTTATGTGTGTGTTATACGTGAAAAGCTTAGAAAATAGGCGAATCGTTTTTGCGCGCTCCCTCTCACATGTGCATTTTGACATAAGAATTAGCCGACGTCAAACGGTAATTTCGTGTTGTTGGCCGATGGCGACGACAATATAAATTATTGGATCATGCTAAACACACGCACAAATACTGTGACGAATTCGATGATTCCTTGATTATCAATCCTGGGTTCGGTCACTATAAAGTCAAGTAAACACACCCACAGATATTGTACGTAATAGCTAGTTTTATTTACTGGTAATAAACTCAATACAACTTTAAGATTTTGGTAACTTCGCAGTAGTTCACTATTCAACGCTTGAAAATAAACTGATCAACCTGCCCTGCTTAGTCACTGCCTTATATAGTCCTACAGGGTGCTTGCCTACGCACCGAGAACTTTCTTGGTTGTTCGTTCTTCGTGTTCTCGAAGGGTCGGTGTTATTTATTGAGATCTCCTCTTTACGTTGTATTCGCAAACATTCGCTCCATCTCTCTTCCTCTTCTTAGGTACACGCTGGCATGCATAAGAGTAGCCATCGTTATCTCTGTGGTGGGAGTGTTATTGAGTTAGGATTGGGACATGCTTGAGAATAATTCCCACAATACATACTGTAGCGAACTTTCTCAAGCACGTACCATTCCTAACTTAATAACACTCTCACCACTAGTTAAACACAACAGAGATAACAATGGCTACGCTTATGCATGCAAGCATGTACCAAGCAAGAACAAGAGAAATAGCGCTAGTGTTAGCGAATACAAGGCAAATAAATAACACCGACCCTTTGAGACACGAAGAGCGAACAACCAAGAAAGTTCTGGGTGCGTAGGGTAGCACCCTGTCGGACTATATAAGGCAATGACCAATCAAGGCAGGTTGATTCGTTTATTTTCAAGTGTTGTTCAGTGAACTATTGTGAAGTTACCAAATTCCTCAATTTATATTGCGTTTCTTACTAATAAATAAAACTAGATTTGTAAAAGTACTTGTGAGTGTGATTATTTGACTTTACAGTGATCGAACTCAGGATTAATAATCGAAGAATCATCGAATTCGTCACAATTGGTGTCAGAAGTGGTATTGTTAAATAAATACCGAGACTTTTCAAGGATAACGAGGACATGGCAAAGTTAAATGAATTAAAGATCCAGCAGTTAAAAAGTGCGCTGGAACAACGTGGATTCAATACAACAGGAAATAAATCAGAGCTACAGGCACGATTGCGAGAGGCGATGGAAACGGAAGGAATTAAAGTTATGTATTTCATCATGTGGAAGACGCATCCACAAAAATGGAAGAGAAGGAGTCTACGATTGCAGTGGCACGTGTATACACAAACTTGATATTGGCTGTAGATGTAGAAGTCAACCAAATTAAAAGAACAGAAAACTTGCATCACATCAAGCTGGAAGAACAGAAAACTTGCAAGACATCTCACCTGGAAGAACAGAAAACTTGCATGGCATCGTAGCTAGAAGAACAGAAGACACACATGGTATCAGACATTTAAGCTTAACTGGAAGAACAAGAGCACGTATTACTTCTCGGCTGGAAGAACTGGAGACGCGAATGTCGTCAAAATGGGAATCACAAGAGGAGCGTATATCTATGCAGGTGGCACAAATGTATTCACAGTTCGAAGCACAGGAGGAAAGGGTTACGTCAAAACTTGAAGCTCATGATGCAAAAATTTCACAATTTAAAGATAAAATGAGGCTGAGGTGGAAGCTTTGAGAGGTCATATCCAGGAATTGCACTTGAATCGTCCAACTGGTTCAGCGAGTATTCCCAAGGTAAAACCCAGATCTTTTGATGGTTCTGTTCCTTTCAGTTATTTAAGCTACAGTTTGCTACAGTTTGAGAAGACGGCAGCTGTGGACATGTGGTTGTAGAGACCTGCAGCCGAAATCATTATGAAGCATTGATGGGTGCAGCTAAGAGACGCTATGGTAGGAAACATCAAAAACAGATATACCAAATGGAGCTACAGAGTCGCTTCCAGAAACCTAATGAGACTTTACAGGAACTTGCATCGGACATCGAGAGGTTGGCCCATCTTGCAAATGCAGACGCACCTGTAGAGTACACGGAGAGGGTAAAAAGCGAAATGGAATATGTAATGTGGAAACGAAGCGAGCCACATATGCAAATCTAAAGAGGTCATTTGCTGAGACGGTATCGCATACTCTTACGCAGGAAACAGCTTCGCTTTGAGTAAACCTGCATACATGGCTCATCGTGTAGAAGTGAAAACTCCGGCTTAGGTAGACAAAATTTTGGAAGCGTTGAATGGAGCTCAGAAGAAATGTGATGGTGCCATCAAATGCTTCAAGTGCGGAAAACCAGGTTACATAACACGGTATTCCGGCACTGGCTCCAGTAACCTCAACAATTCAGGTGGTCGGAAATGCAAAGCTGAAGGAGAAAAGCAAATCTCCCAACCAAGTCAATCGTTAAACTAAATCGAACCAGCCGAAAAGGGCGTGGACTGGCTCCCGCAATTGAATATCCCATAATCTCTAACTCACAAATCGGAAGGAAAGCCAATAATCTTACTGTTGAAGGATATGTGGACGGGAAGGGGCGTTTACTGACTGTGGATACGGGCACATCTCATTCAATCATTCGATCTGATTTAGTCAACAAGGAGGTGAGAACATTGCATGGAGCAAAGTTGCGTACGGCGACTGGTGAAGACACCCAAGTCCTAGGCGAGGTAACATGTGAAATTGCAATTGGGAACGTCACCGCACAGCACAAATTCATAGTGGCAAACATTGTAGATGAAATCATAATTGGCGTGTATTTCTTAAGCGAGCAAGGCATCAAGATTGACATGAAAACCAAGATTATGAACTATAAGAATATGGATGTGCCGCTCAACTTTGGCTACGAAAAAAAGTATGTCAGTGAAAGAGACCGGTAAGAGTACTTAATGGGTTCAAATCGGCGATTAAACTTTTCAAAGGAGCAATATTGGGGCAATGCCAAGAGGTCGAGGTAGTTATCAATTGTGAACAGCTTCAGGAAAATGATTCTACCAGCAAGATTGATCTTTCAGATGATATCACGTCGTGGACGGCAGGTCTCGAAAAAGATCATCAGAAAAAGGAAAGGAACTTCTAACAAAGTACTCGAGCATATTTGACAAGGATGGTTCTAAACCAGGTCGGACAAAAATTGTGAAGCATCAAATTGATACTGGTGATGCAAGGCCAATTTGCCAAGCTCTTCGTAGTATTCCATTGGCCAAACGTCAAGTGGTAAGAAAAATTATACAGGAAATGAGTGACAGCGGCGTGATCGAACCATCAGCTAGCCCATGGAGCTCACCGGTAGTACTAGTGAAAAAGAATAATGAAAAAATGAGTTTCTGTGCGGCGCTTAAATTTGCTAGAAAACATGGAAATATACAAACTTAAGACATTTGACGGGAGAGTAATTAACGAACAAACAAACACCATTTCTGACGCAATATTTGAACCGCTAAAACTAATTTACAGAGGACCAAACAACACCTCAGGTACAATAACAAAACGAGTAGCAATAAACGAGCACACACACAAAACAAATCAGAGAACAAAAATCACTGACTTCTACATGACTAACGAGCGTCAAAACCCACCCTTAAATATACACTTAACATTACCTAACCTAACATCCTCAAACTAATTATCTGATATAACACCACAACTAATAAACGAGCGTTAAAAACAACCCTCATTGCAGGTACCCGTTCGGATACGTTCGTAAGACACGACTCATATACACGAATACTAACACTACCTGATACAGCATCCAGACTATAAATACATGACAACGGATAGACACAGATCAGAACGAAATCAAGCACTGTTACAAAACCAAAATTGACAAGGGATGACGAAAATTCGTTCCAATATAAATCCAGTTTCTGTGCGGATTACCGGTAACGAAGAAGGACAGTTATCCATGTAGAATTAGATAAGTACATATATTTAAGTATGTAACATCTTTCAGATAGATTTATTAATAAAATTCAATGTGTGTGTTTTTACAATGAGGTTTGATATAAGAATGACAATATTCATGAAAATTTTAAAAACTCTATTCAACAATTTCATAACCTGCTATGTATATTATAATGTTCAGTACATAGTACGTATCAGTAGATTTGTCCAGACCGAGTTACCTTTCCTACATTCGGCCGTCCTGAATTGGCATTCGACCCGAATGCTGAACTCCATCTTTTCATGAATTCTGCAACTGTCGACGTACAACCAGGACCCTCATGCTCCCCTACTTTCTCTACTTCATATCGTTCGTGGCTAAGCTTTCTCAAAACTTTATAAGGACCAAAGTATTTTGCCTTTAATTTAAGACCATTACCGAACTGAGTTCGTTTAATATCAACTAAATCATCTTTTTTATACTGCTCAGCACTTTTACGTTTCGCATTAAAATTTTTACGATTTTCCTGCTGTATTTTATTTAAATTTTCCCTAGCTTGTTTCCTAATTTCATTTCTTTCATATTCCAAGTCATCTAAAACTGTATCTTTCATAAATTCATGTAAATCTGGCATGTTGTTTGTACGCATATCAATACCGACCAAAATTTTAAACGGTGAGTATTTCGTGCTTCTTGTACGAGTATTGTTAACAAACTGTTGAACCTGATCAACATATCTATACCACTGTTCTGGGTGATCTTGAGAAAGTTTTGCTAGAATGGGTACTACAATGCGGTGCATTCTTTCGACTTGCCCATTCCCACGTGGAACACCTGTTGTTATTAGACAATGCTGTATATTTTCTTTCTCGCAATAATCGTTAAACATATGAGAAGTAAAAGCCGAACCCCTATCCGTAATAATCCTCTTCGGATTACCAAATATGCATGCCTGCTTTTTTAATTTCTCAACAACTGCTAACGCTCCTGTATCCTTCGTTGGATATAACCAAACAAATTTTGAAAAACCATCCACTATAACCAGTATATAATTATAATTTTTATTTGTCGACGTCATCGGACCTACGTAATCAATGTGAAATGTGCATAGTGGGTATTCATCCTTATCAACCGGTGACAAAAAACCTTCTTTTTTACCTACTTTCGCATCTACCATAATGCATTCAATACAGCACGAAACTATTTTTGCAACTTTTGATGCTAATTTCGGTACGAAATATAACTTTTCAATACAGTCTTGTGTTTTCCGAGCAGAAAAATGACCCTGCCTATGACCTAACTGAATTATTTCCTCCTCCATTCCCTCAGGCACAACAACTAGTTCTTTTGCTGGATCTTTGTACAAAATACCATGAAACATATAAGAATCTTCGTATGTGTTATTTTCCAAAATTTTTATAACTGCTTTCGTCCAACTATCCTCTTCCTGCGCCGTCTTCAATCTATGTCTCAGTGAATCTTCAATAATTAAACAATGTACTCGACTAAGTGCATCTACATGTTTCATTTGTGAACCAGAACGATGTTCGATTTGATGATCGAATTCTTGCAAAAACATTGCCCATCTTGCTACTCTTGGAGGGATATCATCTTTACGCATTGTCATTGCAAATGCATTACAATCAGTTATGATTTTGAATCTACATCCTAGCAAATAGATTCTCCACTTTTTTAATGCCTGTATTATTGCTAATACCTCAAGTTCATAAGCACTATACTTTTCTTCAGCCAGACTAGTTTTCCGGCTCAAAAACTGTACAGGATGAAAATTCTGATCATCCGACGACTTTTGCATCAGTACAGCCCCGTAACTATACTTTGACGCGTCTGTATGTACTTCCGTTTCAGCCATAGGATTATATAGTCTAAGCACTGGCCCCTTCATCAATGCCTCCTTTAACTGTTGAAAAGATAATACCTGTTAATTCCCAATATTAAAAACTGAGTCCTTACGCAATAAATCAGATAAAGGCTTTGCTAGCATAGCATAGTCTCTTACAAATCGCCTGAAATAACTCGTTAACCCTAAAAATCGTTCAATCTCCTTTCTATCCCTAGGAATTGGATAATTTTTAATTGCACTTGTTTATTCTTCCGAAGGCTTGATTGTCCCATCATGAATTATATATACAAGAAAATTTATGTTACGTTGTAAAAAACTACACTTTTTCCACTTGAAACGTATGCCATGTTTACTTCCTACCTCTAAGACACGCTTTAGTTTTTCGATTTCTTCATTTTCATCTCTAGAGGGAATGACTAGATCGTCCATATAAATAGCTACTGTTCCGTCCCTGACAAGATTTCTAAAAACTATCGAAATAAATCGGCAAAACGCAGCCGGTGAATTTGTGATACCGAAAGGTGCAAATAAAAACTCATATTGTCCACTACTTGTTACAAAAGATGTACATATATTTTCTTGAACCAGGCTCCATTGGTACGTGAAAAAATCTATCTTTTAAATCCAAAGTCGAAAAAACATTTGCTCCTTGTAATCTATCAATAACATCGTCCATGAATGTCATCGGAAAATTGTCCTTGACAATTTTTTTATTTATTTTGCGGTAATCACAGCACAAACGTTTACTTCCATCTTTTTTATTTACTAAAACTATCGGTGACGCATAGCTCGATGAGCTTGGTTGAATTATTCCTTCATCCAACCAATCTGAAACTTGTTTATCTACAGTGCGCTGGCTATCATACGACATTCTTCTAGGCCTTTGAAAAACCGGAATGTCATCAGTTAAAATAATTTTCATTTCTACTGTCTTTTTTGTTTCCTTGCAAGGAATATATTCATCAATTAAATCCTTGATCCTTGATGCATGTACTAAATTTAAATGAGAGATATCTACCTCGTCTGTAGCTGCTTTTTGAAATTTGTACTCTGCACAAAGACATCTAAATTCATTTAATAAATCTTTGCAAACTATTTCGTCTTGCACAATTGCACCATCTTTAATTTCTACTACTTCTGATTTATTAATTCTCCCGTTTATTTTCATATAATTGCTTTTCTTGAAAAATTCGACTCCTTTCTGGCTAAATTTAATATCAACAAATTCTAGAATAGTGTTGCCTATAATGATTTGATAATCTATTGCATTCGTATCCACCACATACATTTTCAACATTACTTCAATATTATCAATCAATATCTTCATTATCACATATCCAATAGTAGCGAATTCACTATGACATAAACCGTGTAAAACACGTTTTTCGTATTGTAAATTATTATTACAATTTATCTTCGATAATACGTCATATCTGATTATACACAAGCTCGAACCCGTATCTACTAAAGCGCTACATTCAAAATTAGCTATTCTTATTGTTTTAAACTTCAGACCACAACCTTCATCTATCATATTTCCACCTTCCTTTTTAAAGTTTGTATCTTTTTTACACTCAAATGACCGATGACCTATCTCATTACATTTATAGCACTTATATTGTTTATTTTTACAATCTTTAGCCAAATGTGTGACTGCCCCGCACTTAAAACAATTTTTATCCTTTATACTGCCCTGATCCGGTTGCACTTGACTAACGGGCATTTGTTTTTGCCACGAATTTGAAAAACTCGGTTTAACGCACATTTTTTCATATATTTTTATTTGATCTTTCAGCTCGCTGATTGTCTTAGCTTGATACAATGAAAATTTGTTATTTTTCGAATCGGGTATACCTTCTATAAAATAATTAATAATACTTTCCTCATCTAAGCTTATAGGTTTCGCAATTTCCATAAGCGTATAGAGATATTCTCGCAATGTCTCGCCATATCTTTTTTTTCTATTTCGCATCTTCTTATGTATATCCGATGAACAAATTTTCGTACCAAACTCATCAATCAACGCTTCTTTTAATGATGTCCAATTTGTCAACCCATTCCTACTTCTAATATACAGTTTTGCAGCACCCCTTAGCAATTGTTTGCTATAAATAAATCTCTGAATATCATTCCACCCAACCGCGGAAGCATTATCTTCAAATTCGGTCACCCAAAGCCTACTATCTACCGAATCTGTGCCATTAAAATGCGATAAGCTCTCTTCAATATCTTTGAATGTAAACATGGGCCGCCGTGAGGTAGGTTGCCCGCCGACAGCAGCATCTTCATAAAACGAAGCATGCGAAAATTGATCATCATCATTTGAATTACCAAGTCCGAAATGTAGAATAAGTCTATCTCGTAAAGTTGTTTTTATACCTGTTGTGTCCAAATTAAGTTCCCTAAGTGTTCTTCTCAATGTCTCACAGTTCATACCTAATATAGTCGCTAAATCCATTTTAACAGTATATGTATTTTAACAGTATATGTATATACGCAAGTATGAAAATATCAAAATTAAACCAAATTAAATTTGAATAAGAAAAAACAAAATAAAAATTAAATGTCAACTTCAAACAATCGTATATGACATACGATCACAAAACTAAAGAAAAATATTGAAATTTAAATGTTCAAAACCAAAAATATAAACAAAAATTTTCAAAATGATTTTGTTTTTTCACAACAAAAAAAAAAAAAAATAAAAAATTTTATGTATTTACATATTTATGTATGTATGAAGATATTCCTTCCACGCCCCGATATATTTATTACTTATCTCGAATATTCTTCAGATTACGCTTGACGGTTTGTATTTTTCTCTCTCTTTTAAATTACTTGCTTTACCAAATTTGTTTGACGGCTTGTATTTTTCCTTCTCATTTCAGTTAACTTTCTTTTCCCAAATTTTGCTTGACGGCAAAACACGTACATGTTCCTATTTTAATTCTGTTTTCTTCTTCAAACCTTTTTTCAGTTTCTTTTCTTTTCGCATCCAATTTTTAATTCTGCCTTCCTCTTTAATGTTCCTTCACTTTCACTCCTTTTTAGCTTCACGGCAAAATGAGTCTGCTTTGTCGTCTATTTTATTTCGACGTCTTTTTCTAATCACCAATATCTTCGTCTTAAACATACATAGATTTCCGCTTCAGATACATTTTGATTTTAGTATCCTTCTTCTCCCATGCCTCAACATCTATTTTCTTATATGTTTTAAATAATTTGACGGTTTTGTAATATGTAGTTCAGATTCTTCTCAGAATTAATTTAACCCACATTGGGATCAATTTAACGGCACGGTTGAGCCCCCAATTATATGTAGAATTAGATAAGTACATATATTTAAGTATGTAACATCTTTCAGATAGATTTATTAATAAAATTCAATGTGTGTGTTTTTACAATGAGGTTTGATATAAGAATGACAATATTCATGAAAATTTTAAAAACTCTATTCAACAATTTCATAACCTGCTATGTATATTATAATGTTCAGTACATAGTACGTATCAGTAGATTTGTCCAGACCGAGTTACCTTTCCTACATCCATTACCAAGAATCGACGATACTCTGGACTCGTTATCTGGCACGAAATGGTTTTCCGCACTGGACTTGAAAAGTGGCTACTGGCAAGTGGAGGTAAAGGATGAAGATAAAGAGAAGATAGAGATGCAATTAAAACCAATTGCTATAGAGGTGGAGGGGTTCTAATTGCGGTCAATCGAAAGTATCGCACATCTTTGATCCAGTTGGAAAATGGTTATTCTCTGCTTGATCAGCTATGCGTATGTATTTTTGGAAATACTGGCAAGTTGTTTGTTTGTGTTTCTTACATACCCCCTACTAGCCCTGATTCTTTATACGCCGCTCATATAGACAATGTTATGAATCTGTATGAAAATAACGAAGACTGCCATTTTTGTGTCTTAGGGGATTTCAATCTAAATAAAATTACCTGGTCTAACTTTTTTAATAATGGTATCTTAACGCCTACCAATGTGAATATTTCTAGCGAAATAAATTTCATTGATAGCCTCTTTGGTATTAATCTCACACAAATTAATTCGTTTTTCAATCAGCTTCATAACATCTTAGATCTTGTTTTTGTTGATGAAAATTTAATCTATAAAGTATCTGAATCTACCTTCCCGATCTGCAAATCAGATATGCACCATGTCCCGCTTTCTCTCTCATTCGAATTCGTTAGTTTTGTATCTAGTTCAGATGGAACCTCAAATACCACCTTTAATTTTCGAGATGCGGATTTTGACTCCCTAAATGCTAAAATCCTTGAAGTAGATTGGGTATCAATTTTCGATTTGAAAAGTGTATCAGAATGCTACGATGTGTTCTTGCAGTGTATATGCGAAATCTTTTCTAATAACATTCCTTTACTTCCCACACGTAAGCATAAACTCCCATGGTATTTATAATAAACGTTTAAAGAGACTTAAGAACCTTAGAAACAAACATTATAAATTGTTTAAAGCCTCTTTAAATATCTTCCATAAGGAAAAATATTCATATTTTAGTAAACAATTTAATGTATTGGATAAATTTTTATACAAGCAATTTATTTCTAGATATGAGGAAGAATTGAAGGAAAACCCTAAAGCTTTCTGGAATTATATTCGCTCTAAGAAAGGTTGCTCAAACATCCCAACATGCATGTCGTATGGCGGAGTAGTTTCAGATTGTCTTTCAGACTCCGTAAACCTCTTTGCAGATTTTTTTAAATCTAATTTTGTTACTAATGATTCGGCTATAAACTTTTATGCCGATAGCGCGCAAACGGTCGATCTAGGTTCACTGTCAATTTCGGAAATTGACGTAATAAATGGCATCGGTGCTCTTCAAATGTCCTTAAAATGTGATCTTGATGGCCTCTGCTCATTTATACTAAAGAAATGCTGTTCGTCATTTAGCGTGCCTATAAGTCACATTTTTAATTTTTCACTGTCGTGTGGAGAATTTATTGATCGCTGGAAAATAGCTTCCATCACCCCAGTCTTTAAATCAGGCAGCAAAAACAATGTAGCTAATTATAGACCAATCTCTAAGCTTTCTACTTGTTCGAAGCTTTTCGAAAAGGTAGTTAAAGAGAAGTTGTTGTTTGCAGTAAAGGGGTCCATCGATGAGTGCCAACATGGTTTTCTCAGCGGTCGATCCACAGTTACGAACCTTGCGTCTTTTTCACAATTTTGCATTTCCACTTTTAAGACTGGTCAACAAGTAGACGTTGTCTATACAGACTTCGCAAAGGCTTTTGATACTGTCACCCACAGCATATTACTACGCAAGCTTGAATGCATGGGTTTCCATTCGACATTTTTACGTTGGATTGGTTCATATCTTTCCAATAGAATCTCCTTTGTGGAAGTTGAATGCGTAAAATCTTATGCATTCGAAGCCACATCTGGGGTGCCACAGGGAAGCATCCTTGGACCAATTCTATTTCTTCTTTTTATCAACGATATAGGATCCTGTTTTAGGAATACGCAGTATCTGCTCTATGCCGATGATCTAAAAGTTTTCCGAACCGTTGCAAGCATATCAGATGCAGGCCTGCTGCAGGATGATCTTGATAGTTTAGCTAACTGGAGCGTTTTAAACAACTTACACCTGAACATTAAGAAATGTTTTCATATGACACTATCGAAAAATCTAAATACGCATAAGTCTACATATACTCTTTTTAATGATAACCTCTCTACTATTAGTGGATTTGTTGATCTTGGAGTAATGTTTGATTCAGGTTTTACTTTTGCAAATCACATAAGCTTCATTTTGCCCAAGGCCTATTCCAATCTGGCTTTCTTGCGCCGCTATGCCAAAGACTTTAAGGATCCGTACACCAGAAAAACTTTATTTACCTGTTTAGTACGTTCAAAATTAGAATATGCCTCTATAATCTGGAACCCGATTTATGCTGTTTATTCTCAGAGAATTGAAAGAGTACAGAAGAGTTTCAGTCGATTTGCGCTGCAACCCCTTCACTTCTCTGATCCAATACCGCCTTACAGTGCACGTTGTGCCCTTATAAGCATGAAGACGTTGGCATCTAGACGATCTATTCAAAATTTGATGTTTATATATGATTTAATATGTGGCTTGGTAAACTGCCCGGAACTTCTAGCACAAATAAGCTTCAATGTTCCGTGTAGATCACTCCGTGCGCAATATCCGTTTCATGTCAAAGTAGTCCGAGCTAATTATTACAATTATGACCCTATCACGAGGGCTCTCGTTGAATTTAATAAAATTTTTTGTAGTCTTGATCTGGATTTCGCACTCCCGAGATCATGTTTTAATAATAAACTTACGTTGTATTATTGTTAATTATATTTATTTATGTATTCTGAACTAACTTAAGTTTAAGATTTCAATTTGTAACTGCTAGTCTGTAAGATTTATGCAATCATAGACTTAATAAAGTGAATTAAGAATTAAGAATTAAGAAGACGGCCTTCAGCGTTAGAGAAGGGCTTTGGCAATTTACGGTAATGCCCTTCGGGCTATGCAATGTACCAGCTAATTTTGAGAGACTCATGGTGCAGATACTAAAAGCATTGCACTGGAAAACTTGTTTGGTGTACCTCGATGACATAATCGTGCTGGGAAAAAGCTTTGAGGAACACCTAAAGAATTTGGAGGAAGTTTTCCAAAAAATAGTTGGTGCTGGTCTGAAACTACGTCGCAAGAAGTGTTCCTTGTTTAAAAAGCAAGTAAGTTATTTGGGTCACAAGGTAACTATGAAGGGAATCTGCACTGCTAAGGAAAAGATCGAAGCCGTAAAGGATTGGCCAAGACCGAGAAATTTGCATGAGTTCCGGAGCTTCCTTGGGCTGTGCACGTATTATCGCCGATTAGTACCGAATTTCGCCAGCGTAGCTAGTAGTCTCCATTACCTTACCAGTAAGAATGTGAGTTTTGAATGGAGGAAGGAACAGGAGGTGGCTTTTCAAACATTGAAGGAACCTTTATGCACTGCCCCGATGTTAGCATATCCAATTCCAGGTTCAACGTTTATTCCGGATACAGATGCGAGTGGTTATGCTATAGGAGGTGTTTTTTCCCAGATTGTCGATGGACAAGAGAAGGTAGTTGCATACTATAGCCGAACAATTGGAAAGCCTGAAAGGAACTATTGTGTAACACGAAGAGAACTGTTGGCATTGGTATAGTGCGTTAAACATTTCCACAAGTATCTCTATGGGCAGCGATTCCACGTCAGGACAGACTATGCAGAGTTGAAATGGCTCTTACAGTTCCGTAATCCGGAAGGTCAATTATCACGGTGGATAGAGCGACTGCAAAGTTATGACTTTTCCATAGATCATCGCAAAGGTAGCACACACGGAAATGCAGATGCAATGTCGCGGCGGCCATGTAACTTGGGATGCAAGCATTGTTCGAAAGCTGAGGCCCAGGAAGACAGTAAAGCGATTTCAGTCAGTAATTGTTTCTCCCAATAGCTGATGTGTTTTGAACAAAGTTCACATCAAGATACTTTATACGTGAAAATGCAAGACAAAACAACAAGGGAAACGTAACAGACCGTTATTTTTTAGGGGTAAATTTATTAGTATTTTTTTATATTGTTTAATAATTTCTTACACATATTTGGTTTCATTTAGTTATTCAAATTAACAATAGTACATCCAATTTTTCGACATCATTTTTATCTTCTGCATAGTTAATATTCACGCAGTAAATCTAATTTTATGCTTCCCTTTTTTTACATTTCTTTCAATTATATGATCAAAATCAATCTCAAAAATCTCTGAAAAATGTGTAGAGTTGATGAAGTGAAGATTCTGGATAAACTTTATTCAATAAAGTAAGGTTTGATTCAGCATGTTATCAACAGCGCAAATATATCTGAACATTGGACTGATTTGCATGAGCATTCTTACTGTTGAGCGCTAATATTATTTGAAAATTGATACTCAATTAAAGCATGCATACAAAAACTGCATTATGAAAAGTCAAGATCAAACATCCATCATTATATTTATACAAATACTGCATATAAATAGTGGGTTTCTGGGACTTCGTGAAAAAAATTTTGTTCCGAATAAATTTTGAAAAAAAAATCTAGTCTGGGGGGGCTATCGTCCCTTCGCCTCCCCCCCTCCCCCCCCTCAAATCCTCTACTGCCGTCAATCGGTCGTGAAGTGGATTGCCAACTGTGAATAATGCATCAAAGCTAAAGGACCGGAATCAAGCAGTCATGGCCAAATGAAACAGTATAACTCAGTTGCGCCGTTTGAGAGGATAGCCATGGATGTAGCTGGTCCATTTCCTACTAGCAAACTCGGAAACATATATGTACTGGTAGTTATGGACTATTTCAGCAAATAACCAGAAGTGTACTCTATACCAAATCAAGAGGCAGAAACCATAACAGAAGTGTTTACTAATAATTGGGTAGCTAGGTTTGGTGCACCGATGGAGATAAGTAAGTTACAAAATGTTTTCTACCCTTTCCTTGGAAGAGCACCTGGGGAAAGTGGTGGATAAGTTCCAGAAGGATTGGGATACTCACATCTCTTTATTCCTAATGGCATATCGCACTGCAGTACATGAAACAATTAGTCAGACTCCTGCAAAGGTAATTTTCGGGAATGCTCTTCGATTGTCAGCTGACTTGAAGTTTGAGAGAAATACACGACCTTGTGAGACAACGGACTAAGATCATGAGCGATAAGAAGATGGTGGTCAGGTGCGACAAAGCAATAAATTCGGAAGGTTTTATAGATAGAGATTAAGTGCTGCTATACAAGCCACAGCGTAAGGTCCATACAAAGTCCTACAACGGATCAACGATGTAGTATATCGCATACAAACTATTGAAAGGCCAAGGAATAAGATGAAGGTGGTCAATCTGGAAAGGCTAGCTGTATTTGGTTCGGGCAATGTGGAGGGCAGTGTGGTGACTATTCTCCAGCATGTACCATCCTTACCTCAATAACACTCCCACCACTAGTTAAACACAACAGAGATAACGATGGCTACGCCTATGCATGCAAGCAAGTACCAAGCAAGAGGAAGAGAGATCGAGCGAGTGCTTGCGAATACAATGCAAGGAGGAGATGCTACTACATACTAGTAAATAAATCTAGCTATTAGTTACATTATCTGTGATCTAACCCAGGATTAGTAATCGAAGATTCATCGAATTCGTCACAATTGTGTCAGAACCGGTATTATTAAATAAATACCAGTGATTTCAAGGGTAGCAATGACATGGCTAAGTTGAATGAATTAAAGACTCAGCAACTCAAAACTGAGTTGGAACAACGCGGACTAAGTACTACAGGCAATACATCCGAGCTACAATCACGATTACGGGAGGTTATGGGAGAGGAAGGAATCAACGTTGATGATTATGTTTTCCATCTTGTTGAAGAGGCTTCGGCGAAAATTGAAGATTCCAGTGGCAAGTGTGGACACAAACGCGTTGTTGGCTGTATTAACTCAGATGTCGTCAAGCATTTCAACACAGCTGGAAGAACAGAAAACACACATGGCATCTTAGCTTGGAGAACAGGATACACGTTTTACATCTCGAATGTCATCTCAGCTGGAGGAACAGACGACACACATGACATCACAAATTTCAGCTCAACTAGATGAAACGAAGGCATACATGAGATCTCAAATGGAAGAACAGAATTCATATATCTCATCGCAGTTGGAAGAGCAGGAAGCAAAGGTGTCATCGAAACTAGAAGTGCAAGATGCAAAGATAACACAAGTGCAAGAGGTATTCAGAGAACGGCAGGACAAGATTGAGGCCGAAGTAGATGCTTTGAAGGCCCGTATCTAGGAGGTGCAACTGAACCGTCGAGCTGCCTCAGCAAATACTCCAAAGGTAAAATCACCTTCCTTTGGTTCTGTTCCATTCCAAGTATTTAAACTACAGTTTGAGAAGACGGCAGCGGTGAACAATTGGGGATCTGAAGATAAAGTTGCAGCACTATTCGTGGCATTGAAGGGACCTGCAGCAGAAATCTTACAGACTATTCCCGAGCCCAAAAGGAACAGTTATGATGCATTGATGGGTGCGGTTGAGAGACGCTATGGTAGTGAACATCAAAAGCAGATATACCAAATAGAGCTACAGAATCGCTCCCAGAAACCGAATGAGGCTTTGCAGGAATTTGCATCAAAATCGGCAAATGCGGACGCACCCCTGGAGTACACTGAGAGGGTAAAAATCCAAAGTTTTATAAATGGAAGACGTGATGGGGAGACGAAGCGGCCCACATATGCAAACCCCAAAAGGACATTCGCTAAAACGGTATCGCAGGAAACAGCCTTCCTTATGAGTAAACCTGCAACGACTAGTGAGACAATTAAGAACACTAACTGTTCCGTACTATCTATTATTCTACTTCTCTAGCTCTTATCTTACTCTTTTTCTCTAACTCTACTTCTCTCAACTCCTATATAACTTCCTAATTCATCAATTAAATTATAATCTTGTATACTGCTTTTTTATACCAACAATTTTTTGTTGATTACTATTATTTAAGTTTTTTTATTACCCCTATTATTAAATTTGAATTATTATAATCTTTTAACGTCATCTAGTCCTGACTAGCACTATAAAATAATTTTGTTAAATTGTTGTGCTAGGAAATTCAATAAATAAACATAAACAAGGCCCATCGCGTAGAAGTGGAAACTCCGGCTTGGGTAGAAAACATTTTGGAAGCGTAGACCGGAGTACATAAAAATTCCGGTGTCATCAAATGCTTTTAGCGTGGGAAAGCTGGTCATATTGCGCGTTATTGCTGCACTGACTCCAGGAACCCCAGAAATTCAGGTGGATGTATACGCAAAGCTAGAGAAGATGAGCAAGATGTATGCCCCATAATCTACGAGTATGTGTCACAACTCGGACGGAAAGCGAGTAATGCTACTGTCGAAGGGTACGTGGCAGCGAAAAAGCGATTGCGGAGAGACTCGGTCAGCGGAAAGGTGAATCCATTGCGGAAAGCTAAGTTGTGGACAGTAACTGGTGACAGCAAGCAAGTCCTGGGAGAAGTGACATGCAAGGTTGTGATTGAGAATGTGGCTACATATCACAACTTCTTGGTAGCGAATATTGTCGACGAAGTCATCGTTGGCATCGACTTCTTAGCTGAGAGAGACATTCAAATCAACTTACAACGGCTAAGACGTACCCCTGATCTTTGGACACAATAGTGGCTATAGCGCCAAGGGAGTGATCTTTGAGACAGAGGTAGTTCCTCGACCATTGGCTTTCATGAACAGTTGCCTCCTGAAGAAGATTCGCCAAGGCCAGGAGGAAGATCCAGATTTGGCACTTGTGTTGAAAGGACTGAAGGAGAATAAACAGTCAAGAAGAAAAGAGTCGCATTGCAAAAGCATACTGGGGACAATGGAGTAGTTTGAAGCTAATATCGGGTTGTTTGCATCGGGTATGGGAAAATGAAGATGACCATAATCATCGAGCCCTTATTGTTGTTCCCCAAGCAAGAATTCCAGATGTTATCAAAGCGTCGCATAGTTGCCCAGATGGAAGGCACATGGGAATAAAGAAAGCGCTGCAGGAGATAAAGCGACGGTTCTATTGGATTGGCTGCAGACAATCTGTAAGGGAATGCAGACAATCTGTGCGCAAAGTGTGCTGAGGATAAAAGACCAACATCTGGTGGTCATGTTCCGAGGAAGCAACGCAACTTAGTGGATAAAGTGAAACAGTGCACTGGCCATGAGAGAACGGAAACGAATCCAAAGAAATGAGTTGCAGGAAAGTTTGCCGGGTACCACTAAGAAAGAAAGTGAAGGCACAAATCCATGAGGGATTAGGGACGGACAAAATGGTTGTAATATGTGACAATGTAATGCTTTGTGAGAATCTCTGCAGAAGAGGATTGATGTCGGAGTTTCAATCCCAGAAGGAAATGAGGTTTAATAAAGTGGTGGCAGCCATTGAGTGTTTAGCAGCGTTTGGTTCGGGAAATGTGTCTGATCGGGACGATCAGACTTAGGTGGAGGGCAGTGTGGCGAATATTCTCAAGCGTGCACCATCCCTAACTCAATAACACTCCCACCACAGTTAAACACAACAGATATAACGATGGCTACGCTTATGCATGCAAGCATGTACCAAGCAAGAGGAAGAGAGATCGAGCGAGTGCTTGCTAATACGATGCAAAGAGGAGATGCCAATAAATAACACCGACCCTTCGAGAACAGTGAACAACCAAGAAAGCTCTAACCCAAATAAATTTGCTTGCGTGAGTAGCTCTCATATACACAACCGACATGCCAGCTGAGCGTAAATGTCAAATCAATAAGTCACGCAAAACAAAGATTGGAAATTGAATTAGGGTTTTACGCTGTGCGGTTAGTTTAGGTTGCTCTTATACAATTTGTATGTGCATGAGAAATTTTTGACAGAAAATACCCGGAGTGAGCTTATATTAGGTTGGGATGTAAGGCAGTGACCAAGCAAGGCAGGGAGCAGTTTATTTTCCAGCGTTGAACAGTGAACTACTGGGAAGTTACCAAACTCTTAAATTTGTTTTGCGTTTATTACTAGTAAACAAAACTAGCTATCAGTTACAATATTTTATTTATTTATTTATTTATTACGACTCTTAGAGCCTAGTTCAACACAAAAAGATATTAAAATATATATATACATATATAAATTATTGCAATAGGTAACAATTACACACTATTTAAAAATCAACAAACATAAAAATAAAATTTTTACATAAAATTTTTATATTAAGATAATTTAAATTGAATATATTATTTTTAATTGATGTGAATTGAATCATGCACAAATCCACTCTAATCATATCATCTATCTTATATTCATAGATTTCGCGTAATCATACAGCCTCTTTTGAAATAAGTTATTATCACAATTTTTTATACTGTCTGGCAGTTCATTGAAACATTTTAGCCCTTTATAAAAAAGGCTATTTTTTTCAGACTCAGTTTTATAGTTCGGTAATTTAAAAGCATCTCTCTGTCTTGTATTCCTATCATGAACCTCGTAGTTAAATTTAATACTGGTTCTTAGATAATCTGGCAAATCTCCGTTTTTTATTTTGTAAATAAATTTCATAGTGTATTAGTATATTTGTTGTTTTACACTCATAAAATTTAAATTAAGGAGCATATCTTTTATGGGGGTATCATAACGCTTGCATAGAATAAAACGCGTGTGTGCTTGACTTTATAGTTATCGAACCCAGGATTAATAATCGAATCGAATAATCGAAGGATTAATAATCGAAATTCCACTATCGCCATCGGGCATGTCAACACAAAGTCTCTCATTGACATTTTTTGACAGTTCCGTTTCTGGTGTTGGCGAAAAAGGACGTGAAAGGTTTAAAGGTCCAACCAATTAATAATCGATTCGAATAATCGAAGGATTAATAATCGAAATTCCACTATCGCCATCGGGCATGTCAACACAAAGTCTCTCATTGACATTTTTTGACAGTTCCGTTTCTGGTGTTGGCGAAAAAGGACGTGAAAGGTTTAAAGGTCCAACCAATCGAGTTGATTTGATTTTCTGTTTTTCCGACAGGGTGGATATTAGATGTATATTGAAACGATTTTTCGTCATCCTCCCCCACTAACAGCGCTACCAAAAATACATAAGCCCGATACGCCAATGCGGCATATAATTAATTTCAAGTCAGCGCCGGGTTATAAACTGTCAAAACATGTTAAGACTATACTGAATGACAAACTTGAACTAGACCATGAAAATACAATAAGGAATACAACTAAACTAATAGAAAGACTTTAAATCGTTAAACTCGCAGAGAACAGCACAATCGTATCCTTTGACATAAAGGACTTGTACCCTTCTATACCGCTTCCAGAGACATTGGACATAATAAACATAACAAAGGATACGGTCAGAACAGCACAAATTACAAATACACTAAGAATAACTCTACAGCAAAATTACTTCAAGTTCAACAATGAAATATATAGAAAAACGGACTGGGAATGGGTAACCCGACATTCTCATAGAGGCATTCATGCAGAATTTGGAAATAAAATATATGCAAGAACTCAAAACCAAGCTGGGAGTGACACTTTACGCAAGGTACGTCGACGACATCATCTGCGCATTGAATACCAACAATGAAGAATTCGAATACTAGACTTCATAAACAAGCAGCATGAGAACATAAAATTAACTATGGAAACTGAGAAAGATGGAGAACTGAACTACCTAGACCTAACGATAAGAATTGACAAACTCACAAACAAGTTTAACTACGACATCTATAGAAAACCAACCACCACGGACACCATAATTCATTCTACATCAAACCATCCACAGCAGCACAAGAATGCAGCATTAAGACACCTAGTAGACAGACTCCAAAGCACGCCTCTCACTCAGAAGTACAAGAAAGAGCTCACCATACACAGCATAGCTACGAGCAACAGATACGAAAAGGCCCTAGTGGATAAACTCCGAAGGAACCATGGGGCGCTGAAAAGTGAAAACGCAGAGGAAAAATCCAAAATTTGGACGACGATCGCATACGCTGGAAACACGACGTACAATTTAGCAAACTTTTTCAAGAAACACATCAAGACAGCCTTCAGAACATCTAACAACTTAGGACAAAAACTAAGGACCAACACTAACTCAGAGGAGCCGTTTAGCGAACATGGGGTATACAAGTTTACCTGCGAATGCCAGCACAGCTACATAGGACAAACAGGACGGAAAATAAGTACACGATCTTGGGAGCACATCAGGGACTACAAGAAGAAAGCACGGAAACCCACCATCACACCAGAATCGAACTTCGCTAATCACATGTTCGAAAACAAATGCACCCCAGCAAACATCAAAAACACAGCTAGAACACTTCACGTACAAAGAAAAGGTCGACGCTTAAATGTGCTTGAAAACATGGAAATATACAAACTAAAGACGTTTGACGGGAGAATAATAAACGAACAAACAAGCACCAATTCTGATGCAATATTTGAACCGCTAAAACTAATTTACAAAAAACAAAACAACGCAGCGGGTACAATAACCAAACGAGTAACAATAACAGAGCGAACACAGAAAACAAACCAAAAAATTAAAATCACCGACTTCTACCTAAGTAACGATCAACAAAAACAACCTTCAATACAGACTATTCAAACACACGATTAACATTACCAGTAGGTCGATTCTGTAACTATTTTAACGCCAGGTGTTAGCGTTAACTTCGCTTAACACCATTTTTAACGCTTTTCCCTATTCACTAACTTTTAATAGTGTTACCTAACACTTTTCGTGTGGTTAGCTGTCGCGCATTATTTTCGAGGTGTTAACAATAGCGTTTATACATTTGCAAGTGTTTTAGCGTTTGGAAAAGGTAAAAAAATTAGTTTTGAGTTTGTTGCATGTAATTTATTGCAAAATACTGCGAAAAGAGAAGTATTGCCATATTTTATCACTATTAAGAGTCAGCTGTTTAGCGGCGTTAAAGGAGAGTTACAGAATCGCACTTTCGTTAAGAACAAACGACGAAATTTGGCGATAAGCTTAGCGCTCGGCGAGTGGTTAAAATTTACGGGCTACTGGGCCTTTACTCTGTGGTTCTATTCGAAAGGCTATTCTACTCGAAAGCAAAAACCGATTCTAATACACATAGGCACTCTGTAGTTCGTTAGAAATAACTTTAGAAAATATTCCATAATAGTAGGCATCACTGTTTCACAAATTTCAAGCGCAAAGCAAAATACAAAAACACTTTGCATGAATCTCAAGTACAGTATTAGACAACGCAGTTTAACATGTCGCAGTCATCGCAGTATCAGCTGTTCGTCCACAGCTGTGCCGACCAATAGCGCGATTCACTAACTTTTTTAACCACATTTGCTGACGGTGACTAAGTTAACACATAATTTTAACAGCTTTGCTATTCACTAACTTTTGTCACATTTTTTGTCACTGAATGCGATAAAACATAATCAGCTGTTATTGTTGTCGAATTGACAAGTGATAACTTATCGCGGTATCCGTTGGTGTGGCTAATTTATTATTAAAACTGGTGATCCTTAATATTAAAGAATTTTAACCCAAAAAAAGTAAAATAAAGATGGCATTTGAGTTCCTTGCATGTAACTTGTCCCAAAATACCGTTGAAAATTATTCAAGAGTAGATCGGCGTTTGCTCAGGGAAGTGGACAATCCCTTTGAGCTTGCGCCATGCGAGTTCCGGAAATTGTACCGGGTGAGTCCCGAAATCGCGACAGGCATTGCAGAACGGTTAGATGATTGTCTAACAGGTCAGAGGATTACAGCAATTTCGGCAGAAAAACAGGTATTACTTATTATTGCTTACAGAAATTATGAATATTCCTCAAATATATTTTGCCTTTGAAGGTGCTGTGTACATTGCGTTTTTATGCCACAGGATGCTACCAAAGGCCTGTAGGGGAACAGTGGGGCATATCAATGAGCCAATCCACAATAAGCCGGTGCATCCATCGAGTAACCGATGCCATAAACACCAGAATGTTTTTTGAGGAAATTAAATTTCCTATCACGCCGGTGGAACGTCAAGCTTCCAAAGAAATTTTTTGTTCGGCGCCTGCACCATGGGCGGTACGATAGGGGCCATTGATTGCACGCACATATCCATTTTGGCTCCGAAAGTGCACGAGGAAGCATATGTAAACCATCATGGATAAATGTTCAAATGGTAACTTTATCCAAATAAAAATCTAGTATATATATGTATACATGAATCTAAATTTGTTTGTAGATATGTGACCCAAATCTTAAAATATTAAATATTAATGCAAAGTTTCCTGGAGCACGTCATGACGCCTACATTTGGAGTTCCTGTGCAGTGCGGCGAGTCATGCAGAGAGCCCATGCAAATGGATACCGGAATATTTTTCTGACAGGTCTTTCTATTAAAGTTACTTTGAAATGTATTTTATTTTATAAGACAAAACTTGCAGGAGATTCTGGATACCCTTTAGAGCCATGGCTTATGACGCCATTACCGAGTCAACCTGAAGGTTCTCCAAAATTTAAATATAATGAGAAGCTATGCAAAGCCAGGAATCTTATCGAAAGGTTATTTGGGGTCCTGAAAGGAACTTGGCGTTGTTTGTCACAGCAAAGGGTTCCTTTGTATGAGCCCGGTTTCATTATTATGCGTGTGCAACCTTGCATAATATTCGTTTGGCCGACCAGGCAAATGAGGTGGATACCATCAACGCAGTCTTGGACACACGGACGGATGATACCTCTGATAACTCAAGTTCAGTATCTTCAGCTGGAAAACGTGTCCAAGACAGATTGATTAGCACTTTTTTCTCGTAAATACATACACAGGTGGCTAAGCGATTCAAGACTAGAAGTTTCAATGGATCTAATAATAAATAAAAACACAAAATTTACAAAAAATTCAAGTTTAATTTAATCATATATTTAAATTTTAGTGAATTAGATATTATCTCTGAGTTAAGTACTAAGAAAAGAAAAGAAAGAACTAAGAAATCCATTAAATAAAGTCCACACTAAGACTAGAAAACTAACGCTTCTTAAATAAATTGAACCAAAACGTAACATAAAAAGTAATTTAACAAAAACTAAATACATACACTAAACAAAAATGAAAATAGTATGTACGATTAAATTTAAGTTTTGCATGGTGCCACAAAAGCATTCGTACGGTCAAGTTCCTTCACAAGTCATATTATTTGAGCACACTTTGTGTAGCTCTACAAAGTTCGCCAAATTTTTCTTACTTATATATATCATAAAATAAAATAAAACACATACTTAAATAAAATATAATAAATACTTAAATGAATTATAATAAATACTTAAATAAAATGTAATACATATTTAAATAGAATAAAATACATACTTAAATAAAATAAAATACATTCTTCAATAAAATAAAATATTTAACACTATATATATATAAGACAATATTTATCATATATGTAAGTGCAAAGTACATAATGACTTGTAAAGAAACTTGACAGTACGAATGCTTTTGTGGCACAATGCAAAACTTAAACTTAATCGCACTATTTTCGTCTTTGAAACTATTCATTTCGGATAGCCCGGGCCAACTGAATCAGTCCGTCGGCGCAGGCTTTCAAGCCTTTTTCCACCACACTTCCCAAGTGCAGTATGGCATCTGTCTGCTTGGACTGGTTTTCGGCTTGGATCTATTTATAGAGGGGGAAAATATTAAATAAAATGGTGATTTGTTTTGTAATAATTTTTTACCCTCATGGTTTCTGCCTGCTTGTCAGCGACCTCATAAATTTTTGGCGATCATCGTCGTAGCTTTCTGTCGTACGGTTCCTCTTCGAGCCCCTGCGAGGTGTTGCTGTTGTTGCCCTAGCTGTAGCTGCTCTAGGTGTTGCTGCTACTGATGGAGGTGTCAGCGGGATAACAATAGTCCCGTCGGACTGGGACCAAAGGATTTCATCATCCTCTTCTACCATCAATTGGAATTCCTAATAATTTACAAGTTAATAGAACCATAAGGATAAAATAATGCATATGACCCAATAACTATAATAGTTTCAACTCACCTCTTCTCTTGGGATGCTGTCGTAATAAGTATCTGCACCCTCAACGTACGTGTCCCCAATTAAATCCAGTATCCGCATCTCCATATCCGTCAACGGGGGCAGAGAAATGGACCTATTTCCAGTTAGGGCCCTCTGGTTATTGAGGTCCCGAACATGGTTACTTGTACGCCGTTTCAAATCACGCCATACCTAGTTACATATCGGTAAAATATGTAATAAAATCAAAGGTAATTGCTTCCTTTAGAAGACAATCGCTAAAACACGTCCAAAAATAGCCGCAGAGGTATCAAAAGAGGTGTTTGGACCTAAGTATCAATAATACGAAAGCGGATTTTAATTTTTTTGGGTCTGTCAAGGGATATTTGCAATTGAAGTTCAAAATTTTCGGTCATTTTCATACGGCTGTTGCAGACACAGATAAAGAGTGCTCTGCGCAGAAATACTGGCGATCGCGTAACCGGTGTTGTAGCAGCTAAGGGTTATTTTTTTGAAGCGCGGCCGAAGGCCGCCTACGCATAAAAGTGTTGTGCGTATAAATACCATGGATGCCTGCCCCCTTTTGAGATCGGAGCTGGGTAATTTTTTTTTGTTTTTTGACAATAACTTTTCACTGAAACAAAATATTACCGCTTTCGGATTATTGATACCGAGGTCAAAACGCATCTTTTGATACCTCTCCCAATATTTTTTGACGTGTTTTAGCAGTTGTCTCCTAAACGAAACAGTTACCAAATAAAAATGCGTGCTTTTAAAGGGTAGTTCTATACGACCGTATGCGCTTTAAAAAAATAACCCTTAGCCGGTCCAACGCCGGCTACGCAATCCCCAGTATTTCTGCAAAAAAACTCACTTCTTCACCTTTCGGAACGCCCAATATGTGAGATTACAACAACCACATGAAAAGGGCAGAAAATGTTCAACTTTGACTGCAGCTTCCTCTTCACAGAAATATAAAACCGATAGTTTTGAACGTGTTTTAGCAGTTACGTAAGGTCGTATAGAATTACTATTAATTATTCCTTACAGTATTCCATTACTCGACGGTCTTTGATGCTCCTCCAACTGTGTTGAGCTTCTCCGCCATTTCCATCCACTTTTTCTGGTATTCCAACTTTCCATGGAGCCGTTGGAATTTGCCAGATGCTAGGCCCTCTGTTTCCGAAAGGATGTCCACCATCACCCTGAGCTGCTCGGCTGATGCCCGACTCCTTTTCCCCACAATTTTGCTGCTGGATGCCATTTATTTAATATTAAAATATCTCACTTCTAATGTAGCACGTATGGTTTCTGATTTTTTGTTTTTGATGATTTGTTTTTGTTCAATTCCTCTTTGTGCTTTTCACATATTTTGACATTTCAGTACTAGAGATGCCATATTTTCATACTATGTATAAATACTTAACCAACGTTGCTAAAACGAAGTTAGCGAATCGCATATATGATAAAGCAACCCATTTGTGATAAGGTTAAAAATGTCGTTTGTGGAAACCATAAAAGTTAGTGAATCGCGCTACATGTAAAGAGCTTGTCCTTCAGAGGTCATTAAACGCAGAGTCGTACTCATTGGCAGCAGACAAAAAGTATGCGATGCTATAGAAACATATACAATAAATAAATAAATAAGAGAAATTAGTTGCAGGAAATTATTGTTTAAAGCGCATAATTTCAAGTGGAACTATTTTTGCAGTATTTTTACTTATTTATGTACCAGTTTTTGATATCTTTGGAATCTTTATAAAAATTTCTGTGCTACCTATAAAAAACGACCATGTAGTTGATGTTGCCATGGCAATTCGCTTGTTCTTCTTTGTTTACAATAAAATGGCACGTGCTAATTTGATAATTATCTTCAAATATTTCAACTTAAGAAGAATTTTTCTTATGTATACTGTATCCTAATAAAGTTCCCTACCATTTAAAGTGTGTCTCCTAAAATGCGCTGGCTCATTTCTTGTTTTTCTTTTGTGTGTGCATGGTGTGTGCCAAGCGTACTTATAAGGGTGCGCTTATGTGAACTTGCACGTCGCTTGAGCGCTGTAATTATCGTAGCTTTGCCTTATTTTTTAGAAAAGATTATAAAAGTTATGTTTTAATTGATATTAGAGAAAAATTAAAACGATTTGCACGCGATGACTGGGGTTTCATGTTAGGAAGTCACCCGCTTCTCATCAGAGCCCTTTTAGACACTTTGCTAACCATTGCTTTCCCACACCACCCAGGAGGGTGCAATGTAGGCCCGTTATCTAAATTTTATTGGGTGTGGGGTTCCCCTGTAGGCCTATTATCCATATACATAACTGATGCAATATTTACAAATAAAATTAATAAATTCAACTTTTTATAAAAAAAAAAGAAAAATTACTAAACAAAACTACTTTAAAGATAATAGTTGGGTCGGCTTCACAAGTTCGCAGCTACTGAACTCTTTTCCATGGTAAAGAATCCTTTTTCAGTAATATTACATAAGAAAAGTTATTGCAAATAATCCAGATATTTTCTAATTAGTTAATGATATAATTAGATGGAAATAACTTTATTAACAACGAAAACAACGGTAATTCTGGTAAAACACTTCCAAAAATATCGGGAATGGTATCAATAATCCGAAAGCGGAAAATATTTTATTTCAGTGAAAAGTTATTGGCAAAACCCAATAAATGGCCTAGGTCCGATCCCAAACGGGTGGCCTGATCGATGGTATTTATATGCAGAACACCTTTCTGCGTAGGCGGCCTTGGGCCGCGCTTCAAAAAAATAACCCTTAGCCCGTCCATCACCGGCTACGCGATCCTCAGTATTTCTTGACACACATGAAAATGACTGAAAATGTTCAACTTTTATTGCAAATATCTCTTGATAGAAATATATTATCGAGTTTCCGCTTTCGGATTATTATTGATTCCGAGGTCAAAGCGCGTCTTCTGATAATTATGGTCGTATAGAATTACCATTTATTTTTATTCAGTTAGGGCTTATTATTAGTTATTTTCCAAATTTATAAACACGTTTTCATACTAAATTCAGTGAAAGAAATTAACTAACACAGCAGCCCAGCTGTAAAATTCAGTCCATTTTTGCACTAAGCCTTTGCATCCCTTCATTGTTAGCTGACCAGCAACCCAGCCACGAGTGAGTGTCAAACGCTTGTTTGACATGTGAGTGAGTGTCAAACGCCTATGAGCTAGAGAGAGAAGGAAGAGAAAGGGATGCCGACATAACTTACTTGTAGAGTTGTACAATGGTCGCAGTAGGGCAGATGATAAGAATCTCAACTACCACGCGTGCGGTTGCAGGTTCGAACGTAAGAGCTTGCACAAGTAATTTTAACTCTTTTATTTTATTTTTATTAAATAAAATTTTATTTTTAAATATGTAAATACTTCTAATCTGTAAAAATTTAGTTTTCTTGAATTTTTCCAATTTTTTACATAGAATTCTTCAATTATTTTCTGTCAACAGGGATTGCTTAACTCTTTCTGCGATAAAAATGATTTCTTAATAAAAAAAATTATAAATGTTTTATTATAATTATAATAAATAATTTGTGGATTTCCGTTTACTAAATTGTTGTAGAATAGGATTTTCTTTCGACCATATTGGCATATGCTTTCGAAATAGTGAATACCAAATTTTCTACAATCGAAAGGGGATAGATCAAATCCGAAGAGAACAGAATGGAACTCGAACAACGAATGCGTTCTACTCCAAAATTTCTTACAGAGTTCGAATCATTCAAAAGCGAACAAATTTTGTTTCGAATGACGCTAATTAACGAGCGTCAAAACAACCCTTATTGCAGGTACCCGTTTGGAAACCAAATACGCGCATATTAACAGTACCTGGCACAGCATCCAGACTATAAATACATAACAACGGATAGACACATATCAGAACGAAAACATACACTGAAGATGGCGGATCGCCAAAAACGGGTTGTAACAAAACAAATACGTCCAACCAATCTTTATAAATAAACTTGGTGTTGGTTGGACCGGACTTGGTCAGCTCTTGCACGCCTTTTTCGTCAACTTGGGAAGTTCCATGCTTACTTGAGCTAGCTTCCCACAAAGGAACCACGAGAATAGAAACAATTACCATTAATCTGAAAACAAAAAACTTGTGTTTGTGAAAAAAAAACCCGGAATGTTGAAAATATGTGAATATCGAATAACGGAACGATAAGTGTGATGTGAATTGACTAAGAGATAGACCATGTGTTTTTATGCCTGGCAATGTCGTATGTGATCTGTGACCAGAGCCATAAGCATTACAAAAAAAAATAATGTGGCGATTACTCTCAAACATGTACCATTCCTAATTCAATAACACTCCCAACCGAGATAACGATGGCTACGCTTATGCATGCAAGCGTGTAACTAGGAAGAGGAAGAGAGATGGCTCGAGTGTTTGCGAATACGATGCAAAGAGGCGATGCCAATAAATAACACCGACCCTTCCAGAACACGAAAAGCGAACAACCAAGAAAGTTCTCGGTGCGTAGGCAAGCACCCTGACGGACTGTATAAGGCAGTGACCAAGCAAGATCATTCTATTTTAAAGCGTTGAACAGTCAACTACTGTGAAGCTACCAAACTCTTAAATTTGTATTGCGTTTATTACTAGTAAATAAAACTAGCTATTAGTTACAATATCTGTGCGTGTGTTTATTTGACTTTATAGTGATCAAACCCAGGATCGATAATCAAGGAATTATCGAATTCGTCACAATTGGTGTCAGAAGCGGTATTGTTAAATAAATAGCAGTGATTTAAAGGATAACAAGGACATGGCGAAGCTGAATGAATTCAAGATTCAGCAACTCAAAAAATGAGTTGGAACAACGTGGACTAAACGCTACAGGCAATAAATCAGAGTTACAGTCACGCTTGCGAGAAGCTAGGAAAGCAGAAGGAATCAACGTTGATGATCATGTTTTTCATCTTGTGGAGGAAGCATCGACAAAAATGGAAGAAAAAAAGGAGTCTCCGAATCCAGGAGCAAACGTGGACACAAACATTATATTGGCTGTATTAACGCAGATGTCGACTAAAATGGAAGAACAAGAGACGCGTATTACATCTCGAATGGCATCTCAGCTGGAAGAACAGAAGGCACACATGGCATCTCAGCTTGAAGAACAGGATACACGTATTACATCTCGAATGGCATCTCAGCTCGAGGAACAGACATGACATCCCAGATTTCAGCTCAACTAGATGGACATGCAAAGGACTTGTACCCTTCTATACCGCTTCCAGAGACATTGGACATAATAAACAAAACAAAGGATACGGTCAGAACAGGACAAATTACAAATACACTAAGAATAACTCTACAGCAAAATTACTTCAAGTTCAACAATAAAATATATAGACAAACGGACTGGGAATGGGTAACCCGACATTCTCATAGAGGCATTCATGCATAACTTGGAAATAAAATATATGCAAGAACTCAAAACCAAGCTGGGAGTGACACTTTACGCAAGGTACGTCGACGACATCATCTGCGCATTGAATACCAACAATGAAGAATTCGAATAGTAGACTTCATAAAAAAGCAGTATGAGAACGTAAAATTCACTTTGGAAACTGGGAAAGATGGAGAACTGAACTACCTAGACCTAACGATAAGAATTGACAAACTCACAAACAAGTTTAACTACGACATCTATAGAAAACCAACCACCACGGACACCATAATTCATTCTACATCAAACCATCTACAACAGCACAAGAATGCAGCATTAAGACACCTAGTAGACAGACTCCAAAGAACGCCTCTCACTCAGAAGTACAAGAAAGAGCTCACGATACACAGCATAGCTACGAGCAACAGATACGAAAAGGCCCTAGTGGATAAACTCCGAAGGAACCATGGGGCGCAGGAAAGTGAAAACGCAGAGGAAAAATCCAAAATTTGGACGACGATCGCATACGCTGGAAACACGACGTACAATTTAGCAAACTTTTTCAAGAAACACATCAAGACAGCCTTCAGAACATCTAACAACTTAGGACAAAAACTAAGAACCAACACTAACTCAGAGGAGCCGTTTAGCGAACATGGGGTATACAAGTTTACCTGCGAATGCCAGCACAGCTACATAGGACAAACAGGACGGAAAATAAGTACACGATCTTGGGAGCACATCAGGGACTACAAGAAGAAAGCACGGAAACCCACCATCACACCAGAATCGAACTTCGCTAATCACATGTTCGAAAACAAATGCACCCCAGCAAACATCAAAAACACAGCCAGAACACTTCACGTACAAAGAAAAGGTCGACGCTTAAATGTGCTTGAAAACATGGAAATATACAAATAAAGACGTTTGACGGGAGAATAATAAACGAACAAACAAGCACCAATTCTGATGCAATATTTGAACCGCTAAAACTAATTTACAAACAACAAAACAACGCAGCAGGTACAATAACCAAACGAGTAACAATAACAGAGCGAACACAGAAAACAAACCAAAAAATTAAAATCACCGACTTCTACCTAAGTAACGATCAACAAAAACAACCTTCAATACAGACTATTCAAACACACGATTAACATTACCAGTAGGTCGATTCTGTAACTATTTTAACGCCAGGTGTTAGCGTTAACTTCGCTTAACACCATTTTTAACGCTTTTCCCTATTCACTAACTTTTAATAGTGTTAGCTAACACTTTTCGTGTGGTTAGCTGTCGCGCATTATTTTCGAGGTGTTAACAATAGCGTTTATATATTTGCAAGTGTTTTAGCGTTTGGAAAAAGTAAAAAAATTAGTTTTGAGTTTTTTGCATGTAATATGTTGCAAAATACGGCGAAAAGAGAAGTATTGCCATATTTTATCACTATTAAGAGTCAGCTGTTTAGCGGCGTTAAAGGAGAGTTACAGAATCGCACTTTCGTTAAGAACAAACGCCGAAATTTGGCGATAAGCTTAGCGCTCGGCGAGTGGTTAAAAGTTACGGGCTACTGGGCCTTTACTCTGTAGTTCTATTCGAAAGGCTGATCTACTCGAAAGCAAAAAGCGATTCTAATACACATAGGCACTCTGTAGTTCGTTAGAAATAACTTTAGAAAATATTCCATAATAGTAGGCATCACTGTTTCAGCCACATATGCAAATCTCAAGAGATCATTCGCTGAGACGGTATCACATGCTCTAACGCAGGTAACAGCCTCACTATTAAGTAAGCCGGCGTACAAAACTCACCGCGTGGAGGTAGAACGGCCAGACTGGGTAGACACAATTCTGGGAGCGTTGAACGGAGTACAGAAAAATAGTAATGGTGCCAGTAAATGCTTTAAGTGCGAAAAGCCAGGTCACATAGCACGTTATTGCGGCACTGGCTCCAGTAACCCCAGCAATTCAGATGGACGAAAACGCAAAGCTGAAGGAGATGAGCAAACCTCTCAACCAAATCCGTCGTTAAACTAACTCGAGCCTGCCGAAAGGGGCGTGGACTGGCTTCCGCAACTGAATGCCCTATAATCTCTGTCTCACATATCGGAAGGAAAGCTAGTAATGTTACTGTTGTTGCATATGTGGATGGAAAGGAGCACTTACTAACGGTGGATACAGGCGCATCACATTCCATAATTCGATCTGATTTAGTCAACAAGGAGGTGAGACCATTACATGGAGCAAAGTTACGTACGGCCACTGGTGAGGACACCCATGTCCTAGGAGAAGTAACATGTGAAATCGCAATTGGGAACGTGGCTGTTCTACACAATTTTATAGTAGCAGATATTGTTGACGAAATCATAGTTGGTGTGGACTTCTTAAGCGAGCAAGGCATCAAGATCGTCATGCAAAACAGGATTATGAATTACCAGAACATGGATGTGCCATTAAATTTTGGTTACGAAAACAAATACGTTAGTAAGCGAGTGCTTGTGGAGGAGAGCCAACAAATTCCAAATCGCCGATTAAACTTTCCAAAGGAGCAATATTGGGACAATGCCAAGAGGTCGAGGTAGTTATCAATTGTGAACAGCTTCAGGAAAATGATTCTACCATCTAGATTAATCTTTCAGATGATATCACGTCGTGGACGGCAGGCCTCGAAAAAGATCATTAGAAAAAGGCAAAAGGAACTTCTATCAAAGTGTTTTATGTTGTTTTGTTTCCGACAGGAAAGCATATTTGACAAGGATGGTTCTAAACCAGGTCGGACCAAAGTTGTGAAGCATCAAATTGATACTGGTGATGCAAGGCCAATCCGCCAAGCTCCTCGTAGTATTCTATTGGCCAAACGCCAAGTAGTAAGAGAAATTATACAGGAAATGAGTGACAGCGGCGTGATCGAACCATCAGCTAATCCATGGAGCTCACCGGTAGTACTAGTGAAAAAGAAAGATGGAAAAATGAGGTTCTGTGTGGATTACCGAAAATGGAACGACGTAACGAAGAAGGACAGTTATCCATTGCCAAGAATCGACGATACTCTGGACTCGTTATCTGGCACGAAATGGTTTTCCACACTGGACTTGAAAAGCGGCTACTGGCAAGTGGAAGTAAAGGATGAAGATAAAGAAAAGTAGGCCTTCAGCGTTGGAGAAGGGCTTTGGCAATTTACGGTAATGCCCTTCGGGCTATGCAATGCTCCAGCTACTTTAGAGAGACACATGGACCAGATACTAAAAGGATTGCACTGGCAAACATGTTTGGTGTACCTCGACGACATCATCGTGCTGGGAAAAAGCTTTGAGGAACACCTAAAGAATTTGGAGGAAGTTTTCCAAAAAATAGTTGGTGCTGGTCTGAAACTACGTCGCAAGAAGTGTTCCTTGTTTAAAAAGCAAGTAAGTTATTTGGGTCACAAGGTAACTATGAAGGGAATCTGCACTGCTAAGGAAAAGATCGAAGCCGTAAAGGATTGGCCAAGACCGAGAAATTTGCATGAGTTACGGAGTTTCCTTGGGCTGTGCACGTATTATCGCCGATTTGTACCGAATTTTGCCAGAGTAGCTAGTAGTCTCCATGACCTTACCAGGAAGAATATGACATTTGAATGGAAGAAGGAACAGGAGGTGGCTTTTCAAACATTGAAGGAACAGCTATGCACTGCCCCGATGTTAGCATATCCAATTCCAGGTTCAAAGTTTATTCTGGATGTGTTTTGTCCCAGATTGTTGATGGACAGGAGAAGGTAGTTGCATACTATAGCCGAACAATTGGGAAGCCTGAAAGGAACTATTGTGTAACTCGGAGAGAACTGTTGGCATTGGTAGAGTGCTTTAAGCATTTCCACAAGTATCTCTATGGGCAGCGATTCCACGTCAGGACAGACCACGCAGCGTAGAAATGGCTCTTACAGTTCCGTAATCCGGAAGGTCAATTGGCACGGTGGATAGAGCGACTGCGACTGCTGTTATGACTTTTCCATAGAGCATCGCAAAGGTAGCACCCACGGAAATGCTGATGCAATGTCAAGACCATGTAACTTGGGATGCAAGCATTGTTCGAAAGCTGGGGCCAAGGAAGACATTATAGATGTGCGGCTCATGACTATAACATCTACGCACAAATGGAACATGGATCAATTAAGGAGGTGTCAGCACGAAGATCCAGATCTTACACGTGTGATGCAAGGAACGAAACGAGCGACCATCATCAGGAGGCAGAAACCATAGCAGAAGTGTTTACTAACAATTGGGTAGCTAGGTTTCGAGCACCGATGGGGATACATTCGGACCAAGGCCGAAATTTCGAATCAGCTGTGTTCCAGGAAATGTGCAAGACATTGGGCATTCGGAAAACTCGAACAACTGCACTGCATCCTCAGTCAGATGGCATGGTGGAGCGATTCAATAGAACCTGGGAAGAGCACCTGAGGAAAGTAGTGGATAAGTTCCAGAAGGATTGGGATACTCACATCTCCTTATTCCTAATGGCATATCGCTCTGCAGTACATGAAACAACTGGTCAGACTCCTGCAAAGGTAATTTTCGGGAATGATCTTCGATTGCCAGCTGACTTGAAGTTTGGGATAAACGCTGGTGCAGGAGTAGATGCTCGGAAATCTACTACAGTATTGGAAGAAGAAATGAGAGAAATTCACGACCTTGTGAGACAACGGACTAAGATCATGAGCGATAAGATGAAGGCCAGGTACGACAAAGCAATAAATTCGGAAGGTTTTATAGAAGGAGATTTAGTGCTGCTATACAACCCACAGCGTAAGAAAGGTTTGTCCCCAAAACTACAATGTAACTGGGAAGGCCCATACAAAGTCATAAAACGGATCAACGATGTGGTATATCGCATACAAACTATGGGAGGGCCAAGGAATAAGATGAAGGTGGTCTATTTGGAAAGGCTAGCTGCGTTTCGTTCCGGCAATGTGTCTGATCGGGACGATCAGACTTAGGTGGAGGGCAGTGTGGGTTGTTTTTAACGCTCGTTTATTAGTTGTGGTGTTATATCAGATAATTAGTTTGAGGATGTTAGGTCAGGTAATGTTAAGTGTATACTTAAGGGTGGGTTTTGACGCTCGTTAGTCATGTAGAAGTCATTAGTTGTGGTTTTAGATCAGGTAATTAGTTTGAGGATGTTACGTTATATAATGTTAAGTGTATATTTAAGGGTGGGTTTTGACGCTCGTTAGTCATGTAGCAGTCAGTGATTTTTGTTCTCTGATTTGTTTTGTGTGTGTGCTCGTTTATTGCTACTCGTTTTGTTATTGTACCTGAGGTGTTGTTTGGTCCTCTGTAAATTAGTTTTAGCGGTTCAAATATTGCGTCAGAAATGGTGTTTGTTTGATCGTTAATTACTCTCCCGTCAAATGTCTTAAGTTTATATTTTTCCATGTTTTCTAGCACATTTAAGCGCCGCACAGAAACTCATTTTTCCATCATTCTTTTTCACTAGTACTGCCGGTGAGCTCCATGGGCTAGCTGATGGTTCGATCACGCCACTGTCACTCATTTCCTGTATAATGTTTCTTACCACTTGACGTTTGGCCAATGGAATACTACGAAGAGCTTGGCAAATTGGCCTTGCATCACCAGTATCAATTTGATGCTTCACAATTTTGGTCCGACCTGGTATAGAACCATCCTTGTCAAATATGCTCGAGTACTTTGGTAGAAGTTCCTTTCCTTTTTCTGATGATCTTTTTCGAGGCCTGCCGTCCACGACGTGATATCATCTGAAAGATCAATCTTGCTGGTAGAATCATTTTCCTGAAGCTGTTCACAATTGATAACTACCTCGACCTCTTGGCAGTGCCCCAATATTGCTCCTTTGAAAAGTTTAATCGCCGATTTGAACCCATTAAGTACTCTTACCGGTCTCTTTCACTGACATACTTTTTTTCGTAGCCAAAGTTGAGCGGCACATCCATATTCTTATAGTTCATAATCTTGGTTTTCATGTCAATCTTTATGCCTTGCTCGCTTAAGAAATACACGCCAATTATGATTTCATCTACAATGTTTGCCACTATGAATTTGTGCTGTGCGGTGACGTTCCCAATTGCAATTTCACATGTTACCTCGCCTAGGACTTGGGTGTCTTCACCAGTCGCCGTACGCAACTTTGCTCCATGCAATGTTCTCGCCTCCTTGTTGACTAAATCAGATCGAATGATTGAATGTGATGTGCCCGTATCCACAGTCAGGAAACGCCCCTTCCCGTCCACATATCCTCCAACAGTAAGATTATTGGCTTTCCTTCCGATTTGTGAGACAGAGATTATGGGACCTTCAATTGCGGGAGCCAGTCCACGCCCCTTTCGGCTGGTTCGATTTAGTTTAACCATTGACTTGGTTGGGAGATTTGCTTTTCTCCTTCAGCTTTGCATTTCCGACCACCTGAATTGTTGAGGTTACTGGAGCCAATGCCGCAATACCGTGTTATGTAACCTGTTTTTCCGCACTTGAAGCATTAGATGGCACCATCACATTTCTTCTGAGCTCCATTCAACGCTTCCAAAATTTTGTTTACCTAAGCCGGAGTTTTCACTTCTACACAATGAGCCATGTATGCAGGTTTACTCAAAGCGAAGCTGTTTCCTGCATAAGAGTATGCGATACCGTCTCAGCAAATGACCTCTTTAGATTTGCATATGTGGCTCGCTTCGTCTCCACATTACATATTCCATTTCGCTTTTTACCCTCTCCGTGTACTCTACAGGTGCGTCTGCATTTGCGAAATGGGCCAACCTCTCGATGTCCGATGCAAGTTCCTGTAAAGTCTCATTAGGTTTCTGGAAGCGACTCTGTAGCTCCATTTGGTATATCTGTTTTTGATGCTCCCTACCATAGCGTCTCTTAACTGCACCCATCAATGCTTCATAATGATTTCCGCTGCAGGTATCTACAACCACATGTCCACAGCTGCCGTCTTCTCAAACTGTAGCAAACTGTAGCTTAAATAACTGAACAGGAACAGAACCATCAAAAGATCTCGGTTTTACCTTGGGAATACTCGCTGAACCAGTTGGACGATTCAATTGCAATTCCTGGATATGACCTCTCAAAGCTTCCACCTCAGCCTCATTTTATCTTGAAATTGTGAAATTTTTGCATCATGAGCTTCAAGATTTGACGTAACCCTTTCCTCCTGTGCTTCGAACTGTGAATACATTTGTGCCACCTGCATAGATATACGCTCCTCTTGTGATTCCCATTTTGACGACATTCGCGTCTCCAGTTCTTCCAGCCGAGAAGTAATACGTGCTCTTGTTCTTCCAGTTAAGCTTAAATGTCTGATACCATGTGTGTCTTCTGTTATTCTAGCTGCGATGCCATGCAAGTTTTCTGTTCTTCCAGGTGAGATTTCTTGGAAGTTTTCGGTTCTTCCAGCTTGATGTCATGCAAGTTTTCTGTTCTTTTAATTTGGTTGACATCTACATCTACAGCCAATATCAAGTTTGTGTATACACGAAACACTGGAATCGTAGACTGCTTCTTCTCTTCCATTTTTGTCCATGCTTCCTCCACAAGATGAAAGACATAACTTTAATTCCTCCCGTTTCCATCGCCTATCGCAATCATGACTGTAGCTCTGATTTATTTCCTGTTGTATTTAATCCACGTTGTTCCAGCGCATTTTTTAGCTGCTGGATCTTTAATTCATTTAACTTTGCCATGTCCTCGTTATCCTTGAAAAGTCTCGGTATTTATTTAACAATACTTCTTCTGACACCAATAGTGACGATTTCGATGATTCCTCGATTATTAATCCTGAGTTCGATCACTGTAAAGTCAAATAACCAGACTCACAAGTCCTTTTACAAATAGCTAGTTTTATTTATTAGTAATAAACGCAATATAAATTGAGGAATTTGGTAACTTCACAATAGTTCACTGAACAACACTTGAAAATAAACGAATCAACCTGCCTTGCTTGGTCATTGCTTTATATAGTCCGACAGGGTGCTACCCTACGCACCCAGAACTTTCTTGGTTGTTCGCTCTTCGTGTCTCAAAGGGTCGGTGTTATTTATTGACATCGACCCTTTGCCTTGTATTCGCAAACACTAGCGCTATTTCTCTTCTTCTTGCTTGCTACATGCTTGCATGCATAAGAGTAGCCATTGTTATGTCTGTTGTGTTTAACTAGCGGTGAGATTGTTATTAAGTTAGGGATGGTACGTGCTTGAGAAAGTTCACCACAGTATGTATTGTGGCGATTATTCTCAAGCATGTACCATACCCTAACTCAATAACACTCCCACCACTAGTTAACACAACCGAGATAACGATGGCTACGCTTATGCATGCAAGCGTATAACTAGGAAGAGGAAAAGAGATGGCGCGAGTGTTTGCGAATACAATGCAAAGAGGAGATGCCAATAAATAACACCGACCCTTCCAGAACACGAAAAGCGAACAACCAAGAAAGTTCTCGGTGCGTAGGCAAGCACCCTGTTGGACTATATAAGGCGGTGACCAAGCAAGGCAGGTTGTTCAGTTTATTTTTAAGCGTTCAATAGTGAGCTGCTGCTAAGTTGCCAACCTCTTGAATTTGTATTGCGTTTATTACTAGTAAATAAAACTAGCTATTAGTTACATTATCTGTGCGTGTGTTTATTCGACTTTATAGTGATCAAACCCAGGATTGATAATCAAGGAATCATCGAATTTGTCACAATTGGTGTCAGAAGCGGTATTGTTGAATAAATACCAGTGATTTCAAGGATAACAAGGACATGGCGAAGCTGAATGAATTAAAGATTCAGCAACTCAAAAATGAGTTGGAACAACGCGGACTAAACACTACAGGCAATAAATCAGAGTTACAGTCACGATTGCGAGAGGCTATGGAAGCAGAAGGAATCAACGTTGATGATCATGTTTTTCATCTTGTGGAGGAGGCACTGACAAAAATGGAAGAAAAAAAGGAGTCTCCGAATCCAGTAGCAACCGTGGACACAAACATGATATTGGCCGTATTAACTCAGATGTCGACTAAAATGGAAGAACAGAAAACTTGTATAGTATCTCAGCTGGAAGAACAGAAGGCACACATGGCATCTCAGCTTGAAGAACAGAAGGCACACATGGCATCTCAGCTTGAAGAACAGGATACACGTATTACATCTCGAATGACATCTCAGCTCGAGGAACAGAAGACACATATGACATCCCAGATTTCAGCTCAGCTAGATGAAACGAATGCATACATGAGATCTCAAATGGAAGAACAGAAGGCATATATCTATCTATCGCAGTTGGAAGAACAGGAAGCAAAGGTGTCATCAAAACTAGAAGTGCAAGATGCAAAAATTGCACAATTGCAGGAGAAAATCGATGCTGATGTAGATGCATTGAGAGGTCGTATCCAGGAATTGCAACTAAATCGTCAATCTGCTTTAGGGAATACGCCCAAGGTAAAATCACCTTCCTTTGATGGTTCTGTTCCATTCCAGGTATTTAAGCTACAATTTGAGAAGACGGCTGCGGTGAATAATTGGTGCACTGAAGATAAAGTTGCAGCACTATTCGTGGCATTGAAGGGACCTGCACAAGAAATCTTACAGACTATTCCCGAGTCCGAAAGGAACAGTTATGATGCATTGATGGGTGCGGTTGAGAGACGCTATGGTAGCGAACATCGAAAGCAGATATACCAAATAGAGCTACAGAATCGATCCCAGAAACCTAATGAGACTTTGCAGGAATTTGCATCGGACATCGAGAGATTGGGCCATCTGGCAAATGCGGACGCACCTGTGGAGTACACTGAGGGTAAAAATCCAAAGTTTTATAAATGGAATACGCGATGTAGAGACGAAGCGGGCCACATATGCAAACCCCAAACGGACATTCTCTGAAACGGTATCACATGCTCTAACGCAGGAAACAGCCTCGCTATTAAGTAAACCTGCATACAAGGCTCATCGTGTAGAAGTGGAAACTCCGGCTTGGGTAGACAAAATTTTGGAAGCGTTGAACGGAGTACAGAAAAAAAGTGATGGTGCCATTAAATGCTTTAAGTGCGGAAAACCAGGTCACATAGCACGTTATTGTGGCACTGGCTCCAGTAACGCCAGCAATTCAGGTGGACGAAAACGCAAAGCTGAAGGAGCTGAGCAAATTTCCCAACCAAATCAGTCGTTAAACTAAATCGAGCCAGCCGAAAGGGGCATGGACTGGCTCCCGCAACTGAATGCCCCATAATCTCTGTCTCACAGATCGGAAGGAAAGCTAGTAATGTTACTGTTGTTGCATATGTGGATGGAAAAGAGCACTTACTAACTGTGGATACAGGCGCATCGCATTCCATAATTCGATCTGATTTAGTCAACAAGGAGGTGAGACCATTGCATGGAGCAAAGTTACGTACGGCCACTGGTGAGGACACCCATGTCCTAGGAGAAGTAACATGTGAAATCGCAATTGGGAACGTGGCCGTTCTACACAGTTTTATAGTAGCAGATATTGTTGACGAAATCATAGTTGGTGTGGACTTCTTAAGCGAGCAAGGCATCAAGATCGGCATGCAAAACAGGATTATGAATTACCAGAACATGGATGTGCCATTAAATTTTGGTTACGAAAACAAATACGTTAGTAAGCGAGTGCTTGTGGAGGAGAGCCAACAAATTCCACCGAAGTCGGAAGCAATCATATGGGCAAAGATTGATGGAGATTATGGGACAAACAAGTTGTGGGTTGTCGAGGCAGCAAACAAATCAAGGACGAACATATTAGTAGGGAAAACCCTGGCCATGACAAAACAAGATGGACGTGTACCGGTAAGAGTACTTAATGAGTTCAAATCGCCGATTAAACTTTCCAAAGGAGCAATATTGGGACAATGCCAAGAGGTCGAGGTAGTTATCAATTGCGAACAGCTTCAGGAAAATGATTCTACCATCAAGATTAATCTTTCAGATGATATCACGTCGTGGACGGCAGGCCTCGAAAAAGATCATCAAAATCTATCAAAGTACTCGACCATATTTGACAAGGATGGTTCTAAACCAGGTCGAACTAAAGTTGTGAAGCATCAAATTGATACTGGTAATGCAAGGCCAATCCGCCAAGCTCCTCGTAGTATTCCATTGGCCAAACGCCAAGTAGTAAGAGAAATTATTCAGGAAATGAGTGACAGCGGCGTGGTCGAACCATCAGCTAGTCCATGGAGCTCACCGGTAGTACTAGTGAAAAAGAAAGATGGAAAAATGAGGTTCTGTGTGGATTACCGGAAAATGAACGACGTAACGAAGAAGGACAGTTATCCATTGCCAAGAATCGACGATACTCTGGACTCGTTATCTGGCACGAAATAGTTTTCCACACTGGACTTGAAAAGCGGCTACTGGCAAGTGGAGGTAAAGGATGAAGATAAAGAGAAGACGGCTTTCAGCGTTGGAGAAGGGCTTTGGCAATTTACGGTAATGCCCTTCGGACTATGCAATGCTCCAGGTACTTTTGAGAGACTCATGGACCAGATACTAAAAGGATTGCACTGGCAAACATGTTTAGTGTACCTCGACGACATTATCGTGCTGGGAAAAAGCTTTGAGGAACACCTAAAGAACTTGGAGGAAGTTTTCCAAGGAATAGCTGGTGCTGGTCTGAAACTAAGTCCCAAGAAGTGTTCCTTGTTTAAAAAGGAAATAAGTTATTTGGGTCACAAGGTAACTACGGAGGGAATCTGCACTGCTAAGGAAAAGATCGAAGCCGTAAAGGATTGGCCAAGACCGAGAAATTTGCATGAGTTACGGAGCTTCCTTGGGCTGTGCACGTATTACCGCCGATTTGTACCAAGTTTTGCCAGCGTAGCTAGTAGTCTCCATGACCTTACAAGGAAGAATATGAGTTTTGAATGGAAGAAGGAACAGGAGGTGGCTTTTCAAACATTGAAGGAACGACTATGCACTGCCCCGATGTTAGCATATCCAATTCCAGGTTCAAAGTTTATTCTGGATACAGATGCGAGTGGTTATGCTATAGGAGGTGTTTTGTCCCAGATTGTTGATGGACAGGAGAAGGTAGTTGCATACTATAGCCGAACAATTGGGAAGCCTGAAAGGAACTATTGTGTAACCCGGAGAGAACTGTTGGCATTGGTAGAGTGCGTTAAGCATTTCCACAAGTATCTCTATGGGCAGCGATTCCATGTCAGGACAGACCACGCAGCGTTGAAATGGCTCTTACAGTTCCGTAATCCGGAAGGTCAATTGGCACGGTGGATAGAGCGACTGCAAAGTTATGACTTTTCCATAGAGCATCGCAAAGGTAGCACCCACGGAAATGCCGATGCAATGTCACGAAGACCATGTAACTTGGAATGCAAGCATTGTTCCAAAGCTGAGGCCAAGGAAGACATTATAGATGTGCGGCTCATGACTATAACATCTACGGACGAATGGGGCATGGATCAATTAAGGAGGTTTCAGCACGAAGATCCAAATCTTACACGTGTAATGCAAGGAATCGAACGAAACGAGCGATCATCAAGAGAGGAGATGTCAGCAGAAAGTCCTGTTGCCAAGTCATATTGGGCACAGTGGAATAGTTTGCAATTAGAATCCGGATGTTTGCATCGAATATGGGAGAGTGAGGGTGGTCAATGTGTTCGAAAGCTGATAGTCGTCCCAAGGAAGAAAATCCCTGATGTACTCAATGAATTGCATAACGGTCCAAGCGGAGGTCATCTTGGAGTCACCAAGACCTTGGAGAAAGTCAAGCAAAGATTCTATTGGGTTGGTTGCCGTCAATCGGTCGCGGAGTGATTGCCAACTGTGAAGTATGCATCAAAGCTAAAGGACCAAATTCAAGGAGCCATGGCCAAATGAAACAGTATAACTCAGGTGCGCCATTTGAGAGGATAGCCATGGATGTAGCTGGTCCATTTCCTACTAGCAAACTCGGAAACAAATATGTCCTGGTAGTTATGGACTATTTCAGCAAGTGGCCAGAAGTGTACCCTATTCCAAATCAAGAGGCAGAAACCATAGCAGAAGTGTTTACTAACAATTGGGTAGCTAGGTTTGGTGCACCGATGAAGATACATTCTGACCAAGGCAGAAATTTCGAATCAGCTGTGTTCCAGGAAATGTGCAAGACATTGGGCATTCGAAAAACTCGAACAACTGCACTACATCCTCAGTCAGATGGCATGGTGGAACGATTCAATAGAACCTTGGAAGAGCACCTGAGGAAAGTTCCAGAAGGATTGGGATACTCACATCTCCTTATTCCTAATGGCATATCGCTCTGCAGTACATGACACAACTGGTCAGACTCCTGCAAAGGTAATTTTCGGGAATGATCTTCGATTGCCAGCTGACTTGAAGTTTGGGATAAACGCTCGGAAATCTACTAGCGTATTGGAAGAAGAAATGAGAGAAATTCACGACCTTGGGAGACAACGGACTAAGATCATGAGCGATAAGATGAAGGCCAGGTACGACAAAGCAATAAATTCGGAAGGTTTTATAGAAGGAGAGTTAGTGCTGCTATACAACCCACAGCGTAAGAAAGGTTTGTCCCCAAAACTACAATGTAACTGGGAAGGCCCATACAAAGTCATAAAACGGATCAACGATGTGGTATATCGCATACAAACTATGGGAAGGCCAAGGAATAAGATGAAGGTGGTCCATTTGGAAAGGCTAGCTGCGTTTGGTTCCGGCAATGTGTCTGAACGGGACGATCAGACTTAGGTGGAGGGCAGTGTGGCGATTATTCTCAAGCATGTACCATCCCTAGCTCAATAACACTCCCATCACTAGTTAACACAACCGAGATAACGATGGCTACGCTTATGCATGCAAGCGTATAACTAGGAAGAGGAAGAGAGATGGCGCGAGTGTTTGCGAATACGATGCAAAGAGGAGATGCCAATAAATAACACCGACCCTTCCAGAACACGAAAAGCGAACAACCAAGAAAGTTCTCGGTGCGTAGGCAAGCACCCTCTTGGACTATATAAGGCGGTGACCAAGCAAGGCAGGTTGATCAGTTTATTTTCAAGCGTTCAATAGTGAACTACTGCGAAGTTACCAACCTTTTAAATTTGTATTGCGTTTATTACTAGTAAATAAAACTAACTATTAGTTACATTATCTGTGCGTGTGTTTATTCGACTTTATAGTAATCGAACCCAGGATTGATAATCAAGGAATCATCGAATTCGTCACAGTATCAAGATCAAGATCTCACGGGAACGAAACGGATCAGTTGTATGAGAGTTGTTTGTGTATATATGTGTGTTTATATATGTATGGCTGTGCTACCAAGCAAATAAGTGTTGGCTGTCAAAAAATGGTAATTGTTTCGTTTAGGAGACAACTGCCAAAACACGTCCGAAATTATCGGGAAAGGTATCAAAAGACGCGTTTTGACCTCGGTAACAATAATCCAGAAGCGAATTTTCGAGTTTTTGTTTCAGTGAAGAGATATTTACCATCAAAGTTGAAAATTTTCTGTCATTTTCATGTGGTTGTTGTAATCACAGATTAGGGTGGATCGAAAAGTGCAAAAAGTGTGTTCTGCGCAGAAATACTGTGGACCGCGTAGCCGGTGTTGGACCGGCTAAGGGTTATTTTTTTGAAGCGCGGCCGAAGGCCGCCTACGCAGAAAGGTGTTCTGCACATAGATACCTTGGATCAAGCCCCCTATTTGGGATCGGACCCGGGTAATTTTTGGGTTTTTTTCGAATAACTTTTCACTGAAACAAAAAATTGAAAATCCGCTCTCGGATTGTTGATACCGAAGTCAAAACGCGTTGTTTGCTACCTCTCCCGACATTTTTGGACGTGTTTTAGCAGTTGTCTCCTTAAGGAAACAATTACCGAGACAACTCCTAAAACACGTTCAGCGCGGCCGAAGGCCACCTACCCAGAAAGGTGTTCTGCAATTAAATACCTTGGATCAATCCCCCTATTTGGGATCGGACCTGGGTCATTTTTGGGTTTTTTGCGAATAACTTTTCACTGAAACAAAAAATTGGAAATCCGCTTTCGGATTGTTGATAGCGAAGTCAAAACGCGTTGTTTGATACTCCTCCCGATATTTTTGGACGTGTTTTAGTAGTTGTCTCCTAAAGGAAATTGGTCCAGATAAATATCAAGATCACAACGTTGTTGTTGCATTTACAAGCAAAATCTTTATCTGGATCTGTATCACTCCTGATTGGAACGCGCCTAATGTTTATTGAAGTGATTCCATGTAAATCCACTATAAAATAATAATTTAAACTATTTTTAAGTATGGCATCACCGTTATGAGTTTTTGGCATTTGCAATTGGAAGTCAAAAGTTTTATGAAACTCGAAAAAAACCAATCCGTGAGCAAATGAAAAATATTTCAGGTGTTGGAAATTTCTTTAACATATTAGTACATATGCTACTTAAACTTTAGTTCGAAATATTTGAGGAAATCAATGTGACAAATACGTAACATCCCAAAAGAGAGTTTGAAATTGTGCCAGCGCCCTTTATCCAACCTTAAGGAGATATCTTCAATTGCAGTAGAAACACCCTGAGGATTGGTAAAAATAACTGCAACGGCGAAATAAACAATAAAAGAACAAAGTACGGAGGTACCCCGCAGCGACAACAATAACGTTATGATCAAATTGTTTTCTCTGAAACAACAAAAGAAGGATGGCGAACAGTTGGCCCGAACCGGACAGCAAAAGAAAGCATCAGCTGCTCAACTACGTATACAAAAAGGTAATAAGTCTTTTATTTGAATGCCATGTTACAGTATTACCAAAAACTAATTAGTATTGTGGTCATACCAATTTTGAAGGTCTTATCAATGAAATTTGTTTTATGGTAATAGGCTACCATGGTTTTTTTTTTTAAATTCCGCTGTTGTAGATTTGTCTTCAAGATGTTCTACCGGAATCCTTCGAAACTTGCTGTTTTAACACGTTTGGTAATGAAACTGCTGTTAGAAGAATCTTTTCGGACAGCCTTGATATATGGTGCCGGATATCGGCGTAAAGTTTCCAGAGGTGTTTATTAAATAATTCCCCAGACGCTTCGGGAAGTGGCCACAAAACTTATATAACTACACAAGAGACCCATATGGAACATTTCTTACATTATTTCGATCGAATTTTGGGCCGGAAGAAGTTCCTCTTCGGTGACAGGTGGTGTGTCTGTATGACGGCTTCCTTCAATCTGGTCATGAAATCCGTTTGCCATTCCTGAACAATGGAAGCAGGAAAGTGTGGTCCCCCGACTAAAGGGTGGGAACTCAGCTAACGGAGGCGAGTCGCATCGACATTGGAGACAATTTTGCTCCCTTACTATACCGCTAAACTGCGGCTAGTCAATGTTGTTGTTGTTGTTGTTAACAGTGCTTCGCCCTGCCCAATGGGCTCGATCACCCTAAATTGTCATCAGGCTCTTCTAACGGAAGTCCGAGGAAACGCACAGTTTCCACAGGGTTGGATCAGAGTGATGCGGGTGGTAGAAGAGTGGGTTCAACTGAACAGGAGAAGAGATGTATGGTATCATGAGGGGACATACCACATGCAGGGCATGTGTTTGCTATGTTGGGGTTCAGTCTGGATAAGTAAGAGTTTAACCTATTACAATATCCAGAACGAAGTTGTTCTAGTATGACTCTAGTCTCCCTCGGAAGTGCACGCTGCTCTTCAGCCAATTCGGGTGGTTGAGTATTAATAACGGGATTCACAGGCCGAGATCTGAGAGATCTGTCTACCGACTCGGTGTGGAGGTTATTTAGAGCCCGTCTGCGGTTCCGCAGATCAAACGGCAAAGAGATATGGTGCCGAATCTCATAGTAGTGCTTACGAAGATGTCTCCTTATGTCTCTGGGGGGCGGTGCTACATCCAAAAGATGTCGATTTGGATGACTGGGTTTATGACAGTTCAGAAGGAACTGTCTACTCAAGAGTTTCGCGTGCTCTTGAACATTGAGCAGTTTTGCCTCTTGATGGAGGTGAGACTCAGATGACATAAGCAGACATCCCGTAGCAGTTCTGACGGCGGTGTTTTGGCAGACTTGCAATTTCCTCCAATTGGTGTCAGCAAGATTGGGCGACCATATGGGCGCAGCATAGTCAATAACCGGCCGGCCAATAGCCTTATATGTAGCAAGGAATGTGTCTTTGTCTTTTCCCCAAGTACTGCCGGCCAGTGACTTGAGGATCTTATTGCGGCTCTGTACCTTTGAGGCTATTCCGGTGGCATGACCAGCGAAGGTGAGGCCGTTGTCAAATGCCACACCCAAGATTTTTGGGTGGTTGACAGTAGGTAGAGGTACTCCGTTGTAGTTGTTGTTGTTAACAGTGCTCCGTCTACGTGGACATTTAACTCTTGCCCCATCTGCGCATTCCATGTAGTAAACAGGGTCGCCGTCGATTTAGTCGGAGATAGGGTCAGATTACGCTCGGTGAAGAAGCTGGAAAGGTCATGGAGGTAACTGTTGATTCTAATACAGAGTTCATCAATGGAGGGACCCTTGCCCGAGGCCACTATCGTGCAGTCATCAGCGTAGGAATCAATGGAGGTAATTAGCGGTCCACCTCTTAAGGCCGGCAGGGAGCGGTGTCTCGTCCAGATCTCGGAGGTGTGTGGCGTGATTGACCGTGTCAAATGCATTTGACAGGTCACGTGCCACGAGAACCGTCCTATGGTTTGGTGGATGTTGATTCAAACCGTTGTTAATCTGCGTTGTAATGGCGTTCAAAGCGGATGTCATGCTGTGATTTTTGCGGAAACCATGTTGATGATCGGCCAATTTTAGATTTGTAACGAAGTAAGGAAGCAGAATGGACTCTAGTAGTTTCGCTACCGGCGAAAGGAGGGATATCGGGCGAAAAGACTCTCCTAGGTTCGCCGCGCGGCTAGTCAATCATCAGCATGGGTTCCGTAAAATGCACCGCACTTTAACCGCGAAAAACGCCACTCAGATACGGGGCGGTCTTAACCAGTACTAGTGACTCTTAACCGATTTGGAGGACTCTCTGAGACTGCCACGGGACACCCTTATGACACCTGGAGCTCAATGAATTATTAAACCGTCTGCCTATACTTCGATCTGGAAACTGCAACGGGTTACTCTGGAACATTTACCGATCCAGATTGAACTCAGGCACACCCAATGTTTGCGAGCATGGGGCACTACAGGTGTTGTAAGTCCAATCTTTGTAATTGTTTTAATTTGAGTTTTTTCGTAACACAACAATCACAAAATATATACATATATATACAATAGCGGGTATGAGGTAGAAAAGTTGTTATAATGTTTATTAAAATCCAGACATAAGCAACGAAAAGCTTCGTGCACTTCAAAGTTCAGCCTGGATGCGCTCAAGAAAAGCGGAGACAAATGCATAGGGACGTTAAACTTTATATCTCCAAGTCAAAATGAGCTAATCACTATCCCTCTTGTTAATTTTACCATAAACAGCAAACCAAGCATTTGCCTACGATTTTCAAGATAGTTTAGATTTATAAGCTATGGTCGGCTTTTGTAAGATGGAGGATTCTCTGTAGGCTTCCACGGCAAATGCCTTCATTGCAAAAATGTTTTCGAACCGACCTGAAGTTTGTCACAATAAATCTGGCAGCTAGGGTTCCAAACGATTGTAGCATACTCCAATATAGGTCTTAATAAAGCCGTGAATAGTGATTGTGTAATTTAAGGAATTCCTTAGACTATCGTTTAATGAATACCATAACTCCTTTTGATGAATGCACGCAAGTTTTAATATAAAATGTAAAGTCAAGTTTAGGGTTGTTGTTGTAACGTCAAAAATACTCCCCGAAGGTTTTGGGGAGATCTGTCGAATTGACAGTCCTTGGCCTGATATGAACCCGGTCCGCTCCGGTACTTCCTTGCGGTACTGCCCGACTGTCGTGGGAGCGATTTGCTATGACCAGTGCAACCTTCTAGACCATCTCAGATGGGTAATGAGAGTTGAGAGGCATCATATCCGTAGGTCAACCATCGAGTTGCACGCCATTACATTTGTGCATTTCAGTCGGCACTTACGACCGGTGTGCCCATTCCCACAACAGCCGGTTCTATCGCACCGGAATGACCCGGGTTTTTTCACCCGGCCAAGGGCTGTTATTTCAGTGTAACCCTGTCCAATCTGGGGCAGGGCGAAGCACTGTTAACAACAACAACAACAACAACCGGTGTGCCTACCTCGGGCATATTCTAAACCCCGGGGGGTGTGCGTTTATCACTCATTAATCAGTGCAGTATCGTCTATTTGAGCCTGACGTCGACGTTACCCAGAGTCGAGAATCGTGTAATCCTCTGAAACTTCAACGCACCTATGACCTCTGGCACTCAAGGCTACAGGTACATGGTAGGGGACAGGAGTAGGCAGAGTAAATAGACGTTTCGACGTTCTGAACGATGAACGGGGATGCCCCCACAAGAGTCGCGGTACATTGTTCAAGTTCGCCAGATCTTACCATCGTCAGCGAAGGCCTCATAAAATGCGTTGACTGGCAACCGATGTCAATAGATCGCCCTTCACTTTGTATTCTCTGAAAACCGAACCTAAACCAATTTCAACAAAACTGACTGGGTCGGTTTTCTTAACTTTACTGAGAGCTCATTCGCTGCTCTTCTCACGCCTGAAGTACCGAAAAGAGCGTATCGCATGGTCATAGATTCAGCCTCAACCCAATACATTCCGTCAGGAAGAATTAAGGAAGTTCGTCCGTACTTCCCCGCAGAGGCAGCTGCCCTGGCAAACGAACGTGATGTTGTTGTTGTTGTAGCGACTACTTAACCTGCCTAGGATGTCACCCTCCATCCAACATTGTCATCAGGCTCTTCTAACGGAAGTCCAAGAAACCTCGCAGCTTCAACAGGGGTGGACCAGAGTGAAATTGGTGTTAGAAGAGTGGGCTTAGTTGAGCAGATGAACAGATGGTTAGTATCGTGGGGAGACACGCCGCATGCCGGGCAGACATTTGGCATGTCAGGGTTCAGTCTGGATAGGTAAGAGTTTAGTCTGTTACAGTATCCAGAACGAAGTTGGGCCAGCGTGACTCTTGTCTCCCTGGGCAGTTCGCGTTCCTCGTCGGCAACAGGTGGAGCTTGTGCCTGTAGGACTGCATTCACTGGGCGTGACCCGACAAAGGAGTTTACCGACTCCGTGTGGATGAGGTTGAGGGCCCGCCGGTGCACCTTTGGATCAAACGGCGAGAAAATGTGATGCCGGATCTCGTCATAATGCTTACGGAGGTGACTCCTTATTCTCCTGGGAGGCGGATTTTCGTTGAGCAGGTTTCTGTTCGGGTGCTGCGGTTTATAGCAGTTGAACAGGAATTGTCTGGTCAACATCTCGCAATGCTCTTTGACATCGAGCATTTTTGCCTCATTATGAAGGTGGTGCTCAGGAGACATAAGGAGGCACCGCGTGGCAGTTCTGAGTGCGGTGTTTTGGCAGGCCTGCAACCTCCTCCAATGTGTGTCTGCCAATCCCGGCGACCATATTGGCGTCGCGTAGCTCAGAACCGGCTGGCCGATTGCCTTGTACGTTGCCAGTAACGTTTCTTTGTCTTTACCCCAAGTACTGCCAGCTAGTGACTTGAGGATTTTGTTACGGCTTTGTACTTTGGTGGCAATCGCGGCTACATGAGCACCGTATTTGAACATGTTATCAAACGTGACCCCTAAGATTTTGGGGTGTGTGACAGTCGGAAGCTTAATGCCGTCGACGTAGACGTCTAATTCCACGTTCGCCTGCGCTGTCCACGTCGTAAATAAGGTGGCCGAGGATTTGGTCGGTGACAATGTCAGGTTCCGTGCAGCGAAGAAACTGGAAAGGGTTGGCAGGTAAGAATTAATTCTCGAGCAGAGCTCATCGACGGAGGGTCCAGTCGCCAGGATCGTGCAGTCATCGGCGTAGGAGACGATCGAGACGCCTTCTGGTGGGGAAGGGAGCCTCGATATGTAATAATTAAACAGAAGCGGGGATAGGACACCACCCTGTGGCACCCCTTGCTTAATTATACGTGGTTTTGATCTTTCGCCTCTAAATTCCACCGATGACTGCCGGCCACTCAGGTAGTTGGCGGTCCAACGTTTTAGACAGGGGGGAAGGTTTGAATCTTCCAGGTCGTTAATGAGTTGCGCGTGATTAACAGTGTCAAAAGCTTTCGACAAGTCAAGCGCAACTAGCACGGTCCTGTCATTTGGGCGAGATTGGTTGAGACCGACACCTATCTGTGTGGTGATGGCGTTTAGCGCGGTGGGAGTGCTATGCATTTTGCGGAATCCATGCTGATGTTCGACTAATCGTAGGTTTGCGGTGTAGTAAGGGAGCAAGACCGACTCCAGGGTCTTCACTACTGGCGAGAAGAGTGATATCGGTCGATATGACTCCCCCACGTTAGCCGGCTTGCCGGGCTTTAGTAGTGGCACCACCTTGGCCTGTTTCCATCTTTCTGGAATGACAAAGGTGGTCATGGACAGATTGAAGACGGTTGTTAGGTACCTTACTCCCTCATCACCGAGATGTTTTAGCATCAGCATGGATATACCGTCTGGGCCAATAGATTTGGAGTTTTTGGACCCCCGTATGGCCTCCCGAACCTCTGTGGTGGTGATAGCAATGGGCGCTTGGTTGTTTTTGCGTTTGTGCGCTTCCCTGATGGCGCGCCTGATTTCCTTGTCAACCGGAGGATGCAGTACAAATTGCCGGCAGAAAGCGCTCGCGCATCTCTTTGGTTTCGACTGTACCTTATCACCAAAGGTGATGGATATTTTGTCGTTCGGTTTGGTCGGATTAGACAGGGATTTTACAGTGGACCATAGTTTGCCAACACCAGCAGAGAGGTTACAGGACCTTAGGTGCTCCTCCCATTTGGCGCGTTTGTGTTGATCAACTAGCTGTTTGATTTCCGCATTGAGATCTTGAATTTGAGGATCCGTAGGGTTCAAGCGTCGCACGTGGTCACGTTCATTAGCCAGGGCCGCTGCCTCTGCGGGGAAGTACGGACGTATCTCCTTAATTCTACCTGACGGAAGATATTGATTGGAGGCTGAAGCTATGACCAAGCGAAACGCTTTTTCCCCTTCTCGTACGTCAGACGGGATGGAAAGAGCATCGAAGATGCTCTCAGTGAAGTTAAGAAAACCAACCCAGTCAGCTTTACTGAAGTTAGTGAAGGTGCGCTTCTCAGAGGTAACGAAGTCATTGGGGCGATCGATTGAGAGGATTATCGGCAAATGGTCAGATGCAAGAGTACGCATTGGTCGCCATTCAACGCAGCTCATGAGACCTACGCTGACAATTGTGAGGTCTGGCGAACTGGAACAATTTACCGCAACTCTCGTGGGGGCGTCCCCGTTCACAGTGCAAAACGTCGAATCGTCTATTTGTTCAGCCAATTCCTGTCCCCTTCCATCGGCCTGTAGGCTTGAGTGCCACAGATCGTGGAGTGCGTTGAAGTCTCCGAAGATTACACGATTATCGCCTCTGAGTAACGCACTGATGTCAGGGTGGTAATCTCTCGGACAGCAGGTGGCAGGAGGTATATAGATGTTAATGATTTCGAGGTCGACGTCGCCCGTCCGGACAACCATTCCTTGACGTTCCAGGAGGTTGTCCCTCGGGTCGACGTCGGGCTCAAATGGACGATATTGCACGGATTGGTGTGTGATGAAGGCGAGTCCGCCCCCAAGACCCCTCTCTCGATCACGTCGGTGGATGTTATAGCCGTCACAAGTCCGAAGATTTGATCGGGCGTTTAACTTAGTGTCCTGAATGGCAGCGATCTTGATGTTCTGTCCCTTCATGAAGTTCACTATTTCACACACTTTCCCGGTTAGGCCGTTGCAGTTTAATTGTAGGACGCGAAAGTGCGAAGGGGGAGAAGTGTTCACGCTGGGGGTCAGGGACTGGTGCGTATGCCTTGGTGGAAGAAGGCTGGGTCGAACACTGCGTCGTACTCTAGAAGACGAGGGATCCGGGGCACCAGAAGGTGGCGAATCGGTTGTTGTTGTTGTTGTTGTTGTTGTAGCGACTACTTAACCTGTCCAGGGTGTCACCCCCAACCAACACTGTCATCAGGCTCTTCTAACGGAAGTCCAAGAAACCTCGCGGCTTCAACAGGGGTGGACCAGAGTGAGATTGGAGTTAGAAGAGTGGGCTCGGTTGAGCAGAGGAACAGATGGTTAGTATCGTGGGGAGACACGCCGCATGCCGGGCAGACATTTGGCATGTCGGGGTTCAGTCTGGATAAGTAAGAGTTTAGTCTGTTACAATATCCAGAACGAAGTTGAGCCAGCGTGACTCTTGTCTCCCTGGGCAGTTCGCGTTCCTCGGCGGCAACAGGTGGAGCTTGTGCCTGTAGGACCACATTCACTGGACGAGACCTGACAAAGGAGTTTACCGACTCCGTGTGGATGAGGTTGAGGGCCCGCCGGTGCACCTCTGGATCAAACGGCGAGGAGATGTGATGCCGGATCTCATCATAGTGCTTACGGAGGTGACTCCTTATTCTCCTGGGAGGCGGATTTTCGTTGAGCAGGTTCCTGTTCGGATGCTGCTGATTATGGCAGTTGAACAGGAATTGTCTGGACAACATCTCGCAATGCTCTTTGACATTGAGCATTTTTGCCTCATTATGAAGGTGATGCTCAGGAGACATAAGGAGGCACCCCGTGGCGGTTCTGAGTGCGGTGTTTTGGCAGGCCTGCAACCTCCTCCAATGTGTGTCTGCTAACCCCGGCGACCATATTGGCGTCGCGTAGTTCAGAACCGGCTGGCCGATTGCCTTGTACGTTGCCAGTAACGTTTCTTTGTCTTTCCCCCAAGTACTGCCAGCTAGTGACTTGAGGATTTTGTTACGGCTTTGTACTTTGGTGGCAATCGCGGCTACATGAGCACCGTATTTGAACATGTTATCAAACGTGACCCCTAAGATTTTGGGGTGTGTGACAGTCGGAAGCTTGATGCCGTCGACGTAGACGTTTAATTCCATGTTCGCCTGCGCTGTCCACGTCGTAAATAGGGTGGCCGAGGATTTGGTCGGTGACAGTGTCAGGCTCCGTGCAGCGAAGAAACTGGAGAGGGTTGGAAGGTATGAATTTAGTCTCGAGCAGAGCTCATCAACGGAGGGTCCAGTCGCCAGGATCGTGCAGTCATCGGCGTAGGAGACGATCGAGACGCCTTCTGGTGGGGAAGGGAGCCTCGATATGTAGTAATTAAACAGAAGCGGGGATAGGACACCACCCTGTGGCACCCCCTGCTTAATTATACGTGGTTTTGATCTTTCGCCTCTAAATTCAACCGATGACTGCCGGCCACTCAGATAGTTGGTGGTCCAACGCTTTAGACAGGGGGGAAGGTTTGAATCTTCCAGGTCGTTAATGAGTTGTGCGTGATTAACAGTGTCGAAAGCTTTCGACAGATCAAGCGCAACTAGCACGGTCCTGTCATTTGGGCGAGATTGGTTGAGACCGTCACCTATCTGTGTGGTGATGGCGTTTAGCGCGGTGGTAGTGCTATGCATTTTGCGGAAACCATGCTGATGTTCGGCTAATCGCAGGTTAGCGGTATAATAAGGGAGTAAGACCGCCTCCAAGGTCTTCACTACTGGCGAGAGGAGTGATATCGGTCGATATGACTCCCCCACGTTAGCCGGCTTGCCGGGCTTTAGTAGTGGCACCACCCTTGCCTGTTTCCATCTTTCTGGAATGACAAAGGTGGTCATGGACAGATTGAAGACGGTTGTTAGGTACCTTACTCCCTCATCGCCGAGATGTTTTAGCATCAGCATGGATATACCGTCTGGCCCAATGGATTTAGAATTTTTGGACCTCCGTATGGCCTCCCGAACCTCTGTGGTGGTGATGACAATGGGCGCTTGGTTGTTTTTGCGTTTGTGCGCTTCCCTGATGGCGCGCCTGATTTCCTTGTCAACCGGAGGATGCAGTACGAATTGCCGGCAGAAAGCGCTCGCGCATCTCTTTGGTTTCGACTGTACCTTATCACCAAAGGTGATGGATATTTTGTCGTTAGGTTTGGTCGGATTAGACAAGGATTTGACAGTGGACCATAATTTGCCAACACCAGCAGAGAGGTTGCAGGACCTTAGGTGCTCCTCCCATTTGGCGCGTTTGTGTTGATCGACTAGCCGTCTGATCTCCGCATTGAGATCTTGAATTTGGGGATCCGTAGGGTTCAAGCGTCGCACGTGGTCACGTTCATTAGCCAGGGCCGCTGCCTCTGCGGGGAAGTACGGACGTATCTCCTTAATTCTGCCTGACGGAATGTATTGATTGGAGGCTGAAGCTATGACCATGCGAAACGCTTTTTCCCCTTCTCGTACATCAGACGGGATGGGAAGAGCAGCGAAGGTGCTCTCAGTGAAACCAAGAAAACCAACCCAGTCAGCTTTGTTGAAGTTAGTGAAGGTGCGCTTCTCAGAAGTGACGAAGTCATTGGGGCGATCGATTGAGAGGACTATCGGCAGATGGTCAGATGCAAGAGTGAGCATTGGTCGCCATTCAACGCAGTTTATGAGACCTGCGCTGACAATTGTGAGGTCTGGCGAACTGGAACAATTTGCCGCAACTCTCGTGGGGGCGTCCCCGTTCACAGTGCAAAACGTCGAATCGTCTATTTGTTCAGCCAATTCTTGTCCCCTCCCATCGGCTTGTAGGCTTGAGTGCCACAGATCGTGGTGTGCGTTGAAGTCTCCGATAATTACACGGTTATCGCCCCTGAGTAACGCACTGATGTCAGGGTGGTAATCTCTCGGACAGCAGGTGGCAGGAGGTATATAGATGTTTATAATTTCAAGGTCGACGTCTCCTGTCCGGACAACCATTCCTTGACGTTCCAGGAGGTTGTCCCTCGGGTCGACGTCAGGCTCAAATGTACGATATTGCACGGATTGGTGGGTGATGAAGGCGAGTCCGCCCCCAAGTCCCCTCTCTCGGTCACGTCGGTGGATGTTATAGCCGTCACAAGTCCGAAGACTTGATCGGGCGTTTAACTTCGTCTCCTGAATGGCAGCGATCTTAATGTTCTGACGCTTCATGAAGTTCACTATTTCACTCACTTTCCCAGTTAGGCCGTTGCAGTTTAGTTGTAGGACGCGAAAGTGCGAAGGGGGAGAGATATTCACGCTGGGAGTCAGGGACTGGTGCGTATGCCTTGGTGGAAGCAGGCTGGGTCGCACACTACGTCGCACTCTAGAAGTCGAGGGATCCGAAGCACCAGAAGGTGGCGAATCAGTTGACGTTGTAGGTTGCGTAGCTCGACAACATGGTGCAACGTACGTATCAGTCCATAGGTTCCTGTTTCCAAGTTGAGAACATATAAGCAGGTGACACAGGCCAAGGCAAGAGTTGCATTTGACTGATGTCGCAGGTGTATATAATCTCAACCGACAAACAGAGCACAAGGTGTAAGGGACCAGGAGCTGGTGGCTTTGACTTACATTTGTACTAGTGCTGGAAGAAGAAGGGGAAGTTGAAAGTGGGCGGGGGGTAGGCTGTCGCTCGGCATTGCTCACTTCTGAAACAGAGGTGCTACGTAGAAAGTAGCTGTGAGCGGCTGTGTGAGGTGTTGGCGCCTGTGGGCGTGAGCGGCAGCGGGTGTTACACACTTCTTGCTGGGCGTTGTTTGTGCTATTAGTCGTGCAGACTGTTACAGAAGCTTGTGACGGTGCGATACTAGATCGTCGTTGGCCACGGGACGTCCGAGGGCGTGAACAGCAAGGGGCCACGAAAGTTTTGTAGAAACTAGGGGGCCTATGTGTGGAGGGATTTAGCCCGGAGCACCTGGTTTTGTGCAGCCATCTTTTGCAAGAATTGCACTGGACGGAGTGTGAACGCTTAACGTAGATTTTCTTCCAGCAGACGCAGCAGATCCATTCTCCTGGACCCGGGTTGGATTCGACCCCAGCCCGGATAAGGAGGGTTTTGAGCAGCCCTGCTGCAAGGAGCTGCTCGGAGGATGACAATATTAGTGAAAAAGGTGACAGGTTAGACAGGGTAGAGTCGAAACAACAGCCCTTGGTCGGATGTAAAAATCCGAGTCATTCCGGTACGTAGAACCGGCTGTTGTGGGAACGTGGCGAATCGGTCGACGTTGTAGGTTGCGTAGCTCGACAACATGGTGCAACGTACGTATCAGTCCATAGGTTCCTGTTTCCAAGTTGAGAACATATAAGCAAGTGACACAGGCCAAGGCAGGAATTGCATTTGACTGATGTCGCAGGTGTATATAGTCTCAGGACCAGGAGCTGGTGGCTTTGACTTACATTTGTGCTGGTTCTGGAAGAAGGGGAAGTTGAAAGTGGGAGGGGGGTGGGCTGTCGCTCGGCATTGCTCACATCTGAGACAGAGGTGCTACGTAAGAAGTAGCTGTGAGCGGCTGTGTGAGGTGTTGGCGCCTGTGGGCGCGAGCGGCAGCGGGTGTTACACACTACTTGCTGGGCGTTATTAGTGCTATTAGTCGTGGAGACTATTTCAGAAGCTTGTGACGGTGCGATACTAGATCGTCGTTGGCCACGGGACGTCCTAGGGCGTTAACAGCAAGGGGCCACGAAAGTTTTGTAGAAACTGGGAGGCCTATGTGTGGAGGGATTTAGCCCGGAGCACCTGGTTTTGTGCAACCATCTTTTACAAGAATTGCATTGGACGGAGTGTGAACGCTTAACGTAAATCTTCATCCAGCAGACGCAGCAGATCCATTCTCCTAGACCCGGGTTGGATTCAACCCCAGCCCGGAGCAGGAGAGTTTTGAGCAGCCCTGCTGCAAGGAGCTGCTCGGAGGATGACAGTATTAGTGGAAAAGGTGACAGGTCAGACAGGGTAGAGTCGAAATAACAGCCCTTGGTCGGATGTAAAAATCCGAATCATTCCGGTACGTAGAACCGGCTGTTGTGGGAATGAATGTAATCACCATAACTACAATTGATACAGGTACAGTGCGGGTGCATACCAAATAACACGGAAGTGTTAATATGCAAAAAAAAAAAAAAGCCCTTCTGTATCTAAAACTGTTCTATGAACGCGCCTAAAAATATTCCACTTTCCTTGAGTTGACATATAAACGACCGTGATCATGTGTGACGCTTGGACCCTACGGATCCTCAAATTAGGGATCTCAATACGGAAATCAGACAGCTGGTTGATCAACGCAAACGAGCCAAGTGAGAGGATTACCTTAGGTCCTGCAACCTCTTTTTTGGTGTTGGCAAATAATAGTCCACCGTCAAATCCTTTGCCAATCCGTCTAAGTCTAATGACAAAATATCGATCATTTCCACAACAGCCGGTTCCGCTCCTACCATCTTCAAGCGGTCACAATGGTGGCCAAGTCTCCACGATTAGCATCACTGCTGCAATCACCCACTCCCGACTGTCGCTCAAGCTCAACCGTTTCCATTTTGCACGGCCGCTAATCACTCCTATCCCCTTCAAAATAGGTCAGATTTGAGCACTGCTGAGCGTCAGTCCCCTCTCTGCCTCCAATGTCCCCCCTAATTTCAGCATAAACATTGGTCAGAACCACCATCTCCTTGTGCCTTGCACAACGTGCAGCTGTTTGTCGGAAAAGTTTATATACGCCTTCCGTACATTGACCGTCCAACATAGCTTGCCAGTCGTTTCTTCGTTGCGCCAACTGGCGGGATCGCAAACCGGTCTCCACTTGGTCCTTCCATCGGAGAGGTTGTTGTTGTTGTTGTTAACAGTGCTTCGCCCTGCCCAATTGGCTCGATCACTCTAAATTGTCCTAAGGCTCTTCTAACGGAAGTCCGAGGAAACCCGCAATTTCCACAGGGTTGGACCAGAGTGGTGTAGGTGTTAGAAGAGTGGGTTCGACTGAACAGGAGAAGAGATGTTTGGTATCATGAGGGGGCATACCACATGCAGGGCATGTGTTTGCTATGTTGGGGTTCAGTCTGGATAAGTAAAAGTTTAACCTATTCAATATCCAGAGCGAAGTTGTGCTAGCATGACTCTAGTCTCCCTTGGAAGTACATGCTCCTTTTCAGCCAATTCAGGTGGCTGAGTACTGATAACGGGATTCACAGGCCGAGATCTGAGGGATCTGTCTACCGACTCGGTGTGGAGGTCATTTAGAGCCCGTCTATGGTTCCGCAGATCAAACGGCAAAGAGATGTGGTGCCGGATCTCATCGTAGTGCTTACGAAGATGTCTCCTTATGTCTCTGGGTGGCGGGGCTACATCCAATAGATGGCGATTTGGATGACTGGGTTTAGGGCAGTTCAGAAGGAACTGTCTGCTCAAGAGTTTCGCGTGCTCTTGAACATTGAGCAATTTTGCCTCATGATAAGGGTGAAACTCAGATGACATAATCAGACATCCCGTAGCAGTTCTGCTGGCGGTGGTTTGGCAGACTTCCAAAATCCTCCAATTGGTGTCAGCAAGATTGGGCGACCATATGGGCGCAGCGTAGTCAATAACCGGTCGGCCAATAGCCTTATATGTAGCAAGCAATGTTTTTTGTCTTTTCCCCAAGTACTGCCGACAAGTGACTTGAGGATCTTATTGCCGCTCTGTACCTTTGAAGCTATTGTGGTCGCATGACCAGCGAAGGTGAGGCCGTTGGCCCAGGATTTTCGGGAGGTTGACAGTAGGTAGAGGTACTCCGTCTACGTGGACATTTAACTCTTGCCCCATCTGCGCATTCCATGTCGTAAACAGGGTCGTCGTCGATTTAGTCGGAGATAGGGTCAGATTTAGCTCGGTGAAGAAGCTGGAAAGGTCACGGAGCTAACTGTTGATTTTAGTACAGAGTTCGTCAATGGAGGGACCCTTGCCCGAGGCCATTATCGTGCAGTCGTCAGCGTAAGAAACAATGAAGACTCCCTCTGGTGGGGGGGAAGTCTCGAAATATAGAAATTAAACAAAAGGGGAAAGAGAACACCGCCTTGCGGCACCCCTTGTTTTATTCTTCGAGGCCTAGAATTCTTGTTCCTGAATTTGACTGATGCCTGTCGACCATTGAGGTAATTAGCGGTCCACCTTAAGGCCTGCAGGGAGCGGTGTGTCTTCCAGGTCTCGAAGGAGTGTGGCGTGGTTGACCGTATCAAATGCATTTGATAGGTCAAGTGCCACGAGAACCGTCCTATGGTTTGCTGGGTGTTGATTCAAACCATAATTTATCTGCGTTGCAATGGCATTCAAAGCGGATGTAGTGCTGTGAGATTTGCGGAAACCATGCTGGTGATCGGCCAAATTCAGATTTGCAATAAAGTAAGGGAGCAGAATGGTTTCTAGTAATTTCGCAACCGGTGAAAGGAGGGAAATCGGACGATAAGAATCTCCTTGGTTCGCCGGCTTCCCTGGTTTTAGTAGGGGAACTACAAACGCCTGTTTCCATGTCGCAGGTATGACGAAAGTAGTTAGAGAGAGGTCGAAAAGAGCCGCGAAATAACTCTGTCCCTCGTGGCCTAGGTGGATTTTGAGGGTGGATTTTGAGGGTTTGGCCTTCATATACGCAGTGGAGTGTTTGTGTTTGTGCGTGCGTCGAGTTGTCTATTTGGTCTGCAATTTCGTGGCCTCTGCTGTCTGCTGTTGTTGTTGTTGTTGTTGTGGTAACGACAAAAACACTCCCCGAAGGTTTTGGGGGAGTGTTGTCGTTTGCTGTCTGCTGGCAAGTTGGAGTGCCACAGATCATGATGTGCGTTGAAGTCGCCTAGGATTAGACGGTTATCGCCCCTTAGCAACGCACTAATGTCGGGATGATAATCTCTAGGACAACACGTGGCAGGGGGAATGTAGATGTCGACGTCGCCTGACCGGACTACTATGCCTTGGCATTCTAAGGTAGAGTCCCTGGGGTCGACGTCAGGGGAAAATAGATTATATTGTACAGAGTGATGTGTAATGAACGCAAGGCCAGCCCCAAGACCGCTGGGACATTATACCCATCACAAGTTCGTAAGTCCGATGTTGTGTTAAATTTTGTCTCTTGTATAGCGCCGATTTTGATGTTGTGCGACTTCATAAAGTCAGTTATCTCCGCGATCTTTCCAGCTAATCCGTTACAATTCAGCTGTAAAATTTTGCAGCGTGTAGGAAGGGAGACGGGGACCTGCTAGGCTAGGGACGGATGCGCTTGCCTAGGTGGAGGTAGGCTACGACCTGTCTAGAGTTGACAGCGCCTTGGCCGTTGTTGTTTGGCGTGGAAGGCGGCTGTGTACTGCAACAGGGGGCTATGAACGTATCCGTCCAGAGGTTACCGTTTGCGAGCCCAGAGCACATAAGGGTGTGACACAGGTCAAGGCAATTGTTGCAGGGAAGCCGCTGTGTTTTAATTCGCTGAACTATGTCGGCGTCTGCGTGAAGCTCATACAGCTCATCATTAAATCTTCTTCGAAATAGTATTTGTTTGTAAGAGTAATTCTTCGTAGTAGTGTCAGGTTAGACAGGGTAGTGTCGAAATAACAGCCCTTGGTCGGATATAAAAATCCGAGTCATTCCGGTACAATAGAACCGGCTCTTGTGGGAATTCTTCGTCGTATTTAGGCTAAGACTATTGTTGGTGTTAATGCTGGTTCCCAGGTAAACGAAGTCCTTTACTAATTCGAAATTATTGCTGCCAACAGTGTCGTGGTTGCCAGGGCGCGAATGCGCTGACTCTTTGCATGGTGACAGAAGATATTTCGTTTTGCACTCGTTCAGCACCAACCCCGTTTTTTCCCCTTCCTTTTTTTTTGGAGTAAGCAGAAGTTACGGCGCGGTTGTTAAGGCCAATGATATAAATATGTGCAACAATTGGCTTGTCCTATGTCACTTTCTTATGTGCTCTGGCCCCGCGAACAGAAACCTCTGGACGGACACGTTCATAGCGCCTTGTTGCAATACACCGCATATCTGAGCACCAGATAATCTGACCTCTCTATCGAATGTTCAAGGCTCACTACCTTCTAAACTGCGACATAGCTTAGGCCTCAGCCTACCATAACCTTGGCAGCCGCACCTGTCCCTCACGCCTAGTATGACCCCTACATCGCCTCCGGCGCACTTCAAAATTGTACAGCTTAATTGTAACGGATTAACTGCCAATATCGCGGAGATAACAAGCTAAACAATATCAAAATCGCTGCTATTCAAGAGACCAAACTGAACACAAGATCTGACTTACAAACTTGTGATGGGTACAACGTTCATCGGAAAGAACGTGCCAGCGGTAATGGGCGTGGTCTCGCGTTCATATAATCTATTTGTTCCTGACCACGACCAAAGGGACTCTACCTAAGAATGCCGAGGTGTTCCGGTCAGGCGATGCCGATCTGCAAATTATCAACATCTACATACCCCCTGTTACGTGTTGTCCGAGGGACTATCACCCCGACATTAGTGCGTTGCTTAGAGGGGATAATCGCCGGGCATCTATATCGTGAGCGCAGGACTCATAAACTGCGTCAACTGGCGACCGATACTCACATTGGCTTCTGACCACCGTACATTTATTAACTTCACCAAAGCGGACTTTAGCCAGAGCGCTCCTTCGCTGCCCTACCCACACCGACAGACGTACGTCAAGGTGAACGAGAATTTCGCAAGGTTATCGATTCAACCTCCGGCCGCTTCGTTCCCGCTGTAAGAGTTCCTCGTGCATCGACGGGCCCTCAAGAAGATCTACACAGAGTCGGTAAACTGTTGTTCAGATCTCGCCCAGAGAATGCCTTCATTCAGGCACAAGCTCCACCTGTTGCCGAAGAAGAAAGTGAACTGCCTAGGGAGAAGAGAGTCATGCTGGCAAAATTTCGTTCTGGATACTGTAATAGATTAAACTCTTACCTATTCAGACTAAACCCTAACATTCCAAACGTCTGCCCGGCATGCGGTGTGTCTCTATGACACCAACCATCTATTTATCTGTTCAACTGAGCCAACTCTTCTATAGCTAACCTCATTCTGGTCCAACCCTATTGAAGCCGCGAGGTTCCTTGGACTGCGGTTAGAAGATTTTGATGGCAATGCCAGGTAAGGAAAGTGCTACCACGACAGTCGGGCAGTACCGCAAGGGAGTACCGGAGCGTACCGGGTTCAAATCCGGCCAAGGACTGTTAATTCGACAACACTCTCCAAAACCTTCGGGGAGTGTTTTTGTCGTTACTACAACAACAACAACAACAACGACTAGGCAGGGCGAAGCATTGCTAATACAACAACAACAGCGTGCGAATAGGCAGGGCGAAGTACCGTTAAACAACAACTAAGAATCGCCCCTGCGGGTAAGGGGTTTAGAATATGCCCGAGGTAGGCATACCGGTCGTAAGAGACGACTAATATGCACAAAGGTAATAACGTGCAACTCGATGGTTGATCTACGGATATGATGCCTCTCACCTCTCATTACCCATCTTATCCTTCCTTACGGAAAGAGGGGTGACATGACCTGGAAGGTTTCACTGGTCATAAATCGCTACCACGACAGTCGGGCAGTACCGCAAGGGAGTACCGGAGAGTACCGGGCTCAAATCCGGCCAAGGACTGTTAATTCGACAACACACCCTAAAACCTTCGGGGAATGTTTTTCTCGTTACCACAACAACAACAACAACTAAGAATGAACTGCCGTGATTGAACTGTCGTCGGCTTATTTGTTACAGGACCCTTGGTGTTTCCATTTGGAGGTAGTGTGTTGGACGGGTAAAACCTTTACGCGGCAATTAAGTAAGTTAGTAAAGAGCCGGTGATTAACGAATCTGTGTTTTTGTCGTTACAACAACAACAACGAATCTATATTGTGCGTTTTGTAGACATGTGTGTCTCGTTTGAATATCGCTTCTGTACTCCGTATTGCGGTGGCAGGGCGATAGGACTTAAAAATAATTATAGAGACTGTATTTCAACCTATCAAATGTATTTATTTATTTGTTTCCATTTTCCATATTTATTTAGATATCAATGAGCTAAATCTGCCGAAAACTTGCGCCACTGAGTTTCCTGATCCTAACGATTTGCTCAACTTCAAGCTCACAATTTGTCCTGATGAGGGATTCTACAAGAACGGTCGTTTCGTGTTCAGTTTTCGCGTTGGTCCCAACTATCCACACGAACCACCAAAAGTTAAATGCGAAACACAAGTCTACCATCCAAACATTGATTTGGAGGGTAATGTATGCTTAAATATACTTCGTGAAGACTGGAATCCGGTGTTGACTATAAGCTCGATTGTCTATGGACTACAATTTCTGTTCTTGGTGAGTTGAAAAGTTAAATATGTACATTATTAGGTCAGGGAGATTTTGCAGCCTTCATATTGTCCAATTTCTGAGTGAACAAAGTAACTATACTATTTTAGAAGATTTGTGTACTTATAAGACCTCGCCAAATACTAAATGGTAATCAGTTTGGATTCACATTTTACCAACACGCAAAACGTAAGCATTTAGATGCTTTTCGTCTTTTCCGGAAATTGAACGCAATTGTAGATACTAGGTTAACGTTGTACGGTGTAGTGTTGTTCTTGTCCGAGAATTTCTCTCTCTATATCATCATAAACCTCCTAAGAGATTTTTGCGCCAAGCTTCTCTTCCAATTTGTGGTGTGCCGATTTGAATTTTCCCTACAAATTGGTGGGACCTACAGTTTTTTGCCGACTCCGAACGGCATCTACAAAGGAGACGAATTTTTGCTGAGAAGCCTGTCATGGCAGAAATACACTCGGAGAGTTTGCCAAACCACTGCCGAGGGGCGACCCCGTTTTGTAAAACTTTTTTCAAATCACTTTTGATGTTACCTGTACCAGGGCTCGAACCATGGACCTTCGGTGTGGTAACACTACCTCCACACCACGGCGGCCGCCAATTTCTACTCCGTCAAAATTTGGTGAGTGGCCATCGCTACACAGTGGGTCATGAGGGCTGTTTATTGGACATTATAGTGATGACATTGTTTGAAGTCGGATTTGTGCTGGAACAGTTTGGTTTTTAGTTTTGCTTTCGTTGGCCCAACATATACAGTTAAACAAAAATCAAGTGTAAAATATCTTTTAAAATGCAGGAAGTCAAAATAAATCCCTAGCTTTATCAAAAATTCCAGTAGATGCAAGCAATTATTTGTAGGTGACTCTCATAAAGTTGTTGCGAATTACAATAGCATGCAATGCAAATGAAATAAACGAAAGAAATAATTACAGCTTATGTCGCGTAAACACATACTATGAAAACTGTAGTCATATACTAATATGGATTGAACTTTTTTTGACTAGTATGATTTCTACCAGAAAATTATAGTTGGATACTAGTATGTTTACTGACTAGTTTGTTATTTCACTGTAGGGTAATTATCAAACATAACATACTAAAAAGACAACAACAAATTAAAGAAGCAACAACACAACTTAAGAAACATCTGAGCCCATAGGACTTATTAGAATTTACAAACAGTGAAGAACATATTTCAAACATGTTATTTGAGGCACGAAACAATATCTTCGTTGACAAAAACAAAAATAAAGATTGGTTTGTAAACAAAACCAAAGTCGTTTTCCAGCCTGATGTTAAGGCTCTACTGACAAAAGGCCAAAAGTTCTCTTTGCCAGTGCAAAATTCCAAATTACCCCCTTTTCAATACATTGCTGATGGCGGGGATTTAATACAGACACAAGAAAACAAAGAACAATAGAAAGAAGCACGAACCACGTTCTCTTTATTATTAATAAAAGACCATACAGCAACAAACCGGAAAACGACATTGGATCTAATTTCGAATGCGGAAAGAAATAAACTCACAACAACCCGTGCACTAGCCCCAAGGATATATGTGCTTCCGAAAATACATAAACCAGTAACACCACTCAGACCAATATGTTCAGACGTAGGATCGCCATCTCACGGTCTATGCAAATATATGGTCGACATTTTAAAGAACGTAACAGCCAATTCAATGTACAATGTAAAAAATACCATTGAGAGAAAATTGGACAACAACAAAGCAACACACAAAAATGCCGAAACAAATATTTATAGAGATTGTTACATTTTGCATTCGAGAGAATATATACTTTTAATGACAAGATATATACGCAGCTCAAAACCTAGACTACAAACTAAATACGTTGACGACTTACTTGCAACAGGAAACCAATACGAGGTACAAAAAACACTAGACGCACTTAATTCGTTTGATGGGCATATCAAATTCACAACGGAGCTCGAAGACGACGGAACATTACCATATCTTGACTCGATCATCATTAGAAGGGGAAACCAATTAAAAGTTATATAAAACCTACTTCGTCTGGACGATGTTAATAAATACAGCGATAGGCTGTATATGACGAATGCTACAAATACCGGACAAAATGTACCACAAAGAAATTAAGAGGGGAATTAGATTATTACTAAAAGGCAACGATTTTCCGGAAGCTATTATAAAAACTTTATTTAGACTTTCTTTACTACCAACAAATAAACATAGTTCTAAAACCGAATAAAAAACAATCTACATCTGGGTTTTTTAAGTTGACGCATGGTAAATTTGATCTTCTCGGGTCATGATTGACGAGCAGGGTACTAATGTTGTGCTGCGCTAGGCAATTGCGCCTTCAGCGCAAGTAGAAGTTATTGCGCTAGAGCTGTTGGCGCAATTGCCTAGCGCAGCACAATATTACCACCCTCAAAAATTAAGAAATAGAAAATTTTAGATTTTAGCCAATCAACGCCGGCAGAGACGCGACGACAGTAGAATGCAAGTAAGTGTGACACGAGGACCGCCGAGTACACTAACACTTAAAAAATTTCAGTCAAGCCTGCGTATCGTCACGGGTCCCTATTAGAAATGCTGCACATAATAAACACTCCGACTAACATGAGAATGAACTATAAAACGGACACTGGTCATTGCGCTCACTTGTACAGGCATCTATTAGGGAACAAAAAGACAGTAAAAAAGTCGAGATTAGACGATGCGGACAGAAAAATAAATAATGAATTTTTATTTGTGAATGATTTTATGTAAATCATTGGTATTTTCTTGTTTTTATGTTGTCATTACTGGGCCTGAGGACGGTTACCATAAGTAGCCGAAATATATTGGCAAAAAAATCCGGAAACAGCGTTTTCAATTGCGTTTTTATGCGCCAAGTAGTAACAGTACTTCACCGTCGACTTATCCGTCGTACGTCAAAATTTAGAGCAAAATCTACTTTGCCGTATCCGTGGAATCTGTTGTTACGCACATAAACACTCTCATTCTACTTAGCTGTAAGTTTTTTCAACGTATCGGCGTATTGTATCTGCTTGGCGCATTAGACCTTGAGCCGGTACAAATACAAAAAATTCAGAACAAAAAAGATCGCTGAAATCATCAATATGTTTTAAAATAGTGTGCTCACGTAACAGCAGTTATTTGTAAATATGGTTTACATTACTAAACTGAATTTAATTTCCTAAAATTATTTATATACCATCGGCTTACGCTTCTATTCCAGTGTACAGAGAAGTCATCTTTCTGCCGGCGAAAGTCGCCGGAAAATATCGTAACCACCAAAATAGATGGAACGTTTTATTACCAAGGCTAATCACAGCTGTTTTGCAATTTTCTGCACAAAAATTTCGTACACATTTTTATTTAATTCGCTAATGCTTTTATTGTTTTATGAAGTTATTGGAGTAGCTCCTGTTCTATCTAACTGCATGAAAATAAATTTTTGATAAAACACAGAGTTAGAAGCTCTACACTGTCAGCCAGCGACAACCAGCATTAATTAATAGAACTGTTGGTTAACTGTCGGCTTGACTGTGTGCCACCAAAGCACTTTGGTAATAGTAGTTTCACCTTCTTTTGTCAACTCCCCCCGGAGAATTCCATAAACAGTGCTGACTAGGCAAATTTATGTAGCTGAGGAAGAATGCAAAGAAGCCAGATAGTCCGTCTACGTACTGGAATGACTCGCGTTTATCCTGACCAAGTGCTCATAGTACAGTGTAACCCTATTTAATCCCCATCCATGAATGGATTGTTTCGAGAGATGAAACAAATCGTTCCTGCGATAGTTGGTCTAGTACTAGAATATGTTAGCACTGCACTTATTCTGGCAAAGAACTGAGCAATACCCGAGCCTGGCGAAAAACCATTTTCTTCCCAACAAGAGGAACCAAAGCTCCTTAAGATATTATACGGGCTTCTAATCGCTTATACCGTGACAGCAAGCCTAAGGAGAGAACATGAGTGCGACATTTCAGCCTAGCGACCCCAAAGTTGAGCCTCCAACCGTGAAATTTTTTTCTTACCATACGAAACAGAACGACAATGTATAAGGTGTACATACATAGCTCACAGAGTATATTAATTTTGTTAGCCTAATAATAATAATAATAGTAGTGAGGTAATGCACTGCGACCTTAAGATCTATTGTGCCCTCGTAGGCCCATAGCACACCATCTAGGCCTATCAACGTCAAAAAGTCCAAGAATAAGGTCGGCTTTATATCGTGAAAGTGCTTGCACCCTAGTGTCGGGTAACCAAGGTGATTCCGTCTTCTCCTCGAGATAGCGTCGCAGTTTCTTCCTCACTATCACGGGAACGACATAGACTGCTGGACGAGATGCCCAGTTTATGCAAGTATGCATTTAGCCTGCAGTGAGAACCCCCGCTACGATTCTGAGATTATTCTTGGATAGGGTTATTATTGCTTTGTAACGTTTACTATTGTATTACCACATCAGAGATTTCGCCTGACGCAGTTCGAGAGTCTGTTGCCAGCCAGTACACCTTAATTATGTTAGTGTCTTCTTTTCTCAGCTCTTCTCTTATTGTGTGAGAGCCTATTGCCAGAAATGGTTCTGGGCCAGTGGGCCTGGTTGCTCGGTAAAGGAATCGAGATAGATATGGAGTTCGATATATTAAAGTTGTTAAAATAAGTAGAGACGTCTAAGCAGGATATGAGCAAATATAAAGATTTCTTTTTAAAATTTGACAAGCAGGTCTCTTATCACTCCTAACCGCGCCCATTTTTAGTATATCAAATATTTCGAAAATAAACCCAATAAACAAAATGCGTTGACTATGCGCTTGCGATAAACTTAAAAAAAAAAATCATTGTTAAATCTTTGGAAAAAATTGTCGAATCAACGTAAGTGATCCCTTTTTAAACAATTGCAACAGAGGTTTGGAAAACCATTTTTAATTTACGTTTTATTCAACGTACGGTAAGGGTTTGTTGAAAACTGATTGATAAAACTCCAATTTTGGCAACGAGGGTGAAAACGGCCAGTAGCCTAATGAATATATACTAGACCTTTGCTTCGAAGGTTGCTGGTTCAAATCCCGACCACTTCCTCAACTTTTTTTTTTTTAAATAAATTATTATAATTATTTTAAAATGTGTTTTATAGTTATTTCAGTTCCATTTATTATTCTTTTTCACAATTCAAGTGTAATAAAAAAATATAAAAAAATATTAAGGATTTTTTACCAATTTTTGGCGTGCTGCTTCCAATTTTGTATACAAATTGGCGGGAGCTACTGTTTTTAGTCGACTGCGAACAGCATCTGCAAAGCAAAGCAGATGAATTTTTGCTAAGAAGCCTTCCATGGCAGAAATACCCTCGGACCCCGTTTTGAAAACCCCTTTTCAAACCAGTTTCGGCGTTCCGCCATTTTCAATGCCTAGTTTCGTTTTGGTCTGTGTCTATCCGTTGCGTTGTTTTTTGTTTACGTATCAATTCCGCTCACACACACGCATATTAACGTTACCTTTTCAAACCACTTTTAATGTTACCTGTCCCAGAACTCGAACCTTGGCCCTTTTGATATGGTAGGCCGGCAACACTACCGCTAAACCACGTCGGCCATATAAATCAAGTAGGTAAATTATTTAGCATTATTTTTGAAAACTGCCAAACTGTTCACCTCAAGTTAATTCCCCAAAGGTACAATTATTCAATACACCTGTAATTACCAAATACGATATGCACATTGAACTTGTGGCAGCCAATGATTTTTTTTGGAAATTTTTGCAAATTTATGTGGCTCTGCCCTCAATTTTACAAATATTATAAATCATAAATAAAAACTTTTTTATGATGTATTTTGAAGCTGGCTTGAGGCCGTAAATTTTACTTAAAAATACAACGTTTTTTGATATCTACGGATATATTTCGATTACACACAGGGTGAACAAGCTAAAATGAAATATAAAAACACAAAACATAATAACAATTTAATTTACAAATAAATTTTAAACATTTAAAACATTGCATACATTTATTTCACGTCTGCACTTGCTGTCGTGGAGTTGTTTACTGTTTGTCAGCAAGTGCCTCTACAAGTGAGCGCGTCCTTTTTGTAGTTCATTCTTATGTTGGCCGGTGTATTTATAATGTGAAGCATTTCCATTGTGAATCTTTTGCTGTAATGTTGTTCTTGTTTGAGAACGGTTGCTCCGTCAAAGTTCGGTGAGTGGGCGTTTTCAGTATAGTCTAATTTGTGTTGAGCTAGTCGAGTTTTTGGTATTACTGATTTTGTTCTATTAAATATCGTTTTTAACGTATTTATCGGTTTAAAGGTTATTTTCACATCATCCCTGTTGTAGCAGTCTGATTAAGTTAAGTGTTTCGACAATTTTAGTACATAAGCTGGAGCCTTAAATATATTCGGTGTTTTTATTCTTTCATGATTATTTTCGGCTTTGTGTCTTCTTAAAAGGGGGTTGTTAATATTTTCGGGAAAATCATTGTTTCTTAACAGTACTTTTATTTCATTTTTAATCTTAGCGTGGTAAGTGTCGTCGGATCTATTTAAAATTTGGCTAATAAAGCCTATTGCTGTACTCATTATCATCGTTTTTGGGTGATTTGAGTAAAAATTTATGATTCGTCCTGTTGATGTTGGTTTCTTATACTATTTTAACTTCAATTAATTTCCTCTTCTAACAACAATTGAGTCAAGATATGGTAGATTTCCGTCGCCCCAAGTTCCGTTGTGAACTTTATATATGTGGTGAAAGAATTTAGTGTCTCAGTCGTTTTTGTACCTCATTTTCATGTTTTTTTCTTTTCAATTTTATTTCATTTCATTTCATTTATTGACACTGTATATTAGTACAATAAGATCCTAGTGGGTTAATATAACATTCAAAACTTAATATGTATTTATTATCTTTAAATACAATAATAACAAGTAGGAATAAAGTAATAAAAGTGAAAGAGGAAAACAGAACAAAAAAATAGTTAACATACATAACAAAACAATGATTGCACAGACTACAGGAAAATAGGTAGCTGAGCTCAGTTGCTATTTGTGTATATATTAACGGTGATAAAACAGATCTGTCAAAAAATCCATCATGATCACACTACTAACTGTCAAATGGCGGAGGTGGTTCATGCATATGGTAAAGAAGAATAGAACTAGGAGTTTAGATGACATTAAAAGCAGCGTATTGTTAGCTTAATAGTTAGCAATGCGTGCCAAAATTTTTCTGATGAAGAAGTTAAGCAGCTTCCGAAATGGATCTATAAGAAAAGCTATGGCGGTTGTCCCTAAACATTTTTCCTACTCTATTCAATTAAAAAACTTTTAATAATTAATTAAATATGACTATTAAAAAAATAAAAACAATAATAACTTTCATAAAAATTCAAAAAAGTGAAAAATTACACGGTGCTACAAAAAAAAGTGAATATACTCTTAAAGCGACATAGTAGAGATTGTTCATCTGGTCGAATTATAAGCGAAACACCGTTCCGAAAATTCCTGACACCCCCAAAATCTGGGTTTATGGTCAAACATTCATTAAAAAACAAATTTTCAACCGATTTCAAAATTCTCAACGGTTTTGGATAGAGAGATGTTGACACTTTCGAAATGTCTATAGTGTTCTGTTCATTTGAAAAGAGTATGACATGTTTTTCACGCGAGAAATTGAATATTTTGAAAATGTTTTCCGTTTTTCCGATTTTGACGTCATTTTTTTGACACTAATTGGCAATGAATGATATTTATTGGACATATATCATCGACAGGCAATCACAACTTAAATATGCCATTTTTTTTTTTTTGAAAGGACTCAAGTTTTCAAGTTAAGCAGCATAATCCAAAATCGAATATTTTGGTCTCAAGCGCCCTACAGGGGTACTGTGTGAAAGTGGTGAGCTGTAAGAACAGTAATTATAATTTTAAATAAAAAATAGTCGTTTTTAGCGATAGTTAGATTGATAACATATATCTTTCATAAAATTTTACACCATGGGATACATTTTAGACAAAACAATGAATTGAGGAACGATACCGATATGAACACAATTTGACTTAAAAATGTTTGCTGGATCTTCTGCGTTTATAAGATAAGTCATCGGTTTCACGTTTAAGCGACCAGCAGTAATTAGCGAGCATCTTAACCTGGTTTTTTCCTGCAAAGCGCTTTTCGATCGCCGATATTTACTGGTGAAATCGTTCACCTTGTTCGTCGCTAAACTGACCAAGACTATCTGGGAAAATGAATTTTTTTTACGAATACACTGAAAAAACGGGGTTTTGACCTTAAAACAAGATTTTGGGGGTTTTAGGAATTTTCGGAACGGTGTTTCGTGTATAATTCGACCAGATGAACAATCTCTACAAGGTCGCTTCAAAAGTAAAAAATCACTGTGGCACTGTGTTATTATTCTTGGCCTTGAGCTCGTTTCATGAATACTGGAAAAAAGAATAAATAACATTCCTCAAGTTGCCTTTACTTAAGCTATTGCGAATAGAATTTGGTATAGAGTTCCATATGCGGATAGCATTGCCAAGAAAAGCCTTGCAGAGATCGTTGTAGCTCGGTATAATTAAATCGCTCACGCGCGCAGACCTCGAGAAAGCAAGCTTATTATACAGGTAGTTGGGCATCTTATCAGCGATGACACGATACCGAAATATACAATTCCTTGCTTTAAGATACTCAGATTTAGAATCTAATTTGCTGTATGTATTTACATTCCGCATAACAGATAACTGGCATTATTAATTGTAATGCAAGCCGTCTTCTTATTCCAAGCGGGGTGAATTCCGCAGACATTCTTAAATTACGTAGAAAATAGTAGACTTTACTGATGATGGCGTTTATATGATCATCACATCAAAGATTCGAGTTAATGACAAAACCAAGATTCGTTACTTTAGAGACATACTTGAGACACATTATTAGTGTATAAAGATGTAAGATCCAACAAGTTAACCTGCCGTTTTGATATCGGTAGAACATATTGCTTTTCGCTGCTAAGGGAAAGACAATTTTTTAACGCCCAATACGAAATAGATAACAAGTCACCATTAAGCTTGGGGCAGAGTTCAGCTATCCGTGTGGGTGTCTATCTATATAATGTACAGCCATGCATTTGCACATACAGGTGCTAAATATGTCATTTATAAATAAACTGAACAATAACGGTCCTAGTAAAGAACCTTCTTAAGGCTAAGACCACAAAGATTCGACCCCACTTTCACTCTATGTGCTCTACCACCCAAATAGCTCATCATGAGTCGTAAAACCGAAATAAGATTTTAATTTTAAGCATAGCAATTCATGTGATTCGTGCAAGTGAATCTGTTCTGATAACAGTATCTCAAAAGTCTTTGAAAGATCAGGTAGAATGGTTATGGGGCGAAAATCACGTGGTTGTGCTTGCTGTTGTGACTATTTAACCTGCCCAAAGTATCACCTCTTTTATCCAACATTGTCATCAGGCTCTTTTAATGGAAGTCCCAGAAACCTCGCGGCTTCAACAGGGGTGGACCAGAGTGAAATTGCTGTTAGAAGAGTAGGATCAGTTGAGCAGATGGTTAGTATCGTGGGGAGACACGCCGCATGCCGGGCAGACATTTGGCATGTCAGGGTTCAGTCTGGATAGGTAAGAGTTTAGTCTGTTACAGTATCCAGAACGAAGTTGGGCCAGTATGACCCTTGTCTCCCTAGGCAGTTCGCGTTCCTCATCGGCAACAGGTGGAACTTGTGCCTGTAGGACTGCATTCACCAGACGAGAGCTGACAAAGGAGTTTACCGACTCCGTGTGGATGAGATTGAGGGCCCGCATTTGCACCTTTGGATCAAACGGCGAGAAAATTTGATGCCGGATCTCGTCATAATGCTTATGGAGATGACTCCTTACTCAGGACCGGCTGGCCGTACTGTCTTGTACGTTGCCAGTAACGTTTCTTTATCTTTCCCCCAAGTACTGCCAGCTAGTGACTTGAGGATTTTGTTGCGGCTATGTACTTTGGTGGCAATCGCGGCTACATTAGCACCGTAGTTGAACATGTTATCAAACGTGACCCCTAAGATTTTGGGGTGTGCGACAGTCGGAAACTTAATGTCGTCGACGTAGACGTCTAACTCCATGTTCACCTGCGCTGTCCACGTCGTAAATAAGGTGGCCGAGGACTTGGTCGGTGACAATGTCAGATTTCGTCCAGCGAAAAAGCCGGACAGCGATGGGAGGTAAGAGTTTATTCTTGAGCACAGCTCGTCTACGGAGGGGCCCGTCGCCAGTATCGTGTAGTCATCGGCGTAGGAGACGATCGAGACACCCTCTGGTGGGGAGGGGAGCCTCGATATGTAGTAATTAAACAAAAGCGGGGATAAGACACCACCCTGTGGCACCCCTTGTTTGATTATACGTGGTTTTGATCGTTCGCCTCTGCATTCAACCGATGACTGCCGACAACTCAGATAATTGGCGGTCCAACGTTTTAGACAGGGAGGAAGAGTTGAGTCTTCCAGGTCGTTAATGAGTTGCGCATGGTTGACCATATCGAAGGCTTTCGAGAGGTCAAGCGCAACCAGCATAGTCCTGTCATTTGGGCGATGTTTGTTGAGACCGACACCTATCTGAGTGGTGATGGCGTTAAGCGCGGTGGTCGTGCTGTGCATTTTACGGAATCCATGCTGTTGCTCGGCGAGTCGCAGATGAGCGGTGTAGTAAGGAGCAGGACTGTCCCCAAGGTCTTCACTACTGGCGAGAGGAGTGATATCGCTCGATAAGATTCCCCCTCGTTTTTAGCAACAGGGAGGACAGTTGCAACCTTCCACATATCTGGGAAGCAAGAAGTTGTAATGCAATGATTGATAACATGGGTAAGGATTGCCAGTATTTGCGGTAGAATTATTTATACAAATTTTATAGAAACTCCATCAGCGTCGATCGCATTTGAGCGAATCTTGTAAATACACCTTGCCTCATCAAGCTCCGACACATCACAAAATCAGAGTTGTTGGGATACGGACAAAGAAGAAGAAAGTATAGAGTGAGTGTAGCACTGCGTGAGGTAGTGTTATTGACGAATACGTCATTAAGGTCTGCAGGGTCGAGCAAACAATCCGGATTACTTGGAAGCTCAGAATTTAACATCTTACTAAAATACTTGCGTTTCTACCTTTTAATTTTGGCTGTAGTTTCGTTCCGAATACTCTTATACACACGCTAGTTAAGATCTCCTAGATACGTTTTCGAAACTGCATACGCTTTATTACGTTATCATGTTCCACGATGGTGTTTTCCTTTGAATGAAACGCATTGATACGTGGACGCAGGTTCGAGCCCAGGGTCGCGGACAATTTATTATTTTTATTTTTTATTTTATTTTTTGTAGTTAAATATAATTTTTTTAAATATATAAATGTTTTTACACTTAAAATGTATTTTTTTTTTAATTTTTAACCCAATATTTTGCTGTTTGTGACCTGCCTAGAACCAGCTGACAAGTTAGTGACTGTTTTTTCGAGACTAGAGATGTGAGACAGCTTACTGAATAGCAAATTGTATCAAAATTGAAACTGACCACAAAATGTCTCTATTAGTGACTAGATACTAGTTACAGAATTCACCTATAAGTCATGGTCTGAGATAAACGACATTTGGTCAAACTTTAGAACGGATGAGGGATCAGATACAATGAATCATTACGAAAACAACAACAATAACAATAATTATTATTATTCAATTGTTTTTGATTTCTTAATGATAAAATTGAAAAGCAAAAAAAAAATTATACATGCTATATTTACTATAAATATCGCACTTTTTGACCTTTTTGTAAATGTTCCAGTTATTTATATTCTCTGGTTATTACCAATATTTTTAATTATAGTTATGTCTGTATAAAGTAATCTGTATTGTAAACATTTTAATGTTTTTTCAGGAGCCGAATCCTGAAGACCCTCTTAACAAGGAAGCGGCCGATCAATTGCAATCAAATCGCGCGCTATTCGAACGTAACGTTTTAAGAGCGATGCAGGGTCATACTGTGGGTGACACCCAGTTCGAGGCATGTCTCAAGTGATATCGAGAATCATCTCTCTAATTTTAGGATTAGCGTCTGCCTTTACGACTTAATATAAGGTTTTGGTAGGCGTTTTTATATTAATTTAATTTTCAATATTAATTAAAGAGGAGAAGCAACAAGTTGAGGTGTTTTTAATTTATTGAACTAATACCACGAACACAGAATATGAAAGTCGAAATGTCTCACATCATTTACAGAGAAACCTCCTAAGTGTTTACGCTATTACATCATTAAGACCGATGTTGAGGCAGATTGACTAGCGTCTCCCTTAAGATGTAAACAGCTCGTAAGGGAGAGACTTAGTCAACTTTGGAATCAATTTCAGTTCACGAGATGTTGAAGAGTTGAATGTCACGGGTGATGTTTGTGCATTTTATATTTTGATTTGAATTTAAAATATTCGAAAAGTAAACTTTGCCTCCTGGACGGTTGTCCGGCTCGCAGCCCCCACCCTCATTTCGGCGTTACTGCACCATTTCCAGTTGTAATTGGGAAAGGGTCTTATATAAAGTCCTTGTCATTTTTAATTGGGAATAGTCAATTGGGAATAGTCAATTGTAAATGCGAAAACGGCAAATGTAAATGAGATTAGATACTTGTAAATGGGAAAGTGTCACATGAAAATGAGACAACGTTATTTTAAAATGAGGAGTGAGTGAGGATAGTCAGTTGTAAAAAAGAAACCATCAATTCAAAGTGAGAAAGAGTCATTTGTAAATGCAAAACTTGTTTTATTCAGGTATTTTTTATATGCACTGCACATATATTGTGTAAGAAAATTACCAAAGACAACGAACCAAAGTATTAAGAGCCGAAGGGCATGGCTTCAAACGATATATTCTCTTCGCGTCATCTATCAAATTCTCGAGATATTTTAGGCATTTCTCCACAAAACGTGGCCCGTTTGTATGGGGGTTCGAAATATGTCCCTTGACATACATTTAAATTTTTCGCCAAATTATCTCTATTGGGTTGAACACGGGCGAAAACATGCTAAACTCAACACTCGTACTCGCCTATTAGAGACATCACTGACTGCAGATTCGATTCTGGAGTGACACGTAGTGCAGAACTGCAGTCTCGATAATCACCGTCGTAATAGTAGACCAAGGTGTCAGTGGAAACCATTCCTTTTGTAAGCGTTTTCCACAATATCATTGCAAAAACTACAACGTAATGCAGTTATATGGATTAATATTACTTATTACTTTTATTTTATTTCTTATTTTTAAATGACGCTTTCTCATTTTATAAACACAGTTTCTAATTTTATTGTGACGGTTTCCCATTTACAAGTACCTACTCTCATTTACATTTGACACATTCGCATTTGCAATTGACAAATCTTAATTTCACGTGACGATTTCTCATTTAAAAGTAACTATTCTCATTAACAAACGGCCTTTTCCCATTTACAATTTAATATTCTCATTTTAAATTGACGCTTTCTCAATTACAACTGGAAATAGTGTAGTCTGAAAATTTAGAATAAAAAATCGCGCGAAATTCGCCTGCTAGGTTTTTTTTTTAATAAATGTAAAATTAATCGGACTAAATATTTTAAAGTCTTATGATATAAAATTAAGATTTGGAATCAAACATCGCCTCGAATTTTTCTTAATAATAATCAAATTTAGCCCAAGAGCTACCTGCGTGCTTGTTTTTGTAAAATAAGAGCGCTATCCTGAATCGTTCAATACAAACTTTTTCAAATTTTAAAATGTGACTGTTTCGAATTTAGTGTGCGATTCATTTTTCATTTCACATTACTCATAGTGGAAATAATGCCATTTTGATTAAGGCCTTATTTCTCAATATGCTTTATTCAGTTCTTTGATGTTATATTGTTTGTCCACCGCTGGGCACCATACTATGGTTAGGTAAGTTATTATGGGTATTACTACGGCAGTGTAGAGCCACATCATGGATTTTGGTGGGAAACCAAAGTTTGTGCTAACTATTTTACACGCGTGTTAAGCAGGCTATGTAGACGCTTACTGTGTATTGCATGTAGGGCTGATTATTGAGGGCGCTAGTGAAAGGCTGCAGGGGTATATTGATGGAAGTGTAGGGATCTTTCTATGGATCCTATGAGTTCATACAGGGCTGTTTCGGTTTTAACCAGGTAACTGTGTATTTTAGATGCGGTTAGCGAGTCCGCCGCTGATTCCGTCCACACACCGTCCTCCCTTCCCACCAAGTGGACGTTGTGGTGCTGTTTCGACAGAATCTTGCTGAGCCTTTGTTGTTGTTGTTGTTGTTGTAGCGACTACTTAACCTGTCCAGGGTGTCACCCCCAACCAACACTGTCATCAGGCTCTTCTAACGGAAGTCCAAGAAACCTCGCGGCTTCAACAGGGGTGGACCAGAGTGAGATTGGAGTTAGAAGAGTGGGCTCAGTTGAGCAGAGGAACAGATGGTTAGTATCGTGGGGAGACACGCCGCATGCCGGGCAGACATTTGGCATGTCGGGGTTCAGTCTGGATAAGTAAGAGTTTAGTCTGTTACAATATCCAGAACGAAGTTGAGCCAGCGTGACTCTTGTCTCCCTGGGCAGTTCGCGTTCCTCGGCGGCAACAGGTGGAGCTTGTGCCTGTAGGACCACATTCACTGGACGAGACCTGACAAAGGAGTTTACCGACTCCGTGTGGATGAGGTTGAGGGCCCGCCGGTGCACCTCTGGATCAAACGGCGAGGAGATGTGATGCCGGATCTCATCATAGTGCTTACGGAGGTGACTCCTTATTCTCCTGGGAGGCGGATTTTCGTTGAGCAGGTTCCTGTTCGGATGCTGCTGATTATGGCAGTTGAACAGGAATTGTCTGGACAACATCTCGCAATGCTCTTTGACATTGAGCATTTTTGCCTCATTATGAAGGTGATGCTCAGGAGACATAAGGAGGCACCCCGTGGCGGTTCTGAGTGCGGTGTTTTGGCAGGCCTGCAACCTCCTCCAATGTGTGTCTGCTAACCCCGGCGACCATATTGGCGTCGCGTAGCTCAGAACCGGCTGGCCGATTGCCTTGTACGTTGCCAGTAACGTTTCTTTGTCTTTCCCCCAAGTACTGCCAGCTAGTGACTTGAGGATTTTGTTACGGCTTTGTACTTTGGTGGCAATCGCGGCTACATGAGCACCGTATTTGAACATGTTATCAAACGTGACCCCTAAGATTTTGGGGTGTGTGACAGTCGGAAGCTTGATGCCGTCGACGTAGACGTTTAATTCCATGTTCGCCTGCGCTGTCCACGTCGTAAATAGGGTGGCCGAGGATTTGGTCGGTGACAGTGTCAGGTTCCGTGCAGCGAAGAAACTGGAAAGGGTTGGAAGGTATGAATTTAGTCTCGAGCAGAGCTCATCAACGGAGGGTCCAGTCGCCAGGATCGTGCAGTCATCGGCGTAGGAGACGATCGAGACGCCTTCTGGTGGGGAAGGGAGCCTCGATATGTAGTAATTAAACAGAAGCGGGGATAGGACACCACCCTGTGGCACCCCCTGCTTAATTATACGTGGTTTTGATCTTTCGCCTCTAAATTCAACCGATGACTGCCGGCCACTCAGATAGTTGGCGGTCCAACGCTTTAGACAGGGGGGAAGGTTTGAATCTTCCAGGTCGTTAATGAGTTGTGCGTGATTAACAGTGTCGAAAGCTTTCGACAGATCAAGCGCAACTAGCACGGTCCTGTCATTTGGGCGAGATTGGTTGAGACCGTCACCTATCTGTGTGGTGATGGCGTTTAGCGCGGTGGTAGTGCTATGCATTTTGCGGAAACCATGCTGATGTTCGGCTAATCGCAGGTTAGCGGTATAATAAGGGAGCAGGACCGCCTCCAAGGTCTTCACTACTGGCGAGAGGAGTGATATCGGTCGATATGACTCCCCCACGTTAGCCGGCTTGCCGGGCTTTAGTAGTGGCACCACCTTTGCCTGTTTCCATCTTTCTGGAATGACAAAGGTGGTCATGGACAGATTGAAGACGGTTGTTAGGTACCTTACTCCCTCATCGCCGAGATGTTTTAGCATCAGCATGGATATACCGTCTGGCCCAATGGATTTAGAATTTTTGGACCTCCGTATGGCCTCCCGAACCTCTGTGGTGGTGATGACAATGGGCGCTTGGTTGTTTTTGCGTTTGTGCGCTTCCCTGATGGCGCGCCTGATTTCCTTGTCAACCGGAGGATGCAGTACGAATTGCCGGCAGAAAGCGCTCGCGCATCTCTTTGGTTTCGACTGTACCTTATCACCAAAGGTGATGGATATTTTGTCGTTAGGTTTGGTCGGATTAGACAAGGATTTGACAGTGGACCATAGTTTGCCAACACCAGCAGAGAGGTTACAGGACCTTAGGTGCTCCTCCCATTTGGCGCGTTTGTGTTGATCGACTAGCCGTCTGATCTCCGCATTGAGATCTTGAATTTGGGGATCCGTAGGGTTCAAGCGTCGCACGTGGTCACGTTCATTAGCCAGGGCCGCTGCCTCTGCGGGGAAGTACGGACGTATCTCCTTAATTCTGCCTGACGGAATGTATTGATTGGAGGCTGAAGCTATGACCATGCGAAACGCTTTTTCCCCTTCTCGTACATCAGACGGGATGGGAAGAGCAGCGAAGGTGCTCTCAGTGAAACCAAGAAAACCAACCCAGTCAGCTTTGTTGAAGTTGGTGAAGGTGCGCTTCTCAGAAGTGACGAAGTCATTGGGGCGATCGATTGAGAGGACTATCGGCAGATGGTCAGATGCAAGAGTGAGCATTGGTCGCCATTCAACGCAGTTTATGAGACCTGCGCTGACAATTGTGAGGTCTGGCGAACTGGAACAATTTGCCGCAACTCTCGTGGGGGCGTCCCCGTTCACAGTGCAAAACGTCGAATCGTCTATTTGTTCAGCCAATTCCTGTCCCCTGCCATCGGCTTGTAGGCTTGAGTGCCACAGATCGTGGTGTGCGTTGAAGTCTCCGATAATTACACGGTTATCGCCCCTGAGTAACGCACTGATGTCAGGGTGGTAATCTCTCGGACAGCAGGTGGCAGGAGGTATATAGATGTTTATAATTTCAAGGTCGACGTCTCCTGTCCGGACAACCATTCCTTGACGTTCCAGGAGGTTGTCCCTCGGGTCGACGTCAGGCTCAAATGTACGATATTGCACGGATTGGTGGGTGATGAAGGCGAGTCCGCCCCCAAGTCCCCTCTCTCGGTCACGTCGGTGGATGTTATAGCCGTCACAAGTCCGAAGACTTGATCGGGCGTTTAACTTCGTCTCCTGAATGGCAGCGATCTTAATGTTCTGACGCTTCATGAAGTTCACTATTTCACTCACTTTCCCAGTTAGGCCGTTGCAGTTTAGTTGTAGGACGCGAAAGTGCGAAGGGGGAGAAATATTCACGCTGGGAGTCAGGGACTGGTGCGTATGCCTTGGTGGAAGCAGGCTGGGTCGCACACTACGTCGCACTCTAGAAGTCGAGGGATCCGAAGCACCAGAAGGTGGCGAATCAGTTGACGTTGTAGGTTGCGTAGCTCGACAACATGGTGCAACGTACGTATCAGTCCATAGGTTCCTGTTTCCAAGTTGAGAACATATAAGCAGGTGACACAGGCCAAGGCAAGAGTTGCATTTGACTGATGTCGCAGGTGTATATAATCTCAACCGACAAACAGAGCACAAGCCTTTCGGATTCACCGCTGTTCAAATCGTATGACCTCCGGAAAGAGGGTGTCCCCGTCAGGTACCATGTTAACCGACACCATGAACATCCAGAGTTTACTACAGTTGAGCCTGTTGTGCTGTAATTGAAACAGACGGATGCAGTAAAACATTTTTTCTGGTTTTCGTTGGCGCTTCATCTTTTATTAGCTGCCAGTCCTCTATAGCCGGAATGTTGCCGTAGCCCGACTTTAACCTGCACCTATTTTTGTTGCATCGTCACTGGCGATCTGCTGTTGGCATCCACAATGGCTACTTGTAGGTAGTCTCTGGAGACGTCACTAGAATGTCTTTGATTTGCGGTTACCGCAAAAGCTCGTTTTGGGCTTCTTCGGCACAGCCTCGGTGGCATTGTCTTTTTTGGATCGGTTGCAGTTTTGAGAAACTTCACTCGTTATACTGTCAGCTTAGCGTCGAAAACAACTCCCAAATCTTTCATTTCGGTGTGCCAACTTTAAAAGCAAATACAATAACAAAATTTATACAGAAATTATACATACATTATAAATGGCAAGGAGTTCACGGCAGGAAACAATAACAAAATTAAAAATATAGGTACTAACTGCCGGTTTCACTAGAGAAATTTTAATGAAGTTCCTTTTTCTCGAATTTTATACGAAATCGAAAAAAATTACTTCACTTGAATTGTTTCGTGAAACTGGCTGTAAGAAAGAATAGCTACCAGCTCAAATTAATTGAAAATTTTATGGAAAAAACTGCACAAAAAATTAATCACCCTAATGTCAAAAATAACAAGTAGAAGAAAACAACAACAAACCATATATAGACACAACAAAAAGGCATTAGGAACTAGATTATACGAACATGATATTCCCACAACAGCCGGTTCTATCGCACCGGAATGACCCGGGTTTTTTCACCCGGCCAAGAGCTGTTATTTCAGTGTAACCCTGTCCAATCTGGGGCAGGGCGAAGCACTGTTAACAACAACAACAACATGATATGAACGCGAAAGAAGAAAACAATAGCGCTAGCTCAGCTCTTGACTGACAATAATAATACAGCTTATTTCCCGAAGCCACGAATTTTGGACATAGAGAGAAGAGGAAAACGCAGAATGACACTGGAAACTCTCCGCATACAACAGCAGCTAAGCAATATTATATATTTCAAAGAAGATATAGACAGCACCAACACAGCTGTAATGAAGGAATGCAAATAAACAAATAAAAGAAGATACAGTTGAATATTGTGTTGCCGTTTGATGTTCTGTAACAAATGATTTTATTTTTATTTATTAACAAAATTATGTAAGTTAATGTTTAAACTTCTGAATTCAATGTTTTAACCAATTTCAATCTGTTTTACAGCTCAACCATGCATAAACGCACAGCGTGAATTTTCTGTCAGAATTTTCTCATGTTCATATAACTTGTATGAGAGTAACCGAAATTGAATTCCGTGCCTCACTCGAAATCCGAAATTTGTTTTGCGTGACAAATTTTATTGACGTTATGTCATTGATGATTTTTTTTTTTTTTGGTATTTTTGCTATTTAAATGAATTGTGTAAAAATTATTGTATTTAAAACGTATATCTCGTGCATTAGTTATAAATTACAACTTCCATATATATATATATAAAGCATTGATTTTTGGACTCGGAAAAGCCACGCGCAGACTTTAATTTACTCATATATTTGCATGTAGGCTTCTGTGCCACAGCAAACACTATGCGTTATATATGGTTGGGGTGGTTTGTTGTCATAATATGTTATTTGAATTATTAAATAGGCTTGCCTGAGGATAACACGAAGGCGTTGAAACGCATGGAATAAAAAAGTAAAAACTTCTGGGTTTTTTCATTCCATCTTATCGGCCGAAGAATCTTCAACCCAGCACAAATGGGTTAACAAAATTTAAAATTTCGGTTGCTAGTGTTGGGTAAAATCGAGTGCTTCGGTATCTGCTTTTAAAAGTACCAGATACTCCGTATCAAAATTTTCTGACAGCTATATATTAAATTACAAAATCTCTTTATATTTTGCAAACTAAACTTCTTTGCAACAATTCTATCAGCATCATCAGTCGTCAAATTTTGCAGTGATGCGAGTGTAGTAAATACTGCATTACATGATGCATTTACGAATAGACCAAAAATATTCCTCACTTTAAGGTGAAGTTTTTGTTTCGCATCTGCACTACAAAAAACGTCTGGAGTTGATGAAAATACGGCAATGTCAAATCAAAATTTTACCAATTTGGAAATTATAACTTAAATTTCTATTCAAATGTTAGTTGGTACACAAACGTAAACAAAACTAAAAACTATCGGAAACTTCTGCATACAAGTGCGTGTACTTCAGGGAAACATGGGTTAAATTGCACTTTTTCTGTTTAACGTCAATCTTATGTAATTCAGTTGGTTTAAAAAAAAAGGTTTAAAAAGAAATATTTTCAATAAAATTCTTAATTCAAATGCAGTAAAGTACAATAAAACTCATTAGTGGTTGTTGGTGTTGTTGTTAACAGTGCTTCGCCCTGCCCAATGGGCTCGATCACTCTAAATTGTCATCAGGCTCTTCTAACGGAAGTCCGAGGAAACGCGCAATTTCCACAGGTTTGGACCAGAGTGATGTGGGTGTTAGAAGAGTGGGTTCAACTGAACAGGAAAAGAGATGTATGGTATCATGAGGGGTCATACCACATGCAGGGCATGTATTTGGTATGTTGGGGTTCAGTCTGCATAACTAAGAGTTTAACCTATTACAATATCCAGAGCGAAGTTGTGCTAGTATGACTCTAGTCTCCCTCGGGAGTGCACGCTCCTCTTCAGCCAATTCAGGTGGTTGAGTATTAATAACGGGATTCACAGGCCGAGATCTGAGGGATCTGTCTACCGACTCAGTGTGGAGGTCATTTAGAGCCCGTCTATGGTTCCGCAGATCAAACGGCAAAGAGATATGATGCTGGATCTCATCGTAATGCTTACGGAGATGTCTCCTTATGTCTCTGGGGGGCGGTGCTACATCCAAAAGATGTCGGTTTGGATAACTAGGTTTGTGACAGTTCAGAAGGAACTGTCTACTCAAGAGTTCCGCATGCTCTTGAACATTGAGCAATTTTGCCTCTTGATGGAGGTGAGACTCAGATGACATAAGCAGGCATCCCGTAGCAGTTCTGATGGCGGTGTTTTGGCAGACTTGCAATTTCCTCCAGTTGGTGTCAGAAAGGTTGGGCGACCATATAGGCGCAGCATAGTCAATAACCGGCCGGCCAATAGCCTTATATGTAGCAAGCAATGTTTCTTTGTCTTTTCCCCAAGTACTGCCGGCCAGTGACTTGAGGATCTTATTGCGGCTCTGTACCTTTGAGGCTATTGAGGTGGCATGACCAGCGAAGGTGAGGCCGTTGTCAAATGTCACACCCAAGATTTTTGGGTGGTTGACAGTAGGTAGAGGTACTCCATCTACGTGGACATTTAACTCTTGCCCCAACTGCGCATTCCATGTCGTAAACAGGGTCGCCGTAGATTTAGTCGGAGACAGGGTCAGATTACGCTCGGTGAAGAAGCTGGAAAGGTCATGGAGGTAACTGTTGATTCTGATACAGAGTTCATCAATGGAGGGACCCTTGCCCGAGGCCATTATCGTGCAGTCGTCAGCGTAGGAAACAATGGAGACTCCCTCTGGTGGGGGGGAAGTCTCGAAATATAGAAATTAAACAAGAGGGGGGAGAGAACACCACCTTGCGGCACCCCTTGTTTTATTCTTCGTGGTCTAGATTTCTTGTTCCTAGATTTGACTGCTGCCTGTCGACCATTGAGGTAATTAGCGGTCCACCTCTTAAGGCCGGCAGGGAGCGGTGTCTCATCCAGATCTCAGAGGAGAGTGGCGTGATTGACCGTGTCAAATGCATTTGACAGATCAAGTGCCACGAGAACCGTCCTATGGTTTGGTGGATGTTGATTCAAACCGTTGTTAATCTGCGTTGTAATGGCGTTCAAAGCGGATGTCGTGCTGTGATTTTTGCGAAAACCATGTTGATGATCGGCCAATTTCAGATTTGTAACGAAGTAAGGAAGCAGAATGGACTCTAGCAATTTCGCTACCGGCGAAAGGAGGGATATCGGACGATAAGACTCTCCTAGGTTCGCCGGCTTCCCTGGTTTTAATAGGGGAACTACAATCGCTTGTTTCCATATCTCAGGTATAACGAAGGTAGTTAGAGAGAGATTGAAGAGAGCCGCTAAATAATTCTGTCCTTCATGGCCAAGGTGTTTGATCATCTTCATGGCAATTCCGTCGGGTCCGATGGATTTTGAGGGTTTGGCCTTCATTATGGCTTCCTTAACCTCTGCGACTGAGACGGCAATGGGCGCGGTAGAGTGTTTGTGTTTGCGCGCACGTCGGAAGGCTCTTCTCTTAGTCCTATCCGCAGGTGCATGCATTATAAACAGCCCGCAAAATGAGCTCGCGCATTTCCTGGCGTCCGATTTGACACTGTCGCCGAAAGCAATGGCGACCTAGTCTTTGTGTTTGGTCGGATTGGATAGGGCCTTGACAGTCGACCATAATTTGCCGACTCCGCCGGAGAGGTTGCATGTCTCAAGGTGTTGTTTCCACTTGGTCAGCTTGTGTTCGTTGACAATCCTACGGATTTCCGCATTGAGATCTTTTATTCTGGGATCTGTAGGATTGATAAGTCTCACTTGGTCACGTTCTCTTGCCATCGCCGCAGCTTCTGCCGGGAAATTCGGACGAATTTCTGGTATTCTGCCAGCAGGAATAAAGCGGCATGAGGCTGAATCGATGATCTTGCGAAACTCACTTTCGCCTTTGCGTACGTCCGTTGGAGTGGGTAAGGCAGCGAAGGAGCGCTCTGTATATTCAGTATAGCGGTCCCAGTCCGCTTTGGTGAAGTTGATGTATGTTATTTTATCAGCCGTTATGAAGTCGGTCGGTCGTTCAACAGAGAGTAAGATGGGTAGGTGGTCTGAAGCTAATGTAAGCATCGGTCGCCAGATGACAAAGTTAATAAGGCCCGCGCTCGTTATGGAGATGTCTGGCGAACTGTGACAGTTACCTGCCACCCTGGTGGGGGCATCTCCATTGACTGTACAGAATGCTGAGTTATCTATTTGGTCTGCAATTGCCTGTCCTCTACTGTCTGCTGGCAAGTTGGAGTGCCAGAGATCGTGATGTGCGTTGAAGTCGCCTAGGATTAGACGATTATCGCCCCTTAGCAACGCACTAATGTCGGGATGATAATCTCTGGTCAAAAGTGTTTATCCAAAAATGTTCATTGATTTATTCTCGATCGTAATATGAAATATATATATACAAGGTGGCGCAAAAGTAAGCTTCCGATGTTGAGCATATCGGTTGTGGCACGTGCAGTGTGTGCTGTTGCACCGTCTTGTTGGAACCACATGTTTTCCAATCCCAATTCATCAAGTTGCGGCAAAAAGAACTCGTTGATCATTGCTCTGTAGCGCTCACCATTCACAGTAACCGTTTGGCCCCGACCGATTATTGGTCAAATAAATAGTCAGCAATATTCCGCGTTCTGGAGCAGTGTAGCGTAACATTGTTTATTAACGTGTATTTCGCATGTGTTTACTACACAAATGTCAAAACAGAACTGACTTTAGGGGCCAATCGCAAAATTTATAGCATTTTCTGATAGGAGGATTACTTTTGCGCCACCTTGTTTATTAAATATAATACAAAAATTTTTTGTTTTAATTACCTTCTTAAAGTTAATATTTTCGAAAAATGTGTGCCATGGGTTGAAGTGCAATTAATCCTCCAATCAATGATATCAAGCTTATATAATTCATTTAACTGAAATTTTATGAAACAGACCTTCAAAAATTCAAATTCAATTACACAAAGTCAGTGGCCGAAAGTTTTTACCGAAAAATGTTTGCTGATTGATTTTTAATAATATTACTTACATATGCTTTTTGCATAGGATAACTCAATAAAGAGTTACAATACATTTTCTTTTTGCATAATTTTTTAGCCTTTTGGTTTTGGGGGTCTGGGATTTTTTTTAGAGGTGTCCTTTTTTCATTGCGTAGCTTATGTTTTACCCTCAAGCTATCCGCGGTGAGCGAATAAATAAATACGTTGGTTTTTTTTTTATATGTTTCATGGGTGTTCTAATGTACATATTTTTTATTCTTAAATGATTGAATAACATTTGATATTTTATTCGTTATTCGAAATTAGTTTAATAACCAAGGCGAATTTATACCAGGTGATATCACGGCGAATTTGCTGCTGTATACACACACATACTTCATGTGTTTTGTTTTTCGTTTGACGGCTTCTCCTGTCGGATTGCATAGAATTTTTTTATTTTGACAGAAGAAGCCACTGCTCATATGTTCTTATGATATCACCTGTAAGTAAATTCGCCTTGTTTAATAACGAATAACATTTCACTGGTAAAAATTTTTTTTAATGGAATGATTGCTTTATCGCGGCTGCTGTGGTGTGGTGGTAGTATTGCTGGCCTACTTCACTGATGGTCCACATTCAAGTGACGGGACAAGTAAGATCAAACTGTTTGGAGAAAGTTTTTCAAAACGGGGTAGCTCCTGGATATTGGTCGACGCCCTCCAAGTGTATTTCTGTCATGGGTCTTTATGCCGGCATATAGGCCCCGCCAATTTGTAAGGGCAATTAGAAGCAGCACAACACAAATTGATAGAGAAGCTCGGCCTTAACCTCCTCGTAGGTATGTCGCCCCAATTATTATTTTTATACATACATGTATACAAATTGTTTAATTATTAAGATATTCTTCCACATAAAGAAATAAATACTTTATGTACATATTTATTCATAAAAATTTATAATTTAACACTATTTTCTTTTAATTGAATATTGCGCCAAGCGCACAGATCAGAAACAGCGGATTGTCGTCCCGTTGTTGAGCGGAGATCATAAAGTCTGAAATATATAAGAATTATAAAAAATACAATATTATTAGTGGCAAAATCCAAAAGGTATGATAATCAGCTCTTTTTCCCCCCAATAATACTATTTTGTCAGGTAATTGTTGTTGGAGCAAAGCTCAGTTTTAGTGTTTGTTTGTTAGTTGAATACTCTAACTACAACAAGAATACTCTAACAACTAAGCTATGGCGCCCTGTAGCGCGGCTATGCTTTTTCCCCTAACTTGCCATTTAACATTATTCCATTACCTTCTTTGGTACATACAGTTGTGTTCACAATAACAGTAGTGAAATTCAATTGAATATCGTTCGACGAAATAAGAAGCTGTGTTTTTAATAACTTTTATTTAAAATATAGCGAACTTCAGAAAAAAAAAAAACAACTTAAAAATAAATTTCAAAGTTTACACAAAGTTCAGGAATGTTAATTAAACTTCAAAAACAGCCCTTACAATCAGCAAATTTTTTCCAGACTTTCTAGAAAACTTTTGAGTCCGCAGTTTTGTAGACCAATAAATTTTAGTGCAACGCATGAAGAAAATAAAACACCCTTGACAAAAAAAATTCTGCAAATTTTTGATCGAGTTCTAACTTGCACAATAATGTACTAAATTGATTGGTTTACAAAACTGCGTACTCAAAAATTTTCTACAAATTCTGTTTAAAAATTTGAAGATTTTGATGGCCATTTTTTTAAACTTTTTTAACTTTCATAAACTTTGTGTAAACTTTGAAATTTCCTTTTATGTGGTTTCTGTTATAGAATTCGCTATATTTTAAATGAAAATTATTAAAATCACAGCTTGTTCTTATTTCGCCGAACGATATCAATTTTAATTTCAATACTCTTATCTTTACATATAATAAAATTGTAACAGGTCGATGTATGTACATTGAAGATATTCAAGAAAAACTGATAGGAGACCAGCGAAACCCAAATCTACAATTTTTAGAATTTTTGTCTGTCTGTCTGTCCGTCTGTATGATTGTGCGCGCATCACGCAAAAATTACTTAATGGAATTGAATGGAGCTTTTAGCGTTGTATTATTTGACGTTTAACTTACAATTTAAGATATCATTTGTTCCGATAGCTTGACCGGTTTCGGAGATATAGACCGATTTGTGTACCAAGGTGATCCAAAATTTGTTAGTAGAATATGGGTCTCTCCTAAAACTTAAGATATCTTTCACCGCGATATCTTACCCGGTTCCCAATTTATTGACCTAAATGTGGACCCAGGGTGACTGATTTGTGCGTATCTCTACATATAATAAAATTGTAAAAGGTCGATGTTTGTACATTGCAGATATTTAAGAAAAATCGATAGCAATGATCATTATTAGGCCAATAGAAGCCAAATCCACTGTTTTTAGAATTTTTGTCTGTCTGTCTGTCTACCTGTCTGTATGTTTGGGCGCGCATCACTCAAAAATTACGTAATGGAATTGAATGGAGCTTTTAGCGTTGTATTATTTGACGTTTATCTTAAAATTTAAGACATCATTTGTTCCGATAGCTTGACCGGTTTTGGAGATATAGACCGATTTGTGGGCCAAGGTGATCCAAAATTTGTTAGTAGAATATAGGTATCAAACGAAAGGTGACAATGAGTGCTGCAATAAGCGATGTAAGTTCCATATCTTATCTGGTATGGGATATAATGATGAAAATTATGTTCTTATTAGTTCTGAGACGCAGCGAAGCGAGCGGGGTTTACTATCCATATAAATTAAAAAGAAAGTTGTGTTAGTTGCACTTTTCATAACTCAAGAACGGCTAGACCGATTTGGCTGAAAATTGGTGGGGAAGTAGCTTGGAACCAGGAAAAGGATATAGGATACTCTTTTTCCGAAAATTGGACCGCGACCAGGGACCGACCTATTCTAATTTTCTTAAAAGTATTTGCAGGGTGAGAGCGCATTTTGACATTTCATTGGGGGAGAGAGTTGCTGGGGGAAGTTCACTCAGTAAAACTTGCAAGTCAAAAACAAATGATCGTGAGATAGGAAAGCAACAACAATATCTTACAAATTTAAGTTATTAACCAAGATCCAAAAGCAGTTTTCCTTGCAACTGTTGGCGTACGCTGACGATACTGATATCATTGGCCTTAACAACCGCGCCGTAGCTTCTGCGTACTCCAAAATAGAAAAAGAAGTGGAAAAAATGTGTTTGGTGGTCAACGAGGGGAAAACGAAATACCTTTTGTCTACATGCAAATAGTCAGCGCATTCGCGCCTTGGCAACCACGCCACTGTTGGCAGCAAAAATTTCGATATAGCAAAGGATTTCGTTTACCTGGGAACCAGCATTAACACCAGCAGCCTGTTGGCCTAGAAGTCCGACGAATAATTACTCTTGGAAACAAATGCTACTCCTCTCTCGACGAACGAAAGTAACACTCTAAAAGTCACTCATCGCACCCGTCCTGCTATATGGTGCAGAAGCATGGACACTAACAACATCTGATGAGGTGGCTCTGGGAGTATTCGAGAGAAAGGTTGTTCGTAAGATTTGTGGACCTTTACGCGTTGGCGACGCGAGTACCGAAGAAGATTTAATCATGAGCTGTATGAGCTTTATGCAGACGCCGACATAGTTCAGCGAATCAAAACACAGCGGCTTCGCTGGATAGGCCACGTTGTGTGAATGGGCAAAGATGCTCCAGCCCAGAAGGTATCCACCCGCCGGTGGAAGCAGAGGAAGAGGGAGACCACCACTCCCATGAAAGAACCAAGTGGAGACCGATTTGCGATCCCGCGGTGTTTCCAATTGACGCCAGTATGTTGGACGGTCAAAATCGCCCAGGCGGTTAGATTACCATTTAAAGAAAAAAGAAGTTTTGCTTGCAAGTATTTAGTGATTCCTGTTAAGCGGAAACTTTTTGCGTTTCGAGATAGTTTTTCGTCATTCTCATTTTACTGGCACTTCTTTGAAAGTTTTAAAAATTTAATATTTTGAAGTTGACCGGTTGTTGTGTGTTTCGAGTTTCTATTAGTATGTATATTGTGCCGATATGATCATTAACAATATCATGCCACGACCAAGACGATCAAATCTTTGACGAAAAAACCGTACTACAAGTGGGATTCGAAACGGTGCGAATGAAAGGACTGAAGAAGAGCAAGAAATTGCACGTGAAGAGCGCCCCGTTAGTATGGTTCGACTTCGTTCTTCTCAATTACAAGAGCAAAGAGAGGCAGCCCAAGAAACGGCTCGGTTAGCAATGCGAAATCGTCGAGCAAATCTCAGAAATCAACAACTAGATAATTTTCGACGCACAGGAAGAAATTTATCAAGTCCAGTTTTGAATCAAGCAGCGTTTCGCAGCAGCACTGATTACTACTTGCATTCTAGCGTTCACATTGGGCAAATGGACATTGTTTTGCCATGACCATTAACAAATGACAAGGCCAATTCCTGAAAGTTTGTGGTCTGAATCTAGTAAATCCATGTTTTTCTCATGGTCAATTATATGGGGCATGCTCACGCATGGTAAGACCATCTGCGTTATTTGTTCTTGAGCCTGGTAATAAAACAAAAAATTTCGTCTATCACAAGGTGATTGATTGAAGAGTGCAACCCATGCACAAAAATACATGACCAAAAAGGAATCGTAAAAAAATTAATTTTTTATTTACATTTATCAATCTGCTCATTTATTGCTTTTAAGGCGGAACAAAGTTCGGCGGGTCAGCTAGTATTGAATACAGCTGTATATTTTATATGTTAACGCAAGGGAAGTGGAATGTTTTTAGGTGTGTTCATAGAACAGTTAAGATACAGTCCGGCTTGTTTGCATATCAACATTCTGTGTTATTTGTTATGCACCCGCACTGTACCTGTATCAATTATAGTTGATGTAATTGTTGGAGCAGAGCTCAGTTTTAGTGTTTCGCTGTGCAAATCGTAATTTTTCTCTAATATCAATTAACAATACTATTTTTTGTTTACTAACTTATTTCTATATTAACAATTATTTTTGTATTTTTAGTTTAATTTATCAAGAAAGTGGGGTTTTTAGAAGACTGGTTTAATTTTTGATTTAAAACTGCCGAACCAAGTAAAAGAAAAAAACTGCATATAGTTTTGTAGAAAATTATATTATACACAAAATAATTCTGAAGTCAGGCAGCCGTTTCAGAGTAATTCAGCTTTTCACATTTTTACTCTGGAAATTGGCAAACATCAGTGCAGAAAGAAGGTAAACACAAATCATTACTTTTCAAGTTGTTTACTATTTAAGTTAAGATAAGTTTTTTCTACTTTACATCGTACATCATTTAGAATCATTATCACTGGTAGGTCTTCTCACGGGGACACGTATGTATGGGCGAACAAGTTGAAAAGCTTGGTACTCCCTTTTATGACTTTTGCAGAAGCATTTTAAAGACCATACCAATATCTATGCAAAAAGCCGTTTTAAAAAACCGTTGGTTACAGCCTTTATGAATTAAGGTAACTTTTCATTTATTTTACTTTTGATGTATGTTGAAACTGTGTATAAAAAAACTGTAGGCCTGAAAATAAAGCACTGACAAAATAATCTAAATAATAAATTACAAACATTGCTTTAAATACTCGAAAAATATCGATATGCTCGAGTTCAAACTCGAAAATTTTCGAGTATTGAGTAATGAGCTCGACTATAATAAGGTGCGAATAGCAATATCCCGATTGAAAAACAATAAAGCAGCTGGCGCTGATGGTTTGCCTGCTGAGCTATTCAAACACGGCGGCGAGGAGCTGGTAAGGCGCATGCATCAGCTTCTATGCAGAATATGGTCGGACGAATGCTTGCCTAAAGATTGGAATCTAAGTGTTCTCTGTGCAATCCACTAGGGCGATCCTGCCAACTATCGCGGAATCAGCCTTTTGAATATCGCATATAAGGTCCTATCAAGCGTATTGTGCGAAAGACTGAAGCCTGACGTGAACAGACTGATTGGACCTTATGAGAGTGGCTTTAGACCTGGTAAATCTACCATCGACCAGCTGTTTACAATACGCCAAATCTTGGAAAAAACCCGTGTGAAAAGAATCGACACATATCATATCTTTGTTGATTTTAAAGCCGCTTTTGATAGCACCAAAAGGAGCTGCCTATATGCCTCTATGTCTGAATTTGGTTTCCCCGAAAAACTTATACGGCTGTGCAAAATGACCTTGAGCAACACCACCAGCTCGGTCAGAATTGGGAAGGACCTCTCCGAGCCGTTCGAAACTAAACGAGGTTTCAGACAGGGTAGCCCCCTATCGTGCGATTTCTTTAATTTAATATTGGTAAAATAATACAAGCTGCAGAACTTAACCGCGCTGGAACAATATTTTATAAAAGCGTGCAACTGTTGGCGTTTGCTGACGATATTGATATCATTGGCCTTAACAACCGCGCCGTAACTTCTGCTTACTCCAAATTAGGGGGGCAAAACGAAGTACATGATGTAATCAAACAAAGAGGCAGCGCATTTGCGTCTTGGCAACTACGCCACTGTTAGCAGCAATAATTTCGAAATAGTAAAGGACTTCGTTTTCCTGGGAACCAGCATTAACACCAACAATAATGCTAGCTTAGAAATCCGACGACTCTTAAGGCCGGTTTCACCAGCTCGACTTAACTAAGTTAAGTTTTTCAGTTCCACCATCTAACTTAACTAAGTCACAACTTAGTCAGCCTGCCAGCTGACTTATTCTCGACTAAGTCAGTGTTGCTGTCGTTCAAAACCTAAATGTCAGCAATGCTCTTAATTTGTTTTGTGCAATGTCCCAGCCGGAAAATTCGTCAAGCATGACTTTAACGGCGTATGCGTAGATGAATGTGAACGCTTGTTTACTAGCATGCAACCATTACGAAACTATCGTTTTCAATTAAGCGTCAATTTTAGTACCTTCCAACTAAAGAGAAATGGGTGTAAGATCAATACATTCCTTCGTGTATGGCCATACATGCCCATTTTGCACTGGGGTATTGGGATGCGCAGAGTTGTCTGGTATGAAAAAATACTACCATGCATAAAACAGCTGATCGGGTTGTTGTGTTAAAAATTATTTAAGTCGCTCAGTTGGTGAAACCCAAAATTAAGTTAGTGTCGAATCTGTGCTAACTTAAGTCACGACTTAGTTTTAGTCTTAGTCGTGTTGGTGAAACCGGCCCTTACTCTTGCAAACAAATGCTACTTCGGACTGAGTAGGCAATTGAAAAGTAAAGTCCTCTCTCGACAAACGAAAATAACATTCTATAAGTCACTCATCGCACCCGTCCTGCTACATGGCGCAGAAGCGTGGACACTAACAACATCTGATGAGGCGGCTCTGGGAGTATTCGAGAGAAAGGTTCTTCCAAAGATTTGTGGACCTCTACGCGCGGTTAGATGACCATTTAAAGAAGAAGAAGAGCAATGAGCAGGTATGCGAGTACTCGTTGCTCATATACCCGGCCTGCTCGAAAATGTGCGAACAAAATCGAGAGGTCTAGTTAGAACTGAAGAAAAAATAGCATCTCTCTCATCATTGTGCTTAAACTAAAATTATGATCACTCAGAAGTATAAAGTATTTACTTTTTGTCAGATTAGTCCTTTATGAGTTTACCGGTAGTTATAATATTTCGATAATTTGGCGGTTACGATGCAATCGCAATCATGGCTCTAATTACTTGTTCCTTTTTTAGTTTTGTAATATTTTTGTTCAACATCAAATAGGGATTTATTTGCAATCACTAGGAAATTATTTAGTACGATTTAAAACTTACCGACATATCAGGCCCACACTTATATTCTCAGTCACCATTAATTTGAGTAGATTATGTATAAGTTGTGGCGGCAGTAATTTAAGTACCGGTCTTACACGTTCACCGCCACATTCGACCAACAACGAAATAAAACGATATGCAAAATACACTTTTGGCGTAAGCTCATCGGATGAAACAAATTGCTGCAATACTTTAAAAATGTGTTGAACACTAGAATGTAACGGTTCTTTAAGTGTTGGCAGTCTTGTACTATCTCTGGATATTGCGGTGCTGGTTGTATCACTGTTAACAACGCCAGCGACGGATAGTAAAGGATGATTGTCACTGAGGAAATCATTCGAACAAGAGTTATCTGATCCGCCTTCTTGATTCAATTTTCGCAATTTGTTTGCATTGTTTAAGTCCAAATCACTGCTGCTGCAATCGGCTTCACTATGTGTACGAGCCCGTTTATTTTGCAAGTTACCAATGGCTCCTTGGCGATGTTCCAGTGCCGAAATAATGCAGTAAACGGAAAGAAGAGCCAGCACATAGGATTGTGGTTCGTTTATTTCTCCACTAGAAAATGAAAGAAAGAATAAAACGTTTGTACATAATTTTGTTATATATTATATGCAATACATAAAATAATATGGGGTGTGTTTTTGTCTTTACAATAACAACAACAATTACATGAGGTTACATGAAGGCAGGCCCGCGTAGCTGCAATTTACTTTATCAGATCTACTGGGAGCTGTTCAATCTACTCCAAGCTTCTCTGTGATCTGCTTCGCAATAGAAATTACTTCCTATTATTCTTATTGTAGTAGTAATTCGCCCTGTTTAGTCGGCGCATCCATTTATGGACTGGGACGTGACGGACAAAACTGGGTTATATTGAGGTTAACAGTCCTTTGCCAGATATGAATACGGTAGACTTCGGTACAAGCTTCTTGCGGCGCCAGACCAGCTGCCGTGTTAGCGATTTCGTTGACCACGGAAACGGGGTCCATATGGATTTTAGTCGCCTCTTACGACGGCCAAACATACCTGGGGCATATTCTAACCCCCTTACTCGCACGGGTTGAAATTGCAATTTTCCCTTTGCTTCTAAAAGAAAGAGCGCAAACAATTGTAGAAGCGTTTCATTTGGAGCTCAAGAGTGTCAGAAACGTGTCATATCCGGGGATCATCATTCAACTAGCACTTTACCACGTCTTCCGTCACGTTCTGCTAGTACTGAAAACATCAAAAAAGACATACGTACAGGGTGGCTGATGAATTTTGCTACATTAAGAAACTAAAATAATTTTTTTTGCAGTGTATGGAATTAATTTTTCTTTTATTCATGTTCAAGCTGATTAAATTTTGTTAAATATAGCTTAATTAGTTTTAAAAATAATGGAATTTAAATGCCGCCCCTGCTCGTCGATGCATGTGCGGCATCTTACCAAAAAGTTGTTCATTACTGCTTGGAGAGTTGAGACAGGAATAGTCGCAATTGTTTCTCGAATGGATTGCCTTAGTTCATTCAAATTTGTTGGTTTTGCTTTGAAGACTTCCTGTTTGCAATAACCCCACAAGAAAAAGTCAGGTGCAGTAAGGTCAGGCGACCTGGGTGGCCAACGGAATGTGGAGTTTCTGGATATCAGCTTATTGGGAAATTTTCGTCGCAATTCTGTCATAACAGGTTGGGCTATATGAGGAGCTGCACCATCTTGCTGAAACCACACAGAGTTGAAAGAAATTCTCATTCGGCGTAATTCTGGATAGAAAAACTCTCTCAACATGCTCAAGTAACGGTCTCCAGTAACCGTAACGGTGTGACCGTTTTCTTCGAAGAAGTAGGGCCCGACAATGCAGCGTGATGAAACTGCACACCACACTGTGACACGAAGTGGATGTAATTCCGTCTCATGGAGTATCTGTGGGTTGGAAGCACTCCATATTCGACAATTTTGTTTGTTTATGTTGCCGTTTAAATCGAAATGGGCCTCGTCAGACATGAAAAGACAGTTCAACATGTTTCCATCCTCTTCCACCATTTGAAGCATCTTCTGGCAAAATTCCAAGCGAATCGGCAAGTCTGCAGCGTTCAGTTTGTTGGCCATTTGAATTTTATATGGGAATAAGTCCAAATCTTTGTGCATAATTGACTGTCTGCTTACACCCATTTGAGCAGATAAGCTTCTTGTCGAAACACGTGGATTGGTTTGTATAGCAGCAGCTACAGCAGCGATTGTTTCCTCCTTTCGAACTGAAGGGTTTTGATGGTAAGGTCTTCTGTTGACTGTCCTATGCTCGGCAAAATTGTTTACAAGTCTTATTATGGTCCATCTGCTCGGAGGATTGCCGCCAAACGTGCGCCTATACTCTCTTTGAACCGAAACTACGGACTCCAGTGCGTGATAGCGGCGGACAATCCAAATTCTTGTTTAAGTGTCCCAGTTATCCATTTTTGTTAAATGTAAAAGTCAATCTGCAAAATAAAAAAAAATTAACCAGATTCATTAAATAGAAAAAAAGTGATTTAATTTTTTTTTGGTAGCGGCTTTCATTAGCCACCCTGTATAAGAATTAAGTAAACGTCACTTGTCATGGTAGATGTTGTTCGGAGTTGGAATTCAACTGTTGTTGGCTAAACTCTATGAGAGAAACTCAAAAGAAAACCTAAAAGGGGTAAGCCCATCATTGAAGTTACGAGGTAGCGCTCACTTGGTTAGAAATGAATAAAGACGGTGTAGTGTTTAGACCCGGTGCGACCAACACAATAGTTGTACAAGGGCGTTTTATAAGTTTCTTGTAAACAACTTTAACTTATTTTATGGCGACCTGTTAATCATGATTTGGGTTGGAAATTCTCTCTGCAGAAACCTATAGTTTTACGAACATCTAGTAAAAAGGTGAATTAAAGGAACATAATGCCTAAATAACATTTTGCTGAACTTTTCTTTCAAAAACCAAAAGATACACTTTTAAGAGTGGTATTACCGCTGACCTCGTATCTTTATACAAAACTAGCTGGCAAGCTTCGTTCTTCCAAAATAGATTTTTTTATTGAATTCATTTTAAAAATTCTAGATTACTTCCGTTTTTTTTTAAATCGAAAATTAGCGATTGTTCACAATTTCAACTGTGAATAGATTAAACCTCCGATTCTGTGTTCGTGATAAATTGTCAATATTAATAAATAGTTAAGAGAAAAATATTGGTATCAATTGTTTTTTGATTCTACTTCGAAAATAACATAATTTTTCCTGTTTTTGATGCAAAGTTCAAAAACATGATATAAATATTTTCTTTTTGACTATTTATCCGTATTGACAATTTGTCAATAACACAGAGTCGGGGGGTAATGCTTTTTGCATTCAATTGAATCCAAAACTCTATACTTTTAAGGAAAGCTGACTCGACGGACTTCGTCTCGAAATAAAACTAAGTATGCACCAATTTCATTGAGTTTTATTCAGTTCACAAAAAACGTACGATTATAGTATTTAGTTTAAAGCTGCACGATACGCAAAGTTTTTATTTTCTGTCCCGGCACGTAAATGAATAGTAAGGACGGTTTTCCAACACGCGAACACGCCTCATAGAGTTGGCCATGTGAAAAGCATGACATTTACAGATTTATGCCACATACTTCCAGCGACTGCGCTTGTGACTTGTTTATTGTCATCGAAAATGCAAGTTTTACTGGGAACTGCATGCGTTTGAGTTGGAACGGCAAATCCGTTGAAATCAAGGGAATTCGATCAAGTAGGCATATCTCTCCCTTGAACGGGCCTTTCAATATGCTTGCCACTATTAAATTGAACCCTTTGAGAGATATTCAGCCTGAAAAGTTAATTTTGTATGGGAAGTGCCCCGCCCCTTTCCCGATAGCTCTAATTTTTTACGTGAGTATGATATTGATATCGAATATCTCTATACCAATTTAAAGATTCCTACCATGAACGGTTTTGGAGATATTACGCCTGTAAAACCAAGTTTGTATGGGAGATGCCACACCCCTTTTCCCATAACTCCCATTTGTTTTCTCGTGAGTATGGTATTGATTTCGTATATTTCCATACCAACTTTCAAGTCCCTACCTTGAACCCTTTTAGAGATATTCAGTTAAAAAAATTAAGTTTGTCTGGGAGGTACCACGCCCCCTTTCCCGATAACTCCCACTTTTTACCTGTGAGTATGGTATCTAATATCTCTATACCAATTTCCATGTCCCCACCATGAGCCCCTTTAGTGATATTCAGCTTGAAAATTTAAGTTTGTCTGGGAGGTGCCACGCCCCCTTTAGCCGCTTAACGGCAGTACGTAACGGCATAAACGGATCGAGATAGATATTGACATATATATCAAAATCTTCAGGACGAAAAGAGAAATTGATTAAGCCATGTCCGTCAGTCCGTCCGTCCGTCCGTCTGTGAACACGATAACTTGAGTAAATTTTGAGATATCTTAATGAAATTTGGTATGCGGGTTCCTTGGCACTCATCTCCGAGCGCTATTTAAAATGGGCGAAATCATATGATAGCCACGCCCACTTTTGGTTAAGTAAAATTTAGTGTTCGCGCCGCTCACGCCTATTAGTATCAGACATACATATGTACATATTCGCCTTGCCTATATTTCGGCGTAGACACACATACATATTATTTCAGCCTGTAAATTTAGTTTTAAGTTGAGTATGAATTCAGTAATATATGAACTAGCAAAGTATAAGTCACGTGTCGCCTTTATTTTACTCCGCTACTAACGCAACATTTAGAATAATATTTAATCATAAATCAAAAACCCGTTATCTATAGTATTATTTCTAGACCAGGCGCTTAGCTAGCCTTAACTACAATACGTAGATAAATAAAATATATATCAAATGAAAGATTTCGATGAGTAAGTTTGCACAAAAATATAAAAATTTAAATTAGTTCATTTGTTTATGAGATATTAGCATTTATTATTTCCATTTTCACCACAGCATTTTCTAGCGTGGTGACGCATAAGCATACACATATATATACATATGTATGTATGTTTGGATTTTCTATATGCACTTGCTTTGTTTATCTCTCTGTTCTAATGAGCACAGCAATGGGCGGATTCCAAAGCGCAACTGTTAGCTGAGCTAACTAAAAAAACACACCCAATTTTCGGGGGTTACATACTAGTTTATATAAATACAAGGTATGTTCCGGAAAAAAATGGACAAAATCGGTTAAGGTCCACGCCCACTTTTATACGAAAGATTTTGAAAGGATCATAGACATATTTAATAGGCAATAACTTTAAGTACAAAAGCTTTATATCATTTCTATTTCACTTTCAAAGTGTCCGTGAATGAAGAAAGTCGAAAAAAATAAATTTTTGAAAATGGGCCATAACTCCGGCAAAAATTGATTTATCGAAACGATATTTAATGAAAATGTTGAATATATAAAGGGAAACGTTTGTTGTAAAAATGGGCGAAATCGGTCAACGGCCACGCCCAGTTTTTTAACATAGTTCTAAAAAATTTATTTGTAAAATGTAAAACGCGATATTTTTATAACCATGCAAGCTATATCAATAAGATCTTGCACACATAATAAGCTTTTTAAGCAAAACTCGACCGCAAAAAAATTTTGTGGATTTTGGGGAAGTAGGCGTTGCGCGCCCACTTTTCAGCCTAAAAATTCTTCTATTTTAAAGGCGATTGCTTGTAGTTTCAACTAGATATTTCAATCAAAATTGGTCAGCTGCTTCTCAATAGTATGTAGTATACTTCTGGCAAAAATTAAGCAAATCGGATAACACATAAACATAAAACCCCACTGCAATAGGGAAGGTATATACTTTTTTTGATCTTCATACCTTTAATGAACATGAAATGTCTGTAAGTATGAGAAGAAGGTCCCACCTCAATAAGTAAACTGAAATAATGACGATGAGCTGAGTCGATTTAGCAATGTCCGTCTCTCCGTCCGACTGTCTGTCTGTCCGTCTTTCTATTTGGAACGCAAATTTTTCAAACATAAAATGTGCATGTATTGGTATTTTGAAAAAATGTGGTTAGCAGTTGTTGGTAGGGAAGCTAGTTATGTACAAATAAATTAATGGCGGCCGCCGTGGTGTGGCGGTAGTGTTGCCGGCCTACCACACCGAAGGTCCAAGGTTCAAGTCCTGGGACAAGTTACATCAAAAGTGGTTTGAAAAAGTTTTTCAAAACGGGGTCGCCCCTCGGCAGTGGCATGGAAGGCTTCTTAGCAAAAATTCATCTCCTTTGTAGATGCCGTTCGAAGTCGGCAAAAATCTGTAGGTCCTGCCAATTTGTAGAAAAAAATTCAAAACGGCACACCACAGATTGGAAGGGAAGCTCGGCGCAAAAATCTATTAGGAGTTTTATGATGATATACCTGCTGTATATCGCGCCATACATTTATATTTTTTTAAAATTATTTTACCCCTCAAAACTCATAACAGAAGTGTTTTTATTGAAAACAATCAGCTGGCTATATACTTAATACGAACTAAAAAGTATTAAAATATAATAATCGATCCCTACTAGGTATATAATGGTCGGTTCCACCCGAACTTGGACTTCCTTACTTATTTTCCTTGAGTATGGTTTGGATAGCGTAAAATCGAGTTTGTATGAGAGCTGCACCGCCATCTTAATATTGTCGCCTTTTTTTGTTTCATAAAATTGCGCCTATTAATTACAAACAAACCAGCAAGAGGAAGTATTCAATTTGGTTCAGTCCTCAGTGGGTAGAGCACTCGACACTGTTGCGGGACGCGTCGGTTCGAATCCTGCCAACTAGTACATATCTTTTTTTTAAATTTAAAACATTTTGTGTTAATTCTAAACCAAATTTGGTATGTAGCCCAAAAAGTTTAAAATTCAGACTAAAATTTTTAGCCGTGAGCTGTAACATTCAAATATACTCCGTATGAAATAGTCCAGTCGAGATAGGTTTCGACCATCTGTTTTTTTGCTTATCGGCTTAACGAAGTCTACTACTAGTAAGGATGAAATGTAGCACGACATCCGCTTTGAATGTTATTACAACGCAGATAAATTATGGTTTGAATCAACACCCGCCAAACCATAGGGCGGTTCTCGTGGCACTTGACCTATCAAATGCCTTCGCCACGGTCAATTACGCCACACTCCTGCGAGAGCTGGTAGAGACACCGCTCTCTGCCGGCCTGAAAAGGTGGACCGCTTATTACCTCAATGGTCGACAGGCATCAGTCAAATTCAGAAACAAGAAATCTAGGCCATGAAGAATAAAACAAGGGGTGCCGCAAGGTGGTGTTCTCTCTCCCCTTTTGTTTAATTTCTATACTTCGAGACTTCCCCCCCACCAGAGGGAGTCTCCATTGTTTCCTACGCTGACGACTGCACGATAATGGCCTCGGGCAAGGGTCCCTCCATTGACGAACTCTGTACTAGAATCAACAGTTACCTCTGTGACCTTTCCAGCTTCTTCACCGAGCGAAATCTGACTCTATCTCCGACTAAATCGACGGCGACCCTGTTTACGACATGGAATGCGCAGATGGGGCAAGAGTTAAATGTCCACGTAGACGGAGTACCTCAACCACCCGAAGATCTTGGGTGTGACATTTGACAACGGCCTCACCTTCTCTGGTCATGCCACCGCAATAGCCTCAAAGGTACAGAGCCGCAATAAGATCCTCAAGTCACTGGCCGGCAGTACTTGGGGAAAAGACAGAGAAACATTGCTTGCTACATATAAGGCTATTGGCCGGCCGGTTATTGACTATGCTGCGCCTATATGGTCGCCCAATCTTGCTGACACCAATTGGAGGAAATTGCAAGTCTGCCAAAACACCGCCATCAGAACTGCTACGGGATGCCTGCTTATGTCATCTGAGTCTCACCTCCATCAAGAGGCAAAATTGCTCAATGTTCAAGAGCATGCGGAACTCTTGAGTAGACAGTTCCTTCTGAACTGTCACAAACCTAGTTATCCAAACCGACATCTTTTGGATGTAGCACCGCCCCCCAGAGACATAAGGAGACATCTCCGTAAGCATTACGATGAGATCCAGCATCATATCTCTTTGCCGTTTGATCTGCGGAACCATAGACGGGCTCTAAATGACCTCCACACTGAGTCGGTAGACAGATCCCTCAGATCTCGGCCTGTGAATCCCGTTATTAATACTCAACCACCTGAATTGGCTGAAGAGGAGCGTGTACTCCCGAGGGAGACTAGAGTCATACTAGCACAACTTCGCTCTGGATATTGTAATAGGTTAAACTCTTAGTTATGCAGACTGAACCCCAACATACCAAATACATGCCCTGCATGTGGTATGACCCCTCATGATACCATACATCTCTTTTCCTGTTCAGTTGAACCCACTCTTTTAACACCCACATCACTCTGGTCCAAACCTGTGGAAACTGCGCGTTTCCTCGGACTTCCGTTAGAAGAGCCTGATGACAATTTAGAGTGATCGAGCCCATTGGGCAGGGCGAAGCACTGTTAACAACAACACCAACAACCACTAATGAGTTTTATTGTACTTTACTGCATTTGAATTAAGAATTTTATTGAAAATATTTCTTTTTAAACCTTTTTTTTTTAAACCAACTGAATTACATAAGATTGACGTTAAACAGAAAAAGTGCAATTTAACCCATGTTTCCCTGAAGTACACGCACTTGTATGCAGAAGTTTCCGATAGTTTTTAGTTTTGTTTACGTTTGTGTACCAACTAACATTTGAATAGAAATTTAAGTTATAATTTCCAAATTGGTAAAATTTTGATTTGACATTGCCGTATTTTCATCAACTCCAGACGTTTTTTGTAGTGCAGATGCGAAACAAAAAATTCACCTTAAAGTGAGGAATATTTTTGGTCTATTCGTAAATGCATCATGTAATGCAGTATTTACTACACTCGCATCACTGCAAAATTTGACGACTGATGATGCTGATAGAATTGTTGCAAAGAAGTTTAGTTTGCAAAATATAAAGAGATTTTGTAATTTAATATATAGCTGTCAGAAAATTTTGATATGGAGTATCTGGTACTTTTAAAAGCAGATACCGAAGCACTCGATTTTACCCAACACTAGCAACCGAAATTTTAAATTTTGTTAACCCATTTGTGCTGGGTTGAAGATTCTTCGGCCGATAAGATGGAATGAAAAAACCCAGAAGTTTTTACTTTTTTATTCCATGCGTTTCAACGCCTTCGTGTTATCCTCAGGCAAGCCTATTTAATAATTCAAATAACATATTATGACAACAAACCACCCCAACCATATATAACGCATAGTGTTTGCTGTGGCACAGAAGCCTACATGCAAATATATGAGTAAATTAAAGTCTGCGCGTGGCTTTTCCGAGTCCAAAAATCAATGCTTTATATATATATATATGGAAGTTGTAATTTATAACTAATGCACGAGATATACGTTTTAAATACAATAATTTTTACACAATTCATTTAAATAGCAAAAATACCAAAAAAAAAAAAAATCATCAATGACATAACGTCAATAAAATTTGTCACGCAAAACAAATTTCGGATTTCGAGTGAGGCACGGAATTCAATTTCGGTTACTCTCATACAAGTTATATGAACATGAGAAAATTCTGACAGAAAATTCACGCTGTGCGTTTATGCATGGTTGAGCTGTAAAACAGATTTAAATTGGTTAAAACATTGAATTCAGAAGTTTAAACATTAACTTACATTATTTTGTTAATAAATAAAAATAAAATCATTTGTTACAGAACATCAAACGGCAACACAATATTCAACTGTATCTTCTTTTATTTGTTTATTTGCATTCCTTCATTACAGCTGTGTTGGTGCTGTCTATATCTTCTTCGAAATTTATAATATTGCTTAGCTGCTGTTGTATGCGGAGAGTTTCCAGTGTCATTCTGCGTTTTCCTCTTCTCTCTATGTCCAAAATCCGTGGCTTCGGGAAATAAGCTGTATTATTATTGTCAGTCAAGAGCTGAGCTAGCGCTATTGTTTTCTTCTTTCGCGTTCATATCATGTTGTTGTTGTTGTTAACAGTGCTTCGCCCTGCCCCAGATTGGACAGGGTTACACTGAAATAACAGCTCTTGGCCGGGTGAAAAAACCCGGGTCATTCCGGTGCGATAGAACCGGCTGTTGTGGGAATATCATGTTCGTATAATCTAGTTCCTAATGCCTTTTTGTTGTGTCTATATATGGTTTGTTGTTGTTTTCTTCTACTTGTTATTTTTGACATTAGGATGATTAATTTTTTGTGCAGTTTTTTCCATAAAATTTTCAATTAATTTGAGCTGGTAGCTATTCTTTCTTACAGCCAGTTTCACGAAACAATTCAAGTGAAGTAATTTTTTTCGATTTCGTATAAAATTCGAGAAAAAGGAACTTCATTAAAATTTCTCTAGTGAAACCGGCAGTTAGTACCTATATTTTTAATTTTGTTATTGTTTCCTGCCGTGAACTCTTTGCCATTTATAATGTATGTATAATTTCTGTATAAATTTTGTTATTGTATTTGCTTTTAAATGTGTCACACCGAAATGAAAGATTTGGGAGTTGTTTTCGACGCTAAGCTGACAGTATAACGAGTGAAGTTTCTCAAAACTGCAACCGATCCAAAAAAGACAATGCCACCGAGGCTGTGCCGAAGAAGCCCAAAACGAGCTTTTGCGGTAACCGCAAATCAAAGACATTCTAGTGACGTCTCCTGAGACTACCTACAAGTAGCCATTGTGGATGCCAACAGCAGATCGCCAGTGACGATGCAACAAAAATAGGTGCAGGTTAAAGTCGGGCTACGGCAACATTCCGGCTATAGAGGACTGGCAGCTAATAAAAGATGAAGCGCCAACGAAAACCAGAAAAAATGTTTTACTGCATCCGTCTGTTTCAATTACAGCACAACAGGCTCAACTGTAGTAAACTCTGGATGTTCATGGTGTCCTGACGGGGACACCCTCTTTCCGGAGGTCATACGATTTGAACAGCGGTGAATCCGAAAGGCTCAGCAAGATTCTGTCGAAACAGCACCACAACGTCCACTTGGTGGGAAGGGAGGACGGTGTGTGGACGGAATCAGCGGCGGACTCGCTAACCGCTATCTAAAATACACAGTTACCTGGTTAAAACCGAAACAGCCCTGCATGAACTCATAGGATCCATAGAAAGATCCCTACACTTCCATCAATATACCCCTGCAGCCTTTCACTAGCGCCCTCAATAATCAGCCCTACATGCAATACACAGTAAGCGTCTACATAGCCTGCTTAACACGCGTGTAAAATAGTTAGCAGAAACTTTGGTTTCCAACCAAAATCCATGATGTGGCTCTACACTGCCGTAGTAATACCCATAATAACTTACCTAACCATAGTATGGTGCCCAGCGGTGGACAAACAATATAACATCAAAGAGCTGAATAAAGCATATTGAGAAATAAGGCCTTAATCAAAATGGCATTATTTCCACTATGAGTAATGTGAAATGAAAAATGAAGCTATAGAAATTTGAGAAATGAAGCCATATAATCATATCGCACACTAAATTCGAAACAGTCACATTTTAAAATTTGAAAAAGTTTGTATTGAACGATTCAGGATAGCGCTCTTATTTTACAAAAACAAGCACGAAGGTAGCTCTTGGGCTAAATTTGATTATTATTAAGAAAAATTCGAAGCGATGTTTGATTCCAAATCTTAATTTTATATCATAAGACTTTAAAATATTTAGTCCGATTAATTTTACATTTATTAAAAAAAAACCTAGCAGGCGAATTTCGCCCGATTTTTTATTCTAAATTTTCAGACTACACTATTTCCAGTTGTAATTGAGAAAGCGTCAATTTAAAATGAGAATATTAAATTGTAAATGGGAAAAGGCCGTTTGTTAATGAGAATAGTTACTTTTAAATGAGAAATCGTCACTTGAAATTAAGATTTGTCAATTGCAAATGCGAATGTGTCAAATGTAAATGAGAGTAGGTACTTGTAAATGGGAAACCGTCACAATAAAATTAGAAACTGTGTTTTTAAAATGAGAAAGCGTCATTTAAAAATAAGAAATAAAATAAAAGTAATAAGTAATATTAATCCATATAACTGCATTACGTTGTAGTTTTTGCAATGATATTGTGGAAAACGCTTACAAAAGGAATGGTTTCCACTGACACCTTGGTCTACTATTACGACGGTGATTATCGAGACTGCAGTTCTGCAACGCTACGTGTCACTCCAGAATCGAATCTGCAGTCAGTGATGTCTCTAATAGGCGAGTACGAGTGTTGAGTTTAGCATGTTTTCGCCCGTGTTCAACCCAATAGAGATAATTTGGCGAAAAATTTAAATGTATGTCAAGGGACATATTTCGAATTCTCATACAAACGGGCCACGTTTTGTGGAGAAATGCCTAAAATATCTCGAGAATTTGATAGATGACGCGAAGAGAATATATCGTTTGAAGCCATGCCCTTAAATAAATAAAAATGCCTTAATATAAATAAAAATGGTAGGCAAAAATCATAGTGCTCTCGGTTCGCACCTTTTCGCTCTAACACCGCCATCTTGAACACCACTAGTAATTACATCGTTGTCTCTTTATAAAAGCACTTTTTTATTCAGAATATATTCCTTTAGAAAACGTACTATAAAGCCATATATGTAATACTTCTATATTGCTAGCATGTTATGCCCGCAGTGTGTGTGAAATCGAAATCAAAGGGAGACCGAAACTAAATTTTTGAGATTGCATTGCATACGTGTATTTGTGTCAGCTATGAAATATACTTAAAAGTCAAATCGTTACAGGAGTGGTTCAAGCTTATATAAATAGATTCAAGAATTTTATGAAAAACCCCTATCTTTTTTTTATCGCTTTTTTATACCAACAATTTTTGTTGATTTACGGCCTGTACATTTTCAATTATTCATGAAACGAGCTCAAGGCCAAGAATAATAATTTTTCACTTTTTGAATTTATCAAAATTATTATTGTTTTTTATTTTTTAATAATCATTTTTAATTAATTATTAAAAGTTTTTAATTGAATTGAGTAGGAAAAATTGTTACAGACAACCGCCATAGCTTTTCTTATAGATCCATTTCGGAAGCTGCTAAGCTTCTTTATCAGAGAAATTTAGGCACGCATTGCTAACCATTAAGCGAACAATACGCTGGTTTTGATGTCATCTAAACTTCTAGTTCTATTCTTCTTTACCATATGCATGAACGACTTACGCCATTTGACAGTTAGTAGTGTGATCATGATGGATTTTTTGACAGATCTGTTTTATCAGCATAACTGCCTTACCGCGTGCTCTCGGTTTTGTTATTGCTTTTTTATACAAACAATTTTTGTTGATTTACGGCCTGTGCATTTTTTTTCATGGCATTTATTTTCTTCAATTAAGGTTTGGTCGTATTTGATGTTTCTAATTCTTTTCTAAAAATAAAATGTAGGTCCCACATCTTTTAACTCCGAACGGTTGCTGCTAAGCCAGACGGAATTTCGATAGAATCTCTCCATTGTAAAAAAACACTAGAAGAGTGGCGACCCCGATTGGAAAAGCCATAGTTCTGCAATTGCACCTAGAATCTTAAGACACTCCCCCATACCACGGCCGATATTGGCAAAAAAAATTTACAAGAATCAGTGACAATAAGAACTAATATCGGAGTGGATGAACCATGGAATAACGGTTAGCAAGGTTACTTACAATAATTATTTTCAAATATCAGCCCATGGTCGGAAATATTTGTCAGCTTGCCCCATCCACCAACTATAATCTGATGCTAGGCTTGCGTTATTTTAAGTTCATACGAATCTACTACAAGATTACAATTTTGTATCTTATCCAAAAATATTATTAAATGAAAGTAAAATACGCTGATATGAGTTGGCGAGTGTACTGAGTATTTTCTAGCAATATAGAAGTATTACATATACAGGGTGGCGCAAAAGTTATCCTCCTATCAGAAAATGCTATAAATTTTGCGATTGGCCCCTAAAGTCAGTTCTGTTTTGACATTTGTGTAGTAAACACATGCGAAATACACGTTAATAAACAATGTTACGCTACACTGCTCCAGAACGCGGAATATTGCTGACTATTTATTTGACCAATAATCGGTCGGGGCCAAACGGTTACTGTGAATGGTGAGCGCTACAGAGCAATGATCAACGAGTTCTTTTTGCCGCAACTTGATGAATTGGGATTGGAAAACATGTGGTTCCAACAAGACGGTGCAACAGCACACACTGCACGTGCCACAACCGATATGCTGAACATCGGAAGCTTACTTTTGCGCCACCTTGTATGTATAAAGCATACAAAACATTTTTTTCTGAAAAAGTATGCAACGGCACATAGTTATGAATAAGGTGAAGTAAATAAAAAGAGACAGAAAACGTACGCTATCTTAACTGGTACGGGTGTATTTTCCAGGTACGCAGGAGGGTAAAATCTTAAAGAATTTTTGCCCGTTTTTGTAAAAAGGGAGTAAAAAAATTACTAAATTTCTAGCATTAACAATAGCAGAAATTTTGTTTTTGTATTTTACTCTAACTTGAAGAATAAACAGGTGATCAAACGCGAGAGGTGAAACGGGTTACATCCATTACAATTAAAATATGTAGCTTTACAGAGGCTTCTCGGCTGGAATCGATCCATATGGTTTCTTACTAAAACAATTTCAAGAAAGGTCTGCGGAGGTGGTAGACCTTGTTCTGAGTCGATTAAACTGTATTTAGCTCCAATCTTTGGCGGAAACTAAAGAACATACCACCACAAATTGAATAAGAAGCTTCTCCATAAAAGTTGTCACACTTGCCTTATTATTACTTATTACTAGAGCTCTTGATAATCGACTAATCGAATAGTCGATTAATCGATTTGAAGCATTTGTTTAAGAAAGTAATCGATTATCACTAATCGACTAGTTGTTTACATTCGACTAGTTGCGTTTCTTATTGACAGTGGATGCTCTATTCGCATGGAACTGAGTTCCATCACCTTCATAAACATGCGTTGCAACTAGAGAAAAGTTGAATTTTTTATTTTTATTTTAAAAACTTTATTTATCCACCGGCAGTATTCGATTCGTCGAAACCGAAAATTTGTTATTCGATTTTCAAACAGCTCAATAGTTGCTATTCGTCTAATCGATTAGTCGGATAACCGATTGTAAACAAGAGCCCTACTTATTACTTTTTATACCTTTCATGAACATGAAATGGTATATTAACTTTGGTCCGATACTTGTAACGTTTAGAAATATAAGAGATAGATAGACCCACCATTAAGTATACCATTTGTCGGATCCAGTATAATAGGGTCACCAAAGCATATATCTCCCATACAACCGATCGTTCAAATAAGAGGATTATTACCATTTCTCCCTCATTTTTAAAGATTAAAACTTGAAACTTGGTGAGATATTTTCTTATGGATAGCAAAAGATTTCTTAAAAAAATCACCAAGATCGGAGCTGTATATAGTATATATCCCATACAACCGATCGTTCAGATAAGAGGATTATGGCCATTTATCCTTCATTTTGGAAGATTAAAACTTGAAACTTGGTGAGATATTTGCTTACAGATAATAAAAAATTTGGTAAAAAAATCGATAAGATCGGAGCTATATATAGTATATATCCCATACAACCGATCGTTCAGATAAGAGGATTATGGCCATTTCTCCCTCATTTTAAAAGATTAAAACTTGAAACTTTGTGGGATATTTTCTTATGGATATTAAAAGATTTCGTAAAAAAATCACCAAGATCAGAGCTCTATATGGTATATATCCCATACAACCGATCGTTCATGCGGACAAAGTTTTAGAGAACTTTAAACAATGCGTATTTAAGTTTGCACGTATTCATGAAAGGTATAAAGCCTTCGGCACAGCCGAACACAGCGCCGTCCTTACTTCTTTGTTTTGTTTTATAATTCTTTCGTTGTTTGCCGTATTAGTAGAAGATATTTCTGACTCACTTTTCACATCAGCTTTTTCATATATAAAGCGTCTTTTGAAAATTTTTTCTTTGTGAGGTACTGTTAAGCGCATCGTCAAAGATGCAGGATAGGGCCACCATATCCTCTGGTTGCATATGAATCGGAATCGTTGCAATGTTTGGGCCCTGTGAGATGAAAAAATTAGCTTTTCTAAAGGCCTAAATACATTTTTTTTTAAACAAATTGAACTTATTTCATAGCGATATCAACAATGAAAGTATTGATTTTACGCGGGCCTTACTATAGTGATATGTCATTTACTGTATTAGGTGAAAACTCCTTAAAACATTGCAGAAACTACAGTTTTGTGATATCATTGAAGGATATCTCTAAAGATAAATTGCCTTTTTTCGTGAAAATATCTTCGACAATATGATTTTGCTGAACTTTGCTTTCAAGAACTACCAAAAAAGCTATCATCCCAAAATAAGACCGTTGACCTCGTATATTTATATAAAAAATAGTAGTAAAATAGTAATAAATTTATGTACTGAAACGTTTTTATTTTATGCAAAAAGCAACACTTTTGAGGGTACAAAATTTGCTCGACATTTTCAGATAGCCGAATGACAGAACAAAGAAGAAATTAGAGCAAGACAACTGACAGCTTACTTCACCTTATTGATTACTATGTCAACGGCATAGTGTAATAAACAAGGTGAAGTAAATAAAAAGAGACAGAAAACGTACGCTATCTGAAATGGTACGGGTGTATTTTCCAGGTACGCAGGAGGGAAAAATTTTAAAGAATTTTTGCCCGTTTTTGTAAAAAAGGAGTAAAAAAATTACTAACTTTCTAACATTAACAACCGCAGAAATTTTGGTAATTGTTTTCTTCAGCAGACAACTGCTAAAACACGTCCAAAAATATCGGCAGAGGTATCAAACAACGCGTTTTAACTTCGGTATCGACAATCCGAAAACGGGTTTTCAATTTTGTGTTTCAATGAAAAGTTATTCGCAAAAAACCCAAAAATGACCCAGGACCGACCCCAAAAGGGGGAGCTTGATCCAAGATATTTATGTGCCAAACACCATTCTGCGTAGGCGCCCTTAGGCCGCGCTTAAAAAAAATAACCCTTAGCCGGTGCAAGACCGGCTACGCGGTCCAAAGTATTTCTGCGCAGAACACACTTTTTGCACTTTTCGGTACATCCTAATCTGTGATTACAACAACCACATGAAAATGACAGAAAATTTTTAACTTTGATGGCAAATATCTCTTCACTGAAACAAAAACTGGAAAATCTGCTTCCGGATTATTGTTATCGAGGTCAAAACGTGTATTTTGATACCTTTCCCGATGTCTTCGGACGTGTTTTAGCAGTTGTCTCCTAAAGGAAACAATTACAAACAAATTTTGTTTTTGTATTTTAATCTATAGTGAAGAATAAACAGGTGATTAATAGCTAGAGGTGAAAGGGGTCACATCCATATAATAAGCCATTGACGGGTACTTTACTACCTTTTACGACTCTTGAATGGTTTCCTGCCTTTCACTCTGGGATGGAAAATTTTACAATTAAAATATGTATGTAGTTTTACAGAGGCTTCTCGGCTGGAATCGATCCAAATGGTTTGTTACTAAACCAATTTTAGGAAAGGTCTGCGGAGGAGGTAGATCTTGTTCTGAGTCGATTAAACTGTATTTAGCTCCAATCTTTGGCGGAAACTAAAGAACATACCACCACAAATTGAATAAGAAGCTTCTCCATAAAAGTTGTCACACTTGCCTTATTATTACTTATTGCTTTTTTGTTTTGTTTTTTAATTGTTTGGTTGTTTGCTGTATTAGTAGAAGATATTTCTGACTCACTTTTCACATCAGCTTTTTCATACATAAAGCGTCTTTTGAAAATTTTGTCTTTGTGAGGTACTGTTAGCGCATCGTCAAAGATGCAGGATAGGGCTACCTTTTGGTTGTATATGAATCGGAATCGTTGCACTGTTTAGGCCCTGTGAGATGAAAAAATTTGCTTTTCTAAAAGCCTAAATACATTTTTTTGTAAACAAATTGAACTTATTTCACAGCGATATCAACAATGAAAGTATTGATTTTACACGGGCCTTACTATAGTGATATGTCAGTTACTGTATTAGGTGAAAACTCCTTAAAACATTGCAGAAACTACAGTTTTATGATATCATTGAAGGATATCTCTAAAGATAAATTGCCTTTTTTCGTGAAAATATCTTCGACGATATGGTTTTGCTGAACTTTGCTTTCAAGAACTACCAAAAAAGCTATCATCCCAAAATAAGACCGTTGACCTTGTATATTTACATAAAAAATAGTAGTAAAATAGTAATAAATTTATGTACTGAAACGTACTTATTTTATGCAAAAAGCAACACTTTTGCGGGTACAAAATTTGCTCGACATTTTCAGATAGCCGAATGACAGAACAAAGAAGAAATTAGAGCAAGACAACTGACAGCTTACTTTACCTTGTTTATTACACTATGCACTATGGTCAACGGCATAGTGGAATCACAAGGTGAAGTAAATAAAAAGAGAAAGAAAATGACCGCTATCTGAAACGGTAGGGATGTATTTTGTAGAGGAAGAATGTGGTGAAACACCAAACAGTTTTTGCCCTTTTTGGTAGAAAGTGGGGAAAATAATTTAATGAACATTTTTGTATTTGATTTAAAAAAAATATGCTATTAACGTAATTGAATGATATTTTCATTTATGGTTTTTCTTAAAATATGAAAGTTAGCCAATGAAACCCATATTGCATTTAAACGATGTGAATACAATTAAATACAAATTCGTTAAAAATAAAAGTGAAACGACTGCATTTGCAGGTATTTTGTTGCTCAACTATGGTATCTTGAGGTCAATACGTGTTGGAAGTCATTAATATTAAAATCGACTTTAGGTCTTTGGATTTTATGACCACTTACCGAATATATATAAAATGCGTTGTTTTTGAATAAAAAGTTAAACGAAAAGACTGGATAAGTTATATTTTGTTTGGCAGACTAAAAAGCAACACAACTTAAAATGGAGTACGAGAAGCGAATAACAAGTGACTGATTTCAGAAAGAAGAAGTTTAACCATATATACCTTCAAGACTTCAAACGCTTATTGAGATATTTGATGCACATGTGCATTCTACATCTAAGAAAAGTTTTTTCACTTCTGTTGGAAGTTCTATTTCTTGGCTGAGGTTCATGAGCTTCTCCGAAAAGTTATTGTTTGCGAACACGGAATCTCCATTTAACCATTGGAACAGATGTTCTAACAAATTTATTTTCGTTTTGAACCACATTGAAGGTTTTTTAAGGCCTTCATGGGATAACTCGTCTATCCACGTAAACGACTCGTCGCTTGACTCATTTGCAGTCAAGTTTAGCCTCAGTATAATATATCCAGCGAGATACTCTAACCCGTCCTCTGCCAACTTATCCAGCACATCAGCCTAAAACCACGGACAAGCTCTTTTAGTGAATCGGATAGAGGCTCTTCGCAAATGGGAGGATTGAGCTGAAAATCTCGTAATTGTAGCCACTCAAAATCATCTGGCTCTACATTACCCCTTCCCCTTCCCAAAATTTCAGAATTTTGTGCTATAAAGGCCAGGCGTGTAAGAGTAAATTAAACTTTCTAAGTCTTGTTAAACTAAAATGTACCTAATAAATATTTTCGCAACCGATACTTGAATTGCAGCGGGTTAGGGTGATCGTGAACCCCCTTTGCTTCTCATTGCACTGAAAAAGTTTTCCGCTATATCTTGGTTGAGCCTGTACGTCACCACGTATCGCATACCGTACTGGGAGACTGTTATAAGTATTCCCTGTTGAAACGGCAGTAACGAATATTTATTCATTACATCTTTTCCCAGTACATAGCATCGCCTTATTGCACTCGCTACTGTGTGGGAAAAAAGTTGTGCAGCTAATTTCGCCTTTTGACGCCGCTCTCGCTTGACGGTTGAGTGCTCTTCTGTCAGTTTATACGTGAAAGACACGTCCCTAAATGACGTGTGCTTCAGCACCTGACTAACTGTCTCTTGGCTTATAACTGATCCCTCTACAATAAATTTATGGTCTAAGAAATGGTTCCTTATTACTTCAATAGATGAGGGGGGTCAGCAAATACGAAAACATTTTCGCCACCCTGTGACGGATGACTGAACCAGGTTCTCTCCGTCGAAGGATCATAAAAACTGAGTTGATTTGATTTTCTGTTTTTCCGACAGGGTGGATACTAGACGTATATTGGTCTTGGCTTTACTAATACTTTTACGGGAAAATTTTAATTTCAACGATAATTTTCTTTGAGAAATAGCAGCGGAATGTCAAATAATATTGAAACGTTGAAATACAAATTTTTTTGCTCAAGTTTACCAGAAATTCCCCTTTCATACACGTAAAAATCTGGAAAAAGCAACACCTTTATAGAACAACAACACTGTTTGCGGGGACAACATTGCCTAAAAAATTTTCAGATAGCCGAATGACAGAACAAAGAAGAAATTAGAGCAAGACAACTGACAGCTTACTTCACCCACAGTATACAGTAGACCAGATACTGACGTCTATGCTTATTTGAAAATTAATACATGAAAAATGTGTATGTATTGGTGATTTAAGTCATTAAGCCATTTAAACGGCCGGTACAAAAGCACACAAATAATTTTTTATATGAATTTAAAAGCAAAAGGCAGTATTAATCGACTGTTTCTAGGTAGTTATTGGATGATGCTTCTCATCTTTGATAGCATCAAAATACCAAGTATCCGGAAGCCACTTTACTGCAAATAAATATGTAGATATTCAATTGGTTTCGATACTATCCGGTGGTTATCATATTAACCGGGCAATCGTATTCGGATGCGAAACCCTTCCTTATAAATATAGTCGCATCTAACTCTGTTTGTGTTTGAACGTTGCTCTTTGAATGGGTCAGATTTGTACTGCATCAGGAAGGACATAGGTGCTTTCCTCTAATGATGTCACACATTATTTAGAACTATTTACTATATATTTACTATACTATGTTTTCGGGAAGCAATTAAAAGTTTATAACATTCAAGAAAAGTTCATAAAAATTTATTTATTTTGGGTTAAGGCAAATGACACCTTTTAGACAGAAATGATACAAATTTGTCAAATAAGCATATTTACATTCTTTTGTTTTGCTTATCTGGTCTACTGTGACTTACCCTTGTTGATTACACTATAGGTCCACGGCATAACTTTTTTCTCCAAATCTGCTTTGTGTTGAGTTTTCTATTAAACAATTATGTGACAATTCTCAGAAAGTAATTTTGTTTATGTTATTAAATTGAAAGCAAATGCAGTTTTTCACGGCGAATGAGGGTAAGATATGATTTGATAGTAAAGTAGTATTGAAATAATAATACATGTTTTAAATTTGTTTTACAGGCTGGAATACTGCCTTCAAATACCTAAATGTATCACTTATGCACGCCGTTAGGAAGAAATAGTCTGTATTTTCTTGACCGGCGCAGTATTACCCAATCAATGTCGTGGTTCTCAGGAGTGAATACTCTTAAGGATACGCACGCACTGCCACCGATTTTTTCGGCCCCCAAAAAACTAACAAAGTATTTTAAATGAGCGCCAACCGATGATTCGGCGGATCAAAATCGCTGGTAGTGAGAGCCTAGACTAACATCTATAGTGAGTTATAGAACATATACTCGTATGACTCGCCGCCCTTGCGGTACATGCCCGACTGTCGCGGGAGCGATTTGGTATGACCAGTGCAAGCTTCTTGGTCATGTCACCCCTACTTCCGTAAAGCAGGAGAATGTAGGTAATGAGAAGCATCATATCCGTATATGAACCATGGAGCTGCATGTCATTACCTTTGTATATTTTAGTCGCTTCTTACGACAGGTATGCCTACCTCGGGCATATTCTAAACCCTTACCCGCAGGGATTGGTTGTAGTTCGATAAACTTAACTATGTGCAAATTTTAAGAGCTTTTGCATTTTACCATGAGCTCTGTCGGCGCCTCCGGCTGACAAACATCAGACATGGAAAGCCTAACTTCTTTCGATGACTAGCTTTATTTCGCCAGGTGTAAAAGCAGGTATTTGTCCTTATTTTGCTTCTAACATGGACCCTTGGGGGGTGATGAAATGTACTGCGAAGGGTGTAAACGAGTACTTCAATGACTACCAATGTCGTTGTTCCTTCAAGTAAAAAATATAGTGGTAGAGTAGTCGAACTGAAGGTTATTTCCCACTTTAGGCGGTTCTCTGGAATGACCCGTCACGCCTAGCTTCCCCATCTTCTGCCGGCACCAGCACGAATGTAAAGCAACATTACCAGATCCTGTTCTCTTTCACTACGTGCAGTGTTTGCCGGCATAGACTACATGGGCCTGTGGCATCAGTATAGCGGACGTTATTGAGGTTTGATAAAAAACAGACAAAAAATTTTAATTGCCGATAAAACAGGATAACATAATTTTTTCCAAAAATCAAAGAAGCAATTTGTTTCTATTACAACACCGCAGATTGGCTTGCAAACAAAGCGTCGAAAAAGAAATTTGCATAGGTTAACTTAATTACACTTACCCAACCATTTGGTGTGCATACATTGGTATTACATCTTTTAATAACGCTTCTGTATTGCGATCAATGTCTAAATGTAGTACAGCAAAAACTATATCCATTGTTTTCATCATGTCCTTTAGTAAATAGGAAAAGGTAAGTTCAATAATATATAAAGGTCAATTCAAAATAATTTCTAAAATAGTACATATCGTATGTGTTATTGTAAACAGGAGCAATTCAAATTTTTTTTGGGAAAACGTAATAATAGGCGTGAGTAGCAAGTACTCGTGGAGTTTGATGTGCAAACATGTGCATTCTGAACAATAATTTATTAAATTAGAGATCCAGTGGTTGAACCACCACAAAGCTTTATTTTATTTTAGTTATTAGCTATTTCTTTAATCTGCCCTCTTCCCTTCTTTTCTCTTCTGTTCCTTTTCTTTAATATATTTTCCTTTTATTTGCTATTCTCTTCTGTTGAAAGTCTCTATTTTTAATATATTTTATTGTATTATATTTTTTGTTTCCTTTTCTTGCAGATCCCTTTACTTTCCGCACTTTTCTTTAATACTGCTTCCCTAACTACTATTTTCTTTCTTTCCTCTAATTTCCTTTCCCTTTCTTTCCTTTCATTTAATATATTTTCCTTTTATTTGCTTTCATCTCTTTCAACAGTCTCTACTTTCAATTTATGTTATTGTATTATTCATTGTTTCCTTTTCTTGCATATCTTTTCCTTCTCTTTCATTTCCGTACATTTCTTTGATGCTGCTTCCCTTAATTTTATTTAATTTAATTTTCTTTCCTTTCTTTTTATTTTTTTTTTATATTGTAATATTAATTTTATTATTTTTCTTTCCTTGTAGTCCATTTTATTCTCTTTTATCGTTCCCCTACCTTGCTGCTCCTTTCCTTCCACTTTAGTACTTATCCTTGCTGCTTCAATTTACTTTTCTTTTATTTACTCTCCGTACTTTTATTTTAATTACCTTTCCATTCCAGTTGTTGTTGTTGTTGTTGTTGTAGCGACTACTTAACCTGTCCAGGGTGTCACCCCCAACCAACATTGTCATCAGGCTCTTCTAACGGAAGTCCAAGAACCCTCGCGGCTTCAACAGGGGTGGACCAGAGTGAGATTGGAGTTAGAAGAGTGGGCTCGGTTGAGCAGAGGAACAGATGGTTAGTATCGTGGGGAGACACGCCGCATGCCGGGCAGACATTTGGCATGTCGGGGTTCAGTCTGGATAAGTAAGAGTTTAGTCTGTTACAATATCCAGAACGAAGTTGAGCCAGCGTGACTCTTGTCTCCCTGGGCAGTTCGCGTTCCTCGGCGGCAACAGGTGGAGCTTGTGCCTGTAGGACCACATTCACTGGACGAGACCTGACAAAGGAGTTTACCGACTCCGTGTGGATGAGGTTGAGGGCCCGCCGGTGCACCTCTGGGTCAAACGGCGAGGAGATGTGATGCCGGATCTCATCATAGTGCTTACGGAGGTGACTCCTTATTCTCCTGGGAGGCTGATTTTCGTTGAGCAGGTTCCTGTTCGGATTCTGCTGATTATGGCAGTTGAACAGGAATTGTCTGGACAACATCTCGCAATGCTCTTTGACATTGAGCATTTTTGCCTCATTATGAAGGTGATGCTCAGGAGACATAAGGAGGCACCCCGTGGCGGTTCTGAGTGCGGTGTTTTGGCAGGCCTGCAACCTCCTCCAATGTGTGTCTGCTAACCCCGGCGACCATATTGGCGTCGCGTAGCTCAGAACCGGCTGGCCGATTGCCTTGTACGTTGCCAGTAACGTTTCTTTGTCTTTCCCCCAAGTACTGCCAGCTAGTGACTTGAGGATTTTGTTACGGCTTTGTACTTTGGTGGCAATCGCGGCTACATGAGCACCGTATTTGAACATGTTATCAAACGTGACCCCTAAGATTTTGGGGTGTGTGACAGTCGGAAGCTTGATGCCGTCGACGTAGACGTTTAATTCCATGTTCGCCTGCGCTGTCCACGTCGTAAATAGGGTGGCCGAGGATTTGGTCGGTGACAATGTCAGGTTCCGTGCAGTCTTTTCCTTTTCCTTTCTTTCCTTTCCTTCAAGTTACTTTAATGTCATTTAATTAATTAAATAAAAAGAATTTAGTTTTATTTTATCTTATTCAATTTTATTTTAGTTTATTCAATTTTATTTATTTTCTTTTCATTTGTTTTATTTTATCTTATCTTGTACTAACTACAAAGTTAACATACACAACGCTAGTTTTGGTTTTTGTAAACACTGTTTATATTTATCATAAACGGAGTTTGGTTTCTTGGTCGCCTATTTGCCGATCGTGTTTACGCATGATTTCAGAACAATAAAATGCAAACAAGAGCAAGCCAACACTGTAGGGACCATCAGCGGCAGCGAAGCACTTGTGTTATTCAATGTTTTGCATGTTTTGCGGGTTAACCCAAAAAAAATTTGTATAAACATTTAAGTTATCTTAAACTGCATCCTATTTTATTACTATTACTATTGAAGCTTTGTGCGCATGCAACATGGACTTATTCAAGTGTGATGTTGATAGGAATTTTATGCTGCAGGAAATTAAAAATAACAGATCTGCTTTGAGCAGGAACTTGTATAATAAACTAGTTGAAAGGATCAAGCAACGGAGAACAATTCTCTCCGATGTTCACGGCTTTTTAATTCATCCGAGTAATATATATGATTTTAAGTACGCATTTTCTGAACAAACTAGCTTTACTTCTATTAGAGAGGAGCTCGAGAGTATCCTTCGTAATACAGACAACATGCATTATAATAATAACAACGAAGAAGTTGCTGAAGTTGACAAGGCAGTAAGTCTTAAAGAAAAGTTGCATCAAGTTTTGACTAATAGCATCCAAATGCCCCACAATAGGGATGAATATAATTTAAAACAAGTAAGGAAGTCTAAGTTCGGGTGGAACCGAACATTATATACCTAGGAGTGATCTATTATGTCATCCCAATTTACGCAGGTCTATTTTAATACTTTCAATTCGTATTTGCGTTCAAATAGACAGACGGACAGACAGAAAGACGTATCGGGAGACGGACATGGCTACATCGACTCAACCTCATCCTTCTGATCATTTCTGTATACTTTTTGATGGGACTATCTCTTTTTCTTCTCATAAAAGGTATGAAAATCAAAAAAGATATGCAACTTCGCTTTTGCAGTGGGGTATTAACTACTTGCCCGGATATTTTACTTTTCATCCTGAACGTTTTGATATACATTAATAATCGTTTCGTTAATGCTGAGTGAAGTAATATACCTTGGGTGCGTAACAAAAATAGATATAAAAAATGTGTTTCTTTTATAGGCGCCAAGAACTCAACCGATTTTTATGAAATTTTCACAATATATACTTGAATTCACTGGGTACAGCATAGACAATATATACATAGTTTTGGAAAAGTGGGCGGAGCCACTCCCCCAGGTTATATAAAGTTTCAATTCGTCATAGATCGAACTTTTTTGGTCTGAATTAATTATATTTGTGTCACTTAGTCAATATCTACATAATTTTGGAAAAGTGGGTGGTGCCACGCCCACATATTTTGTGTTTTATTTTTGCTCTTGAACTTTCAAGGTAGGGTCAGGAGTTAGCTGGGCACGACACAGTCTGCATATAGCTTTTGGAAAAGCCCCAAGTTATATAAAGCTGCAGTTCGGGTTAGATAGGAGTTTATTTGGTTCAAGTTAATGACATTTTATATATAGATGTGTTCTATGTATCAAAACAGCAAAACAACGTCTACCGGGTTTGCTAGTATGTTATAAAATGGTGAAAGCAAACGACGAATTTCAGCATTATTTTGTAAAACTGAGACTAGTTTGCGTTCAAATAGACAGACGGACAGACAGACGGAGAGACGGGCATGGCTACATCGACTCCGCTCATCGTACTGATCATTTTAGTGAACTTTTCTCTTCTTGTTCTCATACTTACATACATGACAATCAAAAAAGATATATACATAACTATTGCAGTGGGCTATTAACTACGTGCCCGAATATTTTGCTTGTGTGTTTCGCGATTTGGCTAATTTTTGGCAGGATTATAATACATACTACTGAGAAGCAGCTGACCAATTTTCATAGAAATATCAAGATTGAATTATAAGCGATTGCCTTTGAAAATAGCAGAAATTTTATGCTGAAAAGTGGCCGAGTTTCTCTATTCGTCCTGAACATTTTGATATATAAGTCAATATCTATCTCGATCCGTTTATGCCGTTACGTAGGCGACTAAAGTTAATATATTACCTTGTGTGCGTAGCACTACTAGGTATAAAAATGTGTGTCTTTTATAGGCGCCAAAGAACTCAACCCACTGTTAACAACAACAACAACTCAGCCGATCTTTATAAAATTTTCACAATATATACTTGGGTTCACTGGGTACAGCATAGACAATATATAGTTTTGAAAAAGTAGGCGGAGCCACGCCCCCAGGCTATATAAAGTTTCAATTCGTCATAACTCTGAACTTTTTTGGTCTAAATTAATGAAATTTGGATATATGTGTCACTTAGTCAATATCTACATAATTTTTCAAAAGTGGGCCACGCCCACATATTTTGTTTTGTTTTGCTCTTGAACTTTCACGATAGGTTCAGGAGTTCGCTGGGCACGACACAGTCTGTATATAGCTTTTGGAAAAGCTCCCAAGTTATATAAAGCTGCAGTTCGGTTTAGATGGGAGTTTACTTGGTTCAAGTTAATGACATTTTATATATAGATGTGTTCTATGTATCAAAACGTCAAAACAACGTCTACCGGGTTTTCTAGTATATTATAAAATGGCGAAAGCAAACAACGAATTTCAGCATTCTTTTGTAAAACTGAGAGACCAGTTTGCGTTCAAAGAGACGGACGGCCAGACAGACAGACGGACGGAGAGACGGACATGGCTAAATCGACTCCGCTTATCGGCTGATCATTTTAGTGAACTTTTCTCTTCTTCTTCTCATACTTAAATACATTTAATATTTATGAAAGGTATGAAAATCAAAAAAGATATATAACTTCGCTATTGCAGTGGGCTATTAACTACGTCCCTGAATATTTTGCTTGTGTTTTCCGATTTTCCTAATTTTTGGCAGGAGTATAATATATACTACCTAGAAGCAGCTGACCAATTTTCATTGAAATATCAAGATTATAAGCGATTGCCTTTGAAAATAGCAGACATTTTATGATGAAAAGTGGGGGGCGCCACGCCTACTTCTTCAAAATTGACAACATTTTTTTGCGGCCGAGTTGTTTTTAAAAAGCTTTTTATGTGTGCAAAATCTGATTGATATAACTTGCTTGGTTGTAGAAATATCGCTTTTTAAATTTTACAAAAAAAAATTTCAGAACTATGTTAGTTTTTTAACATTTTTGGACATTAACCGATTTCGCCCATTTTTACAGCAAACAGTTACCTTTATATATAGAACATTATCACCAAATTTCGTTTCGACAAATCAATTTTTGGCGGGGTTATGGCATAAAAAGTTGTGTGGAATAGTCCACTATAAAAGGGGTGGGCCACGCCCATTTTCGAAAATTTTAAGTTTTTGTATTTCTTTGTTTACGGAAACTTTAAAAGTGAAATATAAATGATGTAAAGCTTTTTTACGCAAAGTTATTGCCTATTTAATATATCTACGATCCTCTTCAAAATCTTTCACATAAAAGTGGGCGTAGACCTTAACCGATCCCGCCCATTTTTTCCTGGAACATTACTTGCATACCTGGAAACCTGAGTGCTGAATTTCGTTTCGATATCTTGAACGGTTTTTGATTTATGATTAATATTATTTCTAAATTTGACTTAATCAAAAGTGGGCGGTATCACTCCCATTTTCAAAAATTTCTTGAAAATTTTATTTTATGCCTCAATCTCAATGTATTCACCAAATTTTATCCTTATAAGTGTATTATGTACTGAGTCATCACTTTTTTTGTGCTTTCGAAAATATTCTATATATAAAAAGTGGGCGTGGCTATCGTCCGATTTCGCCCATTTTAAATAGCGCTCGGAGATGAGTGCCAAGGAACCCGCATACCAAATTTCATTAAGATATCTCAAAATTTACTCAAGTTATCGTGTTCACAGACGGACGGACGGACATGGCTTAATCAATTTCTCTTTTCGTCCTGAACATTTTGATATACATAAGTCAATATCTATCTCGATCCGTTTATGCCGTTACGTACTGCCGTTAGGTATAAAAAGTTTTGGTGAAAGAAATTGATATTTTTTGTAATGGGGGCGATAAAAGCTGTTACCTTCAGAAAGAATTTAACTTCTTATCAACAATTGACAAATTTGTTTGTTGATGATGAATACATTAATTCCCAAAGACCATATGCAACAATTCAAAAATTTTACGTAAAATATTTTAAAATGGCAGAACTACATTGTTTTTGCAACTATCGCTTAAAAATGTTTAGCTAGGTGAATTTTAATGTATCAAACCAAATTCGTTGGAAAGCGAAGTTTCGAAAACAGGGTTAGTTAAGAACTAATGTAGCATATAATTATGAATGAAATCGATCTCACTAAATGATTATATAATTTCATATACATAATTCTTTATTAATGTAGCAAATATGTATGTATGTAATACTATACATACTATGGTCATATGGCTATTTGTACCTGCAGTACAAAAATGTATGTTTCAAATTCCTGAATATTATGTTTGATTTACAAATTTAATGTACATTTGTTTGCTCTTTTTAAAAATGACTGCCTTAATAAATATATGAACTACTATAATTTAGTCTACTTTGTTAGATATTTATGGCATATGGGATGCCCTTTTTGGCACAAACAATTGAAAAACTACACAGAACGGGATCCCGAGATTGAACTTTCATAATCGAAAATCGACATCGCTAGTAGCTATACGAATCGTAGATAGTTTCTTTTGTGTCCAGAGAGATTATGAGCTATGTAATAAAGAATCTATTCCATCTAATTTCTTACGCAACTAGCGAAGCTCTCTAGCCTCACGTTGAGATTTAAGTAGGGTCAGAATATCGTCTTTGCGGACTGGTCCTTTCACTTTGCGAATGATTTGACTGTTCACTAATAAACTCCACTGTAACTTATGCACATTCACCCTGAGAACCAGTACAGCCTAAAACTTCAGAGCATGCGCCAAAACAATTGGTTTATCCATGTTTATTTATATACGAGTATATTGCATATTTTTCGCAAAAATTTCATGTACAAGTACCGTACAAAATGAGAGCTGGAGGCAAAAGCACTGCCTGCAAAAATCGAATGACTGAAACTTCAATACACATAAACGAATTTTCTGTTGCCACTAACCCATACGAGTATGTGTATAAAATATTCCCTACTACCGTTTTAAATATTCGGCCTTTACTTCACGACAGGTTGAACAAATAGTTGAGGTGAGACGACCTAGAAGGTTACTGTTAGTGACAGTATTTCGCCCTGCTTAACTGTATGTTCACTCAACGATGCGGAGTAAATAGGCCCACTTTGGTCGAACAAAACCATACTTATTCCAGTACGCGGAAACGGCCGGCGCCAAATAAATTACTTCCAACAGGATTGTACTGGCCCTCGGCAACGCACAACAAATGCTAGTGTGTAACCATAGCAACCGATGGTTACCATAGCAATAGGCGAAAGCGGCGGTATCGTGCTCAAACGTACTTGTTGTCGGATCGCAACCTATTCCTACGAATTTTCAATGCAAATGGCAATTGACGCTTTTTAATTGTGCATTGCGGGGCAAGCGAGAATCACCCGATACTCACACAACCACCGGTTGCTATGGTTACACACAAGCATTTGTTTAGCGTTGCCAAGGGCTCTAACTTCGGTAACACAACATAGGAAGATTTGGAACTTATATATCCATTCGTAAGTGTTTAAGAAACACTATTATTATTATATTGGGTCTATCAGCTATTCCGGGGGAGCTGCCGGCGGGGGATAATTGTAATAGAGTTTTGTGATCTCTATCGACTTCATCGAAATTCACTGCCAAAGTCCGATTAAATCGATTGATTTCTCTCATGATCTATTAAATTTCTCCCATTCATATATTCATGCGTATTTAAATTTTTTCAAGATAAATTTGATCTTTCACATCCATGTTGTTGTTGTTGTTAACAGTGCTTCGCCCTGCCCAATGGGCTCGATCACTCTAAATTGTCATCAGGCTCTTCTAACGGAAGTCCGAGGAAACGCGCAGTTTCCACAGGGTTGGACCAGAGTGATGTAGGTGTTAGAAGAGTAGGTTCGACTGAACAGGAGAAGAGATGCATGGTAGCATGAGGGGTCATACCACATGCAGGGCATGTATTTGGTATCTTGGGGTTCAGTCTGGATAAGTGAGAGTTTAACCTATTACAATATCCAGAGCGAAGTTGTGCCAGTATGACTCTAGTCTCCCTTGGAAGTACACGTTCCTCTTCAGCCAATTCAGGTGGCTTAGTACTGATAACGGGATTCAAAGGCCGAGATCTGAGGGATCTATCTACCGACTCAGTGTGGAGGTCATTTAGAGCCCGCCTATTGTTCCGCAGATCAAACGGCAAAGAGATGTGGTGCCGGATCTCATCGTAGTGCTTACGAAGATGTCTCCTCATGTCTCTGGGGGGCGGGGCTACATCCAATAGATGTCGATTTGGAAGACTGGGTTTATGAGAGTTGAGAAGGAACTGCCTACTCAAGAGTTCCGCGTGCTCTTGAACATTGAGCAATTTTGCCTCTTGATAAGGGTGAGACTCAGATGACATAAGCAGACATCCCGTAGCAGTTCTGATGGCGGTGGTTTGGCAGACTTCCAAAATCCTCCAATTGGTGTCAGCAAGATTGGGCGACCATATGGGCGCAGCGTAGTCAATAACCGGTCGGCCAATAGCCTTATATGTAGCAAGCAATGTTTCTTTGTCTTTTCCCCAAGTACTGCCGACAAGTGACTTGAGGATGTTATTGCGGCTCTGTACCTTTGAAGCTATTGCGGTGGCATGACCAGCGAAGGTGAGGTCGTTGTCAAATGTCACACCCAAGATTTTTGGGTGGTTGACAGTAGGTAGAGGTACTCCGTCTACGTGGACATTTAACTCTTGCCCCATCTGCGCATTACATGTCGTAAACAGGGTCGTCGTCGATTTAGTCGGAGATAGGGTCAGATTTAGCTCGGTGAAGAAGCTGGAAAGGTCACGGAGGTAGCTGTTGATTCTAGTACAGAGTTCGTCAATGGAGGGACCCTTGCCCGAGGCCATTATCGTGCAGTCGTAAGCGTAGGAAAAATGGAGTATTCCTCTGGTGGGCGGGGGGGAAGTCTCGAATTATGGAAATTCAACAAAAGGGGAGAGAGAACACCACCTTGTGGCACCCCTTGTTTTATGCCCCTGCGGGTTAGGGGTTTAGAATATGACCGAGGTAGGCATACCGGTCGTAAGAAGCGACTAATATGCACAAAGGTAATGACGTGCAACTCGATGGTTGATCTACGGATATGATGCCTCTCACCTCATTACAAATCTCAACCTTCCTTACGGAAGGAGGGGTGACATGACCTAGAAGGTTTCACTGGTCATAAATCGCTACCACGACAGTCGGGCAGTACCTCAAGGGAGTACCGGAGCGTACCGGGTTCAAATCCGGCCAAGGACTGTTAATTCAACAACACTTCCCAAAACCTTCGTCGTTACCACAACAACAACAACAACCTCTCGTCGTGGCATAGATTTCTTGCTCCTGAATTTGACTGATGCCTGTCGACCATTGAGGTAATTAGCGGTCTACCTTTTAAGGCGGGCAGGGAGCGGTGTCTCTTCCAGGTCTCGAAGGAGTGGGGCGTGGTTGACCATATCAAATGCATTTGCTAGGTCAAGGGCCACGAGAACCGTCCTATGGTTTGGTGGGGGTTGATTCAAACCTTGATTTATCTGTGTTGTAATGGCATTCAAAGCAGATGTAGTGCTGTGAGATTTGCTCAAACCATACTGGTGATTGGCCAATTTCAGATTTGCAATAAAGTAAGGGAGCAGAATGGTCTCTAGTAATTCCGCAACCGGCGAAAGGAGGGATATCGGACGATAAGAATCTCCTTGGTTCGCCGGCTTTCCTGGTTTTAGTAGGGGATCTAACTACTACTTTCCCATCCATCTTGGCTGTTACCAATCAACTATATCTAACAACGCAATAGGTGTCATGTTGAATTAGATTGGATATGTCGTAAAGAGCAAGCCTGTAAAAACTGGACGTGATGATCAAGAAAGTGAACCCAAAGTATTTGATTTTTCGTAATTTAATTAGACATGCGAATATGTGTATCAAACGAAAAGTATTTTAAGTCGTATTTTTTTGTTGGGGTTACCACTTAGGGTAGCCACCTAATCCCAGATTTCTTTTTTGCCATATTCCTATTATCCCGAAAACGACTTGACTCATTGGAAATTCCGAAAATTTGAGTGAAATATGCCAATAACGCCGTATTTCAACAAAAACATATCTCACATTTATTTTTATCGGCTATTATCTCGAAAACGAGTTCAACCATTTACTCTCCTAGTTAAGCTTGCACACTCTGGCTAGCGCAATATTTCACTCCTTTAAACATAAGACTTCGTTTTCTCTATCTGTATACAAAATTAGCTTGATGTTTTTTATAACAACATTGCTAGATGTGTTTTTGGGCGCTGAAACGACTTGACCATGTGTCTGCATACGCTGAAAGGGTTTTTTTGATAATCTGCTAAAAGTCCGAGCGCTGTTATTCATACATAAAGTCATACGTACAAAGGAACAAAACTGCTCTTATTTAAGGCTTTAGTTTCTCAATCTTCAAGATCAGCACTGCTTGTCTATACTAAACGCAGATCTGTCTTTGGTATTGACTCCCTATTAGATTAAGGCTACTTAATAATACACTGCATTTCAAAAACGAGCTTACCAGTTTTTTAATAATTGATATGTTAGAACCTGCTACTATCTACGTACATGTGCTTATATTTTACTACCCTGTTTTTTCCATTTTAGTTATAAGATCTGTGTAACTGTATCATACTTGGCTTCTACTATAAAAAAGTTGTTTTAAAATGGTTGTGCCAGGATTAACATTAAAATATCAAAATAAGCGTTGCCACTAGAAGCTTTTTAAAGCGTTGCCACATATTTCAAAATTCAGTGAGATATGGTAATGTGGGTATGAGATGAAAGGTATTTTACGTCATATTTCAATTAAAATATATCCGGGTAGGGTTACCACCTGGGGTTGTCACCTAATCTTAAGTAATTATACCTTTCATGAACATGAAATGGTATATTAACTTTGGTCCGATGTTCGTAACGTTTAGAAATATAAGACATAGACCCACCATTAAGTATACCAAATTGATCAGGACGATGAACTGAGTTGATACAGCCATGTCCGTCTGTCCGTCCGTCTGTTTGAACGCAAACTAGTCCCTCAATTTTTGAGATATCTCGATGAAATTTGGCACACGGATGTATTTTTGTATTATATTAGACATTTGTCGGATCCGGTATAATCGGGTCACTATAGCATATATCTCCCATACAACCGATCGTTCAAATAAGAGGATTATGATCATTTCTCCCTCATTTTTAAAGATTAAAATTTGAAACTTGGTGAGATATTTTCTTATGGATAGCAAAAGATTTCGTAAAAAACTCACCAAGATCGGAGCTGTATATAGTATATATCCCATACAACCGATCGTTCAGATAAGAGGATTATGGCCATTTATCCCTCATTTTGGAAGATTAAAACTTGAAACTTGGTGAGATATTTGCTTACAGATAATAAAAAATTTGGTAAAAAAATCAGCAAGATCGGAGCTATATATAGTATATATCCCATACAACCGATCGTTCAGATAAGAGGATTATGGCCATTTCTCCCTCATTTTAAAAGATTAAAACTTGAAACTTTGTGAGATATTTTCTTATGGATATTAAAAGATTTCGTAAAAAAGTCAGCAAGGTCGGAGCTATATATAGTATATATCCCATACAACCGATCGTTCAGATAAGAGGATTATGGCCATTTCTCCCTCATTTTAAAAGATTAAAACTTGAAACTTTGTGAGATATTTTCTTATGGATATTAAAAGATTTCGTAAAAAATCACCAAGATCGGAGCTCTATATAGTGTATATCCCATACAACCGATCGTTCATGCTGACAAAGTTTTAGAGAACTTTAACCAATGCGTATTTAAGTTTGCACGTATTCATGAAAGGTATAAAGCCTTCGGCACAGCCGAAGACAGCGCCATCCTTACTTGTTTTTATAAAATTTTGGGTTTGTTTGTTTGAGTAAGGACAAGAACACTCCCCGAAGGTCTTGGGAAGTGTTGCCGCTGTGATGACACACTCCGGTACTAGCCCGACTGTGATATGACCAAGTCAACCTTCTAGGGCATGTCACCCCTTCCCTCCGTGAGGAAGGAGAAGATTAATAATGTGCATACGCTCCTTTTACTATGCTATTTTCGCAGAGATATTTCCTCTTATATATTCGTTATTAGGGCGGGCCTTTACAAGATTTCTTTGAAAACTTGCCCAAGTTATCGTGTTCACAGACGGACCAACGGATATAGCTTAATCAGCTTCTCTTTTCCTTCTTGACATTTTGATATACATACATAAATCTAAATCTATCTTGATTCCTTTATTCCATTACGCACTACCGTTAGGAGAACAAAATTAATTTAAAAATTGTGTGTAGCACTATTAGGTATTAAAATGTATCAAGCATTTACCTTTGAATACTTGCAGTTAAGTATTTCCTGTATCAAATGCTTAGTTAACCAAGATGGTCCTCCTGACTGCAGCAATGATTCCAGCACCTGCGCAGACATCACAGGCAACCAGCCGTGCTCTGTCACTGTTTTCCAGACTTCCCGAAACTGATCAGAAAGCGGTGTTTGGGATACAAGATTCTGTGTGAGCGTTATGCTACGTGATTTTGAATTACCCGATGGATGTACGTCCTGTTGCATTTTACGTATTATTTGAAACGACAATCCTAATCGTTCTTTCATATTTTCCTGAGAAGTCATCTCTTCACTACCAAGCGGAGTTAAAAATTGTTGAATCATATTTAATGGCTTGAGAAGCTCATTCTCACGCACCGAATACATATAAGCACATAAAAACGAAGTAGAGCAAACTGAGAAGGTAAACATTCTGCGCTTTATATTCTCTAGAATACTTTTAACATCTGTAGATGTAAGAATATCCTTCTCCCATGCAATTAGAACATGATTGAGTACGCCTGGTAAATTTAAACAGATGTCTTGCCATGTGAGATTACTGTAAAGAGATGTTGAACTATGGTTTCAAAAGTATTACAACTTATATCTTAGTAACAATTTACCTATTTTTATGTTGGGTTTCGGGATTTCGTAAACTTAGCAACAGCTCATCCACAATTTGTTCATCACAGAGCGCAATCATATTACGTGGATTTTTTGGTTTATTACGTTCAGCCATACAATCACGAACCCATTTCTCGAAGAAAGAATCTCCATGCTCGGATAAAACCACCTGCGATTGAATTAATTTTAAAATAAAGGAAGAACGAACTTAGATTACGGTTACAGCTATTGTAGTTTCAACTTTTTGTTAACGCTTCTATCAATTAAATATCACTGCAATTGTAATCAAAGCACTTCGCGTTTAACAACACTGTAATCGTAATATTTATCGCACACGTCTTCTGTAACACTGTACAACAAAATGAGGGTTCATCTCTTAGTAATTGATGAAACCCACAAAATTGGAAGCTCTATCCCTCTCGTATCAAAACCTCATACCAGGTTTTTGGCCTATAGGTCTGCTTTTTTTTTATTTGAGTTTAAAGTTTTTAACCCTATGTATAGGGGTTAAGTGAGGAAAACTTGATAAAATGAAGCAATTGGTTACAAAATAGTGGCTAAATTAATGTTTTTTGGGGCAAGGAAATCATTTTTGATGTTTATTTTTACATAAAACTTACGATAGATGACGCTGTGGTACAATTTTTCACATTTTTTAACAATTTTTCATGGAAAAATAGTATTTTAATAGTTTTTAAGTAGAAATAGTAGCAAATGCTTACGAAATGTGTGTTAAAGTAATGTTTTTAGGGTCGAGCAACTCATTTTTGACATTAATCTTTTAATAAATCTTACGATAGGTGGCGCTGCGGTACAATTTTACAATTTTTTTTAACAACTTTTATGAAAAAAGAGTATTTTAACAGTTTCTGAGTAGAAATAGTAATGTTTTATCCTGTTTTATATTAGAAGTGATCGTTGATGACACTAAAACGAAAAATGAAAAATTAAAAAAAAAAAAAAAGACAGTTCAGTCTTGATAAAAAGTATAAGTGCAAAAAGTTTTGTAGTAAAAATGAAGCTTAAAACTATAATTTTAATTTTTAGTGTCATCAAAGATCTTCTTCTTTTTTTTCTTTTATGGCGCGATATACAACAGGTATATCATCATAAACCTCCTAAGAGATTTTTGCGCCAAGCTTCTCTTCCAATTTGGGGTGTGCCGATTTGAATTTTCCCTACAAATTGGTGGGACCTACAGTTTTTTGCCGACTCCGAACGGCATCTACAAAGGAGACGAATTTTTGCTGAGAAGCCTGTCATGGCAGAAATACACTCGGAGAGTTTGCCAAACCACTGCCGAGGGGCGACCCCGTTTTGAAAAACTTTTTTCAAATCACTTTTGATGTTACCTGTACCAGGGCTCGAACCATGGACCTTCGGTGTGGTAGGCCGGCAACACAACCTCCACACCACGGCGGCCGCCTCTAATATAAAACAGGATAAAACATTACTATTTCTACTCAGAAACTGTTAAAATACTCTTTTTTCATAATAGTTGTTAAAAAAAATTGTAAAATTGTACCGCAGCGCCACCTATCGTAAGATTTATTAAAAGATTAATGTCAAAAATGAGTTGCTCGACCCTAAAAACATTACTTTAACACACATTTCGTAAGCATTTGCTACTATTTCTACTTAAAAACTATTAAAATACTATTTTTCCATGAAAAATTGTTAAAAAATTTGTACCACAGCGTCATCTATCGTAAGTGTTATGTAAAAATAAACATCAAAAATGAATTCCTTTGCCCAAAAAACATTAATTTAGCCACTATTTTGTAACCAATTGCTTCATTTTATCAAGTTTTCCTCACTTAATTCCTATACATAGGGTTAAAAGCTTTAAACTCAAATAAAAAAAAACCAGACCTATAGGCCAAAACCCGGGTATGAGGTTTTGATACGAGAGGGATAGAGCTTCAGATTTTGTTGGTTTCATCAATTACCAAAAGTCTTGTTGTACAGTGTAATTGATGTACTTACATCCGACCCATAAGTTTGGACAATAAAAGTCAACATGAGAAAAGATACATCAAAAAGTGTAGACCGTATGATTGATGGTTTGCCGATTTCTCCTGGTACTTGCTTAGAATTTTCATTGCATTGTATTAAACGTGTAACAAAGGTTTTCAAACGGCCTTCTACTGTGGCCACTGATAAAATTAAATCAAAACTGTTACCTGTTTTACATACAAAAAATGTTTACATGATCATTAAATACTTAAAGAAACATTTTTAATATACGAGATGAATAGAAGATACGAATGCGGTATGACGATTATGACAGTGAAGGACCTTTGGAATACTGAACAGCTATTTGTCTTGGTCTCAAGGTGATTAAAATTTCCTCAACAATCTCGTATAATACTAAAGTGAGATAGATGTAAAGGCATACTGGTAGTTTTTATATAAAGTTTCACTTATTCAATTAGTTTTCGAGATAATGGCGAAAATCGACATAACCCTAGGCCCTACCCAAATATATATTTGTATTTTTTGGTATGGTATAGTACCATTCGTTAAATACTCACATTGCCATATCTTATTTAAAATAAAAAAATGTGTGGCGCGATATATGAACAACAGGTATAACATCACAATCCTCCTAAGAGATTTTTGCGCCGAGCTTCTCTTCCAATTTGTGGTGTGCTACTTTGAATTTTTTCTATTGGCGGGACCTAAATTTTTTTTCCGACTTCGAACGGCATCTGCAAAGTAGATGAATTTTTCAAACCACTTTTGATGTTACCTGACCCCGTACTCGAACCTTGGACCTTCTGTGTGATGGGCCAGCAGCACTACGGCCGCCAAATCTTATTACCAAAATATTCATAAAATGGGATTATGTGGCAACTCTGGGTGGTAGCCCTACCTACAACTATATTTTTTTAAAATACGATGTAAAACACGTTTCGTTTGATACCCATATTGGCATATCTCATTTCATTACAAAAAAATAAGATAGGTGGTAGATAGAATTCTTAGAATGTTGTACACTATCTACATACCATTTACTATTTACCCTGTAATTATTTGGTATATTCTAACAAAATAACAAAAAAAAAAGAGTCAAGTTATCCAAAAACATATTTCATCCTACTTAAGATTTTAACTGCCTATCGACTCCAATCTGTCACAATACCGGCACAGGCGAAAAATAGCATATGTAAAAACCAACTATAAGGTACTTGGGAAAAACATTCCACTGCAGTAATTCCAAGGTCTTTCCTCCGGCAATTGAAATTCCACATCCCATTTTTCCATCTGACGGTAATTCCGAATGAAAAGTATGGCATTGGTACCTGTTCCAAGCATCGGTTTAAAAATGGTGTAGAATTTTTAACGATAAAAGCCTTTTCTGGACTGAAAAAGCAAGGAAGTAGGATGTATAGTATATGCATATAGCGTACCGAAGAAAAAGCTGGTGGGGTTATAATCCATAGCATGTTTTATCTGGTGACCTTTTTATTAAGTAGTGGGCTAATCTGCAAAAACGAATAAAAGTTTGTCAACACCACCTATTCTTCAGAAAGTAGGCCAGCACCGTAAGGACTGTGTAATAAATTCATTTATTGGAAAAGTATAACCTATTGCAGTATCCAGATTAAAGTTTAACCAATGTAATTCGAGTTTTTCTAGGTAGGTCGATGTGTGGAGATTAAGCACTGATTATCGGCGGGATTTGACAAAACATTTTAAAGACTCTTTGTGGATGTAGTTGATGACCCGCGGTACAACGCCGGATTTGGAGTATAAAATGTATAGCAGGGGCTTTGGCTGAAAAAGGTTTTTTTTATGTGAACTACACTCACAGTTATCTATCCAAAGCAATTAATATTAATATCTTCTTAAAGATAACGAACCTTTATTTTTTTGAGTAAAATACCCCCTTTTTAAAATTCAACAGTATGTTATTATTTTAAAACTCTAATATAATGTTGAGAAATGCTTTTTACACTTTTTTGCAATAAAATTGCGAACCAGGGTAAAAAAACACAGCTCACTCTCAGTATTTCGGTCAAACATGCCGAATGTTTGGACTAATCAGCAGATTCTTCTATCACCAACTTGTACAATCCCTGACGATGAAGAAACCGTCCCAACACCCGACTATGATAAAGAAAGGATGGCAATATCTCGGCTCAAAAATAATAAAGCGGCTGGAAAAGTAGAGCTGTTTAAACACGGAGGCGAAGAGCTGTTAAAAAGCATTCATCAACTCTTATGCAGGGCGGGCGCATGCCTCCAGATTGGAACTGGAGAATATAAGCCTGAAGCCTGTCGTAGACAAGCTGATTTGACCTTTTAGTGTGGCTTCAGAAATGGTAAGTCTACCATCGATCAGATTTCCACCATACGTAAAATCCTGAATAAGAGAATCGACACGCACCATCTCTTTGTCGCTTTTGACACTGCAACATGAGCTGCTTGTATACTGACATGTCGGAATTTGACTTCCCTGCAAAGCTTATACGCCAATGCCAAATAATGTTGACCGATATCAACAGCGTCATCCGTGCGAATTCAACTTGGTGCTGGAGAAGTCAATTCGAGCAGCAGAACTAAACCGCACTGGTGCAATCTATTTGGCGTATGCCTTCTCTGATCTACTGTCATCAAATAAGGAAACGCTGCATCTGCGCCTACACAGCCATGTCACTGTTGAGAGTGACACATTTGAAATTGTGAGGGACTGTGTAGGCAACTGAGAAGTAAGGAGGAGGCCTCAGCTGAGATGGAAAAAACAGAAGGAGGATGACTTGACCTCCCATATTTTTACCAATTGTCGTCAATTATCGCGAAAAAAGGATGATAAGAAAACACAGGTGATTAAAAGCTAATCGCAAGTAATCAGAGGTGAAGACAGATGAATTGATCGAAATTCTTGAAGCCAGAGCCGAATATAAAACGCCAACCGAATACCAAAGTTAGGCCCTACCTTCCATTTCAAACATATGTAATTACAAATAAACAAGGGAAACTTTCCTAAAGCGTTCGGACGTTCCGATTTTCAATATCTTTACAATCTTGAATCTAAGCGGAGAGGCCAAATTAAGAAATTATCAGTATACATACATACATATCTACTAGGAAAAAGTTTGGCTAAGGGACTAAATGGCGGGTGGTTAAAGGAGCTCTTTCACATTCATTACAATACCGCGCTCTTATCTTCTTTTGCTCTCACATAGTATAATTTTTACATACCAACTAAAACTTGGCATAGCACTCCTAACAAAGCCTCCTGAACTTTATTGTAATCGGTGCTTAGCGTCTTAAGAACTCCCGATAGCGGTACCTCGGCACGTATGATAAAATTAATGATTGAAAGAGCCTGATTGCCTGCTTCACGTTTCTGTAGTATTAACGATGTCCCTTCGCTATTATATTTAAAAAATAAATATACATACATGCATAAATATACATACATTGCCTTGAATCAGTCTTAGCTTTTATTACTTTTAATGGAATTTCAGTATTATTTAAACGTTTGAACCGATGTTCAAATGACAAGCCACTCTCCAAAAAATTTTGAAAATTAACGTTTTCTCAAACTTTTACTGTTTATTGTGTTACTTATAAACTTAAATGTAGTATGTCGATAACTGTTTACCACGATCACCTCTTAAGAACTACATTTTATTCAATCATCCAAATAAGTTTTACTTACCGCTGAGTGGCGAAATGTTTTACATGGACATCAGTAACCAAATGCTGCTTAGTCCAATCATTTAACAGATATTCAATAATATTACATGAACATTTCGTATCCATTAAATCGAGTAGTAAATTGTCTTCCAAAAGCAATTCAAAAGCGTCGACTACTTCAGGAATATGATCCGTGGGTGTTTGATCCTCACTCGCTAAAAAGGAAAAAATCCAAAACAGGTCTTGAGATATAAACATTCATTTCAAATCAACTAAACTCACGTCGTTGTAGCGCATGCAACTGTTTTATTATATGAGGCACTTTGAAGAATGTAAATGCCCCCCATAAAGTGTCACGACTCACTTCAACTACATTACTAAGTGAAATGAATCCAGCACGCACTATTTCGTAAATAAGACGCGTTAATGAATAATTTTTAAGCCGTTGAATCATTTGCAACTCAGTCACAAAGTAAGAGGTGTCATTGCAGGGATTTAGCAAAACTTCTACGGCCAAAAGAGGTTGCACGCAATAGCTTATCGTTTCCACGCCTGTTGAATGTAAACGTGGCATAGTCAGTTTCGCATCATCTAAATATGCCAATTGCTGTAGGGATAGGATTACGGTATGATAACGGTGTAATAAATGATTACTCCCCAAAATGTTTTTGAGTCCATTATATTTGTCACGTATTTTTCCATATGTTTCGATATCATCATAGCAACCAATATAAAATATACCCATAAGAAATTGATTAGAGGTAAATTTGTCCACAATAATACTGATGTGCTCAAACATAAATGCTTGTTCACCCGTAATTTTACCACCGATCTCATAGTTTTTCATAACCAAAGCAACTATTTGCATTATCCAGTATATAAACGCAGCAACCGCATTCGGTAAAATGGCTTCTTCAGGCTTGTTTCTGTAAATATACAAACTTTCATATATCTACCACATATGTACGTATAAAAGATCTCACACCTAGTTCGACTACGTAGTATTTCGTTATTCAGTAACTTTTGCCGGAGAAGTGGAAAAGGGTGAACAAAACGAAAAGAAAATTGTATGGGAAAGAGAAAGGGAAAGGTATAGGAAATTTAAGTGCAAGCAAAATGAAAATTGAAGAAAAATTGGAAGTAAATGAGAAAAAAAAGGGGAAATAAATTGAAAATTAAGATAAAACGCGAAGATAGAGGATGACTAAAAAAGTTACAAAATAAAAAGCCAGATAGATATTTAGAGTGAAGGGTAGGAAAATCTTTCAAATATTTACAAGCCAATTTTCGATGGCGGCCAGAATTCTGAAATAGCAAAGTACCGTTCACATTTAAAAAGGTTAGCCCAGTCAGCAAATACCGACTACCAGGGTGATAGTACCAGCCTAATGAATTTGGTGTTAAAGCCCTACTAAAGTTAATAAAAAAATAGAAATATAGGTGAGAATCCAACATTTTGAAATGACACATAAAAACACCGAGACACTTATAATATATTTCACAATTTTTGTGCATCATTCCCAGCCAACCAAGTATGGAGTGGTCGCAAAGACTACAGGTAGAAGACAACAAAATTGCATTTTCAATGGCAAGGCGAAATTATTTATAATCATAAATAAATAAAACAATTTGAAAGTCCTTTTTTAAAAAGATGGCAATGAATAGAGGAGTCCGTACGGATTCCTTCGGGATGATCTGGGGGTGTTTTGGGACTTGCTAAACGCACTTTTCTCTTTCTCTTTATGGCGCGATATACAACAGGTATATCATCATAAACCTCCTAAGAGATTTTTGCGCCAAGCTTCTCTTCCAATTTGTGGTGTGCCGATTTGAATTTTCCCTACAAATTGGTGGGACCTACAGTTTTTTGCCGACTCCGAACGGCATCTACAAAGGAGACGAATTTTTGCTGAGAAGCCTGTCATGGCAGAAATACACTCGGAGAGTTTGCCAAACCACTGCCGAGGGGCGACCCCGTTTTGAAAAACTTTTTTCAAATCAATTTTGATGTTACCTGTACCAGGGCTCGAACCATGGACCTTCGGTGTGGTAGGCCGGCAACACTACCTCCACACCACGGCGGCCGCCCTTTTAAGGATTCCTAAATTCTTCATTGATTTAAAAATGCACTTTTGTCTCTTGTTAGGAGCTTCCCTAGGACTACAGACTACTGTGGTTGGCTGGGTTTAAGCGTTCCCATAGTTCAAGAGATAATATTTACTTACCTGCATGTTATACCGTCTAGAATATCTTCGAGAAATTCGAGTAATGCTGTAATGCAATAGACCCGATCGAAATGATCATATTTCGATATACGACGCAAAATGGCAGCATGTGAGACTAAGTTTGCACAGAGACAATGTTGCAAATAGTTCAAAATCAACTATATAAAAGACAAAAAGGGAATTAAGTTGTGAAAATTCACATATCGGTAGTCAGAAGCAATGACCGACTGAGTCCTATATCTTGCACATGGGATGTAGACGGTTCTCGCTCACGATTACAAATATATTGATAACAAATAGATGAGCATACATAAAGCAGAAAAAATTAGCTTACCGGATTGGCATTGGATCCAACCAAAGATTGCTGTAGTATACAATCAGCCAAATTATAGACATCGCCGCTAACTCCTCGGGGAAGCACCTATTAGTTAAATAGAAATAACAGTTGAAGGCATGCAAATAAGGGTTTTACCGCCCATATATACATGATGGAAAATTGACATGATTGGAAAACTTGTACTCTATTCCATGCACATCTCCAGCTTCTTCTTTGTTTATGTTTCCATCATTCTCTTTTTTATTTATCTTCTTCTTCAAATTTTTCTTTTTCCCTAACCTCTCTCCTTTCCTATTCCTATTTTCATAACTTTTCCTCTTCGTTTTCACCCACTACTTCCTGTTTCTTCATCTTTCTATTCTCTTCTTGTTCTTCCTCTCCTGAACCAAATAAATTCGGAGTTTTTAGGAATTCGACTTTTTATTGAAAAAAACTATCCTTTCTTAAGTTTCATTAAAATCAGATGACTTGGTGGAAACAGACATCAGGGCACTGATTTTTATACACATATTAAACTAAATCGGATTTCTGCGCATAACAAATGCAAGCCTTTGTTGGATAGGCCAGGTTATTCTTTTTTCTGTTAAGCACGGCGATTTTTATTCCAAATTTTCATTTTATAATATTTTTTTTTTTTTTTTTTTTTTTTTTAAAAGCCTTGAACTCATATGTCGACAATGCAAAGTCGTTAACTGAATGTCGCAGATCTCTCAACGAGATGGCTCAGCACTTCAGTATTAGCCTTATTTGGGTACCTGGGCACAGGGATATTGAAGGCAACTGCAGAGCGGATGAGCTGGCTAGACGGGGTACCACCACCCATCTCCTTCCAGGAAATAGCTCGGTAGGCATACCCATGGCCTCCTTTAAATTTAGTGTTAGCACAAAAACAATGGAAATAGCAAATATGCTCTGGTCAGGGCTCTCGACGTGTGAGATATCCAGGCTAACCTGGCCTTCCTACAACAAAAGACGTACAAACTCCCTGCTGTCCCTCAATAAATCGGACATTTCATCCCTGGTAAGGGTTCTAACAGGGCACTGTTTAATAGGCACTCACGGCGCCAGAATGGGCGCAATGTCTAATGATTACTGTCGCAGCTGCAGATGTATTGAGGAGGAGGAAAGTGTTCAGCATCTGATGTGTCAATGCCCTGCACTCAGCAGGCGACGGTTAGCTATCTTGGGCCAACCGTTTCTCAATAACCTCGCTGAGGTATCACAAATGGAATTAAAAGCGTTATCTAAATTTATTGACTCCACGAAGTGGTTCGATCCCCTGCCTTGAACAGGGTGTGAGTTGGTTTTCCCTGGCGTCGACGGCAGCGCAACCGTGTGAGTCGACTGGTCCTTCTCAGCTCTCGGGAGACCTTTGAACTCGGATACTCTAGGGTTGTTGGATCGGCTAACTGTTAAACGGCTGAGCTGCTGTCGGCGTCGGGGATGACTTGCTCGCATCTCTGGGGCATAGAGGTGGGTAGAGACCGTATAGGGTATCACAATGGGCCTATTTAGTGGCCTAAGTGTCGGGCAGAGTCCAGGTACTCTGTCCTGCCCTTGCAACCTAACCTAACCTAACCTAATATTTTAAAGCAAAAAAAATTGTACGTGATGAATTTGGGATTAATTCAAAAAATAAAAATATTCCAAAATTGTTTTTTTTTTTTCCATTTCGTTAATTTGGAATTTATTGAAAAAGGCGCCATAGGCGAAAATTTAAATAAATATTTTTAAATTTTATATAGGTATGTATGCACATATACAATTAATAATTTGAATATGAAAAATAGCCAAATTCATAAGATACAATTATTTTAATTTCGATTTGTCGACCAAAGATAGATATTTCACAGCATTTTTCTTTCAACCCTACAGTTTGGTTAAAACTTTATTTTTTTAGTTATCTCCCTATTGCTTGACAAACTCCTATATATTTCGGGGAATATTTCGAGTTGAACCCCTTTTGTTGAATTTTTGATGAGTTTCTTTTGAGTTGAATCTCTTTTGTTGAGTTTGAATCGGCTTTTTTATTAAATTCAAACTCTAAATGAAATTTAGAAGGATAATAGATTTATTACGTGCCAAAGCTGTATTTGTTGTAACATATTGATAATGCGTTACAAAAATAAAAAATCTGTTTTCAGATACACTAATCTTGTTAAACATACTCGTATACATCAATTGAGTTTGAAAACTACCCGATATTGTAAATAGCAATGATTTACAGATTCTAAAAAATACTTAATTTATATTATCTCCAAAGCATATTTATAAAAAATGGTATAGTATAATTTAGGTGTGATATTCTCTTCAGCAAATACCTGCATATCTTTTTTTTGCATTAGGTAATGCAGTTTTTAGGGTCAAGCCAACTGAAATGCTGATGATATGATGATCTTTAAACGAGGATTTCTCTTTCTTATACAAACAGTTCCTTAAGGGGCACTTTCTCCACACATTTCAAAAGGCACTTTTCTAGGATTAGCTCCATTGGGAGAATTTTAAGCAGAACCAGGAGGATAAGCGCAACTTGCAGGGGTCCTGACGGAGCACCTTGTGGACTACTCTGGTTAGTTGGGGGAAAAACTGTACGAAATAGAAAACTTTTGACAGCAAAGTGGAAATTTTCAACGTTTTTTTCAACTTTTAGACTCAGAGAGAAGCTAATACTTTCCCATGTTTAAGATTGCCTATTCACTACCAAAAATTTATATTTGCCAGTTAACCCAGATAACCCTAATGTCCTATATATAGGACAGCAAGTTTATGTTTCATAACGCACACGCGCTCACGTTAACAAATAACGGGAACGCGCGTCATAAGCAGGAAAGATTGCGCAACTGCGTTAATAGTTGTCATTTGTTCTTTTGCTATAGAAGTGTGAGATATTTGATCTTGAAGTTTGTGAAATTTGGAAAATGCAAAATTATAACATACGCTTTTTATTTAAGGGTGCTAAAAATTAAATTTTGTTAATATTTTATATTGGAAAAGCAGAGTAAAATAATTTTTAACTTTTGCTTAAAGCATATAAACACTATTTTATATCTGTTTTAAGAAGTGTGGAAGGGAAAAATTTCCACTGCATAACTGGGTTGATGCAGTTCCTACGAATTTTTTTTTTTTTTTTCAAATTAATGCGTGTATATCACGAATTGAAAGAAAATTTATTAAAATATTTTTCCAAATTTGGTTGCTTACTACCAAATGCAACTCTGTGCAAAAAGCAACTCTGCGAATCAGGTGATCACAGCTGGTATCTATTGTGCATGCTTCTGTCACACACTCGCCAATTATATGTATTCACAATGGCGATATGTACAATTAGGTATAATATGAAAATATGGAATATTAAATCGCGCTTTTTTTAATAAATCACAGTCATGATAACTGGTTGATTATTTTTTGGAAAAACCTACTAATGATTGATTACACATTGTTTTCGGCTTATAATGATTTTTATAAACAAAAAAAAAAAATTTTAAATCAAAAATTAAAAAATCAAGAAAAATCGAAAGTAATGAAAAAAATCATGGAACAATAATCATAATAATACAAGATGGCGCAAAAGTAAGCTTCCGATGTTCAGCATATCGGTTGTGGCACGTGCAGTGTGTGACTGTTGTCTTGTTGGAACCACATGTTTTCCAATCCCAATTCATCAAGTTGCGGCAAAAAGAACTCGTTGATCATTGCTCTGTATCGCTCACCATTCACAGTAACCGTTTGGCCCCGACCGATTATTGGTCAAATAAAAAGTCAGCAATATTCCGCGTTCTGGAGCAGTGTAGCGTAACATTGTTTATTAACGTGTATTTCGCATGTGTTTACTACACAAATGTCAAAACAGAACTGACTTTAGGGGCCAATCGCAAAATTTATAGCATTTTCTGATAGGAGGATTACTTTTGCGCAGTAACCGGTTTTCACCGACCGATTATTGGTCAAATAAATAGTCAGCAATATTCCGCGTTCTGGAGCAGTGTAGCGTAACATTGTTTATTAACGTGTATTTCGCATGTGTTTACTACACAAATGTCAAAACGGAACTGACTTTAGGGGCCAATCGCAAAATTTATAGCATTTTCTGATAGGAGGATTACTTTTGCGCCACCTTGTATAATTGAACCATGAAAAAGATATTCTTTTGATTGTATTGTTGCAGGCCATAGTGGAATCACAAGGTGAAGTAAATAAAAAGAGAAAGAAAATGAGCGCTATCTGAAACGGTAGGGATGTTTTTTGTAGAGGGAGAATGGGGTGAAACGCCAAACAGTTTTTGCCGTTTTTGGTAGAAAGGGGGGAAAATAATTTATTAAACATGTTTGTATTTGATTTAAAAAAAATATGCTAAGTGCAATAAAAAAAGACTAGCACAGCTAAAAAATTCATTTTAACGCCATTGAATGATATTTTCATTTATGGTTTTTCATAAAATATAAAAAATTAGCCATTGAAACCCATATTGCATTTAAACGATGTGAATACAATTAAATACAAATTCGTTAAAAATAAAAGTGAAACGACTGCATTTGCAGGTATTTTGTTGCTCAACTATGGTATCTTGAGGTCAATACCTATTGGAAGTCATTAATATTAAAATCGACTTTAGGTCTTTGAATTTTAGGACCACTTACCGAATATATATAAAATGCGTTGTTTTTGAATAAAAAGTTAAACGAAAATACTGGATAAGTTACATTTTGTTTGGCAGACTAAAAAGCAACACGACCTTAAATGGAGGGTCTGGTACGAGAAACGAATAATAAGTGACTGATTTCAGAAAGAAGAAGTTTAACCATATACGAGGTGTGTTCAAAAAGTATCGCGAATTTTTTGTTTTTTCAAAAATTATTTATTTATTCATGAATATCTATTTTGTCCCCTTCAAAGTAATCCCCATGAGATATTATACACTTGTGCCATCGTCAAGAGAAGCGTAACGTCGTCCTTTCATGGGCCTCTTCAGTTTAGGGAACAAGAAAAAGTCACAGGGGGCCAGATCTGGGGAATACGGTGGCTGCGGCATCATTAGTGTGTTGTTTTTGGCCAAAAAGTCGCGCACAAGCAACGATGCGTGAGCAGGGGCGTTATCGTGGTGCAAAAGCCAATTTTTGTTCTTCTTTGCACATCTTCTCGGCCTTCTGAGAACATTTTGTACCACCGATAAACGTTGCTTCGGTCCAAGGTAGCTTCTCCGTATGCCACAGTCAACATTCGGAATGCATCCGCGCACTTAATTTCGTTTTTCACACAAAATTTGATACAGGTTCTTTGATCCATTTTTTTGAATAGGTAAAAATCGAAGACGATCCAAAACACGTGCAAGCAAAGCAGCTGTCAACAATTAACTGAACATTCAAAATGGCCGAGCTTGTCGGCATAAGTGAGAGACACAAGTACCAACGCCACAAAAAATTCGAAATTCGAATATACGTAACCAGCGAAAATTCAAAATTCGCGATACGTTTTCAACACACCTCGTATACCTTCAAGACTTCAAACACTTATTGAGATATTTGATGCGCATCTCAAGAAAAGTTTTTTCACTTCTGTTGGAAGTTCTATCTCTTAGCTGAGGTTCATGAGCTTCTCCGAGAAGTTATTGCTTGCGAACACGGAATCTCCATTTAACCTTTGGAACAAATGTTCTAATAAATTAATTTTCGTTTTGAACCACATTGAAGGTTTTTTAAGGCCTCCGTGGGATAACTTGTCTATCCACGTAAACGACTCATCGCTTGACTCATTTGCAGTCAAGTTTAGCCTCCGTATAATATATCCAGCCAGATACTCTAACCCGTCCTCTGGCAACTCATCCACCACATCATCCTCGCACGGTAGTGGAAAACCTTTTTGATATAGGTGCCTGTACGCACGGGGCCCTGCCGCATGGAGTGCAAGTGCGTTAGATATATCAAACCAGCTCCAGTGAACAAGCTGTTCGGGATGAGTCAGCTTTTTCAGTTGCCCTTTAGTAAACACTTGTTTTACATTGTTTACTAATGCCTCGTTTTCTGCCTTTTTAATTTTTAAAATTACATTCTTAAGCTCCATATTTCGAAGTTGCGACTTCAATGTTGCGATTTGGACATGCAAATCGTTTTCACTTTCACAACTGAAAAATTGCATATATATACTATATAACCCGCAATTAGTTTACCATTAAATATTCGTTATTATGCAATTGTTGTATTGTTTGTGTTGTTGTTGAGCTATCTGTCTGCCGACTCGGTGTACGGGTAACCCTGTCGAACTGTTTGTGTGGACAAAGCTACCTTCACACCGACATTCCAAACAACACGAATACATGTTTTTTTACCATTCGGGAATATGCAACTGTACAATAACTTTGGTGAGATTTTTGTAAGTATGAGAAGAAGATCAGAACAATCGACCTAAGTCGATTTAGCTATGTCCGCCTGTTTGTCTATCTGTTTGTATGCAAACAAGTCCCTCAGTCTCAGATATATCACTCAGTGAAAATCATGAGACGTATTCAATTATAAAGTAAGCGAGACAACTGAACACAGCACGTGCAATACTAAGCACTACCTATTAGATCGTATAAACATATAAAATCTAAGATAGTTAAGACTTTATGCCATTTAGCCCCAAGACTGGACCACAAGAGAACTGGATGCATGTGTCGTTAATACATATATACATACTTTTAGAACTAGTTTTTATTAAGGGTAATAAGTGAATGCATTTTGCAAAGATAAGCATTATAAAACATAAGTAAAAAACCATAAATTAAAGAAAACTGCACTTTGCAAACATATGCACCATTTTACAAATATGTACTGTCATTCTACCGAGTCGCACGTGTCTATTACTCTATAGTGAACACAATTATGTATGGATATTTAAATCACCATACTTAGCTTGTGTTGCCTTGTCCACTTTTTGCAGTACTTCCTTAGCTGAATCCCAAGACGTCAGCAGTTCCACAGCCAATGGCACCGCTTCCTTACATAACAAACGTCGGTTTTTCGTTTGCTGAGAATCATTTTTCGAAAAGAGCAATTCGCATACTCTGGAGCTGTGTGTGAGTGCTAAACCGCTGCTTTTACACCACGTTTTCAGCCTCTTCTCATCCACAGGAGCACTAAATAGGCTGCAACCCTCCGCCGTCCAAGTTTTTTTGCACAATGCGCAGCTCGGTCTTGGCATTATTAATAATTTTACGGGAAAATTTTAATTTTAACGATTATTTTCTTTGAGAAATAGCAGCGGAATGTCAAATTATATTGAAATGTTGCAACACAGATTTTGTTGCTCAAATTTACCAGAAAGGGGACTTTACACGTAAAAATCTTAAAAAAGCAACACCTTGATAGAACAACACTGTTTTCGGGGACAACATTGCCTCAAAATTTTCAGATAGCCGAATGACAGAACAAAGAAGAAATGAGAGCAAGACAACTGACAGCTTACTTCACCTTGTTAATTACACTATGGTTGCAGGCAAACATAAGCACATACGACAAAACAATCAAAAATAATCAAAAAATTATAGTTTAAAATAATCACACAAATGTCAGTTAAAGCATGGCTTGAGCTCGTTACTGTACGGACGTGTTTTTTTCTGTCGCTCGCAATAATTATTGTTTGATCTTTATTTTATATTGTTTTAATCTGTTTTAAACTGTTGCTTCATTATGGATCATTTCAAGCAGTGACTTATATATTGTGCCTTGTAATGGCTTTTGCAAAAACCGTTTCCATCGCGGTTGTTGTGAGGGCTCAGTCACCGAGTCTGACGTTAAGGTTATTAAAGCTAACAACAATATTCGCTATTGGTGCCTTGATTGTGTGAATGTGCCTGAAAAACTCTCTAAGTCGCTTGAAGCTATCCTAGATTCTCAAACGCTTAATTTACAAACTATTTTAACTGCATTTCAGGTGAAATTCAAGGATTTAGACACACAAATTGCTACAATAAAAAACCATAAAGACCATATTGATGCTAAATTTACATCATTAATTAGCGAGTTGAAAGCAGATAAAAATAATAACGAAAACAAAAACAATGCGCATGCGAAATCGAGTGTGAGAAGTACAAATAGTGCCAAAAGCAACAACAATGCTAATATTGGTGCCTTAGTTGCAGAAATTAGTGTGCTCAAAGCATTTGTCGTTAACTCTTGCACAAAGAACTTAAACAACAACAATGCAATTGCCGAAATGGATTTTTTCACGCTTTCGCCTTTGCCAAGTGTTTCGCGCTCGCCCAATACTCCTGTTGTTGGACCTTCAGCTGTGAGTGCAGTGAATGCAGCCGCTAATGTCATCAATGCTTTGCCTTCTTCTTCGTTACCTTCATTTGTACCGTCACCATCCAAATGGTCGGCAAGCCGCAGGTTTGCGGTGCAGTAAGGGAGAAAAACTGTCGCCAGGGTCTTTACTGCTGGCGAGAGAAGAGATATCGAACTATATCACTCCCTTTCGTTAGCTGGTTTACCAGGCTTTAGTAGTGGGACCACTTTTGCCTGCTTTCACTTTTCGCGGACTACAAAAGTAGTCATAGACAAGTTGAAGGCAGCAGTTAAGTATTTTACTCCCTCATCGGCGAGATGTTTTAACATCAGCATGGATATACCGTCGGGGCCGATGGATTTGGAGCCTTTATACTTCCAAATGGAGTCCTCAAATCCTGTGGTGGTGATGGCAGTGGACGTTTGATTATTATTTCGTTTATGCTTTTTCCTGGTGGCGCGTCTAATTTCCTTGTCAACCGGAGAATGCAGTACATATTGCCGGCAAAAAGCGCTTGCGCAATTCTTCGGTTTCGACTGAACCTTGTCGCCAAAGACGATTGATATTTTGTGGTAAGCCTTGGTCGTCAACGCCAGCATAGAGGCTGCAGGACGTTGGGTGCTCCTCCCACTTTGCGCGTTTGTGTTGAGCAACCAGCCGTCTGATTTCCGCACTAAGATTCTTTCGTTCCTTTTCTCATAAGTCAGACCGGGTGGGAAAAGCAGCAAGGAATTCAAGAAAATCGTCCCAACCAGCTTTGTTGAAATTGATATAGATCAGGTTTCAGTCGGAGGGGTGATCGATTGAGAGGATAATAGGTAAATGATCCGATGAAAGATGCAGCTTATGAGATCTGCGCTGACGACCATGAGATCTGGCAAACTATCACAGTTTACCGGCACTGTTGTGGAGGCGTCCGCGTTCACTGTACAAAACGTCCAATCGTTTATTTTCTTGCCTAACTCCTTTCCCCTACCATCCACTAGGTGGAGTCGCACCCTGGTTTTGGCAGTATTGCTACTGCCAGTCGTGGAGACTCTGTCGGGAATAGCTAGCTACAAAAAATAGGATGTACGAGTATACAGTATAGTGAGAACAATTTGAACACTAAATGTTGCCTTTTTTTGTTAATAGCTCAAATATTTGTTGTTGCTTTCCTTTGTCACGAACAGCTGTTTTTCACTTGCAAGTTTTACTGAGTGAATTTCTCCCAGCAGAAACTTGCAACCTCTCCCTCAATGAAATGTCAAAATGCGGTCCCTAGCTGCAATTCTTTTGTGTCACCGAACCAAGGCGGGTGATATCATAAGAACATATGAGCAGCAGCGGCGTCTAGTGTCAAAATAAAAAATTTCTATGCAATTTGAAAATTCGCCTTGCACCAAACTTCCCAATAACATTTTTAAAAATCAAATAAAAAACTATAAACGCACAGCGTGAATTTTCCGTCAGAAGTTTCTCATGTTCATAAAACTTGTATGAGAGTAACCGAAATTGAATTCCGTGCGTTAAAGCCTCACTCGAAATCCGAAATTTGTTTTGCGTGACAAATTTTATTGACGTTATGTTATTGTGAAGAATTGTTGTCAATCGCTGCTGAACATTTGTTGAGAGAAGTTCTTTTTGAATCTTGTGGAGTGTGATACCTGTCGTTGACGTCATTTTGTATTAAAAAAGAGAAAAAAATTTGTTTCTTGAATGATTAATTTCAATCTTTTTAATTAAATTATCTTTTAATTGTTTAATAAGTTTACTTTTGTAATTAATTGCACAGAAGTGGGTTATTCCGGTTTTTTTATTGGTTTTTCTTTTTTTTTTTTAACCTGAGCAGTGGTAAGTTATGATTAATTAATTTTGAATTAGAGTATTGAGGACGCTTCGGCGTAGGAAGGTGATGGTGTTGGTGGGGTCCTGGTGGTTGAGGGATCTGGTTTTGATAATAGTTTTTATAAAAACAATTTGGTTTATGAGGATATGGAGGTTAGGGCCACACCAGGTTCCCAACTTGATGAATATAAATTGATGGAAGCTCTTATTTCAAGTGCTCCAGAATGTAAGATGGCTAATAAAAGGCCTAAGAGGAGGAAGATTAAGGTTGATAATAGGAGAAATATGAAAAGGGTTGCTAAAGTTGGTAACATGCCTCCGTTTCAGGGTATGTTAGTCCCCAAAGATACGTTTGTGCGTAATGACATTACCCCAAAGAATAAAATGGCTGTTACTGAAAATTTTCAGGTGGAAAATAATTTTCATAAGGAAAATGGCTTTGATGACATAACCTCTAAAAATAATATTTCTGAAAATTATCAGTTGAAAAATATTTTTAATGAAAGTGGTTTTTCTGGTTTAACCTCAAATAATGTTTTTTGTGATAGGGGAGTTAAATGTAGAAATAATGATAATTCTGTGGTTAATTTTGAACATAATATTGGTGAAGTGTGTGGTGAAGAAATGGGTAATAGTGAGATTGATAGACCTAAGGTATTTGCCTTATGGGGTGCTAACATAGTTTCTAATGATAATGTAATAACTTTTTCATTGAATTATAAAGGTATTCCTGCAGTTTTGGTTGATACTTCTAAATCTAGACTTAAGAATACTCCATAAGAATACTCTTTTTTTTTGGAACAGAATTCAAAATTTTAATATTGATGGTGTCAAGGATATTGTTGTTTGTCTTTTGTAGAGACGTGTGGGGTTATTAGAAACATTCCTGAAGACTTGTCTGATGATATTTTTAATAATATTAGTTCTGAAATTAAAGTAAAAGGAGTTTCACGCATTAAGAAAAGGGATAGGGACGATAGGTCTGCATTTTTTCCAACTCAGACTGTTAAGTTATTTTTTGAGGGGTGTAGCCTGCCGGCTGATGTGAGTATTTTTTTTTTTACTAATTTTAAAGTTTTGCATTACTTTCCTCCAGCAAAGCAATGTTATAACTGTGGTAGACTTGGTCACACAAAGTTGAGTTGTAGGGCCAAAACTCGTTGCATTTTGTGTGGGGTTGAGGGTAGATGTGTGGATAAATGTAATAATGCTAAATGTATTCTTTGTGGGGATGTGAATCATGTTTCTATGAATAGGGATTTGTATCCGAAGTGGAAAAAGGAGAAGGAGATCATAGAGATAATGACTATAAAGAAGTTAAGCAAAAAAGAGGTATATAATGCATAGGCTCAATTTGGTTCAGGCAATAGATTTGAGTTGTTGGATGATGATTTGGTTAACTTTCCTAAGTTGCAAATAGAAGATTTGTTAGGCAAAAGTTCAGTGTTGTTGCTAAGCGGCAGGTTAAGGTTATTAATCCTTTTCAAGTGCGGGAAAAAGAGTGTTAAAAGTCCAATTGTTCCATGTTATGAAAGGTGTGGTTGGTCTAAGGCTTCACATATAGATAAGCTAATCAATTTGTTATGTGAAAGATTTAATTTAAATAAGGATGATCCTATAATCTCGGTTGTAATGTATTTGATGGATGTGTTGAGTCCCTTGAGGATAGGATGGCAAGGTTTAGAAATCATAATGATGAGACTTCTTCATTATAATTGTCGGAGTTTAAAGGCAAATAAATCTACTATTGATATGTTTTTGAATCACAATGATGTTGATATTGTTGCTTTACAGGAGATTTTCTCTCATGATGATAATGTGGTTGAACATAAATTAACTAATTTTAAATTGCTTAAAAAGACTACATTGGATGGCTATGGTGGCGTGGCTATTGCTTTTAGGAAAAATTTAAAATTTAGAAGAGTTAAATATAACACGATTTTTGATGTTATTATTGCGAAAACAATAAATCTTACTCAAAATTTAACTGTTTGTTGTACTTATTTTCAACCTAATATTTCGAGTGCTTTATTTGATTCTGAAATAGTGAAACTTCTTTCATTTTTTGAATTCTCAAACGAATGTTTTATTATTAGGTGATTTTAATGCTAGGTTAATTAGAGGGGGTGATAATTTGGATACTTCTAAAGGTAAAATTCTTCGTAGATATTTGGAAAATTCGCCTTTTAGATTTCTAAATGATGGGTCCAAAACTTATTATGTAAACTCAATCTTGATGGATGGAGGTTAAAGCACAGTTTTGGATATTTCTTTTACTAATATATTGTCTGATGTGAAATGGTTTTGTAAGCGTGTGTATGTTGGTGGTAGTCATCATTGTCCTATTATTTTGGAAGTTGAAGGTATTTCTAAATTACCTTCGTTTTTTGTATGTAAAGATATGACCATGAAAAGAATTAGTGAGAAAAAAGAGATTGGTTGTGTTGATGATTTGTCTAATAAAATGAGTGAGGGTAGGAAAAGAGCTACGATTGATCTAGATAAATTTAAACACGTTCCGAAAGCTTGGTGGAATGATACTTTAAAGAAGAAATATAGACTTTTAAATGCTGCTAGATGTAAGGCAAGAAGGGTGTCTAGGAGAGAAGGTTTGGATAAAGCTTGTAGGTTCCTTGAAGATTGGAAACTAAGTGTTAAAAAAGCTAAAAAAACAAATTTTTTGGAGGCCGTAAAGGATTTAAATTGTGAACCAAACACCAAAAAGGCATGGTTTTTTATTAATAATGTTAAAAATGTTAATATTAATACTGCGTCACAGTGTATATCTGAGAATAATGCGTCGTATTTGGAGTTTTTAAGTAATCAAATTGTTAATAAAGAGAGCCCTTCACTTAGTGTTATGCTTGCTGCTTACCATTGCTGGAAGGTGTAATGAGTATTGATTTTGACGAGGTTTTTGCACGTTTGCATAATGCAATTTCAAAGAAAAAGTCCACGGCTGGTGGCGTAGATAAAATTACATATAAAATATTGAATGCGCTTCATCCTGATACTTTTTGTGACATGGTTAAGCTTCTGCAAGGACAATTTGATCAGAATCTTATTATAGACTCGTGAAGGAAAATTTCAGTTGTTCCTATTCCCAAAGCTGGGGCGAATTTGGATGCTATTAGGAACTTTAGAGCAATTTCTTTGATTTCTGTAATGATTAAATGTATTAATATGGTTGTTAAAGATTTTTTGACAGATTTTATTGAAAATAATTGTTTTATTCCTGTTAGAAGTTTTGGCTATAGGAAACATAAATCGACGTCTATGTGTTTAAATGAATGTCTTCAGGTCATTGGTATTGAAAAAAGATATAAGAAAAAGGTTTTTGTTTGTAGCCTTGATTTATCTAATGCTTATAACTGTGTTGATATAGTTAAGTTGATGGAAATGCTTTATGGCTATGGTGTTCATCATAGGTTATATAGTTGGATTTATAATTTTCTTCACAGAAGAACTTTAATACTAGGAAATGATGAAATAATTGTTGAAAATGGTTGTTGTTTGTCTTCTATACTTTTTAATTTCTATACAGCTAAGTTGCATCTTCTTGAAGATATCAATACTCATATTTTCCAATTTGCAGATGATTTTCTCTTTATTTCAGTTGGAAGAACTCAGCTAAGTGCTTTTGAAAATTTACAGCATAAGATCATTAAATTTCAGGAATTGTGTAGTGAGATTGGTTTGAATATTATAAAAGACAAAGGTTGTGTATATGGCGAAAGGGGTAGGTGTTCTTTGTCTTTGCGCGTTGGTGATAGTAATATTGAACAAGTAGACCAAATTAAGTTTGTTGGGAGAGTTCTTAATTCTAGTGGTACCTTAAATGATCATGTTGTCAAAGTTAAAAAAGAGATTGTCCAAGCTACTAATCTAGTCAAGCGTCTTACTACTATCAAAGCAGGGCTTTCACCTAAAGTTGCTATGAATATTTACAAGGTCTTTGTTAGAGCGAAATTGGATTATGGAAGTACTACTTTGGCGAATGCTTCTCAGGGTTATAATATGAAACTGTCAAGAGTTGTTAGTAATACTTTAAGGAGATACATTGGTGTGCCTCCCAGAGCACCAATTCACTCTAGATTTGCAATTGCTGGTGAGTTACCTCCTCTGTTTAGATCTAAATGGTTAACTAGTAAAGAATTGGTTAAGCAGTGGATTGGAAATTCTCAGTTGAGGTTGTTAGTTTCTGGTGCACCCTATATTAATATAAGTTATAGTTTTATTTATTACTATCATAAAGATATTTTTGATAAAATTGTTACTTCTGTTAATTTCAATAAACACTCTGGTCTAATTTTTCAAAAACATAGTATTATTGGGTCTAAACAAAATTATTTAAAAGTTCAAGTTAAGGCAATATATAATGAAATGAGTAACAAGTTAACCTAACCTAACCATGCTTCGTGTTCTAGTGATTGTGTTGGTTGTGGTGTATGATTTCCATTAAAATGTACCGTTTCTGTATAGGTTAGATGAGAAATTTACGCCCACTACTGGTGAGCTTGTAGCTATTAAGCAGGCTATTGATTTAATTGCTAGGCAGAAGAGAGCTTAAGCTGTAGTCTTTTCTGAAAGTTTATCAGCTTTGGAGATTTTAGACAAGAATTGTACTGATAATTTTATTGTAGCAGATATACATAATATGTTGTATCATTTACGTGAGAGCTTAGTTTCAGTTCGTTTTATTTGGATTCCAGGTCATATGGATATACGTTTTAATGAGAAGGCTGACTGTGCAGCGAGAACTATTATGTCTGTAAGTACAAGTTTGAATGTTGGGTTTACTCCATGTGAAGCGCTTTTAAGAATTCAAGATAACATTTAGTATGATTGGAATGAGGAATTCAAGAATTTAAGTTTAACTGTAGGTGTTCGTTTTGCTGAAGTTTTCAATAATGTTTTGAGAATTCCTTGGTTTAAGGATAAAAAGGTTCACTTTAGTAGTTTTGAAATCAAGCTTTTAAATCGTTTAATGATGGGTCATACGTATTGTATTTATTATCTTAGCAAATTCAACACCGGGATCTCCAGTCACTGCCTTTCCTGTGACTCTCCTGAAACGGCGGATAATATAATTTTTCATTGCCTTTTGTTTCAGTCTCATCGAAGTAATTTTAATATTTTTATAAGATTTAATGGTCTCCCTGAGCTGCTTAGGTCAAGGGATTTTGATAATTATAAGCAGTTAATTGATTTTCTTAATGTTATTAATGTGTTTTATCGTCTGTAAAGATGGAAATTTTCAATTTGATTAAAGATAAGGTTTAATAATATCAAGTTTTACTTATGTATTTAATTGAAAAAAGAGTTTGCAATTTGTTGTTTTAGTTAATTTAACCTTGTCTTGAGGTCTGGCTATGCGACAGTTTGATGCACTAGTTACATTGCCATTTTGGTAATGTCAATATTAAAGTGACATCTTTGTTTTGGTTGTCATCTTTGCACGACTGAGGATGATACATAAATACTCACTGAATCTAATAAATGGAAGAACATTCATGTGGAAGAATTACAAAAAAAAAAAAAAAAAAAAATGTTGTTCATGTATTTGCGTGTAGGCTTCTGTGCGTTAATTTTCTGTCAAAAATGTCTCATTTTCATATAACTTGTATGAAAGCAACCGAAATTTAGTTCAATGTGCTAAAAGCTAACCCAAAATCTGAAATTTCTTTTGCGTGACATTTTTCTTGAGGCCATTGTTTTTTGGCCATTTTCGTTATTTAGATGAATTGCTCTATACAAATAAATTTATTCAAAAAGTGTACAAACCCAACAAGCAAAGTAAACTTAAAATAAATTTTTAAAAAGCTTTCCGAAAAAGCTTACAAAATTCCGATTTTTCGTTTATAAAACGTTTGAAAATAAACGTTTTATAATTGAAACGACACGTTGATAAAAAGCTTATTAATGTAAGCCTATTAAAAATTTCAAAGAAAACTTTTTATAAGTGTTTTTTGTAAACTTTATTCAAACCATGTTTTCTATATTAGTTAGTAGCTATTGTACTATAAGAAATAAATAAGTTGTAATCATACATTGAATGCTGCAACTTAAACCAACTATCAGCAGATTGCAGAAGTGGTTAATATGCAGCCATGATTTTTGCTTTTTCGTCCACATTCTCATGTAAAATTTCTTATGAAAAGAAATTGAAAATTTTTTAAGTTGAAAGAAAAAAAAATTGGCAAATAGTTTTCTCTGGATTTTTTGTAAACATTTGCACTTCACTTTCAATGTGAAACGATTTATAACAGTTTTTTGTAATAGTTTACAAAAAGTTTACTTTAAACTTTCAAATAAATTAAAACTGAAAAAGCTTACATATCGCTTATTGTAGCAAGTTTACTTTAAATTACTTTTAAAAACATTTACAGAAATGATTGTTGGGCTGTAACAATTAGGAATAAAGACGTATTAGCGCCACTGGGCAAATTAAACGATTTGCGCAACATGTATTTTAATACCACAGTATACAGTAGACCAGATACTGACGTCTATGCTTATTTGAAAATTAATACATGAAAAATGTGTATGTATATTAACCCATTCAAACCGACCGGTACAAAAGCACACATATAATTTTTTATATGAATTTTAAAGCAAAAGGCTGTATTAATGCACTATTTCTAGGTAGTTATTGGATGATGCTTCTCATCTTTGATAGCATAAAAACACCAATACCAAATACTGGAATACTCGGATACAAATATACGTACATATATGAGGCTAGATAAATACAAGAGAGAGGAAATAAATAAGAAGATACTATTCGGTAGTGAGGAAAATAAACCATTCTATCATATTAACCGGACATTCGTATTTGGATGCTCAACCCTGCCTTATAAATATAAACCGATATTACTTTGTTTGTGTTTGAGCGTTGCTTTCTGAGTCCTGTCCTGAATGTATTTCTTGAATGTGGGAAACAAACTTAAGCCACGACCAAAACAAGCACAGAGTCTTCACTTCAACGAGTAAACTTTTTTGTCACCTGAAACTTGTTCACGGCATTTTGTCGCTATGTACATATATTTTCAGGAACCCGCTAAATTTGAATGACAGTTATTCCACCTACTGATCGCCAGAGTTGTGCCAAGTGTCACACATGGTTCGTCTTGGTCAGGACATAGGCGTTTCCAGTTCATGCTTGAAGAAGAAAACTAGTTTGGACTAACATTTGCTAACTAACATCGCAAATATGTGATGTGTGTGGTAATGATGCTCCTCATGCGACTTCCAACTGGTTTTTTATATATACCAATAACACTCAGAGAATTTAGCATTCTTATATAAGAAACACGAATTACACTGTGGAACAAATTCAGGTTAGCAAAAGTTAGGTCGATTCTGAGAGTGAGGGGTGAAAATAGAGGCTAAATTAGAAGACCCGTATCGCGGCGTTTGTTTATGTTAGTTCGAATTTGTTTTTAATCGACCTTCGAATTTTGCAGTCAAATGCAATAAATTTCTTCCTCTTTTTTGTTTCCAACCACCGCACAGGTAGCGATTTTTATTTATTTCGTACAAGCGAACTAATAACAAAATTAAAGATTCCATTTTTGTAATGTTTGTGCACGTTTCATAGCAAGCGATGAAAAATGTGGCAATGCGAGTGATTGTTTTTTGGAAGCCTATAAACAATATTTCTAGCAAGAGTTTATCACTGACGTAAACTATGCCCCTAAAAAAGTTTGCTTTAATTGCTATTCAAGGGTTATGCAATGAAAAAGTGAAAAGAAGAAGGCAATGATGTGGTTAGACAACAGCCCGCATCAACAAAAAAATTGCTATGGATGTATCAACTACCATAAAACTTTAAATAGAAGGAAAGCAAAGAATAAAACTTATGTAGCAGTGCCAAGTGTCCAATTACCATTACCGCACTCAGAATTCGTTCCACTACCAACATACCGAAGTATTGATCTTCAAAGAGATATCAGTACTACAACCGCCGCTGCTATATCCATGCATTTCTTCTCAGAATACTACCCTGGTGAAGGTACATCCTATGAAACATCAAAGGACCCAATCCTAGTCACACAAATCAATTGGATGCAATTGTTGCAATTTTGTGGTTGACTCAGAAGAAATCAGAAGAACTGGCTTCATTTTTGAAAGGAAATAATTTGCTGGCGAAAGGTACCAAAATAACAGCATATCGAAAACGCCAAAAAGAGTTAGAAAAGTTATTCAATATGAATGATGCAAAAAATTTCGCTTATTGCAACGATATCGAAAAGTTAATGGAGACGATAGGGTTAACCTATAAAAAAGATGATTGGCGTTTATTCATCGATAGTTCACTAATCAGCTTAAAAGTTGTGCTTTTGCACAAGACGAATAGAATGCCTTCTGTTCCAATTGCGTATAGCACTGACACTAGTGAAAATTTCGATAATTTGAAACACATTCTGCAAGTAGTCAAATGTAACGAACACCAGTGGTGCATTTGCTGCGACCTCAAAATAATTTCATTGATTACAGGCTTAACAGCATCTGGCCGTCCAAAATATCCGTGTTTTTTGTGCGATTGGGATTCACGATACGGAGAAGGTATTAGAGGAAGAAACCAATACAAACAGCATAACTGGAATAGTCGCATTGGACGGAAATGGCCTAAAGACAATAGGCTACACGAAAGCCATTTTCCCAAGACTAAGTAACGCCAAAATTCGAAATGGGGTTGTTAATGGTACCGACATACGGAAACCTATGAGTCGTCAAGATTTTGACCAAGTTCTGACAGACCGAGAATTAAATGCATGGCTCGCATTGAAAGCAGTCATTAAAGGACTTTTGGTCAAAGAACGCAAAGACAACTACAGGAAATCTGTTGCAAACATGTTGGCAGCTTTCGATGAAATTGGGGTTAATATGTCGTACAAAATTCATCTTTTGCATCAGCATCTTGATCAACTCGCTCAACAGTTGCCAACTGAATCTGATGGGCAAGAAGAACGTTATCACCAAACTGCGCTTCCATTTGAAAGAAGGTACTAGATTTTTTTAATATCTTTGTCAGAGCGCACAATTTAAACATGTTAACGATTGGAAGCTATTTTCGTTTCAGATGCAATAATCGCTGAAATTTGTTGGTGGTATAAAAACACCTTTGAAGAAGAGGAAAAAGAGGAAGAAGGGGAAGACAAAGATGAAATTCCAGAATATCAGTTGGACGAATTTATCGCCCTTTCTGATGATGATGACGATGACCAAGATATTAGAGAGAGCAGTGATGTTGATCCTCAGCCGCCTGCTAAACGGCAACTGGCCAAATCATTAATTTAATTTATTTAATTTTTTTACTTAAAGCTTTTCATAACTAACATTTCAAAATTATATTTTTTTCCGTATTTTTATAATTTCTTTTTCAATGTTTCTTCAAAACCAACACTGAAAAAATTGAGAAGCATATTATAGATCAAACAGAAAGAAACAAGACTTAGTTTGTGGAAAATATATTCAAACAGCATGAAAAAAAAAATTCCAACATTTTGCTTTATAAGCACTACACAAATTTTATGAATAAATTTTTTTTTTAATTTTAATTGTTGCACAGGTCTCAGCAATAATTTGGCTTTAACAGATTGAAAAAATATCAATTAGTCGACGAGTTATAGCCAAAAAACCATACAAACAATATGCTGAAAATCGGCATTTGACTGCAAAGTTCGAAGGTCGATTAAAAACAAATTCGAACTAACATAAACAAACGCCGCGATACGGGTCTTCTAATTTAGCCTCTATTTTCACCCCTCACTATCAGTGCTATTGGCATTTGTCTTTTTCTATACTAGGTATTAAAAGTTTATAACATTCTCGGAAATTTTATAAAAATGTATTTATTTTGGGTTAAGGCAAATGACACCTTTTAGACAGAAATGAAATAAATTTAACAAATAGGCATATTTACATTTGCTTGTTTTGCTTATCTGGTCTACTGTATACTGTGTAGACATCTACATGCCAAAGACATTGAATTCTTTGTCGTTCAGAATTTTTTTGTCAACTGAGCAAACGAAAGTAAAACTGGTAGTGAGGATCTGAAAAATAATAGAATTATATATTTTTTTACGAAATTATACAACTCACTTTTCTCTAATCGACCCCAAGTGACATTCTAAGACCACATTATCACGATTTTAATTTGGATACAAACAAAAATGAATATTTTTAATTCAATAAGACGTGCAGTTTTACAAAATTTTCTCAAATTTAACAAGTTACAATTGGCAACCGTTGCGTATCAATTTAAGGTAGAAAGACCTATTTATTATCCAGATCGGCAAAATGAAATGCAAAGATTTAGTGAACAACCAAAGACACAATTGTTAGCCGAAACTCAAGCCAAGAAGACACTTCTCAGAGATTATTACTACAAAATACTTGGTGTGAAAAGACATGCGACAACCCAACAAATAAAGGCGGCTTATTATGCGCTTGCGAAACGGTTCCATCCGGACACAGGTAGAACGCAACAACAACATGAACATATCAATACATAATATCCTTTCTTTGCATTTCCCCTTTATTCTTAAGAAAATTACATAAATCTAATAAATAACTATAAATGGACAGCTGAGTGGAATATCGTCTTAGCCCAGTTGACACAGAACTTTTATTAAAAGGGCATTGATATTGAATTAATGTTGAGTTAAATTGCTGAGATATTTCCGAGATGACTTCCGTAAATGGTATGATGTGCAACTGGATTTCTGATACGGAAATTGAATCTTCTAATATCACTATTAATATCGTCATGTAGAATGTCACAAATACGAAAGTTGAGGCGAGCTAGAAGGTTCGACGTCAAATCCAACCCCCTGCGGGTTAGGGGTTTAGAATATGCCGGAGGTAGGCATACCCGTCGTAAGAGGCGACTAATATGCACTAAGGAATGACGTGCAACTCGAAAGTTGATCAACGAATATGATGGCTCTCACTTCTCATTACCCATCTTATCCTTTCTTACGAAAGGAGGGGTGACATGACCTAGAAGGTTTCACTGGGCATAAATCGCTACCACGACAGTCGGGCAGTACCGCAAGGGAGTACCGGAGCGCACCGGGTTCAAATCCGGCCAAGGACTTTTAATTCGACTACACTCCCCAAATCCTTCGGGGAGTGTTTTCGGCGTTACCACAACAACAACAACAACGTCAAATCCTATATCTCAAGTTAATACCCTAGCTAATTATTCAGCTACAGAAACAATGTTGTGGTAAAATTTCACAGTCTAAACCGATAGATAAAGGGAGATCTTCCACTCAGCTCGAAATCTCCATATATTTTACTAAAAAGCATTTTTATTTTTAAAGGAAACACGCCACCACATGAGTCAAAGCGTTTTCAAGATATATCAAACGCATATCACATACTGACTGATGAAGCAAAGCGTATGGAATACGATCAGTTGGGAATGGTAAAGGATGAACAGTCCTTTCTTCACAAATTTTCAAATCTCGGTTATGCTGCACCGAGCCGAAAACCTGAAACTACGCTGCCTACTACACGTGAAGGTGAATCATGAAATTAAAATCAATGAAATTTTTGACTTCGTGCTCATTGAGTCGTTTAGACGAAGCCAACGAAATACTACTGCTATATTAATTTCTACATTCCTTAGAGTTAATCAAAATGTCAACAGGCGAACCTCGATTGGAATTAACATTTCTAGAAGCTGCGCATGGTTTAAAGAAGAACATTGATTTTCGCGCTCTAAAAAAATGTCCCACATGTAATGGTAAATCTCCGCAATTAATTAATCGATGCAAGCCAGAACTTTGTAGAAAGTGTCAGGGCATTGGAAAACTCACTAGAAAAACAGCAACGTACACCAGTATTCAACCTTGTGACGCATGTCACGGTAAACGGTATATTAATCGTAATGAATGTGAAACATGCGAAAATCGAGGCATAGTGCTTGAGACTATACGTATTGTTGCTCAAGTGCCAGCCGGTGTGCAACACGGTGAATTAGTTCCGGTTGATAATCCCAAAACAAAACAACGTATCAATTACCGAGTTCAAGTTCAACCCAGCGATATGTTTCAACGTATTGGTAACAATGTTCTCTCCGATAAGTATATCAAAATATCTGAAGCTATTTTAGGTGGTACGTTTAAAGTACGCGGTATATATGAAGAGTTGGAAGTTAAGCTTGAACCTGGAACCGAAAGTCATACAAAAGTGACCTTAAAAGGCAAGGGAATTAGATCTCGCCAAGGTCCTGGTGATCATATAATAACCTTTAAAATACGTATACCAAGGCAATTGAGTATGAAACAACGTCAACTAATAATGGCACTTGCCAAGACCGAAGACCCAACCTTTGAACGACCTATTTAATACAGAAAATAGAGAACAATAGAATGAAAAGTATACATATATATGCGAACAGAAATTATTACTCAAAAATTTTTGATCATGTTAAGAACAAATTAAATTTTAATTCTTTCCCTAAAAATCTATAAATGAAAAATATAACCAATATTCTATCTATTGCAAATGAACTATATATAATACTAACGAAGGTGTTAGCATAGACGCGGTACGTCATTCCCAAACCAGCCGGGTTTTTTTTACCCGGCTAAGGGTTGTTATTTCAGTATAACCCTGTCTAATCTGTCGCGTCCCATTCTTAAATTGTCATCCTGTTGTTGTTGTTGTTGTTGTAACGACAAAAACACTCCCCGAAGGTTTTGGGGGTTGCTGTCGAACTGACAGTCCTTGGCCGGATATGAATCCGGTACGCTCCGGTACTCCCTTGCGGTACTGCCCGACTGTCGTGGTAGCGATTTGGTATGACCAGTGGAACCTTCTAGGTCATGTCACCCCTCCTTCTGTAAGGAAGGAAATATGGGTAATGAGAGGTGAGAGGCATCATATCCGTAGATCAACCATCGAGTTGCACGTCATTACCTTGGTGCATATTAGTCGCCTCTTACGACCGGTATGCCTACCTCGGGCATATTCTAAACCCCTAACCCGCAGGGGGGAATTGTCATCCTCGGAGCAAACCCTTGCAGCGGGGTTGCTCCATTGTCTCTTGTTATGGGCTGGGGTTGTTGTAGCGGCTGGGGTCGAACCCAACGCTGAACCAAGAGATTGGATCTGCTGGAAGAAAATGTATATTAAACGGTCGCATTCTGTTTAATGCGCCAAGTGTAAGAGATGCCTACATAGATCTGGATGCTCAGGGCTTAACCCTGCCATCCACAGAATCCGTACTCTCTTTTGTACTTTCGAGGCACCATGTTGTACACGCCTGCGTCCCGCGGTACACGTCGCTCTAGCGCACCCCCCCCGGCCATACCAACTTCAAGCCTTGGCATATGTCACACCCTTATGTGCCCTGGGCTCGCAAACAGAAATCTCTGGACGGATACGTTCATAGCCCCCTTCCACGCCAGACTACAACGGCCAAATCGCTGTCAATTCTAAACTACGAAATAGTTTAGGCCTTAGCCTACCTCCACCTAGGCAAGCGCATCCGTCCCTCACGCCTGGCATGTTCCCCTCTCCCCTCCTGGAGCTGAACCGTAACGGATTAGCTGGAAAATTTTCGGAGATAACTGACTTTATGAAGTCGCACCACATCAAAATTGCCGCGATACAGGAGACAAAATTAAACACAAGATCGGACTTACAACCTGTGATGGTATAATGCACATCGAAAAGACCATCCCAGCGGTCATGGGGGTGGCCTTGCGTTCATTACAAATCACCCTGTACAATATAATCAAATTTCCCCTGACGTCGACCCCAGGGACTCTACCTTAGAATGCCATGGCATAGTAGTCCGGTCAGGCGACGTCGACCTGCAAATTATAAACATCTAGTACATTCCCCCTGCCACGTGTTGTCCGAGAGATTATCATCCCGATATTAGTGCGTTGCTAAGGGGCGATAACCGTCTAATCCTAGGCGACTTCAACGCACATCGCGATCTCTGGCACTCCACCTTGCCAGCAGACAGTAGAGGGCACGCAATTGCAGATCAAATAAACAACTCAGCATTCTGTACAGTCAATGGAGATGCCCCCACTAACTTCAGGCCACCTACCCATCTCACTCTCCGTTGAGCGACCGACCGACTTCATAACGACCGATAAACTGGCATACATTAACTTCACCAAAGCGCACTGGGACCGCTTTACGGACTATACAGAGCGCTCCTTCGCTGTCTTACCCACACCGACAGACGTACGCAGAGGTGAAAGAGTTTCTGAAGGTCATCGATTCAGCCTCGGGCCGCTTCATTCCTGCTGGTAGAATACCAGAAATTCGTCCGAATTTCTCTGCAGAAGCTGCGGCAATGGCAAGAGAACGTGACCAAGTCTCATCAATCCCGCAGATCCCAGAATCAAAGATCTTAATGCGGAACTTCGTAGGACAGTCAATGAACACAAACTGACCAAATGGAAACAGCACCTTGAGGCATGCAACCTCTCCAGCGGAGTAGGGAAATTATGGTCGACTGTCAAGGCCCCATCCAATCCGGCCAAATACAATGAGAAGGTCGCCATTGCATTCGGCGACAGCGTCAAATCGGACGCCAGGAAATGCGCGAGCTTCTTTTGCCGCCTGTTTATAATGCATCCACCTGCTGATAGGACTAAGAGAAGAGCCGTCCGACGTGCGCACACACTTCACTGCGTACATCGCCGTCTCAGTCGCAGAGGTCAAGGAAGCCATAATGAAAGCCAACCCCTCAAAATCCATCGAATTCGACGGCATCGCCATGAAGATGATTAAACACCTAGGCCACGAGGGACAGAGTTATCTAGCGACTCTTTTTTAACATCTCTCTAATTACTTTCGTCATACCTGGAAGCCGGCGAACCAAGGAGATTCTTACAGTCCTATATTCCTCCTTTCACCGGTCGTGAAGCTACTGGAGACCATTCTACTCCCATACTTCACTGCAAATCTGCAATTGGCCGATCACCAGCATGGTTTGCACAAATCTCACAGCACTACATCCGCTTTGAATGCCATTACAACGCAAATAAATCATGGTTTGAATCAACACCCACCAAACCATAGGATGGTTCTCGTGGCGCTTGACCTATCTAAAGCATTCGATACGGTCAACCATGCCACATTCCTCCGAGACCTGGAAGAGGCACCGCTCCCTGCCGGCCTTAAAAGGTGGACCGCTAATTACCTCAATGGTCGACAGGCATCAGTAAAATTCAGAAATAAGAATTCTATGCCACGAAGAATAAAACAACGGGTGCCGCAAGGTGGTGTTCTCTCCCCCTTTTGTTTAATTTCTATATTTCGAGACTCCCCCCCCACCAGAGGGAGTCTCCCTTTTTCCTACGCTGACAACTGCACGATAATGGCCTCGGGCAAGGGTCCCTCCATTGACGAACTCTGTACTAGAATCAACAGTTATCTCCGTGACCTTTCCAGCTTCTTCACCGAGCGAAATCTGACCCTAACTCCGACTAAATCGACGGCGACCCTGTTTACGACATGGAATGCGCAGATGGGGCAAGAGTTAAATGTCCACGTAGACGGAGTACCTCTACCTACTGTCAACCACCTAAAATCTTAGGTGTGACGTTTAACAACGGCCTCACCTTGGAGGAAAGATAAAGAAACATTGCTTGCTACATATAAGGCTATTGGCCGACCAGTTATTGACTATTCTGCTCCCATATGGTCGCCCAACCTTGCTGACACCAACAGGAGGAAATTGCAAGTCTGCCAAAATACCGCCATCAGAACTGCTACGGGATGTCTGCTTATGTCATCTGAGCCTCACCTCTATCAAGAGACTAAATTGCTCAATGTTCAAGAGGCGCGGAACTCTTGAGTAGACAGTTTCTTCTGAACTCTCATAAACCCAGTCATCCAAATCGACATCTATTGGATGAAGCCGCGCCCCCCAGAGACATAAGGAGACATCTTCGCAAGCACTCGATGAGATCCGGTACCACATTCCTTTGCCGTTTGATCTGCGGAACAAGGCTCTAAATGACCACCACACTGAGTCGGTAGAGAGATACCTCAGATCTCGGCCTGTGAATCCCGTTATTAATATTCAACCTCTTGCTAGCACAACTTCGTTCTGGATATTGTAATAGGTTAAACTCTTACTTATCCAGACTGAACCCCACCATACCAAACACATGCTCTGCATATGGTATGTCCCCTCATAATACCAAACATCTGTTCTCCTGTTCAGCCGAACCCACTCTTCTAACACTTACATCACTCTGGTTCAACCTTGTGGAAACTGCGCGTTTCCTCGGACTTCCGTTAGAAGAGCCTGATGACAATCTAGAGTGATCGTGCCCATTAGGCAGAGCGAAGCACTGTTAACAACAACAGGGTACGTCACACAAATCCTGCTTATGATGTCTGAATATCACAACGAGACACAACTGCTCTAAGTTAGAGAACAACGAAATAATGAAGAGTAAACTCTTGCAGCGATGCCAACTTCCGAGACTCTGTTCTTGTTGTATGAACGATATTTCTCTTCTCACCGAAGTCCTAGGAAACTGTCAGTTTCAATAGGGTTGGATTATGTGCAATTGGTGCGAAGACTCTGCTGCGTCAAGCAGGTAAACAGAGGAGTAAAAAGGGACCAAGTGCAGAATAGATGCATTTATCAATTTTTTTATGAAAAATTGCACATTATAGAAAAGTTTATGATGTTCAAAACGGTAAATTTTTTTGGTGCAATCCAGCCACTGAGTGCTAATATTCATCCAAAAATGGCGATATGGATATCAAAAGACGCGTTTCGGTCTCCTCCGGAGAACAATTATTTTTTATAGTTTGTAAGATATTTGCAAGTAAAGTTACAAGTTTTATGTCATTTCCATGTGGTTGTTGTAGACACAGATATAGGGTGTGTCGAAAAGAGCAGAAGTGTGTTCTGCGAAGAAATAGTGGGGATCGCGTAGCCGGTGTTGGACCGGCTAAGGGTTTATTTTTTTAAATCGCGGCCCAAGGGCCCCAACTCGGAAAGGTGTTCTGCACAAAAAAAGTACGCATCACGCCCCAGATTTAGGATTGGCCTATGGTAATTTTTCGGTTTTTTGCAAATATTTTCGGATATATTTAAAATATAGCTGCTCCGGAGGCGGATTCTTATTACAGGGACGAGTCTTTTGATACCCATATCGCCATTTTTGGATGAATATTAGCACACGGTGGCTGGATTGCACCAAAATAATTATCCCTCGGCCATATTCGAAACTACTAGCCCGCAGGTGTGAAATTTTGGTTACGTAATTTCAGTGCGTCCCTTTTTTAAATGCGAAATGTAATATTCCGATACACAACATGGATCTGATGACGCTATCCTTACAAATTAATTTTCAGCTCCTGCAAGCGCAAACATACATACATACATGTATCTAAATTTATAGTCAGATATGTGTGGTGTACTTTTATTTACTTCATACCCGTTTAATATTAATTCCCCACATTGCAACATTCCAGCGTTCACGCCAGGCACGCAAAATCATTAATTTCAGTAAACTGGTTTTACTAGGTTTTTGCAAATCCATTTTATTTTCCAAAAATAATTTCAGCAAACGAAAACATTGCATCCATATCACCAAATACCACACACCAACCAAAATTGCTTAATCAGTAATGAGTATCGTCTGCCACTGTTTACAAATTAAAGTCGATGTTTGGTGAATGCAATCGCCAGCGATGGTTATTATGACGAATTCGATGATGCCTTGATTATTTATCCTGGGTTCGATCTCTATAAAATCAAATAAACACACGCACAGATATTGTAACTAATAGCTAGTTTTATTTACTAGTAATGAACGCAATACAAACTTAAGAGTTTGGTAACTTCGCAGTAGTTCACTGAGCACCACCTGAAAATAAACTGATCAATCTGCCTTGCTTGGTCACTGCCTTATATAGTCCGACAGGGTGCTAGCCCACGCACCCAGAAGTTTCTTGGTTGTTCGCTCTTCGTGTTCTAGAAGGGTCGGTGTTATTTATTGGTATCTCCTCTTTGCATCGTATTCGCAACCACTCGCGCCATCTCTTTTCCTCTTGCTTGGTAAAGGGTGTTTTTTTAGGGGTATAGAACTTCGAATTGAAATAAAACACAAGAAAATCGTTTTAAGGTCCATCAATTTGGCTTTATTGGATGGATAATTTTATGCCATTAATGTTTAAATATGATTTCGGGCATGTGGCCGCCGCGGCTGGCTCGAATAAAGCCAATTCTACAGGTCCAATTTTCAACCACTTTTTCGAGCATATGGAGCCGTATGTCGGCAATAACGCCACGAATGTTGGCTTCCAATTCCCCTAACGTTTCTGGTTTGTTGGTGTAGACTAGCGACTTCACATATCCCCAAAGAAAATAATCCAATGGTGTCAAATCACACGACCTTGGTGGCCAATTGACAGGTCCATTCCGCGAAATTATGCGCTCATCGAATGTTTCCTTCAATAAATCGATTGTGACGTGCGCTGTGTGGCATGTAGCGCCGTCTTGTTGGAACCACAACTCATCCACATTCATGCCATCCAATTCGGGAACAAAATAGTCGGTTATCATGGCTCTATACCGGTCTCCATTAACGGTAGCTGCCTCTCCAGCATTATTGCGGAAGAAGTATGGCCCAATGACTCCACCAGCCCATAGAGCACACCAAACAGTCAGTTTTTGTGGATGTAATGGCGTTTCAAGGGTCTCATGTGGATTCTCTTCACTCCAAATGCGGCAATTTTGCTTTTTGACGTAGCCATTCAACCAAAAATGAGCCTCATCACTGAACAAAATTTTGCGATGAAAATCAGCCTCGAAATCAATCTCATTTTCGGCCCATACACCAAAATCACGACGCATTGCATGGTCTCGCGGCTTTAATTCTTGCACAAGCTGGATCTTGTAAGGTCGCAAGCCAAGATCTTTGCGCAAAATCTTCCATAAAGTTGATGGACAAAGCTCCAATTGCTGTGCACGGTGGCGAATCGATTCATTCGGGTCCTCTTCAACACTTTGCTCTACAGCGGCAATTGTTTCTTCGGTGCGCACTGTTCGACGTCTCTGCGGATGCGTATTATCACATAGAGTAAACGTAGTGCGAAAACGATCCATGGTTAACCGAATTAATTGCTCTGATGGACGATTATGTCGACCATAAAATGGACGGAGCTCACGGTAAACTTCGCGAACTGAACCATTATTTTCGAAATAAATTTGCACGATTTGCAAGCGTTGTTCTTTTGTCAACCTGTTCATGGTGAAATGGCAAACCAAACTGAACATAAATGACATTAGAGTTGCCAGATTTGACCACAAAATGCCAGTTTTATCTCTATTCGAAAAACAAACCTGTAAAAAAAACACCCTGTACATGCTTGCATGCATAAGCGTAGCCATCGTTATCTCTGTTGTGTTTAACTAGTGGTGGGAGTGTTATTGAGTTAGCAATGGTCCATGCTTGAGAATAATCGCCACATTATTGTCTTCAATGTTATCAAGTAGCTCTCATGCTTAAGTAAATTACACTTACACACTAATACTGTGGCGATTATTCTCAAGCATGTACCATCCCTAACTCAATAGCACTCCCACCACTAGTTAACACAACCGAGATAACGATGGCTACGCTTATGCATGCAAGCGTATAACTAGGAAGAGGAAGAGAGATGGCGCGAGTGTTTGCGAATACGATGCAAAGAGGAGATGCTAATAAATAAGACCGACCCTTCCAGAACACGAAAAGCGAACAACCAAGAAAGTTCTCGGTGCGTAGGCAAGCACCCTGTTGGACTATATAAGGCGGTGACCAAGCAAGGCAGGTTGATCAGTTTATTTTCAAGCGTTCAATAGTGAACTACTGTAAAGTTATCAAACTCTTAAAATTGTTTTGCGTTTATTACTAGTAAATAAAACTAGCTATTACTTACATTATCTGTGCGTGTGTTTATTCGACTTTATAGTGATCGAACCCAGGATTGATAATCAAGGAATCGTCGAATTCGTCACAATTGGTGTCAGAAGTGATATTGTTAAATAAATACCGAGAGTTTTCAAGGATAACAAAGACATGGCAAAGCTGAATGAATTAAAGATTCAGCAACTCAAAAATGAGTTGGAACAACGCGGACTAAACACTACAGGCAATAAATCAGAGTTACAGTCACGATTGCGAGAGGCTATGGAAGCGGAAGGAATCAACGTTGATGATCATGTTTTTCATCTTGTGGAGGAGGCACCAACAAAAATGGAAGAAAAAAATAAGTCTCCGAATCCAGGAGCAACTGTGGACACAAACATGATATTGGCTGTATTAACTCAGATGTCCACTAAAATGGAAGAACAAGAGACGCGTATTACATCTCGAATGACATCTCAGCTCGAAGAACAGAAAACTTGCATGGCATCTCAGCTGGAAGAACAGAAAACTTGCATGGCATCTCAGCTGGAAGAACAGAAAACACACATTGCATGTCGAATGGAGGCCCAAGAGACTCGTATTATAGAAATGTCGTCTCAAATTTCGGCCAATATTTCATCACAGCTCTCCGCTCAACTGGAAGAACAAAAGGCGTATATGTCATCGCAGTTGGAAGCACAAGATGCAAAAATTGCACAATTTCAAGATAAAATAGAGACCGAGGTAGATGCGTTAAGGGGCCGTATCCAGGAGTTGCAACTGAACCGTCCATCTGCTTCAGCGAATACTCCCAAGGTAAAATCCCCGTCATTTGATGGTTCTGTTCCATTCCAGGTATTTAAGCTACAATTTGAGAAGACGGCTGCGGTGAATAATTGGTGCACTGAAGATAAAGTTGCAGCACTATTCGTGGCATTGAAGGGACCTGCAGCAGAAATCTTACAGACTATTCCCGAGTCCGAAAGGAACAGTTATGATGCATTGATGGGTGCGGTTGAAAGACGCTATGGTAGCGAACATCGAAAGCAGATATACCAAATAGAGCTACAGAATCGATCCCAGAAACCTAATGAGACTTTGCAGGAATTTGCATCGGACATCGAGAGATTGGCCCATTTGGCAAATGCGGACGCACCTGTGGAGTACACTGAGAGGGTAAAAATCCAAAGTTTTATAAATGGAATACGCGATGTAGAGACGAAGCGGGCCACATATGCAAACCCCAAACGGACATTCTCTGAAACGGTATCACATGCTCTAACGCAGGAAACAGCCTCGCTATTAAGTAAACCTGCGTACAAGGCTCATCGTGTAGAAGTGGAAACTCCGGCTTGGGTAGACAAAATTTTGGAAGCGTTGAACGGAGTACAGAAAAAAAGTGATGGTGCCATTAAATGCTTTAAGTGCGGAAAACCTGGTCACATAGCACGTTATTGCGGCACTGGCTCCAGTAACCTCAGCAATTCAGGTGGACGAAAACGCAAAGCTGAAGGAGATGAGCAAATTTCCCAACCAAATCAGTCGTTAAACTAAATCGAGCCAGCCGAAAGGGGCGTGGACTGGCTCCCGCAAATGAATGCCCCATAATCTCTGTCTCACAGATCGGAAGGAAAGCTAGTAATGTTACTGTTGTTGCATATGTGGATGGAAAAGAGCACTTACTAACTGTGGATACAGGCGCATCGCATTCCATAATTCGATCTGATTTAGTCAACAAGGAGGTGAGACCATTGCATGGAGCAAAGTTACGTACGGCCACTGGTGAGGACACCCATGTCCTAGGAGAAGTAACATGTGAAATCGCAATTGGGAACGTGGCCGTTCTACACAGTTTTATAGTAGCAGATATTGTTGACGAAATCATAGTTGGTGTGGACTTCTTAAGCGAGCAAGGCATCAAGATCGACATGCAAAACAGGATTATGAATTACCAGAACATGGATGTGCCATTAAATTTTGGTTACGAAAACAAATACGTTAGTAAGCGAGTGCTTGTGGAGGAGAGCCAACAAATTCCACCGAAGTCGGAAGCAATCATATGGGCAAAGATTGATGGAGATTATGGGACAAACAAATTGTGGGTTGTCGAGGCAGCAAACAAATCAAGGACGAACATATAGTAGGAAAAACCCTGGCCATGACAAAACAAGATGGACGTGTACCGGTAAGAGTACTTAATGAGTTCAAATCGCCGATTAAACTTTCCAAAGGAGCAATATTGGGACAATGCCAAGAGGTCGAGGTAGTTATCAATTGCGAACAGCTTCAGGAAAATGATTCTACCATCAAGATTAATCTTTCAGATGATATCACGTCGTGGACGGCAGGCCTCGAAAAAGATCATCAGAAAAAGGCAAAGGAACTTCTATCAAAGTACTCGACCATATTTGACAAGGATGGTTCTAAACCAGGTCGGACCAAAGTTGTGAAGCATCAAATTGATACTGGTGATGCAAGGCCCATCCGCCAAGCTCCTCGTAGTATTCCATTGGCCAAACGCCAAGTAGTTAAAGAAATTATACAGGAAATGAGTGACAGCGGCGTGATCGAACCATCAGCTAGTCCATGGAGCTCACCGGTAGTACTAGTGAAAAAGAAAGATGGAAAAATGAGGTTCTGTGTGGATTACCGGAAATTGAACGACGTAACGAAGAAGGACAGTTATCCATTGCCAAGAATCGACGATACTCTGGACTCGTTATCTGGCACGAAATGGTTTTCCACACTGGACTTGAAAAGCGGCTACTGGCAAGTGGAGGTAAAGGATGAAGATAAAGAGAAGACGGCTTTCAGCGTTGGAGAAGGGCTTTGGCAATTTACGGTAATGCCCTTCGGACTATGCAATGCTCCAGCTACTTTTGAGAGACTCATGGACCAGATACTAAAAGGATTGCACTGGCAAACATGTTTGGTGTACCTCGACGACATTATCGTGCTGGGAAAAAGCTTTGAGGAACACCTAAAGAACTTGGATGAAGTTTTCCAAAGAATAGCTGGTGCTGGTCTGAAACTAAGTCCCAAGAAGTGTTCCTTGTTTAAAAAGGAAGTAAGTTATTTGGGTCACAAGGTAACTACGGAGGGAATCTGCACTGCTAAGGAAAAGATCGAAGCCGTAAAGGATTGGCCAAGACCGAGAAATTTGCATGAGTTACGGAGCTTCCTTGGGCTGTGCACGTATTATCGCCGATTTGTACCAAGTTTTGCCAGCGTAGCTAGTAGTCTCCATGACCTTACAAGGAAGAATATGAGTTTTGAATGGAAGAAGGAACAGGAGGTGGCTTTTCAAACACTGAAGGAACGACTATGCACTGCCCCGATGTTAGCATATCCAATTCCAGGTTCAAAGTTTATTCTGGATACAGATGCGAGTGGTTATGCTATAGGAGGTGTTTTGTCCCAGATTGTTGATGGACAGGAGAAGGTAGTTGCATACTATAGCCGAACAATTGGGAAGCCTGAAAGGAACTATTGTGTAACCCGGAGAGAACTGTTGGCATTGGTAGAGTGCGTTAAGCATTTCCACAAGTATCTCTATGGGCAGCGATTCCATGTCAGGACAGACCACGCAGCGTTGAAATGGCTCTTACAGTTCCGTAATCCGGAAGGTCAATTGGCACGGTGGATAGAGCGACTGCAAAGTTATGACTTTTCCATAGAGCATCGCAAAGGTAGCACCCACGGAAATGCTGATGCAATGTCACGAAGACCATGTAACTTGGAATGCAAGCATTGTTCCAAAGCTGAGGCCAAGGAAGACATTATAGATGTGCGGCTCATGACTATAACATCTACGGACGAATGGGACATGGATCAATTAAGGAGGTTTCAGCACGAAGATCCAAATCTTACACGTGTAATGCAAGGAATCGAACGAAACGAGCGACCATCAAGAGAGGAGATGTCAGCAGAAAGTCCTGTTGCCAAGTCATATTGGGCACAGTGGAATAGTTTGCAATTAGAATCCGGTTGTTTGCATCGAATATGGGAAAGTGAGGATGGTCAATGTGTTCGAAAGCTAATTGTCGTCCCAAGGAAGAAAATCCCTGATGTACTCAGTGAATTACATAACGGTCCAAGCGGAGGTCATCTTGGAGTCACCAAAACCTTGGAAAAAGTCAAGCAAAGATTCTATTGGGTTGGTTGCCGTCAATCGGTCGCGGAGTGGATTGGCAACTGTGAAGTATGCATCAAAGCTAAAGGACCGAAATCAAGGAGCCATGGCCAAATGAAACAGTATAACTCAGGTGCGCCATTTGAGAGGATAGCCATGGATGTAGCTGGTCCATTTCCTACTAGCAAACTCGGAAACAAATATGTCCTGGTAGTTATGGACTATTTCAGCAAGTGGCCAGAAGTGTACCCTATTCCAAATCAAGAGGCAGAAACCATAGCAGAAGTATTTACTAACAATTGGGTAGCTAGGTTTGGTGCACCGATGGAGATACATTCTGACCAAGGCAGAAATTTCGAATCAGCTGTGTTCCAGGAAATGTGCAAGACATTGGGCATTCGGAAAACTCGAACAACTGCACTACATCCTCAGTCAGATGGCATGGTGGAACGATTCAATAGAACCTTGGAAGAGCACCTGAAGAAAGTAGTGGATAAGTTCCAGAAGGATTGGGATACTCACATCTCCTTATTCCTAATGGCATATCGCTCTGCAGTACATGAAACAACTGGTCAGACTCCGGCAAAGGTAATTTTCGGGAATGATCTTCGATTGCCAGCTGACTTGAAGTTTGGGATAAACGCTGATGCAGGAGTAAATGCTCGGAAATCTACTAGCGTATTGGAAGAAGAAATGAGAGAAATTCACGACCTTGTGAGACAACGCACTAAGATCATGAGCGATAAGATGAAGGCCAGGTACGACAAAGCAATAAATTCAGAAGGTTTTATAGAAGGAGATTTAGTGCTGCTATACAACCCACAGCGTAAGAAAGGTTTGTCCCCAAAACTACAATGTAACTGGGAAGGCCCATACAAAGTCATAAAACGGATCAACGACGTGGTATATCGCATACAAACTATGGGAAGGCCAAGGAATAAGATGAAGGTGGTCCATTTGGAAAGGCTAGCTGCGTTTGGTTCCGGCAATGTGTCTGATCGGGACAATCAGACTTAGGTGGAGGGCAGTGTGGCGATTATTCTCAAGCATGTACCATCCCTAACTCAATAGCACTCCCACCACTAGTTAACACAACCGAGATAACGATGGCTACGCTTATGCATGCAAGCGTATAACTAGGAAGAGGAAGAGAGATGGCGCGAGTGTTTGCGAATACGATGCAAAGAGGAGATGCTAATAAATAAGACCGACCCTTCCAGAACACGAAAAGCGAACAACCAAGAAAGTTCTCGGTGCGTAGGCAAGCACCCTGTTGGACTATATAAGGCGGTGACCAAGCAAGGCAGGTTGATCAGTTTATTTTCAAGCGTTCAATAGTGAACTACTGTAAAGTTATCAAACTCTTAAAATTGTTTTGCGTTTATTACTAGTAAATAAAACTAGCTATTACTTACATTATCTGTGCGTGTGTTTATTCGACTTTATAGTGATCGAACCCAGGATTGATAATCAAGGAATCGTCGAATTCGTCACAATACTATGTGCACACTATCGTAGGGCAAAACACGTTAAAAACCGGTGTTTTCTCCAGCAATTGTTAACGACAGCCACTAATGTTCATCCAAAAATATGAGTATCAAAATACCTTGTTCGGAAAATTACCATATATCGATCCTAAATCGGCTACGGGATCCGTAGTATTTCTGCGCGGATCAGACTTCTGCACTTTTCGGTGCACCTTGAATCTGTGTCCACAACAACCACATGGAAACGAATCAAAATGGTTACCGTTTTTCTCGCAAGCCACTAAAAAATAACTATTCTACATATCCGGATTATGATTCTTGGGACAGGTTCGCGTCTCCAGTAAACTCCTCGACATTTTTGGACATGTTTTAGCACTTGGTGGCTGTCGTCAACAAATTCCTTATAAAATTGTCGCCGAAGCCCAGATGAAACTACTCGATTTGCCTCAAAACAGCATCAAAAATCACTTCCAAGCTGTGCCGACTCTAAGTTTTATCGAGAATAGTTGAAAAACGTACGGTCACCAGCCTTGCCCTTTTGATACAATTGTATCATTTTGATACACTTTTTGTAAAATTCGTGTTTTGAAATTCACTATACAGTTTCAGTATTCATTTCGTAATAAACAGCACTTGTAAGCATGGTGGAACAATTTTTACAGATGGTGGCTGCTGGTCATATATACATACAGGCATATGTATATGCGTTTTCCATGTATTTTGTTTTCGTAGTTCTCGGGTTCAAAGTCAAAATCAAAGATAATAATAAAAACGTAGGAAAATTTCCTATGTATAAAGATATTCTTGAATTTGCTTCAAAGATGAGTTTACCTCGCAGCTCTGTGGTGGCTGAACGTATTTTTCACAATTTATTATGATAAAAACAAACTTAAAAAATAAGTATAATATGAAAACGGCTGAGCATATCATGTTTGCGAAGCAAATTAAAAATAAATATGAGTAAGACTAAGTTCAAGTTGAGCCGTTCACTCAAATTTATGGGTAATTTTTGAGTTTCATGCTCATAGTTGTTTTGAAAAATTTCTCATAAGCTCGACTTCGTGGCTCAACGTGGGCGTAGTCCAAGGAGATATGTAAAACATACGTACATACATGTGTATTCATAAAACGATTTACTACAACTGTATATATTCAAAAGAGGCGATTTTAAAAATTGTCGGATGTCTTCATTGGAAAATTATAATATCAATAAATTTTACTTAAATAAATATGGAATTCGATAACAAAAAACTGCTATTATTAACTAATTAGGTAAAAATAAAAAAAAAAATTGTTGATATTTATTCTTTTGATAAATTTTTTGTTCGGAAACTGATGCACTATTTTCGAAGGCCGTAACTGATAATGCATTATAAATACTTGCCCGGCCTGGACACTAATAGTGATATGTGGCATTATGAAATGTGCAGATATAACAAATAACATCTAACCTAAGAGAAGCCAATCGATTTATTGTGCTATTCTCAGCTTGTTTGTCATCCACAAACGAGGTAGTGATAGACTCCCTAGTGTATTTTATATTGATCACTTATCTAAAGTTTAATAAAATACAAAAGAAACATTAATAGTATAAAATTTTATAAAATATCTTACATTTTTGGTCTTTTTTGATTGAATTATTAGTATCACAGGGTTGCGCATGTATGAACGTACTAATTTTATGTAAAGTGATTTAAAACGCATGTTTTATATTGTAGTGTGTACATAGCTTGCTAAAACTTTGAGAATTATTAATTTCATTTTCGCCTTTGTCAAAACAGACGCCTACCATCATTTTATTAACAGTTTTTAAAAAGAAATGTTTGCTATAATTAAATAGAGTTCAGGACATATTTTTAATTAATCGTTTGCATTAAAGTATAATTGTGCCTAGAGTGAAAAATGTCAAAAGAAAATCTCTGAATATTCGTAAAATTTGTGATGAAGCACATGGCAGCTCCTTCGGGGCGTTTGGTGTAAATTTTACAGTATTTTCCAAAAATTCTGTAATAAAATTGTCATTTTCGGCAGTATGACAGTATTTAAATCAAAATGTATTCAATAAAGTGTGATTGACAGTTAAATATGATTCTCATGTAAGGGGCTATTATGTCAACCGAACGTAAACAAATGAGGTGCATGTAGCTTTTCACTACTCATCTATAAGTTTTGCCTTTTGGGTTTCTTTTATTTTACCTTATTCGACAGCATTGTCAAAGATGACGAGAACAAAATACAAGAACTACGCATTCAGGCAGACCAAGTGCGGGCAAATAGGATCCAACAAATTACAGTTTTTCTACAATAAATATAATCATATATTGCCTCAATAAAACACATATTTTACAAACCCGTTTTAGCCATGTTCTTGTTTTAATTGTCTAAGTTCTGTGCCTTTTTTACATCCATTTAAATATTGAAGTTTTTAAAAAAAAAAATTATTCCGCACTTCGGTAAGATTTAATGTTTTCATTAAAATCTACATATGTGTGAGCTCCGTTCTATTAAAAATGTATACATATTTGGCCATAAACTTTAACAAAGACATTTTTCGCATTAAGAAATTGCGTATTTGGTTTGATCACGCTCTCATTGTGAAATTTTGATTTGTCGCAACTTTCATATACAACGCCACAAAAAATGTGCTCTGAGTTGTAAACTTGTCGACAGGGGGTTGTCAAGTTAGAAGTAGTGGTCATTGTGTACCTGTGCTCAGTCGACTTGGATGCAAAGTATTGGCTGGTGGTACACACTCAATATTTACTGACGTGATCCATATTGATGGATCTCAAAATGTATTGAAATCCGTTTCACGATCTATCAATATTGCATGCTACACTGTCAATAAATATCGCGATCCATGGATCACGTCAGTAAATATTGAGCGTGTACCACCTGCCATTCAGTAACAGGTAAAGCATGACAGAATTATACAAGATTAAGCCATCAATTTTGCCGCCATATTGTGAATAAAACAGCTGACTTTTTGTGACGTATGCAGTGTTCATGTACGGCCCAATCAATTTTTGTTTATTTTGTAAATATTTCCAAAACTACACTGCTGGAACTTATTTAATACAATTATTATCGTGATACGACATTAAGTCATAGATATTTAACAATTTTTTTGAAAGAAATACATTCACATTTGATATAGTAAGTATTTTGTACCAATGTTTACATACAAATTTGCACTGGTACACGGCTATGAGGACCTCAATTAAAATGAGTAAATATTTCTAAAAATACACTGCCGGAACTTATTTAATACAATTATTATCGTGATACGACATCAAATCCTAGATATTTAACAATTTTTTGAAAGAAATACATTCACATTTGATATAGTAAGTATTTTGTACCAATGTTTACATACAAATTTGCACTGGTACACGGCTATGAGGACCTCAATTAAAATGAGTAAATATTTCCAAAAATACACTGCCGGAACTTATTTAATACAATTATCATCGTGATACGACGTTAAATCATAGATATTTAACAATTTTTTTGAAAGAAATATATTCACATTTGATATAGTAAGTATTTTGTCTCAAATGTTTACACTTTCTTTCTTGAAATGTATGGTAATTGACAGCTCTGTCAGGGCGACAACACACCGCATACGTCACGCAAAAAAATTACTTTTTTCTCACACATGTGACGGCTAAACCTTATCTATTTCATCCATGCAGGTAAAGCAAGGCGAATTCAGTACAAGGTGGCATTATCCAATCAGCTGATAGCTACTTTTTTTCTCGAATTTTGACACTACAAATTTCACAGCAGTACGATTTTGACATTAGATCCATTAATTACAAAAACCATGGCCCAATTATAATGGTCGTTTCGTTTCCCCAACAACAACGATTCCCGTGTAGTTTGTTAGTGCGTTTTGGTAATTGATTGTCATATTTTAGTGTCAAAATCTATAATCGCTGTATTCGCCTTGGCAAAATCTGAATTCGCCAGCAAAATTAATGTCAAATTTTTAATGCGTCGAAAACAATCTGACATTTAAGTTCAAAACAAAATTCGGTAAACAACGCGATAAACTATTTTATTTACCTATTTTCTGTGCAATTTGACGTCGAAAATATTTTTAAAAATGCCAGAGCATCGCCAACAGCGGCAGCAACAGGAACAACAAAACGTAAATAACAATTTTACGGATTATCCATAAAGTTTTCTGTATGGAAATAGTGGTGGCGGCACAAAGCAAATAGGTGGCAGATTCTCTGCAATATATCGGGAGGAGACAGCACAACATGCAACTACAGCAGCAACGCTTGCATGTAGGTGTAATTGAGTGCATACTGTGGAATCCACCTGTACCACACAGCAGCGGCGATGCTATGTCTACTCTTCCGGCACGATATGCGACATGAAAATGCGGTAATTCTATACGACCGTACGTAACTGTTAATGTACGTCCAAAAATATCGGGAAAGGTATCAAACGACGGGTTTTAACCTCCATATCAATAATCTGAAAGCGGAAATTCCATATTTTATGTCTGTTCAAAGATATTCGCAATTAAAGTTGAAAATTTTCTGTCATTTTCATGTGGAAATATTGTGGACCGCGTAGCCGGTGTTGGACCGGCTAAGGGTTATTTTTTTGAAGCGCGGCCGAAGCCCCTATTTGGGATCGGACCTGGGTAATTTTTGGGTTTTTTGCTAATAACTTTTCACTGAAACAAATTATTTAATTTCCGCTTTCGGATTATTGAATCAGAGATCAAAACGCGTTGTTTGATACCTCTCCCGATATTTTTGGACGTGTTTTAGCAGTTGTCTCCTAAAGGAAACAATTACCCATTTTAATTATGGAATGTAAACATTCAATTTTCAAAAACAAGTCCGTTGACATATAATTTTCAAAAACAAGTCAGTTTGACAAGCATGTACGGTCGCGGCGAAAAAAAATACAAATCAGCTTGTGGCTCGATATCACCATTATAATTACGCCATGACAAAAACAAAATACATGGAAAATGTGTGACTGTTTGTAATTCGCCTTGCTTCCACCTTATATTGAATTCGCCTTGAGGTAAAGCCGATGCATATGCTTGCATGTAACCATAGAAACGGTGGTTGTGTGAGTGTCGGGTGATTGTCGCTTGCCCGGCAACGCACAATCAGAAAGCGTCAATAGTCATTTGCATTGAAAATTCGAAGCAATAGGTTGTAGAAAATTCCCTACCGAACAATGTTTTTATTCATATACTTTATTATTTTTCCTTAATTACTCGAAAATCTTTAATGTTAAGGGCATTAAAATAAGAACAAGACTTATTTAATATTGCATTTTGTTATGGTTTCGCAACAAAATGGAGCAGTAAGGAAGGCGGTCGGCACGATATGAGGTCGCACTGTGGCTAGTCATTGTCGGCTGGGGTGGGTTCTTGCCAACCTTACCGTCCTGCGCCATAAACAGAAAAAAGGTCAAATCGTGCCTTTAAATGCGGGGAACATTGCAAAACCGCGCAAAACAACTTTTAAAACAACATCCGGTTAAAACACCGGATGCCACGGACAGACCGTTGACATTCAAATTTAAATAATCAAAATAACCGAAAATCAAATTAAAATCCAAAAGGAACGGAAAATTTAAACTACAAACCAAAATTTAAAAATAACCGATACAAAAAAGAACGAACTAGTAACGGAAATCAAAAGAAAAACCCGGAAATCTTAAACAAAAAAGAACCGAACCGGAACCGACCGGTTACCACATCTGAAAGAAAAACCGGAAAATAAAATTTAATACACGTAAAGGGCCGAACATATAAGGGGGCGCCGCGGGTGTTGTTGCGACGCCCGGTGCTTGGCCCACCCTCATCCATGGCCATCGACGCACCTGGTTTCGATAGCCCCTTACCAAAAATCCTATGTGCCTTCTAAATAAGTAAGGAAGTCAGCATTCCCATTTTATACAAATTTATTTACAAAATCATTCCTTAAACAAACACGTTTTAAATAGGTTTAAAAATAATTTTATGTAAACTTGCTACGATAAGCGATATGTAAGCTTTTCAGTTTTAATTTATTTGAAAGTTTAAAGTAAACTTTTTATAAACTACACAAACTGTTAAAGATCATTTCACGTTGAAAGTGAAGTGACAATGTTTACAAAAAAAAAATCCCGAGAAAACTATTTGTCAAATTTTTTCCTTTCAACAAAAAAAAAACTTCAATTTCTTTTCATACAAAATTTTACATGAGAATGTGGACGAAAAAGCAAAAATCATGGCTGCTTCTTAACCACTTCTGCAATCGGCTGATAATTGGTTGCGTTGCACCATTCAATGTATGACTACAACCTATTTATTTATTATAGTACAATAGCTAAATAATATATAAATAGAAAACATGGTTTGAATAAAGTTTACAAAAAAACTTATAAAAAGCTTTCTTTGGATTTTTTTTTTTTTTTTTTTTTTTATAGGCCTACATTAATAAGCTTTTTATCAACGTGTCGTTTCAATTATAAAAACGGTTATTTTCAAATGTTTTATAATGAAAAATCAGAATTTTGTAAGGAAAAAAAATTTTCGGAAGCTTTTTTTTTTTTTAAAAATTTATTTCAAGTTTACTCTACTTGTTTGGTGGAGTATTATTGATTTATTTATTTTCTTATGAATTATTTGTATGTATTTAGTTATTGTTATTGCTTATTTATTTGTTTATTCATTTTTATATGGCCAGTCTATTTGTTACGATTAGGTATGAGTTATGTTTTTCGAATTTAATTTTGTTTTTTTTTTTTTTTTTTCTTAATTCACATATTATTATTATTTTCGTTTATTTTACTAATTACGGCGGCCGCCGTGGTGTGCAGGTAGTGTTGCCGGCCTACCACACCGAAGGTCCATGGTTCGAGCCCTGGTACAGGTAACATCAAAAGTGATTTGAAAAAAGTTTTTCAAAATGGGGTCGCCCCTCGGCAGTGGTTTGGCAAACTCTCCGAGTGTATTTCTGCCATGACAGGCTTCTCAGCAAAAATTCGTCTCCTTTGTAGATGCCGTTCGGAGTCGGCAAAAAACTGTAGGTCCCACCAATTTGTAGGGAAAATTCAAATCGGCACACCACAAATTGGAAGAGAAGCTTGGCGCAAAAATCTCGTAGGAGGTTTATGATGATATACCTGTTGTATATCGCGCCATAGAGAGAGAGAGAGAGAGGTATGAGTTATGTTTTTCGAATTTAATTTTGTTTTTTTTTTTTTTTTTTTTTCTTAATTCACATATTATTATTATTTTCGTTTATTTTACTAAATCAATTTGTTTTTGAGTCTTATTTCCTGACTGATTTTATTTATAACCGGCTTTACCTAATATGCTTACTTTTATTTTAATGAGTTTAGTTTAAATCTATCTTCCTAACTTGAACTCTATACCTAGGTTCTAATTATATTTGAGTTAAATTTTTGTCATTTCCCTTTCTTAAGTTTCAATCCTTAATATTGAATTTTTATATTTATATATATATATTTGTTTACCATTCAATATAGTTAAGTAAATTAAATTAGCTGGATCTCACCCATTTTGAAATAAGCCGTTGGTGGGGCTCTACTGTTGTTGTTGTCTCTGCTGGTTATGTTGTTGTTGCTGGTGGTTACTGTTGTTACCGGTGTTGTTACTGTTGTTGTTGTCGGTGGTTTACTGCGGTGGGCCTATAATACGTCGGCCCCCGCTAATTTCACTGCTGGTTGTGTTGTTACCTTTGGTTGTTGTTGCTGCTGTTAATGCAGTGGGCCTAAAAGAAGCGGCCCCTGCTGTTGTCTTTGCTGGTGCGGCGGGCCTACGTAAGGGCGGCCCCCGCTAATGTCACTGCTGGTTGTGTGCCGGTTTTGTTGTTGTTCTTGCTGATGGCTAGTGCGGTGGGCCTATATCATGGCGGCCCCCGCTGTTGTCACTGCTGGTTGTGTTGCCAGTCGTCGTGGCCGGTTTGTTGTTGCCAGTCTTGTCTTGCTGGTCTTGTTACCGGTATAGTTGTTACCGGTTGTGGTTGGCGGGTTTGTTGCGGCCGGGTTTTATTTGGCTTTTACCTTTATTCGTGTATATTATTACGAAAATGTTGCGTTCAAAATCGTTCAAAATTTGCACTCAATTGGCAAAATTTTTTTACTAAAACAAATTAATTTGATTTGTTGGCTTTTGACAAAATGAAAATTTTCTTCCGCCGCACCCTAGACGTATAAAAGTACTTGCGCTTTTAATTTCGAATGGTTTTTCAAGAAAAAAATCACTTAATTTTTTTTCTAAATCACGCACAATCAAATATTTATGGCACACTTTGATTTTTTTTCGTTCAAGCCAATAATGTTTTTCAAAAAAAACATCACTTAATTTTTTTGTTTTTTCTAAATCACGCACGATCAAGAAATTTTTTTTAATTTTTTCATAAATTAAGTTTAGTTTGCAAAAGAGCGAATTATGCAAACTTGGTGTTTGTGTGTATTTGATTAGTTAGGCCATAGCAACACTTTGAATTTATTCACTTTGCGCAAATTAAAATTTTATAACGTAACCGCACACGACCACTCCCGTCAAAATTTATTATCTTTTTGAATTGGTCGAATGCCGGTGACGCCGCTATGCCTGAAAATTGTCAAGCAACGGCGACTGCGCAATGGAAAAGTTCCGCTACCCAGTCTGAGGTGGCGTGATTGTTGCCACTGGGGTTGGTGGTTGCCATCAGGGCTCGGACTTTTACTTTTATTTTAAATACCTTTTCACTACTACCGGTCTTCGTAAAAGTACAGCACGCATTTCAAAACAAAAAAAAAGAGGATAATATATATTATTGAAACTAACGTTGAAGATATGACTTTGTTTTTTTTTTTTTTTATAGTTGATTTAATGAGCATCGCACTGCAAGAATTACTTAAAACTCAAAGTACTGAAATTACGATTTTATGTGAGACATAAATGAGAATGATTTTAGTACTCTTAGCTTTACTACTATTTCACACTAGTTTTATTAAAGGTAAACAATTTTTTTTTTTCTATGGAACAAAATAAATTGCAAAAATATTTGTACTGTTGAATGACTTCATAGACGAGTTTATAATTAGGAAAAAGCATCACTTATCAAAATAAATCAGAGTTTGGGACTATTCTAAGGGAGCATAAAGCGTAGTAGTATTGGGTAAAGTGCAGTAGGTATTAAAATTACTGCAATTTTGATCAAGTCCGAACCCTGAAGGCACGCTTTCGTTGGCGCGCAAAATAAGAATGTTCTAGACTATGCGCTTGGTGTGTTCCCTTGGTGACCCGTGACAATACTATTCCGATCTACTGGTTTCGTTAATAAAGCACATAGCACAAATCACGGCCGCTTTAAACTCATTCAAGTCTAATTATACCATACTTTACAAGTTGACTAATAATGTATTGCCATTTGCTGCTAAAATGTATTCTGGCAATATACCTAGTTTTACCCGCATTCGGTTAAAATTTAGATGTCAGCTGTGTTAAAGTCAGGGATCAGGACGGGATTCCATGTGTCTCCCACCCTGGACAATTTGGCACTTTTGGAGGCGTATCTTTCACTTTGGTGGTTTTGGAAATGTATTGGTTTTTGTTTTTCGAGATATTGCAATACAAAAACGGCATTGTTTATTCCGTGCATACTTTGTACTCGTGCACTTTTATCAACATAATTACTTTGAATTCACCCTCCAAAGGAAAACCCTTTTTGATGACAATTGCCCATTTCCCTTTTTTTCTGACACTTTCGAGCGCCCTGGGTTACCCGCAATTTAACTCTGGGCACACCAAGAACACACCAAACACTTGTTTGTCTGGAAATTAAAAGTTCCGTTATTGGTGCTTTTTCCATTCTATGGGAATATTTGTGCTGCCACTTCAGCAAAAATCACGCACTTTCCCGTAGCTAAACGTCAAACCGGAAGGTGAATCAAAACTGTCACCCAACAAACCGCATTGAACCAAATAACAATGACTATCAATTAAAAATAAACCATAACAGGCCTGCTTCGCTTCGAAGACCGGTCGATGAAGCGAACAGGAAAAAGGTTTACCTGCAAGGAAGCCATTTCTGGGTAAAAAACGTGGGGCACGACTCACCCCTAGAAAAGAGTCTCTAGTTCTACCACGAGCTAGCCGGGCAAGAAGATCCGCCAGTAAAGGAAAATTTTTGAAGTATTTTGTTTCATAGTTTAGTAGGCTTTTGCGGCAAATGGAATTTGATATAGTGGTTTTGCCCCCACAGAAATAGGCTAGAGAAAAAACGGAGAAGTTTTTGTTTCCTAGTTAAACGCTTTGCGGCGATAGACATTTTGATATCGGAGAACACGTCAAAACTCCGAGGCAAACGGAGAATTACTTTTTGTTTCTTAGTTTAACTGCTTCGCGGCGGTAGACATTTGTTATTGGAGAACTCGTCAAAACTCCGAAAATTTTTGGTACTAGTGGTTTCACCCCCACAAAAAAGGTTTAGCAAAAAAATAACCGGAGAAGCTTGTTCCATGGTAAAAAAAAAGCTTTCACCCGGTAGACATTTTAATTAAGGAGAACTCGTCAAAACTCCGAAAGACAATCCGCATAACCGAGGGTTGCCAGGTTATCCACTACTTCCGATGGAAGCGTATGTAAATACCCTATTAAGTCAATGCTCGGGGAGGATACTGGCCGCCAAAACGCCCAGTTACGGTTCCAAATGTCAAAATGTATATATGTAAAAAAAAATCAAAAATTGTTATTGCGGGCGAATATCCGAAGCGTGAAAGCGACCTATCAGTTTCCCTGTCAGGTCCTCTAGATCGTACAACGCATTGCCTACTTTTCGACAAACTCGGCACTTGAGGTATTTCTGCAAGAATTTGGCGTTTATGCCTTGTTTAAAGTTACTCAAAGCAAAATTTTTCCTAAAAACCTCCTGACCTTCCCTATAGTTAACTTGCCTAGAGCGCTTATTATAAACGTCGTTTCCCCTATCCTTCGCCTGATCTAAATTCCTACGAATTTGCTCGCGAATGTTGGACACCTTATCCGCCCTAGTTGCTATTGGAATGTCATTTTCCCTAAGAGTACCGAGTTTATCTAATATATTATAGGCTGAGGCGTGTTGGACCATGTTCTTACCGTATAAGGCAAAGTATGGAGAGCACTGAATTGAGGTATGAAAATCGCTTCTTAACACCGCTAAAATCTCGGGTATATGCTTGTCCCAGTCGGTATGATCCTGTTTATCTTTAAGGAAAATTCTTATTTTTGAAACAATTTCTCTATTTACGCGTTCCGACGCGTTTGCCTGCGGCGAGTATAACCCCGTCTTTATATGGGTCACCCCATAATTCTCGAGGAATTGTTTCATTTCCTTAGAGATAAACTGTTTACCATTATCGCTATGGATATATTCAGGAACCCCAACCGATGGAAAAATTTCAGAAGTAAGGTAATTCATAACATTAACAGTTGTTGCTCTCTGCATGGGCTTCAACCGAACATACTTTGCAAAATGGTCCAGAACAATGAAGAGAAACTGATTGCGCCGCTTAGATCGCGGATAAGGTCCTAGAAAGTCGCAACAGAACCGCTGAAATGGTCTTTCTGAGGCAAAAGTGTTCGCTATAGGTAGTCTTGACTGCTGATTTGTTGACTTAACAGCCTTACACGTGTCGCATTTCTGTACATAGTCTCTAACGTCTCTAGCTTGCCTAGGCCAGAAGTAATTTTGTCTAACACGCTCTAAAGTTTTCTGCCAACCCCCATGGTAACTCCTATTCGCATCATGTGCAAGACTTATCGCTTTCTCAGTTAACCCTGTCGGTAGCCACACCCGCCATAACGAGTCCTCCTCATCCGCCACACCCTTACGAAATTTAACCCTTTTTAAAACCACGCCATCATTTACACTCAAATCTGGTAGCACATCTTTGTTTTCCAAAATGGTTCTGCAAAGATCTAAGTATTCCGCGCTTTCAAATTCCGGCGATGCTAAGTCAATTTCGTGAGGTAGGGCGGAGGTAGGGCGGAGAAGGTTAGCTCGTCTACATCAAAACGCGAGAGGGCATCCGGTACTATATTCAGGGTTCCCTTGCGATGCTCCATTGCAAAATCGTATCTTTGCAGTAAAAGTGACCATCGAGCCAGCCTGCCACTCAAGTCCTTCTGAGTCATCAACCACTTGAGACTTGAATGGTCGGTTACGATTCGGAATGGCAAACCCTCTATGTACGGTCTAAAACGCTTGACACTTATAATGGCGGCGAGGCATTCCAGTTCGGTTACAGTATAATTGCGCTGAGCATTGTTAAGTTTCTTTGAAACAAACGCGATTGGATGCTCAGCGCCCTCGTCATTGACCTGGAATAACACGCCCCCTACGCCTATTTTTGAAGCATCACACTGAATAACAAATTCCTTCGAGAAATCGGGTTGGGCCAAGACAGGAGCGGAGCTCAAGGCTTCTTTTAACTTTTCGAATGCTTCTACCGCTTCAGGGGTAAGTTTAAATGGGCCTGCTGACTTGCGAAGACAATCGGTCAGGGGACCTGCTAAGTCAGCAAAATTGGTAATGAATGCTCTATACCAATTTGCCATGCCTACAAACCTACGAACCTGTCGCGTAGATTTAGGGATCGGAAAGTTCTGCATTGCTTCTATTTTCCCAGGATCCACCTTCAAGCACCCGCTACCTATCAAGTACCCTAAATACCGAATTTCCTTCTGACAGAATTTGCTCTTCTTCACATTGATTGTGAGGCCCGCGCCCCTGAAACAATTCGCCACTTCCGCCAGCAACTTTAGGTGGTCTTCAAAATTAGTGCTGCATACCATTAGATCATCCAGGTAGACGAAGACATTCTCCCGCAAACGCGAGGGAATTGCCTTGTCCATCAGGTGGCTCATAGTCTGCGGTCCATTACACAGACCAAAGGGCATCACCTTAAAGTGGTACAGAGGCTTCCCAGGAACTGCGAATGCTGTTTTTTCCTTGGAAGACTCTGTCAGCTTGATCTGAAAGAACGCGTCCTTCAGATCAATGCCACTAATGAAGTGCGTGTCCTTCAGTCTGCTCAATAGGCCGTTGATATGAGGCAACGGGTACGAGTCCTTTTTAGTTACCGCGTTGACCTTCCTGGAATCTATGCAGAGCCTGACCTTCCCTGGCTTCCGAACTAGAACAACTGGACTACACCAAGGCGAGTTTGACTCTTCTATAACTCCCATTTCGAGCAGCCTATCTATTTCGCTAAAAGCTTCGGCTTGCCTCGGTGGCGAAAGAGGAAAATGTTTAATTTTGATTGGGACTGCATCACCAGTATCAATATGATGCTCAACCAATCTCGTTTGCCCCAATCCTAACTTTTCGAAGGAAGGAAACGTCTCTATGACCTTCTGCAAATTGACTTTCTGGGTTGGTGACAAATCATGGAAATTTATTTCGTCATCATTTTTATTATTAAGGTCTATGCACTCCACACTGGGAAATATTTCGGGCGCCAGCGCAAAGGCTCTCCAAAAATCAACTCCGAAATAGGCTTCTTGAAGAAGCGACGGAACAAGGTAAAAACGAATAGATTTGGTGGAATTTTTGAAAGTCACTGGTAAAGAAACACACCCTAATATTTTCTGCTTGCCGCCACCCGCCGTGTATACGAAAGCCTGTAGTGGGTGGTATTTAAGTCCAATTGAATCCAAAAACTTTTCACAGTCCTTCCCGAGGATAGAGACATTCGCGCCTGAGTCCAGCAACCCTACTATGAAACTGTTTTCTATTTTTACTCGCACCAGAGGCCTTTCATCCTCGGTGAGCACCAAAGTGGTGCTTTGCAAAAGTTTACGCTCCTGTACTCGGCTATAATATCTCTTCCTACATTTTAAAATATTTTCGGACACAAAGGACTCTAGATTGTTTGTGAAAATTCGCGACCTAACTAGCTCGTAGTTGTTTGCCCTCTGTTCCAAACTAGGTGGAAATTGCGTTTGACAGGCGACCTCCCTACTCGGGGCTTTCAAAATTTTTATTGGTTTGCAAATTACCGCTGATGACCTCGGACTATCGGAATCAGAACCGTCTGTACTGTCAGGAAAAGTTACAACTATTTTTGGGTATTCCTTCGCCAGGGTGCCACTACTCCTCGGAAGTTCAACACTGCCTTGGAACTCTCCGCTCGCGAGGGACCTACCACTTGGTTCAGTACTCGAGGCGACTCCTTGAGCACTGGCTGATATGGGGGCTATGGCACCGAACGAGTTTCCCCCATCTTCTCGCTCGGATATTGGTTTCCCTGCCGGCGATGGTCCTTTGGACATTTTGAGGTAAAGACTCCCCTATTCCCACACTTAAAGCAAAACGGATTCTTGATGGGTTCCTCGCAATAAATATACGAATGCCCCATGGCCTGACAATTCCAACATTGAATTCCGGAATAATCCGGTTTTCTATTGCACCGGTACTCCAACGCCTCTATCTGCGGGTCAGCTTCGCAATCCTCGCCTTCCATCCTCATGTCCGGTGTTATCGTGCGGGCCTCGTTGGCCTGACGTCCATGGTAAGTGGTTCCCACTATTTTGCTTTCTTTCAGAACTTGTTCGTTTTTTTTAGTGCTATGTCGCGTAAATCATGCAATGTCCTGGCATCCGCATTGAAGAGCATTAGCTTAAGGCTACTATTGACGTTTCTCTTTATAATGTCAATCAGGAGGACCTCTGACATTGGTTCCCTAAGGCGCGCATTTAATTAGACTATGTCCGTGTGGAACACGTCATAGCACTCACTTATCTTTTGCTTACGCATAGAGATCTCCATCATGATCTCGTGGTCACTTTTTAGGGTACCAAACTCACGCTTCAGTGAGTAGCACAGGAAGGGATAGTTCGCGTTGGGATTCTGCCTGGTAAAAAGCCAGTACCATTCTTCAGCCCGCCCCGACAGAAATAAGTGAAAACTTGCCATTAACTGATCGCTAGAACATTGGGTCCGCTCGCATAAAGTGTCCAACTTGAACAGGAAGTCCGCGACGCTTCCAGTTCCATCGAAGGAAACCTTCCAATCCTGTGGTTTGACTGCGATGCCACTGGGAACGATGCTGGCCTGGTTGTTCACGAATGTCTGGGCTTGGTTTGCTTCCATCCTGTTGATATTCCTAGTGTAGCTAGCACCGGCTTGTGATGAGGTTACTGCCGCGTTAAGTAAGTCCATGTTTTCCCTGATCGTCCTTATCTCGTTCCACATCTCCTCCTGCGATGTCCTGAACAGCTGATGTAGCACGTTCACCCACGAATCTACAGGAGGGACCTCGGCATTGTTCCTTTGCGTAGTGATCTTATCACCTAAAGTGTCAGGAGGTATACGGTCTTGAACCGAAGCTCTAGCTTCCTCCTGTATACCTGTTAACACGCCAGTTGAAGGGTCAAAAATATTTTGCATTGGATCTGCTGCCATGGACGAGTCAAGGATATTAGTACTAGCTGGTCTATCCATTTTATGGTTGGAAGCAGGATTCAACACTATCCTGGTCGGATCTCCCCCGCCCGGACTACCTATTGGAGAATGCAGTACCAGAGGCCGATTGGTGGGTTGCTTCGGAAGCGCCCCTCTACCCTGACCTCTAGGCTTGCCACTTCCTCGTACAGAGTTCCTAGTAGTCATGCGTTCAGCCGACTGATCCATATGGAAAGGAAAAATCTCCAACCACGTTAGATAAACAAGAAAAAAAAAAAAAAAAGTATTCGGTTACAAGGGGCGGTTGGAAGGTATAACAAGTCAAGATTCACTCCCCCACCCTATAATACCGACGATTGCAAGGTTTTGAAAAATAAAAATTTAATTAATGCAAATTTTCCTAACCGATATTTGCATCAACTGATTACTGCGGATTTGTCAAAAAAAAATAAATATATACATATAAATATATATATGCTGAAAGAAATTGATTATTAGTTAATATACGTGTTGAAATGTAAATATATAGAAGCAAAGACGGTATAAAGTTTAGCAAAAGCTAGTTGTGTATTTATATATTGAATGGGAATGCTGACATCCCATCATTATAAGGCATAGGTATAACAAAAAAAAACGAAATAACACCAGACAAGGACATTCTTCCAGGTACACCTACCGCAATGCAGGGGTGGTTATAAGACACCTCGCCCTGAGACATGTTGGTGTACCGTGGCGAAAATTGGCAAAATTTTTAAACTTATTTGGACTCCAGTACTCCGGACCGCAATGCAGGGGCTGCTAATGGCTGCCTCTCTGAGACTGGTCGGAGCACTGGACACCAGCGATCAAAACGTCAAAACTTTATTAATTTTTTTTTTTTTTGAAACACCCCTCCTCAACCACGCCGCAATGAAAGGATGCGGTTGGGTACCGCTTTTCCCCAGACTTGCGCAGTTGGAAAGGGGTGGATATGGGGTCCCTACTCCTCCTCCCGCAATGCAGGGGCTGCTAAGAGCTGCCTCCATGAGACTGGTTGTAGAAGTAAGGATCCTACAAAAAAAATGCATACAAAAAAAACGAAGACAAAACAAAACATCACGTTCGGCAAAAACATAAATATTAATAATCCCAAAAGAAAACTAAACCCCACTTAGCGGACATATAAATTTCCCGAAGCCGACATCGGACAACAGACCCGGGACAAAAAAAAATTAGTCACTACAAAAAAACTAAGTGCGTTTAGCACTGCCTCACCGGGTGAAATGAAAACTTCCGGTGGACATGACGTTCAGTCTCGTGGAGCCCTTAGCTACTGAACACGAGGACCCATCCGGACAACCTGATCAGTCCCACCATCCCGTCGCAATGCAGGTGGCGGCTCCTGGGCCTGCCTACCTGGGACTTACGGGATAGTGAAACCTCACAAGCTGACCAGAAAAGTCATCGCGGTCAGCGCCTCGGTTTCCGCGTTGGGCGCCATCTGTTATGGTATCGCAGGCGCCCATAGCTACTGAACACGATGACTAATCCGGACAACTTGATCAGTCCCACCATCCCGTCGCAACGCAGGTGGCGGCTCCTGGGCCTGCCTACCTGGGACATACGGAATGGTGAAACCTCACAAGCTGACCCGAAAAGTCACCGCGGTCAGCGCTTCAGGGCCCCACGTTGGGCGCCATCTGTTATGGTGTCGCGTCAAAATGGAGCAGTAAGGAAGGCGGTCGGCACGATATGAGGTCGCACTGTGGCTAGTCATTGTCGGCTGGGGTGGGTTCTTGCCAACCTTACCGTCCTGCGCCATAAACAGAAAAAAGGTCAAATCGTGCCTTTAAATGCGGGGAACATTGCAAAACCGCGCAAAACAACTTTTAAAACAACATCCGGTTAAAACACCGGATGCCACGGACAGACCGTTGACATTCAAATTTAAATAATCAAAATAACCGAAAATCAAATTAAAATCCAAAAGGAACGGAAAATTTAAACTACAAACCAAAATTTAAAAATAACCGATACAAAAAAGAACGAACTAGTAACGGAAATCAAAAGAAAAACCCGGAAATCTTAAACAAAAAAGAACCGAACCGGAACCGACCGGTTACCACATCTGAAAGAAAAACCGGAAAATAAAATTTAATACACGTAAAGGGCCGAACATATAAGGGGGCGCCGCGGGTGTTGTTGCGACGCCCGGTGCTTGGCCCACCCTCATCCATGGCCATCGACGCACCTGGTTTCGATAGCCCCTTACCAAAAATCCTATGTGCCTTCTAAATAAGTAAGGAAGTCAGCATTCCCATTTTATACAAATTTATTTACAAAATCATTCCTTAAACAAACACGTTTTAAATAGGTTTAAAAATAATTTTATGTAAACTTGCTACGATAAGCGATATGTAAGCTTTTCAGTTTTAATTTATTTGAAAGTTTAAAGTAAACTTTTTATAAACTACACAAACTGTTAAAGATCATTTCACGTTGAAAGTGAAGTGACAATGTTTACAAAAAAAAAATCCCGAGAAAACTATTTGTCAAATTTTTTCCTTTCAACAAAAAAAAAACTTCAATTTCTTTTCATACAAAATTTTACATGAGAATGTGGACGAAAAAGCAAAAATCATGGCTGCTTCTTAACCACTTCTGCAATCGGCTGATAATTGGTTGCGTTGCACCATTCAATGTATGACTACAACCTATTTATTTATTATAGTACAATAGCTAAATAATATATAAATAGAAAACATGGTTTGAATAAAGTTTACAAAAAAACTTATAAAAAGCTTTCTTTGGATTTTTTTTTTTTTTTTTTTTTTTATAGGCCTACATTAATAAGCTTTTTATCAACGTGTCGTTTCAATTATAAAAACGGTTATTTTCAAATGTTTTATAATGAAAAATCAGAATTTTGTAAGGAAAAAAAATTTTCGGAAGCTTTTTTTTTTTTTAAAAATTTATTTCAAGTTTACTCTACTTGTTTGGTGGAGTATTATTGATTTATTTATTTTCTTATGAATTATTTGTATGTATTTAGTTATTGTTATTGCTTATTTATTTGTTTATTCATTTTTATATGGCCAGTCTATTTGTTACGATTAGGTATGAGTTATGTTTTTCGAATTTAATTTTGTTTTTTTTTTTTTTTTTTCTTAATTCACATATTATTATTATTTTCGTTTATTTTACTAATTACGGCGGCCGCCGTGGTGTGCAGGTAGTGTTGCCGGCCTACCACACCGAAGGTCCATGGTTCGAGCCCTGGTACAGGTAACATCAAAAGTGATTTGAAAAAAGTTTTTCAAAATGGGGTCGCCCCTCGGCAGTGGTTTGGCAAACTCTCCGAGTGTATTTCTGCCATGACAGGCTTCTCAGCAAAAATTCGTCTCCTTTGTAGATGCCGTTCGGAGTCGGCAAAAAACTGTAGGTCCCACCAATTTGTAGGGAAAATTCAAATCGGCACACCACAAATTGGAAGAGAAGCTTGGCGCAAAAATCTCGTAGGAGGTTTATGATGATATACCTGTTGTATATCGCGCCATAGAGAGAGAGAGAGAGAGGTATGAGTTATGTTTTTCGAATTTAATTTTGTTTTTTTTTTTTTTTTTTTTCTTAATTCACATATTATTATTATTTTCGTTTATTTTACTAAATCAATTTGTTTTTGAGTCTTATTTCCTGACTGATTTTATTTATAACCGGCTTTACCTAATATGCTTACTTTTATTTTAATGAGTTTAGTTTAAATCTATCTTCCTAACTTGAACTCTATACCTAGGTTCTAATTATATTTGAGTTAAATTTTTGTCATTTCCCTTTCTTAAGTTTCAATCCTTAATATTGAATTTTTATATTTATATATATATATTTGTTTACCATTCAATATAGTTAAGTAAATTAAATTAGCTGGATCTCACCCATTTTGAAATAAGCCGTTGGTGGGGCTCTACTGTTGTTGTTGTCTCTGCTGGTTATGTTGTTGTTGCTGGTGGTTACTGTTGTTACCGGTGTTGTTACTGTTGTTGTTGTGGGTGGTTTACTGCGGTGGGCCTATAATACGTCGGCCCCCGCTAATTTCACTGCTGGTTGTGTTGTTACCTTTGGTTGTTGTTACCGGTTTTGTTGCTGCTGTTAATGCAGTGGGCCTAAAAGAAGCGGCCCCTGCTGTTGTCTTTGCTGGTGCGGCGGGCCTACGTAAGGGCGGCCCCCGCTAATGTCACTGCTGGTTGTGTGCCGGTTTTGTTGTTGTTCTTGCTGATGGCTAGTGCGGTGGGCCTATATCATGGCGGCCCCCGCTGTTGTCACTGCTGGTTGTGTTGCCAGTCGTCGTGGCCGGTTTGTTGTTGCCAGTCTTGTCTTGCTGGTCTTGTTACCGGTATAGTTGTTACCGGTTGTGGTTGGCGGGTTTGTTGCGGCCGGGTTTTATTTGGCTTTTACCTTTATTCGTGTATATTATTACGAAAATGTTGCGTTCAAAATCGTTCAAAATTTGCACTCAATTGGCAAAATTTTTTTACTAAAACAAATTAATTTGATTTGTTGGCTTTTGACAAAATGAAAATTTTCTTCCGCCGCACCCTAGACGTATAAAAGTACTTGCGCTTTTAATTTCGAATGGTTTTTCAAGAAAAAAATCACTTAATTTTTTTTCTAAATCACGCACAATCAAATATTTATGGCACACTTTGATTTTTTTTCGTTCAAGCCAATAATGTTTTTCAAAAAAAACATCACTTAATTTTTTTGTTTTTTCTAAATCACGCACGATCAAGAAATTTTTTTTAATTTTTTCATAAATTAAGTTTAGTTTGCAAAAGAGCGAATTATGCAAACTTGGTGTTTGTGTGTATTTGATTAGTTAGGCCATAGCAACACTTTGAATTTATTCACTTTGCGCAAATTAAAATTTTATAACGTAACCGCACACGACCACTCCCGTCAAAATTTATTATCTTTTTGAATTGGTCGAATGCCGGTGACGCCGCTATGCCTGAAAATTGTCAAGCAACGGCGACTGCGCAATGGAAAAGTTCCGCTACCCAGTCTGAGGTGGCGTGATTGTTGCCACTGGGGTTGGTGGTTGCCATCAGGGCTCGGACTTTTACTTTTATTTTAAATACCTTTTCACTACTACCGGTCTTCGTAAAAGTACAGCACGCATTTCAAAACAAAAAAAAAGAGGATAATATATATTATTGAAACTAACGTTGAAGATATGACTTTGTTTTTTTTTTTTTTTATAGTTGATTTAATGAGCATCGCACTGCAAGAATTACTTAAAACTCAAAGTACTGAAATTACGATTTTATGTGAGACATAAATGAGAATGATTTTAGTACTCTTAGCTTTACTACTATTTCACACTAGTTTTATTAAAGGTAAACAATTTTTTTTTTTCTATGGAACAAAATAAATTGCAAAAATATTTGTACTGTTGAATGACTTCATAGACGAGTTTATAATTAGGAAAAAGCATCACTTATCAAAATAAATCAGAGTTTGGGACTATTCTAAGGGAGCATAAAGCGTAGTAGTATTGGGTAAAGTGCAGTAGGTATTAAAATTACTGCAATTTTGATCAAGTCCGAACCCTGAAGGCACGCTTTCGTTGGCGCGCAAAATAAGAATGTTCTAGACTATGCGCTTGGTGTGTTCCCTTGGTGACCCGTGACAATACTATTCCGATCTACTGGTTTCGTTAATAAAGCACATAGCACAAATCACGGCCGCTTTAAACTCATTCAAGTCTAATTATACCATACTTTACAAGTTGACTAATAATGTATTGCCATTTGCTGCTAAAATGTATTCTGGCAATATACCTAGTTTTACCCGCATTCGGTTAAAATTTAGATGTCAGCTGTGTTAAAGTCAGGGATCAGGACGGGATTCCATGTGTCTCCCACCCTGGACAATTTGGCACTTTTGGAGGCGTATCTTTCACTTTGGTGGTTTTGGAAATGTATTGGTTTTTGTTTTTCGAGATATTGCAATACAAAAACGGCATTGTTTATTCCGTGCATACTTTGTACTCGTGCACTTTTATCAACATAATTACTTTGAATTCACCCTCCAAAGGAAACCCCTTTTTGATGACAATTGCCCATTTCCCTTTTTTTTCTGACACTTTCGAGCGCCCTGGGTTACCCGCAATTTAACTCTGGGCACACCAAGAACACACCAAACACTTGTGTGTCTGGAAATTAAAAGTTCCGTTATTGGTGCTTTTTCCATTCTATGGGAATATTTGTGCTGCCACTTCAGCAAAAATCACGCACTTTCCCGTAGCTAAACGTCAAACCGGAAGGTGAATCAAAACTGTCACCCAACAAACCGCATTGAACCAAATAACAATGACTATCAATTGAAAGTAAACCATAACAATTTCATGGCATACAGGATTAAACCGTTAAAATTTTTTTATCCGTACATGTGTTCGTCATTGTTTACGCGTACTAGTTTGGCATCTTCTCTTGCGAATCGGAGTGGAAGGCAGTGGATGAATGTACTCCGAGAGAGTGTAATGAAGGAAATCGCGTTCAGAGTTGTTTCAAAGTATAAAATACAACTAAAAACTTTAATTTAAATGGAAATATACATTCTATAGTAACTGACAACGTGTTATAACTACTTTATATTCACTAATTTGGGTGTTTTATATCTTCATGTTCAATATTGCAGGATTTAAATTTGATTGTTTTATGATTGCATACAACACACCCTGTGTGGTTTGTGTATGTGTGCAGATTCGGAGTAAGTTGTGCTACTAGTAGACATATACTATGGTGTTCGTAATGGGAGCCGCGAGACGACTGAGCTGTTGTTGTTGTAAATCGCATCCGCCAACAACAAACACACAACTTGCAAACCATGATCCAATAATTTATATGGTCGTCGCAATCGGCCAACAACACGAAATTACCGTTTGACGTCGTTTAATTCTTATGTCAAAATGCACATGTGAGAGGGAACGCGCAAAAACGATTCGCCTATTTTCTAAGCTTTTCACGTATAACACACACATAAATCACACATTTTCTTAAAATGTTATCACAAAGCACTCGTTAAATATCAATTCACAGCGAATTTTTATTAAAAATAAATAAAACACGAAGCGAACTCAATAGCTTTTCCAAGAACTGTAAACAAAGAATGTAAACAAAAAACAAAGATATGATAGTTTGACATAAGGTGGGGATGAGGAAGAAGAAGACGCTATGTATGTATGTATGTATGTTTATTTGAACAATTTCCTGGCACAACAATTTGAAAAATTATTCTTACAGTGCCAGTCATGACTAGTATAATTGATATGAATCAAATGTAAATTTAAACAAAATAAAATTTAAAGCAAAAATTTAAAAATTTAAGTTAAAATAAATAAATGAATAAATAGATAAATAAATAAATAACAATATTGCAACTTAACCTAAGAAGAATGGTATGGAAAAAGGAAGCGAAGGGAAGATAGAGAGATAGGATAGAAGTGTAGAAATTAGGATCGTTAAAGAAATGGAAGATAAAGAAGAGTATTCAAAGTAAGATTTGAAAGAGCCTACAAGTCATTATAAAAACTTATTAGGCATTCTTTAAAATGCTGTGCATTGGTAATCAATCTTAGTCTTGCTGGAAGAGAGTTCCAAAGACGGATCGAAGTAATGAAGAACTGGCGCTCGGACACTAGCATACGAAATTTAATGTGTGTGAGAAGCACTGACCTTGACGACTGTAGAAAAAGAAGCCGACTATAAAGGTAAAGAGGTTCTTTTGTATATATGATTTTGTGAAGGGTAGTTAGCGTTCTCACTTTTAGAAGATTATCGAAGGAAATGTTTAGCAACTTTTTAGCGTAGGATGAGACATGATCAAACCTTTTTAGCCCATATACATATCTAGCAATGTTGTTAAAGACAACATTTAATTTGTTCTTGCTTGCATAATCACAGCTTAAAAAAATTTCACAACTATATAGGAGCGTAGGTATTAAGTACGCTTTCGCCAAAAGTAGTCGTATATGCAATGGAGTAAAGTACTGTGTTAACCATAGTGTACGGAGCATACCATACACTTTTCCTACTGTGCGAAAAATGTGATCTTTCCATGTCAAAGTTTTGTTAAATACTATACCTAGGTTTTTTGCTGTATCAACGTATTCAATCACTGAATTTTCAAAGATAACTTTGTCTAAGCCATCTGTGTCTAACAACTTTCTATGAATAACAATACATTTAGACTTTTTAGGATTGAGACATAAGCCATTCATAGAAGCCCACAAGCCAATTTGCTTCAAATCATAATTTAAATTAGTAATACAAGAACTGATACGATCACTAGGACAGCACGTATATAATTGTACATCGTCGGCATAGATGTGAACGTTACAATTCTGAAGAACATCGGGCAAGTCATTAATATATAAAGCAAATAACAGAGGCCCCAGGATAGAACCTTGTGGCACACCTCTTGAGACGTTTAAAAAGTCAGACCTTCTACCACCGATACTTACGGCCTGAGTTCTGTCACCAAGGTATGATCTAATAAGGGTGGTGGCATGGCTCGCAAAATTAAATACATTTTCAAGCTTCTGGCAGAGCAAGGCATGGTCGACAGAATCAAATGCCTTCGAGTGATCAAGAAGTGTTAGAAACGCAATCCAATTTTCATCAACTCGCTCACGGATATCTTCTACTACAGATAATAGTGCTGTTGTGCAACTTCTCTTAGATCTGAAACCAGACTGACTTTCTGTTAGGAGCTTGTTGTCATGCACATATGTAGAAATCTGCCGGTGTATGACTCGTTCGACTACCTTAGATAGAAACGGCAGAATGGCTATAGGCCTATACTCGTTGTTCGACTTTCGGATGGGGATGACTTTGGCAGCTTTCCAGTATGTCGGGAAAACACAAGTATTCTAGGGAGGATAATTTTTAAAAATTTAGCACATATACCGTCAAAACCCATAGCATTAGACTTCACAGAAAGTATGGCTTGCACTACATCACATTCATCAACACGAACAAAATTAAGAGGACTAACATTAATATTAGTATGAACACAATAATTTTCAGTACTTATACTATTTGTAGGAAGTGGCAGATTTACAAAATTTTTATTTATATCGTTCACGTCGACATCAGGGAGAACAGATGACTCTCCTTTGGGTTTACCTATCCCAATTTCCCTGATCTTTTTCCATGTTTCCTTCGAATTTACTGCAGAGCTAAACTTATCCTTGTAGTACTCTTCCTTAGCCAACCTAATGGCTTTGGTGACAGACAGCCGAGCGGCTTTGAAGCAGTTTTGCGTTCCCTCAGTTTTGTAACGTTTCCAGCGGGAATAAGCAGAGTTACGTTGGCGAATTAAGTGACTGAGGTTAGCATTGAACCAAGGACAAGTTTTGTGCCTAGCTGATTTAAGTTTTACAGGAACATGGTTATCAAAGAGCCAATTTATATTACTTTGGAGGAACAGTGTCTGATCATCAACCGATGCCAACGTGCGAATCACACCCCAATCGACTGACTCCACTTCTGCAGTAAGAGAACTGTAGTCTATATTTCTGAAATCACGATAAGTAAACGAATTAGTTTCATATGAAGTTTGAAAATCATAAGTTAAAAATATAAGATCGTGTTTTGAGAAACAGGGTGCAGAAAATTGGCTATAGTGGAGAAATTTTTGAAGATCGTTTACGAAGAATAAATCAAGCAAGGACGAACTAGAGTTTGTGAAATGAGTTGGCAGTGTGGAGTTAGTTGGAAAAAGTCCTAAGGATTCCATACTTAACTTTAAGCTGGAATCCACGAGTAGGTTGCAGTTAAAATCTCCAGCGATTGTAATATAATTATAACTTAAGAGTAGAATTTGTAGAAAATCAATGAAACCGCTGAAATTTATTTGGCGATTGGGACGGTACACACAGCCGATGAGGAACTTATTGCTATCTTCGGAAAACACCTCAACGAACACATACTCGACAGGATCACCAGGGTTAGAACTACAACACAATTTACAGGACAAACCACATTTAACATATATAGCAACACCGCCACCATGACCACTTCTATCAGCCCTAAAAAGTTGGTATCCATTTAATTTCACCAGGTCATTAGTATGGTGCGAAGTGAACCAGGTTTCAGATATACATATTAAATCAATGTCGGAACCTTCGCACAAGTATTTTAATTCGTCGAGCTTTTTGTATAAGCTTTGCGCATTGATGTGAATAATTTTAAGTCCTTTAGCTCGTTTGCATACTATGCGCAACATTGTGCGTAAGTTGTCTTCGGTACTTGACCACGTATTATTTAAGACCAACATTAAGATTAAGATTAAGTGATTTCGCCGCACTGCATTTAACTAATAAAAACTTAGTAGACATTTCGCTGAAAGTTAGAGTAGAGATAAAGAGAAAGAAGAAATGGATAGGATAGTAACAATAACAACATAAGACATGATTAATTAGATAATTATGAACATCCTTGGTCCCCATTAGAGACAGTATTAGTAAGTTGCGCGCCGTCATCACGAAAGGGATTTATGCTTCCGGCATCAGTTTCAACCATAGCTTCGAGAGCTTCCAAGCTAGGTACGCTTACAGGACTGTCGTTGGCTTTGCGTTTGATGTGAACGACACCCCTCATAGTGAATGCGGAAAATACCTTTTTTCTCCTCTTAAGACGAATAGCGGCTTTAAAAATTTCGTAATTAGATTTCGTGAGCGATGCATTTACAAAAATCGGTGCTTCAGAATTTATGCCAACATGAACTAATTTCAGACTTTTATTTGTATTATTTTCTTGACGCCTGAAATTCGAAATGGTTTTCAAGAGATGATTTCTATCTGCTGGTGTATGGAACTTAACGATCACAGCCGGATCTAACGCTCTGTCGTGCAGCTTTCGTGGCCGAAAGATGCCCTTTAGGGAAGGTGGCCGTATGTTAATGGTGGAACATAAAGTGTCGAAAATGTTATGCAAATTCTCTCCTTCCTGATAGGGAATTCCCGTGACACTGACCTCACATGAAGCAATTTGGCTTTCAATGTGGTTTTCTTGCTTTATAATGTTTTGTTTCAGGGTGGCAATTTCACCTTCTAGGCGCCCAATATGATCGAATGCGTTTTCCAGATGAGTGACTCTGTCGCTCAACACTCTCAGATCCTGTTGCAGCTCTTGCTTAAATCCCTGGAATTTATCCTCCAGCTTCTTGCAAACAAATGCAATTTGTCTCCTCTCGGAGTCCATAATTTGCTTAGTCAAGATATCAGTGAACTTGGCAAAGCGAACATCCATGCTACGAATTAGACTCATGGGTGAGTCGCTGAAACGCGGGGCTATGGTCGCAGTTTCACCTTCAGTCTCGATTGTATCCTCACAACGACGCTTAGCAGACATGTTGTCCAATTAAAAAAAAAAAAAAAAAAAAAAAAAAATGTGATCTACGACGACCATATAATCTATTGGATCATGTTGCAAACGAAAAAATTTAAATTTTTTCATTTTCATCAACGCGAGCCGACAACAAGTACGGTAATACACGAATACCAACACATGCGCCGATTGCTATCGCAACCACCGAATATGCTTGCACGTTGCCACCGGGCTTAAGGAAATGTACAACACAAAAACAGCATCTATCTTTAAAATTTATTTACTTCAGTGGTTATACCATCGATGAATACAGAATATGTCTAGATGCGGAACTTCGTGCTCTGGGCATTTTGTGACAGTACCAATAGGCAGAGCTGTAAAAAAATTCAATCAATTAAGTGTGCATTCCCTCGACATTCTTTTCAAAATTTTGATTTTTCGGTTATGTAAAACAATATCCATTCCATGATACAATAACAATATAAGGTCAACTCTACAGCAACAACATACTGGTGTAAAGATTGTCCAAAGCAACTGGCTGGTGTTAGCGAAATGAATCGGAAGGAAATTAGAAAAATATTAAAATGTGAGAAATTATGTGTTGCAGGCATGGCTGAAAAGTGATCATTATTGAATAATATCGCCGAATTTGAAATTGTTTTTAGAAAAAAAACACAAAATTATAAATGCAAATCACGCTTGTTTACGTCTTGTTCTTAACATTCTGCTTTTTACATCTCCTTCTGACAATCTATACGCCAGTGTGGTCAAACAAATTGAATCAGCTGATGAAATGAAACAACCTTTTTATTGAAAAATTTGAAGCCAACAAAAAGTGTGTGTGTTACTGATTTCTAAATTTTAATTCAGTACAGAATGGGAATGAGCAAAGTATTGCCAATATCATATGATTGAAAAATTTAAATGAATACCCACTCTTTTACTATTCACTACCAATACTTTTTTCAGCGTAGATAATTTTTTGAACTTATTAGCTATCCAGATATGTTAAAAAGATTGTTTTTCTTAAAAGTTAATAAATCAACGAGTTTCGCCAAGCTAAAAATAATTTGTTTCGCTGGGAAATCTTTATATATTGTGACGAATTCGATTATTCCTTGATTATCAATCCTGGGTTCGATCACTATAAAGTCGAATAAACACACGCACAAATAATGTAAGTAATAGCTAGTTTTATTTACTAGTAATAAACGCAAAACAATTTTAAGAGTTTGATAACTTTACAGTAGTTCACTATTGAACGCTTGAAAATAAACTGAACAACCTGCCTTGCTTGGTCACCGCCTTATATAGTCCAACAGGGTACTTGCCTACGCACCGAGAACTTTCTTGGTTATTCGCTTTTCGTGTTCTGGAAGGGTCGGTGTTATTTATTGGAATCTCCTCTTTGCATCGTATTCGCAAACACTCGCGCCATCTCTCTTCCTCTTCCTAGTTACACGCTTGCATGCATAAGCGTAGCCATCGTTATCTCACCTGTGTTTAACTAGTGCTGGGAGTGTTATTGAGTTAGGGATGGTACATGCTTGAGAATAATCGCCACACTGCCCTCCACCTAAGTCTGATCGTCCCGATCAGACACATTGTCGGAACCAAACGCAGCTAGCCTTTCCAAATGGACCACCTTCATCTTATTCCTTGGCCTTCCCATAGTTTGTATGCGATATACCACATCGTTGATCCGTTTTATGACTTTGTATGGGCCTTCCCAGTTACATTGTAGCTTTGGGGACAAACCTTTCCTACGCTGTGGGTTGTATAGCAGCACTAAATCTCCTTCTATAAAACCTTCCGAATTTATTGCTTTGTCGTACCTGGCCTTCATTTTATCGCTCATGATCTTAGTCCGTTTTCTCACAAGGTCGTGAATTTCTCTCATTTCTTCTTCCAATACGCTAGTAGATTTCCGAGCATTCACTCCTGCATCAGCGTTTATCCCAAACTTTAAGTCAGCTGGCAATCGAAGATCATTCCCGAAAACTACCTTTGCAGGAGTCTGACCAGTTGTTTCATGGACTGCAGAGCGATATGCCATTAGGAATAAGGAGATGTGAGTATCCCAATCCTTCTGGAACTTATCCACTACTTTCCTCAGGTGCTCTTCCAAGGTTCTATTGAATCGTTCCACCATGCCATCTGATTGAGGATGTAGTGCAGTTGTTCGAGTTTTCCGAATGCCCAATGTCTTGCACATTTCCTGGAACACAGCTGATTCGAAATTTCTGCCTTGGTCAGAATGTATCTACATCGGTGCACCAAAACGAGCTACCCAATTGTTAGTAAACACCTCTGCTATTGTTTCTGCCTCTTGATTTGGAATAGGGTACACTTCTGGCCATTTGCTGACATAGTCCATAACCACCAGTACATATTTGTTTCCGAGTTTGCTAGTAGGAAACGGACCAGCTACATCAATAGCTATCCTCTCAAATGGCGCACCTGAGTTATACTGTTTCATTTGGCCATGGCTCCTTGATTTCGGTCCTTTAGCTTTGATGCATACTTCACAGTTGGCAATCCACTCCGCGACCGATTGACGGCAACCAACCCAATAGAATCTTTGCTTGACTTTCTCCAAGGTCTTGGTGACTCCAAGATGACCTCCGCTTGGACCGTTATGTAATTGATTGAGTACATCAGGGATTTTCTTCCTTGGGACGACTATCAGCTTTCGAACACATTGACCATCCTCACTCTCCCATATTCGATGCAAACAACCGGATTCTAATTGCAAACTATTCCACTGTGCCCAATATGACTTGGCAACAGGACTTTCTGCTGACATCTCCTCTCTTGATGGTCGCTCGTTTTGTTCGATTCCTTGCATTACACGAGTAAGATCTGAATCTTCGTGCTGAAACCTCCTTAATTGATCCATTTCCCATTCGTCCGAAGATGTTATAGTCATGAGCCGCACATCTATAATGTCTTCCTTGGCCTCAGCTTTGGAACAATGCTTGCATTCCAAGTTACATGGTCTTCGTGACATTGCATCAGCATTTCCGTGGGTGCTACCTTTGCGATGCTCTATGGAAAAGTCATAACTTTGCAGTCGCTCTATCCACCGTGCCAATTGACCTTCCGGATTACGGAACTGTAAGAGCCATTTCAACGCTGCGTGGTCTGTCCTGACGTGGAATCGCTGCCCATAGAGATACTTGTGGAAATGCTTAACGCACTCTACCAATGCCAACAATTCTCTCCGGGTTACACAATAGTTCCTTTCAGGCTTCCCAATTGTTCGGCTATAGTATGCAACTACCTTCTCCTGTCCATCAACAATCTGAGACAAAACACCTCCTATAGCATAACCACTCGCATCTGTATCCAGAATAAACTTTGAACCTGGAATTGGATATGCTAACATCGGGGCAGTGCATAGTCGTTCCTTCAATGTTTGAAAAGCCACCTCCTGTTCCTTCTTCCATTCAAAACTCATATTCTTCCTCGTAAGGTCATGGAGACTACTAGCTACGCTGGCAAAATTCGGTACAAATCGGCGATAATACGTGCACAGCCCAAGGAAGCTCCGTAACTCATGCAAATTTCTCGGTCTTGGCCAATCCTTTACGGCTTCGATCTTTTCCTTAGCAGTGCAGATTCCCTCCGTAGTTACCTTGTGACCCAAATAACTAACTTCCTTTTTAAACAAGGAACACTTCTTGGGACTTAGTTTCAGACCAGCACCAGCTATTCTTTGGAAAACTTCCTCCAAGTTCTTTAGGTGTTCCTCAAAGCTTTTTCCCAGCACGATGATGTCGTCGAGGTACACCAAACATGTTTGCCAGTGCAATCCTTTTAGTATTTGGTCCATGAGTCTCTCAAAAGTAGCTGGAGCATTGCATAGCCCGAAGGGCATTACCGTAAACTGCCAAAGCCCTTCTCCAACGCTGAAAGCCGTCTTCTCTTTATCTTCATCCTTTACCTCCACTTGCCAGTAGCCGCTTTTCAAGTCCAGTGTGGAAAACCATTTCGTGCCAGATAACGAGTCCAGAGTATCGTCGATTCTTGGCAATGGATAACTGTCCTTCTTCGTTACGTCGTTCAATTTCCGGTAATCCACACAGAACCTCATTTTTCCATCTTTCTTTTTCACTAGTACTACCGGTGAGCTCCATGGACTAGCTGATGGTTCAATCACGCCGCTGTCACTCATTTCCTGTATAATTTCTCTTACTACTTGGCGTTTGGCCAATGGAATACTACGAGGAGCTTGGCGGATTGGTCTTGCATCACCAGTATCAATTTGATGCTTCACAACTTTGGTTCGACCTGGTTTGGAACCATCCTTGTCAAATATGCTCGAGTACTTTGATAGAAGTTCCTTTGCCTTTTTCTGATGATCTTTTTCGAGGCCTGCCGTCCACGACGTGATATCATCTGAAAGATTAATCTTGATGGTGGAATCATTTTCCTGAAGCTGTTCACAATTGATAACTACCTCGACCTCTTGGCATTGTCCCAATATTGCTCCTTTGGAAAGTTTAATCGGCGATTTGAACTCATTAAGTACTCTTACCGGTACACGTCCATCTTGTTTTGTCATAGCCAGGGTTTTTCCTACTAATATGTTCGTCCTTGATTTGTTTGCTGCCTCGACAACCCACAACTTGTTTGTCCCATAATCTCCATCAATCTTTGCCCATATGATTGCTTCCGACTTCGGTGGAATTTGTTGGCTCTCCTCCACAAGCACTCGCTTACTAACGTATTTGTTTTCGTAACCAAAATTTAATGGCACATCCATGTTCTGGTAATTCATAATCCTGTTTTGCATGTCGATCTTGATGCCTTGCTCGCTTAAGAAGTCCACACCAACTATGATTTCGTCAACAATATCTGCTACTATAAAATTGTGTAAAACGGCCACGTTCCCAATTGCGATTTCACATGTTACTTCTCCTAGGACATGGGTGTCCTCACCAGTGGCCGTACGTAACTTTGCTCCATGCAATGGTCTCACCTCCTTGTTGACTAAATCAGATCGAATTATGGAATGCGATGCGCCTGTATCCACAGTTAGTAAGTGCTCTTTTCCATCCACATATGCAACAACAGTAACATTACTAGCTTTCCTTCCGATCTGTGAGACAGAGATTATGGGGCATTCAGTTGCGGGAGCCAGTCCACGCCCCTTTCGGCTGGCTCGATTTAGTTTAACGACTGATTTGGTTGGGAGGTTTGCTCATCTCCTTCAGCTTTGCGTTTTCGTCCACTTGAATTGCTGGGGTTACTGGAGCCAGTGCCGCAATAACGTGCTATGTGACCTGGTTTTCCGCACTTAAAGCATTTAATGGCACCATTACTATTTTTCTGTACTCCGTTCAACGCTTCCAGAATTATGTCTACCCAGTCTGGCCGTTCTACCTCCACGCGTTGAGCCTTGTACGCCGGCTTACTTAATAGCGAGGCTGTTTCCTGCGTTAGAGCATGAGATACCGTCTCCACGTCACGTATTCCATTTATAAAGCTTTGGATTTTTACCCTTTCTGTGTATTCTACGGGTGCGTCTGCGTTTGCTAGATGGGCCAACCTCTCGATATCCGATGCAAATTCCTGCAAAGTCTCATTGGGTTTCTGGAAGCGATTCTGTAGCTCTATTTGGTATATCTGTTTTCGATGTTCGCTACCATAGCGCCTCTCAACTGCACCCATCAATGCTTCATAATTATTGCGTTCACCGTCGGGAATCGTTTGTAAGATTTCGGCTGCAGGACCCTTCAATGCCACGAACAGTGCAGCAACTTTGTCTTCAGTGCCCCAATTATTCACCGCTGCAGTCTTCTCAAACTGTAGCTTAAATACCTGGAAAGGAACAGAACCATCAAATGACGGGGATTTTACCTTGGGAGTATTCGCTGAAGCAGATGGACGGTTCAGTTGCAGCTCCTGGATACGCCCCTTCAAAGCATCTACTTCGGCCTCAATCTTGTCCTGCCGTTCTCTGAATACCTCCTGCACTTCAGTTATTTTTGCGTCCTGCATTCTTAGCTGTGATGCCATTCGTTCTTCCTGTGCCTCCAGCTGCAATGCAATTCTCGCCATGTGTGTCTTTTGTTCTTCCAGCTGAGATGCCATGTGTGTCTTTTGTTCTTCCAGCTGAGATGCCATGTGTGTCTTTTGTTCTTCCAGCTGAGATGCCATGTGTGTCTTTTGTTCTTCCAACTGTGTTGAAATGCTAGATGACATCTGAGTCAATACAGCCAATATCATGTTTGTGTCGACGGTTGCTACTGGATTCGGAGACTCCTTTTTTTCTTCCATTTTTGTTGGTGCCTCCTCCACAAGATGAAAAACATGATCATCAACGTCGATTCCTTCTGCTTCCATAGCCTCTCGCAATCGTGACTGTAACTCTGATTTATTGCCTGTAGTGTTCAGTCCCCGTTGTTCCAACTCATTTTTGAGTTGCTGAATCTTTAATTCATTAAGCTTCGCCATGTCCTTGTTATCCTTAAATTCACTGGTATTTATTCAACAATACCGCTTCTGACACCAATTGTGACGAATTCGATTATTCCTTGATTATCAATCCTGGGTTCGATCACTATAAAGTCGAATAAACACACGCACAAATAATGTAAGTAATAGCTAGTTTTATTTACTAGTAATAAACGCAAAACAATTTTAAGAGTTTGATAACTTTACAGTAGTTCACTATTGAACGCTTGAAAATAAACTGAACAACCTGCCTTGCTTGGTCACCGCCTTATATAGTCCAACAGGGTACTTGCCTACGCACCGAGAACTTTCTTGGTTATTCGCTTTTCGTGTTCTGGAAGGGTCGGTGTTATTTATTGGAATCTCCTCTTTGCATCGTATTCGCAAACACTCGCGCCATCTCTCTTCCTCTTCCTAGTTACACGCTTGCATGCATAAGCGTAGCCATCGTTATCTCACCTGTGTTTAACTAGTGCTGGGAGTGTTATTGAGTTAGGGATGGTACATGCTTGAGAATAATCGCCACAATATATAATTCTTCTGTGACTAAATTCCTTCAAACGGCTTGGCTGATTTTGTTCAAATTTGCTGGCGTTGACATAGGAATTAGGTATTGGGAAGGGAGAAAGTTATGTAAAGAATGAGGCGGCAGAGGTGAAGCAGAGGTGCAGATATACGGAGAGCTGATTTTAATCTGAATCAATGCAAATTAGAAAAAGAAATTTATGTCGTTGTTGTTGTTAGTATTTCGCCCTGAACAACTCAAATTTAATTTGATCTATCTATGTCAGCAATTTTCTATAAATTTTGAAGTGTAAGAGATAAAAGATCAGTAAGGAAAATTTAAAGATAAAATGAAATGAAACTAAAATCACTTCAAAAATAAACCAAGAATGATATTATACCAGTAAACACCACATTTATTTATTTAGACGTAACGTGAGAGGTGAAATGTTGGTTTACTTTGTCTGGGAAACACCCATAGAGTAAAATTTAAAACAGCAATGATAATAAAAATTTTGCTCAAGGAACAATGCACCCCACATCATCATCAAAAGTTCTGTTTCTCTATGTAATTAATGAAATATTTTACAAATTATATTTTAAGGACAGAGAACATGTATATAAATTTTAAGAACATACAATTTTAATGATACAATTGCAAGACTTATTTAGAAACCTGATATTTCTCAAAACAGAGATGTTGAAATATTTGTCATTTGCATATTTCAAAATTATAATATTATTATTAATTCTGGGGGAACAAGTGCAGAATACATACATTCGTCAAATTTTAAAATGAAAAGTTGTATATTATAGAGGATTTTATGCCGGTTCTAACAGTATTTTTTTTGTGCAACGAAAGTTTTAGAAAAATATTAAAAATTCAAAGCTCAATCTATGATTTTTTCAATTCAAAATATCTTCCAAACTAGTGAACAGATTTTTAAAAATTTTAAATCTATAAAAAGCTTATAAAAATACCTTTCATCTAATGTGCAATTTATTAACTCTATGAGTCCATATGTACTAAAAATGCACAAAAATCATATTTTGGAAAAATTCTATGAAATATTTATTTTCCTTGCAAAATAGCTATCTTCCGTTATAAATACGTATTTATATAATACATATATTAAACTGAAGTGAGCCATTAAAGATCTAATACCGGCTACGTCATCCACAGTACTTCTGCACAGAGCAGCATTCTGCGTGGGCGGCCTTTGGCCGTGCTGCAAACAAATAACCCTGGACCGATTCAACACCGGATACGCCTTCCACAATACACAATATTCAGAAAAAAAATTTTACTTACCCTTTGATTGTGGGATTGACCAATTTCCATATAGTTTTATGGGTATCGAATTAAAGGTAATTGTACCATCCACAATATTAATAAGTATTTTTGGCTTGTATTAATTTTTATTCAATAATTTCCTTAAAATCATAGTTTTTTTAAGCATAGTTAACATAAAGATACAAGATATGCACACCAAATAATAGATATTTTTTTTACATACGCATCGGCATTTACGATTTTTAAATCCTCTAATCAGTTTAGAAAATATTTTGATTTAAAAAATGCAAAGTTTACGTTTTGAAAGTTTTTATTTGCACTAAAAAGAAAATACACAACTCAAACCACCGCAAGTACTGCTATCGATTCCTGTATACGTTTTTTTAATTTGCGAAATGTATGTATTCTGCCCATTGCCACTCTTGAATTCTATCCTACATTCGACACCTGCATAATCAATGCAGTAATTGTGTCTATGGTTATGGCGAAACCTTAAACAGTTCTATCTTGATTTACTAACAGTAGTTGAATACAAGAGGTAAACACTTGGCAGCTCTATTCGGTAATAGATTGCTACACATACATCCAGGTAAGATACCAAAGAACATCAAAACAACTGTGGCCATTGAAATCTTCAACACGTAAATTAAAAACAAGCAAATATTCCGCAAAAATACTGAAAATCACAACTGTATTTGGTTTCATTGGAGTAGCCAAAAAAATAAACGTTGAAAATAACTCTTAAGAAATAAAACCAGACAACGTAAGTAATTATATTTTGAAAATTTTCATCTTATTTTTAAGTTTTCTTTATCATTAGTATGTCAACTTTTCTGTAGATACATATTTGTTTGGCACTGGATGAGTTTTTCCTTGGTTCTAAATATAATATAATATCCACATTTTGAAAGAATGTATATGGAAATGCTGAAGTGAATAATCTATAACAAAAAGCACAATCTTTAAACTCTTAATTAAGTAATTTCAGTACCATTGCGTATTACCAAATTCTTTTATAGTAAACGATTTCTGTCAAACTGGGTAATTGTTTCCTTTAGGAGACAACTGCTAAAACACGTCCTATATTATCGGGAAAGGTATCAAAAGACGCGTTTTGACCTCGGTAAGAATAATCCGGAAGCGAATTTTCGAGTTTTTGTTTCAGTGAAGAGATATTTGCAATCAAAGTTGAAAATTTTCTGTCATTTTCATGTGGTTGTTGTAATCACAGATTAGGGTGGACCGAAAAGTGCAAAAAGTGTGTTCTGCGCAGAAATACTGTGGACCGCGTAGACGGTGTTGGACCGGCTAAGGGTTATTTTTTTTTAAGCGAGGCCGAAGGCCGCCTACGCAGAAAGGTGTTCTGCACATAAATACCTTGGATCAAGCCCCCTATTTGGGATCGGACCTGGGTCATTTTTGGGTTTTTTGCGAATAACTTTTCACTGAAACAAAAAATTTAAAATCCGCTTCCGGATTGTTGATACCGAAGTCAAAACGCGTTGTTTGACACCTCTCCCGATATTTTTGGACGTGTTTTAGCAGTTGTCTCCTACAGGAAACAATTACCAAAAAAAAATACTCGGTCTGTGAGGGTTAAGCCCTGAGCATGCAGATTTGTGAAGCCATCTCTTACACTTGAGGCATTGAACACAATGCTACGCTCCCTGCCGGTTAGGGGTTTAGAATATGCCCGAGGTAGGCATACCGGTCGTAAGAGGCGACTAATATCACAAAGGTAATGACGTGCAACTTGATGTTTGATCTACAGATATGATGCCTCTCACCTTTCATTGCCCATCTCTCCTTCCTTATGGAAGGAGGGGTGACATGACCTAGAAGGTTAGACTAGTCACTGGCCGGCAGTACTTGGCGAAAAGACAAAGAAACATTGCTTGCTACATATAAGGCTATTGGCCGGCCGGTTATTGACTATGCTGCGCCTATATGGTCGCCCAACCTTTCTGACACCAATTGGAGGAAATTGCAAGTCTGCCAAAACACCGCCATCAGAACCGCTACGGGATGCCTGCTTAAGTCATCTGAGTCTCACCTCCATCAAGAGGCGAAATTGCTCAATGTTCAAGAGCTCGCGGAACTCCTGAGTAGACAGTTCCTTCTGAACTGTCACAAACCTAGTCATACAAACCGACATCTTTTGGATGTAGCACCGCCCCCCAGAGACATAAGGAGACATCTCCGTAAGCATTACGATGAGATCCGGCATCATTTCTCTTTGCCATTTGATCTGCGGAACCATAGACGGGCTCTAAATGACCTCCACACTGAGTCGGTAGACAGATCCCTCAGATCTCGGCCTGTGAATCCCGTTACTAAAACTCAACCACCTGAATTGGCTGAGGAGGAGCGTGTACTTCCGAGGGAGACTAGAGTCATACTAGCACAACTTCGCTCTGGATATTGTAATAGGTTAAACTCTTACTTATGCAGACTGAACCCCAACATACCAAATACATGCCCTGCATGGTATGACCCCTCATGATACCATACATCTCTTTTCCTGTTCAGTTGAACCCACTCTTCTAACACCCACATCACTCTGGTCCAACCCTGTGGAAACTGCGCATTTCCTCGGACTTCCGTTAAAAGAGTCTGATGACAATTTAGAGTGATCGAGCCCATTGGGCAGGGCGAAGCACTGTTAACAACAACAACAACTAGTCATACCAAATCGCTGCCACGACAGTCGGGCAGTACCGTAAGGGAGTACCGGCTTCATATCCGGCCAAGGACTGCCAGTTCGAAAGCACTCCCCAAAACCTTTGGGAGTGTTTTTGTCGTTACAACAACACAATGCGACTGTTTAACATAAATTTTCTTCCGGCAGACGCAGGAGATCCAATCTCTCGGTCCGGGGTTGGATTCGATACCAGCCCGTAACAAGAGAAAATGGAACAACTCCACTGCAAGGGTTTGATCCGAGGATGACAATTTGCTTTATTCCCGCTGGAAGAATCACGGAAATTCGACCGAGTTTCCCTGCCGAAGCAGTGGCTCTGGCAAGAGAATGTGACCAAGTGAACCTCCTTAATTCCACAGACCCTAAAAGTAAAGATCTCAACGGGGAAATCCGATGGACGGTCACTGACTACAAGTTGACCAAGTGGAAGCAACACATAGAGGCGGAGTCGGCAATTATGGTGAACAGTCAAGGCCCTATCAAATCCGATCAAATACAATGACAAGGTCGCCAATACATTTGGTGACAGCGTCAAATCAGACCCCAGACGTTGCGTAAGCTCCTTTTGCCTACAGTTTATAATGCATCCACCTGCTGACAGAGCCAAAAGACGAGCCATCCGTCGGGCGTAGAAACACAAACACAACACAGCGCCAATTGTCGTCTCCGTCGCCGAGATCAAGGAAGCCATAATTAACCTTCACTCTGTTCTTGGGGAATAGAGTTCCCCATGCTTATATAAAATGCGATTTTAGTAATATGATATATTGTTCTGTATAATATGATTTTATTCATGTCACATCCGTAGCTACTTATTATAAGACTACAGAAATAAGTTGTTCAGTAATTAAGATATTGGTTTATTTTGCTTGTTGACTACAACTGCCTTTATTTTACAAAATGTTGCTCTATTTATACAAAAGAAATACATAGGAATTATCATTAACATACAGCGTGAGAACGCTGTAAGATATACGTGTCATACATATGTAGGTATATATGTACATAAACATATATTCTGGTCGCACGCTTTTATTGCAACGTAAGCGTGCGTTGATGTCACAAGTTTATCCAAAAATGCAGACGAAATTGGAGATGTATCATATTCGTTGCAATGCATTCCAACAAACTGTGGGAATGAAGACGTTGGCGTCAACATCCTCCCCCCGATGAGCGCAGCTCGATTAAATGTTAATGGTAAAATCCAAAACTTCATTTAGATGACGATGACGAGGGGCTGGTGTCGGTTTTTCGTGTTCGGAGTGATCTGTATTACTGGGCAAAGCTTGCTGGTGCTTCGTTTTACATCTCCATTTGACGAGCATAAACACCAGTAGGCATACAACTAAAAGCAGCGCTGTGTAACCAACTGTGATATGATGAGTATTTTGAGCATCAAGTTTGTTTGGTAGCTCTAATAGATTATGATTGACCAATTCGGCTTGTAATGACGTCAGGTTTTGTGTTTGTGGTATATATTTTACGTCGTCCATCTTCCGAAGTAGGGGCTCTAGTTGCTCTGCAGAAGCCACCTTAGAGATTTCACCAAGCCTTGTGTAGGAAGAAGCCAGACTACTGGATATTAGCTGATGCGAGTGAACTGATACAAAGCGATGTTTAAGGATGCAGTCTGGTTGAAGTGATAGCAGTCCTGATCCCTTTAAATTGATCTCGGTGATATCTCTTCCACATACCACAGTGGCACGAGATGAAACTGATGTGGCATATATAAACTGGTTGTCATGCCGTAGTGGTATCCACGCAAAGTCGTTTGCTATTTTTCTTAGTAGACATTTTGATTGCGTATCATCACGGAAAAGATTTTCTTCACATGCGCATTTGGCCGATCCACGGCTATAAAGGATTTGAACTTTTGGACATATGTAACTGCCCTGCTTGATGTCCACACATGATTGAAATTCGGACACCGTCATTGGAAAGTATTTGTCGAGAGCCGTATTGATTGCAAAAACTGAGGCACATGGCACGATCTCAATCATTGTACCATTGGTCAAGTTGGGGATCGGTACGATGTTGAATAGGTCGTATCTATCACGTTCCACAAGCGGCAAAGTGATACTAAACACCAAATGCTTTTACGTGACTCCTCCTTTGACCTTCATGAGCTGGTATAGTTTTAACAACTCGTCTTGTTGTACCGGCAGTTCCAGTGATGCTGATAAGTGAGTTTTAATGTTACTCACTTCATGTTTTAATTGGTTGGGCGTAAGGAGCAGAGGACTTATTTTCCCATGATGAGAATCCATGAGAACGTCCAAAATAGAAGACTGGATTCTCTGCAAATTCCCTGCGATAAGCGTTAGCGGCATTGCCAGCGACGAAAACATTTGAAACAATTTGTCTTCGAGTCTCTCATCCGTGTCACTGCGCATTCCATTTAGTATGAGGCTAATCTGCTGATCTATTACGCTGAATTTTTTGGCAACTGCATTTTGGTCTTGCTTCAAAATGTTGATTGTAGAGTCCACAATAGACGTTTGGTTTTTGATCAGGTTAAGTAGATGAGATTCATTTTCTTGTACTTTTGTGACTGTGCTCGACATTTGTTCGGCATATTGTGAGTCTAAGATGCCGAATGATGAGTACGCCACATTTCCAATTATGTCCACTGCACCTCTTTTCTGCCTGTTGGATTTCACTATTGAGGCATCCAGTTGTAGAGCATCTACATTCTGTTCAAAGTGCTTTACCAAAGCGTTGCATATGCCTTTTTGCTTCATCTCTTGACACAAATGTCGCAACGCCATTGTACCATTTGACAGTGCTGCCAGTTCTGCTGTGAATCATTTCAGGTCGTAGTAAATTATAAGGTTCCACTCCGATGAGGATATAGCGGTTGATCCAATTCCCTCAAAGTGAATGCCAAGCTTTGACCCAAATCTCCTGTTTTCAATTTGAACTCCCAAAGCTATGGGGAGGATCAGTAGTGATATTAGTAGCGTAGCAAATCCTTTGTGCAAGGAATGGATTTCTTTCTTTGGTGGAATTTTTTCGACCGGTATGCTGGTTGTCTTTTCTTCTGACTCACTATTTGTCTCGATAGGTAGGGGAGCTAGACGATGAATTGGCCTCCTACAAGTACCAGTTGCGGTTTTCACATCTGCCACCCGCACCACATCGTCTTTTCCTTTGTATACATTGACGACTCGCCCTAGCGGCCAGTGAAGTACTGGTGAGCTGTCTTCTTTTACTATCACCATGTCACCTATTTTGACATTTTGCTGCTCGATCTTCCATTTGTGCCTTGACTGAAGCTCAGTCAAATATTCGCTTGACCATCGCTTCCAAAAGGCATGCTTGAGGTGGGAGACTAATTTCCATCTGGTTAGTAGGCTCATTTTTTGTGTTTCAGAATTTGTGTCTAATTGCGCATTAATGGGTTCTCCTATGAGAAAATGGCCTGGAGTTAGAGCTGCAAGATCGTTGGGGTCCTCGGACATTGGGCTGATGGGCCTGGAATTAAGGATGCCTTCCACCTCTATGACAACCGTGTCCAATTCTTCATAAGTCAGTGATGCTGTCGAGGTGCTTCTGACTAGGAGATGCTTTGCTGATTTTACGGCTGCTTCCCATAGTCCACCAAAATGTGGACTTCTAGGTGGAATGAAATGAAATGTGATTCCCTTTGTGGCACATTGATTTATGATGGATTCACGTGCAGAGTCGGCATGCACCGCATCGTTGAGTTCAGCCAGCTGGTTTCTTGCCCCTACGAAATTTGTTGCGTTGTCACAATATAAATTTAGGCAATGTCCTCTTCGGCTTATGAACCGCTTTAATGCGCCTATGAATGCAGCAGTCGTTAAATCACTTTCTAGTTCAAGATGTACTGCCTTTGTTTCCAAACAGCAAAACACGGCTATATATGCCTTTTGTGGTCGTTTTCCTCTAATCTTGAAGTGAACCGAAAATGGTCCACAGAAGTCTACGCCAGAGTTGATGAATGGTCGTGCTGGAGTTACCCTTGTTGATGGAAGATTACCCATGATTTGGCCCATCAGCCTTGGTTTAGCTCGGTTACATCTAACGCAGTTTGCCACAATTGACCGAGTCAATAGTCTTCCCTTTATTGGCCAAAATCGTTGCCTTGTAAAAGATAATAGTGCTTGGGGTCCACAATGCCGGTTTTCTTTGTGGATCATTTGAATAAGCAACTTGGTTATTGGATTTTTATAAGGAAGTAGCATTGGATGTTTGGCATCGAACGTTAGTACTGATTCTTGTAGGCGACCTCCCACGCGTAAGATGCCATCGTTGTCCAGAAACGGAGAAAGGCTGCGATATGGGCTGTTCTTGCCAACCACGTTGAATTCTTTGAGCTGCTTCAGCTCGTCCTGGAAGTCTAACTGCTGCGTTGTTCGAACTATGACCATAAGCGAGGCTTTTAGTTCAAGTACTGTCAATGAAATGCCCGATTGCTGTGATCGTTTTCGGGTCCGATTGATGAATCTTAACATGTATCCTACAACTCTTTGTAATATGTTGAAAGAGCCATTATGTCGGATGTTATGAAGCATGCTTTCCTGAACAATGGTACTTGTTACAGGTACTGATGTCAGCTTCTTGCGTTCCATGTTAGTAGTTTCGTCTATTGTTGATATTGCCTTGGAATATTTTGATGACCAGGTGTCTTCTTCGCCAAGCAATACTTTTGGCCCATAAAACCATAGGCTGCAATTTTCAAGCTTCCCCGGCGGTAATCCCCTTGATATAATGTCGGCCGGGTTGTCTTTGGAGCCTATGTGCCGCCACTGTTCAGAAATAGTGTGCTCCTGAATTGTAGCTATTCGGTTCGCTACGAATGTTTGGTACGATGATGAAGGTGAGTTAACCCATGCCAGGACTATTTGTGAATCAGTCCAATAGTACGTAGGAACATCTAGCTTTAAGTCCGTCTTTATCCTTTTGCTTAGTTGAGCTCCCAACACTGATGCACAGAGCTCCAGCCGTGGAAGAGTTTGCCGATTTAAAGGTGCTACTCGTGATTTGGCACACAACAGCCTTACGATTACTTGTCCGTTGTTCAGCTCTGATCTTATGTATATCGCAGCCCCATATGCCTTTTCGGATGCATCTGCAAATACATGAATTTGAACTTTCGTTGGAATGTATCCTTCGAATACGTGCCTTGAAACTTGCATGTTGTTTAACTTTTCTAAGTCGCTCCGGAATGATGCCCATTTTGCACTCAAGTCGGCTGGTAATGCTTCGTCCCATTCTAATTTAAGTTGCCAGAGATCTTGAATAAAGATTTTGGCAGTGACTACTATTGGTGCCAGTATTCCCAAAGGATCGAAGAGTCGGGCTATATCTGCACTGACTGACCGTTTAGTGATTACACTGCAACTTCCCAGGTGCACCTTGACGCAAAATCGATCGATCTTGGGCATCCATGTTAAGCCCAGGGTTTTAATGGTTTGGTTAACATCATTGTCGAAGTCGACATCGACTTCCTGGTCCTCCATGCCAACATTTTGCAGTAATTGTGCATTATTGGAATACCACTTTTGTAGGTTGAGACCATGTTGCTTTAAAATGTGTATTAACTGCTGTTGAATCTCAATAGTTGTGGTTAAGCTGTCTGACCCACCAATTCCGTCATCTACGTAAAAATTGTCATGTAGAAACTGGGCACCGAGAGGATATTGTAACATATTTTCCTGTGCAATTTTTTGTAGGCATTTCGTCGCCAAATATGGAGCTGATCTAGTCCCATATGTGATTGTATTTAATTGAGAATGCGTTATTGGCATACTTGGATTATTTCTCCAGATGATGAGTTGGAATTTTCTATCTTCCGGATGAATGAGCATCTGGCGATACATTTTTTCCACATCTGTGCTGAACACAAATTTAGGTAGACGAAAACGAAGCAAAATAGTGAAAAGTTCGCTCTGGACGGTAGGGCCGGTATACATGAGGTCGTTCAGGGACATTCCGGAAGTTGATTTTGCTGATGCGTCGAATACTACACGCAATTTCGTGGTACGACTTTCAGGCCTCATGATGCAATGATGAGGAATGAAGTACCTAGGCTTCCCGATGGAGTCAATTTTCACCTGCGTCATGTGTCCCAACCTCTCATATTCTTCCATAAATTTGATATATTGATTTTTTGTCTCAGGAGATTTTGATAATCGGCGTTCCAAGGCAAGGAATCGATTATATGCGATTACATACGATTCTCCTAAGGCCTCTATGTTGTCGTGAAATGGCAATTTGACCATAAACCTTCCACTTTCAGTGATTGTTGTATTTTGAGCGAAATGAGTTTCGCACTGTTTTTCAGCAGTGGATAATTGTTTTCCTCGTGATGCAACTTTCTCAAGTTCCCAAAGCCTAGAAAATGCAGCTTCTAAATTGATGTCATCTTCGGTGCATACTCCACATGTTGCGTTTGTGATGTAGTTGCCACCAACTTTTCCTGAAACGATCCATCCTAAAACCGTATTTTGCAGAATGGGTAAGTCTTCGGATAATTTAATTTGTCCCACTGCCATCAACTGGTTATAAAATTCTGCTCCCAACAATATGTCAATTTTGTCGGGACGATTAAATACTGGATCAGCTAGTCGATCACTCAACTAAAAGAAATGCCCAGCTCTACAGAACACCTGACATGTAAGAATTCGCTTAAAACATATATATGTGGCCACTCCTAGTGCCAAACATGCGCAGTGGCAACACCGTGAATATACAAATGTCAACATATCATATTTCGCTTTGACGTCCAATTCTTCCGGCTGAGCCACGATAATTTTCCTTCTTCATCAAACCTCGATAATCAACAGATGTAAATTTAATAACTTGTTTGTATTCATTTATTGTAAGCATTTTTATACATATTTATCAATAAATATAAATAAATCTGTTAGCTTACGAAAAATATCTCAATTGGTGACCCCGGACTAAGGATCATGAACAACGACGGAGATAGGAATCAACACAACGCAGCCAACGATGGCGGGCACGTGGAAGCATCCTTTGCAATTCCAAAAATCAATCCACCAAATATGGCGGATACACACATCGAGTCCTATTTCATGTCATTAGAGTTCTGGTTTGCAGCATCTGGTATTCTATCAGACGCCAAAAAGTACAACATAGTAATGGCGCAAGTACCACCTACTAAATTGACTGAGCTGCAAAGCATTATCAGTGAACTGCCAGCACAAAACAAGTACGATTATATAAAAGAAAAACTTAAAGGCATTTTGCAGAGAGTCAGCAGCGCCGCTTGCAAAAAGTCATCTCCGAAATGCCACTTGGTGACTTAAAGCCAAGCCAATTATTCAGCGAAATGAAACGCGTTGCTGGAGAATCCATAACCGAAAATATTTTAATAGATCTCTGGACAGCTCAACTCCCTGCTCAGGCACGAGCCGCAATTATAGCGTCAGAACATAAAATATCGAAAAAGCCCAAAATCGCGGATGATATCGTAGAATCGCTAAACCTCGGCGAATCTTTTAATTCAGACTCACATATCCGATCGTTAACTAATGAGAAAAACAATAACGAAACCGTGTCGGCGCTAGAAACCCTACAGAAAGAGATCGCTCAGTTATCTCAACGGCTGAATAATTACACCACCGATCGTGGGTCGTCACGGAACCGCGGAGGAAATCGTTCACGAGAACGTTCAAATACAAATAGAGAAATGTGCTGGTATCATCTGACATATGGCAATGACGCTCGAAATTGCCGTAAACCTTGCTGTTTTCCACAATCACAAAAGAAGCAATGACATATGCAACACGTTGAAGCTGCTACTAAAACCAGCAAATGTTATAAGACAGCTTCAATCAACCATCTCAAAATCACCGACTCTCGTAATAATACCAAGTTTTTAATAGACACCGGAGCTGACGTCTCGGTGATTCCAAAATCGTTTAGAACAACGACCCTCAACCAAACCAACATGCAACTTTACGCCGCAAACGGTACAAACATAAAGGTATACGGCGAAACAGTGCTTACGCTAGATTTAGGCCTGCACCGAAAATTTTCGTGGAAGTTCATCATAGCTGACGTGAACAGCTGCATCTTGGGCGCCGACTTTATAAAACATTATGGTCTTTTAATCGACGTCAAACGCAAACGACTCATAGATAACTCAACGCATATTTATACAAACTGCGAATACTCAAGCACACCAGGTAAATTAATTAAAACATTCGACAGCTCCTTGCCAATACCTCCTATTTTAAAAGAGTACGTAGACATCACTATACCGCAACAGCCAGGAAGCCAAACCAAAACATCTGTCATGCATCGTATCGAAACAAGCGGGCAACCAGTTTTTTCACGTCCTAGAAGGTTATCGCCTGAGAAACTGCAAGCAGCAAAAAACGAAATAAACGAACTTTTACGCCTTGGTATATGTCGACAATCATCAAGCTGTTGGGCCAGTCCAATCCACATGGTTCCCAAACCAAATGGGAAGTGGAGACTTTGTGGAGACTACCGCGCTCTAAACGCGATCACTGTCCCGGACAGATATCCGCTTCCTTTTCTGCAGGACTTTACCTCAATTCTTTATGGTAAAGCAGTATTCTCAAAAATCGACTTACAACGAGCCTTCCATCAGGTTGCTGTACACCCAGACGACATTCAAAAGACGGCAGTAACCACACCTTTCGGGCTTTATGAATTTCCATTCATGACCTTTGGCTTACGAAACGCTGCTCAAACGTTCCAGCGCTTAAACCATCAGGTTGTCCGTGGCCTCGATTTCGTATTTGCCTATGTCGACGATATCTGCGTTGCGTCTCGAAATTTAGATGAGCACAATCAACACTTACGGATATTGTTCGATAGGCTCCGTGCAAATAACCTCAAAATTAACGTTGCAAAATGCGAGTTTGCGAAAAGAAGACTGAATTTTCTCGGCCATCAGATTTCCCCAGAAGGAATCCATCCAATTAGAGAACGGGTGGAAGCAATCGAAAATTTCAAATTACCAAATACGGTAAAAGAATTAAAAAGATTCCTGGCAATGATAAATTTCTATAGACGTTTTATCCCTAAAGCAATCGATACACAAATTCATTTATTCGCGCTGACACCGGGAAATAAAAAGAATGATAATTCAAAAATCGAGTGGAGTCCTAAAGCCATAAAAGCCTTCTCGGAACGTAAACGTCAGTTAGTAAATGCATCAAGTTTGGCACATCCGCAGAAGGACGCTGAACTGTCGCTCTGGGTGGACGCGTCTGACTTCGCTGCTGGTGCAGTGCTACATCAAATTGTCAATGGGGCAATTCAACCTCTTGGATATTTTTCGCGAAAATTTGATAGCGCTCAGGCACGATACAGCACGTATGATCGCGAATTAACCGCAATTTACATGGCTGTGCAACATTTTAAATATATCTTAGAGGGTAGAGAGTGTCATATATACACTGACCATAAACCGCTAACCTTCGCTTTTCGCCAAAAACTAGAAAAAGCTTCAAGTCGTCAAGCTCGTCAACTAGATGCAATCGGGCAAATAACCACTGACATAAGGCACGTCGATGGTCAGTCTAATGTTACGGCTGATCTATTATCACGTATCGAATCAATTTGTTCGTCCCCGACTATCGATTTTAGTGCTCTAGCCGATGACCAAAAAAATGATGATGAACTCCATGAAGTCCTTAAAAGCAGCGATGCTGGTAACATATCATTAGCTCTGAAATTATTTCCGATACCAGGAACTGACAAACAACTATATTGCGACACCTCCAAACACATCATTCGGCCTTTCGTAACTAAGGCATTTCGAAATAAAGTAATGTCGTCTGTACACACCCTTGCTCATCCTGGTACACACTCGACTGCAAAACAAGTTGCAGAGCGTTTCGTATGGCCATTCATGCAAAGAGATTGCATACAATTCACCAGAGCATGCGTCGATTGCCAGCGAGCCAAAGTAAATCGGCACACGCGCGCACCATTGCAGTGATACACGTTGCCTGATAAACGATTTACGCACATAAATATTGACATAGTGGGACCCTTTCCACCATGTAAAGGGCAGAGATACTGCCTTACCATAATTGATCGTTTTACGCGGTGGCCCGAAGTCATTCCCATTCCAGATATGACAGCGCCAACGATAGTCGATGCCCTCGTTTTCCATTGGATTTCTCGCTTCGGTGTGCCTACGTATATCACCTCAGACAGAGGTCGTCAATTTTTAAGCACTATCTTCAATGAGTTAACTGGGGTGTTAGGCATCGATCACCTTAAAACAACCTCGTATCATCCACAATCCAATGGAATTATAGAGCGTTGGCATCGTACACTGAAGTCAGCCATTCTGTGCAAAGACACCAATCACTGGGTCGATCATTTACCAATCATTCTACTTGGACTTCGAACTGTTCATAAAACGGATATTCAAGCAACAGTATCAGAACTTGTTTACGGAACTACTCTTCGATTACCTGCAGAATTTTTCATCGAGAATAGTGACATACGCACCGAAACGGAAGTAGTGAACCAAATACGAGAAGCTATGAGAAATGTACGGCCTCACCCCACAACTTGGCCCTCTAACCAGAGCGTATTTATTCCACAGGAACTCTCCACATGCACACACGTTTTTATTCGGAATGACTCAATAAAGCCAACGCTGAGCAAACCATATGACGGACCCTATCCTATTTTGAATAGAAACTTAAAATTTTATGAAATCCTAGTGGAAGGAAACAGAAGAAACGTGTCAGTTCATTTATTGTAAGCATTTTTATACATATTTATCAATAAATATAAATAAATCTGTTAGCTTACGAAAAATATCTAAATATATACTTCTATATTGCTTGAAAATACTGCAAATATATAGGAAACCAACGTCCCAAAATGACAAATTTGGTTTGGAAAAATCCATGAGCATATTTCATTGAAAAACATTTTTGGATAAGATACAAAATTGTAATTTTGTAGTACATATTCGTGTATAAACCTCAAATAACGCAAACCTAGCATCAGATTCTTGTTGACTGGGCCGTGACCAGATCTGAGGGTGGGGAACAGAAGCCAAAATATATTTAAATTGTGGATGGGGAAGGCTGACAAATATTCCCGACCATAGGCTGATACTTGAGAATAATTATTTTAAACTAACCTTGGGAGCCATTTTCCCATGTTTCTTGGTACTGAGCTTTCAATATGTATTGAAATATAGTGGCATAAAGTAAGAATGGACTGAAGTATTATGGCGATTGTAGTTCATCTACTCCGTTATTACTTCTTATTGCCACTGATTTTTGTAGTAGTGGGTGTAATACAAATTTCTATTGCCATTTCGGCTCGTGGTATGGTGCTAGTGTGTTGGCCTATGATTTTAAAGATTCTAAGTGAAATAGAGGGACTAGTAGCATCAACGGTTTAGTCATAACCGGAGCGCACTCTGCAACTCTCCTAGTGTATTTCTGCCATGCAGCCACCGTTTGGATTAAAAACATGTACCCTGTACATGTAGGTCCCTAAAATTTTTAGAAAAGAATTAGAAACACCAAATACAACCAAACCTCAAATTGCAGAAAAAAAAGCGCATCGTATTATTTTCTTCAATATAGTAAGGGCGACATAAAGCTAGTGCTAAATTTCGATAAAATAATATTGTGCTCTTTTATAAAATTTTTGAATCCATGTATATAAGCTGGAACCGCTCCTGTAAAGATTTGACTCTTGAGTATATTTCATAGCTAACAAAAATACAAGTGCATATACAATATAATCCCAAAAATTTAGTTTCGCTGTCTCCCTTTGATTTCGATTTCAATACACATGGCCGGCATAGCGTGCTAGCAATTTAGAAAGAAGTATTACATATACGGCTGCAATAAATCGACCAAAAAACAACTAGTCGTATTTTCATCAACAGTATCATTTAACGGTTATAGTATTTTTACTTTATTTTTAAATCCTTTTATTGTACTATTTGTAACTAAATTTGTTTTATGCAGTGTTGAAATAAACTCGGATAAAATCCAATACTGATTGCTTTCAAATATTTTGGACGATTTAACCCGATAATGATGAATCTATTAGGACGTCCTGATATTGAGGCTGGGGAAGTCTTTGTTAATTTTAATCAAAATGTCACGTAAGTTTACAATCACATTAGCTTAACAATCAAACGTCTATAAAAATTTAATATACAAGTTTTGATTTCATTTATTTTATTGATTTATGTTTTATATAGATCTTTGGCCGTAGCTACTAAAACCGGTTATAGTTTATATAGCCTAAGCTCAGTTGATTTAACATTGGATAAGCTTTACAGTTGTCAAACCGATGAAATATTCCTTATCGAGCGCCTTTTTGAAAGCTCACTTGTTGCTATAGTCTCTATTTCTTCTCCGCGAAAATTGAAGGTAAATATTAATTACAAATTGTATTCATTCGCTAACAACTTTTTTTTTATGTAAGGTGTGTCATTTTAAGAGACAAAGCGAAATTTGTAACTATTCATATTCTAATACGATATTAGCCGTTAAATTAAATCGTGAACGACTTATTGTTTGCTTGGAAGAGAGTCTCTATATTCACAATATTCAAGATATGAAAGTAGTACATACAATTCGTGATACTCCATGCAATGCAAATGGTCTCTGTGCGCTTTCTTCATCATCAGAGCACTGCTATTTAGCATATCCGGGAAGCGTTACATCTGGTGAAGTACAGATTTTCGATGCTATAAATTTGCATGCAAAAACAATGATTCCTGCACATGATTCACCATTAGCGGCGTTGGCATTCAGTCCATCTGGAACAGAGATTGCCACGGCCAGTGAACGTGGTACTGTAATAAGAGTATTTTCTTCGCTGGATGGTTCTAAATTATTTGAATTACGTCGAGGTCTCAAACGTTGTGTAGCTATCGCTTCGTTGTCTTTTAGCACGTGTGCGGAATATTTAGTCTCAAGTTCAAATACGGAAACGGTACATATATTCCGTCTTGATAGATCGACAGCCGAACAATCTGAAACCAAACAATCTTCTGATGACTGGATGGGGTGCGTTAGAATTTATTGACCTTCACTTACTAGATGTAGTGTATAAGTACATATACAAATATATATACATATATGTACACATATGGTGCAGTGAAATAACGGCCGCGGACGTTATTTCTTTTTGTCGACGGGCGTTATTTCCTTTTTTTTTTTTTAGGAAAAACGCCCGCGGGCCTTATTTCCTTCTTAAAAAGGAAATACCGCCCGCGGGCGTTATTTCTTTCTTGCAACACGCGTTATTTCTCATTTTATCTTGGCAAATCAAAATGTCGACAAAGCAAAAAACAGACAATTCAAAACGTTGCAATACAGACGAATATGGATGTACATATGTGGCCTGGGTCGATCCCTCTGCTTGGGAGACATTTGACCGCTTTTCAAAAAAACAACTTTCGGGCGATCTATCACTGACTGCAATATCCAAAGTTTTTTTTACGAAATCACCTCTTTAGGCGGCCTTGGGCCGCCCTTATAAAAAATAACCCTTAGCCGATCCAACTCCGGCTTCGCGGTCCAAAGTTTTTCCGCATAAAATCGCCCATGGCGATAACTTGTGCCGGCTTTATATAATTATTTTGTTTAAATAAAGCCCGGGGCGTTATATCCTTTTCAAAATGGACCGCGGGTGTTCTTTCCTTTTCTCGACGGACGTTAATTCCTATTTTAAAGGAAATGAGGCAAGCGGGCGTTATTTCCTTTTTGGAAAGAAATACTGCCCGCGGTAGATATTTCCTTTCCGAAAGGAAATAAAACCCGCGGGCCTTATTTCCTTTTGTCGGCGGGCATTATTTCCCCTTTGGAAAGGAAATAACGCCCGCGGGCGTTGTTTTCCCGGGCGATATTTCACTGCCCCGTATACATATATTTATATATACATATATTATATATACATTAGAGCGTATCACCAAAAAAAAGTCGGCAGTACCTCCCCTCATATGAAGTATTTTTAAAAAATATTTTAAAAAAAAAATTTTTTTTCTGGCAACCCTAGATGTCGTCCAACTACATTTTTCTTTATATCTTTGGCATTTGTTGTCGGATTTTAAAGTGTGACACATCAATTTTTGTTTTCTCAAAGAGGAGGGTTTTCTCAAGAAAGTTAATTGAGCTCATTTCTACCATCCTAATGTAACAACCTAACCTAGCAACTGAGATATGGTGGGTAGGTACCACAACGGAGCGCCTGAGATCAATGAGCTTTTTTTAGGAAAAATCCACTCCTTGAGACAAAAAAATTGGTGTATCACACTTTAATATCCGATATTAAATGCCGAAGATATGAAGAAAAATGCAATTGGGCGACATCTAGGGTTGCCAGAAAAAAAAAATATTTTTTTTTAAATGTTTTTCAAAAACACTTCATATGAGGGGAGGTACGGCCGACTTTTTTTTTGCCTGTGAGGCGAGACACTCTTATATACATACATATATAAGTACGTCTTTTAACTAAATATTTCAATTCATGAATTAATTCTTATTTTTTTGTTTATAAATATATTCCTCAAGCATATACATATATTCATCTGATCCAATGTTTATTTTTCTTTCTTCATATTCGCACATATTTGCAACATCCATCCACACCCGTTTTCAACATACCAATCAACAACTTCAATATCAACCATAATACTTTACACCGTAATTCAATATCTTCGCCATTATTTTCTGCATTTTCATTATTACTTAAATGTTCTCGTTACCTTCTATCTTCTCCTCTCATGCTCTTAGTTTCACCCTTTTTAGTTACCTGAGCAAGACCGTGACAAGTTATCTGCCTACACAAGTAACCGATGTATTCAGCCAGGGACGTGCTTTTACGTCCGTGACATTGCCAGAGCCAGGTATTAGACGTATGTGTGCAATAACAACAATACAAAAGCAGTTAAGGTAAGTTATATTATTAACTATAGATTGCGTATTTTTTCGGCTAGGGGTCGCAATATATTAATATTGCGTACGAGAAAAGTGCAGATTCTAGTCAACATATTTCGAATCAATCGTTTATTTATTTGAATCTAATCTAGTTTAAGAAGAATACAAATCATTAGAAAAGTTCTTTCAAAACCGAAGGATCAAATAATGTAATCAAAGCGCCCAGCTAGAGCAATTCCCTGTACCTGTACAATGCGTTTTCAGTATGTCCCACGTCCACTCATATATTTTTTGTGCAAGCTAAATAACAGTAATTGAAATTTAAAAAAAAAAAATTCTGAGTTGCACCAAACTAGTCTGAAAAGGAAAAAACTGCTGGACTGCTAACATGTCCAGAATTCGTAAAACCGAAGTAAAACCTTTTATTTTAATTTTGCTGTTTCGAACTATTTTCTGTTTCAACACAATTTGCACCACAAGCACATTTATCGATTAATTTAAAATTGTAGAAAAAATATGGCTCAAGTTTTCTACTAAATTTAAATATGTATTTTTCTTATTACCAGGATTGTTTTTTATTTGCAGACTTTTGGTGGCTTCACAAGATGGCTACTTGTATGTGTATTCTATACCCTCCATCGAGGGAGGTGATTGTCAGCTGATCAAAAAGCACGATATACGACTTGACGAAACATATCCAATGGATATTAAAGGCATGGCTGAATAAATCCTTAATGTACACCTCTTTCCGTTTTCGCATTCATATCTTCAAACGAGATAACGTTACCTATATAACGATGACTTCGCGAGCAAACGTGCAAAGTCCATTTTTTGTAAGATTTCAATGTAGTAAGAGAGCACAACTTAGAATACATCATTTATAAAAAGAAGATTAGATGAATCTCGCATCTACTATGAAAAAAATTAGACAAGTAAGAGAGACGTAGCGTTCTCCAGCAAAGTGGAGTCTATTACTCAAATCGAGTTCTTAACTAATTCTTCTAATGAAGGTTGCTGGTGTAAATAATAATAAGCCTTAAAAATGTTGTTTTAAAATATTCTTATTGAGATTTAAACAAGACGTACTAAGGAAGAAAACTGAATTTTAGATTTATGTGTTTTTTTTTGTTTCCCCTAAAAAATGGACTTAACACGTATGGTATATTATTTAAATTGAAATAATCCCACTATCATCTTTTAAACTATTTAACTAATTAGTATAACATGTAGAGAATTTGATTGAACAAGTTTTTCCTTTGCAGTTGATTCACCACAACCACTGGGAAGTGCAGGAGTAGCTGTTGATGGTGCGACTGAAAATGATTTAACTAAGCTAAATTCATCTGGTGGAGCGAGTTATGCTTCAGCAGTTAAAGGTGAAGAAAAGGCAGTTTTGTCTTAAATGTAACACTCTTTGTCTGTCACTAAGGAACCATTACATATTTGCTATTACCACCATACATGAACTTCACAAACAATTTTAAATACATAAGTCTGTCAATGAACGTAGTTTTTAGTTAAAGTATAATATTTAGAGAATATATAATCAACAACGTCGATTTATCTGAGGGCGAAAGATACAGTTTTTTTAATTCTTAGACTTAAGGGACGGTGCACACAATTTCATACAAAATGTATGTACACATATACGCGTTTATATGAATATGTACGTATTTATGTATTAACTTATGGTTTAAGTCAATGATAGCCAAAAGTTACTCATTGTGAAGTTTACCTTCGTGTTTTCCACACCAGATGCAAATGTTGTAGTACTGGTGCGACTGGCATTGCTTTAAATTAAAAAATCCTCTCAATATTACTTACATATATGTATATATACATATATAATATTAAGCTGCAGTGGGGTGCAGAAATAAGGATGTACATTTACAAGGTTTTCGTTGCATTACTCCTAATGGTAATACTACAATTCATTTAAACTCTTACCCCCATATTCATAAAAAATAAAATTGGTTTATAACGCTTTTTAAAATAACATTTCCATACAAATTTTGAATTATAAAGGCGTTATAAACCTTTTTTATTTTTTATGAATATGGGGATCAGTCTTTTTATTACGTTTATGATACTTTTCCTTTTTTTCTTGCCGGAAAATTATGCGGGTTTAATTTGTAACTTCTTCTTCTTTAAATGGTCATCTAACCGCCTGGGCGATTTTGACCGTCCAACATAGCTCGCCAGTCGTTTCTTCGTTGCGCCAACTGGCGCCAATTGGAAACACCGCGGGATCGCAAATGGGTCTCCACTTGGTCCTTCCATCGGAGTGGTGGTCTCCCTCTTGCTCTGCTTCCACCGGCGGGTGCCGATAAGAATACCTTCTGGGCTGGAGCATCTTCGCTCATTCGCACTACGTGGCCTAGCCAGCGATGCCGCTGTGTTTTAATTCGCTGAACTATGTCGGCGTCTGCGTAAAGTTCATACAGCTCATCATTAAATCTTCTTCGGTACTCGCCGTCACCAACGTGTAGAGGTACACAAATCTTTCGAAGAACCTTTCTCTGAATACTCCCAGAGCCGCCTCATCAGATGTTGTTAGTGTCCACGCTTCTGCACCATATAGAAGGACGGGTGCGATGAGTGACTTGTAGAGTGTTATTTTCGTTCGTCGAGAGAGGACTTTACTTTTCAATTGCCTACTCAGTCCGAAGTAGCATTTGTTTGCAAGAGTGATTCTTCGTCGGATTTCTAGGCTAACATTATTCTTGGTATTAATGCTGGTTCCCAGGTAAACGAAGTCCTTTACTATTTCGAAATTATTGCTGCTAACAGTGGCTTGGTTGCCAAGGCGCGAATGCGCTGACTCTTTGCATGATGACAGAAGGTACTTCGTTTTGCCCTCGTTCACCACCAATCCCATTTTCTCCGCTTCTTTTTCTAATTTGGAGTAAGCAGAAGTTACAGCGCGGTTGTTAAGGCCAATGATATCAATATCGTCAGCATATGCCAAAAGTTGCACGCTTTTATAAAATATTGTTCCAGCGCGGTTAAGTTCTGCAGCTTGTATTATTTTCTCCAGCATTAAATTAAAGAAATCACACGATAGGGGGTCACCCTGTCTGAAACCTCGTTTAGTTTCGAACGGCTCGGAGAGGTACTTCCCGACTAGATCCGACAAATTTAATAATATAGGAGCGTTCACTCACTTTAGTGACTGCCAATGAATTTGAATGAGTTGATATTTTATAAGATCCCTTGCGTTAGAACATTGATGGAATTTTGCGATTATAAAAACTTAAAATGCCGATCTTCTCTTCCGATGTTTGGTGTGTTGCTTTTAATTTTTCCTATAAAGTTACATGTTTACTCCGAACGGCCAGATACACTGGGGGGGATACCGACTAATTTTTCAAACCTGCCGACCCGTACTGCTGGCATGAGTAGGTAGGTAGTAGGTAGGCACAAAGGGGCACAAAAAGATATTTTACCGTGTGAATGATGAACATCCCGAGTATCAAACTACGTTTTCAGTAAAATCGCGCCCGCTCGTTTTCGCGAAATATCTCACTTTAAACCTTCTAAAGCTTCACAAAGCGATACATTTGACTCTAAATACTTCAAACCTTCTAAAGCTTCACAAAGCGATACATTTGACCCTAAATACTTAATTTTCTATTACTCACATGCATACTCGTATATCGACCAAAACGGTCCTAAATAATAATAAATAAAATCATTTTATATTAGACACTAGTTACACTACCCTGTATTTTTATTTCAAATAAAATGAAACAAAAGGATTTTTATGCTGAACTCGAATCCGTGGTCAAGAATTTTCCATCATGTCTAGTACCTGAGAGAAAAAGGTCTGAAACCCCAAAATTGGTATAACTTGGATGCATATCCATAATTGTATATTTTTGCTTATTTATAAAGTACGGGGGAAATATTATCTAGGAAAGGGTTAATTTATATAGTTTTTCAAAAATGGGCAAAAATAAGAATTTTCTGTTTTCGGCCATTTTTGAAGATTGTATGGAATAATTGTTTGTGCCTTGTCACAAACATTTCTTGTTTCCGATACAATTTTTCTTAAGGATTTTTCACTCTATAAATAAGCAGAGAATCGAATAATGGTTGTGCACCCCAAACTCAGGAAGGATGTTCAAACTACACAAATTTTGGAGTTTCAGACCCATCTTTTTCAAAGAACGAGACAAGATGGAAAATTTTTGACGATGGATATGTCTGTAGTGTGAAAAATTATCAAGGAAGCATTCGTTTTTATTGTATTTGTATATTGCAAGAATTTCGGATCACTTAAAACACTGAAAAAGGTGCTTGTTGTTATTAATAGCAATATTGTTTAAAGTTGAACAACAGCCGATATATGTACTAGACCGATTTTTAAAGTTCATATACCAATGTTCTCGGTAAAAGCTCTTCAAGATCGTTTCGCCGATAAATGTGAGTAAAAGAAATGGGCTATAAACAAGCTTTTGTTGAAAGTATTTATGGTCAAATAGATCCTTTTGGGAAGCTTCAGAGGCGTTAAAGTGAGATATATCGTGAAATCGAGCGGACGCGATTTTACTGAAAAGCTAGTTTGAAACTTTGGGTGCATTGTTTGTTTTGTAACGACCTCACCCACACTTTTTGCTAAACCGCCATACTACGGCAGCCGCCGAAACACATTACGAATACTTAACAAAGAAAGTACTAATCACTCATATCTGCACCTCACTGTACGCGTTCTCGTAATGCAGCAGCGAGTACAGTAGTAATGAAGAGGATTTTTTATCGATAAATTCAGTACTCAGATTAGTTTATACTTTTTGATCTATATCCATACCACCATCACAAGTATTGTACTAAATTTTACATTTGCCAAAATAAATATGAAGTTTGTATCTATCGACGATAAATTCAAAAATGGGAAATTATATAATAAGAAAGTAAGTTTAGATCTACTTAAATAAAAATAAACGAATTAAGATTTAATATGGGCACCAAGGTGATCACCCTATTGCTACATTTTTCTGGAATTTCGACACTAAAAAATTCGCCGGAGTAAGATTTTAATATTAAACCTAGAAACAAAAACAAGATACATAAAAAATAAATGTATGGATGTATTTCGCCTTGATTCCACCTTGTATCGATTCGCCTTGATGGGTACGCTAATGTTCTTGTGACGGTAAAATGCTCGACATAAAACACTTCTGGCATTGCGACAGCAAGTAGAGTTGCGCGACCCTCTTCCATCTCGACACTAGCAAGATGCGGGAAGGCTTCTGCGAGAACATTCCCTTATATTTGAATCCTTCATGTTGTCCCTGTAGACTGCAAGAATGCATGAAACTACCAGGAAGTCTTTTTACCGCAAACGAAAAGAACATCCATCATAGACCTTTGCAAACCAGATCTGCCTACTTTAGATTTCAACTCAATGGCGGAAACACTACTAGATTGGGATAGTTTTTCTTTGCTCTTTGAGCTTTCAAGTGTACTTCAAATAAACTTATTTTCCCAGATTATATATCCGGTTGTCGTAAAAGTATTTCGCTCTGCTTAGTGGGCACGTTCACTCATGGGTGCGGATCAAACAGGGTTATACTGAAATAACAGCCCGAGAGGTCAGGTAAACCCCGAGTCATTCCGGTACGCGAACTGCCTATTGCGTAAATGATGACATAGAAGAACTTTAAAACTCCAGTTATAAGACCTATTGCAGAACTTGTTGATTCTTACCAGTGTTTGTTATTCGATCTCCTTGCGCTAGAAGAGGAACGGCGAGTCTGCATGTTTGGTCGCATCACTCAAAAACCTCTGAATGGAATGAATGGAACTTTCACTGTTGCTTTCGTGAAGTCTAACTTAAAATTTATTATTTCGATAACTCGACTAGTTTCGGAGATACCGGCCAATATGTGGATCAAGGTGACCCAAAAATATATAAAATACTAGAAGAGCCGGCCATGCTTCGCTGCGTCCCAGAACTTATAAAATACTGAGTGTGATATTGATCACCGTATCTATGAAACCTATTGAGACATGACATATATTCACATCGCTTATTGCAACACCCATTAGTTTGATACCCATCTCGTACTAACACATTGTGGGTCACCCTGGTCCACATATCGGCCGACACTGGTCGGCTTATCGAAATAAGGGTATCTTAAATTTTAATTTAAACCTCTAGTAATGCAATGGTGAAAGTTCCATTCAATTCAATTTAAACTGAACACAGACAGGCAAAAATTCTAAAAACTGTTGATTTGGATTCTATTGGCTTAATATGGATTCTTAAATATTTGCAATGTACAGACATCTAGCTCTTACAATTTTATGATATATATATATAGATAACAAAAGTGTAATAAAGAAAACAAAGGTATACTTTTAGTCTAACAGATTGGACAAACTTTACATGACAAATAAAATAGTAACTACATGGTTGGAGAGGCCGTGTCTCTCATCTGAACATCACCTTCATAGCGAAGCAAAAATGCTTGGAGTTAAAGAGCTTAGTGAAATGTTGACCAGGCAATTCTTGTTCAACTGTTACAAACCGCAACACCCGAACAGGTGCCTGCTAGACGAAAATCCGCCTCCCATTAGAATAAGGAGACATCTCCGTAAGCACTATGATGAAATCCGGCATCACATATTTTCCCCGTTGACCCTGACATGCCAAATGTCTGCCTGGCATGCTGCGTGTCTCCCCATGACCATCTATTTATTTGCTCAGCTTATTTACTCTGGTCCAACCCTTTTTAAAGCCGCAAGGTTTCTGGGACTTCCGCTAGAAGCACTTGATGACAATGCTAGGTAAAGAAGGTGACGACCAGGCATTCATTCCCACAACAGCCAGTTCGTACCAGAATGACTCAAGTTTGCCCGACCAAGGGCTGTTATTTCGATGTAATCCTGTCTAACTCGTCAGTTTTCCCCCCTAAAACTATCTCTCTATTGCTCCGTGCGGGTGTTGAATCCAACCCGGGACCAAGAGACTGGATCTGCTGCGTTTGCTGGAAGAAGATTTATGTCTGCACAAAACAAGATGCTCCGGGTTTAATCCCTCCACACACAAACCCACTAGTTTCTTCAAACCTTTTGAGGCCCCCTTGCTGATCACACGCTAGGGCGTCCCGCGGCTAACGTCGATCCAGCGTTGCACTGCGACTAGCATCACTGCGTAGCACCTCCCTCTTGGATGTGAGCAATGCCTAGCGACAGCTCAACCCACCCCACCCCACTAACAATTTCCACTCCTTCCAGCACTTGCACGAATGTAAGCCAAGACCACCTGCTCCTGGTCCCTTACACCACATGCACTGTTTGCTGGTTGAGATTATCTTCACAGGCGGCATTAGTCAAATGCAACTCATGCCTTGGTTTATGTCACCTGCTTATATGCTCTCAACTTGGAAACAGTAATTAATGGACGGATACGTACGTTGCGCCATGTTGTCGATCTGCGCAGCCTACAACACCGATGGATGCAAAATATCAAGATTGCTGCGTAACAGGAGACAAATCTCGGCGCCCGATCAGATCTTCGGACTTGTGACGGCTATAACATTCATCGGCGTGACCGTGCGAGAGGACTTGGGGGTGGAGTTGCTTTCATCACTCACCGATCTGTGCAATACCGTCTATTTGTGCCTGATGTCGACCCGAGCGAGAGCACCTTAGAACGTCAAGGCATGGTTGTCCGGTCGGGCGATGTCGATCTTGAGGTAATTAACATTTATATACCTCCTGTCACATGTTGTAACCTGTAACATTCCTGCGTTTCACAGAGGCGAGAATCGGGTAATCCTCGGAGACTTTAATGCACGCCTTGAACTTTGGCATTCAAGTTTACAGGTCGATCGTAGGTGACAGGAGTCGGCTGAACAAATAGATGATCCGACGTTCTGCACAGAAAAAGGGGATGCTTCAGAAAAGTCGCGGTAAATTGTTTAAGTTCGTCAGACCTTGCCATCGTCAGCGCTGGTCTCATAAACTGCGTGGCGACCGATGTTGACTCTTTCATCAGATCATTTGCCGATTGTCCTCTCAATGGATCACCCCACCGACTTTGTCAACTCCGAAATTCGTACCTTCACTAATTTCAACAAAGCTGACTGGGTTGGTTTTCTTAACTTCACTGAAAGCTCCTTCGCTGCTCTTTCCATCCCGTCTGACGTACGAGAAGGTAAAAGAGCGTTTCGCATGGTCATAGTTTTAGCCTCAAATCAATACACATCCTCAGGGAGAATTAAGGCGGTACGTTCGTACTTCCCTGCAGACAGCGGCCCTGGCCAATGAGCGTGAGCATGTGCGACGCTTGGACCCTATGGATCCTCAAATTAAGGATCTCAATGAGGAAATCCGGAAGCTGCAACCTCTCTGCTGGTGTTGGAAACGTATGGTCCACAGTGAAATCCTTGTCCAGGTTCATTCGAAACCGAAGAAATGCGCGAGCACTTTTTGCCGGCAATATGTATTGCATCCTCCGATGGACAGAAGTAAAAGTAGTCAGTCGCCCATTGCCATCACCACCACAGAGGTTGAAGAGGCCAATCGGAGGTCCAAAAACTCTAAATCCTTTGGCCAAGACGGAATAACCATGATAATGTTAAAACATCTCGGTGATGAGGGAGTAAGGTTCCTCACAACTGTCTTCAATTTGTCCATGACAACCTTTGTCATTCCAGAAAAATTTAAACGGGCAAAGGTGTAGCCACTACTAAAGCCTGGCAAACCAGCTAAAGTGGGGGAGTCGTATCGACCGATATGGCTCCTCTCGCTAGTAGAGTAGACCTTGGAAACAGTCTTGCTCGCCGAACACCAGCATGGTTTCCGTAAAATGCATAGCACTGCCACTTGCGACACGGTCAATCACGCGCAACTTATTAATGAACTCTGAGTCAACTCTCGCCCCCCCTGTCTAAAGCGTTGGACCGCAAATTATCTGAGTGGTCGGCAGTCATCGCTGGAATTCGGAGTGAACGATCAAAACCACGTTTAGTTAAACAAGGGCTGCCACAGGGTGGTGTCTTATCCCCGCTTTTGTTAATTTAATACGTATCGAGGATGTCTCGATCGTCTGTTACGCTGATGACTGCACGACTCTGGCTACTTGGCCCTCCGTAAATGAGCTGTGCTCAAGAATAAACTCTTACCTCTCATCCTTATCCGGTTTCCTCGCTGGGCGAAATCTGGCACTGCCACCGACCAAATCCTCGGCTACCTTATTTACGACGTGGACAGCGCAGGTAAACATGGAATTAGACGTCGACGGCACCAAGCATCCGACTATCACCCAACCCAAAATCCTAGGGATCACGTTTGATAACATGTTCAACTATGGTGCTGATGTAGCTGTTGAGGTGCCGATTGCCACCAAAGTACAATTTAAGGGTGGGACGGTTCAGATTGGACAGGGTTACACTGAAATAACAGCCCTTGGCCGGGTAAAAAAAACCCGGGTTATTCCGGTACGATAAAACCGGCTGTTGTGGGAATGTTAGAAGAGCCTGATGACAATTTAGAGTGATCGAGCCCATTGGGCAGGGCGAAGCACTGTTAACAACAACAACAACCAAAGTACAAAGCCGCAACAAAGTTCTCAAGTCACTAACTGGCAGCACTTGGGGAAAAGACAAAGAAACGTTACTGACAACGTTCAAGGCAATTGGCCAGCCGGTTCTGAGCTACGCGAAGGCTATATGGTCGCCGGGTCTAGCAGACACACATTGGATGAAGTTGCAGACCTGTCAAAACACCGCACTCAGAACTGCCACGGGATGCCTCCTTATGTCTCCTGAACACCATCTCCATAGTGAGGCAAAAATGCTCGGAGTTAAAGAGCATAGTGAGATGTTGACCAGGCAATTCCTGTTCAACTGTTACAAACCGCAACACCCGTACAGGCGCTTGCGCGACGAAATTCCGCCGAATAAGGAGTCATCTCGACAGGCCCTCAACCCCATCCATACAGAGTCGGTAAACTCTCTGTCAACTCTAGCATTCAGACACAAGAAGAACGCGAACTGCCTAGGGGGGCAAAATTGATGCTGGTCCAACTTTACTCTGGATACTGTAACAGATTAAACTCTTACCTATCCAGACTGAACTCTGACATGCCAAACGTCTGCCCGGCATGCGGCGTGTCTCTCCATGACACTAACCATCTATTTATCTGCTCAGGTGAGCCGACTCTGCTAACACCAATTTCACTCTGGTCCAACGCTATTGAAGGCGCGAGGTTTCTGGGACTTCCGTTAGAAGAGCTTGGAGACAATGCTAGGTAAGAAAAGTGACGTCTAGGCAGGGCTAGGCACAGCTAACACAACAAAAACTGAGGCCGTGTCTCCAATCCACCCTATCATGCGCTCGACTTAATCATTTAAAATGGTGAGTAGATATTTTAATTAAGAAAACGGAGTAAGGGATATCGAACTTTTGCCATGATTGTTGAAATCTTGACACACACAACGGGTGTGTCAATGTCCAGCGCTCAGCAGACGACGGTTTGCTATTTTAGGTGAACCTTTTCTCTACGACCTCACCGATGTATCAGGAATTGAAGTTAAAGTTCTAGCGAAATTTATTGAATCCACGAAGCGGTTCGACCCTCCGCTTTAGGCATAGAAGGGGCTAGAGACCGTATAGGGTATCACAGCGGGCACATTTGTGGCCTAAGTGTCGGGCTGTTACCTTTAGCGTTTCAGCTAAGCCCTCGCAACCTAACCAAACCTAACCAGGAAGATTATTGAAAGAGTCATCGATTTCGTCACAATATATATACTAATACTCTCTCTCTATGGCGCGATATACAGGGTGGCTAATGAAAGCCGCTACCAAAAAAAATTAAATAACTTTTTTTCTATTTAATGAATCTGGTTAATTTTTTTTTTATTTTGCAGATTGACTTTTACATTTAACAAAAATGGATAACTGGGACCCTGAAACAAGAATTTGGATTGTCCGCCGCTATCACGCACTGGAGTCCGTAGTTTCGGTTCAAAGAGAGTATAGGCGCACGTTTGGCGGCAATCCTCCGAGCAGATGGACCATAATAAGACTTGTAAACAATTTTGCCGAGCATGGGACAGTCAACAGAATAAATTACCATCGAAACCCTTCAGTTCGAACGGAGGAAACAATCGCTGCTGTAGCTGCTGCCATACAAAACAATCCACGTGCTTCGACAAGAAGCTTATCTGCTCAAATGGGTGTAAGCAGACAGTCATTACAGTCAATTATGCACAAAGATTTGGACTTATTCCCATATAAAATTCAAATGGCCAACAAACTGAACGCTGCAGACTTGCCGATTCGCTTGGAATTTTGCCAGAAGATGCTTCAAATGGTGGAAGAGGATGGAAACATGTTGAACTGTCTTTTCATGTCTGACGAGGCCCATTTCGATTTAAACGGCAACGTAAACAAACAAAATTGTCGAATATGGAGTGCTTCCATGCATGTTGAGAGAGTTTTTCTATCCAGAATTACGCCGAATGAGAATTTCTTTCAACTCTGTGTGGTTTCAGCAAGATGGTGCAGCTCCTCATATAGCCCAACCTGTTATGACAGAATTGCGACGAAAATTTCCCAATAAGCTGATATCCAGAAACTCCACATTCCGTTGGCCACCCAGGTCGCCTGACCTTACTGCACCTGACTTTTTCTTGTGGGGTTATTGCAAACAGGAAGTCTTCAAAGCAAAACCAACAAATTTGAATAAACTAAGGCAATCCATTCGAGAAACAATTGCGGCTATTCCTGTCTCAACTCTCCAAGCAGTAATGAACAACTTTTTGGTAAGATGCCGCACATGCATCAACGAGCAGGGGGGGCATTTAAATTCCATTATTTTTAAAACTAATTAAGCTATATTTAATAAAATTTAATGAGCTTTAACATGAATAAAAGAAAAATGAATTCCATACACTGAAAAAAAAATTATTTGAGTTTCTTAATGTAGCAAAATTCATCAGCCAGGTATATCATCATAAACCTCCTAAGAGATTTTTGCGCCAAGCTTCTCTTCCAATTTGTGGTGTGCCGATTTGAATTTTCCCTACAAATTGGTGGGACCTACAGTTTTTTGCCGACTCCGAACGGCATCTACAAAGGAGACGAATTTTTGCTGAGAAGCCTGTCATGGCAGAAATACACTCGGAGAGTTTGCCAAACCACTGCCGAGGGGCGACCCCGTTTTGAAAAACTTTTTTCAAATCACTTTTGATGTTACCTGTACCAGGGCTCGAACCATGGACCTTCGGTGTGGTAGGCCGGCAACACTACCTTCACACCACGGCGGCCAAGTTGGGGTTATATCTTATATATGTTTTTTTAATGTTATAATTTGGAAACATGACATTTTGTATGAAAATAATTGGAAATATGCCCTTTTTGAAAATAAGCTTTGGCAGAAGATCATTATTATCATGGTTATTTGCACCCATCAATAATAATTTCTCACAATAATAGAGATAATGTAAAATTATTTTATGGAATAATTTGGCGGTCTAAACTTGTCGAAACAAGTCAGAACAAGTAAAATTCTTTACAGTTCACCCATTTACAATCGAATGAAGTATTGCCACATTGATTTTGTAAAAAAAGAACGTATTTCAGTGGTAAGCAAAGCTTATATTGTTTAATTTTTTACAAGGTAAAATGTGTTTTGATACATTGGTAAATAAGGCACTTTGATTGAAGCGAAGCAAACATTTTAAAAGACTAATAAATGGCAACCGCCGTGATGTGATGCTATTGTTGCTGTCCTACCACACCAAGGTGCCAGGTTGAGGTCACGGGACAGGTAACATCAGAATGTTTGGAAAAACTTTTTTTTAAAAACGTGGTCGCCCCTCGGCAGTGGTTCTCAGAAAAAATTTATTAGCATTTGAATATGTAGGTCCCACCAATTTGTGGGAAAAATTAGAAGTAGCCCACTACAAATTGGTAGAGAAACTCTGCCTTAGTCTCCTCGTAGGTATATCGTGCCAAATATTTATTTATTTAATTTTTTAATAAATGGAAGGAAATATAATATATAGGTTATTAGTTGCCATTGAAGACAACTTGTGTAATTATGTCTTAACAAGCCGGCTTCTTTTAAATTCCGCACTGAGCGGAAACAGAGCTTAACGGGAACAAAAAGAATGAAAAGTTTTTTAAATCTTTCCTCGTATTCTTTAAACGGTTTTGGAATTGCTAAATCTGTTAGTGAAATATGCATGCTTAAGTGGAACCATCTTTTTTTGCTTTTTGTAACGGTAAATCGTAAATGTCTCAAAATCTTATCCATAGAATCAAAAATTATCTCCATTTTCGAAATCAGCGGTTGATTATACAAGGTGGCGCAAAAGTAATCCTCCTATCAGAAAATGCTATAAATTTTGCGATTGGCCCTAAAGTCAGTTCTGTTTTGACATTTGTGTAGTAAACACATGCGAAATACACGTTAATAAACAATGTTACGCTACACTGCTCCAGAACGCGGAATATTGCTATTTATTTGACCAATAATCGGTCGGGGCCAAACGGTTACTGTGAATGGTGAGCGCTACAGAGCAATGATCAACGAGTTCTTTTTGCCGCAACTTGATGAATTGGGATTGGAAAACATGTGGTTCCAACAAGACGGTGCAACAGCACACACTGCACGTGCCACAACCGATATGCTGAACATCGGAAGCTTACTTTTGCGCCACCTTGTACATACGAATTTCTTCACGGCGTCTCTGGTGAATAATAGAATTGAATTTGTGATCAAGTGTAATTAGAGAATGGTGTTGGAGATCAACTAGAGAAAGTTTTTGGGTTTACATGTTTTGGCCAAAGAAGAGCACTTTGAATGACAATCAAAAATTTGGCTGTCTATGTACATAAATGCATTTGGGAATTTAAGCATTCCTCTTGTTGTTTTTTTATAAAAAAGATTATGTTATATCAGAGATGATAAAGGCATAAAGTTCAAAGGGTAGGTATTTTTCACCACGGAGGCGTTTGGCTGTTATTCTTACTTTTCATTGTTCCCCCTATGTTTGGGCCTTTTATAGTTCAGACTGTCGCGGTTCTGTGCAGAGTCCAAAGTAGAACTTTTTTTAGACTGCCATTGTTGTTCGTGTTAACTGCTGGTTCCTAGGTAAATTTCATAATCTTGTCCCATATAATCGCTTTTTCGTTAAACGTGATTTTTCCTATCTATATTACAAAATATAGGCCAACAAAAAAAACAGAAAATTTTATTTGCTAATAGTTTATTTCCAGGGGTATACTCGTAAAAACAAATTCTTCACGTCATATCAAAGAATCCACTATTTTTATAGCTAATTTTCACAACTTATTTACTAATTATATACTACATTACTTATAAGTATACAAATTACATGACCCTTTGTAACATAGTATGTACGAGAGTGTAGTTGTATATTTTTTTAATTATATATTTACAATAATCCACTATAAAGTACACATTTCAAGTATAATATTCGCACGCTTTTATTAGAAGCGAACTTTTGCATGTACCCTATACCTTAAGCTTTATATGTATGTAATACGAAATATCGCCTCGGGATGAAAGATTTTGGGGAACACCAAGAGCATCAAGTGATTCTGTAACTTCTAGAGTTGTTGTTTGCTTTAACGATCGAGCGATTCACTAACTCATCTATATATATCGACACAACTGAATTTTAAATTTCGATAGTAAGGAAATGTGGCAACTCAGCTTAAAACATAACGTAAACTTCCAGTACAAAATTTGGGTGTACACATAGGAATAGACCAGGTAGAGAATGCGGTTAAAAAAGTAAATTCTAACATCATCATAATAAAATATTCCAGTTTAAAAGTAGTACGAAAAAAGGAAAGTTGGTAAAATGACTAAGAATCTAAAACCGTGGTGTGTGTGCAGCCGAAAAAAACATCATATACTGGGCTCGGGAAGATGTATGTGTACAACGGCTGCAGAAAGCGATGACTGCACTGCAAGGTAACATGTACAGAAATAAAACCGCAGACGCTCTCCCAACTCACCCAACTGAAAAGGAACGTAGATATTGAAATTTAAGCAAAAGAATGCCGGCTGCTGACTAAAAAAACAATAAGGATGAAGAGTTCCCTGGCAGTAACCGTCAATATATCTGCTTTGTAGTAGCGCCCCAAGAACCGGCAAGGGCGGACACAAGCAGAAGCACCCCACGATAGAAAGTAATGAATGCCAGAGAGTGTATCGAAGATGGCATGCTTGACGGTAAACAGGCCTATAATAAGCGGCGTGAAAATTCCGTTCACTGGTGGTTCCTTATGTTAAGAAGCTTTTGAAAGTCGCCATTACTTAGGCAAAAATAAGAAAGAGGAGGAGCTTTGGGAAGACGTAAACACGAATCCATGCGGAGTGGATAACATGATAGCACTGAAAAAGATGAGGGTTAGAATGCCAACACTTGATTTAGATGCAAACGGAATAGATAAAATAGTGAACACATATTTCCCCACTCAGGAAATCAGGGAAGAGAGTGAAGATTAGATCAGCATGCTCGAAAGAACATCCAGCAATTACCACAGCAGAACTGCGACTTGCAGCATGAAGCCCTTATTCATGCCCGATACAGCAAGAAAACTCTTTGAAATGTACAAGCAGACTAGAGCCCAGGCAACATGGTTTTATGCCTGGAAAGGCGCTTTAGGTGCAAGGTAATAACGAATCTAGACGGGTTGTGCCCACCGCAACCTTAGACATGCTGACTGCCTTAGAGCTCTTCTTGGCTCTGGCCTATGCAACGTCAGCTACGATAAATTCTTTGACCTAGAAATGCCCGACGATACCTTTTTAGTCGGGTGCGCAGACGACATTGCCGTAGTCATTACCGCGCGGGATACAGAACAAGCACGCAGGGAGCTCAACCAGGTTACGCATACTTATTTGCGCTGTAAAGAAGCAAAAAAGCAACGATACGTTTAAACTTTGGCTGATCACAGACGTTAGGGTATAGAGCGAGGCGACGTTAATTACTATTAAATGCTCTGTGGACACGAGTACTTCAGAAAGTACAGAATGTGTGGAAGATTCAGTGCGTGTATGGGGATGTACACATTCTTAAAATACTCATGATGGGATCACAAGCAACAAGTACTCGGTGGACACAGGTACAATAGAAAAATAGAATATGAGAAATATGGAACGCAATCTCGAAGTAATGGGAAAGTGGTCGCGAGGTGAGCGACAGTTCCAAAATTGGGGGAAAATTTTTAATCCACGAACCCACGGTTGGTGCGACGGCAGCATCTATGGAGCAGAACATTTTTTATCCCCACCAGCAAAAGGAGTACACGTTGTAAAATTTTTTGTGTACTGCTACAATAATAATAATAAAAAGATGCAGACGAAGATTATGCTGAACAAACATTCTTCAAATGCTCAATATGGACCCAGAGCGACCGAAAAAGTACACTTTTGAATTTTTTTGTGTGGATTCTGCTATAAAATGAACCATATTTTGAATGAGTTATTTTAAGCAAAGAAATAATTATAATTTGCATACAATTCGGCTCTATGTACTTGTATATGTTAATTTTATACTTCCATAATTCACAAAAATGCTAATACAACACATCTCACAGCTTCAGTTTTCGGAGTTTTACCTTAAGTATACCCCTTTCAACCTTCTTCGGTCATTTTCCCCCCGACATTTTTATAAAATTATTTAAAATTTGAGAATTTGGCTAAATTTTGCGAGGCCCTGTGGATCCGCATAGCCCCTCCACTGTAAATACATAGGTAATTATTACTCAATGAGTTATTATAAAGCACTAATTTATTTATGTTTTCCATAACTTCAAACTTATTCTTAAATATGTAAGTAACATAAACCAATAACACTGGGGATGTATATGTATTTAATTCACTACTCCAAAACTAATGAGCTTCAGGTGTTCGCTCACAAATGTTTCTAATCAATAAAACTAAATACAATAATAATTGTACCATACATCAGACACCGAAATAACCGCAACCGATGCAAAAAAAATTTAAAATACAATTCATTGTCACCTACAAATGTATGTACAAGGTGGCGCAAAAGTAATCCTCCTATCAGAAAATGCTATAAATTTTGCGATTGGCCCCTAAAGTCAGTTCTGTTTTGACATTTGTGTAGTAAACACATGCGAAATACACGTTAATAAACAATGTTACGCTACACTGCTCCAGAACGCGGAATATTGCTGACTATTTATTTGACCAATAATCGGTCGGGGCCAAACGGTTACTGTGAATGGTGAGCGCTACAGAGCAATGATCAACGAGTTCTTTTTGCCGCAACTTGATGAATTGGGATTGGAAAACATGTGGTTCCAACAAGTCGGTGCAACAGCACACACTGCACGTGCCACAACCGATATGCTGAACATGGGAAGCTTACTTTTGCGCCACCTTGTATATATGTATATAAGTAAATTAGATTAGTTCACTCTCCAAACAAAAAAATGGATAATTTCCATCGGAATTAAAAAGACCATTGCACTTAAAGTTTTTCAACAAGACATTTTCAAAGAATTTTTAAATTTGAAATTAAAACTTTTCCCTCACACAATTTTATAACGCTCGGACCAAATTGATAATACCTAAAAAATATTACTTATAAATAAGGGTCGTTTTTTCTAATTTTTTTTCAATAAATATAACTTTAGATGATATTGAAATTTTAATGCCAATTTTAAGGTCTTACAGCTCAACCATATATTAACGCATAGCGTAAATTTTCTGTCAGAATTTTCTTATATTCATATAACTTGTATGAGAGCAACCGAAGTTGAATTCCGTGCGTTAAAACTAACTCAAAATCCGAAATTTTTAGTAAAAAATATCTACACATTTTATCAATCAAAATAAGAAATTTATTTGTAAATTTTTTTTGGATCATAGCCCTGTAGGAAAATTAGTTAACTACAAGTCGACTATTAGTTCACTATTTTTCAGCTACTTTACATTGCTTTTAGCTGACTACTTTTACATGGCGATGGCGTCGAAAAAGTGAGGGGGTTTTCAGCTGACTACAAGTTGACTACTTTTATGTTGGAATGTAGCCAGCTCAATAATATGCAATTTTTGGTACTTTTGATCCCTATACTTACTGAGTAAATTAATATATAAATTTTAATTATAACATGGTTAATGTGTGTTCATGTGTATGTCCTGCTCTCAAAATATGGGCAGAAACCAATTTCTTAAGCCATAACCATGTTGAGGCATGCAAATTTTCAATTAAATCGAAATATGAAATACAAATTTATTAATTGTAATGAGAAAAAGTGACACATAAAGAAATTCAATCGAGTTTTTTTGTTAGCAAGTATTTTTATCTGATATTCAAGTATTTAATTTTAGATACAATTTTTCGATTGAACACTGAATGACTTTGAAACCAACTAATAGTTAGACATAAAAAGACGACTAAAAGTTAGCTAGTGTAGTCAGAATTCCCCACAGGGAGGTTTAAAGTCAACTTGACTCAGACTTACTAAAATAAATGTAAAAAGCTTTACACTTCAGGGATATAAGTAAGACATATTATCTTACATGTATCATTTTTGCGAAAGAAAAATTTTGCCATCTTGCAAAGGTCGTGTCCAATGTCGAGCCTGTGTGTATTTTGGAAAAACCTGCTAAAACTTATAAAGTTTTGTAATTCCGGTGGAAAAACTACATCCGCTTTTGTTGAAGCCATTTAACAACCTATACAATACAATACGCTCGCTCGAGTCACAAAAGACGCATTGGACAGGGAACCCAGGTAACCAAACTAGGAGCGCTCCGAAATAACGATCCAAAAAGAGTCCGTAATTTGGAGTCTTATTTAGTATACATCAAAAAATTCACTTTTTTTATGAAGATTCAAGGAGCCTTGGGAGAAGAAATGAATATTGTAGAGCGGATAAACTGCAAGGCTCAATTACATATATGATTGATTTAGAATGATAGTTTTTGTTGTACGCATAAAGAGAATGGTGAGGAAAAACAAACGTTGGAGAGCGAATGAGCGGCAACGTTAAATTATATAAATATTTTAGAGCATTTTCTGACCCTTTTTTACTTTTGATAAATTCCAAATGAAAAATGTATATGCTTGGTTGTACCTACATATTTAGTTATACAAATACTTTTACATAAAATTTATTACATAAATAAAACTATATATAAACCATTAAAAATAGTACTTTTGATAAGCAAGACACAGATATGATTTTAAAAAACGTATAGGAATCTTAATAAGAGTCAGTGAAAGCCTTCAAAATAGAGAACAAAATGTGACTAAAAAGTTAAAAAAAACTCAAAAATACTTCAAAAAAGCTTCAGGAAAGCATCAATTGAAGGCTTCAAACAGATTCTGAAGTTAAAGAGTTAAAAAGAGTCAACGATCCCTATTCATCGGATACAGAGTCCTTTTGGATTCTTTTTTATGACACCTTTTAGGGTGCCCGTGTAGCACGATTTTTCGCTCATTTTGGGCTCCGAAAATAGCTCATTTCTGAGGGTAAAGCCCCGAGAAATGTGTGTTTTATGGTTCCGAATGGAGTTTTTTTTCCTACTTTTGGTTAGCTGGGAAGTTCTTAATATGTATACGTATGTGTGTATGCAATTGTTTTTATTAATTACATAGTGCATGTACTTCGATTTTTCCAATTATGTACGTGAAAGCAAGTACTATATACTTATTTATATAAAATACATACATGTGTACAGTTATGTTCACAAAAATAGCACCATCATATTCAATAGTATAAAGTCAACAATAACTACTGTGAAAGCTACTTTAAAAGAACTCACGTCGTTTTTATACCTTTCATGAACATGAAATGTTATTATAACTTCCCTACCAACCATGGCTATCCACTTTTTGTCAATTTCCTATCGAACTCCAAAACCATCTCTATTTTTTTCACCTCCATACCAACACCAACGCATATTTATGGAATATATTTCCCAAACAAAAATCGTTCTCTTTTTTCGCTATTGCTACTCCTATGAGTGCGAATGAAAAAGTAGGATTTTAATAATTGAAAACCAAAACCATAACAAGGGGAAATTATTCAGCTGTTTCCATAAATTGAATTTTTTGTCAAAATAAAAATTAATTTTTTTTTATGTTTTTGGTCAACAATTAAAATTTCATTGAAAAAAAGGTAAGTACTATAATTTCAAGCCTTTTAATGATAGTATTAATATTTCTAATACATTCTATGTTTTCGCAGGTCGCAACTTTGATTTGAATTGCAGTTGAAAGGTTAGTGCCCAAAATTCAACAATAAAGATTTTGGGGCGCTTTTTGCTTGTACATTTGTTTGCTATGACTGTTGGCAAAGTGAGTTTAGTTTAGTGTTCCTGGCCAAGATCAGGAAAATGTTATACAAGGTGGCGCAAAAGTAAGCTTCCGATGTTCAGCATATCGGTTGTGGCACGTGCAGTGTGTGCTGTTGCACCGTCTTGTTGGAACCACATGTTTTCCAATCCCAATTCATCAAGTTGCGGCAAAAAGAACTCGTTGATCATTGCTCTGTAGCGCTCACCATTCACAGTAACCGTTTGGCCCCGACCGATTATTGGTCAAATAAATAGTCAGCAATATTCCGCGTTCTGGAGCAGTGTAGCGTAACATTGTTTATTAACGTATATTTCGCATGTGTTTACTACACAAATGTCAAAACAGAACTGACTTTAGGGGCCAATCGCAAAATTTATAGCATTTTCTGATAGGAGGATTACTTTTGCGCAGTAACCGTTTTTCACCGACCGATTATTGGTCAAATAAATAGTCAGCAATATTCCGCGTTCTGGAGCAGTGTAGCGTAACATTGTTTATTAACGTGTATTTCGCATGTGTTTACTACACAAATGTCAAAACAGAACTGAATTTAGGGGCCAATCGCAAAATTTATAGCATTTTCTGATAGGAGTATTACTTTTGCGCCACCCTGTAGTTTCACAACAATATGCAATTGTACAAGCGCTTGTACATTTGTTTGCTATGTCTGTTGCCAAAGTGAGTTTAGTTTAGTGTACCTGACCAAGATCAGGGGTAAATTATGGTGTCACCATAATATGCAATTGTACAAGCGCAATTGTACCTACGCAGAAAGGTGATCTGTACATAAATACCTTGGATCAAGCCCCTATTATGGATCGGACCTGGGTAATTTTTGGGTTTTTTGCAAATAACTTTTCACTGAAACAAAAAATTTAAAATCCGCTTCCGGATTATTGTTACCGAGTTCAAAACGCGTCTTTTGATACCTCTCCCGACATTTTTGGGCGTGTTTTAGCTGTTGTCACCTAAAGGAAACAATTACCAAAACTTGTAAAGAAATCGCTGTCTTCGGCTGTGTCGAAGGCTTTATACCTTTCATGAATATGCATCACGGTTTTAAGTGTTCAGTCCTTATGTACGATGATGCAAACTTAAGCAATATGTTTTTACCTTGTTAAGTAAATGATATCTAGCCAAATCCTATATTGCCGGAACAATCGTTTGTTTGTAGGGAGTGTTGGGCAAATTATAATTGTTAAAACAATTAATAATTAAAAAATTAACAATTAATTTTTAGTTGCAACTTCTCTTGTGAGAGGTCCTGTAAAGTAGAATCTAATGTTGCGAATGAAATGCTAAAAGAGTTTGTAAAGTTATTCAGCAATATTTATGGCGCGCATTTAATAAGTTTTAATGCTCACGGTCTATTGCATTTAAACGCTTGTGTAGAGAATTTTTCGGCATATAAGTAGATAGCTTTTCGGCATATAAGTTTGAGAATTACATGCAACACATTAAGAAAGTTATAAAAAGTCCAACGAACATACTACAGCAACTGTTTTTAAGAATAGAAGAACGAAGAGATTTTACGGATTCTAGCAATATTTTATAAAAGCAGGAATTTATTATAAGTTCTAGTAATGAAAAGGATAGCTTCTTTTACAGTAAGAAAACTGGTTCTTTAAAAATTGTCAACCAACAATTAGAAAATAGGTTTGGTGCCATTGTTTTGACGCAGGTTGGCGACGTTTTTAGAGAGCCCGTTGTGTCTTCATTTGGATTAGGTATTTTAGTAGCTGAAATTATAGATGAGGGCATTCAAATAGTTCGAAAAGAAGATTTAGACTTTAAGTATTATTCTATTCCTATAGGCAATCGATTTATTGTAATACCCTTATTACATAATTTGTTTTACAATTTTACTTAGGTTAAAAATGAATTTCCTGGATTTTTTGCGCGATGAGGAGGAGCCGGGTACCAGCCAGCCAAATGGTTAGAATTATCCTTATAGTTGAACCAATGAAAAATCATATATCTATTTATTTGCTACTTATGCTTAGTTAATTGCAGTGCGACGTCGTTTCGAGGCATCCAATCCATTTGGCGAGCGTACTGTTACCCAGCCAGCCGTCGCTAGCGCTGAAGCTGGTGGAATAGAGCGGGTCTTGACGGTGGTTGGGAGGATTGAGGCTCGGCTGGAGAATTTGAATAAAAGGATGTCTGCAATGGAACAAACCCTGGCCGAAACGGTTCGTGTATAAGGTGTATATACTTAATAAATAAATTGTAGATGTTAACTTCTTTTGTCAACTTTTTTGTTATTTATTTGCTTGTACACTGTTTCTTTAATCTATTTACTAATCTCTCTAACTTCCAGTCTGAATGCTGTTTTTCGTATTTTTACTTAGAGTGATTAATTAATTATTTATTCGTATTTTACAAGTATCCATTCTTTGGGAAACACGAAGCCTGCGAATATATGTTTTTAAAAATATGTATTTTGTAAATATTAATAATATGTGTAGTACTAATTGATTGTAAATTTTGTGAATTTTGTAAACACATATGTGTAGTAGAAAAAAATCCATGGACTTTTTTTAAAGTGTAAGAAAGGTAAGTTTTTTCTGTTAATATAACTTAAAAGTCAATAGTTGTTTAGCATCAAAAGAAAGGTTATTAAATTAACTTTCATTTGATGCTAATTGCGTTAAAATCGCAAAATAATTGATTGTAAATTTTGTGAATTTTGTAAACATATATGTGTAGTAAGAAAAAAATCCATGGACTTTTTTTAAAGTGTAAGAAAGATACATTTTTTCTGTAAATATAACTTAAAATCAAATAGTTGTTTAGCATCAAAAGAAAGGTGATTAATTACCTTTCATTTGATGCTAATTGCGTTAAAATCGCTAAATAATTTACTGTAAATATTTTCAATTATGTAAACACTTATATGTGATCAGAACGAATGTCATGTATTTTGTAAATTCAGTAAAAATAGCTAATTTTGTATTTATTTACATATAATAACTTTAAAATAATTTTATATTGTTTTTATTCAAATATGTATCCTTATTTTGATTAAAACAGATTTAAAAACCGAAGTTGTGTTGAATTATTTGGATATTTATTTCTCAATTTAGGCGAATTTTTGGGCTTTTTGCCTTTTTTTTGGGTATTTTTTGGACATACCATGTTTCAGATCTGGCAACCCTGTGAAAATTGCAACCCTTTGTTTTGGGAAATTTTCTTACTTAGAACGGCGTAGATATATTTTTTCTTACGGCGTTTATGAATGTGTGCGAGGGTGATGCAAGGTCACACGTACACGAAATGTACATGGGGAAAGTGGATAATATCTGCACGCCGCCCATACAAAACTATCCATTTTTTTATCTTCATTTGTGGATAGCGCGACCTATGTTTTATCCACTTTTTTATCTGGGTATGGTTGGTAGGGTTTGGTCCGATGTTTGTAAGTATGAGAAGAAGAGATAGACCCCTCAATAATTCATTCGCACAACAGCCGGTTCTATCGCACCGGAATGACCCGGGTTTTTTTACCCGGCCAAGGGCTGTTATTTCAGTGTAACCCTGTCCAATCTGTCCCATCCCACCCACCAATAGTATACCGAGATGACCATTGCCATGAGCTGAGTCGATTTAGCCATTTCCGTCTGAGCGTCCGTCTACCTGTCTGTTTGAACGCAAACTAGTCCAACAGTTTTTGAGATATCTCGATGAAATTTGGTATGGGGCCGCCATTTTGTAATATATTAATAATTTGTTGGAACCAACATGATCGGACCAATACAACGCATAGCTCCCATACGATCGATTGTTCCGATAAACAGGTTTTGATCTATAAATCTTGCAATTAAAGAGCTAGGAACTTAAATTTTGCAGGTTTCATACATTTTAGATATGTAATGTGACTAGTGAGAATCAGCCAGATCGGACCAACATAACATATAGCTCCCATACAATCGATAGTTCCAATAAAAGGGTTAAACTTTGCAATCAAAAAGCTAGAAACATAAAATTTTGCAGATATGGTACATATTATATACGTAATGTAACAAATGGAAATCAGCCAGATTGGACATACATAAAACATAGTTCCTATACAATCGATTGTTCCGATAAATGGGGTTTGGGCTATAACTATTGCAATTTAATAGCGAGGAACACAAAATTTGGCTGCTGCAGTACTTATTACATATGTAATGTGTGTAGTGAAAATCATCAATATTGGACCAATGGGCTATTGTATCTTTGAATTAACAGGGTAAATCATAAAAATTTTGCAGAGTTTGTACTTATTGTAAGTATGGATCGAACACTTAAAACCATGATGCGTATTCATGAAAGGTAAAAAGCCTTCGGCACAGCTGAAGACTGCGCTTTCCTTACCTACTTGTTTATTAATTAAACTTTAATAAACAAGCAATTTAATAATCAAGTATAAATAAAAAGTTACATCTATAATTTCTGCTCGTTAGCCTGCCGTCTTTTTGTTATTAAATTATATTTCATTGACATAAACTGGCGCTGCTATTTTTGTGAACATAACTACATGTATTATGTATGCATATTAGACCGTTTCATTAAAAAATATTGTTTTCTTACCCCTCTCACAAACGTTTGACAGTTTCATTTAGATGTAAAAAATGTACTATAAATACTACTGCTATTTAGGATGTCCGCACTGCACTTATACATTTCCTCCAGGATGTGTATCGGAAATATCAGCTTTGTTTTAGAACTCAATAAAATAAGTGAGATTCAAACTTATTTCGATTTTTTTTATTCACAATAACTAGGGATATAAATTTACAATGACAAAACTGCTATTATGGTTTATATTTGCATAGTCCACTTTTTACAGTCAAATAAAACTTCATCATTGGGCGGAATAACGACATACCTTTCGTGATCGTAAACCGGTTTTTAAGTGACAAAAACTTTGAAACTGTCCTATTTTTTGAAAGAGTAATAATGCATAATTGAACCGACGGGTACTTCCAGCCAATTGCTCACTTATTTTGTCATTCCGAATAATGGGCTCAGCTACTGTGGTATTAAAAATTCGCTTTCGATCACGGCACGTATAACGTAATTCGACCCCTGATTTTAAGAAAAAAGAGAGCAAACACATTATTATGAAACGGCCGAATGTACAATGTAAGTATGTATTTGTATTTACAGGAACATTTTATAAATTATGATCTTGCACAACAGCAATCTCACCTCGATACCGGCTCGAGCATTTCTATAAATAACTTTTTTACTGTCACTTTTCCTTCATGACTGATGTTACGCCAAAATCGACGTAATATGCTATCTCCTTGACGTAACGCCGGCAATAGCAAAAGTAATTGTTGTTGATGTGAAACGGCTGAGCCATAACGTAATAAACAAACAACATCATTTAGTGAATTAAGTATCGTCTCACGAAATGATCGTAATGAGCTTTGATCATCCAACAATATATCACAATTCGATAAAATTAATGCTTTAAGCAAATAGTATTCCTCACGTCGCGGTGATAAACGTTCCAAACGTTGAGCGATCTGTACGCAATGATAATAAAACTCAGCATAACCACATTCCTTAGCCAATAACTCATCCATCCAAACATCAGTGGCGAAACATAGGCGACCATTAAATGGTAGAGATCGAAAACTTAACTGTAATGTTAATATTTCAGCCCATGAAACTTGTAAAAGTTTCATTTGATCATTGAGTGGTAGGTCAGTGAAGCCGGGTAATTGCTTAGCCCATCCAATAACATTTACCAATTCTTTATCATACAAATCGCTAAGTACCGTTAGTACTTCAACGGTATCACAATTATTATTTTGAAAAATGCATATCGGGTGTTGTGTGGGTATTGTCATACCGGATGTCAGCTCACTATTGCTACTATTACTTCCACCACCACCATTACTATTTGGTTCTAGTTTAATTGAGCCATTTTGACTGATTTTAATAAGATTTATATGACAATTAATATCGGAAGTGGTATGTGATTCTTGTTGATGGTGTGATTGTTGTACGGTAAGTGCATCTGGTTCATAGGCATTTAATATTTCTAATATTTTAATATCTTCTAAAGATGTACTATTAGATTGATATAGTAATTGCATTGTTTGATATGAACTAGAAATGGGATTACGACGATATTTTTGACGTCCTCCACGAACGCGATCCAAACGAACTCCCTCCTGTTGAAGAAAATTTAAATTAATAATAGGAGTTTGTAAAGAAGGGTATACTATGCTACGATGAATAGAGGCTTGAGAAACTTGCAAGTAATTGAACGAAGACCAAGAAATCTATATTATCCCACGAATTCGGGCATATGTGCCAATAGCCCTTGAGGCCTTAATAAGGGGTCAAAGAAATTAAAAACGCTTTCCGACTGATGAAGAATATATCTCAAGCTGATCTCCAACATGATTCTTCGATAATTTTAAATTTTATAACCACTAGATTGCCCAATTTGGATTACCTTGGATATCGAATTGATGTGAAGGCGAAAAAAAACTAATGAACTAGTGCGAATTAAGCATAACGAAATATATACTACCTGCACGCTAATTTTCGTATGCATATTTGGAAAATTGTTCACCTCCCTCCCCAACCTTCTATACCCATTTTCAGTAGTATGTGTATTTACGTGAGGGAACATGATACTAGACCTGTTAAATTTTATTAGTAATTAGTAATCAATTAATTAGACAGTTCTTTTAATTGGTAATGATTATTTTAATTGTTTTTCAAGAAAAGGCAAATATTAACTGATTGCGATTAGAAAAAAGCAAAAAATAATCATAACTTTTTACGATTGTTAAAAAAAATCAAAAATAATCAGAAAAAAATTAGTTTGATTTCTTTTGATTTTTTATGGTATGGCAGCACACTACCTCTATACCACTGTGGCCACTAGCCATTACGTCCTTAATATATGCTGTACTTATATGGATATGTAAGTGCATTTGTACAAAAAGGATTTCATGCACCTCTTATAATAGTATGTGTATGTGTTATTTATGTGCTTCTACAACAATACTAAAAAAATCAACAAATAAATCAAAAGTAATCGAAACAACTTTTTTTGATTTTTTAAAATTTTTTTTAATAATCTTAAAAAATCATGATTTTTTTGATTATTTTTTTAAATAATTGGAAAATAACCATTAAAAATTCAAAGAAATGGTAATCAATAATTACATGGACTCTCAAGAAAATAATTAATCAAATCGGTTATCGGTCAGTAATCATTATTTAACAGGTTTGATTTGATACTAACATTGTACTAACACGTTAGGGAACATCTATTAATTACGTGAGCCTTTTTCCAAGAATTTTTGACCTCTCACCCCTCTTCGGGGAGATTTGGTTAGGCCGCTCACCCCATTAAGTGAGATTTAAAAGTAAATGCATTTTGATTATTCGGAATAAAAAATTGCATGTGTATTAAATGAAATTCAAACAACAACCATGAAACCAATACTTTCACTATTTTTTAATCGATGCAGGGATACTCGTGTACAGTTTCAATTGAAATAATCGAACACATGTCACCTGTGGTTCCGGTAGTGCCTACGGGTTCTTCCTCCATCCCTTCCAAACCTCCATTGGGGCGTATGAAAAACCGATATGTGTGGGTACTAATTACTTAGCATGTTTAGAGATACTCTAATATTCTTAAGCATATACATCGGTTAAGTTTGGAAACAACCCAGTTTTGTAATGATTTACAGATTATAAAAAATACTTAATTTATATTATCTTCCAAGCATATTTATAAAAAATGTTATAGTAAGATTTAGGTACGATATTTTTCTCAACCCATTCCTCCATGTACAAGGTGGCGCAAAAGTAAGCTTCCGATGTTCAGCATATCGGTTGTGGCACGTGCAGTGTGTGCTGTTGCACCGTCTTGTTGGAACCACATGTTTTCCAATCCCAATTCATCAAGTTGCGGCAAAAAGAACTCGTTGATCATTGCTCTGTAGCGCTCACCATTCACAGTAACCGTTTGGCCCCGACCGATTATTGGTCAAATAAATAGTCAGCAATATTCCGCGTTCTGGAGCAGTGTAGCGTAACATTGTTTATTAACGTGTATTTCGCATGTGTTTACTACACAAATGTCAAAACAGAACTGACTTTAGGGGCCAATCGCAAAATTTATAGCATTTTCTGATAGGAGGATTACTTTTGCGTATTACTGTATATGTAGGTACATAGTGAACTAAACAATGAACAACAACAAACAAAGCAATAACAAATACAATCATGCAATTGTAAAAAACTACTTACTAGGCAATAAAACATATGATTACAGAAAGGCAAAATTCTGTAATTAATGATTAAAAATGCGTGTTGATAACAAAAAAAGTGCGCACTTTCAGAATTTCGCTATCCAGAATTTTGCATTTCAGAATTTCGTTATCCAGAATTTTGGATTCCAGAGTATTGACTTCCATAATTTTGATTTCCGGTGTTTCGACTTCTGGAATTATGAATGCAGAATTTCCAAAAAAGCAGAATTTTGACCCCAACCCTTTTTTAATATTAATCGCTTAACAGCGATAACTCAAAATAACTTTATACGTTTTTCTTGGTTAGGCCAACAATATGGAGTCAACTCGAAATCTTTCTTTATTGCTTGTGAAGTTTGAAAGAATTGGGGCTCATTACACCAACAAAAATTACTTATAACGCCAAGTGCTGATTATTGGCGTTATTGTACAACCGTTTATATTGGTCTATAGGTAATAAGCCAAGGCATCCGATGGCATGCTCAGCTCAAAATTTAGGATTTTTAGTTGGCTCGCTTTAGATCTAGGTGTGCGATTTGAAGGGCTTGTTAATGGATGAAGGGTATCAGAAATCGCAGAAAGCACTAATAGCATTTCTGGGTATCTTCGGAAATAATAAGAATGTGTACTTCCACAAAAGAACTGATTACCTCTTCTAATTACCGAGGACTGAAATTATAATTGTTAGATATGCAGCTTCTGTTTAAGGAATAGAAGAAAATCACAAATATTCGAATAGTCCAGTTTGTTAATTATTGGAACAATTAGTTGAATAAGTACGTTCTGTTATTTTTCAACACAGCTTTTGCTATTCGATCCAATTGATCAATTAACAAGAGGTTTAGTATATACAACAATACATTGAGCGAGTTTCACTTACCTTCAGCATGCCCATTAGAAGACATTTCTGAAAACGACAGGCTTGGCATGCTTTACGTCGACGTTTATTTATCTCACATTCGTTGTTGGCAGGACACGTATACTCAATGTTTCCTTGTATCGTACGCTTAAAGAATGCTTTACATGCCTCACAACTTGCTACACCGTAATGAAAACCAGATGCCACATCACCACACACCAAACAAAGTCTACGTAATTCTTCACGTATTGATCCACCTGCGGTACTAGCTCCACCACCACCACTACTCGATGTACTGCTATTAGCAAGAGAAATGTTGTTGCTGTTACCGCCAATACAATCACTCGCTTTCAAGGCGATCGGTGTACTCGATTCACAGCCAGTCAATGTGACACTATTCAAATCTGCAGATAACGCAGTTGTTGAACTACAAAGTTGTCGATCTGGGGATACAGAAGGTGACGATTTATTGCCACTTGTGGATGAATTCCCAGCACCTGTGCCACCTCCAGCACTCATAGCACTGCCGCTGCTGGTGCTACTTGCACTGCCATTGGTGCCATTTGAATATGAATTGGAACGATTAACGCCTAATGACGTTGATGTGCTTGGACTACAGCAGGTAGTGCTGATATCTAGTTCCTGTTTTATATGCATCACGCTACTATCTGACATTTTGATAAACTTGTTTGATGTTAAATAAGTTTAAATTATTGCTATATCTTGTATTTTGGCTTCGTAAAATCTGAAAACAGAACGAAAATATACACATCAGAATTGGACACAATCGTCGAATCTTAAGTATGTTAATTTACATGCATAGACTTGAACAATTAATTTTCCTCTCTCTCCTCCTCATCTCTCATTCCTCTTCCTCCTCCTTTTCCTCTCTCATATAACTATCCTTGTCCTCTTTTTCATCAGTCTCTTTCCCTTCATCGTCCTACTTCTCTTCCCCTTCCTGTTCCTATTCCTTTTAATATTTCTATTTCTCTTCCTGCTGATCTACTTCTTTTTTCCTTTTGTTGTTGTTGTTGTAACGACAAAAACACTCCGCGAAGGTTTTGGGGAGTGCTGTCAAACTGACAGTCCTTGGCCGGATATGAGTCCGGTACGCTCCGGTACTCCCTTGCGGTACTGCCCGACTGTCGTGGTAGGGATTTGGTATGACCAATGGAACCTTCTAGGTCATGTCACCCCTTACGGAAGGAGAGATGGGTATTGAGAGGTGAGAGGCATCATATCCGTAGATCAACCATCGAGTTGCACGTCATTACCTTTGTGCATATTAGTCGCCTTTTACGACCGGTATGCCTACCTCGGGCATATTTTAAGCCTCTAAACGGCAGACGTCTTTTTTCCTCTTCGCATCTCTTTCCTTTCCTCTCCTTCTCTACTCTCTTCCACTTTTCTTCTTTTTACTTTCTCCCTTCTTCTCTCCTCCCTATCAAACATCTTCTTATTTATATCTATATATATAAAAATTTAGCCGTTTTTCGCGTTGTGATGAACTTTACGGAGAATGGCTGAACCGATTTTAACCAAACTTTGCCACATTGAAGAGACACATGTGGAGAAGGTTTATAACTAAAAAAGGGGGTTATCAGAAAAGGGGGCGTGGCACCTCCCATGCAAACTAAATTTTTCAAGCAGAATATCTGTGACAGGGTTCAAGGTAGAGACCTGAAAATTGGTATAGACCTATATGATATCAAAGGCATTCAAACACATTAAAAGGGGGGTTATCAGAAAAAGGGGCGTGGCACCTCCCATACAAACTAAATTTTTAAAGCAGAATGTCTGTGAAAGGGTTCCAGGTAAGGACCTGAAAATTTGTATAGACCTATATGATATCAAAAGCATTCAAACACATAAAAAGCGGGGTTATCAGAAAAAGGGGCGTGGCACCTCCATACAAACTAAATTTTTCAAGCAGAATATCTGTGAAAGGGTTCAAGGTAGGGACCTGAAAATTGGTATAGACCTTTATGATATCAAAAGCATTCAAACACATAAAAAGGGGGGTTATCAGAAAAAGGGGCGTGATACCTCACATACAAACTAAATTTTTCAAGCAGAATATCTGTGAAAGGGTTCAAGGTAGGGACCTGAAAATTGGTATAGACCTTTATGATATCAAAAGCATTCAAACACATAAAAAGGGGGTTATCAGAAAAGGGGGCGTGGCACCTCTAATACAAACTAAATTTTTCAAGCAGAATATCTGTGAAAGGATTCAAGGTAGGGACCTGAAAATTGGTATAGACCTTTATATCAAAAGCATTCAAACACATAAAAAGGGGGGTTATCAGAAAAGGGGGCGTGGCACCTGTAATACAAACTTAATTTTTCATGGTGAATATCTTTAAAAGTGTTAAAGGTAGGAACATGAAAATTGGTATACTCGTAGACCTATATGATATCAAAAGCATTCAAACACATTAAAAGGGGGGTTATCAGAAAAAGGGGCGTGGCACCTCCCATACAAACTAAATTTTTAAAGCAGAATGTCTGTGAAAGGGTTCAAGGTAGGGACCTGAAAATTGGTATAGACCAATATGATATCAAAAGCTGGATTTATATTGGAACGAGTTTTCGTCATCCCTTGTCAATTTTGGTTTTGTAACAAACCGCTTTCGGCGAACCGCCATCTTCAGTGCTTGATTTGGTTCTGATCTGTGTCTATCCGTTGTCATGTATTTATAGTCTGGATGCTGTATCAGGTAGTGTTAGTATTCGTGTATATGAGTCGTGTCTTACGAACGTATCCGAACGGGTATCTGCAATGAGGGTTGTTTTTAACGCTCGTTTATTAGTTGTGGTGTTATATCAGATAATTAGTTTGAGGATGTTAGGTCAGGTAATGTTAAGTGTATACTTAAGGGTGGGTTTTGACGCTCGTTAGTCATGTAGAAGTCATTAGTTTTGGTTTTTGATCAGATAATTAGTTTGAGGATGTTAGGTTAGGTAATGTTAAGTGTATATTTAAGGGTGGGTTTTGACGCTCGTTAGTCATGTAGAAGTCAGTGATTTTTGTTTTTTGATTTGTTTTGTGTGTGTGCGTGTTTATTGCTACTCGTTTTGTTATTGTACCTGCGGTGTTCTTTGGTCCCCTGTAAATTAGTTTTAGCAGTTCAAATATTGCGTCAGAAATGGTGTTTGTTTGTTCGTTAATTACTCTCCCGTCAAATGTCTTAAGTTTGTATATTTCCATGTTTTCTAGCACATTTAAGCGCCGCCCTTTTCTTTGTACACTACCTGATACAGCATCCAGACTATAAATACATGACAACGGATAGACACAGATCAGAACGAAATCAAGCACTGAAGATGGCGGTTCGCCGAAACCGGTTTGTTACAAAACCAAAATTGACAAGGGATGACGAAAATTCGTTCCAATATAAATCCAGTATCCACCCTGTCGGAAAAACACAAAACCAAATCAACTCGATATCAAAAGCATTCAAACACATAAAAAGCGGGGTTATCAGAAAAAGGGGCGTGGCACCTCCCATACAAACTAAATTTTTCAACAGAATATCTGTGAAAGGCTTCAAGGTAGGGACCTGAAAATTGGTATAGACCTTTATGATATCAAAAGCATTCAAACACATAAAAAGGGGGGTTATCAGAAAAAGGGCCGTGGTACCTCACATACAAACAAAATTTTTCAAGCAGAATATCTGTGAAAGGGTTCAAGGTAGGGACCTGAAAATTGGTATAGACCTTTATGATATCAAAAGCATTCAAACACATAAAAAGGGGGGTTATCAGAAAAGGGGGCGTGGCACTTCTAATACCAACTAAATTTTCAAGCAGAATCACTGTGAAAGGGTTCAAAGTAGGGACCTCAAAATTGGTATAGACCTATATAATATAAAATCATTCTCACACATAAGAAGGGGCGTTATCAGAAAAGGGGCGTGGCACCTCTAATACCAACTAAATTTTCAAGCAGAGCCACTGTGAAAGGGTTCAAGGTAGGGACCTGAAAATTGGTATAGACCTATATGATATCAAAAGCATTCTCACACATAAAAAGGAGGGTTATTAGAAATGGGGGCGTGGCATCTTCCATACAAACTTAAATTTTCAAGCACCAGCGAAACGGTCGTCTATTAAAAATGAATAGGTACGAGGTATGTTCAAAAAGTATCGCGAATTTTGTGTTTTTTTCAAAAATTATTTATTTATTCATGAATATCTATTTTGTCCCCTTCAAAGTAATCCCCATGAGATATTATACACTTATGCCAACGGTTTTTCCAATCTTCGAAGCACTCCAAAAAATCATTTTTTTGTATCTTGTTCAGCTCCTCCTTCGATGCCGTCTTTATCTCGTCAAGAGAAGCGTAACGTCGTCCTTTCATGGGCCTCTTCAGTTTAGGGAACAAGAAAAAGTCACAGGGGGCCAGATCTGGGGAATACGGTGGCTGCGGCATCATTAGTGTGTTGTTTTTGGCCAAAAAGTCGCGCACAAGCAACGATGCGTGAGCAGGGGCGTTATCGTGGTGCAAAAGCCAATTTTTGTTATTCCACAAATCCGGGCGTTTCTGGCGGATTGCTTCGCGCAAATTGCGCATAACTTGCAGGTAATATTCCTTATTGACCGTTCTTCCCCGTGGCAAGAACTCATGATGCACCACGCCCCTGCAATCGAAGAAAGCTGTCAGCAAAACTTTCACATTCGACCGAACTTGGCGCGCTTTTTTCGGTCTTGGTTCGTGCGGCGGCTTCCATTGAGATGATTGAGCTTTGGTTTCCACGTCATAACCATAAACCCACGATTCGTCACCAGTTATGACCCTCTGGAGCAAATTTGGGTCGTCGCGGACAGAGTTTAACATCTCATTAGCAATGTTCATGCGATGCTGTTTTTGGTCACAATTGAGCAATTTTGGTACGAATTTCGCGTAAAAATCGAAGACGATCCAAAACACGTGCAAGCAAAGCAGCTGTCAATAATTAACTGAACATTCAAAATGGCCGAGCTTGTCGGCATAAGTGAGAGACATGAGTACCAACATACCGCCACAAAAAATTCGAAATTCGAATATACGTAACCAGCGAAAATTCAAAATTCGCGATACTTTTTGAACACACCTCGTACCTGTTGTATATGGCGCCATAGAGAGAGAGATTATCAAAAGGCCAGTCATGGGAAGAAACCCCCGAAACAAGACTGGTTTATGGGAAATCAAAAAGAAAGAATGGGAAAAATTACTTCGGCCCACTTGTGGCTACGATGAATAACCGCTGAAAGAAAGTAATCTTCAAAAATGGTTCTCCAACTAAGTATTAGTTGAAAAAAGGTATATTTTGAGAAAGAAACCTAAATTTTTTGGCTCGGGTTTTTTCACAGATGGCTTAATTATATGAGCACAAATTTCGTACCTACGAAGGTTAAATCTTTTTATGTTCCAACATTTTAATTTTAACTCCTGAAATAAGAGACAAATTGGATTGAAATGCATTTCCGTTAATATTTTTGTAAACTTTAATTCGGCATTTCTAAGAACTTTGTCAGCAATACATTTAATTTTCTTTAATCTTTTAAAATGAGGGATAAATGGCCATAATCCTCATATCTGAACGATAGGTTGTATGGGATATATACTATATAGAGCTCCGATCTTGGTGATTTTTTTACGAAATCTTTTGATATCCATAAGAAAATATTTCACCAAGTTTCAAGTTTTAATCTTTTAAAATGAGGGAGAAATGGCCATAATCCTCTTATCTGAACGATCGGTTGTATGGGATATATACTATATATAGCTCCGATCTTGGTGATTTTTTTACGAAATCTTCTGCTATCCATAAGAAAATATCCGACAAAGTTTCAAGTTTTAATCTTTTAAAATGAGGGAGAAATGGCCATAATCCTCTTATCTGAACGATCGGTTGTATGGGATATATACTATATATAGCTCCGATCTTGCTGATTTTTTACGAAATCTTTTACTATCCACAAGAAAATATCTCACCAAGTTCCAAGTTTTAATCTTTTAAAATGAGGGAGAAATGGCCATAATCCTCTTATCTGAACGATCGGTTGTATGGGATATATACTATATATTGCTCCGATCTTGCTGACTTTTTTACGAAATCTTTTACTATCTACAAGAAAATATCCCACCAAGTTTCAAGTTTAAATCTTTTAAAATGAGGGAGAAATGCCCATAATCCTCTTATCTGAACGATCGGTTGTATGGGATATATACTATATATAGCTCCGATCTTGGTGATTTTTTTACGAAATCTTCTGCTATCCATAAGAAAATATCGCACTAAGTTTCAAGTTTTAATCTTTAAAAATGAGGGAGAAATGGCCATAATCCTCTTATCTGAACGATCGGTTGTATGGGATATATACTATATATAGCTCCGATCTTGGTGATTTTTTTACGAAATCTTCTGCTATCCATAAGAAAATATCCCACCAAGTTTCAAGTTTAAATCTTTTAAAATGAGGGAGAAATGCCCATAATCCTCTTATCTGAACGATCGGTTGTATGGGATATATACTATATATAGCTCCGATCTTGGTGATTTTTTTACGAAATCTTCTGCTATCCATAAGAAAATATCCGACAAAGTTTCAAGTTTTAATCTTTTAAAATGAGGGAGAAATGGCCATAATCCTATTATCTGAACGATCGGTTGTATGGGATATATACTATATATAGCTCCGATCTTGCTGACTTTTTTACGAAGTCTTTTACTATCCACAAGAAAATATCTCACCAAGTTTCAAGTTTTAATCTTTTAAAATGAGGGATAAATGGCCATAATCCTCTTATCTGAACGATCGGTTGTATGGGATATATACTATATATAGCTCCGATCTTGCTGATTTTTTTACGAAATCTTTTACTATCCACAAGAAAATATCTCACCAAGTTCCAAGTTTTAATCTTTTAAAATGAGGGAGAAATGGCCATAATCCTCTTATCTGAACGATCGGTTGTATGGGATATATACTATATATTGCTCCGATCTTGCTGACTTTTTTACGAAATCTTTTACTATCCACAAGAAAATATCCCACCAAGTTTCAAGTTAAAATCTTTTAAAATGAGGGAGAAATGCCCATAATCCTCTTATCTGAACGATCGGTTGTATGGGATATATACTATATATAGCTCCGATCTTGGTGATTTTTTTACGAAATCTTCTGCTATCCATAAGAAAATATCGCACCAAGTTTCAAGTTTTAATCTTTAAAAATGAGGGAGAAATGGCCATAATCCTCTTATTTGAACGATCGGTTGTATGGGAGATATATGCTATAGTGACCCGATTATACCGGATCCGACAAATGTCTTATATAATACAAAAATACATCCGTGTGCCAAATTTCATCGAGATATCTCAAAAATTGAGGGACTAGTTTGCGTTCAAACAGACGGACGGACGGACAGACGGACATGGCTGTATCAACTCAGTTCATCGTCCTGTTAAATTTGGTATACTTAATGGTGGATCTATCTCTTATATTTCTAAACGTTACAAACATCGGACCAAAGTTAATATACCATTTCATGTTCATGAAAGGTATAATTATGTGCTTTAAAAACTTGTAAATACTATTTTCTTTAATCATACGAAACAGATTCGGGAGAAAAATTACGTAACGAAGGCGAAAAGAAAAAATTTCTAAATTGTTTAACGTTCTACAAGTGTTACGTTTGTTAAAATCTCTGCACTGTACATTTGTTTATAAAGAAAATAAAAATATAAAAAGTTTTAATTTATAGTAAGTTTCAATTTTTATTTTCAACTAGCTCGTGTCCAGATACAACTTTTCTACAGTTTTATTGAAGACGTGTGGATGGATGGATAAATTCAAATAATTAAATTCGTAAATTTCTTTGTACGCCACTGTCAGTATACTCGAAATTGATTTTCAATTTGACAAAAAAGTAAACAAAATTTTACAGAGGCACGCTTTGATATTTTTTGATAAATTAAGTCCATTTTGCTTCATATAACTCTATTTGAATGGAAAGTTTTCCTCTAGGTAACTCACTTTAAATATGTATATATTTTTGATTAAAAAAAAAAACAGTTTGGCACACGTCCTAAGTTACAGGCAATCCAGTAGTGAAAGTCTCATAGAAATTCATTTCTTAGTTTCCGAAATCCTTGAGTTCAAACAGACAAAATTTCTAAAAGTGGTTTAGATGAACTCTACATTCCCTACGTCACCTTCAGTCATTATTTCAAAAAGGTAAATGACTCGCCGATCTAGCGTAGCGAAGTATCTCCGTGACAATATTATTATTATCCGTTGTGTTAATCGGCGAGTACCAAAACGAGTAGTTGTTATTGTAAAATATCAAGAAAGTATAAACAGGGAAAGCGTAAACGCCTGAAAACGAGCAGCCGCCAAACATCCCTATAGCGGAAACTCAGCACCCGTTTGGATCCCCAAATCTGAGCTGGGTAGTCCATCATTCTAAGAGAATTCTTCCCCTTACTGCAATGCAAACCTGTGGCAAGCCAATTATCGACATGAGTTCTACAAAAGGCAAAGTAGCATGCCTTGGTCAGCACGTGAAATGAACAGGTAACACTAACCGCAAATGTCGCCAAAGCTCAAAGCCGTAACACAATCCTCAACTCACCAGCTAGTTCTTCTTGGGGAATATATAAAGAAACAGTTTACTAGGCTGTCCGCCAGTCAGTCACGAAATACGTATGGAGAAAGTTACGCGTCTGTCAAAAATCTATCCCTGTCCCTGTGGTTGACAGCAGGTAGAGTTACTACGTTTACGTGGACATTTAACTCTTGCCCCATCTGTGCATTCCATGTCGTAAACAGCGTCGCCGTCGATTTAGTCGGAGATAGGGTCAGATTTCGCTCGGTGAAGAACCTGGAAAGGTTAGGGGGGTCACTGTTGATTCTAGTACAGAGTTTGTCAATGGAGGGACCCTTGCCCGAGGCCATTATCGTACAGTCGTCAGCTTAGGAAACAATGGAGACTCCCTCAATTGGCATTTCGGGTGCTTAAGCGATATCCTTGCTCAAATCGGCAAAAATAATCATAATGATTACCGATTTGATTGCTTATTTTTGGGAAAGCATATTAATGATTGATTACCAATTGTTTTCGGGTTTTAATGATTATTTTAAAAACAATCAAAAACCATCATGATTTTTTATAATTAAAAAAATCAAAAACAATCAAAAAAATTTGATAATTTTTTGTACTATTTCAGATAAGCATAGGCACATACATGGAAATATGTATGAGCGATGCATAAAATTCTTCTTTATACGAGTTTTGAACAAATTAAGAATATATATACATACATATGTAATACTAGCAGATGAACGCTGAATCGGAATCCGGTAAAAAATCGTGTAGGCCATTGTAGGAAATAAAGGAAGCGGCGGCAACGTTGCTTGTCCCAACGGTTTAAGTACAGGAAAATGTTCTATGATAAAGACGTTTTTCAAAAAGCATAGCCATCTTTTCGTAAGGTCGTCTCTTATAGCGAATATAATCTCTCTCTCTCTATGGCGCGATATACAACAGGTATATCATCATAAACCTCCTTTGTGGTGTGCCGATTTGAATTTTCCCTACAAATTGGTGGGACCTACAGTTTTTTGCCGACTCCGAACGGCATCTACAAAGGAGACGAATTTTTGCTGAGAAGCCTGTCATGGCAGAAATACACTCGGAGAGTTTGCCAAACCACTGCCGAGGGGCGACCCCGTTTTGAAAAACTTTTTTTTTTTTTTTCAAATCACTTTTGATGTTACCTGTACCAGGGCTCGAACCATGGACCTTGTGTGGTAGGCCGGCAACACTACCTTCACACCACGGCGGCCGCCAGCGAATATAATCTGATGTCCGATAAAATCATTACAGCAAAAGATTTTATCTAAATAATATTGCTTATAATTGAACTCCTTACAATTCCAGGCTCCATATTGAAAACCCCTTTGTTATAAGAAATAAACCATAGTAGAACATTTTTTGGCGAACAAATACGAAATTAAATTTTAAAGACTAACATTTCTCAAGTGTTTTATTATATAGCATGCACACACATGATCTGAACCGAAAAATCTATTTTTTGGAATCCGAATTGGTAATAGAAAAAGGGGTCATATACAATTTACGTAGCGATGTGTTATGACAGCACTCCCTACTCCTGTTGTTTCTCAGTACTCCATGGAACACCTACGGTAGAGTACTTCTAAAGTTTTTCTTCCATGTAGTATCTACAGGAAAGTACTATCCAAACTGCTATCTATCTTGACAACTCAGCCCAATAGCATTCGCAATGATTGGGTTGTAATAAGCTGAGGTGGCGCGCTAATGCATTGCAAAGGAGTACTATTCGAGCACTCCAATATAGCAAAAAAATAACACAGGATCCAACGGTTTTTGCAGCGTCACGGTTCAATACTTCTAGTAATAATAATAATAATTTGACGCAATATATCCGAGGATGTTAAGACCGTGCTTATTTTCCAATTTTGTAATGTGATGCTTCTAATTATTCCTGCGAAGCTTTTTCATGCAAGAAATCACTCGGAGGGTTACCTACCACGGCCGAGGCCGACCCTGTTTTAAAACCACTTTTTCCAAACATTTTGATGTTTGCTGTCCCGGTATTTGAATGTGGGATTTTTGGTGTGGTGGGCTTGCACACGACCACCACATCACGGAGGCTGCCACGGTTCATGACTACATCATAAAAATACTCCCAAAAGTACTGTTTATACATATTAGCATGCACGTGCAATAAACTGTGATGTTTCTTACAACGATAAAGCAAAACAATTAAAAAAAAAAATAAAAGAATTAAAATAATCAAAAGTAATCAAAAACAATCAATAAAAACAATTTTTTTTTTCTATTATTTTTGATTACTTTTTAATTTTTCCCAATTCTAATCAATTAGTAATTGTCGATTTCTGAAAATAATTAAAATAATCATTAATGATTGAAAAAGATTTGAGACAGAAAAACTTATAGATTAGATACCCTGACAGTCTTATAGATATTAAATGCGATTAGTCTGGGATGCGTCCGAGATAAATCGCAAAGGAGGATGTGACTAATGCCAGTTTTGATCATTTTGTATACGCTGTACTGTTCACATTTGTTTGAGCATGTCCTATGGAGAGACCAATTGTACCCATTTGCAAAAGGACTAATCCACTTTCTACCCAAACGGGTACTTTTAACTCCAAAGAGTGTGCTACAAAAACTAAAGTTGGCTTACATCCCTATGAGTATTCTACACAAATAAAAATTTACTTGTGTATATTGAATTATATCCAACTGTTGACTTGAGGGATTAATCGCGGATCGCTCTCTTTAGAGATTAGTCACACGATTTTTTGCAGGGCGTGTCATGTATTTTCGCTTCAGTTGTACGAAAGGCTTACGATCTCCAGTGTCAGCGGCTCTCCTGAAAGCACGAAGAGTTGCTTTGCTGGAGACATTAAACAAGCAATGTTCAATATGAGCAAATATGTGAACTTCATTGATGATACAAACGGTGTTTTCAAAAACAAAATTATTGACGATTCATAAAGAGTACTCAACACCGGATCTAGTTTTGTTTTTGTACTTATGTTTGGGTTTGTGTGAATTGAAATAAAATAAAACAAGTCAGGAAGTCTAAGTTCGGGTGGAACCGAACATTATATACCTAGTAGTGATCTATTATGGCATACCAATTTACGCGGGTCTATTTTAATACTTTTCAGTTCGTATTATAAAGTCAATAAAAACACTTCTGTTATGAGTTTTGAGGTGTAAATTAATTTAAAAAAAAATATAAATGTATTGCGCGATATACAATAGGTATACATCATAAACCTCCTTAGGGATTTTTCCGCCGAGCTTCCCTTCCAATTTGTGGTGTGCATTTCATGTTCATGAAAGGTATGCAAATCAAAAAAGTTATATAACTTATTTATTGCAGTGGGGTATTAACTACTTGCCCGGATATTTTGCTTGTGTGTTATCCGATTTGCCTAATTTTCGGCAGGAGTATACTACATGCTATTGAGAAGCAACTGACCCATTTTTATTAAAATATCTATGTAGTTGAAACTACAAGCATTTGCCTTTGAAAATAGCAAAAATTTGTATGCTGAAAAGTGGATGGCGCCACGCCTACATCCCCTAAATCCACAAAAAGATATTATTGATATAGCTTACATGGTTATAGAAATATCGCGTTTTAAATTTTACAAACAAATTTTTCAAAATTATGTTAAAAAACTGGGCGTGGCCGTTGACCGATTTCGCCCATTTTTACAACAAACACTTACCTTTCTATATTCAACATTTTCGCCAAATATTGTTTCGATAAATCAATTTTTACCGGATTAATGGCATTAAAAGTTTTGTGGAATAATCCACTATAACATAGGCGTACCACGCCCATTTTCTAAAATTTATATTTTTCGACTTTCTTCGTTTATGAATACTTTGAAACTGAAATAGAAATGATATAAAGCTTTTGTACGCAAAGTTATTGCCTATTAAATATATCTATGATCGTTTTATTTTGTTTTGTTGTTTTTCCGACAGGGTGAATGATGATGTATATTGGAACGATTTTTCGTCATCCCTTGTCAAATTTGGTTTTGAGACAACCGGTTTCGGCGTTGTGCCATCATCAGTGTCGATTTTCGTTCTGATCTGTTGTGGTCGTTTGTCTTGTATTTATAGTAGGTAGCAGGTAACGTCAGCATGGGTGTCTCTTTGTGTACGTGTGTTGTGTGTGTACATTCAGAAACGGGGGTGGTTTGCATCGATCGGTTTTTTTGGTTGACTGAGGCAGGTAAAAGTTGGTGATTTTTGTTGTTTGACCTTTTTTGCTTGTTTGTTGTTTTTGATCTTTTGCTGTTTTGTGTTTATTTGTCGGTGCGTGTGTGTTAGTTATACCTGAGTGATTGCTTTGTTTTTTGTAAACCAATTTTAAAGGTTCGAATATTGTGTCGGAAACAGTGTTTGTCTGTTCGTTTATTATTCTACCGTCGAATGTTTTTTGTTTGTAGATTTCCATGTTTTCGAGTACGTTCAGACGTCTGCCTTTTGCTTGTACATGTAGGACCTTGACTGTTTTTTTGATGTTTCCGGGGGGGCATTTATTCTCCGCCATGTGATTCGCAAAGTTGGACTCTGGTATGATGGTTGGATTCCGTATCTTTTTGTTGTAATCTCTAATGTGTTCTCTGAACCTCGTTCTTACTTGTCGTCCGGTTTGTCCTATGTAACTGTGCTGGCATTCACAAGTGAGCTTGTATACACCATAGCTGCTAAATGGATCTTCTGAGTTAGTTTTGGTTCTTAGCTTCCGTCCTAAATTGTTCGATTTTTGAACGCTGTGTTGATGTTGTCCTTAGAAAATACATACCAGAGTCCAACTTTGCGAATCACATGGCGGAGAATAAATGCCCCCCCGGAAACATCAAAAAAACAGTCAAGGTCCTACATGTACAAGCAAAAGGCAGACGTCAAAAAAACATTCGACGGTAGAATAATAAACGAACAGACAAACACTGTTTCCGACACAATATTCGAACCTTTAAAATTGGTTTACAAAAAACAAAGCAATCACTCAGGTACAAATAACACACACGCACCGACAAATAAACACAAAACAGCAAAAGATCAAAAACAACAAACAAGCAAAAAAGGTCAAACAACAAAAATCACCAACTTTTACCTGCCTCAGTCAACCAAAAAACCGATCGATGCAAACCACACCCGTTTCTGAATGTACACACACAACACATGCACACACGTACACAAACAGACACCCATGCTGACGTTACCTGCTACCTACTTTAAATACAAGACAAACGACCACAACAGATCAGAACGAAAATCGACACTGATGATGGCACAACGCCGAAACCGGTTTGTCTCAAAACCAAATTTGACAAGGGATGACGAAAAATCGTTCCAATATACATCATATCTATGATCCTTTTCAAAATCTTTCGTGGACCTTAATTGATTTCGCCCGTTTTTTCCCGGAGCATTCCTTCTATTAAAATAGATATGTTTTGGATTTATGATTAATATTATTTCTAAATTTGACTTTGAAAAGTGGGCGGTGCCATTCCCATTTTCAAAAATTTTTATTTTTCGACTTTCTTCGTTCACGGACACTTTTGAAGTGAAATAGAAATGATACAAAGCTTTTGCACGCAAAGTTATTGCCTATAAAATATATCTATGATCCTTTTCAAAATCTTTCGTATAAAAGTGGGCGTGGACCTTAACTGATTTCGCCCATTTTTTTACGGAGCATTCCTTCTATTAATAATAAATATGGTTTTTGATTTATGATTAACATTATTTCTAAATTTGACTTAATCAAAAAATCCAAAACCTTCGGGGAGTGTTTTTGTCGCTACTCAAACAAACAAACCAAGGACAGGAAAGGAAAGAGATGGAAAGGAAAGGAAAGAAAAATAAAGGAAAGGAAAGGAATGGATAAGCAAGAAAAGATAGCAATAAAATAGAAAACAATAAAAGAAATTAAAAATATATAAAATGAAATATTTTTTGTGGTCGAATTTCAACCACTGGGCGATCTCTAGTCCTAATATATGTTCTTAGTTTGGCAGAAACGCAGTCACTAATTCTTCAATTTCCCACTGGGTGCTAATTGAATCATAAATATCTGTGGCAATAAGCGAGAAAAGCCAAAGTCAAGATAAGACAAGTTACTATCAGCATTGTGTTTTCCGAGCACAAATCTCTTATCCCGCTGATTTTCACTGCTTTTGCTCAAAATTTGTGGATTTTATAGACAAAACCCATATATCGATTCCATACATTTACACTACAATTCAAACTTACAAAGCGCTTTACTAAAAAATTCAGAAAAAAAAACTTTTCTTTTCTTTATTGCCACCAGAGCTGTAAAATGAATCAATCAATACATTTATAAATCAGTAGAAATTCATTTTACAAGTGTTATTGTTTGATTGTAAATATTAAATTGAATTTGGCTGCGATTTCACCCTTTTAACTCAATGATTGCATGAATGCGAGAAAATAATCACAGATGATTGCAAAGTTTGGTGATTTAAATCACTTTTGCATTCAGCACTATTAAAATTTATACATTCAGGGCTGATATTTACGTATTTTGAGTGTTTAACATGCCTGGAATTGATTTGAAGCTGTCAAAATAGTAATAAAACTCGAGGCTGCCATGTATCATATTAAAAATTGGTATCGACCCCAAAGATTTTTGTTTCATAGATTTTAAAAAATTTTTCTGAATTTAATGCGATTAGCTTTATACTTATTACAGAAACTTGTGTGAGCATTTGTTTCAAAAATTGGTTTAAGGCATGGTATTGTCAAATGTGACATTTTCCCGTCAGCTGATTGCTTCTTCTTCCCCTGTCTGAAATGGCGAAAGTTTCAAATAATTTTTATTTTTTTTATGAGTTTAAAAAAACTAGAACAGGGGCGTGAGAAAAAACTTTGCATGGGAGACTTGACTATAAAAAATCCTACACCTAAACACCGAACCTGTTGTTGTTTATGGACCGTCATTTTATTTTCTGTTTCAGTAAAATTATTCTATTTGTAGGAATTCTGAAAAGAGGAATCGGTTAGTTTTCGAGGATTTCCCAAAAACTTCAACATTTATGAAGACTTTATGGTAAAAATTAAAGCGCTATGTAATCGGAAAAGGACAAGCCCGTGGAAGAGCGCTGTGGTCCCCAATGACACCCATAAATATCAGAAGAACTGGCCGTAAACGTCAACTTTTATACGATAGGAGGTCAAGATAAACACAAACCTCAGCAACGATATGGTCATAAAACTCCAAATTTCAAAAATACACGGACTAGATTTGAATTGAAATAGAATATTAAAAAAAAATCTTATTAGAAAATCAGGGAATACGTATGCAGTACTTTTAATCGGTTGAAATATGCCATTTTACAAAATAACTAAGTGGAGCATTAGCATTTAAGATTTTTACAATTTGGTCAGACTATCTTAGTCATAGTTCATAGAAAAAAGCTTGAATATTTCCATAACACAGAGGAAATAGTTACAAAGACCACCACAGGTAGCTTAACATTGGGCTTTAACCGCAACTCCGACGCTAGCAATGAGATATTTTCGGAAAGTTCGGTGAGGGGTTTAGGCCCTAAAACAACCCCCGCATGAGTGACATCAGCAAAATAATTTGAAAATAAACATCACCAGAAAGATAACAATATTTAATCAACAGTGGATCATGTCTCTCAGAAACTCGTTGTGGCACTATAAGAGCTAGAGTTGTAAAATAAGCTCTTCAATCTAAAACAGAATTGGATGAGAGCCCTATAGCTCCTTAGGCCAGGATGTTCAAGTTACATACAGCGATGTTGGACGTTCTGTTCCGCACAATTTCGCATTAAAAAACCAGGCTCTTTTGCCGATCTTGATCTAAATAGTAATGATATCAATACCAGTATATATTTAAGGTAATTTTTTGTTGAGCAGCGTATTACAAGAAAAGGGCAATGAAAAAACACAACATAGCTCGCCAGTCGTTTCGTAACTAAAATCACTAAAGCAAAAATTGGTGAACATGGCACAAAACTACCCGAACGCATACTTGTTCTGCCTAGTGTATTTAGATTTAAGCCATTGTAAACTGAGAATTTAGGTACATATTAATATGTGTAATCTTATTCATTATAAACAAGCATTACATGATATTGTGACGAGATGGATGATTCCTTGATTATAAGTCCTGGGTTCGATCACTATAAAGTCGAATAAACACACGCACAGATAATGTAAGTAATAGCTACTTTTATTTACTAGTAATAAACGCAAAACTATTTTAAGAGTTTGGTAACTTTATAGTAAGTTCACTATTGAACGCTTGAAAATAAACTGATCAACCTGCCTTGCTTGGTCACCGCTTTATATAGTCCAACAGGGTGCTTGCCTACGCACCGAGAACTTTCTTGGTTGTTCGCTTTTCGTGTTCTGGAAGGGTCGGTGTTATTTATTGGCATCTCCTCTTTGCATCGTATTCGCAAACACTCGCGCCATCTCTCTTCCACTTCCTAGTTATACGCTTGCATGCATAAGCGTAGCCATCGTTATCTCGGTTGTGTTAACTAGTGGTGGGAGTGTTATTGACTTAGGGATGGTACATGCTTGAGAATAATCGCCACACTGCCCTCCACCTAAGTCTGATCGTCCCGATCAGACACATTGCCGAAACCAAACGCAGCTAGCCTTTCCAAATGGACCACCTTCATCTTATTCCTTGGCCTTCCCATAGTTTGTATGCGATATACCACATCGTTGATCCGTTTTATGACTTTGTATGGGCCTTCCCAGTTACATTGTAGTTTTGGGGACAAACCCTTCTTACGCTGTGGGTTGTATAGCAGCACTAAATCCCCTTCTATAAAACCTTCCGAATTTATTGCTTTGTCGTACCTGGCCTTCATCTTATCGCTCATGATCTTAGTCCGTTGTCTCACAAGGTCGTGAATTTCTCTCATTTCTTCTTCCAATACGCTAGTAGATTTCCGAGCACTTACTCCTGCATCAGCGTTTATCCCAAACTTCAAGTCAGCTGGCAATCGAAGATCATTCCCGAAAATTACCTTTGCAGGAGTCTGACCAGTTGTTTTATGTACTGCAGAGCGATATGCCATTAGGAATAAGGAGATGTGAGTATCCCAATCCTTCTGGAACTTGACCACTACTATCCTCAGGTGCTCTTCCAAGGTTCTATTGAATCGTTCCACCATGCCATCTGACTGAGGATGTAGTGCAGTTGTTCGAGTTTTCCGAATGCCCAATGTCTTGCACATTTCCTGGAACACAGCTGATTCGAAATTTCTGCCTTGGTCAGAATATATCTCCATCGGTGCACCAAACCGAGCTACCCAATTGTTAGTAAACACCTCTGCTATGGTTTCTGCCTCTTGATTTGGAATAGGGTACACTTCTGGCCATTTGCTGAAATAGTCCATAACCACCAGCACATATTTGTTTCCGAGTTTGCTAGTGGGAAGCGGACCAGCTACATCCATGGCTATCCTCTCAAATGGCGCACCTGAGTTATACTGTTGCATGGCTCCTTGATTTCGGCCCTTTAGCTTTGATACATACTTCACAGTTGGCAATCCACTCCGCGACCGATTGACGGCAACCAACCCAATAGAATCTTTGCTTGACTTTCTCCAAGGTCTTGGTGACTCCAAGATGACCTCCGCTTGGACCGTTATGTAATTCATTGAGTACATCAGGGATTTTCTTCCTTGGGACGACTATCAGCTTTCGAACACATTGACCATCCTCACTCTCCCATATTCGATGCAAACAACCGGATTCTAATTGCAAACTATTCCACTGTGCCCAATATGACGTGGCAACAGGACTTTCTGCTGATTCCTTCCATTACAAGTGTAAGATCTGAATCTTCGTGCTGAAACCTCCTTAATTGATCCATGTCCCATTCGTCCGAAGATGTTATAGTCATGAGCCGCACATCTATAATGTCTTCCTTGGTTTCAGCTTTGGAACAATGCTTGCATTCCAAGTTACATGGTCTTCGTGACATTGCATCAGCATTTCCGTGGGTGCTACCTTTGCGATGCTCTATGGAAAAGTCATAATTTTGCAGTCGCTCTATCCACCGTGCCAATTGACCTTCCGGATTACGGAACTGTAAGAGCCATTTCAACGCTGCATGGTCTGTCCTGACGTGGAATCGCTGCCCATAGAGATACTTGTGGAAATGCTTAACGCACTCTACCAATGCCAACAGTTCTCTCCGGGTTACACAATAGTTCCTTTCAGGCTTCCCAATTGTTCGGCTATAGTATGCAACTACCTTCTCCTGTCCATCAACAATCTGTGACAAAACACCTCCTATAGCATAACTACTCGCATCTGTATCCAGAATAAACTTTGAACCTGGAATTGGATATGCTAACATCGGGGCAGTGCATAGTCGTTCCTTCAGTGTTTGAAAAGCCACCTCCTGTTCCTTCTTCCATTCAAAACTCATATTCTTCCTTGTAAGGTCGTGGAGACTACTAGCTACGCTGGCAAAATTTGGTACAAATCGCCGATAATACGTGCACAGCCCAAGGAAGCTCCGTAACTCATGCAAATTTCTCGGTCTTGGCCAATCTTTTACGGCTTCGATCTTTTCCTTAGCAGTGCTGATTCCCTCCGTAGTTACCTTGTGACCCAAATAACTTACTTCCTTTTTAAACAAGGAACACTTCTTGGGACTTAGTTTCAGACCAGCACCAGCTATTCTTTGGAAAACTTCCTCCAAGTTCTTTAGGTGTTCCTCAAAGCTTTTTCCCAGCACGATGATGTCGTCGAGGTACACCAAACATGTTCGCCAGTGCAATCCTTTTAGTATCTGGTCCATGAGTCTCTCAAAAGTAGCTAGAGCATTGCATAGCCCGAAGGGCATTACTGTAAATTGCCAAAGCCCTTCTCCAACGCTGAAAGCCGTCTTCTCTTTATCTTCATCCTTTACCTCCACTTGCCAGTAGCCGCTTTTCAAGTCCAGTGTGGAAAACCATTTCGTGCCAGATAACGAGTCCAGAGTGTCGTCGATTCTTGGCAATGGATAACTATCCTTCTTCGTTACGTCGCTCAATTTCCGGTAATCCACACAGAACCTCATTTGTCCATCTTTCTTTTTCACTAGTACTACCGGTGAGCTCCATGGACTAACTGATGGTTCGATCACGCCGCTGTCACTCATTTCCTGTATAATTTCTCTTACTACTTGGCGTTTGGCCAATGGAATACTACGAGGAGCTTGGCGGATGGGCCTTGCATCATCAGTATCAATTTGATGCTTCACAACTTTGGTCCGACCTGGTTTAGAACCATCCTTGTCAAATATGCTCGAGTACTTTGATAGAAGTTCCTTTGCCTTTTTCTGATGATCTTTTTCGAGGCCTGCCGTCCACGACGTGATATCATCTGAAAGATTAATCTTGATGGTAGAATCATTTTCCTGAAGTTGTTCACAATTGATAACTACCTCGACCTCTTGGCATTGTTCCAATATTGCTCCTTTAGAAAGTTTAATCGGCGATTTGAACTCATTAAGTACTCTTACCGGTACACGTCCATCTTGTTTTGTCATGGCCAGGGTTTTTCCTACTAATATGTTCGTCCTTGATTTGTTTGCTGCCTCGACAACCCACAATTTTGCCCATATGATTGCTTCCGACTTCGGTGGAATTTGTTGGCTCTTCTCCACAAGCACTCGCTTACTAACGTATTTGTTTTCGTAACCATAATTTAATGGCTCATCCATGTTCTGGTAATTCATAATCCTGTTTTGCATGACGATCTTGATGCCTTGCTCGCTTAAGAAGTCCACACCAACTATGATTTCGTCAACAATATCTGCTACTATAAAACTGTGTAGAACGGCCACGTTCCCAATTACGATTTCACATGTTACTTCTCCTAGGACATGGGTGTCCTCACCAGTGGCCGTACGTAACTTTGCTCCATGCAATGGTCTCACCTCCTTGTTGACTAAATCAGATCGAATTATGGAATGCGATGCGCCTGTATCCAGTTAGTAAGTGCTCTTTTCCATCCACATATGCAACAACAGTAACATTACTAGCTTTCCTTCCGATCTGTGAGACAGAGATTATGGGGCATTCAGTTGCGGGAGCCAGTCCACGCCCCTTTCGGCTGGCTCGATTTAGTTTAACGACTGATTTGGTTGGGAGGTTTGCTCATCTCCTTCAGCTTTGCGTTTTCGTCCACCTGAATTGCTGGGGTTACTGGAGCCAGAGCCGCAATAACGTGCTATGTGACCTGGTTTTCCGCACTTAAAGCATTTAATGGCACCATCACTTTTTTTCTGTACTCCGTTCAACGCTTCCAAAATTTTGTCTACCCAAGCCGGAGTGTCCACTTCTACGCGATGAGCCTTGTATGCAGGTTTACTCAAAAGCGAAGCTGTTTCCTGCGTCAGAGCATGCGATACCGTTTCAGAGAATGTCCGTTTGGGGTTTGCATATGTGGCCCGCTTCGTCTCTACATCGCGTATTCCATTTATAAAACTTTGGATTTTAACCCTCTCTGCTAGATGGGCCAACCTCTCGATGTCCGATGCAAATTCCTGCAAAGTCTCATTAGGTTTCTGGGATCGATTCTGTAGCTCTATTTGGTATATCTGCTTTCGATGTTCGCTACCATAGCGTCTCTCAACCGCACCCATCAATGCATCATAACTGTTCCTTTCGGACTCGGGAATAGTCTGTAAGATTTCTGCTGCAGGTCCCTTCAATGCCACGAATAGTGCTGCAACTTTATCTTCAGTGCACCAATTATTCACCGCAGCCGTCTTCTCAAATTGCAGCTTAAATACCTGGGATGGAACAGAACCATCAAAGGAAGGTGATTTTACCTTGGGCGTATTCGCTAAAGCAGATGGACGATTTAGTTGCAATTCCTGGATACGACCTCTCAATGCATCTACCTCAGCATCGATTTTATCCTGCAATTGTGCAATTTTTGCATCTTGCACTTCTAGTTTCGATGACACATTTGCTTCCTGTTCTTCCAACTGCGATGAGATAGATGCCTTCTGTTCTTCCATTTGAGATCTCATGTATGCCTTCGTTTCATCTAGTTGAGCTGAAATCTGGGATGTCATATGTGTCTTCTGTTCCCCGAGCTGAGATGCCATTCGTTCTTCCAGCTGAGATACTATACAAGTTTTCTGTTCTTCCATTTTAGTCGACATCTGGGTTAATACAGCCAATATCATGTTTGTGTCCACGGTTGCTACTGGATTCGGAGACTCCTTTTTTTCTTCCATTTTTGTCGGTGCCTCCTCCACAAGATGAAAAACATGATCATCAACGTTGATTCCTTCTGCTTCCATAACCTTTCGCAATCTTGACTGTAACTCTGATTTATTGCCTGTAGTGTTTAGTCCGCACTGTTGCAGCTCATTTTTGAGTTGCTGGATCTTCAGCTCATTCAACTTTGCCATGTCTTTGTTATCCTTGAAAACTCTCGGTATTTATTTAACAATATCACTTCTGACACCAATTGTGACGAAATGGATGATTCCTTGATTATCAGTCCTGGGTTCGATCACTATAAAGTCGAATAAACACACGCACAGATAATGTAAGTAATAGCTACTTTTATTTACTAGTAATAAACGCAAAACAATTTTAAGAGTTTGGTAACTTTACAGTAGTTCACTATTGAACGCTTGAAAATAAACTGATCAACCTGCCTTGCTTGGCCACCGCCTTATATAGTCCAACAGGGTGCTTGCCTACGCACCGAAAACTTTCTTGGTTGTTCGCTTTTCGTGTTCTGGAAGGGTCGGTGTTATTTATTGGCATCTCCTCTTTGCATCGTATTCGCAAACACTCGCGCCATCTCTCTTCCTCTTCCTAGTTATACGCTTGCATGCATAAGCGTAGCCATCGTTATCTCGGTTGTGTTAACTAGTGGTGGGAGTGTTATTGACTTAGGGATGGTACATGCTTGAGAATAATCGCCACAATATAAATAAATGTCTAAATTTAGAATTGATACTTTGAGTATCGAGTCTTCTTGTTTCGATATTATCGGATACCCGATACTTCTACAGCGATACTTCAAATGAGTACAGCATGGATACTTTGCATTCGATATCATGTGCCTAGCGACGACTAAATCAATAACTAAAGGAAGAGCGATATAGGTTACGTGTGAGCTGGGCCTGATCAATTAATCTATGAAACGGCGGTACCACTGCTCTAGAACGCTTACCGACTCACCGAATACCGAGTACAACTTTAACGAATTCACTGGCTGAGTCATAGTATCCCTGCAGTAAAATTGCGAACCAGTATCCAAAAGAGACAGTCTTGAGCTACCCGCATTGTGAATCGTCCTGTGCCTGTTACAAAAGTGATAGTGTAAAGACAGTTTGAAATATCCGATATCGATAATCACTTATCCACAACCAAAACGACCCCCAAACTTTCCGAAATGACACAGGTTGAGAGCTAGCCAAAGCCTAATTATCTTAGAACTTTCGAAATAATAACCAGTTAAGAACGAGTTGCAAAGTAATGTACTGGCGACAATTGCAACACCAATGACATCGCCATGTAAAAGTAGACAGTTGAAAGCATTGCTTGGGTATTGAGCTAGAACTGGTGGTGTCGTCAAACGGTCTACTAGTACCGCAACTTACTCTGAATCTGCACACACACACAAACCACACAGGGTGCGCTGTATGCAATAATAAAACAATCACATTTAAATACTGCAATTCTGAACTTTAACTTTAAAGTAGTTATAACACCTTATCAGTTACTATAGAATACAAATTTTAGTTTAAACTAAAGTTTTTAGTTGTAATTTTTACTTTGAAACAACTTTGAACGCGATTTCCTTCATTCCACTTACTCTGAGTACCTTCATCCACTGCCTTCCACTTCGATTGTCAAACTAGTAGGAGTAAACAATGGTCTGAGTGACGCCGAACCGACTACACCGTAGTTTAACGCATACATACACTAATTGGAAGAACATAATTTCCTATATTGAGCATTATTTAAGAGCGGGAAAGTGTACAGTATTTAAATATGAAGACCGCCCGATGTCTATGATGTTGAAAACTTCCCACGAGACGGACATTGAAAAACACACCGGCCACATTCACAAGCCTTTCTGAGTTCGAAACAGAATATGGTCCTCATATTTTGCATACTAAACAACCTTAGAAGCCTGCACTGATTAAAGCTGTTTCTTATCCCATGTATTTAAACTTGAATGTATTTAGCACCTGGCTTAAGCCTCGCAATGTGCTACATTTTTGGATGTTATATTTTATTAATAGAATATTAATTGACACAAACTTAATCACTCAAAAATCGCGTGTTCGCTTGCCGGCAGATGTTAGCACTGATTATTGCTAAACAAAAACACAGAGTCAATCTTTCTCTCAGCGTAACTAAACCTCAATAACTAAACTAAACCCAATAAACAACATAATTAATTACTAATATTAGTACTCAATCATACTTTCTCAGCTCAAAGAAAAAAATGCATGAAAACAAAAAAAAGAAAAGGCAGCTTCATTCCGATAACGCTTGAGATGGATTTGAGTGTAAAGTATTCAGTATATACTTGTACTAGTACCAAATAAGTACAAGTCTTCAAGTACCTTTAAAGGTCAATTACAAAGTACGAGTCCCACAATACTTGCACTCCGAATTCGGAAGTCAAAGTACATGTACTTATCAAGTATATAAAAGTATTTAAAAGTACTTTTTTGATAATAAAAGAAATTTTTGTGATGGAATCATTTTTTGAAAATTCAGTTTTTTTGTGTCTTAAAAAAACAAGTAAGGTTAGCGCTGTCTTCGGCTATGCTGAAGGCTTTATACCTTTCATGAATACGAACCACAATTTTCACTGTCCGATCCTTAATTGAAATTGGTACAAACTGTGCAATATTTGAAGTTTTTACCCTGTCAATTGAAAGATGTATAGCCCAGTTGCCATTGCTAAATCGACTTAACTAATCATCATCATTTCGGTGTACTTATTGGTGATTAATCCAATCACTAAAGCCCACGCATTCTTGCAACCATGTATTTGAAATTCGCTCTCTCTCTATGGCGCGATGTACAACAAGTATATCATCATAAACCTCCTAAGAGATTTTTTGCGCCAAGCTTCTCTTCCAATTTGTGGTGTGCCGATTTGAATTTTCCCTACAAATTGGTGGGACCTACAGTTTTTTGCCGACTCCAAACGGCATCTACAAAGGAGACGAATTTTTGCTGAGAAGCCTGTCATGGCAGAAATACACTCGGAGAGTTTGCCAAACCACTGCCGAGGGGCGACCCCGTTTTGAAAAACTTTTTTCAAATCACTTTTGATGTTACCTGTACCAGGGCTCGAACCATGGACCTTCGGTGTGGTAGGCCGGCAACACTACCTTCACACCACGGCGGCCGCCGGCGGGGTATTTGTAATTGAGCTTAAGAAAAAAGTGACTTAAATGACTGCACGCTATTGAAGTTTTCAGTTTGTTTAACCCCTGGCATACCTATACAGGTATTATAATCTCATTTCATTCAAAGTATATTAAACAAAGTAGTAGACAAAGAGACAGTTCTCTCTTTTCTTTAGTAATTCTATTTAAAAAAATATTAACCCTTTTTGCTTAAAACTTTTGTAATTTTTATCAATTTATAGATCGCAGCCGCAAACGACTGTTTTTGAATGAGCAACCATTGCATGCTAATGCACAGCCTCTGAATGTAGACGCGCAGACACAGACAGAATAAGCATAGAACAATTGGTAATTGTTTCCGACCGCCACCAAGTGCTAAAACACGTACAAAAATGTCGGGATAGGTATGAAGAGCTGGATGTTGGACCGGCTAAGGGTTATTTTTTTTAAATCGCGGCCGAAGACCCCCAACTCAGAAAGGTGTTCTGCATATAACAACTATTGATCACGACCCCAATTTAGTATCGGCCTGGGGTCATTTTACCCATTGCCCAAACAGCTAGAGCTATGTAAAGACATAAGCTTGGAAGAGAACGTAAAAAGGTTTTTTTTTATATGCCGAATATTTTTTAGAATTAAGCATTTAAAGAAAAGATTGAGTATGCAAAATTTACAAAAACGGCATTTTAAAATAAAAAAATGGCAAAGGCCATTATATAAATGAAGTTGTTTCAATTACTCACGCCGATATAAAACTCTATGAGAAAACAAGTGCTTATCTACCAAATATTGTCATAATGCTAGTGTCCTTAAAGAGATTGATTTCAAAGAAGCACTTGGGAGCCAAATATTGTGCTCGGGCCACAAAGTGTTAATCCGCTTGCTTATATTTTTTTAAGTAAGAATTCCTACAAAAACAAAATACTTCAGTTGTCAATTCTACCTTTTTTAATTTGCCTTGATTTCATTTTCTATAAATTGTCAAACTTTCCTTGCTTTCATTCCGTTTCTTTACATTTGTACATGTTTTGCCCGTAAACAAACAACCAGCAAGCATTTATTGGAAGTGTTTTGAAAAATTAAGTAAACTTATGTATATAAACTTCAAAAACGAATTTTTATAAATCATTTATCTTTGAAATGTAAATGTTTTTACAAAAAATCTAGAATTTTTATATAGTCAACATATCTAAAAAATTTTTTAAACAATTTTGTACATGAGCCACGAAAAATGTTCTTGTTGTTGTTAACAGTTGGCCAACGAAAAATCAAAACCTATAGGTGCATTTTAACCGCCTCCCTAATTTTTCAAGAATTGGTAAAAATTACAATTTTTATATACATATTTGAAAATAGGAATAAAGTTTAAAAGAAATTATATGAAACTTTCTTTGAAAAATTTTAAAAGCTTTCAAGTTTTGATTATAAAGCTCTTATTTTCAAACGTTTAATATATGAAAGACAGTTGTAAATCTTTCGTAAGACGATTTAAAAGACTTTGAATGATCTGGTGGAACGGTGATTAGAAAAAAATTCTGACATTTACTAATCGTACTTAAAAGCTTTTTGGCAGTAAAACGTAGCGTTTACAAGGAACTTCTGGCTCAGCAGAGTTTCTCTTTCGGAAGACGATTTGCCAAAATAGTCCATCGCCTTTCGGAAGACTTTTCAGGTGAAAGCCTGTTGTCAGAAATACCCTTCTAATGTTTTTTTCAATGCTCAATTAAAAAAGTAATTGAAAACAGATTTCAAAATCGATATCTTATCAGAGTTGCCTTAGAAAAACTTCAGCTAACGAGCTTGTTTACGATAATTTTGCTGACTGGGTAAACTTCACAAACGAAAAGCAATCACATGCATACAATTATTTTGACGGTTCAGAGAACCGATTTTCAACATGGCAGGCGTGCTTTTACCTGTTTAACTATGCCCATAGTGTAATCAACAAGGTGAAGTGAGCTATCAGTTGTCTTGCTCGAATTTCTTCTTTGTTCTGTCCACAGTGAAACAGTGAGCCAGCCGCTGACAACATGCTTATCTGACAATAAGTACATATGTGAAATAATTCGTATGTGCCAGTAATTTGTTTTCATTAACCCTTTGAAAACAACTAAACGAAAAGTTCACAAAAGCTCCAGTTACTATTTCACATACCTTTCGTATGCTAGCATAAGGAATATATATATATATATATGTATGTACGATGTGCATTCATTTATTTGATCATTAAAAGTACATTTGGTATTACATTTATAAGTTGATGAATTAAATGAAATATTTGATGGATTATTAAATTGTATACTGGCGAGTTACTTCGTTGAAATTCGTACGTGAACTGACTTGTCGTCTTTTTGGTTTTTACTCGTTTTTCTTATTTTAGGTTTGAAGGTCAGGGTTGTATTTGTACATCTGGGTTGTGTTTTTACGTCTGGGTTGTTAGTCACTATCAGGGTTGTACGTCACCGTAAGTACGTCCACTTCTGGTACGTGCCTTATCCGTCCCTACAATCGGCCGTCCTGATATTCGTTCGTCCCCGAACGAAGCTTGCCATTTTTTCATAAATTCCGCTACTGTCGTCGTCCGGTTTGGCCCTTCATGCTCGCCTACCTTTTCGACATCATACCGACCGTGATTTAATTTGCGGACAACTTTATAAGGACCTAGGAATTTTTTCTTAATCTTCAGAGCGGGACCGTACTGTGTTCGCTTTATAGCTACTAGTTCGTTTTCTTCATACGTTTGTTCGGCTTTTCGCTTAGCATTAAAACTTTTCCGATTCTCTTCTTTAATTGCCTGAATGCTATCTCTTGCTGTTTCCCTAATACGTTCGCGTCCTGTCTCCAATTCTTTTATTGCGTCATCCACAATAAACTCATTTAAATCTATATCCTTTGTTAAACGCATATTAAGCCCTGTCAAAAGTTTAAATGGGGATACTTTCGTGCTACGACTGGGATAATTATTTAAAAACTGCTGTACATTCCCAACGTTTTTGTACCATTGGTTCGGATTGTTCAAAGACAGTTTCGTCAACATTGGGATTACGGTTCGGTGGATACGCTCCACTTGACCGTTACCCCTAGGAACTCCTGTCGCTATATAGAGATGTTGTATTCCTTGCTCACTACAGTAGTCTTTAAAAGCTTGTGAAGTAAACGCTGCACCTCTGTCAGTTACAATTCGTTTTGGGTTTCCAAAAACGGCGGCTAGTTTGCCCAACCTGTCAACTACTGCTGATGCTCCCGTATCTTTTGTTGGGTATAACCAAACAAACTTAGCGAATGCATCTACGACTGCTAAAATATGGTTATAACATTTTGTTGTAACTGTCAGAGGTCCTAAGTGGTCTAAATGGTACGTGCACAACGGTTGGTCATCTTTGGGAATTAGTGTGAGAAACCCCTTCTTCTTACCCATTTTTGCATTTGCCACAATACACTCTACGCAACTGGTTACAATCTTGGCTACCTTTTGACTAAGCTGTGGAATATAGTACGACCTTTCTATTAACTCCTGCGTTTTTCGCGCAGCACAATGGCCCTGCCTATGCACGGTTTTTACTATATCCTCTTCCATCTGACAAGGCACAACCACCAGTTCCTTGGAAGGATCTTTGCATAAAATGCCATGGGATATATAAAAATCTTCATAGGGCCCCTTTTCTAGAATGGTCCTAACAGCTTTTATCCAATCATCGTTCAACTGAGATTGCAACAACCGATGCCTTAAGGTATCTTCCATCTGTAGGCAATGCATTCTGCTTAAGGCATCTACATGCCTCATCTGAGTTCCAGATCTGTGTACAATTTGATAGTCAAATTCCTGTAAGAAAATCGCCCATCTTGCATTACGAGGCGGCACGTCTTCTTTGCGCATCGTAAGTGCGAAAGCGTTACAGTCGGTAACGATGGTAAATTTTACACCTTTTAAATAAATTCGCCACTTTTTAAGAGCAGCAATGACTGCTAAAACCTCCAATTCATATGAACTGTAGTTCTCTTCTGCGTGACTTGTCTTTCTACTTAAAAACTGAACGGGATGAAAATTTTGGTCTTCACTCCATTTTTGCATGAAGATCGCCCCATAACCAAATTTTGATGCATCCGTGTGAATCTCTGTCCTTGCGTTAGGGTTATATAACCGAAGAACTGGTGAAGTGGTTAAAATGCCTTTTAACTTTTTGAAAGAAGCTACTTGCTCTTCCCCTATTTTAAAAATACTCTCTTTTTTTAACAAGTCAGATAAAGGCTTTGCTAAAATTGCATACTTGTTTATGAACCGCCTAAAATATGTAGTTAGCCCAAGGAAACGTTCGACAGTTTTCTTATTTCTCGGCATTGGGTAGGACTCAATCGCTTGGGTCTTCTCTTCAGATGGCCTAATTGTACCTGCCTCAATGATGTAGCCCAGAAAGTTAACTCTTTTTTCTAAAAATTGGCATTTCTTCCATTTGATACGAACTTCGTACCGCGACCCTACTTCTAAAACGCGTTTCAACTTTCGCAAACCTTCATCAACATCTTGCGATGGAATGATGATGTCATCCATGTACATCGCAATAGTCTCATCTTGTATTAGTTCTCTGAACACAAAGCTTACAAACCTACAGAAAACCGCCGGCGAGTTGCATATACCAAACGGAACGTATTTAAACTCGTATTGCCCGTCGGGTGTCACAAAAGATGTGTACTTCCTTGAATCTTTGGCTACTGGAACATGGAAGAACCCATCTTCCAAGTCCAATGTTGTGAAAACCTTACCTCTTTGCAACCTGTCCAGCACGTCATCGATGCGCGCCATAGGAAAATTATCTCGGATAATTTTTTTGTTTAACAATCGGTAATCACAACACAATCTTTTTGACCCGTCTTTTTTGCCTACTATTACGATGGGAGATGCGTAGTTTGAAAAGCTTGGTTGGATAATATCTGCTTTCAACCATTCCTCAATTTCTTGGTTCACAAACTTTTTATCATCCAAGGCTACTCTACGTGGATGCTGAAATACAGGTACTTCATCACTCAAAAGTATCTTCATTTCAGTTTGACATTTTTCCATATGTTGAGGCTTGTAACTTTGTACCAACTCTTGGACAACGGTGTTTTCGCTGTAGACTCCTGCAGTGATACATAACTTTTCAAACTCTTCTAATAACTCCATCTTTTTCCCCTCACTTCTTTCTCCTGATTCTGATACCGTACTAAAACAATTTGTGCACTACAATAACTTTAAATCAATTTGACGCATATTCATATTTTGTCTGTATCTCGTATCTTATTTTACACAAACAATATGCCGTGCTTCTGTGGACAAAGAGTCGAACGCGCTCAAAGCAGTGCTCAGTGCGAAGAGTGTAAAGAGGTGTTTCACCTGCAATGTGTTGTTGGCACTTTGGCTGCTGATTTGAACTATTTTAAAAATGCCGATCAAATTTATATTTGTGGCGAGTGTGCTGTCGCTCATCGTGAAGTTGACATGTCTTCGCAAAATGCTGTCGCTGTGCAACAACAACAACAACAGCAACAACAACAGTATGTAAATGATAAAGAGCATGATTGTTTGTTATCGTCTGTTCTTGCTGAGTTGAGAAGTTTGCGAACAGAGCAAGCAAGTGCAGCTGCGGATATACACTCTCTGCAGTCTGATAAAAACAGGTTATTGGGCGAATTAGAGCTTATGCGCTCTGAGCTTATTAACTTACATAAGCTATATGATGAAGTAGTTGCTGGTGCGCTTACCTCGCTCACATCAGAGGTCAAGGAACTACTTTGCAGCGCTAGCATTAAAAAGGGAAAGATGGGTAAAGCTAAAAACACCAAGCAAACGGCCGGAAAACAGAATAAAAACCCACAACATCCTATCGAGGTTAGAAACAACAATGCTAAGAGTACAGCAGTGACAGCTGACAATGATTTTGGTAATAAAAATGTTAGCACTGATAATAGTAATGATGTCTTGCCTGCAAATGCAGCTGAAGCTCACAGTGCTGCTGATCTCTCTCAAACTGCTGCCGTTGTCGACGCCACCAGAGAGAAATCTGCTACAAATTTAAAAACACCTACATCATCATCACATCCGAACGTCGCTGCTACTGTTACGCTACCATCATATGCTAACGTCATTACTGCTACTGTGCCATTGCCACCGTCACATGATAAAGTTGCTGCCGTTGCTCATAGCGACTCTTCAATTGCAGTTGATGTTAATAGTGCTGTAGTTGCTGATAATGCACCCAGTAGGAAACATTTTACCGGTGAACTTTTAGTAATTGGAAGCAATACATCGAATGAATTGGAGGTTGCTAGTCACACTAAATGGGTTCATTTGTCGTCTTTTAACACCTCGGTAACTGCTGAAAATATTATCGCCTACGTAGCCAAGCATGCATCCATTGACCCGAAATTCCTGTTCTGCTTCGCTCTTGTGAAAAAAGGCGTGAATGTAGAGTCGCTGAGACGAGTTAGTTATAAACTCGGAGTGTCGTCGACTTATTACAACAAACTGCTAGATCACTCACTTTGGCCAGCGGGTATCAAGGTGCGACCATTTCAAAATTTTCAATAAACAGGGGAGGTAGCGTTTGCAGTCAAATGACGTCCTCCCGAGCTACAAATCAATGCAACAGGCTAACCAGCCCAACGTCACTTAAAGCATTTTCAATATACTACCAAAATGCAAGTGGTATACGAACAAAATCTAATAAATTTAGGATTGCTTCAGCATTACATGAATATGATATTGTTGCTATCACCGAAACCTGGCTGTGTGAGCAAATTTCCAGCTCTGAGTTCTTTGACAACCATTACACTGTCTATCGCCATGATAGGTGCCCTATTGCTAGCGGCTGCGCTCGAGGTGGAGGAGTGTTATTAGCAGTCAAATCAAGCCTGAATAGCAGTTTAGTAGCTCTGCCCTTTGCTGATAAATTAGTCGAACAAGTCTGTATAAATGTATCAATTTCAAATGCCAAACATATTTTCATCTTTATATCTTATATTCCGCCTAACTCTAGCTTTAATGTTTATGAACAGCATATAAATAACATAAAATTTGTCAGTGAATCTGTTGCACTTAATGGGCAGATAATTGTTATGGGTGATTTTAACTTACCTGACATTATTTGGTCATTTGATAACGGTTGGCTACTACCCTTTAATATTAAATCTGATATGGAATCTTTTGTCACAAGTTTTTTCTTATCTAACAATTTTCAACAATTGAATCTGTTTGCAAATTCTAATGATAAAATACTGGATTTGGTATTTGCAACAGAGGATCTCAAGTTAGCATGTGAGTTGAATTTGTCACCCATATCACGAAACACAACTCACCATAAAGCTTTGACTATTAATTTCGAATTTCTAAGTTATCAGCGTCTTAATAAGAACCCCGAGCCTCTATTATGTTTTAGAAAAGCCAACTTCGATGCTTTGAACACCTTTCTTAACTGTACTAACTGGGATTTTTTAGATTTCATAGAAGATCCAGACACAATTTATACAAATATTTGCGACATTTTGTCCGATGCTGTCAATAAGTTTGTGCCTTTGAAATCCTCTAAGTCCAAAAATAAACCACCTTGGTTCAACGCGGAATTAAGCCATCTGAAAAACATTAAAAGTAAAGCTCTAAAAAAATATAGAAGGTCGAAGTCTCCCATGGACCTTCAGAACTTCAACCACTATAAAAGCGAATTTGACAGACTTCATAAATATTTCTTTAATCAATATATAACTAAAATTGAAAAAAGCCTGAAACTCAATCCGTCTTCGTTCTGGAAATACGTGAATTCTAGGCGTAAATCCTCCGGCATACCTGATAGAATGGAATACAAAGGCTGTGTATCCAATACTACGCTAGAAACTTGCAATCTATTTGCCTCATTTTTTCAAGAAGTTTATGAAAGCTACCAGCCCTCAGACAGTCCTGCAAATTCGAGACAAACAAATTCTAATTTTATTGACGCATTTATTATCATTGAAGATGATGTGGCAGATGCAATCTCTGACCTCAAACCAAGCTTCAACTGTACTAATGGGTTTCCCCCAATATTTTTCATTCGGTGCGTGGATTCCCTTGTTAAACCAATCACCAAACTCTTTATGACATGTTTACGCCTAGGAATATTTTTAGACCGTTGGAAGTCATGTTCAATCGAACCCATATTTAAATCTGGAGACAAATGCCTCATCACCAACTATCGAGCTATTGTGAAGCAGGGGGTCTTTCCTAAAATTTTCGATCACATACTTAACAAAAAGCTACTCGAACATGTTCAGCATGCCTTAACCAGCTGCCAACATGGGTTTCTGCCAGGGAAATCAATAGTAACTAATCTGTCTCTTATTTCAAACCACATTATCACTGCAATGGAACAACATTCGCAGCTCGATGTCATATATACCGACTTTTCAAAAGCCTTTGATAAAGTTGATCATAACATTCTTTTACTGAAGCTCAACAAATTTGGTGTTTCCGGCACTTTATTGAAATTTTTCAGAAGTTTTCTTCTTGGTAGAAAATTATCGGTGATAATAAACTCAATTAGCTCGGCCACTGAGGTCTACGCCACATCAGGCATTCCTCAAGGAACTCACATTGGCCCTCTGTTATTTTTGCTCTTTATAAATGACTTACCGTCGCATATCATATCGTCCAAGTGCTTAATGTTCGCAGATGATGTCAAAATATTCCTCAATATTAATAATCTTCTTGATTGCCAAAAACTCCAGCAAGATTTAAACATATTCTTAAACTGGTGTACTGTCAATAACCTAAGCCTAAACATTAGCAAGTGCTGCGCTATCTCTTATAGCCGCCGCGCATATGTACATACTTTCAACTATTCTCTGGATGGCGTTAATTTGTTGCGTAAATCCGAAATTAAGGATTTAGGAATTATCTTTGACACCAAATTAACTTTTTCAAAACATATTGATCTGGTCTCATCTAAAGCGTATTCGATGGTAGGTTTCATAATCAGGAACACCAAAGATTTCAAGGACCCTATGACCCTGAAAACACTCTATGTTGCTTTGGTAAGGAGTACTTTAGAATATGGGGCGATTATATGGAACCCATACTACACAAAGTACTCTGATAAAATAGAGATGATTCAAAGAAAATTTACTAGATTTGCAATGAAAAGAGTGTTTATTGGAAATGATGTTCCAAGCTACGTATCAAGGAGGAAACTCCTTGGCTTACAATCTCTAGCGGACAGAAGGTCATATCTGTCGCTGTTATTTGCATACAACGTTTTATCTGGCAATATTGATTGCCCAGAAATATTTGTTCTTTTTCGAGTACAGGAATCTAATATAAGTCTTAGAAATCCCAGAAAGTTTGTTGAGGGTTCACATAAGTCGCTTTACTCTTATAACGAACCGATAGCCAGAATCATTCGCCTTTGTAACACATTCGCTCCGCAAATTAATTTTAATGTTAGCCTTTCTTGTTTTAAGTTAAGCCTATTTGTACTGTTCTATTAAATATCAAAACATGATCATAGTCTGTAAGAAATTCTGTTTCGATGACTGAAATAAATAATAATAATAATAATAATAATAATAATCCTCTTCTCGAATTTTGTACCCTCTGGCTTTACACTAATATTCACTTTATCGAGTACCGATGTACCTATAAATACTGAATACGGAATCGCGTTTTCACTGGTAATGTGAAATTTTTGTAAGAACTTCAAGCCATCTACTTCAAGCTCTGTGACGAAACTACCACACGTCGAAAACTCTTTTGCACAAGCGCCGTACAAGGTTCCCTTGTCGTCGGTAACCTCAACGCTGAAATTAATTTTGTTGAACACATCACGCCGGATTAAGCATAAACAACACCCTGTATCGACCAAAGCATCAGTTTCCAACCCACCTACCTTTACAATTTTCACTGGCAACTGTATTTTTTCTTTTTCCATATTTACAACATTAATTTTGTCAGACTCTTTTTTAACTTTCACGTTTTCAGTACCCTTACACTCAAAAGACTTGTGTCCAATACCATTGCACTTAAAGCATTTAGTTTGTTGACTGGTGCAGTCACGAATGAGATGTGTGCTACTTCCACATCTAAAACATGGCTTTGACACCTTTTGCGCACTAGAGGTACTTGCTGAACTCTGTATTGGCTTAGAGATTTGATTACTTGTTTTGCAATGGATATTCTCATATATTTTAATTTTTTCTTTGAGCTCGCCAACAGTCTTTGCCTCATACAAAACCGCTTTGTTTAGTCTGGTGTCTACTATGCCCCCTATAAAGTACGATATCAAACTTTCAGTGTCAATATTTATTGGTTTACCAATTTCAGTAAGTACATACAAATACTCACGAAACGTTTCGCTTGCTTTCTTTTTACGGTTTCTTAATTTGCTATGTACTTTTTTCCCAAATTCCTCGATAAGTGCATCTTTTAATAATTCCCAACTAACTAAACCTCGCTGACTTCTAATGAATAATTTCGCTGCCCCTCTTAGCAACTGTTTTCCATATATAAATTTCTGCACACTATTCCACCCTACTACCAAGGCATTCTCTTCAAATTCGTTTATCCATAGCTGTACATCAACGTTATCGTCACCATTGAATTGAGTTAGACTTTCTGTCTAGTATGTCTTTAAACGTAAACATTGACCTACCAGCCGGAGCGACGGCGGCAGCGGAATTTGTTCCTGGCGCGTCTTCATAAGAGCTAACCGATCCGTCATTGTCATCGTCGTTATTCGTCTCGTGTCCATAGTGTACCAATAATCTTTGCTGTAGCTCCGCTTTACGTCCCACAGTAGATTGCTCAAGTTCGCGCAGTGCTTGCTGCAACTCCTTTAAATTAAACGTCAGTATTGTCTGTCTGTCCATTTTCACTTTGTAGTATTTAAAGTAGAAATTATGTTATGAGTGAAATTGTATGTTTACCAGTAAGAAAAAATATCCAAATAATAAAATAAAAGATCAATTAAACAAACTACTTCAAATGAAATACATAAGTGTGTATGAATATATGTAAGTTCTTTTCTTCGATTTGTTGTGATATTGATTTCCACTTATCTGTTGTCTGGCCTTTGCTTCAATTTATTCAATGTTTCGTATCGCTTGGTTTACTTCTTTTACTTCAATTTGACTTTGTTTTATTATTGGTTTCTACTCGTTTGCTGTCTATTCTTTGCTCTTCTTCCTTTGATGTCTCAGATTTCTTTCTTTACATTGACTTCGCTTTACTTTGTTTTGTTATTGGTTTCTCCTTTACTTCATTTGATGTTGCCCAACTTTGATTTGTTTCTGCTTGTGTCAGTATTTCTATTTTCTTGCTACTTCTGCTGCTACGTTTTCTCCGCTCTGCTTTCCTTCTGATGTTTTTTACTATTGACTTTGCTTAGCTTTGTTTTGATGTTGATTTCTTTACTTTATTTGTTGATGCACAACTTCGCATCGTTTTATTTTCTTGCTGCTAGTGTTTATACGTTTTCTCTGCTCTGCTTCCTTTCTAATGTCTGCTATTCATTTGATGATGCACAACTTCGCATCGTTTTATTATGTTGCTGCTTGTGTTTGCGTTTTCTCTGCTGTCTTCTTCTACACTGCTTGACAACTCTTGCGTTCTCTTTTGTTCGGTGTCGTTATATTGGTTCTGCTTCTATACGAATTCGCTATTTTCGTGCCAACGATTTGTCTACTCCAATTGTATTCGTCGCGTTTTGAACGTTACGCAGTTTAAAATTTTATTTGGCTTCGTTGCCACTTTTCACGAGCGCTTGATGACGCTTGCTGACTTTTGCAAATTGTATGCTGCGATCGACTGCACAGCGTTTGGCGACGCTTTTGTGTCTTTCGGTGTTGAAAATTTATATAGCGCTTGGAGACGCTTGTTTCCTTATGAGCTTTTTCACGTACATATGAAGCCTGCACAAATATTTTACTGCGTTTGATGACGCTTATTAATTCTTTTGCGCTTGAAGACGTTCACAATTTCAACTTTCAGCGTTTGACGACGCTCATACAGCACAATACACGTTTTATGGCACGATCCCGGTTGAGCCCCCAATTTGTAGGATGTGAATTCATTTATTTGATCATTAAAAGTACATTTGGTATTACATTTATAAGTTGATGAATTAAATGAAATATTTGATGGATTATTAAATTGTATACTGGCGAGTTACTTCGTTGAAATTCGTACGTGAACTGACTTGTCGTCTTTTTGGTTTTTACTCGTTTTTCTTATTTTAGGTTTGAAGGTCAGGGTTGTATTTGTACATCTGGGTTGTGTTTTTACGTCTGGGTTGTTAGTCACTATCAGGGTTGCATGTCACCGTAAGTACGTCCACTTCTGGTACGTGCCTTATCCGTCCCTACATGTATATATTTTTTTATATATAGTGTGGTTCCCCCATTTCTGCGCATATATTGATTAGGTAATGGCTCTGTTAAAGGAGCTTAAAAATTTTATAAAATTATTCTGTATTGTGTTCGGCGACACATGAGATTTGGAGGGACAGAACGCATTTTGACATTTAATTGGGAAAAGCTGAGGAAGCTGCAAGTTCCTGTTGGGGAGATGTCAGTAGTAAGATTTTCAAGTGAAAAAAGCTGATCGATCGTCAGTTAGCAAAACAGCAATAAAAACTACAAACTTTGTTATTAACGCATGAAAACAGCAGCAGCTATTTTGCTTGGAACTGTTTACAAATTCCTGTTCCTTTTTAATTTTTGCGGTTTCGAGACAGCTTGACTCAATTCTTTCTTTACTTAGGCCTCGTGCAATTCGGCAGGGTCATAAAACTCTTGCAAGCTTTCTCGCCGAACACACCTAACGATCGCCACATACATACTGCATTTGTTTTTGAATTTACCGTAATATAGCTTCTAATCTTCCCTTTCTCAATAAATTGGTGGAATTCTACTGATAGAAGTATGTAAATTTCTGTATAAAGGACTAGATGGTTGCAGATGATATGCATTCAAAGTTGAATTATTAGATTCCCATATCTTTAGTAGTAATAAAACTACTATTGCGAAAATTTCCTAACCCTGTAACAATTAGCAATAAAAACGTATTAGTACCACTGTGCAAATAAAACGATTTGCGCACCATGTATTTTAATATAATACAATGTCAATATCTTTTCTTTTTCCAAATTGGAATTCAATTCAAAGAAAAAAAGCAAAATAAAATTTATTCGGGTTAAAACAAACGCCATTTGATGAAAATTTTTAACTCATACATTCAAGCGAATTGTCAAATAAGCATGTTTACTTTTTTTATTTTGGCTACTTGGCTCACTGTTACACTGTGGTTCTGTCATTCAGCTATCTGAAAATGTGGAGCAAATGTTGTATCCGCAAAAGTGTTGTTTTTTGCATAAAATAAAAACGTTTCAGTACATAAATTTTCTACTATTTTTTATATAAATATACGAGGTCAATGGTCCTATCTTCGGGTCATAGCTTCTTGGAATCATAGTTTAGCAAAATCATATCGTGGGAGATATTTTCACGGAAAAAGACATTTTATCTTTACAGATATCCTTCGATAAGGTTTCTGCAAGGTTTTAAGGAGTTTTCACCTGGTAGATCACTATAGTAAGGCCCGTGTCAAATCAATACCTTAATGAAATAAGTTCAATTTGTTTACAAAAAAGTATATCTAGGCTTATAGAAAAGCAAATGATTTCATCTCACTGGACCTAAACAGTGCAACAATTCCTATTCATATACAACCAAAGAATATGGTAGTTCTTTCCTGCAACTTTGACGATGCGCTTAACAGTTCGTCACAAAGACAAAGTTTTCAAATAACGCCTTATATGTATATGAAAAAGCTGATGGGAAATATTTTTATATTTCAGACTAGCTGATGCCCGCGACTTCGTATGCGTAAAAATTGTAATGAAGCAACAGCATAATTAAATAAAACACCACTGGTACTGACTTCATTTTATTTATTTATTTTAATAGGCCTATAGCGCCTGTAGCTAGGGCCTCGAAATGTAATGCAATTATTTACAGTTGTATTTCGTTAAATAAAAAAAAACACATTTTTGGTCACATTTTTCCCACATTTTGGTCAATAACTCGGGAACTGGATGAGATATCCAAGTGAAAGTTGTCCTAAATTTTAAGTTAGATGTTAAGTGATAGAATGGTGAAAGCAATTCTATTCAGTAGTTTTTACGTGATGCGCGCACAATCATACAGACGGACAGACAGACAGACAAAAATTCTAAAAATTGTAGATTTGGGTTCCGATGGTCCAATAACGACCTCTCCTATCAGTTTTTCTTGAATATCTTCAATGTACAGACATCGACCTGTTGCAATTTTATTATATGTAAAGATTTATTCTCGTTTACAAATTCAATATGTATCACTCCCACTATTATAGTTTAAGATATTTTTACTATAAGCCAATACTTTAAAAAGTAATAGTTTCATAAGGCAATTATGACAACTTTTAAGGAGAAGCTTCTTATCCAATTTGTGGTGGTATGCTCTTTAGTTTCCCCCCTAGATTGGAGCTAACTACAGTTTAATATCGACTCACAGAACAAGATCTACCATCTCCGCAGACCTTTCTTGAAACTGTTTGAAGAAGAAGCAACCATTTTCATCGATTCCAGCCGAGAAGCCTCTGTAAAGCTACATATTTTAGTTGGGAAATTTTCCATACCAGAGTGAAAGGCCGGAATCCATTTAATAGTCGTAAAATGTAGTAAAGTGCCAGTCAATGGCTTATCCATGGATGCGACCCCTTTCACTCTTACTATTGATCACCGGTTTATTCTTCACTTTAGATTAAAATACAAAAACGCAATTTCTGCTATTGTTAATGTTATAATCGCGAATTGATTATAATACAATGTTTATTTAAAACAAATTAAAGAAATTTAAGAATACAAATTACAATATGCAAATTAAGAAGAATGTATATAATGAACGTAGTTCAGCAGACACCTGTGTTTTTTAGCTGACGTTTCTCGAATCCTCGACTTACAAGTCATTTTGTTACACGTCATCTGAATTCAGGGTTGCCATTTTAAATGTAATTAATTGCTACTTATATGCGGGATGCCAACACCTCCCCTCTTTAAGTTAGATGTTCGTAGCTTAACCGGGAACAAATCTATCCACTGGTCGGCGTACCCGTTGAGCACGCCTTGTTGGTATGGCTGTGCTATCTTCATTTCTAGTTGAAGTTCTGTCACTGAATTGTGACGTTTGTTCATGTTCGGCGCACGTTGACGGTGCGCTAGTTGGTGGTGCACTTAGATGAGATTCACTCTCGCAAAATGAAGGTGCGTTGTTCTCCTTTTCGTACAACCCGAATGCGTCGATTTAAATTTTTGAGGAACTAGCATCCGTGCTCGTACTTTGCTCATTGTCAGAAAATCGTTTACGCAATTGATTAGCATGCGCTCTTATGAGCTTTTGGTTGTCGAGTAGTACATTGTACATTACCTTGCCAACACGTTCAACTACTTTTCCAGGCACCCATTGGAAGCTGTTATTTTTGTGAATGCACGCATAGACGGTCTCTTTGCTCGCAAACGACCTTTGTTTAGAACCATGTTTTCTATCGAACTGTTGTCTCATACCTTCTTGTTGTTGTTGTGCCAACTCAGACTGAGTATTATCACCCGGTTTAAGCTTAAGGAGATCCAAGTTGGTGCGAATATTTCTGCAGAATATGACTTCAGCTGGTGATTTGATGTTGATGTTGTTTTTGTTTGGCGAAGCTCGATAACATTGTAAGAAAACTTGTAAGTTGTTAGTCGTTGTTCCCTCTCCTTTCATCTTTTTTAGTGCGCGTTTAAATGTATCAACAAATCTCTCTGCTTGTCCGTTAGACATGGGATAATATGGACTTGAACGAATATGTTGGATGCCATTCTCACGTAGAAACTGTTGAAAATGTGCGCTAGTAAATTGCGTTCCGGTATCGGAAACTATAGTTGATGGAAGTCCAAAACGCGAAAAAATTTCGTGTAGGATATCAACTGTTTGTTGAGTCGATATAGACTTGGTTGGAATTATTTCCGGCCACTTTGAGTGCGCAACAAAAAAATAGCAGTCGTTGATTGGCCCTGCATAATCAATGTGCAAACGTTGCCACGGTGCTGTTGGCTTTGGCCATGGCTGCAGTGTTGTTTTTGTAGGCATTTTTGCTGCCGAGGCGCAATTGTTACAATTTTGTACTAACGTTTTGATGTCGGCATCGATGTTTGGCCAGTATACAAAACTTCTAGCGATTGCCTTTGTTCGCTCAACTCCTGGATGTCCACGATGTAGTTGCCTAAGAACTCGTTTGCGCAACACCTCTGGTATCACTACACGCTGACCCATCATGATGCAGCCATCGATTACGCTTATGTCGTCCTTTCGATTTAGGAATATTTTTAATTTCGTGTTATCGTGATACTGGCCAATTAGTTTTAACGTAACTAAATATTTGTTTCAATGTCGCATCTTTGCTTGATTCATACTTTATCATATTGTGTGTAACCGGCAATTTTTCCAACGCTTCTGACAGAACTTGTTTGATTTCGCTTTCAAACTGCACTGACGCAATGACATAGTCTTCAGTTGTTTTGCTGTTTTTGTTGATGAGACGTGAAAGCACGTCGGCGTAACCAAAGCTGTTTGTAGATATGAAACTGATTTCAAAGTCGTATGCCAACAACTGTACTGCCCACCTCTGTAGCCGGTTTGCCTGGTGTGCCGAAATTCCAGTTTTCTTGCCGAAAATTGCAAGCAGTGGCTTGTGATCAGTATGGAGCTTAAATGATCTGCCGAAAATCATTTTATGAAATTTTGTCACCGCAAACACTAGCGCGAGTCCTTCTTTTTCTATTTGGCTATATGCCTTTTCAGCGGGAGTGGGCGACCGCGATGCGTGGCTGACAGCTCTGACTGAGCCATCGGGGAACTCATGTAGAATGCAGGCTCCCAGTCCGTAATTTGAGGCATCTGCTGCAACGATAATTTTTTTATGTGGGTCGTAATGCGTTAAAAGTAAATTTGAAGACAGGACTTTCTTAAGGCTGTTGAAGCATTTTTGATGGGTTTGACCCCAATGCCATTTTGTGTTAGCTTTCAAAAGCTCGTCAAGCGGACCTCTTAGCTGACGCATTTTGTTAATGAACCTTCCGTAGAAGTTTATTGCGCCCAGAAATGAGCGTAACTCAGAGATATTAGTTGGCTCTGGCATGTCAGTTATTGTGGAGATACGCTCTGGGTCTGGTTGGAGGCCGTTTTGATTGATTGTGTAGCCCAGATACCTCACTTTTGTCACCGAAAACCTACATTTGGCGAACTTGAGTTTAAAACCATAGTTCTGAGCTCGGCGCAGAACTTCGTGTAAATTCTTGTCATGTTCGCTTTGATCTCTACCAGATACGAAGATATCATCGATGTACGCTGCTGCATAATCCAAACCAATTAGCATTTTGTCCATGACTTGTTGAAAAATAGCAGGGAACGTATTAACGCCAAAGATCATGCGGTTATAACGAAATAACCCCAAATGAGTATTTATGGTAAGCAGTTCTTTTGAGGCGTCGTCAACCTCAATTTGGAGAAAGGCGTCAGAAAGATCTATATGACTAAAATATTTCGCGTTTGCCAGCTTTGCAAAAATGTCTTCGGGTAGCGGAAGCGGGTATTGGTGTGATTCGAGCGCGGCATTTAGACCTGTTGAGAAATCTGCGCAAATACGTATGTTGCCGTTTGCTTTCTTAGTAACAACAATCGGCGCGGCCCATTCCGAGTAGTTGACTGATGATATAACATTAATGTCTTGAAGCCTCTGCAGCTCCTCCTCAACAAGATGCTGTATGGCATATGCAACCGGTCGCTTTGGTCGAAAAACTGGTTTATGGCCCTGTTTGACTAACAAGTTGGCTTTAGTTTTAGTGCACAAACCAAGTTTTTCATCGAACAAATCTGGAAAATATTGTTTTAATGTGGAAATAGTAGGTATGTCATTGGTGATACTTTCCCGATTTTCCATTGCCAACTGATTGCAAATTACGTTGATAGACATGTTGTCAAGTTTTAAAGCGGTAATCCAGTCGAGACCTAATACGTTCAAATTTTTTATTGGTGTTACGAAGCATGTTAGTTTTGCTTTCTGCTGCTTGAATTCGACATCGCTTTCAAATTGAAGTGAAAGAGGCAATGCAGAGCCTGTGGCGCTGCGAGCTGACTGCTCGACTGCGAACGTGTTTGACACGTTTAATTTATGGAAGTTATTTTCCGATATAATGGTTATGTCTGACGCAGTGTCGAACTGCAAATTGATTTGTTTACCATTAATAAGAACACTGACGTATTTGCGTTGAGTTGATTCAATTTTGTTGGAAATAAAAATACTTTTTGACTGTGGCCCCCGCGCTTTGTTCTTGTGTTGTGGTTGCTTCTGCTTAGAGTGCTTCACCTTTTTCTTCGAAGAGCAGTAGCCCTCTTTGTGACCAACTATATTGCATTGCTCACATTTATGCTTGCTGTACGAGCATTCGCGAGAAAAGTGCATGGCGCCACAAAACCAGCAGGGGGTTTTAGGCACTGACTTTTGCTTTGAACTACTTGTGTGCAAGCGCTTTACCTGCACCTCGCTCTTTTGGTTTTCAACCAAATTTGTATCGGCTTTGAGGTTTATGAGACGTTGACACTCTTTTGACAGAGTATCTAAAGTGAGTGTATCGGCTTGAGTGTCCAGTTTACTCAACATTTTTGTTCTGATGTCAAAATCCGATTGCGACTTCAGGCCCATTATAAAAATTAAACACTTGAATTGGTCAAGCTTCAAACTATTTAGCTTAAAGTTTTCGCAATGCCGGTTGACCATACCTGCGTATGTGATGAAGTCGGACGTTGGTTCTTTTGTGAGTTGCAGGCAATTGTACCTGATGTTGAAAAGTGAAGTTTGGAGCCCGAAAAGTTGCTTAAGCTTTTCTACTGTTTCGATGAACGTAAAGTCACGAGGGTGCTTTGGCAAAATGTAATTTATGTACTTGCTGTGGACGACCGTATTGAGCTTACGCAGTAAAAGCCTGACTTTGGCTGCGTCGTCTAACTTTGCAGCGTCAACTTCGAAGAGGTCTTCATATCGCGCGAACCACATGTCAAAAGTGAGGTTATTTTCTGGGTCATGGCAAAACTCACTTATGCTAGATGCAAGGGCTTCAATGATGAATTCCGGACCTTTTTCTACTATTTTGGAGGGTGCGCTAGTCTGAATTTGACTCGTAAGAAGTTGTTTTACCACGTTCTGCATAGCTACATTGTCGCGTTCATGTTGTTCCTGCATTTGGGCAAATAGATTGCGAACAACGTCGGCATCCATTGCAATTTGTATGGTTCAAATCCTCGTCGCCACTTGTTATAATCGCGAATTGATTATAATACAATGTTTATTTAAAACAAATTAAAGAAATTTAAGAATACCAATTACAATATGCAAATTAAGAAGAATGTATATAATGAACGTAGTTCAGCAGACACCTGTGTTTTTTAGCTGACGTTTCTCGAATCATCGACTTGCAAGTCATTTTGTTACACGTCATCTGAATTCAGGGTTGCCATTTTAAATGTAATTAATTGCTACTTATATGCGGGATACCAACAGTTAAAAAATAAAAAGTTATAAAATTTTTTACATCTTTTTTTTACCAAAACGGCTAAAACCGCTTAGAGATTTTAAACTCCTGCTTCACCTTGTGATTCTACTGTGAACTATGTCATGGTTTAACCGAATTTTCTCTTTACACTTTCAATAACGTTGTTTTTTTTTTAAGATTTGAATTTAAATTTTTAAAAATTTAATTATTTTCGCAGTGATTTTCCAATTGTATTTGAAATAATTAAAAAAAAATTGTTTCGTGAGGGTCTGTTAAAAATTGTTGCGAAAAAGACAAATCAGTCCATTTGTTTGGTCTCCGAAGAGATGTAAACATACGGGAAAAGTGGCTGCAGTTTTGTAACCGGAACGTTGACTAACATGCCAAATATACAGCGAGCACTTCATTCCCGAATATCTAGAGAATCTTTCCAACAAAAAATTAGCGCTTTAAACTCACTAGAGCGCTTATATATTTATGCGCCCGTAAGAAGATAAATAAGTTTTCACATACATTTTTCTATAGACATACTTATGTATGTCAAAATGAAAAAAAAATTTATCGCAATCCATGATTCAATAACTACAAGGTTAGCTCTCTAGTGACATATTTTGACAATTTCCGCCATCTTGCTGCCTGAAAAATTGTCATTTACATTCTGGGTTGCCTTTTATCGAAATTATGTAAAAATAGTAGTTAAAAATGTAATATTATACAAAATTTTAAATATGTTGGTTTCAGAAAATAGATTAATTTGCACTATTATTTAGATCGACTTTTGGGAGTGTAGTGTAGTCGGTTTATAAAAGCGTGCAACTGTTGGCATATGCTGACAATATTGATATCATTGGCCTTAACAACCGCGCCGTAACTTCTGCTTACTCCAAATTAGAAAAAGAAGCGGAGAAAATGGGATTGGTGGTGAACGAGGGCAAAACGAAGTACCTTCTGTCATCATGCAAAGAGTCAGCGCATTCGCGCCTTGGCAACCAAGCCACTGTTGGCAGCAATAATTTCGAAATAGTAAAGGACTTCGTTTACCTGGGAACCAGCATTAACACCAACAATAATGTTAGCCTAGAAATCCGACGAAGAATTACTCTTGCAAACAAATGCTACTTCGGACTGAGTAGGCAATTGAAAAGTAAAGTCCTCTCTCGACGAACGAAAATAACACTCTACAAGTCACTCATCGCAGCCGTCCTGCTATATGGTGCGGAAGCGTGGACACTAACAACATCTGATGAGGCGGCTCTGGGAGTATTAAGAGAAAGGTTCTTCGAAAGATTTAATGATGAGCTGTATGAACTTTACGCAGACGCCGACATAGTTCAGCGAATTAAAACACAGCGGCATCGCTGGCTAGGCCACGTAGTGCGAATGAGCGAAGATGCTCCAGCCCAGAAGGTATTCTTATCGGCACCCGCCGGTGGAAGCAGAGGAAGAGGGACCCCACCACTCCGATGGAAGGACCAAGTGGAGACCGATTTGCGATCCCGCGGTGTTTCCAAATGGCGCCAGTTGGCGCAACGAAGAAACGACTGGCGAGCTATGTTGGACGGTCAAAATCGTCGGGGCGGTTAGATGACCATTCAAAGAAGAAGAAAGTGTAGTCGTGGGTGTTTGACGAAATCTCTGGTATCATGCTTACACCGAAACCACAATATTTTGATGTCCATGTACACCGAATGAGCCGAAATCAAACTTTTAATCTTGTTTTCCCAACGTTTTAATTTTAGCACATTCATGATTCTGGCAAGAAGGCGAACCGTTTTTTATTGTTTTTTAATTGATTATAAAGAAAATTTACAACGATTTATACAGTGATAGTATGGGATGATGGGATGATTATTTATTTATTTAGTTGACTTTACAAAATGTATTACTACTAATTTCCTACTTTTTTGATTTTTCTACTACCATTTCCTAGACAAATGAAAAAAATACTCCTACTTTTTTTCGTTCGCAATAGAAACCCAGAAAATGGAAGTGTCAAAAGTAAACGTCAGCTAGAGAGCTAACCTTCTTGTAATTGAATCATGATCGCAATCAATCAATATATTTGTTTGTTTTCTTTTTTATTCCCTTCCTTATAACATTTCAGACACAAAACCAATTAGACATGTTTTCAGAAGCGTGACGTAGCAGCTAAGGCAAAATTGACAACTGAAATATTTTGCTTTTGTAGGAATTCTTACTTCAAAAAAATATAAGCAAGCTCATGGCACAGTGTAGCTCATGGTAAAAAGAAGGTAGTTCCATTGCCAGAAATAGGTTGTCAATGTTATTTCATTTTTGATTAAAAAAGCGATTATTGACGTTCTTTTGGTGTCAAAATTTGGCATAGCGTTGCTCAATCGGATATACGGCAAAGGGAAATTTTTAACCATGTATTGGGGATTTCGCCAAATTGTTGTTTGTGGAAGCTTATATAATAAAAACTTTCATTTAACGATACAAATACAAAATTTTTATTTAAACCTCTAAAAGAGGGATGTGAAAGATCAAGGCTAACAGAACTGTATTTCTGAGTTTTAAAATATGTTTTTTTTTTCATTTAAATATAATTATGGATGCAAGCCTTAGAATATTTACTGGCATGTTGTGGCCCCTTATTGACTCTCTTGTTGTAACAATAGTCCACGCGGCTTAGTATCATGGTACCACGAAAAGACGTATTAAACACGGTTATAAACAAAGTCCCAAAGTGCATTGTTCTGTTTGTCGAGAAATAACACTAAATATTTGTTTATTGTCGAGATTATTGTACCATAAACGGCTATGGTCAGTTCTAATGCAAATTTTTCAGGTGTAGTGACAAAGAGTGTGTCAGAAGAATTGGTGGGGGAAAGTTGAAGGTTTCTGTTACTGAAGTAATGGGCTTTATTGCCACCCGCTACCGAAGCTAAGATGCACCAGGGTCTAGTGGTTCGGGATTTTAAATGAAGAGGTGACTGTTAAGATGGGCAGAAAGGAAGAATATTTATATATTTATATTTCATTAGAATCATGTGTAATATACCAAAAATGTATTCCTTGAGGGACAGGACAAAATCAGAATGTCCTTCCCGATGACCATTTCCGTATTGTATAGATACTTAGTTTGTAATTAAATTAACAGATATTTTCTATTTTATACTTATTTTTCCATTGCAAAAAGCAAAGGCAAAACTTCTCAATAATTTTTCAAACAATTTTTTGATTTGTAAACAAATAAAACGACCCAAACAAGATTTTTTAATGGAACTGGTAGCACAAAACGCCATAATCTCTTTAAGCTAACACGGCGACCAAAAATCGACAATGGAACTACCTCCTTTTCTCTGCCTTGAGCAAGCTTAATAACACTTTGTTGCCCGAGCCCAATATTTGCGTCCTATACAATTGCTTTTAGCAAAAAAAACTCCAACCTAGAAATAAGACTGAGTTACTTTTGCCACCAAGTGCTACTTTGGTATCTACGACCATTGCATTATAACATTGGCGAGTATAGAATATTAGTCGATTCCCGCCGGTGGCACCGCAGGAAGGAGACGCCCACTGTGTGTGCAAAAATGGTGGATAAGGACTTGGTTTCTCCTAAAGTTTTTTTATCGGCATCAGTTATTGAAAAAACTTTATTTATATAATGGCCTTACATATTTTCTCTTGTTTATCCAACTGAATTTTCTTCCTCATAGTGGGTAAGATCCAGTTTTCCGATTATATATCCAGCAATGTTGCCAAGCCCATAAACATACATTTCATCTTATTCAAGGGTTTCATCGATAATGAATCGGTCTTATTTCATTTCTGAAAATACCGCATCTATTCCCTCATCCTTCCCACAACTTTCTGAACATATTCCAGTACTGGCAGAGGGAACAATCAATCACTATGTTACAGACGTTTTAAAATTTCCTTCTCCACTTAGTTTCTCGACATTTTTGCTAACATAAAATGAAGTCTTGGAACTAGTAATAAATACAATACAAATTTAAGAGCTTGGTAACTTCGCAGTAGTTCACTGAACAACACTTGACAATAAACTGATCAACCTGCCTTGTTTGGTCACTGCCTTATATAGTCCGACAGGGTGCTTGCCCACGCACCGAGAACTTTCTTGGTTGCTCGTTCTTCGTGTTCTCGAAGGGTCGGTGTTATTTACTGACATCTCCTCTTTGCCTTGTATTCGTGAACACTCGCGCCATCTCTCTTTTTCTTCCTTGGTACACGCTTGCAGGCATAAGCATAGCCAACGTTATCTCTGTTGTGTTTAACTAGTGGTGGGAGTGTTGTTAAGTTAGGGATGGTACATTCTTGAGAATAATCGCCACAATAATAATTTTTTTTATTTGACGCAAGAATTCCTACAGAAAAGAGAGAACTGCTAAGTTCACTACTATTTGTTTAATATAAATACTTTGGTAGCAACCAGATTTTTGCAATTTTAATGCCAGATCTTGTTACTTGGATCATTATATTGGTGGGCACATCTCTTTATACTTATAAACATCGGACCAAAGTTATACGATTTCATGCTCATTAAATGTATAAAAAGGTATATGAAATTTTTTGTAGAGCGTGAATCTTTTAGTTTGAATGGCTACCAGTTTAGAAACAATTGATAAGTTGCCGTTGATATTTGAGAGTATGGTTGGTTTTTAAGTGCTTGTTGAATTGAAATTAACCAAAAACGTTCCCAATAGACTTTTTCGAATTCTATACCGGTTTTGCTATTTTTTGCAAAATGGTTTTTTTTACTTTTTTTAAATGAGTGTTATATTAAAAGCAGAAAATATGGAAAGGCAATTGAGAACAAAATTCCGCTCTCGAAGGACAGAGATCACTGCCTAATGGACGGTGTTAAAAAATGAGATGCTTAGAGGCTGTTAGAAAGTAAAGCTCTCCGGAAAACGCATGACCATTCCCGTGATGCTCTGGTTCCTGAAAGTTTTGGGAAGTGCTCCGAATATACATTGTTTTGCTACCTGTATAATAATTAGTGTGCGAACTGAGACAGTGGAAAACAAATTAAGAAATGATAGATAATTGTGATAATGTGCTAGTATTTGCTCGTTGGTAGTCTTATCAAAAAGACAAATAGACTATTAAAGTGTATAGTATAAAATTATGAAACAATAGGAAAAATATGTAAATATTACATGCGAATATACCAACGCCCAAAGGCGTAAATGATTCAGTCCAAGTAATTTCAACCATTGATAGTCATTATATCTCCCCGAAAAATAATCAAAATTTACTATAAGCTTAGAAAAATAGGAGATTTGGGAAAAGTGTTTCACTGCAAGAGTTACTAGACTTCACCTTGCCTAATTCAGAATTTTGTTAAAAACGTGTTGGAGAACATTGAACGCAGAAAACACTGAGTTGGATAATGGAGAATGACTAAGACGCCCTTGGTACTTTCAGTTGATTGATTGATGAAGAAGTGTTTGGTGATAAGAGGAACAATTCAGTGCTACTGCATATAACCCTCTAACCGACAAGACCGCCTCTACGTAGGGTTAAGTTAAACTGATATAACACGTATACCTCTAATTTTGTTCTATATTTATTGGCACATAATCTTCGCCAAATATTTCATTTATGTCGCAACTCTGGTTTTATAATTGTGAGGTAGTAGAGTGAATATATAATCATTCTCATTGAAAAATTGAGTGCATTCTGTAAAATAAATTAGTTTTAACAGAGGTGGTTTGGCAAACTACAAAAAAGTGATAACACGTATTTATGTTGTAAAAACAGAATTGTTGATGATTGAAATAATTGTTCAAGATAAGAATTTATGAATAACATGTTGAATAAACTGTATATTTATAGAATTATGGGACAAAAATAATACCCCGCCTACAGGCGGAGTGGGCTGTTAACAGGCAAGCCCGGCTAAGCGGGATGAGGGTTTTCAGCCCTGGGAGGAAAATATAAACCCTTTTAGAAATGTGCCTTAAAATTCGGGTTTATCGCACTAGAATTACAAAATATGAGTTTTTTCATTTAAAACAAAAATTGGCCTGTTATAGGGTTAATGCACTTCATAATCAGTAAATCGTGAGTAAGAGCAAGTGGGAAGTATGCATCGCTTAAGTACTAAACGCACGTAATAATCAATAAATCAATTTAAATATATATTTATTTTACAATAATAACAAAACAAAAAAACTTTAATATAACTGTTAAGAACTCAGCAGCAAAAAAGCATAGCTGAAGGTAAAATTCATAGAAATGCTATAGAATATCCTCACATATTGATACAATAGCACCATATTGGTCGCAATCACAATAAATTAAAATAAAAACAATTAAAAACAAGTAAGGAAAGCGCTGTCTTCGGCTGTACCGAAGGCTTTATACCTTTCATGAATACGCATCAAAGTTATAAGTGTCCAATCCTTACTTACAATAAGTACAAACCCTGTTAATTTAAATATACATAGCCCAAACTCCATTTATCGGAAAATGTGTTGTATGGGGGCTATACCATATATTGGTCCAATCTTGATGATTTTCACTACACACAATACATATGTAATAAGTGCTGCAGTTGCCAAATTTTTGTGTTTCTCGCTATTAAATTGCAATAGTTATAGCCCAAACCTCATTTATCAGAACAATCGATTGTATGTGAGCTATAAGTTACACGGCTAAAAATTTGAGCTAAAATTTTAAGCTATTCGTCGGTTTAAGCAATTTTTTAAACTTTTTTGTAACAAATTTCACGCCTTCAATTACATACACCAATTTTTAATTTATAGCGGTTTAGATTTAAAACTCAACTGAAAAAAACGTCATCAATTTTTTTAATTTCTTTTCATTCATTTTTGAAGGTTTTTCCAGGTCATTGAATTTTTCTCATTAAAATTTTGTGTGCGCCGTAGCTCAGTGGGCAGAGCAGACGACTCTTATGCGGGGAGCGTGATACAAAAGTTTTTTATGTTTTTGTAATTGTTAAAACATTTTTGGTTTGAAAACTAACATCTTTTCTTCACGCTCAGTTTCTCGAAAACTGCCACAATTTAAATTCGAATTGGTTTGGCACATATTTAGCCCAGAAAAGTTTAAAATTTAGGTTCATATTTTTAGTCGTGTAAGTAGGTCCGATCTGGCTGATTATCTGCCTAGCAACATTACGTATATAATATGTACCAAACCTGCAAAATATTACGTTCCTAGCTTTTACGTTTATCGGAACCATCGATTGTATCTTGTTGGTTCCGAAAATTGATTAATATATTACAAAATGGCGGCCACATACCGAATTTCAGAGAGATATCTCTAAAAATGAGGGACTAGTTTGCGTTCAAACAGACAGACAGGCGGACGAACAGAAGGGCATGGCTAAATCGATTCAGCTCATAGCTCTGATCATTTCAGTACACTTATTGGTGGGTCTATCCCAAAGTTATAATACCATTTCATGTTCATGAAAGGTATAATAAAAACAACGATAAATACAAGGCCCTCCGATGGCCCAGCGATGGGGAGCGCGACGCCAAAACTTCGTTTTCTTTCTTTTTCGAGACGAATCAAAAATGTGTTCCGAAAAGCGATGATCGATCAATCAAAACGATTAATTTCCTGAATAGTCAATATAACATTACGTTTCTTTATCTTTTCCCCCAAACTCTGTACCTTTGCGGATTTGCGGTGGCATGATTAGCGAATGTGAGGCCGTTGTCAGACGTCACACCCAAGATTTTAGCCTTACGCCATGGGCGTGTAACTCTCGCCTTATCTCATAAGTTTTATTAACTGTTTGTCATACTGGGTGACAAAATTAAGTGCAAAAATCAAGTGGTCTGCTAATAATATTAAAATTTAATTGTTTTATTTGATATATTCACATTTTGTGGAGATAAGTAATTCAATTTACTTTGTTTTATTTTACCTTTGCGGAGTCTTCTTGCATTTGTTTTTGTTGCGGTTGATTGGCTTTAGTTTATTTTTTCTTTTGCTGTTTTGTGTGCACTTTTTGTTTTTTGCCTAATCCTTTTATACAGTGTGTTTTAAGTGTCACAGTGTCTCAAACTGCTCGCTTCTATTACATTTCACAACCTATTACTTTTTAAACTTCTTTTCAGTGTTGATTACTTAAACAACCTCTATTTTTAATCTGATAATAAATAATCGAAAGCGAGTCAGACCGCTACTTGGCGTGATGACTTTGTGATGGGCTTGCTCACATCAAGTGTGTTGGGTTGACCGACGGAATTGTGGACCTGGTACATGATGACAATGGCCTACGTTAGTCTTACTTAAAATGCCGTTCATGCGAAGTTTATCTTTTTAAAATTTAAAAGCATACAGCTGGACAAGGGTTTTATATACATTGCTGTTTGTTATATTCCTCCCGCTTCTGATATTTCAGTATATATGTAGTATGTTTCCTTGATCCAAATTCTGTTTGAGGCGATGTGGTCTTCTGTTATTACCGGAAAACGATTACCATCCTTTTTTTTTAGGTCGTTTACGAAGTCATAACTAATGCGGAAGGTTGTGATACTAAACCGTGCGAATCTAGAAGTCACTTTGATCTTGATTTTGCTAAAACTAATTTTAAAAAACTAAGTAAATAGTTGTCTAAATTAAAATGGCCAGAATTTAAAAGCGATATGTGTAATGTTTCATATTTTATTAACACTATCTAGTTCCTAAACATTAATCTTTCTATGATGAACCAGCTCAAGCCTGGTTTAGGAAAGAGCTGAAACCTTAAAAAAATAAAAAGAACCGTTCATTCAAATTATATAAGAAATCCGGTTTAAACAAAGATTACATAAAGTAATCCAGTCAGAAATATTTTGAATTGAACTAAAAATGTTACAATGCTTATAGCTGCAAAATTAAAGAGCACATTATCTGCAACCCCAAGTCATTTTATGGCTTCGTAAACTCTAAACGTAATGTAAAGGGATTTTCTTCTGCCATAAAATACCAAGATTGTACATCCCGACATTGCAAAATTTATTTGCGCACTTTTTTAAATCTAATTATTCTTCTGAAGTGTTTTCTCATTTTCACAAATATCCGTATCAATTGCATTGTAAAAACTTTATTAATAGTATATCTCCTAAAAATGTTTTCTTTTATCTAAAAACTTTGAAAGTATCATTTAAATCTGGCCCGGATATGATACCTACATGTTTCCTAAGAAAATGTGCAAACTACATTTACAAGCCTCTAACTGATCGGTTCAATCTGTCTTTAAAATGTGGGAGTAGGTCATCCGTAGATAAATACCGTGGCATAGCAAAGCTTTCTGCTATTCCAAAACTATTTGAAGCTATAGTAACTAATCAGTTCGCAGTTTCTATTACCACACTGATTGCAGGTCGCCAACACGGCACACACGTTGAACGAAGATAGAGCTTTACTTCAATCAGATCTTGATAGTCTAGGTACTTGGCGCGACGTAAACTATTTGGACAGGGTTTCCTCGGACTTCTCTCATTTTTCCTCGGACCTCCGTTAGAAGAGCCTGATGACAATTTAGAGTGATCGAGCCCATTGGCTCTGTTAACAACAACAACGTAAACTATTTGCCCCTCAATCTAAAAATTGTAAATACATGTGTTTCTCACGCAGAACTTCACAACCAGCTTCCTGCACAATAAACAATCATAGTCTTGAACAAGTGCATGATTTTGTGGACTTGGGAGTTACGATGGATTGTAAACTTAGCTTTAATCTTCATATTAATGCAACTATCAATAAATATAGGGAGTGTCATCATTTGTTAAGCGACGGTCAAAAGAATTTAGTGACCCATATGTAACTAAAGCCCTTTTCACGACATTGGTAAGACCGTTACTTGAATACGGCTCATATTTTTGGAATCCTAGGTACCAGGTTCACGTAGATCGGATTCAAAAACCATTCTTAGTTTTTGCGTTAAGAGATCTGTCGATCTTGTACAACCTCCTACCCTATACTGATCGCTTGAAACTAATTAATCTTCCCACCCTTTCTAGTCGTAGGGAAATGCTGGGAATCATATTTATCGTTAAGTTATTAAACGGGTTGGTCTCTAGCCCATTTCTGCTGTGCGAAGTGAACTTCAACGTTCCGTCGCGGCCATCAAGACATTTTTAACCTCTCTTCCTCAAACAAAGTAGAACCAATTTAGAATTAAATGAGCCTTTTCGATGTTTATGTCATAGCTATAATTCTCATTCCAGCACATTTCATGTTTCTAACTCGCTTTTCAGCATTAAAAAATCAATATTACCCTCACTTAATCAATAATAACTTCATGAATGTATGGCTACTATTTACAATCCCAGTAGAACTTGAAGCGAGATCGCCCCAAGCGATGAATAAACCCTGAGGTCGTAAGAGACAACTAAAATACACAAAAGTAATGACTTGCAACTTGATGGTTGATCTACGGATATGATGCCTCTCACCTCTCATTACCCATCTTCTCTTCCATAATGAAGGAGGGGTGACATGGCCTAGAAGGTTGCACGGGTCATACCAAATTGCTACCCGACAGTCGGGCAATACCGCAAGGGAGTACCGGAGCGTACCGGTTTCATATCCGGCCAAGGACTGTCAATTCGACAACGTTATAAACAACAACCACAACAGACTACTCTCTGTGACATCCTTTTGGAACAGTAGAAGATAATTTTTCATATTCTGGTCTTATGTTTCTCTTTGTGGAGGACTAGAAGAGATAAAGCGATGAATAAGAGAGTAACCCCCTTAACATCCTTTCGGATCAATAACAGAGATTTCTACACTCTGTGCTCCGATTTTACTAATCTTGGAGCAATAGGCGAGACCTCCTCAAATTATTAATAAAAGATTACTCCCTTCTATATATTTTTGAGTAAGCCCAATTTCTCTGCCAACAAAAGAAAAAAAAAGTTTCAACAAATATTTGTTATATGAAAAACAAATATTAAAAAAAAGAAAAAGCTGCAATCGTACAAATATGAGAAACAAACACAATTTAAATAAAGATTTAAATTATAATAACTAGACATCGGAATTCTGTGAAATTTATGTAGGCATAAAATATGAAAAAAATATGCAAAATATAGGCAAAAAATAGGCAAATAGGAAAAAAATATAAAATCGATACTTTTGGTAACATGGCCTTGTATTGAATCAAAGCTAGTGCCTGACTTATAACTTTATATACAAAACCACTTTAGCTCCTATTTAGTATTTTATTTAATTTTTTAGTATTTTGTCTACTACACCAACGTATATACTCGTATGTATATTATATCATTATACATATTTCTTCTGTATGTCTGTATATGACTGAACTCCTCTTAAACGGCTTGACTGATTTTGATGAAATTTGTTGTGTGTTTTCAAAGGGATTTAAGGACGGTTTAGATTTACAACTAGACTAAGGTCTGAAGGTATCGATCAATATACGGACCCAGGTAACCCTGGAACGTGTTTGTATAATATGGGTATCAAATGAAAGCTGTTGATATCTGTTTTTATATGGGGGTAGCTTTTGTTACGATATCGTTGAGAGTTACCCCAAAATATGTACCAGGGATAGCTCTATAATGTATTTATATGGCATGGGTATCAAACAAAGATATTTATTTTTTTTGTTAGATGTTTCCCTAATATAAATTATATTTATAAATGCAGCTCTCGTCGAGATATAAATGAGGTATAGCTGGAGGTAGATATAGAGGAACATAAATAGTGATATTAATAGGAATACGAATAGCAAAACAAATTCGAAGAGGAAAAGCGAGAGCAAGAGGATATTGGGAAGAAGAAGCAAGGAAAAAAGTGGAATGGAGATTTAGAGTAAAAGTAAGCGACGAGTATTACCACAGCAATAAGAAAGAAGTAAACAAAAATTAAAAAAGTAAATTACCACTGGTGGAATTGACGTTCCACAACCCGACTACAATGAGGTGCGAATAGCAATATCCTGATTGAAAAACAATAAAGCAGCTGGCGCTGATGGTTTGCCTGCTGAGCTATTCAAACACGGAGGCGAGGAGCTGGTAAGGCGCATGCATCAGCTTCTATGCAGAATTTGGTCGGATGAATGCATGCCTGAAGATTGGAATCTAAGTGTTCTCTGCCCAATCCACAAGAAGGGCGATCCTGCAAACTGCGCCAACTATCGCGGAATCAGCCTTTTGAATATCGCATATAAGGTCCTATCAAGCGTATTGTGCGAAAGACTGAAACCTGATGTGAACAGACTGATTGGACCTTATCAGTGTGGCTTCAGACCTGGTAAATCTACCATCGACCAGATTTTTACAATACGCCAAATCTTGGAAAAAACCCGTGAAAAAAGAATCGACACGCATCATCTCTTTGTTGATTTTAAAGCCGCTTTCGATAGCACGAAAAGGAGCTGCCTATATGCCGCTATGTCTGAATTTGGTTTCCCCGCAAAACTTATACGGCTATGCAAAATGACCTTGAGCAACACCGCCAGCTCGGTCAGAATTGGGAAGTACCTCTCCGAGCCGTTCGAAACTAAACGAGGTTTCAGACAGGGTGACCCCCTATCGTGCGATTTCTTTAATTTAATGCTGGAGAAAATAATACAAGCTGCAGAACTTAACCGCGCTGGAACAATATTTTATAAAAGCGTCCAACTGTTGGCATATGCTGACGATATTGATATCATTGGCCTTAACAACCGCGCCGTAACTTCCGCTTACTCCAAATTAGAAAAAGAAGCGGAGAAAATGGGATTGGTGGTGAACGAGGGCAAAACGAAGTACCTTCTGTCATCATGCAAAGAGTCAGCGCATTCGCGCCTTGGCAACCAAGCCACTGTTGGCAGCAATAATTTCGAAATAGTAAAGGACTTCGTTTACCTGGGAACCGGCATTAATACCAACAATAATGTTAGCCTAGAAATCCGACGAAGAATCACTCTTGCAAACAAATGCTACTTCGGACTGAGTAGGCAATTGAAAAGTAAAGTCCTCTCTCGACGAACGAAAATAACACTCTACAAGTCACTCATCGCACCCGTCCTGCTATATGGTGCAGAAGCGTGGACACTAACAACATCTGATGAGGCGGCTCTGGGAGTATTCGAGAGAAAGGTTCTTCGAAAGATTTGTGGACCTCTACGCGTTGGCGACGGCGAGTACCGAAGAAGATTTAATGATGAGCTGTATGAACTTTACGCAGACGCCGACATAGTTCAGCGAATTAAAACACAGCGGCTTCGCTGGCTAGGCCACGTAGTGCGAATGAGCGAAGATGCTCCAGCCCAGAAGGTATTCTTATCGGCACCCGCCGGTGGAAGCAGAGGAAGAGGGAGACCACCACTCCGATGTAAGGACCAAGTGGAGACCGATTTGCGATCCCGCGGTGTTTCCAATTGGCGCCAGTTGGCGCAACGAAGAAACGACTGGCGAGCTATGTTGGACGGTCAAAATCGCCCAGGCGGTTAGATGACCATTTAAAGAAGAAGAAGAAATTACCACAAAACTACCATTTTATAAAAACGAACACAATTACAAACGTAAATCAAATTATATCAAAATATTGCATCTTGGATGGAATTGTGAAAAGAAAAATCAACAAAACCTCTTTGAATCTATTTAAGCCACTATACATTTTTCAAGAGAAAACTATATATTGGCCTCAAGACATCGAAAAAATTACCAAACAGGGGAAAAAAATTACCAAATTACCAAAAACGTTTGAAATTGGAAAATTTACCAATTTTGGTTGAAAATAACCTTTAGGCTAAACCTAGCAGAGCAGTATGCGTAAACAGTCAAACAAGACCAACAGATAAAAAAAAAATTTTGTGCTCAAAATGTGCTCCTGAAATACCCTACCCCCCAAAAAATGTATCCCCTTTTGTAAAAAAAAAATTTACGGAAGAGACTGCGGCACAAAAACCGCCCATACCAAGGACACAACCTGTCTTTCAAACTCCAGCTGGGAAAAGGTAAGCGAAATTGAAAAACTAGTTTCGCTCCTAATAAAAAAATTTTAAATCAACCAAGAAGAACCACTAGTAAGACTTATAGAAAATATGTGTAAAAGAAACATTAACAACAGAATTTTCAAAAACAAACCAAATAACCATGATGACGTTGCAAATACCACAATATAACAAAGTTTAAAATCAAACAAATCATGTGTAGATCAATTCACAAACATTAATAAAACAGGTATAGTATGCCTACAAGAGGTTTTTTCACACGATAAACCAACAAATAACCATAAACTCATAAATTTCAGCCTTCTAAAAAAACCAGACCAAAAGGAATAAAATTCACCAAGATCAAATATCCACCTGATCGTGACATCATCATAGCCAAAACAACCAGTCTAAACAAAAACATAGTCATCTGCAACACATAATTTCCACCCAGCCTTAACAGTAGGATATTTGAATCAGAAATAAATAAACTTTTAATCTTCCTTAGCAAATTCAACGAAGTAGTCTCACTTGGGAATTTCAATGCAAGGGACCACAGGTGGAGCGACAACACGGACACAACTAAAGGGAAAGTACTGGAAAGAGAAATCAGCAACACCAACCTGAGATGCACAAATGACGGCACCAAAACACACGTTATCGGAAATAGAAAACCATTGATGAAATCAGCAAATGTGCGAACACAAGACAAGCTTGGCAATTCATCAGGAACCTCAAAGGCGGACACAAAAATAATAACAATTGGGCAGAAGAAGACAACAAAGAATACCTGGAATTTCTAGTAAAACAAATAACACTTTTATTTACAGAGTCCACAAATGACGATAATGTATCAAACATCAGAAACAACAATCAGCTCAGTGAAGTGGACTTCTCCACAAACAGCTTCATCCTAAAAATCAATAGCAAAAAATCCACCGCCGGCGATCCTGACAAAATCACTTATAATATACTTAAAAACTTAACAAGAGAAACAATAGAAGCACTCTTAAAAGCGTTAGCTGACCAATTTCACAAAAACGAAATACCGGAAGCATGGAGATCAATTGCCATAGTACCAATACCAAAACCAAACAAAAACCTAGACGGCATTACGAATTTCCGGTCAATCTCTTTAATATCGGTTGCAGCTAAAAGTCTAAACATGATAATAAAAGATGCGCGAAGAAAGCGATCCCACCTAAAAGCTTCGCATACAGAAAACAAAGATCAGCCACTATGTGCCTAAATTAAGCATTACACCTCATTCTAAGTAAAAAAGGCAAAAAAGAAAAAGTAATAATTTGTGTATTAGACCAAATGCCTACAACTGCGTAGACCTAAATATAAGAACAATATACTAAAACAACTAAACATAGGCAGTCAAATCACCAAATGGATTTACAACTTCTTCTCGTCGCGCAAGCTAATACTTGGAAAGCACACGGTTGAGGTAGACAACGGTCTCCCACAAGGAAGTTGCCTTTCACCAATACTGTTTGACATATACACGGCTAAACTTTATATAATCGACGATGCAAAAACTCAAATCTTTCAATTTGCTGATGACATAGCCATAGTCTCGCATGACAAAAGCATCAATTCAGCACTAAGTAATCTCAGAACAAAAATAATAGAAACTCCAGAATTATGTAACTCACTAACCCTGAAGTTCAACATCAACAAAACACAATTCATGTACATGGCGTCAGACAATAACAAAAAGTTTAACATACAAATCAAAGGAGACACAATACAGCATGTACGCAGCAATAAATGGCTTGGAAGGACGATCAGTGCATACTCTACAATAAAGGAACAAGTCAACAACATAAAGAAGAGCATAACAACAGGCAACAACTTACTCAATATACTAACCACAATCAAATCAGGACTCGCTCCTACCAACGGATTAAACATATTTAAAGATTTCGTAAGATCCAAAATGGAATACGCAAACACCAGCTATTCAAATCCACCAAAAGGCTATGCCAAACAATTACAAATGATTGCAAATGAGTCCCTGAGGAGATATATCGGGGTGCCCCCTAGTACACCTTCACTTGCGAGATATGCATTGGCATGCGAACTACCACCATTACACATGGAAACATGGCTAACAGTTAAAGAGCGGATCAAACAGCTCTTTCTTAACCCACGCCTAGTAAGAGAGCTACGCGACGGTCATGCAACAAAGTCCAGCTACAGCCACACCTACGAACAATGGAAACAAATAATAGACAAGATAAACACAAACACGACTTTTAAGAAGCACCACAAATTAACAATAATGGAATCTCAGCTTAAATACTCTAAAAACAACATATCCAAGGAACCGCTTAAAGCCATCTATTACTATAAGTTAACAACACTACACAATGAAGGCTACAAAACCTTAAAAACCGATGCGTCATTCATTAACAACAAAATAAGATGTGCCGTCCACGAAATTTGAAGAAACTTAGCTCACCTCTACAACTTTAATGATAGCCTAACAACAACTGGAGATTTTGTTTCAATTTTAGAAGCAATAGAAGTAGCCAACAAAAACAAATGGACCAAATTAAGTTTCAAAAAGTTAACTTCAATACTAATTGTGATGTTCTGGTTATTGAAACTAAAAATTTGGGTACTAATTTTACAATATGTTCTTGTTATTTTCCGCCTAGTATTATTATTTCAGATTTTATTAGTGAGATGCAAAAAATTCTAGATTTTTTGGAAAACTGTCCTAATGCGTTGATTCTTGGTGACTTAAATGCCAGGTGTACTAGTTGGGGTGATTGAATTACATCTTTCAGAGGTAAACATTGGCTAATATGATACATCAATCTAACTTTTTAGTGTTAAATGATGGGAAATATACTTTTCTTAGATCTTAGAAGATCTTATGATAAATCAAGCGTCGGTTCTTGATTAGTCGTTTTCAAATTGCAGTTTTGCCATTCAGTGGGAAGTTGATTACACTAGAATAGGAGGAAGTCATCATTTTCCAATTAAAATCAATATCGGTGTCAATCTTAAGGAATCCCCATACTTTCTTTCAAAAAATAAACTTTTTAATGCTCTGAACTCTCTTGAATGTTAGTCTAATATTCCTGATTTTGAAGCGAAAATATTTGAAGAGTTTTCTAAAGCGACTTATAAGGTGTCCAACAAAAGAAAGCCGAAAGGATGGTGAAATCCTTCTTATAATAGCATTCAGAAAATTCAGATTTTATCCCAGTCCAGAAAACATGGAAAATTTAATACAGGAGCGCAAGGAGTGGAAGAAGTTTGTTAAAAAATTTAAAAAATACAATTTTAAGGGTAAGTTAGAGGAATTAGAACAAAATTTAAGTAAAAATTCTTGAAATTTGTTGAATTTGTGAGGGGTGAGATTTCTAACAACAACAATGACATATGGGATGAGAACTATAATATTAGATGTTTGGATTTGCTTAAGAGTCAGGTGCCTAATCAAGAAGGAACGTTTCTGATTAATAAGGTTATTCCTTGTGAGTCTAGTCTTGAGCTTACGTATGAGGAAATTGTCGATGTACTTAGTAAAAAAACAAAGGATTCTGCTGCTGGTTGTGACAGAATTACGTATAAAATGGTAAAGGCATTACCTGATGGCACGTTAAATAATTTAAGAACTGGTCTGAATGATATATTTCTTTCTAAGTAATCAAATTCCGGACAACTGGGGATTTATCAAAATAGTGCCAATTCCTAAACGGGATTGTGATCTTGCTAATTTTGCTAACTTTAGACCTATCTATTTGATTTCTGTCTTGCCTAAAATTATAAAGAACTGCATAAAAGAGAGGGTTGATGATTTTATTGTGGTTAACAATAATTTTCCTTATAACACTTTTGCTTATAGGAAGAATAGATCGGCTACTACATGTCTCAATCATATTCTTCATCAAGTAGGCCTTTTAAAAAGTAAGAAATTTCATGTTTTATTATGTACCACAGATATAAGTAATGCATACAATTGTGTTGATATAAAGATACTTAAAGGAATTCTTGAGACGCATGAGATACAGCAAATGTATGTAGAGTGGATAACTAATTTTCTTTCTTTTAGAAGACTTAAACTTGGAAATTGTACAGCTGAAATTCATAATGGCCTCCCTAAGGGAAGTCGTTTATCTCCCTTGTTATTTAATTCATACACAGCTGATATTCATGAGTTAAATAATTCAAATACCCAGGTATTTCAATTTGCGGATGACTTTTTTTTGTCTTATGATATAGCTAATCAGAATCTTCAAAATATGCTCCAGGCTTTCATTTATAAATGTGCTAATTTAAATTTAGGGTTTAATCCATCTAAAACAAAAGTTATTCATTTTAGTCAAGGTTCTCGTAAGAGTTCTGTGGTTACCATAAACAATCAACGTATACAACAAGTGTTGCAGGTTAAAATTCTTGGCAGAATGGTTAATAACCTCATGAATGCAAAGGATCATTTCAAGATTTTAAATTCATCAACTTCGCATGCCAATCTTTTTAAATGTTTAACTAATATTAGGTCCGGTCTTCATCCAAAAACTACCATGAATTTGTATGAATCCTTAGTAAGGTCTAAAATAGAATATAGCATAGCGACTTCAACTAATGAGTCCAGAAACTCCTATAATAAAATTATGATATTACAAAATAAGTTTTTTAAAAAGGTGTCTAGGTTTGACTCCTTCAACTCCGATTTCCTTGTTGTATGCAATTGCTAATGAACTGCCGCCAGCAGAGAGGTCGCAATGGCTTATGGGCAAGGAACTTAGCTTTTTATTTTACAATATCCCATAATTGATTCAATTAAGGTAAATCCTTATACAAGGTGGCGCAAAAGTAATCCTCCTATCAGAAAATGCTATAAATTTTGCGATTGGCCCCTAAAGTTAGTTCTGTTTTGACATTTGTGTAGTAAACACATGCGAAATACACGTTAATAAACAATGTTACGCTACACTGCTCCAGAACGCGGAATATTGCTGACTATTTATTTGACCAATAATCGGTCGGGGCCAAACGGTTACTGTGAATGGTGAGCGCTACAGAGCAATGACCAACGAGTTCTTTTTGCCGCAACTTGATGAATTGGGATTGGAAAACATGTGGTTCCAACAAGACGGTGCAACAGTACACACTGCACGTGCCACAACCGATATGCTGAACATCGGAAGCTTACTTTTGCGCCACCTTGTACTAATACTTGTTTAAAATTTCAGGATATTTTTGACAACCTTGATACTGTTAGCCATGAGCTTCTTGTCTCAAACATATTTATTCCTACTGAGATTCTTAAATCAAGGAAACGTAATTTGTCTAAAGAAGAAATAAGGTCGACATATAAGGAGCTTATTAATGAACTTGTTATTAAAGGTTTTGTTGTTATGTTTACTGATGCCTCTTTAGCGGAGGATAAGACTGGTTGTGCCATTTATTGCTTGTCTAATAATGGTGAATATATGTTTAACTTTTACTTTAGGGCCTCATCCTCGTTTGGAGAATTGTTAGCTATTAAAGAAGCTATTAAGATTGCTATTAATAATGACATGAAAAGTTTAGTTATTTTTACAGACAGTCTTATTCATGTCAAACACTTAATAGTAAGTCCACTTTGAATAGTGTCCCTGCAAAAACAGTACGGGTAAAATGATGCGTAAATTTACCCGAAGCCATACGGAAAGCTTTCGCATTTTTCTCATCACATTTATAAAGGCATCGGTAGACGTTGTGACTGTTTCTTTCCTCACGTTCCTGTGTGTGTGGTTTTACATCTCGCTCTTTCTCATGCTATACATTATGGACCTACGAAAAATGTTAAATTAACTTTTAAAGAAGAATAAAAACGAATTAAAGCGAATGTTCATGACAGATTGTATAATGGTTTTTTGCACTATTCTAGAGATCATCCAATGCTTCAATCTTTCCTAGTTGGAGAAATTTACTGTGGTGTAAAAACCTGTGGTACACACCGACTGAAATTAAGATGCTTAATAGGATATTATCAGGTCATACTTATGATAAAGCGTATTTGCATAGAATTAAAGTTTACAACTCTTCACGTTGTAGTTGTGGGGAAACTAACAATTATGTTCATAGAAACTTTTTCTGTGGGAACTTTGCTAGCATTAGAGCTGTCTTTAATATTTTCACCGACAACATCAATTTTGAATATATTTTTAAAGACAATACTAGGATTTCCCAGCTTTTGCAATTTTTTCATGCTTCTAGTATTAATTTTTAATAATCTTTCATTTTGATAGTATATTTAAGCAAATATAATATATTTATATCTTCAATAGTATATGTATGTGTTCATATATTATGCTTTTGATGTATCTCTCTCTATGGCGCGATATACAACAGGTATATCATCATAAACCTCCTAAGAGATTTTTGCGCCAAGCTTCTCTTCCAATTTGTGGTGTGCCGATTTTTTGAATTTTCCCTACAAATTGGTGGGACCTACAGTTTTTTGCCGACTCCGAACGGCATCTACAAAGGAGACGAATTTTTGCTGAGAAGCCTGTCATGGCAGAAATACACTCGGAGAGTTTGCCAAACCACTGCCGAGGGGCGACCCCGTTTTGAAAAACTTTTTTCAAATTACTTTTGATGTTACCTGTACCAGGGCTCGAACCATGGACCTTCGGTGTGGTAGGCCGGCAACACTACCTTCACACCACGGCGGCCGCCATGATGTATCACTAATTTATTATTTGTTGTTTTTATTTGAGTATGAGTTTCTGATTTTTTTTCGTTTCGTTTTTGTGTTAGTTTCTAATTTTCTGCTCTCATTTGGAACCAATATTAATAAATAAGGTATCGTTTTAAAGGTGGGGGTTAGCTCTACATACAAAACCATATTTTAATTAGCGGAGTGCTTTTGTTTTAGCGTATTTTATAAAAATTAATTCTTTAAAATAAACGATTTTGAATGCACAAAAAAATCAATTTGTACTACAACGCTATTGTGACTGTGACATTCACATGCCTCGCGACATCTATATTTGAATACTAAGCCTGAACTGCGAGCGCGCCATCTACACTTGAACATTGCTAAAATAAGTGAATAAGGCTGCGTTCACATTGGGTACTAAACTCGACTTTAAGGGACATTTTTTGAGTTAATTCATATTGATGTTGTCAATCAACTTAAGTGTATGGCTCAATGTGAATGTAATATATGTAAGTGGTGGAATTTCAAATAGCTGTTTGCGCATATATGTATAATTTTTTGTGGTCTCACAACAAGTGTAGCTGAAAATCTTTTTTTATAATTTGAGAAAAAGGTTTGAAAAATCCTGGACCTGGACTAATGAAAGGTTTCAAACCATTTTTGTTTTTTTTTTTTGCGCAAGGCGCGCACGGGTCCACCTAGTGTTTATTTATTGATATCGAGTTCAAGCCATGTTGGGTTTCTGCTGCTCGCTGAAGTTATCAAGTTTTATTGTACATAATCGAACGCACCAACTTCACAAATTTTAAATTAATTGGATGGAACATTCTCGGAGTACAACCTGGTTTTTGAGGATTTCAAGATCCTATAAATCAAAACTAACAAAAAAAAAAGATATTAATGAACTCTTCCTAAGCGGAACCGTAAAATCATTTACGCAATTAATTTCCTACACGAAATAAATATGGATTGCGCATTTTAGCCTTACCAAAAAAAAAATCTCAAAATTATGACAAAGTCATATAATACCCATGGTACAATCACAAGGTAAAGTCAACTCTTCAGAAAATGTATAGTGTTAGCGAATGAAGGGAAGAGAAACCAGGGAAATTTTCATTTGCGAGAAATTATGGTTGAAAAGTGATTATTCCTGAATAATGTCGCCATATTTGCAATTGTTTTTAGTATAAGCGTTAGAAAAACCACAAAATTGCAAATGCAAATCACGCTTGCTAACATTTTGGTGGTTTAGATTCTGCTGTTTGCATCTCCTTCTGACAATGTATACGCCAGTGTATTCAAAAATATTCAATCAGCTGATGAAATGACACAACCTTATTATTGAACCATGATAATACCAAACCAAATGTGATATATCTTTTAAAAAGAAACAACTTGTCGCTTTAATTAATGATAACAAAAGACACACGTATAAAAAACAAAAAAAAAATTTTAAAATAATGTAAAATTTTTGTACACATAACAAAACACGCGCTTGTAAATACCGCTACATGCAAACTAGTATTATACATCTCGCCTAGTTTCATTATTAGCATCCAACACATAAGCTTTACAATAAAAATGTAATCGTTTAAAAGAGTTCTCGCCTTTCTGATTTAAAAAATTCTGTATTAAAAAAACAAAAGAAAATATATTTGATTTCTATCTATGACAGCACACAACACCCTGTATTAACATACATTCGTTTTGTCTATGTATATCATACTGTATGTATACACACCCCCACCAAAATCGGCCAACGTCATATGGACACCCCTCACAAATGGCAAAAAAACCGAGGACTAAAAAGTAAAGTACAAACAAGCAAAGGATTTCACAAGACACACTAAACCAGAGTATGATATAAGCGGCACTTTGAGGGACAAAAGAACGCCTAATCAGTACTACACCAGATAGTACACAAAGCCACAAAAAAAAATTACGTTTTTGATACCAAATGAAAACTGCCGATGAGAGCTTTGACACAGAGTATTTTGGATTTTGATTTACTAACCCATTTCCGAGATATAGCTCAAAGTATGGACCAAGGCACCGTTTAATGTTTTTTCCGAAAAGGGTATCAAACGTAAGTGGGATATGATAAAAAATCCGTTTAGATTTAGTACCATACTTCGGGGAACTGTTCAAAATCTAGGGCTCCCCGAATGTGTGTTGACGATATTGCTATCCAACACCAGGCATTAGAGAGGGTATCACGTTAGAATGTTTTAATTTTTAATATCTGATTTGGTTCTGTTAATAAGGTAGAGTTCTCCATATTGAAATAAAGTATACATAATGCAACAAAAAGAAATACACTCAAAGAAGTGATTGAGCGAAAACTACACCAAGAGAATACACTTTTCATTTACATTTAACAGAAATTTTTGTGATGCAAAAAACCAAAAGCTTATAACACGAGGGTGGTTCAATTACATTTTATTTTGTACTAGCTTATACCAGTCGATTTCACCCCACATTTCTATAAAAAAAATTTCATCTGTATGGGAGGTGCCACGCCCCCGTTTTCGTTATCCCCAGTTTTTTGGAGGTGGTAGGGATTAACATCATATAAAACCTTACCAAATTTCAGTGGTCTAACGTAAATACTTCCAGAGATACGGAGTATGAAAAATTTCAGCTGTATGGGAGGTGCCACGTCCCCTTTTTCGTTTTTCCCAGTTTTCTTGGAGGTGTTAGGGATTAACCTCATATAACCCCTTCCCAAATTTCATTGGTCTAGCCTAAATACTTCCAGAGATATGGATTATAAAAAATTCCAGTTGTATGGGAGGTGCCACGCCTCCTTTTTCGTTATCCGCAGTTTTTCTGGATCTGGTAGGGATTAATGTCATATAACCCCTTACCAAATTTCAGTAGTCTAACGTAAATACTTCCAGAAATAGGGACTGTTAAAAATTCAATTTGTATGGAAGGTGAACCTTCCCTATATATATCAAAATATTTTTTAGCCCATGACCATCCCGGTAAGGTATCCAGCTCGTGTTTCAAATTTGGTTACGATCGGTTTATACGTTTAGGACGCAAGTCGATCTATAGCTACATATATACATACATAATTTGAATTTTATATATATAGATTGTAATATACAACTAGGACTCGTTCTAAATTTTCTATATTGCATCGTACCTTTTATCATTTAAAATTAGTTTATATTATGAGAATGTTCTCTCTATATTAAAATATACTAAAACGCAGCAAATGTTTGGCAGTTTTGATGTTTTTCGCTGCATGAGTTCGGTTTTCTCTAACCCGTTACAATTAATGAGCCTTGAACACTACATTGGGAGGCCAGATTATCTCGCGTGGAAGGCTGCGGGTATTGCAACAAGGCGCTACGAGCGTATCCGTCCAGAGGTTTATGTTCGCAAGAGCAGAACACAAAAGAACGTGACATAAGCCAACGCAGTTGTTGCATTTGCCCGATGTCGAAGTCGTATATAATCTTTGCCGACAAACAGTGCACGTTGTTGAAGGCACAAGTACATAGTGGTCCTCACTAACGTGCGTGATGTAAGAAGGCGGGACGTTGGTGCAGAGAGAGGGGGCTAAGGATGGAAGGGGCGGTGGGGGAAATTGAATTAGACAGGGTTACAGTGAAATATTTTTTTGTGTCAAAGTGTTGATTTACTGAAAAAAGTTTTAAGAGTTGCAAAAATTTTGAGCAAACGAAATTTATAGACTTACACGAATATGCTAGTAATTTTTTTGCTAGGGAAAATTTTTAAAGTTAAACAGTTATATTCCAGCGGGTTTACCCTTCCTGGTTACGGGGTTAGAATATGTCCGTGGTTGGTATGTCAGTCGTAAGAGGCGACTAAAACCCCCAAAGGTAATGGCGTTCCTGGGACTTCCGTTAGAAGATTTGCATATTTTTTGATTATTTTTTTACCCTTTCATGTCCACTAGTAGGTGAGTTAGTTAAACCAAAAAAACCTATGGTGCGCAACACTTCCGTGTTAAATCCCTTTCGCCTGGACCATATCCTTTATTTTTTTTATAAAGTCTTCCAAGACTTTTATTCTGTAATTTATATTATACAAATCTCAGAGCAATAATTATATTAAGAGACGAAAATTGGAAAAACTTTTTCTATTATTAGCATTTCAGTGATGTGCTTCAGTAAAACTGATTATATGACCTTGTTTAACAAGTTATTTCTTCTTATGAAGGACTTTCATTGGGAATATCAATGTCTAATGTAGATACGTATTCCCCCTCGAGTTAAGGTATTCAACGGACGAGATAGGAAACAAATCAAGAGGCAGATATTTGTGAATACTGTGATTGGCCCATCAGTGGACCGGCCAAAGGATGGCGCAGCCGTATTTCTCGGCGTATGTCATCGCGATGCTAATGAAATTGCATATTCACGCACCATAAGAAGGCATCCCGTAGCTGCCTGCAACTTCTTCTAATGTGTATCTGCTAGGCTCGGCAACTAGACGGTGCAACAGCACACACTGCACGTGCCACAGCCGATATGCTGAACATCGGAAGCTTACTTTTGCGCCACCTTGTATATTAGAGAATATAAGCTCAGGGCCAGCTGAACGATTGCTTTGTATATTGCCAACAAAGTTTCTTTATCGTTTCCCAGGTGCTAATAGACAGTGACTTGAGAATTTTGTTGCTGCTTTGAGCTTTGCTTGCAATCGGGACTGCATAAGCGACGAAGGTGAGAATTTCATGTCACATCCGAAATTTTAGGTTGTTTGGCAGGTGGTAGGGTGGCGCCATCAACCTGGATGTCTAATACCTTGTTCACCTGCTTCTGCCACCTCAGGAATTGGTAGGCCGAGGATTTGGTAGTGGACAATGACAGGTTCCGCTCGACGAAAAAACTGGATAACACCTGGAGAAAATCGTTTAGTTTAGTCTGCGTGGAAACAAAAGAAACCGTGGCGTATTAAAGCACGAAAGTCATCCCTTGTTACCGATAAATGACGTCAATCGAAACCACCTAGGGAGGTCAGGCCATCCTACGTCTCTTTTTCCATCCCAGTCTAGACCTCCTCTTTCCTTTTCTGCCAAATTCGGATGAAGATAGGGAAATTTTCGGGGCCGGAGCGTCTATGTCCATTCGAATAAGATGTCCAGGCAGCGGAGCCTTTGGGATTTGATTCGCTACGTTATGCTCATAACTGCTTAAAGCTCGCACAACTTATTATTAAATGTCCTTCGACACTCGCCGTTGGCATCACGGGTAGGACCATAAATCTTCTGTAGAAGATTTTTCTCGGCATTCTTCCAGCTTGCTTTGGCTCAGAAATGGACCCGGCGATTTTTCATGGACAGTGCCGGAAGAGGATCAGATAGCTCTTGGATTTTCGAAAGAAAAGTTCTCCGGTGGTGCCAACGGCAAAAAGTGAAAACTTATTATTCTTGGCCTTGAGCTCGTTTCATGAATACTTGAAAATGTAGAGGCCGTAAATCAACAAAAATTGTTGGTATAAAAAAGCAATAACAAAATCCAGAGCACGCGGTAAGGCAGTTCTGCTGATAAAACAGATCTGTCAAAAAATCGATCATGATCACACTACTAACTGTCAAATGGCGGAAGTGGTTCATGCATTTGGTAAAGAAGAAAAGAACTAGGAGTTTAGATGACATCGAAACCAGCGTATTGTTAGCTTAATGTTTAGCTATGCGTGCCAAAATTTCTCTGATGAAGAAGCTTAGCAGCTTACGAAATGGATTTTTATGGTTTACTTTCAATTGATTTCATTTTTATTCGGTTCAATCGGTCAGGGCTCACTGCGGTTGGTTAGATGACAGTTTTGATTCACCTTCCGGTTTGACTTTCCCGTGAAAGTGCGTGATTTTTGCTGAAGTGGCAGCACCAAATATTTCCATGGAGTGGAAAAGGTACCAGTAACGGAACTTTTAATTTCCAGACAAACAAGTTTTTGGTGTGTTCTTGGTGTGCCCAGAGTTAAATTGCGGGTAACCCAGGGCGCCCGAAAGTGTCAGACAAAAGGGAAATGGGCAATTGGCATCCAAAAAGGTGTTTCCCTTGTATGATTGAATTTAAAGTATTTAAGTTGGTAAAAAGAGCACGAACAACAAAGTATGTGCGGAATGTAAACGTACAATAAATTCAATGCTTTTTTATGCACGATCTCGAAAACCAAAACCAACAAAATGTCAAAACCACCAAAGTGAAAGAGACGCCTCCAAAAGTGCCAAATTGCCCAGGGTGGGAGACACATGGAATCCTGTCCTGATCCCTGACTTTAACACGGCTGACATCAATTTTTCAACCGAACGCGAGTAAAACTATTTAAATTGCCAGAATACATTTTAGCAGCAAATGGCAATTCATTATTAGTCAATTTGAAAAGTATTGTAAAATTAGACTTAAATGAGTTTAAAGCGGCAGTGTTTTGTTACTATGTGCTTTATTAACGAAACCTGTAGATCGGAATATTATTGTCAATGGCTAGGTCGGATGGGGAGCTCCATGTGTCTCCTATTCTAAACTATGTAACTTGGGGTTTCGCGGGTCACCAAGGGAACACACCAAACGCATGGTCTAGAACCTTCCTAAGTTTGTGCGCCAACGGAAGCGTGCATTCAGGGTTCGGACCTGATCAAAATTGCAGTAATTTTAATACATACTGCACTTTAGCTCAATCTACTACGCTTTATGCTTCCATAGAATGGTGCCATAATCTGATTTATTTTGATAAGTGATGCTTTTTTCTTAACTATAAACTCTCCTATAAAGTCATTAGTCAGTAAAAATATTCTTGCATTTATTTTGTTCCATATGGAAAAAAATTACCTTTAATAAAAATAGCCAATAGTATTAAAATTAAAAGTACTAAAATCATTTTCGTTTATGCCTCAAACAAAAGCGTAATTACAGTAATTTGAGTTACCGGTAAAGGCAAGATTTCAATGCTCATTTAATTTCCTACGCAAAAACAAAGCTAACTTTATTTTCCATAGTACATTTTTCCTTTTTTTTATCTTGGTATGTACACTAGTACTAAAAATGTATTTAAAATAATAACAAAAGTCCGAGCCCTGGTGGCAACCACCAACCCGAGTGGCAACAATCATGCCATTCCAAACTGGATAGCAGAACTTTTCCATTGGCAGTCAGAATCTGTGCGTTCAAATTCGTATATAAATCCTAGGATTAAATGCCGCGTGGATTTCACAAATTTGAAGTGTTTAAAAATTCATTTCTTTCACAACACCTTCCGTGGTGTTGAAAATTGAACAAAGTGTGGTGTATTCGTACAATAAAGTGATTTATCAAATTTTAATTGGAGTTGACGGAACTATTTCAACCATTAAAGCAATGTTCTGGCAAAATTGCACAGCAAATATTGCCCAGTGTTTGTTGTAATTAAACAAATTGTGTGTGCTTGCAAAATCGTTCCATCATAAAAATAAATTAATTTGGATTGTTTTACATAAAATAAGTCTTATTTGTTGTGCTTTCAACATCAAATTTTAATAAATCAATTGTCCATTCTGTTTAGATAGACGCAAATGTGTGCAACAACCCGACCGGTAACATCCAACTCGGCCACAACTAAACAGGTAACAACACAACCAGCAGTGACAACAGCAGGGGCCGCTTCTTTTAGGCTCACTACATTAACAGTAACAACAACTGGTAACAACGAAACCGGCAAGACAACCAGCATTGACATCAGCAGGGGCCGCCCTCTTCTAGGCGCACTGCACAACCACCCGGATCGACCACAACAACACCAGCAGTGACATCAGCGGGGGCCGCCATAATATAGGCCCGCCGCACTAGCTCAGCAACGACAACAACAACACAGCAGTGACAACAGCAGGGGCCGCCGTAATGTAGGCCCGCTGCACTATTACCAACAACAACAGTAGCGCCTCACAAACGGGCTACAGCACACATCAGCGAACGACGACAACAACACAGCAGTGACAACAGCGAGGGCCGCCGTATTATAGGCCCGCCGCACTAGCGTCAGCAACGACAACAACAACACAGCAGTGACAACAACATCAGTAGCGCCCCCCAAACGGCCTACTGCAACAAATGGGTGGGATCAACCTAATATAGATGTAGTTTTAGCAGTAGTAGTTTTTTTATAGTCCTCTAAAAGGAGGAAAAATTAAAGGTAGACTATATTAAAACTTAAACCAAGAAAAAAAGGTTTTTTCAATAAATTAAGGAGGGGAAGGAAAAAAAAGGAAAATAGAAATGAAAATTAAATGTACATAAAGTTAAGGAAATAAGTATATCAGATTAGAATGAACGATAAATTAAAATAAATTTGAAATAAACTATAATAAATTAAATAAAAATAAGATAAAATAAAATTTACTTAACCAAGTTAGCAAAAAAAAAATTTTTAATTAAATGATTTAAAATTAAAATTACGCTAAAATAAAGTAATCAAAAATACGGCAAAATAAATCTAATAAACTTAAAGTAAAATCAAAAAAAAAATATATTAATTAAAATAAAATAAGCTAATCATATAAACTATCTGGAAATGAAATCCAATAAACAAATATTAAGTAAAATAACGTAAAATTAAATAATATAAAACAAGCTAATTAATCAATAAAACTTAATAACGTAAACTTAATAAAATAACTCGAAATAAATGATAAAACACTAAAGGCCGCAAATAAAGATAAATAAATACTTTTATTACAATAAAAATCATATAACTAACAAATTCAAAAGAAACCAAGAAGAAAAAAGGGGGTAAATAAGTTAGATTTTAATCTTGCTTTTTCTTATCCCAAAAATGAGATTAATTTTGTTGTGGGTTAATTGGTAAGTTCGTTTATACATATTTTTGTAAGTTTACCAGCTTAAGACCAGTTTATAATAATTAAGAGAAAATGAAGTGTAAATAAATTCTTTTGTAATATAATCGGAATGGTGATATTAATTTTCATTTAGAAGGCATATAGGATTGTAGGTAAGGGGCCATCGAGATTAGGTGCGTCGATGGTCATGGATGACGGTGGGTCAGCATCAGGGCGTCGCAACCACACCAACGGCGCCCCCTTTTATTGTTCGGCCCTTTTTGTTTTTCAGCGTGGTAACCGGTCTTTTCCGGTTCGTTTTTTTTTCAATTTTCAGGGTTTTTTTCCGTTAATTTAAATTTATCTTTTCTTTTTCTCTTTTCCGTTCGTTATTTCAGTTTTGATTTCATTTCCATTTCGGTTAATTTTGATTTCTGTTTAAATATTTTATTTGCCCGTTTTTTTCTTTTGAATCTTTTATTTGATTTGAGTTTTGAATTTTTAATGTCAACGGTCTGTCCGTGGCATCCGGGTTTAACCGGATGTTGTTTTTATAGTTTTTTTGCGCGGTTTTGTGCATTTCCCCGCATTTTAAAGGCATGATATGACCTTTTTCTGTTTATGGCGCAGGGCAGTAAGGTTGGCAAGAGCCCACCCCAGCCGACAACGACTAGCCACAGTGCGACCGTAGATCACGCCGACCGCCTTCCTTACTGCTCCAATTTGACGCGTTTCCATAACAGGATCTAAAAGAAAAGTTATGGCGGTTGTCTCTAAACATTTTTCCTACTCTATTCAATCCAAAAAACTTTTAATAATTATTTTTGTAAGTATAACGAGCTCAAGACCAGTTGATAATAATTCTTAGTTAATTATTATTATTTTTGATTAGCCTGTATATGTTTGTTGCTTTAAATTTTTCCTCTAATCAAAAATAATAATAATTAACTAAGAATTATTATCAACTGGTCTTGAGCTCGTTATACTTACAAAAATATGTAAAATGAACAGACCGTAAAACCAACAACAAAACTTTTAATAATTAAATAAAAAGGATTATTAATAAATAAAAACAATAATAATTTTCATAAAAATTCCAAAAGTGAAAAATTATTATTCTTGACCTTGAGCTCGTTTCATGAATACTTGAAAATGTACAGGCCGTAAATCAACAAAAATTGTTGGTATAAAAAAGCAATAAGAAAAAACCGAGAGCACACGGTAAGGAAGTTCTACTGATAAAACAGATCTGTCAAAAAATCCATCATGATCACACTACTAACTGCCAGATGGCGGGGTTTGTTCATGCATATGGTAAAGAAGAAAAGAACTAGGAGTTTAGGTGACATCAAAACCAGCGTATTGTTAGCTTAATGGTTAGCAATGCGTGCCAAAATTTCTCTGATGAAGAAACTTAGCAGCTTTCAAAATGGATATATAAGAAAAGCTATAGCGTTTGTCTCTAAAAATGTTTCCTACTCTATTCAATTAAAAAACTTTTAATAATTAATTAAAAATGATTATTAAAAAAATAAAAACAATGATAATTTTCATAAAAATTCAAAAGTTAATTATTATTATTTTTGATTAGAGGAAAAATTGAAAGCAACAAACATATACAGGCTATAGTTATAGTACTATTTCGAAAACAGCCACGATTTTTAGACATTCTGTCTATATATGTGTATACCGATGGCAAGATAACAAACCACAATTAGAGGAAAACTTGAATTAAGCAGCTTGCAAAACTACACGCAGCATAGCCTATGGGTTAGGCATCTGCGCTGGCAATCAGAGTGAGTGGGTTCGATTCTCCACAAGATTCTCTGAAATAGCAAAACTATACGAATTAGTCTGACGAGAAATCGTGGCTGTTTTCGAAATAGTAATATAACTATAGCCTGTATATGTTTGTTGCTTTCAATTTTTCCTATAATCAAAAATAATAATAATTAACTAAGAATTATTATCAACTGGTCTTGAGCTCGTTATACTTATACTTACAAAAATATGTAAAATGAACAGACCGTAAAACCAACAACAAAAAAAAAAACATTCAAAAAGTGAAAAATTATTATTCTTCGCCTTGAGCTCGTTTCATGAATACTTGAAAATGCACAATGCTTAAAATAAAGCGGCAGGATAATACTATGCATTTTACGGAAACCATGCTGATGTTCGGTGAGGCGCAACTTAGTGGTGTACTAAGGAAGCAAGACTGACTCCAAGATCTTCACTTCAGTCGATATCACACGCCTCGTTAGCTGGCTTGTCAGGCTTTAGTAGCGGCGCCATCTTTGCCTGTCTCCATTTTTAGGGAATGAGAAAGGTGGTCATGGACAAATTAAAGACAGTTGTGAGGTACCTTACCCCCTTATTATCGAGATGTTTTAACATCAGCATGGATATGGTCGAGGTCAATCGATTTTGAGCCTTTAGGCCACTGAATGGCCTCCTGAACCTCTGTGGTGGTGATGGCAATGGGCGCTTGACTATTTTTTCGTTTGTGCGCTTCCCTGATGGCGAGTCTGATTTCCTTGTCAACCGGAGGATACGGTACAAATTGACGCCAGAAAGCGCTCGCTCATCTCTACGGTTTCGACTTGGCCTTATCGCCGAAGGCGATGGATATTTTGTCGTTAGGTTAAGTCGGACTTGACAATGATTTGACAGTGGACCATAATTTGCCAACACCAGCAGAGAGGTTACAGGAACTTAGGTGCTCCTCCCATTTGGCGCGTTTGTGTTGATCAGCCAGCCGTCTGATTTCCGCACATGGTCACGTTCATTAGCCAGGGTCGCTAACTCTGCGGGGAAATGCGAAAGCAGCATGATTCTCCCTGACGGAATGTATTGATTGGAGGCTGAATCTATAACCATGCGAAACGCCTTGTCGTACGTCAGGCGGGATGGAAAGAGAAGCGAAGAAGCTCTTAGTGAATTTAAGAAAACCAACGAATTCAGCTTTGTTGAAATTAGTGAAAGTGCGACTTTCAGAAATGACAAAGTCGGTGGGGCGATCGATTGAGAGGACAATCGGTAAATGATCTGATGCAACATCGGTCGCCAGTCAACGCAGTTTATGAGACCAACACTGACGATGGTAAGGTCTAGCGAGCTTGAACAATTTACCGAGACTCTCGTGAGGGCATCCCCGGTCACTATTCAGAACGTCGAATCATCTATTTGTTCAGCCAGCTCCTGTCCCCTACCATCGACCTGTAAGTTTGAGTGCCAAATGTCATGGTGTGCGTTAAAGTCCCCGAGGATTACACAATTATCGCCTCTAAGTTACGCATGAATGTCCCTCGAACAACGGGTGACAGAAGGTATATAAATGTTAATTATTTCAAGATCAACATCGCCTCAGCATTGCGCACATCTAAGGGAAAGTGCTACGCAGAAAGTAGCTGTGAGCTGCTGTGTGATGTGGAATCGCACACTACGAGTTAGGAAGGGTTACATCGAAATTACAGCCTACAATCCTCAATAAGTTTCGATAAAACAATGATTAGAAGATTCTGTACAAAGTTAAGGTAATAGTATACATACAACGTCAACTGTAAAAACTGCACTAAAAATTTCGATATTGGTACCTAGGGACGCGTTTCGGTCCCAGGAACCCTAATCCGGTGGGGGAAACCCAATATTCTTAGTAGTTTGCAAGATATTATTTAGTAGTAACGCGAAGTTACTAGAGACAATTCTACTCTCATACTTTACCGCAAATCTGCAATTGGCCGATCACCAGCATGATATCCGCAAATATCATAGCACTACATCAGCTTTGAATGCCATTACAACGCAAATAAATCATGGTTTGAATCAACACCCACCAAACCATAAGACGGTTCTCGTGGCACTTGATAGATAGGTCAAGCATTCGATACGGTCAACCATGCCACATTCCTCCGAGACCTGGAAGAGGCACCGCTCCCTGCCGGCCTTAAAAGGTGGACCGCTAATTTCCTCATTGGTCGACAGGCATCAGTCAAATTCAGAAATAAGAAATCTATGCCACGAGGGGGTGCCGCAAGGTGGTGTTCTCTCCCCCTTTTGTTTAATTGCTATATTTCGAGACTTCTATATTTTTTAGACAAAATTGAACACAAGATCGGACTAACGAACTTGTGATGGGTATAATGTACATCGAAAAGACCGTCCGAGCGGTTTTGGGGGTGGCCTTGCGTTCATTACACATCACTCTGTACAATATAATCTATTTTCCCCTGACGTCGACCACAGGGACTCTACCTTAGAATGCCAAGGCTTAGCAGTCCGGTCAGGCGACGCCGACCTGCAAATCATAAACATCTATATTCCCCCTGCCACGTGTTGTCCTAGAGATTATCAGCCCGACATTAGTGCGTTGCTAAGGGTGTATAAACGTCTAATCCTAGGCGACTTCAACGCACATCACGATCTCTGGCACTCCAACTTGCCAGCAGACAGCAGAGCACACGCAATTGCAGCATAATAGACAACTCAGCATTCTGTACAGTCAATGGAGATCCCCCACTAGGGTGGCAGGTAACTGCCACAGTTCGCCAGACATCTCCATAACGAGCGCGGGCCTAATTAACTTCGTCATCTGGCGACCGATGCTTACATTAGCTTCAGACCACCTACCCATCCTACGTCCGACCGACGTCATAATGACTGATAAACTAACATACATTAAATTCACCAAAGCGGACTGGGACCGCTTTACGGACTATACAGTGTTTCGCAAGGTCATTGATTCAGCCTCAGACCGCTTCATTCCTGCTGGTAGAATACCAGAAATCCGTCCGAATTTTTCTTTAGAATCTGTGGCGATGGCAACAGAACGTGAGACTCATCAATCCCGCAGATCCCACAATCAAAGATCTCAATGCGGAAATTCGTAGGATAGTCAAGGAACACAAACTGACCAAGTGAAAACAACACCTTGAGGCATGCAACCTTTCGGGCTGAGCCGGCAAATTATGGTCAACGGTCAAGGCCCTATCCAATCCGACCAAATACAATGACAAGGTCGCCATTGCATTCGGCGACATCGTCAAATCAGATGCCAGGAAATGCGCGAGCTTCTTTTGCCGGCTGTTTATAATGCATCCACCTGCAGATAGGACTAAGAGAAGAGTCATCCGACGTGCGCACAAACACAGAGTTATTTAGCGGCTCTTTTCAACCTCTCTCTAACTACTTTTGTCATACCTGAGATATAGAAACAGACGATTGTAGTTCCCCTACTAAAACCAGGGAAGCCGGCGAACCAAGGAGATATCCTTCCTTCCGCCGGTTGCGAAATAACTAGAGACCATTCTGATCCCTTACTTTATTGCAAATCTGAAATTGGCCGATCACCAGCATGGTTTCCGCAAGTCTCACAGCACTACATATGCTTTAAATGCCATTACAAAACAGATAAATCATGGTTTGAATCAACACCCACCAAACCATAGGGCGGTTCTCGTGGCACTTGACCTGTCAAATGCATTTGACACGGTCAACCACGATACACTCCTTCGAGACCTGGAAGAGACACCGCTTCCTGCCGGCCTTGAAAGGTGGACCGCTAATTACCTGAATGGTCGACAGGCATCAGTCTAATTCAGGAATTAGAAATCTAGGCCACGAAGAATAAAACAAGGGGTGCCGCAAGGTGGTGTTCTCTCTCCCCTTTTGTTCAATTTCTATATTTGTTGTAGCGACTACTTAACCTGCCTAGGATGTCACCCCTCGTCCAACACTGCTCTTCTAACGGAAGTCCAAGAAACCTCGCGGCTTCAACAGGAGTGGACCAGAGTGAAATTGGTGTTAGAAGAGTATGGTCAGTTGAGCAAATGCACAGATGGTTACTATCGTGGGGAGACACGCCGCATGCCGGGCAGACATTTGGCTAGTCAGGGTTCAGTCTGGATAGGTAAGAGTTTAGTCTGTTACAGTATCCAGAACGAAGTTGAGCCAGCGTGACTGTCATGCATTTGACACGGTCAACCACAATACACTCCTTCGAGACCTGGAAGAGACACCGCTTCCTGCCGGCCTTGAAAGGTGGACCGCTAATTACCTGAATGGTCGATAGGCATCAGTCTAATTCAGGAATTAGAAATCCAGGCCACGAAGAATAAAACAAGGGGTGCCAAGGTGGTGTTCTCTCTCCCCTTTTGTTTAATTTCTATATTTGTTGTAGCGACTACTTAACCTGCCTAGGATGTCACCCCTCGTCCAACACTGCTCTTCTAACGGAAGTCCAAGAAACCTCGCGGCTTCAACAGGAGTGGACCAGAGTGAAATTGGTGTTAGAAGAGTATGCTCAGTTGAGCAAATGCACAGATGGTTAGTATCGTGGGGAGACACGCCGCATGCCGGGCAGACATTTGGCTAGTCAGGGTTCAGTCTGGATAGGTAAGAGTTTAGTCTGTTACAGTATCCAGAACGAAGTTGAGCCAGCGTGACTCTTGTCTCCCTGGGCAGTCAGCGTTTCTCGTCGGCAACAGGTGGAGCTTGTGCCTGTAGGCCTGCATTCACTGGACGAGACCTGACAAAGGAGTTTACCGACCCGCCCGCCGGTGCACCTTTGGATCAAACGGTGAGAAAATGTGATGCCGGATCTCGTCATAGTGCTTACGGAGGTGACTCCTTATTCCTGGTCAACATATCACAATGCTCTTTGACATCGAGCATTTTTGCCTCATTATGAAGATGGTGCTCAGGAGACATAAGGAGGCACCCCGTGGCAGTTCTGAGTGCGGTGTTTTGGCAAGCCTGCAACCTCCTCCAATGTGTGTCTGCTAACCCCGGCGACCATATTGGCGTCGCGTAGCTCAGAACCGGCTGGCCGATTGCCTTGTACGTTGCCAGTAACGTTTCTTTGCCTTTCCCCCAAGTACTGCCAGCTAGTGACTTGAGGATTTTGTTACGGCTTTGTACTTTGGGGGCAGTCGCGGCTACATGAGCACCGTATTTGAACATGTTATCAAACGTGACCCCTAAGATTTTGGGGTGCGTGACAGTCGGAAGCTTAATGCCGTCGACGTAGACGTCTAATTCCATGTTCGCCTGCGCTGTCCACGTCGTAAATAAGGTGGCCGAGGATTTGGTCGGTGACAATGTCAGGTCCCGTGCAGCGAAGAAACTGGAAAGGATTGGAAGGTAGGAATTAATTCTCGAGCAGAGCTCATCAACGGAGGGTCCAGTCGCCAGGATCGTGCAGTCATCGGCGTAGGAGACGCCTTTTGGTGGGGAAGGGAGCCTCGATATGTAGTAATTAAACAAAAACGGGGATAGGACACCACCCTGTGGCACCCCTTGCTTAATTATACGTGGTTTTGATCTTTCGCCTCTAAATTCAACCGATGACTGCCGACCACTCAGATAGTTGGCGGGCCAACGCTGTAGACAGGGGGGAAGGTTTGAATCCTCCAGGTCGTTAATGAGTTGTGCATGATTAACAGTGTCGAAAGCTTTCGACAGATCAAGCGCAACTAGCACGGTCCTGTCATTTGGACGAGATTGGTTGAGACCGACACCTATCTGTGTGGTAATGGCGTTTAGCGCGGTGGTAGTGCTATGCATTTTGCGGAATCCATGCTGATGTTCGGCTAGTCGCAGGTTAGCGGTATAATAAGGGAGCAAGGCCGTCTTCAGGGTCTTCACTACTGGCGAGAGGAGTGATATCGGTCGATACGACTCCCCTTCGTTGGCCGGCTTGTCGGGCTTTAGTAGTGGCACCACCTTTGCCTGTTTCCATCTTTCTGGAATGACAAAGGTGGTCATGGACAGATTGAAGACGGTTGTTAGGTACCTTACTCCCTCTTCACCGAGATGTTTTAGCATCAGCATGGATATACCGTCTGGGCCAATAGATTTTGAGTTTTTGGACCCCCGTATGGCCTCCCGAACCTCTGTGGTGGTGATGGCAATGGGCGCTTGGCTGTTTTTGCGTTTGTGCGCTTCCCTGATGGCACGCCTGATTTCTTTGTCAACCGGAGGATGCAGCACAAATTGCCGGCAGAAAGCGCTCGCGCATCTCTTTGGTTTCGACTGTACCTTATCACCGAAGGTGATGGATATTTTGTCGTTAGGTTTGGTCGGATTTGACAATGATTTAACAGTGGACCATAATTTGCCAACACCAGCAGAGAGGTTACAGGACCTTAGGTGCTCCTCCCATTTGGCGCGTTTGTGTTGATCAACTAGCCGTCTGATTTCCGCATTGAGATCTTGAATTTGTGGATCCGTAGGGTTCAAGCGTCGCACGTGGTCACGTTCATTAGCCAGGGCCGCTGCCTCTGCGGGGAAATACGGACATAGCTCCTTAATTCTACCTGACGGAATATATTGATTGGAGGCTGAAGCTATGACCATGCGAAACGCTTTTTTCCCTTCTCGTACATCAGACGGGGTGGGAAGAGCAGCGAAGGTGCTCTCAGTGAAATTAAGAAAACCAACCCAATCAGCTTTACTGAAATTAGTGAAGGTGCGATTCTCAGAAGTAACAAAGTCATTGGGGCGATCGATTGAGAGGACTATCGGCAAATGGTCCGATGCAAGAGTAAGCATTGGTCGTCATTCAACGCAGTTTATGAGACCTGCGCTGACAATTGTGAGGTCTGGCGAACTAGAACAATTTACCGGAACTCTCGTGGTGGCATCCCCGTTCACAGTGCAAAACGTCGAATCGTCTATTTGTTCAGCCAGTTCCTGTCCCCTACCATCAACCTGTAGGCTTGAGTGCCACAGATCGTGGTGTGCGTTGAAGTCTCCGAGGATTACACGATTATCGCCTCTGAGTAACGCACTGATGTCAGGGTGGTAATCTCTCGGACAGCAGGTGGCAGGAGGTATATAGATGTTAATGATTTCAAGGTCGACGTCGCCTGTCCGGACAACCATTCCTTGACGTTCCAGGAGGTTGTCCCTCGGATCGACGTCAGACTCAAATAGACGATATTGCACAGATTGGTGAGTAATGAAGGCGAGTCCGCCCCCAAGTCCTCTCTCTCGGTCACGCCGATGGATATTGAGCCGTCACAGGTCCGAAGATCTGATCGGGCGTTTAACTTTGTTTCCTGAATGGCAGCGATCTTGATGTTCTGTCGCTTCATGAAACTCACTATTTGTTGTTGTTGTTGTTGTTAACAGTGCTTCGCCCTGCCCAATGGGCTCGATCACTCTAAATTGCCATCAGGCTCTTCTAAAGGAAGTCCGAGGAAACGAGCAGTTTCCACAGGGTTGGACCAGAGTGATGTAGGTGTTAGAAGAGTGGGTTCAACTGAACAGGAGAAGAGATGTATGGTATCATGAGGGGACATACCACATGCAGGGCATTTGTTTGGTATGTTGGGGTTCAGTCTGGATAAGTAAGAGTTTAACCTATTACAATATCCAGAGCGAAGTTGTGCTAGTATGACTCTAGTCTCCCTCGGAAGTACACGCTCCTCTTCAGCCAATTCAGGTGGTTGAGTATTAATAACGGGATTCACAGGCCGAGATCTGAGAGATCTGTCTACCGACTCGGTGTGGAGGTCATTTAGAGCCCGTCTATGGTTCCGCAGATCAAACGGCAAAGAGATATGATGCCGGATCTCATCGTAATGCTTACGGAGATGTCTCCTTATGTCTCTGGGGGGCGGTGCTACATCCAAAAGATGTCGGTTTGGATGACTAGGTTTATGACAGTTCAGAAGGAACTGTCTACTCAAGAGTTCCGCGTGCTCTTGAACATTGAGCAATTTTGCCTCTTGATGGAGGTGATACTCAGATGACATAAGTAGGCATCCCGTAGCAGTTCTGATGGCGGTGTTTTGGCAGACTTGCAATTTCCTCCAGTTGGTGTCAGAAAGATTGGGCGACCATATAGGCGCAGCATAGTCAATAACCGGCCGGCCAATAGCCTTATATGTGGCAAGCAATGTTTCTTTGTCTTTTCCCCAAGTACTGCCGGCCAGTGACTTGAGGATCTTATTGCGGCTCTGTACCTTTGAGGCTATTGCGGTGGCATGACCAGCGAAGGTGAGGTCGTTGTCAAATGTCACACCCAAGATTTTTGGGTGGTTGACAGTAGGTAGAGGTACTCCGTCTACGTGGACATTTAACTCTTTCCCCATCTGCGCATTCCATGTAGTAAACAGGATCGCCGTCGATTTAGTCGGAGATAGGGTCAGATTACGCTCGGTGAAGAAGCTGGAAAGGTCATGGAGGTAACTGTTGATTCTAATACAGAGTTCGTCAATGGAGGGACCCTTGCCCGAGGCCATTATCGTGCAGTCGTCAGCGTAGGAAACAATGGAGACTCCCTCTGGTGGGGAGGGAAGTCTCGAAATATAGAAATTAAACAAAAGGGGAGAGAGAACACCACCTTGCGGCACCCCTTGTTTTATTCTTCGTGGTCTAGATTTCTTGTTCCTGAATTTGACTGTTGCCTGCCGACTATTGAGGTAATTAGCGGTACACCTTTTAAGGCCGGCAGGGAGCGGTGTCTCATCCAGATCTCGGAGGAGTGTGGCGTGATTGACCGTGTCAAATGCATTTGACAGGTCAAGTGCCACGAGAACCGTCCTATGGTTTGGTGGGTGTTGATTCACCCCTGTCCAAACTCACTATTTCACTCACTTTACCGGTTAGACCGTTGCAGTTTAGCTGTAGGACACGAAAGTGCGAAGGGCGAGAAATATTCACGCTGGGAGTCAAGGACTGGTGCGTATGCCTTGGTGGAAGCAGGCTGGGTCGCGCACAACGTAGAAGACGAGGGATCCGAAGCACCGGAAGGTGGCGAATCGGTCGACGTTGTAGGCAGGTGACATAGGCCAAGGCAAGAGTTGCATTTGACTGATGTCGCAGGTGTATATAGTCTCAACCGATTCTCGTTCAGAGAATGTCAGTGAAGTTGAAAGTTTATTTATCGAAGTAGGCGATGCCCATACAAAGTGTTTTGTGGCCTGCGTTTACAATCCTAATAGAACAAAGGATTTAACGGACTTTTTTCAGAAACTGTCAGAATTTAGTGTAAAATACGAGCACGTCATCATCTGCGGAGACTTTAATATTGACATCCTCAATAATGACTCCCGCAGTAGAACATTTATAAATAACTTTCAGACATACATATGATCTAAATATAGTAAATAAATTTGCGACTCGCTTCGCTCCCAATAGTAAGCCAAGTTTGCTAGATTTAATCTGTGTTAACAATGTTGGTAAAATAAATCATATCGACCAATTTCCAATGGATGGAATTTCTGATCATGAAATACTTTTCTTATCTTATGATCTGAAATTCAATAGAAAAGAGCCTGACTTTGAGTTCACGTACAGGTGTTATAATGGCACAAACATGGAGGAACTAAGTAAAGAGGCTTCTGGTCTTGACTGGAATGGTTGTTTATTTTTCTCTAAGTTTGATGAAAAAGTGCAATACTTAAATAATCTTGTTATTCACCTTTTTAATAAATTTGTTCCGCTAAAAACCATTACAATTCGGGGTCATAGAAAGCCCTGGTTCACAGAGGAGATATTACGCCTAATAAAAAAGGGAATCTTACCGCGTTTTGCGAAACCAAGTTACCCAAAGCATCCGGAATGCTAAGGTAGCATATTTGGATATAAAATGTAATACCAATTTGCCCTCGAAAATGCTCTGGAGAAATCTCCGCACTTTTGGTGTTTCTAAAAACAAAAATACACAATGCAACTTTGACCCTAACGATATGAACTCGCATTTTTTGAGTGGTAATGCAAACAAAAATGGTAATAATGTACAAGATGGTGAGGATGGTAATGATGCAATGATGTGTAGACGGTAGATTGACGTCTAACATTTTTGATTTCTCAGGTGTAACTGAAGGGGAGGTGCTGGATGCTATATTTTCCGTTAAATCTAATGCGGTAGGAATCGATGGAATTAGCATAAGATTCATTAAACTCATTCTTCCATTTATTACCTCTTCTATACATATATTTAATTTTTCCATTATGTCCAGTGCTTTCCCTAGTCAATGGAAAATCGCTGAAGTTATTCCGATTCCTAAAACGAAGTCTCCCAGTTCTTGTAAAGAGTTCAGACCGATTAGTCTGTTGCCTGCCTTATCTAAGGTGTATGAAAAGCTACTATCTAAGCAAATCACCAATTATATACATCATAACAATTTGCTATCTGGGATTCAATCGGGATTTAGGAGAGGACATAGCTGTGCTACATCAATGTTAAAAATTCTTGAAGATATACGACCTGCCTTTGACAATAATGAGCTTACAGTGCTTGTACTTCTAGATTTCTCAAGAGCTTTTGACATGGTAGATTTCGGAATACTACTTCATAAACTTGAAACTAGCTATGGTTTCAGCTCTTACGCTATTAAGTTAATGCAAAACTATCTTTCCGGCCGATCTCAGCAAGTTGTATGTGGTGATAAAGTCTCAAGCTTCAAGCCTATAACATCTGGTGTCCCTCAAGGATCGATACTTGGTCCAATTTTGTTTACTCTCTTTATTAATGACATCGTCACTTGTTGCCGAAATGTTTCGATACATCTTTACGCAGACGATACACAAATATACATGTCTCGGCCAATCGGGCTTACCGAAAATTTATTTGTTAGAATAAATGAAGATTTAGCACGTATAGGACACTGGGCTCGTATAAATAAACTATCTCTTAATGCTACAAAATCAAAGGCGGTAGCTATATCGAGCGCAACACATGATCTTACCACATTTCCTGAAATTATTCTTGGTGAAGATAAAATATTTTTTCATAATGTGGTTACCAATTTAGGCTTTAAAATCAACTCTAGGCTAACTTGTGTTGACCATATCAACCATGTAAGTGGGAAAATATATAATACTCTTCGAAATTTGTACAGAACAGCCTATTTGCTGCCACGAGACACCAAAATGAAACTTGTCAAAGCCCTCATAATACCTCAAATTAGCTATGGTGAGCTTATATATGGTAACCTTGATTCATCGTCGCTTAACAAATTTCAGCTTGCCCTAAATAGTTCTGCTAGGTTCATTTTTTCCAAACGGAAATTCGATCACATATCTTCGTATGCCTTACAAATTCTCGATGGCGATATTTATAATTTCTTGAAAATTAGAAATCTCTGCTTTCTGCATAAGCTTCTTCACTCTCAAAGTCCGCCTTACTTATTTGAAAAATTAAACTTGTGTCAGTCCCCTCGGACGTTGAATCTACTGGTTCCGACTTTTAAATACACGGTATCCTCTAGAATGTTCTTTGTCAGTACAATCCGTGTATGGAATTCCCTTCCCTCCAAGACGAAAACCATTAAAAAAGCAGGATGTTTTAAACAAGCAGCATTATCTTTTCTCAAATCGTAACTTATTTTTAAGTATATAATTCTTTCTTTGATTCATTATTTTAATATGTTATCTATGCAAAATGTAAAGTATAAGTTTTCTTTTTATATTACTTTTGTTTTATGTAATGTTTCCTTTGTAATAGTTAAATTCAGACTGATGTACTAAAAGGCTTAGCCTTACTTGTGCAAATAACTTTAAATAAATAAATAAAATAAATAAATAATTGAAGTATTCATATAAACAATAAAAAAAAAAACAGAGCACATGGTGTAAGGGACCAGGAGCTGGTGGCTTTGACTTACATTTGTGCTAGTGCTGGAAGAAGGGGAAGTTGAAAGTGGGATGGGGATCGGCTGTCGCTCGGCATTGCTCAGAGAGTGCTACGTAGAAAGTAGCTGTGAGCGGCTGTGTGAGGTGTTGGCGCCTGTGGGCGTGAGCGACAGCGGGAGTTACACACTACTTGCTGGGCGTTATTAGTGCTGTTGGTCGTGGTCTGAAGCTTGTGCAGGTGCGATACTGGATCGTCGTTGGCCACGGGACGTCCTAGGGCGTAAACAGCAAGGGGCCATAAAAGTTTTGTAGAAACTTGGGGGTCTGTGGGTCGAGGGATTTAGCCCGGAGCACCTAGTTTTGTGCAACCATCTTTTACAAGAATTACATTGGATGGAGTGTGAACGCTTAACGTAAATCTTCTTCCAGCAGACGCAGCAGATCCATTCTCTTGGACCCGGGTTGGATTCGACCCCAGCCCGGAGCAGGAGAGTTTTGAGCAGCCCTGCTGCAAGGAGCTGCTCGGAGGATGACAATATTAGGGGAAAAGGTGTTGTTGTTGTTGTTAACAGTGCTTCGCCCTGCCCAATGGGCTCGATCACTCTAAATTGTCATCAGGCTCTTCTAACGGAAGTCCGAGGAAACGAGCAGTTTCCACAGGGTTGGACCAGAGTGATGTAGGTGTTAGAAGAGTGGGTTCAACTGAACAGGAGAAGAGATGTATGGTATCATGAGGGGACATACCACATGCAGGGCATGTGTTTGGTATGTTTGGGTTCAGTCTGGATAAGTAAGAGTTTAACCTATTACAATATCCAGAGCGAAGTTGTGCTAGTATGACTCTAGTCTCCCTCGGAAGTACACGCTCTTCTTCAGCCAATTCAGGTGGTTGAGTATTAATAACGGGATTCACAGGCCGAGATCTGAGAGATCTGTCTACCGACTCGGTGTGGAGGTCACTTAGAGCCCGTCTATGGTTCCGCAGATCAAACGGCAAAAAGATATGATGCCGGATCTCGTCGTAATGCTTACGAAGATGTCTCCTTATGTCTCTAGGGGGCGGTGCTACATCCAAAATATGTCGGTTTGGATGACTAGGTTTATGACAGTTTAGAAGGAACTGTCTACTCAAGAGTTCCGCGTGCTCTTGAACATTGAGCAATTTTGCCTCTTGATGGAGGTGAGACTCAGATGACATAAGCAGACATCCCGTAGCAGTTCTGATAGCGGTGTTTTGGCAGACTTGCAATTTCCTCCAGTTGGTGTCAGAAAGATTGGGCGAGCATATGGGCGCAGCATAGTCAATGACCGGGCGGCCAATTGCATTATATGTAGCAAGCAATGTTTCTTTGTTTTTTCCCCAAGTACTGCCGGCCAGTGAGTTGAGGATCTTATTGCGGCTCTGTACCTTTGAGGCTATTGCGGTGGCATAACCTATTGGATGTAGCCCCGCCCCCCAGAGACATATTCTTAAGCACTACGATGGGATCCGGCACCACATCTCTTTTCCGTTTGATCTGCGGAACCTTAGGCGGGTTCTAAATGACCTCCACATTGAGTCGTTGTTACCTCGGTAACAAAACGCGCTGTTTGATACCTCTCCCGATATTTTTGGACGTGTTTTAGCAGTTGTCTCCTAAAGGAAACAATTACCGAGCCTGATGACAATTTAAAGTGATCGTGCCCATTAGGCAGGGCGACGCACTGTTAACACCCCTGCGGCTTAGGGGTTTAGAATATGCCCGAGGTAGGCATACCGGTCGTAAAAGGCGACTAATATGCACAAAGGTAATGACATGAAACTCGATGGTTGATCTACCGATATGATAGGTTTAACTGGTCATAAATCGCTACCACGACAGTCGGGAAGTACCGGGTTCAAATCCGGCCAAGGACTGTTAATTCGACAACACTCCCCAAAACCTTCGGGGTGTTTTTGTCGTTACCACAACAACAACAACGCACTGTTAACAACAACATCCAAAGTTAAAATTTGTTTAAAGGCCCGCATATGGTTTCGTACGGCTCCAGAAATACGCATGTCCCCTTATTTGAGAAGAAGTACAGATAGTATTTCGGCTCAGAGTTACTTACTTTGCCTTTCATCAAAATAGGGCATTAGTATGCAGCTTGGGAAAATTTTTAAATTCAAAAAGAAACTTACCGGAAATACAGAATGTTTCTCCCAAGCTGTTAAATCAATTTTTGTATTATTCTCACTCTCCTTACACATACTTATAATCCCAGGCGATTGTTCCAAAGATTACTTCGGAAACTTTTGACGCATCGATTTTTCATTTCGGAAGTTTTCAGAGGTGGTATTGGTAATTTGTATTAGTTGTGTTATAATTTCAAATCTGTGCTTAAGTAACCACTGCTTCAATGTTTTTGCTGGTTATAATTTGTATTAATAACACATGCTACAATATTTTCCAGTGTTCGTTGAAGTTATGCTAGAAACATAATATGCCAAACGTAAAAATATTGAACAATTAAAAAAAGTTCACTCAAAATAAGTTGTACAAATGTCAGATGAAATTAAATTCAAAAATCATTACGGATAGTCTGCACAACCCTGTGATTAGAGCCGACTACATGTCTTATCGCATGTGAAGACGGTAATTCTTTCCATCCAAACCCTACTAGACGGCCCTAACCATGATCAAATAATTTATATGGTCGTTTCACATGACATGGCGTCTTCTTCTTCCTCATCCACACCTTATGTCAAACTAATATATCTTTGTTTTTTGTTCCCTCTCACATGTGCATTTTGACATAAGAATTCACCGACGTCAAACGGTTGTTGGCCGATTGCGCCGACCATATAGATTATTGGATCATTGGCCTAACCAAACTATCTAAAACACGCAAGCGTAATTTGTATATTCTTCTTCTTTAAATGGTCATCTAACCGCCTGGGCGATTTTGACCGTCCAACATAGCTCGCCAGTCGTTTCTTCGTTGCGCCAACTGGCGCCAATTGGAAACACCGCGGGATCGCAAATGGGTCTCCACTTGGTCCTTCCATCGGAGTGGTGGTCTCCCTATTGCTCTGCTTCCACCGGCGGGTGCCGATAAGAATACCTTCTGGGCTGGAGCATCTTCGCTCATTCGCACTACGTGGCCTAGCCAGCGAAGCCGCTGTGTTTTAATTCGCTGAACTATATCGGCGTCTGCGTAAAGTTCATACAGCTCATCATTAAATCTTCTTCGGTACTCGCCGTCGCCAACGCGTAGAGGTCCACAAATCTTTCGAAGAACCTTTCTCTCGAATACTCCCAGCGCCGCCTCATCAGATGTTGTTAGTGTCCACGCTTCTGCACCATATAGCAGGACGGGGGGGATAAGTGACTTGTAGAGTGTTATTTTCGTTCGTCGAGAGAGGACTTTACTTTTCAATTGCCTACTCAGTCCGAAGTAGCATTTGTTTGCAAGAGTAATTCTTCGTCGGATTTCTAGACTAACATTATTGTTGGTGTTAATGCTGGTTCCCAGGTAAACGAAGTCCTTTACTATTTCGAAATTATTGCTGCCAACAGTGGCTTGGTTGCCAAGGCGCGAATGCGCTGACTCTTTGCATGATGACAGAAGGTACTTCGTTTTGCCCTCGTTCACCACCAATCCCATTTTCTCCGCTTCTTTTTCTAATTTGGAGTAAGCAGAAGTTACGGCGCGGTTGTTAAGGCCAATGGGTATTACCATATATATAATACTACTATATGGCGTGTTTCCTATTTTCCCTGTGTGCAAAAGTTATGTCAATCATTATTTGGCGAAACTGTGCAAATGTAATTTCTGCGCATGCGCGGGTTTTGTTTGTGTGTAAAAAAAGTATTAAAGGGTTTACAGCGGGTCACTATCCCCTTTACCCAACTTCTGCATACGAATTGTTATAAAATCTCAGTTTAGTCGATTAAACAATGAAAAGACCAACAAATACAATACAAGGCTTGATGTATTTATTATTTAAACATGGGCTGCAGCCATACAAAGTACATTAATTACATAAATAGTAAAAAAAAACAAGGCGAAGAATTCATATTTTTGAAATTAACTGTTACCATTAACTGTTAATTCTGTGCATGAGAAATTCGTAGTTGCCAGTTGGCATTATTTGCTTTTTTTGTCGCTTTTTGCTCACTAAGGGCCCATTTACATACGTACATCTGCGCACTCAGCACAAATCGGTAATGCTATTTCGCGGAGTTCTTAAAACAATAAAAGTTTTATAATATTAATGAAAAAGGAAAGCTTACTTTTTCATTTGGAGATCGAAATAGCCTAATGTACAATGTTGATAGAAGTAAGACGGCTTGTTGCAAAATACATATATTTAAGCCCCTTTTTTACAAAAATTTAACGACAGCCTTGAGATTTTGTCCTTCTCTCGTTGTATATCTGTACTGTAATGTTTGACATGCGGCACAGTTCAGTAGTACTGATATAGAAGAATTACATATTTGTATATTACTAAACCCACAAAGCTTTCTGTCAAGTTTTTCTTTTTCTTTGTGTATTTTCTTCTTTGATATTGTGAGCAAAATGTAAGTATGTCGTTAAAAAATTTAAGCTGCCTGGCGACACGCAAGCATATGCTGCTGGAGCCATAGCAACGGGTGGTTGTGTGCGTAATCGGGTGATTGTCGTTTGCCCGGCCACCATGCAAGCATAAAGCATCAAGCGCCATTTGTATTGAAAATTCGGAGCGTGCGGACGTAAACATGTCATCGGATGACGATTTTTTATTGCTTGTTACTGCAGTTGTTTTGGCGGAAAAAAAGAAAAAAAAATTCTGGATGAAAAGTTTGTATGCAAAATGTTAACAGTTTACGCAAGAGAACCTCTTAAAAGAGTTAAAAGCATCATGCACTCGTAGGTTTCAATAAACCGCAACGTAGAATCTTTTTCTTCCGCGAGCTTGCTCATTTCACGTTCTCACAAAACTAACACACTAATGCTTGTCAAACACGTTGGCAACGATCAAATAAACCAGCTGTCAAGCGAAAAAATCTAAAATTTTCGATTTTCATCAACGAAAGCCGACAACAAGTACGTGTGAGCACGACTACCCGTCGTTCGCGCCGATTACGCACACAACCACCCGTTGCTATGGCTACAGCAGCATATGCTTGCGTGTCGCCAGGCAGCTTTAAAAAGGAGTTTTGCAGTGAAATTGCTATTAATGCGCCCAGATAAGGCTAATTATTGTTATTTAACAAGTCAAGTCCTGCTTTATATATTAATACACCCAAAGTTGTATACTTTCAGATGGACGAGCAAAGAAATTTTCAATTTGAAGCAAATGGAGTAAAATTATTGTGACGAATTCGATGAATCCTTGATTATCAATCCTGCACATATATTGTAACTAATAACTAGTTTTATTTACTAGCACAAACGCAATACAAATTGAAGAGTTTGGTAACTTTACAGTACTTCACTGTTCAACGCTTGAATACAAACTGATCAACCTGTCTTCCTTGGTTACTGCCTTATATAGTCCAACAGGGTGCTTGCCTACGCACCGAGAACTTTCTTGGTTGTTCGATTTACGTGTTCTGGAAGGGTCGGTGTTATTTATTGGCATTTCCTTTTTGCATCGTATTCGCAAACACTCGCGCCATCTCTCACATCAGGGATTTTCTTCCTTGGAACGACTATCAGCTTTCGAACGCATTGACCATCCTCACTCTCCCATATTCGATGCAAACAACCGGATTCTAATTGCAAACTATTCCACTGTGCCCAATATGACTTGGCAACAGGACTTTCTGCTGACATCTCCTCTCTTGATGGTCGCTCGTTTCGTTCGATTCCTTGTATCACACGTGTAAGATCTGGATCTTCGTGCTGACACCTCCTTAAGTGATCCATGTTCCATGTGTCCGTAGATGTTATAGTCATGAGCCGCACATCTATAATGTCTTCCTTGGCCTCAGCTTTCGAACAATGCTTGCATTCCAAGTTACATGGTCTTCGTGACATTGCATCAGCATTTCCGTGGGTGCTTCCTTTGCCATGCTCCATGGAAAAGTCATAACTTTGCAGTCGCTCTATCCACCGTGCTAATTGACCTTCCGGATAACGGAACTGTATGAGCCATTTCAACGCTGCGTGGTCTGGCCTGGCGTGGAATCACTGCCCATAGAGATACTGGAAATGCTTAACGCACTCTACCAATGCCAACAGTTCTCTCCGGGTTACACAATAGTTACTTTCAGGCTTCCCAATTGTTCGGCTATAGTATGCAACTACCTCCTCCTGTCCATCAACAATCTGGGTCAAAACACCTCCTATAGCATAACCACTCGCATGTGTATCCAGAATAAACTTTGAACCTGGAATTGGATATGGTAACATCGGGGCAGTGCATAGTCGTTCCTTCAATGTTTGAAAAGCCACCTCCTGTTCCTTCTTCCATTCAAAACTCATATTCTTCCTTGTAAGGTCATGGAGACTACTAGCTACGCTGGCAAAATTCGGTACAAATCGGCGATAATACGTGTACAGCCCAAGGAAGCTCCGTAACTCATGCAAATTTCTCGGTCTTGGCCAATCCTTTACGGCTTCGAGCTTTTCCTTAGCAGTGCAGATTCCCTCCGTAGTTACCTTGTGACCCAAATAACTTACTTCCTTTTTAAACAAGGAACACTTCTTGGGACTTAGTTTCAGACCAGAGTCCAGAGTATCGTCGATTCTTGGCAATGGATAACTGTCCTTCTTCGTTACGTCGTTCAATTTCCGGTAATCCACGCAGAACCTCATTTTTCCATCTTTCTTTTTCACTAGTACTACCGGTGAGCTCCATGGACTACCTGATGGTTCTATCCCGCCGCTGTCACTAATTTCCTGTATAATTTCTCTTACTACTTGGCGTTTGGCCAATGGAATACTACGAGGAGCTTGGCGGATTGGCCTTGTCCCATAATCTCCATCAATCTTTGCCCATATGATTGCTTCCGACTTCGGTAGAATTTGTTGGCTCTCCTCCACAAGCACTCGCTTACTAACGTATTTGTTTTCGTAACCAAAATTTAATGGCACATCCATGTTCTGGTAATTCATAATCCTGTTTTGCATGTCAATCTTGATGCCTTGCTCGCTTAAGAAGTCCACACCAACTATAATTTCGTCAACAATATCTGCTACTATAAAACTGTGTAGAACGGCGACGTTCCCGATAGCGATTTCACATGTTACTTCTCCTAGGACATGGGTGTCCTCACCAGTGGCCGTACGTAACTTTGCTCCATGCAATGGTCTCACCTCCTTGTTGACTAAATTAGATCGAATTATGAAATGCGATGCGCCTGTATCCACAGTTAGTAAGTGCTCTTTTCCATCCACATATGCAACAACAGTAACATTACTAGCTTTCCTTCCGATCTGTGAGACAGAGATTATGGGACATTCAGTTGCGGGAGCCAGTCCATGCCCCTTTCGGCTGGCTCGATTTAGTTTAACGACTGATTTGGTTGGGAGGTTTGCTCATCTCCTTCAGCTTTGCGCTTTCGTCCACCTGAATTGCTGGGGTTACTGGAGCCAGAGCCGCAACAACGTGCTATGTGATCTGGTTTTCCCCATTGAAAGCATTTAATGGCACCATTACTTTTTTTCTATACTCCGTTCAACGCTTTCAGAATTGTGTCTACCCAGTCTGGCCGTTCTACCTCCACGCGGTGAGCTTTGTACGCCGGGTTACTTAATAGCGAGGCTGTTTCCTGCGTCAGAGCATGTGATACCGTCTCAGCAAATGATCTCTTGGGATTTGCATATGTGGCTTGCTTCGTCTCCACGTCAAGTATTCCATTTATAAAGCTTTGGATTTTTACCCTTTCTGTGTATTCTACGGGTGCGTCTGCGTTTGCTAGATGGGCCAACCTCTCGATATCCGATGCAAATACCTGCAATGTCTCATTAGCCTTCTGAAATCGATTCTGTAGCTCTATTTGGTATATCTGTTTTCTGTTTGAGAATAATCGCCACATTATATTGTGGCTGCATGATGCATTGATGGGTGCAGTTGAGAGGCGCTATGGTAGCGAACATCGAAAGCAGATATACCAAATAGAGCTACAGAATCGATCCCAGAAACCGAATGAGACTTTGCAGAAATTTGCATCGGACATCGAGAAGTTGGCCCATCTAGCAAATGCGGACGCACCCTTGGACTACACTCAGAGGGTAAAAATCCAAAGTTTTATAAATGGAATACGCGATGTAGAGACGAAGTGGGTCACATATGCAAATCCCCAACGGACATTCTCTGAAACGGTATCGCATGCTCTGACGCAGGAAACAGCTTCGCTTTTGAGTAAACCTGCATACAAGACTCATCGCGTAGAAGTGGAAACTCCGGCTTGGGTAGACAAAATTTTGGAAGCGTTGAACGGAGTACAGAAAAAAGTAATGGTGCCATTAAATGCTTTAAGTGCGGGACCCGGTTACATAGCACGTTATTGCAGCACTGGCTCCAGTAACCCCAGCAATTCCGGTGGACGAAAACGTAAAGCTGAAGGAAATGAGGAAATTTCCCAACCAAATCAGTCGTTAAACTAAATAGAGCTAGCCGAAAGGGGCGTGTCTCACAGACCAGAAGGAAGGCTAGTAATGTTAATGTTGTTGCATATGTGGATGGAAGAGAGCACTTACTAACTGTGGATACCGGCGCATCACATTCCATCATTAGAAGTGACTTGGTCACTTGGAGGGTGAGACGATTGCAGAAAGCTAAGTTGTGGACAGTAACTGGTGAAAGCAAGCAAGTCCTGGGAGAGGTGACATGTAAGGTGGTGATTGGGAATGTGGCTGTGTATTCTTGGTAGCGAATATTGTCGACAAAGTCATCATTGGCGTCGATTTTTTGGCTGAGAGAGACATTTACATCAACGTAAGGAACAGGATTATGACTTACAACGGCCAAGAAGCTCTTCTGGTCTTTGGACACAACAGTGGCTATAACACCAAGGGACTGATCTTGGAGATGAAGCAACAGGAGCCTCGTAAAGCAGAGGTAGCTCCTCGACCAAAGGCTTTCACGGACAGGTACCTCCTGAAGAAGATTCGGCAAGGCCGGGAGGAAGATCCAGATTTGGCAAGTGTATTAAAAGGACTGAAGGAGAACAAACAACCAAGAAGAGGAGAGATCATTAGATACAGTCGAATCGTAAAAGCATACTGGGCACAATGTAGTAGTTTGAAGCTCACAATATCAAAGAAGAAAATACACAAAGAAAAAGAAAAACTTGACAGAAGGATTTGCGTTTGCGTTTGGCAGGGTTAAACTCAAGTTAACCTGTCAGCTGTTTGCATATTTGATGGTTTTGGTTGTGAAACAATAAACTGAAAGCAGTTAAAAAAATACAATATTTTTATATGTAATTAAATACTGGATATATCATCTGACGAAAGTGATTATAGTTGTTGGCACGGTTTAGTTTAAGTTTAAGTTTCACTTTTTAATCTGGTAACTCTTTATTGGAAAGTTGGTAATATTTTTTAGTGGCAATACCAAACCAATATGCCGATATGAAACGCCGTTACTGTCTACTTGAAAATTGTAGTAGCGGCATTCGTGATCAGCATATCGGGGAGGCCACACAAATGTGTAAGTTGCATTTTAATATTTTATATTGTATGTCAGTTTTTACTTACTTATTATTTCATATTAAAGGATATAAAACTCCACATATCAATTGTAACAAAATGTGAGTTTTTATTTGCCCCGGTATCACGAATCAACAGTGCAGTTACTTATATATGCAAATACACATGCGGACACATATATGCAAATTCAACTTTCTAACTAATAAGCACCATATAAAGTAATTGGCAGAATCTTTAAAAATCATCAACATCATAATCGCTTGGCACAGTAAAGGTATAAGACTTGGCAAGCAGTTACGACTCCCGGCATATATGTATAGGGTGGCTGATGAAAGCCGCTACCAAAAAAAAATTAAATAACTTTTTTTCTATTTAATGAATCTGGTAAATTTTTTTTTTTATTTTGCAGATTGACTTTTACATTTAACAAAAATGGATAACTGGGACACTGAAACAAGAATTTGGATTGTCCGCCGCTATCACGCACTAGAGTCCGTAGGTTCGGTTCAAAGAGAGTATAGGCGCACGTTTGGCGGCAATCCTCCGAGCAGATGGACCAAAATAAGACTTGTAAACAATTTTGCCGAGCATTGGACAGTCAACAGAAGACCTTACCATCGAAACCCTTCAGTTCGAACGGAGGAAACAATCGCTGCTGTAGCTGCTGCCATACAAAACAATCCACGTGTTTCGACAAGAAGCTTATCTGCTCAAATGGGTGTAAGCAGACAGTCATTACAGTCAATTATGCACAAAGATTTGGACTTATTCCCATATAAAATTCAAATGGCCAACAAACTGAACGCTGCAGACTTGCCGATTCGCTTGGAATTTTGCCAGAAGATGCTTCAAATGGTGGAAGAGGATGGAAACATGTTGAACTGTCTTTTCATGTCTGACGAGGCCCATTTCGATTTAAACGGCAACATAAACAAACAAAATTGTCGAATATGGAGTGCTTCCAACCCACAGATACTCCATGAGACGGAATTGCATCCACTTCGTGTCACAGTGTGGTGTGCAGTTTCATCACGCTGCATTGTCGGGCCCTACTTCTTCGAAGAAAACGGTCACACCGTTACGGTTACTGGAGACCGTTACTTGAGCATGTTGAGAGAGTTTTTCTATCCAGAATTACGCCGAATGAGAATTTCTTTCAACTCTGTGTGGTTTCAGCAAGATGGTGCAGCTCCTCATATAGCCCAACCTGTTATGACAGAATTGCGACGAAAATTTCCCAATAAGCTGATATCCAGAAACTCCACATTCCGTTGGCCACCCAGGTTGCCTGACCTTACTGCACCTGACTTTTTCTTGTGGGGTTATTGCAAACAGGAAGTCTTCAAAGCAAAACCAACAAATTTGAATGAACTAAGGCAATCCATTCGAGAAACAATTGCGGCTATTCCTGTCTCAACTCTCCAAGCAGTAATGAACAACTTTTTGGTAAGATGCCGCGCATGCATCGACGAGCAGGGGGGGCATTTAAATTCCATTATTTTTAAAACTAATTAAGCTATATTTAATAAAATTTAATGAGCTTTAACATGAATAAAAGAAAAATGAATTCCATACACTGAAAAAAAAATTATTTGAGTTTCTTAATGTATTCATCAGCCACCCTGTATGTACATACGATACGACATGGTTTCCTCATTTCGCCTTGCAACAACCACATCATCATAGCACAATTTGGACTAGAATCAAAAAGATTATAATCCGGAATCGGGTGAGTACCTGGAAGTAAGTTTTTAGGGGTTGGTTGTTCTGTGGAGGGTAATGGTAGAAAACTGATAAATCATAACGGTTGCGAATAACGGCGGTAATTCCAGTTAATTGGTGCGCAACAGATGTACATATGTACGTATATAAAGTTAGGGTGAGCACAATGTAGCATATATTTATATATGCATATACGAGTACATAGTTGAAAAGAACTCGCAACAATTTAAAAGCCGTAGCAAGCAAAACGTACGTAAATTAGATATGCCGTTTGAGTATTGTGGAATGAAGAAAGTTTATGCAGCGAATAACAATATTTAAAAGAAATTTAACATTAATACATTACGAGTATAGTCAAAGGGACTGTGGAGAAGTGTTGCATCGAGTAGCGTTTGGCTTATATCTGCGAATTCATATTGAATATCAAACTAAGCATTTATAGGTACAGGGTGGCTGATGAATTTTGCTACATTAAGAAACTCAAATAATTTTTTTTTTCAGTGTATGGAATTCATTTTTCTTTTATTCATGTTAAAGCTCATTAAATTTTATTAAATATAGCTTAATTAGTTTTAAAAATAATGGAATTTAAATGCCCCCCCTGCTCGTCGATGCATGTGCGGCATCTTACCAAAAAGTTGTTCATTACTGCTTGGAGAGTTGAGACAGGAATAGCCGCAATTGTTTCTCGAATGGATTGCCTTAGTTCATTCAAATTTGTTGGTTTTGCTTTGAAGACTTCCTGTTTGCAATAACCCCACAAGAAAAAGTCAGGTGCAGTAAGGTCAGGCGACCTGGGTGGCCAACGGAATGTGGAGTTTCTGGATATCAGCTTATTGGGAAATTTTCGTCGCAATTCTGTCATAACAGGTTGGGCTATATGAGGAGCTGCACCATCTTGCTGAAACCACACAGAGTTGAAAGAAATTCTAATTCGGCGTAATTCTGGATAGAAAAACTCTCTCAACATGCTCAAGTAACGGTCTCCAGTAACCGTAACGGTGTGACCGTTTTCTTCGAAGAAGTAGGGCCCGACAATGCAGCGTGATGAAACTGCACACCACACTGTGACACGAAGTGGATGCAATTCCGTCTCATGGAGTATCTGTGGGTTGGAAGCACTCCATATTCGACAATTTTGTTTGTTTATGTTGCCGTTTAAATCGAAATGGGCCTCGTCAGACATGAAAAGACAGTTCAACATGTTTCCATCCTCTTCCACCATTTGAAGCATCTTCTGGCAAAATTCCAAGCGAATCGGCAAGTCTGCAGCGTTCAGTTTGTTGGCCATTTGAATTTTATATGGGAATAAGTCCAAATCTTTGTGCATAATTGACTGTAATGACTGTCTGCTTACACCCATTTGAGCAGATAAGCTTCTTGTCGAAACACGTGGATTGTTTTGTATGGCAGCAGCTACAGCAGCGATTGTTTCCTCCGTTCGAACTGAAGGGTTTCGATGGTAAGGTCTTCTGTTGACTGTCCCATGCTCGGCAAAATTGTTTACAAGTCTTATTATGGTCCATCTGCTCGGAGGTTTGCCGCCAAACGTGCGCCTATACTCTCTTTGAACCGAAACTACGGACTCCAGTGCGTGATAGCGGCGGACAATCCAAATTCTTGTTTCAGTGTCCCAGTTATCCATTTTTGTTAAATGTAAAAGTCAATCTGCAAAATAAAAAAAAAATTAACCAGATTCATTAAATAGAAAAAAAGTTATTTAATTTTTTTTTGGTAGCGGCTTACATCAGCCACCCTGTATATACGAGTATATTGACATTTTAATAAAATATATGCAATCTCGATTTGAGATTAGTGTTGCATTTATAATTGATCTACCGTTAACGTTATTAAATTTTCTGAGACACATTTGCGAACCTCGTATTAGGATTAGTAGGCACTATATACTTTTTCACAACTTTGCTTTGGTTGGTTTGATTATTGTAATCAATGCGTCGAATTGCTTGTACATTACTTGGATATTTGTTCACTATCGATCCGGAAGTAAATCTACGTTGCATTGAGGAGCTGCTCCAACGTTCGAATATTACTATAACTGCGTTGAACGTTTACTGCTACGAAGTCTGCGTTGAGTTGATCACTACGTCGAAATTTAATAAAGTTAGTTCGGTCGAAACATATAGCATCTAGGAATAATCAACGTACATTTAAACATGCCGAATACGCGATCTGGAAGCAAGAGCAGTGCAGCTATGGGCGAGGTAGAGTGGCTGGATGACCTCAATTCAACTATACAGCAACAACCAACGGAAGAAGTCGGGGTGCAACCAATGGGACTGGAAGCAAAATTGAACGCGATGATGCAACAGATGCAGGAGCTGCAAGCGGAATTAAGGCAGAATCAGCAAAGGCAACTAGAGGCTATCGCTGCTAATTCTAGAGCACCTAGTAACGTGGGTATTGAAAGCATTGGCGGCTCATTGGCAGATGTTTTAAGTGACTTAAATAGAACTTTGATAGATAATAGAGGTGGGCAGGGGCGTAAATTTTACGACCTGCCGGAATTCGATGGGCGTCCTGAAGACAGGCCCATGTTTAGGCAAACATTTGCAATGACCACTGAGGAGTATCGATACAGCGAGCGGCAGAATATGATGCGTCTGCAAAAGGCCTTGAAAGGAAGGGCTAGAGAAGTTGTCGAGTGCCTGTTAATCCACAGCAGCAATGTACCGCGGATTATAAGTGCGTTGGAGGATCGTTTCGGTAGACCAGATCAGCTGGTGAAGAGTCAAATAGAAAAAATTAAAGGAGTGTCAACTATATCGGAAAACAACATTGAGCAACTGATTCCATTCGCTACCAAGGTTCAGAACTTGGCATCCTTTCTGCAGTCTGCCGATTGTGATCATCACCTGTCCAATCCAACGCTGATGGATGAGTTACTGGGGAAGCTGCCAATGCAGAAGCGGATCGACTGGGCCAGACATGCGTCGACGATTGTACCGAGACCAAACATCTGCTACTTTAGCGATTGGCTACAAGAGCTTTCGAAGTTGGTAGCCAGTGCTTGCGTCAATGTCAACACAGGGTCGAGGCAGAACGGGAGAGCTGAGGGTCGCACCAGTTTCTTTCACACAAATGACACGAACAACAACAGTCGCGGAACGATTGGATGCATCGTATGTGGTAAAAGACATACGCTGAATAAATGCAGGAGGTTTCAGGATATGCAGTGGGGTCAGAGATGGCGTTTAGTCCGGCAGAAGAGGCTGTGCTTCACAATAGCAACGAATGCACGGAACAACATAGATGTGGAGTAGATAGGTGTACCAAGAGACAGCGCGAGCTACTGCATCCTGACCAACGAACTTCTGTGAATGAGCAGCGACCAAGGGAAGCAGCAACACGGCAACAGGTCCTCACCAGCACTATAGCACAAACTCCTGGCACGGGATTGCTATTCAAGATACTTCCTGTCCGACTCTATGGGAATAGTCGGGTTATAAGTACGTTTGCACTCTTCGATGATGGTTCGGCGATAACGATGATGAATAGAAATTTAGCAGATAGGCTTGGCCTGAAGGGCCGGAAAGAGAATCTAACGCTTCAATGGTTCGGTAATACCACTGTAAGAGAGAAGTCTAGCACAGTCGACGTGAACATTTCGGGAATGGATCGGTACGATAAAAGATTTTTAATGCGAAATGTGAGGACGGTATCTAATCTTCGGCTTCCTACACAGACGCTTCAGCTATCGGACTTGCCATATAAATATCGTCACCTGCCGATCAGGAGATATGCCGGAGCTATTCCCGAATTGTTAATTGGGCTGGACAATGCGCACTTAAGTATACCGAAGAGAACTGTCGATGACGGATCGTATGGATATTCCGTGACACTTACGAAGCTTGGCTGGATTGTCTACGGTGGAAAGAACGTAGTCGGCGTGCCGCGGTGTAACTACGTAAACTTCGCGCAGGAGGATGGCAGTATGGAGAGGCTGGAGCGATTGGTAACTGACTACCTGGTTAACGAAGATTTGGATGTGCGCGATGGGATGCAGGTGCTTGACAGCGCAGATACGACCAGAGCAAACGAGTTGCTAAGGAACACAACCGTGAAGCAAGGCACCCAATTCGAGACAGGATTGCTTTGGAAGCGGGATAAGGTAGCATTACCAGACAGTTATAAGATGGCCGAAAATAGATTTTTAGCACTTTAAAAGAAATTCAAACGCGACAATGATTTTAGGGTTGCCTAGACTCGTACTATGCAGGCATACGAGGAAAAGGGTATTCTCGGAAACTTGGAGCAGATGAAGTCCTGGCAGGCGGGAAACGAACCTGGTACCTACCCCACTTCGGAGTTTGGATTGCTAACAAACCAGGCAAAATGCGATTGGTGTTTGACGCCGCTGCGAAGGTGGACGACGTGTCGTTGAACTCGGTGCTATTAAGTGGACCGGAATTGAACCAGTCGTTAACAACCATCCTCATGAAGTTTAGACAAAAACCAGTAGGCGTATGCGCTGACATAGTAGAGATGTTTCACCAGGTGAAGATCTGCGTCGAGGATCAACACGCTCAACGCTTTGTATGGAGAGCCGATCCCAATGACCGCCTAGAGGTATACGTTATGCAGGTGATGACATTCGGTGTAACATGCTCACCCAGCTCAGCCCAATTTGTGAAGAATAAAAACGCGGAGGAATTTAGAGACCAGTTCCCGGAAGCAGCAGATGCCATTGTGAATAATCACTATGTTGACGACTTTGTCCACTGTTTCGACACGGAAGAAGAGGCTATTCGAGTGACTGAGCAGGTAGTATATGTACACGGCAGAGGAGGGTTCGACCTAAGGCGATTTGTATCGAACTCCGAGCAGCTTATCGGAAGAATGAACGATACAGAAGAGCACTCGTCCTGTCTAAATCTTGACAGGGACAATGAAAGCATTTTTCAAAAGGTCCTTGGCCTGCACTGGGACACCAACAATGATATCTTAAAATTTGTACTATCCTTCTCTAAGGTAAATCCAGCGGTGCTCGAGGGGAAGCGGAAACCGACAAAGCGGGAAGTGCTTAGCGTCACCATGTCAGTTTTTGATCCATTTGGTATGGCGGCTGAATACACCTTGGAAGCGAAGCTGCTAGTACAATCGACTTGGCGGAAAAATATCGGTTGGGACGAGTACATTGATGAAGAATCACATTGCGCATGGTTGAGGTGGTTGGAGGCGATCAAAGGCCTGGGAAAAGTAAGCGTGTCGAGATGCTACGAAGTAAATTTCATGAGGTCGCCGGTTGAGTTGCATATTTTCGCGGACGCAAGTGAAGTAGCATATGCTGCAGTCGCATATTGGAAGCTGTCGGACGGAGTAAGCCAGTCTCCTGCTATATTCATCACAGGCAGAACAAAGTGTGCACCCTTAAAGCTTACGTCCATTCCCCGTCTCGAGCTGCAGGCAGCGGTCATAGCAACAAGACTTCGGCAGAACACCCTACAACAACATGATAAGGTTCCACAGAAGGGGGTGATGTGGAGTGACTCGAAGACAGTTTTGGCCTGGATAAGATCGGACCATCGACGTTATAAATCATATGTGGCCCACCGCGTAAATGAAATACTGGAATCGAGTAGCATAAACGAATGGCGATGGGTTCCAGGGATTTTGAATCCAGCCGATTTCGGTACCCCTCAAAGAGCAAAAAACAGAACGTCAACATGGCTCGCTGGACCGAAATTCCTCGAAGGAGATGAAGACACGTGGCCACAAGAAGAAGTACTGCTAAACACGCAAGAAGAACTCAGAGCCAAATATGCGGTACTATCGATAAAGGTCAGCACGTCATGGTTTACGGATTTCTCGACGCTGATGCGCCTGACAAGAGTGGTCGGTTGGATGCTGCGATTTCGAAACAACTGTGTTAGGGGATTTAACGAGAGAAAGTGCGGAGGCCTAAGCGTGACGGAAATGAAAAGAGCTGAAATGGTAATTATTCGCACAGTTCAGATGGAACGCTTCGCTGACGAATACAACACGCTATCTGCTGGAAAGACGCTCGATCGAAACAGCACGTTGAAAAGCCTCACGCCGGTACTGGATGAAGTTGGCGTCGTAAGGTTAGGGGGACGAATAGATGCCGCAACAGCCATACCCTTTCATTCACGTCGGCCGATAATCCTACTTAAACATCACCACGTCACCGAACTCATAGTCGATTACTATCATCGAAGCTGGAAACATCAAAATGAAGGAACGATAATTTCAGAAATACGTCGACGGTATTGGATACCGCAGATCAGAGCCGAAGTTCGCAGAGCGGCTAAAAGATGCAACGCTTGCAAGAGAGACAGGGCAGTACCGAGTCCTCCACTAATGGGTCAATTACCGATTGATAGGCTCACGCCGTTCGTACGAGCTTTCACATACGTTGGATTGGATTATATGGGACCAATTACCGTTGTCATAGGGAGAAGATGTGAGAAACGCTGGATCGCATTATTCACATGCCTCACCATACGTGCTGTGCATCTGGAAGTCGCCAGAGACTTGTCGACCGATACTTGCCTTATGTGCATAAGAAATTTCATGAATCGTCGAGAAACGCCGGTACGCATCCGTTCAGACAATGGTACAAACTTCATCGGAGCGGACAAAGAACTACGACGAAAGCGTTTAGAATTTGAACATCGCAAAATATTTGACGCATTGGCGGTAAAAAACGTGGAATGGGTATTCAACTGCCCGTTAAATCCTCACGCTGGAGGATGCTGGGAAAGACTTGTACGCAGTGTGAAGAGAGCCATGGGACATGCACTAAAAAACGAAGCGCTTCAAGAACATAGTCTCTACAGTCTCATGTGTGAAGCAGAAAATATTGTCAACTCCCGACCGTTAACGCATATACCATTAGACAAACCCACTGACGAACCGCTAACCCCTAATCATTTTCTTTTAGGTGCTCCGAACTCGGAACAGACACCACATCCGAACGGAGAAAAGTATATACCAACAAGGAAGCAATGGTACAAAATTCAGCAGATGCAGCACAGGTTTTGGCGGAAGTGGATAGACGAGTATCTACCCGACTTAACAAAACGAACGAAGTGGTATGACGCACAGAAGCCACTGGTGGTAGATGATGTGGTCCTCGTCTGCGATAGTAATCTGCATCGGATGAAATGGCCAATGGGGCGAGTTGTGGAAGTATTCCCGGGAACCGATGGGCAGGTGCGATCTGCGAGAATTCAGACGGCACATTCAAGCGGCCAGCCTGTATCCTGGCTAGATTGGACGTTGGTGAATCCGGTCAGATTCACGGAGGCGGGGATGTTGGCGCGGTTTAGTTTAAGTTTAAGTTTCACTTTTTAATCTGGTAACTCTTTATTGCAAAGTTGGTAATATTTTTTAGTGGCAATACCAAACCAATATGCCGATATGAAACGCCGTTACTGTCTACTTGAAAATTGTAGTAGCGGCATTCGTGATCAGCATATCGGGGAGGCCACACAAATGTGTAAGTTGCATTTTAATATTTTATATTGTATGTCATTTTTTACTTACTTATTATTTCATATTAAAGGATATAAAACTCCACATATCAATTGTAACAAAATGTGAGTTTTTATTTGCCCCGGTATCACGAATCAACAATAGTGATGCAGAAGTTAGCGAAATCCTAACTGTTACAATACTGAGGAGAAGCAATGGCGTTGAATATGTAAACAAATGTTATCTGTTGCCGTATCTAGATAAAAAAAAAAACCTATGTTGCCGTATAAAGAGCAAATCTTAAAAGCGGCCTTACATTCTCACTGAAAAACCGCTCTGCAGTTTAACTGGAGTTTGAATTTATGCCGAGTTTAAGCAAACTTAGTTTAAACTGAGCTTAACCAAGGACTGAAACCCGGGCCTTAGTCATTTAAAATGTTTGCTTGCATGCATGGTTCAATAATAAGGTTGTGACATTTCCTCAGCAGACTGAATATTTTTCAACACACTGGCGTATACATTGTCAGAAGGAGATGCAAACAGCAGAATTTAAACCAACAAAATGTAAACAAACGCGATTTTCAGCTGCAGTTTTATGGTTTTTCTAACGCTCATACTAAAAACAATTGCAAATATGGCGATATTGTGACGAATTCGATGATTCCTTGATTATCTATCCTGTAGCGCGATTCACTAATTTTTTTAACACAATTCGACAACGATAAATTAACTTAACAGCAATTTTAACAGTTTTGCGATTCACTAACTTTTTTTAACACAATTTGTTAACGATAAATTAACTTAACAACAATTTTAACAAACTATGCTATTCACTAACTTTTTGTCTACTCTAAATTCGACAATTTATCGTTGTCGATTGGTAAATTGTTATTTTACCACAGATTCTTTTTGTGCTGTTAAATTTTTGTTTACTTTTGTTTTGTGTGGGCAATTTATTGTTATATTTATATTTTATGTCATGGTATTCGAGTTTGTAGCGTCCAATATGACACGGAGTGCAGCTGCAAGGAGCGCAACAGTAGATCGAAGGTTACTTGGGGACATATATGATCCCTTTGGTCTAGCTCCATCGGAGTTTAGAAAGTTGTACCGGGTGGGTCCTGAAATTGCGGCAGGTGTTGCGGAGCGGCTGCAGGACCGATTGCAAGGACGGACAATCACTGCGATATCGTCGCTATGCAAAGCACAGAACCCAATAGAAAGGCTATTTGGGGTCCTCAAAGCAACTTGGCGATGTCTGTCGAGACAGCGGGTTCTCTTGTATGAGCCTGGGTTTGCGGGGAAGGTAGTGAACGCGTGCGCCACTTTACATAATGTTCGTTTAGCCGAGCGATCAGACGAACTTAACAATATCGGCATAGTCTTGGACATTCACACCAATGATAATATTAGCAATTCAAGTTCAGTATCTTCCGCTGGAAAACGTGTCCAAATTTTTGATAACATAATTTTACTACAATTAATTTAAATTAAAGCAAAAATTTGTGAAAATCGCAAAAAACGACTGCATAAACATATCCACCACTGTATATATTTTAGCCATATTAAATAATTTAATTTGGTTTGTTGTCCTACGCTTGTCAAACAAAATAAAATGTACTACCCCGTATTTTATTGTGGAATTTAGAAGTAAGGCACATACTTCAATCATTAAAACATTTATTAAAAACTACAGGTACACGGTTGCTTGTACGGCTTTTTAAATCACGCCAGACCTGTAAAATTAACTGTAAATATATTTCTGAAGTTCACTGAATCAAAGTGGGCAGACTTTCTATTATGGGGCCCTGATTTTTCATGTTTTGAAAAGGTAGCTCGACATAATGGAACCCCACTAATATGCATACTTATTGGCACTTCTGCGGAAAAGCGTGTCAAATATAACGTTGCAAGTACTCTTCACATTACACCATCTATGCAGTGTAAAATGCATATATTCATGCAACTAATAAACTTTTAAAAAGCACTGACAAAGTTACACACGATGCACCATTCCATAGAATTGGTGGTAATTATTACCTTTAGGAGACAACTTCTAAAACACGTCCGAAATTATCAGGAGAGGTATCAAACAATGGGTTTTGACCTCGGTATCAACAATCAGAAAGCGCAAACTCGATTTTATATATCTGTGAAGAGATATTTGCAATTAAAGTTGAAAATTCTCTATAATTTTCAGGTGGTTGTTGTAGACACAGAAAATTTTGCCAATAACTTTTCACTGAAACGAAATATTTCGTTTCCGCTCCCGGATTATTGTTACTGAGGGCAAAACGCGTCTTTTGATACCTTTCCCGATAATTTCGGAAGTGTTGGGTTCGAATTAGCGTATTGTAAATCGTATTAATGAGAATAGCAAAGGGTTAATGCACAATCATGCTCAAGCATAGTCAATCATTGCTGTTTTGACATTTGCTTTCTTTACTTCTTTTAAGATTTTATTATTATTATTGCTGTTATCGAGACCGCCCGCTTTCGCTTTAAATAGTTATTCCTTTTATACAAAATTGGAACTGTGAATTAAAGTTATCATTTTATTAAGTGAACCAAAAAGAGATCGTTTCATTTTGAACAGAAAATTGGTAAGCGATAACATTGACAATCCGCACAACTACAGTCCACAACCCGCTCATTGCATCACAAGGTAATCCGCTGCATCATTTTGGTCCTTCGAGCCGGATTCGCTACGCTCGCAACGTTTGCACGTACAACCTGTATTGTATTTACATACATACAAATTTGCGCTAAAGCTCGTCGCTGTACAAAATATTAAATAAATAATTCCGCATTGCACTTGGCATTTGGAGACTCCAACAACAAGTCGACTTTCAATTGTCCGCTGCAATTCGCCTTATGGTTTTTTTTATCCATTTTCTGCTATATTTCGTACCTTTGATTTTGCTCTCTGTAAGCAGTACATTAGAGTACCCATATTTTAAAAGGAAAAATGAACAATGTCAACTTGTGTAAAATCGCGTGACTCCCCTCTAAAGGCAATCAAGCGGTACATGACGAAAAGCATAGATGAAGCATTTACCATGGACGCCGATACTATTGCAAGTTATTTGTAACTCCTCGATGAACAATGGACGCGTTTCAATACGACTCAAGACGCCGTCGAAAATTCTTGTGGAGCTGACAACGCCGACGTAGAAGACAACGTTCGCATACAATGCGAATCTTGGTATACGACAGCCTTGGCCAATTTAGCTCATTGGTCGACGGTAATACTGCTTTGTCAGACGGGCAAAAGCTCCATTATTTACGTAGCTGCCTAAAAGGGGACGCGCTTAGCATCATTAACGGCTTCAAGATTTGCGACGCGAATTACAGGGAAGCATGGCATCTGCTGCAATCTCGCTACAAAGTCATGAGGGTCATCGTGGAAGCACACCTCACGGCGATGGATGATGTCCGCAAGGCTGCAAGTGACACCGCCGAAGACATTAAAAGTGTTCTCGATACTTTTCAACAGCATGTTCGGAAGCTCAAGGCATTAGGTCGCTCCGTAGATTTCTGGGACGATTGGCTGGTCCATGAAGTGGTGAAACGGCTAGCGTTTGAGACTCGAAAGCAATGGGAGCTATCTCTACTCAGTGAAGAGCCCCTACCTTCGAACAACTTTCAACGTTTTTAGAGGTACGATGTCGTTCGCTGTCTATGCTGGTTACTCCCTCATCTCAACCATTGCCAAGCACGTCCACCACGGCGAAATCAGCAAAGTCTACAAAGGTCTTTCACGCTATGCATGAGCAGACCCACACGCGATGCACCTACTGCAATGCTGCTCATAGGATATACTCTTGTGACATATTCCGAAATTTAGATCCCACAGCGAAGGGCCAATTCGTGAAGGAAGCTAAGATTTGTTTGAACTGCTTGAGTTCAGGTCATTTTAAAGATAGGTGTAATAGCACATCCGCGTGTCGAATATGCCACCAACGTCACCATACTCTGCTCCATGGTGTCTCAGTCCCAACCGCGATCATCGCTAATACCCACGTCCCAGACACAGCCCGCACCGCTCCGAATATAGCATCTGACACCAATGAACAAACCGCTTCCTCCGCCAGCCAACTGACCTCCACCGCTGCTGAAAGCATATCATCCTGCCTAAGCTCCGAACCTAACCCCCTACCTGTGTCGCAACACACCGTGCTACACATCTTCCGCCTCAGTAAGGGTTCGCGATAGCTCCGACCGATGGCAGACAGCTCGCCTGTTATTCGATTCGGGTTCACATGCTACATTCGTTACCGAGGCGTGTATACAGCGCTTGGGTCTACCACGCACTTCGTCATCCGTATTCGTGACAGGAATCGGTTCTTCGCAAGGAGGTCGCTGTAGGGGTGAGACATCGCTCTTTCTTTCATCGCACTTTTCCAAAGAAAGCTATCCTGTTGACGCTTTAATTCTTCAGAGATCAGAGATGGCGTTTAGTCCGGCAGAAGAGGCTGTGCTTCAACTGTTTGAGAAGTGGGCACAATAGCAACGAATGCACGGAACAACATAGATGTGGAGTAGATAGGTGTACCAAGAGACGAACTTCTGTGAACGAGCAGCGACCAAGGGAAGCAGCAACACGGCAACAGGTCCTCACCAGCACTATAGCACAAACTCCTGGCACGGGATTGCTATTCAAGATACTTCCTGTCCGACTCTATGGGAATAGTCGGGTTATAAGTACGTTTGCACTCTTCGATGATGGTTCGGCGATAACGATGATGAATAGAAATTTAGCAGATAGGCTTGGCCTGAAGGGCCGGAAAGAGAATCTAACGCTTCAATGGGTCGGTAATACCACTGTAAGAGAGAAGTCTAGCACAGTCGACGTGAACATTTCGGGAATGGGTCGGTACGATAAAAGATTTTTAATGCGAAATGTGAGGACGGTATCTAATCTTCGGCTTCCTACACAGATGCTTCAGCTATCGGACTTGCCATATAAATATCGTCACCTGCCGATCAGGAGATATACCGGAGCTATTCCCGAATTGTTAATTGGGCTGGACAATGCGCACTTAAGTATACCGAAGAGAACTGTCGATGACGGATCGTATGGATATTCCGTGACACTTACGAAGCTTGGCTGGATTGTCTACGGTGGAAAGAACGTAGTCGGCGGGCCGCGGTGTAACTACGTAAACTTCGCGCAGGAGGATGGCAGTATGGAGAGGCTGGAGCGATTGGTAACTGACTACCTGGTTAACGAAGATTTGGATGTGCGCGATGGGATGCAGGTGCTTGACAGCGCAGATACGACCAGAGCAAACGAGTTGCTAAGGAACACAACCGTGAAGCAAGGCACCCAATTCGAGACAGGATTGCTTTGGAAGCGGGATAAGGTAGTATTACCAGACAGTTATAAGATGGCCGAAAATAGATTCTTAGCACTTTAAAAGAAATTTAAACGCGACAATGATTTTAGGGTTGCCTACACTCGTACTATGCAGGCATACGAGGAAAAGGGGTATTCTCGGAAACTTGGAGCAGATGAAGTCCTGGCAGGCGGGAAACGAACCTGGTAGCTACCCCACTTCGGAGTTTGGATTGCTAACAAACCAGGCAAAATGCGATTGGTGTTTGACGCCGCTGCGAAGCTGGACGACGTGTCGTTGAACTCGGTGCTATTAAGTGGACCGGACTTGAACCAGTCGTTAACAACCATCCTCATGAAGTTTAGACAAAAACCAGTAGGCGTATGCGCTGACATAGTAGAGATGTTTCACCAGGTGAAGATCTGCGTCGAGGATCAACACGCTCAACGCTTTGTATGGAGAGCCGATCCCAATGACCGCCTAGAGGTATACGTTATGCAGGTGATGACATTCGGTGTAACATGCTCACCCAGCTCAGCCCAATTTGTGAAGAATAAAAACGCGGAGGAATTTAGAGACCAGTTCCCGGAAGCAGCAGATGCCATTGTGAATAATCACTATGTTGACGACTTTGTCCACTGTTTCGACACGGAAGAAGAGGCTATTCGAGTGACTGAGCAGGTAGTATATGTACACGGCAGAGGAGGGTTCGACCTAAGGCGATTTGTATCGAACTCCGAGCAGCTTATCGGAAGAATGAACGATACAGAAGAGCACTCGTCCTGTCTCAATCTTGACAGGGACAATGAAAGCATTTTTCAAAAGGTCCTTGGCCTGCACTGGGACACCAACAATGATATCTTAAAATTTGTACTATCCTTCTCTAAGGTAAATCCAGCGGTGATCGAGGGGAAGCGGAAACCGACAAAGCGGGAAGTGCTTAGCGTCACCATGTCAGTTTTTGATCCATTTGGTATGGCGGCTGAATACACCTTGGAAGCGAAGCTGCTAGTACAATCGACTTGGCGGAAAAATATCGGTTGGGACGAGTACATTGATGAAGAATCACATTGCGCATGGTTGAGGTGGTTGGAGGCGATCAAAGGCCTGGGAAAAGTAAGCGTGTCGAGATGCTACGAAGTAAATTTCATGAGGTCGCCGGTTGAGTTGCATATTTTCGCGGACGCAAGTGAAGTAGCATATGCTGCAGTCGCATATTGGAAGCTGTCGGACGGAGTAAGCCAGTCTCCTGCTATATTCATCACAGGCAAAACAAAGTGTGCACCCTTAAAGCTTACGTCCATTCCCCGTCTCGAGCTGCAGGCAGCGGTCATAGCAACAAGACTTCGGCAGAACACCCTACAACAACATGATAAGGTTCCACAGAAGGTGGTGATGTGGAGTGACTCGAAGACAGTTTTGGCCTGGATAAGATCGGACCATCGATGTTATAAATCATATGTGGCCCACCGCGTAAATGAAATACTGGAATCGAGTAGCATAAACGAATGGCGATGGGTTGCAGGGATTTTGAATCCAGCCGATTTCGGTACCCCTCAAAGAGCAAAAAACAGAACGTCAACATGGCTCGCTGGACCGAAATTCCTCGAAGGAGATGAAGACACGTGGCCACAAGAAGAAGTACTGCTAAACACGCAAGAAGAACTCAGAGCCAAATATGCGGTACTATCGATAAAGGTCAGCACGTCATGGTTTACGGATTTCTCGACGCTGATGCGCCTGACAAGAGTGGTCGGTTGGATGCTGCGATTTCGAAACAACTGTGTTAGGGGAGTTAACGAGAGAAAGTGCGGAGGCCTAAGCGTGATGGAAATGAAAAGAGCTGAAATGGTAATTATTCGCACAGTTCAGATGGAACGCTTCGCTGACGAATACAACACGCTATCTGCTGGAAAGACGCTCGATCGAAACAGCACGTTGAAAAGCCTCACGCCGGTACTATATGAAGTTGGCGTCGTAAGGTTAGGGGGACGAATAGATGCCGCAACAGCCATACCCTTTCATTCACGTCGGCCGATAATCCTACTTAAACATCACCACGTCACCGAACTCATAGTCGATTACTATCATCGAAGCTGGAAACATCAAAATGAAGGAACGATAATTTCAGAAATACGTCGACGGTATTGGATACCGCAGATCAGAGCCGAAGTTCGCAGAGCGGCTAAAAGATGCAACGCTTGCAAGAGAGACAGGGCAGTACCGAGTCCTCCACTAATGGGTCAATTACCGATTGATAGGCTCACGCCGTTCGTACGAGCTTTCACATACGTTGGATTGGATTATATGGGAACAATTACCGTTGTCATAGGGAGAAGATGTGAGAAACGCTGGATCGCATTATTCACATGCCTCACCATACGTGCTGTGCATCTGGAAGTCGCCAGAGACTTGTCGACCGATACTTGCCTTATGTGCATAAGAAATTTCATGAATCGTCGAGAAACGCCGGTACGCATCCGTTCAGACAATGGTACAAACTTCATCGGAGCGGACAAAGAACTACGACGACAGCGTTTAGAATTTGAACATGGCAAAATATTTGACGCATTGGCGGTAAAAAACGTGGAATGGGTATTCAACTGCCCGTTAAATCCTCACGCTGGAGGATGCTGGGAAAGACTTGTACGCAGTGTGAAGAGAGCCATGGGACATGCACTAAAAAACGAAGCGCTTCAAGAACATAGTCTCTACAGTCTCATGTGTGAAGCAGAAAATATTGTCAACTCCCGACCGTTAACGCATATACCATTAGACAAACCCACTGACGAACCGCTAACCCCTAATCATTTTCTTTTAGGTGCTCCGAACTCGGAACAGACACCACATCCGAACGGAGAAAAGTATATACCAACAAGGAAGCAATGGTACAAAATTCAGCAGATGCAGCACAGGTTTTGGCGGAAGTGGATAGACGAGTATCTACCCGACTTAACAAAACGAACGAAGTGGTATGACGCACAGAAGCCACTGGTGGTAGATGATGTGGTCCTCGTCTGCGATAGTAATCTGCATCGGATGAAATGGCCAATGGGGCGAGTTGTGGAAGTATTCCCGGGAACCGATGGGCAGGTGCGATCTGCGAGAATTCAGACGGCACATTCAAGCGGCCAGCCTGTATCCTGGCTAGATTGGACGTTGGTGAATCCGGTCAGATTCACGGAGGCGGGGATGTTGGCGCGGTTTAGTTTAAGTTTAAGTTTCACTTTTTAATCTGGTAACTCTTTATTGCAAAGTTGGTAATATTTTTTAGTGGCAATACCAAACCAATATGCCGATATGAAACGCCGTTACTGTCTACTTGAAAATTGTAGTAGCGGCATTCGTGATCAGCATATCGGGGAGGCCACACAAATGTGTAAGTTGCATTTTAATATTTTATATTGTATGTCATTTTTTACTTACTTATTATTTCATATTAAAGGATATAAAACTCCACATATCAATTGTAACAAAATGTGAGTTTTTATTTGCCCCGGTATCACGAATCAACAATAGTGATGCAGAAGTTAGCGAAATCCTAACTGTTACAATACTGAGGAGAAGCAATGGCGTTGAATATGTAAACAAATGTTATCTGTTGCCGTATCTAGATAAAAAAAAAAACCTATGTTGCCGTATAAAGAGCAAATCTTAAAAGCGGCCTTACATTCTCACTGAAAAACCGCTCTGCAGTTTAACTGGAGTTTGAATTTATGCCGAGTTTAAGCAAACTTAGTTTAAACTGAGCTTAACCAAGGACTGAAACCCGGGCCTTAGTCATTTAAAATGTTTGCTTGCATGCATGGTTCAATAATAAGGTTGTGACATTTCCTCAGCAGACTGAATATTTTTCAACACACTGGCGTATACATTGTCAGAAGGAGATGCAAACAGCAGAATTTAAACCAACAAAATGTAAACAAACGCGATTTTCAGCTGCAGTTTTATGGTTTTTCTAACGCTCATACTAAAAACAATTGCAAATATGGCGATATTGTGACGAATTCGATGATTCCTTGATTATCTATCCTGTAGCGCGATTCACTAATTTTTTTAACACAATTCGACAACGATAAATTAACTTAACAGCAATTTTAACAGTTTTGCGATTCACTAACTTTTTTTAACACAATTTGTTAACGATAAATTAACTTAACAACAATTTTAACAAACTATGCTATTCACTAACTTTTTGTCTACTCTAAATTCGACAATTTATCGTTGTCGATTGGTAAATTGTTATTTTACCACAGATTCTTTTTGTGCTGTTAAATTTTTGTTTACTTTTGTTTTGTGTGGGCAATTTATTGTTATATTTATATTTTATGTCATGGTATTCGAGTTTGTAGCGTCCAATATGACACGGAGTGCAGCTGCAAGGAGCGCAACAGTAGATCGAAGGTTACTTGGGGACATATATGATCCCTTTGGTCTAGCTCCATCGGAGTTTAGAAAGTTGTACCGGGTGGGTCCTGAAATTGCGGCAGGTGTTGCGGAGCGGCTGCAGGACCGATTGCAAGGACGGACAATCACTGCGATATCGTCGCTATGCAAAGCACAGAACCCAATAGAAAGGCTATTTGGGGTCCTCAAAGCAACTTGGCGATGTCTGTCGAGACAGCGGGTTCTCTTGTATGAGCCTGGGTTCGCGGGGAAGGTAGTGAACGCGTGCGCCACTTTGCATAATGTTCGTTTAGCCGAGCGATCAGACGAACTTAACAATATCGGCATAGTCTTGGACATTCACACCAATGATAATATTAGCAATTCAAGTTCAGTATCTTCCGCTGGGAAACGTGTCCAAATTTTTGATAACATAATTTTATTACAATTAATTTAAATTAAAGCAAAAATTTGTGAAAATCGCAAAAAACGACTGCATAAACATATCCACCACTGTATATATTTTAGCCATATTAAATAATTTAATTTGGTTTGTTGTCCTACGCTTGTCAAACAAAATAAAATGTACTACTTCTGTAGATTGAAAATTTAAATTTTTCTTATTTTATTGTGGAATTTAGAAGTAAGGCACATACTTCAATCATTAAAACATTTATTAAAAACTACACGTCCGAAATTATCGGGAGAGGTATCAAACAATGGGTTTTGACCTCGGTATCAACAATCAGAAAGCGCAAACTCGATTTTATATATCTGTGAAGAGATATTTGCAATTAAAGTTGAAAATTCTCTATAATTTTCAGGTGGTTGTTGTAGACACAGAAAATTTTGCCAATAACTTTTCACTGAAACGAAATATTTCGTTTCCGCTCCCGGATTATTGTTACTGAGGGCAAAACGCGTCTTTTGATACCTTTCCCGATAATTTCGGAAGTGTTGGGTTCGAATTAGCGTATTGTAAATCGTATTAATGAGAATAGCAAAGGGTTAATGCACAATCATGCTCAAGCATAGTCAATCATTGCTGTTTTGACATTTGCTTTCTTTACTTCTTTTAAGATTTTATTATTATTATTGCTGTTATCGAGACCGCCCGCTTTCGCTTTAAATCTATCTATCTATCTATGGCGCGATATACAACAGGTATATCATCATAAACCTCCTAAGAGATTTTTGCGCCAAGCTTCTCTTCCAATTTGTGGTGTGCCGATTTGAATTTTCCCTACAAATTGGTGGGACCTACAGTTTTTTGCCGACTCCGAACGGCATCTACAAAGGAGACGAATTTTTTGCTGAGAAGCCTGTCATGGCAGAAATTCACTCGGAGAGTTTGCCAAACCACTGCCGAGGGGCGACCCCGTTTTGAAAAACTTTTTCAAATCACTTTTGATGTTACCTGTACCAGGGCTCGAACCATGGACTTTCGGTGTGGTAGGCCGGCAACACTACCTTCACACCACGGCGGCCGCTTTAAATAGTTATTCCTTTTATACAAAATTGGAACTGTGAATTAAAGTTATCATTTTAGTAAGTGAACCAAAAAGAGATCGTTTCATTTTGAACAGAAAATTGGTAAGCGATAACATTGAAAATCCGCACAACTACAGTCCACAACCCGCTCATTGCATCACAAGGTAATCCGCTGCATCATTTTGGTCCTTCGAGCCGGATTCGCTACGCTCGCAACGTTTGCACGTACAACCTGTATTGTATTTACATACATACAAATTTGCGCTAAAGCTCGTCGCTGTACAAAATATTAAATAAATAATTCCGCATTGCACTTGGCATTTGGAGATTCCAACAACAAGTCGACCTTCAATTGTCCGCTGCAATTCGCCTTATAGTTTTTTTTATCCATTTTCTGCTATATTTCGTACCTTTGATTTTGCTCTCTGTAAGCAGTACATTAGAGTACCCATATTTTAAAAGGAAAAATGAACAATGTCAACTTGCGTAAAATCGCGTGACTCCGCTCTAAAGGCAATCAAGCGGTACATGACGAAAAGCATAGATGAAGCATTTACCATGGACGCCGATACTATTGCAAGTTATTTGTAACTCCTCGATGAACAATGGACGCGTTTCAATACGACTCAAGACGCCGTCGAAAATTCTTGTGGAGCTGACAACGCCGACGTAGAAGACAACGTTCGCATACAATGCGAATCTTGGTATACGACAGCCTTGGCCAATTTAGCTCATTGGTCGACGGTAATACTGCTTTGTCAGACGGGCAAAAGCTCCATTATTTACGTAGCTGCCTAAAAGGGGACGCGCTTAGCATCATTAACGGCTTCAAGATTTGCGACGCGAATTACAGGGAAGCATGGCATCTGCTGCAATCTCGCTACAAAGTCATGAGGGTCATCGTGGAAGCACACCTCACGGCGATGGATGATGTCCGCAAGGCTGCAAGTGACACCGCCGAAGACATTAAAAGTGTTCTCGATACTTTTCAACAGCATGTTCGGAAGCTCAAGGCATTAGGTCGCTCCGTAGATTTCTGGGACGATTGGCTGGTCCATGAAGTGGTGAAACGGCTAGCGTTTGAGACTCGAAAGCAATGGGAGCTATCTCTACTCAGTGAAGAGCCCCTACCTTCGAACAACTTTCAACGTTTTTAGAGGTACGATGTCGTTCGCTGTCTATGCTGGTTACTCCCTCATCTCAACCATTGCCAAGCACGTCCACCACGGCGAAATCAGCAAAGTCTACAAAGGTCTTTCACGCTATGCATGAGCAGACCCACACGCGATGCACCTACTGCAATGCTGCTCATAGGATATACTCTTGTGACATATTCCGAAATTTAGATCCCACAGCGAAGGGCCAATTCGTGAAGGAAGCTAAGATTTGTTTGAACTGCTTGAGTTCAGGTCATTTTAAAGATAGGTGTAATAGCACATCCGCGTGTCGAATATGCCACCAACGTCACCATACTCTGCTCCATGGTGTCTCAGTCCCAACCGCGATCATCGCTAATACCCACGTCCCAGACACAGCCCGCACCGCTCCGAATATAGCATCTGACACCAATGAACAAACCGCTTCCTCCGCCAGCCAACTGACCTCCACCGCTGCTGAAAGCATATCATCCTGCCTAAGCTCCGAACCTAACCCCCTACCTGTGTCGCAACACACCGTGCTACACATCTTCCGCCTCAGTAAGGGTTCGCGATAGCTCCGACCGATGGCAGACAGCTCGCCTGTTATTCGATTCGGGTTCACATGCTACATTCGTTACCGAGGCGTGTATACAGCGCTTGGGTCTACCACGCACTTCGTCATCCGTATTCGTGACAGGAATCGGTTCTTCGCAAGGAGGTCGCTGTAGGGGTGAGACATCGCTCTTTCTTTCATCGCACTTTTCCAAAGAAAGCTATCCTGTTGACGCTTTAATTCTTCAGAGATCAGAGATGGCGTTTAGTCCGGCAGAAGAGGCTGTGCTTCAACTGTTTGAGAAGTGGGCACAATAGCAACGAATGCACGGAACAACATAGATGTGGAGTAGATAGGTGTACCAAGAGACGAACTTCTGTGAATGAGCAGCGACCAAGGGAAGCAGCAACACGGCAACAGGTCCTCACCAGCACTATAGCACAAACTCCTGGCACGGGATTGCTATTCAAGATACTTCCTGTCCGACTCTATGGGAATAGTCGGGTTATAAGTACGTTTGCACTCTTCGATGATGGTTCGGCGATAACGATGATGAATAGAAATTTAGCAGATAGGCTTGGCCTGAAGGGCCGGAAAGAGAATCTAACGCTTCAATGGGTCGGTAATACCGCTGTAAGAGAGAAGTCTAGCACAGTCGACGTGAACATTTCGGGAATGGGTCGGTACGATAAAAGATTTTTAATGCGAAATGTGAGGACGGTATCTAATCCTCGGCTTCCTACACAGATGCTTCAGCTATCGGACTTGCCATATAAATATCGCCACCTGCCGATCAGGAGATATACCGGAGCTATTCCCGAATTGTTAATTGGGCTGGACAATGCGCACTTAAGTATACCGAAGAGAACTGTCGATGACGGATCGTATGGATATTCCGTGACACTTACGAAGCTTGGCTGGATTGTCTACGGTGGAAAGAACGTAGTCGGCGGGCCGCGGTGTAACTACGTAAACTTCGCGCAGGAGGATGGCAGTATGGAGAGGCTGGAGCGATTGGTAACTGACTACCTGGTTAACGAAGATTTGGATGTGCGCGATGGGATGCAGGTGCTTGACAGCGCAGATACGACCAGAGCAAACGAGTTGCTAAGGAACACAACCGTGAAGCAAGGCACCCAATTCGAGACAGGATTGCTTTGGAAGCGGGATAAGGTAGTATTACCAGACAGTTATAAGATGGCCGAAAATAGATTTTTAGCACTTTAAAAGAAATTTAAACGCGACAATGATTTTAGGGTTGCCTACACGTACTATGCAGGCATACGAGGAAAAGGGGTATTCTCGGAAACTTGGAGCAGATGAAGTCCTGGCAGGCGGGAAACGAACCTGGTAGCTACCCCACTTCGGAGTTTGGATTGCTAACAAACCAGGCAAAATCCGATTGGTGTTTGACGCCGCTGCGAAGGTGGACGACGTGTCGTTGAACTCGGTGCTATTAAGTGGACCGGACTTGAACCAGTCGTTAACAACCATCCTCATGAAGTTTAGACAAAAACCAGTAGGCGTATGCGCTGACATAGTAGAGATGTTTCACCAGGTTGAAGATCTGCGTCGAGGATCAACACGCTCAACGCTTTGTATGGAGAGCCGATCCCAATGACCGCCTAGAGGTATACGTTATGCAGGTGATGACATTCGGTGTAACATGCTCACCCAGCTCAGCCCAATTTGTGAAGAATAAAAACGCGGAGGAATTTAGAGACCAGTTCCCGGAAGCAGCAGATGCCATTGTGAATAATCACTATGTTGACGACTTTGTCCACTGTTTCGACACGGAAGAAGAGGCTATTCGAGTGACTGAGCAGGTAGTATATGTACACGGCAGAGGAGGGTTCGACCTAAGGCGATTTGTATCGAACTCCGAGCAGCTTATCCGAAGAATGAACGATACAGAAGAGCACTCGTCCTGTCTCAATCTTGACAGGGACAATGAAAGCATTTTTCAAAAGGTCCTTGGCCTGCACTGGGACACCAATAATGATATCTTAAAATTTGTACCATCCTTCTCTAAGGTAAATCCAGCGGTGATCGAGGGGAAGCGGAAACCGACAAAGCGGGAAGTGCTTAGCGTCACCATGTCAGTTTTTGATCCATTTGGTATGGCGGCTGAATACACCTTGGAAGCGAAGCTGCTAGTACAATCGACTTGGCGGAAAAATATCGGTTGGGACGAGTACATTGATGAAGAATCACATTGCGCATGGTTGAGGTGGTTGGAGGCGATCAAAGGCCTGGGAAAAGTAAGCGTGTCGAGATGCTACGAAGTAAATTTCATGAGGTCGCCGGTTGAGTTGCATATTTTCGCGGACGCAAGTGAAGTAGCATATGCTGCAGTCGCATATTGGAAGCTGTCGGACGGAGTAAGCCAGTCTCCTGCTATATTCATCACAGGCAAAACAAAGTGTGCACCCTTAAAGCTTACGTCCATTCCCCGTCTCGAGCTGCAGGCAGCGGTCATAGCAACAAGACTTCGGCAGAACACCCTACAACAACATGATAAGGTTCCACAGAAGGTGGTGATGTGGAGTGACTCGAAGACAGTTTTGGCCTGGATAAGATCGGACCATCGATGTTATAAATCATATGTGGCCCACCGCGTAAATGAAATACTGGAATCGAGTAGCATAAACGAATGGCGATGGGTTGCAGGGATTTTGAATCCAGCCGATTTCGGTACCCCTCAAAGAGCAAAAAACAGAACGTCAACATGGCTCGCTGGACCGAAATTCCTCGAAGGAGATGAAGACACGTGGCCACAAGAAGAAGTACTGCTAAACACGCAAGAAGAACTCAGAGCCAAATATGCGGTACTATCGATAAAGGTCAGCACGTCATGGTTTACGGATTTCTCGACGCTGATGCGCCTGACAAGAGTGGTCGGTTGGATGCTGCGATTTCGAAACAACTGTGTTAGGGGAGTTAACGAGAGAAAGTGCGGAGGCCTAAGCGTGACGGAAATGAAAAGAGCTGAAATGGTAATTATTCGCACAGTTCAGATGGAACGCTTCGCTGACGAATACAACACGCTATCTGCTGGAAAGACGCTCGATCGAAACAGCACGTTGAAAAGCCTCACGCCGGTACTGGATGAAGTTGGCGTCGTAAGGTTAGGGGGACGAATAGATGCCGCAACAGCCATACCCTTTCATTCACGTCGGCCGATAATCCTACCTAAACATCACCACGTCACCGAACTCATAGTCGATTACTATCATCGAAGCTGGAAACATCAAAATGAAGGAACGATAATTTCAGAAATACGTCGACGGTATTGGATACCGCAGATCAGAGCCGAAGTTCGCAGAGCGGCTAAAAGATGCAACGCTTGCAAGAGAGACAGGGCAGTACCGAGTCCTCCACTAATGGGTCAATTACCGATTGATAGGCTCACGCCGTTCGTACGAGCTTTCACATACGTTGGATTGGATTATATGGGAACAATTACCGTTGTCATAGGGAGAAGATGTGAGAAACGCTGGATCGCATTATTCACATGCCTCACCATACGTGCTGTGCATCTGGAAGTCGCCAGAGACTTGTCGACCGATACTTGCCTTATGTGCATAAGAAATTTCATGAATCGTCGAGAAACGCCGGTACGCATCCGTTCAGACAATGGTACAAACTTCATCGGAGGGGACAAAGAACTACGACGACAGCGTTTAGAATTTGAACATGGCAAAATATTTGACGCATTGGCGGTAAAAAACGTGGAATGGGTATTCAACTGCCCGTTAAATCCTCACGCTGAAGGATGCTGGGAAAGACTTGTACGCAGTGTGAAGAGAGCCATGGGGCATGCACTAAAAAACGAAGCGCTTCAAGAACATAGTCTCTACAGTCTCATGTGTGAAGCAGAAAATATTGTCAACTCCCGACCGTTAACGCATATACCATTAGACAAACCCACTGACGAACCGCTAACCCCTAATCATTTTCTTTTAGGTGCTCCGAACTCGGAACAGACACCACATCCGAACGGAGAAAAGTATATACCAACAAGGAAGCAATGGTACAAAATTCAGCAGATGCAGCACAGGTTTTGGCGGAAGTGGATAGACGAGTATCTACCCGACTTAACAAAACGAACGAAGTGGTATGACGCACAGAAGCCACTGGTGGTAGATGATGTGGTCCTCGTCTGCGATAGTAATCTGCATCGGATGAAATGGCCAATGGGGCGAGTTGTGGAAGTATTCCCGGGAACCGATGGGCAGGTGCGATCTGCGAGAATTCAGACGGCACATTCAAGCGGCCAGCCTGTATCCTGGCTAGATTGGACGTTGGTGAATCCGGTCAGATTCACGGAGGCGGGGATGTTGGCGCGGTTTAGTTTAAGTTTAAGTTTTACTTTTTAATCTGGTAACTCTTTATTGCAAAGTTGGTAATATTTTTTAGTGGCAATACCAAACCAATATGCCGATATGAAACGCCGTTACTGTCTACTTGAAAATTGTAGTAGCGGCATTCGTGATCAGCATATCGGGGAGGCCACACAAATGTGTAAGTTGCATTTTAATATTTTATATTGTATGTCATTTTTTACTTACTTATTATTTCATATTAAAGGATATAAAACTCCACATATCAATTGTAACAAAATGTGAGTTTTTATTTGCCCCGGTATCACGAATCAACAATAGTGATGCAGAAGTTAGCGAAATCCTAACTGTTACAATACTGAGGAGAAGCAATGGCGTTGAATATGTAAACAAATGTTATCTGTTGCCGTATCTAGATAAAAAAAAAACCTATGTTGCCGTATAAAGAGCAAATCTTAAAAGCGGCCTTACATTCTCACTGAAAAACCGCTCTGCAGTTTAACTGGAGTTTGAATTTATGCCGAGTTTAAGCAAACTTAGTTTAAACTGAGCTTAACCAAGGACTGAAACCCGGGCCTTAGTCATTTAAAATGTTTGCTTGCATGCATGGTTCAATAATAAGGTTGTGACATTTCCTCAGCAGACTGAATATTTTTCAACACACTGGCGTATACATTGTCAGAAGGAGATGCAAACAGCAGAATTTAAACCAACAAAATGTAAACAAACGCGATTTTCAGCTGCAGTTTTATGGTTTTTCTAACGCTCATACTAAAAACAATTGCAAATATGGCGATATTGTGACGAATTCGATGATTCCTTGATTATCTATCCTGTAGCGCGATTCACTAATTTTTTTAACACAATTCGACAACGATAAATTAACTTAACAGCAATTTTAACAGTTTTGCGATTCACTAACTTTTTTTAACACAATTTGTTAACGATAAATTAACTTAACAACAATTTTAACAAACTATGCTATTCACTAACTTTTTGTCTACTCTAAATTCGACAATTTATCGTTGTCGATTGGTAAATTGTTATTTTACCACAGATTCTTTTTGTGCTGTTAAATTTTTGTTTACTTTTGTTTTGTGTGGGCAATTTATTGTTATATTTATATTTTATGTCATGGTATTCGAGTTTGTAGCGTCCAATATGACACGGAGTGCAGCTGCAAGGAGCGCAACAGTAGATCGAAGGTTACTTGGGGACATATATGATCCCTTTGGTCTAGCTCCATCGGAGTTTAGAAAGTTGTACCGGGTGGGTCCTGAAATTGCGGCAGGTGTTGCGGAGCGGCTGCAGGACCGATTGCAAGGACGGACAATCACTGCGATATCGTCGCTATGCAAAGCACAGAACCCAATAGAAAGGCTATTTGGGGTCCTCAAAGCAACTTGGCGATGTCTGTCGAGACAGCGGGTTCTCTTGTATGAGCCTGGGTTTGCGGGGAAGGTAGTGAACGCGTGCGCCACTTTACATAATGTTCGTTTAGCCGAGCGATCAGACGAACTTAACAATATCGGCATAGTCTTGGACATTCACACCAATGATAATATTAGCAATTCAAGTTCAGTATCTTCCGCTGGAAAACGTGTCCAAATTTTTGATAACATAATTTTATTACAATTAATTTAAATTAAAGCAAAAATTTGTGAAAATCGCAAAAAACGACTGCATAAACATATCCACCACTGTATATATTTTAGCCATATTAAATAATTTAATTTGGTTTGTTGTCCTACGCTTGTCAAACAAAATAAAATGTACTACTTCTGTAGATTGAAAATTTAAATTTTTCTTATTTTATTGTGGAATTTAGAAGTAAGGCACATACTTCAATCATTAAAACATTTATTAAAAACTACAGGTACACGGTTGCTTGTACGGCTTTTTAAATCACGCCAGACCTGTAAAATTAACTGTAAATATATTTCTGAAGTTCACTGAATCAAAGTGGGCAGACTTTCTATTATGGGGCCCTGATTTTTCATGTTTTGAAAAGGTAGCTCGACATAATGGAACCCCACTAATATGCATACTTATTGGCACTTCTGCGGAAAAGCGTGTCAAATATAACGTTGCAAGTACTCTTCACATTACACCATCTATGCAGTGTAAAATGCATATATTCATGCAACTAATAAACTTTTAAAAAGCACTGACAAAGTTACACACGATGCAACTTGTTTTGCAGTCGAGTGTGTACCAGGATGAGCAAGGGTGTGTACAGACGACATTTATTTATTTCGAAATGCCTTAGTTACGAATGGCCGAATGATGTGTTTGGAGGTGTCGCAATATAGTTGTTTGTCAGTTCCTGGTATCGGAAATAATTTCAGAGCTAATGATATGTTACCAGCATCGCTGCTTTTAAGGACTTCACGGAGTTCATCATCATTTTTTTGGTCATCGGCTAGAGCACTAAAATCGATAGTCGGGGACGAACAAATTGATTCGATACGTGATAATAGATCAGCCGTAACATTAGACTGACCATCGACGTGCCTTATGTCAGTGGTTATTTGCCCGATTGCATCTAGTTGACGAGCTTGACGACTTGAAGCTTTTTCTAGTTTTTGGCGAAAAGCGAAGGTTAGCGGTTTATGGTCAGTGTATATATGACACTCTCTACCTTCTAAGATATATTTAAAATGTTGCACAGCCATGTAAATTGCGGTTAATTCGCGATCATACGTGCTGTATCGTGCCTGAGCGCTATCAAATTTTCGCGAAAAATATCCAAGAGGTTGAATTGCCCCATTGACAATTTGATGTAGCACTGCACCAGCAGCGAAGTCAGACGCGTCCACCCAGAGCGACAGTTCAGCGTCCTTCTGCGGATGTGCCAAACTTGATGCATTTACTAACTGACGTTTACATTCCGAGAAGGCTTTTATGGATTTAGGACTCCACTCGATTTTTGAATTATCATTCTTTTTATTTCCCGGTGTCAGCGCGAATAAATGAATTTGTGTATCGATTGCTTTAGGGATAAAACGTCCATAGAAATTTATCATTGCCAGGAATCTTTTTAATTCTTTTACCGTATTTGGTAATTTGAAATTTTCGATTGCTTCCACCCGTTCTCTAATTGGATGGATTCCTTCTGGGGAAATCTGATGGCCGAGAAAATTCAGTCTTCTTTTCGCAAACTCGCATTTTGCAACGTTAATTTTGAGGTTATTTGCACGGAGCCTATCGAACAATATCCGTAAGTGTTGATTGTGCTCATCTAAATTTCGAGACGCAACGCAGATATCGTCGACATAGGCAAATACGAAATCGAGGCCACGGACAACCTGATGTATTAAGCGCTGGAACGTTTGAGCAGCCCGAAAGCCCGAAAGGTGTGGTTACTGCCGTCTTTTGAATGTCGTCTGGGTGTACAGCAACCTGATGGAAGGCTCGTTGTAAGTCGATTTTTGAGAATACTGCTTTACCATAAAGAATTGAGGTAAAGTCCTGCAGAAAAGGAAGCGGATATCTGTCCGGGACAGTGATCGCGTTTAGAGCGCGGTAGTCTCCACAAAGTCTCCACTTCCCATTTTGTTTGGGAACCATGTGGATTGGACTGGCCCAACAGCTTGATGATTGTCGACATATACCAAGGCGTAAAAGTTCGTCTATTTCGTTTTTTGCTGCTTGCAGTTTCTCAGGCGATAACCTTCTAGGACGTGAAAAAACTGGTTGCCCGCTTGTTTCGATACGATGCATGACAGATGTTTTGGTTTGGCTTCCTGGCTGTTGCGGTATAGTGATGTCTACGTACTCTTTTAAAATAGGAGGTATTGGCAAGGAGCTGTCGAATGTTTTAATTAATTTACCTGGTGTGCTTGAGTATTCGCAGTTTGTATAAATATGCGTTGAGTTATCTATGAGTCGTTTGCGTTTGACGTCGATTAAAAGACCATAATGTTTTATAAAGTCGGCGCCCAAGATGCAGCTGTTCACGTCAGCTATGATGAACTTCCACGAAAATTTTCGGTGCAGGCCTAAATCTAGCGTAAGCACTGTTTCGCTGTATACCTTTATGTTTGTACCGTTTGCGGCGTAAAGTTGCATGTTGGTTTGGTTGAGGGTCGTTGTTCTAAACGATTTTGGAATCACCGAGACGTCAGCTCCGGTGTCTATTAAAAACTTGGTATTATTACGAGTCGGTGATTTTGAGATGGTTGATTGAAGCTGTCTTATAACATTTGCTGGTTTTAGTAGCAGCTTCAACGTGTTGCATATGTCATTGCTTCTTTTGTGATTGTGGAAAACAGCAAGGTTTACGGCAATTTCGAGCGTCATTGCCATATGTCAGATGATACCAGCACATTTCTCTATTTGTATTTGAACGTTCTCGTGAACGATTTCCTCCGCGGTTCCGTGAGGACCCACGATCGGTAGTGTAATTATTCAGCCGTTGAGATAACTGAGCGATCTCTTTCTGTAGGGTTTCTAGCGCCGACACGGTTTCGTTATTGTTTTTCTCATTAGTTAACGATCGGATATGTGAGTCTGAATTAAAAGATTCGCCGAGGTTTGGCGATTCTACGATATCATCCGCGATTTTGGCCTTTTTCGATATTTTATGTTCTGACGCTATAATTGCGGCTCGTGGCTGAGCAGGGAGTCGAGCCAGAGATCTATTAAAATATTTTCGGTTATGGATTCTCCAGCAACGCGTTTCATTTCGCTGAATAATTGGCTTGGCTTTAAGTCACCGAGTGGCATTTCGGAGATGACTTTTTGCAAGCGGCGCTGCTGACTCTCTGCAAAATGCCTTGTAAGTTTTTCTTTTATATAATCGTACTTGTTTTGTGCTGGCAGTTCACTGATAATGCTTTGCAGCTCAGTAAATTTAGTAGGTGGTACTTGCGCCATTACTATGTTGTACTTTTTGGCGTCTGATAGAATACCAGATGCTGCAAACCAGAACTCTAATGACATGAAATAGGACTCGATGTGTGTATCCGCCATATTTGGTGGATTGATTTTTGGAATTGCAAAGGATGCTTCCACGTGCCCGCCATCGTTGGCTGCGTTGTGTTGATTCCTATCTCCGTCGTTGTTCATGATCCTTAGTCCGGGGTCACCAATTTAGATATTTTTCGTAAGCTAACAGCTTTATTTATATTTATTGATAAATATGTATAAAAATGCTTACAATAAATGAATACAAACAAGTTATTAAATTTACGTCTGATGATTATCGAGGTTTGATGAAGAAGCAAAATTATCGTGGCTCAGCCGGAAGAATTGGACGTCAAAGCGAAATATGATACGTTGACATTTGTATATTCACTGTGTTGCCACTGCGCATGTTTGGCACTAGGAGTGGCCACATATGTATACGTATTTAAAAGAAAAGGGAAGTACATATGAGTACGTAGCTCATTGAGGAATTTTAAAGAAACAAGAAAATAAAGGTAAATGAGAAAACTCAGCAGCAAAAAAAAACTAATCAAACCAACATACATATGTACGAGAGTAATATGGCATTTGCCTGCACTGATCTCAATGCAGGTAAGTATGCACGTCCATATATGTGTTTGTCAGAATGTGCTTACGACATTAATATAAAAATTTATCAATGAAACTGAATAGTAATTTGACTTACAGTGGTGCTTTAATACATTGCATGTTCAAAAATTCGTCTGATTCTGCATATATATATTTTCGACGCGTCGAAGGCCTCCTCGCTCGATGACGATATCTGCATCACCCTGTAACTTGACAACAAATACATATGCAGGTGCACAAACAATAGAAAATTGCAAAGGCTGTTCCTATTCAAAAAAAAAACTTATTATTCAGCAACGTGCTGGAATTATTTTTCTCTAAAGTGTAATTTAGAGCGCATGTTAAAAGCAAACAGGCGTTCAAAAGTAAATAAAAAAAAAACAAATGTTGTTAACTTTACATACATGTATATATACTTTAGATTTTTAACTCTGATCATACTTCGAGAGAGAAAGGGAGCGGGAGAGCTCAAGTGCTAAATGTGGGAGATTATCAATGAAGTTGAGTTAGGTTAGGAATCATCACGCGTCTCTTCAAATATTCCTAACTAATTGTTATCGTAAAATTATTTTGCTATTCATGAAACGAGCTCAAGGCCAAGAATAATAATTTTTCACTTTTGGAATTTTTATGAAAATTATTATTGTTTTTATTTATTAATAATCCTTTTTAATTAATTATTAAAAGTTTTTTGGATTGAATAGAGTAGGAAAAATGTTTAGAGACAACTGCCATAGCTTTTCTTATAGATCCATTTCGGAAGCTGCTAGACTTCACTCATCAGAGAAATTTTGGCACACATTGCTAACCATTAAGCTAACAATACGCTGGTTTTGATGTTAATTAAACTCCTAGTTCTATTCTTCTTTACCATATGCATGAACAAACCCCGCCATCTGGCAGTTAGTAGTGTGATCATGATGGATTTTTTGACAGATCTGTTTTATCAGTAGAACTTGAGCTCGTTTCATGAATACTTGAAAATGTACAGGCCGTAAATCAACAAAAATTGTTGGTATAAAAAAACAATAAGAAAAAACCGAGAGCACACGGTAAGGCAGTTCTACTGATAAAACAGATCTGTCAAAAAATCCGTCATGATCACACTACTAACTGCCAGATGGCGGGGTTTGTTCATGCATATGGTAAAGAAGAATAGAACTAGGAGTTTAGGTGACATCAAAACCAGCGTATTGTTAGCTTAATGGTTAGCAATGTGTGCCAAAATTTCTCTGATGAGTGAAGTCTAGCAGCTTCCGAAATGGATCTATAAGAAAAGCTATGGCAGTTGTCTCTAAACATTTTTCCTACTCTATTCAATCCAAAAAACTTTTAATAATTAATTAAAAAGGATTATTAATAAATAAAAACAATAATAATTTTCATAAAAATTCCAAAAGTGAAAAATTATTATTCTTGGCCTTGAGCTCGTTTCATGAATACTTGAAAATGTACAGGCCGTAAATCAACAAAAATTTTTGGTATAAAAAAGCAATTATTTTGCTATAACATTAGTGTAACTATGTATATATGCAAGCCTGGTTATGATTATCCATGAAATTTTACTTGTTTGTTCTTTTGTTTTTTTTTTCTTTAAGATTTACATAAGGGTATTTAAACCACATAATATTAAGCTAAACTTGGATTTTTATTTCAATTTAGATATTGGTATTTCTAAACTAACACTTAAAATGCGCTTTCTAAGTTCAAATTTTTAATTAATTTAATTCGCATTATTATATTTTGATTAATCTTTAATCCGCATTAGTATTATTAACTTATTATTATTTTTTTTCTAAAATCTTCATTGCATTTGATTAAGATATCGCTATACATATACCTATATATACAATTAAATGACAGTTTGCATCGGCAATGCTGATTAAGCAAAAAAAACTCACCCTTTTTTTCTTTAGAAATTTTAGATAATGAAATTGTTAGAATAATATTACTTGAACCAAACCGGGCTTTCAGGAAATATCCGCATGAGTGATCCGTATGACCAATTGCATATTGTTTCCGCATATGTGGAGGTGTTCTTATAAATAGTTTGTGGCATGGAAAGCTATAAGGCGCCTTCCAGCCACGTGGTAAAACTCTCTTTCCTGGATTTCTTGGAATTTCCAAAATTTCTTGTCGTTATTTTAGAAGGTAACTCGACTTTACTAGGAAATTTAATAAAAAAATCTTTATTGATACACTTTATTTCACTAGCACATGTGTATGTATATAAATATACATAAACGCAAAAAAAATTAACAAGAAAAAAAAGATTTTCTTACCCAAATTATGGAATAGCTTGGTATCCGGGTGTACAGCTAGAACGGATGGTGATTCCCCAAAAGTAAACTTTATAAAAAAAAACTTTGTGTTTTTAAACACTTTAAGGGAACTATTAAAATTTTTTATTTTTTTCACTATTTAATTGTTCACTTGTCGGCTGCTGAAGTAGAAAAGAAAGAAGTCTTTTTGGCGGATGTTCGTTTAGGCTGAAACATCCATATGGTCTTCGATATATATCGTTTTGCTTTTTATCGAGAATCATATGGTTGTGTACTTAGCCATGGGGATATCAAGCAGATGTGTTTATTTGTATTTGGGACAGGGATCGCAAAAAAAGTGCTAAAAATATTAGTGAGTAGTTTTAAGAAGCAAAGCAAATATTTATATAAGTATAAATAATTGTAAGGACAGATGGAAATATGTTGGACCATGTACCACAGTACACATCCCCCCACCAAGAGTAGAGGTACACCCTATACTCAAGTTTGTTTTGGCCTGATATCTTTGCCATGGTAAATTCCTCTTTTGCTGCTTTCGTAGTCCGTAGTCCGCAGTTTCCTTTAGTTGCGATAACTTTTGCTTTGACAAACTTCGGAGCAAATTTAGCACAAAATCGTTTTGAGGCATCACTTTGGACAAAATTCCTTCTATATACAATGTCTCCAACATTGAAAGTGTTTGCAGAGCTTCGCAGATTGTAGCGTTTAGCAGATTGTTGAAAAGCTTTATCAATATTTTCTAAAACTGTGGTGCGTATGAGTTTTAACTTATCGGTTCTGTTTATATCGTTATCGTCCATCGCCGCTAGTGTTCTCAAAAGTTTATAGTCCTCCGCATGCGAAAGCATTTGCTGGCCTAATAGGGCATAATACGGTGAATATCCAGTCGATTGGTGACAGGCACTTCTTATCGCTTCAGCAATATCTGGAAGATGTTTGTTCCAGTGTGCCTGATCCTCTTTTAAGTAGGCTCGAATACCTGTTATTATGGACCTATTGACGCGTTCACTGGCATTAGCTTGTGGACTGTATAAAGCAGTATACATGTGTCGTACGCCCCTTTCCGCGAGCATAGAGTTGAATTGTCAAGATCTAAACTGCTTGCCATTGTCACTTAAAATTGTTTCGGGAGTGCCAAATATACTGAAAATGTTTTCTTTCATAAAGCTGCAAATAGTGGATGTGTTAAAATTTCTTACTGCTTTTAGTAGTGGAAATTTAGTAGTGGTCCAAAACGATAAAAATTCCAATATTGCCCTGTTTTGATCTAGGGTATGGGCCAAGGAAATCAACGTAAAGTTTTTGAAATGGCCGTTGAACTGAGTATTTGGCCGACATAGGTGGTCGAAGCGTTGTATTAGTAGATTTGCTCTGCTTGCAGATGTCACATTGACCAACATAGTTTCTAACATCAACCGTCATGTCAGGCCAGTAAAAGTTTAGTCTCAACCGTTCCAACGTTTTTCCTATGCCACCGTGGCATTTATTAGGGGGACTATGGGCATTTTCCATCATTTGGCGTACCAAGGCTTTTGGAATCCAAAGTTTCCAGTTGAAGGCTTCCCGTGCAGGGTTACCATTCGGGTGCTCGGTTCTCTTATAGAGACAACCTTCAACAACTTGTAAATCGGGTAGACGTTCTTTATTGGCTTGAACGTAATCTACTAACTTTTTGTATTCTTCGGACTCGAATTCGGCGGACTTTGTATCAATTATCGGACAGACTTCCAACTCACTAACTTCATCAAAGTTTTGTCGCGAGAGGCTATCAGGTACAGTATTTTGGGACCCTTTTCTATGCTCGATATTGAATCGATATCCCTGTAATTTTAGTGATCAGCGAGCTAGTCGACTAGATAAGTCACTTTGACGCATGAGCCATTGTAAACTAAAATGGTCCGTGACGATCGTAAAGTCTTGTCCCTCCACATACGCTCTAAACTTCTTTAAGCTAAGAATTGCTGCCAAGCACTCTAATTCGGTAACGCTATAGTTGCTTTGCGCTTTATTGAGCTTCTGTGAAAAGTAAGCAATTGGGACTTCAACTCCATCCTCATCCTTTTGCGACAAAACCGCACCAACACCTAGTTTACAGGCATCACATTGTATAATGAATGGCTTGTTATAATCTGGACTGTTTAGAACGGGTGCAGAACATAACATATTTTTCAACTTATCAAATGCACTTTGAGCTTCTTCGTTCCATGCAAAGTTTTTATTTTTCTTTAGCAGATTCGTAAGTGGGGTAATAACCGCAGCAAAATTATCTACAAAACGGCGGTACCAACCAGCCATTCCGAGAAAGCGCCTCAACTGCTTTACGTTTGTAGGTGGAGGATAATTGGTGACGGCAGAAATTTTGTCGGGATCTGTTTTAAGTGTGCCGTTTCCAATGATATATCCAAGATATCTCACCTCCTTAAGGCAAAATTTACTTTTTTCTATATTAATAGTTAAACCTGCTTTCCTCAGACAGTGAGCAACTTCTGACAAAACGGACATATGGGTAATAAAATTTTCGGACACAATCAAAAGATCGTCTAAGTAGACAAAAACTTGGTTTTTTAACTGAGGGGGGATGAGGCGATCCATCAAGCGACAGAGTGCTTGAGAGGCGTTGCATAAGCCAAATGGCATTACACAGTATCTATAAAGCGGACGATTCGGGACAGTAAAACATGTGAAATCTCTGGAATTTTCTGATAAAGGAATTTGCCAAAAGGCACGACGCAAGTCAAGTGAACTAATGTACTCAGCCTTTGGTATTCTGCTTAAGATACCATCAATATGCGGAAGGGGATAAGCGTCCTTAATGGTAACGCTATTTACTTTTCGCGAATCCAAACACAGACGGACTTTATTCGGCTTTTTCACTAACACAATCGGACTGGACCACGGACTATTAGGTGACTCTTCGATCACTCCTAATTTAATAATTTCGTCAATTTCTGAATGAACAAGTTTTTCTACGGCAGGGGATATGGGAAAATATCTCTGTTTGATCGGACGGACATTCGGCTGGAGCTCAATAACGTACTCCATTAGGGAAGTTTTTCCCAAACCTTCTTTTTCAAAGCTTGGGAATCTGTTCTTGATTAGTTCAAGGTGTCGTTGTTGCTCAAGGGTTAAGGAAAGGGTATTTTCATTTTGCTTATCAGGGGAGAGTTCGATCTCGGATATTACATTGGGTGCTTTTGAAATTTGGCCCAGAAGTCAATGCCTAAAATTACTTTTTGTGACATGCTAGGTATCACGAAAAATCGAATCGTTTCAATTTTATTCTCGAATTTCACTAATAGATCCACAGTACCAAGAACTACCTGTTCTTTTCCGTCAGCGGTGCAAATAGATGTTGAATGCCTACGAAGTTGTTTAATTTTGCAGATGTCTTCGGCCAGAGATGAACCTAAGCATGATATCTGGGCACCACTATCAAGTAGTCCCAAGTATTCCTGTTCAAGAATTTCAATTTTAGCGTAAGGTCTCAAATCTAAGCTTTTGTGTTTTATAGCGCTGACTGTCTTACACAAATGCCTACGAGTTTCTTTCACATTTTTCCAAAACTGTTTCACGCGTGAAGATGAGCGGTTAGGACGCGGAATAAGTTTCGGATCAGTATTGAAAATTTTCTTTTTAACATCATTGTAGTTTTTCAACCGAACCTCATAAGGTACGATCTTATGAACAAACGGTTGGCTGTCAGAGTGGTCGGGGCGTATGAGTGACTTTACGTAATCGCAATTTTTGTGAATGTTTGGGAGTGTAGTTGATGTTACACTAACCTCATTTTCCTTCATGCCAGGGAGTATAGCTAAGGTTTGATGTTTTGGTCCTTGCGAGGAATCTGCTTTGACACCTCGCTCGGCTTCGAGTTTCCCGATTTGCAGGTTGTGCAAGTGGGCCGGTAAACGTTGCTTGTGCCGCATCCGTAACAAAATACAGTCCTATCGGCTAAGCAATCAAAGTAACGGTGACCTTCTTTGCAATTCCAGCAGATAAGTTTAGTCTTACTGGGATGTGTGGAAATTTCATCGATCTCACAATCCAAACTTGCTGTTACTTCCTCTTCACATTCGTTTACATATCGCCGGGGATATGGCCGTTGCTGTGATGTTGTAGTGGCTGTGTTAGACTTTGCAATCTCATTTATGAGGCTTTCTCCTTTAAGGCAAAGCCTGCGCAACTCCGCTAAAGAGGTAATGGGTACATACAACAATTGTTGGCGTACACGCGGTCTCAAATTGTGTTGCAGTATTTCAATTAACTCGGCTTCTGGTAATGGTTTCTGCAATGATTCAGAAATCTTTAAAACTGCATTGCGGTAATCGTCGAAGCTCTCACTTTGGCCCTGCTTTCGGCTCCGAATAGCTTCCTTGATTTCAAACTCGCTTTTATGTTGTTGGAAGTTGGTCTTTAGAGCCTGGCAAAGAGAAGGCCAAGTAACGCGGTCTACTGATCGGCGGTATCTCCAATACCAGTCCTTGGCTTCTTTTAAAAACAGACTCTGAATGTGCTCGCATAGTAAGTTAAAATTACCCCCCAAGTGTATCAATAACTTGACTTTCAATACGATAAATGAAACTATCAACTGTGATTCGAGATGAGTGAATTGGGAATGTTCGAGTAATCACTGAACCTCAGTTGATCAACCTGTCTCACAAAACTTGGATCACTACCTACGTTAGGTATGTCTCTGGGCCAAAATGGAGTGGATATATTTGGAGGAAAATTCGGCTGTGCATTTATATTAGTACTTGGGCTAGCATGAGCAACAGGTGGAGCTGACTGTGCATTTAGGTTGAGCCTGTCTAATAAGTTTGTTACGATATTGTCGAGCCTTTGCTCAATTATGTTTGAAACACGGGTTTCAAGGTTATCAAAAAGTGTGGATTGTCTGGCAGATATTACAGCCGACACAATGCTTCGGACCCTATTCTCCTCTTCTGTATTGTTGTTGCTAGCTTCGGGTCGATTTGCATTCGGTGGGCTTGCCGCAGTTTCCACAACAGGTTGCTGAGTGCTTACATTGCCAACCTGTTCTCGGCTGCTGGAAGGATTAAGTGTTGGTTGGTGCATACTTGCGTTATGTTGACTTACTCGATTGGTGGAAGGGTTTCCCGATTTAAATGCCGTACGGGGTCTAAAGTTATAATTATCCTGTCGGCTGGTACACCTGGTTCGACACTGCGGGCAAGAAGAGTTAATCTTTAGCCAGGTGGACAAACAAGCTCGGTGAAAACGATGGGAACAGGCTGTCGTTAAAATGTCTTCGCTTTCTAAGAGAAGTTCTCCGCAAAGTGTGCCGGAGGCAATGTTTTCATTACTGTGCCGCAGGGGCATCACAAAAAAAATTTTAATAAATAAAAATTTCACTAAAACCAATTAGAGGTACAAACAGAGCTTCTCAGGTAAAAAAAATTTCACGGTATGTATGCTGGAAAAACAAAATTAAGCTTCATAGATAGTGGCTTGCAAAGAAAATTTCTAACAATAAAGTCGCTTGCAAACAAAACTCGATTCGTTGCATTTAAACAAGCAAAATAAAAAAAATGTTTGTCTCAAGAGAAAAAAATAATCGAATGAAAAACCATACAAAAATACGATATCTCAAAAAAAATAATTTCAACAAAAAATGTTCAAATCAAATCTTTAAAATTATAAAGAAAATGCATAAAAATATTTGGTCTGGATCTTCGGTAGGTAAGGTAATATTATTTTGACTTAAGTGGTTACAAACAATTAGCGTTTGTTGGCTTAGCGGTTGTAGCTTTGGAGGCAGAAAAAAAAAACAAATTTTGTCAACAAATATAAGCAGGATACTATCTCGACGTGGAAGTTGAGAAATCAGCCGTTTATAACCAATAAAAGGTTTTGTATTGGTTAGCTAGTCAGCATTAAGCTTAACTATAACTAAATTCCAATTACAATAATTTTCATAAAAGTTATAGTTACGAAAAAAAACGTTGTTAGAATATTTTCAAACTACCAATGATCAGCGGTCGTTTCTTTAGGCATTTAGCCTGCAGGAAACGCAATTCCAGCGTCCACTTTAGCAAGAAAAAATTAAATAAGAAAAACTCAAAATAAAAATGATGTTTGTATCTAAAGCAACCTGGTTCGGAGCAATAGCAAAGGCTACTTTTATTTTCTTCGAATTTCCGAGGAAGTTTATTTTGATGTAGATAAAAACGCATTGACTTACAAGAAAAATGAAACAAGACCGGACGGACTGAAACCTATTCCAAGGGGGAATAACAAATAGAGGCCAAAGATTGTCATTAGTCATCTTCTCTCGGGCCCCACATTGGGCGCCATTTTTGTTACCTGCTCCATATGACTATGTAAAGGTGTATCCTTATACACATTCCCCAGTTTGTTTTTGTGTCCACTGGCCGAGGCGTGTGCACTCGCTCATACCCGGAGCTTCAGTTTCGTGGGATCTTTTTAACGACCACCGAACCAAACTGCGAAATCATGCCCTGAGCAGATAAAAAATATACTTCATTGCACACAAAAAAAAACTCTCCAACGCTATATAACCTTTTTAGCCACTTACCGCTGTTGCAACAGCCACTTAGCCAAGCAGCATTATGGATGATGTTATCAGCTGCTCCTAACCCGCCCTTCCATGGCTTTTTCGCTGTTATAAAGCCCCTTTGTATTACCTACCTCCCCTCAGATATCAGACCAACTTAGTAACGAGACTTAAAATTCCATATTGATTACAATATTTATTGATACAAATTCAATCCATTTTGATAAAAAAAAAGGTAAACTAAAGTTTAATACTTATACTTATGTATATGCAATGAAAAGCAAACATCTTAAGTAGTTAATGACACAATGAACCACCCTATTGTTTCTTCCTAACAAATCCTTACCTATCCCAACTTTAAATATTACATGGGTTCATTGAACTCTATAAAAAAATATATATATGTACACGTATTTAAAAGAAAAGGGAAGTACATATGAGCACGTAGCTCATTGAGGAATTTTAAAGAAACAAGAAAATAAAGGTAAATGAGAAAACTCAGCAGCAAAAAAAAACTAATCAAACCAACATACATATGTACGAGAGTAATATGGCATTTGCCTGCACTGATCTCAATGCAGGTAAGTATGCACGTCCATATATGTGTTTGTCAGAATGTGCTTACGACATTAATATAAAAATTTATCAATGAAACTGAATAGTAATTTGACTTACAGTGGTGATTTAATACATTGCATGCTCAAAAATTCGTCTGATTCTGCATATATATATTTTCGACGCGTCGAAGGCCTCCTCGCTCGATGACGATATCTGCATCACCCTGTAACTTGACAACAAATACATATGCAGGTGCACAAACAATAGAAAATTGCAAAGGCTGTTCCTATTCAAAAAAAAACTTATTATTCAGCAACGTGCTGGAATTATTTTTCTCTAAAGTGTAATTTAGAGCGCATGTTAAAAGCAAACAGGCGTTCAAAAGTAAATATTTATGTTGTTAACTTTACATACATATATATATACTTTAGATTTTTAACTCTGATCATACTTCGAGAGAGAAAGGGAGCGGGAGAGCTCAAGTGCTAAATGTGGGAGATTATCAATGAAGTTGAGTTAGGTTAGGAATCATCACGCGTCTCTTCAAATATTCCTAACTAATTGTTATCGTAAAATTATTTTGCTATAACATTAGTGTATCTGTGTATATATGCAAGCCTGATTATGATTATCCATGAAAAGTATGTTTGTTCTTTTGTTTTTTTTTTCTTTAAGATTTACATAAGGGTATTTAAACCACATAATATTAAGCTAAACTTGGATTTTTATTTCAATTTAGATATTGGTATTTCTAAACTAACACTTAAAATGCGCTTTCTAAGTTCAAATTTTTAATTAATTTAATTCGCATTATTATATTTTGATTAATCTTTAATCCGCATTAGTATTATTAACTTATTATTATTTTTTTTTCTAAAATCTTCATTGCATTTGATTAAGATACCGCTATACATATACCTATATATACAATTAAATGACAGCTTGCATCGGCAATGCTGATTAAGCAAAAAAAAACTCACCCTTTTTTTCTTTAGAAATTTTAGATAATGAAATTGTTAGAATAATATTACTTGAACCAAACCGGGCTTTCAGGAAATATCCGCATGAGTGATCCGTATGACCAATTGCATATTGTTTCCGCATATGTGGAGGTGTTCTTATAAATAGTTTGTGGCATGGAAAGCTATAAGGCGCCTTCCAGCCACGTGGTAAAACTCTCTTTCCTGGATTTCTTGGAATTTCCAAAATTTCTTGTCGTTATTTTAGAAGGTAACTCGACTTTACTAGGAAATTTAATAAAAAAATCTTTATTGATACACTTTATTTCACTAGCACAAGTGTATGTATATAAATATACATAAACGCAAAAAAAATTAACAAGAAAAAAAAAGATTTTCTTACCCAAATTATGGAATAGCTTGGTATCCGGGTGTACAGCTAGAACGGATGGTGATTCCCCAAAAGTAAACTTTATAAAAAAAAACTTTGTGTTTTTAAACACTTTAAGGGAACTATTAAAAATTTTTATTTTTTTCACTATTTAATTGTTCACTTGTCGGCTGCTGAAGTAGAAAAGAAAGAAGTCTTTTTGGCGGATGTTCGTTTAGGCTGAAACATCCATATGGTCTTCGATATATATCGTTTTGCTTTTTATCGAGAATCATATGGTTGTGTACTTAGCCATGGGGATATCAAGCAGATGTGTTTATTTGTATTTGGGACAGGGATCGTAAAAAAAATGCAAAAATATTAGTGAGTAGTTTTAAGAAGCAAAGCAAATATTTATATAAGTATAAATAATTGTAAGGACAGATGGAAATATGTTGGACCATGTACCACAGTACAATGCCGCATCATCCTGTATTGAAGGAGTCCAGCGTTACCACTAAGCTAAGGGTTGTTTTTAATGCATCTGCCAAAACCACATCTGGGAACTCACTAAACGACGCGCTGTTTGTTTGACCGCAATTGCATCATGATCTCTATGCTATATTGCTGCGTTTTCGAACCCACCAGTTCGCGGTAACTGCAGATGTTGCGAAGATGTACCGTCAAGTCTGCCTATCACCGAAGCACGTCGACCTGCATCGCATAGTTTGGCGTCCGGATCCTTCTTCGCAAATCCAAGACTACCGTATGCTACGCGTTACCTATGGCGTGGCGGCCGCGTCTCATTTAGCAGTAAAGGCCTTGCAACAAACCGCGAAAGACTACGTCAATACTTGCGAAAAATCCATTTCCGTGATCCTAAACGGCTTCTACATGGACGACCTGCTTACTGGTACATCCTGTAAAACTCAACTGCAATCTCTACAGCAAAATGTTTCGGCAATCCTAAAGGAAGGAGGCTTCGAACTAAGAAAGTGGGCGTCAAACTGCAAGGAGCTAAACGAAACATTTTCTGAGACCTCAAGAAGTATACCGCATTACGTAGTCGATGGTAAGGATGTTCACGTGCCGGGCCCAATGTGGGATACTGAGGGAGACTATTTTACGTTTTTAGTTTGCCTTAAGAAAGAACCGACCAAGCTAACCAAAAGGTCGTTCCTAGCCGAAGCCAGTACTCTTTTTGATCCTCTAGGCCTGCTCGCTCCCGTGACAATAAATTCCAAGATGTGGTTTCAGGACGTTTGGCGCTCCGCTGTTGGTTGGGATGAACTGATACCAGACTCAACCGCAAGGGCTTGGATTGAACATCGTTTTCAGCTGCAGAAACTTAAGGAATTGAAGGTGGATCGCTGGCTCGGAACTGGAACAACTGAATCATTCACAGAGCTCCATGTCTTTGCTGATGCTTCCGAACGCGCTTATGCCGCAGTTATTTACGCTCGCACCTTGCACTCCCACAGTTCGGTCTCTGTAAAACTCATATCGTCGAAAACTAAGGTAGCACCGCTTAAAACAACAACTCTCCCGCGTCTAGAGCTTTGCGCTGCGCACCTAGCTTGAAAATTGGCGAGAAACGTTCTGAATAGCTGGCTAAATCTCCGCTACCCACTGTACGCTTGGACTGATTCAACCATCACGCTAGCCTGGCTGCAAGCACACCCCAGGAAGTGGGTAACCTTCTTCGCTAATCGTGTTGCCGACATTCAGGAATCCTTGCCTCCAGAGTGATGGAATCATGTACGGTCTGAATTGAATCCCGCTGACTGCGCATCCAGGGGTATATCGCCTTCCGATCTACTTCGTGAACATCTGTGGTGGAACGGTCCTGGCTTCTTGAAGGATGCAAATCAGTTCTGGAAGGAAAACTCTGCGAAACAACATTCGACTGATCTGGGGGTCCGAAGCAAGGTTGTAGCTCACGTGACGAACTCGGATGAACACTGGCCGATCATAAGGAAGTATTCTTCGTTTTCCAAGCTGCGCCGTGTCATCGCGTTCGCCTTAAGGTTTATTTACAACACTCGCGTTACAGCCAAGCATCTGGCAGAAAAACGGCATGGTCCTCTCAACGCCATTGAGTTAGTAGAAGCTGAACAACGCTTAGTTAAATATACTCAAAACTTTTACTTCGCTAGCGAAATTTCTAACTGCACCGCAAAAAAACCTATCCCTCTACGCAGTAGCCTATTGCGCTTGCAACCATTTCTTGACCCGAACGGTGTTCTTCGTGGAGGTGGGCGGCTAAAATCCGGGCCACGGATAATGCAGGTCGTATTGCAACGTCGCTATTGGGTGGTTGGCGCCCGAAGTCTTATCCGCAGCATTTATCATAAGTGCGTAAAGTGCACCTGCCTCAATCGCAATGTCTCAACGCAATCAATGGGTGACCTGCCTGCGTCTCGCACTACTTATGTGCGCTGCTTTACACGCACTGCAGTAGACTTCGCCGGGCCTTACTCGTGCAAGTTCACTCATGGAAGAGGGGCGAAATCCACGAAAGGATACATCTGCTCCTTTATTGGCATGTGTACGGGTGCCATGCATTTAGAGTTCGTAGGAGACCTGTCAACAGCCGCATTCCTCAACGCGTTCAAACGCTTTATCAGTCGCAGAGGTTACTGCAAAGCAATGTTCTCCGATAACGGTACGAATTTCGTCGGGGCCGAGAAAGAGCTTCGTATCATGTACGAACAGTGTATGGCCGATGCTACACTTCAGTCGTTTTTCGTCGAGTCAAATATAGAGTGGCGTTTTAACCCGCCGGCGGCGCCTCACATGGGTGGATACTGGGAAACTGGTGTAAAACGCATAAAGTACCACTTAAAGCGTGTTTTAGGAGAGACCCTGCTATCGTACGAAGAATTTAGCACATTATTGACGGAAGTGGAAGCCTGCATAAACTCCCGCCCATTATGCGAAGTCTCAACAAGTGCAGCCGATCTCGAAGCTCTAACGCCTGGTCATTTTATAATCGGCGAACCGCTTAAGGCTATTCCGGAACCTGAGGGTCAAGGGTTCCGTGAAAATCTTCATCAACGGTGGAAACTGCTTCTGCGATAAGACGACACTTCTGGCATCGGTGGAGAGACGAGTATCTCCAGAGCTTGCAACGCCGCACCAAGTGGTTTCGCCCATCGCGTAATTTCGAAGGAGGTGATGTGGTAATTATACTCCACGAGGCTACTCCTCCAACAAAATGGACGCTTGCGAGAGTAATTCGATGTCATCCTGGCGCGGATGGTCGCATGCGAGTCGTGACAGTGAAGACGGCCAATGGGGAATATGTTCGGCCAATTGCCAAATTGTGCCTGCTACCTACAAAAGGCGATTTATTTAGCGAAAACGAAGACTCGTAGTCATAAAAATCGCTATTCGTTAACTTTTTTGCATTTTTTAAACTTTGAGATGTTAATTTAATTTAAATTTTTTCAATATTTGTCAAACCTCATTCATTGCAATTTTTAATTTAAACTAATCATATGTACGCCTATGCGATTCATAATTTTCATATTTGGAATTTTTAAGTAAATATGTAACGATAATCTTTAAGTTGAACATATCGTGTATGTTAATAAATTAGATAGTTCAAGGGCGGCGGTATGTTGGGTTCGAATTAGCATATTGTAAATCGTATTAATAAGAATAGCAAAGGGTTAATGCACAAGCATGCTCAAGCATAGTCAATCATTGCTGTTTTGACATTTGCTTTCTTTTAAATGCTCCTCCAATGGCGTTCAGCTTCTCCGCCATTTCCTTCTTTTTTTTTGGTGCTCCAACTTGCCGTGCATGCGTTGGAATCTCCCAGATGCCAAACCAGGCGTTTCTCCCAGAGCGTCCACCATCGCCCGTATTTGTTCGGCTGTTGTCCTACTTCTTCTGGCTGCTGCAGCACTTGTTGATGCCATCCTACAATTAAAAATAAAGGGCAGTAAATGGCTAAAAATACAATAAATATCAAAAATACTTCCCTTTGCTGAAATATCTGCACAAACAATCGACGCGAACATTTATTTTTGTTCTATTCCTCTTTGAACTTTTCGTAAATTTTGACATTTCAGTATCAGTGTTGCCACTTTTTCTCAAATTGAAAACATTGCTAACAAGTGTTGTTAAATCTGAGATAGTGAATCGCACAATCGTTAATGAAAGCAATATACTGTGACGAATTCGATGATTCCTTAATTATCAATCCTGGGTTCGATCACTATAAAGTCGAATAAACACACGCACAGATAATGTAAGTAATAGCTAGTTTTATTTATTAGTAATAAACGCAAAACAATTTTAAGAGCTTGGTAACTTTACAGTAGTTCACTATTGAACGCTTGAAAATAAACTGATCCCCCTGCCTTGCTTGGTCACCGCCTTATATAGTCCAACAGGGTGCTTGCCTACGCACCGAGAACTTTCTTGGTTGTTCGCTTTTCGTGTTCTGGAAGGGTCGGTCTTATTTATTAGCATCTCCTCTTTGCATCGTATTCGCAAACACTCGCGCCATCTCTCTTCCTCTTCCTAGTTATACGCTTGCATGCATAAGCGTAGCCATCGTTATCTCGGTTGTGTTAACTAGTGGTGGGAGTGTTATTGAGTTAGGGATGGTACATGCTTGAGAATAATCGCCACAATACGTTTACGGTAAAAATCTCGATTGCCGAATCGTTAAAAGTTAATGAATCGCGCTGCTGGGTTCGATCACTATAAAGTCAAATAAACACACGCCCAGATATCGTAACTGATAGCTAGTTTTATTTACGCAATACAAATTTAAGAGTTTGGTAACTTCGCAGTAGTACACTGAACAACACTTGGAAATAAACTGATCCACCTGCCTTGCTTGGTCACCGCCTTATATAGTCCGACAGGGTGCTTGCCTACGCACAGAGAACTTTCTTGGTTATTCGCTCTTCGTGTTCTCGAAGAATCGGTGTTATTTATTGGCATCTCCTCTTTGCATCGTATTCGCAAACACTCGCGCGATCTCACTTCCTCTTGCTTGGTACATGCTGGCATGCATAAGCGTAGCCATCGTTATCTCTGTTGTGTTTAACTAGTGGTGGGAGTGTTATTGAGTTAGGAATGGTACATGCTTGAGAATAATCGTCACACTGCCCTCCACCTAGGTCTGATCGTCCCGATCAGACACATTGCCGGAACCAAACGCAGCTAGCCTTTCTAAATGGACCACCTTCATCTTATTCCTTGGCCTTCCCACAGTTTGTATGCGATATACCACATCGTTGATCCGTTTTATGACGTTGTATGGGCCTTCCCAGTTACATTGTTGTTTTGGGGACAAACCTTTCCTATGCTGTGGGTTGTATAGCAGCACTAAATCTCCTTCTATAAAACCTTCCGAATTTATTGCTTTGTCGTACCTGGCCTTCATCTTTTCGCTCATGATCTTAGTCCGTTGTCTCACAAGGTCGTGAATTTCTCTCATTTCTTCTTCCAATACGGTAGTAGATTTCCGAGCATTTACTCCGGCATCAGCGTTTATCCCAAACTTCAAGTCAGCTGGCAATCGAAGATCATTCCCGAAAATTACCTTTGACTGAGGATGTAGTGCAGTTGTTCGAGTTTTCCGAATGCCCAATGTCTTGCACATTTCCTGGAACTCAGCTGATTCCAAATTTCGGCCTTGGTCAGAATGCATCTCCATCGGTGCACCAAACCTAGCTACCCAATTGTTAGTAAACACTTCTGCTATGGTTTCTGCCTCCTGATTTGGAATAGGGTACACTTCTGGCCATTTGCTGAAATAGTCCATAACTATCAGTACATATTTGTTTCCGAGTTTGCTAGTAGGAAATGGACCAGCTACATCCATGGCTATCCTCTCAAATGGCGCACCTGAGTTATACTGTTTCATTTGGCCATGGCTCCTTGATTTCGGTCCTTTAGCTTTGATGCATACTTTACAGTTGGCAATCCACTCCGCGACTGATTGACGGCAACCAACCCAATAGACTTTCTCCAAAGTCTTGGTGACTCCAAGATGACCTCCGCTTGGACCGTTATGTAATTCGTTGAGTACATCAGGGATTTTCTTCCTAAGAACGACTATCAGCTTTCGAACGCATTGACCATCCTCACTCTCCCATATTCGATGCAAACAACCGGATTCTAATTGCAAACTATTCCACTGTGCCCAATATGACTTGGCAACAGGACTTTCTGCTGATTCCTTCCATTACAAGTGTAAGATCTGAATCTTCGTGCTGAAACCTCCTTAATTGATCCATGTGCCATTCGTCCGAAGATGTTATAGTCATGAGCCGCACATCTATAATGTCTTCCTTGGTTTCAGCTTTGGAACAATGCTTGCATTCCAAGTTACATGGTCTTCGTGACATTGCATCAGCATTTCCGTGGGTGCTACCTTTGCGATGCTCTATGGAAAAGTCATAATTTTGCAGTCGCTCTATCCACCGTGCCAATTGACCTTCCGGATTACGGAACTGTAAGAGTCATTTCAACGCTGCATGGTCTGTCCTGACGTGGAATCGCTGCCCATAGAGATACTTGTGGAAATGCTTAACGCACTCTACCAATGCCAACAGTTCTCTCCGGGTTACACAATAGTTCCTTTCAGGCTTCCCAATTGTTCGGCTATAGTATGCAACTACCTTCTCCTGTCCATCAACAATCTGTGACAAAACACCTCCTATAGCATAACTACTCGCATCTGTATCCAGAATAAACTTTGAACCTGGAATTGGATATGCTAACATCGGGGCAGTGCATAGTCGTTCCTTCAGTGTTTGAAAAGCCACCTCCTGTTCCTTCTTCCATTCAAAACTCATATTCTTCCTTGTAAGGTCATGGAGACTACTAGCTACGCTGGCAAAATTTGGTACAAATCGCCGATAATACGTGCACAGCCCAAGGAAGCTCCGTAACTCATGCAAATTTCTCGGTCTTGGCCAATCTTTTACGGCTTCGATCCAAATAACTTACTTCCTTTTTAAACAAGGAACACTTCTTGGGACTTAGTTTCAGACCAGCACCAGCTATTCTTTGGAAAACTTCCTCCAAGTTCTTTAGGTGTTCCTCAAAGCTTTTTCCCAGCACGATGATGTCGTCGAGGTACACCAAACATGTTTGCCATTGTAATCCTTTTAGTATCTGGTCCATGAGCCTCTCAAAAGTATCTGGAGCATTGCATAGCCCGAAGGGCATTACCGTAAATTGCCAAAGCCCTTCTCCAACGCTGAAAGCCGTCTTCTCTTTATCTTCATCCTTTACCACCACTTGCCAGTAGCCGCTTTTCAAGTCCAGTGTGGAAAACCATTTCGTGCCAGATAACGAGTCCAGAGTATCGTCGATTCTTGGCAATGGATAACCATCCTTCTTCGTTACGTCGCTCAATTTCCAGTAATCCACACAGAACCTCATTTGTCTATCTTTCTTTTTCACTAGTACTACCGGTGAGCTCCATGGACTAACTGATGGTTCGATGACGCCGCTGTCACTCATTTCCTGTATAATTTCTCCTTTGATAGAAGTTCCTTTGCCTTTTTCTGATGATCTTTTTCGAGGCCTGCCGTCCACGACGTGATATCATCTGAAAGATTAATCTTGATGGTAGAATCATTTTCCTGAAGCTGTTCACAATTGACCTCTTGGCATTGTTCCAATATTGCTCCTTTAGAAAGTTTAATCGGCGATTTGAACTCATTAAGTACTCTTACCGGTACACGTCCATCTTGTTTTGTCATGGCCAGGGTTTTTCCTACTAATATGTTCGTCCTTGATTTGTTTGCTGCCTCGACAACCCACAATTAGTTTGTCCCATAATCTCCATCAATCTTTGCCCATATGATTGCTTCCGACTTCGGTGGAATTTGTTGGCTCTCCTCCACAAGCACTCGCTTACTAACGTATTTGTTTTCGTAACCATAATTTAATGGCACATCCATGTTCTGGTAATTCATAATCCTGTTTTGCATGACGATCTTGATGCCTTGCTCGCTTAAGAAGTCCACACCAACTATGATTTCGTCAAAAATATCTGCTACTATAAAACTGTGTAGAACGGCCACGTTCCCAATTACGATTTCACATGTTACTTCTCCTAGGACATGGGTGTCCTCACCAGTGGCCGTACGTAACTTTGCTCCATGCAATGGTCTCACCTCCTTGTTGACTAAATCAGATCGAATTATGGAATGCGATGCGCCTGTATCCAGTTAGTAAGTGCTCTTTTCCATCCACATATGCAACAACAGTAACATTACTAGCTTTCCTTCCGATCTGTGAGACAGAGATTATGGGGTATTCAGTTGCGGGAGCCAGTCCACGCCCCTTTCGGCTGGCTCGATTTATTTAACGACTGATTTGGTTGGGAGGTTTGCTCATCTCCTTCAGCTTTGCGTTTTCGTCCACCTGAATTGCTGGGGTTACTGGAGCCAGAGCCGCAATAACGTGCTATGTGACCTGGTTTTCCGCACTTAAAGCATTTAATGGCACCATCACTTTTTTTCTGTACTCCGTTCAACGCTTCCAAAATTTTGTCTACCCAAGCCGGAGTGTCCACTTCTACGCGATGAGCCTTGTATGCAGGTTTACTCAAAAGCGAAGCTGTTTCCTGCGTCAGAGCATGAGATACCGTTTCAGAGAATGTCCGTTTGGGGTTTGCATATGCGGCCCGCTTCGTCTCTACATCGCGTATTCCATTTATAAAACTTTGGATTTTAACCCTCTCAGTGTACTCCACGGGTGCGTCCGCATTTGCTAGCTCTATTTGGTATATCTGCTTTCGATGTTCGCTACCATAGCGTCTCTCAACCGCACCCATCAATGCATCATAACTGTTCCTTTCGGACTCGGGAATAGTCTGTAAGATTTCTGCTGCAGGTCCCTTCAATGCCACGAATAGTGCTGCAACTTTATCTTCAGTGCACCAATTATTCACCGCAGCCGTCTTCTCAAATTGCAGCTTAAATACCTGGGATGGAACAGAACCATCAAAGGAAGGTGATTTTACCTTGGGCGTATTCGCTAAAGCAGATGGACGATTTAGTTGCAATTCCTGGATACGACCTCTCAATGCATCTACCTCAGCATCGATTTTATCCTGCAATTGTGCAATTTTTGCATCTTGCACTTCTAGTTTCGATGACACATTTGCTTCCTGTTCTTCCAACTGCGATGAGATATATGCCTTCTGTTCTTCCATTTGAGATCTCATGTGTGCCTTCGTTTCATCTAGTTGAGCTAAAATCTGGGATGTCATATGTGTCTTCTGTTCCCCGAGCTGAGATGCCATTCGTTCTTCCAGCTGAGATACTATACAAGTTTTCTGTTCTTCCATTTTAGTCGACATCTGGGTTAATACAGCCAATATCATGTTTGTGTCCACGGTTGCTACTGGATTCGGAGACTCCTTTTTTTCTTCCATTTTTGTCGGTGCCTCCTCCACAAGATGAAAAACATGATCATCAACGTTGATTCCTTCTGCTTCCATAACCTTTCGCAATCTTGACTGTAACTCTGATTTATTGCCTGTATTGTTTAGTCCGCGCTGTTGCAGCTCATTTTTGAGTTACTGGATCTTCAGCTCATTCAACTTTGCCATGTCTTTGTTATCCTTGAAAACTCTCGGTATTTATTTAACAATATCACTTCTGACACCAATTGTGACGAGATGGATGATTCCTTGATTATCAGTCCTGGGTTCGATCACTATAAAGTCGAATAAACACACGCACAGATAATGTAAGTAATATCTACTTTTATTTACTAGTAATAAACGCAAAACAATTTTAAGAGTTTGGTAACTTTACAGTAGTTCACTATTGAACGCTTGAAAATAAACTGATCAACCTGCCTTGCTTGGCCACCGCCTTATATAGTCCGACACGGTGCTTGCCTACGCACAGAGAACTTTCTTGGTTATTCGCTCTTCGTGTTCTCGAAGAATCGGTGTTATTTATTGGCATCTCCTCTTTGCATCGTATTCGCAAACACTCGCGCGATCACACTTCCTCTTGCTTGGTACATGCTGGCATGCATAAGCGTAGCCATCGTTATCTCTGTTGTGTTTAACTAGTGGTGGGAGTGTTATTGAGTTAGGTATGGTACATGCTTGAGAATAATCGCCACACTGCCCTCCACCTAAGTCTGATCGTCCCGATCAGACACATTGCCGAAACCAAACGCAGCTAGCCTTTCCAAATGGACCACCTTCATCTTATTCCTTGGCCTTCCCATAGTTTGTATGCGATATACCACATCCTTGATCCGTTTTATGACTTTGTATGGGCCTTCCCAGTTACATTGTAGTTTTGGGGACAAACCCTTCTTACGCTGTGGGTTGTATAGCAGCACTAAATCCCCTTCTATAAAACCTTCCGAATTTATTGGTTTGTCGTACCTGGCCTTCATCTTATCGCTCATGATCTTAGTCCGTTGTCTCACAAGGTCGTGAATTTCTCTCATTTCTTCTTCCAATACGCTAGTAGATTTCCGAGCACTTACTCCTGCATCAGCGTATATCCCAAACTTCAAGCCAGCTGGCAATCGAAGATCATTCCCGAAAATTACCTTTGACTGAGGATGTAGTGCAGTTGTTCGAGTTTTCCGAATGCCCAATGTCTTGCACATTTCCTGGAACACAGCTGATTCGAAATTTCGGCCTTGGTCAGAATGCATCTCCATCGGTGCACCAAACCTAGCTACCCAATTGTTAGTAAACACTTCTGCTATGGTTTCTGCCTCCTGATTTGGAATAGGGTACACTTCTGGCCATTTGCTGAAATAGTCCATAACTATCAGTACATATTTGTTTCCGAGTTTGCTAGTAGGAAATGGACCAGCTACATCCATGGCTATCCTCTCAAATGGCGCACCTGAGTTATACTGTTTCATTTGGCCATGGCTCCTTGATTTCGGTCCTTTAGCTTTGATGCATACTTTACAGTTGGCAATCCACTCCGCGACCGATTGACGGCAACCAGCCCAATAGACTTTCTCCAAGGTCTTGGTGACTCCAAGATGACCTCCGCTTGGACCGTTATGTAATTCGTTGAGTACATCAGGGATTTTCTTCCTAAGAACGACTATCAGCTTTCGAACGCATTGACCATCCTCACTCTCCCATATTCGATGCAAACAACCGGACTCTAATTGCAAACTATTCCACTGTGGCCAATATGACTTGGCAACAGGACTTTCTGCTGACATCTCCTCTCTTGATGGGCGCTCGTTTCGTTCGATTCCTTGCATCACACGTGTAAGATCTGGATCTTCGTGCTGACACCTCCTTAATTGATCCATGTTCCATTTGTCCGTATATGTTATAGTCATGAGCCGGACATCTATAATGTCTTCCTTGTTCTCAGGTTTCGAACAATGCTTTCATTCCAAGTTACATGGTCTTCGTGACATTGCATCAGCATTTCCGTGGGTGCTACCTTTGCGATGCTCTATGGAAAAGTCAGAACTTTGCAGTCGCTCTATCCACCGTGCCAATTGACCTTCCGGATAACGGAACTGTAAGAGCCATTTCAACGCTGCGTGGTCTGGCCTGGCGTGGAATCGCTGCCCATAGAGATACTGTTGTTGTTGTTGTTAACAGTGCTTCGCCCTGCCCCAGATTGGACAGGGTTACACTGAAATAACAGCCCTTGGCCGGGTGAAAAAATCCGGGTCATTCCGATGCGATAGAACCGGCTGTTGTGGGAATGTACTGGAAATGCTTAACGCACTCTACCAATGCCAACAGTTCTCTCCGGGTTACACAATAGTTACTTTCAGGCTTCCCAATTGTTCGGCTATAGTATGCAACTAACTCTTCCTGTCCATCAACAATCTGGGTCAAAGCACCTCCTATAGCATAACCACTCGCATCTGTATCCAGAATAAACTTTGAACCTGGAATTGGATATGCTAACATCGGGGCAGTGCATAGTCGTTCCTTCAATGTTTGAAAAGCCACCTCCTGTTCCTTCTTCCATTCAAAACTCATATTCGTCCTTGTAAGGTCATGGAGACTACTAGCTACGCTGGCAAAATTCGGTACAAATCGGCGATAATACGTGTACAGCCCAAGGAAGCTCCGTAACTCATGCAAATTTCTCCGTCTTGGCCAATCCTTTACGGCTTCGATCTTTTCCTTAGCAGTGCAGATTCCCTCCGTAGTTACCTTGTAACCCAAATAACTTACTTCCTTTTTAAACAAGGAACACTTCTTGGGACTTAGTTTCAGACCAGCACCAGCTATTCTTTGGAAAACTTCCTCCAAGTTCTTTAGGTGTTCCTCTAAGGTTTTTCCCAGCACGATGATGTCGTCGAGGTACACCAAACAATTGCCAAAGCCCTTCTCCAACGCTGAAGGCCGTCTTCTCTTTATCTTCATCCTTTACCTCCACTTGCCAGTAGCCGCTTTTCAAGTCCAGTGTGGAAAACCATTTCGTGCCAGATAACGAGTCCAGAGTATCGTTGATTCTTGGCAATGGATAACTGTCCTTCTTCGTTACGTCGTTCAATTGCCGGTAATCCACGCAGAACCTCATTTTTCCATCTTTCTTTTTCACTAGTACTACCGGTGAGCTCCATGGACTACCTGATGGTTCTATCACGCCGCTGTCACTCATTTCCTGTATAATTTCTCTTACTACTTGGCGTTTGGCCAATGGAATACTACGAGGAGCTTGGCGGATTGGCCTTGCATCACCAGTATCAATTTTATGCTTCACAACTTTGGTCCGACCTGGTTTAGAACCATCCTTGTCAAATATGCTCGAGTACTTTAATAGAAGTTCCTTTGCCTTTTTCTGATGATCTTTTTTGAGGCCTGCCGTCCACGACGTGATATCATCTGAAAGATTAATCTTGATGGTAGAATCATTTTCCTGAAGCTGTTCACAATTGATAACTACCTGGACCTCTTGGCATTGTTCCAATATTGCTCCTTTGGAAAGTTTAATCGGCGATTTGAACTCATTAAGTACTCTTACCGGTACACGTCCATCTTTTTTTGTCATGGCCAGGGTTTTTCCTACTAATATGTTCGTCCTTGATTTGTTTGCTGCCTCGACAACCCACAATTTGTTTGTCCCATAATCTCCATCAATCTTTGCCCATATGATTGCTTCCGACTTCGGTGGAATTTGTTGGCTCTCCTCCACAAGCACTCGCTTACTAACGTATTTGTTTTCGTAACCAAAATTTAATGGCACATCCATGTTCTGGTAATTCATAATCCTGTTTTGCATGTCAATCTTGATGCCTTGCTCGCTTAAGAAGTCCACACCAACTATAATTTCGTCAACAATATCTGCTACTATAAAACTGTGTAGAACGGCCACGTTCCCGATAGCGATTTCACATGTTACTTCTCCTAGAACATGGGTGTCCTCACCAGTGGCCGTACGTAACTTCGCTCCATGCAATGGTCTCACCTCCTTGTTGACTAAATCAGATTGAATTATGGAATGCGATGCTCCTGTATCCACAGTTAGTAAGTGCTCTTTTCCATCCACATATGCAACAACAGTAACATTACTAGCTTTCCTTCCGATCTGTGAGACAGAGATTATGGGGCATTCAGTTGCGGGAGCCAGTCCACGCCCCTTTCGGCTGGTTCGATTTAGTTTAACGACTGATTTGGTTGGGAGGTTTGCTCATCTCCTTCAGCTTTGCGTTTTCGTCCACTTGAATTGCTGGAGTTACAGGAGCCAGTGCCGCAATAACGTGCTATGTGACCTGGTTTTCCGCACTGAAAGCATTTAATGGCACCATTACTTTTTTTCTGTACTCTGTTCAACGCTTCCAGAATTGTGTCTACCCAGTCTTTCCGTTCTACGCCCACGCGGTGAGCTTTGTACGCCGGCTTACTTAATAGCGAGGCTGTTTCCTGCGTCAGAGCATGCGATACCGTCTCAGCAAATGATCTTTTGGGATTTGCATATGTGGCTTGCTTCGTCTCCACGTCACGTATTCCATTTATAAAGCTTTGGATTTTTACCCTTTCTGTGTATTCTACGGGTGCGTCTGCGTTTGCTAGATGGGCCAACCTTTCGATATCCGATGCAAATTCCTGCAATGTCTCATTAGCATTCTGAAAGCGATTCTGTAGCTCTATTTGGTATATCTGCTTTCGATGTTCGCTACCATAGCGTCTCTCAACCGCACCCATCAATGCATCATAACTGTTCCTTTCGGACTCGGGAATAGTCTGTCCAATTATTCACCGCTGCCGTCTTCTCAAATTGCAGCTTAAATACCTGGAATGGAACAGAACCATCAAAGGAAGGTGATTTTACCTTGGGAGTATTCGCTAAAGCAGATGGACGATTTAGTTGCAATTCCTGGATACGGCCCTTCGAAGCATCCACTTCGGCCTCAATTTTGTCCTGCCGTTCTCTGAATACCTCTTGCACTTCTGTTATTTTTGCATATTGTGCTTCCAGCTGCGATGACATATAAGTCCTTTGTTCTTATAGTTGAGCAGAGATTTGTGATGAAACCTGGGCAGAAATTACCGCCGACATTTCCAAAATACAAGTCCTTTGGGCTTCAATTTTTGATGACATTCGTGACTCCTGCTCCTCCAGCTGTGTTGAAATGCTTGACGACATCTGAGTCGATACCGCCAACAACGCGTTTGTATCCACACTTGCCACTGGATTCGGAGGCTCCTTGTTCTCTTCCATTTTCGTCGATGCCTCCTCCACAAGACGGAAACGCTTCCATTGCCTCCCGTAGTCGTGATTGTAGCTCGTAATTCATTCAACTTAGCCATGCCCTTGTTATCCTTGCAACCACTGGTATTTATTTAACAATACCGCTTCTAACACCAATTGTGACGAATTTGATGATTCCTTGATTATCAATCCTGGGTTCGATCACTATAAAGTCAAATAAACACACGCACAGATATTGTAACTGATAGCTAGTTTTATTTACTAGTAATAAACGCAATACAAATTTAAGAGTTTGGTAACTTCGCAGTAGTTCACTGAACAACACTTGGAAATAAACTGATCCACCTGCCTTGCTTGGTCACCGCCTTTTATAGTCCGACAGGGTGCTTGCCTACGCACCGAGAACTTTCTTGGTTATTCGCTCCTCGTGTTCTTGAAGGATCGGTGTTATTTATTGGCATCTCCTCTTTGCATCGTATTCGCAAACACTCGCGCGATCTCTCTTCCTCTTGCTAGGTACATGCTGGCATGCATACATTGTACAACTCTAGAAGTAAGTTATGTCGGCATCCCTTTCTCTTCCTTCTCTCTCTAGCTCATAGGCGATTGACACTCACTCACATGTCAAACAAGCGTTTGACACTCACTCGTGGCTGGGTTGCTGGTCAGCTAACAATGAAGGGATGCAAAGGCTTGGTGCAAAAATGTACTGAATTTTACAGCTGGGCTGCTGTGTTAGTTAATTTCTTTTACTGAATTTAGTATGAAAACGTCTTTATAAATTTGGAAAATAATAATAAGGCCTAACTGAATAAAAACAAACGGTAATTCTATCCGACCGTACGTAACTGCTAAAACACGTCCAAAATTATCGGGAAAGAAATCAGAAGACGCGCTTTGACCCCGGAATCAATAATCCGAAAGCGGAAACTCGATTATATATTTTTACCAAGAGAATCAAAGTTGAACGTTTTCTGTCATTTTTATGTGGTTGTTGTAATCACACATATTGGGCGTTCCGAAATGTACAGAAGTGAGTGTACAGAAGTGAGTGTCTAAATACTGGGGGTCGCGTAGCCGGTCTTGGATCGGCTAAGGGTTACTTTTTTGAAGCGCGGCCGAAGGTCGCCTACGCAGAAAGGTTTTCTGCATATAAATACCATCGATCAGACCCCCCGTGTGGGATCGGACCTAGGCCATTTTTTGGTTTTTTGACAATAACTTTTCACTGAAATAAAATATTTTCCGCTTTCGGATTATTGATACCGAGGTCAAAACGCGTCTTTTGATACCTTTCGCCATATTTTTGGACGTGTTTTACCAGAATTACCGTTGTTTTCGTTGTTAATAACTTTTCCTGTGGTAATATTACTGAAAAAGACCTCTTTACGATGGAAAAATAATTTAGTAACTGCGAACTTGTGAAGCCGCCTTAACTATTATTTTTTAAAGTAGTTTTGTTTAGTTTTTCTTTTTTTTTTAACAAAAAAATTGAATTTATTAATTTTATTTGTAAATATTGCGTCAGTTATGTATATGGGTGATAATAGGCCTACAGGGGAACCGCACACCCAATAAAATTTAGATAACGGGCCTATATTGCAGCCTCCTGGGTGGTGTGGGAAAGCAATGGTTAGCAAAGTGTCTAAAAGGGTCTGATGAGAAGCGGGTGACTTCCTAACGTGAAACCCCAACCATCACGTGCAAATCGTTTTAATTTTTCTTTAATATCAATTAAAATATAACCTTTATAATCTTTTATAAAAAATAAGGCAAAGCTACGATAACAACAGCGATCAAGCGACGTGCAAGTTCACATAAGCGCACCTTTATATGTACCCTTGGTACACACCATGCACACACAAAAGAAAAACAAGAAATGAGCATACGCATTTTAGGAGACACGCTTTAAATGGTAGGGAACTTTATTAAGATACGATGTAAATAAGAAAAATGCTTCTTAAGTTGAAATATTTGAAGATAATTATCAAATTAGCACATGCAATTTTATTGTAAACAAAGAAGAACAAGCGAATTGCCATGGCAACATCAACTACATGGTGGTTTTTTATAGGTAGCACAGAAATTTTTATAAAGATTTCAACGATATCAAAAACTGGTACTTAAATAAGTAAAACTATTGCAAAAATAGTTCTACTTGAAATTATGCGCTTTAAACAATAATTTGCTGCAACTAATTTCTCTTATTTATTTATTTATTGTAGATGTTTCTATAGCATCTCCTACTTTTTGTCTGCTGCCAATGAGTACGACTCTGCGTTTAATGACCTCTGAATGACAAGCTCTTTACATGGTGGGCACAGCTGTGGACGAACAGCTGATACATATCTTACTTGTAGACCTTTACAATGCATGCATAAGCGTAGCCATCGTTATCTCTGTTGTGTGTAGATAGTGGTGGGAGTGTTATTGAGTTAGGTATGGTACATGCTTGAGAATAATCGCCACAACTTTATTCAATGGCGCCCGCTGCACAGTCAGTAAATATCACGATATTTGGATCACGATAAATACTGATGGATTGATGGATCGCAAACTGACGATACACGTTCAATACTTCTCGTCAATACTTTTCGTCAGTACTTTCGTAATTTTCATGCTAAGCGGTTCGTAAAGAATGGAGTAGGAAAATACAAAACGGACGTATTTAGCTATATGAAGCATAAATTATAAATATAAATATATAAAATAAACAGAATAAACAAATTTGTGAGAGTTCTACCACAAAACCAAGCCGCATTGACGTATAGTAGAAAATTTATTAAATATTTATTGACAGTATTTTCATCTGGATCGCGGATTTCTGGATTTGTGTCCGTTCTACCAAAATACAGGCAGTATTGACGGATCGCAAAAAATGACGCTACACCGTTAATATTTATTGACAATATTTTTAACTGGATCGCGGATTTTTGGATTTCTAAACATCTTGCGGTATTTTTAGCGATCCATCAATATTTGACGCTACACGTTCAATAAATATCGTGATCCAAAAATATTGTCAATAAGTATTGCACGTGTAGCATTGGCCAATAATTATCACTTTTCAACCACATATTTTCTCACAAATAAACAAATAAAAAAATTTCTCTGGTTTCTCTTCCCTTCATTCGCTAACACCAGACAGTTGGTTTTGACAATCTTTACCATGATCCAATAATTTATATGGTCGTTTTACATGACATAGCGTCTTCTTCTTCCTCATCCACACCTTATGTCAAACTATCATATCTTTGTTTTTTGTTTACAGTTCTTGGAAAAGCTATTGAGTTCGCTTCGTGTTTTATTTTTAATAAAAATTCGCTGTGAATTGATATTTAACGAGTGCTTTGTGATAACATTTTAAGAAAATGTGTGATTTATGTGTGTGTTATACGTGAAAAGCTTAGAAAATAGGCGAATCGTTTTTGCGCGTTCCCTCTCACATGTGCATTTTGACATAAGAATTCACCGACGTCAAACAGTAATTTCGTGTTGTTGGCCGATTGTGGCGACCATATAAATTATTTGATCATGATCTTTACGCCAGTATGCTGTTGCTGTAGAGTCGATTTTACCTTGTTATTGTGCCATGCTTGCATGTATAAGCGAGTGTGGTCAGCCGTCCAGTAGGGGCAGCAATATGGAAAATCTGACGCATTCATCAGCAGCGTCTTGTAGGGTGTAGTAACAAAGGGTAATTCTTCATATTCAACGTCAACTGCTAAAAAAATCTTGGGAGAGGTATCGAAAGAGGCGCTCTGACCTCGGTAACAAGATTCCGATGGCGGAAAGTCGATTATATATTTCTGCCAAAAAAATATTTCCAATCAAAGTGGAAAAGGTAATACTTTACATCCAACGTCAACTCTAAACACTGCACTAAAAATGTCCATATTGGTACCCCTAGACGCGTTTCGGTCCCAGGAACCGTAATCCGGTGGGAGAAACCAATTATTTTTAGTAATTTAAAAGTTATTGGCAAAAAACCAAAAAATTACTTAGGTTGGATCCAAAGGGGGGCCTGTTCCATAGTATTTATGGGCAGAACACCTTTCTGCGTAGGCGGCTTTCGGCCGCACTTCAAAAAAATAACCCTTAGCCGGTCCAACACCGGCTACGCGGTCCACAGTATTTCTGCGCAGAACACACTTTTTGATCCACCCTAATCTGTGATTACAACAACCACATGAAAATGACAGAAAATTTTCAACTTTGATGGCAAATATCTCTTCACTGAAACAAAAACTCGAAAATTCGCTTCCGGATTATTGTTACCGAGGTCAAAACGCGTCTTTTGATACCTTTCCCGATAATTTCGGACGTGTTTTAGCAGTTTTCTCCTAAAGGAAACAATTACCAAAACCCGTTGTTTGATATCTCTCCCGATATTTTTGGACGTGTTTTAGCAGTTGTCTCCTAAAGAAAACAATTACCCTGGGACCGAAACGCGTATCTGGGTACCAATATCGGCAGTTTTTACAGTTGACGTTGGATGTAAAGTATTACCACCAAAACTTTTTACTCTTTGAGTTTCGAGAGATAACGTCATTATCGCTTTACTGACAGTTGTTTGCAAGTTATTTTCTCCGAACACACCTTTTATTTTGTATATTTGACAAATGTCAAAAAAGATGGCATTTTGAAATTGCAAATCTTTTTCAACTCTAGCCTGATTATTTCCTGCAAGTTTTTATTATTATTTAGAAATGTCGGAAGATAATAAATCGGGAATTACGCCAAAAGAAGAAACATCAGTTGCGGACAATACATCGGGTTCATCCATCGGAACAGTATCTAGAATTCCATCGGAAGCACCTTCTACACAATCGGAGATTATTGAGGAATCATTACCTCCTATCGAGGATGTTGTCCTAATTGACCCAGAATGTTTAGAATTGGACTTAAATCACCATCGCATTGATAAGCTCGAAAACTTCGAGCCACTTGTATGCGTGGAGCGCCTTTACCTGCGTTGGAACCTTATTAAAAAAATTGAAAATCTTGACACATTGACAACGCTTCGAGAATTAGAACTGTACGACAATCAAATAACGAAAATAGAAAATCTTGATGCGCTAATTAATCTACAACAATTGGATTTAAGTTTTAATCGTTTAACTAAAATTGAAAACTTGGATAAATTAGTACAATTGGAAAAACTGTTTTTATGTGCTAACAAAATTAGTGTTATTGAAAACTTAGGCATGTTGACTAATTTAACTATGCTGGAACTGGGGGATAACAAACTTCGTAAAATTGAGCACATAGATGTGCTTACCAATCTTCGCCAACTCTACCTTGGAAAGAACAAGATAAACAAAATTGAAAATTTGGACGCTTTGGTAAATTTGGAGTGTTTAAGCTTACAAGCTAATCGCATAATCAAAATAGAAAACTTGGATAAATTGGTCAATTTAACTGAACTCTATTTATCGGAGAATGGCATAGAAAAAATTGAAAATCTAAATGAGAATCAAAAATTGGATACTTTGGATTTAGCCAAAAATCGCTTGAAATTAATAGACAACGTAGGGCACTTAAAAGAATTGGAAGAGTTATGGCTAAATGATAATACTGTGTCAGATTGGCTAAGTCTTGAAATTCTTAAGGAAAATGTCAAACTTAAAACGGTTTATTTGGAGCATAATCCAGTAGCCTCTGATAAAATGTATCGCTTTAAGTTACGCTCAATGCTACCATGGCTAGAGAAGATAGACGCCACCTTGTGTCGATAAAAAAGTTTAATAAAGTTCTCCATAAAAGTTAGTTGTTGCAAGGCTGTCTTTCACTTATTTCAAATATTGATTTGATTTTGTCTAATTTTATGTATAATTAGGACACTGTTAATTATTAAGTTTTATGTATAATAAGTTTGTAGCTGTCGGTATACATCATTTTCGAATCCGGTAACTGTTTTTGTGATGGTCTTGCAGCCAGTATAAGTTATGCATTTACGTAATTTCATATAGTTATGTCTACATAATTATGTAAGAATATAAGTTTATATGTGACCTAGAAAAGTAAAATGCCCTTTGTTCTTTATTTTTTGAATCTTATAGAGATGGAATTATTGAGTTAACTTTCAGAAAGCTTAAATTGGAAGGTAAACTAATCTTTTATATGTCTACTATCACAACCCTACAAATTTATATACATACTCATTATGAAGATCATAACATTTTGCAATAATTGACATATAAACCAGCGACGTAACCACTATAAGAAATATTCATAAAAGTCGCGAAATAATTATTTCATTTCAAGAGATATTTTTTTGAGTCTTGAAAAATTATTACTTTGCAATAGAAAAAATAAAAATTGTTCATAATAATTCTGTGGCAATGAGGGAAAACTACTAAAGTAATTTTTTGGAATTTTTCAGAGCTTTGAAAGTTGAAATTGTAATGTAAATGTATGAATTCACAATTTTTGAGCAAAAGTCTTAACAATTTGTGTGATCAGAGATTTATGTACGAAGAACACAATGTTGGAAATATCTAATTTTAGTTGTTGTTGTTAACAGTGCTTCGCCCTGCGCCAGATTGGACAGGGTTACACTGAAATAACAGCCCTTGGCCGGGTGAAAAAACCCGGGTCATTCCGGTGCGATAGAACCGGCTGTTGTGGGAATGATCTAATTTTAGTCGTTTGCGACTATTGCTATAGAAATTTATGCAAGTTCACTGATGGAAGGTCAACAATAAAGTGCGCCGTACCAACAATTTGACTACCACGTACGGAGCACTGGAAAAAAAAATAAAATTCTGAAGTGTACATGAAAATCGCCGATACACGTGTATTTTTATTTTTTCTCCCCTTTCCGACAAAGTATATTTGGTTCAAAGGACAGAACTAAAGCTCGTTTTTGTAACGCAGTGTAATTATTGAAAGACTTTTAAAATTTTGAAAGTTAAATAATTATCCGAATATTTTCTTTAAAGTGTTCAAAGCAGAGAGATAACACTTATAAGTTTTATCGAATAAACGTTGCTTCATAACGGTTATTCGATGAAGAAAAACATTTATTTTTCAAATCAGAGGTACGCGTCAACGTTTATTTTATTTAATAATGCTACTATTTATCATCTCAAAACTATTATGAAAGAAATAAAATTTTTTCAAATTAAAATTTTTTTGTCAACGAAAAAAAAATATTTCTCATCCTTAACAGTTATCCAGCAAAGTAAAAAATAAACGTTGACAAATAACTCTCTCTCTCTATGGCGCGATATACAACAGGTATATCATCATAAACCTCCTAAGAGATTTTTGCGCCAAGCTTCTCTTCCAATTTGTGGTGTGCCGATTTGAATTTTCCCTACAAATTGGTGGGACCTACAGTTTTTTGCCGACTCCGAACGGCATCTACAAAGGAGACGAATTTTTGCTGAGAAGCCTGTCATGGCAGAAATACACTCGGAGAGTTTGCCAAACCACTGCCGAGGGGCGACCCCGTTTTGAAAAACTTTTTTCAAATCACTTTTGATGTTACCTGTACCAGGGCTCGAACCATGGACCTTCGGTGTGGTAGGCCGGCAACACTACCTTCACACCACGGCGGCCGCCAAATAACTATTATTTCCAAAAAATAAAATAAACGTTGACAAATAACTATTATTTCCAAAAATTAAAATAAACGTTGACAAATAACTCTTATCCCTAAAAAATAAAACAAACGTTGACAAATAACTCTTATAAAGCAACGTTTTGAATAAATTTAAAAATTCGAGCAAGGTTTTTGATACAGAAATTTCAAATAACAGTTATTTTTTGTCTCTGGTTCAAAGCCTTTAGAAGGAAATTGGAAAAGCTTTTGGTATAATAAGTATTTCAATGATGTGCTTTAGTAAAACTTTTTATATGAGTGCGGTGTTCTGACAGGGTTGCAATTTCTTCTTTTGTTGTTGTTCTAACGACAAAAACACTCCCCAGAGGGTAGCGATTTGGTATGACCAGTGGAACCTTCTAGGTCATGTCACCCCTCCTCATTGTGCATCAAACCAAGTGTGATATGTTATTTGTCAAAGGCACATCAACATGGAGCCCTTGTTTACATCTAAGGCCCTTCAACATAGAATAAAAATTGTCCATAATTATTATCGAGACTTTTATTTTAAGTCTCAAAAAAAAAAACTCCTTTGAAGACTCAAAAAAAAAGAAAAATTGCTCATAATTATTATTTTGAAATTTTTAAAATAAAATATCAGAATAATAATTACGGATGACTGAATAAAATATGTCACAGTTATATTTACAAATTACAAATCATATTATTATTTTGGATGTCTGATGTAAACATAGAGGACATATAAATCCAAGTCGTAATATGAGTTATCGTACCCATTTACAAAGCTAAAAATAAGTTAATAAGTGCTGCGTCGAAAACTAAGATGTACTATCAGTTAAGGCATTTACAAACATCGTAATAAAATGTAAATTAATTGGTTCAAAGTCGTAAACCTTGTTGAACTAAATTATTTGTTGGGCTTTTGTGGCAAGAGTGCTTCACACCGCTTAGCCAGCATGTCTACCCGTAACCGTGGATTATACTGATTTTAGTATGTAGAATCCAAATTCAAGATCAGGTTATTCAGTTATTCAAAATAAACTGCGCTGTCCTAAAATTGACATTGGCTTTTACTACCACAATAAATATTGCCTATTGTCGCTGGTTAGTTTCCAGTCGGGATAGAGCTTCACGGTGCCTGTGCGGGCCGGCTTCATATCTGGCAAAGGGCTGTCAACATGGGTATAACCCTATTTGGTCCGTCCCATTCCGTAAACTGATGTATCGACTAGGCAGTGCGAAGTAAAAAAAAATCAAAATAATAATATAATCTCCATATGGAGTAATTTTTTGGATATGTTAGGTTTTAGTCTAATAGGTAAAATTTTATGTATTAAAGCAGCAGATTGAAAGAAGTTTCTAACTTTTGAATTTGCTGCCCGGCAGCCAAGCAGTCTATGATATTAAAAAGCATAGGATGTTTATTAGGGTGGACCAAAAAAAAAGAGACATTTTAATATTAATTGGAAAGACATGCTCATCGCAGTTTTTCAATTTTCATATTTTATAGAAATTTTTAAATCTTATAACGTAAAGATTAGTGAATTTCTTCCTCAACATTTATAAGAAATTGAACGCTCTACAGAAAGGGTCTTAATGCCGTTTTCAAAAATATTCAAGGTTAAAAATTTAACAATTTCTGGAACAAATTTTTATTAAAAGTGGTGCAACTTCCTAAAAAATAAATATCATCAAATTTATTTTCGATATTTATATAGAAAATTTATTTCATTTATCTAACCATTCAAATTCATCGTTTGGGGTGAAAAGTTTGTATTTGCCTAAATTGCTTATCATATATGGCTTACATCGACAACAACAAAACTAAAAAATATGTTTCGCAGGTGTCCCTAGTCTATATTCAAGTTTATTCTATAGTATAATGTAGGTACGCCTGCCTGAGGCTTATTCATTTTGGGAAAACTTATAATCAGGACATAAGTGCGCTTTGCGATTTTCTGTATGCCAATCAGAAAAAATTTACTTTCTTGTACCACCCTTATGTTTATACTAATTATATAATAAGTTGAACTGTATCAAGATTATCTGTAATAAGTTGGTAGGCAGCCAACTTTGACCCAACATCTCGTGCAACTGAAATTGATTCCAAAGTTGACTAATGAAAACAGCTCTTAACACTGACGCTATAACTTCTAAATTATACAAGGTGGCGCAAAAGTAAGCTTCCGATGTTCAGCATATCGGTTGTGGCACGTGTAGTGTGTGCTGTTGCACCGTCTTGTTGGAACCACATGTTTTCCAATCCCAATTCATCAAGTTGCGGCAAAAAGAACTCGTTGATCATTGCTCTGTAGCGCTCACCATTCACAGCAACCGTTTGGCCCCGACCGATTATTGGTCAAATAAATAGTCAGCAATATTCCGCGTTCTGGAGCAGTGTAGCGTAACATTGTTTATTAACGTGTATTTCGCATGTGTTTACTACACAAATGTCAAAACAGAACTGACTTTAGGGGCCAATCGCAAAATGTATAGCATTTTCTGATAGGAGGATTACTTTTGCGCAGTAACCGTTTTTCACCGACCGAAATAAATAGTCAGCAATATTCCGCGTTCTGGAGCAGTGAGGCGTAACATTGGTTATTAACGTGTATTTCGCATGTGTTTACTACACAAATGTCAAAACAGAACTGACTTTAGGGGCCAATCGCAAAATGTATAGCATTTTCTGATAGGAGGATTACTTTTGCGCCACCCTGTACATATTCAGTAGTTATTTTCTGTATCAGATCGTCGCCAAAGTCCTTAAAATATAACTGCCTTCTCTAAAATTTTACAGTACAATGCCACTACAAATTAGCAATTTTTCGGTAAAGGTGCAGATTACGGCACTCTTCTGCTCCAAACCCCACCGGGACTAGCTCAAATCGCTCCCGCTACTGTCGGGCATGTGCATAATGCAGAATGTAAAAAACCTGGCTAAACTCCATTGTCCTGCTATTAGTTATAGACCTGTTGCTGATTTAGTTTCTTACTTTTGTGCCGCAACCCATGCAGTATTTAGAAAATCTTGCCAAACTATATTCTCGTTCTCTTTATTATAGGTCTGTTTTTTTAATTTCTACTGCAAACTTTTGCGGCAGCTTTGAACTATCTAATAATAGCTTAAACGGTTTGTTTATTACCTAGGATTTTATAATCTCGTCCTCCTCGTTTTCAACAACATCCGTACTAGTCATTGTCCGGAACTAGACTAAGTTTACTCTGATCCTTGTGTTCTAAAAAAGGAGAATCAAAATATTTTCGTGAATCTTTTTGAAATCGATCAGATCTTTCCAATTCACGTCGAAAATAGTCAATGGTCCGATAAAGGCCTGTTTGTAAATGAACTTTTGGTTCCCAATTAAGAAAATGTTTCGCACGTGTTATATCAGGTTTACGCCTTTGTGGATCATCTTCGACAGCATCTGTTTGTTTAACTTCACTAGCGCCACCAACTAATTTTTTAATGATTAACGCAAACTCTTCAATTGTATGTTCCACTGGATTGCCTATATTTACAGGTTGGCTATAGTTGGAAGTCATTAAAGAAATTAAGCCATCAACTAAATCAGACACATACTGAAAGGATCTGGTTTGTTTGCCATTACCATAGACGGTAATGGTTTCATTTCGCAATGCTTGAAGTATAAAATTTGAAACAACACGCCCATCGTTCATATGCATACGAGGACCGTATGTATTAAATATTCGCGCTACACGAACTTTTACATTCTCCTGAAAAAAAAAAGAAATAAATATATACTAAGTATATTTTTTTTATAATTTTTAAAAACTGTCTAACCTGTTTAGCATAAGCATAGCTTAGAGTTTCTGATACTCGTTTTCCTTCATCATAGCATGCCCGCGGTCCAATAGGATTTACATGACCCCAATAAGTTTCGGGTTGTGGGTGTACAGTTGGGTCGCCTGTATTACAAGTATTAAGTTAATTTTACGTGCATTTAAGTGTTGAAAGAAATTTATTGAGAAAGCATGAACAACTTCTAAAGACCCCTGCGGGTTAGGGGTTCAGAATATACCCGCGGAAAAAACATGCCTGTCCTAAAATGCGACTAAAATGCAAAAAGGTAATTGAATGATACTTGATGGTTGATCTATGGGTATGTTGTTGTTAACAGTGATCTATGGGTATGATGTCTCTTACCTCTCATTTCCAACCTTCTTCTTCCTTGCGGAAAGGGGGGTAAGATGACCTAGGTTACAATGGTCATACCAGATCATTTCCGCTAGAGTCGGGCTAGTACCCCAAGGTGCTAGTACCGGGTCCATATCCGGCAAATGACGTTCACATCGGCGTCAGAACCTTCGGGGAGTGTTCTTATAGCTACTCAAGCAAACAAACGATTTTTAAAGCCGAAAATAATACTTTTAAACAATTGAAGAAAATTTAATAATTTCGAGGAAAACTGTAAAATCTTCTGGTTTGCGTGGCGCCATAATATCCCTGCAGAAATCGAATGATTGAAACTACAATTGGTATTCATGTCGGTAAAATATCCCGTAATTTTACGTGTTATATACGAGTCAAATGACTAGTAGCTGTGACACCGGTGTGAGAAGTACAGCTATATGTTTATCTTGGGTCAAAAAATAAGTGAGAAAGAGCGGGATTTAAAACCGCACACATAGGAACGCGAGGAAAGAAACAGTCAAAAAGTCTACAGATGAGGGCTGAACACTGTGAATACGGTGGCTACGAACCACAGCTACAATAAAACAAATTTATGCGACAACTGTAGTCAAGCATTGGCTACTTGATTACAATGGAAGCAGCAGCGACAGGTGTGAATTATCTTAAAAAGTAGCAAAGAATTATAGAAAAAGTACAAATTGTGTGAAAGATACATATACCTCAACAAATGAGACTTATATTACAAGTTATTCACTCTTCCTTTCGTTTTTATTGACCAAAAGAAAACAACGCCACGATCTGTCGCTTGTAAAAATAGAAATAGATTTAATCTGGCGACAGCGGCATTCGTGGTTTGTAGCCATGTAGCTATGACGCGCTTTAAATAATGCTTTACATAAGAACGTGTGTACAAATAATATGACAGATGGCGCTTTGCAGTCGCCGTCTTGAATGTGATCGGGCCCATGATTTAATGATTTATATGGTTGACGCGAACGGCCAACAACACGAAATTACCGTTTGACGTCGGTGAATTCTTATGTCAAAATGCACATGTGAGAGGGAACGCGCAAAAACGATTCGCCTTTTCTAAGCTTTTCACATAGGGTGTGGATGAGGAAGAAGAAGACGCTATGTCATTTGAAACGACCATATAAATTATTTGATCATGATCGGGCCTATGCTCTTAAAAACGTGATGGGGGAAATACGGAAACTTTCGGTATGGCTCCGGGTAAATTGACTAATCATTTTACCCGTATCGTTTTTGCAGGGATGTGTGTATTTGAACAGCACGCCACCCTGCTTATATACATACTAGCAACCCGCCCCGGCTTCGCACGGAAATAAAATATAAGGCCTATGTCATGACTAAACAAATTTAATGTACATATAATTACATGGAATTCAGTACGGCAATAAAGACATGAATTGAAAATACATACATACGTCCGAAATTTAATTATGCGAGAGATTCGTACATATGTACTTACATACATACGTACCCACTTCTTTCACCATACGATCTAATTCAACATGTGTGAGATTCCCGCATAGCTTCTAATGTTTCATTCGGTTGACAGCAACAAACACACAAACTGCTTTTTTTGGAAAAAGTGCTGCTTTTTATTAAACAATTTTGGTTAAATAAGATATGAATCAATTCTTTTTTTTGATGCAGAACGAAAGTAAATATTTCAAAGTTTAACTTCAAGTTTCATTTTAATCGGTGGATTCTTTTATGATTTATGGCTGTGTAAACAAAAAATTTATGGTTTTTACCACATTTTGTCCGATTGCCACTCCCCCTTTATATATTCCTTCACATTATATAAAAAAAAGTCCATCTCACACAGCTAAGCTTTAAAATGCAAAAAACCGCTTTCAAATCGGAGCATTCTGCGCGAAGCCAATTCCGTAAATAGCTTTTTAGCGACTTTATTTTATAAGTAGTATAGATATGCTAAGTTAGCATTTCTACACTTAACTCTGGTTTAAACATGCTTATATTGAAAATAAAAAACGGCTCATGGTTGGGCAAAACCCCCAATAATTCCTGCACGCAGGCCGACTGTCGTCGACACCCCTATATATATGCATATTTACATAAATGATTGACAACAAGGAACGTTTTTTCTATCCCCAAAACCGTTTCAAAAACCTTACATAACCGTGGTAGGATAACCATTATGTTCATGAATATATATCTATAGGTGTGTATAACAGCACAAGCTGTTTCCATGGAGGGAACATTCCAAACGTGTTCGACGATACGATATAATGCAGGTACACACATTTTTTGAAGTATGGCAATGTCTACAATTAATTGTTTTTGTTGTTGTTTGTAACGACAAAAACACTTACCGAAGGTTTTGGGATGTTTCGAATTGACAGTCCTGGCCGGATATGATCCCGGTACGCTCCGGTACTCCCTTGTGCTACTGCCCGACTGTCATGGTATGACCCGTCATGTCACCCCTCCTTCCTTAAGGATGGAGCAGATGGGTAATAAAAGGTGAGAGGCATCATATCCGTACATCAACCATCGAGTTGCACGTCGTTACCTTTGTGCATTTTAGTAGCCTCTTACGACCGGTATGCCTACCTCGGGCATATTGTAAACCCCTAACCCACAGGGTTTATTTTATTTAAAATTAAACTCACCATATACTTCCGATGTGCTAGCTATAAGAACTTTTGCCATTACTCTCTTGGCGAGTCCTAACATATTGATGGTACCCATTGTATTCGTTTTGATTGTCTTCACCGGATTATACATGTAATGCGGTGGTGAGGCGGGTGAAGCAAGATGATATATTTCATCTACTTCTATAAACAATGGATTTACAATGTCATGATGAATGAGTTCAAAATTTTCATGACCCAGCCAATGTTCCACGTTTCGTTTTCGGCCTGTAAAAAAGTTGTCCACAACGATAACTTCATGACCCTGCACCATGAGGGTATCCACCAGATGTGAGCCAACAAAGCCAGCTCCGCCTGTTATTAGTATTCTCTTTCGATTTTTGTAATTTAAGTATTTAACCTGCGGGTATTTGCGGGGAGTACTTGACTCCAGAGCACGTAAACGATCTTCTAATGTAGCTATTTGAGCTCTTGCCTGCTCTAACTGATCTAAGAGCTGTTTCTGTGTTTTTTGCATAATATCACTGCCATCTTTATCAATATGTTTACTGAAAATTGGACTCATAAGCCAATTATCTTTTGCGCTTGCTGAAACTGGCTGACTGTTATCTGTTTTTGCCTTCGATAGTGACCGATAAAGAGCGATGATGATTATTAAGGAAATTATAATTGATAAAGTTATTTTTATTTTCTTCCTTGCTAGAGCCACCAGAGGCATCTTGTGAAGTGTTCGTAAGTTTGCTTTTTAAACAATAGTTGGTGTAAAATGTTATACGATGTTTATCATTGCTGACTGGTATGTGATATCTTTATGTACGGTTCGTTGATAGACTAGACTTAATAGGCAACCAAGTAGAGCAATAAGGATTATAAATGTACATAGATAAACGTTTCAAAATATCTAAAAACAACTTATCATCGAGTTTCCAATTGAGCAAACATTGAGTTTTCGTTTTAACGACCAACTAAGCAGCTTGATTTCGCATAAAAGAATTGTATATATTTGCCGATATTATTTTCATATATTATTATATTTTTTTAATTCATATCACCGTGTTATGTTATTGTTTTTTTAGACAGTTGCTGACATTTATATACAAGTGATAACAGATTAGATGTGTTCGCGTATTATATGTATAGTAAGATGGGGCGTTCGCGTCACGCAATGTGGTGCAAAGACGATTCACGTCATTTGAAAAGTAATCTGACGGGTATTTGTTTCCTTTAGAGACAAATGCTAAAACACGCCCCGAAAATATCGGAAGAAATATCAGAAGATGCGTTTTGACCCCGGTATCAGTAATCTGCCAGAGAAATAAAAATTGTTGGTAATTGTTTCCTTTAGAAGACAACTGCTAAAACATGTCCAAAAATATCGGGAAAGGTATCAAAAGACGCGTTTTGACCTCGGTAACAATAATCCGGAAGCGAATTTTCGAGTATTTGTTTCAGTGAAGAGATATTTGCCATCAAAGGTGAACATTTTCTGTAATTTTCATGTGGTTGTTGTAATCACAGATTAGGGTGGATCAAAAAGTGCAAAAAGTGTGTTCTGCGCAGAAATACTGTGGACCGCGTAGCCGGTGTTGGACCGGCTAAGGGTTAATTTTTTGAAGCGCGGCCAAAGGCCGCCTACGCAGAAAGGTGTTCTGCACATAAAGACCTTGGATCAAGCCCCCTATTTGGGATCGGACCAGGGTAATTTTTGGGCTTTTTGCGAATAACTTTTCTTCTTCTTTAAATGGTTATCTAACCGCCTGGGCGATTTTGACCGTCCAACATAGCTCGCCAGTCGTTTCTTCGTTGCGCCAACGGGCGCCAATTGGAAACACCGCGGGATCGCAAATCGGTCTCCACTTGGTCCTTCCATCGGAGGGGGGGTCTCCCTCTTCCTCTGCTTCAACCGGAGGGTGCCGATAAGAATACCTTCTGGGCTGGAGCATCTTCGCTCATTCGCACTACGTGGCTAGTTATCGAAGCCGCTGTGTTTTAATTCGCTTAACTATGTCGGCGTCTGCGTAAAGTTCATACAGCTCATCATTAAATCTTCTTCGGTACTCGCCGTCGCCAACGCGTAGAGGTCCACAAATCTTTCGAAGAACCTTTCCCTCGAATACTCCCAGAGCCGCCTCATCAGATGTTGTTAGTGTCCACGCTTCTGCACCATATAGCAGGACGGGTGCGATGAGTGTTATTTTCGTTCGTCGAGAGAGGACTTTACTTTTCAATTGCCTACTCAGTCCGAAGTAGCATTTGTTTGCAAGAGTAATTCTTCGTCGGATTTTTAGGCTAACATTATTGTTGGTGTTAATGCTGGTTCCCAGGTAAACGAAGTCCTTTACTATTTCGAAATTATTGCTGCCAACAGTGGCTTGGTTGCCAAGGCGCGAATGCGCTGACTCTTTGCATGATGACAGAAGGTACTTCGTTTTGCCCTCGTTCACCACCAATCCCATTTTCTCCGCTTCTTTTTCTAATTTGGAGTAAGCAGAAGTTACGGCGCGGTTGTTAAGGCCAATGATATCAATATCGTCAGCATATGCCAACAGTTGCACGCTTTTATAAAATATTGTTCCAGCGCGGTTAAGTTCTGCAGCTTGTATTATTTTCTCCAGCATTAAATTAAAGAAATCGCACGATAGGGGGTCACCCTGTCTGAAACCTCGTTTAATTTCGAACGGTACTTCCCAATTCTGACCGAGCTGGCGGTGTTGCTCAAGGTCATTTTGCATAGCCGTATGAGTTTTGCGGGGAAACCAAATTCAGACATAGCGGCATATAGGCAGCTCCTTTTCGTACTATCGAAAGCGGCTTTAAAATCAACAAAGAGATGATGTGTGTCGATTCTCTTTTCACGGGTTTTTTCCAAGATTTGGCGTATTGTAAAAATCTGGTCGATGGTAGATTTACCAGGTCTGAAGCCACACTGATAGGGTCCAATCAGTCTGTTCACATCAGGCTTCAGTCATTCGCACAATACGCTTGATAGGGCCTTATATGCGATATTCAAAAGGCTGATTCCGCGATAGTTGGCGCAGTTTTCAGGATCGCCCTTCTTGTGGATTGGGCAGAGAACACTTAGATTCCAATCTTCAGGCATGCATTCATCCGACCATATTCTTCATAGAAGCTGATGCATGCGCCTTACCAGCTCCTCGCTTCCGTGTTTGAATAGCTCAGCAGGCAAACCATCAGCGCCAGCTGCTTTATTGTTTTTCAATCGGGATATTGCTATTCGCACCTCGTTATAGTCGGGTTGTGGAACGTCAATTCCATCATCTTCGATTGTGGGCTCGGGTTTGGCATCTTCTCTGGTTTCTTGCTCAGTTTCTCCATTTAAAAGGGCAGAGAAGTGATCCCTCCATATTCTGAGTGCTCTCTGAACATCGGCCACCAGGTCGCCGTTCTCATTCTTACAGGAGTTTGCCCCGGGTTTAAAACCTTCTGTCATTCGCCGAATTTTTTGATAGAATTTTCGGGCCATATTCCCGTTGGCCAACATCTCAAGCTCCTTTATTTCACGCTTTTCTGCCTCTATTTTTTTCGCCCGGAAAAGCCGCCTCGCTTCCCTCTTCAACTCGCGGTAGTGTTCACACACACTCCTCGTTGCATTCGATCTCAGCGTTGCCTTGTAGGCTTCGTCCTTTCTTTTCGTTGCAGCGCCGCACTCTTCATCATCATACCAGTTGTTTCTTCGCGTTTGCCGGAATCCAATTACTTCTTCGGCTGCGGTACGGAGTGCTCCTGAGATATGATCCCACTGCTCATGCATTCCACTAGGTTGAATTGTGCTCTCGGAGAGCAGGTGTGAGAGGCGATCTGCGAAATAATTGGCGGTCTGTTGCGATTGCAGCTTTTCGACGTCCAGCTTTCCCTGCGTCTTTTGTTGCACCCGTTTTGTCGTACTGAGGCGGGTACGAATCTTGGCTGCTACTAGGTAGTGATCAGAGTCGATGTTAGGTCCTCGTATTGTGCGAACATCTAAAACGCTGGAAGCATGCCGTCCGTCTATCACAACGTGGTCGATCTGGTTGCGTGTTTTTCGATCGGGGGACTGCCATGTAGCTTGATGGATCTTCTTGTGCATGAACCTAGTGCTGGATATGACCATGTTTCGGGCACCGGCGAAGTCGATCAGCCTGAATCTATTTGGCGAAGTCTGATCGTGGAGACTGAACTTCCCGACAGTGGGGCCAAATACACCCCCCTTACCCACCCTGTCGTTAAAGTCGCCAAGCACGACTTTGATATCATGACGGGGGCAGCGCTCGTATGCTTCTTCCAGGCGCTCGTAGAATGCATCCTTTTCCACGTCGTCCTTCTCTTCCGTCGGTGCATGAGCGCAGATAAACGATATGGTGAAAAATCGTAGTTTTATGCGGATTGCCGCGAGACGCTCGTTCACGGGTGTGAACGACAGTACTCGGTGACGGAGTCTCTCTCCCACCACAAATCCCACGCCGAATCTGCGCTTGTCTTCATGCCCACTCCAGTAGATGTTGCAAGGTGTTCTGATCGTGTTTCCTCGCCCCGTCCATCGCATCTCTTGTATGGCGGTGATGTCAGCTTTTGCTTTCCTCAGGACCTCAACCAGCCGGGCAGCGGCACCTTCCCCATTAAGGGACCGGACATTCCAGGTGCATGCCCTTATCTCATAATCCTTATTTCGTTTGCGGGTGTTGTTATCTAAAAAAGGGGTTCTCATATCCGAGGCTTTGTTGTTGAATTTCATTGGAACGTTGTTTTATGTGGTGGGTCCCAAGCCCAACGCACAACCCGTTTCACGGGAGGTTGAATTCTATTACACGTTTGTATAGCGAGCTGCTTGATCCAAGACAGACGCCCGCTTGCAGCCGCACCACATGGTGATCAGACGCTGCTGTTTGAACCCCCCAGCAAGCCCTTAAACCGATTATGTCGGAGTGGCCTTACCAGGTTGGTTGAATAACTTTTTACTGAAACAAATAATTGAAAATCCGCTTTCGGATTGTTGATACCGAAGTCAAAACGCGTTGTTTGATACCCCTCCCGATATTTTTGGACGTGTTTTAGCAGTTGTCTCCTTAAGGAAACAATTACCAAATTTTTTAGTTCAATGAAAAGTTTTGGCAGAACACAAAAATGTACAATATGATCTGACCCTAAATGGGACACATGTCATATATGTGCAGAATACCTGTGTGAATTGGCGGCCTTCGATAGCGTTTTAAAAAAATAACCCTTAGAAAAGCCAACACTGGCTACTCAATCATTAGTATTTCTGCGCAGAACACACTTTTGTACTTTTCGGAACACCCAGTTTGTGTGATTACAACAACCACATGAACATGATTCAATAACTAGAAGGTAAGCTCCCTAGTGACATATTTTGAAGAATGGCCGCCATTTTGCTGCCTGAAAAATTGTCATTTATATTCTGGGTTGCCTTTTATCGAAATTATGTAAAAATGGTAGTTAAAAATGTAATATTATACAAAATTTGAAATAAGTTGGTTTCAGAAAATAGATTAATTTGCACTATTATTTAGATCGACTTTTGGGGGTGTAGTGTATTCGTGGACGTTTAAAACTCGGAGCATTCCGGTATGTAGCAATGGCTGTCTTAAAATTTTGTCCCTGCATACTTATACACTTACTTAGATCTATGTGATTCGAAGTCTTGTTTTTAACAAAACTTTACTACTATTCTCTGGGTTTGATAATGAGTTCTGGCTTAACTCATGTGTAAAGCAACAGGAGCCAATCCTATCTTATTGAAACTTATCACTTTACTATATGTGGTGGAATTTTGGTTAACTTGTTTATTTTGTACTTTTGTATTTGTTTAAATAATCAAGTTTTGTGATTTTGTTTTTGATTTATATTTCAACAAAATGTTTAAAATTATTCTTTCAATTTTTGTCTGAAAATTTAAATTGAATTTCTTTGTATAAGAATTAATAAATAAAATATTTTATCATATTTAAAAGAACAAATTAGTTAATTTAAATGATGGCTAAACAACTAAATTGGCGATCCTAGATTCTGCGAACCTGGTACATATAACCGGCGCATACAATTTACTGACCTGCAAACATCGTTAATTAATTTCAATATTGAGTTTCATGGTATCTACCGAAATTTGTTGGAGTACGATTATAACGGTGGAGTAAGATTATAAACGGCGACAACGATTACAATTAAATAAGACCTTAATATATACCTACTCGCACTTATTACTATCACGAATATATGTCTTAGAAGATTTAGCGTTATCAAAAATGTAATACAACTCGCATCCCATGATATTCAGTGAACGTTCGTGTGTCTCTATCAAAGAAGAACAACAAAGCACTATCAACAATTACGGGCTATTCAGTATATTATTATTTTATTTTAAACAACAATCAACAGTCTAACTATTTAAATTTTTGCTACAATCAATCATTCTGAATTCTCAATTAGCTGATATTTGTTATTTTTATTTTGTATGTATGTAAGTACAAATTAGTTCTTTTAAATTTTTCAAGATGAGAAATATCCAGTGTGTGTGTTGAGTATAACCGATAAATTTTCATACTCAATACTTATTATCAAAATAATCTATTAAATATATATATATATGAGGAGGTCCATAACAAAACGCAATAATTCCACCAAAACAATTTTTTGGATAAACGAAAAAAACTAATTTAAGTCAATAGGATATATATTTTTTTAAACTGTTGTTGTAGTTTAATAGTTATCTAAAAACAATACAAATCATAAAAAAAAATGTTTATCTGGCAATTAGTTTTTAAGTTATTTAGATTAAAAAAATGGAAATGTTGCGTTTTGGTCCGTCCAATAGTATTTATTTCATTTAGTTCTGAACATGTATGGAAATGTTGCGTTTTGATGACCCAAAGTTTTCTCAAAATATTTAGCATAAAAAGAATTGGCAAATGTGTTTACAATATTAAATGCAAAGTAGTTATTCACAAAGGTAATTTAATCAAAGAATATTTCTAACAACCATAAAAATAAAATTAATTTAATTGGATAGATATGGAAATGTTTCATTTTGGTCTGAACTAATATTTTTGGTGTTGAATAACAGTAAAATTATTGACCTTTGGTATGTTTTATAGCAATGGTTACATAGGTTTTAATGCGTAGAATTGGATTTAGTTAAAAAACCAAAATATTTGAAAAGTGGAATTATTGCGTTTTGTTATGGACCTCCTCATATATTGATTTGTAAGCTCTGCCTCCAGTATATATATATACTTTTTAAATATACTATATATATATAATTTTTTTTAATATTATGGTCTTAACAAGGTCAATGGAAACTAATTTACCTTCTTTAATTGAAAATATGCCACTTGCACATAGTCCTACCACCTTGTCACGAACAGTACAAAGCAATATTTTTACATTATCTCCTTCAACCATTCCCTTAATTAATAGTCCAACAATTACATCGTCCCTTTTAGCTCAAAATTCTCTTTCGAATAATCCAACAATTACAACAATGATACAAAATACTCTTACAACACCAACTCTTTTAAATATTCAACCAATTTCAATACCATCTACTTCAAATAACCAACCAATTAGCAGATTTTTGAAATTATCACAATTTTGGTCTGAAAACCCTGAAGTATGGTTTATCCATGCGGAAGCACAATTTTTGATAAATAATATACATGATGATGTTTTAAAATTCCATAATGTATTAGTTTCACTTCCTCAAGAAGTTGTTACAAAAATATCAGACATTTTAAATCCTCCTCCTTCAATCAATAAATATAGCAAAATTAAGAGTATTTTATGTAAAAGGTTCACTTAAAGTGAAAATAATCGCCTTGAGGAATTGCTTTCTAATACTCAGTTGGGTGATAGGAAACCTTCTGAGTTATATCGTGATATGAAATGCTTGATTGGTTCAAATGCAATTGTAAGTCAAGAATTACTTTATAAACTTTGGGTACGTAAAATGCCACACCAAGTTCAAGCTCATTTGGCATCTTGTGATAAAGATACTATTAATAATAAAATTATTATTGCTGACAAAATTTATAACCTTTGTAATAAATCTCAAATTTCTGCAATTTCACAAAATTCATCTTTAGAAAATAGTGTTCAAAATCTTACTCATTTAACTTCAATACTTTGTGAAAATTTAAATAAATTAGCTTTTGATATAAATGAGTTGCGAACGAGATGTCAAACTAATGAGCGATCAAATTTTAATAATAGAAGGACATTTAGGGGAAGGTCTTATTCTCCAAATAACATATGCTGGTATCATTTAAAATTTGGAAACAATGCTTTCAAATGTATTAAACCTTGTAATGTTTCTAATGGAAAACAAAATAATGTTAAAAACAATTTAAATTAAATCGTTCTATCATATCGGTGGCTGATGATAGATGTGCTAAAACTGCTAGCCGCCTTTTTGTATTCGATAAACAGAACAAGTAAAATCTTTTAATAGATACAGGAGCAGTAGTTTCAGTAGTTCCTGCTGCAAAATTTAAAACATTTAAGAGAAGATCTGAGCTTAATTTATCAGCAGCCAATGGATCAGTTATTGAAACTTTTGGTACAAAATTACTCAAAGTGGATTTAGGTCTACGAAGGGAATTCAATTTTCCTTTTATTTTGGCAAATTTAGAGACTCCAATTATTGGTGCAAATTTTCTCAAAAATTTTGGAATTTTAGTAGATGTTAAAAATAAATCAATAATAGATTCAGAAACAAAGTTAAAAGCTGTTGGCTCTTTTGGTTTTTCTGAAATTTTCGAGTTAAAATTACCAATGCAAACTAACAAATTTTCTGAATTAATTAAACAGTTTCCTGAGGTTATTGCGGAGCCTAATTATAATAAAATAGTTAAACATAATACAATTCATAGAATTGAAACTAAAGGAAATTTACCATTTTCAAAACCACGTCGCTTAGATCCACTAAAACTTAAAGTAGGTAAAACAGAATTTGTGTATTTAGTTAAAATTGGTGTTTGTAGGCCTTCATTTTCCTCTATTGCTTCACCATTACATTTTGTTCCCAAGAAAGAAGCCAATGATTGGCGACCTTGTGGAGATTACAGGAGGCTTAATTGTATTACTGTTCCAGATCGTTATCCTCTTCCACATATCCACGATTTGAGCATAGATTTGAAAAATAAAAACATATTTTCCAAGTTAGATTTAGTTCGTGCCTATCATCAAATTCCAGTAGCACCTGAAGATGTACATAAAACAGCCATTACAACACCTTTTGGCTTATTTGAAATTCTCCGTATGCCTTTTGGTTTAAGAAATAGCGCTCAAACCTTCCAAAGATTTATTAATGAAACATTTTTTGGTTTAGATTTCGTGTTTGCTTATGTAGACGACATATTAATAGCAAGTGAAAATGAGGAACAACACTTTGAACATTTAAAGATTGTTTTTGAACGTTTAGAGCAATATGGTCTAAATATAAAATTAACAAAATGTATTTTTGGTTCACCTGTTATAAATTTCTTAAGTTATGAAATTTCGGCGAAAGGAATTTGTTCCGTACAGGGACGATGTCACTGTGCGACCACTCCAGTTCTCACAGGGACAATCGTCACTGTACGAAGTAATGAGGTGACTTGTATGAAAACTTAGTATACTGAAAGAATTTGATGTAAATAAAAAGGGTTTTTCTGGCCATCGGCCTTTTCCCTTTAGATATTGTTTATTGATTGTGGGCGGTGCGGGGAATGTGACTATGGCGGTAAGTGTCGATACATTTTGGTCCGTGTCGAGCCGGAAATACGCGACACAATTTAATTTCGATCATTTACCGGGAAATAACATTAATTTTTACAACAAATGTGTGAAAATACATACATGTATGTATGGTGAGGCAAGTGACGCGCGAGCAAAAATGGTGGAAAAAAGAAAAGAGAAGACATGTTTGTGAGTAGCACGCGCAGTTGGTACAAGAATGCGCTTAGTCAGTTGATAAAAGTGCGTGACATCGAATAGATCGAAAACAACACAACAGCATTAATCTACCTAAAAACCTAAAAACTTGCACACATATATATTTTAAAAAATAAATAAAACTGAAAAAGAAAAGGTGAGTGTTACAGTCCACGGCGGGCATAGTGTTTAAATATAATAAAAACTGCGGGCGAATCAAAAAAGTGAATGAGGTGTGCGCCAATAAAGTTGGCAAATATGTGTATAATAATAAGAGTGCCGGTAAAATTGTGTTTGTTTAGGGATGATAATGGTGAAGTAGGCACGTAAAAATTAAAATGAAAATAGGTGTGTTTGCAAATATGCGCATTTAGCTACATATATATGTATGTAGGGATATAAATGTTTGAGATGCAGAGGGTCCATCCACGTCAGGCGCCAGGAACAGACCATTGTTGTGCGAAATATGTAGCGAATCGCACATGCTTTATCATTGCCCAGAGTTTATGGCATTAACTCTTAGAGCACGTTGGGATTACGTGAACAGGCGCAGGTTGTGCCCAAACTGCTTCAAGAAAGGGCACGGGGTGCAAGATTGCTACCAGGCAGAGTGCTGGAAGTGTCCAAATAGACCTAAGCACAATAGTGTGCTATGCCCAAACAGGGAGCCAAAAAGGGTAAACAACGTCCAAGTAGCAGAAAAGGCTAAGCCAAAACAAAAGAAGAAGATAGACTGAGGTTTTGGGGCAAGCGAGCGATCAAAAGAGGAGCTAGAAAATGCGGGCCAGACGAATAAGCGAAAGCGATCAAGAGAGGAGCTAGAAAATGCGGGCCAGACGAATAAGCGGAAGAAGAATGAAAAATACCTCTATAATCAAAATGTGGCGGAAAATGAAAATGAATTTAATAAAACAGCAATAAATTGTTCGAATGAACCATATTTGGCGAGTTTTGATGATAGGCAAAATCAAGCAAGAACATTGCTGCCAACAGCGATGATTAAGGTAATAATAGATAATTATGTATGTGGGCCTGTACGAGCCTTGTTAGATACGGGGTCACAAGTCAACCTAATCACTTTTGACTTACAACAACAATTTGGGATACCGACTGTACCAATTTCAAAGAAAATGGTTGGGATCGATGGTGAGCCAGTGCAGGTAAAAAAGAAAACAATAGTTAAAATAAAACCTTGGTTTGAGTCGGGGCAAGAGATTGAAACTGAGCTTTGGGTATTACCCAAAGAAAGTCGATGGGGCCCTGTTCTACCACAATCAGGCACTAAAGAAATTGAAATCAATTATACTGCGAACGAAAGCTGGTCTGATCCAAGATATTGGGAGGCAAGGAAGGTGAATATTTTACTGGGGGCAGGTTTTGCTGCCAAAATCATGATAGAAATTCTCCAGGGAAGCAAAGCTGGGATGGTGCTAATAAGAACGGCACTAGGTATGATTATTTTTGGAGAACATTCACAGAGAATTGATAGACAAACAGGGGAACTTGTTTCCACATTTGAATGTGAAGACAATAGGGAGCTAGAGAAGTTGATAAGGAAATTTTGGGAGATGGATCAAATACATGAAGATGCTAAGTACACGCAAGAGGAAGAGGTAGTCGAAAAACTATTTTTAGATACTTACTATAGAGACAACGATGGAAAATTCGTTGTTACAATTCCTTTAAAAGAGGTGCACGACTTTGGGAGCTCGAGACAAATAGCGTTGAAGCGGTTTTTCTATTTAGAAAAACGCTTAGAAAGGGAACCAGAACTAAAAGTAAAATACATAGAATTCATGCGAGAATATGAAGAACTAGGGCATATGCAAGTGGTCAATGACCAAGAAACAAGGGGCAAGTTAGTATATCATATCCCACATCATTGCGTAACTAAGAAGTTTAGAGTGGTATTTGATGCGAGCTGTCGTACCAACATGGGAATATCATTAAATGAAATACAGCTACTAGGGGAAAAGTTACAAAGGGATCTTAATGAGATAGTGTTGCGCTTCAGAAGGCATAAAATTGGATTTAGCGCGGATATCCAAATGATGTTCCGTCAAGTTAAAGTGGCGAGAAATCAGTGGGATTTACAAAGAATTTTTTGGCGTGAAAAAAGAAGTGAGCCACTAAAAGAGTATTGGTTAACTGTGGTCACATATGGAATGACTTCCTCAGCATATAATGCAGTGAGAGCAGTTATCGAGAGCGCGATGACGAACCAAAAGTACTGGGTCTAGTGTGGCTAGTGGTACCAGATGAATATGCATTTGTGGTTAAATCACCAGGTTTACCAAACGATATAACAAAGCGGGTAGTAGTGAGCTGTGTTGCACAGCTATTCGACCCAAACGGGTATATATCTCCAGGAACGGTTGTGGGCAAGATTATTATACAAGATCTGTGGCGAATAAAGACAGGCTGGGATGAAAAGCTACCGTCTGAGATAGAAGAAAAGTTTAAAAAATATTGGGGCGAAATAGAAAATCTTGAAAACTTCAGAATCCCTAAATGGATTGGTACAAGCGCGAAAACTAAGATAGAATTGCCTGGGTTTGCCGATGCGTCTGAGTCAGCGTATGGTGGAGTAGTTTATACCAGACTGATGCATGCGAATGGGAATATTGAGTGCAGGTTGTTAGTATCCAAAATGCGAGTAGCGCCATTGAAGAAAGTAACAATACCACGATTGGAACTGTCGGCATGCGAACTTTTATCACAATTGATAGTAGACGTGGAGAAAGCGATGAATTGGGGCGAAGTAAAATGTACACTATGGACCGACTCCTTAGTAGTACTATTTTGGTTAGAAAAGGCACCGAGAGATCTAAAAGTTTTTGTTGCCAACAGAGTTGCGACAATACAAAATAACACTGAGGCTAGGGATTGGAAGCATGTAAGCACGAAAGATAATCCTGCTGACTTATTAAGTCGAGGACTGAAAGCTAGAGAATTGGTGAATAACAGAGTTTGGTTGGAAGGCCCGAAATGGCTTTCATTACCGCAAGATAAATGGCCAGCAGACAAATTTGAACGAGCAAAGGAGGAGCGTTACAAAGAAGCATAATCTGAGATCAAAGTTAACATAGCGAATGTTGTATCCGAAGAGCTGGAGATTTTTGTTCCAAAAATGGGGGGAAGGGGAGTGCTCGTTCCTCTCATACAGTATAAGAGCAAGTTAGAAGGAGCGTGGAACGTATTAGCGTACGTAAAAAGGTTCATAGAAGCCATTAAAGTCAGTTTCATGACGCGAAGCAAGAAGAAGAAATTGAGAAGAGGGCGAAGAACGGGGGGAACAAGTCCAAAAGTTGGCGTTCCTACCGAAGAAGAGAAGTTGTGGGCAATGGAATACTTGTTGAAGAAATCGCAAGAGAAGCATTTTGCACGAGAATTAGATTTCATACATAATAAGAAAAGATTACCTGAGCATAGCAAGATAGAATCATTACGACCAATTGTAGATAGGAGTGGGCTATTGAGAGTTGGAGGTCGAATTACAGAAGCAGAGCTAGAATATGAGGCAAGACATCAGGCAATTGTAGCCAAGGGGTCTAGATTGGCACATCTGATTGCAGATTATGCACACAGACTAACGAGACATGGTGCAGTACAGGTGATGACGCAATTTATAAGGCAAAGATATTGGATTCCACGACTGAGAGATGAACTAAGAAGATTTCTACACAAATGCGTGGTATGTGTACGATACAATTACAAACTAGAGAGGCAGCTGATGGCAAACTTACCTGCTGAGAGGGTTCAAGCTGGAAAACCATTTTTACATTGTGGACTTGACTACGCAGGACCACTCAACGTGCGTATTAGGGTGCGAGATGATTATATAGCCAAAAGCAAATGCTGGGTGGTTATATTCGTATGCTTGAAGACAAGAGCTATGCACATTGACATGGTGCTAGACTTAACAACGCAGTCATTTATTGCGGCGTATGAGCGATTCATTGCAAGACGGGGAAGGTGTGCAAAGCTGTTCAGTGACAACGCAACAACATTTGTCGGAGCCAGCAAAATGATGAAGAAGGCAACGGATTACTGGAGGGGACAAGAGGTGCTAGATCATTTGAGTATGAAGGGGACTCAGTGGCATTTCATGATTCCTGCTGCACCGCATCAGGGTGGAATCTATGAAGCTGCCGTGAAGTCCATGAAATTTCACTTGACAAGGATAGTGGGCCAGAGAACGCTGGCACATGACCAGCTTATCACATTGTTAATAGAGATTGAAGCGATTTTGAATTCCAGACCATTATACCAATTATCGGATGATCCAAACGACAAACAGGCACTGACGCCTGGTCACTTCCTCATTGGAGAGCCGCTGATCCTGCCGCCTCCTTTTGTGCTAGAGGATCAACCTAAAACTGAGGGCACAAAGCTTTGGGAGCAAAGACAAGCTATGGTGAAGCATTTTTGGGCTAGATGGCATACTGACTATCTTAATAGTCTACAAGAACGGAAAAAATGGCGCAGAGAACGAGAGAACCTGAGAATTGGACAACTTGTAATAATCAAGGCAGAGAATTTTCCTCCTGCCCAGTGGGCATTAGGCAGAGTGAGCAAGATAATAACAAGCAAGGACAATCTGGTACGCTCAGTAGTAGTCGAGACACAGAAAAGTCAATTAACCAGGCCAGTGCAGAAGCTGTGCGTATTGCCAACGGAACCGAAGAAGAACATGGAGCAGGACAATTAACATCTTATATAAACTAAAAAGCTGTATTTATAAAAATTGTATTGTAAAATAAGAAATAGAAAACCGTAGGTTTTCGCTGGCACTGTTCCGTACAGGCACGATGTCACTGTGCGACCACTCCAGTTCTCACAGGGACAATCGTCACTGTACGAAGTAATGAGGTGACTTGTATGAAAACTTAGTATACTGAAAGAATTAGTGCGAGCATGACGTGGTGGTGCGGGCTTTGATGTAAATAAAAAGGGTTTTTCTGGCCATCGGCCTTTTCCCTTTAGATATTGTTTATTGATTGTGGGCGGTGCGGGGAATGTGACTATGGCGGTAAGTGTCGATACAGAATTAAACCCGCACAAGATAGAGTAAATATAATAACAAGTTTTGATAAACCGAATTCTATAACCAAACTTCAGAAATTCATTGGAATGGTTAATTATTACCATCGCTATATTCCAATGATTGCAAAAGAGCTTATCCCTTTACATCAAATTGTAACAGCTGCAAACAAAAGTAAGAGTAAAACTATTAGCTGGACTAATACATCTTTAACAGCATTTGAAAATGTTAAACAACTTTTTGCTCAGGAAACACTTTTAAATCATTTTGATGGAAATTCTAAATTATCTTTATCTGTTGATGCTTCAAATATTGCAATTGGGGCTGTTTTACAACAATTTAAAAATAATAGATTGGAACCTTTCGATTATTTTTCTAGGAAATTAAGTCCAGCAGAATGTAAATATTCAACTTTTGATAGAGAACTTTTGCGTGTATATAGAGCAATTTAACATTTTAAACATTTTTTAGAAGGTCATACATTTACAGTATATACAGATCATAAGCCATTGACATGTATCTTAAATTCAAAAACCGAAAGATCCCCTAGGCAAACTCGTCATTTAGAATACATAGCTGAATTCACGAATGATATACAACATATTTCTGGAAAGAGTAACATTGTAGCAGATACATTGTCAAGACTTCCAGAAATAGATGCTATAGCAACGAGAGATATTAATTTTCAGACCTTATTTATTGAACAGCAAGCTGATAAGACTCTTAAAACTTTTGTTTCTTCTCCAATATCTAAAAATAATTTACAACAAATTATTATTCCAATATTTAATTTAAAAATTTGGTGTGACATTTCTGGTCCAACACCACGTCCTTATGTTCCGAACTCCATGAGAGAGACAATTTTTTCAAAATTGCACTCTTTATCGCATCCTGGAGTTCGTGCAACCAGGCGTTTAATTCAATCAAAATATTTTTGTATAGTAACTCTTTGTTGGGCCAGTGTTTAATTTTTAAATGTGTTTTCTTTGGAGCTTCTTTGGCCGGTAATTCAAAAGCGAAAAATAATTTCGTTTTTTCCTCCTACCAGTTTCGGCGCTTTTTGCACCTTCTTCAGGGAGTCTGCATTTATTTAATAAAAACATAAAACAATTATAGTTCACATACATTAATTACAAATTCTGTTACACTTACTTTACATTTAATTATTATTACACTATAAACATTAGACGAACATTTATACAATTAGTGTAACCAACTACACTTTTCCACAGCTTTTCAAACATTGTTTTCATCCTCTTTTTGACTTCTTTATTGCTGTCAAATACGCGCTATTAATTGTGTCAACGTCCTCTTTGTGGTTTATCGCGGATTTTATTCTTTCTTGTATTCGTAAGCTTTCTAACGTCAGCCTTGTTTTTGTTCGTTTTTCAATGTCCAATATTCGCGCATTCTCGAAGTCGGCACTATGTTTGTTGTTGTTTAGGTGTTGGGCAAGTGCAGTGGTCATTTTGCTATTTCTGGCGTCTGTCTTGTGTTCGTTGATTCTGATCTCCAAGCTGCGTTTAGTCTGGCCAACATATACCCCGTTGCAATCTTTGCATTTTATTTCGTATATTACATTGTGTTGTTGCTCTTTGTCGATTCTGTCTTTTGTTTTTGTAAATATTCTGCTTAATGTGCTGTGTGGCCTATGTGCGAAGTTTACATTGTTGTTGTTTATGATTTTATTTAAAGTTTTGTTATCCGTTAATCCTGGTATGTATGTGACTCCCGTGTATATTTTGTTTTCATGTTCATTGTTCGTTTGAGTATTGCCGTTTGCCGTGAATCTCATTATAAAAATTTTTACACTGAGTGATGAAGAGTTCATAAATGACAACAAGACGAAAATAAAAAATTTACTCTATAAAAACGGGTACCCTGCGGTCACTGAGATGCTTATGACAACAACAATGAACAAAATACATCATGCAAACGGCAATACTCAAACGAACAATGAACATGAAAACAAAATATACACGGGAGTCACATACATACCAGGATTAACGGATAACAAAACTTTAAATAAAATCATAAACAACAACAATGTAAACTTCGCACATAGGCCACACAGCACATTAAGCAGAATATTTACAAAAACAAAAGACAGAATCGACAAAGAGCAACAACACAATGTAATATACGAAATAAAATGCAAAGATTGCAACGGGGTACATGTTGGCCAGACTAAACGCAGCTTGGAGATCAGAATCAACGAACACAAGACAGACGCCAGAAATAGCAAAATGACCACTGCACTTGCCCAACACCTAAACAACAACCAACATAGTGCCGACTTCGAGAATGCGCGAATATTGGACATTGAAAAACGAACAAAAACAAGGCTGACGTTAGAAAGCTTACGAATACAAGAAAGAATAAAATCCGCGATAAACCACAAAGAGGACGTTGACACAATTAATAGCGCGTATTTGACAGCAATAAAGAAGTCAAAAAGAGGATGAAAACAATGTTTGAAAAGCTGTGGAAAAGTGTTGTTGGTTACACTAATTGTATAAATGTTCGTCTAATGTTTATAGTGTAATAATAATTAAATGTAAAGTAAGTGTAACAGAATTTGTAATTAATGTATGTGAACTATAATTGTTTTATGTTTTTATTAAATAAATGCAGACTCCCTGAAGAAGGTGCAAAAAGCGCCGAAACTGGTAGGAGGAAAAAAGAAAATATTTTTGGCCTAACATGCGAAGTGATATTAATAAATTAGCTTCAAGTTGCGTTTCTTGTCAACAATCAAAAGTTTCTAGGTACACTAAACCACCTTTACAAAAAATTGAAATACCAAAATCAAGGTTTGAACATATTCATTCGGATTTAGTTGGACCGCTTCCACCATCCGATGGATATCGATATGTTTTGACAATTATTGATAGACATTTGAGGTGGCCAGAGGCCTATCCTCTTCGAAATATAACTGCTCAAACTGTGGCAAAAGCTTTTGTTCAAAACTACATATCTAGATTTGGTGTTCCTCTCAAAATTACAGTTGATCAAGGTTCATAATTTTCATCCCAATTGTTCAATGAACTCACTAAAATTCTTGGTTCACATAAAATTCAAACATCTCCTTATCATCCTCAAGCCAACGGTATGATAGAAAGATTTCACCGTCAGCTCAAAACTTCAATTGTTGCTTCCGGTGATTCCGTTCACTGGTCGGAAGTTTTACCAATTATTTTATTAGGGTTACGCACTGCAGTAAAAGAGGATTTAAAGGTTTCTTCAGCAGAGTTATTTTATGGACAAACTATTAGGATTCCTGGAGAATTAGTAGTTTCTGGAAATGAAGAAAATTCTACACAGGATACTCTTAAAAATCTACGAGATCATTTTTCGAAAGTCAGAACAAAAATTTTACATCACAACAAGGAAGTTAGTTTCATTCCATAGTCTCTTGAGGAATGTGACTATGGTTTCGTTAAGGTGAATCAAACTTCAGGGCTTCAACCCCCTTATGAGAGACGGCGAGCTATGTTGGACGGTCAAAATCGCCCAGGCGGTTAGATGACCATTTAAAGAAGAAGAAAAGTTATTCGCAAAAAACCCAAAAATTACCCTGGTCCGATCCCAAATAGGGGGCTTGATCCAAGGTCTTTATGTGCAGAACACCTTTCTGAGTAGGCGGCCTTTGGCCGCGATCCAAAAAAAAAAAATAACCCTTATCCGGTCCAACACCGGCTACGCGGCCCACAGTATTTCTGCGCAGAACACACTTTTTGATCCACCCTAATCTGTGATTACAACAACCACATGAAAAGGACAGAAAATTTTCAACTTTGATTGCAAATATTTCTTCACTGAAAGAAAAACTCGAAAATCCGCTTCCGGTTTATTGTTACCGAGGTCAAAATGCGTCTTTTGATACATTTCCCGATAATTTTGGATGTGTTTTAGCAGTTGTCTCTTAAAGGAACAAGTACCGCGAAAAGTCCTATTGGCTATACTGCGCTCACTGGTTTCCTCAAATTCTTCTTCCAGTGTGTTTTTCGAGCCGACAAGTTTTAACCTTTGGATTGGCTGCCTGTTCAATTAGTCGACGGAAAAACGCTCACGACCACTAGAGAAAACAAAATTTTGTTTGAAGAAGCGATACATTTTAGCTAGCAGTCGAGAAAACGGACCGGTCAGTTAACCCATATATTTGCAATTACTGTGTGTACTTGAATGCAAAAAGTTTATCCGTACCTGAATCAATGTCCATTGGAACACACTCAATATACAAATGTTATTGTGAACGAAGAACAAAAAGGAACGGAATCTTTGATCAGTAAAATTTTGATGTGAGTCATTCTCGGGCACTCGATTACTTACGAAAAAGGGCGAAAGGGTGAAATATTGACAGGAGGCTGCTCAAAATTAGTTGATAAAACTAAAAAATTTAGTTTTTATCATGCCCAATAACGACAAAGAGCCAGAGACTGTGCAAAATAATAACGAGCGAAATGCAATTGAAAGTACGCAAGTGGTAGTTGCTGCAACAGAGGCTTTGATTGCTGCTGCCGTAGCCGGCAGTAAATCAACACTAGACTCGAACAGTACAGATTCTGTATCGGAGGACGTTGAAAAAAAGCAGAGCGATGTAAAATCGACCTCGGCAGGTAAACCCAGCTTTCTTTTAATTTGCCGCTCAAATGCCTACTAGCTTAATAAGAGAGAACTTGCTTTCAAGATTCATTTCATTCAGATTCTTAAGCTAGATACAATACATATGTGAAAATCATTGTCTCAAATTTTACATTTCAGGTTTAATGAGGAATCAAGGCTTATTACAGGTGCTATCCGAAGTAGCTGCTGCTGGTAGGCAATCGAAGCAATTTGTATTTTGGTCAACACAACCTGTGCCCAAATTGAACGAAGATATAACCACAAATGAATGTATTGAACCAGACAAAGATGTTTCCGATATTCGTCCCGATCCATATACCTTGCCAGAAGGCTTCAAGTGGGATACTCTTGATTTGAATAGTAACACCGATTTGACCGAGTTATATACGTTGTTGAATGAAAACTATGTGGAAGATGATGATGCTATGTTCCGCTTTGATTATCAACCCGAGTTTCTCAAATGGTCTTTGCAACCTCCAGGTTGGAGACGTGATTGGCATGTAGGCGTGCGCGTAGTAAAGTCTGGCCGTTTGGTTGGTTTCATTTCTGCCATTCCCAGCAAGTTGCGTTGTTATAATAAGGTGCTCAAAACGGTTGAAATCAATTTTCTATGCGTCCATAAAAAATTGCGGAGCAAACGTGTTGCCCCAGTACTCATACGTGAGATTACACGACGTGTGAATTTAACAGGCATATTCCAAGCAGCATACACGGCGGGGGTAGTTTTACCGAAACCAGTATCTACGTGCCGCTATTGGCATCGTTCACTGAATCCGAAAAAACTTGTTGAGGTAATTTTCACATACGTACATATGAAGATATATTTGAAGATTTATGTAGAAATCAATACTCTTACCATCTCCTTTCTTACGGAAGAAGGGGTAGCATGACCTAAACGTTCGGAGCATACCGGGTCCATATCCGGCAAAGGACTATAATTTTGCACCTTCGGGGAGTACTTTGTCGTTAAAAACAACAACAACTATACCCGGATGTAGTGGGAATGATGTCCAAATGAGATAAATTATATACAGCATCAAAGCCAAAATTCGTCCGATATTTTAAGATAGATTTTCCGAAAAACATTGGCGATCTTGTTGTTGTTAACAGTGCTTCGCCCTGCCCAATGGATCGATCACTCTAAATTGTCATCAGGCTCTTCTAACGGAAGTCCGAGGAAACGCGCCGTTTCCACAGGGTTGGACCAGAGTGATGTAGGTGTTAGAAGAGTGGGTTCGACTGAACAGGAGAAGAGATGTTTGGTATCATGAGGGGACATACCACATGCAGGGCAAGTGTTTGGTATGTTGGGGTTCAGTCTGGATAAGTAAGAGTTTAACCTATTACAATATCCAGAGCGAAGTTGTGCTAGCATGACTCTAGTCTCCCTCGGAAGTACACGCTCCTCTTCAGCCAATTCAGGTGGTTGAGTATTAATAACGGAATTCACAGACCAAGATCTGAGGGATCTGTCTACCGGCTCGGTGTGAAGGTCATTTAGAGCCCGTCTATGGTTACGCAGATCAAGCGGCAGGGTATGTGTTGCCGGATCTCATCGTAGTGCTTAGGAAGATGTCTCCTTATGGCTCTGGGGGGCGGGACTACATCCATTACATGTCGATTTGGATGACTGGGTTTATGACAGTTCAGAAGGAACTGTTTACTCAAGAGTTCCGCGTGCTCTTGAACATTGAGCAATTTTGCCTCTTGATGGAGGTGAGCCTCAGATGACATAAGCAGACTCACATGACATAAGCAGACACCATGTAGCAGTTCTGATGGCGGTGTTTTGGCAGACTTGCGATTTCCTCCAATTGGTGTCAGCGAGATTTGGCGACCATATGGGTGCAGCATAGTCAATAGCCGGCCGGCCAATAGCCTTATATGTAGCAAGCCAACCCCTAACCCGCAGGACCGTGTCGAATGCATTTGATAGGTCAAGTGCCACGAGAACAGTCCTATGGTTTGGTGGGTGTTGATTCAAACCATAATTTATCCGCGTTGTAATGGCATTCAAAGCGGATGTCGTGCTTTGAGATTTGCGAAAACCATGCTGGTTATCGGCCAATTTCAGATTTGCAATGAAGTAAGGGAGCAGAATGGTCTCTAGTAGTTTCGCAACCGGCGAAAGGAGGGATATCGGAGGTTCGCCGGCTTCCCTGGTTTTAGTAGGGGAACTACAATCGCCTGTTTCCATATCTCAGGTATGACGAAAGTAGTTAGAGAGAGTTTAAAAAGAGCCGCTAAATAACTCTGTCCCTCGTGGCCTAGGTGTTTGATCATCTTCATGGCGATTCCGTGGTCCGATGGATTCTGAGGGTTTGGCCTTCATTATGGCTTCCTTGACCTCTGCGACAGAGACGGCAATAGGCGCAGTGGAGTGTTTGTGCACACGTCGGAAGACTCTTCTTTTAGTCCTATCCGCAGGTGGATGCATTATAAACTGCCGGCAAAAGAAGCTCGCGGATTTCCTGGCGTCCGATTTGACGCTGCCGCCGAATGCAATGGCAACCCTGTCGTTGTATTTGGTGGTTGTTGTTGTTGTTGTTGTTGTTAACAGTGCTTCGCCCTGCCCAATGGGCTCGATCACTCTAAATTGTCATCAGGCTCTTCTAACGGAAGTCCGAGGAAATGCGCAGTTTCCACAGGGTTGGACCAGAGTGATGTGGGTGTTAGAAGAGTGGGTTCAACTGAACAGGAAAAGAGATGTATGGTATCATGAGGGGTCATACCACATGCAGGGCATGTATTTGGTATGTTGGGGTTCAGTCTGCATAAGTAAGAGTTTAACCTATTACAATATCCAGAGCGAAGTTGTGCTAGTATGACTCTAGTCTCCCTCGGAAGTACACGCTCCTCTTCAGCCAATTCAGGTGGTTGAGTATTAATAACGGAATTCACAGACCAAGATCTGAGGGATCTGTCTACCGGCTCGGTGTGAAGGTCATTTAGAGCCCGTCTATGGTTACGCAGATCAAGCGGCAGGGTATGTGTTGCCGGATCTCATCGTAGTGCTTAGGAAGATGTCTCCTTATGGCTCTGGGGGGCGGGACTACATCCATTACATGTCGATTTGGATGACTGGGTTTATGACAGTTCAGAAGGAACTGTTTACTCAAGAGTTCCGCGTGCTCTTGAACATTGAGCAATTTTGCCTCTTGATGGAGGTGAGCCTCAGATGACATAAGCAGACTCACATGACATAAGCAGACACCATGTAGCAGTTCTGATGGCGGTGTTTTGGCAGACTTGCGATTTCCTCCAATTGGTGTCAGCGAGATTTGGCGACCATATGGGTGCAGCATAGTCAATAGCCGGCCGGCCAATAGCCTTATATGTAGCAAGCCAACCCCTAACCCGCAGGACCGTGTCGAATGCATTTGATAGGTCAAGTGCCACGAGAACAGTCCTATGGTTTGGTGGGTGTTGATTCAAACCATAATTTATCTGCGTTGTAATGGCATTCAAAGCGGATGTCGTGCTTTGAGATTTGCGAAAACCATGCTGGTTATCGGCCAATTTCAGATTTGCAATGAAGTAAGGGAGCAGAATGGTCTCTAGTAGTTTCGCAACCGGCGAAAGGAGGGATATCGGAGGTTCGCCGGCTTCCCTGGTTTTAGTAGGGGAACGACAATCGCCTGTTTCCATATCTCAGGTATGACGAAAGTAGTTAGAGAGAGTTTAAAAAGAGCCGCTAAATAACTCTGTCCCTCGTGGCCTAGGTGTTTGATCATCTTCATGGCGATTCCGTGGTCCGATGGATTCTGAGGGTTTGGCCTTCATTATGGCTTCCTTGACCTCTGCGACAGAGACGGCAATAGGCGCAGTGGAGTGTTTGTGCACACGTCGGAAGACTCTTCTTTTAGTCCTATCCGCAGGTGGATGCATTATAAACTGCCGGCAAAAGAAGCTCGCGGATTTCCTGGCGTCCGATTTGACGCTGCCGCCGAATGCAATGGCAACCCTGTCGTTGTATTTGGTTGTTGTTGTTGTTGTTGTTGTTGTTAACAGTGCTTCGCCCTGCCCAATGGGCTCGATCACTCTAAATTGTCATCAGGCTCTTCTAACGGAAGTCCGAGGAAATGCGCAGTTTCCACAGGGTTGGACCAGAGTGATGTGGGTGTTAGAAGAGTGGGTTCAACTGAACAGGAAAAGAGATGTATGGTATCATGAGGGGTCATACCACATGCAGGGCATGTATTTGGTATGTTGGGGTTCAGTCTGCATAAGTAAGAGTTTAACCTATTACAATATCCAGAGCGAAGTTGTGCTAGTATGACTCTAGTCTCCCTCGGAAGTACACGCTCCTCTTCAGCCAATTCAGGTGGTTGAGTATTAATAACGGGATTCACCGGCCGAGATCTGAGGGATCTCTCTACCGACTCTGTGTGGAGGTCATTTAGAGCCCGTCTATGGTTCCGCAGATCAAACGGCAAAGAGATATGATGCCGGATCTCATCGTAATGCTTACGGAGATGTCTCCTTATGTCTCTGGGGGGCGGTGCTACATCCAAAAGATGTCAGTTTGGATGACTAGGTTTGTGACAGTTCAGAAGGAACTGTCTACTCAAGAGTTCCGCGTGCTCTTGAACATTGAGCAATTTCGCCTCTTGATGGAGGTGAGACTCAGATGACATAAGCAGGCATCCCGTAGCGGTTCTGATGGCGGTGTTTTGGCAGACTTGCAATTTCCTCCAATTGGTGTCAGAAAGGTTGGGCGACCATATAGGCGCAGCATAGTCAATAACCGGCCGGCCAATAGCCTTATATGTAGCAAGCAATGTTTCTTTGTCTTTTCCCCAAGTACTGCCGGCCAGTGACTTGAGGATCTTATTGCGGCTCTGTACCTTTGAGGCTATTGCGGTGGCATGACCAGCGAAGGTGAGGCCGTTGTCAAATGTCACGCCCAAGATTTTTGGGTGGTTGACAGTAGGTAGAGGTGCTCCATCTACGTGGACATTTAACTCTTGCCCCATCTGCGCATTCCATGTAGTAAACAGGGTCGCCGTAGATTTAGTCGGAGACAGGGTCAGATTGCGCTCGGTGAAGAAGCTGGAAAGGTCATGGAGGTAACTGTTGATTCTAATACAGAGTTCATCAATGGAGGGACCCTTGCCCGAGGCCATTATCGTGCAGTCGTCAGCGTAGGAAACAATGGAGACTCCCTCTGGTGGGGGGGGAAGTCTCGAAATATAGAAATTAAACAAGAGGGGAGAGAGAACACCACCTTGCGGCACCCCTTGTTTTATTCTTCGTGGTCTAGATTTCTTGTTCCTAAATTTGACTGTTGCCTGTCGACCATTGAGGTAATTAGCGGTCCACCTCTTAAGGCCGGCAGGGAGCGGTGTCTCATCCAGGTCTCGGAGGAGAGTGGCGTGATTGACCGTGTCGAATGCATTTGACAGATCAAGTGCCACGAGAACCGTCCTATGGTTTGGTGGATTTTGATTCAAACCGTTGTTAATCTGCGTTGTAATGGCGTTCAAAGCGGATGTCGTGCTGTGATTTTTACGAAAACCATGTTGATGATCGGCCAATTTTAGATTTGTAACGAAGTAAGGAAGCAGAATGGACTCTAGCAATTTCGCTACCGGCGAAAGGAGGGATATCGGACGATAGGACTCTCCTAGGTTCGCCGGCTTCCCTGGTTTTAATAGGGGAACTACAATCGCTTGTTTCCATATCTCAGGTATAACGAAGGTAGTTAGAGAGAGATTGAAGAGAGCCGCTAAATAATTCTGTCCTTCATGGCCAAGGTGTTTGATCATCTTCATGGCAATTCCGTCGGGTCCGATGGATTTTGAGGGTTTGGCCTTCATTATGGCTTCCTTAACCTCTGCGGCTGAGACGGGCAGTAGAGTGTTTGTGTTTGCGCGCACGTCGGAAGGCTCTTCTCTTAGTCCTATCCGCAGGTGGATGCATTATAAACTGCCGGCAAAAGAAGCTCGCGCATTTCCTGGCGTCCGATTTGACTCTGTCGCCGAAAGCAATGGCGACCTTGTCTTTGTGTTTGGTCGGATTGGATAGGGCCTTGACAGTCGACCATAGTTTGCCGACTCCGCCGGAGAGGTTGCATGTCTCAAGGTGTTGTTTCCACTTGGTCAGCTTGTGTTCGTTGACAATCCTACGGATTTCCGCATTGAGATCTTTTATTCTGGGATCTGCGGGATTGATAAGTCTCACTTGGTCACGTTCTCTTGCCATCGCCGCAACTTCTGCCGGGAAATTCGGACGAATTTCTGGTATTCTGCCAGCAGGAATAAAGCGGCATGAGGCTGAATCGATGATCTTGCGAAACTCTCGTTCGCCTTTGCGTACGTCCGTTGGAGTGGGTAAGGCAGCGAAGGAGCGCTCTGTATATTCAGTAAAGCGGTCCCAGTCCGCTTTGGTGAAGTTGATGTATGTTATTTTATCAGTCGTTATGAAGTCGGTCGGTCGTTCAGATGACAAAGTTAATAAGGCCCGCGCTCGTTATGGCGAGTTGTGACAGTTATCTGCCACCCTGGTGGGGGCATCTCCATTGACTGTACAGAATGCTGAGTTATCTATTTGGTCTGCAATTGCCTGTCCTCTACTGTCTGCTGGCAAGTTGGAGTGCCAGAGATCGTGATGTGCGTTGAAGTCGCCTAGGATTAGGCGGTTATCGCCCCTTAGCAACGCACTAATGTCGGGATGATAATCTCTAGGACAACACGTGACAGGAGGAATATAGATGTTTATGATTTGCAGGTCGGCGTCTCCTGACCGGACTGCTATGCCTTGGCATTCTAAGGTAGAGTCCCTGGGGTCGACGTCAGGGGAAAATAGATTGTATTGTACAGAGTGATGTGTAATGAACGCAAGGCCACCCCCAAGACCGCTGGGACGGTCTTTACGATGTACATTATACCCATCACAAGTTCGTAAGTCCGATCTCGTGTTCAGTTTTGTCTCTTGTATCGCGGCGATTTTGATGTTGTGCGTCTTCATAAAGTCAGTTATCTCCGCGATCTTTCCAGCTAATCCGTTACAGTTCAGCTGCAGAATTTTGAAGTGTGTAGGAGGGGAGGCGGGGGACATACTAGGCGTGAGGGACGGATGCGTTGGCCTAGGTGGAGGTAGGCTAAGGCCTAAACTATGTCGCAGTCTAGAGTTGACAGCGCCATGGCCGATGTTGTCTGGCGTGGAGGGCGGCTGCGTACTGCAACAGGGGGCTATGAACGAATCCGTCCAAAGGTTGCCGTTTGCGAGCCCAGAGCACATAAGGGTGTGACACAGGCCAAGGCAACTGTTGCACTTGACCGATGTCGCAGGCGTATACAATCTTTGCCGACAAACGGTGCACGTAGTGAAAGGTACTAGGAGGTGGTGTTCCTGACCCACGTGCAGGCTGGAAGCAGGGGGGGGCATTAGGGGCAGAGACAGAGGGGATTGACGCTCGGCGATGCTCATATCTGACCTATTCCGGGGGGGATAGGAGTGTTGAGCGGCCGTGTGAGATGGAGACGCTGGCGTGCGTGAGCGACAGTCGGGAGTGGGTGAGGCAGGGATGGCAGCGGTGCTGCCAGTCGTGTAGACTGAGCCACTATTGTGACTATTGGGGGTAGTTAAAGGCGGTAAGGGAGTGCCAGAGCGGCGGCTACCGCGGGACGTCCTAGGACGTGTACAGCAAGGTGCCTCAAAAGTACTAAAGAAAGTACGGGGTCTGTGGATGGCAGGGTTAAGCCCTGAACATCCAGATTTATGTAACCATCTCTTACACTTGGCGCATTGTACCGAATACGACCGTTTAATATAAATTTTCTTCCAGCAAACGCAGCAGATCCAGTCTCTTGGTCCAGGGTTGGGTTCGACCCCAGCCCGTAACAAGAGACAATGGAGCAACCCAGCTGCAAGGGTTTGCTCCGAGGACGACAATTTAAGGGTGGGACGGGACAGATTGGACAGGGTTACACTGAAATAACAGCCCTTGGCCGGGTGGGAAAACCGGGGTCATCCCGGTGCGATAGAACCGGCTGTTGTGGGAATGGTTGTATTTGGTCGGTTTGGATAGGCCTTTGACAGTCGACCATAATTTGCCGACTCCGCCGGAGAGGTTGCATGCCTCAAGGCGTTGTTTCCACTTGGTCAGCTTGTGTTCGTTGACTATCCAACGAATTTCCGCATTGAGATCTTTGATTCTGGGATCTGCGGGATTGATGAGTCTCACTTGGTCACGTTCTCTTGCCATCGCCGCAGCTTCTGCAGGAAAATTCGGACGAATTTCTGGTATTCTACCTGCGGGAATAAAGCGGCCTGAGGCTGAATCAATGATCTTGCGAAACTCACTTTCGCCTTTGCGTACGTCTGTAGGAGTGGGTAAGGCAGCGAAGAAGCGCTCTGTATAGTCAGTTAAGCGGTCCAAGTCCGCTTTGGTGAAGTTAATGTATGTTAATTTATCAGTCGTTATGAAGTCGGTCGGTCGTTCAACAGAGAGTAAGATGGGTAGGTGGTCTGAAGCTAATGTAAGCATCGGTCGCCAGATGACAAAGTTAATTAGGCCCGCGCTCGTTATGGAGATATCTGGCGAACTGTGGCAGTTACCTGCCACCCTGGTGGAGACATCTCCATTGACTGTACAGAATGCTGAATTGTCTATTTGGTCTGCAATAGCGTGTCCTCTGCTGTCTGCTGCCAAGTTGGAGTGAGCTGGATTAGACAGTTATCGCCCCTTAGCAACGCACTAATGTCGGGATGATAATCTCTAGGACAACACGTTGCAGAGGGAATAAACATCTATATTGATGATTTGCAGGTCGGCTTCGCCTGACCGGACTACTATGCCTTGGCATTCTAAGGTAGTGTCCCTGGGGTCGACGTCAGGGGAAAATAGATTATGTTGTACAGAGTGATGTGTAATGAACGCAAGGCCACCCCCATGACCTCTGGGGCGGTCTTTTCGATGTACAATATACCCATCACAAGTTCGTAAGTCCGATCTTGTGTTCAATTTTGTCTCTTGTGTCGCGGCGATTTTGATGTTGTGCGACTTCATAAAGTCAGTTATCTCCGCGATCTTTCCAGCTAATCCATTACAGTTCAGCTGCAAAATTTTGAAGCGTGTAGGTGGAGAGACGGGGGATATGCTAGGCGTGAGGGACGGATGCGCTTGCCTTGGTGGAGGTAGGCTAAGGCCTAAACTATGTCGCAGTCTAGAGTTAACAGCGCCATGGCCGATGTTGTCTGGCGTGGAAGGCGGCTGTGTACTGCAACAGGGGGCTATGAACGCATCCGTCCAAAGGTTACCGTTTGCGAGCCCAGAGCACATAAGGGTGTGACACAGGCCAAGGCAATTGTTGCACTTGACCGATGTCGCAGGCATATATAATCTTTGCCGACAAACGGTGCGCGTAGTGAAAGGTACGAGGAGGTGGTGGTCCTGGCCTACGTTCAGGCTGGAAGCAGGGGTGGCATTGGGGGCAAAGAAAGAGGGGACTGACGCTCGGCGATGCTCATATCTGACCTATTCCGGAGGAGATAGGAGTGTTGAGCCGCCGTGCGAGATGGAGACGCTGGTGTGCGTGAGCGACAGTCGGGAGTAAGTGAGGTAGGAATGTAGACTGAGCCACTATTGTGGCAATTTGAGGTGGGTAGAGGCGATAAGGGAGTGCTAGAGCGACGACTACCGCGGGACGCCCTTGGGCGTGTACAGCATGGTGCCTCGAATGTACTAAAGAAAGTACGGGGTCTGTGGATGGCAGGGTTAAGCCCTGAGCATCCAGATTTATGTAGCCATCTCTTACACTTGGTGCATTGTACCGAATGCGACCGTTTAATATAAATTTTCTTCCAGCAAACGCAGCAGATCCAATCTCTTGGACCGGGGTTGGGTTCGACTCCAGCCCGTAACAAGAGACAATGGAGCAACCCAGCTGCCAGGGATTGCTCCGAGGATAAAAATTTAAGGGTGGGACGGGACAGATTGGGCAGGGTTACACTGAAATAACAGCCCTTGGCCGTCGATTTTCGGACGTTTTCCAAAACATTTGGAGGCAGGATTATAAACGAACAAACCAACACTATCTCTGACGAAATATTTGAACCCTTAAAACTAATTTACAAAACACACCACAAGCCTGCAGGTACAGCAACCAAACACGTGACAACGAACAAGCAAAAACGAAATATGAACCAAACGGCAAAAATCACCGATATCTACCTACCTCAACCTACCGCGTAGCTACAAGCGGTATGTCTACATACCTACAAAAACAACCCTTGGGACAGATAACAATTCGGACGTATCAATACCGCGCACACACACACGCATATTAACGTTACCTACCACGGACACATAGATTGACATTACCTGCCACAGCACCCATGCACTATAAAAACAACGCAACGGATAGACACAGACCAGCTCACTACCCTGTCGGAAGATCAACACAACAAAATAAAAAGTCCGCCGGGTTCAAATCTCCTGGAATCCATAAATGTTATTTACGCGGCGAACTGTTTATATCTTCGATGATCTGATTTTTTCCACGATAGGACTGTCTTAGAATCACTCCACATTACTACTCTTGTCGGGATCTTCTCGTGATATTGAAGGATAATCTTTCGGACCCTTGTTGCCAACACACCTGCCGGGAATATATATTAATTTTAACGGTGGGCACGCCGCATGCCGGGCAGACATTTGGCATGTCAGGGTTCAGTCTGGATAGGTATGAGTTTAGTCTGTTACAATATCCAGTTCGCGTTCCTCGTCGGCAACAGGTGGAGCTTGTGCCTGTAGGACTGCATTCACTGGACGAGACCTGACAAAGGAGTTTTCCCAGTCCGTGTGGATGAGGCTGAGGGCCTGCCGGTGCACCTTTGGATCAAACGGCGAGAAAATGTGATGCCGGATCTCGTCATAGTGCTTACGGAGGTGACTCCTTATTCTCCTGGGAGGCGGATTTTCGTTGAGCCGGCTCCCGTTCGGGTGCTGCGGTTTAAAGCAGTTGAACAGGAATTGCCTGGTCAACATCTCACAATGCTCTTTAACATCGAGCATTTTTGCCTCACTATGAAGATGGTGCTCAGGAGACATAAGGAGGCACCCCGTGGCAGTTCTGAGTGCGGTGTTTTGGCAAGCCTGCAACCTCCTCCAGTGTGTGTCTGCTAACCCCGGCGACCATATTAGCGTCGCGTAGCTCAGAACCGGCTGGCAGATTGCCTTGTACGTTGCCAGTAACGTCTCTTTGTCTTTCCCCCAAGTACTGCCAGCTAGTGACTTGAGGATTTTGTTACGGCTTCGTACTTTGGTGGCAATCGCGGCTACATGAGTACCGTATTTGAACATATTATCAAACTTAACCCCTAAGATTTTGGGGTGCGTGACAGTCGGAAGCTTAATGCCGTCGACGTAGACGTCTAATTCCATGTTCGTCTGCGCTATCCACGTCGTAAATAAGGTGGCCGAGGATTTGGTCGGTGCCAATGTCAGGTATCGTGCAGCGAAGAAACCAGAAAGGGATGGAAGGTAAGAATTAATTCTCGAGCAGAGCTCATCTACGGAGGGTTCAGTCGCCAGGATCGTGCAGTCATCGGCGTAGGAGACGATCGAGACGCCTTCTGGTGGGGAAGGGAGCCTCGATATGTAATAATTAAACAAAAGCGGGGATAGGAAACCACCCTGTGGCACCCCTTGCTTAATTATACATGGTTTTGATCTTTCGCCTCTAAATTCAACCGATGATTGCCGACCACTCAGATAGTTGGCGGTCCAACGCTTCAGACAGGGGGAAGGTTTGAAGCTTCCAGGTCGTTAATGAGTTGTGCATGATTAACAGTGTCGAAAGCTTTCGACAGATCAAGCGCAACTAGCACGGTCCTATCATTTGGACGAGGTTGGTTGAGACCGACAGCTATCTGTGTGGTGATGGCGTTTAGTGCGGAATCCATGCTGATGTTCGGCTAGTCGCAAGTTAGCGGTATAATAAGGGAGCAAGACCGTCTTCAGGGTCTTCACTACTGGCGAGAGGAGTAATACCGGTCGATAAGACTCCCCCTCGTTGGCCGGCTTGCCGGGCTTTAGTAGTGGCACCACATTTGCCTGTTTCCTTCTTTCTGGAATGACAAAGGTGGTCATGGACAGATTGAAGACGGTTGTTAGGTACCTTACTCCCTCTTCACCGAGATGTTTTAGCATCAGCATGGATATACCGTCTGGGCCAATAGATTGGGAGTTTTTGGACCCCCGTATGGCCTCCCGAACCTCCGTGGTGGTGATGGCAGTGGGCGCTTGGCTGTTTTTACGTTTGTGCGCTTCCCTGATGGCGCGCCTGATTTGCTTGTCAACCGGAGGATGCAGTACAAATTGCCGACAGAAAGCGCTCGCGCATCTCTTTGGTTTCGACTGGACCTTAATGCCGAAGGCTATGGATATTTTGTCGTTAGGTTAAATCGGACCTGCAGATAGGTTACAGGACCTTAGGTGCTCCTCCCATTTGGCGCGTTTGTGTTGATCAACTAGCCGTCCGATTTCCGCATTAAGATCTTGAATTTGGGGATCCGTAGGGTTCAAGCGTCGCACATGGTCACGTTCATTAGCCAGGGCAGCTGCCTCTGCGGGGAAATACGGACGTATCTCCTTAATTCTACCTGACGGAATGTATTGATTGTAGGCTGAAGCTATGACCATGCGAAACGCTTTTTCCCCTTCTCGTAAATCAGATGGGATGGGAAGAGCAGCCAAGGTGCTCTCAGTGAAATTAAGAAAACCAACCCAATCAGCTTTACTGAAATTAGTGAAGGTGCGATTCTCAGAAGTAACAAAGTCATTGGGGCGATCGATTGTGAGGACTATCGGCAAATGGCCCGATGCAAGAGTAAGCATTGGTCGCTGCGCTGACAATTGTGAGGTCTGGCGAACTAGAAGAATTTACCGCAACTCTCGTGGGGGCATCCCCGTTCACAGTGCAAAACGTCGAATCGTCTATTTGTTCAGCCAATTCCTGTCCCCTACCATCAACCTGTAGGCTTGAGTGCTACAGATCGTGGTGTGCGTTGAAGTCTCCGAGGATTACACGATTATCGCCTCTGAGTAACGCCCTAATGTCAGGGTGGTAATCCCTCGGGCAGCAGGTGGCAGGAGGTATATAAATGTTAACAATTTCTAGATCGCCTGTCCGGACAACCATACCTTGACGTTCTAGGAGGTTGTCCCTCGGGTCGACGTCAGGCTCAAATAGGCGATATTGCACAGATTGATGAGTGATGAAAGCAAGTCCGCCCCCAAGTCCTCTCTCGGTCACGCTGGTAGATGTTGTAGCCGTCACAAGTCCGAAGATCTGATCGGGCGTTAAACTTTGTTTCCTGAATGGCAGCGATCTTGATGTTCTGGCGTTTCATGAAACTCACTATTTCACTAACCTTACCGGTTAAACCGTTGCAGTTCAACCGTAGGACACGAAAGTGCGAAGGGGGAGAAATATTTACACTGGGAGTCAAGGACTGGGGCGTATGCCTCGGTGGAAGCAGGCTGGGTCGCGCACTGCGTCGCACTCTAGAAGACGAGGGATCCAAACCACCGGAAGGTAGCGAATCGGTCGACGTTGTAGGTTGCGTAGCTCGACAACAGGGGGCAACGTACGTATCAGTCCATAAGTCCCTGTTACCAAGTTGAGAACATATGAGCAGGTGACATAGGCCAAGGCAGGAGTTTCATTTGACTGATGTCGCAGGTGTATATAGTCTCAACCGATAAACAGTGCACATGGTGTAAGGGACCAGAAGCTGGTGGCTTTGGCTTACATGTGTGCTAGTGCTGAAAGAAGAAGGGGAAGTTGAAAGTGGGAGGGGGGTCGGCTGTCGCTCGGCATTGCTCACATCTGAAACAGAGGTGCTACGTAGAAAGTAGCTGTGAGCGGCTTTGTAAGGTGTTGGCGCCTGTGGGCGTGAGCGGCAGTGGGAGTTACACACTACTTGCTGGGCATTATTAGTGCTGCTAGTCGTGGAGACTGTTTCTGAAGCTTGTGACGGTGCGATACTGGATCGTCGTTGGCCACGGGACGCCCTAGGGCGTGAACAGCAAGGGACCACAAAAGTTTTGTAGAAACTAGGGGGTCTGTGTGTGGAGGGATTTAGCCCGGAGCACCTAGTTTTGTGCAACCATCTTTTACAAGAATTGCATTGGATGGAGTGTGAACGTTTAACGTAAATCTTCTTCCAGCAGACGCAGCAGATCCATTCTCTTGGACCCGGGTTGGATTCGACCCCAGCCCGGAGCAGGAAAGTTTTGAGCAGCCCTGCTGCAAGGAGCTGCAAGGAGGATGACAATATTAGGGGAAAAGGTGACAGGTTAGACAGGGTAGTGTCGAAATAACAGCCCTTGGTCGGATATAAAATCCGAGTCATTCCGGTGCGGATTTTATATCCGACCAAGGGCTGTCGGTGGGTCTCGTTCCTTCCGGAAGCCTCCAGTATGCTACTGCTGCATAGGCTGCCTCACTTGCGTCAGCGAAAATGTGCAGATTCTAACGCTACCCTTTTTTGGTGCAATTGAAGAGTTAAAAAAATATTCAAGGTCAAAAATTAAACTATAATTTTTCTGATAATTGACTGACTTGTGACAAAATATATTTTTTTTGGTCTGCCACTTGAGTGTTTTAAATCCAACCGATTTTCTTTTTCGGCACGGTTTATGATGTTGTACACTGTCCTTACATTTAGAGAAAACATTTCAGACAATTCTTTTGCTGATTTGCCTTTATGGTAATTATAGTAAACCAATTGTATAATACTTTCACTTGTATAATTACCCGGAATTATTACTAACACGTTTTTTACGTGTTACGATGTAGTCAAAAGCGCGAATAACTTGTAATGCACTGAGTCAACAAGTCCAAGTGCAGCAAATTTACACAATTTTGAGACAAAGCAAAACTTGACGTATTTTCCTTTTCGTTGTTTTTTTTTTTTAATATAAGACAATACAGAAACGATTTGTTTTCGCAGAAACAAGTAGAAAGTACTAGCAAGTAATTACGCTGCTAAAAAGGGATTTCAAAGGAGAATCCCCTAATCTAATACACTAAAAAGGAATGAAAGTGTTCAATTTTACGTTGTGAAAAGAATTATTAGACATACTGTATATGGTTTAGGGTAATCTGACGCTATGTTTTTTGGTTTTTTGCGCAACATGCTCACGGGCCCCCTAGTATCTAATAGATATAATATAAATGCGCGAGTTGAAAAAGTGTGTTCCACCTTTTCAGCCAAACTATATGTATTGATATTAATTATAAAACAGAAGAATTAGTTTAAAAATGACATCGCTACCAATGCCAAACACGTATTTCCACTATAGAGGCGTTGTAGGAGTAGAAGTTATGCATTTTTGCTTTAGTTGTTGTCATTATATTGATCGCTGGCTACGATGCCCAGTGTCAGCAGCTCTCCTGAGAACACGAAGAGTTGCTTAGTCGGAAACATTACGCAAGCAATGTAGAACGAGCAAATAGTATTCAACACCGGAGTTATATATTAAATAAAATTAATTAAAAGAAAGGGAAGGAAAGGAAAGCTAAGACAAAAGATTAATGAGCACAGCATGTAAAGGAAACACAGAAAAAAATTAAATTAAATTAAATAAAAAAAAGGGAAGGGTTTCTTTCTTAAGAAGGAAACAGCAAATAATTAAAATAATAGTCATAATGAAGTGATATTATTAAATTTCAACAAGTTATAATAAATAAGCTTTAGCAAAATTTTCTTGTTACAATTTCACAGTCAAATATAAGGATTTTTGTTTCGAAAATTTTTGTTTCTGGATAATTTTTGTACGTCTAACTCATATTAGCCCTGTTTTTTTTACACGCATAAACATCTGCGTGTGCGACTAAAAAAATGGTCATCGGCAATTGCGCATAATCCATAAATCTATTTGTCAGCACTACTCTCAAATGTCAGACAAACAGATATTTGTTTATGAAGTAGAACAACGAGCTTATTATTAAGGGATGATAAAACAGTTGCTGAAAGCTGGTAAAGCAGTTTGCAAAATGTAGAGAAAACTACTTTGAAGTACTGATTTTATCCGGCACTATTCAATAGTAGCAGATAAAGTTGAGCGCTTAGCAGCCCATACAACTATTAAGCGCAAACGCATATGCGTGTAAAAAAAGCAAGGCTATTATTTGCTACTAGAGGAACATAAATGTATTTGACATTTTGTACAAAAAGTACGTGTATCTGATTTCCTGCAGAACTTGCACGCTTTTTTGAACTCTTCCCAGGAAAGTGGTCAAGCTAGTCATAGCGAATGCCCTTTGAAGACTGTATTGCTTTTTTCCAGTCGTGTTCTTACTATAGATGATATGGGGTGTACTGGGACGTCGACCAACTTTTGGCTTATCAGTAGAAGCACATAGGGCTCTAGCTTACTCCTAATGAGACTGGTATAGCTTCAGAACCTTTACTCGTTGGCCGTTCTCGGTATAAGATAAATTCTTTCGACGATACATAATGAAAAACTTGATAGAATAAGCTCGTATGGTTTTTATACGCAACCCATTTCTGCCCGTATATGAATCCATGAGATCTACACCAACCATATGTGAGTTGTACTCACGAATTATTTGTGAGCAATCTATCTCAATGTATGTGCTACAACAAAAGGTTGGATACCTGCATAAGTTGAGCACAGTCGAAAATTTTTTGTGTCCTTCCAAAGGACCATTGTTATGTCCACTCCATAAGAGGTTTCACCACATTATATGGCTTAACCTCTACCTGCTTTTTTAACCTGTGCATATGAATCGGTTACGTATTTACGGTTTGGTATTCCGTTTATTTGAATAGTACCCAACCAAAATATACCTCGAGCTGGAACCATTGAGAGAGATGTATTGCTCGATCCGGATGATTTATCTGCCGCTTCGTATGTGAAATTTTGCGTTTGTGCAGATACTGTTCCTGATGAGACGTCCTCCGTTGCCAAACACGTCATTGTCCAATTCATCTAAAACTTCAGTAGTCATTTCATCTTCCTCAGGCGATATCCGGTCAACAACGTAATCTGGGTCTGATATACTGTCTTCATCATTCTCGTACTTACGATCTTTTTTTACCTTACCCGGGCAAGACCGTCCAGGGGTCTTTACAAATATCACCATACTTTTTTATTTTACATTGAAACATAAGTTGGTTACTAAAAACGATAATATTTTACTTACCCTAAAAATTCCCAGCTCAAATAACGTACTGGAAACCACTTTTGCATTTAATTAGTATGTGTTAAGTTTTCAGCGCAATTCATGTGTCACTTTTCAGTTAGTTTCTCACTTGAACTCACAAATCAGTGAAAGTATTCCACGAAAGATGTTTTATTATGAGTTAGGAGGTGATAATGTTAAATAGCTAATAAACCGTTAGCATACACCAAACGAGAACTACACGATTTGAATTTAAACACACAAAAAGCGCAGGCTTTCTGCAGACTGCCTTGCCCCACAAAGGGTTAAAGTTTATATAGTGTAATTAAATGTGTTCTAAACCAAATTTAATTAAGAAACTCATATAAATGTAATTTATTTTGGTATTGAAAAAGTTATTAAAGTTGCGCAACAGCAGTAAAAAAGTAAATAAATAAATGCCGAACAGTGCTACCACTCTTTATATTTTGTAATAATCCCGATTTATTGTTTTTCCAGCTTGCACCTTGAATGGAAAATCTAGCATGGATCTACCTAGTTTTTGCACGATTGTTAAATTTGCAGACAATGTGCCTAGTTTTTTCTAGCTTGCGCCTGCTTAGTTTTTCCAATCCAGGGCCTGCCTAGTTTTTCCTCTATTATCAAGTTGTTCAATTGCCGAAAATAGTTCATTGATTGTAATAGCTCAATGCATAGAGATGATTGTGATGAAATTTTTTTTTTAAATTAGCATTACCTTGGAAAATTTAGGTAGGACCGATATAGACATTACTACCGAAGCCCTGCCTTAAAAAGCATTGACTAGGGCATGCCTATGCTTCCCTTTTTTTGTTAATCTAACATTTTTTTTAGCAAGATTTGTAGTATGTAAAATACAATAAGTTCTTGATGTTATTTTAACTTTTTAGCTACATTTTTTTTTAAATGACACTGTGCCTAAAGGCATTTTATCCATTACACTCGGTATTAAATGCTGCGATGTTTCAGGTACCTGGCAGCTAACACAGTGGCCGGAGATATTGTCTTTAAATTTTTGTAAGTTAGTCGTGCCGTACGTATAACCAAGTATTAGTCTGTTCAGAAGTTTTGCGTCATATGGGCTAAGAATATTTTCCTTACTTCTGAACCAAGGCTTTTTTCCTGTTGCGATTATATTACTATCAATTTTTCCTCAACTGTACTAATCCATCTCTCTGCTAATTTGTAATAGGGCTTCCCTGGATGTTAAAGGTGTAGAAACTTTTACAACAAATAACTAAATAATCTTTAAATGGCGCATTAACCGCCTAACCATGCCGACTAACAACGATCGCCAGTCGTTTCTCCGTTACGCCAATTGGAAACAACACGGGGGAAGTAAATCTAAGAACAGCTTATTTAGCTTGTGTTGTTCTAACAAAAAACTTATTTATATTATTTTATGGCGCTCAATTAAACGGGGTTCGCCGTCGAACATAAAGCTCCAGTCGTTTCATAGCTTTGCCAACTCGCGATAATTCGAAGGACCATTCGGACCTGGCATCGGAGAACCGATATGCATACTTTCTGGGGTGGGGCATCTACCTTAATTCGCACAACATTGCCTAACTATACATGCCGATGTGTAAAAATAGCTCATCATTAAGGGCCGTTTACACCGTCTTCGGTTAACGCTATCCGGGTTTTAATTGGCGTAGTTCAGTAAGCTGCCAAATTAACCGCTGATTAGCGTTAAGCGGGTTTTATGCAAGCGGCCCTAAATCTTCTTCTTAGCTTGCTCGGAAGCCTAGAGATTCCCAAGTTTGAAACAGTTTTCTTGTATTTGTTTACACACCAACAATTGATTTGATTTTAATTTCCATAAAAATTTCTATTACAGGTAAAATTTTCACATTTAGCGCGTAATATGACTATGCAACGAACCATTAAACTGTACAAATTACCCGACCAGCCGAAAACCAAAGGATACCGTAGAATTCAACCTAAGGATATGGACAAAACACAAAAGCTACTGGATGAGTACCTCACAAAATTTTCTCTAAGCCCAGTTTTTTCTAAAGAAGAGTTTCGTCATTGGTTTACGCCAAGAGATGGCATAATTGATTGCTTTGTTGTGGAGGACGAGCATGGGAATATTACAGATATGACCAGTTATTATTGCTTGCCATCTTCGGTGATGCATCACCCAGTACATAAGACTGTACGCGCTGCCTACTCATTCTATAATGTATCCGCAAAGACACCATGGTTAGAGTTAATGAATGATGCTCTGATTTCCGCAAAGAATGTGGGTTTGGACGTTTTCAATGCACTTGATTTAATGGAGAATAAGAATTTCCTATTTCCTTTAAAATTTGGGACGGGCGATGGTAATCTGCAATATTATTTGTACAATTGGCGATGCCCAGCAATGAAACCAGAAGATGTAGCACTTATCTTAATGTAGTGTCAATGAGTTAAACAAATCTATAACGATATTTAAATACAAAATTCAGCACATAACACAAATAGAAACAATAAAGGTCTCACAATTACTTCACTACTTTCGCCACAATTTAAATGGGTTACGGTTATGATTTTGCCCGACTATTTTTCTATTTCTGTAAGAGTACTTAATATTTAGGCCAATTGCTTGCCCTCGTCGGATTACTTCCCTGCAAAAAAAAAACAAGGTAGAGTTCTTTCCAAAAACTCCCAAAAAATTACTCCAAGGAGTGCTGAACACCAAAGCGAGAGATAGAGTTGACTTGTAGCAATCACCTACTCCATCTCTCGCTTCGGTATTGAGTACTCCTTGGAGTAATTTTTTGAGAGCCTTTTGGAAAGTACTCTCCAAAGAAATGGAGTACTCCAAGATGGAGTTGGTGATCCTCTTCTAGGACATCGCCATGCAAGTTGGACCACCTTATTTATATGATTGAGAATAAGTTGTGGATTACTCTGATACTCCTTAGGGAGTATTCTTTACACAATTGAACGCTTGAAGGCCTAAAGAGGAACTTTGTCATATGGTGTAATACTTCTATATTGATATAATGCATTGTACAGTCCGAAAAACTTTGCAGTACAGATACACAGTGAGAATGGGAGATCAAATCTCAGTGGCGGAAAGGGGAGGCAAATATTTTTTATTTCAGAGAAAGTTCACTTTACTTAAGAACAAGTAACTAAGTTTAAGTTCGGGTGGAACCGAACATTAAATACCCAACTGTGTAAAAGTGGTCTTGGAAAATTGTTATGGAGTTATGACCTGTAGAGGTTTTAACCTTTTTCTACTACCATGTAGGCTCATTTTGTTTAGCTAAATTTCAATCTTTTAATAAAAATTAATGTGTGTTCCATAGATTCTCCGGTTCACTGATGCGTCATAACTATGAATGTACTTGGCTTAAATTAATGATATTTGGAGGTATGTGTCCTTCAATCAATACTTATATTTACACAATTTTAGACACACATATTTTTGTGTGTTGTTTGTCCTTTATTGACGTCCAAACTTCTTCACCGATCTTTATGATCGCAAGGGTTCAGGGGTCCCTACGTACGTTACGCAATTCAGCATAACTACGATTTTCTATTCAAGGTAATTTTATATTATACGTTTATATAATAAATTAATTAATATAATAAAAAAAAACTTTGGAAAAAGTAAGAGGTACTAAATGTTTATTCATATGTGGGCGGTGGAACGGCCACTTTATAAAATAAATAATACCATTAATAAGGTCATCAGTTCATTGTAACTACCAAATTCTAGCACTCTATCTGCATCAGTGAAGGAGGTATGGCATGTTCTGTTTTCCTACTTCCCTATGAAAAAACTTTAGTACAAAAGTGGGCGTGGTCGTCCACCGATTAGCTTATTTTTCGTGGGCGTGCTCTACATATCCATAGTATACCGGTAATATAATAAAAAAAATTGATCTAACTGGCTAATTATATAATACTACCTGTATGAGTCAATCAGATATGGGCTGTTCCAGAATTTCTACCTCCTTTTCAGATAACTTTTATGAAAAAGTTAAAAGCGATTATGCTTATTTTCTATTGGTGTATGTATCACACTAATAGTATGCCTCCTACCAAATTTCGTTATTCTAGCGTAAACGGCTCTAAAGTTATTAACAGGCGAAGTTTGTTCACTCATATGTGGGCGATGCCACGCCCCTTTTCCAAAAATTTTCTAAAATCGTGCTTTTATTATTGAATTATCTCGTTTAATACGTTTTTCGAAGTTTTCGATATCGAAAAAGGGGCGTGTCACGGTGTGCCTGAAGCAAGTTTAATTGAAGGGTCAAAGCACAACGGATTTTCTCGTGGATTCTCATTTTATGGACAAATTAAGTCAGAATCCAAAATTTAAGCTTTTTCTACCGGGCCGTTTTTGAGAAAATTCGATTTAAATTTTGAAAATTACAAAAAATCAGTACTAACTTTTTTGATATAAGATCCATGGATTTTGTGTTTGTGTCATATGAACTGTCTGTACCTTAATAGTCTTGTCTACGAAAATAATTTCCTAGAATAAATTCCTTTGTTTACATATTTAGATTCTCGGAAAAAGTTTCTATGTTCAGTGTATGAGAATTATACATTTATAATTTCGTAAACAAGTACAGACAAAGGACGAATTTGCGTGAAACATAAATATTTCAGGGTGATAGGTTGTGTGAAATTGTGGAGTGAAAAAATGTCTGTAAAAAAAGACCACGCTCGATCTCATGAAGAAACCCGCGAGAGGATTTGTTTATTTTGTTTAAAGAAAAAACCGAATATGAGAAAACTTGAGGGAGAAACGAAAATGGTTGTTGGAGAAGTTTTTCCATTGTTCGAATTTGAAGACATTCGTTTTCCGAAAGTTATATGCAGTGCTACACAAGCACTTAGAGTTTATCGTGGTAGAAAAAGTGGAAATTCTTCATCTGTTATTAAGTTACCGGATAACTCTCAATTTCCACATCTAACAAAGAGTAGAAGATTTCAAACAAACAAGTTTTGCACTTGTAAATTATGTGAACTTGCGAGAGCTCCAGGACATCAGAATTTCGTCAAAAATAGGATAAAAACCACAAAGAAAAGATCTCGTAAATCAGGTGCCCCTCTGAAATACGACAATCTTGTGAAACACATTCAGTCCACATTACCTCCAAAATCTCAAGAACATTTAGTAGTCGATTTGATGAAAAATATTACTTTGAATTCGAATAATAATGTGCAAAAAAACCATGGTGCTCAAATTACTTTATCTCAAAAGGTCGGTCGACCACTAAGGGTAACTTTCAATAATAAAACTGAAAATAAACAAAAACCTATTAAAAGTGAAGATGTTTTGAAAATCGGGACAGAATTTGGACTTTCAAATAATATTGTTGTTGGCCTCAGGGTTGCGTAGAACTACCAGAAATAGAAAAATGTTCGAGACACAAATGAGAGATAAACTGCGTACTATGAGACAGTCATTGGACAACTATTTTATGGTAAAGGAGTGCAATGCCATTCGTACAAAAGAGAATAATAAGAAGATTAAGAGTACAGAAACATTAGCGTATTGTACAAGGTGGCGCAAAAGTAAGCTTCCGATGTTCAGCATATCGGTTGTGGCACGTGCAGTGTGTGCTGTTGCACCGTCTTGTTGGAACCACATGTTTTCCAATCCCAATTCATCAAGTTGCGGCAAAAAGAACTCGTTGATCATTGCTCTGTAGCGCTCACCATTCACAGTAACCGTTTGGCCCCGACCGATTATTGGTCAAATAAATATTCAGCAATATTCCGCGTTCTGGAGCAGTGTAGCGTAACATTGTTTATTAACGTGTATTTCGCATGTGTGTACTACACAAATGTCAAAACAGAACTGAGAACTGACTTTAGGGGCCAATCGCAAAATTTATAGCATTTTCTGATAGGAGGATTACTTTTGCGCCACCCTGTAGTAGCATTGATGGTATTTTAGACGTGCTTCGTGGAAAGAGAGTTGTAAATGAAACGCATTTGAAATTTGGAATTGATGGTGGAGGTGGATTTTTGAAAATTTGTCTTTCGGTCCAAGCGACGAATAGAAATCTCACCAATGAAGGACGAAGAACTTTGTACAAGGGAGCTGGTATTCCATCCAAGTTTAAGGAAACTGGCGTAAATAAATTGTTTTTGCTTGGAATTGTCGCTCATACTGAAGAAAATTATAAAAACGTAGATATGTTGTGGTCATTACTACAAATAGGTGGATATGAGGCGACTATAGCAACGGACTTGAAATTAGCCAACATTCTCACAGGAATTGCGTCCCATTCTAGTTCTTTCCCGTGTACATGGTGTTCTGCTCACAAGGACCACCTAGATATTTGCGGAGAATACAGAACTGTAGAAACTTGTGCTAAAAATTATACTGCTTGGCGGGAGAGTGGTAGTGAGAAAGTTCAAGCAAAAAACCATGAAAATTGTGGGCATGTACCCATTATTTCTAGTAAAAAAGATACACAAATAATAGACATTATTCCTCCACCTGAACTTCATTTAATGTTAGGAGTCGTCAACACACTTTATAAGCATATGAGCAAGGAGTTCGAAAAAGATGCTGCTGAATGGGCTAAAAAATGTAATGTTAGCCAGCAGTTTATTCATGGCGGACACGGCTTCGCAGGAAACGCGTGTCGAACACTTTTGAAGAAAGTGGATATCTTTCGAAGTTCTTGTTCTTTGGGATGCTTGAAATATGTATGCTGCTTTGCCGACTTCAATAATGTAATAATTTCATGTTTTTCCAGTGATCTTAAAATAACTTATGAAGAAGATATAAAAAAATTCGCAAAAAGCTACAAAGATTTGGAGATTTCTGTCACTCCTAAGGTTCATGCTGTCTTTTTTCATGTTCCTGAGTTTTGTAAAAGAACACAGCAAGGTCTTGGATTTTATAACGAGCAAGCTATGGAATCAGTACACGCTGATTTCAAAACGAAAAAAACGGAAAAATTACAAGGTTCCAAAAGACCATACAGATTATGGAAGAAGATGTCAGGGGTGGGTGTCCCCGCGTTGGGCTGACACACCATTTTGTCCCCACCAATCATGTAGATCGCTCGAAGATGAATGTCGCAATAAGTTTACAAAGCAGGTGTAAACATGGGTTGAGGCGCAAACATTAGGGTGGCTGGCTCCTACGCGAAAACAAGGTGACCGCCAGCAGGAAATGCATAGGGCATCGAGTGGTGATGGATCTGAAGGATAAAATATTATTGGTCCCTCCATATATATCATAATAATACAAACTTCATATTTCTTTTCAATTCACCATCCATAGCTGCACGCTAATGTGTATATCGGCCATGCTCGAACACAAGGCGTGGTAATTGTTTCCTTTAGGAGACAAATGCTGGGGCACGTCCGGGGATATCTAGAGGGGTGTCAAACAACTCGTTTTGACTTCGGTATCGGCAGTCCGAGGGCGGATTTTCGATTTTTTGTTTCAGTGAAAAGTTATTCGCAAAAAAACCCAAAAATGACCCAGGTCCGATCCCAAATAGGGGGCTTGATCCAAGGTATTTATGTGCAGAACACTTTTCTGAGTAGGCGGCCTTCGGCCGCGATCCAAAAAAAAAAAAAAAAACCCTTATCCGGTCCAACACCGGCTACGCGGCCCACAGTATTTCTGCGCAGAACACACTTTTTGCACTTTTCGGTCCACCCTAATCTGTGATCACAACAACCACATGAAAATTACAGAAAATTTTCAACTTTGATGGCAAATATCTCTTCACTGAAGGAGAGAACTCGGGGATTCGCTTCCGGATTGTTGTTACCGAGGTCAAAACGCGTCTTTCGATACCTTTCCCGATAACTTCGAATGTGTTTTGGCAGTTGTCAACTGAAGGAAACAATTACCCAAGGCGTCTAACAAAGTGCTAATGTTGGTGCGTCGAGCACCGAAATATGCACAGGTATAGTAAATTTTTGGCGGCCGCCGTGGTGTGAAGGTAGTGTTGCCGGCCTACCACACCGAAGGTCCATGGTTCGAGCCCTGGTACAGGTAACATCAAAAGTGATTTGAAAAAAAAGTTTTTCAAAACGGGGTCGCCCCTCGGCAGTGGTTTGGCAAACTCTCCGAGTGTATTTCTGCCATGACAGGCTTCTCAGCAAAAATTCGTCTCCTTTGTAGATGCCGTTCGGAGTCGGCAAAAAACTGTAGGTCCCACCAATTTGTAGGGAAAAATTCAAATCGGCACACCACAAATTGGAAGAGAAGCTTGGCGCAAAAATCTCTTAGGAGGTTTATGATGATATACCTGTTGTATATCGCGCCATAGAGATAGAGAGATAGTAAATTTTTAACAATTTATTTATTTTTTTATGCCGGCTTTGTTTTTTGTGCGTTTGTTTTCATAGTGATCTGTCACAAACGTCAAAACTCGAATGACATCAAAACGAACAGAACTTAACGAAAGGTAGAGCTTTTGGTAGAAGGTTGCCGTATGTAAATTTGTATGTTGTAATGCCGTGATTACAGCAACAATAAATTTGCTAGGTCATAACCATGGGCGATTAGCGGATAAAGAGTAATAACGATTAACGTTACAGGAATAGGAAGAGATGAACATAGGGGCGGAAGAGATTAGTATCAAAGTTATCGTTACGGCATAAGACTGCCCCCGCGCTAAAGTGGTGAATAGTGTATTTAATCGTGTGTGAGTCAAAGTTTCAAGTTTTTTTGGCACATAGTAGTGCTTGAAAGTGTGAGTCTGCAGGAGAAGAGTGGCGATACCGCGGGAGCAGAAAGTAGCTGAAGGAAGGTAAGCAGTCATTTTTCTAGGGTTTAGATAGTTAGGTATACGTGCGAGTATGTGTACATATATACGTATGTAGGATCATATTCATGTTCGGAATTTGAATTTAAAATAGGTTAAAATTGTAATATTTGCGTTTTGAAAAAAAAAGGGGGGGGGGGATTTTGTTAATATTTTTTTTTCGTTAGACCGTAATCTAATTGCGAATATTAAGTTCCCTTTTAAAATCAGAGCGTTTGATTATATAACCTTTATTAAACAAAAATGATTTTTTTTGAGTTAAATTATATATATGTACATGTGGACGCACGTAGGCGCATATCTGTCTGTAGGTATGGGATCAAGTAGTCCAAAAGCATAATTAAAATAATTTGTGTCGTAGGGAGTACAGGTACGTGGGGCCCCGACCCACCTACAAGTGAATGAAAGTGGCCGAGTTTTGACCTTTGATATATTGAGCACTACGGCGAAGTGTAAGTCCAAAAATCGCATATTTTTTAGTTAACAGTTTCTGATAATAGATCATTATAGTGTGTACCGGATCTTTTCAGCGCGGGAGGCGTAAAGGCACAACTCGCCGTAAGTCTTAATTTCTAAGCTATTGTCGTTTACATATATATATGCATGTCCTTATACTTACGCGGTTAACTGTGGGCGGCGACCCGATAAAAAGCATATTTTCAACATTTTTGTTATATACGTATTTACTCAAAGTACGAAGAAAGAAACAGTTGTGAATGCAGTTATTTTTTGTACATATGCCGTTTTGCGACGTAGCCGGAACACCTCTGCCAAAAACACATAAACCTGGTTCTATCCAACGCACCCAGGACTTATTCCCAAGGATTTTATCGTAGTGAATTTCAATTTGTGCCTTTGAGCCGTTTTTATTGTAAACCTTCATTTTTTTTTGTAAAATTATCATATGCGCTCACGCAAACCATCCTATAAACACATAGAATCCAATTTTGAACATTAAACATATTTTTTGAGATTAAGTAAAAATAATTTTATTTTCGCACACCCTATTGTACTCTGTGGAGGATAAGCAAAAGCTTTTTGACGAAGCTTTATGTTTACGGTTGTGGGACATGCTAACTTTATAAATTTTTGCGTGTGAGCAAGATGATAATGCAGTCATTAGATTGGTTCAGTTTTAATTTATTTTTTTGTGTGATTAAGTCATATGAGTAAAATTTTTGTGGTATATGGAAATTTACGTCAGGTACAATTTTTTATATGTATTGTGATTTTTTTTAGTGACTTCGGTGCAAATCGAGTCTACCCAAAGCGATAATTTGAATGTGCACATATATATATAAATAACTAGATACATAAATCGGTAGGGATACAACCACCTCATAGAGCTCTTGTAGGTAGGATCCCCTAACCTTATTGAGATTTTTTTTTTGCTTGTAGGCTTAGCGGCAGGGCGGTTTGTCCAAAATCCGTAAATATACAAAATTATTTATACGTAAAAGACGTTAGTGTGTAAGATGTTTTATTGTATAAATTTTTATTATGGGAATATATTTTGATGTCATTAATTCCGAAATGACGAGATAAATACCATTTTTTTGGGCGGGATGTGAGGATGGCAGGATGAAGAGGTAAGTACGGAGGATGGAGCATGGCAAGAGGGAGAACGCCGGGAAGGATTATTGAAGCGGGCGGTCCAAGGTAGGGCGGGCTTCCTGGGGTTTGAAGGTGTGTGGGGAAAAAAAGGTGAATGAAGAGGAGATATGAATATGTGTCCGTCCGGCTCCTTGGGGGTAGGGTTAAAGGACCACTGCCCCTCTTATACTGAGCTAGTCAGGGGACCCCAAGGAGCCAAACAGTATGTGTACGTGACATATTTATATGGCGCCCAAACTGAAACGGAAACTTCGCTAGTGTACCGTTGAGTAGCACTTAGCTTTTTAGAAATAAAATCAGCGCAGAAAAGATTTAAATTGGCGCCCCTGCAAAAAGCAATAATAATTCCAAGCAATATGCATTAGGGATAGAAACATTTTTTATTATTAGTCTTTGCTTTTCAAGCAAATTTTATTTAAACCTTTTTATCCAAATCATTCACTGTAAGGAGGCGGATGGAAGCTGTCATCCTGTCGAGCCAGGTGACTTGCTTAAGCGATTTTTTTTTGCTAAAGTTTAATTGCCCTGGTGCGTCGGGAGTCAACTCATTCGTCCCCCATACAATAGTCTATCGGTGACATAGGTATCTACCGGCAGAGTGACCTATTTGCACCGCCATAACACAATACATATTTGGATTTCAAAATTTTATAATAGTCGGATGAATTAATTCTGCAGTTTAGTCTTTGTGTATGGAGACCGAAATTGAAAATCAAATTTTTGATGCTCCGTACATAAGAACATATAAGGAATGTTTAGTGACCACAACTATGCGGTAACAGGTAGAGGTTGTGATGCCTAAAGTTTTTTTTTGAGAAATAGCCCACACACTACCTAACCCAGGAACGTTAAACTATGCTCCAAACCCTCTGTTTGGAAAACCTCTTCGGGATTCATGCCATCTAAACTCCCGCAACTTAACACATTCATAAAGATTTGTCCTATTTATATTTGAAAATTTTTTTTTTTAATATTTTTTTAAAAATAATTTGTGCCGTTTAACACACTTAGTACATACATAAGTATTCTAGTTTTTTTTATATATACAAGTTTAATCTAATATACCAGGGTCCGGAGAGTCACTAAGTTTTTCTATTGTTTGGTTTTGGGATACATTGCTAATAATTCGTTTTATATGAACAATACACCACCTGCGTTTAACACTCGAGGCAAAACAAAGAGTGCAGCCATGGCATCTAATGACCCGAACGCGATCGCATCGGTTGAAGAGGATGCCTCATTCATAGATTTATCGGATCGGTTTGGAGGGACGAAGGATACTGGGGACAAAACGGGAGAAATCTGGGACAAAGATGGTGGCAGAAGTGCAGGCAGTAAAACCGGCGCGATGCCCAAGCAAAACACAGGAGCACAGGTAACTCAGTCCGTGCTCGTACGGCCACCCTCGTTATCTTTCCCGCGCCCGCCACCTTTTCATAATTTTTCGAATCATGCCACAGCCCAGCGACCTAAAACCCATCACATACGTGACGAAATTGCACCTATGATTAAGGAAATGATGGGTGAAGCGAAAGAGGCCCTTTTAGGGGAAATGAGAGCAAACATGCAGGAGATAATGAATAGTATGCGAAACTCTAACGGTGAGATGGGAGCTGTTGGTGGAGGAAATAGAGCGCGTGTGTCCTACAAGCGAAGGAGGCACAATATAAGCAGTGAGTCCATGGAGTCGAGGCGGTCGATTCCTCAAAATGAAATTGTCAACGAAAATGTCAATAGAGATAACCTTAACCCTATAAGGCCTTCGGTGGGTCCCTTGCCGGCGTTCACGGCGCAAATACATCAGCGTCAGATCCAAGCAGCACAACCAGCTAGGCATAATTCGTTCTCGGAAAGCGTCCTAATCGAAAATCCAGTTAGAACTGCGAGTACTAGATCTGAACTTAACATTGAAAAGTGGGAAATTAGTTTTCAAGGATTCAGGGATTCCATGACTATTGAGGATTTTTTATTTAGATTGGAATACTTAAAGGAAAAATATGGGTGTTCATGGGGCGATATTTTGCGTGATTTTCATGGTCTGCTGGGTGGAGAAGCACGGGAATGGTATTGGTTATACATTCGTACGAACTGAAACGTAGACTGGCCAACTTTGCAATTTGCTTTACAGCGGCAATTCGCCTCCCAGCTGACGGATTTTGAACTAATGAGGGAAATCAATGAAAGGAAGCAAAAGCCCGGAGAAACAATTGATGAATTTTTTCATGCTATAGGGGTACTTTGCTCTCGGCTAAGGAACCAAATACCTGAATACGAAATGGTACACCTGGTCAAGGGAAATTTGCGGGAATCGTTGGCTAAAATGGTTTACCCCATCGCGGTGTACTCCGTTGAGCAGCTGCGGATGGAATGCAAAGAGGTGGAGAGGTGTTTCCCCCGTCGCGAACGTATGCCGCAAAGCGGATACATGCCCCGGTCTTATCAGGTAAACGAGGTTACACCAACACAGACTGATGATCAGGAAGCTCCCAGAGATGAGGGTCAAGTCTCTGTGGAGGAAGTCCGATACCAGCGGGTAACGAAACACCCTCCAGCGCGCGATCAGAAAAGCCGTAAAATAGTATGTTGGAACTGTGGAATTGAGGGCTATTTGTTCACCGAGTGCATGTCCCTACATCAACGTATATTTTGCTTCAAATGTGGAAAAGTGGATGTTATAACTCCTAAATGTCCCGTTTGTAACGTGACGGGAAACGCGAAACGGAACGCGATGACGGCGGGGGTATCGCGCTCCACACAATTCCCGCAAGAATAGATGCGTCAACCAACACACCCACAGATTTTGAAGATGCCATAAGTGAGAATGAACAGGTCGCAGAAAAATTTAAAATTAATGAAAACCCTGATAGACACAAAGGTGAAAACAGGAGCGTATGCGAAGGTATCGAGAAGCCCGCGAACGAATTTTTGGCGACAGCGTGCTGCTGGGTCGACGGATGGTATCGCGTAGGATACAAAAGGCCAGAGAACGGTTTCGACGAAGAAAGCTTTTGCGTCGGGAGGTTGTGGCCACGGTCAAGAGAGCAGAGCGAAATGACCCGCGCGTATACGCGGATATAGAGGTAGAGGGGATGAAATTGCGCGGATTATTGGATACGGGGGCATCGGTTAGTATTCTAGGTCGGGGATGTCGCGAGCTAATCAAAAATTTAGGGGTATCTATTGAAAGGTTTATTTCAAGTGTCACGACGGCAGGAGGGGGCGCACATACGGTATTGGGAAAGCTGACCGTACCTGTAAGATACAAACATTCCATCAAGTTAGTAGATGAAGCCGTGCCTGTGAAAGATCGGCATTATCCATTGTCCCCGGCAATGCAATCCATTGTTTATGCTGAAATAGACAAAATGTTAGAACTAGGAGTTATCGAAGAAAGCGAAAGTCCCTGGAGTAACAGAACTACTGTTGTTCGAAAACCTGGTAAAAACCGATTTTGTTTAGATGCGCGGAAGTTGAATGCCTTGACTGTTAAAGACGCATACCCTTTACAAAACATAGAAGGCATAATCAGTCGCATCGATGATACGCATTACATCAGCAGCGTAGACCTAAAGTTCGCCTTCTGGCAAATAGAGTTAGAGGATAAATGCAAACCATACACTGCTTTCACCGTCCCGGGACGCCCCCTGTACCAATTTGTAGTTATGCCATTCGGCTTATGCAATGCGGCGCAACGGTTGTGCCGATTGATGGACCGCGTCATACCGCAGAGGTTAAAGTCAAACGTTTTTATATATCTGGATGATTTGCTCATCATTGCTCCAGATTTCGACACACATTTGAAAACTTTGGAAGAAGTGGCTGTTTGTCTAAAAGCAGCAGGGTTAACGATCGGATTAGCAAAGTCAATGTTTTGTTTCAAAGAATTGCCATATTTAGGTTATATTGTAGGCGGAGGTATGTTAAAGACGGATCCCGAAAAGGTGAAGGCTATTCTAAATATCCCCTTACCGAAAACAGTGAGACAAGTACGGAGTTTTCTTGGGACAGCTGGGTGGTACCGCCGATTTATAAAGGATTTTGCAACGCTGGCTGCACCACTGACCGACACCTTAAAAAAATCTGATAAGTTCCAAATGACATCTCAAGCTATAGAGGCCTTTAATAATTTGAAAAAAGCGCTAACTAGCGCGCCGGTACTAAAACACCCGGATTTTACAAAACGTTTTTGGGTCCAATGTGACGCCTCGGACTATGGGGTTGGCGCGGTGCTTTATCAAAAGATGGATGATAATGCTGAAAATCCCATCGCGTACTTCTCTCAGAAGTTGAACGAGTGTCAACGGAAATATAGCACAAAAGGAATGCCTCGCGGCGGTGATGGCAGTGCAAAGATTTCGCCCATACATTGAACTTATGTCATTTACCGTAGTGACTGATCATGCCAGTCTAAAGTGGCTCATGTCACTTAAAGATCTGAGCGGAAGACTAGCGAGGTGGTCCCTGCATCTTCAGGCATTCAACTTCAAAATCGAACATCGAAAAGGGTCGGAAAATATAGTTGCTGACACTTTGTCTCGCTGTATAGAAGATATATCACAATCGTTAATAACAGGCATAGATACGACAGAATTCGAATCTGAGGAATACTTAGGGTTAATAGGTACGATTGAGAATAATGCCGAGCGATTCCCCGATCTAAAAGTAGAGGACAGTTTTATTTTTAAGAAAATGCTAGCTAAGGATATCGAGTTGAAAGAAAGCGAGTGGAAGCTATGGGTACCGGCGGCGTTAACATCGACGCTAATTGAAAATGCGCATTGCACAGAGACAGCAGCACATGGGGGAATGACCAAAACCTTGCATCGGTTGAGGCGCATGTACTATTGGCCTAACATGGTCGTACAAGTCCGGAATTTCGTCCGAGATTGCCAGGTCTGCAAGGAAAGTAAGCCTTGTAATGTAACTTTTAAGCCGGGTATAGGGTCAGAAGTAATCACGGAACGACCTTTCCAAAAAATTTATGTAGATTTTTTAGGTAAATACCCCAGATCTAAGAGTGGGAATACTTTTATTTTTATAGTGGTGGATCATTTCTCTAAGTTTACCTTTTTAAAGGCAATGCGTGAAGCAACTACGACCGACGTCGTGAAATTCCTAACCGAAGAAATCTTTTGCAAATTCGGGGTACCGGAAACAATACATTCCGACAATGGGAAGCAGTTCACTTCAAAACAATTTACACGAATGGTGGAGACGTATCGCATCAAACATCTAAACACCGCCTTTTATTCGCCTCAGTCAAATGCAGCGGAAAGGGTCAACCAATCGGTTTTGGCCGCAATCCGCTCATACTTAAAAACAGACCATCGAGATTGGGATGTGTACCTACCGGAAATTGAATGCGTATTGCGAAGCGCAGTGCATTCCGCCACGGGTGTATCGCCCTACTTTGCCCTATTCGGGATGCACATGTTCACCAGTGGTGCCGATTATGCTTTGGCCCGAAAACTAAGTTCACTTGATGACCACGAAGTGCTATCGCTGAACAATACTGATCGAATTCGGATTATGCGGGATAAAATTAAGGATAACCTACATGAGGCGTATAAAACAAATGCGACCCGATATAATAAAAGGATTCGCGAAGTGTGTTTCGTACCCGGGCAGGAAGTATACAAACGGAATTTTGTGCTAAGCGACTTCAAAAATAATATAAACGCGAAATTTTGTAAAAAATTTATGAAATGTAGGATAACTAAAGCACTTGGGAAGAACATGTACCTGCTAGAAAACTTTCTGGGCGTAGTCTGGGGGCATGGCATGCCAAAGATTTGAAACAATAGGGTCCTTTCCGTTTTGATGTAATTCCGGCGATGAGGGTCAAGTCGTCCGGAGATCAGTTAAAGTGTACATCTTCGTGCTAGCTAACCTGCGGAACAATAAAAAGTAACCACAAAGTAAAGTCCCCTCATGGAAATTTCGTAAATGTTTCGATACGTATCAAACCCGTTTAAGTCCGGTATATGACAACTTCGAGAAATTTAAATTAGCTGTTCTTAGAATAATCATGTAGAGCACCTCTTAAAAATATACAACTTTGAAGCGTTTTTCAAACAAAATTCTATGAAATATTAAGCCACATTTTAAGTAAGACAGTTTTTGAATTGGACGTTTGGAAAGAAAAAAAAGTCATGTAAATCATGGTATTGGGCACATTTTCACGTGTTTAACTCAGAACTCGTGATTATCCAGTCATTACACGATTGAAGTAAATGAGCGATATGGAATTAGTCGATTTAAAAATGTATCCACTTTTTCAGCAAAAACTAGCTTATTTGAGTTTTAATTTTGCAAATTTTAATAATACGATGTAGCAGAGTTCAATTTGATTCGCTTGAATGGGCTTAAGCAATTTTTGATTTACACTCACAATAGGACTGCTAACTTTGAAAGAAAATCGCGATTATTAAATCCATCTTCTTCAGCTTATTGACATTAATTGGGTACATTTTTGTGTATAAACCACGGACTGAAGCAACTTTGATACGTGTCGACTCAATTTTATACTTCCCGTAAATCTCCACTCGCCATACCAATGTTGTCATTATTCTCCCTGTTACTTCATATGCCCGGCATAGCTCCCGAAGCAGGAGACTGTGTCAGGGGTGGGTGTCCCCGCGTTGGGCTGACACACCTTTTTGTCCCCACCAATCATGTAGATCGCTCGAAGATGAATGACGCAATAAGTTTACAAAGCAGGTGTAAACATGGGTTGAGGCGCAAACATTAGGGTGGCTGGCTCTTACGCGAAAACAAGGTGACCGCCAGCAGGAATAAGAGGCAGGAAATGCATAGGGCATCGAGTGGTGATGGATCTGAAGGATAAAATATTATTGGTCCCTCCATATATATCATAATAATACAAACCTCATATTTCTTTTCAATTCACCATCCATAGCTGCACGCTAATGTGCATATCGGCCATGCTCGAACACAAGGCGTGGTAATTGTTTCCTTTAGGAGACAAATGCTGGGGCACGTCCGGGGATGTCTAGAGGGGTGTCAAACAACTCGTTTTGACTTCGGTATCGGCAGTCCGAGGGCGGATTTTCGATTTTTTGTTTCAGTGAAAAGTTATTCGAAAAAAACCCAAAAATGACCCAGGTCCGATCCCAAATAGGGGGCTTGATCCAAGGTATTTATGTGCAGAACACTTTTCTGAGTAGGCGGCCTTCGGCCGCGATCCAAAAAAAAAAAAAAAAACCCTTATCCGGTCTAACACCGGCTACGCGGCCCACAGTATTTCTGCGCAGAACACACTTTTTGCACTTTTCGGTCCACCCTAATCTGTGATCACAACAACCACATGAAAATTACAGAAAATTTTCGGTAATTGTTTCCTTTAGGAGACAACTGCTAAAACACGTCGGAAATTATCGGGAAAGGTATCAAAAGACGCGTTTTGACCTCGGTAACAATAATCCAGAAGCGAATTTTCGAGTTTTTGTTTCAGTGAAGAGATATTTGCCATCAAAGTTGAAAATTTTCTGTCATTTTCATGTGGTTGTTGTAATCACAGATTAGGGTGGATCGAAAAGTGCAAAAAGTGTGTTCTGCGCAGAAATACTGTGGACCGCGTAGCCGGTGTTGGACCGGCTAAGGGTTATTTTTTTGAAGCGCGGCCGAAGGCCGCCTACGCAGAAAGGTGTTCTGCACATAGATACCTTGGATCAAGCCCCCTATTTGGGATCGGACCCGGGTCATTTTTGGGTTTTTGTCGAATAACTTTTCACTGAAACAAAAAATTGAAAATCCGCTTTCGGATTGTTGATACCGAAGTCAAAACGCGTTGTTTGATACCTCTCCCGACATTTTTGGACGTGTTTTAGCAGTTGTCTCCTAAAGGAAACAATTACCAAATTTTCAACTTTGATGGCAAATATCTCTTCACTGAAGGAGAGAACTCGGGGATTCGCTTCCGGATTGTTGTTACCGAGGTCAAAACGCGTCTTTCGATACCTTTCCCGATAACTTCGGATGTGTTTTGGCAGTTGTCAACTGAAGGAAACAATTACCCAAGGCGTCTAACAAAGTGCTAATGTTGGTGCGTCGAGCACCGAAATATGTACAGGTATAGTAAATTTTTAACAATTTATTTATTTTTTTATGCCGGCTTTGTTTTTTGTGCGTTTGTTTTCATAGTGATCTGTCACAAACGTCAAAACTCGAATGACATCAAAACGAACAGAACTTAACGAAAGGTAGAGCTTTTGGTAGAAGGTTGCCGTATGTAAATTTGTATGTTGTAATGCCGTGATTACAGCAACAATAAATTTGCTAGGTCATAACCATGGGCGATTAGCGGATAAAGAGTAATAACGATTAACGTTACAGGAATAGGAAGAGATAAATAGGCTGAACATAGGGGCGGAAGAGATTAGTATCAAAGTTATCGTTACGGCATAAGACTGCCCCCGCGCTAAAGTGGTGAATAGTGTATTTAATCGTTTGTGAGTCAAAGTTTCAAGTTTTTTTGGCACATAGTAGTGCTTGAAAGTGTGAGTCTGCAGGAGAAGAGTGGCGATACCGCGGGAGCAGAAAGTAGCTGAAGGAAGGTGAGCAGTAATTTTTCTAGGGTTTAGATAGTTAGGTATACGTGCGAGTATGTGTACATATATACGTACGTAGGATCATATTCATGTTCGGAATTTGAATTTAAAAAAGGTTAAAATTGTAATATTTGCGTTTTGAAAAAAAAAAGGGGGGGATTTTGTTAATATTTTTTTTTCGTTAGACCGTAATCTAATTGCGAATATTAAGTTCCCTTTTAAAATCAGAGCGTTTGATTATATAATCTTTATTAAACAAAAATGATTTTTTTTGAGTTAAATTATATATATGTACATGTGGACGCACGTAGGCGCATATCTGTCTGTAGGTATGGGATCAAGTAGTCCAAAAGCATAATTAAAATAATTTGTGTCGTAGGGAGTACAGGTACGTGGGGCCCCGACCCACCTACAAGTGAATGAAAGTGGCCGAGTTTTGACCTTTGATATATTGAGCACTACGGCGAAGTGTAAGTCCAAAAATCGCATATTTTTTAGTTAATAGTTTCTGATAATAGATCATTATAGTGTGTACCGGATCTTTTCAGCGCGGGAGGCGTAAAGGCACAACTCGCCGTAAGTCTTAATTTCTAAGCTATTGTCGTTTACATATATATATGCATGTCCTTATACTTACGCGGTTAACTGTGGGCGGCGACCCGATAAAAAGCATATTTTCAACATTTTTTTTTTATACGTATTTACTCAAAGTACGAAGAAAGAAACAGTTGTGAATGCAGTTATTTTTTGTACATATGCCGTTTTGCGACGTAGCCGGAACACCGCTGCCAAAAACACATAAACCTGGTTCTATCCAACGCACCCAGGACTTATTCCCAAGGATTTTATCGTAGTGAATTTCAATTTGTGCCTTTGAGCCGTTTTTATTGTAAACCTTCATTTTTTTTGTAAAATTATCATATGCGCTCACGCAAACCATCCTATAAACACATAGAATCCAATTTTGAACATTAAACATTTTTTTTGAGATTAAGTAAAAATAATTTTATTTTCGCACACCCTATTGTACTCTGTGGAGGATAAGCAAAAGCTTTTTGACGAAGCTTTATGTTTACGGTTGTGGGACATGCTAACTTTATAAATTTTTGCGTGTGAGCAAGATGATAATGCAGTCATTAGATTGGTTCAGTTTTAATTTATTTTTTTGTGTGATTAAGTCATATGAGTAAAATTTTTGTGGTATATGGAAATTTACGTCAGGTACAATTTTTTATATGTATTGTGATTTTTTTTAGTGACTTCGGTGCAAATCGAGTCTACCCAAAGCGATAATTTGAATGTGCACATATATATATAAATAACTAGATACATAAATCGGTAGGGATACAACCACCTCATAGAGCTCTTGTAGGTAGGATCCCCTAACCTTATTGAGATTTTTTTTTTGCTTGTAGGCTTAGCGGCAGGGCGGTTTGTCCAAAATCCGTAAATATACAAAATTATTTATACGTAAGAGACGTTAGTGTGTAAGATGTTTTATTGTATAAATTTTTATTATGGGAATATATTTTGATGTCATTAATTCCGAAATGACGAGATAAATACCATTTTTTTGGGCGGGATGTGAGGATGGCAGGATGAAGAGGTAAGTACGGAGGATGGAGCATGGAAAGAGGGAGAGCGCCGGGAAGGATTATTGAAGCGGGCGGTCCAAGGTAGGGCGGGCTTCCTGGGGTTTGAAGGTGTGTGGGGAAAAAAGGTGAATGAAGAGGAGATATGAATATGTGTCCGTCCGGCTCCTTGGGGGTAGGGTTAAAGGACCACTGCCCCTCTTATACTGAGCTAGTCAGGGGACCCCAAGGAGCCAAACAGTATGTGTACGTGACAAAGACTACTCCAAGCAGTGCGAGAGTATAATTCAAGGCACATATAATAATGTAATGTTTCCCCTGTAATTAAAGTCATTGTTTCTTTTTCTCAAGATTTCTAAACAATTCTAATAAAGGAATATCGTATAGTTTATGAATTTCTTATGGACACATGGTTCCAGAAAAAATTTATTATTTACATACTTTTATGTTTTCACATTAAAAAAATTGGTAAAAATAATAAAATCCATGGATCTTATATCAAAAAAGTTCGTATTGATTTTTTGCTATTTTCAAAATTTAAATCGAATTTTCTCAAAAACGGCTCGGTAGAAAAATCTTAAATTTTAGATTCTGACTTAATTTGGTCCATAAAATAAGAATCCACGAGAAAATCGGTTGTGCTTTGACCCTTCAATTAAACTTGCTTCAGGCACACCGTGGGCGTGGTTAAGGCTCGATTAAGCCCATTTTAAATAGCAACCTATCTTGGCCGAAAAGTAACCGGTTTGCCAAATTTCATTCAAATATCTGAAATTTTACTAAGTTATCGTGTCCACGGACGGACGGGCATGTCTTAATCGATTCCTCTCTTCTTTCTAAGAACTTTGATATATGGAACTCTATATCTATCTCCATTATTTTATACCGTTCCAAACCACCGTTATATGGACAAAACAATAATACCCTGTGTACTAGTACAGCTGGGTATAAAAATGGGATTTTCTTGGGTAGATAAAAAATAAAAATACATAAATATAAAATGTGTTTTTGCAAATCTATTAAAAAATTATATACACGGTGTCCAAAAAGTTCAAATACAAACTTCGTAACTTATTTAAAACACCAATCGAGTGAGCTTTGATTTTATATTTTGTTCTAAATCGAGTACCGTTCCTATGACTCTCAAATCACGACAAACTCAAATCTGTAATAGTCGTATTATAGTTATTTTCTACCATGGAGTCCAAGCGCCAGCTAATTGTCAACGCACTTTTTTAAGGCAGGCGACCGTGCTCAATATTTAAAGACTTTAAAAGTGTGGGTTTCAAGAGCGATTTTGTTTATAAAACTATAAAGCGATACAATGAGATTTCGCCTGTTAAAAATAGACCTAGAAGCGGAAGACCACGAACGGTTCGCAATAGTGGTAGCATAAAAGTTGTGAGGGAACAAATTCGGAGAAACCATTGCGGGTCAGCTAGAAAAATGTATGCGAAATTGAATATTAGCAAATCTTCAACACATTTAATTTTGAATAAGGATCTTGGCCTAAAAGCGTATAAGAAACCAAAAATTCACGGCGTTTCTACATCAGCGAAAGAAAAGAGAGCCAAACGAGTATCTGATATTCTTGAATGGCACGGCGGTGACGAATTCGTATTTTCTGATGAAAAGTTGTTCGTTCTACAGCAATCTTTCAACTCGGAAAATGATCGAGTATGGTCACTGTCTCTAGAAAATGTTCCTGAAAAAGAAATGTATGTGCCCAGATTTCAAAGCGCTTTTCCGTCATGGTGTGGGCCGGATTCTGTAAAAGAGGAAAGCTTCTCCTAACGCCGGCTACTACAAACAACACGTCTTAGAGGCAGTAGTACTACCCAGGTGTCGTAGTTTATTCGGTGATGATTATTAATGCTTCCAACACATGCGCTCTTTCACATACCGCAAACATCGTACATCAATGGTGTCAGGAGAATTTGGCCGACTTTTTGCATAAGGACGAATGGCCACCTAGCAGTCCTGATCTCAATCCATTGGATTTTTCTGCATGGGGCTACATAATGTCGGAGCTTAGCGGTTACCAAATAAAAAACTTGGAAACTATTCGTAAGGTATTACTCAAAGTATGGGACGAAATGCCGATGGAAATGGTTCGTGCCGTTTGTTGCTCTTTCGAAAATCGATTACGCTTGGTTCAGTTATCCAAAGGAGGTGTTATTAATAAAAACCTCCTATAAATATTTTTTGATGCTACATAAATTATTTTAAATAAAAATTTATAAGGGTATACCATACCTTTTGCTTTAAAAGGACTTTAGTTTTGTATTCGTACTTTTGGGCACCGTGTACATATATAACGGAACATGAAAGGGGGATTCATATACCCCTATAAAAGCCTCTTAAAACCTATAAACCATATAAATCTCGTAAATTTGTATAAAAAGTGATACATACTTGATAAAAATTATGCGTTTACACGCTTTATAAGGCACTTATAAGGTGAAATGAATCCCCTTAAAGATACGTGTTTATGTTTTAATTGTGTTAGACACAATGCATTCTGATAAAATTTATTTATTCATACGGTTTTATTAAATTTATTCGTCTTTTTATTATTTTAGCCATTAAACTCTTTTTATAACTACCATGCAACTTTTGTAAAAAGTGGCGAATGCCACCTTTCTTGAAAGCCCCTTTTCTAAAATTTTTGGGCTTGTGCCCGTCCCCTTCCACCAAAGATGACTACACCTTTTCCAGATTGAATTCAGAAAACTCCAATTATATTTCAGAAAACGACAATTGAATTTCAGATTTGGCAATTGGATTTCGGATCGTCAAGTGGATTTCAGAAAATACCTATCGAACTGGTTTTGCGATGCTAATACTTGATTTTGTATAAAAAAGGCCCTGAAATATGCAAAAATTATTTGCTATGGGTAAATTAATTCCTAAATTTTGTGCCGGTCAGTTGTAATTGTGTTCTTAAAAATGGAGTTTCGCGATAACTGTGTTATTTGTTTTATTATTTTCCAACGTTGCGTAATAAATTGGTTTTTATCTGAAATCCAATTGACGCCTTCCGAAATCAAAGTCACACATTCTGAATTCCAATTGACTATTCTGAAATCCATTTGAAACATTCTGAAATCCAATTGCCTATTTCTGAAATCAAATTCACACGTTCTGAATTCCAATTGCCTATTCTGAAATCCAATTGACAAATTCTGAAATCCAATTGCCTAATCTGAAGTTCAATTGATGTTTTCTGAATTAAATGTGGAAAAGGTGTAGATGCGAAACTTTGCGCTCTCTGAGAACGCTCTAAAAGTGGGAATTTTTTATAACATTTTCCAATCGTACCAGTAGGGTGAAAACAAAATATGGACATTTTGAGCAGATTTTTGGGTATTTTGCAGTTTCCACACCACTATCTGCAAAAGGCGCGTTACCGAATTTGTTTTTGGGAGCTCGGTTCCCCAGTAGGCCTTTATCACCCAAATCATCATACACGTATAAAATATGCTATATTTAATAAGATATATTTAAAATAAAAGTAAGAATTCAAATAAATACAGGGTGGCTGATGAAAGCCGCTACCAAAAAAAAATTAAATAACTTTTTTTCTATTTAATGAATCTGGTTAATTTTTTTTTTATTTTGCAGATTGACTTTTACATTTAACAAAAATGGATAACTGGGACACTGAAACAAGAATTTGGAATGTCCGCCGCTATCACGCACTGGAGTCCGTAGTTTCGGTTCAAAGAGAGTATAGGCGCACGTTTGGCGGCAATCCTCCGAGCAGATGGACCATAATAAGACTTGTAAACAATTTTGCCGAGCATGGGACAGTCAACAGAAGACCTTACCATCGAAACCCTTCAGTTCGAAGGGAGGAAACAATCGATGCTGTAGCTGCTGCCATACAAAACAATCCACGTGTTTCGACAAGAAGCTTATCTGCTCAAATGGGTGTAAGCAGACAGTCATTACAGCCAATTATGCACAAAGATTTGGACTTATTCCCATATAAAATTCAAATGGCCAACAAACTGAACGCTGCAGACTTGCCGATTCGCTTGGAATTTTGCCAGAAGATGCTTCAAATGGTGGAAGAGGATGGAAACATGTTGAACTGTCTTTTCATGTCTGACGAGGCCCATTTCGATTTAAACTGCAACATAAACAAACAAAATTGTCGAATATGGAGTGCTTCCAACCCACAGATACTCCATGAGACGGAATTGCATCCACTTCGTGTCACAGTGTGGTGTGCAGTTTCATCACGCTGCATTGTCGGGCCCTACTTCTGCGAAGAAAACGGTCACACCGTTACGGTTACTGGAGACCGTTACTTGAGCATGTTGAGAGAGTTTTTCTATCCAGAATTACGCCGAATGAGAATTTCTTTCAACTCTGTGTGGTTTCAGCAAGATGGTGCAGCTCCTCATATAGCCCAACCTGTTATGACAGAATTGCGACGAAAATTTCCCAATAAGCTGATATCCAGAAACTCCACATTCCGTTGGCCACCCAGGTCGCCTGACCTTACTGCACCTGACTTTTTCTTGTGGGGTTATTGCAAACAGGAAGTCTTCAAAGCAAAACCAACAAATTTGAATGAACTAAGGCAATCCAATCGAGAAACAATTGCGGCTATTCCTGTCTCAACTCTCCAAGCAGTAATGAACAACTTTTTGGTAAGATGCCGCACATGCATCGACGAGCAGGGGGGGCATTTAAATTCCATTATTTTTAAAACTAATTAAGCTATATTTAATAAAATTTAATGAGCTTTAACATGAATAAAAGAAAAATGAATTCCATACACTGAAAAAAAAATTATTTGAGTTTCTTAATGTAGCAAAATTCATCATATCATCATATAAATTAATGAAAATTAAAATTATTAATAGTTCATAATATAAATTTAATTAAATAGAAATTAAAAAATAATACAAAATGATAAATAAACTGCATTTCTTCATAAAATAAGGAATTAAAATAATAATAATTTTTATTATTAAGTTAACTTTTTTTTTTAATAAAATGAAAAACGACAACAAATATTATTTTCAACGAAAATAATCATGAACCACATTCTGCATTAAATTTAAGATGAAAAAGAAAAGATTATTTGCCCAAGAAGTGTGAAAAATACAAGATTTGTATGTAAATATGAAAAGAATAATCCACATTTGAAAATAAAGCAAGAGATCTGAGGAAAAATAGCAGAAAACAAATTATGGGTGTCAATCTGTAAAGAAAAATCAAAAATTTGAGAACTAATGAAACTAAAATATGGTATCACATAATAAGATCAAATAATTGCTACTACATATATACAGGAATTATAAAAATACCTGAAGCCACTTTTGAAAAACAAAAAATTCCAAAGAACCTGAAAAGAATTCTAGATGTCGAAAAAGTTTTAATGCCACTTTGCCAGCTTCACTTTCCCCATTTTAATCACTTATTAATAATGTTCTTACCGCCTTTAGTTAAAGTTCATATTTTGTTGTTGGTTTTACGGTCTGTTCATTTTACATATTTTTGTAAGTATAACGAGCTCAAGACCAGTTGATAATAATTCTTAGTTAATTATTATTATTTTTGATTAGAGGAAAAATTGAAAGCAACAAACATATACAGGCTATAGTTATAGTACTATTTCGAAAACAGCCACGATTTTTTGTAAGTATAACGAGCTCAAGACCAGTTGATAATAATTCTTAGTTAATTATTATTATTTTTGATTAGAGGAAAAATTGAAAGCAACAAACATATACAGGCTATAGTTATAGTACTATTTCGAAAGCAGCCACGATTTCTTTTGTATATATATATATGTATATGTTTGTTGCTTTCAATTTTTCCTCTAATCAAAAATAATAATAATTAACTAAGAATTATTATCAACTGGTCTTGAGCTCGTTATACTTACAAAAATAAAGTTCATATATATATACTATAACTTGTTCGAATTAACGACTTTTTCAGCGCACTGTTTTTTCACACCCGCAATCGCAACAGTTGAAATATAACTGATTTATTCAAATGGGTTTGGTTCGTTTTTTGCTTCTGGCTCCTCATTGTTTATGTATCTCATGTCAGACGGTCCTCGATTAGGCAGGGTAGCCATGAGTGTAGCTCTCATGAGAGAGCGGGAGAGAGTCTCGGATCAAGTCATCTTTGCCTTCCACCGTCGCTCTCCTAAAAGCATAGGGTACTACCCTACAACCATACAGGAAGCGCCGATTTTTTTTTCTAACACACTCACACTCTTTATTGACAGCGATGATAATTTATTTGTCAATGCTGATACCTTCATACTACATTATTTGTTTCTTAGCACACGGGTGTCCGTTGTTGCCAACACCGTCACTAAGTGAAAGAACACGAATTGGACAGACCGAAGCTACGCAGGCGATAACAAAAGAACATGCCGGAATCTTCTTTTTCGAATCGGAGTGGTGGGAGTGTTATTGAGTTAGAGATGGTGCATGCTTGAGAATAATCGCCACACTGCCCTTCACATTGCAGGAACTAAACGCAGCTAGCCTTTCCAAATGGACCACCTTCATCTTATTCCTTGGCCTTCCCATAGTTTGTACGCGATATACCACATCGTTGATCCGTTTTATGACTTTGTATGGGCCTTCCCAGTTACATTGTAGTTTTGGGGACAAACCTTACCTACGCTGTGGGTTGTATAGCAGCACTAAATCTCCTTCTATGAAACCTTCCGAATTTATTGCTTTGTCGTACCTGGTGTTATGGATTCGCAACAAAATGGAGCAGTAAGGAAGGCGGTCGGCACGATATGAGGTCGCACTGTGGCTAGTCATTGTCGGCTGGGGTGGGTTCTTGCCAACCTTACCGTCCTGCGCCATAAACAGAAAAAAAGGTCAAATCGTGCCTTTAAACGCGGGGAACATTGCAAAACCGCGCAAAACAACTTTGAAAACAACATCCGGTTAAAACACCGGATGCCACGGACAGACCGTTGACATTCAAATTTAAATAATCAAAATAACCGAAAATCAAATTAAAATTCAAAAGGAACGAAAAATTTAAACTACAAACCAAAATTTAAAAATAGCCGATACAAAAAAGAACGAACTAGTAACGGAAATCAAAAGTAAAAACCGAAAATCTTAAACAAAAAGGAACCGAACCGGAACCGACCGGTTACCACATCTGGGAAAAAAAAGCTGAAAATAAAATTTAATAAACGTAAAGGGCCGAACATATAAAGGGGCGCCGCGGGTGTTGTTGCGACGCCCGGTGCTTGGCCCACCCTCATCCATGGCCATCGACGCACATCACTCTGGTCCAACCCTGTGGAAACTGCGCATTTCCTCGGACTTCCGTTAGAAGAGCCTGATGACAATTTAGAGTGATCGATCCCATTGGGCAGGGCGAAGCACTGTTAACAACAACAACAACAACACGCACCTGGTTTCGATGGCCCCTTACCTAAAATCCTATATGCCTTCTAAATAGACAAAGTCAGCATTCCCATATTAATTACAATTTATTTATAATTCATTCTTAAAATAAAAAAAATCTTAAGTTAGATTAAGAGTAAGTCAAGTTAAATCAAGCATTCACAAAATCACGCATTGAGGCCAAATTACACAGCAAATGCGATGATTTCCTAAAAGTTTGATTCGAACGCGTCAACCATGTTTGATGGATTTTTCGTAACAAAGGAACTAACGCATTCTAAGCCGACATAAATACCTTAGAATTACTGGTCTGAAATCAAGCATTTTATATCAATATAAATGGGGTATAGGGAAAAAATAAAAGCAACCTAATCCAATGCAAATGTGGGTTTTATTTTTTTTGTTGTTGTTTAGTTTTGATAAGTTATATTTAGCTGTTAGTTTATTATTTATATATTATTAAGTGGCCATTTTATTTGTTATTATAAGGTGTATTATGTATGTATACTTATGCCATTAGAATTGTATGCATATTTTGTTTTTAATTTATATGTTGTTATTTTTTTTTTGTTTTATTAATGAAATTATACCTATTTCAATTATTAAATTTTCCTTGGTACTTATTTCTAAGTTATATTTCATTAATTTATAACTAACCCTAATTTGAATTTTAAATGAGTCTTTCTTTTTTTATAGGTTTCTAATTTTAGTTTCTAATTTAGATTTCTAAGTTCTTATTACATTTTACTTAAAAATTTCTTCCAATAATAATACATTTTTTTCTTCAATTCTTAAGTCAACTTAACTTTTTTTCTTTTCTTTCTAAGCAAATTGATACTAAAAAATAATTAGTTATTTTATTATAAATTGGTCTAGTCTCACCCATTTTTAGTACGCCGTTGGTGGGGCGCTACTGTTTGGTTGTCTCTGCTGGTTGTGCAGCGGGCCTACAAGAAGGCGGCCCCTGCTGTTGTCACTGCTGGTGCTGTTGTTGCTGCTGCTAGTGCGGCGGGCCTATATTACGGCGGCCCTCGCTGATGTTACAGCTGTGTTGTTGTTGTTGCTGGGTTAGTGCGGGGGGCCTATATTACGGCAGCCCTCGCTGTTGTCAGTGCTGGTGTCGTGGTGGTCAATCCGGGTGCTAGTGCGGCGGGCCTATAATACGGCGGCCCTCGCTGATGTCACTACTGTGTTGTTGTTGTCAATCCGGGTGGTTTTGCAGTGGGCCTAGAAGAGGGGGGCCCCTGCTGATGTTGCTGCTGGTGGTCCTGTTACCGGTTTAGTCGTTGCCGGGTTGGTTGTGGCCGGTTTTGTTGTTGCCGGTCTTGTTGTTACCGGGTTTATTGTTACCGCGCGCTTAGTGGCGCATTGTGGTTACGCGCTGTGCTGGCGCGGTGTTGTTATGCGCGACGGTGGCGCATTGTCGATGTTCGTTGTCGTTGCCCACTATGTGGCGTGAATTGCACTATGTGGCGTAAATTGCGCTATAATGCGCACTAATACGGCGTGTGACGTGCTCATACGGCGTGCGTTAATGGAGTTGGGTCGCGCGCTGATACGGCGTGTGTTATACGGCATGCGTTATGCGTTAATGGTGTTGGGTTGCGCGCTGTGCCAGCTGATGGCGAGCGGTGGTATTCTGTAAATAAATTTAAAATGTACATAATAAATGAATGGAAACAAAGCACTTTGCACACATATACTGGTGCTATTTTACACAAGTCAAAAAAAAATCTTAAGTCGTGGCTGATACGGAATTGCCCCCACTTAATGACACCACCTGCTCAGTCTCCTGGTATGAACGTTATAGGAAATCTTTGGGCCTTATTAGATCAAAATATTCTCAGACATGAAATCACGGTAATTCTATACGACAGCATGCAACCGCCAGTACACGTCCAAAAACCTCGGGAAAAGCATCAAAGAACGCGTTTCGATCTATGCACCAACAATCCGAAAGCGGAAATTAAATAATTTGTTTCGGTGAAAAGCTATTAGCAAAAAACCCAAAAATGGCTCAGGTCCGATCCCAAATAGGGGCTTGATCCAAGGTATTTATGTGCAAAACACTTTTATGCGTAGGCGGCTTTTGCCCGCGCTTCAAAAAAAATAACCCTTAGCCGGTCCAACACCGATACGCGGTCCACAATATTTCTGCACTTTTCGGTACACCCTAATCTGTGATTACAACAACCACATGAAAATGACAGAAAATTTTCAACTTATATTGCAAATATCTCTGATCATACACAAAATATCGAATCTCCGCTCCCGGACCCCGATACGGAGGCCAAAACGCGCCACTTTACAACCCCCGCCCCCCTTGGGTTTGTCGATAATTATCCATATAGTTATAATCCATAATGTGTTTAGGAAGTTTAGTCTAGCTTTACGAAATAAAATGTATTGGATACTTACATGTGCATAGGTTTTTGTTGCGTCAGCCGAAGAATTTCCTTGGAGCATGAGTAAAGTAAGTTGAGGCTTGGTTTTACCGTATTTTCCCATACGCCAGTAGTGGTATTTTTGGCACGTTCGAGTACACTCATATATATATACACTCTTATATATTGTATTTTTTTTTTTTTTGTATTTTTCCCCGAAATGTATTATTTATATTTATTTTCGCCAATTTTATTAAATATTTATTGACAGTATTTTCAATAATCCCACCGAATAAACAAATTTATGTGCGTTCTATCACAAAACCAAGCCGCCAATTTATTAAATATTTATTGACAGCAGTTTTCATCTGGATCGCAATTTTCTGGATCTCTACACATCTTGCAATCTTTTTCGCGATCCATCAATATTTGACTACACGTTCACTAGATATCGTGATCCAAAAATATTTCCACTAAGTATTGTGCGTGTAGCGGGCACCATATAGGTGGAAGTCGCAAAAGGTTTGCACTTTATTCACGAAATTTTTATTTATATTTAAAATTTTTTTTTTCATTGAATGGAAACACAAATTTCTTACCCGAATTTAATTTGCACTTAAACTTAAAATTGATCTAGCTTGCACGACACTTTGCGAATATTTTATTTTATTTTTATTTGTTTTACGCGCACGACCGCTCGGTTCCGCTGAATTTTTAGTTTGAAATGGTCGAATGCCGGTGACGCTGCTATGCCCAAAATTATTCACTTAACGCGACTGCGCAATGGAAAAGTTCCGTTGCCCGTTGACGTGGCGTGATTATGGCCAGGTGGAACATTCTGATTGGTCGTTACCATCAGATGATTGCTATGAACGGATTGCCATAAGGGTTCGAACTAGTACTTTTATTTTCAATACTTTTTGTACTACTTAATTTGGTAGGAGTACAGTACAGTACAGGAATATAAAACATAAAACTATTGAAACTAAATGGAAGATAATTTTACTTTTTTTTCCCATAGTAGATTTAATGATCATTTGACTGTAGAAATTATTTAGAGCTGAAAGTACGGTAATTATACTTTTACTTTGGGCTTTAAAGAAAAGAACTTAAGTACATTTACTTTCGCTACTATTTTGCTCATTGTTTATTTGTATTAAGGAAAATTTCTTTGGATAAAACAAGATTAGATGCAAGAACATGAGACATAATTAACTTTACTTTCTTGGAGGGTTTATAGATAAAACAAATTGACTTGTAACTATTCAGAGAGAAACACAAAACGTAGTAAATTTGGGCTAAAGTGTAGTGACTATGAAAGTTACTGCAATTTTGGTCAAGTCCGAACCCTGAAGGCACGCTTTCGTTGGCGCGCGAAAAAAGGAAGGTTCTAGAACATGCGTTTGGTGTGTTCCCTTAGTAACCCGCGGGACACCATGTTGCTGGGTTTGGGGATAGGAGGCACATGAAACTCCTCATCCGACCTAGCCTTTGACATTACTGCTTGCATGGCGTGTAATAAATGAATTCTGTCGCCAAAGGAAACCATTTAAGTTCATTTTTATTATGTTTTTACAAAATTAATTACATTAGTTGCCATTTTTGTCTTAAGGCAGGACAGGATTCCACGTGTCTCCCACCCTGGTCAATTTGGCTGTGACTTCATGTTTTTAATGATTTTAGCATTTTTGTGGGTTTTGTTTTCGCTATCTTGCATTAATTTCAATACACGTTTATAGTCTGTACATGTTTTTGTACTCTACTTCTTTTACCCACTTCGTCACGTCAATTCATTGTAAGTCGCCCTTTTCGGGCCATTTGCCCATTTCGCTCATTTGACACTTTCGGGCGCCCTGGGTTACCCGCAATTTAACTCTGGCCACACCGAGGACACACCAAACATTTGTTTGTCTGGAAATTAAAAGTTCCGTTATTGGTGCATTTCCCATTTTTATGGAACCATTTGGTGCTGCCACCTCGGCAAGAATCACGCCACTTCCCGTAACTATCGATTAAGTGTCGAACCGGAGGGTGAATCTAACCTGTCAACTACCTATCCAACCGCACAAGTCCAGCAATTAAATCAGCTAAAATGACTTTCAGTCGCAGGTAACCCATAACACTGGCCTTCATCATCGCTCATGATCTTAGTCCGTTGTCTCAGAAAGTCGTGAATTTCTCTCATTTCTTCCAATACGCTAGTAGATTTCCGAGAATTTACTCCTGCATCAGCGTTTATCCCAAACTTCAAGTCAGCTGGCAATCGAAGATCATTCCCGAAAATTACCTTTGCAGGAGTCTGACCAGTTGTTTCATGTACTGCAGAGCGATATGCCATTAGGAATAAGGAGATGTGAGTATCCTAATTCTTCCGAAACTTATCCACTACTTTCCTCAGGTGCTCTTCCAAGGTTCTATTGAATCGTTCCACCATGCCATCTGACTGAGGATGCAGTGCAGTTGTTCGAGTTTTCCGAATGCCCAATGTCTTGCACATTTCCTGGAACACAGCTGATTCGAAATTTCTGCCTTGGTCAGAATGTATATCCATCGGTGCACCAAACCTAGCTACCCAATTATTAGTAAACACTTCTGCTATGGTTTCTGCCTCTTGATTTGGAATAGGGTACACTTCTGGCCATTTGCTGGAATAGTCCATAACTACCAGTACATATTTGTTTGCCAGTTTGCTAGTAGGAAATGGACCAGCTACATCCATGGCTATCCTCTCAAATGGCGCACCTGAGTTATACTGTTGCATTTGGCCATGGCTCCCTGATTTCGGTCCTTTAGCTTTGATGCATACTTCACAGTTGGCAATGCACTCCGTGACCGATTGACGGCAACCAACCCAATAGAATCTATGCTTGGCTTTCTCCAAGGTCTTGGTGACTCCAAGATGACCTCCGCTTGGACCGTTATGTAATTCATTGAGTACATCAGGGATTTTCTTCCTTAGGACGACTATCAGCTTTCGAACGCATTGACCATCCTCACTCTCCCATATTCGATGCAAACAACCGGATTCTAATTGCAAACTATTCCACTGTGCCCAATATTAATTAGCAACAGGACTTTCTGCTGACATCTCCTCTCTTGATGGTCGCTCGTTTCGTTCGATTCCTTGCATTACACGTGTAAGATCTGGATCTTCGTGCTGAAACCTCCTTAATTGCTCCATGTTCCATTTGTCCGTAGATGTTATAGTCATGAGCCGCACATCTATAATGTCTTCCTTGGCCTCAGCTTTCGAACAATGCTTGTATTCCAAGTTACATGGTCTTCGTGACATTGCATTAGCATTTCCGTGGGTGCTACCTTTGCGATGCTCTATGGAAAAGTCATAACTTTGCAGTCGCTCTATCCACCATGCCAATTGACCTTCCGGATTACGGAACTGTAAGAGCCATTTCAACGCAGCATGGTCTGTCCTGACGTGGAATCGCTGCCCATAGAGATACTTGTGGAAATAATTAACGCACTCTACCAATGCCAAAAGTTCTCTCCGGGTCACACAATAGTTCCTTTCAGGCTTCCCAGCCGTTCGGCTATAGAATGCAAGACAAAACACCTCCTATAGTATAACCACTCGCATCTGTATCCAGAATAAACTTTGAACCTGGAATTGGATATGCTAACATCGGGGCAGTGCATAGTTGTTCCTTCAATGTTTGAAAAGCCACCTCCTGTTCCTTCTTCCATTCAAATCTCATGTTCTTCCTGGTAAGGTCATGGAAACTACTAGCTACGCTGGCAAACCCATTATTTTTAGTAATTTAAAAGTTATTGACTAAAAACCAAAAAATGTTTGTCGTATAAGAGAAAAACTTACGTGCAATTGGTCGGTAAGGTTACTTTACGGATAGGGAATTACGATACAGCACAAATAATTGATTGCATTGTTTCTCATAAGATGGTCCAATTAACAGGTCGTCATTAGACCAGCTGATTTCTAATTTTTTCTCGAATTTTGACAGTACACTCATTTCTCAGTGCAATTTTGACATTAAAGCTATGAATGCATGATTAAATAATTTATATGGTTGTCGTAGATGACATAGCGTCTTCTTCTTCCTCATCCACACCTTATGTCAAACTATCATATCTTTGATTTTTGTTTACATTCTTTGTTTACAGTTCTTGGAAAAGCTATTGAGTTCGCTTCGTGTTTTATTTATTTTTAATAAAACTTCGCTGTGAATTCATATTTGAGTGCTTTGTGATAACATTTTAAGAAATTTTGTGATTTATGTGTGTGTGTTACAGGTGGAAAGCTTAGAAAATAGGCGGATCGTTATCGCGAGTTCCATCTCACATGTGCATTTTGACATAAGGGCAATACGTTGCCAAACGGTAATTACGTATTGTTGTCCGCTTGCGACAACGATATATAAATTAATCATGACGAAAAGAATTTAGATTTTTACGCATGTTCGCAAACACTGCGAATGCTTTTTCTTCGTGTGTGGTGATTATTACTCAGTTCACCTGTACTTGCTGAGAATGAAACATTGCTATCGGTACCATAGATGTGTGTGGGGGAAGCGGTATAATCTCTTGTTTAAAAAAAAGCAAAAAGTAAAGTCACACTTTTTTAATACAATTAGGCCCGGTTTTTCAGTACAAGTTGACCTCAATTTGTAAGTTAAACTATGTCACGTACACGTATCAGTGGATCCGCCCCTTTGCGCTATCACTGTGAAATCGCCCCAGCTAGCTCAGTTTTTTTTTTTTTTTTTTTTTTTTTTTTTTTTTTTGTTGGGCGCGGTTCTCAACCCTTGTCCACATTGATGCGGGGCGGATGTCGCAATCACTTCCTCTTTAGCTTCCATACATCCTATTAGAAGCCCACCCTACCTTTGGACCGCTCGTCTTAGCTCGAACTTTCATTGGTCCCCTTACCTTCGCTCCAGGATTCCACTCTGCCTACCCTTATGTCATCTTCCCCCACCCAAACCAATTAATTTAGCAAGCCATAGTCAGATCTCTTTTCATATTTCAACCAAACATTTTAATTACCACAAAGAAATTGTTCAGAAAATTCAAAAAAATCTATATAATAAATACATAAAATGCTTATTCTAAAATCTTAATTCCAAAACGATAAAATTTGTTTTTATTTAAACAGCGGCATATCAAAACCGTACATGTACATATATATGTGAACATCAACGGAACACCTTTTTCTAATTTTCTGTGGAACTTAACCTATATATATAAATAAGGACAGTTAGCTGTATTAGCCTTAAATTTCAAAAATTACATACAAAGTACATAGTATATTAATATAGTTTCTCATTCATGGATCCAGTGGCCCTACAAAACCAAACCTTGATCTCATTTAATGTGTGCCACTAATCTCAAATTTCACCCAACCCCTATAGCCTACCTAACAGAGCTCTCTTCGGTGGTTCAAAGGGTATACGGGAGCCAGCTTTTTCCAGCTAGTCGCAAAAAAATGAAGTATCTTAACTTTATTCCTCTCGGTTTGGCCTATTTGACCCTTTATCTCAGAATTTAGTACTTAGGTTCTTATATACACATCTAGAATAGTTTTCGACAAATGAATTATACATATACGTAGAAATACATTAAGCCTATGAAAACGGCATCCATGGGTTCGCTGGGTTTAAACAACCAAAAGCTTTTGCAAGAATTTCTGCAGGAATCTTCTTCGGACAGTTTTATAGGCACTGTTGCAGCCGAAATTTCCTTATTTTGATGGTTCGGAGTTGATTATGGTTTCCCTGGCGCTTTAGCCATAAATTTATTAATTAGGGTGTCCCACGGTGAGATACAGGAACACTGCATCCACTACCTACTTTAAACGACGTAGGTACTCCGTGCACACTCATATTGACATATCAATGGTCACATAAGGGGAGTATGGCTACACATATACTTCCTCCGAGCGGTCCAAGGAAGCACTGCCTCTTTCCCCGCCCAAACGTGGGGAACACCCACCCTGACATCGTCTCCTGCCACGAGAGCTCAGCCGGGCATATGTTCCCAAGGTTCCTCTGTGCGGTTATCCACCACCTTACGGGAAGTCCCATCGATTTATTTCGCGTATAAGAAATTTTTACTTTATGGATCATTACAGGTCCTTTTACATTTCGAGGATTCGGCACATTCGCAATCGGCAGAACCCCCAATTGAGGATTGACCTCACATCCGGAGCCGAACTGAACGACACAAAAAAATGAAAAAGACTGGTATTTTGAATTGGTTTTATTCAATTTCATACAGGCCTTGTCAGAATAGGGCTGTTGGCATTTTGCTTTCGTAGCATAGAATATACGTTTTGACTAAGATACATTTAAATCGAAATAATGCGAACCAACTTTTCGCTAATTTGATATGACAACTATCCATAGGATTTTGCACCTATACATTCTTTGTCACTTTCGTGTCTCATCAATTAGTATGTCCGATTGATTTGTGGTTAGCCCGGTAGGAGGATGTCTTTCCGCTGACTTGACCCTCATCAGCGGGAAGAGTTGCATCACAGGTTACTACTACGCTATTGTTTGATATCCTTAGCGTGCCATGCTCCTAAGCTCTTTCCTGTCAGGGACTCTAATAAATACATATTATTACCTAGGACCTTAGTAACGCGACACTTCGTGAATTTTCTACAAAACTTGGCGTTTATGTTTTGCTTGAAATCGCTGAGCACGAAGTTTCGCTTATAGACTTCTTGTCCTGGTATAAAGCGTACCTCGCGAATTATTTTATTGTAGCGAGACGCATTTGTCTCATATGCTTCGTGCAAATTCTCCTTTATTTTCTCCCTCATAATCCTAAGTCTATCGCTATGCTCAAGAGTAAAAACTTCGTTATCTGATAGGCACCCTAACTTCCGTGCTAACGTATAGTCCGCTCCGTTTGTAAACATATTGTAGCCGAATAAGGCGAAATATGGTGAAACTCCCGTCGCAGAGTGTACCGCATTGCGAATGGAACACTCGATCTCTGTCAGATATAAATCCCAGTCTCGATGGTCGTTTTCGAGATATGACCTGATTGCCGCTAACACCGATTGGTTCGCTCTTTCAGCAGCGTTCGACTGCGGAGCATAAAAGGCTGTTTTTAGGTGTTTGACACCATACGCTTCTAGCAGTTCCGAGAATTGTTTCGATATGAATTGTTTTCCATTATCGGAGTGGATGATTTCTGGTACCCCAAATTTGTGGAAAACTTCCTCGGTGATGAACTTAACCACATTTCCAGCGGTAGCTTCGCGCATCGCTTTTAGAAAAATAAATTTTGAAAAATGGTCTACTACTATGAAAATGTAACAATTTCCCCTTTTCGATCTTGGATATTTACCAAGAAAATCTATGTAGATCTTTTGGAATGGCCGAGCAGTAACTACTTCTTTTCCGATCCCTGGTTTCAAAATTGCATTAGAGGGTTTCGTCTCCTTGCACGTCTGACAATCTCTCACAAAATTCCTCACTTGTACCACCATGTTCGGCCAGTAGTACGACCTACGTAGCAGATGTAGCGTTTTTGCCATACCCCCGTGTGCGGCTGTCTCTGGGCAGTGGGCACTCTCGATGAGAGTTGACGTCACAGCTTCAGGGACCCACAGTTTCCACTCGTTCTCCTCTAGCTCAATATTCTTTGACAAAAACTTCTTGAACACCATCCCCTCTTCAACCTTCAGATCGGGAAGCCGTTCTTTATTGCTTTCAATCGTTTTTATTAGTTCGCGATACTCTTCCGATTCGAATTCGGTTGTGTCCATATTGGCAATGGGTGACATGATAACTTCCTCTATGCAGCGTGACAGGGTATCGGCCACTATATTGTCTGAGCCTTTACGGTGTTCAATTTCAAAATTAAAAGCTTGCAGTTGTAAAGACCATCTGGCTAGCCTTCCATTTAAATCTTTTAAAGGCATTAGCCATTTCAAGCTAGCGTGGTCAGTCACCACTGTAAACGGCATCAGATCAATATAGGGCCGAAATTTCTTCACAGACATCACCGCCGCGAGACACTCCTTTTCTGTTGTGCTATACTTCCTTTGACATTCATTGAATTTTTGCGAAAAGTAAGCGATTGGCTTTTCAGCGCCATCATTTTCTTTTTGGTACAACACAGCACCAAGGCCGTAATCCGATGCATCACACTGCACCCAAAACCGTTTAGAAAAATCAGGGTGTTTAAGGACAGGAGCACTCGTCAGAGCTCTCTTTAAACTCTTAAATGATTCCAACGCTTCTTCTGAGATCTCAAATTTTCTGCCTTTCTTCAACGATTCGGTCAGAGGGGCTGCCATTGTCGCAAAGTCTTTAATGAAGCGTCTATACCAACCGGCAGTACCCAGGAAACTACGGACCTGCTTGACAGTTTTCGGAACAGGGATATTCTGAATTGCCTTAATCTTTTCTGGGTCGGTTTTTAACATTCCATTGCCTACTATATATCCTAGATAAGGCAATTCTTTGAAGCAAAATTTAGATTTACTCATTCCTATGGTTAAGCTAGCTTCCTTCAAGCAGATGACCACTTCCTTTAAGATTCGGAGATGAGAATCGAAATCCGTGGCGATGATTAATAAATCGTCCAAGTAAATAAAAACATTCGATTTTAGTCTATGTGGGATAACACGATCCATGAGTCGGCATAACCTTTGGGCCGCGTTACACAATCCAAATGGCATTGTGACAAATTGGTAGAGAGGCCGACCAGGCACGGTAAATGCTGTATACGCCTTACTGCTCTCATCCAACTCAATCTGCCAGAATGCGAATTTCAGATCGACACTACTTATGAAATGCGTGTCATCCAGGCGACTTAAAATACCTTCTATATTTTGGAGCGGGTACGCGTCTTTCACAGTAACTGCATTCAATTTACGCGCATCCAAGCAGAACCGATTTTTCCCCGGTTTGCGCACGACTGTGGTTCGATTGCTCCACGGGCTCTCACTCTCCTCTATCACACCTAGCTCGAGCATCTTATCGACTTCCGCGTAGACGATCTTCTGCATGGCCGGGGATAGAGGGTAATGCCGATCCTTGATGGGAACCGTTTCGTCGACAAGCTTAATTATATGCTTTTCCAAGTTAGTCCGCCCTAACCCATGTTTTTCAAAAGTTAGAAACCCGCTGACCACTTCTTCTACTTGTTGTTTTTGTTCCGCTGTAGGACTGTGTAGCACGCGCCGCTCGTTTCTATCTTCTTCAGACACCATTTCTTGCTCTAATTTTGTTAAGTCGAGTTCTTCTACGGACATTACCTCAGGTGCCACTTGGAAAGTGCGCCAGAAGTCAACTCCAAGGTAAATATTCTGTTCGAGATACGGACATAAATAAAATGTTACTTTATGTTCTAATTGATTGAATTTTACAGGTACTGTTATTTTCCCCAAGATATTGTGCCTGCGACCGCCAGCAGTTTTCACGGTGGATACATAACGCTCTATCGTCACACCCATCTCGTCGACAAATTCTCTGCAACCTCTGCCTAGGATACTGACACATGCGCCAGTGTCTAACAGGCCGCGTGTTTGAACACCCATTACTTCAATATCTGCATATACGCGTGGATCCGCGCTACTTATTTTCTTGACAGAGGCTACTACTTTTTGCCGGAGTAATTTTCTTTGGCGGAACCGTTGCCTAGCTTTCTGCACCCTCCGCGAAACTTGCCGGCGTCCCATCACAACACTTTCGGCAAAAATACGTTCTCGCGTCTCCAAATATTTCCTAAGTCTTTCCTCATACGGCGACGGCGGCGCACTCTTCCAGGCACCCTTTGGTTGCTCTCCTATCTTCTCGGTTTGTTTTAAAATACCAATTTCTTCTTTATTCGTATATTCAATATTATTCTCTCTTGGGGTATTAGTAGTCGCATCTATTTTGACTGGCTTTGTGTGGCCCGCGATTCCCCCGTCACAACCGCGTTCCGCGACATGTTTCCCGCAGGGCAACACACCGGACATTTAGGAGTAATAACGTCAAGCTTCCCGCATTTATAGCAGAAAATTCGACGCTGTAGCGACATACAATCAGTGAAAAAGTGACCATCAGCACCGCAATTCCAACATGAAACCTTTCTGCGACCCGTTTGCTGCTTGCTTGCCTGATGGCGTAATTCCTCCACGGTGACTTGACCCTCATCACCGGGAGGAAACTGCTCTTGTTCTTCTAACTCACTAATCTCATTGACTGTTTGTGTTCGTGTCATAAAAACGTTCGATGGTGGACGTTCGCGACGCGGAAAGCACCGTTCCGCTTCTTGGCAATCCGTCCGGAGCTGGTCCAGCGAATATGCAGCAATTGGGTGCACTAGTTTGGCCAGTGACTCGCGTAAATTCCCCTTAACCAGCCGTACGATTTCGTATTCCGGGATGGGATTTCGTAATCGCGAACGCAACATACCGACAACATGAAAATACTCGTCGATACTTTCTCCCGACCTTTGCTTTCTCTCCGTTAACTCCCTCAGTACCTCGAAATCCGTCTGTTGGGATGCGTACTGTCGACGAAGCGCCATTTGTAGGGTTGGCCAATCAACTCTGCCATGCGATCGAATGTACAGCCAGTACCACTCGCGCGCCTCGCCACCCAGCAGCCTATGAAAATCGCGTATAATTTCCCCCCATGAACACCCGTATTGATCTTTCAAGAATTCAAGCCTAAACATAAAATCTTCGACCGACATCGAGTCGCGATGTCCCTGAAAGCTTATCCCCCACTTCTCGATCTTGATCTCGGATCGGCGGATCTCGTTATATTCACGTGCTACTGTTGCACGATGTTCAGCAGAGAAAGACGCCGGTACATCGGCATCTACGCGTGGGCGTTGGCAAACTGGTGGCACATTATTACGAGCGCCTGTGTTTGAAACCGTATGGGGTATGGGATTTGGAAGTGGGTTAGTGTTCCTGTTCGGGTTCCTGTAGGCTAGATACTCCTGCATTTCTATTTCATTCCTGGGATGTCCGGATTCTTGAGATTCAAAACTAGAGTTTTGTCTTCTCCTTTTATTGCGGTTTCGCGACCTATTGCTGCCCCCCGAAATCCCTACTCCTGCACCTACTTGAGCTGATCGAATCAATTCGGGTATCGTATCCCGCATTTCGTTTAAGATGGCGGTTTTCGCTTCGGCCATCATATCTCTCAACATGGGTGCTATATCGTTACGAGGATCGAGTGTATTGTTTGTAGACGTGCGGTTGGTTTCGCCATTGTTGGGTGCGTTGGGTTTGGGAAAGGCCAGGTTAGATGGTGTGGCAGATAGTGCCTGTGCTGGTTTGGGTTGAACTGGTGGTTTCGGAATTGTACCTGTACCTTTGCTCGCTTGTGTTTGCTGGTTGCTCGCGCCTGCCTGCCATTTATCCCCGCCCTCGGCTCTAGCATTGTTCCCCCCACCCATGCGATCCGACAAATCTATAAATGTTTGGTCTTCCATTATGGGTTGTTGGGAGTTTTGTAAATACGAAGGAGACCTATTTGCTTGCTTAGTTCGCCACCGGGTGTTGTAGGGGGCTGGTCTGTACTTCATAAATTTTACAATACAAAAAAAAATCCTATTTTAATTTCCAAAAACCGGTATCTCAAACCAAAAATTTCGTGATAAAAAAAATTATCCTTAAATACTTAAGATGTGTATAGCTATATGTATATTACGATCAGATATGTATCTATGTTTGGGGGGGTTCAGATGACTTTTGGGCATCCAATAAAAAAATTGTTCTCATGAGGAATGTTTGGAGCAACTGCTAACGTTCCTATAAGGATGTATGGAATACTATCTGTCTAAAAAAATTATTAATTAAGGTTGTTTTATCTTTGTGCAACACAAACATTACTGACTTTTTATTTGCGGCCACAAGGAATTGATTTCTAATCTGGAAGCAACTTATCCGAGTCTTTCCATAAGGACTTCCAGATATCTTGAATCGAGAAAAAAAATATTTTGTATTGTGAAGGAAAAAAAATGAAATTTGACTTAAAATTCACTCAGATGCTTATAGCCTGAATATCTTAGTTTAGCTATGCCATCTATGGGCTATTGAGAGGGTCTGTCCTTATGATGGCAACCTCCCGTTTCGGTGCAATTGGATTCTTGGATCGAATCCCACAACCAAGTCACTGAATTGGGATGATGGGCACATAAGGACAGCTCCCTTTGGCTGGACGATTGTGTATCTAATACCGTTACCGCAGATTGAAATAAATTTGAAATGAAAAAGAAAAATGAGTTTTGCATATATTTGGCTATGTATGTCCAAAGAAAAATGTTCGCTCAGTGCCGGGCGCCAATTTCAATCTTAGGCGCAGATGTAATTTCCGAATGATTTCATTTTGCCTCTATGCAAATGCACATAGTACCAAATTTCCTATTTCCGTGTATTAATCTAACACGGTCTACGTTTTCTTTGGGCGCCATTAATAAGTAATTGTCACGTACACGTATCAGTGGATCCGCCCCTTTGCGCTATCACTGTGAAATCGCCCCAGCTAGCTCAGTTTTTTTTGTTTTTTTTTTTTTTTGGGCGCGGTTCTCAACCCTTGTCCACATTGATGCGGGGCGGATGTCACAATCACTTCCTCTTTAGCTTCCATACATCCTATTAGATGCCCACCCTACCTTTGGACCGCTCGTCTTAGCTCGAACTTTCATTGGTCCCCTTACCTTCGCTCCAGGATTCCACTCTGCCTACCCTTATGTCATCTTCCCCCACCCAAACCAATTAATTTAGCAAGCCATAGTCAGATCTCTTTTCATATTTCGACCAAACATTTTAATTACCACAAAGAAATTGTTCAGAAAATTCAAAAAAATCTATATAATAAATACATAAAATGCTTATTCTAAAATCTTAATTCCAAAACGATAAAATTTTTTTTATTTAAACAGCGGCATATCAAAACCGTACATGTACATATATATGTGAACATCAACGGAACACCTTTTTCTAATTTTCTGTGGAACTTAACCTATATATATAAATAAGGACAGTTAGCTGTATTAGCCTTAAATTTCAAAAATTACATACAAAGTACATAGTATATTAATATAGTTTCTCATTCATGGATCCAGTGGCCCTACAAAACCAAACCTTGATCTCATTTAATGTGTGCCACTAATCTCAAATTTCACCCAACCCCTATAGCCTACCTAACAGAGCTCTCTTCGGTGGTTCAAAGGGTATACGGGAGCCAGCTTTTTCCAGCTAGTCGCAAAAAAATGAAGTATCTTAACTTTATTCCTCTCGGTTTGGCCTATTTGACCCTTTATCTCAGAATTTAGTACTTAGGTTCTTATATACACATCTAGAATAGTTTTCGACAAATGAATTATACATATACGTAGAAATACATTAAGCCTATGAAAACGGCATCCATGGGTTCGCTGGGTTTAAACAACCAAAAGCTTTTGCAAGAATTTCTGCAGGAATCTTCTTCGGACAGTTTTATAGGCACTGTTGCAGCCGAAATTTCCTTATTTTGATGGTTCGGAGTTGATTATGGTTTCCCTGGCGCTTTAGCCATAAATTTATTAATTAGGGTGTCCCACGGTGAGATACAGGAACACTGCATCCACTACCTACTTTAAACGACGTAGGTACTCCGTGCACATCTATTGGTGTATACTATGGTGGTCCGGCTATCCAGTGGTTCCTCCTCCTCGTACGTATAGGCAAATGGTTTATCTTGCATCGCAATCGGCAAAGCCCTCGTTGCACCTTAGTTGGTGGTATTTTGGCCTTAGGCCCTAATAATTTTCCGCCCGCCGCGAAATATTTTTTTATGGGATTTTTTTATACCCAACACCACAACAATTATAACACACAAAACGATTTGTCCATACTGGACTTAGCGCGCAGGGAAATTTAAATTATTAAAACAACAAAACTGACTTGTGCTAAACGGCACAGACTCGACGTTCTCGTATTAACTGCAGATACAACTATCCTCTCTAGCTCTGTGTTTCCCCCTTATATAGCCTTATCTACAGCAACACCGTTTTCCGTTTGCCATTGTCTTTAATTCCAGCCAACAATAGCGACCATCCCCTGTATCCGTCCTTTTTCCTGTTGGATCTTTCCACCCACCACACATCTATTTGTCATATGGCAACCTCTTTGCATAAGAGCTTTTGAAATTTCCCTATGGTGAGAAATTTTACTTGTCCTTTACTTTGACATTTCTCGATTGTTTACAAAATATACATGGTCACATCGTATATTTGAAATGTGCTATTTTCTGCTCGTTTAATTAAAACACTTAGCTTGGATATATAACCTGGCATATGAGTTACTGAAAATTTATTAAGGAACCAGCCATCAACGCAATTCTCAAGAAAAAGGTGCTATTTCATATTGACATATCAATGGTCACATAAGGGGAGTATGGCTACACATATACTTCCTCCGAGCGGTCCAAGGAAGCACTGCCTCTTTCCCCGCCCAAACGTGGGGAACACCCACCCTGACAACTAAGCTTAAACTTGTTACGCAGTTTTTCAGTCAACTTTAAACGAAGTTTAAACGTAGTTTAAGCGGTCAATTCGGCAGGGTTAAACTCTAGTTAACCTGTCAGCTGTTTTGCATATTTGATGGTTTTGGTTGTGAAACAATAAGCTGAACGCAATTAAGAAAGGACGATATTTTTATATTTAATTAAATACTGGATATATCATCTGACGAAAGTGATTATAGTGATGCAGAAATTAGCGAAATCCTAACTATTGCAATACTGAGGAGAAGCAATGGCTTTGAATATGTAAACAAATATTATCTGTTGCCGTATCTAGATAAAGAAAAAACCAATGTTGCCGTATAAAAAGCAAATCTTAAAAGCGGCCTTAAACTCACACTGAAAAACCGCTCTGCACTTTAACTGGAGTTTAAATTTAAGCCGAGTTTAAGCAAACTTAGTTTAAACTGAGCTTAACCAAGGACTGAAAAACCGGGCCTTAGGGTCACTTTCATAAAGGCCGGTTAAGCCTAATCGGCGATTAATTTGACAGCTAACCGTACAAAATACGTCAATTAAACTGCGGTTAGCAGTTACCGGCTTTTATGAAAGCGGCCCTTAGAGCACATGCTTCTTTAGTAATTCTATACGACCGTTCGTAAGTGCTAATATACGTCCAAAAATATCGGGAAAGGTATCAAACGACGCGTTTTGATCTCTGTATCAATAATCCGAAAGCGGAAATTAAATAATTTGTTTCGGTGAAAAGTTATTAGCAAAAAACCCAAAAATGCCCAGGTCCGATCCCAAATAGGGGGATTTATCCAAGGTATTCATGTGCACAACACCTTTCGTCGTAGGCGGCCTTCGGCCGCGCTTCAAAACAATATTTCTGCGCAGAACACATTTCTGCAATTTTCGGTACACCCTAATCTGTGATTACAACAACCACATGAAAATGACAGAAAAATTTCCACTGTAATTGAAAATATCTCTGAACCGATATAAAATATCGAATTTCCGCTTCCGGATTATTGATACGGAGGTTAAAACCCGTCGTTTCATACCTTTCCCGATATTTTTGGACGTATATTAGCAGTTACGTACGGTCTTATAGAATTACCGTTTCTTTTCCTGCGCTAGCTCAGAAATACATTTTGGGCAGTGTTGTTGTGTTGCGTAAATCAAAACTCTGATTTGCGCCAATTTATAACTTGTGGACTTGTTCAAAGATTTTGTATGGTGTATTTGGCACTTTAGTTGGACCATGCTCATAAGGTCGGTCGAATCAGCTGTTTTCTTTGCTTTTGCAGTTTCTTTTTGTTTGACATTATTATTTAGGTTCTTTGGTTTTGTTTACTTTTACTGTGGCTGCGATAATTTGACCTGTCAAAATATTTCCCTGGTATTATTTAAGAGATCATTCACAATGGAGCAGTTTTTCACCGTCTAACACTACGTTTTGGACGGGTTTTAGCAGCAGTTTACGTAGGATGGAAAGAATTACCCTGTCTGATCTAGAAAGAGATGCAGCCGAAGGCACCCACCGAAAATGATTCATGTACGCACATAACCGGTGGATCCAGACCAATTATAGGGGAAATCTGATAGTCAAGAAGAACTGCACTAAAAATGTACCGAGAGACGCGTTTTGGTCCTAGGAACCCTAATCCGGTGGGGGAAACCCAATATTTTTAGTAGTTTCCCCGATATTACCATAACTTTTAAAATGTTAACAAAAGATAGGCGCTGCCATCAGATACTTAATCTAGGCATAAACTCTTCTTGTTTGGCCTGATTTTCGGTGGCCCCTTAAACCGCACTAGTAAATAAAAAGTGGTACTTTTTGGTGGACATTTTGGTAGCAAAAAAGTTGGGAGTGTCAACCGTGTTTACTTGGCGCGAAACTTGTCATTTGACGTATACTAAGGAAAACTCCATTAGTTTGCGATTTTTTAAGTAGTAAATTCCTTCAATTAATTTGATATCATTTAATAGCAGAACTGACAATGGATGATTCAACGTTTAAGATAAAATATCAGAAATGTAAGATACGTGTGAAAACCTGGGAACGCGATTTTATAAGTCAATATTCAAGAGTTCCGTCCAAGGTAAAGTTTACTTATAAAGAAAGCTTTTCCAAACTAATTAACCATTCTCGTGTTAAGTATGATATTAAGGAAGCACCGAAGGAAATAAGAGATTCTTACAAAATGTATTATAAGTTGAAGACATCATTTTTGGAGGATACTTTAAATGATGTTTTGGACGACGATGGGTTCAATATATTAGAGATCTCACAGACTGAAAACGATTCAACAATAAATATATGTCATGAAGAAGGTTTAAATATTTCCAGCAGCATCGCTGCGCTAGTGGATGGAGCAACCTCTTCAAATATTCAAAAAAACTCTGATGCATTATATGAACCTTCAAAAAACCTAAAAGTGGTGACTTATAAAGACTTCGAAGAAATTGTTATTAAAGAATTTGATGCAGCTAAGTTTTGCAAGTTAAATGAAGAAGCGTGGGGTCCTGAAGTAAGCAATATTCGAGTGAACGAAGGGTCAGGAAAAAAACAAAACGATTTAAGTGCCTTAAAGAAACCATACAAATCGAAATTAAGTGAAAAACTTTTCAAATCTGCGTCCTTTTCGAAACGAAATCCTAGAAAGTCACTTCCACGAGGTAATTCGGAGACAAGTGCACAGGCAATACGTCAAGAAAGCGCACCTGGTATACTTGGACAGTCGGAGGCATTACCCGATTTAGAGACAATATTAGTACTAAAGGCCAAAGAGCAGCAGTCATTAACCGCAAATCAATTATTAGCAGGTAAGTTTGCTATTAGCTCGGAATTAAAATATTTACTTAAACACGCATTCCAACATGACACCTACGAATGGGGCTAAATTGGTTGTTAAGCGTAATACTGACTAACGAAAACTAATATTTTGTCCTAAGACCTTTTGCTTTTTTCAAAGCCTACAAGCGAAATCGTTAGCTATTGATTTCCAGCGTTCGCTCCCACAACTCATTCTCTCCTTTCGGATTGGTTTGAGTATTGAGCCAGCTGCACCTTGATATGACCACACATTTTCTTTTGGATTCATGCCTAAAGATAGTGGGGTCACTTTAAGACCGAAAATGTTTGGTGTTTCATCCAATCATACACAATCCAGGTTGTTGTGTTAGCGATTTTTCGCCCTGTCTAGTCGTTGTTGGTATTAACAGTGCGCCTAATGGGCGCGATCACTAAGAATCATGAGAGGACATAGCACATGCAGGGCACGTATTTGGTATGGTGGGGTTCAGTCTGGATAAGTAAGAGTTTAACCTATTACAATATCCAGAACGAGGTTGTGCTAGGGTAACTCTAGTTTTCCTCGGAAGAATACGCTCCTCATCAGCTATTTCAGGTTGTTCAATGTCAAATACGGGGTTCACAAGCCGAGATTTGAGGGATTTGTCTACGGACTCGGTTCTCCTTATGTCTAGGGGCCGACAGTTACTGCCGGCCAGTGACTTCAGGATCTCGTTGCGGCTCAGTACCTCAGATGCTATTGTGGTGGCATGACTAGCGAAGGTGAGGCTGTTGTCGAAAATCACACCCAGGATTTTAGGGTGGTTGACAGTAGGTAGAGGTACTCCATCTACGTGGACGTTTAACGCTTGCCCCATCTGCGCATTCCACGTCGTCAAAAAAAGTCGCCGTCGATTTAGTCGGAGACAGGATCAGATCTCGCTCGGTGAAGAAGCTGAAAAGGTCTGGTTTTGTTGTTGTTGTAGCGAAAAATTAATCTGCCTAAATATCAACGAGAGTCCCACAAACCTCGCGGCTTCGACAGGATTGGACCAAAGTGATATTGCTGTTAGAAGAGTAGGCTCAGTTGAGCAGATGAACAGTTAGTGTCATGGGGAGACACGCCGCATGCCGGGCAGACATTTGGCATGTCAAGGTTCAGTCTGGATAGTTTAGAGTTTAACCTGTTGCAGTATCCAGAAGGAAGTTGGGCTAGCATGACCCTTGTCTCCCTAGGCAGTTCGCGTTCCTCTTCGGCAACAGGTGGGACCTGTGCCTGTATAACGGCGTTCACTGGACGAGAGCTGACTCTGTGTGGCTGAGTTTGAGGGCCTGCCGATGCACCTTTGGATCAAACAGCGAAAAAATATGGTGCCGGATCTCATCATAGAGCTTACGGAGATCACTCCTTATTCTCCTGGGAGGCGGATTTTCGTTGATCAGGCTCCTGTTCGGATGCACCAGTTTATACCAGTTGAACAGGAATTGCCTGGTCAACATTTCGCTATGCTCTTTAACGCCGAGCATTTTTGCTTCGCTATGAAGGTGGTGTTCAGGTGACATAAAAAGGCATCCTGTGGCAGTTCTGAGTTTCGACAGACCTGCAACCTCTCCCAGTGTGTGTCTGATAGTCCCGGCGACCATATCGGCGGCGCGTATCTCATAGCCGGCTGGTCAATTGCCTTGTACGTTGCCAGCAACGTTTCTTTGTATTTTCCTCAAGTGCTGCCAGCTATTGAATTGAGAATTTTGTTTCAGCTTTTTACTTTGGTGGCAATCGCGGATTTTGGGATATGTGACAGTCGGAAGCTCGACGTAGACGTCTAATTCCATGTTCAACGCTGTCCTCGTAAATAAGGTGACCGAGAATTTGGTCGGTGGCAATGCCAGATTTCGTCCAGCGAAGAAACCGGACCAGGATTAGAGGTAAGAGTTTATTCTTGAGCACAGCTCATCTACGCCAGAATCGTGCAGTCATCGGTGTAGGTGACGATCGAGACACCCTGTGGTGGGAAGGGGAGTGTTGATATGTAATAATTAAACAAGAGCGAGGATAAGACACCACCCTGTGACACCCCCTGTTTCATTGTACGTGGTTTTGATCGTTTGCCCCTGAATTCCACCGATGGTTGCCGACCACGCAGGTAATAAGATCGTTAATAAGTTGCACAATGGCTTTCAACAGGTCAATCGCAACCATTACCGTCCTGTCGTTTGGTCGTCTTTAGTTGAGACCTACATTTGCCTGACTGTTTATGGCATTGGGCGCGATGGTCGTGCTATGCATTTTCCGGAATCCATGCTGATGTTCGGCAAGTAGCAGATTAGCGGCGTAATAAGGGAGTAAGATCGTCCCCAATATCTTCACTACTGGGGAGAGGAGAGATATCGGGCGATATGACTCCCCTAAGTTAGCTGGTTTCCGAGGCTTTAGTAGTGGCACCACCTTTGCCTGCTTAGATTTTTCTGTAATGACAAAGGTGGTCATGGACAGGTTGAAGACAGATGTTTAGTATCTTACTCCGTCATCCCCGAGATGTTTAACATCAGCATGAATATTCCGTCTGGGCCTATTGATATGGAGCCTTTAGACTTCCGTATGGCCTGGCTGGACTATTTTTTCGTTTGTGCGCTTCCCTTGTGGCGCGTATAATTTCCTTGTCTACCATCGGATGCAATACATATGCAGGTTGCAGGACCTTAGGTGTTCCGCAAGCTTGGCAGACACACAGTCAGCTACTGAACAAAGTGTGAACGCTAAACGTAAATCTTCTTCCAGCAAGAGCAGCAGATCCAGTCTCCCGGCCGGATCAAGAGAGTATTGAGCAGCCCTGCTGCAAGGAGCTGTTCGAAGGATGACAGTTTTAGGTGAAAAAATGACGAGTTAGGGTTACATTGTTACTTGCCCTTGGTCGGGTAAACCCGAGTCATTCCGGCACGATAGAACCTGATGTTGTGGGAATGTTAGGTTCTCGTGCTATCCAAGTGTTTCTCCTTTTCTGTGACACCGTTACTCCTATAGCTAGTTACTGAAATTTCTTCCGAAATAGGAAAAAAGAGGGAATAAAAATTATATTTGTTCTTAACTTCGAAAAAGTTTTAGATCTCCGTCAAATTATACAAATGTTTAAATTTGTCAGACAAAAATCTAGTAAGCATAGCGCACGTAAATATATGTTTAAGAACAGTGAAAGATGTAATTTATTTATAAGATCAAAGTGGTCTGATTTTATGAATCTCAAATCAGCTAAAGTAAAACCGGTTAATTGAGGCATCAGTCCACCAAGTATACCACTGCTGCCACCAAGTAAAGCATTTCCAGTATTTCCTAAGATGCCAGGTAATTCTACTTGTGATTGGCTACCCCCAGCTTTACCCACAAGGTCACCCATAGAATTACCAACCAACCAAACAGCATAAATATGTATGATATGTACGGTACATAGATCTGCCCTATGTATAACTTTTATGTGCTGTGTTTACCCACAAATCGTTCGCACAAATTATGTTGGGATGCTGCTGCAGAGGCTGGCCTAGAATTATAGGGTGCGTCGAATGGTTACTGAACAAATAGAAATCCATTCAAATTATGAAGACAACTACATAAAAAGAAATAAATTATTCCGAAATATTATTGAGTTTAAATATCATCAGTAGAGCACTTGAATATAAGTAGGAAACTTTTCACTTACCGTAAATCCAGACGTATCAAATATTGCCAGGCCCATCAACGCACGCACTGCAAAATTTAAAATAGAATGTCTAACTATTAATCACAAATGTACAAACTGTATAATAGGAGGGTGGGTTGAACAAAAAAAATGTTTTGTAAATATTTTTGTAGATCAAAAATTGTACACAAAAATTAAAAAACCAAATTAGCACTTTACAAGAAATTTCGTTCGCGTTTTTATTTTATTTTCTACTAGCAGATCCGGTTGTCTACATTTGACAATGTGTGCGCTGTTTTGCTCCGCATTTGGCTTCCTCTACATTTACCCCTGTATCTTCTTATTTTTCTTCCACCTTATTTCACCTTGTAAAGACTGGCCATGGACTTTGGACGTCAATAGAGGAAAAGCAACACAAAGATATGTTGGCTTGCATAGTCCACTTTTCTAAAATTGTGTAAATGTTGTAGTTCAATAAATAAATATCTGGTGCGATATACCTCCGAGGAGATTAATGCAGAGCTTCTCTACCAATTTGTTGTGTTTTGCTTTTAAGTTTTCCTACAAATTGGCGGGACCGACATGTCCTATGCCGCCTCCGAACGGCATTTTTGATGAGAATACACTCGGAGGGTCCCGACCACTGCGGAAGGGCGACCCAGGTTTTTGAAAACACTTTTTTCAAACATTTTTATGTTACCGGCAACTGTCAACATTCACGGTTAAAACCGGCGTGCGAAAAAAAAAGATAATAGTTTATTCGTAAATCATATTCATTTATGCGTTTTTAATAATTTTCATTCAAAACCAGTAACCCCGCCCCCGCTTCGCTGCCTCTCAGAACTAATAATAGACTGAGTCCGATTTTAATCATTATATTTCCCACACATACCAGAAACCGTATTTATGATGCGTTTTGATTGAAATTCGGTACCTTGGTAGACCTTTGACTTTGTTAAAATTCAAAATACTTTCTCTTCTGGAAAGTGGACCAGGGACCGACCTATTCAAATAAATCTTATTTATTGATGCGATTTGCCTTTGTTAAAATTTAGAATACCCATTTCCGGGAAGTGGACCAGGGACCGACGTATTAAAAAAAATCTGATTTACGATGCGTTTTGATTGAAATTCGGTACCTTGGTAGACCTTTGACCTTGTTAAAATTCAAAATACTTTCTCTTCCGGAAAGTGGACCAGGGACCGACCTATTCAAATAAATCTTATTTATTGATGCGATTTGCCTTTGTTAAAATTTAGAATACCCATTTCCGGGAAGTGGACCAGGGACTGACGTATTAAAAAAAATCTGATTTACGATGCGTTTTGATTGAAATTCGGTACCTTGGTAGACCTTTGGCTTTGCTAAAAATTCAAGATACTTTCTCTTCCGGGAAGTGGACCAGGGACCGACCTATTCAAAAAATATCTTATTTAAGATGCGATTTGATTGAAATTCCGTACCTTTAACTTTTTAAAAATTCAAGATACTTTCTCTTCCGGGAAGTGGACCAGGGACCGACCTATTCAAAAAAAATCTTATTTAAGATGCGATTTGATTGTTGTTGTTGTTGTTGTTAACAGTGCTTCGCCCTGCCCAATGGGCTCGATCACTCTAAATTGTCATCAGGCTCTTCTAACGGAAGTCCGAGGAAACGCGCAGTTTCCACAGGGTTGGACCAGAGTGATATGGGTGTTAGAAGAGTGGGTTCAACTGAACAGGAAAAGAGATGTATGGTATCATGAGGGGTCATACCACATGCAGGGCATGTATTTGGTATGTTGGGGTTCAGTCTGGATAAGTAAGAGTTTAACCTATTACAATTTCCAGAGCGAAGTTGTGCTAGTATGACTCTAGTCTCCCTCGGAAGTACACGCTCCACTTCAGCCAATTCAGGTGGTTGAGTATTAATAACGGGATTCACAGGCCGAGATCTGAGGGATCTGTCTACCGACTCAGTGTGGAGGTCATTTAGAGCCCGTCTATGGTTCCGCAGATCAAACGGCAAAGAGATATGATGCCGGATCTCATCGTAATGCTTACGGAGATGTCTCCTTATGTCTCTGGGGGGCGGTGCTACATCCAAAAGATGTCGGTTTAGATGACTAGGTTTATGACGGTTCCGAAGGAACTGTCTACTCAAGAGTTCCGCGTGCTCTTGAACATTGAGCAATTTTGCCTCTTGATGGAGGTGAGACTCAGATGACATAAGCAGGCATCCCGTAGCAGTTCTGATGGCGGTGTTTTGGCAGACTTGCAATTTCCTCCAGTTGGTGTCAGGAAGGTTGGGCGACCATATTGGCGCAGCGTAGTCAATAACCGGCCGATAGCCTTATATGTAGCAAGCAATGTTTCTTTGTCTTTTCCCCAAGTACTGCCGGCCAGTGACTTGAGGATCTTATTGCGGCTCTGTACCTTTGAGGCTATTGCGGTGGCATGACCAGCGAAAGTGAGGCTGTTGTCGAATGTCACACCCAAGATTTTTGGGTGATTGACAGTAGGTAGAGGTACTCCATCTACGTGGACATTTAACTCTTGCCCCATCTGCGCATTCCATGTAGTAAACAGGGTCGCCGTAGATTTAGTCGGAGACAGGGTCAGATTACGCTCGGTGAAGAAGCTGGAAAGGTCATGGAGGTAACTGTTGATTCTAATACAGAGTTCATCAATGGAGGGACCCTTGCCCGAGGCCATTATCGTGCAGTCGTCAGCGTAGGAAACAATGGAGACTCCCTCTGGTGGGGGGGCAAGTCTCGAAATATAGAAATTAAACAAGAGGGGAGAGAGAACACCACCTTGCGGCACCCCTTGTTTTATTCTTCGTGGTCTAGATTTCTTGTTCCTAAATTTGACTGTTGCCTGTCGACCATTGAGGTAATTAGCGGTCCACCTCTTAAGGCCGGCAGGGAGCGGTGTCTCATCCAGATCTCGGAGGAGAGTGGCGTGATTGACCGTGTCAAATGCATTTGACAGATCAAGTGCCACGAGAACCGTCCTATGGTTTGGTGGATTTTGATTCAAACCGTTGTTAATCTGCGTTGTAATGGCGTTCAAAGCGGATGTCGTGCTGTGATTTTTGCGAAAACCATGTTGATGATCGGCCAATTTTAGATTTGTAACGAAGTAAGGAAGCAGAATGGACTCTAGCAATTTCGCTACCGGCGAAAGGAGGGATATCGGACGATAAGACTCTACTAGGTTCGCCGGCTTCCCTGGTTTTAATAGGGGAACTACAATCGCTTGTTTCCATATCTCAGGTATAACGAAGGTAGTTAGAGAGAGATTGAAGAGAGCCGCTAAATAATTCTGTCCTTCATGGCCAAGGTGTTTGATCATCTTCATGGCAATTCCGTCGGGTCCGATGGATTTCGAGGGTTTGGCCTTCATTATGGCTTCCTTAACCTCTGCGACTGAGACGACAATGGGCGCAGTAGAGTGTTTGTGTTTGCGCGCACGTCGGAAGGCTCTTCTCTTAGTCCTATCCGCAGGTGGACGCATTATAAACAGCCGGCAAAAGGAGCTCGCGCATTTCCTGGCGTCCGATTTGACACTGTCGCCGAAAGCAATGGCGACCTTGTCTTTGTTATTGGTCGGATTGGATAGGGCCTTGACAGTCGACCATAATTTGCCGACTCCGCCGGAGAGGTTGCATGTCTCAAGGTGTTGTTTCCACTTGGTCAGCTTGTGTTCGTTGACAATCCTACGGATTTCCGCATTGAGATCTTTTATTCTGGGATCTGCGGGATTGATAAGTCTCACTTGGTCACGTTCTCTTGCCATCGCCGCAGCTTCTGCCGGAAAATTCGGACGAATTTCTGGTATTCTGCCATAAAGCGGCAAGAGGCTGAATCGATGATCTTGCGAAACTCTCTTTCGCCTTTGCGTACGTCCGTTGGAGTGGGTAAGGCAGCGAAGGAGCGCTCTGTATATTCAGTAAAGCGGTCCCAGTCCGCTTTGGTGAAGTTGATGTATGTTATTTTATCAGTCGTTATGAAGTCGGTCGGTCGTTCAACAGAGAGTAAGATGGGTAGGTGGTCTGAAGCTAATGTAAGCATCGGTCGCCAGATGACAAAGTTAATGAGGACCGCGCTCGTTATGGAGATGTCTGGCGAACTGTGACAGTTGCCTGCCACCCTGGTGGGGGCATCTCCATTGACTGTACAGAATGCTGAGTTATCTATTGGGTCTGCAATTGCGTGTCCTCTGCTGTCTGCTGGCAAGTTGGAGTGCCAGAGATCGTGATGTGCGTTGAAGTCGCCTAGGATTAAACGGTTATCGCCCCTTAGCAACGCACTAATGTCGGGATGATAATCTCTAGGACAACACGTGGCAGGGGGAATATAGATGTTTATGATTTGCAGGTCGGCGTCTCCTGACCGGACTGCTATGCCTTGGCATTCTAAGGTAGAGTCCCTGGGGTCGACGTCAGGGAATGACCCGGGTTTTTTCACCCGGCCAAGGGCTGTTATTTCGGTGTAACCCTGTCCAGTCTGGGGCGGGGCGAAGCACTGTTAACAACAACAACAACAACGTCAGGGGAAAATAGATTGTATTGTACAGAGTGATGTGTAATGAACGCAAGGCCACCCCCAAGACCGCTGGAACGGTCTTTACGATGTACATTATACCCATCACAAGTTCGTAAGTCCGATCTCGTGTTCAGTTTTGTCTCTTGTATCACGGCGATTTTGATGTTGTGCGTCTTCATAAAGTCAGTTATCTCCGCGATCTTTCCAGCTAATCCGTTACAGTTCAGCTGCAGAATTTTGAAGTGTGTAGGTGGGGAGACGGGGACATCCTAGGCGTGAGGGACGGATGCGTTTGCCTAGGTGGAGGTAGGCTAAGGCCTAAACTATGTCGCAGTCTAGAGTTGACAGCGCCATGGCCGATGTTGTCTGGCGTGGAGGGCGGCTGTGTACTGCAACAGGGGGCTATGAACGAATCCGTCCAAAGGTTGCCGTTTGCGAGCCCAGAGCACATAAGGATATGACACAGGCCAAGGCAATTGTTGCACTTGACCGATGTCGCAGGCGTATATAATCTTTGCCGACAAACGGTGCACGTAGTGAAAGGTGCCAGGAGGTGGTGTACCTGGCCCACGTGCAGGCTGGAAGCAGGGGGGGCATTAGGGGCAGAGACAGAGGGGACTGACGCTCGGCGATGCTCATATCTGACCTATTCCGGGGGGGATAGGAGAATTGAGCGGCCGTGTGAGATGGAGACGCTGGTGTGCGTGAGCGACAGTCGGGAGTGGGTGAGGCAGGGATGGCAGCGGTGCTGCCAGTCGTATAGACTGAGCCACTAATGTGACTATTGGAAGTAGTTAGAGGCGGTAAGGGAGTGCCGGAGCGGCGACTACCGCGGGACGTCCTAGGACGTGTACAGCAAGGTGCCTCAAAAGTACTAAAGAAAGTACGGGGTCTGTGGATGGTAGGGTTAAGCCCTGAACATCCAGATTTATGTAACCATCTCTTACACTTGGCGCATTGTACCGAATACGACCGTTTGATAAAAATTTTCTTCCAGCAAACGCAGCAGATCCAGTCTCTTGGTCCAGGGTTGGGTTCGACCCCAGCCCGTAACAAGAGACAATGGAGCAACCCAGCTGCAAGGGTTTGCTCCGAGGATGACAATTTAAGGGTGGGACGGGACAGATTGGACAGGGTTACACTGAAATAACAGCCCTTGGCCGGGTGAGAAAACCCGGGTCATTCCGGTGCATAGAACCGGCTGTTGTGGGAATGTGCGATTTGATTGAAATTCCGTACCTTTGACTTTTTTAAAATTCAAGATATTCAAGATACTTTCTCCTCCGGGAAGTGGACCAGGGACCAACCTATTAAAAAAACCGTATTTATGATGCGATGTGCTTGAAATTCCGTACCTTGGTAGAGCTTTGACTTTGTTAAAATTCAAGATACTTTCGCCTCCGGGAAGTGGACCAGGGACCGACCTATTAAAAAAAATCTTATTTATGATGCTATTTGCTTAAAATTCGTTACCTTGGTAGACCTTTGCCTTTGTTAAAATTTAGAATACCTTTTTTCCGGGAAGTGGACCAGGGACCGACCTATTCAAAAAAATCTTACTTAAGATGCGATTTGATTGAAATTCCGTACCTTTGACTTTTTTAAAATTCAAGATACTCTTTCTTCCGGGAAGTGGACCACGGACCAACCTATTAAAAAACCCTATTTATGATGCGATTTGCTTGAAATTCGGTACCTTGGTAGACCTTTGACTTTGTTAAAATTCAAGAAACTTTCTCCTCCGGGAAGTGGAGCTGGGACCGACCTATTAAAAAAAAATCTTATTTATGATGCGATTTGATTGAAATTCCGTACCTTGGTAGACCTTTGATTTTGTTAAAAATTCCAGATACTTTCTCTTCCGGGAAGTGGACCAGGGCCGACCTATTCAAAAAAAATCTTATTTATGATGCGATTTGCTTGAACTTCGTTACCTTGGTAGACCTTCGCCTTTGTTAAAATTTAGAATACCTTTTTTCTGGGAAGTGAACCAGAGACCGACCTATACCAGTGTGTGTTCCATAAACCCGGCGACTATGTCTATGAATGAAACTGACGCTTGTCGACCGTTAAGGTAGTTAGCGGTCCACCCTATTAGGCCGGCAGGGAGCTATCTTCCCGGTCTTTAAGGAGTGTGGCATGATTTACCGTATCAAAGTATTTTGATAGGTCAAGTGCCACGAGCACTCTTAAGCCACGTTCACTTGGGCTGTTCGAGTCGTGAATAGGGTTGCCCAGGAATAAGTCGCTAACATTATAGAGTTCCAAGCGACGAAAAAACCAAATGTATTATGAAGGACAGCTTATCTAAGGAAGGAGGCTCGTTGCCTTTATCGTGCAATCGTCTCCTTAGGAAACTGTGCGTTTCCTTGGACTTCCGTTAGAAGAGCTTGATTACGATTCTCAGAGTGATCGTGCCAATTAGACAAGGCGAAGCACTGTTAATAAGATTAACAACAACCACTTCTGGTGGACACCACCCTAGTGCATCCCTTGTGTAATGGTACGGGGTTTTGATGTAAGGTTTCTCTCCTTATAATAGGTATATTCTAAGCCCCCTAACCCACTGGATTCGGTTCAACACGATGGTAATCTTTTCTTTATGCCAGCTTCTGAGTAATAATTATCTATTTATTAATTGCAGTTAAAGAAACGTCATCGCAAATAAATGTAGACACCGGCTGGCTTAACCGCAATACAATCGATGATGGTCTCCAAGGAGCTGATATAGTAGCAACACAGTATATTAAATCAACTACTTCAATTTCTTCAAGAACGCCAATAACAGAAAAGCGATATGGTTTGACCAATATTAATGTAAAAAGTTTAGAACCATTACCCAATGTCACTAAGGCGATAAGTGAAGAAAATATAGATTTGAACTTAGAAAAGCCAGTATTAGCAATCAAAAAAAAGATACCTACAAAGATAGTTGCTAATGAGGGCTCAGATTCTGTAGTATCTGATAGCGCCGATGAGGATAAAGAACAAGCCTGTACACATGTAGCCAAAAGACGAAGAGTACTTCGGCCAATTGAAAAGAATCAATCCACGGAATGTAGTCAACCAGCTTCGACAGACCTAGAATCCAATAGATCTTCACAAGAAGTCAGTAAGAAAAAGAGCATTGTAAACCACACGGCGAGTAACAATAAAGAAGGAAAGGTTTTTGATTTCTCCACCGATGGTAATGACGATGAAGATTATTTCCCACCTAAATCATCGCGTAAAAAGCTTAAAACTGCAAAGAAGAAGCCAGATAAATCTTCCAAACAAGGTCAATCAAAACGTAAAGTTGTCAAAAAAATAGCTGCTAATAGTCATGTTGTGAGAAAAAAAGCAACAAAGCAATCCAAAGATATTCTAGATGTGAATGTTACAAATGTGGAAGAACTAACAGAAGATACCGTTGAAAAACCGCCTGATGTAGATATGTTAAGGTATACAATGTTGTTAGAGCGCGGTAATCTCACAAGTACGCCACGCGTAGCAAATCACGAACTGGAGAACGCCGATCATGTAGCACAACAGTATATTCATGATACACCCGTTGAAGCAGCCAGCAAAGGTGTGCAACCAATACCTGTTATTAATGAGAAACGTGCAGCAGCGCGTAAAAAGCTGGAGGAAAAAATTGCGGCAGGAAAATTAAATGAAAATTATGTTTCGATAAATTTGCAAAAAAAAATATTTGCACGTGGAAAACGCAACATGAATTATTCGAAGTATAAAAAGAAGCAATGGCGTCATAAAAAGAAAATCGCAGCACTTGCAGGCCCAGATATGGATATGGGTGGCTGCGATGGCGGTGTCCTAACCTGCTTCACTTGCGGGCAAGTGGGTCATTTTGCTGCACAATGCAAAGTAAAGGGCGATTTATTATTACCGCTGACAGCACAACTCGAGGAAGATCCATCACCATTTCCAACGCTTGAAGAGGCTGAGCGAATGGCAGCTAAAAGCGCGGTTGTTGTGCATAGTAGAAATATATCGAAATTGCCAGTCGCGTCAAACGCTGCTATATATCAGAATATTGAAAATGGTGATATGGCGCTTCAAAAAGATATTGATGAGCATACTAAGCAGTTAGCGGATGAAAAGTCTGAGAATGAAATTAAGAACAACTCTTTGGATTCTTGTGATAGTGAAAATGACACGAGCTTTGAAAGTGATGACGAACTGAATAACATAAATTTGGATGAGGTAATCACCACCGCTACACAAGAGTCGCCTATAAAAAAATATGTGGGCCACCAAATACCAGAAGAGTTTCTTAAAAAAGCTGGGCTACATGAAACATCTACGGGTTCTAAAATAGCGGATCCACAACTTGGTGGTATTATTCCCCTTTATGACCTTGATACCAATGGTACAGTACGTAATGATATTCCAAGCGAAGTGGTAGAAGCTTTACGTATGTTTGGACATACAAATTTCCGTAAAGGCCAAGAGCGTGCAATTATGCGTATACTATCGGGCTTTTCGACATTAGTTACGCTTAGCACAGGCAGTGGAAAGTCACTATGCTATCAATTACCAGCGTATTTATACAGCCACCGCAGGCGGGCAATAACTTTAGTCATATCACCATTGGTATCTTTAATGGAGGATCAAGTCACAGGTGTACCTCACTTTTTACGAGCTCATTGCCTTCATACGAATCAAACACCACAACAAAGACTCAAAGTAATGGAAATGATATCTGCAGGGGAAGTGGATATTCTATTGGTATCACCCGAAGCCGTAGTGGCGGGTGAACGTTCTACTGGTTTTGGTGCGATTCTGAGGCAATTACCGCCAATTGCTTTTGCCTGCATAGATGAGGCACATTGTGTGTCGGAATGGAGTCATAATTTTCGACCAAGTTATCTAATGATTTGCAAAGTGCTTAAACAGAATTTAGGTATCCAAACAATATTGGGTTTGACGGCGACGGCTACATTTCCAACACGTATGAGTATTATTAGACACTTGGGCATTGGTGATGGTGAACGCGGTGTTATAACTGATACTCCACTGCCGGATAATCTTTTGTTATCGGTGTCGAAAGACGAGAATAAGGATGCTGCCCTACTGAGTCTTCTTCTAAGTAATCGGTAAGTTATTAATAAATAAACAGGCATGTTATACTATATTTTCAGATTTTCCGTTTTGAAATCTTTCAACATGCTCTGCCAATCCGTTTTTGATTTTTAGAGCATGGCCGGTTCTGAAAATCGGAATCTTAAACATTTTCCTGTTGCTTTTCTTGAGGGCAAGAATACATATTAATTTTTATGAAAATTATTATTGTTTTTATTTTTAATAATAATAATTATTTGTTTTTTAATTAATTATTAAAAGTTTTGATTAGAATAGAGAAAGAGTGATTTAAATGCCTCCACGACCTCTTAAGGCGATGAAAAACGCTCGCAAGGTATTTATTTTTTGATATGCCGAAATAGGAAGAAGTCATTGGGCGATAAATCAGGGCAAATATGGGCAATGAGTCATTAAAACCGTTTTCAATATGGTGCTTTTGAAATTTATACAATATCCGCATTTTCGTACATTGGCCGATTTGCAATAATCACTTAAGTCATATTTTTTAGTTTGTCCTAAATCTAGTTTTAAAATTCATATTTGAAAAAACTAAAAGCAGGTCCATAAACATAAATTAACGAAAACGATAGGTTAGTAAAAGGGTAATAAAGAGCCGCAATTTTTCTTTGGAAGATGCGGGCGTTTAACAGTACACAACTTAAATAAATGTCTGTAATGATGCTTAAGCAGATATAAGCGATTTATGCAAATGTAAGTTGCTTCAATTCCGAGTTCAGTGATTATCCACTTTTCTATAAATTTTGCTCAAATGAGGAGCTTTGAATTCCGAACACTTTAGAATCCCTAACTCAAAATCGTCTTTAGTCGACTTTAGAGGTTATTACTGGAGATCACAGAATTGACCTTCCAACAGTTTTTTTTTATTTGATTTCCCTACCTTTACCCGGCGATGAGAATTTTGTTTCAAAGGTTGAAAGCTCATATGTTCTGTTGTTGTTTTGAGCGGCAAAAACAATACCCGAAGGTGTTTTTTGAATCATTATTACCCTGAGCAACATTTGAGATATGGGTCCGATAGTTCGAGGTCTTATCAATTTCGTAAAGTTGGGCAGAGTGGCATCACAAACAATGAACACTAAATTTCTAAACAAAAATTTAACTACAATTAATCAAAATTGTATGTTTCACTTTCTTACCTTCTGGTAAAGGCTTATTAATAATGTACATCTAAAGGAAGCGTAAGTTAAGTCAATGTTGAGTATATTTTACTTTTCGGCATGATGATCGCAATAACTCTCTAAACAATCTTTACGGACTGGCAGCCCTTACTTGTGGTCCTTTTAAACAGCAGACGTGGTTTATCACGTACAGAAAGTAAATAGTATTAATTTAGTATATAACTGATATATACTTGTATATACAGCTGTGTTCAATATAATAGTGAAATTAAAATGTATATTGTTCGACGAAATAAGAAGAAGCTGTGATTTTAATAATTTTCATTTAAAATATACCGCATTCCATAACAGAAACTACATAAACAGATATTTCGAAGTTTACACAAAGCTCAGGAAAGTTAATTAAACTTTAAAAAATAGCCATGAAAATCTGCAGAGTTTCTAGAAAATGTTGACTACGCAGTTTTGTACACCAATAAATTTTAGTACAACTTTGTTAAAACTAGCTCAAAAATTTCCCTGAATTTTCTGAATTTTTTCCGTCAAGGGTGTTGAGTGATTTATTCCACCATAGAAAAAAATTAATTTTGTATGAAACAAATATCCAACATCCTTGACAAAAAAATTCTAAAAATTCAGGGAAAATTTTGAGGTATTTTGAATGAGCTATATAACTGCGTACTTAAAAATTTTCTAAAAATTCGCCCAAAAATATTAAAATTTTGATGTACATTTATAAAAGTTTAATCAATTTTCCTGAACTTTTTATAAACTCTGAAATTTCTTTTTATGTGGTTTCCGTTATGGAATGCGCTATATTTTAAATGAAAATGATTGCAAACACAGCTTCTATTTATTTCGTCGGACGATATCCAATTTAATTTCACTACTATTATATTGAACACAACTGTATATATGAACATAGAAACACGACATCATACTACGGCCAAGTGCACATAGGCAAATGTTCTCAGCGAATATATATGCAGTATACAGTTTAGTTTATTTCAATACCAAGTGAATAAAATTTTTGCCCAAAATGTTGACGGACACTATTTTTTTTTTTAATCTTAAAGGAAAATTATGTTTTTTACTGTGTACTCGATGAACGTGGCCTCTAGACTTCGCAGCAGAAAACGATGGACTATTGACTATGATGCATCATGCTGAGGTTTATAGCCATAAAAGTAGCAACAATTTTCTTTCTTCATCTCGAAATCTTTGATGCCTTTAGAGATATTAGATTTTCAATTATCACATAGCGGAAGTCGATTGTTCTCTCTTATATATTATCTTCGGGTATATTGTTATTGTTGTTAACAGTGCTTCACTGTGCCTAATGGTCACGATTACTCTGAGAAAGAGATGTTTAGTATTATGAGGGGACATACCAAATGCAAGGCAAGTATTTGGTATGGTGGGGTTGAGTCTGAATGTTAATTAAGGGGTTCACACGTCGAGATCTGAGGATCTATCTACCGACTCGGTGTGGAGGTCATTTAGGGCCCGCCTGTAGTTACGCAGCGGCAGGGTAATGTGTTGCCGGATCTTATCACAGTGCTTACGGAGATGTTTCTTTATGTCTCTAGGGGGCGGAGCTTCATCTAGTAGATGACGGTATGGATGACTAAGTTTGTGGCAGTTCAGTAGCAACTGTCTGCTCAAAAGTTCCGCGTGCTCAGGAGCATTGAGCATTTTATCCTCTTGATGGAGGTGAAACTCAGATGACATAAGCAGACATCCCATGGCAGTTCTGATGCCAGTGTTTTGACAGACTTGCAACTTCCTCCAGTTGGTTGGGCGGCCATATCAGCGCAGCGTAATCATAAAACTGATCGGTCAATAGCCTTATATATAGCAAGCAAAGTTTCTTAATCTTTTCTCCAAGTGCTGCCGGCAAGTGACTTAAGGATCTTGTTGTGTCTCTGTACCTTTGTGGCTTTGCGGTGGCATGATTAGCGTAGGTGAGGTCGTTGTTAAACGGCACACCAAATATTTTATGGTGGTTGAAAGAAGGTAGAGTTACTCCATCTACGTGGATGTTTGACAGCTCAACCATATAGGATAAACGCATATCGTTTTCTGACGCACAGAAGTATACACGCTGTGGGGATATAGTAGTCAAACCGTATATTTTATAAATACTATTTATTAAATATGTACTTAAATACAAAAACTTTAAACTAACGAAAATATGAAATTTAGGTTGAATCAAATGAGAATATTCTTTCGCTTGTGCCGGCGCGTGTTGTTCGTTTTGATCGGATAAAAAGACTGTCTGGAATTTGTATGCCGTTAAGTGCATTTGCCTTGAGCTTTCTGATTCCTTTTGTTATGTTCGTTCGTGAGGTGGGTTGCCAGACTACTTAACCTTGAGCCGGGTGCCACATTGCTCCCCCCAGACTTTTACGTCCGGAAGCGGACGGGGAGTCTAATCCTGCGCCCAACGCGATTTGTTTGTGGCTTCGGCGAAGTCGTTTGCTCTGTTGGCGATGTAGTAGGTGATGATGGAACTGAATGTTCTTGCGCCGAAGGTGTAGTTGCTTGCTCATATGGCTGCGTATGCTCTACTGATGATGATGGTTGTTGTTCGGATTCGATGAATGCTGGCTTTAACCGGTCTACGGTTACATTGACATTGTTGCGGTTGATTTTTAACGTAAAATGTTTCGGTTGTCTAGCTACAACAAGGTATGGACCGTCATATGTAGGTTGAAACGCTGGCTTCACTTTGTCGTTGCGTACAAACACATGCGTGGAGTCTGCAAGCCTGTTAAATACGAATGATTTTGATGAATCGTGGCTTGCCGTTTGCGTAGGGCGAACTTTTTGCATTGCTTCGGTGAGTGCTTTGACGAATTCGGATTGAGGGCGAGAAACATTGTTTTCGCTGAAAAACTGTCCTGGTAACCTTAATGTGGTACCATAAACTAGTTGCGCGGCTGTTGCTTCGATATCGGGTTTGAATGATGTTCGTAGTCCCAGTAAGATCAATGGCAAACAGTTTGCCCAATCTTGACGTTCGTGGCAAGTTATCGCTGTTTTCAGAGTGCGGTGCCAGCGCTCGATGATACCATTTGCCTGTGGGTGGTATGCTGTTGTGCGCAAATGTGTAATGCCCAGCATGCGTGACAGTTCGTTGAAGAGTCGCGATTCAAACTGTCTTCCCTGATCAGTTGTGATGCGTGCTGGTAAACCGAACCTTGCGAACCAAACCGAAAGTAGCTCTTTTGCGACTGTTTCTGCTGATGTGTCTCTCAATAGCACTGCTTCTGGCCAGCGCGTGTATCGATCGATGATTGTAAGGCAGTATTGATATTCATTCGATGGTGGAAGTGGTCCGATTAAGTCGATGTTTATGTGTTCGAATCTGCATGATGGCAATACGTATTGTTGTAGTGGCGCGCGCACATGTCTGCTGACCTTAGCTTTTTGGCAGCTTACACAGTGTTGTACCTCTTTAGCGATGCTTGAACCCATGTTCGGCCATACGAAACGAGACTTAATGAGCTTGGTGGTTGCCCTTGCACCACCATGTGCGATGCCATGCAGTTTGTGTATGATTCTTTTTCGATGCGACTGCGGTATAAATGGGCGGACTTCCGGTGGTGAAACATCACAGTAGATTGTACGATTCGTGTTGGGTATACGAATTTGTTTTAACTGCAGAGAAGTCCCGCCTTCGATAAGTTTTTTCAGGTCCGGGCAAGATGTTTGGTCTTCGGCGATTCGGTCGTAGTCGATGACGGTTGATTCTAGCGCCTCAATGCGCGAAAGTGTATCAGCTGTGGTGTTTTCTACGCCAGCGATGTGCACAATGTTGGTTGTAAATTGGCTGATGAAGTCCAGCTGTCGGAGTTGTCGTGGTGACGCCTTATCGTGCTTTTGCTTAAAGGCATATATTAGCGGCTTGTGGTCCGTGCGTACCTCGAATGATCTTCCTTCAAGCATGCCTCGAAAATGTTTGATGGCGAGGTAAACAGCGAGCAGTTCGCGGTCATAGGTGCTGTACCTTTTTTGTGTGTCCGTGAGTTTGAGGCTAAAGAATGCTAGAGGTTGGAGCTCGTTGTCGATAACTTGATGTAAGGCTGCGCCGACGGCTATGTCGCTTGCATCAGTGCTGAGCGATATTTGTGCGTTAGATGCTGGGTGGACGAGCAGCGTTGCATTTGCCAGCGCCTGCTTGCACTTGTTGAAGTGGTTAATTGAATCTTCGGTCCATGCTATGCGAGTCGTGTCATTCTTCTTGTTGCCTGGGATAAGTTTTACCAACGGAATTTGATGATTTACGGCATTTGGGAAAAAACGACGATAAAAATTAATCATCGCCAGAAACCGACGCAACTGTTTGGCGGTTTCGGGCAAGGGGAAGTTGTTGATAGTCTGCACTTTGTCGGTCAGTGGTTTAATGCCGCGTGCTGTGACCACATGACCGAGGAACTCAATTTTTGTTTGTGCAAATTTACATTTTGAGAGGTTTATCGTAAGGTGGTATTGTTGGAGGCGTTCGAACACCTGCCTCAAATGCTGCTTGTGTTGTTTGATGCCTTCGGAGGCTACGCACACGTCGTCGATATACACAAACACGAAATTGAGGCCTCGGAAGACTGCGTGCATAAACCTTTGAAAGGTTTGTGCGGCGTTGCATAAGCCAAACGTCATGTGTGTAAATTCATATAACCCAAACGGTGTGGTAATTGCCGTTTTGTGGATATCGCTGGGCTCGATAGGTATTTGGTGGTAAGCTCGGTTGAGGTCGATTTTGCTGAATATGTCTTTTTTGTGGAGAAAGTGTGTGCAGTCTTGTATGTGCGGTAGCGGATATCGATCCGGTACCGTTTGTGCATTCAATGCGCGGTAATCACCGCATGGACGCCACTCCCCATTAGCTTTCCTTACCAGGTGCAACGGAGAAGCGTACGAGCTTTTCGAAGGACGGCAAATACCTAGTCGAGTGAGATACTCAAACTCCTCTTTGACTGCTTTGAGCTTTTCTGGTGTGAGGCGTCTAGGTCGGGCAAACACAGGAGGACCTTTAGTTTCTATGCAGTGTGTTACCCCAGCCTGCATAGGCGACGGGGCTATGGCGTTCGGATCGGTTATTTTGCTGAATTCGCTGAGCAGCTTGTGTACCTCGCTGTGGTCACCTTCTGGATTGATATTCGTCGACTTTTCGAAGCTACAGATGCCCGATCGATACTGTGTTTTGTCTATAAGCGTCATGTTGCTGATATCGATTATTAAGTTGAAATGGCGTAAAAAGTCAACGCCAATGATTGCGTATTTAGTATCGGCAATAATAAAATTCCAGGTGAATCTCCTTTGGAGAGCGAAGTCGAGTGTGACGCGCGTAACACCGTACGTTTTGATGGCGGTACCATTTGCAGCGTAAAGTGGTTTGCCCTCTTTATTTGACAAACGGCAGCCTCGCGTAGTTGGAATTACGGACACCTCAGCTCCCGTGTCGATTAGTTCCATATTCACGATGATACCAGCATGTCGAAGATTGGTCTGCGTGGGTGCTGCGGTGCGGCGTTGTTGAGCGTTTGACGTTGCCTTGTGACCGTTCTCGTTGTCGGCTGCGGTTTTGGGCCATGAGCTGATTTAGTTTTGCGCTGATGTTTTCGAGGACGGCGTCTTGTTTTTCGATTCGTTTTTCCAAAACGGTGACGTGACTGGTGGGCGATGCGATAGCGTTTACGGTTGCTGATTGGGTTGATGTTGCATTGGAGTCGCGGCTTAATGCGTCGAGTACCGCATCGGCGGTGATGGCAAGTTGGTGCAGAGGTGTACTCGGTTGAGCCTGCAGCATACCAGCGATGACAGCACGGGCAGACTCGGGTAACTGTTTAAGCCAGTATTGCTGTATTACGGATTCATCATTCGTGGCGTTTGTGCGCTGCATCTGGCTAAGCAAGTGGCTCGGTTTGCCATCGCCTAACTGTATACCTGTGAGTTTATCCAGACGTGCCATGGCTGAATCGCTGAATTTTTCGATGATGGCCTTTTTTAGCGTAGTATACGGTGCTGTGTTTGGAGGATTACGGACCAAGTCAAAAACTTGGTCGAGAATATAGTCGTCGGCATGAGCGATGATGGCGGTGTATTTATCCTTCTCTTTGCGAATGCCGAAGCCGTGCAATTCGAACCATGCGTCTACTTTTATGAACCATGATTCGATATTGTACTTGGAGTTCAGTTTGGGAAACGGTAGTTTTCCAAAAACTGCATTGATTTGCGGTATGCCGCTGTCGGTGCCTGCGCCTGCGTTAGCTCTTGCATTTTCGGCGGCGTTGCCGTCGTTATGAGCAGGCTCATCGTCGCCTAACTGATTGCCGTTTAGGTTATTGTTGTTGGCCATCGTTTTCTCGTTTCTTTAAGCGCCGTTATTGTCGGCAAGTTTGGTAGCGGAAAAAGAATTTTTGGTGGCGTGATGCCTGTACTGTACTCGATTCACGTTGTGTCGATGTTGAATTGGCTAAATCGCGTACTTATAGCAACTATTTGTTATATACCGATTGCGACCGCTTTTTAATTTGATTTGATTTTGATTTGCTACTAAATTGAGCGTAATTGTATTTTTCGGCGCGAGGTTTGACACGGTCCACCGTTTTTCTCGGGGTCACCAATGTGGGGATATAGTAGTCAAACCGTATATTTTATAAATACTATTTATTAAATATGTACTTAAATACAAAAACTTTAAACTAACGAAAATATGAAATTTAGGTTGAATCAAATGAGAATATTCTTTCGCTTGTGCCGGCGCGTGTTGTTCGTTTTGATCGGATAAAAAGACTGTCTGGAATTTGTATGCCGTTAAGTGCATTTGCCTTGCGCTTTCTGATTCCTTTTGTTATGTTCGTTCGTGAGGTGGGTTGCCAGACTACTTAACCTTGAGCCGGGTGCCACACACGCAAATATATGAGTAACCGAAACTAAAGTATGTGCGTTGCTTTTCTGAGTCCAGAAATCGATGCTTTTTATCTGTATGAAAGTTGCAGTTGATAACTAGTACACGTTTTAAATTAGTTCATTTGAAAAACAAAAATAACCGAACCAAAAATTCATCACAATGACATAACGTCAATAAAAAATGTCACGTAAAACAAATTTTGGATTTTGGCGAATTTACTTACAGGTCATCTCATAAGAACATATGAGCAGTGGCTTCTTCTGTCAAAATAAAAAAAATTCTATGCAATCTGACAGGAGAAGCCGCCAAAGGAAAACCAAAACACATGAAGTATATGTGTGTATACAGCAACATATCGCCGTGATATCACCTGGTATAAATTTGCCTTGCTTTTACCGCACGGAACATAGTGTAATCAACAAGGTGAAGTAAGCTGTCAGTTGTCTCGCTCGAAATTCTTCTTTGTTCTGTCATTCGGCTATCTGAAAATGTGGAGAAAATGTTGTATCCGAAAAAGTGTTGTTTTTTGTGTAAAACAAGTACGTTTTAGTACATTAATTTACTACAATTTTTATATAAATATACGAGGTCTATGTGTAAAATCAACACTTGCATTTGTCATCAGTCACTTGATCTGATCTGGCATCTTTTCTATTTCTTTATATTTTCATTCTACCTATTCATGTCATTCGTGTATTTATTTTGCCAAGGTTCGTTTTTGATACAAATGTAAAACCATTATACTATATACTAGTATATCCCGTGGTCGAAATTCGACCACCTTAAATTAGGTTAAGTTATTAAATCTTCTGTTCATATTTTTTCCAGCACTGCCTAGAGGCCGAAATTTTTGTTACTGAAATTTATTATATATAGCTGAGTAAATTAGGGCCGCTTTCATAAAAGTCGGTTCACTACTACCTACCGAAAAAAATCAGTCCATTAAAGACCGGTAATTATTAAGAGGAGATGGCAAAAACAGTCCTAAGGAATGTTTGAGCCACCACTCCTTTCAGATTCGGTCAATATTTCAATAAAAAAAATTTTGATTTGATGGACATATACCAACAACATAGTTAGACTTGTAATATATATAATGGTTACTTTAACTCAATGTGCTCAGTGAGTGAAAATATGTCCATATTGTCATTTTTTGGTTATTAGTATACAGGCAGTGAGTGCTTTTTGTAATCCATTTACCGGTAGAAAATTACAAATTCAATTTAGCAATTCCGACTCAACGACGCACCTTCCTATTTTGACTCTGCTTTCTTTTTGATCTGAAATTTTGAATTATAAGGCGGCCATGGCTGGTTTGGAATCCCGTTTTAATATTGGAATTTTATGAACAGTAAAAATTTACATTTTATTATAAACACTTCTATCTATCTATGGCGCGATATACAACAGGTATATCATCATAAACCTCCTAAGAGATTTTTGCGCCAAGCTTCTCTTCCAATTTGTGGTGTGCCGATTTGAATTTTTCCCTACAAATTGGTGGGACCTACAGTTTTTTGCCGACTCCGAACGGCATCTACAAAGGAGACGAATTTTTTGCTGAGAAGCCTGTCATGGCAGAAATACACTCGGAGAGTTTGCCAAACCACTGCCGAGGGGCCACCCCGTTTTGAAAAACTTTTTCAAATCACTTTTGATGTTACCTGTACCAGGGCTCGAACCATGGACCTTCGGTGTGGTAGGCCGGCAACACTACCTTCACACCACGGCGGCCGCCGTGCACTTAGGTGCATCTAAATACCCGACCGAAAATAGAGGCCATGAATACCTTTTAATCTCATTTTCATTATAGAATTTTACAAAAAATAGAAGTTTGATTGCGTTTTTAAAAAATATATATTTTGAATTATGTGAACAGCAGCGACTTTGAATGCTTTTGAATCTCATTTTTATAATAAAGTTCTATTAAAAAAATTAAGCTTTTGTTGTGTTTCCCTAAAAAATTTAAATTTTGAACTATTGCTTGCAATAAAACGCGCGAGATATGATGAAAACAAATTGGTATTTTTTTTTAAGATTTTGGTACAGTTCAGTATAGTGAAGGGCAACTCTCGCTCAAAATCAAATTGGACAGACGTGCCGACGCCGGTGTATACTTTAACTCAATTTGCTTAAGGAGTAAGAGAATGAAAAGATTTCTACCTTTTGGAGAGCAAATGAAATATGAGTTGGACGCACCGACGCCACTACTTTAACTCAATATGCTCAATGAGTGAGAGAATGAAAATATTTCACCGTTAGGAGTGTGTCCACATATACATATTTTGATTGAAAATAAATTTATCGTTTATTTTGGAGTTCCTTAAATTTCTCAATATGATCATGAAGCCGGTTTCGATTTTGGTTTTTTAGTTTTGGATATACAGACAGTGCAGTCAATTTAGCAATTTTTCTTTAGATCTAGCTTTTTTGAAACCCATTTAGCGGGGGAAAATTACAACTTTAGTATATGGTTTTTTGATTTTTTTCCTTAACCACAATTTAGACATGTGTAAAGACATTTCATATTGACTTTTATAGCATTTCAATAATATTTTGTGATATACGAGGTGTGTTCAAAAAGTATCGCTAATTTTGTGTTTTTTCAAAAATTATTTATTCATGAATATCTATTTTGTCCCCTTCAAAGTAATCCCCATGAGATATACACTTGTGCCAACGGTTTTTCCAAAAGCCAATTTTTGTTCTTCTTTGCACATCTTCTCGGCCTTCTGAGAACATTTTGTACCACCGATAAACGTTGCTTCGGTCCAAGGTAGCTTCTCCGTATGCCACAGTCAACATTCGGAATGCATCCGCGCACTTAATTTCGTTTTTCACACAAAATTTGATACAGGTTCTTTGATCCATTTTTTTGAATAGGTAAAAATCGAAGACGATCCAAAACACGTGCAAGCAAAGCAGCTGTCAACAATTAACTGAATATTCAAAATGGCCGAGCTTGTCGGCATAAGTGAGAGACATGAGTACCAACATAACGCCACAAAAAATTCGAAATTCGAATATACGTAACCAGCGAAAATTCAAAATTCGCGATACGTTTTGAACACACCTCGTATGTGTACTAGTAGCGCAACCTACTCCGAATCTGCACACACACACAAACCACACAGGGTGCGTTGTATGCAATAATAAAACAATGAAATTTAAATACTGCAATATTGAACATAAAGACTTGAAACTCAAAAATTATTGAATATAAAGCAGTTATTACCCGTTATCAGTTACTATAGAATGTATACTCGTATTTCAGTTTAAATTAAAGTTTTTAGTTGCAGTTTTTACTTTAAAACAACTCTGAACGCGATTTCCTTCATTACACTGTTGTTGTTGTTGTTGTTAACAGTGCTTCGCCCTGCCCCAGATTGGACAGGGTTACACTGAAATAACAGCCCTTGGCCGGGTGAAAAAACCCGGGTCATTCCGGTGCGATAGAACCGGCTGTTCATTACACTCTCTCGGAGTACCTTCATCCACTACCTTCCACTCCGATTCGCAAAAGAAGATGCCAAACTAGTACGGGTAAACAATGCGACATTCTTACAAACGCCAGTATCGTATTTGCCACAATCAACGCTAGCTAATATGTCACCGATAACGATAGCAACACCGTACACGAACGTACAGCCGATAGTACAGCAGTCATTTGCGACGTCGCACAAGCATTTTCTACCCCTGTAAAAAACGTTGGAGCATCAGAGTACTCCAACACTTATCCTCATTCATATAAAAAAGGTGGTCCAATTTACATGGCGATGTCCGGTGATTGGATCACCTAATCCTACTCGGAGTACCATTTACTTTGCTTCCAAATAGTCTATAGAGCACCTACGTTGGAGTACTTTGAAAATTCTGCCAAAAGATTACTTTATAGAGTATTCTAGACAAAAGCGAGAAGGGAGTATGTGTTCTTTTGAGGACCACCTACTCCCACTCTCGCTTTGCTGTTGAATACTCCATAGAGTAATCCCATGTGAGTATTTTGAGAGTACTCTCACGTAGGTGGTCTATAGAGTATTCAAAAGCAAAGAAACGGAGTACTCCGAGATGGATTAGGTGATCCAATGACCGGACATTGCCATGTAAATTGGACCACCTTTTTTATATGAATGAGGATAAGTGTTGGAGTACTCTGATACTCCTTTAGGAGTATTCTTTGGAGTATGAAACGGAGTATTTCCATTTTTTGCAGGGTACATGCCATAGTGTACCGAGTGCGCAATGCTGGGCAGCGACGCCAGCAGTAGACGTTAGGGTAACATCGCCATACTCACGATTAACAAGTGTACAGACCGTTGCACAGCAACCGCTTGCAATTTCACAACATGAGTCGTTTTTACCCAATACATTCCAGCAAACGCAAGAAGCATATGCATGTCATACAAATCCGAACGCGCAGGACTGGACAGCGACACAAGAAGCAGACACTTGGGCGCCGCTACCGTATTCACGATTGGGAGAGAGGTATGTGGTGGAGAAAGATTCATTCGCGCACCAAGTGAAATCGCAGCAATTCCGCCTAGTTGCATTTTTGACAGACTTTCCGTGCATTAGAAATTCTGCAGATGCGCATATTCAAATGATGAATATGAAGATGAGTAAAGGTGAGAAAATAATCGAATATTTTTATAAGATGTTGGCAGTAGGCCGAAGAAATAATATCTAACAGCCAAATCGTCTATCTCGAAGCGAACGTTCGTTTCGTCTACCAGACGATTCGTTCGTGTGTTTGTATCATGTAAATAAACTTTCGTCTGGCAAGCACGAAAACAGCTGATTGTTACGTTGTTTTCGTCTTGGTTGGCATTTTCTAACGCGAATACAAGACGAAAGAGAGACGATAATCGTTTGAAAAAGACGAAAGGGTATTAGTGATCGTCAAGATGGAGGTTTCTGGCAAAAAAAGTAAGTAAACAAAAAATATGAATTATTTTGAAAATTTGAATTGAAAATTTATGTTTATAGCGTTAAAAAAGACAACAACAGCACAGTTCGAGGTACTTGTAAAGGAGATGGAAAGAAATCCTGACCTGGGTAGAGGTGTACCGGTGTTTGGATCCGATAGAGGACGAGTAGAGGAGCGGTGGGAGGAAATAAAAGTAAAAGTAAACTCCCACGGTCCACCCACAAGAACAGCTGTCGAATGGAAAAAAGTAAGTAAGCATATTAAGACTTGTCTTTTTAGGAGCGGTACTTACAGATAACAATTGAAATGCTTTTCCCGGTTGAATGTGAATGTAGATAATAAAGCTCATACAAATAATATTATACGACTGTGTTAATTTTAATTCCTTTTCCGTTCAAGATATGGGCTGGCTTGAAAAGCCGTACAAAGAAAAAGATAGCAGAAAATCAAAGAAGTCTTACTGCTACCGGCGGTGGTCCTTTCCGGCACTCTCCGCTGTCCGAAATGGAACAAGCCATCGACCGGCTTGTATCTATTTCGAAGTCCGCTGCCCCGAGTGGAAGAGTAATCGGAATTCCATCGACATCACCCAGCCCCTCCTCAAGACGCTCGTCTACAGAAATGCCACGGCTTATTCTGGTAGATTCGCCGGACCGTAGGCAAGTACCAGATGCTGTTATAACGCCAGTGGAAACCACTCCAACCACACAGGGCATCCAACCAATAGCGGTAAATGCCTCCACTGCTAGGCGGTCAATTACACGAAAGCGAACATTTCAGGATACGATTGCAGAATCGGCAAAAATGCAAGCAGAGGCTACAGTAGCTCAGGCAGAAGCTGCAAAAAAGCAAGCCGAGGCATCAATGCTTCAAGTTGATGCCACAAATAGACTGACTGCAGCAGTTGACCGGCAGTCCCAAATAATTGAAAATTTCCTTCGAAGCTTTCAAAGATAGGGTTTTTATTTTATTTTTTTATGTAAATATTTTTTTTTTAACAGCTGAAGCAGCTAATATTTTAATTTGTTTAGGAAATTCTTTTTTTTTTTTTAGATATAAGTATCAATTGAATTTTTGTACCGAAGTGATATTTTTTTTTAGAATTTAAATTAATTTTAGGTATTAGGGCAAAGAATACGCAACAATATTGCTTCGCATGAGCATTTTGTATAAGTACCTTTTTATGCTAACATTTGAGACTGAAAAAGCAAAGTATGTTGAATTTTTTATATAATAATTTTATTAGCTCTAAGATAAATGGATTTGACAGTGTACCTGAACTATAAACATACACATATATATTTTGAAATAAATTTTTGTTCCTTAAAACAAGTTTTCTGCTATTCTCATTCTTATAAGGGAAGCCGCACTTGAACCAGTGCTGTTTTCAATTTCTTCTTCGTATATAACAAGATTTTCAGAATCAGAGCTTTCGAAAGGAATTTCATGTTTGAAAAAAATGCACACGTTGTGAAGAGCGAAGCAAACATTTACAATCTGAGTCACTTTTTCGGGCGAATAATGTAGTCCTCTCGAGCCAATCATGCAACGGAATCGGTTTTTCACAACACCATAACACCTTTCAATAACGTTACGAGCTTTCGAGTGTTTAGTGTTGTAATTTCGTTGAATGGCCTCGGATGCGCTTCTGAATGGTGTCATCAAATATGGCTGCAAAGGGTATCCAGAATCACCTACAAAAATTTTTATTTTAAGCAAAAGCTTTAACATATTATTATGTTGTATAATGTTCCAAGCAGCCAGGTATTTGTTTTCCCATTATTATAGTCATTTTTTAGCTCATCTTCGGCACTGCTCACGTTCCACACAAATGAGTCATGATTAGCCCCTGGATGTCTAGCGTCAACGTATGTGACAACCATCTTGTGATCGCATATCTGTGTAAAAGAACGGATTATGTATTTGTGTGTTGGCTTTTCAATATTGAACCTACCGCCATCACGTTCAAACTGTAGAAGCCCTTTCGGTTGAGGTACAGATGATTGTTGTCACCTCCTGGTGACTTAATACGAACATGTGTTCCATCAACACAGCCAATCACACCAGGTATTCCATACTTTTGAAAAAAATACTCTTTCACCGCATTTTCTTCATCAGTAGATCGTTTAAAATTTACCCATTGATGGCAGAAGTGTTCATCAAAATTGTTCAGGAATTCTTTAATAACACTGGCCACAGTTGACTGTCCCATTGAGGAAATATTTTCGTTTCCCACAGATTTTTGATAACTTCCTGTGGCTAGAAACCTTAAAAAAGTTGCCAGTTTAAGTTGAGGCGACAGATGGGTGCTTCTATGCGTTAGAACAACATGCTCTTTTATTTCATCAAGGATATATTGGAATATTTCTTTATTTATTCGGAAATTTGCTACAAATCTAAAAAAGAATTCTTCTTAGCAGCATACAGGTATTATTAACATAACACTTACTCAGTTTCAGGCAGTTCCATTACATTCATCTGGTCGCGCAACCTTCTTCTCTCTATACGCATTTCCACTTCTTCAGTTTCATCAACCAATAGCGCAATAGCAGCATACATTTGTTTTCAAATTTATTTTCCTTATTAATATATTTTAAAATAACCAAATAAAATAACTATAACCATAATACAAAATGTTTTCAAGTAAATGCAAACAATTTCCAATGTTGCCAATTTAATATAAAAATCTCTGAATAAAGCAAAAATACTTGAAATGTAGGAAAAATTCTTTACATTAAAAATTCATCCGGCAATATCACTCCAAGAATTTTTAACGCAATGGAGACGAAAGCAACGTAAATAACGTAAAACGAAAGCGACAACGAACGATGAGGATACCAGATCGCAAACTGAGACGAAAACGTCAGCAGACGAATCGTTCGTTTAGCCTATCGTTCGAGATACACGATTTGGCTGTAAGATGTTTCGATAATTAGGTATATCGTGAACGGTCTCAGTGATGATAGTTTGAGAAAAACGCTGATAGCTATGAAGTTTGCAAAGTACTCGGAATTGCTGCAGTTATTATCAAACATACCGACATACGCTGAGAATAAGATTAGGGCAAGTGAGTCGATTTACAGAAATGTTCAACAGCAATCATCGCACGGTTCGGTTCATGCGAAAGAGAATGTCAAAGTATCGGGCGGACCAATATGCTAAAATTGTAGAGAAAGAGGACATATTGCAAGAAATTGTAACAAAGCGGTTAAGAAAACCGAAACAAAGAAAATAGTCGCATCCACCAGATAACGAGCGATGAATGTGAAGAACCATGCGAGCACGATAAAAAAATATAAGACGGAACGTCAGTTAATAATATACACAGTGATAATGTGTGTAAAGAGTTACTTAAACAAATACAAATTGTAGGAAAAAATGAGGTTGAATGTAAGGCTTTGATTGACTCAGGTAGCAGCAAATCCCTAGTAAAGCAATCAATTGCAACAAGATGTGGGTTGTGTGTAAGTGCGTGCAGTGATAAATTAATTGGCTTTGCGGGTGGTGAATTAGTTTGTCACGCGAAAGTTTTAGCAACACTTATGTAGTTGAATTGTTTGTTGTTGACGACTATGCTATGATACACGACGTTCTGGTTGGGATTGATGTGCTTTCAAAGGGAAAGGTGATTATTGAAGGTGGTACGTGCAAGATGATGTCTATTTCTAAATCTGCTTTAGATGTTGGGAAAGAGTTGAACGGCAGCGCTGAGGAAAAATTGGTCGAGTTAGTCAACCAGTATGCAGATTGTTTTGGGGAAAGGTTGCCGGAACTGGGTAGGTCTACAAGGTTCAAGATGGGCATTGAATTAACTTCGCAAATACCCATTTCTAAAAAACCATATAGCATTCCCATTCCGAAGAAACGGGTTGTGGAGGAAATTGTCGATGAGTTGCTGCAGTTAGGAATAATTCGTAAATCGAATTCGTGTTATGCATCGCCGATCGTTCTGGTGCGCAAGCAGAATGGGGAAAACAGGTTATGCGTGGATTATCGCGAGTTAAATGTGGTAACAGAAAAGCAGCCATGGTTAATGCCTACGGTGGATGGTGTTCTATCGACTTTGTCCGGTAAGAGTTTTTCACGACGCTGGACCTTATGTCCGGCTACTATTAAATAGAACTGGAAGAAGAAGCACAACCTCTTACAGCATTTGTAACGCACAATGGGCACTACGAATTCAATGTAATGCCATTCGGGTTGCGAAATGCTCCATGCACCTTGCAAAAAATGATGTCGCAGTTAGTTGCACCTTTAGGTAACTATGTAGTGAGGTATGTAGACGAGGTTATCATAGCAACCGGCACAGAGGAAGAGAATTTACTATATTTAGAAAAGTTTTTGAAAATAGTGAAGGTAGAAGGTTTTACGTTGAGGGTAAGAAAATGCGCCTTCCTGAGAAGAGAGGTAACATTTTTAGGTCACCAAGTAGATGTCAATGGCATAAGGCCGGGAGTTTCTAATACGTGTGCTATAGAAGGATATCCGACACCACAAAGTCCGCTAGAGGTTAGGAGGTTTTTAGGGTTAACTGGGTTCTTCCGCAAATTCGTTCCCGGATATGCGCACATCGCTAACCCGCTCACTCAGTTGACGAAGAAGAATGCTGACTTTAGTTGGAACTCCAGATGTGAAGAATCATTCAAGCATTTGAGCATGTCAATTGTTAGTGCTCCGGTGCTCACGATTTACGATGTGTCCAAAGAGCACGAGCTTTATACAGAAGCATCTAGTGTTGGGGTAGCAGCAATTTTGTTACAACGTGAGGCGACTAAACTCAAGACAATTGCATACTACAGCCGAGCATGTACACCACAAGAAAGAAACTATCACGCGTATGAGCTGGAAGTGCTAGCGGTTGTGGAGGCATGCGAACGATTCAAAATGTTCTTGCTAGCGAAGGATTTTACTGTTATCACTGACTGTCAAGCGATAACAATTGCTAAAATCACCAAACCAATGGTGCCTCGCGTGGCACTCTGGCTTCTTAGGCTGTTAGAATATGACTATACAATGAAGCATCGCTCGGGGGTATCGATGGGACATGTCGACGCATTAAGCCGTACGCCATTTGACGGTTCACATCCAGCTGAAGATGTAGGATCCAAGGTATTGTCCTTATCGGTGGCAGATTGGGTATGCTCCTTACAAAGCCAAGACGCAAAGTTAAAGGAAATAATCGAAATATAGAGAGGCGAAGCTACAAATGCACGACGATCTGAAGTCAAGGAGTACTGTTTGAAGAACAATCGACTATTCCATATAGCTTATGGTGGCCGTCATCAGTGGTTCGTACCCAAAGGAATACGTTGGCGGATACTTAAGTTGTGTCATGAGGATGTGGGCCACCCAGGAGTAGATGGCATTGTTAAGAGAGTTCTACAAAACTTTTGGTTTCCGAGATTAAGAAACTTCGTGAAGGGATTCATTAGGTCTTGCATCGAATGTTGCTATCACCGGGAGCCTAGGAAGAAGGAGGGTGACCTCTACGGGATGGTTATCCCAGAATTACCATTCCAAACAGTACATTTGGATCACCTTGGCCCGTTTGTTAAGAGTCGGAGGGGTTATGAATATGTGCTTGTAATTGTATACGCACTTACCAGATACGCTGTCATTGTCCCAACGCGATCAACCAAAACGAAGCCGGTAATTGAAGCATTTGACACTCTTACTCTGAATTTTGGGCTGCCACAACGAATAATTATAGATCGGGGCTCCTCCTTTACCTCTGCATCGTTTGGAGCGTACTGTGAGACAAACAATATTCAGCATGTAAAGGTGGCAGTTAGAACACCTCGCGCAAATGGCTTAGCAGAGCGAGTAAACCAAGCGGTGCTGGGGTACCTAAGAACATCAACCAATGATGCAAAGGATTGGGCCAATCAGGTTCGTATGCTCCAATGGCTCCTCAACACGAAAGTCAACGCTACAACTAGGTTTGCGCCAATCGATCTAGTATATGACTTCCACTGCGAGACTAAAGTGTAAATAAGTTGTTAGCAGCAATCCAAGTTGGCGACGAACAATTGTACATGAATGAGAGACGGAGTGAAGCTACTCAGCGCATTGAGGCTGCAAGAGCCAAGTGGAAGGAGAGATTGGACGCACGCCATCGTATGCCAGTTCCATATCAAGAAGGTTCACTGGTTCTTATCGAGGCTTCTCCACCTAGTACTGGCGAGTCCAGAAAATTGGAGCCGAAATATAAGGGGCCATATGTTGTAACGAAAGTGCTAAGATACGGTCGGCACGTCGTAGAGGATATCGACGGCATGCAACGCTCCCAGCGACGCTACAGCACGATTATCACTGCTGATAAGATGAAACCATGGTGACCTCTCCTCCCTGAGGTTGACAGTCAAAACTATCCAGAGGAAGACGAAGTTACCTAACTCGGGGCGAGTTCTTGTCAGGAGAGGCCGAGCTGTCATCAGTCACTTGATCTGATCTGGCATATTTTCTATTTCTTTGTATTTTCATTCTACCTATTCATGTCATTCATGTATTTATTTTGCCAATGTTCATTTTTGATACAAATGTAAAACCATTATATCTAAATTCATTAAAGAGAGTCAGTCGTTAATTTGATTGAAACCAAGCAAGCACTGACTTCTGTCTGTGGTGACATTGTTGATATCGCTATGAAATAAGTTCAATTTGTTTACAAAAAAATGTATCTAGGCACAGAAAAGCACATTTTTGCCAATACGGCAAACAATCAAATAATTATAAAACAAGAAAAAAAAGTAATAAGTAATAGTTTCATAAGGCAAGTGTGGCAACTTTTATGGAGAAGCTTCTTATTCAATTTGTGGTGGTATGTTCCTTAGTTTCCGCCAAAGATTGGAGCTAAATACAGTTTATTATCGACTCAGAACAAGATCTACCACCTTCGCAGACCTTTTTTGAAATTGTTTTAGTAAGAAACCGTTTGGATCGATTCCAGCCGAAAAGCCTCTGTAAAGCTACATACTTAGCAGATGAGTTTTCCTCTGTAGCTGAGCAGATTTAGATCTCGATACTTAACAAACCCCAAACCCCTGCCATTCAACGACTTGGCAATTTATATATATATATACATACATAAACGCGTGCGTTATGCGGATGTGCCCCTCGTGTCGGTTGGGCCGGATGGTGGGTTATCCGTTGGGAATTATTATTATTATTTTAATTGTAAAATTTTCCATACCAGAGTGAAAGGCAGGAAACCATTCAAGAGCCGTAAAAGGTAGTAAAGTACCAGTCAATGGCTTATTCATGGATGTGACCCCTTTCACCTCTCGCTATTGATCACCTGTTTATTCTTCACGTTAGATTAAAATAAAAAAAAAAAAATGTTTGCTATTGTTAATGTTAGAAAGTTAGTAATTTTTTTACTCCTTTTTTACAAAAACGGGCCAAAATTCTTTAAGATTTTACCCTCCTACGCACCTGGAAAATACACCCGTACCATTTCAGATAGCGTGCGTTTTTTGTCTCTTTTTTATTTTTTACTTCACTTTGTTTATTACACTATGGCACGGAATTCAATTTCGGTTGTTCTCATACAAAATTTATGAATATGAGAAAATTTTGACAGAAAATTCACGCTGTCCGTTTATATATGGTTACAAAATTAAGAACAGTAGTTTGACATATATCGATAGTTCTGTTTATTTTAAAACATCTTACAAACTATCACAACTGTGGTATGTACCATTACAAAAATAAAGCAAAGGCAATTATGATGTACTCGTAAGTAACATTTTGCTTTAAACTTTTGTATATTTTTAAACTAAAAACCCTTCTGTAAAATTTTATTTTTGTTGGTTACACTAAAATCGCTGTCAGGGCTCGATATGGTTGAGCTGTAATTCTTACCTTATCCGAGCATTCCAAGTTGTAAAGAGAGTCGCTATCGATTTAGTCGGTGGTAGGTAATTTCGAATTAAGAAGCAAATATTTTGATTCAAAATTTTGCCAATGTTAAAATATGAAACTTCTTTCCCGGAGAATCGGCTTTCATTTTTAAAAATTCTTCCTTAATTTCTTCTGGTAATTGTAACACGTCGACAACAAATGGATTTCTTGATAGTATCGGTTAAATTCGTCTTTCAGCGGTTGAAAATTAGTTTTTATGTCAGCTTTTGAATTTTGCGTCCAGTTTGCTTCTTTTTAATGGCTTCGAACAGTGGATTTTCAGACAACAGTTTTTGATTGTTGTTAATGTTGTTGTAACGACAAAAACACTCCCCAAAGGTTTGCTTGTATAGTGCCGCTTCTGCCCTGCAGTTTGAAGTAGATCTCATTCAAGTCACCAAATACGTCAGTTAAGTAATCCAGCCTTCGTTGAAATATGTCATTTTTGAACATTGTAAAGAGATAGTGTTTTTCCTTGGACTCAAAAAAAGAAATACCTCTTTCTTTAAGTCATAAAAGAGAGGCAATATGTCGCCCTTGTTTCAACATTTCATCTTTACCGTAGCAGACTTCGAAAACCAAAGGAAAGGAATGGTCCACAAATCTTGCACAAAAATCTCGACTGGACTATTTGTTAATTATAACTAGTAGTGCTACGCACACAAGGTATATTAACTTTAGTCACCTAACGGCAGTACGTAACGGCATAAACGGATCGAGATAGATATTGACATACATATCAAAATGTTAAGGACGAAAAGAGAAATTGATTAAGCCATGCCCGTCCGTCCGTCCGTCTGTGAACACAATAACTTGAGTAAATTTTGACATATCTTAATGAAATTTGGTATGCGGGTTCCTTGGCACTCATCTCCAAGCGCTATTTAAAATGGGCGAAATCGGTTAATAGCCACGCCCACTTTTTATATATAGAATATTTTCGAAAACAAAAAAAGTGATTACTCAGTACATAATACACCTATAAGGATAAAATTTGGTGACTACATTGAGATTGAAGCATAAAATAAAATTTTCAAGAAATGTTTGAAAATGGGCGTGGCACCGCCCACTTTGGATTAAGTAAAATTTAGAAATAATATTAATCATAAATCAAAAAACGTTCAAGATATCGAAAAGCAATTCAGCACGCAGGTTTTCAGGTATGCAAGGAATGTTCCAGGAAAAAATGGGCGGGATCGGTTAAGGTCCACGCCCCCTTTTAGTGAAAGATTTTGAAGAGGATCGTAGATATATTAAATAGGCAATAACTTTGCGTAAAATAGCTTTACATCATTTATATTTCAGTTTTAAAGTTTCCGTAAACAAAGAAATCCAAAAACCGAAAATTTTCGAAAATGGGCGAGGCCCCGCCCTTTTTATAGGGGACTATTCCACAAAACTGTTTATGCCATAACTCCGCCAAAAATTGATTTGTCGAAACGAAATTTGGTGATAATGTTCTATATATAAAGGCAACTGTTTGCTGTAAAAATTAATATTCACGCCCAACTTTTGAACATAGTTCTGAAAAATTTTTTTGTAAAATTTAAAAAGCGATATTTCTACAACTAAGCAAGTTATATTAATCAGATTTTGCACACATAATAAGCTTTTCAAGAAAAACTCGGCCGCAAAAAAATTTTGTCAACTTTGAAGTAGGCGTTGCGCCGCCAACTTTTCAGCATAAAATTTCTGCTATTTTCAAAGGCAATCGCTTATAATTCAATCTTGATATTTCAATGAAAATTGGTCAGCTGCTTCTCAGTAGTATGTATTATACTCCTGCCAAAAATTAGCCGAGTCGGGAAACACACAAGCAAAATATTCGGTCACGTAGTTAATAGCCCACTGCAATAGCGAAGTTATATATCTTTTTTGATTTTCATACCTTTCATAAACATTAAATGTATCTAAGTATGAGAAAAAGAAGAGAAAAGTTCACTAAAATGATCAGTACGATGAGCGGAGTCGATTTAGCCATGCCCGTCTCTCCGTCCGTCTGTCTATTTGAACGCAAACTAGTCTCTCAGTTTTACAAAAGAATGCAAACCCGGTATACGTTGTTTTGACGTTTTGATATATATAACACATCTATATATAAAATGTCATTAACTTGAACCAAATAAACTCCTAACTATACCGAACTGCAGCTTTATATAACCTGGGGGCTTTTCCAAAAGCTATATACAGACTGTGTCGTGCCCAGCGAACTCCTGAACCTATCGTGAAAGTTCAAGGACAAAACAAAACACAAAATATGTGGGCATGGCACCCCCCACTTTTGAAAAATTATGTAGATATTGACTAAGTGACACATATATCCAAATTTCATTAATTTAGACCAAAAAAGTTCGGAGTTATGAAGAATTGAAACTTTATATAGCCTGGGGGCGTGGCTCCGCCTACTTTTCCAAAACTGTCTATGCTGTACCCAGTGAACCCAAGTATATATTGTGAAAATTTCAGAAAGATCGGTTGAGTTCTTTGGCGCCTATGAAAGACACCGTTTTTTATATCTATTTTTGTTACGCACACAAGGTATATTACTTTATTCGGCATAAACGAATCGAGATATATATTTATTAATGTATATCAAAACTTTCAGGATGAAAAGTAAAATATCCGTGCAAGTAGTTAATACCCCACTGCAAAAGCGAAGTTGTATATCTTTTTTGATTTTCATACCTTTCATTAACATGAAATATTTGTACGTATGAGAAGAAAAATAGATAGTCCCATCAAAAAGTATACTGAAATGATCAGAAGGATGAGCTGAGTGGATGTAGCCATGTCCGTCTCCCGATACGTCTTTCTGTCTGTCCGTCTGTCTATTTGAACGCAAATACGAATTGAAAGTATTAAAATAGACCTGCGTAAATTGGGATGACATAATAGATCACTACTAGGTATATAATGTTCGGTTCCACCCAAACTTAGACTTCCTTACTTTTTTTTTTTTTTGTTTTTTCTTGGTAGTTGCTTCTATAGTTGCACAAAAAATTTAAGTAAAAAATGCTCTCCGCCCCTTGATATCTCCTATACTATGTGTAGCCAGTTCTTACACGTGACACATTGAACTGAATTCGACCGTTTAACGGGTTGGGTTCGATACCCGCCCCCGTCGCTGCAAGGGATTGTTCCGAGAATGATAATTCCAGGGTGGGGCGTGACAGCTGAAGTATGGATTTTTCTAATTCAAATTCCAAAGAACGAAAATGTAATCCTTGAATTTGTTGAACAATTATTTCCAGAATTCGTCCTGATCGAATTCCGTTAATTTATTAATCTTACAAACATTCTCCTGGATACTTACCTGCATGTCTGATATAAGTTGTATATTTCTAGATTTAGTAACTGCCAATCAATTATTGTTTATTGCACACGCCGTGATGAGTGCGAAAGAGTAGCATCCTATCTGCGAACTTCTATGCAGGATCGATTTAAGGAAAAAGATGCAACAACTGATAAAAAAAGAAAGCGTAAACGAACTAATTGGGCTGCAGAACCTTATCATGCTGGTATGCCTGCCTCACGTCGAAGGACAATACAAAATGCTTTTATGCGTAATGAATTGCGTATTGTTGTGGCAACCATAGCATTTGGTATGGGTATTAATAAACCAGATTTACGTGCCGTTATTCATTATAACATGCCACGTAATTATGAAAGTTATGTACAAGAAATTGGAAGGGCTGGTCGAGATGGCAACCCAGCACAATGTCATCTCTTTTTAGATGGTCGTGGCGGTGATAAATGTGAACTAAGACGGCATATCTATGCAAATTCAATTGATCGGCATGTAATACGTAAATTGTTGCAGCACGTTTTTGTGCCGTGCGCATGTGCAAAGACAACTACGACTAGTAGATCGGAAGAGCAATATCAACAATTTCAAAATTCTAAATCGCTTAAAGCAGAATCGTGTAATAATCGCCTTTGTCCAGGTCATGAAATTGGATTTTCAATAGAACGTGCCGTTCAAGAATTAGATATTCCAGAAGAAAATATATCTACATTGCTTTGCTATTTGGAATTGGATACCCGTTGGAACATAAGTGTGCTAAGCAATGCCTACACTATGGCCAAAGTCATATCATATGGTGGTCCGAAGTATTTGAAGTAAGTAGATATTCTGGTGTTGATTTTTACACAATTTGAACCTACAATTTCTTACAGGCATGCTGCTAAAAATTGCCCACCATTAGCAATGGCTATTGCACTCGAAATAAAACAGGAAAGGATGAAGGATGATGCAAATATAATAGAATTTTCTGTGGTTGATGTTGCTGCAGCTATTGGTTGGAACAGTGGAGTTGTAAAATATCAATTGAAAAATTTGGAATGGATTGAAGGTAATTATAGCCAACCATCAATACTAGATAAAGATTTTTCAGGGCTGTTCCATAAAAAAAAAGAGTGGACACCCTGCAAAATGCATAGCAAAAAAGAATTTGTTTGCATAGTTTTTGATATTATGCACAGAGAAAAAGCGGCTCTAGTTCGAGAGCTATCGTCTTCACAGAAAAACAAGTTAGGAAAGCGATGTCTTCGGCTGTGCCGAAGGCTTTATACCTTTCATGAATACGCATCACGGTTTTAAATGTTAGATCCTTACTTACAATAAGTACAAACTTTGCCCAAACCCCGTTTATCGGAAACATGTGTTCTATGGGGGCTATACGATATTTTGGTCCAATCTTGATGATTTTCACTAAACACATTTAAGCAATTTACAAGTTCTCATATTCGTCGTATGTGCTTTGATTTCAAAATGATCATATTCTCTTTGTTTTGTTTCCCATATATAATTTGAATAGGACAATACAATTGAGCAGCCTATGTATATCAAGTGTGCTATTTTACTTTTCAAAGTTTATTTGAAATTTTATGTCAACAAGTGACAAGATTTCATATAAATTCAACTTGATGTAAAGGGTGTTTTTTTAGGGGTATAGAACTTCGAATTGAAATAAAACACAAGAAAATCGTTTTAAGGTCCATCAATTTGGCTTTATTGGAAGGACAATTTTATGCCATTAATGTTTAAATATGATTTCGGGCATGTGGCCGCCGCGGCTGGCTCGAATAAAGCCAATTCTACAGGTCCAATTTTCAACCACTTTTTCGAGCATATGGGGCCGTATGTCGGCAATAACGCCACGAATGTTGGCTTCCAATTCCCCTAACGTTTCTGGTTTGTTGGTGTAGACGAGCGACTTCACATATCCCCAAAGAAAATAATCCAATGGTGTCAAATCACACGACCTTGGTGGCCAATTGACAGGTCCATTCCGCGAAATTATGCGCTCATCGAATGTTTCCTTCAATAAATCGATTGTGACGTGCGCTGTGTGGCATGTAGCGCCGTCTTGTTGGAACCACAACTCATCCACATTCATGCCATCCAATTCGGGAACAAAATAGTCGGTTATCATGGCTCTATACCGGTCTCCATTAACGGTAGCTGCCTCTCCAGCATTATTGCGGAAGAAGTATGGCCCAATGACTCCACCAGCCCATAGAGCACACCAAACAGTCAGTTTTTGTGGATGTAATGGCGTTTCAAGGGTTTCAAGGGTCTCATGTGGATTCTCTTCACTCCAAATGCGGCAATTTTGCTTGTTGACGTAGCCATTCAACCAAAAATGAGCCTCATCACTGAACAAAATTTTGCGATGAAAATCAGCATCGAAATCAATCTCATTTTCGGCCCATACACCAAAATCACGACGCATTGCATGGTCTCGCGGCTTTAATTCTTGCACAAGCTGGATCTTGTAAGGTCGCAAGCCAAGATCTTTGCGCAAAATCTTCCATAAAGTTGATGGACAAAGCTCCAATTGCTGTGCACGGTGGTGAATCGATTCATTCGGGTCCTCTTCAACACTTTGCTCTACAGCGGCAATTGTTTCTTCGGTGCGCACTGTTCGACGTCTCTGCGGATGCGTATTATCACATAGAGTAAACGTAGTGCGAAAACGATCCATGGTTAACCGAATTAATTGCTCTGATGGACGATTATGTCGACCATAAAATGGACGGAGCTCACGGTAAACTTCGCGAACTGAACCATTATTTTCGAAATAAATTTGCACGATTTGCAAGCGTTGTTCTTTTGTCAACCTGTTCATGATGAAATGGCAAACCAAACTGAACATAAATGACATTAGAGTTGCCAGATTTGACCACAAAATGCCAGTTTTATCTCTATTCAAAAAACAAACCTGTAAAAAAAACACCCTGTACATGAATATGACATCCCAACTAGACAATGTTGAGTACTTTGGGCAAAAAATCTAGCTCATTCGTGCAATCCCCCCATTCACATTCCCAAATAAATTTTGTTTTTGGAATTTTTAATACACAAAAGAGAAAATATCGGTGAATTATCTCCTTTTTAAAGTGCTTAAGATAGAACGACATATATGTACATATAATTTTATGTCACGTTTTCTACTTAATAGACTTTTAGAATTTGGCAGATGCCATTTTAATAAAACGTCAAAATGAAAAATTATATTCTAAAATTAAATTTTTAAATATAAAAAAAAAATGTTCGTGAGAATATGTAATAACGAAGTTAAACGTTTACTCATTTCAAGTATCTTGATTCAACTAACTTTTTACAACAAGCCTTCTTAGTTTAAAAATAAAATAAAATTATGTAACAAATTAAATAAGTATACGGGTGCAAAGTGTTACAAAGTATGTAAAGTAGTTTAAATAATTTTGTTGTTGGTTTTACAAAAATATGTAGTTTAAATAAATTAATAATACAATTAGAATAAGTATAGGTAACTTATATAGGATTGTTATGTAACTCCTCCACCCTTAAGTTATTTGTGTCTTCGCAAATATTATACTTATGAAGTATTCAAGTATCGAATTGCTTCGGTTCAACCTTCCTATCTTTGTTCAATTTATTTATTTTTTGAATTTTTTGTTGTTCAAAATCTTTAAATAATTTATTTATCTCTTATTTATCAAAGTTTTTTACCATAAAATCAATTGGTCGCTTTTTTGTGGTAGAATGAATTGTTCTATTATATGCACTAAAAATTTCAAAAAGTTTGTCGTCCAAATCTATCGTTTTATGGCTAGCGTCAGCTTCTAATATCCTTAGATGCTCATTAAGTGTACCATGTAACCTTTCAACGTAAAATTACCTGTCTTAAGGCAAGGTGTGGTTACGTGGCGCTCAACATTTTGTTCATTTAAAAACAACTTAACAGCGCTATGTAAAATGCAACGATCGTTATTGAAGATAAGTTTATTAATTTTCCCTAAAAATAAAATACGTTCATTTAAAGCTGCTAGAATTGCAATCTAATTTCTGTCATTTAATTAGTGAAATGTTGCATACTTTGAGAATTTGTCTATAGTGGTGAGATACATTTTATTTCTGCAAGGGAACCAAATATCTATATGGACTATGTCATTAAAGTTTGTAGGCGTTTCTGTAATTTGGTAGGAAAGTTTTAGGGGATTTCTGTCGTGCTTTGCTATAGTGCAAATTGAACAATTATTTATGTAAAGCGTTATTTTATAAAGCTTCGGGTAAAAATATTTATTCTTTAACTCTAAAAATACTTCTGTTGTTGTTGTTGTAGCGACTACTTAACCTGTCCAGGGTGTCACCCCCAACCAACATTATCATCAGGCTCTTCTAACGGAAGTCCAAGAAACCTCGCGGCTTCAACAGGGGTGGACCAGAGTGAGATTGGAGTTAGAAGAGTGGGCTCGGTTGAGCAGAGGAACAGATGGTTAGTATCGTGGGGAGACACGCCGCATGCCGGGCAGACATTTGGCATGTCGGGGTTCAGTCTGGATAAGTAAGAGTTTAGTCTGTTACAATATCCAGAACGAAGTTGAGCCAGCGTGACTCTTGTCTCCCTGGGCAGTTCGCGTTCCTCGGCGGCAACAGGTGGCGCTTGTGCCTGTAGGACCACATTCACTGGACGAGACCTGACAAAGGAGTTTACCGACTCCGTGTGGATGAGGTTGAGGGCCCGCCGGTGCACCTCTGGATCAAACGGCGAGGAGATGTGATGCCGGATCTCATCATAGTGCTTACGGAGGTGACTCCTTATTCTCCTGGGAGGCGGATTTGCGTTGAGCAGGTTCCTGTTCGGATGCTGCTGATTATGGCAGTTGAACAGGAATTGTCTGGACAACATCTCGCAATGCTCTTTGACATTGAGCATTTTTGCCTCATTATGAAGGTGATGCTCAGGAGACATAAGGAGGCACCCCGTGGCGGTTCTGAGTGCGGTGTTTTGGCAGGCCTGCAACCTCCTCCAATGTGTGTCTGCTAACCCCGGCGACCATATTGGCGTCGCGTAGCTCAGAACCGGCTGGCCGATTGCCTTGTACGTTGCCAGTAACGTTTCTTTGTCTTTCCCCCAAGTACTGCCAGCTAGTGACTTGAGGATTTTGTTACGGCTTTGTGCTTTGGTGGCAATCGCGGCTACATGAGCACCGTATTTGAACATGTTATCAAACGTGACCCCTAAGATTTTGGGGTGTGTGACAGTCGGAAGCTTGATGCCGTCGACGTAGACGTTTAATTCCATGTTCGCCTGCGCTGTCCACGTCGTAAATAGGGTGGCCGAGGATTTGGTCGGTGACAGTGTCAGGTTCCGTGCAGCGAAGAAACTGGAAAGGGTTGGAAGGTATGAGTTTAGTCTCGAGCAGAGCTCATCAACGGAGGGTCCAGTCGCCAGGATCGTGCAGTCATCGGCGTAGGAGACGATCGAGACGCCTTCTGGTGGGGAAGGGAGCCTCGATATGTAGTAATTAAACAGAAGCGGGGATAGGACACCACCCTGTGGCACCCCCTGCTTAATTATACGTGGTTTTGATCTTTCGCCTCTAAATTCAACCGATGACTGCCGGCCACTCAGATAGTTGGCGGTCCAAAGCTGGCGGTCCCACAACAGCCGGTTCTACGTACCGGAATGACTCGGATTTTTACATCCGACCAAGGGCTGTTATTTCGACTCTACCCTGTCTACCCTGTCTAAAAATACTTCTTGTATGCCTCTGTGATTATTGCGAAGATGTTCATTTTCAATGATAGTCAATATATCGTTTTTGTCAGTGATCTCCATTAGCTTGATATTTGATCGATATAATGTCAAAAATTTGTTACTAAAATGCCTAACAAATATATTTTGAAACGCTATAAAAAGGTCATCGTTTTTGCAATATAAACACATGATACCTTTGTCTATTAATATACTTCGCATGATTTTAATAAGATTGGATTCCGATGTAATTACTACGTGATTTTGACACTTTTTGTTTACAATTTTTACTACTACTCTTATAAATATATTTAATTCAGGTTATCCTGAAATTCACTGTGTATTGTTGCAGCTGTTGACATAATATATACTTGTTCAACACTTTCTTTAATTTGGTTTTCTTCATTTAATTGGCTATTAAAACATAAACATTTTCCAAATTTTCAACTTTATCTTTTACACAGTATCTACTTAGAACGTCAGCGACTGTGTTATCTTTGCCTTTAATATGCGATATATCAAAGTCATATTCATTGAGTAAGATTTTCCACCTTTGCAGCTTCATGTTTCGTTCTCTTATATTGTGCAGCCAAACTAATGGTCGGTGGTCAGTCTGAATTTGCATATTGAATTACTACGTTATTATCAAAATGTATTCCAGTGGAATTATTAGGTATTTATTTAATAATATTAAAATACTAGCTGACGCGACAGACGTTGTCCTGCCAATGTAAGTCCGGTCGAACGAAGGAAAGAAAAAATTATTGATACCGGTTAGGGGGGTTGCTTTGTATCGCGATGCTAAAGCAAATGCTATTCGAAAGCTAGCTAAGTAAAATTGATTGAATTAATATTTTTTTTTTCAAAAACTTGTGCATTTTGCTTCTTATAAATTTATTTGAATGAAAATTTTTCCTATAGGTACCTCACTTTAAATATGTATATCTTTATGGTTTATCATGCGATTTTGGTAAAAAACATGGTCCAATAATACAGGTCGTGTTAATAGACCAGATGATTTTTACTTTTGTCTCGAATTTTGACATTACACTCATTTCTCAGTACGATTTTGACGTTAAACTCACAAATTACAAAAACAAAATACATGGAAAATTTTTGTGTGTCTGTATGTTTGTCGAACTGCTACGACTTGTTGTAGTTGGATCATGGTAAAAAAAAGTTTTGCACACATTTTAAGTTACAGGCTGTCGAGCAGTGAAAGTCTTATAAAAATTTATTTCTTAGTTTTCGAGGTCCTTGAGTTCAAACAGATAAACAAACAGACAGACACAAATTCTAAAAGTGTTGAAGACAAAATTCCCTACGTCATCTTCAGTAATTTTTTCATAGAAAAGTGTGTACAGGCACGACTTTTCTAGAGTCTTATTATAGTATAGATTGAAATATTAAAGAAGAAATTATTAAAATCGGTCAAGCGGTTATTGAGTTTTGAACGCATTCACGCACACAAATTTACTTATATACATATATATAGATTACATTTGTTATACCCAGCGGTTACTAGGCCACAGGGTATTATAGTTTTGGTCATATAACGGTGGTTTGTAATGGTATAAAATAATGGAGATAGATATCGAGTCCCATATATCAAAGTTCTTAGAATGAACAGAGAAATCTACTAAGACATGTCCGTCCATGCGCACGATAATTTGAGTAAAAATGAAGATATTTGAAGGAAATTTGGAACACAGTTGCTTTCTGGCCAAGGTATGGTTGTGGTATATACACCCATAGAAAATAAGCGAAATCGCTTTTCGACCACGCCTACTTTTTCATAAAAGTTATCTGAGAAGGAGGTAGAAATACTGAACTGCCCATATCTCATTGACTGATACAGGTAGAATGATATAATTTGGCAGTTACATCAACTTTTATATTTTTAAGACGATTATTGCAAAGTTTGGGAAAGTGGGCGTGGCACCACCCACTTATGAGTCAAGCAATTTTCAAATTCGACTGTTAATAACTTCATAGCCGTGTAAGATATAATTACAAAACTTAACACGAGGTTTACTATGCACATGCAGAGTATGCTCACGGAAAATAAGCCAAATCGGTGGGCGACCACGCCCACTTTTGTACTGAAACTTTCTAAAAGAGAGGTAGGAAACCGGAACATGCCATATCTGCATCACTGGTGCAGATAGAATTCTAGAATTTGGTAGTTACAATAACCTGATAATCTTGTTAATTCTTTTTTAAAATATTGGAAAATGGGCGTGGCACCGCCCACATATGAATGAACAAAATACCAAATTTCAGCTATTATTAACTTCAGAACCGTGTTAGATAAAATTACGAAAGTTAATACGAGGTATACTATCTACGTGTAGAGTACGCCCACTTTTGTACTAAAGTTGTCTAAGAGGGAGGTAGGTCAACAAAACATGCCATATCTCCTTTACTGACGCAGATAGAGTGCTAGAATTTGGTAGTTACAATGACCTGATGATCTTTTTAATATTTTTTTTTTTAATTTTGGGCAATGAGCGTGGCACCGCCCACATATAGATGAACGTTTAGTACCGCTGACTTTTCCAAAGTTTTTTTTTATATGTAGGACACCTTTATATAAAATATCATTTTCTGGAATCAAATGAATTCCAACTTTATAAAGCGTCGCACCCGGAGAGCTGTGAAACCACTGTGAATGTATCATAAATATCCACCGCCGAATTTTCTAAAATTGTGTAAATATTGATTAATGAACACATATATCCAGATATCATTAATTAGACCAAATACGTTCAGAGTTATGACGACTAGTAACTTTATACAGCATGGGGGCGTGCCACCGCCCACTTTTCTAAAATTGTATAGCTTATTCTGTAACCAGTGAACCCGAGAAACTACTGTGAAAATTTCATAAAGATCGGTTGAGTACTTTGGGCGCCATTCATTTTTATACCTAGTAGTGCTACGCACACAAGGTATATTAACTTTAGTCGCCTAACGGCAGTACGTAACGGCATTAACGGATCGAGATAGATATTGGCTTATATATCTCAAAATGTTCAGGACGAAAAGAAAAATTGATTAAGCCATGTCCGTCCGTCCTTCCGTCTGTGAACACGATAACTTGAGTAAATTTTGACATATCTTAATGAAATTTGGTTTGCGGGTTCCTTGGCACTCATCTCAGCGCTATTTAAAATGGGCGAAATCGGATGATAGCTACGCCCACTTTTTATATATATAATATTTTCGAAAACACAAAAAAAGTGATTACTCAGTACATAATACACCTATAAGGATAAAATTTGGTGAATACATTGAGGTTGAGGCATAAAATAAATTTTTGAAGAAATTTTTGAAAATGGGAGTGGCACCGCCCAATTTTGATTAAGTCAAATTTAGAAATAATATTAATCATAAATCAGAAACCGTTCAAGATATCGAAACGAAATTCAGCACGCGGGTTTGCAGGTATGCAAGGAATGTTCCAGAAAAAATGGGCGGAATCGGTTAAGGTCTACGCCCTTTTTTATATGAAATATTTTGAAAATGATCGTAGATATATAAAATAGGCAATAACTTTGCGTAAAATAGCTTTACATCATTTATATTTCAGTTTTAAAGTTTCCGTAAACAAAGAAATCCAAAAACCGAAAATTTCCGAAAATGGGCGTGGCCTCGCCTTTTTTATAGTAGACTATTCCACAAAACTTTTTATGCCATAACTCCGGCAAAAATTTATTTGTGGAAACGAAATTTGGTGATAATGTTCTATATATAAAGGTAACTGTTTGCTGTAAAATTGGGCGAAATCGGTTAATGTGCACGCCCAGTTTTTTAACATAGTTCTGAACATTTTTTTTGTAAAATTTAAAGAGCGATATTTCTACAACTAAGCAAGTTATATCAATTAGATTTTCCACACATAATAAGCTTTTTAAGAAAAACTCGGCCGCAAAAAAATTTTTCAATTTCGAAGAAGTAGGCGTGGCGCCGCCCACTTTTCAACATAAAATTTCTGGTATTTTCAAAAGCAATCGCTTATACAGGGTGTTTTTTTATGGGTTTGTTTTTCGAATAGAGATAAAACTGGCATTTTGTGGTCAAATCTGGCAACTCTAATGTGATTTATGTTCAGTTTGGTTTGCCATTTCATCATGAATAGGTTGACAAAAGAACAACGCTTGCAAATCGTGCAAATTTATTTCGAAAATAATGGTTCAGTTCGCGAAGTTTACCGTGAGCTCCGTCCATTTTATGGTCGACATAATCGTCCATCAGAGCAATTAATTCGGTTAACCATGGATCGTTTTCGCACTACGTTTACTCTATGTGATAATACGCATCCGCAGAGACGTCGAACAGTGCGCACCGAAGAAACAATTGCCGCTGTAGAGCAAAGTGTTGAAGAGGACCCGAATGAATCGATTCGCCACCGTGCACAGCAATTGGAGCTTTGTCCATCAACTTTATGGAAGATTTTGCGCAAAGATCTTGGCTTGCGACCTTACAAGATCCAGCTTGTGCAAGAATTAAAGCCGCGAGACCATGCAATGCGTCGTGATTTTGGTGTATGGGCCGAAAATGAGATTGATTTCGATGCTGATTTTCATCGCAAAATTTTGTTCAGTGATGAGGCTCATTTTTGGTTGAATGGCTACGTCAACAAGCAAAATTGCCGCATTTGGAGTGAAGAGAATCCACATGAGACCCTTGAAACGCCATTACATCCACAAAAACTGACTGTTTGGTGTGCTCTATGGGCTGGTGGAGTCATTGGGCCATACTTCTTCCGCAATAATGCTGGAGAGGCAGCTACCGTTAATGGAGACCGGTATAGAGCCATGATAACCGACTATTTTGTTCCCGAATTGGATGGCATGAATGTGGATGAGTTGTGGTTCCAACAAGACGGCGCTACATGCCACACAGCGCACGTCACAATCGATTTATTGAAGGAAACATTCGATGAGCGCATAATTTCGCGGAATGGACCTGTCAATTGGCCACCAAGGTCGTGTGATTTGACACCATTGGATTATTTTCTTTGGGGATATGTGAAGTCGCTCGTCTACACCAACAAACCAGAAACGTTAGGGGAATTGGAAGCCAACATTCGTGGCGTTATTGCCGACATACGGCCCCATATGCTCGAAAAAGTGGTTGAAAATTGGACCTGTAGAATTGGCTTCATTCGAGCCAGCCGCGGCGGCCACATGCCCGAAATCATATTTAAACATTAATGGCATAAAATTATCCGTCCAATAAAGCCGAATTGATGGACCTTAAAACGATTTTCTTGTGTTTTATTTCAATTCGAAGTTCTATACCCCTAAAAAAAACACCCTTTAATTCGATCTTGATATTCCAATGAAAATTGGTCAGCTGCTTCTCAGTAGTATGTATTATACTCCTGCCAAAAATTAGCCAAATCGGGAAACACACAAGCGAAATATTCGGGCACGTAGTTAATAGCCCACTGCAATAGCGGAGTTATATATATTTTTTGATTTTCATACCTTTCATAAACATTAAATGTATGTAAGTATGAGAACAAGAAGAGAAAAGTTCACTAAAATGATCAGCACGATGAGCGGAGTCGATTTAGCCATGCCCGTCTCTCCGTCCGTCTGTCTGTCTGTCCGTCTGTCTATTCGAACGCAAACTAGTCTCTCAGTTTTACAAAAGAATGCTGAAATTCGTTGTTTGCTTTCGCCGTTTTATAATATACTAGCAAACCCGATAGACGCTGTTTTGACGTTTTGATACATATGTATAACACATCTATATATAAAATTTCATTTACTTGAACCAAATAAACTCCTAACTATACCGAACTGCAGCTTTATATGACCTGGGGGATTTTCCAAAAGCTATATACAGACTGTGTCGTGCCCAGCGAACTCCTGAACTTATCGTGAAAGTTCAAGGACAAAGCAAAACACAAAATATGTGGGCGTGGAACCGCCCACTTTTGAAAAATGATGTAGATATTGACTAAGTGACACATATATCCAAATTTCATTAATTTAGACCAAAAAAGTTCGGAGTTATGACGAATTGAAACTTTATATAGCCTGGGGGCGTGGCTCCGCCTACTTTTCCAATACTATATATTGTCTATGCTGTACCTAGTGAACCCAAGTATATATTGTGAAAATTTCATAAAGATCGGTTGAGTTCTTTGGCGCCTATAAAAGACACCCTTTTTTATATCTATTTTTGTTACGCCTACAAGGTATACTCGTAAACATAGCGGCATAAACGAATCGAGATATATATTTATTAATGTATATCAAAACCTTCAGGATGAAAAGTAAAATATCCGTGCAAGTAGTTAATACCCCACTGCAAAAGCGAAGTTGTATATCTTTTTTGATTTTCATACCTTTCATGAACATGAAATGTTTGTACGTATGAGAAGAAAAAGAGATAGTCCCATCAAAAAGTATACTGAAATGATCAGGAGGATGAGCTGAGTCGATGTAGGCGTGTCCGTGTCTCGTACGTCTATCTGTCTGTTTGAACGCAAATACGAACTGAAAGTATTAAAATAGACTTGTGTAAATTGTGATGACGTAATAGATCACTACTAGGTATATAATGTTCGGTTCCACCCGAACTTAGACTTCCTTACTTGTTATTTATAAGATTGCCCTCAACAATTTACAAATTTATCATGACCGCTTTTACACAGCTGGGTATTTAATGTTCGGTTCCACCCGAACTTAGACTTCCTTACTTGTTTTATACTAGTATCGCGCGTGGTCGAAATTCGACCAATAAAATAGTAGTAGCTAGTAGCGTATGTTCTACGTCCTCCTTTCCATCACCTAAATTTCACCTTAAGTCGGTCCTATTTTTATAATAAAGTAGCAGTTGTTAAGGGAGGCATTCCACCCCTATAGCAATATCTCTTAAATTAGTGGTGGTGGTGGTGGTAACGACAAAAACAATCCCCGTAGGTATTGGGGAGTGCTGTCGAACTAACAGCCGGATTTGAACCCGGTACGCTCCGGTCTTCCCTTGCGGGACTGCCCGACTGTCGTGGTAGCGATTTACGACCAGTGAAACCTTCTAGGTCATGTCACCCCTCCTTCCGTAAAGGAAGGATAAGATGGGTAATGAGAGGTGAGAGGCATCATATCCGTAGATCAACCATCGAGTTGCACGTCATTACCTTTGTGCATATTAGTCGCCTCTTACGACCAGTATGCCAACCTCCGGCATATTCTAAACCCCTAACCCGCAGGGTTAGTTAAATTAGTCGAACATAATAATTCTGTAGCTTAATATTATGCGATGAAGACGCCGTCTCAATTGTTATAAAATATGTTACAATTAAGTAAAAAACTGAATATTGAATGCCATTAGCCGTTAAAAAGTGATGAAAAAAAATAAGTTATTCAAACTTTTTTGTGAATTACTTTTAAGTGGTTTCAAATCTGAATTGTCCGCACGCGGAATACTATTCCTCGGACCGAAACACGTCTTTGGGTACCTTCCTTGACATTTTTCGTGGCACCCCTTATCTAGTTATTTGTTTATGCTTTCCTGTTAATAAAAAGTTTATTAAAACAATTTCTGTGGTAGTATGTATAAAACTTAGGCATCGGTTGGAAGTAAAATAAATCAATTAATGTACGAGGTGTGTTCAAAAAGTATCGCGAATTTTGAATTTTCGCTGCTTACGTATATTCGAATTTCGAATTTTTTGTGGCGTTATGTTGGTACTCATGTCTCTCACTTATGCCGACAAGCTCGGCCATTTTGAATGTTCAGTTAATTGTTGACAGCTGCTCTGTTTGCACGTGTTTTGGATCGTCTTCGATTTTTACCTATTTTTTTACCAAAATTGCTCAATTGTGACCAAAAACAGCATCGCATGAACATTGCTAATGAGATGTTAAACTCTGTCCGCGACGACCCAAATTTGCTCCAGAGGGTCATAACTGGTGACGAATCGTGGGTTTATGGTTATGACGTGGAAACCAAAGCTCAATCATCTCAATGGAAGCTGCCGCACGAACCAAGACCGAAAAAAGCGCGCCAAGTTCGGTCGAATGTGAAAGTTTTGCTGACAGTTTTCTTCGATTGCAGGGGCGTGGTGCATCATGAGTTCTTGCCACAGGGAAGAACGGCCAATAAGGAATATTACCTGCAAGTTATGCGCAATTTGCGCGAAGCAATCCGCCAGAAAAACCCGGATTTGTGGAAGAACAAAAATTGGCTTTTGCACCACGATAACGCTCCTGCTCACGCATGGTTGCTTGTGCGCGACTTTTTGGCCAAAAACAACACACTAATGATGCCGCAGCCACCGTATTCCCCAGATCTGGCCCCCTGTGACTTTTTCTTGTTCCCTAAACTGAAGAGGCCTATGAAAGGACGACGTTACGCTTCTCTTGACGAGATAAAGACGGCATCGAAGGAGGAGCTGAACAAGATACAAAAAAATGATTTTTTGAAGTGCTTCGAAGATTGGAAAAACCGTTGGCACAAGTGTATAATATCTCATGGGGATTACTTTGAAGGGGACAAAATAGATATTCATGAATAAATAAATCATTTTTGAAAAAACACAAAATTCGCGATACTTTTTGAACACACCTCGTATGTCACGATATACAACAGGTATCCCTCCGAAGAGATTTTGGCCTCGAGATTTTCTTCTTTGTGGTGTGCTACTTTGAATTTTTTCCTACAAATTGGCGGGACCTACAGTTTTTTGGTGACTCCGAACGGCATCCGCAAAGCAGATGTACTTTTGCTGAGAAGCCTTCCATGAATAAAAACGTTTCCAAACCGCATGGATTGGCAATTTATAAGGGCGTGCACACATAGGAGTCGCTGCATTTAATTGAATGCTTATTCAGTGTTATTCGGTCTTCGTTAAATTTGTTCGTTTTTGAAAGCCCAGCTGTAACAGGGTGCAATCTGAGGATAGTTTTTCAGTTCCCTATTGAACAAAGTAACTTAAAAATTTCTCAATTCACGAGTTGAAGATAAGACTTCAAACATAGAGATATTGAAAACAACAAATATTTTTTGACATTGTCAAATTGAGCGAGGTGAAGAAAGCGGGGTATAATTATTCTTGCTAGCAAGTGCTACATTGGACTGAGTAGTCAACTCGAAGTAAAGTCCACTCTCGACGAACAAATGTCTCGTTCATAAGTCTTTCATCACATGCCCTAATAGAATAATAAACAGGGTCGAAAGAAGATGAGATTGAGGTAGGCCTAACAGTATTTGAGAGAAAAGTTCTCCTGAAGGTTTATGGTCCACAGACTGTTGTCGACCATTCAGATAATGGACGGTTCTCCTCTTTAGACTCTAGGAAAGATATGTTTTGAAGGAGCGTTGGTGGGTCACTAGAACAGTCATATGGTAACGGCTTTCTTGATTGAAATCGCCATTTATTTCCCGACTTTGGGAAACTTAAAATTTTTGTGGCGGTTGAATTTTTCAGGAAACCAACCATATACATATTAGAATTTTTTTCAGTGTTGTACACCCAACCAACATTCTATATGCACATATACTTACAGCTGTTAAATGTTTTAACTTTATATAATTTTATTTTGTTTGATTGATTAATTCCAGTTGATGGCTATCCTCGACGTTCACCGATAAATGTGAATTTCTATGATATTGGATTTCGGCTGAAGGCACCAGGAGATTTTACACCCGAAGAGATTGATCATGCACTTGATACACTATATAATCGCACTGTCGAACAAGAACGAACACAATTGATACAATTGCAATATGTCTTTCAAGGTTTATCATCGGTCGCTTACAACACTTATATACCGTGTTCTAGTGACAACTACGCTCCAGATCGTTCAAATCAATTAAAAGGCATTATACGCGATTATTTCCAAAAGGATTATCCTAAAGAATTTAAATTGGACGCTGACGTAAGAAAAAATCGTTTGTTATTTACTTACATACAGTTGTATTCAATATAATAGTAGTGAAATTAAATTGGATATCGTTCGACGAAATACAAAGAAGCTATGTTTTTCATAATTTTTATTGAAAAAAATAAAGCGAATTCCATAACAAAAACCATATAAAAAGAAATTTAAAAATTTAACTTTTAAAAATTTCCATAAAAATTACAATATTTGAAAGAAATCACTCAACACCCTTGACGGAAAAAATTCTGGAATTCAGGGAAATTTTTGAGCGAGTTCTTTCTTACACATTATTGTACTAAAATTTAATGACCTATAAAACTGCGTACTCAAATTTTTTTTAAAAATCCTGCCAAAAAATTTTAAGATATTGATGGCCATTTTATAAGTTTTAATTCACTTTCCAAAAGTTTGTGTAAACTTTGAAATTTATTTTTTTGTGGTTTCTGTTATGGGATTCGCTATCCTCTAATGAAAATGATTAAAATCACGACTTCTTCTTATTTCGTCGAACGATATTCATTTTAATTTCACTACTATTATATTGAACACAGCTGTACATATACATATAACGCCTGCGGGTTAGTGGTTTAGAATATGCCCGAGGTAGGCAGGCATACCGGTCGTAAAAGGCGACTAATATGCACAAAGGTAATGACGTGCAACTCGATGGTTGATCTACGGATATGATACCTCTCGACTCTCATTACCCATCTCTCCTTCCTTACGGAAAGAGGGGTGACATGACCTAGAAGGTTCCACTGGTCATACCAAATCGCTACCACGACAGTCGGGCAATACCGCAAGGGAGTACCGGAGCGTACCGGATTCATATCCGGACAAGGACTGTCAGTTCGACAACACTCCCCGAAACCTTCGGGGAATGTTTATGTCGATACAACAACAACAACAACATATAGTATGTGTATATTGGAACGATTTTTCGTCATCCCTTGTCAAATTTGGTTTTGAGACAAACCGGTTTCGGCGTTGTGCCATCATCAGTGTCGATTTTCGAGAATTTCGATTTCGAGACGAAAAATCGTTCCAATATACATCAATCATTCACCCTGTCGGAAAAACAACAAAACAAAATAAAACATATAGTATGTATTAATGTACGCACACTGCCCCGCTTCCCATACAAAAAACTCGGTCTTTTTCACTTGAAATTACAAAATTTAAGGGCGTTTTTTTTTCTAGAAAAAGTGTTACCGTCGTGTTACCCTCCCAAATTGTAGCTCTTGACCTTCGTAGCGCTGCCACTTCCCCTCTATTTTATTCGTTTCATTTCCCCCTCAAACTGTCATCCTCCGAGCGGTTCCTTGTAGCAGGGCTGTTCAGTACTCTCTTGCTCCAAGAGATTGGATCGACTGAGTTTGCTGGTAGAAGCTTTATGTTAAATGTTCACCCTCTGGTCAATAGCTGACTGGGTCGGTTTTCGCAACTTTACTGAGAGCTGCTTCCTGGTCTTCCCACACCGTCTGACGTACAGACGTACAGTGTGCGGGACACCTAAGGTCCTGCAACCTCTCTGCTCTGTTGGCAAAGTCTAGTCAAAATATCCATGGCCTTCGGTGAACAGGTTGAGTCGAAACCGAAGAAATGCGCGAGCGCTTTTTGCTGGCAATTTGTATTGCATTCTACGGTGGACAAGGAAATCAGAAGCGCTACAAATAAAAAAATAGTCCAGCTCCCATTGCCATCAACACCACAGAGGTTCAGGAAGTCTATAGGCTCCAAATCAATAGGCCCAGACGGAATATCCATGGTGATGTTAAACATCTCGGGCATGCCCAATATGGTCGCCGGGGCTATCGGAAACCAACTGGAGGAAGTTGCATCCTTGTAAAACACCGCACTTAGAACAGCCACGGGATGATTTCTTATGTCACCTGAACATCATCTACACAGTGAGGCCTAAATGCTCGGTATAAAAGAGCATAATAAAATGCGAACCAGGCAATTCTTATTCAACTTACAAACCGCAACACCCGAACAGATATTTGCTTGAAGAAAATCCGCATCCCACAAAAATAAGGAAACATCTCGGTAAGCAGTATGATGAAATCCGGCACCACATATTTTCGCCGTTTGATCTAATAGTTTTTGGAAAAGTGGGCGTTGGCACGCCCTCAGGCTGTATACAATTTTATTTTGTCACTAGCTGACCCGCCGAACTTTGTTCCGCCTTAAAAGCAATACATGAGCAGATTGATAAATGTAAATAAAAAATTAATTTTTTTTACGATTCCTTTTTGGTCATGTATTTTTGTGCATGGGTTGCACTTTTCAATCAAGCACCTTGTGATAGACGAAATTTTTTGTTTTATTATCAGGCTCAAGAACAAGTAACGCAGATGGTCTTACGATGCGTGAGCATGCCCCATATAATTGACCATGAGAAAAACATGGATTTTCTAGATTCAGACCACAAACTTTCAGGAATTGGCCTTGTCATTTGTGAATGGTCATGGCAAAACAATGTCCATTTGCCCAATGTGAACGCTAGAATGCAAGTAGTAATCAGTGCTGAAATCGTATCGAAACGCTGCTCGATTCAAAACTGGACTTGATAAATTTCTTCCTGTGCGTCGAAAATTATCTAGTTGTTGATTTCTGAGATTTGCTCGACAATTTTGCATTGCTAACCGAGCCGTTTCTTGGGCTGCCTCTCTTTGCTCTTGTAATTGAGAAGAACGAAGTCGAACCATACTAACGGGGCGCTCTTCACGTGCAATTTCTTGCTCTTCTTCAGTCCTTTCATTCTCACCGTTTCGAATCCCACTTGTATTACGGTTTTTTCGTCAAAGCATGATATTGTTAATGATAATATCGGCACAATATACTAATAGAAACTCGAAACACACATCAACCGGTCAACTTCAAAATATACAATTTTTAAAACTTTCAAAGAAGTGTCAGTAAAATGAGCATGACGAAAAACTACCTCGAAACGCAAAAAGTAAAAAGTTTCCGCTTAACAGGAATCAGTAAATACTTGCAAGCAAAACTTCTTTCTTCTTTAAATGGTAATCTAACCGCCTGGGCGATTTTGACCGTCCAACATACTGGCGCCAATTGGAAACACCGCGGGATCGCAAATCGGTTCTTCCATGGGAGTGGTGGTCTCCCTCTTCCTCTGCTTCCACCGGCGGGTGCCGATAAGAATACCTTCTGGGCTGGAGCATCTTCGCTCATTCGCACTACGTGGCCTAGCCAGCGAAGCCGCTCTGTTTTAATTCGCTGAACTATGTCGGCGTCTGCGTAAAGTTCATACAGCTCATCATTAAATCTTCTTCGGTACTCGCCGTCGCCAACGCGTAGAGGTCCACAAATCTTTCGAAGAACCTTTCTCTCGAAGTCCTTTGCTATTTCGAAATTTCCGCTGCCAACAGTGGCGTGGTTGGCAAGGCGCGAATGCGCTGACTATTTGCAAGTAGACAAAAGGTATTTCGTTTTCACCTCGTTGACCACCAAACACATTTTTTCCACTTCTTTTTCTATTTTGGAGTAAGCAGAAGCTACGGCGCGGTTGTTAAGGCCAATGATATCAATATCGTCAGCGTACGCCAACAGTTGCAAGGGAAACTGCTTTTGGATTTTGGTTAATAGCTTAAATTTGTAAGATATTGTTGTTGCTTTCCTATTTTGCTGAGTGAGCTTCCCCCAGCAACTCTCTCCCCCAATGAAATGTCAAAATGCGCTCTCACCCTGCAAATATTTTTAAGAAAATTAGAATAGGTCGGTCCCTGGTCCATTCCCGGAAAAAAAGAATATCAAATATCAACAAAACCAAAGGGCTACCAATATATCCAATTAAATCGCACCATAAATAAAAAGTTTTGGAATAGGTCGGTCCCTGATCCACTTCCCACAAAAGAACCAATCGTAAATTTTAATAAAAGTAGAAGGCTAGCAATGTACCAAATTTCAAGTATATCGCAAAACGAATAAAAAAATTTGGAATAGGTCGGTTCTCGCTCCAATTTCCGGAAAAAGAGTATCCTATATCCTTTTCCTGGTTCCAAGCTACTTCCCCACCAAATTTCAGGCAAATCGGTCTAGCCGTTCTTGAGTTATGAAAAGTGCAACTAACACAACTTTCTTTTTAATTTATATGGATAGTAAACCCCGCTCGCTTCGCTGCGTCTCAGAACTAATAAGAAACTGAGTCAGATTTTCATCATTATATCCCATACCAGATAAGATATGGAACTTCATTACATCGCTTATTGCAGCACTCATTGTCACCTTTCGTTTGATACCCATATTCTACTAACAAATTTTGGATCACCTTGGGCCACAAATCGGTCTATATCTCCGAAACCGGTCAAGCTATCGGAACAAATGATATCTTAAATCTTAAGTTAAACGTCAAATAATACAACGCTAAAAGCTCCATTCAATTCCATTAAGTGATTTTTGAGTGATGCGCGCCCAAACATACAGACAGATAGACAGACAGACAGACAAAAATTCTAAAAACAGTGGATTTGGCTTCTATTGGCCTAATAATGATCATTGCTATCGATTTTTCTTACCTTTTACAATTTTATTATATGTAGAGATACGCACAAATCATACAGTCACCCTGGGTCCACATTTAGGTCAATAAATTGGGGACCGGGTAAGATATCGCGGTGAAAGATATCTTAAATTTTAGGAGAGATGTCTAGAAAATGATTATTGAAAGTATCATTTATTTCTATACAGTCGTTTTTGTGTGACGCGGGCGTTATGTTAAAAAAACCACATTTCTGGTCACATTTTTCTTCAATTGGGTCAATAACTGGGGAACTGGATGAGATATCCAAATAAAAGTTGTCCTAAATTTTAAGTTAGACGTTAAGTGATAGAATGGTGAAAGTTTCATGCAATTATATTCAGTAGTTTTTGCGTGATACGCGCACAATCATACAGACGGACAGACAGACAGACAAAAATTCTAAAAATTGTAGATTTGAGTTCCGCTGGTCTAATAACGACCTCTCCTATCAGTTTTTCTTGAATATCTTCAATGTACTGACATCGACCTGTTACAATTTTATTATATGTAGAGATTTTCCCACATTTTGGTCAATAACTCGGGAACTGGATGAGATATCCAAATGAAAGTTGTCCTAAATTTTAAGTTAGACGTTAAGTGATAGAATGGTGAAAGCTTCATGCAATTCTATCCAGTAGTTTTGGCGTGATACGCGCACAATCATACAGACGGACAGACAGACAGAAAAAAATTCCAAAAATTGTATATTTGGGCACCGCTGGTCCAATAACGACCTCTCCTATCAGTTTTTCTTGAATATCTTCAATGTACAGACATCGACCTGTTACAATTTTATTATATGTAGAGATTTTCCCACATTTTGGTCAATAACTCGGGAACTGGATGAGATATCCAAATGAAAGTTGTCCTAAATTTTAAGTTAGACGTTAAGTGATAGAATGGTGAAAGTTACATGCAATTCTATCCAGTAGTTTTTGCGTGATACGCGCACAATCATACAGACGGACAGACAGACAGACAGACAGACAGACAAAAATTCCAAAAATTGTAGATTTGGGCACCGCTGGTCCAATAACGACCTCTCCTATCAGTTTTTCTTGAATATCTTCAATGTACAGACATCGACCTGTTACAATTTTATTATATGTAGATATAACTCTAAATGTACAAGGTGGCGCAAAAGTAAGCTTCCGATGTTCAGCATATCGGTTGTGTCACGTGCAGTGTGTGCTGTTGCACCGTCTTGTTGGAACCACATGTTTTCCAATCCCAATTCATCAAGTTGCGGCAAAAAGAACTCGTTGATCATTGCTCTGTAGCGCTCACCATTCACAGTAACCGTTTGGCCCCGACCGATTATTGGTCAAATAAATAGTCAGCAATATTCCGCGTTCTGGAGCAGTGTAGCGTAACATTGTTTATTAACGTGTATTTCGCATGTGTTAACTACACAAATGTCAAAACAGAACTGAGAACTGACTTTAGGGGCCAATCGCAAAATTGATAGCATTTTCTGATAGGAGGATTACTTTTGCGCCACCCTGTATATGTAAAATGAAAAAACCAATTATTTGCAACCCGAAATCATTTTATGGTTTCGTAAACTCTAAACGCCGAGTAAAAGGGTTTCCTTCAACTATGAAATCAAGGGATAAAGTCGCTAGCGGCAAGCTAGATATTGCCAATTTCTTTGCTCAATTCTTCAAGTCTAATTATTTGTCTGTAATCAATTCATCATCTAACAAGTATCCGTATCAACCACATTCAAGTAATTCAATCCATGTTCCTAATTTAAACCCGGAAGATGTTCTATTACATCTTAAGACCTTGAAGGAGTCATTCAAATGTGGCCCTCATTTAATACCGACATGCTTTCTTAAAAAGTGTGCTGAACACATATACCAACCTCTGACCGATTTATTTAATCTTTCTTTACAGTCCTTTTTCTTATACCTCTGTATAAAAGCGGGATTAAGTCGCCTATAGAAAACTATCGTGGAATAGGAAAGCTCTCCGCTGTTCCCAAATTATTTGAAGTTACTAATCACCCAATATTTTCGATTCTCAGCGCGGATTTTGTAAGGGTAAATCGACCACAACCAATTTACTTGAATTCACTACCCACTCGTCGAATAGATTTAGAGACAATGTCCACACTGACGTTATGTACACAGATTTCAGTAAGACATTTGACAAAGTTTGCCACTCTTTACTCATTCAAAAATTGGATCTGGTTGGCTTTCAACCTGGTCTCACCCGTTGGATCTCCTCCTATCTCTCTGGTAGAACTCAAAGAGTCATTTTAAAAAATTCTGTTTCTAACACCATTGATGTATCCTCTGGTGTTTCTCAGGGCAGTCATCTGGGCCCGGTTCTGTTTTTGATTTTCATAAACGATATCTGTACTACAATAAAGCATTCAAAAATCTTGATGTATGTACGTAAAACTATTTAAGTCATATTCTTCGATGACAGAACGTTCTCTTCTTATAGTGCTTCGCACACAAGGTATATTAACTTTATTCGCGTAACGGCAGTACGTAACGGCATTAACGGATCGAGATATATATTGACTTATATATATCAAAATGTTCAGGACGAAAAGAGAAATTGATTAAGCCATGTCCGTCCGTCTGTGAACACGATAACTTGAGTAAATTTTGAGATATCTTAATGAAATTTGGTATGCGGGTTCCTTGGCACTCATCTCAGCGCTATTTAAAATGGGCGAAATCGGATGATAGCCACGCCCACTTTTTATATATATAATATTTTCGAAAACACAAAAAAAGTGATTACTCAGTACATAATACACCTATAAGGATAAAATTTGGTGAATACATTGAGGTTGAGGCATAAAATAAAATTTTCAAGCAATTTTTGAAAATGGGAGTGGCAACGCCCACTTTTGATTAAGTCAAATTTAGAAATAATATTAATCATAAATCAGAAACCGTTCAAGATATCGAAACGAAATTCAGCACGCAGGTTTGTAGGTATGCCAGGAATGTTCCAGGAAAAAATGGGCGGAATCGGTTAAGGTCTACGCCCACTTTTATATGAAAGATTTTGAAGAGGATCGTAGATATATTAAATAGGCAATAACTTTGCGTAAAATATCTTTACATCATTTATATTTTAGTTTTAAAGTTTCCGTAAACAAAGAAATCCAAAAACTGAAAATATTCGAAAATGGGCGGGGCTCCGCCCTTTTTATTTATTTTTTTCATTTTCATTTATTTATTTACTTAATCTTATTTTACAACTTAGACTAATCACTCTTTTTTATGTAAATCAACAGACAATATGTGATCTTATTACTAATATAAAAACATAAAAAGCTTAAAACTAGTACAACATATTACAAATAAAATCAGTAAACAAGATAAATAGTATATGCAGCTTAGAGAAATAGAAAAAGATTGAAAGGGAAAATGAAAACATTAGCAGGTTATTTGTAGTCAGGAGGCCATAGTCATATCAGGGTCACTAAAATATTCATGTATTAATTTTTTGAAGTTGCTTCTATTTAATTTTGCTTTTATACTTTCTGGTATCGCGTTCCACATTTTGAAAGCGCTAATGAAAAACAGTCTGCTAGATGTTAGTGTTTTATTCAAGTTGTTTAGTCTCTGAGATCTGGTTAGTTGAAGCTTATCATACAAGTATTTAGGGGTTTTCCACTCCAGCAACTTAAACATAAAAATGCAGTTTCTGGCGGCCAAATAGTGCATAATACTGCATCCTAAAATTTTATTATGCCGTGGTGATATATGGGCATATCGACTTATGACATAGACGTACCTTGTGACGTTGTTAAAAGCTACATTCACCTTGCTCACTGATTGTGAGTCAAGTTTGCTATAAACTATTTCAAAATATGTGAAACAGGGCAAAATTAATTGCATGGCGAGTTTTCGACGGGTTCCTTGTGGCGTGAGCGCGGCAGATATTCTTAACCTACGCAAAATAACATGAACATTTATTACTAGTTTGTTAATATGATCACAACAGCTTAATTTATTATTAATTACAAATCCAAGGTTCCTTATTTTATCAGTGGCCTGGAGGGTGGATGTACCAATTTTCAGTGGCGGCATGTCATCAGGATCTATGGCATTTTTACATATAGGCATGACATAGGATTTAGTTGCATTTAAACATAAAATATTCTTCTGAGCCCAACACAATATAACAGACAGATCACTATTCACTTTAAAACATAAATCTTCCACAAGACCAATACGATTGGACAGATATAACTGAATATCATCAGCATATGCATGAACACTAACATATTTACATACTGAAAAGACATCATTAATGAACATACAGAACAAAAGTGGACCTAGAATTGATCCTTGCGGGACTCCGGCTTTGATGGCTCTAAGCTGAGATGATGCATTCTCACATTTGACTCGCTGAAATCTTCCCGTTAGATAGCTAAACAAGACTTTAGATGAGCTTTCAGAGAATCCAAAAAAGTGCCTGAGTTTCCAACATAGCAGGGAATGGTTCACTTAGTCGAACGCCTTCGAGAAATCTAAGAGGCAGAGAATGGTTAGATCTCCTTCATCAAATGGCTGTCTAATGTCGTCTAAGATTTTCACCATTGCAGTTGCACAGCTGTGTTTGGGTGTAAAACCAGACTGGAATGGAGAAAGCAAGTTATTTTTTGAATGTGCACTGCAATTTGATCAGCCATCAACTTTTCACACACTTTGGAAAATGATGGTAATATACTTATAGGCCTATAATCACCCATGTAGGAAGCAAGGGGTTTCTTTGGAATTGGCAAAACAATAGCTTTTTTCCAAGCATCCGGAAAACACCCACTTGTGAAGCAATGATTTATAATGTGAGTGAGAGTACCTACAATAAACGGAAGTATCATTTTGACAAATTTTAAGTGTATACCATCATTTCCAACTGCCTGAGACTTGATGGCCATAACAGCCTTATACACGACATGTTCACTGACGCAGAGAAACTCAAAGGAATTTTCATGGAGAAGTTGCTCGGTCGGATTATCAGGGTCACTAATGCCGGTATGATTTTCATTCTCAGTAAAATATTTATTCAAAGCATCGGGGTCAATTTCACATTGCACATTATTTTTTCCATGGATGCGCAGACTTTTTAGGTTGCTTCATAACTTCTTTGATGGGAGAGATGGATTCAATTTTTGTTGGCAGTACCATCTTTTTGATTGCCTAATGACAACTGTTGCTGTGTTGCGTGCAGCTTTATATTCACGCCACGATGTATCTGTTTTTAATCTTCTCCACTTGGCATGCAACTTGTTACGTTTCTGGATTGCAACAATAACTTTCTTTGTAAACCATGGGCAGGATTTATTAATAATTTTAGCATTGCGTAGAGGTACGTGTCGATCAAAAAGGCTTAGCAATTGGTTATTAAGAAACTCAAGTTTTAAATCTACTGACTCATAGTTGCAACATCGATTCCAATTAATAGAGTTACATTCAGAAAACAGAGCACGGGTGTCTACAGAACGGAAGTCACGATACGAGAAAGCGGCACCAACAGGAGAACGTTTGAACTCTACATCAAGAGTACAAAAAAGCAAGTCATGGTCTGATATAAAAAATAATTGCTGAAATTTAAGGATTTGGGTCAAGTCGGAGGTAATAAAATAATCTAAGAGGCTTGGTCTAACATTACTTGCGTATCTTGTCGGCGCTTCTTCATTAACGACAGTTAGGCCCGCTTTTTATGCCATAACTCCGCCAAAAATTGATTTGTGGAAACGAAATTTAGTGATAATGTTCTATATATAAAGGTAACTGTTTGCTGTTAAATTGGGCGAAATCGGTTAATGTCTACCCCCAGTTTTTTAACATATTTCTGAACATTTTTTTTGTAAAATGTAAAGAGCGATATTTCTACAACTAAGCAAGTTATATCAATTAGATTTTGCACACATAATAAGCTTTTTAAGAAAACCTCGGCCGCAAAAAAATTTTTTCAATTTCGAAGAAGTAGGCGTGGCGCCGCCTATAAAAGACACCCTTTTTTATATCTATTTTTGTTACGCCTACAAGGTATACTCGTAAACATAACGGCATAAACGAATCGAGATATATATTTATTAATGTATACAATTTTATTATATGTAAAGATATAAAACCTTCAGGATGAAAAGTAAAATATCCGTGCAAGTAGTTAATACCCCACTGCAAAAGCGAAGTTGTATATCTTTTTTGATATTCATTCCTTTCATGAACATGAAATGTTTGTACGTATACTGATATGATCAGGAGGATGAGCTGAGTCGATGTAGCCATCCGTCTTTCGATACGTCTGTCTGTCTGTTCGTCGGTCTATTTGAACGCAAATACGAACTGAAAGTATTAAAATAGACCTGCGTAAATTGGGATGACATTATAGATCACTACTAGGTATATAATGTTCAGTTCCACCCGAATTTAGACTTTCTTACTTGTTTTTCCTACAATCAACAAGCTTTATATCTGCAATATAATCTTCCGATCCTGCTCCTGATACAAATGAGAAACAATTTTGCTGTAATGCGACTTTTAATCCTGTAACCGAAGGCGGTGACTCGAAAACTGTTATTGCGGTTTGGGATTTTGTGACAAAAGAGATGTATTGGAAAGAAATTTATTTCAAAGGGGGGTCATAAATTTTACAGCAAATGCGTTTGCAAAAAAACTACAAAAAGAGCCGGCAAACACCACTCAAGTTTGTGTTATGTTAACAGCAAACAGAATACGTACCTAGTTGGGAACTTTGTAAATTCATAAAAATATTATCATAAATATTTTTTTTTTTGTAAAAGTACAGCAGTAGTGCATATATACGAAATGCAATAACATCAACAAAAAAGGCCCACGGATTGTGTTAGCCAAAGAAAAGTTTAAACGGCTTAGCACCATTTATTGAAAGAAAGAAGATAAATCAGAGAAACTCAGCCTTAATTTCTCCGAAGTTATATCGTGCCAAACTATTACTATTATTATTATTTAAGTAATTTAAATGTGAATAATCGGAAAATTAATTGTTTTCATTACTCGATAATGATCATTCTCTAATTAATGAACGTTTGATAAATTGCTTAATCGCACGCCCCTAATTTAATTCTATAAACCATTTTAAATTTTAAATTCATACTATTTAATTCATATTATAACATAAAATGAAAATTTGAAATTAAATACGCACGAAATCAAAAGCTATTAATTGTATATTATAATAAACTTTTCCAAATTATAATCTATTTTAATTTATTTAATTAATTTTCTTATTAAATTGTTAATTTAATATTTATTTTTATTAATATTAATATTTAAATTTTTATTATTGTGTACACTCTTTCTCCAGTTAACTAAAATGATTCAATCATCTATTCATACAAGAAGTTTCACAGCAACAGAAACTCAAAACGAAAACAACAACTCAATTCCAAGACACTTCACATCAACAGAGACCCAAAACGAAAACAACAACTCAATTCCAAATTTGAATCTTACACAAAATATTCATACTGATAATATGCTTCCAGATAATAACACAATGTTTAGAGATTATTTTAATTTTTCAAAATCAGTTAAGTTGCCTTATTTTTGGGAACAATCCCATGAAACTTGGTTTATTCTGTTAATTGATATTAGAGGAAAAATTACAACGTTATGCACAGCGATGGTATGGGATGACATGTTTCGAAGTGCCCAACTTCTCATCAGACCCCTTCTCGGACACTGAGATATGAACCCAAGTGTCTGCACCAAAGCCGCTGTTAGAGTACTCTAACAACTAAGCTATGATGCCCTGTAGCGTCACGATGCATTTTTCCTCTAAAGTGCCATTTGCTGTGCATAACGTTGTAATTTTTCCTCTAATATCAATTAACAAACAAACATAAAAATTCGAGCTTTGCTCCAACAACAATCACCATAATTATAATTGTTACAGGTACAGTGCGGGTGCATAACAAATAACACGGAAGTGTTGATATGCATAAAAGCCCTTCTGTATCTAAAACTGTTCTATGAACGGGCCTAAAAATATTCCACTTTCCTTGAGTTGACATATAAAATATATGTACCAAAGAATGTATAAAAGGAATAAGCAAATGGCACTTTAGAGGAAAAATGCATCGTGACGCTACAGGGCATCATAGCTTAGTTGTTAGAGTACTCTAACAGCGGCTTTGGTGCAGACACTTGGGTTCATATCTCAGTGTCCGAGAAGGGGTCTGGTGAGAAGTTGGGCACTTCGAAACATGTCATCCCATACCATCGCTGTGCATAACGTTGTAATTTTTCCTCTAATATCAATTAACAAACAAACATAAAAATTCGAGCTTTGCTCCAACAACAATCACCATAATTATAATTGTTACAGGTACAGTGCGGGTGCATAACAAATAACACGGAAGTGTTGATATGCATAAAAGCCCTTCTGTATCTAAAACTGTTCTATGAACGCGCCTAAAAATATTCCACTTTCCTTGAGTTGACATATAAAATATATGTACCAAAGAATGTATAAAAGGAATAAGCAAATGGCACTTTAGAGGAAAAATGCATCGTGACGCTACAGGGCATCATAGCTTAGTTGTTAGAGTACTCTAACAGCGGCTTTGGTGCAGACACTTGGGTTCATATCTCAGTGTCCGAGAAGGGGTCTGATGAGAAGTTGGGCACTTCGAAACATGTCATCCCATACCATCGCTGTGCATAACGTTGTAATTTTTCCTCTAATATCAGTTAACAAACAAACATAAAAATTCGAGCTTTGCTCCAACAACAATCACCATAATTATAATTGTTACAGGTACAGTGCGGGTGCATAACAAATAACACGGAAGTGTTGATATGCATAAAAGCCCTTCTGTATCTAAAACTGTTCTATGAACGCGCCTAAAAATATTCCACTTTCCTTGAGTTGACATATAAAATATATGTACCAAAGAATGTATAAAAGGAATAAGCAAATGGCACTTTAGAGGAAAAATGCATCGTGACGCTACAGGGCATCATAGCTTAGTTGTTAGAGTACTCTAACAGCGGCTTTGGTGCAGACACTTGGGTTCATATCTCAGTGTCCGAGAAGGGGTCTCATGAGAAGTTGGGCACTTCGAAACATGTCATCCCATACCATCGCTGTGCATAACGTTGTAATTTTTCCTCTAATATCAATTAACAAACAAACATAAAAATTCGAGCTTTGCTCCAACAACAATCACCATAATTGGTTTATTCTTGTTGAAGGACAATTCCAAATAAACAACATTCAAAATGACAATATAAAATATCAGAATATTTTAATTGCACTTCAAGGAGAAACCATTTCAAAAATTATAGATATAATTAATCCACCTCGTGTGATAAATAAATATGAAACTATTAAAAAAGCATTAATTGATAGATTTTCTCTTTCCGAAGAAAAAAGATTAGAAGAACTTATTTCTAAAACAGAACTTGGTGATCGTTCTCCATCAGAATTATTTCGACAAATGACCTCTCTAATTAGTTCTTAGTCTATAATTAGTAAAGAACTTCTTTTTAAATTATGGATTAGTAAATTACCAAAAGAAATACAGATTCATTTAATCTCTTGCAACAATAAAACTACTGATGAAATTATTACTTTAACAGATAAAATTTTGAATTTAATTAATAATCAACAATCTTCTAAAATTGCTGCAATAGATAATTCCGAAAACATTGCCCTGACACACGGTGTTAAAAATTTGACTGAATTAACTACTGTCATGTTTCAAAATTTAAATAAAATAAGTGAAGATATAAATGAACTTCAAATTCGATCTAGATCTAAAAAACGACATCGATCTACATCACGTAATTTTTCTAATCCCCGAAATTTCAATAACCAAAATATTATTTGTTGGTATCATCAAAAATTTAAACACAACGCTTATAAATGTATTAAACCATGTAGTTTTAACTCAAATTATAATACAAATTCAAAGACTTTAAACTAAAACGTCACGTTATGACAGTGGCTAGTAGCGAAAGTGACGTTAAACCTTCTCGCCGCCTATTTATTTTTGACAAATTTAAAAAATTAAACTTTTTAATAGATACGGGTGCTATTGTTTTTGTAGTTCCCTCTTCTAAATTCAAATCTCATAAAAGAAATTCTGATCTAACTTTAACTGCAGCTAATGGTTCTTCAATTAAAACTTTTGGTACAAAACTTTTAAAACTTGATCTAGGTTTAAGACGCGATTTCGAATTTCCTTTCATACTAGCAGATATTTCTACTCCCATAATTGGCGCTAACTTTTAAGAGAAATTTGGTTTACTAGTTGATATCTTTACATATGATAAAATTGTAACAGGTCGATGTCTGTACATTGAAGATATTCAAGAAAAACTGATAGGAGAGGTCGTTGTTGGACTAGCGGAACCCAAATCACCAATTTTTACAATTTTTCTCTGTCTGTCTGTCTGTCCGTCTGTATGATTGTGCGCGTATCACGCAAAAACTACTGAATAGAATTGTATGAAACTTTCACCATTCTATCACTTAACGTCTAACTTAAAATTTAGGACAACTTTCATTTGGATATCTCATCCAGTTCCCGAGTTATTGACCAAAATGTGGGAACAATGTGACCAAAAATGTGTTTCTTTTACCATAAGGCCGCGTCACACAAAAAGAACTGCATAGAAATGAATGAAACTTTCAATAATCATTCTCTAGACGTCTCTCCTAAAATTTAAGTTATCTTTCACCTCGATATTTTACCCGGGTCCCAATTTATTGACCTAAATGTGGACCCAGGGTGACTGTATGATTTGTGCTTTTAAGGCGGAACAAAGTTCGGCGGGTCAGCTAGTTAGAAATAAAGAAATTACTGACTTAAAAACAAAATTAAATGTTTCTGGCTCTAGTGGATTTTGTGATATATTTTCTCTCAAAATACCAATTTCTGAAAATAAATTTACCAATCTCTTAGAAGATTTTCCCTCAATAACTTGTGAACCAGATTACACCAAACTAGTGCAACACCAAACGGTTCATAGAATTGAAACTAAAGGAGTTTTACCGTTCTCAAAACCTCGTCGTCTAGATCAAATTAAATTTAAAATTGCAAAAACAGAATTCGAATTTTTGGTCAAAACAGGTATATGTAGACCTTCTAGTTCTCATACTCCATCTCCTTTACATTTGGTCCCAAAAAAAGAACCAAATGATTGGAGACCATGTGGAGACTATCGTAGACTGTGATTCATTACCATACCTGATCGATATCCATTACCCCATATATGTACATAATTTAGCTATTGATTTAAAAAACAAACAAATATTTTCGAAAATTGATCTAGTCCGAGCATATCATCAGATACCCATGGCCGAAGAAGACATTCATAAAACAGCAATAACTACACCATTTGGAATGTTTGAGTTCGTACGCATGCCTTTTGATTTACGAAACAGCGCACAAACATTTCAACGTTTTATAAATTATGTATTTTCTGGGTTTGATTTTGTTTTTGTCTATATTGATGATATGGCGGAATATAATTTAAATATTAAACCTTCGAAATGTATCTTTGGAACGAATAAGTTAGATTTTTTAAGTTATGAAATTTCTAGTGAAGGAATTAGGCCATCCTTAGAAAGAATTGAGACAATAATCAACTTCAAAAAACCTATTTCCATAAATAAATTACAAAAATTTTTAGGAATGGTTAACTATTACCATAGATATGTTAAAATTTTAGCAGCGGAACTTGGTCTTCTACATGAAATGTTAACATTTGCTACTAAACATAAACGTAAAGAACTTAGTTGGTCAGAGAAGACTATTAATGCTTTTGAAAATGTCAAACAACTTTTTGCACAGAAAACTTTACTCGCTCATTTTGATAAAAACGGTAAATTATCTCTTGGTGTAGATGCTTCAAATGTAGCAATTGGTGCAGTCTTACAACAAGTTAGTAACAATGTTTTAGAACCACTCGCCTATTTTTCACGTAAATGATCTCCTACTGAAATGAATTACTCAACTTTTGACAGAGAGCTCTTAGCGATTTATAATTCAGTTAAACACTTCTTCTATAGAGAACTATCGTGGCATCGCAAAGCTTTCTGCCATCCCAAAATTGTTTGAAGCTATTGTTACAAATCAACTTACGGGTCCGATCTTTACTTTGATAGCTGACTGCCAACACGGGTTCAGTAAGGGAAAGTCCACAGTTACGAATTTACTTGAGTTTACCAGTCATGTCTCAAATGGCTTTAGAAAAAATCTGCACACCGACGTTTATTTATACGGATTTCAGCAAAGCTTTTGACAAAGTGTGTCACTCATTACTTATTCATAAACTCGATCAGTTGGGCTTCCAGCCGGGTCTCAATCGCTGGATCTCTTCCTACCTTAGTGACAGGACACAAAGAGTAATGTTTAAAAATTTAGTATCCGATGTCATTTATGTCTCTTCGGGGGTTCCTCAAGGAAGCCATCTTGGCCCGATTCTGTTCTTGTTGTTTATAAATGATATTTCTACAATAATAAAATTTTCAAAAATGTTAATGTATGCCGACGACGTAAAGCTTTTCATGTCATTCGCGTCATTTGAAGATAGAAATAAGCTACAATCAGATCTAGATACACTAGTTACTTCGTGCGATTTAAATTATATGCCACTTAACCTTAAAAAATGTAAACACATGGGGTTTTCGCGTGGAATTTCTCAGCCGGCTTCCTATACAATTAAAAATTATAGTCTGGAGCAAGTATATGATTTTGTTGACCGGGGGTTACTATGGACTACAAACTCAGTTTCAACCGCCATATTAACACAACAGTCAATAAGGCTAGAGGTGTCCTAGCATTCGTTAAACGATGGTCTAAAGAATTTAGCGACCGTTATGTAACTAAAGCCCTCTTCACTACATTAGTCAGACCGATACTTGAATACGGTTCTATAATTTGGAACCCGCGTTACCAGGTTCATGTAGATCGCCTTGAATCAGTTCAAAAACAGTTTTTACTATTTTCCTTAAGAGATTTTCATTGGGATCCCTTGTACAATCTGCCATCCTATACGAATCGTTTAAAACTCATTAATCTGCACACACTTTCTAGTCGGAGGGAAATGCTTGGAATTATTTTTATGATTAAATTGCTAAATGGTTCACTATCTAGCCCATTTCTTCTAAGTGAAGTGAACTTCAATGTACCGTCTCGTCCTTCAAGGCATTTTAAACCTCTAGTCTTAAAACAGTGCCGAACCAATTTTCAGTTAAATGAGCCTTTTCGCTGTTTGTGTCAAGATTATAACTCTCTTTCTGGTAGATTTGATATTTCAGACTCGCTTTTCAGCATAAAAAAATCAATTCTTTCTATCCTAAATTCATAGCTACTAATTGTTTCTTATACTTTGACTTCTATATTAACTTCTAACAATAATTTTATTCTGTTAACTAGTTATTTCTTAATGTATAATCTATCCTATATCTACTTTACTTAGCTGATGAGGTTTTCTCTGTAGCTGAACAGTTTTAGATCTCGACGATTAACAAACCAAAGCCTTTCAACGACTCGGCACGAACGAATAATCCGCGCGTTATGCGGATGTGCCCCCGGTCGGGCGGGATATGGTGGGTAATCCGTTGGGAATTATTGAACATTTTCTTGAAGGTAGGACATTCACCATTTACACTGATCATAAACCTTTAACACAAATTCTTAATTCAAAAACAGACAGATCACCACGACAATACATAGAATAGAATACATAGCACAATTTACAAATGACATTCAATACATTTCAGGAAAAGAAAATATTGTTGCTGATACACTTTCTCGTATTCCGGATATTAACACAATTTTAGCTAGAGACATAAATTTCCAGACCTTATATGAAGAACAGCAAAAAGACCAAACTCTTCAAAACATAATATCTGATCAAAATTCAAACAGTAATTTAAAAGAAATTGGTATTCCAGTTCTTAATCTTAATATATGGTGTGATATTTCCCAAAAACCTTTTAGGGCGTTTGTTCCTAAATCTATGAGAAAAATTATTCTTGACAAAATTCACTGTTCTAAGTGTTCGCACAACTAGACGATTGATTCAATCTAAATACTTCTGGCCTAATATGCGCAAAGAAATAAATAATTGGTCTGCTACTTGCTTAAATTGTCAAAAATCAAAAATTTCCAAATATACAAGAACACCTATACAAAAAATTGAGATACCTTTTGGACGATTTGAACACATTCATATGGATCTGGTTGGTCCATTACCTGTATCAAAAGAAAATCGTTACATTTTAACTTTCATTGACAGGCATACCCGTTGGCCTGAAGCATATCCGCTTAGGGATATTTCAGCAAATACTATAGCAACAACTTTTGTCTATAATTACATTCCTCGTTTCGGTATTTCACTAAACATAACTGTTGATCAAGGATCACAGTTCACATCAAAATTATTCACAGAGCTAACTAAGTTATTAGGATCTTACAAAATTCATACAACTCCATACCATCCTCAATAAATGGCATGATAGAAAGATTTCATAGGACATTGAAAACAGCTATCACTTCCTCAGATGATTCAATGCACTGGTCTGAAATTCTCCCATTGATTTTATTAGGTTTACGCACATCTTTCAAAGAAGACAATCAATAAATGAAATGAAATGTTCTTCTGCGGAATTAGTATATGGACAAACACTTAGATTACCAGGTGAACTAGTTGTTTCCAATAATAATGGTAATTAAGTAGATAATACGATTGAAATTCTTTCTAAATTAAGAAAATATTTTTCACATGTTAGATCAAAGGTCCTACATCACAACACTGAGTATTCTTTCATTCCTAAAAATTTAGATTCTTTTGAATACGTATTGGTTAAAGTTATTCACAAGTCGAATTTACAATCACCTTATGATGGTCCGTTTAAAGTTATTTCTAAACATGATAAAGTATTCAAAGTTCAACATGGAAATACTATTAAAACAATTTCAAAAGATTTACTTAAACCTGCAAACATAATTACAGATACAGTACTCAACACTAACTCATCAACACTTTCAAAAAACAAAAAAAAAATAACATTTAACATAACTTAATTGATCGTTTCACTGGAGGGGGAGTATATGTAGGGTTATATACTTGCGTTATATATTACTTTATTAATTTTTAAAATTGTTTTTGGTTTACTGTGGTTAAATGTTAATTATCAAAATGAAAATATTTGATTAAATTTTTGTTCTTTCAAAAATAAAGATACATTTTTGAATTTAAATAAAAATATAAATATAGTTTTTCAACTATAGTATTTACAGCCAACTTCTTGTACAATTAACAACCATAGTCTTGAACATGTAAATGTTTTTGTCGACTTGGGTGTGACGATGAACTGCAAACTTAGTTTCAGTCAATAAGGCTAGAGGTGTATTAGCTTTTGTGAAAAGGCGGTCTAAAGAATTTAGCGAGCCCTATGTTACTAAGACTCTTTTTACTACATTAGTTAGACTGATATTAGAATATGGTTCTATTGTCTGGAATCCGCGTTATCAAGTTAATGTAAATAAGGTAGAATCAATTCAAAAACAATACCTAGTTTTAGCTCTGAGAAATCTACAATGGGATTCATTGTATAGTCTTTCACCTTATACTTATGAATCAACTCTTTCATGTCGTGGGGAAATGCATGGCGTAATATTTATGGTCAAACTATTAAACTTAAAATCCGTTTCTTTAAAACGAAGTTATTGCGTCCCGAGCTTCAACACATTCAAACCTATTGTTCTGAAGCAACGCAGGACCAATTTTCAATTACACGAACCTTATCAGTATTTGTGTGAAAGCTATAACTCTCATTCAGGTAAATTTGATATTTCGGACTCTCTTTTTATAATAAAAAAACTGTTCTCTCCTCTCTTAACAAATGGTTTATATATGTTTATGTATTTTAATCTCTTATGTAATCACCTTACTCAGCTAATGAAATGTTTTCTGTAGCTGAGCAGTTTGAGATCTCGACGCTTAACAAACCTCCGCCTTTCAAACACTCGGCACATTTGGGTAATCTGTTGGGCTTATTATATTGTATTATTATTTTTGACCATATATTTTCAATTGAATTGAGCATCCCAGAAGTAGAAGAAGGGACTGCTCTGCTATTAAAGACTTCCTGTGAGGTTTTCTGAATCTTATTAGCTCTTTTCTGATACGCATTCAAATAAATAAATATTTGGTGCAATATACCTTCTAGGAGATTAAGGCCGAGCTTCTCTACCAATTTGTGGTGTGCTGCTTATAACTTCCCTACAAATTGGCGGGACCGCCTTCCATGGCAGCAATACACTCGGAGAGTTTGCCAAGCCAAAAACTGAAAACAACTTTTTCAAACCACTTTCGATGTTACCTGTCACAGGACTTGAACCTCGGACCTTCGGTATGGTAGGCCAGCAAAACTACTGCCACACCACGGCGGCCGCAAATACAAAATACACTTCTCTTGTAAATACAATTCGAAAAGGTGTTGATTCAGCTCATTCTTCAGTAATATTATCGCCGACGTCTGAAAATGTACTATGATTCATGATCTTCTTCACATTTTTATACCCAGCGTGTACAAGTACACAGGGTATTATATAGTTTTGTTCATATAACGGTACAAAATAATTCAGATAGATATATAGTTTCATATATCAAAGTTCTTAGAATGAACAGAGCAATCCATTACGACATGCCCGTATAAATTTAGATGTTTGAATAAAATTTCGTACACAGGTTGCTTTCTGGCCAAGGTAGGTTGCTATTTAAAATGGGCGAAATCGAACCATAACCCCATTTTTTCGATATCGTAAATTTCGAAAAACGTTTAAAGAGATTCAATAACAAAAGAAGTTACAATAATGAAATTTGGTAGATTTATTAATTAATAGCAAAATTTGGTAGGAGGTATACTATGATTGTCGTACATACACCCATGGAAAATAAGCGAAATCGCTTTCGACTACGCCTACTTTTTCATAAAAGTTATCTGAAAAGGAGGTAGAAATAGTGACCTGCCCATATCTCTTTGACTGATACAGGTAGAATGATATAATTTGGCAGCTACATCAATTTTCTGATTCTTTATTCGATTTTGCAAGGTGGGCGTTGTTGTTGTGGTTGCGACTATTTAACCTACCTAAAGTATCACCTTTTTTTTCCAACATTGTCATCAGGCTCTTCTAACGGGATTCCCAGAAACCTCGCGGCTTCAACAGGGGTGTATCAAAGTGAAATTGCTGTTAGAAGAGTAGGTTCGGTTGAACAAACGGACAGATGGTTAGTATCGTAGGAAGACAACGCCGGGCAGACATTTGGCCAGGGTTCAGTCTGGGTAAGAGTTTAGGCTGTTACAGTATCCAGAACGAAGTTTGGCCAGCATGACCCTTGTCTCCCTAGGCAGTTCGCGTTCCTCATCGGCAACAGGAGTTTACCGACTCCGTGTGGATGAGATTGAGGGCCCGCCGATGCACCTTTGGATCAAACGGCGAGAAAATATGATGCCGGATCTCGTCATAGTGCTTACGGAGATGACTCCTTATTCTCCTGGGAGGCGGATTTTCGTTGAACAGGCTCCTGTTAGGATGTTGCGGTTTATAGCAGGTGAACAGAAATTGCCTGGTCAACATCTCGCTATGCTTTTTACACGAGCATTTTTGCCTCACTGTGAAGGTCATGCTCAGGAGACATAAGGAGGCATCCCGTGGCAGTTCTGAGTGCGGTGTTTTGGCACCGCCGACTTATGAGTCAAGCAAATTTTAAATTGACTGATAATAACTTCAGAACGTTGTAAGATAAAATTACGAAACTTGAGGCATACTATAGTTATGTAAAGTGCGCCCATGGAAAATAAGCAAAATCGGCGGACGACCACGCCCACTTTTGGACCAAAGTTTTCTAAAAGAGAGGTAGCAAACCGGAACATGCCATATCTCCTTCACTGATACAGCTAGAATGCTAAAATTTAGTAGTTAAAATGACCTGATCGTCTTGTTAAATTTAAATTTTGGTACACGGTTGCACCGCCCACATAGACATGAACGAAGTGTCAAATTTTAGCTATTATTAACTTGAGAAACGTGTTAAATAAAATTACGAAACATGATACATGAGTGAATCTAAGAATCTACTGTGAAAATTTCATAAAGATCGGTTAAGTACTTTGGACGTCAGACACACAGCCACACATACATATTATTTGTATGATGCCGTCGCACTAGCCGCGTGTCCGTGGACTAAAAAACTTCCCCAAAATTTAGAACCGTCGCCCACCCCGAGATCACTTTCCTATTGCTTCAGGGTGGCGTTCCATATTTCTCATTCCTTAAGAGCCTTCTATTGTACCTGCGTCCAGGTCACGCTTTTTTGCTCCGAGTGTAGTTTCTACAAAGTTGGTGATTTCTTTTCACACTTCCAGACCGCTCAACATTTTTTCTATGGTATTATCGGCAGTAATTTGGCCGACCCTTCGTTCGAGCACTTGTCGCTCTTCGATCCATCTTAAACATTTGAAGAATGTGTGTTCAGCATCGTCTTCGTCTGCATCTCCATACACACACTTCGCATTTTCCACTTTTCCCATTCTATATAAGTACTTTGTAAAATACCCATTCCCAGAGAGCATTTGGGTAACGTAGTAGTTAACCCCGCCAAACTTTCTAGTGCTCCATACCTTAACGTCAGTGATAAGTCTTGCAGTCCATCTGCCTCGGTGTTCACTTTCCCAGCGCTCTTGCCAAAGTCTAAACGTTTCCTCGCTGAGTACTTGGTGAGCGATTCTTATGAGATCCTCATGAGTGTCCTTTTTTGCTTTCCATAATCTGCTTTGCAGCGCTAATAGATCGATGGGGATCGCTACGGTTATCACCTGAACGGCTGGTCCTGATACGGTTCGATAAGCGGAGGCTACTCTAAAAGCTGCTGTCCGTTGTATAGATGTTAGGAGTTTACATCGGTTCTTTATCTTAAGTGTAACTGCCCATAGCTCGGAGTCATATAATAGAGTGGACAGGGTAGTGTCCATCAGTAGCTTCCGCTTGCTTTCTATAGGTCCTCCGATGTTTGCCATTAGCCTGCTTAGTAACGATACCTGCTTGCATGCCTTCTCTGTCGCATGCTGAATTTGTGGCCAGTATGTTAGTCGGGAATCTAATCTTACGCCTAAATAGTTAACTACTTTCTTTGATGTTGAAGTTCCGGAGGGGGGTTCGAAACCAACCTCTAACGGTATGTACTTTTTTGTTAAGAGTATCAGCTCAGATTTTTCTGCCGCTAGTTGGAGGCCACGTAGGTCAAGCCACTCTTTTGTGCGTACATAACCTGATAGAGGTTCCTGCGTGCTTTTTCTGTATTCCGGGCGGTGATGACTGCGGCAATGTCGGCTGCGTATCCGACTAAGAAGGTATCATCGGGCATTTCCAGGTTAAAAATTTCATCGTAGCTGACGTTCCATAGGTCAGGACCAATAATCAAACATTGCGCTGCTCCGTATGTGGCGTTGATGTACCTCGGGCCATTTGAAGTTGTGTACGTAAGGATGCAGTCTCTTAAATAGCTTCTGATTACTTGCTGTAGGAAACATGGGATTCGAAACCGTTGCTCTAAGGCAGTCAGCATGTCTGTCCATCTCACGCTGTTGAAAGCATTTTTTACGTCTAAGCTTGCGAGGAGCACAGCTCGTCTAGATTTGTTATTACCTTGCTGGGCTGCCTCCACACTAGTAAGAACGTCCTCAATTGCGCTTAAAGTGCTTTTTCCAGGCCTGAAACTTTGTTGCCTGGACGATAGTCGTCCTGCTTGTTCTACGGCGGCTGCAATACGTGGCTTTAGTAGCCTTTCAAAAAGTGTCCCAGCTGTATCGAGCATGCATAATGGCCGGTACGCAGATGGCGAGTTTGGGTCTCCTTTGCCCTTGCCTATTAGAACTAACTGCTGCTTCTTCCATATTTCTGGGAATAATCCTTCCCTGAGGCATGTATTATACATATCCAGTAGGGCTTCAGGTCGCATTTTTACTATTTCTTTGATGGCTTCTGCTGGAACGCCGTCCGGCCCTGGGGCATTATCAGGTGCCGGCATTCTGGCCCTAATCCTCTTCAGTACTATCCTGTAGCCCCGTCCCCATGGATTCCTGTTTATGTCTTCCCGGAGCTCTTACCATTTATTCTTCTTGCTCTGAATGATGGCGGCTTTCAAAAGCTTCTTCTCTTTTTTATATGATTCAGCTTCGGCTGTAGCTTGCCCCATGCGCCTAGCCCTTGTATATAGTCGCCTTAAGCGTAAGCAGTTGCGCCTTTGTTCAGCGATGTCTTCCGACCACCAGTAAACGGACTCTAGGCCGCTTTTTTGATAATTTTGGCGTGGCTTTATCCCAGGCCTGTTTAACGCTGATCATGTTAGCTTTGACACACTCTCTGGCGTTCTTAGGTGTGTGAGCTCTTAGCAGGTATGTATCGATTTCAGCAATTAGCGTGTCCCTGTTTAGTTTCGATGCGTTCCATCTTCGGGTGGTTTTGCTTGTTTCCGCCCTAGGCGCTTCTTGTGGGCTTACTTCAAAGCATATATATTGGTGGTCACTGCCAGTGAAATCTTAAGTGAAAGGACTTTCTACTTTTGTATGATCCCGGATATGCTTTCAGATGCCATCGGGATATTTGGTATTGTTTCTTTCGCAGCCTGGTCTCTTAAAAGTTGTTGATGTTGATCCGGTGTTCATGAATGTTAGTCCCAGCCTGGCAGCCATGTCCAGAACCCGTCGTCCTCTTGGGTTCATCGTTGGCATTCCCCACTTGATGGCTCTTGACTTGAAGTCGCCTGCAATGATTACTGATCCACCTATTTCTCTGGCTGTGTCCTCGATATCATTTAATTTGTTTTGAAACTCTCCTATGCTGTCGCTGGGTGTAAGATAACAGCTTATTAATGCGGCATGCTGTAGTTGGGCCCAGACGGCGTTCTTCCAGGCGGGAACCAAATTGCCGCAGTTCCGCGAGCTTTTTGAGTAATATGTCCGCCTTTTCTTTAGTTAAAGTCACATATGCTCGAACCTATTCTCTTGTGTTTGGCGCTGTGACGCTGACTTTCGTCTCTTCCGAGTCAATGCTGAAATTTGACTTCAAAGCTTCGATAACTTCCACCTTTGTAGTGAGAGAATCCAGGTCGCTATAAGGAGTGCGTTTGACAAAATTGTCATTTACTAATTATGACAAATATCGTAAACTAGTAGTCCGGCGGCCGCCGTGGTGTGGAGGTAGTGTTGGCGGCCTACCACACCGAAGGTCCATGGTTCGAGCCCTGGTACAGGTAACATCAAAAGTGATTTGAAAAAAGTTTTTCAAAACGGGGTCGCCCCTCGGCAGTGGTTTGGCAAACTCTCCGAGTGTATTTCTGCCATGACAGGCTTCTCAGCAAAAATTCGTCTCCTTTGTAGATGCCGTTCGGAGTCGGCAAAAAACTGTAGGTCCCACCAATTTGTAGGGAAAATTCAAATCGGCACACCACAAATTGGAAGAGAAGCTTGGCGCAAAAATCTCTTAGAAGGTTTATGATGATATACATGTTGAATATCGCGCCATAAAGAGAAAAGAGCAGTCCGATTTTGAAAATAAAACTAGCTGTTATTTTTCCTTTTAATTACAAGTTTTATTATATATCAACAACTTTGTCACTACTATTGTTGTAAAAATCGTTTTAATTTTTCCAGCACCCCTTCCATTAATAATTTTATAGTAGTATTTGACACTTTTCGAGCTGCTGAACTCCACTTTTCCCGAAAGCCTTTGGCATTCCTTGCTACTTTTTTTGTTGCTTTAGTTATTTTTAGACCAATGCCCAGTATCTTTCAATTGGCCTGAGTTCTGGACAGTTGGGCGGATTTGCTTTTCGAGGAACCAAAAGCACATTATTTTTTGAATACCATTGAAAAGCCAATTTGCTATAATGACAAGAAGCTAGGTCAGGCCAAAAAAAAGTGGAACCCTTATGTCTTCTTAGAAAAGGCTTTATCTTCTTCAGCCTTATGTCTTCTTTGCTTTACGGACAAACAACTCGGAACATCCCACCTTCTGCGCTAGTTTTTTTGCCTGAAATATTGGGGTTCTTCTGCAAAACGGTGATGGTTTTCTCTTTCATGTTTTTGTCACTGATGCCCCTTTTTCTACCCGAACCTGGCTTACGGGTAACATACAATTTGCCCTTAAAGTTTTTTAACACCCTCGAAACAGTTTTCGGGCTTACTTTAAGTTCTCGAGCATTTTTTTAAGTCTACTGAGGGTGGTCTTGAAAACTTTTAGCAATAGTTTTTCGTACTTCCAATTCGCTTGCCATTTTTATATGAACTACAGCATTTAGCTAAAATATTTTCAAACAGTATTTTTCCGACATTTATTTCTAATCATACTACGAAAAAAATATTCAAATCAAATAATTAAGAAAAAACTTTTTGAATAAAATAAAGCTGACATTTTTTTCAAACGCACTCCTTAATGGCACATTTGTCCAGTGTAACCTTGAGCGCTTCACAGAAGGCGGGCTTTATGTGCTCTCCTCTTGCCAGCTCAACCAGTATTGCTCCGGTTCTTGTTTTCCGAACAACTTTAACTTTAACTTCGTCGTCAGCCAAATTTTGTGATATCGTAATGAAATTTGGTATGCGGGTTCCTTGGCACTCATCTCGAAGCGCTATTTAAAATGGGCGAAATCGGATGATAGCCACGCCCAGTTTTTATATATAGAATATTTTCGAAAACACAAAAAAAGTGATTACTCAGTACATAATACACCTATAAGGATAAAATTTGGTGAATACATTGAGATTGAGGCATAAAATAAAAATTTCAAGACATTTTTGAAAATGGGAGTGGCACCGCCCTCTTTTGATTAAGTCAAATTTAGAAATAATATTAATCATAAATCAAAAACCGTTCAAGATATCGAAACGAAATTCAGCACGCAGGTTTCCAGGTATGCAAGGAATGTTCCAGGAAAAAATGGGCGGGATCGGTTAAGGTCTACGCCCACTTTTATATGAAAGATTTTGAAGAGGTTCGTAGATATATTAAATAGGCAATAACTTTGCATAAAATAGCTTTACATCATTTATATTTCACTTTTAAAGTTTCCGTGAAAAAAGAAAGCCAAAAACTTAAAATTTTCGAAAATGGGCGTGGCCCCGCCCCTTTTATAGGGGACTATTCCACAAAACTTTTTATGCCATAACTCCGGCAAAAATTGATTTATCGAAACGAAATTTTTGCGGATAATGTTCTATATATAAAGGTAGCTATTTGCTGTAAAAATGGGTGAAATCGGTTAATGTCCACGCCCAGTTTTTTAACATAGTTCTGAAAAATTTTTTTGTAAAATTTAAAAAGCGATATTTCTACAACTAAGCAAGTTATATCAATCAGATTTTGCACACATAATAAGCTTTTTAAGAAAAACTCGGCCGCAAAAAAGTTATGTCAATTTTGGAGAAGTAGGCGTGGCGCCGCCCACTTTTCAGCATGAAATTTCTGCTCTTTTCAAAGGCAATCGCTTATAATTCAATATTGATATTTCAATGAAAATTGGTCAGCTGCTTCTCAGTTGTATTTATTATACTCCTGCCAAAAATTAGCCAAATCGGGAAACACACAAGCAAAATATTCGGGCCCACTGCAATAGCGAAGTTATATATCTTTTTTGATTTTCATACCTTTCATAAACATTAAATGTATGTAGTAAGTATGAGAAGAAAAAGAGAAAAGTTCACTGAAATGATCAGCACGATGAGCGGAGTCGATTTAGCCATGCCCGTCTCTCCGTCCGTCTGTCTATTTGAACGCAAACTAGTTTTACAAAAGAATGCTGAAATTCGTTGTTTGCTTTCACCATTTTATAATATACTAGCAAACCCGGTAGACGTTGTTTTGACGTTTTGATACATAGAACACATCTATATATAAAATGTCATTAACTTGGCGTGGCGCCGCCCACTTTTGAAAAATTATGTAGATATCGACATATATCCAAATTTCATTAATTTAGACCAAAAAAGTTCGGAGTTATGACGAATTGAAACTTTATATAGCCTGGGGGCGTGGCTCCGCCTACTTTTCCAAAACTATATATTGTCTATGCTGTACCCATTGAACCCAAGTATATATTGTAAAAATTTCATAAAGATCGGTTGAGTTCTTTGGCGCCAATGAAAGACACCCTTTTTTATATTTATTTTTGTTACGCACACAAGGTATACTCGTATTACTTTATTCGGCATAAACGTGTCGAGATATGTATTTATTAATGTATATCTAAACGTTCAGGATGAAAAGTAAAATATCCGGGCAAGTAGTTAATACCCCACTGCAAAAGCGAAGTTGTATATCTTTTTTGATTTTCATACCTTTCATGAACATGAAATGTTTGTACGTATGAGAAGAAAAAGAGAAAGTCCAATCAAAAAGTGTACTGAAATGAGCAGGAGGATGAGCTGAGTTGATGTAGGCGTGTCCGTGTCTCGATACATCTATCTGTCTGTCCGTCTGTCGGTTTGAACGCAAATACGAACTGAAAGTATTAAAATAGACCTGCGTAAATTGTGATGACGTAATAGATCACTACTAGGTATATAATGTTCGGTTCCACCCGAACTTATACTTCCTTACTTGTTTTGGTTAGGTACATTGATGTATGTACATAGATGCATTAGGCTTAAACATTTATGAAATCTTATGTTTATATTTGAAATCGTATGTTTATATTTTCTAGGAATCAAATACATCTGATAATGACATCGAACGTGACGTACTCTCGCTTACAAGCATGTATCCGGATAATAATTTCAGTGGGCGTAATATTGCACGTATATTTCATGGTATTTCAAGTCCCAACTTTCCTGCTGTTATTTGGGGTCGTTGCAAATATTGGAGAGCACATTCAAAAGTAGATTTCAATCGAATTCTAAAGTTGGCAAATTCACTTATTGTACGGCGTCGCATATAATAGTTGTTAGTGCGTTTACTAATTGTTAATTTACTATTAAATTCGTTTTTTAATTTAAATCGATATTAACCTAATTGTACATAAAAGTATCCGTTAAATTTAAGTCCATTTATGATCGATAAATTTTTTGTAAGTGTACTTTTGGTGTAGGCAGCCAGTGTTTTGTTCAATATTTTAATAAAAGATGCAATCCAAGAAGACATTAATTGTAGCATTGGCTAAATCCACAAAAGACCTAACCACATATTTCAAAACACTTTCCAAGGCTCAGTTATGTGGCCAATAAGAATTTGTCATTCGTTGTTTGACGTTTAACCGTCTGGACGATTTCTTTGTAGTAACTGACGAAAATCCGGGGGAACCTAAGTCTCTAATGCCAACAGCGAGTGATATGCTAATGCTTAGTCGGCGCATCCATTCATATAATGGAACGTGACAGACCAAACAGAGTTATATTGATGTTGACAGTGCTTTGCCAGATATGGATCCGGTACGCTCCGGTACAAGCACCTTACGATGACCCCGAAACCGGAGTCGATGTAGATGGTAGCCACCTCTAACGACCGGTATACCCATCGCGGGAGTCAATAGCAATACCTTTCAGAGGTCATCATTTGCTCTAAGCTAGCATTCTTTCGAATACTCCAAGAATATAATTTTTTTGTTTAACCCCTGCGGGTTAGGTAATGACGTGCAATTGGATGGTTGATCTACGGATATGATGCCTCTCACCTTTCATTACTCATCTTCTCCTTCCTTACGGAAGGAACATGGCCTAGAATGTTGCAACGGAGTACCGGAGCGTACCGGGTTTATATCCGGCAAAGGACTGTCACTTTCGACAACTCCCCAAAAGCTTCGGGGAGTGTTTGTGTCTTTACAAACAGCAACAATAACGAGCAATCACGATGTCATTTCTCTCCCTTTCATCACCATAGATGGAACACGCCGCTGTCTTCCACGCGAGACAATCTGATCATACCAGCTAACATTCAAGGCGCCCAGTAGAAAAGTTGTTAAGCGCTTCCCTAAAGAAGGCATTATAAAACATATCCTTAGCAAGAACAAGGCACGTTTCCGCAGTGGTCCTGGTCGAGAAGCGAGGTGTCAAGCATAAAAGCCTGCAAATGCGACAAGACCGCGGACTCATCCGTCCCTCACGCCCCAAGTAACATCTACACTTACCCCTCCGTCGCACTTCAAAACTTTACAGTTAAATTGTAACGGACTAACTGGAAATGAAGCTAACCAATATCGAAACCGCTGCGATTCAAGAGACGAGAATCAACACAATGTACACAGAAACGATGATCCCTGTGGTAGTGGGCGGTTGTCTCGAAAAGATAAAGAAACGCTGCTGGCAACGTACAAGGCAGTTGGCCAGCCGGTTCTGAGCTACGCGTCGTCAATATGCCGGGGTTATTGAACACACACTGGACATTCTCAAACCAGCTGGAACTATCATACCGGAATGAGGCGGGTTTCACCCGACCAAGGGCTGTTATTTCGATGTAAGCCTGTCTAACTCGGCACAATTCCCATTAAACTATCATCTTCCGAGCAGCTCCTTATAGCAAGGCTGTTCAGTACTCTCTTGATCCAGGCAGTGTGCTGAATCCAACTCGGGACCAAGAGACTGGATCTGCTGGAAGAAGATTTATGTCAAACGTTCAAACTCCGTTCAATGTTTTAAATGTAAAAGATCGCTGCACAGAACAAGTTGCTCTGGGTTAAGACCCTCCACACACGGACCCGCTAGTTTCTTCAAAACTTTTGAGGCCCCCCTGCTGTTCACTCCCTAGGGCGTCCCGTGGCCAACGTCGATCCAGTGTCGCACCGCCACCTGTTCCAGATACAGTCTCCACGACTAGCAGCAACAATACTTCCCAGCAATTAATGTGCAACTAACGCTGCCGCTCGCGCCCCCCGGAGCCAACACCTCACAACTGCTTCCTGCGTAGCACCTCCCTCTTGTATGTGAGCAATGCCGTGCGACAGCCTTCCCCTACCCCATCACTAATTTCCCCTTCTTCCAGCACGATCACGAATGTAGGTCGAAGCCATCAGCTCCTGGTTACTCACACTATGCAGTTTCTCGGTTGTTATTATATTCACCGGCGGCATCAGTCAAATGCAACTTATGCCTTGGCCTATGTCACCTGCTTATATGACAGTTTTGCCTCCTTCTTCGGATGGCCCGGGTCTAGCCTGCTTCCACCTAGGCTCTCCCCCTTCGCACTTTCGTGCTAGCAGCTAAACTGCAACGGTCTAAACGGCAAGGTTAACGAAATAGTGAATTTTATGAAGATTCAGAATATTAAGATTGCTGCGGTACAGGAGACAAAGCTCGGTGCCCGATCAGATCTTCGGACCTGTGACGGCTACAACATTCCTCGGCACGACCGTGCAAGGATTTCGGGGTGGACTTGTGTTCATAACTCACCAATCTGTACAATATCGTCTATTTGAGCCTGACGTCTACCTGCTTTTTTTTTTAATATTTACATACCTCCTGTCACCTGTTGTCCGAGTGAATATCGCCCTGACATCCTCAGAGGCGAGAAACGTGTAATCCTAAGGAATTTTAATGCACATAGACGATTCGACGTTTCGCACGGTGAACGGGGATGCCCCTACAAGAGTAGCAGTAAGTTGTTAAACTTCGCTAGACCTTACCATCGTCAGCGCAGGCCTCATAAACTACGTTGACTGGCGACCAATGTTGACTCTTGCATCAGATCATTTACCGATTGTCCTCTCAAACGATCACCGTACCAACTATGTCTCCTCTGAAAACCGAACCTACACTAATTTCAACAAAGCTGACTGGGTCGCTTTTCTTAACTTTACTGATAGACCTTCGCTGCTCTTCCAACTCCGTCTGACATACAACTAGGGAAAAGAGCGTTTTCCATGGTCATAGATTCAGCCTTAACCTAATACATTCCATCAGAGGGAATTAAGGTTTGTCCGTACTTCCCCGCAGAGGCAGCGGCCCTGACATGTGCGACGCTTGGACGCTACGGATCCTCAATTTAAGGATCTCAATGCGGAAATCAGACGGCTGGTTGATCAACGTACTTAAGGTCCCGCAACCTATGCCGGTGATGGCAAATTATGGTCCACAATCAAATCCTTGATAAGGTTCAGTCGAAACCAAAGTCGGTGGACAAGGAAATCAGACGCACTACCAGAGAATAGTCATGCGCCCATTGCCGTCACCAACAAAGAGGTTCAGGAGGCCATTCGGAGGTCTAAAGGTGCTGAACGCCATCACCACTCAGATAAATGTCGGTCTCCACCAAAATCGCCCTAACGATAGGACTGTGTTGGTTGCGCTTGGCCTGGCGAAAGCTTGCGCAATAAATTAATAATGACCTTGAACACTCAACTCTTCACCGCTGTCTAAAGCGTTGGACTACGAATTATCTGAGTGGTCGGCAATCATCGGTGGAATGATCAAAACCACGTATAATTAAGTAGGGGTACCAGAGGGTGGTGTACTATCCCAGCTCTATATATCCCCACCAGAGGGGGTTCGATCGTCTCTTACGCCGATGATTCCACGATTTGGGCTCATGGCCCCTCCGTAAATGAGCTTGATCAAGAATCAATTTGTAGAAGTTTAAGTGGAAAAATATATAATACACGTCTTGCTACGTCCAGTAGATTGTGAAGAAGAGCATTTATTTCAGTATAATAGTTATAATCATACATAAGAAAAAGGGTTGCCACATACATATATGAATTGTATCTCTCAATCTAACTAAATAGATGGATTACAAACGTATATCACAACACCCTCACTAGAGATTCAATTCATGTTTTTCATTGAACAGTTTATAAATGAATTTTATATTCAGTACATGTAATGTATTTAGTATTATGTGATAAAAAGAACTATGTTTTGCTAATCACAATTGAAGTCCAAAAACATAAAAATTATTTTGGTTACCTTACCGGTTTTGTCTTGGGACTATATGGGTTAAACCATATTGGTTAATAAATTTAGACAATATCGAATGATTTACTGGCTTAGTCATAATGTCAGCAATCATTTCATTTGTACAAATATAACTGAGCTTAATTATGCCCTCAGCAAGTTTTTCACGAATGAAATAATTCTTGACATCGATATGTTTGGTTCGAGCATGATTGTTGCATTGGAAAATAGTTCAGCCTCAAATCGTTTTAGCCAAAGAGCTTCTTGTATTGCAGCTACCATTGACACAAACTCAGCCTCTGTCGATGGTAATGCCACTGTAGGTTGCTTACGTGTGGCCCACGAAATTGCACCACCTTGCAGGATAAACACGTAACCGGTGGTAGAACGACGTTCATCTTGGTCACCAGCCCAATCCGCGTCACAATATCCCACCATTTGATCAATTTCATTCTTTTTGTACGTCAATTTGAAGTCTAGAGTACCTTTTAGATAGCGAAGCACTCTTTTCACGCCTGCCCAATGAGCTTTGCCATAGTTTGAATTGAAACGACTTAGCGTGCTCACGGCGTAGCTAATGTCCGGGTGACTAATTAGTGCGGCGTACATGATGCACCAAATAGCTCTTTGATAGGGAATCGAAGACATTTCCTGACGCACTTTGTGTGATTTTGGACTCATTTCCTTCGACAAGCGCTGATTCGGATCCATTGGCGAATTCACTGGAGTACATTCACTCATGTTGAATCGCTGTAGCACATCCAGCAGATACTGCTTCTGGTGTATAGAAATAGAGCCTTCACTGTTGCATGAGACATTCATACCAAGTACCGATGTCGCCCGTGCCAAATCCTTCATTTTGAATTGTGTCGACAATTCCATTTTGAGTTTTCTAATCATTGTAATGTCGCTTCCAAAAATCAAAATATCGTCAACGTATACAGCAAGTATTAGGGTATTCTAAATCGAAATCTTGAAATAGACGCATTGGTCAAAGTTTGATCTAGTAAAAGCAAGTTTGGTTATCAAGACAGAATTTAACTTCATGTTCCACATACGACTGGACTGCTTTAGCCCATACAGTGATTTTCGAAGTCGACATACTTTACTTGTTTGATCTTTGAAACACTCTGGTTGTCGCATGTAAATTTCTTCGTCTAATTCGTCTTGTAAGAAAGCTGATACCGCATCCATTTGATGAATGCTTACGTCAAATTTAACGGCTGTGGCTAAAAGAAATCGGATGGATGAAAAACGTGTAACCGGTGAGTACGTTTCGTCATAGTCGATAACCTTAACTTGCGAGTAGCCTTTTACGACTAGGCGTGCCTTGTATCGGCTAATTTCACCCTTTGAGTTTCTTTTTACTTTGAATATCCACTTGGAATCAATAGCCTTTCTTCCAGGTGGCAGGTCGGTTAGCTCCCAAGTGCCGTTTTTTATTAATGCGTCATGCTCGCACGACATAACTCTTCGCCATTCTTCGCTGTCTGCGCCACCCCTCGCGAACCGTTAATGGCTCATTCGAGTTAGCTACTTTTGCTAATAGCCCAAGTTGCGTAGCTGAATCCGTATAACTTTCATCATCAGAACCTTGAATGACAGACAGTTCACCTGCTGATTGATGTTGAGGATTCTCTTCCTCACTAATACCATTCATACCTTCCGTCCTTGTCCGGTTTCTTCGCTGGACGAAATCTGGAACTGTCGCCGCCTAAATCTTCGGCCACCTTATTTACGACGTGAACAGCGCAGGCGAACATGGAATTAGACGTCTACGTCGTCGGCATCAAGCTTCTGGCTGTCACACATCCCGAAATCTTAGGGATGACGTTTTAAAAACATGGTCAACTACGGTGCTCATGTAGCCGCGATTGCCACCGAAATACAAAGCAGCAACAAAATTTTCAAGTCACTTTCTGGCAACACTTAGGGAAAAGCTAAAGAAACGTTGCTGGCAACGTACAAGCCAATTGGAGGAAGTTGCAGGTCTGTCAAAACACCGCACTCAGAACTGCCACGAGATGTCTCGTCATTTTGTTAACACTAGAGTCCACGCGCCCCTTTTTTTACACCAATTCACGCGTGGCCTACTATGGTAGATCATTTTAAAATAGCCCGAGATATTTCTGCTAATCCACAGAAATACGCACGGTACTGACTTGACGACAAGTTTAATGCAGAGGGCTTTGCTGGAACTGCGCCGCTCTAAAATATAACGCTGTTAAGTTTTCAACAAAAATGTAACTGTGGTCTACTATAGCAGGCCGCGCGTGCACTCCAGTGTTAAAGAGCATAATGAAATGCTAACCAGGCAATTCCTCTTCAACTGTTACAAACCGCTTGATAATGTAGGGAGACAAGAGTCATGCTGGTCCAACGTCTCATGCCAAATGTCTGCCCGGCGTGCGGAGTGTCTCCCCACGACACTAATTTTAACGAAATTGAGGTAAGTTTGTAATTTTTCAGCAGTGATTCATCGAAATAATATGAACAATTAAGCATTAAGCTTTTGTGGTTTTACGAACTCAATTTAATAGATATAGATCTAATATTCCGCTTGGGCATGCATGGACTGGCGGCCGCCGTGGTGTGAAGGTAGTGTTGCCGGCCTACCACACCGAAGGTCCATGGTTCGAACCCTGGTACAGGTAACATCAAAAGTGATTTGAAAAAAGTTTTTCAAAAACGGGGTCGCCCCTCGGCAGTGGTTTGGAAAACTCTCCGAGTGTATTTCTGCCATGACAGGCTTCTCAGCAAAAATTCGTCTCCTTTGTAGATGCCGTTCGGAGTCGGCAAAAAACTGTAGGTCCCACCAATTTGTAGGGAAAATTCAAATCGGCACACCACAAATTGGAAGAGAAGCTTGGCGCAAAAATCTCTTAGGAGGTTTATGATGATATACCTGTTGTATATCGCGCCATAGAGAGAGCATGCATGGACTGCTCTTTCAATTGAACCGATTTAAAAAAAAGGGCCCATCGAACTTCCTGCCAATTTTGAACACGAATCATAAAATGTATTTAAAGTATTTCGTACAAACACAAATTTTTTTTGTTTCTGTAATAGTAACTAATGTTTTATTTAAAACTTGCAATGTTTTTTTGTTGTATTAATTACTTATATAATTGATGACGTGAAGTAAGAAATTGAAATTAAAATTACGATATACACATATAATTTATAAATAATATCATAAATTTACCTCTCTCTGTATACCTTAAATATTTTTATTTCCTTTTAATTTAGTTCTATGATTTTCATATATTTTTAAAGTATGTATGTAGGACTTTTAATCAGTTTTAAAAAATAGGTAATTATTATAATTAGTGCCTTACGCAAGTATTTATTGATTACACGATATATATGTATATATATATATATATGATTACTCAGGACTTTAATTAGCCAATGTTATTAATTTATATCCCATTTGTCTATGCTCTTTAACGGCACAATAAATGATAATGCTCTTCGCATGCGCAAAATTTTTCAATTTGAATTTCTGGTAAGCGTAAGTTTTCTTCACCTTGAGAAGTTAGAAGTGTATGGAAAGCGAATTCTTGTGGAGGACGGTACGTGGAGTGTGGTTATTAGAGTGATTATTTCTATGAATGTATTGGTTGACTGAAAATAATGAAAAACAATTTTTGTTTAACAGAAAGAATTATTCCTTTCCATCTATATATGTATATAAAAATTAATTGCTGTTCGTTAGTCTCGCTAAAACTCGAGAACGGCTGGACCGATTTGGGTAATTTTTTTTTTGAATTATTTGTGGAAGTCCAGGAAAGGTTTAAAAGGTGAATAAATATGAAAGTTGTATAGGGATTAGGATAGGGATAGGCAATATTATTAGATCCATGCAGGTAAATTTCTGGACAGGACAAAGTCTGTCTGTATAAAAATTTAAGACTTTCAGGACCATCCTTCATGTTCAATTAAATGTTGGTGTCATTTATCTAAGCTGCGAGTTTTCGAAACAATTTCAGGTGAAATGCTAAAGGAATTACTTTTGAAAAATCCGTTTTTTCTTAAAATATATATTCCACTATTTATTTTTACCAAATAGTAATTAATTTATTCGTTTTAAGTGTAAGCTTGGGTGTGTATTTTTTTGCTTCTATGAACTAATTAATATGTATTCCCTTATACTTTTGCATTTAATTTTTATGTTTTTCTTTATTATTTTACTATTTTACACGCCATTAATGTGTTTACCGTTGGTTTTTCACATCTTTAATGTATTTATTATATACTAATAATGTTAATAAATAAATCTATTTACCCACAAAAAAATAAAACACAATGTGTGCCTGGGTTATCACTTCCCCCGAAAAAGCAGTCACATTATTTAAATTAAATGTGTTTTTGTGGTCATTCAAATTGGTAAAAATACAGATTGGCTCTGACATCCCAGTTCAACTCGCCGGCAAATGATGGTATTGTTTTGTTATAAGTTGAATTACATTATATTATATATTCATTGAAGCTAAATTATTGCAGTTTAGCGTAGCTTGATATTATTCGTATATATATGTATTTTACAGCGTAGATGTATGGTATGTACTTTCAACAGGTGTGGTTAGGGTGGGCTCCGAATAACAAAATGCGACAAGATGCGACCTGATTGTAAACGCTTTTCCACCACCTAACCATATTTCACTACCCTTTTCATACTTTTTTTTTTTAAAGATTTTCTACTGCTTTTCCAATGACCTGGAACAACTTTAATCTAAAAATAAAAAAGAAGGAAAATAAATTAGACATTTTTTTTTGAACTAGGTATACATATTTTAGTTTTTAAAATGAAAATGTGCCAAATAGAATAGGGGGATTGAGTCCTAATACTTTGTACTTGAATAATTTTTCATAAAATATAAATATATGGAAAATATGGCGGCTGAAGTGGTGTGGTGGTAGTGTTGCTGGCCTACCACATTACAGGTCCAAGGTTCAAGTGACGGGTCAGGTAACATCAAAATGTTTGCGTTATAAATAAAATAACTATCGTTTGAAATAAAAAGTAATTTTACAACTCCAATTAATTGTTAACACAGTTTCAACCCAGATCCTGGAATTGTAAAATCTGATCCCGAAAAGTTGGCATTTACCTATGATGTGACTTTCCATATTCGTAATACGAGGCTTTGACGCCGGCTGCGGTATAATTGTGATTTCATCATTTATTTTTAGAGGCTTTAGCAATGAGTCATTCGTTGCCAGTATATTACTACGGCTCATTCCGCTACCACTCGCCATACCAGGACTTCCAGATCCCACAGCAGCTGCACTATTCTTCTTACCATCCATAGCCTTTTTTGCGACTGTACTATGCGCCGTGTACACATGGGTTTCAAATTGCTTATACATTCCAAAAGTGGCGGTACAAACAGTGCACTTGTATGACAAATGTGCGGGTTTTAATGTCATATGATGATCCCGAGATACGTGATTTAGCAACTTCCATTGATACATCTATGATAAAAAGTAATGAAAAGTTCATTATATTCATACTAAAGTTAATAAAATTTTTGTGTAGATTACCCTGCCACAAACTGGACATCGACCAGCGTCCTTTCCTTTATTTGCGGCTTCCTGCATCGAGCTTGTGACCAAACCGTGAGAGCCTAACAAATGCCGTTCTAGGCCTTGATCAGTAAAGAACCGGAATTGACATTTTTGACAATTCAACGGCGGCCGGTTATAAATCATTTTCGGATGTATCTACAAATAATTATTGGTAAAGCATTGCTTTGTTTACATATGTTTTGTAATTCTTACTTTCACTTTGTGCATCCATTGCATGTGATTACGTAATTGTTCCAGATCCTTAATATATCCATCGCATATTTCGCAGATAACAAACTGTGCTTTGCTGTTACCTCCCATAGGACTTTGGCCTGGCTTCATTCCAGCTGGTGGCATTTTGCTAGATGAGGGTGATGTCCCAGTAGACTGCGCAGCATTTTGGCGAGGTAGTGGTGTTATCGAAATACTTGGTTGCCCCGAAAGTGATTTTTTTGCAAAAGCATTGGCTGCCTATAACCCATTAAATACATATTTATTAGAAATTAAAGGTAAGATGTAAGAGCTCTCGCTGTTTTGGTACCTGATAATTGTTCGGCTGTACCACGTTTGTGGCCATTTGGGATCTAATTGCTGTGGGTCCACGCAAAATTGCTCCGGTTGGTATAGGGCCACCTTTTTGTCCCGACATACCTGGAGAACGCCCACGAAGTTTGTTTGCTGCATTTTGAGCAGCCAGCGCAGCCGCTTGCATATTGCGCGCTTGAGCAACTGCCTGTTGTTGTTGTTGTATAGAAGCAAGAGCTGCCTTTTGGGCTGCTGCTTGTGCCGCCATTGCCTGAAAAAAAAATACGAATGTTAGTTATGAAATCTTTCAAAATAATGAATAACCCTCGGGAAGTATTTAAAATGTATGAAATTAAAAAAATTCATAAAATCTGCTATTATTCAGCTTAAAATTTTATTGTTATTTGAAATTAGTCTTTACCTGATATGCTGTTGCAGTGCCCACAAGGCCGTGGCGGGGTTTGATACGGGGTATTTTTGCAGGAGCTTCCCAATCAGCAGGAGGAGCCAAATTTATATCAGGTCGGAATTTTTTCGCACAAACTGGCTGATGACGTGCCAATTTAGCTTTGCCATTATCCTCAAATCCACAGTTTGGACACTGATGATAAGGCAAAGGCTTAATGAGACGCGCTTTGATGTTATGTATCGCTTCCATATGATATACTATTTCGGTGGCGTTACGTATCTCAAAAGCGCAGAAGTTACATTTGTATAATGCTCCATTCATATGAGGGGTTTCGTAATGATTAGCCATGGAGAGAGCCGACTCCGATTTGAAATTACAAAATTCACAACGTTTCAATGTAAATTTGAACGGCCCGTTCTTCTTGCGCGATGCGTCTAAATTAGCAGTTAACGCTGTTATAGCACGTTCAAATTCGTTCAAATTCCTGCCAAGACATTTTCGCATTTTGCGTTTTTGCAATTTTATTAAATCAGATTGAACAAATTCTTGTACAAGGCCCACACCAATGTCCATAAAGAATTTACCCAATGGACTCTCGAAGTAATTCTCTTGACCGGGTTTAGAGGCAACTACGGCACTTTGTGCTAGTGTGCTAGGTGACTGAACAAGTGACGCTGCCGGTTTAATAGCGCCTTTAAGTGCAGAGATATCATCATCGACATCTTTGATTAAAACTTTAGTGCGTACTCCACCAGATTCTGAATCGTCATCTTCGTCGTAGTCATCATCTGATTCCTCTGACCAAGAGTCATCGGCATCATCTCCGCCGCGCCTTCGCTTCTTCTTTTGATTGGATTTTTCATCTTTATCCGCCTTATTTTGCTCAGTCATCATATCAAATTCATCTGCCTTGTCCACCTCAGCGAGATCATCTTTGGTTAGCTTATATTTATCTTCAATTTCTTTAACAATATCTTTGAGGTTATCCAACGGCGGCTTCTCATATATATACGGAACAATAAACGAAGGCGCTTCTAGGACAAACATATCGTCTGTAAGACCAGGTAGCAAATTGGATGAATTTGTGGTGCTTAGCCCTGGGTACGATGAATTGGAAATACCTGAACTTGAGCTTGATATGCCAACTGGAACAAGCTTGGGAGGACCTCCGGCTGCAGTAACACCAGTTGCTGGCGTAATATTTATAGGATATATATTGGTTTCAGCTACTTTCTTAGCAGCGGCAACAGCTGCGGCAGTAGCTGCTACAGTTTCAGGCGGCATAAGTGATCGCGCATCTTTAATAGATATTTGAGCACCACCAGCGGACCCTGGGCCCACACTACGCTGGCGTTTATTCGGAGGTTGAGAATCATCCGAATGCTGTGGCGAATCCATTTTCATATTTTTACGCTTATTCAGGTCATTTGCTGGTGATGGTGCATCGTCCTCAATTACCACACAATCGTCATCGTCGTCATCTATAATTTGTGTTTCATTGCTTGATTTTCGTTTTGCCGACGAAGTATTTGCTTCTGTATCTGAATCTGATGCTATTACCACAGCACCGTCTGAATCGCTACACATTGATTGAGTATTTCGAACCAGGCCAGCTTTAGATGCAGTATTATTGTTTTTTGAATGGTCTGCTTTTTTATCAACTGCATCTTGATCAGAAACAGTTTGTACTTCATCATCTGAATCATCACCCAAATCAACAAACCCGCCACTGGCTTCACTTTTCTGAACACCATTTGACTTCTTCAGTGTTTTTACCTCATTAACAATCGCAAGCGGATCATTTGAAGTATCCATGGGATCAGCGCTTCGGCTGTCATCATTTGTATCATTCATTGGATGAGGTTTGCCTTTCATTTCTTTTTCATCTGTGCTAGCTACATCAGCACCTTCTATTTCACTTACACTATCAGTGTTGCTACTAACTGTGGTTGGCCTCTCGATACTCTCACTCGGTGCATTACTAGCATCTTTAGGTTCACCCGATACGACTGGTGTACTTCTTGACTTTTGAGTTTCGTCGGCATCTCTGTCTCCGTCTCCATCACTTTCACCACCTGCTGATTTATCAGTGCATGTATTCGAATTTTGTAATTCTTCATGGCTAACACCTGTAGAATTTCCTTTCAAATTTGCAATTGCCGCCGTTGAAGTGGGTAACAAGTCATTGCTAGTTTCCTCATGGGATTGATCTTTATTCTCATTCGAATTCCCATCCTCTTCACAAGTTGACATCTTACTGTCTTCACCATCAGCAGCCACATTTACTCCATGACCATTTTCTGTGGTTGATGATGCAGTCATTTGAGAATCATCTTCCGTTTCAGCACCATCAACATCCATTTCGTCATGCGTATTAATGTTTGCTATTCTGCTATTAATGTCTTTATTTATGCCATTCTGTTGATCTTTCAATTGTTGACGATCATTAGAGATGGGTCCACCCGAAGCACTATCCTCAGTGTAATTACTACTAAGGGGTGCTGGATGTCCATCCGTAATAGGATTTGACGAGGAAACAGGTTGCGTAGTTGCCTCTGGCATTATACCATCGACTTCAGTCATTTGCTTCGGCACAGCGATTATGCTTTGTTTAATGAAAGTAACTGTAAAAAAGGAAAAATTATTAAAAACTGGAAATACTTTGATAGCGTCTAGTGAAGCTTTTTTTTATTCTTTTAATTGAACATAAATCCTTTCAATCTATGTGATTTAATTCTTTAAACGCCGGGTTCTTCATTAAATCTTGATATACTTTATGGCATAGTAAAACAAGTAATAGCACGGCGGAAGTTGCTTCTCTAAAACCTCAGAACAACTCAGCACATGTTAAAATGTAAACAAACCGATTGCAGGCAAGTTTGACAGTTTATCGAAAATTAAAATGAAAAAAATCTAATCAGCTGTGGAGACGATATTACCTGTATAGGTATGCCATGATATACTTTCAGAATTGATAGTTATAAGTAAAACTTGACAAACATTTCAATGTTGGCGAATTCCAAAATTGACACACAAATAAACTCCAAAAACAGAAGTTATGAAATCCAATGCCAAGATTCACATTAACAAAAATATCCTTAAAAGAAAAGTTATTAACAAAAATGCATAATAAAACGACAGTCAACAATTTTATGATAAATACCACCAATTAAACCATCTACAATATGGACTAGTGGAAGCTCCAATTCTATGTGAATATGATTTAATATTTGTATGAATGTATTTCCAGTCAAAACACTATTTGAGACTAGGGTCATAAGGAGACAAATTAATCATTTTTTAACTTGAAACAAATTGTAAATGTGCACCCACACCACAGGGGGTTAGAGAAGTTTTGGAATTTTTTTTTAAAGTTTAGATTTCGTCGATATATACTAATAAAAAAAGTCTTCACTACTTAAGTCTACTTAATTATTCCAGCAGAACGCTGTGTCTAACTCAAAGGTTATGAATACAGAATGAAATGTTGTTTAAAAATCACATAGCAGAAACTGTTCAAGTTATGATAAGAGGCATCCAAAGGGCAACAGAGTATTATTTTGCATATGTGGTATTTTTTGTGTGTGAAAACTTGCTCTGCAACAATTTTTTTGCACGGTTTTTGAACCCATTTTAAAAATAGGTATATTTAAAATTAAATTTTAAAGAAATACAAAAAGCACTCTTCAAGATTTTTTGGAGAATATTGGAATTTGAATTATCAAAATCGGTCCAGTTAGCGCAAGTTATTGAATTTTGATGTTAAAAGGACAAACATTTTCAATTGGCGATAGAACACTATAGCATTTTTTTTTCCAAACATCATAGATAGATAGGCATTTGTTTGTATTTTAAATAGACACAAAATAATTGTTAATCAAAAATAGATTTTCACAATTTTAAGTGAAATTCTTACCCAACTGTTTTTTCCCCTTTAAAATGGAATTCGTGTTTTTATCAGAGACAAAAAATAACTGTTATTTAAAATTTCTGTATCAAATACGTTGCTCGAATTTTTCAATTTATTCAAAACGTTGCTTTATAAGAGTTCTTTGTCAACGTTTAATTTATTTTTTTGGAAATAATAGTTATTTGTCAACGTTTATTTTTTACGTTGCTGGATAACTGTTATGGATGAGAAATATTTTTTTTTCGTTGGCAAAAAAAAATTTGAATTTGAAAATAATAATATTTTCTTCATAATAGTTTCGAGATGATAAATAGTGGTATTCACACACACTCCTCGTTACATTCGCTCTTAGCGTGTCCCTGTAGTCAGCATCCCTTTGCCTTGCAACGCGGCACTCTTCATTATCGTGCCAGGTTTTTCTTCAAAATCGCCAGTATCAAACAACGTTTTGTCATGTGGTACGGAGTGTTTTCGAGATATGCTCTTACGTAATAATAAGTAAGTAAAGATTTTACGGATGAGCTCCGCTATCAATTTGTAGATGCTTCTAATTTTTATTAGAAATTGGCAGAAATACGCTCGGAGAGTTTGCCAAACCACTGCTAAGGGGCGACTACGTTCTTGAAAAAAAAAATTTGAAACCAGTTACACTATCGCCACACCACACCAGCCGCCGCTATATGCTCCCGCTGCACTTATTTTGTCGTACAGAGACGGGTACTAATCTTGGTTAGGTCTTTGTATTGCATTCGAACAACTGAAACGTTGACCCATCTATCACAACGTGATATATATGGCTGTGTGTTTTACGATAGAGGGACAGACATGCAGCCTGCAATTTTTACAGCAGATTCTTGGGGTTCTTGAGTACAGCATAAACTGTTATAGTTTTGAAAAAGGGGGCAGTGCCATGCTCAAAGGCTATGCACATTTTAATCCGACTAAACTGCATGGTGTTCAGAGGTGTGTTTGGCCCTAGACTCGCAAAGTTCAGTTTCTACGATGAGATTTCCTCATATGATCGGCTTCCAGGCAACATAGATGTCCTTCGATCGAAAATGGCGCATCCATATCTTCTACCACGTTGCGATGAATTGGCGGCATGCCTCCAGTGTCAAACGACGAAACAGGTGCAGCAAGAAAGGTGTGAGCAGTGGGAGCATATGGGACGCCACCTTCAAGGCTAAGCTAAGAGCAAGTGCAACGAGGAGTGTGTGTGAATACTAATATTTATCATCCAGAAACTGTTATGAAGAAAATAACAAAATTTATTTTGAAGTCAAATATTTTTTTTGGCAACGAAAAAAAATATTTCTCAACCATAACAGTTATCCAGCAACGTAAAAAATAAACGTTGACAAATAACTCTTAACCCCAAAAAATAAAATAAACGTTGACAAATAACTCTTACGCCCAAAAAATAAAATAAACGTTGACAAATAACTCTTACCCCCAAAAATTTAAATAAACGTTGACAAATAACTCTTATCCCCAAAAAATAAAATAGAAGTTGACGCGTAACTCTTATTTGAAAAATAAATTTTTGTTATGAAGCAACTTTTATTCGATAAAACTTATAACTGTTATGTCCCTGGTTTTTATACCTAGTAGTGCTACGCACACAAAGTATACGAGGTGTGGTCAAAAAGTATCGCGAATTTTGTGTTTTTTCAAAAATTATTTATTTATTCATGAATATCTATTTTGTCCCCTTCAAAGTAATCCCCATGAGATATTATACACTTGTGCCAACGGTTTTTCCAATCTTCGAAGCACTTCAAAAAATCATTTTTTTGTATCTTGTTCAGCTCCTCCTTCGATGCCGTCTTTATCTCGTCAAGAGAAGCGTAACGTCGTCCTTTCATGGGCCTCTTCAGTTTAGGGAACAAGAAAAAGTCACAGGGGGCCAGAGCTGGGGAATACGGTGGCTGCGGCATCATTAGTGTGTTGTTTTTGGCCAAAAAGTCGCGCACAAGCAACGATGCGTGAGCAGGGGCGTTATCGTGGTGCAAAAGCCAATTTTTGTTCTTCTTTGCACATCTTCTCGGCCTTCTGAGAACATTTTGTACCACCGATAAACGTTGCTTCGGTCCAAGGTAGCTTCTCCGTATGCCACAGTCAACATTCGGAATGCATCCGCGCACTTAATTTCGTTTTTCACACAAAATTTGATACAGGTTCTTTGATCCATTTTTTTGAATAGGTAAAAATCGAAGACGATCCAAAACACGTGCAAGCAAAGCAGCTGTCAACAATTAACTGAACATTCAAAATGGCCGAGCTTGTCGGCATAAGTGAGAGACATGAGTACCAACATAACCCCACAAAATTCGAATAAACGTAACCAGCGAAAATTCAAAATTCGCGATACGTTTTGAACACACCTCGTATTAACTTCATTCGCCTTCGGTAGTATGTAACGGCAAAAACAGATCGAGATAGATATTGACTTATATATATCCAAATATGCAGAAGGAAAAGAGAAATTGATTAAGCCATGTCCGTCCGTCCGTCTTTTAACACGATAACTTGAGTAAATTTTGGGATATCTCAATGAAATTTGGTATGCAGGTTCCTTGGCACTCATTTCCGACCGCTATTTAAAATTGGCGAAGTCGGATGATAGCCACGCCCACTTTTTATATACAGGACTTTTTCGAAAATACAAACAAAAGTGATTATTCAGTACATAATACACTTATAAAGATAAAATTTAGTGTGTACATTAACGTTAAGGCAGAAAATATATTTTTCCAGACATTTTTGATTACGTGGCACCGCCCACTTTTGATTACGTCAAATTTAGAGATAATATTATTCATAAATAAAACCGTTCAAGATATGGAAACGAAATTCAGAACACATATTTATATTAATACAAGGAATGTTCCGGGAAAAAATTGGCGAAATCGGTTAAGGTCCACGTCCACTTTTATACGAAAGATTTTGAAAAGGAGCGTAGATATATTTAATAGGCAATAACTTTGTAAAATAGCTTTATATAATTTCTATTTCACTTTCGAAGTGTTCGTGAACGAAGGGTTTTCCACAAAACTTTTTATGCTATAACTCCGGCAAAAATTGATTTATCGAAACGATATTTAACAGGCCACGGCAACGCCCATTTTTTTAACATATCTTGCTGTGAAAAATTTGTTTGTAAAATGTGAAACGCGATATTTCTCCAACTATGCAAGATATATCAATAAGGTCTTGTACACATAATAAGCTTTCTAAGCAAAACTCGACCGCAAAAAAATTTTGCGAACGTCTCTACGTCCCTCTGTCTGTCTATTTAAATGCATTTTTCAAACAAAATTAGTTTTTGATTTGAAAATTGTTTCAAATCAAAGATATTTTTTATTTGTGATTTGAATCACCGTCCAAATCAAAGATACTTTTTATTTGTGATTTGTTTCTCCAACCAAATGGAAGACACTTTTTATTTGTGATTCGTTTCTTTAGCCAAATCAAAGATACTTTTTATTTGTGATTCGTTTCTCCAACCAAGTGGAAGACACTTTTTATTTGTGATTCGTTTCTTCAGCCAAATCAAAGATACTTTTTATTTGTGATTTGAATCGTCGACCAAATCAAAGATACATTTTGTTTGTGATTGATTCTTAAAACAATTGATTCTTAAAACAATTGATTGATGGCATTTTTCAAATTTACTACTCCAACCTTCTGCGGATATTCGCTCTGAGCGAATTCAACCAGGTCTCACCTTCTATCGAGCTTGATTTTTCGTTGTCTAAGGACATTTTCATTAAATTATTGAATTATGTTATTTAATTATACTAATTTTTGTTATTAATCTGTAAGAACGTTTTTCATTGACTGAATATATAAATAAATAAACATATACATTCGTTTCTAAAGTTGATGAATGAATAGAAGAGCGTTTCTACATTGATTCGCGAATGCATTCTGGAATGATTGCAAGCAAGATATTGTACATACTGCTTTGAAAATGAACGGCGAGAAGACTCCTTACTTTGATTCGAGAATACATATGCGAATGATTCGCGAACGTGAACGATGTCGATTTTTTATGCGTTCTGATTCGCGAATGAAAATACAAATTTGTTTTTTTTTTAACTTCAAGTTCATGTCTGAACTGAGGCTGCTCTGCTTTGTAGCTTTTAAGCCTTTAGCTATTAACCATCCGTACCAAAAACCATTTATCACGAATTTGTAACTTTTGATTTGGCTGAAGAAACGAATCACAAATAAAAAGTATCTTTGATTTGTCCACGATTGAAATCACAAATAAAAATTATCTTTGATTAGTTGACGATTCAAATCACAAATCAAATTGATTTCTTATTTGAAAGTGGATTTGAAATCAAAAAGGATTCGCAATCACGAAACCCTGATACCAGGTTATGTTTCGAACATCGGATGCAGTTCAATTATGTATTTGGAATACATACTTACTACTTTGAAACATAATCTATATATATGAAAGAAAGTGACGTTAGTTCCAACGGTCATAACTCAAGAACGCCTGGATGATACCACAAATTTAGATTGTTCTCGGAGAATACCCAATAAAACTTCCGAAAAATTCCTGATAAAAAAATTTTATTTTCCCATACATTTTGTATGGTGCGAATTTTTATATATTTTTTTTTTGTAAGAAAATCTCAATAATGGATCGATCGATGGTGAAGTGGAATTGTGTGTGTGTGAAATAGTTACATCTATAGGGATAGGGATAGTGATAGAGAAAGGAAAAGCCAATATTTCTAGATCCATTCAGGTAAATATCTGGGCAGGACAAAGTCTGCCGGTCCATCTAGTCTGGTTTATATGGATATGACGATCTAAGAATTCCAACCGTAGAAATCATATCTAAAAAAAACACGAATTCCATTTTAAAGGGGGAAAACAGTTGGGTAAGAATTTCTGAAACGGATCACTTAAAATTATAAAAACTTAATAATTAATTTCAGATTCGTATTATAAGTGGCGCATGGCTGTCGAAATTTTAGTTGTGTATATACTTTTTGATCGAATAGGATTTGCTGTCGACGGCGTATCGTGTATCGAATTATAACAAAATTGGTAAAAATGTAAGTATTTTGTATTTATTTTCTACTTCTCTCATTTGAAATACTTATGTTTATCTATTTGTATTCATTTTATGTAGGTCAAAGGTCGTGAGTACAAAACAACAGCTAGAAATATTGGTAACTAATGGAACAAAATCTGAGTATAGGGAAAGGTGTTTGTACAGAAGTCCAGACTGCAAAAGAGTGGGCAGAAATCACTTCCTCGTATTGGAATTATATCTATCTTAGACAAATAAGGTTTTTTAAAACATCTAGCACCCCTGATAACACCACAGATCCAGTGGTTCAGCAAGTCCAAGTGTATTCTCGTTCCCAATGCTCAGTAGGCATGACCCCTTAGCACAAAATCTAACAACTGTTGCCAATTATAAAATATCTGGAATATATTTGGATCTGCAGATTGCGTTAAGAGCTCGTCTGTGCTGGAGAGCAAGTCCATAAACGCTTCTTTGGACAGTGCAAAGTTCTTTATAAATCTATAAACATAATTTACTATTGTTACGCACTGATGAACTCATTTAAAAAGCTATGCGGACACAGCGATATTCATTTCCAAAGCATTGGAGGCATCCCTCAATCGTTTTCTACTTATGGCTAGTTTTAGTAAGCTTTCCTTCTCATCTGATGAATTGTCGACCACAATTCCATCGTAGTCATATTTTTGCATTTTGTAAGTTGTTTAAGAACTTATTTTTTTTGTATTCTTGAAAATACATAAAAACATATAGCACTTTATTCGTTCTTTTTTTTTGTTTCTTTGTGTACTTTCTCTTGAAGTACTTATTAGGCGGTGATTTTCTCTTGTTCCTCAAAGTGCTGGTTATATCATACTTTTTGTTAATGTTAATTTGTCATACTATGTTACAATTATTACATCTGGTTATGTCTTTCTTGTGAAGTACTGATTAGGCGGGGGTATTATCTTGTCCCTCAACGTATAGCCGGAACGTTTATGTTAATTAATCGATCTCTGTTGCCATTATTACATTATGCACATGTATATTTAAAAGTATTTTGATTAGTTTATTATTTTTTAAACGTTCTTTAAACTAAAACGACACCAACAAATTTTTGGTTATATTAATTACTTCCGCGTGGTTATGGAGACGACATGCCAACTTGGTTAAAATTCCGCTTGTTGCTGAGATCCGTTATCTCAGTTATTCACAGTTATACATTATAAGAATTTTGATTTAAGTCGAGATTTTATTTTAATAAATCGGTTTTAGTTCCTATTTGACATGAATTGTATCGATTGATATAAGTTTAACGATAAAACTATTTTTGAGACAGCAACAAATATCCCTAAGGGCCAATAGTCTCACCTCAACTAACAGTACAGTCTGTTTTTTTAATTTGATTGAGATGCAGGAATATTTTTGCTGACTCTACGTGACGACGTCCAAAAGCGAAGTTACTGTATTAGTTTTATTTGCTGATTAGCACTTATTTTAAATCACAGCCGACAGCAATATGCTATTGTGATTAGTTGAAATTATCGAAATTCACAATGATGCTAATCTTCATCGAATGGCGGTGGTAATACCAAATTAAAATTCGCTCGATCAGCTCTTTCGGCCACAGTCACAGATCGAATTTTTCTCATAATAGGGGCCTTATTCTCATGCGTTGTATGGACAAAAATACCCCACATCCTCCAAATTCACAATCACGCTAATCTTCATCGATTGGCTGTGGTAATACTAAATGGTCGAAGATCGAATTTTACTCATAATAGGGGCCTTATTCTCATGCTTTGTATGTACATCCTTGACAAAAAAATCTAAAAATTAATGGAAAATGTTTAGGTACTTCTGACTTGCACAATATTTTGCTAACATTTAATGTCTGCGTACTCAAAATCTTTCTAAAAGTTCTGCCCAAAAATATTGAAATTTTAATGGCAATTTTTCAAATTTTGATTAACGTTCCTGAACTTTGTGTAAACTTTAAAACTTTTATTTATGTGGTTTTTGTTATAGGTTGCTCTACATTTCAAATGAAACATATTAAAATTGCATAAATAAATATATTTAACGAATAAAACCATTTTAAATTTTGGCTCTATTTCATCGCACAGCAGTGTATGCATATATTAATTTTGATAAGTCCTTTTCATAAGTATGATATTTCGGTTCAATTTGATGAAACATTTAAACACATGTCAAAATTCGAAATAGTCAGCTGACAAAGTAATTGTAAAAGTATACAGAAACTACATTCGCAATAAAACCAGGGATCAATATTTGAGTAAGCCGACAGTACTCCTTTGCGAGTACGACATTCCTACTCCTTATTTTTCTAGGATTAAAAATGTATTTTCTTTATACGTAAAATTTTGCAAAGTTTCTTTTCAGACCATAATGTATCTAATACCGCCAGCCAAATTTTTTTTTACGAACAGCTTTGTAACCGAACCCTTATAGCGTAAGTAACAGGTTATAACTAAAACAAAAGTGTTATTAATAAAAGTTGAAACTTAAAAACATTTTAAAACTAAAAATAGAGTTTGAACTTTCGCATACATCAATACGTGTAGTGCGTGCCGGGACACCCAACACAAAAATGGGTGACGCATTATGTGTATTATAGCTTAATGTACACATGTACGCACTAAGTATATGCAAAATAACTATATGTGCCTATATATATTACATCCAGTATATATTTTTAGTAGTTAGTACATATCCAAATTGACACGGCATAAAAAAGAAAGAAAGAAAAAGCTAGGAAACATTTGTACATACTGTATGTACATTATGTACATACAGGCATAGTACATATGTGTATACAACTGAAAAGAATCTAAATCGAAAAGCTAACAAACCCGCATACAGTTATTTACTTCGTTTAATTTTAATGAAAGTTCTATAAAAAAGCCAGTTAAAGAAAGAAAAACTTGCTCTTGTGCAGTCTTGTGGATGGACATTAGAAATCATGAGCTTACACACAAGAATACCTGAAGACATCAGCAACGAACAGTGGGTGTTTTGATTATCGTGGATACCTGCCGGCGACGGCTTAACTCCACGGTGCTCTTAACACTAGGATCAAATGGGACGTTTGATCAGCGCCCAAAAACAAGTTTTTGGTACCAATTAACGTACGTGGGCGGCCGTACTAGTTACCTTGGTATGGTTCGAGGGCTATCTAAACCTCTGCCGTGCTATGGGTCCGGCACCCGGTTGAAAGCAACTCCACTTCGAGCCGCAACGACCAAGCACCGACCCCCTGTATATTTTTCGTCAATTGTTCATATCGTGGATCAAACAAAGTCTGGCCCAGAATGAACTTTCACTATATTATCTCTACTGATTATCATCTAATTAACGCTTTGATAATCATTCTTCTTGTTTACATCTGTTTTTACAACTTTGTCAGTTCCTCCGAATCATTAGATTCTTCGGTTACCACATTATTCACTTGATGTATTCAAGAATACATCAAACATTTTCTTTATAAAGGGTCGGTACAAGATCGAGGCCACTTCATGAGGCCACGGCCGTCATCCGACTCTCTTTCCTCCAAACTTTACTTCGATTTTGACAATATGCCTAACCACATAGAGTCCTCCGATTTGGGCATACACCCCACCAATAATACACTTATGCATTCAAAGAATACATCAAGCATTTTCACCAGTGAAAGAGAGTCATTAAACGGTCGTAGCCCAGGAAGTGTAGGCTCTCCCCGCATTTGGGTTGAACCACAGCCACCACGAAACTCCCCGAAGGGCCGTTCCCTGCGAACAGGTAAGGCGGCCACAACACACACGCGAATGCCGGGGCAAAACACATGTGCGCTGTGACCGCCCTAGGGCTCCTGTTCCCCGTGGTACCAGAGAAGTCCCCTGGTTGGACTCGCAAGTCCCCTGCACCCCCCTTACGCAGTATGTATAAAACAAGCCACATTCAGGAAGTGTTAGCCAGACTACTCACTAACCGGTAGAGCCCTGCACAGCTTTCGGTCCGGCTGACCGGGATTTTTGTCGCCTTTTACGACTGGCATGCCTTACCCCCGGTATATTTTTTCACTCCTCTCCCCTACCCGGAGGGGAAATCAGCAACGAACAGTGGGATGGAATACGTTAAAAGCGAAGAAGAGCGTTGAGGGCATGAATGGCCCGACGGAATGACGGAACAAACAAACTATTAGCCGCCATATTGGATTTTCTGTACAAGCGGCTATATATGTATAGGTGTAAGATAATGAACATACGGCTATTTAAAAATGAGGTATGTACATACATTTTTAAATCAATCTTATATTCTACAAAATTCATACATATCGCAAAGTTGAACTTAATTTTATTTTTTAGGACGTCATAAAATATTATTACTTGAAAGAGTTCATAAGTCCGCTTTTAGTCGGAGAGTTTCTTGGAGTGCCTTTGTATGTAAGATGGAGTGGCTTTTGACTATGTAAACTTATCATAACAAACCTGAGGTATGGTAGGCAAGCACCTTACTCCCAGCATCACGCAGGCCATCCTTTATAGTTGGGTTTTATTCTTACAACCGTACCAAAATTTCTTCCGAAAAAGTAATTTACGCAACAAAACGTGAGAAATAGTTCATATTTGCATGTATGTATATACATATGTAATAATTATATACTATAAAATATATACTAACATATTTACAGATAATACCCATGGCAAATTTGTGTATGTATACTCTTCTAGTTAATGCATATGTGTACGTTTAATGTAATCAATAATAATGGCGGGCAAAACGAAATGGTGAAGTGATAATGTACATCAGATGAGTTTTTTTTCTGAAGTTTTTAGGATCTTCTCTCCGGTAACAGAATATGAAAATAGGATGAAGTAAGACAAATAAGATGAAAAAAGTTTGACTTTTGCAAAAACTGAGACCGCTAAACCTAAAACCGCGATTTAAGAAAATATTTTGTGATAGATTTAGCACCGTAAATGTAAAAAGCTATGATTTTTCGTAAGAAAAGTTTATTTTAAATTTTATGTAGAATAAACCGCTAAAGCGAATGGCATGCTCTTTTTTTCTACTACGACCTACGCTAAAGTTACAAACGATGCTTAAAGTGACAACTTTATAATTTTTTTACAAGAATTTTCAGATTTATCCGCTAGGATTTGTCAGATATTGGTAATTTTTTTAAAATACAAGGAAAAGTTGAATTTTTAATGCGGTTTTTGACACTACATTTTGATAAGAATCCAATTAAAAATGACGGAGTTAATTAAATTTAAAGTCATTATTTTTAGTATATACATTTTTTTTCTTTTAATAATGTCGTTTTTCGATGCTAAGTAGGGAAATTGTTTTGGTGTGCCCCTACTCCCAACAAAATCATATGTTTTCCTACATTTAAGTTACTAACTCTGCCCATCCATTCTAAACAGAAAGGTAGACAAAGTTCTGTTTTTCATCACGTTTCAGAACTATTGTTAATACAGGCGATCGAATTAACCAGAGAAGGTACTTAAAGTGGGCCAAGCATTAGTAAGGTAAATGTCCCATATTCCGTGGCATTGCGATTTTTTCGACCAAATAGGAATTGGAATTGGAAGAAATGTTAATCACTCCAAAAATGCCATTATAAAGTTTGAATTTTAGGAAAGAAAAATGGCTATTTTTATTATTCCTAGGTTATATTTATCGCCAATTACCTGAGTGGTTAGCTATCATCGGTGGAATTCAGGGTCGAACGATCAAAACCACGTATAATTAAACAAGGGATGCCACAGAGTGGTGCCCTATCCCCGCTCTGGTTTAATTATTACATGTCGAGGCCCCCTGTTTCCAATGTACGTAATTCCGTCGGTGCAACGCAATTAGGATATTTTAGCAATATGTTTTTTTTTTCCTTCATACATTTTTTATAAGAAACCCTATACCAATAGGTATTTTTTAAATAAATCCCTAAAAGAAGCTCTGGAGGTAATTCCTTCTCAGCCACAGCTCTTTTTTTCCGTGACTGTGACTGCCCCTTGGGAGGAAAAGAGCCACCAGCAGTGATTGTTATTATCGTTTGTTTTGGTTATAAATCTTCCTTTGTAGTCTGAATCATTATTGCCTAGTCGTAGTCAAAGTTGAGTATGACTTAAATTTAGATGAAGCTTTTTCGACCGATATCTCATATCAAATTGGGTAAAATAGCTACAACTAAATTCAAATCATACTTAAATTTGACTAAGAATATGCCCCATTGTATCCAAATGGTTGCAAATAGATGAAAGTTTTAGTAGTAATTGTTTAGCAAATTAAAACATTAACTGGGAAAATTTTTGCGAAGTACCCTACGACAAGAAAAAGGATTTTCCCGCATTTAGAGTGCTTAAGCCCTCAAGACTCATATTTTTCACGAAGTCAACAGTTTATTAATAGTTTCTTGTTAAAATTGCCAAGGTAATTTGTTTGCGAAAAAACTTCATTCAAAATTATCTCGTAGCCTTAAGGCTGTATACAGCACAACTTTATTAATCATCACGTATTTGTTTCTACCAGTAACATATATTCGCAACCCTACAAGACAGCTGACCTTCACATGAGTCGTCATTTGAAAGGAAGCGTTGAAGGGGTCATCAGGGCGTAGAACTAATCGGCCATCAGGAATATGAATATGTAGCAGGAATATGAAAAATCTGATGCATCTATCAGCAACGTCTTGTAGGGAATGGATCCTTAATATGACTGCGCCATCTACTGATAATTAGTCGCAGCTAAAATCATAGATTCATATGTAGGCAGCCATAATTGCGTTACCGTGATTGGGACCGGTAGCAGGGAGTAGATGCTGTCAGTCACAGCATTTTATTTGAAGCTGTCGCTCCGATTTACTGTGACTCTGACTGCAACTCTAATTAATATTTGAATTGGAAATGCATATGGCGCACAATATCTTAACGATATATTGCAGAGACAAAAAATAACTGTTCATTGGAATTTCTGTATCAAAAACGTTGCTCGAATTCTTAAATTTATTCAAAACGTTGCTTTATAAGAGTTATTTGTCCACGTTTATTTTATTTTTTTGGGGATAAAAGTTATTTGTCAACGTTTATTTTATTTTTTGGAAATAATAGTTATTTTTCAACGTTTATTTTTTATTAATTGATATTAGAGAAAACATTACAACGTTATGCACAGCGATGGTATGGGATGACATGTTTCGAAGTGCCCAGCTTCTCATCAGACCCCTTCTCGGACACTGAGATACGAACCCAAGTGTCTGCACCAAAGCCGCTGTTAGAGTACTCTAACAACTAAGCTATGATTTTTTACGTTGCTGGATAACTGTTATGGATGAAAAATATTTTTTTTTCGTTGGCAAAAAAATTTGAATTTAAAAAAAAAATTGTATTTCCTTCATAATGGTTTCGAGATGATAAATAGTACTATTCACACACACTCCTCGTTGCATTCGTTCTTAGCGTGGCCCTGTAGTCAGCATCCCTTTGGGTTGCAACGCGGCACTCTTTATCATCGTGCCAGTTTTTTCTTCAAAATCGCCAGTATCCAATAACGTCTTCTCATATGGTACGGAGTGCTTCCGAGATATGCTCTCACGTAATAATAAGTAAGTAAAGATTTTACGGATGAGCTCCGCTATATGAAAAAAAAAAAAAAATAAAAAATTCAAACCAGCAAGACTACCGCCACACCACACCAACCACCGCTATATGCTCCCACTGCTCACTCATATTTTGTCGTCCAGAGACGGGTACTAATCTTGGCTGTTAGGTCTTTGTATTGCATTCACAATGTGGTAGATATGGCTGTGTGTTTCACGATAGAGGGACAGACATGCAACCTGCAATCTTCACATCAGATTCTTGGGTTTCCTGAGTACAGTGGCCATGCTCAAAGGCTATACAAATTTTAATCCGACTAAACTGAACAACATGGGTGGTAAAGAGGGTGTGATTGGCCCTAGACTCGCAAAGTTCAGTTTCTACGATGGGATTTCCTCATATGATCGACTTCGCCGGTGCCCGAAACAGCAGGTTTATGCACAAAGATCCACCAGGCAATATAGCTGTCCTACGATCGAAAATCACGCATCCAGATCTTCTACCACGTTGCGATAAATGGACGGCATGGTTCCAGTGTCAAACGACGAAACAGGTGCAGCAAGAAAGGTATGACCAGTGGGAGCATATGGGACGCCACCTTCAAGGCTAAGCTAAGAGCAAGTGCAACGAGGAGTGTGTGTGAATACTAATATTTATCATCCAGAAACTGTTATGAAGGAAATCACAAAATTTATTTCAAATAAAATTTTTTTTTGCAAGGAAAAAAAATATTTCTCATCCATCACCCATAACAGTTATCCAGCAACGTAAAAAATAAACGTTGACAAATAACTATTATTTCCAAAAAATAAAATAAACTTTGACAAATAACTCTTAATTGGGTGCGTATCCCAGTGTCCGAGAAGGGGTCTGATGAGAAGTTGGGCACCTCGAAACATGTCATCCCATACCATCGCTGTGCATATCTATGTAATTTTTCCTCTTATATCAATTAACAAACAAACATAAAAATTCGAGCTTTGCTCCAACAACAAATCACCATAACTATAATTGATACAGGTAAAGTGCGGGTGCATAACAAATAACACGGAAGTGTTGATATGCAAAAAAGCCCTTCTGTATCTAAAACTGTTCTATGAAGGCGCCTAAAAATATTCCACTTTCCATGAGTTGACATATAAAATATATGTACCAAAGAATGTATAAAAGGAATAAGCAAATGGCACATTAGAGGAAAAGTGCATCGTGACGCTACAGGGCATCATAGCTTAGTTGTTAGAGCACTCTAACAGCGGCTTTGGTGCAGACACTTGGGTTCGTATCCCAGTGTCCGAGAAGGGGTCTGATGGGAAGTTGGGCACTTCGAAACATGTCATCCCATACCATCGCTGTGCATATCGTTGTAATGTTTTCTCTAATACCAATTAACAAACAAACATAAAAATTCGAGCTTTGCTCCAACAACAAATCACCATAACTCCAAAAATTAAAATAAAATTTGACGCGTAACTCTTATATGAAAAAAAAAATTTTTCTTCACCGAATAATTGTTATGAAGCAACGTTTATTCGATAAAACTTATAACTGTTATGACTCTGATATAGTTTTTGTATAGTAGTGACTGAGTTTTTGTTTCTTTCGATATTTTCCAATAAAAAATAAAAAAAGGATAAGCATTCTGGTTCTGTATCATTACTTTGCATACATATTTGATAATAAAAAAAAAACAATACAATTTTTAAATTACCGTTTATATTTTATGTTTGAAATATTTACTTTATTAATGAATTTTTGATAGTCTTATCTATTTTTATTTTATTTTAATATTTGTAATTAGTTATTTTGTTAAGGTTATTAAGAACTATTTTTAATAAAACAAAGTATCTAAGGGGACATCCCACACTTAAACTTCAGATGTTGTTAGACAACCGGCATTTATTTCGCTTCGCGTGTAAAGCTGCAAAGCATAGATCGGCTCTTCATGCAATTCAACGAGAATATTCCACCAATGATCTCTTTTTATGGGTTGAAGTGAGCTGTTTTGTTTGAGCATGTCCTATGAAGAGACTAATTGGTAGTATCGGACAGATTCCTTTTGTTCCTTTACGGTCACAGTCGAACAAGTTTACTTTCAACACCTAAAAGTAGGAATTTAAAATCGACTTTTTCCAACCATGCATATAACGGAATAGTTGCGATCAATTGTAGCCCACTGTAGACTAAAGTTATTGATCCCGGATCACTCTCTTTAGAGATCACTCACACGATTTTTTGCAAGGATTGTATCTTATAACTTTAAACGAGTTATTCTTGTATATTTGTATATCCACTACTATCTCAGGAACGACTTAACCGATTTGGATGAAATTTGGTATATGGGTAGTATCCTTTGTTTTAAGATTTTCTATTTTGGTGTTGCCACTTGGGGTGGTTCACAGGGTTGCCACCTATATCATTTTTTTTTAAATATTAAGCAATATATGGGAATATCGGTATCAAATGAATGGTATTTTAGGCCGTATACCAATCAAAGTATTTTGGAGTAGGGTTGCCACCTGACCGCATTTTATTTATTCCTTCAGATACCGACCACTATCTCGGGAACGGCTAAACCGATTTCGATGAAATTTGGTAGATGGATAGTATGCTTCCTTCTAACATTTTCTACTTGGATGTTGCCACTAACGGAAGCTTAGAGGGTTGCCACCTTTCCGATTTTTTTTTAAATATTAAGCAATATATGGCAATATGGGTATCAAATGGAAGGTATTTGAGGCCGTATACCAACCAGAATATTTTTAAGTAGGATTGCCACCAAGCAAGGCTCGGTCACCCAGATACTGAGTTGTTTAGGTATATACCTACGTGTGTTTACAAATGTTTAAAAATCTACTACATACGGATCTAAAATTGATCCAGAAAAATATCAGGATCACAACATTGTTGTTGTATTTATCTGGATCACTCCTGATTGGAACGCACCTATAGTCAGGTTAGTGATGTGGTCTACCAAAAGTATACTTTAAGTAAACTTTTATTTACAATAAATCTATTACTCAATTCTGACAACCATGCAACCAGTAGTGTTTGTTTTCAATATTAACTTGTTGCGATTGGTTGCTAAAATGAAAAGAATAAGTAAATTGATGATAAAACATTTAAAAATTGGTAAAATAAATTCATATACTATGTACTATGTATTTATATATTGTTTCACGGTTCCTATATATTTAAAATTTCAATCAAAAAGTGAACAGTTGCTTTGTCCAGTCGATAGCAGCTATAAAAATCTTCGTCTCTCTAACACCAATGGGATTTATTTATGATGTCGAAATCTTTTTTCAATTTCTTCAAAGTAAGCCATATTCAATTCTTTTAAATCAAAATTCTCACCTAAATCGTTCAAAATTCCACTGAAATTGTAATTGGACTAAAAATGACAGATTTAGCAGCAGCTTTAGTGAGAGGTTTTTGCTACTCTAAATTTAGCAAACAGTATTAACTAAAGAGACCGACTTCAGCGTCACTATGACTACGATAAAGTATGCGCTTAGTTAAAGTGTACTCTAACTTATTTAGAGCACTTCTCTATCTTGACTATGATTATGCGCCAATACCTTTAAATTATTCAACTGAGTTGTTCGAGTTCAAGACCGGTTCTGTAATTATTGTAAAATGGTTATTATAACAAAGTGTTATATGAATGTTATTATAAATAAAAAATTTGGTAAAAATAAGAAATAAACACCATAACTATTCGGATAGATCTATTTCGCAAGCTGCTAACCTCACTTATTAACGAACTTTTCGCGCCGCACACTATCGCTGGGCCATTGAGCGCTTTGCATTTTGATTTATAGCATTCCCTTTTTTATTTATCGTTTTTATTTTTACCTACACAAGTGATAGCGACCAACCTGGTGCTGTTGAATCTATATGTGCGGATTTTCTATTGCATTTCTATGAATTTCACCTTTAACTGCCTTTATTTGGTATCGAATGGTTCTATGTGTACTCAATTCAATGCTCAACCTTAGACAGAAAAATATGTATACGAAAGCAGATATAGAAACAACTTAAGTCTTAACAGAAGATTCCATTTAATATATAACTGCGATCAGTTCTGCACTCTAATATATTTTCATAAAGTTGTGAAGCCTCCTTTGATTTTTTGACTTGGCATGCTTTTAATCAGGCTTAGGCATGTTTCTAAAGAGCCCAAATGTTCTGAACTCTATCCCAATGATCTATGATACTGGTTTGAATGCTTTACAGTTTCCCAGTCGTCGTTTCACAGTATACCATAAATTTTATATTGGATTCAGATCCAGGATTCGGATTATTGATACCGAGAGCAAAAGGCGTCTTTTGATACATTTCCCGATATTTTTGGACGTGTTTTAGCAGTTACGTACGGTCGTATAGAATTAGTAGTATTTTTAGTTAAAGGTAAATATTGTTTATCTGATATGTTGTTAGTTTATTTGTACTGTAAAAATATTGGTAAGGCTCACTACCTACAAGTTTTTATGAAAATATAGAGCAATGTTTTATATATGACGCAAACTAAAATATTGATTTTTAAGCGTTCACTTTTGCGCCATAGTGTATATCCATATGTATGTATGTATAAGATTGCAGCAACTGAAAAGTAAAGTCCTCTCTCGACGAACGAAAATAATCCTCTATGAGTCAGTTGTCGTATCCGTCCTGCAATATGGTTCAGAAGACTTGACGCTGACAGCATTTGTTGAGACGGCTCTGCGAGTATTTGAAAGAAAGATTTATGAACCCAAACCTGTCCGTGGCGGCGAGTGCCGAAGAAGACTTAATGGTCAGCTCCATGAACTTTGCTAAGACATCGACATCATCATTGACACTGTACCGCCTAGGTGAATTGGAATTTCGATTGAGAACCCACGACAGGAATCTCTTCTTAGCTATAAATGGCGCGAAATTATTATTATTATTTTTGTTCTCTCACCGCTTTGTTCCATATTTTCTAAATTATCGCGCTCCACACACCTGTTTATCACGTTTGCAATCGTTTGGCGACACCAACTAAATATTTTCGAAATGTATTCAACAGATTTTCCATAATTGTGCAGATTGCACGATTTTATATTAGATCGTACCATTGTGGTTTAGCCATGGCATACCTATACAGGTAATATCATCCCAACAGCTGATTAGATTTTTTTCATTCTAATTTTCGCTAAACTGTCAAACTTGCTTGCAATCGGTTTGTTTACATTTTAACAAGTGCTGTGTTGTTCTGATGTTTTAGAGAAGCAATTTCCAATATGGCCGCCGTGATATTACCTGTTTTACTATGCCATGGGTTTAGCTCTGATGACTGCTCCAATAAATTAAGGGAATCGGCTTATGCGAAGGCTGGATCAGTCACAATATTGCCAGGCCGTTGCCATTGCTTTTACAAAGCAGTCAAAATCAGACAAGGCATCATACAGGCAGCTCCTCACTCTTAATTTCTGCTTTGAAATACATATTTTGGCTCTGTGCCAAATTCTGGCATTTATCGTTTTGAACATGAACGTCATAGATATGGCAAATTTTGACAATAAAGAATGTGTTCAAATACATACATGCATCGCATATTGACAATCATATTATTTCAAATAAATATATGTATATGCCAAAGCGTTATTAAATATTAAAATATAATTTAACGCAAAAAATACGAAAATATTCTACACCATAGAAAATTTGCTCATCTCATTTTTCCTCTGAGTAAATGCTATTGACACACAGTCTTAGGCCCGGTTTTTCAGTACAAGTTCAACTCAATTTGTCAGTTAAACTAAGCTTAAACTTGTTACGCAGCTTTTCAATCAACTTTAAACGACGTTTAAACGTAGTTTAAGGTCAAATTGGCTGGGTTAAACACTAGCTGTTTGCATTTTTGATGGGTTTGGTTGTGAAACAATATACTGAACGCAATTAAAAAAGGACGATATTTTTATATTTAATTAAATACTGGAGATATCATCTGACGAAAGTGATTATAGTGATGCAGAAATTAGCGAAATCCTAACTTTTACAATACTGAGGAGAAGCAATGGCCTTGAAAATGTAAACAAATGTCATCTGTTGCCGTATCTAGATAAAAAAAAACCAATGTTGCCGTATAAAAAGCAAATTTTAAAAGCGGCCTTAAACTCTCACTGAAAAACCGCTCTGCAGTTTAACTGGAGTTTAAATTTATGCCGAGTTTAAGCAAACTTAGTTTAAACTGAGCTTAACCAAGGACTGAAAAACCGGGCCTTAGTATGAAATAGACATAAAGGAACACTGTGTTTTGTTCCGAACTATCACCGGTCACTTTATCAATGATGGCATATTTATATAATAATAAATAAATACTGGCAACCCAGGTCAGTTGGAATAAGAGAAGAAACAGTGGAAGGTGTGTTGTTATTTGGTGGTATGAATTTGGCTTGGTTTTCTGTTTTTCCTTGCTTCTTTTCTTGTAGGTTCGGTGCATGAGATGCCTTACTGGTGATTCTAGAAGGAAATATTGGTCCTAGTAGAGCCGGATCCGATAATTGAGAAGAGATAATGTTGGGAAGTCCTTCACATGCGTGGGGGTATGTGTGGGTGTGGTTGTGCTCTATAGTGGAATATGTTTGGATAGACTTGAAAAGTGAGGTATGGTGAATTGATAGTGTGCGATGTTTCGCGCTGGTTCCTCTTATTATTCAATGCTCTTTGAGTCGCATTCGATTAGTGTGAGAGTAATGTGCATTAAGTCCATTAAAAGAGTTCAGAAAACCAAAAAGCCATAAACCTCATTGGCATAACTACAATTTAGCTTGTGATTATTTCCGAATTAAATATTTGTTGTTATTTTTTCACAGTCCATTCAAGTCGATTAAAAGAGTTCAGAAAACCAAAAAGCCATAAACCTCATTGGCATAACTACATTTACCTTGTGATTATTTCCGAATTAAATATTTGTTATTTTTTTTTTTGAGCTTGCCTTTCAAAATATATGAGTTTTCTGGAAACTATTTCCCAGCCTTTCTTAGAAAGCTAAACTACATTTGGATGTTTTTTTTCATGAGAGCAACTAAATTCACGAGAGGAATGCGAAAGATTTGATGATTTCATTGAACCTTACTGGTTTCGAAAGACCTCACGCAGTCACAATAGAATTCAGGAATAACGGCACAGTTACGATAGAGTTCAGCAATTGGTTGGACGGTAGAAGACGAAAGATATACGAAAAATTCCGATAGATACGATAGAGTTTCGATTGAGCATTTTCGATAGAGTCAAGCAGTTGGTTGGACCGACAAAAAACGGGAAATATATGGAACATTCCGGAAATTACGATAGAATGATTTCAATAAATCAACGGATGCTTTGAACACTGGTTCAATATTTACGAAATAATTCAAAGGGAAGTAATGCATTGTTTGTAGCCAAAGGGGATCCTAAATGACAATCTGTGAATAAGGAAAGAGAAGATGGGTAATGAGAGGTGAGTCATTAAATCTGTAGATCAACCATAGAGTTGCACGTCATTACCATTGTGCATATTAGTCGCCTCTTACGACCGGTATGCCGTACGTATTTTTTATTTTATATTTAGGTCAATCTGGTTCGCGGTGCTGATAAAGCTGGAACTATGAGTAATAAAAACAAGTAAGGAAAGGGCTGTCTTCGACTGTGCCGAAGACTTTATATCTTTCATGAATACGCTGAAGTGTCCGATCCTTACTCACATTTAGTAAAAACTCTGCAAAACTGATAATAAAGATACATAGCCCAAAACCCATTAATCGGAACAATCGATTGTATGGGAGCTATATGTTATGTTGGTCCGATCTGTGTGATTTTCACTACACACATTACATATATAATAAGTACCAAACCCAAAACCCATTTATCGAAAGTATCGATTGTATGGGAGCTATGCGTTGTATTGCTCCGATCTTGCTGATTCCGACAAATGATTAATCTCATGCAAAATGGCGGCCCCATACCAAATTTCATCAAGATATCTTAAAAACTGAGGGACTTGTTTGCGTACAAACAGACAGACGGACATGGCTAAATCGACTCAGCTCATCGACCTGATCATCTCGGTATACTTATTGGTGGGTCTATCTCTTCTCCTTATACTTACAAACATCGGACCAAAGTTATAAACCATTTCATGTTCATGAAAGGTATAATAAAATATATCTTATGTTTTTATCATATGTATTAAAAATAATTAACAATTTGAGTACTGAAATTTTCATCTGAAAAAATGGCGATCTCACTTGTATCAGAAAATAGACTTATTTTAAGTAACTTAAGCTTAGCAAAATAATGTATCGGAAATTGATATATATGATACACTGAACTACTTACTACAATTAAAGATGTATATATCATAATTAAGGAGGAAACTTATGTAAAAAGTACCAAAATAGAGCAGTGTGAAAATCTAGACAAAAAAAAATATTTCATTTTACGTAGAACTCCTTTGTCAGATAAAAACACGACTATAAAATAAAGGACTTAAAACTTTTGTCAAATAAACTCTAGAGAAAATCTTGTTGGATCAGATGTTTCTATTTAGCCCCTGCTTTTACAAGTTCATTCTTTACGTGCGATGGTGAAACTATTAAATCTCAATATATAGTTGTTGACTTCATCCAAAAATATTTTATTCGAAAGCGATGTCGATATAAATACTTTTTAGATGCAAATAAGTAAAATGAAGAATGGTTTGGGTGAAGAAGCGTATAAATAACTTTCTAATTTCGTGATTAATTTCTTATCACTGTCACATAGTTCTGCGGCAGCTGAAAGAAAATATTCCGAATTAGCATTCATAAAAACTTAACTCAGAAATAAACTAAATGCTGAGTTACTAGTGTGATGCTTGCTAAAGAGTTGTTACCGACAAAAAAAAGACGGGTATATTTGTTCTTTTATTCAAGATTGAAGTCAAATATTAAAAAAGGAAAGGATCTCCATTTGGGTATATACTTTTAAGTCAAATATCCCGCAAGTTTTGGAAGAATTGCATTTAGAAACAAAAGCAACATACGAGGTGTGTTCAAAAAGTATCGCGAATTTTGTGTTTTTTCAAAAATTATTTATTTATTCATGAATATCTATTTTGTCCCCTTCAAAGTAATCCCCATGAGATATTATACACTTGTGCCAACGGTTTTTCCAATCTTCGAAGCACTTCAAAAAATCATTTTTTTGTATCTTGTTCAGCTCCTCCTTCGATGCCGTCTTTATCTCGTCAAGAGAAGCGTAACGTCGTCCTTTCATGGGCCTCTTTAGTTTAGGGAACAAGAAAAAGTCACATGGCCAGATCTGGGGAATACGGTGGGTGCGGCATCATTAGTGTGTTGTTTTTGGCCAAAAAGTCGCGCACAAGCAACGATGCGTGAGCAGGGGCGTTATCGTGGTGCAAAAGCCAATTTTTGTTCTTCCACAAATCCGGGCGTTTCTGGCGGATTGCTTCGCGCAAATTAAGAGAAATCATGATGCACCACGCCCCTGCAAACGAAGAAAACTGTCAGCAAAACTTTCACATTCGACCGAACTTGGCGCGCTTTTTTCGGTCTTGGTTCGTGCGGCAGCTTCCATTGAGATGATTGAGCTTTGGTTTCCACGTCATAACCATAAACCCACGATTCGTCACCAGTTATGACCCTCTGGAGCAAATTTGGGTCGTCGCGGACAGAGTTTAACATCTCATTAGCAATGTTCATGCGATGCTGTTTTTGGTCACAATTGAGCAATTTTGGTAAAAAAAATAGGTAAAAATCGAAGACGATCCAAAACACGTGCAAGCAAAGCAGCTGTCAACAATTAACTGAACATTCAAAATGGCCGAGCTTGTCGGCATAAGTGAGAGACATGAGTACCAACATAACGCCACAAAAAATTCGAAATTCGAATATACGTAACCAGCGAAAGTTCAAAATTCGCGATACTTTTTGAACACACCTCGTATATAAGTTATGACAGAAAACTTTATATTTTTTCTTGAAAAATTTATAGTTGTTTAAGAATATTCATTTTGAAGTATAGTTAGTTGAAGAGTTTCAAAGAGTTTTTTGATTTCTCTTTTCAAGGTACGTACAAGATGTATCCATATACATATTATAAATGTATGCAAGTATATATATATACGGAGGTTATCTACATACATATATATAAACGAAAAACCACCTCAGTGAACGTTAGAAATACCACTAGTGAAACACGAAATTGAGGCAGGAGTTAAAGAACAACAGTAAACAAGAGAAAGATGAAGAGCAAGAAACGGAACGAAAACGCAGAGTATAGAAGAATGCACAAGAAAAAAAAAGTAATAAAAACTGGTACCTTTGTAATACTATCACAATTTATATACATACATACATTTATATATTAATATGTACTTAGATAGTCGATACATATGAATGTATGTACTAGAGTAGCCATTATTTTGGAGTTTAACAATCCCGGGACTAGGTTATTTGCTATTTTCCAACAGTTTAGTTTGCAAAAAGAGAAAAAATGTTTGAGACAATATCTAGCTTAGAGATAAAAAACAACTAATTGCATTATAAATACGAGTTTTTATTTAAAAGGAAAGTTATTTCAATCACACTCATAAAAAGCGAAAGCATAGCTGGCTAAAACAAAAACAACCACACCGAAGGTCCAAGGTTCGAACCCTGATACAGGTAACATCAAAAGCGGTTTGAAAAAGTTTTTTCAAAACGGGGTCGCCCCTAGGCAGTGGTTTGCCAAACTCTCCGAGTCTATTTCTGCCATGGAAGGGTTCTCAGCTAAAATTCATCTCCTTTGTAGATACCGTTCGGAATCGGCAAAAAACTGTAGGTCTCGCCAATTTGTAGGACAAATTAGAAGCAGAACACCACAAATTGCTAGAAAAGCTCGGCCTTAATCCCCGCGGAGCTATTTATCGCGCCAAATATTTTTTTTATATAGATAGGCAGCCACATTTTTTTTCAATGTTTTGGATTTTTGAAGCGAATGGTTAGATAAGGGAAATTTTTAAAATTGATCATCTCGCTTAACAGATTTTTAAGGACTCGTGGTAATATGGCACTTTAAACCCCGAGTTAACCCAGTTTTTAATAGAATATGCTACAATTAAACGCATATAAAAACTATAGAATATTGAGTGATTAAATAGAAAAATTTCGGCACTGGGAGCGTTAGACCCACAGTTCCTTGCTAGTTGGTAGAAAGTTGCAGCTTACTTTAAGTAACGCAGTCAACAAAGAACATTAAAATATTCATAAATATTGCATGTGAACAAAATAATTAAGACGATTTTCATAAATTAGTTAATTATTAAGCTTTTAATAACACAAACAAAAAACTTTCATCCACACCATGCCATAAGATTACGATATTTATTTTTTTCATATATAAGGCTACTCTTATAGCTCTCCCAATTTCCAAAGTGTGTCGGTCTGACATAAAATCCAGCTGAATGGCTTTAAGGCGCCGAACTCGCTATTTGCGCTCAGATTGGCTTCGCATGCAGAGAAAATCTCTACCTTTAAAACGACACCTTATTTATTTAGAGAGCATAAAAACAGCAATCAGTAATAATATGTAAGACTAGCTGACCCGCCGAACTTTGTTCCGCTTTAAAAGCACAAATCATACAGTCGCCCTGGGTCCACATTTAGGTCAATAAATTGGGACCCGGGTAAAATATCGAGGTGAAAGATATCTTAAATTTTAGGAGAGACGTCTAGAGAATGATTATGAAAGTTTCATTCATTTCTATGCCGTCGTTTTTGTGTGACGCAAACCCACATTTTGGTCACATTTTTCCCACATTTAGGTTAATAACTCCTAAATTTTAAGTTAGACGTTAAGTGATAGAATGGTGAAAGTTTCATGCAATTCTATTCAGTAGTTTTTGCGTGATACGCGCACAATCATACAGACGGACAGACAGACAAAAATTCTAAAAGTTGTAGATTTGGGTTCCGCTGGTCCAATAACGACCTCTCCTATCAGTTTTTCTAATGTAATGTAATGTAAGATGTAAGATATTTCCAATACCGAGATTGGAAGAAAGAAATTCCGGCACCTACAAAAGCCTGGGATTGAGGGATTAGCATCCCTAATATGTACAGCACTACGACTGACCAAGTTTTGCCAAACTAGAGCTGTAGCCCCAACATATTCGTAGAATTTCTTCTAGAAGATTATTTTGCGCTGCTAACAACAAAGCCCCTTCAGATCAGAGCAATCTTATAATTAAAAATTAATGTGTGCGATCTTGGTGAAATTTTCACAGTATTATCACTGGGTACAGTATAGGCTATATATAGTTAAAGAAAAGTGACTGGTGCCACGCCCCGGGCCATATAAAATTTGAATTCGTCATAACTTTGAACGTATTTGATCTAAATTAATGATTTTTTGATAAATGTGAGCTTTAGTCAAAATTTACATAATTTTAGAAAAGTGGGCGATGCCACCCTCACATATTTTGTGTGATGTTTGTGGTTCATTCATGTCCAAAGTTTAACTGTCGATCTCTATAAAACTTTCACGATAGCTTCACGAGTTCGTTGGGTACGACACAGGCTATCTACAGTTTTTGGAAAAGTTTGAATTGCCACGCCCCCAGTATCTACTTGCCCTTCTTCTTTCGGCACCAGCACTAGTCTAAGCCAAGGCCATCAGCTCCTGGTCCCTGCACTGTTTGTCTACTAAGATTATATGCGGCGTGGGCATCAGTCAAATGCAGTCCTTGTCTGGGCCACCTGCTGATATGCTCTGAGCTCCGAAAAATGAACTTGTTATCGTTCACTGCGCCATGTTTTCGAGCTGCGATGAATACGTCGTCGTATTCGTCTTCCCCTTCCAGCGCCCCGGAATCGTCACCCTGAAGCCTGCGATTACGCACTTGACCTATAATGCCTCCACCTAGGTATACGCATCAGTCCTTGACTCCCAGTTCGACGACCTTTTCCCCGTCGAACTTTCGCATAATGCAGCGGCCTCACCGTTTAGGTTGTGGATATAGTATATGAAGCGGCAGAGCTTCAGGTTAGCCGCCATACAGGAAACAAAGCTCCTGCCCAGATCTTCAGACCTGTGAGGGCCACAATATACATGATCATCCGCGAAGACTTGGGGGTTGGCTTGGTGTTCATTACCTATCAATTCGAGCAATATCATCTATTTTAACTGGGCATAGACCCCAGCGACCACATCGTAGAAAGTCAAGGTATTTTTGTTCGGCAATGTGATGCCCGTGTGCAGAAGTCCACGCAAGTGGGGAAAGTTTCTGATCGCCATTCACCTGGGAATGGCCAGAGCGATTCTTTTGCATGCGGTTCAAGCAGCTCACTACTTCCGGGCTTTGCGCCCAAGTATCCTCTGGGTAACCACCGAACACCCGTTTGGTGGTGAGCTAAACGTGAGAAGGCGACAACCTGGTAAGGCCACTCCGACATAATCGGTTTAAGGGCTTGCTGGGGGGTTCAAACAGCAGCGTCTGATCACCATGTGGTGCGGCTGCAAGCGGGCGTCTGTCTTGGATCAAGCGGCTCGCTATACAAACGTGTAATAGAATTCAACCTCCCGTGAAACGGGTTGTGCGTTGGGTTTGGGACCCACCACATAAAACAACGTTCCAATGAAATTCAACAACAAAGCCTCGGATATGAGAACCCCTTTTTTAGATGACAACACCCGCAAACGAAATAAGGATTATGAGATAAGGGCATGTACCTGGAATGTCCGGTCCCTTAATGGGGAAGGTGCCGCTGCCCGGCTGGTTGAGGTCCTGAGGAAAGCAAAAGCTGACATCACCGCCATACAAGAGATGCGATGGACGGGGCGAGGAAACACGATCAGAACACCTTGCAACATCTACTGGAGTGGGCATGAAGACAAGCGCAGATTCGGCGTGGGATTTGTGGTGGGAGAGAGACTCCGTCACCGAGTACTGTCGTTCACACCCGTGAACGAGCGTCTCGCTGCAATCCGCATAAAAGTACGATTTTTCACCATATCGTTTATCTGCGCTCATGCACCGACGGAAGAGAGGGACGACGTGGAAAAGGATGCATTCTACGAGCGCCTGGAGGAAGCATACGAGCGCTGCCCCCGTCATGATATCAAAGTCGTGCTTGGCGACTTTAACGCCAGGGTGGGTAAGGAGGGTGTATTTGGCCCCACTGTCGGGAAGTTCAGTCTCCACGATCAGACTTCGCCAAATGGATTCAGGCTGATCGACTTCGCCGGTGCCCGAAACATGGTCATATCCAGCACTAGGTTCATGCACAAGAAGATCCATCAAGCTACATGGCTGTCCCCCGATCGAAAAACACGCAACCAGATCGACCACGTTGTGATAGACGGACGGCATGCTTCCAGCGTTTTAGATGTTCGCACAATACGAGGACCTAACATCGACTCTGATCACTACCTAGTAGCAGCCAAGATTCGTACCCGCCTCTGTACGACAAAACAGGTGCAACAAAAAACGCAGGGAAAGCTGGACGTCGAAAAGCTGCAATCGCAACAGACCGCCAATTATTTCGCAGATCGCCTCTCACACCTGCTCTCCGAGAGCACAATTCAACCTAGTGGAATGCATGAGCAGTGGGATCATATCTCAGGAGCACTCCGTACCGCAGCCGAAGAAGTAATTGGATTCCGGCGAACGCGAAGAAACAACTGGTATGATGATGAAGAGTGCCGTGCTGCAACGAAAAGAAAGGACGAAGCCTACAAGGCAACGCTGGGATCGAATGCAACGAGGAGTGTGTGTGAACACTACCGCGAGTTGAAGAGGGAAGCGAGGCGGCTTTTCCGGGCGAAAAAAAGAGAGGCAGAAAAGCGTGAAATAAAGGAGCTTGAGATGCTGGCCAACGGGAATAATGCCCGAAAATTCTATCAAAAAATTCAGCGAATGACAGAAGGTTTTAAACCAGGGGCAAACTCCTGTAAGAATGAGAACGGCGACCTGGTGGCCGATGTTCAGAGAGCACTCAGAATATGGAGGGATCACTTCTCTGCCCTTTTAAATGGAGAAACTGAGCAAGAAACCAGAGAAGATGCCGAACCCGAGCCCACAATCGAAGATGATGGAATTGACGTTCCACAACCCGACTATAATGAGGTGCGAATAGCAATATCCCGATTGAAAAACAATAAAGCAGCTGGCGCTGATGGTTTGCCTGCTGAGCTATTCAAACACGGAGGCGAGGAGCTGGTAAGGCGCATGCATCAGCTTCTATGCAGAATATGGTCGGATGAATGCATGCCTGAAGATTGGAATCTAAGTGTTCTCTGCCCAATCCACAAGAAGGGCGATCCTGCAAACTGCGCCAACTATCGCGGAATCAGCCTTTTGAATATCGCATATAAGGTCCTATCAAGCGTATTGTGCGAAAGACTGAAGCCTGATGTAAACAGACTGATTGGACCTTACCAGTGTGGCTTCAGACCTGGTAAATCCACCATAGACCAGATTTTTACAATACGCCAAATCTTGGAAAAAACCCGTGAAAAGAGAATCGACACACATCATCTCTTTGTTGATTTTAAAGCCGCTTTCGATAGCACGAAAAGGAGCTGCCTATATGCCGCTATGTCTGAATTTGGTTTCCCCGCAAAACTTATACGGCTATGCAAAATGACCTTGAGCAACACCGCCAGCTCGGTCAGAATTGGGAAGTACCTCTCCGAGCCGTTCGAAACTAAACGAGGCTTCAGACAGGGTGACCCCCTATCGTGCGATTTCTTTAATTTAATGCTGGAGAAAATAATACAAGCTGCAGAACTTAACCGCACTGGAACAATATTTTATAAAAGCGTGCAACTGTTGGCATATGCTGACGATATTGATATCATTGGCCTTAACAACCGCGCCGTAACTTCTGCTTACTACAAATTAGAAAAAGAAGCGGAGAAAATGGGATTGGTGGTGAACGAGGGCAAAACGAAGTACCTTCTGTCATCATGCAAAGAGTCAGCGCATTCGCGCCTTGGCAACCAAGCCACTGTTGGCAGCAATAATTTCGAAATAGTAAAGGACTTCGTTTACCTGGGAACCAGCATTAACACCAACAATAATGTTAGCCTAGAAATCCGACGAAGAATTACTCTTGCAAACAAATGCTACTTCGGACTGAGTAGGCAATTGAAAAGTAAAGTCCTCTCTCGACGAACGAAAATAACACTCTACAAGTCACTCATCGCACCCGTCCTGCTATATGGTGCAGAAGCGTGGACACTAACAACATCTGATCAGGCGGCTCTGGGAGTATTCGAGAGAAAGGTTCTTCGAAAGATTTGTGGACCTCTACGCGTTGGCGACGGCGAGTACCGAAGAAGATTTAATGATGAGCTGTATGAACTTTACGCAGACGCCGACATAGTTCAGCGAATTAAAATACAGCGGCTTCGCTGGCTAGGCCACGTAGTGCGAATGAGCGAAGATGCTCCAGCCCAAAAGGTATTCTTATCGGCACCCGCCGGTGGAAGCAGAGGAAGAGGGAGACCACCACTCCGATGGAAGGACCAAGTGGAGACCGATTTGCGATCCCGCGGTGTTTCCAATTGGCGCCAGTTGGCGCAACGAAGAAACGACTGGCGAGCTATGTTGGACGGTCAAAATCGCCCAGGCGGTTAGATGACCATTTAAAGAAGAAGAATGTGATACCCAGGAGGTTATCAACATTTATAAACCTCCTGTTACCTATTGTCCAAGGGGATTTTTGCCCTGACAATCATGCATTACTCTGAGACAAGAAACGTGTAATCCTCGGAGACTTCAACGCACACATCCCAGCGTTAGGGGCTTAGAATATCCCCGCGGTAAGACATGCCGGTTGTAAGAGGCGACGAAAAGACACAAAAGTATTCAACGTTTTGTATGGTGAACAGGGACGCCACTCCAATAGTAGCGGCAAACCATCGTCAAGGCAGGTGTCATAATCTGCGTTGACTGGCTACCGATATTAACTCTTGCATCGAATCATTTACCTATTATCCTCTTTATCGATCACACTCCGAAAACCGTATCTGTATTAACTTAAACAACTCCGATTTAGAAGGGTTCCGCGAGTTCTTCCCAACCCGACTAAGATACGAGAAGGGGACGAGCGTTCCGCATGTTCATTGACTCGGCCTCAACTCAATACATTCTGTAAGGTAGAATTAAGGAAATTCGCATGATTTTCTCCGTAGAGGCTTCGGTCCTGCCAACGAGGTAGATCATGTGCCTCAAATTTTCCCTGCGGGTTAGGGGTATAGAATATGCCCGAGGTAGGCATACCGGTCGTAAGAGGCGACTAATATGCACAAAGGTAATGACGTGCAACTCGATGGTTGATCTACGGATATGATGCCTCTCACCTCTCATTACCCATCTCTCCTTCCTTACGGAAGGAGGGGTGACATGACCTAGAAGGTTCCACTGGTCATACCAAATCGCTACGACGACAGTCGGGCAGTACCGGAGCGTACCGGATTCATATCCGGCCAAGGACTGCCAGTTCGACAGCAACCCCCAAAACCTTCGGGGAGTGTTTTTGTCGTTACAACAACAACAATAACATGTGCCTCAAATCGAACCTGCGGATCCGTAAATCATGGATCTTAATGCGCAAATCAGCACTAACGCGCCAAGTGGGAGGACCACCTCCCACTCCTTCTGGTGTTGGAAAATTGTGGTCCACAGTCAAAACCTTGTCCAACCGAAGACATAAAATCTCTCTTGCCTTCGCCGACAAGTTTCAGTCGAAACCGGAAAATGCGCGAGCGCTTTTCGCCAACAATATGTATCAAATCCTCGGGTTGACAAGGAAATAAGACTTCTGTGTTTCAATCACCCATTGCCATCACCACCACAGAGGTTGAGGAGGCCATGTGGAAGTCTGAAGGCTCCAACTTAATGGGAACATCGATGCTGATGTTAAAACCTCTTCTTGATGAGGGAGTAAAATACTTAACTGCTGTCATCAACTTGTCTATGGCCACTTTTGTCATTTCCAAAAAATGGAAAAATTCCAAATAGGTGCCACTACTAAAGCCAGGTGCACCAGTTAACTAAGAGGAGTGATATCTCCCGATATCTCTCCTCTCGCAAGTAGTGAATACCCAGGAGACAGTTTTGCTTCCTCACTACACTGCTAACCAGTGGTTGGGCGACCCGTCAAAGGCTTTTGACAGTCAGTCAGTCGTAACTTATAAATGACCTGGAAGATTCCGCTCTTTCCCTGTCTTAAGCGGTGGACCGCCAATTACCTGAGTGGTCGGCAATCATCGGTGGAGTTTAGGGGCGATCGATAAAGCCTGGTACAATTAAAAAGGGGGTGCCACAGGGTGGTACCCTATTCCCGCTCTTGTTTAATTTCTACATATCGAGGAAAGTAAGGATACATCTTCGTATGAAATCCGGCAATTCATAATATCGCAGTTTGAACCAAAGGTGCACCGACGGGCCCGTGAATGCCGTCCTTCAGCCACAATCACCACCTGTTACTGAAGAGGAACGCGAACTTTCGAGGGAGGCAAGAGTCATATTGGCCCGACTTCAATCTGGATACTGTAGCAGATAAAACTCTTACCTATCCAGACTGAAACCTGACATGCGTAATGTTTGCCCCCCAAGTGATGCGTCTCCCCACAACACCAACCATCTCTTTACTTGCCCAACGGACCAGACTCTTCCAACAACAATTTGACTGCTGAGTGGAAGATCCCCCTTTTTCAACATATTTTTCAAAAACGCCCTATATCAAAATTTGTTTGAATAACACTGATTCAGAATTTGATTCAAAACGTCTTCTCTCAGAATTGTTTCGAACAACGTCTGAGAATTTGATTGAAAAACGCCCAGCTCAGCTAAAAATGTATTGAATTTTCGTGCAATTGAGGCGTTCTTCAAAGCAATTCTGCGGTAGGACGTTTTTAAAAAATATTTTTAAATAGGGTGGTTTTCCACTCAGCCGTCGGATTGCAACTTACAAATTTCAGAAAGTGTCAGAAAGGTCAACAAAATCATACACTTGCTCAAGACTAAAATTTTTAATTGTATAGGAAGCCGGCTGAGGAATTCCACGCGAAAAACCCATGTGTTTACATTTTTTAAGGTTAAGTGGCATATAATTTAAATCGCACCAAGTAGCTAGTGTATCTAGATCTGATTGTAGCTTATTTCTATCTTCAAATTACGCGAATGACATGAAAAGCTTTACGTCGTCAGCATACATTAACATTTTTGAAAATTTTATTATTGTAGTACTACATTTATAAACAACAAGAACAGAATCGGGCCAAGATGGCTGCCTTGAGGAACCCCCGAAGAGACATAAATGACATCGGATACTAAATTTTTAAATATTACTCTTTGTGTCCTGTCACTAGGGTAGGAAGAGATCCAGCGATTGAGACCCGGCTGGAAGCCCAACTGATCGAGTTTATGAATAAGTAATGAGTGACACACTTTGTCAAAAGCTTTGCTGAAATCCGTATAAATAACGTCGGTGTGCAGATTTTTTCTAAAGCTATTTGAGACATGACTGGTAAACTCAAGTAAATTCGTAACTGTGGACTTTCCCTTACTAAATCCGTGTTGGCAGTCAGCTATCAAAGTAGAGATCGGACCCGTAAGTTGATTTGTAACAATAGCTTCAAACAATTTTGGGATGGCAGAAAGCTTTGCTATGCCACGATAGTTCTCTATAGAAGACCTACTCCCGCTTTTATGCAGCGGTAGAAGAAACGATTCCTTCCACGCAGTTGGAAAAACACCACACTTTAGTGATAGATTGAACAAATGCATTATGTAGATTGAACAAATTGGTGAGGGGTTGCTAAATATGGGTCGCACACTTTTTCAAGAAACATGTAGGAATCCTATCAGGACCGTATTTAAAAGATTCTTTTAAGGTTTTAAGGTAAATTAGAACATCTTTGGCGCATTTAATTGGTGAATTAATTGAATTTTTTCCGTGTAGCTTATAGAGATAACTTTGAAAGTTTGAATTAGTGACAATTTGTTCAATCTAATGCTTGTATGTTACAAACATAAGTCAAAAGTTGAAACAACATTGAAACATTCGCTATATCTGATGCAGTTTTAACAGAACTGGACCAGGTCGAAAATGGAGTAAGACTAGGTTCTATTGAGCAATTAAGGAGATGTTTGGTTCCATACATACCACATGCAGGACATGTACTTGGTATGGTCAGGTTAAGAAGACTAGATAGGTCAAAGATTAATTTGTTGCCATATCCAGATCTAAGTTGGGACAGGGTCTCTCTACTTGTAGTTGTTGTTGTGGTAACGACAAAAACACTCCCCGAAAACACTGCCCAAGTCAGTTCTTTTTATTATTTCCGTATCTACACACGTCAGTTGTATATAATCATTCCTAATAAAAACGGGCTTTATAAAAATGCAATTGTCTTTCATAAAATTCACTCACTGGTTCGTTTGTCTCTTTGATTAGCTCCAACAGGTTTTAGTAAATGTTGCCGAAATAGCAGTCTAATACTAGCTTTTTCAGGTAGTAGCACAATTGTCGTATGAAGGTTCGGTATGACTATGTCGAACTTTCTAGGATAATTTACCGCAACAAGTTGAATATCAAATCGTTACAAAACTTAATTCTTACCAAAAAAAAAAAAAAGTATGTCCGCAACCTTCGAAATCACTTAATAGTAACGAATTGTTATACTGCGCGTATTGTTCATTACTCTACTTTTTAAATTCTAATACATACCGACTGCTGAGTGGAAGATCGCCCTATTTCAAAATATTTTTCAAAAACGCCCTATATCAAAATTTGTTTAAATGACACTTTATTTCAGAATTTGATTCATAAACGCCCAACCTCAGAATTTTTTTTAACAACGCCCTATCAGAGAATTTGATTTAAAACCCCTAAAATGTATTGAACTTCCGAGCGATAGGGCGATTTTGAAACTCATTCTGAGGTAGGGCATTCTTCAAAGAAATTCTGAGATATTTTGAAATAGTCCACAAGATATTATTTTAACATAATTTAAGCAACTGTTACTTACGTTTTAACCATCAAATGGTATTGTTAGAGGTTTGTAAAAACTACAATGCCTTGTAATGAAGTATGAGGATATTTGTTTTAGAAGTTATCTTCGTTATCTTCTTCAAGGTTGAATGATAATTTACTTGTATCTTTAAGTTTTTTATTTTTATTTGAATTTGAATCCTGCTTGCCTAATTTTTTATTTTCCCGCTCCTCTTTGTTGGTTGTTCGAAGGCTTTGGGAACTACTGATCTTAGAACTCGTCCTGATACTGGTAGATTCTGTCGAATTACGCTCGTTTACTTTGCGTTTTTGGAATACAACAGGCTTATTGAGGTCGGCACGGGCTTCCACGGCTTCTGTTTAAAAAAGAAAGCTTTTAATACATGTCATGTGCTAATGAGAAAATAAAGTTAAAAAGCGATCATATGTTTTAAATGTAAGAAGATTAAAGGGTTTTATTATATATTTGCAAAGTTCATTGATGCGTATTTTTCTTGTATTATAAAACTGAGTGCATGGATTCCCCCTATATGCTTCCTGACCATGAACCCATAACCGTTTTTGGTCCCATCAAACCTATAATTTTATAAAAAAAAGTTTATTTACCTTTATACATACATATATGCATGTCTATGGTTTGATAACTCTCGTCCTAGTGACTTTAACCCACACTACACTTCCTTTCCCGTAAATCCCAAACTGGTCCTACATAGTAGGACAGTATATATGTAGGTATGTATGGCTATATGTACATATATATATATTTGGTAGCGCTTGGATTTATCGTGACAGCCTTCAGCCTGCCAACACGCTGCCGCAATTTAGAAGCTCTTCACTCCTCGCGCCTTACATCATTTCTCCTACGCTCGAGACGCCCCACTAACCCTTCAACGCAAACAACAACATTAACTATAATCAACGCTCCAGCACATATATTCATTACTGGCTTGGACCAAACCACTTGCCATTCTCTTTTCCTCTTTCATTTACTGCTTCTTTGGTTCATTTCGCACACCTTTCGTTGTTCTTTTTCCCTTTCAACCGTCTCACTGTCCCTCAGCAACAGAAACCAACAGCTACTATGGCAGCTGCCACTTGCTTCATCAATTTTTCTTTATCGCTATTTTTATCAGTCTCTCCGTTTTAGCGGAGCCCCAAAATGATGTACATACATTCTCACGCGTGTGACCGCATCGGGTGCTCCGCTGGCAGAAAAATTGTGCAAGATCCAACGTTGGAAGCGGAGATGTCTTAAAAATATGTACAACACTGCGAGAAGACTTGAGGATGAAGCGAACGGGAGTCGAGGCAACGACAGTCTTCTGAGGCGTGGAAAAAATGCAATAGTAGGCGGTGGAATGAGTTGTAAAGAATATGGTACTCCTATGGCCCAAATTTTAAGGTTAGGTACACATTACCGAGGACATTGTTCAAATTAATCTTAAAAGTGGAAAAAAAATTGTGGAAATAACAGCACAAAGCACCGCAAAAACATTTCCCATAGAAATTTGTTTTTTATTTTTTCAAACACATTTTGCACAATAAAAAATAAATACATTTTTCCCCCTCCCCCGATCTAATGATCATTAAACAAAATGGACGATAGATGCACTCATATCCTGACCAACTTTTTGTCCACAAAATTATTTGTTTTCCCAATGCAAAAAAAGAAATGTATGAACTGCACTTTTTTCTATATATATGTACCTTTGAGTATTTCACTTTTTCTGTGTTAAATTAAATTTTGCATTTGGCGAATATGAGAAAAAAGCGTGGATGAAATGGCTAAGCAAAGAAAACGATACAACGCTCAACTCTGACAAATCTGATTCAACTGAACTTAACTAAAGTGACAGTGACAGCTAATTGACAGCGATAAAGAAGTCCGGCAACACTACGAATATAGGTAGAAATAACAGATTGACTAAAACCCGATTGTTGGGAAAGTCAAAGATTTATCGGGGACGGCGGTGGAGCTAAGCACACAAATATACAAACGTTTATATAGACATCCGTTCTGGCAAAAGGTGTCTGTAACCACAGACTGAGCTGGTGATAAACATTTAGACTAAAGCTTCCACAGTGGTCCTCGTATCATAAAAACTTACCTTTTGCAATTCGCTGCTCTTCCTTAGACGCCTCTTCAGCGGTCAAGTCACCACTTTTTAAAACTACGACTTGGGGTTTCTCTTCTTCACGTTCTGCGAGGTCTTCACTATCTGAACCACTATCGATGTTATCAAATTTTTGACGCTAAAAGTTGAATTATTATTATTAAAGTATGCATGAATATCTAATAAGTAAAAGCTACCTTAGTTTCAACAGTAGGTCCTTCTTTATATCCGATTTGTGCTTTTAGCTTTGCTAGAAAACTTGGATCTTCGGGTTTAACATATGATATATTGCGCTTCCCAGACATAATTTCCACGCTATTTGCTGTGGCTGTCGATTTCTATTCTGTAGTTTTTGCACATCCAAATATTTTGCAAAGGCGACGGATAAATCTCTGTATCAAAACAAATGAATTAAAATTATCACAACAGAAAGGAAATTTCGCGGAAGCCACTCTAGACGCGCACGTTTTGCCGCTAGTTTTTTGACACATTTATCTCATGCATCGTAGTACAGGGTGGCCAATATTAACAATAAATGCTTACTTTACAGGTTGACCTAATATAAACGGACGGAGGAAAAGGTATTTGTTTACTTTAGGAGAGAACTGCTAAAACGCGTCCAAATATGTCGCGAGAGGTGTCTTGATCTCGGTATCGAAAATACAGCAGCGCATTTCCGATTTTTGGCAAAAACCAAAAAATGTACCAGGTCCGATCCCAAATGGCGGGCGTGATACATGTACTATGCTGTACACTCCTAAGGGCGTCCCGCGGTACCCGTCGCTCTGGCGCTCCCCTACCGCCCCTACCACCCTCAAGTAGCCACAATGATGGCTTAGTCTACACAACTGGCAGCACTGATCCCATTCCCGCCTCACCCACTCCCGACTGTCGCTCACGCTCACCAGCGTCTCCATCTCGCACGGCCGCTCAACACTCCTATCCCCTCCGGCCTGGCCTGATATGAGCATCGCCGAGCGTCAGTCCCCTCTTTCTCTGTCCCCAATGCCCCCCCCCCCCCCCCCCCCCCAATTTTACAGCTGAACTGTAACGGATTAGCTGGAAAGATCGCGGAGATAACTGACTTCATGAAGTCGCACAACATCAAAATCGCCGCGATACAAGAGACAAACTTAAAGACAAGATCGGACTTACGAACTTGTGATGGGTATGCGTTCATTACGTATCACTCTGTACAATATAATCTATTTTCCCCTGACGTCGACCCCAGTGATTCTACCTTAGAATGCCAAGGCATAGTAGTCCGGTCAGGCGACGTCGACCTGCAAATTATAAACATCTACATTCCTCCTGCCACGTGTTGTCCTAGAGATTATCATCCCGACATTAGTGCGTTGCTAAGGGGCGATAACCGTCTAATCCTAGGCGCCTTCAACGCACATCACGATCTCTGGCACTCCAACTTGCCAGCAGACAGCAGAGGACACGCAATTGCAGACCAAATAGACAACTTAGCATTCTGTACAGTCAATGGAGATGCCCCCACCAGGGTGGCAGGTAACTGCCACAGTTGGCCAGACATCTCCATAACGAGCGTGGGCCTAATTAACTTTGTCATCTGGCGACCGTTGCTTACATTAGCTTCAGACCACCTACCCATCTCACTCTCTGTTGAACGACCGACCGACTTCATAACGACTGATAAATTAACATACATTAACTTCACCAAAGCGGGCTGGGACCGCTTTACGGACTATATAGAGCGCTCCTTCGCTGCCTTACCCACTCCGATAGACGTACGCAAAGGTGAAAGAGAGTTTCGCAAGGTCATTGATTCAGCCTCATGCCGCTTTATTCCTGCTAGTAGAATACCAGAAATTCGTCCGAACGTGACCAAGTGAGACTCATCAATCCCGCAGATCCCAGAATCAAAGATCTCAATGCGGACATTCGTAGGATTGTCAACGAACACAAACTGACCAAGTGGAAACAACACCTCGAGGCATGCAACCTCTCCGGTGGAGTCGGCAAATTGTGATCGACTGTCAAGGCCCTATCCAATCCGACCAAACACAATGACAAGGTCGCCATTGCATTCCCGGCGTCAAATCGGACGCCAGGAAATGCGCGAGCTTCTTTCGCCGGCTGTTTATAAAGCACCCGCCTGCGGACAGGACTAAGAGAAGAGGCATCCGACGTGCGCCCAAACACAAACACTCCACTGCGTCTATTGCCGGCTCAGTTGCAGAGGTCAAGGAAGCTATAATGAAGGCCAAACCCTCAAAATCCATCGGACCCGACGGAAACGCCATGAAGATGATCAAACACCTAGGCCAAGAGGGACAGATTTATTTAGCGGTTCTTTTCAACCTCTCTCTAACTACTTTCGTCATACCTGAGATATGGAAACAGGCGATTGTAGTTCCCCTAATAAAACCAGGGAAGCCGGCGAACCAAGGAGAGTCTTATCGCCCGATATCCCTCCGTTCGCCGGTTGCGAAATTACTAGAGACCATTCTGCTCCCTTACTTCATTGCAAATCTGAAATTGGCCGATCACCAGCATGGTTTTCGCAAATCTCATAGAACGACATTCGCTTTGAATGCCATTACAACGCAGATAAATTATGGTTTAAATCAACACCCACCAAACCATAGGACGGTTCTCGTGGCACTTGACCTATCAAATGCATTCGACACGGTCAATCACGCCACACTCCTTCGAGATCTGGAGGAGACACCGCTCCCTGCCGGCCTTAAAAGGTGGACCGCTAATTACCTATATGGTCGACAGGCATCAGTCAAATTCAGGAACAAGAAATCTAGGCCACGAAGAATAAAACAATGGGTGCCGCAAGGTGATGTTCTCTCTCTCCTTTTGTTTAATTTCTATATTTCGAGACTTGGGGAAAACACAACGAAACATTGCTTGCTACATATAAGACTATTAGCCGGCCGTTATTGTATATGCTCCGCCCATATGGTCGCCCAATCTTGCTGACACCAATTGGAGGAAATTGCAAGTCTGCCAAAACACCGCCATCAAAACTGCTACGGGATGTCTGCTTATGTCATCTGAGTCTTACCTCCATCAAGAGGTAAATTTGCTCAATGTTCAAGAGCACGCGGAACTCTTGAGTGGACAGTTCCTTCTGAACTGTCAAACCCAGTCATCCAAATCGACATCTTTTGGATGTAGCATCGCCCCCCAGAGACATAAGGAGACATCTTCGTAAGCACTACGATGAGATCCGCCACCATATCTCTTTGCCGTTTGATCTGCAGAACTATAGACGGGCTCTAAATGACCTTTACACCGAGTGGGTAGACAGATCCCTCAGATCTCAGCCTGTGAATCCCGTTGTTAATACTCAACCACCTGAATTGGCTGAAGAGGAGCGTGTACTTCCGAGGGAGACTAGAGTCATGCTAGCACAAATTCGCTCTGGATATTGTAATAGGTTAAACTCTTATTTATCCAGACTGAACCCCAACATACCAAACACATGTCCTGCATGTGGTATGTCCCCTCATGATACCAAACATCTCTTTTCCTGTTCAGTCGAACCTACTCTTCTAACACCTACATCACTCCGTTAGAAGAGCCTGATGACAATTTAGAGTGATCGAGCCCATTGGGCAGGGCGAAGCACTGTTAACAACAACAACAACATCCATGGTGCCCTACTAGACAGGTACCAGTTAAATGGTAAGTGGCTTTCGTAAATTTTACCTATTTTTCTTAGTTAGTTTTTGAAGAACAGCGTGCCAAATCTAACCATGTGTTTGCTGTCCGTGTGCACCAGCACAGTATGTGGCATCCCTTCCTAGCTCATGTAAAACCAAATCTTATGAAAGATATATCTGCACTCTTCACTCTTATTATCCATAATGAAAAGTTTGATTAGCGCTAATAGTCCGGTATAATGCAAACGAACATCAGCACTAATGGTTATGAATGACGCAAACTTTCGTTAGAAGGGCTTGATGACAGTGTTGGAAAAGAGGTGAGGCAGGTTAAGTAGTCGCTAATACAACAACAACATGAATGACGCAAACTTCATATTGTGGCGATTATTCTGAAGCATGTGCCATCCCTAACTCAATAACACTCCCACCACTAATTAAACACAACAGAGATAACGATGGCTACGCTTATGCATGCAAGCACGTACCAAGCAAGAGGAAAAGAGATCGCGCGAGTGTTTGCGAATACGATGCAAAGAGAAGATAAATAACACCGATCGTTCGAGAACACGAAGAGCGAATAACCAAGTAAGTTCTCGGTGCGTAGGCAAGCACCATGCCCGACTATAAAAGGCACCCCCTGCGGATTAGGGGTTTAGAATATGCCCGAGGTAGGCATACCGGTCGTAAGAGGCGACTAATATGCACAAAGGTAATGACGTGCAACTCGATGGTTGATCTAGGGATATGATGCCTCTCATCTCTCATTACCTATCTTATCCTTCCTTACGGAAGGAGGGGTGACATGACCTAGAAGGTTTCACTGATTATACATCGCTACCACGACAGTCGGGCAGTACCGCAAGGGAGTACCGCCGCGTACCGGGTTCAAATCCGGCCAAGGACGGTTAATTCGACAACACTCCCCAAAACCTTCGGCGAGTGTTTTTGTCGTTACTACAACAACAACAACTATATAAGGCAGTGGCCAAACAAGGCAAGTTGATCAGTTTATTTTGAAGTGTTGTTCAGTGAATTACTGTAAAGTTGCCAAACTCTTAAAATTGTTTTGCGTTGATTATTAGTAAATAAAACTAGCTATTAGTTACATTACCTGTGCCGGTGTTTATTTGACTTTATAGTGATCGAACCCAGGATTGATAATTAAGGAATCATCGAATTCGTCACAATATAGAGCCGTTTTACACAAGGAACTTGCTGGATTCAATTCTGCTTCTCTTTGGTGTTTTCTATTCGCGTTTACATGTGTCAATTTTTCTTGAAAGCAATTGTGGAACAAAAAACGGCATACAAGGGAGAGAGAAAGTGATAGAGAGAAAAACTTGAAGCGACTGGACGGTACGGAGCATGATCCAACTAGAACAGGTCGTAACAGCTCGAGAAACATACAAACACACAAAAACTTTCCATGTATTTTGTTTTTGTAATTTGTGAGTTTAACGTCAAAATTGTACTGAGAAATGAGTGGAATGTCAAAATTCGAGCCATAAGTAAAAATCAGCTGGTCTATTAACACGACCTGTGTTATTGGATCATGGTACGGAGGTACTTGCACTCTCCTCCTCCCTTCTCACCCACTTCGCCTATGTCGCGGGAAACTTGAATCGTTAGATTTGGTTTTTAATGATTAATATAATTCAAAATTACACAATTTTAACCTTTACAATCTCTACATATGATAAGATTGTAAAAGGTCGGTGTCTGTACATTGCAGATATTTAAGAAAAATCGGTAGCGGGGATCATTATTAGACCAATAGAAGCCAAATCAACTTTTTTTTATAGAATTTTTGTCTGTCTGTCTGTATGTTTGGGTCCCTATCACTCAAAAACTGCTGAACCTGAATTTAATGGAACTTTTAGCGTTGTGTTACTAAACGTTTAACTTAAAATTAAAGATATCGTTTGTTCCGAAAGCTGGGAGAGTTTAGGAGATTTTGACTGATATGTGGACCAATGTGACCAAAAATGTGTTTAGTACAATATGGGTATCAAACGAAAGGTAATAATGAGTGATGCAATAAGCGATATAATTAAGTTCCATATATTATCTGGTATGGAATATAATGAATGATTAAAATCGGTGTCAGTACAACCCCTCATGAGAGATTAACTCTGAGTTAAAAAGATAAGCTGCCGTTCTGCAAGTGGGCCTAAAGGGTAAATTTCACTTTTATTTTAATCAAGAACTTACAATGAATCTTAGTTTTCCAGCATTGATAGTAAATTTGAGATACCTTTGAAATACTTTAATAAAAGAAAATTTTACGGAAAATAAAGGGTTTAATGTTTTGTGAAATAAAATTTTTTATTCAAACAAAAAATTTCGCTCGTTGAATGAAAATTATTTAAAATTAATAAAATAATCTAACTATTTTATTAATTAACTAGATTGTTATTACATCCAGTTAAAATATAGATTGTTTTTTGAAGTTAGCTTTAACACAAAGTTTTTTTCAGCATCTACGAGGTGTGTTCAAAAAGTATCGCGAATTTTGTGTTTTTTAAAAAATTATTTATTTATTCATGAATATCTATTTTGTCCCCTTCAAAGTAATCCCCATGAGATATTATACACTTGTGCCAACGGTTTTTCCAATCTTTGAAGCACTTCAAAAAATCATTTGTTTGTATCTTGTTCAGCTCCTCCTTCGATGCCGTCTTTATCTCGTCAAGAGAAGCGTAACGTCGTCCTTTCATGGGCCTCTTCAGTTTAGGGAACAAGAAAAAGTCACAGGGACCGTAACGCCTCGCTGGGTACCAATATCGACATTTCTAGTGCAGTTTTACAGTTGACGTTGGATGTAAAGTATTACCCATTCTTTGACGTGTTTTAGCACTCGGTGGCGGTCGTAAACAATTATCAACAAGTAAGGAAGCCTAAGTTCGGGTGGAACCTAACATTAAATACCCAGCTGTGTAAAAGTGGTCATGGTAAATTGCTAAATTGTTGTGGAGTTGTGACCTATAGAGGTTTCAAACTTTTTCTACCACCATGTGCGCAATCTCATAAATAGAAATGAGTGTTTGTCTGTGTGTCTGGCGTCCAAAGTACTTAACCGATCTTTATGAAATTTTCACAGTAGATTACTGGATTCACTGGTTACAGCATAGGCTATATAATATATATAGTATATATAATGTTGAAAATCGTAGATCGTAGATAGTATACCTCGTTTCATGTTTCGAACACCCAAACGCGCCTATATTGCAACCTCATAGGCATATTTGTCAACTTTTTGCCTTTAAAATGAAATTACATGTGTATGTATATACGAAATATTTTATATATACAAACCGATCATGTAATTGGTGCAAAGTTAACAAATATATTTATAGGTGGTGTGGAAAAGCAATATTAACAATAAACCTTATTTATTTTTCAAAAACAGGGAGACAGGCCTTCACCCACCGGTCTCGAAGAATACGCCATCGTTGAGCCGCACTTAAATATCGAAATCAGATCTGGAGAAAATATTCATCATATTTAGTATTTTAGTTAGTCGTAAACAGGTTTCTATTAAATATGTATATTTACGCAAAAGTTGTAACATAGCTTAATTGTAAAATTGTATGTAATTCATATAAAATGAAATATTAAATTAAAAAAATATATATAAACAATAGTGTACTGTAGTCAAATTTTACATCGCCGCACATATGCCTCTGAATATGGTACACCCATTAAGTTCAGCATTCTCCACCTCCTCCGCATTGCCAACTTCTTCAGCTTTCTCCAACGCCCTTTGTGCCTCTTCTCGACGTTCTGCACACATAAAAAGATTTGTTAAGTTTACCTTGGCAAACACAAACATTTTCGGTAGTTTCCTTTAGGTATCAACAATCCGAAAGCGGATTTTCAATTTTTTGTTTCAGTGAAAAGTTATTAGCAAAAAACCCAAAAATGACCCAGGTCCGATCCCAAATAGGGGGGGGTGATCCATGGCATTTTTGTGCAGAACACCTTCTTGCGTCCGCGTTTCAAAAAAATAAACCTTAGCCGATCCAACACTGGCTACGCTATACCCAGTATTCCTGCGCGGAACACACTTTTGCACATTTTGTAACACCTAATATGTGTGATTACAACTGAATGAAAATGACAGAAAATTGTCAACTTTAATTGCAAATAACTCTTGACAGAAATATAAAATCGAGTTTCCGCTTTCAGATTGATACCGAGTTAAAAACGCATCGTTTGATACCCCTCCCGACAGTTTTGGACGTGTTTTACCAGTTGTCTCCTAAAGGAAACAATTACCGAATTTTCTACTCACCAAAGCAATTTTTCACTTCATTTTCCTTGATGGCAGATGGTGCAATATCTGCTATTAAAAGGTTGAGAATGAATTTGTTGTATTTTGTGCTGACTGGAGTTACTTTTGCTATATTTACAAACAACGTAATCCACTAAATAAACAAATTACAATTTTGCATTTAAAAAAATCTCTGCTTGCCACAACTTTGTTTACGTATTAGGAAACAATGACATAGCAAATACGAATATCAACAAAACGCAATGCCAAAAGGCATATGCACATGGCTGTATTTTAATACACTAAAATACTTTAAAAAAAGGACTTAACCTTTAATTTAAAGTTAAAAAAACAACAAAAAACTTGATTAAAATATAAAAATTTCTTCTTTTGACAACAAATAGGATATTATAAAGGCTATATCTTCAAAAATATGCTAGGTTTATGGCTTTTTAATATTTTGCTTTAAAAATCTTAAAGTTTTCTTCAAATAATGTGTCGAGAACTGTGCGTGTGTTTATAAGCGTTTTTAGCAATCAGCTGTTAGTTGCGCTACTAGTAGAGATATACTGTGACGAATTCGATGATTCCTTGATTATCAATCCTGGGTTCGATCACTATAAAGTCGAATAAACACACGCACAGATAATGTAAGTAATAGCTAGTTTTATTTACTAGTAATAAACGCAAAACAATTTTAAGAGTTTGATAACTTTACAGTAGTTCACTATTGAACGCTTGAAAATAAACTGAACAACCTGCCTTGCTTGGTCACCGCCTTATATAGTCCAACAGGGTGCTTGCCTACACACCGAGAACTTTCTTGGTTGTTCGCTTTTCGTGTTCTGGAAGGGTCGGTGTTATTTATTGGCATCTCCTCTTTGCATCGTATTCGCAAACACTCGCGCCATCTCTCTTCCTCTTCCTAGTTATACGCTTGCATGCATAAGCGTAGCCATCGTTATCTCGGTTGTGGTAACTAGTGGTGGGAGTGTTATTGAGTTAGGGATGGTACATGCTTGAGAATAATCGCCACACTGCCCTCCACCTAAGTCTGATCGTCCCGATCAGACACATTGCCGGAACCAAACGCAGCTAGCCTTTCTAAATGGACCACTTTCATCTTATTCCTTGGCCTTCCCATAGTTTGTATGCGATATACCACATCGTTGATCCGTTTTATGACTTTGTATGGGCCTTCCCAGTTACATTGTAGTTTTGGGGACAAACCTTTCCTACGCTGTGGGTTGTATAGCAGCACTAAATCTCCTTCTATAAAACCTTCCGAATTTATTGCTTTGTCGTACCTGGCCTTCATTTTATCGCTCATGATCTTAGTCCGTTTTCTCACAAGCTCGTGAATTTCTCTCATTTCTTCTTCCAATACGCTAGTAGATTTCCGAGCATTCACTCCTGCATCAGCGTTTATCCCAAACTTTAAGTCAGCTGGCAATCGAAGATCATTCCCGAAAATTACCTTTGCAGGAGTCTGACCAGTTGTTTCATGTACTGCAGAGCGATATGCCATTAGGAATAAGGAGATGTGAGTATCCCAATCCTTCTGGAATTTATCCACTACTTTCCTCAGGTGCTCTTCCAATGTTCTATTGAATCGTTCCACCATGCCATCTGACTGAGGATGTAGTGCAGTTGTTCGAGTTTTCCGAATGCCCAATGTCTTGCACATTTCCTGGAACACAGCTGATTCGAAATTTCTGCCTTGGTCAGAATGTATCTCCATCGGTGCACCAAACCGAGCTACCCAATTGTTAGTAAACACTTCTGCTATGGTTTCTGCCTCTTGATTTGGAATAGGGTACACTTCTGGCCATTTGCTGAAATAGTCCATAACTACCAGTACATATTTGTTTCCGAGTTTGCTAGTAGGAAATGGACCAGCTACATCCATGGCTATCCTCTCAAATGACGCACCTGAGTTGTACTGTTTCATTTGGCCATGGCTCCTTGATTTCGGTCCTTTAGCTTTGATGCATACTTCACAGTTGGCAATCCACTCCGCGACCGATTGACGGCAACCAACCCAATAGAATCTTTGCTTGACTTTCTCCAAGGTCTTGGTGACTCCAAGATGACCTCCGCTTGGACCGTTATGTAATTCATTGAGTACATCAGGGATTTTCTTCCTTGGGACGACTATCAGCTTTCGAACACATTCACCATCCTCACTCTCCCATATTCGATGCAAACAACCGGATTCTAATTGCAAACTATTCCACTGTGCCCAATATGACTTGGCAACAGGACTTTCTGCTGACATCTCCTCTCTTGATGGTCGCTCGTTTCGTTCGATTCCTTGCATTACACGTGTAAGATCTGGATCTTCGTGCTGAAACCTCCTTAATTGATCCATGTCCCATTCGTCCGTAGATGTTATAGTCATGAGCCGCACATCTATAATGTCTTCCTTGGCCTCAGCTTTGGAACAATGCTTGCATTCCAAGTTACATGGTCTTCGTGACATTGCATCAGCATTTCCGTGGGTGCTACCTTTGCGATGCTCTATGGAAAAGTCATAACTTTGCAGTCGCTCTATCCACCGTGCCAATTGACCTTCCGGATTACGGAACTGTAAGAGCCATTTCAACGCTGCGTGGTCTGTCCTGACGTGGAATCGCTGCCCATAGAGATACTTGTGGAAATGCTTTACGCACTCTACCAATGCCAACAGTTCTCTCCGGGTTACACAATAGTTCCTTTCAGGCTTCCCAATTGTTCGGCTATAATATGCAACTACCTTCTCCTGTCCATCAACAATCTGAGACAAAACACCTCCTATAGCATAACCACTCGCATCTGTATCCAGAATAAACTTTGAACCTGGAATTGGATATGCTAACATCGGGGCTGTGCATAGTCGTTCCTTCAATGTTTGAAAAGCCACCTCCTGTTCCTTCTTCCATTCAAAACTCATATTATTTCTCGTAAGGTCATGGAGACTACTAGCTACGCTGGCAAAATTCGGTACAAATCGGCGATAATACGTGCACAGCCCAAGGAAGCTCCGTAACTCATGCAAATTTCTCGGTCTTGGCCAATCCTTTACGGCTTCGATCTTTTCCTTAGCAGTGCAGATTCCCTCCGTAGTTACCTTGTGACCCAAATAACTTACTTCCTTTTTAAACAAGGAACACTTCTTAGGACTTAGTTTCAGACCAGCACCAGCTATTCTTTGGAAAACTTCCTCCAAGTTCTTTAGGTGTTCCTCAAAGCTTTTTCCCAGCACGATGATGTCGTCGAGGTACACCAAACATGTTTGCCAGTGCAATCCTTTTAGTATCTGGTCCATGAGTCTCTCAAAAGTAGCTGGAGCATTGCATAGCCCGAAGGGCATTACCGTAAATTGCCAAAGCCCTTCTCCAACGCTGAAGGCCGTCTTTTCTTTATCTTCATCCTTCACCTCCACTTGCCAGTAGCCGCTTTTCAAGTCCAGTGTGGAAAACCATTTCGTGCCAGATAACGAGTCCAGAGTATCGTCGATTCTTGGCAATGGATAACTATCCTTCTTCGTTACGTCGTTCAATTTTCGGTAATCCACACAGAACCTCATTTTTCCATCCTTCTTTTTCACTAGTACTACCGGTGAGCTCCATGGACTAGCTGATGGTTCGATCACGCCGCTGTCACTCATTTCCTGAATAATTTCTCTTACCACTTGTCGTTTGGCCAATGGAATACTGCGAGGAGCTTGGCGGATTGGTCTTGCATCACCAGTATCAATTTGATGCTTCACAACTTTGGTCCGACCTGGTTTGGAACCATCCTTGTCAAATATGCTCGAGTACTTTGATAGAAGTTCCTTTGCCTTTTTCTGATGATCTTTTTCGAGGCCTGCCGTCCACAACATATCTGAAAGATTAATCTTGATGGTGGAATCATTTTCCTGAAGCTGTTCACAATTGATAACTACCTCGACCTCTTGGCATTGTCCCAATATTGCTCCTTTGGAAAGTTTAATCGGCGATTTGAACTCATTAAGTACTCTTACCGGTACACGTCCATCTTGTTTTGTCATAGCCAGGGTTTTTCCTACTAATATGTTCGTCCTTGATTTGTTTGCTGCCTCGACAACCCACAACTTGTTTGTCCCATAATCTCCATCAATCTTTGCCCATATGATTGCTTCCGACTTCGGTGGAATTTGTTGGCTCTCCTCCACAAGCACTCGCTTACTAACGTATTTGTTTTCGTAACCAAAATTTAATGGCACATCCATGTTCTGGTAATTCATAATCCTGTTTTGCATGTCGATCTTGATGCCTTGCTCGCTTAAGAAGTCCACACCAACTATGATTTCGTCAACAATATCTGCTACTATAAAATTGTGTAGAACGGCCACGTTCCCAATAGCGATTTCACATGTTACTTCTCCTAGGACATGGGTGTCCTCACCCGTGGCCGTACGTAACTTTGCTCCATGCAATGGTCTCACCTCCTTGTTGACTAAATCAGATCGAATTATGGAATGTGATGCGCCTGTATCCACAGTTAGTAAGTGCTCTTTTCCATCCACATATGCAACAACAGTAACATTACTAGCTTTCCTTCCGATCTGTGAGACAGAGATTATGGGGCATTCAGTTGCGGGAGCCAGTCCACGCCCCTTTCGGCTGGCTCGATTTAGTTTAACGACTGATTTGGGTGGGAAATTGGCTCACCTCCTTCAGCTTTGCGTTTTCGTCCACCTGAATTGCTGGGGTTACTGGAGCCAGAGCCGCAATAACGTGCTATGTGACCTGGTTTTCCGCATTTAAAGCATTTAATGGCACCATCACTTTTTTTCTGTACTCCGTTCAACGCTTCCAAAATTTTGTCTACCCAAGCCGGAGTGTCCACTTCTACGCGATGAGCCTTGTATGCAGGTTTACTCAAAAGCGAGGCTGTTTCCTGCGTCAGAGCATGCGATACCGTTTCAGCGAATGTCCTTTTGGGGTTTGCATATGTGGCCCGCTTCGTCTCCATGTCGCGTATTCCATTTATGAAACACTGGATTTTCACCCTCTCCGTATACTCTACAGGTGCGTCTGCATTTGCTAGATGGGCCAACCTCTCGATATCCGATGCAAATTCCTGCAAAGTCTCATTAGGTTTCTGGAAGCGATTCTGTAGCTCTATTTGGTATATCTGTTTTCGATGTTCGCTACCATAGCGTCTCTCAACTGCACCCATTAATGCTTCATAATTGTTCCGTTCTCCGTCAGGAATAGTCTGCAAAATTTCAGCTGCAGGTCCCTTCAATGCCACGAATAGTGCAGCAACTTTGTCTTCGGTGCCCCAATTGTTCACCGCTGCCGTCTTCTCAAACTGTAGCTTAAATACCTGAAATGGAACAGAACCATCAAAGGAAGGTGATTTTACCTTGGGTGTATTTGCTGAGGCAGCTGGACGGTTCAGTTGTATCTCCTGGATACGGCCTTTTAAAGCTTCCACCTCAGCCTCTATTTTATCTTGAAATTGTGCAATTTTCGCATCTTGAACTTCTAGTTTCGATGACACCCTCGCCTCCTGTGCTTCCAACTGCGAAGAGATATATGCCTTCTGTTCATCCATTTGCGCGGAGATCTGTGATGATACCTGTTCCAACTGATTTGCCATACATGCTTTCTGTTCTTCCAACTGAGATGCCATAGAAGTTTTCTGTTCTTCAAACTGAGATGCCATGCAAGTTTTCTGTACTTCCAGCTGAGATGCCATTTGAGATGTAATACGCGTCTCTTGTTCTTCCATTTTAGTCGACATCTGAGTTAATACAGCCAATATCATGTTTGTGTCCACGGTTGCTACTGGATTCGGAGACTCCTTTTTTTCTTCCATTTTTGTCGATGCCTCCTCCACAAGATGAAAAACATGATCATCAACATTGAATCCTTCTGCTTCCATAGCCTCTCGCAATCGTGACTGTAACTCTGATTTATTGCCTGTAGTGTTTAGTCCGCGTTGTTCCAACTCATTTTTGAGTTGCTGAATCTTTAATTCATTCAGCTTCGCCATGTCCTTGTTATCCTTTAAATCACTGGTATTTATTTAACAATACCGCTTCTGACACCAATTGTGACGAATTCGATGATTCCTTGATTATCAATCCTGGGTTCGATCACTATAAAGTCGAATAAACACACGCACAGATAATGTAAGTAATAGCTAGTTTTATTTACTAGTAATAAACGCAAAACAATTTTAAGAGTTTGATAACTTTACAGTAGTTCACTATTGAACGCTTGAAAATAAACTGAACAACCTGCCTTGCTTGGTCACCGCCTTATATAGTCCAACAGGGTGCTTGCCTACACACCGAGAACTTTCTTGGTTGTTCGCTTTTCGTGTTCTGGAAGGGTCGGTGTTATTTATTGGCATCTCCTCTTTGCATCGTATTCGCAAACACTCGCGCCATCTCTCTTCCTCTTCCTAGTTATACGCTTGCATGCATAAGCGTAGCCATCGTTATCTCGGTTGTGGTAACTAGTGGTGGGAGTGTTATTGAGTTAGGGATGGTACATGCTTGAGAATAATCGCCACAATACTATGCGCATTGAGCTACCAACCACTAAAAATGGCAGCTCGAAGCTAGCACCAAAAATCACTCTGGCGGTGACTAAGGAAATTAAAACTCTCTTGTTGATTGTCTTACAATGGATTGGGTCGGATAACACCTTTTCATATGTCATACTCGTATAAGGCTACATGTAGATTTGTTTGCAACCGAAAGCTGCTGACCACAGATAAAGCATTTGTATTTGTGCTCATTTTATTCGGAAAAGTTAAGCCATATATCGCTGATTTTTCTAGTCATCCTACTAAAGAAGCAAGTTAGCACTTTATACCTGTATACCATGGCATACCTATACAGGTAATATAATCTCAACAGCTGATTCGATTTTTTTCATTTTCTATAAATTGTCAAACTACCCGTAAGCAAACACCCAACACGCATTTTGAAAAATAAATGAAATAAAAGCGTTCTCAGTCAACGTTTTATTAACTTCAACAACGAATTTTATAAATCATTTAATAAGTTAATGTGTACAAAAACTCCGGAAATTTTTTTTTTAAATTTCTTGTACTCCTCATGTTTACAATTCTTTTCATACAAATTTGTACATGGGCTATGGTTGTATTGCGTTGATTACTAGTAAATAAAACTAGCTATTTGTTACATTATTTGTGCGTGTTTTTATTTGACTTTATAGTGATCGAACCCAGGGCTAATAATCAAGGAATCATCGAATCATAATAGTAAACATTGCAGTTCTAATATACATATGAAATAAGAATTTATATTAGCGAATTTACTAAAACGAATCAAACTATAATAGCTGTATTCTGTGAGTCTGTCTCATCTAAAGTCACTAACGCCCTAATTCTAGTGTTGTAACACAATTCGTTTTATCGGCAAATAAATAATTTGGAAACTTTTACACCCTTTTGGTATTCTGCCGGCTTAAGTTGCAGTTCAATTTCGTAACCACCAAAATAGGTGGAAACATCGCGTAACCGCGAAAAATTGCATGTGTTTTATAAATCTTTTTGTAGACAGAAAATACCAAAAATTTTTTACACATACTAGTTCACAAGAATTAATAAACAATAGCCGTCAAGGCATACCTAAACACGTAATATCATCTCAACAGCTGATTAGATTTTTTTCATTTTAATTTTCGCTAAACTGTCAAACTTGCCTGCAATCGGGTTGTTTATATTTGAACATGTGCTGTGCTGTTCTGATGTCTTAGAGAAGCAATTTATAATATGGCCACTGTTTTACTATGCCATGATAGCCGTGTTTTTTTTCACACGGATATGCGTTTGCGTTTAATAGTTGTATGTACTGCTTAGCGCACAACTTTATCTGCTACTGTTAAATAGTGGCGGATAAAATCAGTACTTCCAAGTAGTTTTCTCTACATTTTGCAAACTGCTTTACCAACTGTTTTATCATCCCTTATGACAACAGAGGAAATGTATGTATATATGCGCGTTGCTTTACTTTATAAACAAATATCTGTCTGACATTTGAGGAGCAGTTCTGACAAATAGTTTTATTGCCGATTACCGTTTTTTTAGTCGCAGACGCAGATGTATATGCGTGTAAAAAATATGTAATATAAAAATGTAAGATAAGCACTTTTTTACACGAAGTTTCGTTCACGTTTGCGTTTTATTCTCTATTGCGCATTGTTTGTCATGTTTGCCATGTACGCTAGAATCGCGGTTACATGAACTGCATTGCCAACGGTTACGATTTTCGGTTAGATAATCTTCCATGTACCAAATTGCCGGTTACGCTCAGAATTGACCCGTTAGTGACTAGATACTGCTTACAGCATGCAAGGTTTAAAAAAATGTGTATGAAACTTTCTCTGAAAATTTTTATAAGCTTTCAATTAACATGCCGCTTTGATTATAGAACTCTTATGTTAAAATTTTTTATAAACGAAAAATCAACAGCTTGTAAACTTACATGTCAGCTCTGGCTAAGACAGTTGAAAATCTTTCGTCTGGCGCAACTGTCTTAGAAAAAAATTCTGACAACGTGACTTTTACAGGGACATTCTGTCTAAGACAGTTGAAAGTCTCTTAAAATAGCCCATCGTCTGACGGAAAACTTTAGTCTAACGTAAGACTTTTTTGAGGTGAAAGCCTGTTGTGTTGTCACAAATTCCCTCTAAAGACCCTTTTCACAATGCCTACTAAACTTAAGTTCTACAGTTAACTATCGATTCACAATTTTATTTTCGCTATTTTTGATAAATATTGACTGGCCAATACACAATAGAAAAACGGTGAAAAGTAAATCCATTCGCCACTGTGACAATGGCCTTAATGTTTATTCCAATAAGCGTTATACAAATTGATTTTACATTCACTTTGCTTGTTGAGAGTATTTGAAAACTAATTGTAAACAGATTTTACAAACGATATTTTATCCAGGATTGGGTGTTTTGAAAAATTCGAGTGACGAGAAAATAGCATTATTTGTTATTCAAAAAAAATTGAGTGATAAGTGAAATGTTATTTGTTATTCAAAAAATTTTGAATAAAGAATAAAATTTCAATTATTATTCAAGCTTTTGAAACAAAAAATAAGCACAACGAGATACAGTAAAATTATACCCATACATATGTGTCTAGAGACATAATGTGTATTTATGAAGGTTTTTGGTTATTTCTGTATAAATTGAGATTCACTGAGTTGATTTGAATTAAGTTCGGGACTATTGCTGGACAAAATAAAGCTTTTCCCGAGATCCCTCGGATGTTTTCGGGATCAGTTTCGGGATTGGTTTGTGTTTTTTTCGGGCCAATCCGATATTGTTTTCAGGACTATTTTGGAATTATTTCGGAACTTTTTTGGAGTAATTTCCACAAAAAAGTCCCCGAATGATCTCTAAAACAGTTCCAAAATGGTCCCAAGAAATCCTAATATAATCCATACAGCAATTCCAAAATGGTCTCAAAAAGTCCTAATACAGGGTGGCTGATGAATTTTGCTACATTAAGAAACTCAAATAATTTTTTTTTCAGTGTATGGAATTCATTTTTCTTTTATTCATGTTAAAGCTCATTAAATTTTATTAAATATAGCTTAATTAGTTTTAAAAATAATGGAATTTAAATGCCCCCCCTGCTCGTCGATGCATGTGCGGCATCTTACCAAAAAGTTGTTCATTACTGCTTGGAGAGTTGAGACAGGAATAGCCGCAATTGTTTCTCGAATGGATTGCCTTAGTTCATTCAAATTTGTTGGTTTTGCTTTGAAGACTTCCTGTTTGCAATAACCCCACAAGAAAAAGTCAGGTGCAGTAAGGTCAGGCGACCTGGGTGGCCAACGGAATGTGGAGTTTCTGGATATCAGCTTATTGGGAAATTTTCGTCGCAATTCTGTCATAACAGGTTGGGCTATATGAGGAGCTGCACCATCTTGCTGAAACCACACAGAGTTGAAAGAAATTCTCATTCGGCGTACTTCTGGATAGAAAAACTCTCTCAACATGCTCAAGTAACGGTCTCCAGTAACCGTAACGGTGTGACCGTTCTCTTCGAATATACTCCTATACTCTCTTTGAACCGAAACTACGGACTCCAGTGCGTGATAGCGGCGGACAATCCAAATTCTTGTTTCAGTGTCCCAGTTATCCATTTTTGTTAAATGTAAAAGTCAATCTTCAAAATAAAAAAAAAATTAACCAGATTCATTAAATAGAAAAAAAGTTATTTAATTTTTTTTTGGTAGCGGCTTTCATCAGCCACCCTGTATAATCCCTAAAACAATTCTGAATCCGATGGCAATCGTCGAGCTTTGTTCGTCACTGGTGGTCCATTCGATGTACGGATGTGATGGAATGTTGCATGTTTCTTCGCTTTTGATACACTATCTGGCTTCGTGATATCGATATAATTACGTAGGACTATGGTAAACAGTGTCGCCTTTATAGCCTTTTATTTCTCGAATACTTGCAGCCGTCTTTGCAACGTTTTGCCTTTTTGCCGAATTTGGCATGGTAATAACAAAAACTATCTGTTTTTAACTTACGCGATTTATGTTGACTATGGGACCTAGATCTAGTATGCTGGCGTTTCGTATTCCTGGACTCACGCTTAGTAATTAAGGTGGTCAGTGCTGTGTTGTGTTAAGTCAGAAATTGGTTTAGTGAAATCGGTTTCAGCAGCATTTGCCGTCACAGATGACACCTGTCTGTTTTGCAGTATTTCGTGTAGCTTGTTTGCACTAACGCCGAGGTATTCTAAAGAGGCATTTGCTTGCAGTGCTAGCATAGCCCGAGTATCTTTTGGCAGAGCTGTGGTGGAATTCATTAACTTATAACGATGCGATTTTTCGAGATTTTAACTATCGATTTTGTATCCTGCATTACCGACTGTGCTATTTACTAACTTAGCTATAACGATTCGGGGTTAAGACTCCTCATCCCGCGATAAAACGTACGCTAAGTACTCAAATGGCGTTTTTTTGATAATAATATTGATATAATAGTAGTGTTGTTTGTTTTTAACGACACAAATAACAACCCCAAATTGTGAGTTGTTTACTTAACGACACAGCTGATCGCGAATAAACGAATATCGATTAAAAATAGTTAGCGAATAGCGATATCGTGAATTCCACCACTGATAACCATTTTGCATGAAGAACGTCGTCACTAACGCCCGGTGCCAAAGATTTTAAATGACGCTCAAACTGCGAGGAAGTGCTGTCACCAATTTCTTCCTCCTCAATGATAATGTCTTCTATTTCAGTTGAGTAACGCGCTTCGAGAACGGAAATAGCATAGTAAAATTTACCAATATCATGCACTACCTTCAAAACTCTAAACTGAGCTTCTATTTGGGCGATCCATAATGATGGCTTATACGGATTGAAAGATATAGGCCGTATTATGCTAGATGTTGTCTGAAACGGCCTAATATCCTCACGTTTGTCATTAAGGATCACAAATGCAGCGGCTACGTTATCCGCAAAGTAAATTTTCTATAGCCAACTTCTTTATAAATTAGTCTTTATTAAATAATGAAAATATCACACAAAAATAATAACTTACTTAAAATTTATGCAATGTATATAGTCTCGACAAACGGGTAATTGAAAGAAGGTCCAACATAAGAAAATTGAAAATTTACCTAACGGTTTGCTAATGGTCGTCTGACTATATTGATAGTTGCCATATTAGTAGTTAGAAAAATATTTAAATATAAGTAGGGATAGTAGTCACTACATACACAAAAATAATGTTGTTACCACGTAAACCTATGAATTACAGAAACAAAGTACGTGGAACTAATCTAGTAATTGTGGAATTCGTCCAGTGCTTAACTACTTCATTACTTACTAAAATGGTTACTTGCCAGGCCGAAAGCACAACCCAAGGCGAATTCACTTACAGGTGATATCATAAGAACATATGAGCAGCGGCGTTTAGTGTCAAAAAAAAAAATTGCTATGCAATTTGACAAGAGAGGCCGAGAAAGCAAAAACAAAACACATGAAGTAGGTGTGTGTATACATCAATGAATTCGCCGCAATATCACCTGGTATAAATCCGCCTTGGCACAACCGAACTACGGGATTTTGAAGTATGTTTAAACATTTTATTGTTACAAACTATTAAGTAATGCTGTTCGCATACGTAAAAGTTTTCAAAGTTGTAGACGTATACATTTCCTTTCTGACTGTGATTCCATATTCCAATTGCATATTGACGGTTTAATGTCAAATTATTCGTCTTGTTGGATAACAATGTTTATTCTATATTCTGCTTTGGTTGCGAGTTGTTTGTTACTCATACGCCACGGCACACCCTTGAAGTTTTGGAAGTATTATAGTTTTTTTCCAATCGTCGCCATCTTTCAAAATAGTTCATCGGGTTTTAATGTTCTTTTTGATATGTTAAGCTCATATTTTGTTGAAAACCGTGGTAACCTCGCAATTTTGGATTAGATGCTGTAAACTTGTTGAAAGGGGTTTTCCAGTTTGGTCTCTTGCTCTATTGCAAAAATCGGGAGTTGATAGGAAAACCTTCTGCACCGGATCTTCTTTGTTCATTCGCATAAAACGACCCTATGCTTTTGGGCTTTAATTTATTATGTACATGCGTAAATCTCGAACAACTCATCGTTAAATTTCGTTCGATATTCGCCCCTAGGAAGGACAATAAATCTTCAGCACCAGTGCGTCTTAGCTCTGTTGCCCGAATTAGTTTCTCCAGCGTTAAGTTAAAGAATCGCACGATATGGAGGAAGGTTCATTTGGTTCAGAATGTCTCTGACATATCTCTCTCAATTTTGATGTAAATTATTTTGCAGGAAAGTAAAATTCAGACATCGAAGCATAAAGGTAACTGCTTTTCATGCTTTCAAAAGCTGTTTCGAAATCGCCAAAGAGACGGTGTGTGTCGATTCTCTTATCATAGGATTGGATTTGGCGTATCGTGAAGATTTGGGCGATGGTAGATTTAACAAGTATGCCATTGCACTGACTTTAGTTTGAAGGATACTGATTCTGATATTTACTGGATTCGACTATCTTGGGCACACTTAAGCTTAAATAGTAGTTAAAATTTGACTTTTATGATAAAATTTGAAAATTAATGTCAAAAAAAACTTTTTTTACTAAGCTATAACTTGGGAACGAAATGAACGAAAATTTAAAACACACGCTTCATACACGTACTAATGCTTTTTCATATAAAAATCTTGCTAAAGTGTGTATTTCCTGCTTGTTCGGTAGAAGGTTTATGGCGAAATGAATGTCTATGAACCGGATGTAGATTCTATTTAGTACCACTAGGTAGTAAGGCATGGAGATATTTGCCAAAATGTGGGTTAGGAGTAGAATGTGCTTGTACCATAAGCGTATCAACCGAATAGTGTCAACGTTTTGATTCACTCGCCGGGGCTCAATGAATTTTTTACCTAATTTTATGTATGAATTTTATAGTAAAGGTGTAATTTTACATTGATTTTCTACTATAATTGTTTTACGGCCTAACCATTTTTTAAAGTATTTATGACAATAAATGAGCTCAAGGCAAATAACAACAATTTTTTCATAAGAAAATTATTATTGTTCCTGTTTAGTATTTTTTTTGAATAATTATTTTTTAATTAACTATGTATATAGAAGGAAAATTTAGAGACAACCGTCATAGCTTTTCGTATAGATCTTTTTTGGCTGGTTCTGGTCTTCTTCATTGGAGAAATTTTGACACCGTCTGCTTCGAAGAGTATACGGGGTGTCAAAAATAGAGACAAGTAATTTCAAATAAATGCTCTCTAGCTTCCAGAAATTATGCGGATATTGTTTTTTTATCTGACTTTTGGAGTATAAATTTAGGACATGACTATTAAATTCGGCCTCTTTTTTTAAGTCATACAATTAGTTGAAGCTTCATTCCCGCATTTAACTGTGATAGTTGGGATTAACTAACCACAATGAGCCAAAAAATGTATATGAAATTCCAATTTTTAGATACGTAGAGTGTTGTTCATTATTGTGGCAAAACAAAATAGTTTCAAGCATTCCCATAAGGATGGCATCAGCCTTAAAAAGCTTTTATAGTTGAAATTTTGTAAAAGCCCAAGACTCGCTCTCCAATTGTGTGCCTTATACTCTGCTTACACATGCAAAAGCTCGACCAAGAGTCCTCTACCAAATTTTTTCAGTCATCTTATAAGTTAGTCCAGTGTTAAACGCAGTAAAAAAATCGCAGAAAAAGGTGTAAATAATTTGAAAATAATAATCATAAATAAACAATAATTATTTTTTAGTCAGATGTAGACTTAAAAATGTAGTGAATTCTATGTGTGATGAATACTCGCATTCGTAATGTTAAAGAGATATAATTTTATATACTTATATACATATATACTAGCGTGTGTATATTAATAATCGCTCGTGAAATAGTTATAACGTTGAATAATCAGGTAATCATGCTAGCTACGCAGTGCTAATGGGGGTCTAAGGAAACTTCAAGCTCAATATTTGTTAGCATATTTCAATCAGCCTTGATTTAAAACAGCTTGCAAAGGAATTTCGGGCTGATAAATTTTAGTGAAAATTCCCTTACATATACAAAAAAGTAAAATTTTAGTATATCGAGCCCTCTTGTTGCTGCGCATGTCGCTGTCAGGCGCTATAAGCACCTATTTGTCTCTTTTAAATACTGTTTTTTGTTGCTGTGTCGGTGAGCTTTTTTGTTGCAAGGCCTTGTTGGGAGCTGGAAAATGCCAAATATTTTTTTTAAGGGCAATACAGACAAGGCAATCAGTTCAAAATTTCAGAGATTAGATTTTTCAATATTAGGAATGGATTAATCAGCTTACTTTCGGTACGTATTCTTTTCTTTTCACAGCGCTTAACCAGTTAAGTGGTTTCACCTTCTGTAAATGGCAGCAGTTGTGCACGGTTGTAGCAGTTCAAGTCCGCGTCAACATCATGGTAGTAATCTTTCGTGCTCTAGTTTAACGCATCACTCCCAACATCCACCATCTACTCCCATGTACGCCACAACAAATAAAATGCCAAAATATTCGTTTTCTAATATGTCGCTTACAAAGCAAAATCATCATATGTATATGGGTAGTGTCGATAGGTCGATGGGTATGAATACATTTAGCAACTCCCTTACACTGTCCACACATCAATCACAGTCTTTCAATTCCGCATTGACACCTGCCAACTATAGTGGTGGCAGTGGTACTGGTGGAGGTGGTGGTGCAAGTCTGCATAAATATTCTTATTCTGGTGGCACTACGGCAACAGCTTCCAACGACACTTGCCGAAACTATTGGGGTCACCCAAGTCTTTATCGGGGTGGACGACATCATAATAAACGAAAATCGGCTGTGGAGCTCTTGGCAGAGACAAAATCTTATTTTATTAAGTCTGAAGTTGTTATGGATAGATTACATCAATCGAGTTATCGGTCTACTACAATTGCGAGTGTTGGCAAGCGTGGGCGCAGCAGTGGCGCTGATGGACGAGATGAATCAAGTGGAGCTGGCCGGTATCAGACCCCATGTTATCCTCCTTCTGAATTGGCAGATACAAATGGAACGCGTAAAGAGCATCGATACAGTATACCAACTTCATCAACGGGTACTTTACTTCAAAGTGGACCGTCAAGTACGTATCAACATCATCGCCATCGTCATGATCATCATACGCACTTTAGCGGCGCAAATAATGCACGTCACAGCGCTCCATCATCCAGCAATCTATTGCAAAACAAAGTACGGATGATGTTGGCTGGTAGTAGCGTTTGTGTAGAGTCTCCAAGAGAACGCGTAAATGGCAGCAATGGACGTAGCTATCGTAGGGAGCTGCTACGCAAGATGGAGTTTGCGAACAAGAGTAGTGGAAGAGGTGGCGGTATTGGTGGAAATGAGGTACGCGGTGCAATAAATTAAAATTTCAGACAAACTCCATCTCATGTAAATTTTTTTTTTGCAGTTGACGTCTGTAAGCTTCTCTAATGACGGTGATACGGGCATACGATTGCCTCCACCCGCTTTTTTATCACCTCAATCATTTGATAATATCTACAATTATGGTGCTGAAAATAGCAGTGGTGATGAGCCGCTTGTACTCACGGAGAACTATCGACCCATTAGTCCGCCAGCAGAGTACGCAGCAGAAGCAATCAAAAATGAGTCTCGTTCAAGGTATGTTAGAGTGTTGACATTTTGAATGTTTGTTCTCTTATCGATGGTATTCTCTTTTTAGATACAATTATCAGCGCTCACATTCACACTCGCATGAAATGGCCGGCGATCCTAATTCTCAATACAACATTAATAGTCATAAGTCATTGCCCGATTTGCATTCTCAAATAAGTCGTCATTCGCCACATAGTGAAATACTCAGTTGCTGCAGTAGAGGTAATCGTTCAATCAAATCAGCTGGCGAATCTTCGCTTAATCGGGACTCGGGTGGCTCATCGGGTCATTATACTCATCGTAGCGAACCATGCTATCGGCAGCAACGCAGTAGTATTGATCACGATGTGTACGCACAATCAGGTACAAAGAATTGCTGTCTTAATACTATACCCATGCCCATGGAGTACAGACGAGACTCTGGTTCGTCAACTCAACATAGTGCCAACTCAAATGGGGCTGGCGTATTCTTTTCCCCATCTTCATATATACGTTCGGGAATTGGTAATTGTGTTGAATGCAATTGTAAGAATGGTGCACGTTTCGAAGCAGAAGATTACTTCTTCAATTTCCCGACACCAGAAGTACCGGAGGCTTTTCAAGATGATTACACACCTCCATCACCTTCAATGCCAACAAATTATGATATGGAGGAGTCAAGATTCTCTAATATACCAAGCTTTCAAAATCTTAAACTTCATCATAACAAACAGTCAAAAGCTCATGAGCAGGATCAGCAACAACTCTTTAGTACATCTGTTTACAGTAGCGGTAGTGTTAAATCACCTAAGAGCTCTACAGCTCAAAGCCCAGGCTCAGCACCAGCAATCGAGGATATAAGTCCACCACCAATACAATTCAAACGACAACGTTGTATACGCTTTAAGAGCCGTAATCGAATTTCACTGCCAAATGCGCCATCACAAACTAGCAGTATTACGGCCCAAAGTTTGGAACGTGTAGAACCTTTTCATGGGAACATGGAACAATCTGCATACTTCTTCCCAAAATGTTTCTCTACGGATACATATATTCCGCCAGGAAAGAATTATAATGATTCTGTTACCCAATCGGCTTCAACACCATCGATTATTAAATCAAATGAACGCGACCAAACAATCGTAATTGATATACATGGAGCAGATGGAAATTTTGAGGATCTTGAAAGATTTTTTGATCGTCTTGGTTTAAATGATGAGAAATTTCATGAGATATATAGCGTACCAAGGCGGCGTCAAAGTGGTGATACAGACTCAGAAGGATCTAGTACTGTTTTCTTCTCTGATGTAAGTACGGTGGATTCGATGCGGCTACCAGATAGTACAGAAACACAACCACAAGCTACACAACCATATCGACCCTCTGAGCCACCGTCGATTGTTGAACGAAATGCACGAATCATAAAATGGCTTTGTAATTGTCGAAAGTTACAATACGCTTAGGGGACTGAATAACGATAAATTCTGAAATTTAAGTATATTAACGATTATAACATGGAATATAAAAAGGCTACATGGGATTGTTAGAAGTATTGAAAACTATTATGGAAATTGGCCCAATTGACCCTTGTTGCAATTTCTGTAAATGTGCAATAAAGTGATTTATGTAGAACCTTTGGTCGTTTCTTAGTTTAGCGAGAAAAATAAAGAAATGTTCAAAAAATCTGAAGGTTATCATCGAAATCTTGTTGGGTCTTACACGTGCGGGTTCAGATCTCTTACAATCTATCATATCATTGCATCTTCCAAGAGGACAGAGATACACTCGGAAGGAATTTGACCCCTGTTTAAAAGTGGGTCTTGCGTAGGAATAAGAGTTACACCAAAAAAATATGTCTGGCGAGAAACGGATAATCACTTTTACCCACAAAGAAAATTTAATAATTAATCCCTTATACTTACAAAGCATAAGATTAACTTCAGTAAGGTCTAAGTGAAGTGAAGTTCACATTTAGGGATAAATTTTCTGGTTTCTTATTTCATTTTAACATTTTCTTTGAATGCTCTAAGTGGAGCATAATCATGGCTAAATTGCCTATCCAAGTCAAGTCAACCCTATGCTTTGTAAGACTACCAGTAGCATATTTTTCTTAGACAGATAAATCTTAAAGTTTACCCTTAACTTTTTTATATCATCATATTTTACTCCCAAAGTGTCCATGTACACTAAGTTTTTAGTGCATCATTTCACTAAAATTTTAATACCAAACCTGGAGCAAAAAATTTTTCTGAAGTAACGAAATATGCTGCAAATGCTGATTTTATACTATTAACATTTCATTGAGAACATGGCGAACACGTAGTTTTTAAAAATGTGTTTGTAAAATACTGTAATTTTGTAAGTGATATAAATAAGATTTGACACACATAAATTTTGTGGGAGTAGCACCGCCAGCTTTTTATTTTTAAATAATAAGATGGTAAGCTGGCTCTCAATGGTATAGGGTGTTTTTTTTACAGGTTTGTTTTTCGAATAGAGATAAAACTGGCATTTTGTGGTCAAATCTGGCAACTCTAATGTCATTTATGTTCAGTTTGGTTTGCCATTTCATCATGAACAGCTTGACAAAAGAACAACGCTTGCAAATCGTGCAAATTTATTTCGAAAATAATGGTTCAGTTCGCGAAGTTTACCGTGAGCTCCGTCCATTTTATGGTCGACATAATCGTCCATCAGAGCAATTAATTCGGTTAACCATGGATCGTTTTCGCACTACGTTTACTCTATGTGATAATACGCATCCGCAGAGACGTCGAACAGTGCGCACCGAAGAAACAATTGCCGCTGTAGAGCAAAGTGTTGAAGAGGACCCGAATGAATCGATTCGCCACCGTGCACAGCAATTGGAGCTTTGTCCATCAACTTTATGGAAGATTTTGCGCAAAGATCTTGGCTTGCGACCTTACAAGATCCAGCTTGTGCAAGAATTAAAGCCACGAGACCATGCAATGCGTCGTGATTTTGGTGTATGGGCCGAAAATGAGATTGATTTCGATGCTGATTTTCATCGCAAAATTTTGTTCAGTGATGAGGCTCATTTTTGGTTGAATGGCTACGTCAACAAGCAAAATTGCCGCATTTGGAGTGAAGAGAATCCACATGAGACCCTTGAAACGCCATTACATCCACAAAAACTGACTGTTTGGTGTGCTCTATGGGCTGGTGGAGTCATTGGGCCATACTTCTTCCGCAATAATGCTGGAGAGGCAGCTACCGTTAATGGAGACCGGTATAGAGCCATGATAACCGACTATTTTGTTCCCGAATTGGATGGCATGAATGTGGATGAGTTGTGGTTCCAACAAGACGGCGCTACATGCCACACAGCGCACGTCACAATCGATTTATTGAAGGAAACATTCGATGAGCGCATAATTTCGCGGAATGGACCTGTCAATTGGCCACCAAGGTCGTGTGATTTGACACCATTGGATTATTTTCTTTGGGGATATGTGAAGTCGCTCGTCTACACCAACAAACCAGAAACGTTAGGGGAATTGGAAGCCAACATTCGTGGCGTTATTGCCGACATACGGCCCCATATGCTCGAAAAAGTGGTTGAAAATTGGACCTGTAGAATTGGCTTTATTCGAGCCAGCCGCGGCGGCCACATGCCCGAAATCATATTTAAACATTAATGGCATAAAATTATCCTTCCAATAAAGCCAAATTGATGGACCTTAAAACGATTTTCTTGTGTTTTATTTCAATTCGAAGTTCTATACCCCTAAAAAAACACCCTTTATATAGCCTCTCCAGTTCAAAAAATCAAGCCAATCGGTTAACAACCAAATAAAATATCCATTGCAGTCAGGTAGTTAGCAAAAATTTTTTGGATTATATGTAGTAATTCCGGGATTATTGGGATATGATCTTACAATTATTGTATTCGGTATTCTCCAATAGCTTATGTTAAAAAAAGTGAAGAAATTGTTTGAGAAACTATCTAAATCTAAAATATATAGCAAATAATTGAACTTGTGTATATCTTTTCTTTTTAAAAACGAAAGTTATTTACCTAAACTTGTTGATAGTTTTGAATTTTCGATATACATTTTTCGAATTGTTGCGGGTGCCCTTTTGTTTCTGTTTTGCTCTGAAATATAGGGGGGGTTGGGTTGAAAATCTCACGTCAACTTAAAAAAATATGAGGTAATTCCAATGTATTTTTTAACGAGAATCTGCCATCAGGATTCAACAAACGCGTGTGGTGACTCGCCGTGCTAAGGAGCTGCTTTGTATTTCCTGCACTACCGCAGCCACGCACGACATGTGCCAACTCTGTTTATTTCAATCGAAACTGTAAGTCCCACTTAATGGGGGAGGGGTCTAACCAAATCTCACTGAGTCTCACCGAAGGGGGGACGGGGGTCAAAAATTCTTGAAAAACGGCTCACGTAATTTATGGATGCCCCCAAAGGCTCCTAAACTAAAACCAAACGCGCCGAAATTTGGTCTTCTGAAAAAGATGACCAATAAAATCACACGAACGGTTAAATCCAAATTTTCAAAATATATGCATTGTGTCAGGAAAATGGATAAATTATACCAAGGAATTTGAAACCTAAAACGGATGGAATTTAAATGGTAAACTTTGGGTTTTGTTTGAATAATAAAGTTTTTTTCAATGCACATATACTTTTTGTAGATGCGAAATTATCCTAATACCCAAACAATTTTCACAGGAGAGAATTTTTTTTTAGCTTTTTCTCACTTTTGGTTGATTTATTGAAATAAAATTGAGCACGCGGTTAGATAGTTAATTCCCTTACGATAGTTTCGCTCGTGCTGTTGGAGCGAAAAAATTGTATGTGATGAATTTGGATCTATTCAAAAATGTTCTAATGTCCAAAATCCAAGGACATAACTATTTTAAGAAATAGTCATAAAAGTCCCAAATGATTAGTTTATTTCAATAGGTATATTTAGGTCTTGCAAATTATTACTTTGCAACAGAAAAAATTAAAATTGTTCATAATAATTATTGAAAGACTTTTAAAATTTTGAAAGTGAAATAATAATTATCGGAAATTGTTTTTTTTTTTAAAGTCTGCAAATACTTTAACTTTGTAATTTATATTATAAAAGTCTCACAGCAATAACTACTGAAAAGATACATTTTTTTAAGTCTTCAAAGCTTTTTAATGTGAAACGGAAATTGCAAAAGCTTTTTATATAATTAGAATTGGCGGCCGCCGTGGTGTGAAGGTAGTGTTGCCGGCCTACCACACCGAAGGTCCATGGTTCGAGCCCTGGTACAGGTAACATCAAAAGTGATTTGAAAAAAAGTTTTTCAAAACGGGGTCGCCCCTCGGCAGTGGTTTGGCAAACTCTCCGAGTGTATTTCTGCCATGACAGGCTTCTCAGCAAAAATTCGTCTCCTTTGTAGATGCCGTTCGGAGTCGGCAAAAAACTGTAGGTCCCACCAATTTGTAGGGAAAATTCAAATCGGCACACCACAAATTGGAAGAGAAGCTTGGCGCAAAAATCTCTTAGGAGGTTTATAATGATATAGCTGTTGTATATCGCGCCATAGAGAGAGAGAGAATTGCAAAAATGTGCTTGAGTAAAAATGAAAGCTTATTTCTTCTTATAAAGGACTTTCATTGGGCATATCAGGGTCTAATGAAGATACGTATTACCCTTCGGGTCAACCTATTCAAGTGACGAGATAGGAAATAAGTCAAATGGCAGATATTTGTGAATACTGCGAACGGCCCGTCAGTGCACCGGGCAAAGGATGGCACAGCGGTATTTTTCGTTGTATCTCATCGCGATGCTAATGAAATTGCATACTCTCGCACCATAAGAATACATCCCGTAGATGGCCTGGGTGCGGTGTTCTGACAGGCCTGGAACTTCGGCAATTATATTACAGAATAGTAGCTCAGGTCGGCTGGCCCATTGCTTTGTATATTGTCAGCAAAGTTTCTTTCTTTCATTCCAGGTACTTATAGACAGTAACTTGAGAATTTTGGAATTGGTAGGCCAAGGATTTGGTTGGCCACAGGCGAATCCGCTAGCCATTTGTGTCTCAAATTATCGATGCAAATTTTGTATCAACCCCCCCTTCCCCAAATCCTGGCTACGCTACTGTGTATATACATAGATGAATAGCTTTCTATGCTAAAGGAATTCATTTATAAATATCACAAGAATGACAATATAATATTTTGGTTAGATATTTCGTCCCCTCAGTATGCCAACAAAAGCCTTTCTAATGTTCCACAGCTGAGACTCATAGAAGCTGGTTAAGCGTGTTTAGACCAAAAAATATGATTTTTCTGTTATAGAATTAAAGCTTTAGTTCCTCTTGATGGCCCTGTCCATATAATATTCCGCACACGTTAAGTTCTCCTGTTTCCCTTTTTCTGTAACACCGTTACTCCTATAGCTAGTTACTGAAATTTCTTCCGAAATAGGAAAAATTCTGTTATGAAAGAGGGAAATTTTTCTAAAATATTTTTTATAGCTACGATTTTAAGTTTAAATATTTGTTTAATTATATTTGTTCTTAACTTCGAAAAGCTTTTAGATCTTCGTCCAATTATACAAATGTTAAAATTTGTCAAACAAAAAGCAGCATCAACCTAGAAGTCCACCGAGTATGCCACCGCTGCCACCAAGTAAAGCATTTCCAGTATTTCCTAAGATGCCAGGTAATTGTACTTGTGATTGCCTACCTCCAGCGTTACCGAAAAGGTCACCCATTGAATTACCAACTAAAGGCAAACCATTCAAATTAAGAAGACAACTATATAAAAAGAAATAAAATATTCCGAAATATTATTGAGTTTAAATATCATTTAAAACTATACTCTGAGATTTAGTAGAGCACTTGAATTTGAGTAGGAAACTTTTTACTTACCGTAAATCCAGACGTATCAAATATTGACAGGCCCATTGACGCACACACTGCCAAATTTAAAATAGAATATGCAACTATTAATCACAAATGTACAAACTGTGGGGTGGGTTGAACCAAATAAAACTGTCCAACACCAACATTTTTAATTAATTTTAAAAATATTGTACTCATTTTGACAGCTTAACAATATAAAAACCCACAGAGTAGATTTTTTGTCAAAAATTTCTCATGCCAATAGAAGTTGTACGAGAGAAACCGAAATTGGATTCTGTGAGGTGGCCCTCAATAATTCCAAAGGAAAAATTGAAATAAAAATTGGAAATGAATTTTTTCAATTTCCGATTTTCGTAAACATCAAAATAGGTGGAACTGGTCTGAGCGAAACACAATTGACAAAAAATTTAGCCGCGTGAAAAAACAATTAAAACGTGTTTCAGATGTACTTCACAGCTTTTTAAATGTACTTCAGGACAAATGCACCTCAAAATAAAGCGATTGTACTTCAGAGTACTAAAGCTACTCTGTATTATTGGAGTCCAGGCACTTGTGCAAAATGCCTTAGCAAACTGGTGCAGCATATCTACTACTCCAATGAACATTTTGCGTATTCTAAAGTTGAATTGTTTATTCTAAAATACATGTTACGGTTTCCGAAGAATATTTTATACTTTCCGAAGTACACAATTTGAAGTGTACATTTTGGAATTCGAAGTTCTGCACCAGCATAAAACTATGAACCTTACAGTGCCAAACCTTCGGGAGAATATACAGCAAAATGTTTAGATCTTTGCGAGGGTTGCTAATTGGAACTTAAATAGTTCCTAAAGGCAGGACCTTTGCTATGTGCTTCCACACGGTAGAAACTAAACACAATTTATCATTCTTACCTTTAACATTTCCTCAGTTGGTATTGGACAGGTGCCCTGATTTGGGGGATGTGCAATGGGTCCTTTCGTGGTAGTGGAATCACCACCAGGCCCACCCCATGATGGAGGAGGCTATAGATAAATAAATCGATTTGGATTGGCCTGTAAGCTTAAATACTCAGAATAGATACTCACGTTCCATGCAAATGCAAATGTCTGAAAGAGAAATGAAAAATATTAAAATACTACGTAAAATCTGTTTATATGTATGTTCCTTAAAAGTCGAAAAATACAGGGGCAGTATGCTGTTTTTTTTTCTAGGTCTAAGATAAAAGATATTTCTTGCTATTTGTGGATTTCTTCCCAGCAAACACAAAAGCGTTTACCCTTATTCGTATTTATCCAATTTAGCGGTATTAGTTCACCTCCGGTTTTATGGGGAGTACGATTAGTTACGAAAACAGATTTTTTACGGTAACTCAAAAGTGTTAAAGGTGTTTCGAAAAAAAAACAGCGTCACTTCTATTGTATTTAAATTTTTATCTATTTTCTAGCAATATGCAATTCGTAAAATTATTGTATTTTCTTACGATCACAACGAGCAATAACACAAAAAAGTTTAAAATTATGCGAGCCATCTTTTGAGTTCCGTTAACTGTTCAATGCGCTGAATGAAAAATATTCATCTTTATAAAGGGAACCAATCTGATTGTGCTGCCCGTTGATAGTTGTATAAAGCACAATCATTTTTCGAGATTGATTTATTTATATTTTTACATAATAATCCATTTATCTACATATTTGTATATCGCTGGAAAGGTAAACAATTCTGATTTTAAGTCTCACCGATAAATGTTTTTATTAAATTTTTACGGGCTTAATCTACAGAATGAGGTCACAAGCTCATATACGCTAATATGACAATTATATACCTGCATTTAAGCAAATTTATTGCACTATTTGTTGTTGTTGAATAATCTGTATTTAACATACGTTTTTAATAAGGGATATTATTTTAGGCCAAAGTTATGCAATGTCAACAGTACTCACAAATCTGCCATTGGCTATCGAGGTCAAGGGTTTTCAGTTTTACAGAACTTCGATCTACCTAATCGACACGAAAGTTTTATGTGTAGGCGGATCTCAGTTGTCTGATTTGGTGGATTAATGTCACATCAATAGGAACTCCTTGTCTAGCATGTCGCAATGATGTGCTGTAGAAACCGGAGAGAATCGGTATATAGGCCTTAGTTTTAAAGAGCAGTAAGATAAAAGCACTTTCTCATGTAAATAAAGTTAGAATCATAAAAATGTATTTAATTTAAAATATTACTGAAAAGACTTATTCAGGCAACGCACAAGGTCTCTTAAAGTATCATATAGTATTTCTTTTAAAACAACTCTTGATATACACAGGCTGCTCAATTGTGTTGTACTATTCAAATTTAAATAAGAAACAACAACAAGAAAATATGAGCGTTTTAAAATCATAGCACATACGACGTGTAGGAGACCTTGTAAATTGCCTACTTATATTTTTGTTTCATTGGGGTGAACTCAAAGCGTACCCATATCGAAATACAACTTTAAAGCCCACTAATACAGAATAAGGCGCCAAAAATTATGCCGATTCAGTTTGCATATACGTTTAAAGCATTCTTTTGATTAATTGACGGGCCTGCAATCTTAACAGTCATGGCGCAATCGGTAGTGTTCCTACCTTACTGAATATGTCAGGTTCTATTCCAAGAAGTTGATATAAAAAATTTAAATGCTTCAGACAATTTCCAATTTGGACAATAGATCGAAAAATGAAAACTTTTAATATATTTGAGATTAAAGTGCGAAGCTAAATATAAGCCTAAAACTCAGGAACCTGGGATGAATTGTCAAACGAATTATTTTCATGCGAGCCTTGCTAAGGGTTGATGGTGGTCAAAACGCATTTGGAACAAGAATAACCCAAAAAGTACGTATAAATATAAAGTCTCTACATATAATAAAATTGTAAAAGGTCAATGTCTGTACATTCCAGATATTCAAAAAAATTAATTGGTGGGATCATTATTGATCCAATAGAATCCAAATCAACAGTTTTTAAAACAGAAGTTAAAAAATTATGAGACAGTTTGTCAGATTTTCCTTCTTTTTTAAATGTAAAGACAAGTGTTGGCGTTGTTAAACGCTGGTCTAAGGATTTTAATAACTCTTATACTTTTGTTTTGGTCATGGTGAAACTTTTGAGGAACATGGTGAGTAGTCCATTATAGCTTGGCGTGATTTCGTTTAACGTCCTTTTCAGATACCTCTGAATCAATTTTCTTAGTTAAAGTATTTCAACACCAGTCGTTAAATAATAAAATTTATCGAATTAGAGGTTGATTTTGAAACATGTCATAGCTGCTCATTCTGCAGCGCTGCTAGAGCCTCTTAGTGATCTCTGTTGCTCGGAATGGCATATATTTCGATATCAAATATATACTTTTTCTATATGTTAATATGTTAAATAAAGCTAATGCTTATATTTAGTCTGTAAGATTTGTTGAACCTGTAGACTTAATAAATAAATAAATGAACTACAATTTTCACCGGACGTCAGGAGAATCTTCCAATTTTATTCTTGTTTTCTTTTCCTAAAAATCGTCGGCATTTGCTAGAATTGCAATCTTAGAGTCTGTGAAACACTGGTGAAAAGCAAATCTATATTGAAAAATTTTTCAGAAGAATTCTGATTTTAACTACTACGCCTGGGACCTTTGATAAGGTAGACAGGCACTCTATCCATTATAACACTCCGACCGCCTGGCTGCAATTTAAACTATTTCTTCTTATAGCACCGCCTTACACACATTCGAAAAAAAGGGTTAAAAATCGATCCAAAGTCTTTCACACAGGCGGACAGAGGGACACTACGACCCTTAAACTTTATACATAAAAAAAAAATTCTGACGTGTACATGAAAATCGCCGATACACGTGTATTTTTATTTTTTCCCCCCTTTTCGAAAAAGTATATTTGGTTCATAGGACAGAACTAAAGGTCGTTTTTGTAACGCAGTGTAATGCAACAATCTTTGCAAAACCGCCTATGCTGCAATGAATCGGAATATAACCATGATTATGCTCTTTTACCAAAACTTATAATTTGGTTCGAAATATATTTTAAAAGTCTAGCTTTGTGGGAATCTTTCCCACTAAATAACGGTTAGTGCTTGAGTAACACAGTGTTTGCTTCTCCTGTAAAATTTTAGTGGCTAAACTTACCCAGGTGGCTACTCACCTGGCTCAAATTAGTGCTTATACGTCTTGATATCACAGCTCACGAATTAACCAATCAAAAATATTACAAGAAAACCGTAAAAGTTTAAAGGCCCATGGTGGGATCGCCGTCCGACTATATTCTTGTTGTTTAGTCTAACGTTGTAGAAAACTGCAGCTGTGGTCCGAGATAGTATTATTATCTAGATCAAGGGTCGGCAAGATGCGGCTCTTTCGATAGTGATTTGGGGCTCTCTAGTACCAGGCAATACACAATTTTTATTCCATCACTTATACATACTACGTATGTATGCCACACAATAGTAGCAAAATCTACATTTTGCATACTTTAACTCTTTAATCAAGAAGCATGATAGGAATACATAGAGGTGTAACATCTATATTTCAGAAAATAAACCACAAGTTTGTGCCCAAACTTTTCTGACCGAGTTGAAGTTCTGAACTTGATGATCAAGATTGTTAATAACATCTTAACCAGTTAAAAGAATTTTCTTAAGAAATAAATAGTCAATGGGGTCTATCAGAAATTCCGGTGGAGCTCCCAGCGGGGCGCCCTCGGAAAAAGGCTATCAGCTATTTCGCCGGGGTCACGAAATTGTCCTGAAGATTCGAATATTGGTAACTTGGCATCACTAACTCAGGCATTCAGATTTGTTTACATAAAAAATAAAATACGAAAAATGGAAACCAATTTTAATATCTGCCTTTAAGGGCCGCTTTCATAAAATCTTGTTAGCACAAGCCAGTGGTTAATTTGGCTAGCCGAAAGACCCACTTCAATTGGTATGTAGGCAGCAATAAATACGAATATGTCGTAATTGCTAATAGGATTTTTGGAAACTGCATGACTGGAATGGCTGATAGACCTCAATATTCTTACCTATTTCTCCACAATAAAGTGGGATGGCTTTCTAAGGGAATCGTATTGAAGCGTGGTGCTTTGCTTTTCAGTGAAAGGAAAACTTTTCTCAAGGAAAAAGGTATTTGCAAAACCGGTGTAAGGGCGGTCAACTTCACATCAAAAGTCTAATGCAATGTCGCGATGAATAAACAGCAACTAATGACGCAATAAGAAACAATAAGGATGGATTCCGTGAGAGATTCGAGGAATTCAAAACGAACAAAAGTGCTCTCGCATTCATAGTAAATCTCTTTAGTGCCGGTTAGATCAACATCAAACCCTTTGCAGTTGATGCAGAGACTGAGAGAAAAGCTTCCTCGCACACGGTTAAAAATTTGAGCCTAAGTTTTAAACCATTCTTCGGTTTAAGCAATTTTTAATACATTTTATAATAAATTCCAAACCTTTCAAATACCTACACCAATTTTCAATTTATTGCGGCTTAACCGAAAAAACGTCTAACATTTATTTAACTTCTTTTCATTTATTTTTGAAAGTTTTTTCAAATCATTTAATTGTTCAGTTTTGTGTGCGCTTTAGCTCAGTGGATAGGGCAGAACTGTGATGCGGGAATGTTGGTGCGAATCTTACCACAGTATACAGTAGACCAGATAAGCAAAACAAAAAAATTTAAGTATGCATTTTTGACAAATTTTTTTAATTCATGTCTAAAAGGTGCCATTGGCCTTAACCCAAAATAAATAAATTTTTATGAAATTTTCGTGAATATTATAAACTTTTAATTGCTTCACGAATAAATAGCATAGAAAAATACAAATTCCAAATAATTCTTGTTTTTGTATAAGAATGCTAAATGCTCTGAGTGTGTACTGGTGTACTGCAAGACGAATATATAAAAAAAAGTGGGAATTCGCAATAAGTTTTATTCAAATTTAGGAAACAGAGCTAGATCCATTTATAATTAAAAATCGTGGTTGCGCATCCGAATACGACTGTCCGGTCAATGAGAATATCAACTTATTTATTTGCTCTCTGTTGAATTTCCCTTATACGAATACTTGGTATTTTTATTTTATCAAAGATGAGAAAGGTATCATCCAAAAACCTAGAAACCGTCGACTAATACGACCTTTTGATTAAAATTTTTATGAAAAATTTTTATGAAAAATTTAAATTGTTCATGTATTAATTTTCAAATAAGCACAGTCAGTATCTGGTCTACTGTATACTGTGAATCTTGACAACTAACACAATCAAAGGGGTTATAAAAAATTCAAGAGTCTATAAAAAATGCAACAAAAATAATAGACGACAGGACTGGATACACTCTGACACAAATGAACCCATCTCCTCCCCCACTAATAGCGCTACCAAAAATACATAAGCCCGATTCGCCAATGCGACCTATAATTATTTTCAAGTCAGTGCCGGGTTATAAACTGTCAAAACATCTGAAGACTATACTGAATGACACACTTCAATTGTACAGGGTGGCGCAAAAGTAATCCTCCTATCAGAAAGTGCTATAAATTTTGCAATTGGCCCCTAAAGTCAGTTCTGTTTTACATTTGTGTAGTAAACACATGCGAAATACACGGTAATAAACAATGTTACGCTACACTGCTCCAGAACGCGGAATATTGCTGACTATTTATTTGACCAATAATCGGTCGGGGCCAAACGGTTACTGTGAATGGTGAGCGCTACAGAGCAATGATCAACGAGTTCTTTTTGCCGCAACTTGATGAATTGGGATTGGAAAACATGTGGTTCCAACAAGACGGTGCAACAGCACACACTGCACGTGCCACAACCGATATGCTGAACATCGGAAGCTTACTTTTGCGCCACCTTGTATTATGTAACCTTGCAGTCCGAAGTGGTCCGTCTGATTGGAGCTTATGAGTGAGGCTCAGTCATCACTGATTGGCGCTTAAATGCCTAGGCGAGTGCGTCGTTGCGTATTAATTCAACATCCACTTGTTTTTTTTTTCATCTTGGTCAGGGCTTTCTCTTACTCTCATGATAAGCTCGTTTCTTTGCTCATTCCCATTGTCTAATCATCTTGTGGTCTATAATGAAGAGGTCCTACAACCCAGCCATGGCTTTTAATGTAACTCAACGCAGAGAAGCCTGGTTACGGTTCCTTTTTGCGTTGTCAAAAGGCGCTGTGAATCCGGCAAAAAGATGGCGTGTTCTATAGGATAGTAAACATTTGGTCGCCAATAGACCTAAGCGGCGCTGCTAAAGCTCAATCACCAATGGATTTCCCCTTCTGGCTATAAACTTGTCAAAAGCCCATATGCTACTAAGAATACAACTCTTCGCCACAGTCAAAAAAGATGGACCGCTTATAATCTGAGTGCCCTTTATCGGAGAAGTTCAGAAACGACCACTAAACCCCCTACTACTATTTAATATGTATCTTTTGAAGATCCCTTCTCCTACCCTGAGGACTGCAGGATAAGAGCAATAGGCATGTGTTATTAAATTGTAAACTAATGCACCTGATCAGAACCTAGCTGGCATTACCTGGGAAAAAGCAAAGCACCGCTGTTGTTAAAACATCGCACTCAGGACTTCTACGAGATATCGCATTATAACAGACAGTTCCTAATACATTGTTGTAAATCACAACATCCTAGTAGAAAAATGCTTGAAGCTTAGCCGAGCAAATTCGTTAAACTCTTCTCTCAGCTTCCACCCGGTGAGTCGGCATACAGGCAGGTGATGGTAGGATTGCTAGCTTCTAAAGGGAAACTCGAGTCACCCATGACACCAACCATCTCTTTAACTACTCAAAACCTCAAGCACTAATATAAAAATAATACTTTTGCCCAGCCCTATTAGATTAGCTAGTTTGCTAGGTCATCTTCTAGAAGATATTGATGAGTCTTTATAAGACTAGGTATTTGGTGCGATCTGCGTGCTCATATTTCTCGTAAATTGGGGAGAGCAGACAAATTTGCAATTTTCGTGGCAAGTTTCGCGGTAATCGTTAAATTTAAAACCTAAATAAACATTTATTTTGTCAGACTGACATAGAGTTAACAAATTAACTCTTGAACATTGCTCGGTTAAAATTTTACAATTTAACTCTGGTTTAGCTGCTAACCCTTTGCTGTGCAAGACAAATGATCAGTACAACCCCTCATGAGAGGTTAACTCTGAGTTAAAAAGATAAGCTGCCGTTCTGCAAGTGGGCCTAAAGGGTAAATTTCACTTTTATTTTAATCAAGAACTTACAATGAATCTTAGTTTTCCAGCATTGATAGTAAATTTGAGATACCTTTGAAATACTTTAATAAAAGAAAATTTTACGGAAAATAAAGGGTTTAATGTTTTGTGAAATAAAATTTTTTATTCAAACAAAAAATTTCGCTCGTTGAATGAAAATTATTTAAAATTAATAAAATAATCTAACTATTTTATTAATTAACTAGATTGTTATTACATCCAGTTAAAATATAGATTGTTTTTTGAAGTTAGCTTTAACACAAAGTTTTTTTCAGCATCTACGAGGTGTGTTCAAAAAGTATCGCGAATTTTGTGTTTTTTCAAAAATTATTTATTTATTCATGAATATCTATTTTGTTCCCTTCAAAGTAATCCCCATGAGATATTATACACTTGTGCCAACGGGTTTTCCAATCTTCGAAGCACTTCAAAAAATCAGTTTTTTGTATCTTGTTCAGCTCCTCCTTCGATGCCGTCTTTATCTCGTCAAGAGAAGCGTAACGTCGTCCTTTCATGGGCCTCTTCAGTTTAGGGAACAAGAAAAAGTCACAGGGGGCCAGATCTGGGGAATACGGTGGCTGCGGCATCATTAGTGTGTTGTTTTTGGCCAAAAAGTCGCGCACAAGCAACGATGCGTGAGCAGGGGCGTTATCGTGGTGCAAAAGCCAATTTTTGTTCTTCCACAAATCCGGGCGTTTCTGGCGGATTGCTTCGCGCAAATTAAGAGAACTCATGATGCACCACGCCCCTGCAATCGAAGAAAACTGTCAGCAAAAGTTTCACATTCGACCGAACTTGGCGCGCTTTTTCGGTCTTGGTTCGTGCGGCAGTTTCCATTGAGATGATTGAGCTTTGGTTTCCACGTCATAACCATAAACCCACGATTCATCACCAGTTTTGACCCTCTGGAGCAAATTTGGGTCGTCGCGGACAGAGTTTAACATCTCATTAGCAATGTTCATGCGCTGCTGTTTTTGGTCACAATTGAGCAATTTTGGTACGAATTTCGCGTAAAAATCGAACACGATCCAAAACACGTGCAAGCAAAGCAGCTGTCAACAATTAACTGAACATTCAAAATGGCCGAGCTTGTCGGCATAAATGAGAGACATGAGTACCAACATAACGCCACAAAAAATTCGAAATTCGAATATACGTAACCAGCGAAAATTCAAAATTCGCGATACTTTTTGAACACACCTCGTATTATTGTAAATTTCCTACTGCGCGTCGCTTCCTAGTTCCAGGCTTCTCTGCCTTGAGAAGCAAAAATTAATTACTTTTCATTGACTTCGTCAATTTCCACATCTTAAAAGATTCTTTCGCCAATTTCTAGTAGTTGCTAAGTTTCTTTTTTTGCCCACAGTTTCCCCAATGGGTTATTTCTTCCCTTTCCGTATAGAAAGTTTGGTTTAGGTCTAACAAATTCACCCACTGGGTAGGTGGGTCTAGTAAATAGCATGCGGATGAATGGGTCTGGCCATATATCGGGACCACTTTTCAAGGTGCCAGTATAATTAACAGGTTCTAACCTTATTAAAAAGGCTTGTATACAATGAGGCACTCGTCGATGAAAAGCAAGAAGTTTTACTTTGAGGATCTGTGCAGAATTTGAATCAGTCAAGTACTTTTGATGGCACCGATATGGTCGTCATCAACTAGGAGCAGTATTTGAATAAATAATAGTTCTCCAGGTTTTCTTTTATATATTTAAATAAATTAAAATTTTTCGGATAAAAAATATACGCATAGTTACAATACCTTCGCTTCAACGCCGATTATTGGTAAAATACGTATGCAGATAACCGAATCCTCTTTTAGCATTTGTGTTGCTACTCTTATTTTGGGATGGCGGTTCAGTTAAAGGCTTTATTAATATTTGTAGTATTGATCTACATACATGTATATACATATATGTCCGTCCACCGACTGCTTTCCACCACATAATGTGTTGTTTGTAGTGAAAGCCAGCTTACAGACTAGACATGACAAATGTAAATACATAAAAGATAGTGACTTTACTACGTTTATAAATCAAGAACGCCTTAACCGATGTAAATGATTCGCATGAATTCGAAATTTCGGAAAAATCCCCGAAAAAAATTATAAAGAACATCAAGAAGAATTATTTTTGTTATTATTTATTTGCTTTCTTCCACAGTTCTTATTGAATTCGGTACTTCATGACCTTCAATAGGAATTAAACCTTTTCATCCATTTCCAAATTTCATTATTAAATACTGTATTTTACGACGCCTTCTTGATGATCGATGACGTTTATGTTTGTGTAACGCTGTTAAAAAACTTTCGCAGGCGATCTATTGCGACAACTGTTTTGTGACAATTTTTATTGTCATAAAAGGAAAAAATACAGCAAGAAGTTGTGAGGGTGCATCAGTTACAATGGACGATTTACCACAGCTATTGGGCAATTTGAAATTGCCGCCTTTTGTTTTAATTTTCGGAGACAAAGTTAAAAATTTCCAAACTCTTTAGTATAACAATTTGCATTTATTTAAGATTGACTCCAACAATGTTCAACTGTTTATTTTAATTAAGTTAATTTTGAGCATTCAGTTCACAAATAAATAAATTTAAATAAATTTCAAGGGCCTTTTTATTGTTAAACAATAAATCTCTCTCATTAGCTAACTATCATATTAATTCATAGTCTATTTTCACAACCTTTTTCTTCGGACCAAACGAAATGAAGATCGGCAGCTTAACACATTGTTAGAGACGCTTTTATCGGAATTTTAATGTCTTCCTTTTTATTATTATTGCTGTTTCCGACAGGGTAGAAGTATACATTTTTCTGGAACGATTTTCCATCATCCCTTGTCAATTTTGATTTGGAGACAAACCGGTTTCGGCGTTGTTACCCTAGCAAGCAAATCAGAATCACAGACTTCTACACGCCAACAAACAAAACCATCACTTACCGAGCGCATACACATACACGGATCACCTGCTGCCTGCATACAAAATTTCTCTCTCTCTATGGCGCGATATATCATCATAAACCTCCTAAGAGATTTTTGCGCCAAGCTTCTCTTCCAATTTGTGGTGTGCCGATTTGAATTTTCCCTACAAATTGGTGGGACCTACAGTTTTTTGCCGACTCCGAACGGCATGGCAGGAATACACTCGGAGAGTTTGCCAAACCACTGCCGAGGGGCGACCCCGTTTTGAAAAACTTTTTTCAAATCACTTTTGATGTTACCTGTACCAGGGCTCGAACCATGGACCTTCGGTGTGGTAGGCCGGCAACACTACCTTCACACCACGGCGGCCGCATACAAAATTTACCTAACTAAATAAACGACACAGCAGAACGAAGGACTGCAAACCGAACACTAACTTAACGAGCGCAAGCGTACACACACACAAACTACCAGCCGCACATACAAAACGTAGCTAATAAACAGCGCAGCGAAGAACTATATAAAAGCAGACAGATAAAGCACGAACGCAACAGAACGAAGAAAGCCACTGAAGATGGTACAACGCCGAAACCGGTTTGTCTCCAAATCAAAATTGATAAGGGATGACGAAAAATCGTTCCAGAAAAATGTATACTTCTACCCTGTCGGAAACAGCAATAATAATAAAAAGGAAGACATTAAAATTCCGATAAAAGCGTCTCTAATAATGTGTTAAGCTGCCGATCTTCATTTCGTTTGTAATATATACATTGCTTGAACGAAATTCACATACATATACGATTCCGAGTGACAAAGTGTAGGATCAATGATGGGTTGGAAAGGACGTGTTTCCGACCGCCAAACTCTCCAGTTACTTTAAAGACCATTGTAAGGAGTTCAGCATCCAATTTGTATACAAAAATACGTATATTCAAGATGTGTAGAATTAATGTTTCTGTCAGAATGGACGCGATTCCGATTAGACTTTACAACTTTTATTTGGGGTTTTAGCTTTAAGAATAAGCAGGTCTTACCTTTGAGCTCTGTCGAACTAACTTGGGTGGACAGGACGTATCTCTAGGGACTTGCATTTCCATACGATACGATGCCATATACTCGTATGTATATAGTTTTGTATTTCGATACCTATATTTTGTACTAGATACTTTTATAACGATGCTTTGAATTTCGAGTATTTTTGGTTTCCATACTATCGGGTACCCGATACTTGTAGAACGTTACTTCAGTATAGATACTTTGCATTGGATATCGTGTTCACAATCCCCCCTTTCATTCGTTGGATTTATTCATTTAAAGTTGTGAGTGGATATCTCTAAATTAAGAAAAGCTAGCTAGAGATATCAAAGTGCCTCCAGTGATTATTGTGCATGGAAAAAGTCGTTTGGAAACGTCTTGATGGTTTGATGGGACATTAAACATAATCAGGCCAAGCAAAATTGAAGTAAAAAATTCGCCATAAACCAAACTCCAAAAATTTTTGGGCGAGTTTGTAATGTCTAAGTTCTAAACGGTTGCAGTAATGACAAAGATTCCTCCCTGTGGCTGACAGCAAAAAGTAAACATGTTTTTGTATCGATTCTAATTTATGACTAAATGATAATGCCAAATAAAAAATTAGTTTATTTATATTTAAACATAATTCAAATATTTACATACCAGTGTTAACATTCGGATCGTAACTAAATAATTTAGAAATAAAAAAAAAAAGTAAGTTGCTTCAAACTAGTACAGACCCTTCGTTTTGCTTCTCTTTGATTTCCTTATAGTGCATTTTTCTTTTGCTTTATATCTTCACTTTTCGATTCTTTTTTATTATCGGCTTTTTTTATTACATCAAAAGATGCTATATCAGTTTCAGGGGGATTTGTCGGATTCAAATCAACGCCATTCCCATATTTGGATTCAGCTGATTGATCACTATTACTGTTGATCGTTTTAGAATTGTTCTCCTATCAAATAAAGGGGTCATGTTATTAATACAGTATAAACTTTGTATGAGTACACAACTGATATATGGTCATTTGACTTTCAACTTACTTTTGTCGTGTGTTCCAGCCCTTCAATTTCATGGAAAGCCTCCTCCAAACCTGGGTAGATCTCACTCAAGGGATGGTTACCTTCTCGAATATAGACGGGAATATGTCCAGCTCGCGGTGGCAAATCCTGATAAGGGGCAGCAACTGAAAATAATTATTCCATCATTTACTGTTATTTTCAATTTGGTTTTTAATGGTTCCTCGTTTCAAAATATCCTTTTACTTCAAACATTCATACTTCAAAACAGGGTGTAGCCAATTGTCACATTTCAATTAGACAGCAGTTGTTTAGTTGTTATTGTACTCGTCTAGTCATCACTCTCATCAGTATCTTCTAACTGAAGTCCCAGGAAACTACCAGTTTCAATGGGATTGGACCGGAGTGAAGTTGGTATAAGAAGAGTGTGCTCTGTAGAGCAGGTAAACAGATCGTTGGAGTCGGGTGAGACACAACATGTCGGGCAAATATCGGCATGTCAAGTTTCAGTTTGGATAAGTCGAAGTTAAGTCTATTGCATTATTCAGATAGGTTGGGCCAGAGGATGCGAACGAAGCTTCGTGTAAAAAAGTGCTGATATTGCTTATTAATTCCTGCTAACTAGTATTACGCAGTTTGTGACATTTTCTGCCCACACAAATATTTACAAAGCACGTGCAATTCAACTAATAATAACTTACGAAATCAGACTGCAACCTTAGCCGGCAGACCACCAAAAGGGTGTAAAAGTTGCCAAATGAGTTATTTGTCGGTAAAAAGAATGTTGTTGCAACCCTAGAATTAGGGCGTTAATACACCCATATGCAAAACTGTATTAAATATTGGCACCAAAGGACTTCTTTGGATTTTCAAAAAGCATCAAATATAAATGTACATATTATGTGGGATATATGAGATACCGTTTGTTTGTCGCAGGTTTATGGTAGTGTTAAAGATGTGGGAAGTTCTTTGCCGGTTAGGAATCCATCACACTTGTTGTGGTAGCGAATATTGGTTAGGATCATGGGGAGACACGCCGCATTCCGGGCAGACATTCGGCATGTCAAGGTTCAGTCTGGATAGGTAAGAGTTTAGTTTGTTACAGTATCCTGAACGAAGTTGGGCCAGCATGACCCTTGTCTCCCTAGGCAGTTCGCGCTCCTCATCGGAACTATGTGGAGCTTGTACCTGTAGGACTGCATTCACCGGACGAGAGCTGACAAAGGGGTTTACCCACTCTGTATGGATCAGATTGAGGTCCCGTCGATGCACCTTTGGATCAAACAGCGAGGAAATGAGAGGCCGGATCTCGTCATAGTGCTTACGGAGATGACTCCTTATTCTCCTGGGAGGCGAATTTTCGTTGAGCAGGTTTCTGTTCGGGTGCTGCGGTTTGTAGCAGATGAACAGAAATTGCCTGGTTAACATCTTGCTATGCTCTATTACACCAAGCATTTTTGCCTCACTGTGAAGGTGATGCTCAGGAGACATAAGGAGGCACCCCGTGGCAGTTTTGAGTTCGGTATTTTGGCAGGCCTGCAACCTTCTCCAGTGTGTGTCTGCTAGCCCCGGCGACCATATAGGCGTCGCGTACCTCAGAAACGGCTGGCCGATTGACTTGTACTTTGCCAGAAACGTTTCTTTATCTTTACCTCAAGTACTGCTAGCTAGTGACTTGAGGATTTTGTTGCGGCATTGTATTTTGGTGACAATCGCGGCTACATGAGCACCGTAGTTGAACATGTTATCAAACGTGACCCCTAAGATTTTGGGATGTGTGACAGTCGGAAGCTTGATGCCGTCGACGTAGACGTCTAATTCCATGTCCACCTGCGCTGTCCACGTCGTAAATAAGGTGGCCGAGGACTTGGTCGGTGACAGTGTCAGATTTCGTCCAGGGAAACAACCGGACAGGGATGGGAGGTATGAGTTAACTCTTGAGCAGAGCTCTTCTACAGAGGGGCCTGTCGCCAAGATCGTGCTGTCATCGGCGTAGGAGACGATCGAGACACCCTCTGGTCATTCCCACAACAGCCGGTTCTATCGCACCGGAATGACCCGGGTTTTTTCACCTGGCCAAGGGCTATTATTTTAGTGTAACCCTGTCCAATCTGTTCCGTCCCACCCTTAAATTGTCATCCTCGGAGCAAACCCTGGCAGCTGGGCTGCACCATTGTCTCTTGTTACGGGCTGGGGTCGAACCCAATCCTGGACCAAGAGACTGGATCTGCTGCGTTTGCTGGAAGAAAATTTATACTAAACGGTCGTATTCGGTACAATGCGCTAAGTGTAAGTTACATAAATCTGGATGTTCAGGGCTTAACCCTGCCATCCACAGACCCCGTACTTTCTTTAGTACTTTTGAGGCACCTTCCTGTACACGTCCAAGGACGTCCCGCTCTGGCACTCCCTTACCGCTTCTACCTACTTCCAATAGTCACAATAGTGGCTCAGTCTATACGACTGGCAGCACCGCTGCCATTCCCGCCTCACCCACTCCCGACTGTCGCTCACGCACACCAGCGTCTCCATCTTACACGGCCGCTCAACACTCCTATCCCCTCCGGAATAGGTCAGATATGAGCATCGCCGAGCGTCAGTCCCCTCTGTCTCTGCCCCTAATGCCCCCCACCTGCTTCCAGCCTGCACGTGGGTCAGGAACACCATCTCCTAGTACCTTTTACTAGGTACACCGTTTGTAGGCAAAGATTATATACGCCTGCGACATCGGTCAAGTGCAACCATTGCCTTGGCCTGTGTCACACCCTTATGTGCTCTGGGTTCGTAAACGGTAACCTTTGGACGGATTCATTCATAGCCCCCTGTTGCAGTACACAGCCGCCTTCCATGCCAGACAACATCGGTCAACTCTAGACTGCGACATAGTAGCCTTAGCCTACCTCCACCTAGGCAAACGCATCCGTCCCTCACGCCTAGTATGTCCCCCGTATCCCCTCCTACACACTTCAAATTTCCCGGCAGAAGCTGCGGCGATGGCAAGAGAACGTGACCAAGTGAGACTCATCGATCACGCAGATCCCAGAATTAAAGATCTCAATGCGGAAATTCGTAGGATTGTCAACGAACACAAGCTGACCAAGTGGAAACAACACCTTGAGACATGCAACTTCTCCGGCGGAGTCGGCAAATTATGGTCGACTGTCAAGGCCCTATCCAATCCGACCAAACACAAAGACAAGGTCGCCGTTGATTTCGGCGACAGCGTCAAATCGGATGCCAGGAAATGCGCGAGCTCCTTTTGCCGGCTGTTTATAATGCATCCACCTTCGGATAGGACTAAGAGAAGAGCCTTCCGACGTGCGCGCAAACACAAACACTCTACTGCGCCCATTGCCGTCTCAGTCGCAGAGGTTAAGGAAGCCATAATAAAGGCGAAACCCTCAAAATCCATCGGTCCCGACGGAATCGCCATGAAGATGATCAAACACCTTGGCCACGAAGGACGGATTTATTTAGCGGCTCTCTTTAATCTCTCTCTAACTACCTTCGTTATACCTGAGATATGGAAACAAGCGATTGTAGTTCCCCTACTAAAACCAGGGAAGCCGGCGAACCTAGGAGAGTCTTATCGCCCGATATCCCACCTTTCGCCGGTAGCGAAACTACTAGAGTCCATTCTGCTTCCTTACTTCGTTACAAATCTAAAATTGGCCGATCATCAACATGGTTTCCGCTGAAATCACAGCACGACATCCGCTTTGAACGCCATTACAACGCAGATTAACAACGGTTTGAATCAACATCCACCAAACCATAGGACGGTTCTCGTGGCACTTGATCTGTCAAATGCATTTGACACGGTCAATCACGCCACACTCCTCCGAGATCTGGATGAGCCACCGCTCCCTGCCGGCCTTAAGAGGTGGACCGCTAATTACCTCAATGGTCGACAGGCAACAGTCAAATTTAGGAACAAGAAATCTAGACCACGAAGAATAAAACAAGGGGTGCCGCAAGGTGGTGTTCTCTCTCCCCTTTTGTTTAATTTCTACATTTCGAGACTTCCCTCCCCACCAGAGGGAGTCTCCATTGTTTCCTACGCTGACGACTGCACGATAATGGCCTCGGGCAAGGGTCGCTCCATTGACGAACTCTGTATTAGAATCAACAGTTACCTCCATGACCTTTCCAGCTTCTTCACCGAGCGTAATCTGACCCTATCTCCGACTAAATCGACGGCGATCCTGTTTACTACATGGAATGCGCAGATGGGGAAAGAGTTAAATGTCCACGTAGACGGAGTACCTCTACCTACTGTCAACCACCCAAAAATCTTGGGTGTGACATTTGACAACGACCTCACCTTCGCTGGTCATGCCACCGCAATAGCCTCAAAGGTACAGAGCCGCAATAAGATCCTCAAGTCACTGGCCGGCAGTACTTGGGGAAAAGACAAAGAAACATTGCTTGCTACATATAAGGCTATTGGCCGGCCGGTTATTGACTATGCTGCGCCTATATGGTCGCCCAATCTTTCTGACACCAACTGGAGGAAATTGCAAGTCTGCCAAAACACCGCCATCAGAACTGCTACGGGATGCCTACTTATGTCATCTGAGTATCACCTCCATCAAGAGGCAAAATTGCTCAATGTTCAAGAGCACGCGGAACTCTTGAGTAGACAGTTCCTTCTGAACTGTCATAAACCTAGTCATCCAAACCGACATCTTTTGGATGTAGCACCGCCCCCCAGAGACATAAGGAGACATCTCCGTAAGCATTACGATGAGATCCGGCATCATATTTCTTTGCCGCTTGATCTGCGGAACCATAGACGGGCTTTAAATGACCTCCACACCGAGTCGGTAGATAGATCTCTCAGATCTATGCCTGTGAATCCCGTTACTAATACTCAACCACCGGAATTGGCTGAAGAGGAGCGTGTACTTCCGAGGGAGACTAGAGTCATACTTCACTCTGGATATTGTAATAGGTTAAACTCTTACTTATCCAGACTGAACCCCAACATACCAAATACATGCCCTGCATGTGGTATGACCCCTCATGATACCATACATCTCTTCTCCTGTTCAGTTGAACCCACTCTTCTAACACCTACATCACTCTGGTCCAACCCTGTGGATACTTCGCGTTTCCTCGGACTTCCGTTAGAAGAGCCTGATGACAATTTAGAGTGATCGAGTCCATTGGGCAGGGCGAAGACTGTTAACAACAACAACAACAACAACAACACCCTCTGGTGTGGAAGGGAGCCTCGATATGTAATAATTAAACAAAAGCGGTTAGATATTTCACCTCTAAATTCAACCGATGACTACCGGCCACTCAGATAGTTGGCGGTCCAACATTTTAGACAGGGGGGAAGAGTTGAATCTTCCAGGTCGTTAATGAGTTGTGCATGATTGACCGTGAGTGGTGATGGCGTTTAGCGCTGGGGTTGTGCTAAGAAATTTACGGAATCCATGCTGATGTTCGGCTAGTCACAAGTTAGCGGTATAGTAAGGAAGCAAGACCATCTCAAAGGTCTTCACTACTGGCGAGAGCAGTGATATTGCCGGGCTTTAGTAGTGGCACCACCTTTGCCTGTTTCCATTTTTCTGGAATGACAAAAATGGTCATAGACAGATTTAGGACAGTTGTTAGATTCCTTACTCCCTCTTCTTCGAGTTGTTTTAGCATCAGCATGGATATACCGTCTGGGCCGGTATATTTGGGGTTTTTGGGCCCCCGTATGGCCTCCTGAACCTCCGTAGTGGTGATGACATTGGCGCTTCCCTGGTTTTGCGTTTGTGCGCTTCCCTGGTGGCTCGTCTAATTTCCTTGTCAACCGGAGGATGCAGTACAAATTGCTGGCAGAAAGCGCTCTCGCATCTCTTCGGTTTCGACTGTACCTTATCACCAAAGGTGATGGATATTTTGTCGTTAGATTTGGTCGGATTTGACAAAGATTTCACAGTTTGCGAACACCAGCAGAGAGTTTGTAGGACCTTAGGTGCTCCTCCCATTTGGCGCGTTTGTCTTGATCAACCAGCCGTCTGATTTCCGCATTGAGATCTTGAATTTGGGGATCCGTAGGGTCTAAGCGTCGCATATGGTCACGCTAATTTGCCAGGGCCGCTGCCTCTGCGGGGAAATACGGACGTACTTCCTTGATTCTACCTGACGGAATGTATTGATTAGACGCTGAAGCTATGACCATGCAAAACGCTTTTTCCCCTTCTCGTTTTTCAGATGGGATGGGAAGAGCAGCGAAGGTGCTCGCAGTGAAGTTAAGAAAACCAGCCTGACCAGCGTTGCTGAAATTAGTGAAAGTGCGATTTTTAGAAGTGACAAAGTCATTGGGTCGATCGATTGAGAGGACTATCGGTAAATGATCCGATGCTAGAGTTTGCATCGGTCGCCAGTCAACACAGTTTATGAGACCAGCGCTGACGATGGTAAAATCTGGCGAGCTAGAACAATTTACTGTGACTCTCGTGGGGCATCCCCGTCCACAGTGCAGAACGTCGAGTCATCTATTTGTTCAGCCAGTTCCTGTCCCCTCCCATCAACCTGTAGGCTCGAGTACCACAGGTCGTGGTGTGCGTTGAAGTCTCCGAGGATTACACGATTATCACCTCTGAGTAACGCACGAGGTATATAAATGTTAATTATTTCAAGATCGACATCGCCTGACAGACATTAACCTTGCCGGTTAAGTTGTTGCAGTTCAACTGCAGGACACGAAAATTCGAAGGGGGAGAAATAATCACACTGGGAGTCAAGGACTGGTGCGTATGCCTCGGTGGAAGCAGGCTGGGTCGCGCACTGCATCGCAATCTAAAGACGAAGGGTCCGGACCACCGAAAGGAGGTGAATCGGTCGACGGATAGGTTGCGTAGCTCGACAACATGGCGCAACGTACGTATCAGTCCATAAGTTCCTGTTACCAAGTTGAGAACATATAAACAGGTGACATAGGCCAAGGCAAGAGTTGCATTTGACTGATGTCGCAGGTGAATAGAGTCTCAACCGACAAACAGTGGAAATGGTGTAAGGGACCAGGAGTTGGTGGCTTTGGCTTACATTTGTGCTAGTGCTGGAAGAAGAAGGAGAAGTTGCATGTGGGAGGGGGGTGAGCTGTCGCTCAGCATTGCTCACATCTAAAAGAGAAGTGCTACGTAGAAAGTAGCCGTGAGCAGCTGTGTGAGGTGTTGGCGCCGGTGTGCGTGGGCGGCAGCGGGAGTTACACACTACTTGCTGGGCAGTATTAGTGCTGTTAGTCGTGGATCTGGAACTTGTGGCGGTGCGACACTGGATCGACGTTGGCCACGGGACGCACTAGGGTGTGAAGAGCAAGGGGCCAAAAAAGTTTTGTAGAAACTAAGGGGCCTATGTGTGGAGGGGTTTAGCTCGGAGCACCTAGTTTTGTGCAACCATATTTTGCATGTATAACGTTGGACGGAGTGTGAACGTTTGACGAAAATCTTCTTCCAGTAAACGCAGCCGATCCATTTCTTGGTCCCGGGTTGGATTCAACACCAGCCCGGAGCAGGAGAGTTTTGAGCAGCCCTGCTGCAACGAGCTGCTCGGAGGATGATAATGTTAGGGGGAAAGGTGATAAGTTAGACAGGTAATCCATCACGCTTCGGTACAAACACCCTCTGCTGCTCACCCAACGGTCGGACCTGCTAGTCGTGGATGTCGACTCTTCCGACAAGCTCACATTATCGTAAGTATGTTCACAATCACCTTACCCGCTCGGGCAATCTTTAGATTTACGCCCCTTCCCCCATAAATATGGAGGAGTTCAGAGCTGAGCGATAACGATTCCGATTACAACTGTGGACATCGGTGGAAATTCTGAACATCAATTGTAACTTTCTTTATTTAAACTGAAAAAAGTATAGCAAAACGAAGGATGGAATAGCGCCCTGTTGAAATACACCGCAGCCTTCTACGCCAGATAATCTGGCCTCAACATCAAATATTCAAGGCTCATTACCTGCTAGACTGCGACACAGCTTGGGCCTCAGCCTACCACCATCTAGGCAGACGCATCCGTTGCTCGTGTCTAGTATGACCTTTACCTCGTCTCCGGTGCACTTCAAAATTGAAGCTAAACAACATCAAAGTCGATGAGATTTGAGAGAATAAACTGAACACTGCCAAAAGTAAAAACTCTGCAAAACTGATAATTTAAAGATACATAGCTCAAACCCCATTTATCGGAACAATCGATTGTATGGGAGCTATATGTTATGTAGGTCAGATCTGGCTGATTTTCACTACACGCATTATATACATAATAAGTACCATACCTGCAAGATTTTACGTTCCTATCTTTTTAATTACAAAATTTATAGCCCAAAACCCATTTATCGAAGCTATCGCAGTTAAGCAATGGTCAGTTTAATAAATATAAATTAATTATATTTTTGTAAGTATAACGAGCTCAAGACCAGTTAATAATAAGTCTTAGTTAATTATTATTATTTTTGATTAGAGGAAAAATTGAAAGCAACAAACATATACAGGCTATAGTTATAGTACTATTTCGAAAACAGCCACGATTTCTCGTCAGACTAATTCGTATAGTTTTGCTATTTCAGAGGATCTTGTGGATCTAATCAAAAATAATAATAATTAACTAAGAATTATTATTAACTGGTCTTGAGCTCGTTATACTTACAAAAATATGTAAAATGAACAGACCGTAAAACCAACAACAATATAAATTAATTATTTTAAATAAATACTTCTTGAAATATTCCAAAAAATACTTAAATAATTTTGAGAATAACCAAAGATAACATTTGTTGAAAAACTGTAATCAAAAAAATTATTAAAGTATATTTGAGTTTTTGTAACATTTCAGTTTTCAGTTTGAAGTTATACTACAAATATTGTGAAGTTATGTGTTAGTAAAATTTCAAAAAGAAAAATTAAAATATTTTTCATTGGCGCCCAACAACAAAAAAAATAATATCCTTATAATAAGATACATTTGCAGAAAAATATCCTTATAATAGGATAATAATTAAACAATTATGAAAAATAAAAATCCTTAGGTAAGGATACAAATTTGAAACAAGAACTTGAAAAAGTGAAAATATATCCGCATAGGATTATAATTTAAAACTTAATAAAACAAAAAACCTTTATAATGGATTAAAGACTAAAATTTAGAAGTTTGGTTAGGAACAATTGCATAAGAATTATGTAATAAAGTGAATGAAATTTAAAAAGTATATGCATGTTGTGCTAAGCTCATTCAAGTGAAAATAAATAGAAGAATTTAAAAAGATTCAGTGTCATAAAAGTTGGTGAAAGCAATTTGAAGGCAAATAAAAACGATTTTGTGGATAAATAAATGAAAATCAAGAAAAACTGTGAGAAGAATTGAACATAAGAAAAAGTTGTAGAAAATTGTGAGTAAATACTTTGGACTCAAGAAACGAACTTGATATTTTTTGTAATACATATTGAAGAACTGTTCTACAAAATTAAAATTATATTTATTCTGGTCAAGACAAGTTTAAGGACACGCCCCTGCGGGTTAGGGGTTTAGAATATGCCCGAGGTAGGCATACCGGCCGTAAGACGTGCAACTCGATGGTTGAGCCACGAATATGATACCTCTCACCTCTCTTTACCCATCTTATCCTTCCTTACGGAAAAAGGGTTGACATGACCTAGAAGGTTTCACTGGTCATAAATCGCTACCACGACAGTCGGGCAGTACCGCAAGGGAGTGCCGGAGCGTACCGAGTTCAAATGCGACCAAGGACTGTTAATTCGACAACACTCCCCAAAACCTTCAGAGAGTGTTTTTGTCGTTACCACAACAACAACAACAGATTTAAGGACAAAAACCACAATCAATTTCATACTATTAAAGCTAAACCTTCATGGATGTCAAATTGTCAAGTATTTAATGAAATATAATTTAATTTATTCGAATTTGATTTCCTATACTTTAATTTAATATAATTTAGTTCAATTTAAGAATTCTATAATACCATATTAGATTTTTTGCCAAACGTTTATTCATCTCTGTAGTGTTTTGCTTTTCTTATTCAAACATGGTAGAACATGGTAACATAGTAGAAGCTACAATAGAAACAGCTAAAGTTGAACTAGGGAATCAAATAAATGAATAGCTTTTCAAAAGATAATTCCATCGAGAGTGGAAATATATTCTCCAGTATCTATAGTTCCAGGAGTTCAAAATAGTCATAGCGATTTAAGTTTAAATTAATCATTGCCTGAGTTTAAGGGAAGTATTGTTGAGTACCCTGCATGGAGGGAAGCGGCAAAGTTTGCAATTAACTATTATAATGAATGTTCAGAAGCTTATTATACTGCAATAGGTATACTTCGCAATAAAATAACGGCTTCTGGAAATGAAAATTAGAGTTATTTTAATACTTCACTTAATTTCAAGGCAATATTATCGAGATTAGATCCGCTTTATGCTGACAAAAGACCATTACATATTTTAGAAAATGAATTAAATACACTTAGACAAGGAAATCAAACCATTAATTGTAAATAAAAATATTATGACATATAGCGGTAATGAAATTTAAAAAAATGCTTTTAACCAAAGAGCTAGAGAAAATGATCTTAGGGTTTTTATATCGGGCTTAAGGCATCCACTTTGTGACACATTGTTTTCTGTAAATCCAGCCGATTTACCCACAGCACTTGCTAAAGCTCAAGAACTGCAACATAACAGGCAGAGGTATGACTTTGCAAATACGTATGCTGTTCCAAGCTCATTTCAAAATTCTTCGTCTTCTTCTTTTTTGCGTCGCAATAATAACCAATTTCTATATCGAGCAAATAATCAATTTAATCAAGATCAAATTCCAATGGAAATAGATTATCAAAGTTCAAACTTTAGAAGGCAAACTGATTGCAAGGATAATAATATAAAAACCTCATAGTCAACAAAATAGAGTCATGCAGTCAAATTCCCAACAGTATTCTAACATTAGATTTCCTACCAATAATAATCCAAAAAGAACACATGATGTCAATACTTCTACTCAATCTCCCTTTAACAAAATTCAAAGGGTTAATGCCATAGAAAATAATTCGTATTATTCAGAAAAGGAATCTCAAAATTATGAAGATGAATCTTTTGAAGATGTTAATTTTTTTAGGATAAAACGAACTTGCAATTCATTACTAGAACACTTCCGAATGGACAAGTTCTTAAAATTCTTATTGATACCGGAACATCAAAAAATTATATAAAACCGTTTGACTTTTTAAAAGGCATAAGAAAAGTTGATTCACCTTTCAAAATAAAATTTACAAATGGATTAAATACTATTTCAGAAAAATGTCGGATTAAATTATTAGGAAAGACCACAATATTTTATATTTTATCAAAGCTTAATAGCTTCGATGCAATTATTGGCTATGATTTTTTGAGTGAAATTGAAGCTCAAATCAATATAAAAGAAGGATTTATTTATCACAAGTTAGGAAAAGAATATATTAATCATTTTGAATGTCAACAAGTAAATATGTTAAATAGCAAGGAGTTGCCTATCAAAATTCGTGAATTAATTCAAAAAAATTTAGGTGCGTTTGCTCAACCTAACAGATCATTACCTTATAATACTCATGTAAAGACCACAATAGATACAACTAAAGATAAGCCAATATTTTCCAGAAGTTATCCTTATCCCATATCTTCGGCAGGGCTAATAAATAAAGAAATATAATCTTTACTTACTGATGGTATAATTCAAAAATCATATTCTGCGTATAACTCACCGGTACCAAAAAAATTGTTGGATGATGAAGGCAATCAAAAATTAAGAATGGTTATTGATTTTCGGAAGCTAAATAAAAACATTACTTCTGACAAGTACCCCATTCCGTATATATCGGTAATTTTGGCAAATTTGGGACAATCAAACTTTTTCACTACCTTGGATCATAAATCTGGTTTTCATCAAATTTTGCTTGCCGAAAAAGACAGGCATAAAACTGTGTTCAATGTTAACAATGGTAAATATGAATTTTGTCGATTACCTTTTGGATTGAAGAATGCTCCAAGCATTTTTCAGAGAGCCATTGATGATATTTTACGTGAAAGTATTGGCAAAAAATGTCACGTCTATGTTTATGATATCATCATATTTTCACCTGATGAACATTCGCATTTTCAGCATGTTGATTTTATACTTAAAGAAATAGAAGAGGCAGTCATGCGGGTATCAATTAAAAAATCAAAGGTCTTTAAGAATGAAGTAGAGTTTTTAGGATTTGTTGTTTCGGGAAAGAGCATACGTACATGCAGTGATAAAGTTTTTAGGTCTTTCGGGTTACTATCGACGATTTATAAAAGATTATGCTTATATATCTATACCCCTTACTAAATATTTAGGAGGTGACAACGGCCATATTAAGCAATCGAACTATGTAAAAATTTCTTTAGATGATGCAGCAAGAAGAGCATTTGAAAAATTAAAATCTATTTTGGCTGTTGAAGACGTCTTACTTCAGCATCCTGATAATTCAAAGCCATTTGAAATAACAACAGATGCTTCCTCAGTTGCCTTAGGAGCCGTATTGTCACAAAATGGTAGACCTATTACAATGATATCGCGAACACTCTCAAGAACTGAAGAAAACTATGATACAAATGAGTGGGAGCTTCTTGCAATTGTTTGTGCAATTAAAAAATTGCGGCATTATTTGTATGGTATAAAAAATATGCATATATATACCGGTCATCAACCTCTTACCTTTGCAGTTTCTGACAAAAATCCAAATTCATAAATTAAAAGATGGATGACCTTTTGAAATTCATATGCTCCAAAATTCTTTTATAAACCTGGTAGAGAAAACAAGGTTGCTGGTGCTTTTTCACGTCAATACGTTCATAGTTTTGAAAATTCTACAAGTAATCAAACTGTTCATAGCGAAATTTCTTATTCAGAAACAATAAAGTTAATAAATAAGCCTGTCAATAAAAAATCCTGTGAATCAATTTAAAAATCAACTTATACTTTTTTCTTCTAATCATAAAAGTAAATCCTCGAAAAATATTTTCAAAAATTATAAAAGACATATTATTAATTTTAACACCGCTGAATACCTCCTGCAAGCACTTTGTCACTGTGTTAATACAGATGTTGGTAATGGAATGTGCTGCAATTTAGAAACTTTGGTAAAAATTCAGTCTATACTTTTATCAAACTTTATAGGCATAAAATTTAAACATTCTAAAAAGTTAGTAATAGATTTAAGAAATAAAGCCGATCAAGTAGAAACTGCAACAATAGAACATAATAGGGCGCATCGTTCTTTACAGGAAAACTATAAGCAGTTGATAGAGGAATATTACTCCCCGGATATAAAAAATACACTTAAAACAATTACAAAAAATTGTAGAATATGTTTAGAAAATAAATATAATAGGCATCCTGCAAAACCTGAAATAGGAGAAACTCCGATTCCTTAATACCATGGAGAAATTTTACATATTCATATATTTTCAATTGATAAACAACATTTTTTACTTGTATTGATACATTTTCAAAATTTGCTCAAGTAGTACCCATCTCATCTAGATCGATAACACTGGATCACAAATTCCAACTTTTTTTCTGCACCAGAGACGCCATAGTGAAATTCCTATGTAAAATCACCTCCTAATTCCGAAAATCAAGGTTATTTTTACTTGAATGGTACCGTTTTTGAGATATTTACGATTTACCGTTATTTCAAAAAACAAAAAAAATGGCTCCACTTAATCGTGTATATCTCAAGAACAAACTGAGCTCTTCCAAGACGGTTTGAAAAATTTGAAGCTTATAAAATTTACTATAATCAGTACATACAACACTTTTTGCTAGGTCCTGCAGATTCAAACATATTGAACAATCATTACGGATTTTTTAAATTTTTTTTGTAAAAATATAAAAAAATTTGTACTTTGCGAGGAAGCATCTCGAAAACTTTTTGTTTTTTTGCAGATATTTTTTCCCCCCTCTAAGCTCTGTTTTATTACAAAAAAAATAAGCTATCAGTGAACAAAATCGATGAACTAATACAAAAGTTATAAGCATTCAAGTAAATATATCCATTTAATGCTTAAGTACCCTACTGGTACATATGTGTTAGTATTCGTATATCAGTTAGTTAGCAGGTAGATTTTCGAAAAGTTATTAGATACAAAAAGCTGTTAGTGTCGTTTTCTCAAACCTAGGTACATTTAAACAAGCCTATTTTTGAGGCAGGTAGTGTTTTCTTTGTAGAACTAGGGAACCTTTTTGTTTAGGTAGGCTTGAATTTTTACTGGATCTAAGTATAAATAAGAGTACATGCGCCTTGTTCCTTCATAATATCTGCAAGGCTCGCCGGATACTGTTCAGTTTATAATTGCAGTTTATAACCCGTCATTTACTTAAAATAAAAAATGAATAAAAGGGCGCGAGAGTTTGAGTGTACAAATGATCCAGATATGTTCTGTTTCATCTGCGGTCAATTTATTGTTAAAAGTATGAGACGTGTGTTTTCAAATCCTTTGAAAGTTACATACTATAAGTGTTTTGGAATTGAGCCTAAAAACAATGAAAAACCATGGACACCGAACACTGTGTGCACCACATGCCGAGTCGAATTGATTTCTTCGGAAACCGGAACAAAAAGGTACGTTGTAAAAATTAGGAATTTGTTCCCTTTTAATGCATAGCTGACTAATTCCTGAAACTATCTATTTAGGCGACGTGTGAAATTTATTACACCAATGAAGTGGAGGGAACCAACTTGCCATTCAACGGACTGCTATATTTGTACTACAAAAGTACTTGGGGTTGGAAAGTCCAGAAAAGTAACCTATGCGAGCGTATCTACAGTGTCATTACCAGAACTAATTTCAACAGAAGAATCAAATTTAACTTTAGTTCTGGCTCCAGTTTCATTGTCAACAGTAGTATCTGATTACGCGGCATCATGTTGTACTGAATTTCAAACGGAAAACGAAAGAAATTCTTTGTCACAAGCACAACTCAATGATTGGATAAGGGATTTGGAATTGTCAAAGGAAAAGGCCGAACTACACGCCTCTCGAATGCAACAATTTAAATTTGTTTCATCCGATGTTAAGGTAACATATTATAGAACTCGTCACGAAGAATTTTCCAAGTACTATACGAAGGAGGACAGTGTTTGTTACTGCAAAGACATTGCTGGTCTATTCAAACAATTTGGTGAACCATATGATTCAAAAGAGTGGCGATTGTTCATAGACGGCAATAAATTAAGTTTAAAGGCCGTATTATTGCATATTGGCAACCAAAAGCCATCTATCCCGATCGCGCATGCAGTAAATACGAAGGAAACATATGAGATAATGCAAAAATTGCTCAAGTTAATCAAATACGAAGAACATGATTGGAAAATATGTGCCGATCTTAAAGTCGGTGGAATGCTATGTGGTCTACAAAGTGGATACACAAAATACTGTTGCTTTCTATGCAAATGGGATAGCCGAGCTCGTCAAGACCACTACATCATAAAGGATTGGCCAGAACGAATCGAGTTTCAAGTTGGGGTAGATAACATAAAATACTCTCCACTTATAAAGAAGGAAAAAATAATTCTACCTCCGCTCCACATCAAGCTCGGCCTTATCAAAAACTTTGTGAAGGCTTTGGACAAAGAAGGCGAAGCTTTTCATCATTTGAAGACAATCTTCCCAGAGATTTCAGAAGCAAAAATAAAGGAAGGGATTTTTGTGGGACCGCAAATAAGGAAAATGATGACCAATAACCATTTCAAAGAACTATTGTCACCAGTGGAGGCAGCAGCGTGGGATTCTTTTGAAAAGGTCGGTACTTCTTTTTTAGGCAAACACAAAAGTCCTAACTACGAGATGATAGTGAACGACTTAATCAAAAACTATGCGGAAATGGGTAAATAAAAAAACATATTATAATAAATTATATATTACATAAATTTACATGAGAATATATAGCCATAAATCTGAATTCATCGTCCAGTTCCGAACAAACAAGAACGGGAAAAATATAAACAAAAAATTTGTTCTGAATTGAAAGATAAATCCAGCCTAAGAAAATTATATACTAATGTGTCACTTATGTATTTATCTAATTTACTTTTTTATTTTCTTTCAGGAGTAAATATGTCTTTAAAAATTCATTTCTTACACTCCCACTTAAATTTTTTCCCGCAAAATCTTGGCGACGAAAGTGACGAGCATGGCGAAAGGTTTCACCAGCAAATGAAAGTGATTGAAAGTCGGTATCAAGGATTCTGGGATGTCGCTATGATGGGCGACTACTGTTGGTTTCTCATAAGAGAAACCGATCCTAATCTAAATAAGCGTCAAAAAAGACACATAACTTTTTCAATTATAAAATAAGATCATAGAGTTAAGACAGAACCATATGTACATATGCTATTATTTGTAGGGTACTTAAGTATTAAATGGATATATTTACTTGAATGCTTATAACTTTTGTATTAGTTCATCGATTTTGTTCACTGATAGCTTATTTTTTTTGTAATAAAACAGAGCTTAGAGGGGGGAAAAAATATCTGCAAAAAAACAAAAAGTTTTCGAGATGCTTCCTCGCAAAGTACAAATTTTTTTATATTTTTACAAAAAAAATTTAAAAAATCCGTAATGATTGTTCAATATGTTTGAATCTGCAGGACCTAGCAAAAAGTGTTGTATGTACTGATTATAGTAAATTTTATAAGCTTTCAAATTTTTCAAACCGTTTTGGAAGAGCTCAGTTTGTTCTTGAGATATACACGATTAAGTGGAGCCATCTTTTTTGTTTTTTGAAATAACGGTAAATCGTAAATATCTCAAAAACGGTACCATTCAAGTAAAAATAACCTTGGTTTTCGGAATTAGGAGGTGATTTTACATAGGAATTTCACTATGGCGTCTCTGGTGCATTTTGGCTGTAAACCAGTGTAATAGATATAAAACCTCCATTATTTGTATTATTAAATCATTTTAAGAAAACTAAACGTATTATTTCTGATAACGAAAAGTCGTTTCAATCAAATGCAATAAGTAACATGTTGAAAAATCACTTTGATATAGATAAATTTTTCATACCACCTCTTCACAGTTATGGACAAATAGAACGGCTACATTCTACAATAATCAAAATAGCCAGGTGTTTAAAAATAGAAAAAAAATATTACTGATATAACTGATTTAGTTCTTTTAGCAACATACCATTATAATAACACAATTCATTCTGTAATACAATTGAAACCTATTGATGTAATTAATTCGTTTTCAAAAGAGTTTTTAAGTTCTATAAAATCTTTACTAAGTTCAGCATAGAGCAATGTTTTAAAACGGTCAAGTAAAATCAGACGTAGTTTTAAAGAAGGAGAAGTAGTTTTCGTAAGTAGAAATAAACGTTTAGGTAATAAATTGAATAAGGTATATGAACAAAATGTTGTACAAAAAGATCTTGGAACATGAGTTTTAATTAATGGAAAAAAATTCATAAAGATAATATTCGTTGATAGTATTTTACTTGAAATTTGAAAATTTATAAACGAATTACATACACAATATTGATCATACGCATGTTTAGTCTTTAAGAATCTTTTTTTTTATTTTAAAAATTATTTAAGTATTTGTCGAAGCGAGGACGTATCGATTTTAAGAAATATTCCAAAAAATATTTAAATAATTTTTAGAATAACCAAAGATAACATTTGTTGAAAAACTGTAATCAAAAAAATATATAAAAAGATATTGGAGTTTTTTTAACATTTCAGTTTTCAGTTTATTTATTTATATTTTTCATTTCGATTATATGGGATTTACATGTTATGTTGGTCCGATCTGTGTGATTTTCACTACACACATTACATATATAATATGTACTTAAACTGCAAAAGTTTACGTTCCTAGCTTTTTAATTGCAACAGTTATAGGCCAAAACCTGTTTATCGGAGCAATCGATTGTATGGGAGCTTCCTGAAATCGACTCAGCTCATCGCCCTGATCATTTCGGTATACTTATTGGTGGGTCTATCTCTTCTTCTTCTCATACTTACAAACATCGGACCAAAGTTATAATACGATTTCATGTTCATGAAAGGTATAAAATGGAGCAGCAGAGAAAGTAAGAGGAAGCAGCAGATAACTGAAATCAAATAAAGTTTTGTGTTTAAAATGCAATCACTGGGATATTTAAATTTTATTTTAAGAGATCCGATATAAATTTTCTGGAGAAATCATCCAGAAATTTTAAAAGCAGTATTTCCCCAGCAAGATCTCTGAACAATTAGTTTAAATATACCTGCATGGATCTAGAAAAATTGCCTATAAGGGTATTGAACCATATGTTACATAGCTCATAGGAATAGTTGCAGAGTAATATTAATTTAGATTATACCAAATAAATGAAAACATTTTTTCCGTGCTAGACTTGAGATTAGCCTCATATGCTTCGTTTACTTGGGAACCAGCATTAACACCAACAATAATGTCAGCCAAGAAATCCAATGAAGAATTACTTTTGCAAACAAATGCTACTTTGGACTGAGTAGACAAATGTGAAGTAAAGTCCTCTCTCGACGAACGAAAATAACACTCCTATAAGTCACTCATCGAACCCATCCTGGTATATGGTGCAGAAGCGTGGACACTAACATCTAATGAGGCTCCTCTAGAAGTATTCGAGAGAAAGGTGGACCTCTAAGCGTTGGTATCGGCGAGTAGGGAAGAAGATTTAATGATGAGGTGTAGCAGCTTTACGCACATGCCGACATAGTTCAGCGAATTAAAACGCAGCGGCTGCGCTGGCTAGGCCATGTTGTCCGAATGAACGAAGATGATTCAGCCCGGAAGGTATTCTAATCGGCACCCGCCGATTGAAGCAGATGAAGAGTGAAGACCGATTTCAGAACCCGCGGTGTTTCCAATTGGTGACGGTTGGCGCAACAAAGAAATGACTGGCGAACTATGTTGGACGGTCAAAATCGGCCAGGCGGTTAGATGGGCATTTAAAGAAGAAGAAGAACTCTCTACCGACTTTCAGTATTCTACCATGAAAATTCGCAAACATATGCAGTAAGAAAAATTCGATTTATATTGAAGGTGCCAAGGCACCTCTCTTTTCCAATTTTTTCCTTTTCCTTAGCCTCATGTAACTCCTTGCAAAATTTTCAGTATTCTACCATTAATTCTTAATGACACGCCCACCTTCTCCCTGGCACCACATCATACAATGGTTTGGAGCGAGAATTTATAAACCATTCTCGAGTCTACTTGAGTACATACAACATTTTTTATGAAAATAGGTCCAGGAGTTTACTGACAACCGGGCACATAGAAGACTTTCAAATGTATGTAAATATGATTTGGTACCCACCGATCAAAACAGCTGAAAAGCTATATGGAATTCAAACTATGAGATCTTCTGCTGGAAAACTAAATAGTGAGGCTTGTGGGTATGCTAATGCTTGGAGATGTCTATATGTACATATTTACAACACCAAATTTGATTGGCATCTTGTTTGAGCAAATCAGTAATTACGTAACTTTGATTCTCTTCTTCATATGTACGTGTGAATGTACGTACTTTGTATAAACTTCATATTAATTATTGATAAATTAGTTGTATGGTTGCATCATTTCTTGCTTGATTATTTATTTGTTGTTTATCCACCTTATTGCTAGTAAATACTGCGGAAATGTTGCTCTGGGCATTGAATAGCAGCTTCAATCATTACTCACGGACAGCTAAGCATAAAGATGTATGTATATATATATGCTCCCTCTAGGAAAATATTTAGTTCTGAACGAGTAAGCTGGTATTGCATTTGTATACTTAGCAGTGGTATGCACGCAAGGTATATTGTTTGTTTGTAGGTGTAACGCCAAAAACACTCCCGGAAGTTTTAGGGGAGTATTATCGGTGTGGACAGTCCTTTACGAGACATGAATCCGCTACTAGCAACGTTTCGCACTAGCCCGACTAAGTTTGAGTGGGAGGTGCGACGCCCCCTTTTCCGATAACTTACACTTTTTCCGTGAGTGTGGTATTCATATCGTATATCTCTATACCAATTTTCATGTCCCTACCATGATCCCTTTTAGAGATATTCAGCCTTAAAAGTTAAGTTTGTATCGGAAGTGCCACAACATTTTAATGTAATGTCATATGCTCGAACCATAATTTATTTGTCGCAAGGAAATTGGTTAAGGACCACGCAGGTTAATGCAGTTCTGAAGCTCTAGTTATTTAAATTTAAAACTATTCTCCTGTAAATGTGCAGGATATTTTAATAAGGCTTGGCACACGTAATGAGCTTTTTAAGAAAAACTCGATGAAAATTGGTAAGATTAATGATCATTGGATTGTGTGTCCTATATAATAATCTGTAAAAGTTTTTTAAAAAGTGGGCGGTCGCTGCAGGTTCTCAACTATGTAGGTCTGAGGACGAACTTTCTAATATTTGGTATAGAGATTTTATATATGGAGGAGTAGAAATGGAAAAGTGGCGAAGAGAGGAAGAAAAAGGGAATAGAAAGATGAAGACGAAGGAGATATTGGGAGAAAGAGGAAAAAACATAGGAAGATGGAGGGCTACATGAAGAGAAATATAAGCAAATCAAATAAAAATTGTGATACATTTGTATGTTTCGAACTCGGGAGCTTTGGAACTAGACACTGATTTTCCTGCACCATATGTGTATATAGTTTTTGAGTTTTGCATGTCATATCAACGAATATTTACACACGAAAGGGCTGTAAAGAGTTGTCTAAATTAACCTGATCAGAATTTAATAGCGATATTGAGCTTAATGTTTCATATTTTAATAGAGGTACGGAAAATGAAGATTATTTTTATGTTTTACACAATTTTTCATAATAAAACTTAAGGTTGATATCCTTAGCTATGCTGAATTTCGCCTTAAAAATTTAAAACAACACTCTCTTGCTCTGAAGTGGGTGATCCCACAGATGAGCATCCTGCAACTGCAAGCTAAAAACTTGGTTAATAATCAAAATATATCTTCTGAAAACGTCTTATTCTATCTGAAAACTCTGAAAGGGCCAGGAAGAGAGTGTTCCATCAAAAGTGGAGAAGGTTTTCCTTTTTCGGCTGTTCTTATGCACTCAATTTGCTTTTCTCTTGTAGCTAACATTTTCGGATGCTTACTTGGCGTGATAGACACTCCTGTGGCATCAACGTTCCAAATCCTAGTTGGAGGAAATTTATACTTTTCTCCTGTTCCACATTGAACTACTTTTAATAATAATAATTCCCAAACGTATTACCCACCATATCCCGCCCGACCGGCGCGAGGGGCGCATCCGCATAACGCGCGGATTATTCGTTCGTGCCGAGTCGTTGAAAGGCTTTGGTTTGTTAATCGTCGAGATCTAAAACTGCTCAGCTACAGAGAAAACCTCATCAGCTAAGTAAAGTAGATATAGGATAGATTATACATTAAGAAGTAACTAGTTAACAGAATAAAATTATTGTTAGAAGTTAATATAGAAGTCAAAGAATAAGAAACAATTAGTAGCTATGAATTTAGGATAGAAAGAATTGATTTTTTTATGTTGAAAAGCGAGTCTGAAATATCAAATCTACCAGAAAGAGAGTTATAATCTTGAGACAAACAGCTCATTTAACTGAAAATTGGTTCGGCACTGTTTTGAGACTAGAGGTTTAAAATGCCTTGAAGGACGAGACGGTACATTGAAGTTCACTTCACTTAGAAGAAATGGGCTAGATAGTGAACCATTTAGCAATTTAATCATAAAAATAATTCCAAGCATTTCCCTCCGACTAGAAAGTGTGTGCAGATTAATGAGTTTTAAACGATTCGTATAGGGTGGCAGATTATACAAGGGATCCCAATGAAAATCTCTTAAGGCAAATAGTAAAAATTGTTTTTGAACTGATTCTAGGCGATCTACATGAACCTGGTAACGCGGGTTCCAATTTATAGAACCGCATTCAAGTATCGGTCTGACTAATGTAGTGAAGAAGGCTTTAGTTACATAAGGGTCGCTAAATTCTTTAGACCATCGCTAAACGAATGCTAGGACACCTCTAGCCTTATTGACTGTTGTGTTAATATGGCGGTTGAAACTGAGTTTAGAGTCCATAGTAACCCCCAGGTCAACAAAATCATACACTTGCTTAAGACTATAATTTTTAATTGTATAGCAAGCTGGCATATAATTTAAATCGCACCAAGTAACTAGTGTATCTAGATCTGATTGTAGCTTATTTCTATCTTTAAATGACGGGAATGACATGAAAAGCTTTACGTCGTCAGCATACATTAACATTTTTGAAAATTTTATAATTGTAGAAATATCATTTATAAACAACAAGAACAGAATCGGGCCAAGATGGCTTCCTTGAGGAACCCCCGAAGAGACATAAATGACATCGGATACTAAATTTTTAAACATTACTCTTTGTGTCCTGTCACTAAGGTAGGAAGAGATCCAGCGATTGAAACTCGGTTGGAAGCCCAACTGATCAAGTTTATGAATAAGTAATGAGTGACACACTTTGTCAAAAGCTTTGCTGAAATCCGTATAAATAACGTCGGTGTGCAGATTTTTTCTAAAGGCATTTGAGACATGACTGGTAAACTCAAGTAAATTCGTAACTGTGGACTTTCCCTTACTGAAGCCGTGTTGGCAGTCACCTATCAAAATAGAGATCGGACCCGTAAGTTGATTTGTAACAATAGCTTCAAACAATTTTGGGATGGCAGAAAGCTTTGCGATGCCACGATAGTTCTCTATAGAAGACCTACTCCCGCTTTTATGCAGCGGTAGAAGAAACGATTCTTTCCACGCAGTTGGAAAAACACCACACTTTACTGATAGATTGAACAAATTGGTAAGGGGTTGGTAAATATGGTTCACACACTTTTTCAAGAAACATGTAGGAATCCTATCAGGACCGTATTTAAAAGATTATTTTAAGGTTTTAAGGTAAATTATAACATCTTTGGCGCATTTAATTGGAGAATTAATTGAATTTGTCCCTTGTAGCTTACAGGGATAATTTTGAAAGTTTGAATTAGTGACAGCAGAATAGTGAGAAGTGAAAAATTGAGCAAAGAAATTTGCGATACATTGATTATCGCTAGATATAATGTCTTGATATTTCATGGCTGAGGGAGACCCTGATACTTTACGTTTAGAATTTATGAAACCATAAAATGACTTTGGATTGAGAATAATGTCTCTTTTCGTTTTAGAGATATAAGCTTTATAGCACTTTTTATTTAAATCTATGTACTTCTGACGTAGAATGGAATACAGTAAGTAATGTTTATTTAATCCGGATTTCTTATATAAATTAAATGATCGCGTTTTCCTATTTTTCAGAGCCTTAGGCTCTTTAGTAAAGCAAGCTTGCGTAGGATGATCATAAGTTAATTTACGTTTAGGAATAAACTACTCAAATAGGCAGTAAACAGTTTGATTGAAGTGTTAGACGTTAAGATCGATATCACAACCAAATGCAGGCCAAGTTAATTTAGCCAGTTCTTTATTTAATTTCTTGTAGTTTGCTCTGGAAAAGTTAAAATCAAAGCTACTACATGAGTAGCATTGAGTACCTTGGTCATTTCTTATGGTTTCGTAGACTATTTACATAGAAGGGTGGTAAAGGTCTTCTGGTAAAACCAACGGATCACAACGACTTACAGAAAATTGGTTTATATCATCAACATACACTAAATCTAAGACTTTCCCAAACTTGTTAGCGGTAACATTTATTTGATTAAGGCAAAGATCGGAAATTCCATCTAAAAAGTCATTGTACCCCAGTTTGGACGGATTTGGAATAATGTTACCATCAGATATGTCCCACGATATATGAGGTAAGTTAAAATCACCCAAAACAATAATTGAGTCTGAAGCTTTAGTCATAAAGTTAACAGTTTTGAGCAGAGAGACATGTTGCATGTAGACTGAAAAATCTGATGCTGGAGGGATGTAGCATATGTATGGATGTAACATATAAGTACAAAGAGACGTTCTCTAGTTGAATGCGGATTTCAAATGCATCTCATTGAAATCGATGTTAGGAATATTAACTCTTCTGAAGGGATGGACGAATGAACGGCAAGCAGAACACCACCTCCGACTCTGTTCAAGCGATCATATCTATATACTTGATATTCATTACATAAAAACTCTGAATTGAAAAAATGAGGTTTTAGCCAAGTTTCGGTAAAAGCAATTACATTATATTTACAATGAAAAGATTTCAAAACGAGATCATTTCATTTGGTATTTAAACCGCTGAAATTTTGATAAAAGATATTCACGAATTTAGTGCTCAGTTTTTTGACTCAATGTTATTACGAGAAATTTTCGCTACATTTTGAACATTCCTATTGGGTCTGTATTCAAACTCCCGCACAAGAGCCCCGGGAGGCCAAAAAGAGCTGTCCAAAAGAGTATCGAAATCTTTCCCAGATACATCAATCTTAAACGAAGACATACTTCTTTGATATGTGAAATAAAATTTTCTGACACTTACGCTTTGATCTTTAATTTTAGAAGAAATATGGTACATCAAATCATCCTAGATAGTGTCTGGATGAAACCTAGACACAAAAATAAATTTTTTGCGAGGGACTACAACCAGCTTACTAACGATTGATTCAGACTCCATTGCAATAGTTGGAGGTTCCGGGTTTTTCCTAGTGGATATTTTTGAAGGGGCGTTCTTCGACGTTCCTCGGACAACCGTACTAGGAATTGGAGAAGCCAAATCGATAAGTTCAGGGGGTTGAGGCAAGTTCGGCACTGTCGAGGTAGTAGGCCGATCATCCGTACGTCTGCGCTTGTTTTCGCGATTATCAGGGCATTCCAAAGGAGGCGAACTCTCTAAAGTTTCCAAGGGTTTGAAAATATTTTCATATTTTTTGAATTTTCCAGTCAGCAATGAATATAATTTTAGAAAAAATGATAAGGATAACAATTTAGCAGATGGAAGAAAAACAACCCTGGCAGTTTAAATGGCACTGTGTTGAGCGAGCAGTTTTAAACACACTGTATGTGACGTTCAACAAACCACGCAAACAGCTGTAATGAAAAAGAAGTCAAAAAAACCAATCCAGCAGACAACAACAATTGCAATACAAAATATAAGCCTTTCAAAAGCAACAAATAAAACAATTGAAATATGCAAATAACTCGGCACACACAAATTCAAAAGTATGAATTTATAATGATTAATCACTATTCGAAAATTTTAACAATTTTCACACCAAGTAGTGAAGCACATTAACTATTTAAACTCTTTTAACTTTAATTGAAATTAAAATATTTAGAATATCAAGATATGATTTGATTATTAAAGACAACACAGAGCAAAATAAAAGCACAACTACACAGCTTGATATTTGCGTTATGCGTTTTACCATATCACATTACCCAAACTAGAGCTTTTAAGAAACCAACAATTTTTTCACCAAAATTAATTTAAAAATATTAAGTAATCACCTGAAATATTGGTACCTCTAATCATCAAAAAACGAAAATAAAATATAAGAAGTTGACAATTTAAGAACATTTCGGAATTATCCTTGTTTAAAGAGTGCTCGAAATTATTGACGACCGCACTTCGAACTCGCTCACCTAGGCTTTTAACCAAGTCTTACCCTCTGGATCTATTCCTATCTTCTGTTTAGGACACAATAAGTTATGTTTAAGAATGCGCTTTCCAGTGTCATTGATGTTTCTTCTTCTGTACTTCTTGTTCATTAATGATATCTCTGGTACTATAAAGTTTTCAAAAATGTTGATGTACGACATAAAGATTTTTATGTCTTACATGTTGAACGAAGAAGGAGCTTAACTTCAATCAAATGTTGTTAATCTAGGTATTTGCTGCGGCCTAAACTATAACACTCAATCTTAAAAATGTTAAGACATGTGTTGTTACGCAGAACTTTATAACCAGCTTCCTTCAATAACCAGCAAAATCACAGTATTTGTTGATTTACGATGGATTGCAAACTGAATTTGAATATTCATATTAATGCAACTGCCAATAAAGCTAGAGGTGTTTTATCATTCATTAAGCGGTGGTCAAAAAAAATTAGTGACTCTTACATAACTACAGCCCTGTTTACGACATCAGTAAGAACGATGCTAGAATACCGACCAATTATTTGGAGTCCTGGGTACCAGGTTTACGTAGATCGGATTGAATCTGTTCAAAAATATTTCTTAAGATCTCTCATGGGATTCTTTGCATAATCCGCCTCCCTATACTAATGCATGGTGGGTTATCCGTTGAGCTTTACTATTATACCCAGTGTGTACTAGTACATAGGGTATTATAGTTTTGGCCACATAACGGTGGTTTGTAACGGTACAAAATAATGGAGATATAGAGGTATAGAGTTCCATATATCAAAGGTCTTAGAATGAACAGAGGAATCCATGAAGACATGTCCGTCCGTCCGTCCGCCCATGGACACGATAATTTGAGTAAAACTTGAGATATTTGAATTAAATTTGGCACAAGGTAGGTTGCTATTTGAAATGGGCGAAATCGAACCATAACCACGCCCCTTTCTTTGATGTCGAAAATTTTGAAAAGCGTATAAAATGGGTTAATGCAAAAATAAAAGCAGCTACAATGATGCAATTTGCTAGATTTATTAATTCGCTTGTTCCATTGACTATTTGATAAAATTTTTGGAAAAGGGGAGTAGCACCGCCCACGTATGAGTTAAGAAACATTCAAACTTTGACTGTTAATAACTTCGTGGGAGGCATACTATTGTTGTGATAAATGCATCGTTTTTCGACCACGCCGACTTTTTTATAAAAGTTGTATGGAAAGGAGGTAGAAATATTGAACTGCCCCTAGCTAATTGACTGATGCAGGTATAATAATATAATTTAGCAGTTACCTCAATTTCCTTATTCTTTATACGATTTTTGCAAAATTTTGTAAAGTGAGCCTGGTACCGCCCACTTATAAGTCAATCAAATTTCAAATTCAACTGTTAATAACTTCAGAATGGTGTAAGATAGAATTACGAAGCTTGATACGAGGTATACTATAGACCAGACCTGTAAAAAGTAAGTATCAGTACAGGTACAAGTGTCAGTACCTTAGTACTTCGAAGAGATGAGTACAAGTACAAGTACTTGAATAAGTGAAGTACAAGTCGGGCACTAGTAAGTGTTTTTGAAGTATTTTGACAAGTATCACGCTCCACAAACCATTTTATATTGTCCCAGCTGGAATAAGTTGTATGCATAAATGAAGCATGCATGCAGACCTGTTAAATTATGATTACTAATCGTAATGATTAGCGATTTGATTAATTATTTTTTTGAGAATCTATTTAATGATGGATTATAATTACTTTCAAATTTTAATGACTATTTTCCAATTAATTAAAAAAAAATGATAAAAAAAAATTGTGACTCTTTTCGATTAATCAAAAAAAAAAAAGAAAAAAAAAATTTAATAATAAAAAAAGTTGTTTTAATTACTTTTGATTATTTTTGGTTTTTGTTTAATTATTATTTATTATTTTTAATTTTTTTCAGTAATATTGTAGAAACACATAAATTACACATCATCAACAATACTGAAAAAAATCCATAAAGATCACAAATAATCGAAAGTAATCAAAACAATTTTTTTCTTATCTTAATCAATTAATAATTGCCTTTTCTTGAAAAACAATTAAATTAATCATTACTAATTAAAAAACCCATCAAAACAATTGCTTACTAATTAATAATCAAATTTAATAGGTATGCATGCAAGCCATATGTACGAGGAAGTATGTAAAATGCGTAACTTTAAATTGGAAAAGTTTATTCACAAATAAAGTACGCTTGTTGAATCAGTCATTTTTACGCTTGCAATACGCAAAGCTGTATCAGCAAAAAGTTATTCATTTTGAAATAATGCACTTACTAAATTATGCTTCGCGTATGAACATAATTGAGGGCTCTTTCCTTTTTTGTTATTGTGTTGAAAAAATTTATAAAAATTTTTGAAATAAAGCGTATGCGGGAATATTCCATAATCGAATGGATTTTCCGAACATTACTTACGCCATATTCCTCACTGCCTGCCGTTGACAAATTATTGGAAAACATTTCATTCATCGACCATACTGCCGTCCCCAAATAGCGCATAGCTAGCGCTGACCAATTGGAATTTTCTGTTTCGACAGAGCGCTGAGCCAAGAAGTTGGTTGCACAAGATGGGAAGAAGGAATACAAAATTTAACAGAAATCAAGCGCTTTTATTTGGGTATAGCGAACCGACAATAAACTTATACCAAATGCTGCTTAATTTCTGAGGATGCCTAACCTACAAATAAACAAATTCGTTAAGGTGTGCTTTCTGTTTCATATTGTCTATTGAACTTTCATTTATACTGGTATGCATACAAAGCTCCAATTCATGGCTGAAATATTGAAACCGTATGCATATGTTTCCAACTGGGTATTTTTTTTTTGTAAAACATACACCATAAAACTAAATTTGGAAAAAACTATTCACATAAATTTTATTTTCTTAACAAAAAAGTACTTTCAATTATTTTCAAATACTTGACAAGTAAAGGGTGTTTTTTTAGGGGTATAGAACTTCGAATTGAAATAAAACACAAGAAAATCGTTTTAAGGTCCATCAATTTGGCTTTATTGGAAGGATAATTTTATGCCATTAATGTTTAAATATGATTTCGGGCATGTGGCCGCCGCGGCTGGCTCGAATAAAGCCAATTCTACAGGTCCAATTTTCAACCACTTTTTCGAGCATATGGGGGCGTATGTCGGCAATAACGCCACGAATGTTGGCTTCCAATTCCCCTAACGTTTCTGGTTTGTTGGTGTAGACGAGCGACTTCACATATCCCCAAAGAAAATAATCCAATGGTGTCAAATCACACGACCTTGGTGGCCAATTGACAGGTCCATTCCGCGAAATTATGCGCTCATCGAATGTTTCCTTCAATAAATCGATTGTGACGTGCGCTGTGTGGCATGTAGCGCCGTCTTGTTGGAACCACAACTCATCCACATTCATGCCATCCAATTCGGGAACAAAATAGTCGGTTATCATGGCTCTATACCGGTCTCCATTAACGGTAGCTGCCTCTCCAGCATTATTGCGGAAGAAGTATGGCCCAATGACTCCACCAGCCCATAGAGCACACCAAACAGTCAGTTTTTGTGGATGTAATGGCGTTTCAAGGGTCTCATGTGGATTCTCTTCACTCCAAATGCGGCAATTTTGCTTGTTGACGTAGCCATTCAACCAAAAATGAGCCTCATCACTGAACAAAATTTTGCGATGAAAATCAGCATCGAAATCAATCTCATTTTCGGCCCATACACCAAAATCACGACGCATTGCATGGTCTCGCGGCTTTAATTCTTGCACAAGCTGGATCTTGTAAGGTCGCAAGCCAAGATCTTTGCGCAAAATCTTCCATAAAGTTGATGGACAAAGCTCCAATTGCTGTGCACGGTGGCGAATCGATTCATTCGGGTCCTCTTCAACACTTTGCTCTACAGCGGCAATTGTTTCTTCGGTGCGCACTGTTCGACGTCTCTGCGGATGCGTATTATCACATAGAGTAAGCGTAGTGCGAAAACGATCCATGGTTAACCGAATTAATTGCTCTGATGGACGATTATGTCGACCATAAAATGGACGGAGCTCACGGTAAACTTCGCGAACTGAACCATTATTTTCGAAATAAATTTGCACGATTTGCAAGCGTTGTTCTTTTGTCAACCTGTTCATGATGAAATGGCAAACCAAACTGAACATAAATGACATAAGAGTTGCCAGATTTGACCACAAAATGCCAGTTTTATCTCTATTCGAAAAACAAACCTGTAAAAAAAACACCCTGTACATGTACTTGCACTTTCGAACTCCAAGTACAAGTATTGACGCTTCAAAGTACTTGCGTACTTGCACTTATTTGGTACTAGTACAGTAAATACTCAGTACTTTACAGGTCTGCTATAGACATGTAGAGTACGCCCACGGAAAACAAGCAAACTCGTTGGACGACCACGCCCACTTTTGGACCAAAGTTTTCTAAAAGAGAGGTAGCAGACTGGAACATGCCATATCTCCTTCACTGATGCAGATAGAGTGCTAGAATTTCGTAGTTACAATGACCTGATGATCTTATTAATGATTTTTTTTAATATTTGAAAATGAACGTAGCACCGCCCATATATAAATGAACAAAATGTAAAATTTCAGCTATTATTAACGTCAGAAACATGTTAAATAAAATTACGAAACATTATACGAAGTATACTATCAACGTTTTTCAAAATTGTATATAGTCTATGCTGTAACCAGTGCATGCAAGAATCCACTGTGAAAATTTCATTAAGATCGGTTTTGTACCTTGGACGCCTGTACAAGATTAAAATTTTATATAGCATGGGGGCGTGGTACCGCCCACTTCCAAAATTATATATATCCTGTACTGTAACTAGTGAGCCCAGGAACCTACTGTGAAATATTTTATAAAGATCGGTTAAGTACTTTGGATGCTAGACACACAGACACACATTAATTTTTATTTATAAGATTGCCCACATGGTAGTAGAAAAAGTTTGAAACCTCTATAGGTCATAACTCCGCAACAATAAAGCAATTTACCACGACCACTTTTACACAGCTGGGTATTTAATGTTCGGTTCCACCCGAACTTAGACTTCCTTGTTTGTTTATATTAAAAATGTACCCAAAGATTTTTCGAAAAACTTCAAATTTCCGAAAACTCGAAAAGCATAAGATTTTCACTTTATTGCCGTAAAATTTTAGTATGTTTAGCACACGCTCAGACCTATTGTTAGTCAAATGAGTTTACCCTTAATTACCCGGTTCCACTAACATTTTTAAAGCCTAGCTATCGTAAATTTTTGTGAAACTTAATTAGGATAACGAAAAAGTTACTGAATTTATTGTGGGTGTGGACCGTATATTGTATTGATATCTTTCTTTGTATTTATGTTTATAAAAGTCCTGAAGTTATAACGAAATTATTTCGAAAATAATCCCAAAGTGGTCGCGTAACGCCCAGTATGTTCCCGAAACCGTCTAGAAATAATTTCGTATCCCGGAAACAATCTCAATATGATACCCAAAGGTCCCGGAAACAGAACAACATTTTTTCTGAAAACAATCGCGATATTTTCCCGAAATGACCCCAAATATATCAAAAATAACCTCGAAGCCGAACTCGAAGAGATCACCAAGTCGTTTCAATGGTACCGAAAAAACTATCGGAACCCAAGGACCCCATTCTCCCCTGAGGGTTAGGGGGTTAGAATATGCCCGAGGTAGGCATAACTGTCGTAAGAGGCGGCTAATATGCACAAATCGCTACCACGACATTCGGGCAGTACCGCAAGGGGTTACCGGAGCGTACCGGGTTCATATCCGGCAAAGGACTGCCACTTCCGACAACACTCCCCAAAACCCTCGGGGAGTGTTTTTGTCGCTAAACACAAAACAAAAAGGACCGTATTAAAATCAATATATAAGTGTAAATATTTGAGTTTAATGCTTTGATAAATAAAATTCATTACAACAGATAAATCTTCGCGAAAGATAACTCTGAGTGGTAATGGAAATGGAATTTCAATGTCAGTTAACCTTAAGAGGTCAATGAAGTGTTTGTTATATTCTAATTTTATTGCAGCCTTTGCATACCTGATGCTGACCAACCAGGCTTTGCACAACAGCCGCTTTGGCAAAAGTTTCATTTGGGTTTTTTAATAAAGCAGATGGTAAAATAATTGCGAAAGACTTAGAACATCCATATGTTAAACATACAAACGTTTTCCAACGTGGAGCATAAACTGAACCTTCAAACTGCAAAAGGGTATACCCTACCGATTACGTCATAGTTGTGATAGCCACCTTCACTCAATATTCAATGAGGTGGCGACTTATTGATGTTATCGATCAATTTTATTAGCTACATTTTGTTTCCATTTTTAACAGAAGTATGTAGCTGCGTACTTTTTTTTTAAGTTTTTTTTAAGCTTACCAACTACATCCGTGGCGTAGCAGATGAAAAAAATCAGTATGGCCAGCAAACTCGTAACGCTTTTCATGCTTGATCTCATCTTCGACTTGGATAAATAACTTATCTGCAAATGATTAGTTTTTTAAAATTCCAATTTCTTTCAAATCTATTTAATTACGCTTCAATGGCTTCTTTGTTTTGGCTTTACATACGTTCGTGTTGTTTTATATGTTCTTTGTTGTCTTGCTTTATTCTTAAGCTAACAGTTAATCTTCAACTGGAGATCAGAGAAGTTCTGCTTGTGGCTTTTATAGTTTCAGATGTGCCGATCGACGTGCAATCTTCTTTTATTCTCTTTGTATTTTAACTACGCTCTGTGTATTTGAAATTTTTTAGTTTTATTGAAGCGTGTTGAGCATGGAAGTTAGTCATAGAAAATGCCAATTTAAAATAAATGACTCAATTCATTGCAGCAAACTATTGGCAGTGAAAAGATATCGATCTGCTCATCTGTAACTGAGAAGTTTGTATTTGAAATTGAATTTCTGTTTTTGGTTAGAGCTTATGTTTTTGTAGCTATTTACAACAAATGCAGCTCGCACATACATCGTTCTAGTTCCCTTTAACCACACATTAACGTATTTGTACTAACATACCCGGCGAACGTTTTACTTACTTTAAACGGGTTTTATAGTCCGACAAAGCACGGCAGTCGTTTCTTCGCTCTACTAACTGGTGCCAAATGGAAACACCATTGTTTAATTATACAAGGTTTGTCAGTTTTTGACAGACTAGACTTGAAGCTCCCTAATTGATGTATATTGGAACGATTTTTCGTCATCCCTTGTCAAATTTGGTTTTGAGACCAACCGGTTTCGGCGTTGTGCCATCATCAGTGTCGATTTTCACCTAGTATAGTTGCATTAACGAACAATAGTTCCCCTTTGGTATAACAGTAGTAGAAAAGTCCGGAATGTAATTTGTAACTTCAAATATATTTTCAAGAAATATGACATTTTAAAAGACATGCTTTATTAAATTATAGGAAATAAATTGCCTCAATTGCAGTTTAAAGATTCTAGAATGGCAAATGGTCTTAAAATTCAACTTACTAGAAAAATTTTTGTGTTTTGGGAATCATTTTAAAACCACTTTATTTCCTGTAAAACTTGGTTCTGTACAGTAAAAGTTTGTCAGATATCTTAAATGATACGAATTTTGGCGAGTTTTCATAGGTATTCGTGAGAAGGGTTTCAAGTTTTGCAATATACTCATTTCCACACCACCTGAGGTAGAGTTTTTGGCGAGCTTTTTTTTACGTGGTTTCCCCAGTCGGCCTAGTCCACTTATTAAGTCCAGTGACTTTACGCGATTATACATTGATTTCAATAAATTTTGCATTCATTACGGTTTCGGAAGCAAAGATTTGTAGGAGCTGAATTTTCGCATCTTGTTGTGGTGCTCTGTCAATTGATCACCATTAAAGGTTTTAAACACTATTTCCGGCCTTTTAATGGTGTGCAAAAATCCACTAGATGGTTTCGTTAACCCACGCCTTGACCGTTCGTCCATATACATATTTATAAGTTGTTTCGTAAGTCTATCTTACACGGTTATGAAGTTATTAACAGTCGAATTTGACTTATTTCACTTATTTTCTATGGGTGTATTTACCACAACCCCAGCATACATTCTAACACACTTCGTTATTCTAGCGTAAATGGTTCTATAGTTATTAGCAGTCGAAGTTTGAAAATTTGTTTACTCCTATGTGGGCGGTACCACGCCCCTTTTCCAAAAATTTGGTCAAATCGTCAATAGGAAAACCAACTAAATAATTCTAGCAAATTTCATTAATGTAGCTGCTTTTATTATTGATCTATCTCATTTTAAACGTTTTTCTAAATTTTCGATATCGAAAAAAGGGACGTGGTAATTGTTCGATTTCACTCATTTTAAATAGCAACCTACCTTGGCCAGAAAGCAACCTGTGTGCCAATTTACATAAAAATATTTTAATTTTTACTCAAGCTATCGTGTCCACGGACGGATGGACATGTCTTATATGGAACTCTATATCTATCTCCATTATTTTGTTCCATTACAAACCACCGTTATATGACCAAAACTATAATAACCTGTGTACTAGTACACGCTGGGTATAAAAATCCATTGTCCAGTGAAAGCTGGCATATTTTTGTAATTTGGTACATCTTGAGAGATCGTAGCATGGCGTAATTACTATGGTGATATCGAGCCACAAGCTGATTTGTATTTTTTTTCGCCGCGACCGTACATGCTTGTCAAACTGACTTGTTTTTAAAATTATATGTCAACGAACTTGCTTTTGAAAATTGAATGTTTACATTCAAAAATTCAATTGTTTCTCAAATTTCTTTGAAATTTTATTTAAATCTGAAAATTTTTCACGGTTGCAAAAAGATTCTGGTGTTTGAGTGTGTTATAAGTGCATACAATTAATTCAAATAACTTAAAAAATAAATATAATGGGTAAATGTGTTGTGTGTGGTAAACGGTTACAAGGGGGCAATGGCCCTTTTTTTCAAGTGCCACGAGAGGAGGAGTGTAGGATGCAGTGGAATCAAGCGTGTGGTATGATGTTTGGTGATAAAGATAGGGTTTGTGGAGATCACTTTCGTCCTTCTGACATTCTAAGCTTGGGCGTAAGAAAACATTTGGTGCCAGGCGCGGTCCCGCATTCTCCTGCAATAATGCATATTAGAGATTTGGTTAACGAGCGTACAGAGTAAGTATTTATTTTAGTTTTTTAAATGCCGAAACCAAAAATATAGACCGTTCTGGAACTTTGTTCCAATGTATAACTAAGTCAGGTAATTTTTTGATGTAAATTTTTTTACATTTAGCTCAAGACTCGCCCGTCCAGTTTGCGCATTTGGTGGGGATATATTTTCTGGTGGGGATATACTTTCCAATGTGGTCATGGAGTCATCCAAGGGAAGTTCACATAATGGTATCGCGAAGCCGGCTGTAGTTTTGACAACCAGTGAAACACAAACGGAGTAGGTGCTTCGAGAAACACAAAAAGGGATTTAACTAATGCGTATGTACGTAATGCGTATGTATGTATTTCCAGTACACAAATTCTGAAGTCGAATACGCAGTCCGAAATTGCTCGGTTAAAGGACGAGCTACGGGAAATAAAGGGGAAAAACCGCCAATTTCAGAGCCAACTTATGGAGGCAAACGCCATAATAAATAATTTTAAACACATTTTTTGGCGGCCGCCGTGGTGTGAAGGTAGTGTTGCCGGCCTACCACACCGAAGGTCCATGGTTCGAGCCCTGGTACAGGTAACATCAAAAGTGATTTGAAAAAAGTTTTTCAAAACGGGGTCGCCCCTCGGCAGTGGTTTGGCAAACTCTCCGAGTGTATTTCTGCCATGACAGGCTTCTCAGCAAAAAATTCGTCTCCTTTGTAGATGCCGTTCGGAGTCGGCAAAAAACTGTAGGTCCCACCAATTTGTAGGGAAAATTCAAATCGGCACACCACAAATTGGAAGAGAAGCTTGACGCAAAAATCTCTTAGGAGGTTTATGATGATATACCTGTTGTATATCGCGCCAGAGAGAGAGAGAAACACATTTTTACAGAAGGACAAATGCGGAAAATGATTCTCCCTTGTAGGTTTTAATATTTAATATTGCTTGAATAGAAAAAAAAATTACTTATTATAGCTAAAAATGTGAAATGATTTCGATATTACAGCGCATACATTTTACGGTAGTAGCAGTAGTGTGTGACATGGGAACCAAAAATCGCGAGGTGTGGAAGGATCTAGGCGTGACAATGGGTAGTAGTTTTAAAGTTTGCGGCATACACATATATATATATATATATATAGATACTGGCGGGTGCCCGAATATACTCACACATACATACATATATGTGATTAGAACCCCCGTTATTTATTTATACATAAATGTGTATATTTAAGAATTTATTATAAAATTTAAATAACTTCACTTGATGCAGATAATCCGTGGTTTCCGAATCCCGTGGCAGAGAATGAAAAAATATTTGTGTTCGCCGATGCGCCGCACTTACTGAAGCTCGTAAGGAATCATTTTTTGAGTACCGGCTTAGTGTATAAAGGCGAATTATTGACGGTTCGAACAATAGACCAGTTGGTGAGGCATACATCTTCCCAGTCGGATGCGTCTATTGTGCATAAAATTACCGAAGACCATTTGTCAACAAAAGGACCTGGTAGTAATTTGCATAACACAATCTTTTATGTATGCATGTAATGTTATAAAACTTTCAGGAAAGCAAAAGGTAAAATTAGCAGCCCAATTATTTTCGCATACAACTGCTAACGCCATCAAGCGTTGTTATATATTGGGCTATGAATTACGTAATCCAGTGCAGACAGCCGAGATGTTCCAGTTGGTGAATGATGGGTTTGATGTCCTTAATTCGTCAATGACAACGTTTTCGTACCCCGGAAAGGTATCGAAAAAAGGTTTCCATTCTGTTTTTTTTTTTTTAAATTGAATTATTAAAAGGAACCTTTTGGAAGAAACCTCGTATATCAGAAGGAAGTGTTAACAAAGATGAGCAATTTCATGTTGTCACAAGTTATTCCCAGGAATGAAATGCAAAATCGTACAGCGCTGGAGCCTTTCCAAAAAGGTATAGTGCAGACAAATAGAGCGTTAGTTGGGCTTTTCGAGTACCTACATGCAATATCAGATGTGGAATACGTACTTACAAGTAGACTCAACCAAGATGTGCTGGAGCATTTTTTCGGTGCTATCCGCAGCAAAGGCGGCCTTAACGATCACCCAACTCCAAAGGAGTTTAAGTACAGATTGCGGAAATACATCTTGGGTAAAAAGTGCAAATAAATAGAGTTATTCACAATTAACTTTTTGAATTAATTACAGCCCGCGATACTGAACTTTTAAAAAATACAGGTAACGTCCAGAGAGATACCACAGAATGGCTTAATCCATCGACATCGCAACCACTACTTGATATTTCCAATCGAAGGGCTGAGAGAAATGTAGCTGCTGTAGATAACTACAAAAACAGCGATATTGATGATGCACGTGATGTGGAAATGGAACCAATTCTTGAGGCGCTTACAAAATCACAACCAGAGGACGGCGGACCTCTTCATGAGGATGCCCTGGAATATATGTCAGGGTATACGAGGTGTGTTCAAAAAGTATCGCGAATTTTGTGTTTTTTCAAAAATTATTTATTTATTCATGAATATCTATTTTGTCCCCTTCAAAGTAATCCCCATGAGATATTATACACTTGTGCCAACGGTTTTTTGTATCTTGTTCAGCTCCTCCTTCGATGCCGTCTTTATCTCGTCAAGAGAAGCGTAACGTCGTCCTTTCATGGGCCTCTTCAGTTTAGGGAACAAGAAAAAGTCACAGGGGGCCAGATCTGGGGAATACGGTGGCTGCGGCATCATTAGTGTGTTGTTTTTGGCCAAAAAGTCGCGCACAAGCAACGATGCGTGAGCAGGGGCGTTATCGTGGTGCAAAAGCCAATTTTTGTTCTTCCACAAATGCGGGCGTTTCTGGCGGATTGCTTCGCGCAAATTGCGCATAACTTGCAGGTAATATTCCTTATTGACCGTTCTTCCCTGTGGCAAGAACTCATGATGCACCACGCCCCTGCAATCGAAGAAAACTGTCAGCAAAACTTTCACATTCGACCGAACTTGGCGCGCTTTTTTCGGTCTTGGTTCGTGCGGCAGCTTCCATTGAGATGATTGAGCTTTGGTTTCCACGTCATAACCATAAACCCACGATTCGTCAACAGTTATTTGGGTCGTCGCGGACAGAGTTTAACATCTCATTAGCAATGTTCATGCGATGCTGTTTTTGGTCACAATTGAGCAATTTTGGTACGAATTTCGTGTAAAAATCGAAGACGATCCAAAACACGTGCAAGCAAAGCAGCTGTCAACAATTAACTGAACATTCAAAATGGCCGAGCTTTTCGGCATAAGTGAGAGACATAAGAACCAACATAACGCCACAAAAAATTCGAAATTCGAATATACGTAACCAGCGAAAATTCAAAATTCGCGATACTTTTTGAACACACCTCGTATAATCAAGAAGATGGGCCTCAGTGAACATGAAAGCAGCGAGTACTCGATGACTTGGGTAGATCAGCTGTCCAAGGGCTCTTTAAGGAAACCATCACCACTTTTTGTACAACGCATTAAAAGATTGGAGTCCATTTTCTACAATATGAATGACAAAAACATTGCGTATTGTAGAAATATCAAGCAGAGCTTGCTTGAAAAAAGTTCAGAAGTGGATCTTCCAAAAATCGCAAAGCGGCTCTTTTACAAATGCCGAATCCACTTTCGTATAAAAGACTTGAATAGGCGATTAAAAATACAAAAAGCCAAGCAGAAGGTAATGGGTCACAAAAAATTCATCAAAATTAAATTATAAAAACAATGCTGCACGAATAATAACCGGACATACAACCATAAATAAATATTTTTCAAATGGCTCTTTTCAGAGCCGCAATAAAATAACAAAGAGACAAAAGTTGTTTACATATGTACATGTATATTCTTATGCATGTGTACAATAATGGAACTTTCGTAGCACATTTTGCTGATTTTTTGCAATATTTTTCCATACAATCTTACTAACGCAATTTTTTTTATATGAAAGAAAATACTTCAGCTCGTCGGAAAAAAATTGCCTATATACGTGGATGTCCCACACAAGAGTGGATACATAATGATAAGTAGTGCCTACTAGGTACATTTGAATGCATATAAAGGTCGTTCGGGACTTTCCCCTCTTTATTTGTGCTTTTATTGTAAAGAAAAGTTCGCACAGTTTACAATTGGCAGCATTAGTAGTGTTATTGATAACCCTAACTGACTTGATCCAGCATGAAAATCGGTATACGACGAGCACGCATGAAATTGCTGTTTCATTATACAAGGTGGCGCAAAAGTAAGCTTCCGATGTTCAGCATATCGGTTGTGGCACGTGCAGTGTGTGCTGTTGCACCGTCTTGTTGGAACCACATGTTTTCCAATCCCAATTCATCAAGTTGCGGCAAAAAGAACTCGTTGATCATTGCTCTGTAGCGCTCACCATTCACAGTAACCGTTTGGCCCCGACCGATTATTGGTCAAATAAATAGTCAGCAATATTCCGCGTTCTGGAGCAGTGTAGCGTAACATTGTTTATTAACGTGTATTTCGCATGTGTTTACTACACAAGTGTCAAAACAGAACTGACTTTAGGAGCCAATCGCAAAATTTATAGCATTTTCTGATAGGAGGATTACTTTTGCGCAGTAACCGTTTTTCACCGACCGATTATTGGTCAAATAAATAGTCAGCAATATTCCGCGTTCTGGAGCAGTGTAGCGTAACATTGTTTATTAACGTGTATTTCGCATGTGTTTACTACACAAATGTCAAAACAGAACTGACTTTAGGGGCCAATCGCAAAATTTATAGCATTTTCTGATAGGAGGATTACTTTTGCGCCACCCTGTAGTTATCGAAGCCATGTTACTATTGCATTTGCATTTACTTTACCCAATCGTGGAACTCTGCTCGTGTGCCTGAAAGGTGAAAACAAATAGATATATAATATGTTCGTTCGCATAAGCATTTTAACAACAAATATCTACCATCAGTGCAGAGTAATTCAAAATCTTCACTCAACGTATTTCTAGTCCCACCATTCATTCCGTTTGCCACCCATATCTACTCCATAAAAGTTGAGTGTTTCATAAATGCTCAATGTCTGCACACTCTACAAGACAACGGAATGCATCCAAGCCCATAGTAATATTCGGAAGCACTTACTATCATAGGGTACACCGAAGCACCTGTTTTATATTTAATACTAATTGCGCCTCATATACATGGTTTTGTAAAGAAATCGTCTGCAGCACGCACTGAAACGCAATCGATATAAGAAATGCCATCAGGTCTGTCCAACCTGCTGCTGTATTAATGCCAATGTGACATGTATTTTAGACTTTCAGGTAAGTAAGTTCGGTGTCGGGATCTTCTTCCTTGGCAACGGCCACTATATATTATTCGGGCTGACCCAATTTGTATACTTCAGCAATGAAAGGTATAAATTCATACCTTATATCAATTCTGGATTGAGGATTTCAGCTTTCAAGGCGACCTAAACCCACTATTACCGCTACTAGCGCCATTAAATCTGTGAACGCATTGCATTTTCGTCGCATATCAGAAATTGACGAATAACAGCTCGTGCCGGAAGAGTAGACATAGCATCGCCGCTGCTAGGTGGTACAGGTGGATTCCACAGTATGCACTCAATTACTCCTACATGCAAGCGTTGCTTCTGTAGTTGCATATTGTGCTGCCTCCTCCCGATATATTGCCTCCTCCCGAATCTGCCACCTATTTGCTTTGTGCCGCCACCACTTTTTCAATACACAAAACTTTATGGATAACCCGCAAAATTGTTATTTAAGTTTTGTTCTTCCTGTTGCTGCCGCTGTTGGTGAAGCTCTGGCATTTGTTAAAATATTTTTCACTTCGAATTGCACAGAAAATAAGTAAATAAAATAGTGTATACCGCCTACGAATTCAAAATTTGACATTAAGTTTGCTGACGAATTCAGATTTTGCCAAGGCGAATACAGCGAATATTAATTTTGACAGTAAAATATGACAATCAATTACCAAAAAGCACTAACAAAATACACGGGAATTGTTGTTGTTGGGGAAACGAAACGACCATTATAATTGGGCCATGGATCGTAGCCTTTATTATTTCTAGCTTTCTTTTTTTATTTTTATTTTTTTTGGGTTTTTAGTACAATTTTCAAACGTTATTGAAAAGAAGCAACACAGTCGATGAATGCCAATCAGATGACATTTAATAAGGGAGCTTCAAGTCGCCAATTGTCAAAAACGTCAATGGCTGACAAACCTTGTATAATTAAACAATGGGAAACACCACGGGATCAATCATAAATGTATTTAAAAAAAGTTATACAGCCACACTTAATTTTTACACAGGCACTCCTATTATTGTATACAAACCGCCTTTTTTTACAAAAAAGAAAAACAAGTGTCGTTATAAAACCAGCATTTTCACCAAATTTCTTTATAACTTAGTTTTCCTTCGAGCTATGACATTAAGACTTTTATTGAATAATTGACTATAAAAATGGAGGGGAAAGGAAATTTTTTGTACACAGACACTTTGGAGGTAAAATAAAATTTATACAAAGTTATTTTTTGCAGAGACATTGCGAATCACGACTATAAAAAAAATTAATAATTGGTGCGATATATAACTCCGAGGAGATTAAAGCCAAGCTTCTCTACCAACTTGTGTGCTGTTTGTAATTTTTCCTACAAATTGGCGGGACCTACAGTTTTTTTCCGATTCTAAACGGCATCTGTAAAGCAGATGAATTATTGCTGAGAAGCCTTCCATGGCAGAAATACTCGCGGAGAGTTTGCCAAACTACTGCCGAGGGGCGACCCCTGTTAGAAAAAACTTTTCCAACCACTTTTTTATGGAACTTTGGACTTTCGGTGTAGTAGGAAAGCAACACCACAGCCACATGTTAAAAATCTCTGCCGTAAAAATTGTTAGTTGGATTTTGATTTACGTTTAGTAATAATTGTAAAAATTAACTTAATCCAAAGTTTGCAAAGAGATGAATTAATTCCCTTCGTTTTAATTCACACACTAACTTTAAAATATGTAAAAAATGAGAGTGGAGATGCTGATTCCGACAAATGATTAATCTCATGCAAAATGGTGGCTCCATACCAAATTTCATCAAGATATCTCGAAAACCAGTGGCTTAATCGACTCAGCTCATCGCCCTGATCATTTCGGTATACTTATTGGTGGGTCTATCTCCTCTTCTTTTCATACTTACTAACATCCGACCAAAGTTATTATACCATTTCATGTTCATGAAAGGTATAAAAAGGTTACAGTAGATATGAAAATTATTGAAGATGAAAATTTGTGAAGCAATTATTGGTTTTGTTGTAACATAGCGATACTCCACATTTTTTGCGGAGTGTTTGTGTATATCCGGTGCGTTTTAGAAACTTTCACCAAGTAGGCCAATGACCGAACTAATCTTGACGTACTGGCTGTGGTGGTATGTGCTGCGCCGAAGCTTTGATTGGTTTCGCTCTTAGCTCACCTATGTCATCTGGCTAATACTTTTTAAGGTTTGTCATACGTATAACCGACATATAACTAGTTGACGTATCTCCAAAGCACTTACACAAGTTATAGAATTGGAATCCTATTGGCGTACGTACATATTACTTTCGTCCATTATTTTCTCGAACATTTCCTGCGGAAATAGGTAAAAGAAAAATTGTATGGGATTTGAAAGTGCCATAAGATCAGCAGACTGCATCGTATTTCCTAAAAAAGACTAGTTGGTTTTCATTCAGTAGTAAATTGTTCTTTTTCCATGCTAAAATCGTTTTCCATTTGTGGCGATGTTAACTCGTACTTGGTAAAACTTCCGGGTTTTCGTAGCATTCCACATTTTTATTTTCATCATCTGTGTCGTCACTTTCGCTTTGCGCATTGGTTATGTCCTCGTTATAGTCCGGATCTTCAAGTTTGTCATCACTTGACATTCTAAACGAGAAACAACGAAAATTTTGTTCTGTGAAATGTACTAAATAATTGTCATCTGTACTAAGCACTTTGTTGCACTACTGCAACCGTTATATAAACTAATAGTATAGCGTACTGCGAGCTACTTTTCAATAAAAATATTTATTTATGCAAAAATACACTCACTTACCCCAAAAATAATACACTTTCAATAACTTTATTCACTTTTTGCAATTATAAACACAATGTTTAGCTCACATTGATCACCACCTCTCAGTTTAGTGCGAAATTTTGCTATTTCATTTTAATTTACAGTTACTTTGGTGAAAACGCTTGTGTAGTTCAATAGAAATAATGTTGCAAATGCGCAATATTTTTATATAACTGCTGTTGTGACTCTATGAAGAAGATATCGTAAATTGCGGTGCCACGCCAACTTTCCAAAATTTTGCAAAAATCCTGTAAGGAATAAGGAAATTGAGGTAACTGCTAAATTATATTATTATAACTGCATCAGTTAATTAGATATGGGCAGTTCAATATTTCTACCTCCTTTCCATAAAACTTTTATGCAAAAGTCGGCGTAGTCGAAAAGCGATGCATTTATCGCAACAATAGTATGCCTCCTTCGAAATTTCGTTATACTATCGTAAACAGTTCTGAAGTTATTAACAGTCAAAGTTTGAAAGTTTCTTAACTCATACGTGGGCGGTGCTACTCCCCTTTTCCAAAAATTTGATCCAATAGTCAATGGAACAAGCAAATTAATAAATCTAGCAAATTTCATCATTGTAGCTGCTTTTATTATTGCATTAATCCATTTTATACGCTTTTCAAAATTTTCGACATCAAAGAAAGGGGCGTGGTTATGGTTCGATTTCGCCCATTTCAAATAGCAACCTACCTTGTGCCAAATTTAATTCAAATATCTCAAGTTTTACTCAAATGATCGTGTCCATGGGCGGACGGACGGACTGACGGACATGTCTTAATTGATTCCTTTGTTCATTCTAATAACTTTGATATATGGAACTCTATATCTCTATATCTCCATTATTTTGTACCGTTACAAGCCACCGTTATACGACCAAAACTATAATACCCTGTGTACTAGTACACGCTGGGTATAAAAAAAAATAAAAATATTTTAGACGTTTTTTTTCATTCCAGTTTTAAATCTTCCCAATAAGCAAAATACGTTTACTATAAGCTTACGATAAACTTACTTTAGCAAGCTTCTCGTTTGGAAAACGTTTACTATAATCGTTGTTAAACGTTTGGAAAAAATTGTCGAATCAAGGAAAGTGATCCCCTTTTAAACAATTGCGATTTAGGTTTGGAAAGCAATTTTTAATTAACGTTTTATTCAATTTTATTTTATTGATAAAACCCCAATTTAGGCAACGACAGTGAAAACGGGCCAGTAGCCTAATGAATATGTATTACTACACCATTGCTCCGAAGGTTGCTGGTTCCTTAACTTTTTGTGTTAAATAAATTATTATAATTATTCTGAAATAAATATGTTTTATTGTTATTTAAGTTCCATTCATTACTGTTTTTTACAATTCAAGTATAACAAAACAAATTTTAAAAAATATTCGGCGCGAGCTTTTTTACCAATTTGTGGCTTGCCGCTTCCAATTTTTTATACTACTGTTTTTTGCCGAGCCTGGACGTCATTTGCAACGCAAAGCAGATGAATTTTCGCTAAGGACCTTCGATGGCAGAAATACACTCAGACTCCGTTTTGAAAAACCTTTTTCAAACCACTTTTAATGTTACCTGTCCCAGGACTTGAACCATGTACCTTTCGGTGTGGTAGGCCGGCAATACTACCGCTACACCACGTCGGACATATAATATAGTTCATATAAATCAAGTAGGTAAATTATTTAGCATTTTTTTTTTTAAACTGCCAAAGCAGAAAGTTCACCTCAAGTTAATTCCCCAAAGCTCCCATACAATTGTACATACCAAAGTTGTGATATTTTGTGAGATGGTTTAAAATTAGGAGCACTATCGATATATGTCGAAACACGGATTTACAAAATGTGGTTGGTTCCGCCAAAATTGCGGTTAGGGCGCGAAATTTCAACGTTTGTAAAATTTTTTAGTTACAAACTCTTTTGGAAAACATTGTTTAATAAACTAGCTTACTTCATTGTTTATTGGGTTAACCGCAAGAAATTGAAAATTGGTGTAGGTAATTCAAAGATTTCCAATTTATTACAAAAAAGTTTAAAAAATTGCTTAAGCCGACGAATAGCTTAAAATTTAAGCTCAAATTTTTAGACTTGGCTAGTCAATTCCTCTTTTCTTTCTGAATATTCTGATATACATACATACAGTGTACGACAAAACTTAAGCACGAAGAGTCCTTCTGCTAAACATGATTAAATAAAAATCTATGTGCAGGTTTCACATTTTTTATGTTTTTATTGATGAAGGCCATATATTTGCTATTTGAAATAAGAAACAGAAAAACTGTTTTAATGGTCCATTAAAAAAAATTAATGACGGTTTTCAAGCTAATCAACCAATTTGTGCGACAAAACTAAACCACGAAATCAAGGTAGGTCTTGTTTTTCCTTAAATGTGTTGTAAAACCAAAAAATCGCGGTAAACGTAAGCCACAATAACCACGCCGATATATTTCGAAAGATTTCAAACAAATGTTCTCTTCTTTTATTTAGACTTTAAACGAGGTTGGATGATTTGTAGAAGTCTGTAAGATTTGCTGAAAATAATTATTTTGTAGTACTTCGCGAAAGAGTTTTACTCCAATTTAACCAAAGGAAATCAGGAAATACTATTTCAAAATATTTTAACATTTTTAATGGCCGTATTTAGCGTACTACAAACGTTTTTCCATTTAACTGGATCCCTTAGCACTGCACAGCGAGGTGACAAATATTTCTTCTTGTTTCCACAAGAAGTTCTATGAAAGAATTTGTGATATCCACCCTATGCAGGACCATTTAAAAACGTGCTCTTTAAGACCGACTACGTCGCTTCGGAGTTTTGAAATCCCTTTGATTTCAGATGAAGAGAAATAAAAGTTTTCAAGATTCGACCTGAATTGGAGCAGTACAGTGCGACGAGGAATCTTATTTTCTGCCAAATAAGAGTTTTCTGAAATATTAGGATGCTTTGAAACTTGTTCCCAAACCAAAAGAACAACGTTTACTCCTTTTACTATAGGTTTTGATCAGTGAAATACGGTTGAGGCGTGTAGGAGTTTGTAGAAGTTTATCCGGTCATGGAGTGGGTCCAACTCATACGACTGAGCTGGTATTGGATCGTTTCATGTAATACGATATTCGTAAATCTTCACCCTATTTTTTGAGGGGGAAGAACTGCCATTAAGGTGGACGTAAACGTATAACGATTCGTCACAAAAAATAGTTTAGGACAAATAATGTTGACGTATTGTCGTAGCCAGTGTTGTTTCACCGAACAGATAATATATAGCAAATGATGGATCCTAAAAATCCGGAGGAAAATTGCAGCAACAAAGACTCTCTATTCGGACAAGTTGAACAGGCGTGGAAATCTATTTCCTGAGATATTTTACTTAAATAATACCCTCAATGCCAACACGATGTAAACCTGCCATAAAGATCCACGGATATGCCACGAAATAGATATTTGATGGTGCTTTAGTTTTGTTTGCTCCAGTTTTTGAGTTCATCGGATTCTTTGTACAACATTTTGTTGTTGAGCTGGTAAACTAGTGATTTATTTTGTTGTGTTGATCTTCCGACAGGGTAGTAAGCTGATTTTTGTTGGAACGATTTTCCGTCATCCCTTGTCAAGTTTGGTTTTGTGACAAACCGGTTTCGGCGTTCTGCTATTTTCAATGCCTAGTTTCGTTCGTTGAAAATGGCAGAACGCCGAAACCGGTTTGTCACAAAACCAAACTTGACAAGGGATGACGGAAAATCGTTCCAACAAAAATCAGCTGGTAAACTAGTTTTATTTATTCAAATCTTTAATACCTAATATGTCGCACACTATATGCGTGCGTAGCACTACTGGACAAAAAAGGCGTTAGTAGCAAGTACTCGTGGAGTTTGGTGTGTAAACATGTGTATCCTGTGAAAAATTTATTTTATTTCCTTTCCTTTTCTTTTTTTTCTTTTCTTTTATTTTCTTTTCTTTTCTTTCCCTTTCTTTCCTTTCTCTTCCTTTACGTTTTCTCTCCTTTCATTTCCTTTTCTTTTCTTTTCTTTCCTTTTCTTTTTTTCTTTCCTTTCCTTTTCTTTCCTTCCCGTTATCATAGTTATTTTTAATTAATTTAATTTGATTCTATTTTATTTCACTTTATTTAATTTAATTTAATTTTATTTTATTTTATTTTAGTTTATTTTATTTTATGTTATACTAGTTAATATTTTTGCATTTCATTCCATAAGTACAACCACAAAGATTACAAAAATAAAACAAGTTAGTATTAGAGTATTATGAGCCAAAATAACTTTAACATGAATTATCACTTATTTTGTTTTTGTAGACACTGCATATTTATGATAAACGCAGTTGCCTCCGTGTTTTGCCGATTGATACATTCATCGTGTTGAGATTCACGATTACCGAATAATAACAATCAGCAAAGCACTTTCATACACACTCTCACAAAGGCAGAGCATCATATACATGTCAGCAAAGCGATCAAACAAGATTTCTATACACAAAGCACAGACAGAAGCACGATTACAAGCAGAGGCACGCTTACAGGCAGCGACGCGTAACTTTTCTGTACTGCCCCTACCGAGCCCAAAGATGTTAACACATCAAAAATCGAGTCATGGTTATGGATGTGGTAAATCCACAGTTTCTTGTTTTATAACTGAATCACACATAGTAAGTTTTTAGTAAAATATCTGCAATACCCGAATTTCACTTTGGGCATTGGGACTAGATTTTTAGCGATATCTATCGTAGCAATCGCCAAGGGAGGCAGAATCATCCTCCAAATGTCTCCGGCTCAGGTTAGGTCTCCACCATCCTCTGCTGACGGATTCGGGGGTCGATAGGGAAACGTTCGGACGTTGCGCGGATAATGTCAAGGAAAAGGAATTTCGATATCAAAAAGTTAAATAGAAATGAGGAGATAACCTATGCTACAAAATAAATCGTTATCTCCACATGGTCAGCGACAAAATCCTCCGTCATTATATTGATGACTTGAACTGTGCAAGTGTATATGGAATTAGACATCAATGTCGATGATATAATAACATGCTCACTTTCGCTGCTCCTTCAATTGGGTAGCAGTAGCTGGGGAAAAGACAAAGGAATGCTCTCAGCAACGGTTAAGCAATGGGTTAGTCGGTTCTGAGCTACCCGTTTCCAACATGTTTGCGCAGCCTGGCAGACACAAATTGGAAAAGGTTGCAAACCTGAAGTTTACATAGCGAGGCAATATCATTACAAAATGCTCAACAGGAAATTCCTGGACAATTGCCTGAATCTGAGCCGCCTCCACGGGAAATAAGGGCCACCTCCGGAAGCATTCCGATGAGATCCAGTAACACATAAAAGGTGCAAGCTTTGGAGGGAGACGATATTCACTCTGCCCAAATTTCGCTCTAAAAACTGCAATAAGTTTCATGCAACCGTCTTGAAACTGTTGGTTTCCTTTGAATTTCCTCAGGTTATGACGTCCTTTAGGCAGGGGGGATACTGTTACAACAACAGAAACCAAACACCACCTTCGGGTGTTCGCTAAAAACAACAACAACCACCCGGTGGCACCCGTCACTTGATTAAATCTAATACAAACTGAAAATATGCTTTCCGACCACTTAATAAACTTGCAGCCCAAATGACGTACCGTGTCGAAATCTTTCAAAAGTCAACTGAAAACTGTTTCATAAATCCAAAACATTTTGAAAAACTTTTGTCCCCATTTGATTTTTCTTTGTTATTTATGAAATAATTTTTATTTTAAATAAAAAAATATTTTTTAAATCAAATTACATTACCCGACAAAAAATATTCCTCGACACTTAACACATGATTCCTATTTAGAATTTTCTGCTGATTCCAAATATGTAATCAGATAGTCCAAAACTAGAACAGTTTTCGGGATATTTTTAAATTTGAACAAATTGCCATCAGTAATTTAAACTTTTTGGGCAGAGTTTATAGCAAATTTTTAAGTACGCAGTTTCGTAGCTTATTTCAGAATAATAATGTGCAAGTTAGAAGCAAAAAATAATAAACAAAGTAGTAGCGAACTTGACAGTTCTCTCTTTTCTATAGGACGCAAGTAGTCAAAAAAAAAAAGAAATGATTATGTTTAAGAATAATTACAAATTTCTTATTTTTATCAAGAGTGAGAAGAAATAACAGATCGTTCTTTTATTTATTAATCATTATTCCAGAGAAACTAAGTAGAGAAAGAAATTTTGAAACAGTTTCAGAAAATTATATTAAGGAAGGGGGAATAGATGAAATATTTACAGAAGAACACAGACTCGTTATCGATGAAGTCCTTAATAAGATGAAATGTATGAATAAGGGCTTGCCTACATGATATATGTACAGGGTGGCTAATGAAAGCCGCTACCAAAAAAAAATTAAATAACTTTTTTTCTATTTAATGAATCTGGTAAATTTTTTTTTTATTTTGCAGATTGACTTTTACATTTAACAAAAATGGATAACTGGGACACTGAAACAAGAATTTGGATTGTCCGCCGCTATCACGCACTGGAGTCCGTAGTTTCGGTTCAAAGAGAGTATAGGCGCACGTTTGGCGGCAATCCTCCGAGCAGATGGACCATAATAAGACTTGTAAACAATTTTGCCGAGCATGGGACAGTCAACAGAAGACCTTACCATCGAAACCCTTCAGTTCGAACGGAGGAAACAATCGCTGCTGTAGCTGCTGCCATACAAAACAATCCACGTGTTTCGACAAGAAGCTTATCTGCTCAAATGGGTGTAAGCAGACAGTCATTACAGTCAATTATGCACAAAGATTTGGACTTATTCCCATATAAAATTCAAATGGCCAACAAACTGAACGCTGCCGACTTGCCGATTCGCTTGGAATTTCGCCAGAAGATGCTTCAAATGGTGGAAGAGGATGGAAACATGTTGAACTGTCTTTTCATGTCTGACGAGGCCCATTTCGATTTAAACGGCAACATAAACAAACAAAATTGTCGAATATGGAGTGCTTCCAACCCACAGATACTCCATGAGACGGAATTGCATCCACTTCGTGTCACAGTGTGGTGTGCAGTTTCATCACGCTGCATTGTCGGGCCCTACTTCTTCGAAGAAAACGGTCACACCGTTACGGTTACTGGAGACCGTTACTTGAGCATGTTGAGAGAGTTTTTCTATCCAGAATTACGCCGAATGAGAATTTCTTTCAACTCTGTGTGGTTTCAACAAGATGGTGCAGCTCCTCATATAGCCCAACCTGTTATGACAGAATTGCGACGAAAATTTCCCAATAAGCTGATATCCAGCAACTCCACATTCCGTTGGCCACCCAGGTTGCCTGACCTTACTGCACCTGACTTTTTCTTGTGGGGTTATTGCAAACAGGAAGTCTTCAAAGCAAAACCAACAAATTTGAATGAACTAAGGCAATCCATTCGAGAAACAATTGCGGCTATTCCTGTCTCAACTCTCCAAGCAGTAATGAACAACTTTTTGGTAAGATGCCGCACATGCATCGACGAGCAGGGGGGGCATTTAAATTCCATTATTTTTAAAACTAATTAAGCTATATTTAATAAAATTTAATGAGCTTTAACATGAATAAAAGAAAAATGAATTCCATACACTGAAATACACCCTGTATAATCCGAAAACTAACTCTTACCTACTATGAAGAAGAAAATTCATCTTCTTAAGGGTGGATAAACAAGAGAAAATATATGTAGTATTTGTAAGCCTATACATGCATTTTTTACTAATATAAAATCTTTAGATTTGGTATTAACCAAATACAATGGCCAAGATATTTCCCACCATAAAAATTGAGTGGCGAAAATATTAAAGCTCTGTAAAGACTTATCGTCGGTGACACTGCAAAACCACGTAATGCACAAATTGCTTAATTTAAGGACGAATAATGACTTTGGCCGGTGCCGATAAGAATACCTTCTGGACCGCAGCATCTTCATTCATGCGCCCAACATGGCCTAGGCAACGAAGCCGCTGGGTTTGAATTCGTTGGACAGCTCATCATTCAATCTTCTTCGGTACTCGCCGGTGCCAACGCGTAAATCTTTCGAAGAATATCTCGAATACTCTCACAGCCGCCTCATCAGATGTTGTCAGTGTCCAAGCTGCACCATAAACCAGGGCAGGTACGATAAGTGACTTATTTATTTTCGTTCTTCGAGAGAGGACTTTACTTCTCAACTGCCAACTCAGTCAAAAGGATCACTTGTTTGATCGAGTTATTCTTCGTTCTATACTGACATTATTGTTGATGTTAATGCTGGTTCCCACGTAAAAAACTCTTAAGAGGTTAAAAACTTATCTACTTTACTCTACCTGAGAAGTAATTAAAATGTTGATATCTACATTATGCTTTACAATTGTTGAATATCCTATTTTATTTATCCCTTCTTTTTATATAAGAAGATTAAAACTCGCTTTATAACTGCATACTACAAAAAATTCCAAAAATTCTAAAAAAATGTAAGACTTTGATAAAATTGTTTTGAATTTTCGCGAATTTTTGCGTACATTTTTGCAACAAAATGTATTGTTCGCTTCAAATTTTAGGTTTCGACAAAAAATTGTTTTTATCCCCCCTTCCCAAAATCCACTGTATGGGACCCAAATATTATGCTCGGGCCCCATGTGTTAATACGCTTGTTTATATTTTTTGAAGTAAGAATTCTTGCAAAAACCAAATATTTCAGTTGTCAATTCTACCTTGTCTAATTTGCACCTACCTTGTCTAAAAGCACCTCAATGAAATTTCAGACTTTTTTGTGAAGAGGGTGTTGAGTACTTACTTCCTACAACGCATAAACGAAATTCAACTTTTATTTGAATGTACCCAATTTCGTGGTTTAGATGTATCAAATGAAAAGTCCGGAAAAACTATTGGATTGCATTTTCCAGCTAAGGAAATAATTAACAAATTTTCATTGAACACTAAAATGTTATAATTATGGGAAAAAAGCTTCCTATAAAATGTTTACCGGCCTAGGAATATACATGGTGCTCCTTAAGACGTTCCTTTACATGAGAATCATTTCTTGAGCCGCCAAAGTGAAATTGCTCGACAATAAATAAGTATAATATGGGTCATCTTGGTAGGCGCAATTTTTGTGAAAAAAATAGGTATTTATCAGGCCGAAAAATTTAATATTGACATGAGAAATCTCCACTTGTGTTAGTTTAAAATCCGTGCTAACTCATTTTTGGTTATAGAAGATGTTACATTTAAATAAGAACCAGTAAGAAAGCCCAAGTTCGGGTGGAACCGAACATAAAATACCCAGCTGTGTAAAAGTGGGCGTTTTCAATTGGAAATTTGTTGTGGAGTTATACGTATTTAGGCAAGTTAATCTGACAACATCATATTTCACAAATATATATAGTATAACTCCTTTCATATGTTAACAATATCTACCTGGAGTAATATACCAACGAAATCAAATTTTGTTTGTCTGCCCTATATCAAATTCAGTCAACTGTAATGAAAAAGTAGACGTGGTCGGTTGGCGGTTTTTTGTGTTTTCGCTGCCCATTTTTTTCCACAACAATAATATGATCGTACCAAGCTTCGTTATTCTGTCGTAAAGGGTTCTGACGTTTTTGGCAGGCGAATTTAAAAATTGCGTGACACATAAGTGGGCGGTGCACCGCCCATTTTCTAAAATTTTGCAAAAATATACGTGCCTATGAGATATGGCACTCTCAGTTTTTCTACACTCTTTCAAAAAACTTGCATGGAAAAGTGGGCATGGTGAAAAAGAGTCGAAGTTTGCCGAAATGTTTCTGAACTCTTTTATAGAGTCATCAAGTCAATGAAGGTATGAAAACTTATTACTGTAACTACTTTTATTTCACTTTCATCTCATTCTATACTTTTCTCGATTTAAAGTAGCAATCTACCATGGATGGAAAGTACCCTTTGTGAAAATTTCATTCAAGTCATCGTGTGCACGGACTCAATCGCTTTCCCTGTTCATTCTAAGAACTTTGATACATGGGACTCTATATCTTTCTCTATTACGTTGTACCGTGTAGTAGTACAGTTGGGTATAAAAATCGAAAATGGAATAAGTGTATGGAAAAAATAGTGGTAGTGAGTGCCGCAGATTCTCGCTTTCTAGTTAGTTGAAAGGCTGATGTTACTTTAAGTAACACAATAAACAAAGCTATTTAAAATATTCAAAAACTTTGAACATCAGCAAAAGAAGAATTAAGATAATTTTTATAAATAAATCACACATATCTTATAACTTTAAACGAGCTATTCTTGTATGTTTGTATACGAGGTGTGTTCAAAAAGTATCGCGAATTTTGTGTTTTTTCAAAAATTATTTATTTATTCATGAATATCTATTTTGTCCCCTTCAAAGTAATCCCCATGAGATATTATACACTTGTGCCAACGGTTTTTGCAATCTTCGAAGCACTTCAAAAAATCATTTTTTTGAATCTTGTTCAGCTCCTCCTTCGATGCCGTCTTTATCTCGTCAAGAGAAGCGTAACGTCGTCCTTTCATGAGCCTCTTCAGTTTAGGGAACAAGAAAAAGTCACAGGGGGCCAGATCTGGGGAATACGGTGGCTGCGGCATCATTAGTGTGTTGTTTTTGGCCAAAAAGTCGCGCACAAGCAACGATGCGTGAGCAGGGGCGTTATCGTGGTGCAAAAGCCAATTTTTGTTCTTCTTTGCACATCTTCTCGGCCTTCTGAGAACATTTTGTACCACCGATAAACGTTGCTTCGGTCCAAGGTAGCTTCTCCGTATACCACAGTCAACATTCGGAATGCATCCGCGCACTTAATTTCGTTTTTCACACAAAATTTGATACAGGTTCTTTGATCCATTTTTTTGAATAGGTAAAAGCAAAGCAGCTGTCAACAATTAACTGAACATTCAAAATGGCCGAGCTTGTCGGCATAAGTGAGAGACATGAGTACCAACATAACGCCACTAAAAATTCGAAATTCGAATATACGTAACCAGCGAAAATTCAAAATTCGCGATACGTTTTGAACACACCTCGTATTTGTATATCCAGACCATCTCGAAAACCGCTCAACCGATTTGGATGAAATTTGGTATGTACATAGTGTAGCACGTTCTTAGAATTTTGATCTAGCCGTTGCCACATAGGATGTTTTTACGGAATTGCCACCTATCTAATTTTTTTTCTTTAATCAAATATGGGTATCAAACGAAATATATTTTTTCTACGTAGTAAAATAAAAAACATACCTAAGTAGGGTTGCCATTAAAAATCCTGTAAAGAAGTACACATACCGAGAATCACACTCATCCAAGGGGCGGCTAAGGTGCACCATGCAACGTCATAAATTTCCAGTAAGGGTAACATTTGCTTTATTTGGAAAGTAGATGTATATTGGAACGATTTTCCGTCATCCGTTGTCAAATTTGGTTTTGTAACAAACCGGTTTCGGCTTTCCGTTATCCTCAGTGTTTAGTTTCGTCGGATAGAACCAAATTTGACAAGGGATGACGCAAAATCGTTTCAATATACACTAACATTTGCCTTTACTGCGCATAAAGCTCAGGAACAAACTTTTGAGTTGCCGGGGTGGAGCTAAATTCATTGGTGTTCATACATACAACTTGGCGTTTTCAAAAGTTAGGCGGCCAAATTCGTTAAGAGTGTGGAAGGAAGTGTTGGCTTTGATTTCATTCTATTTAATATAAAAAAAAATAAAACGGCCCTTATGACCCATTGTGCAAGCAATGAACACTCGCCAAACTTCGATGAAGCTTTAGTGCTCCAGCAAAAAAAGCAGTACAAAAAGAGATTCACGTTAGAAATGCTGCACATTATGAATACACCGACTGATAAGAGAATTAACTATAGATCTGATGTAGAGAGTGTAGCGTCGTCGTACCGACACCTGTTACAAAAGAATAAGCCTTGTAATAGTTAGTAGAACACTCCACGTTAAACAGTGCGAACGTGTAAATAAATGCACGTTATGAATAATTGTTTTTAGATTAATTATTTATTATATTAATGTCTTTATGTTTGTTATTAGTAGTAGACAAAATAAAGAAAGCTTTGTGTTTTATTGATTTTTGGAAAAAAGAAAAATCGACCTCGAGCCAGCTAAATTCGTAAGTTGAAAAGAAAAGGTCGCAAAAACAACATTTTTATAAAAAGTTATGGATAATTCTATCTTGAAAAATAAAGAAGAAATCAAGGAATGTTGACGGATATATGAAGCACTAAACGAAAAATATACTCATTTGACCCTATACCTTATCGATTATTTGCTAACAATCGACATCCTCTAACCGTACAAATCAGCAAGAAATCCTGTAAAGACGTGCCGAAAATATGGGGAACACTTTTTTGAACAGCCGCCAAGGAGTATGTGTATTTAAACTTTGTTAAAAAAAATTAAAATCTTTCTATTATCATGATAGGTTTTTAAAATTTCTTTTTGAAAAGCTCCACTGCTGGTAAGTAAAATTATTCATACAACCCAAATATCTTTACTGATCAGTATTTAAAGCAAACTAAATTGTATGGTAACCTATGAAAATGCCTAGCAAAGCTCGGTCGCCCAAGTACTATAGATTTTATTAATATACAGGGTGGCTGATGAAAGCCGCTACCAAAAAAAAATTAAATAACTTTTTTTCTATTTAATGAATCTGGTTAATTTTTTTTTTATTTTGCAGATTGACTTTTACATTTAACAAAAATAGATAACTGGGACACTGAAACAAGAATTTGGATTGTCCGCCGCTATCACGCACTGGAGTCCGTAGTTTCGGTTCAAAGAGAGTATAGGCGCACGTTTGGCGGCAATCCTCCGAGCAGATGGACCATAATAAGACTTGTAAACAATTTTGCCGAGCATGGGACAGTCAACAGAAGACCTTACCATCGAAACCCTTCAGTTCGAACGGAGGAAACAATCGCTGCTGTAGCTGCTGCCATACAAAACAATCCACGTGTTTCGACAAGAAGCTTATCTGCTCAAATGGGTGTAAGCAGACAGTCATTACAGTCAATTATGCACAAAGATTTGGACTTATTCCCATATAAAATTCAAATGGCCAACAAACTGAACGCTGCAGACTTGCCGATTCGCTTGGAATTTTGCCAGAAGATGCTTCAAATGGTGGAAGAGGATGGAAACATGTTGAACTGTCTTTTCATGTCTGACGAGGCCCATTTCGATTTAAACGGCAACATAAACAAACAAAATTGTCGAATATGGAGTGCTTCCAACCCACAGATACTCCATGAGACGGAATTGCATCCACTTCGTGTCACAGTGTGGTGTGCAGTTTCATCACGCTGCATTGTCGGGCCCTACTTCTTCGAAGAAAACGTTCACACCGTTACGGTTACTGGAGACCGTTACTTGAGCATGTTGAGAGAGTTTTTCTATCCAGAATTACGCCGAATGAGAATTTCTTTCAACTCTGTGTGGTTTTAGCAAGATGGTGCAGCTCCTCATATAGCCCAACCTGTTATGACAGAATTGCGACGAAAATTTCCCAATAAGCTGATATCCAGAAACTCCACATTCCGTTGGCCACCCAGGTCGCCTGACCTTACTGCACCTGACTTTTTCTTGTGGGGTTATTGCAAACAGGAAGTCTTCAAAGCAAAACCAACAAATTTCAATGAACTAAGGCAATCCATTCGAGAAACAATTGCGGCTATTCCTGTCTCAACTCTCCAAGCAGTAATGAACAACTTTTTGGTAAGATGCCGCACATGCATCGACGAGCAGGGGGGGCATTTAAATTCCAATATTTTTAAAACTAATTAAGCTATATTTAATAAAATTTAATGAGCTTTAACACGAATAAAATAAAAATGAATTCCATACACTGATTTGAGTTTCTTAATGTAGCAAAATTCATCAGCCACCCTGTATTTTCGTCACCTATGTAAGATTCATATAATGCTCCAGGTTTTCCATTCAATGTACTAATATGTGCTTTACCCTGGATTTGCACTTTTGCAGCAATTTGTATTTGTTGTATTGATTTGCACAACTTTTGTCATATGAGCACTCATGAGCCACTTCCTTGCTTCTTCTGCCCCAATTAATTTCCTTGAAATTTATTTTGAACTCAAGGGGTAGTAGTGCTAAATCGCTGTTTATTTTGTGAATGTTTTTGTTACATACCTACATGTGTATTTATATGTGCACATTTCCTTACGTATTTGCTTGAATTTGTTGCAAATTCAATTTGCCATTTTCCGCCGGCGTTTGCTTAAGTACAGAATGTCAACGCAATCAACATTAACTTTGTTTGCCAATATAGTGACTGTGTGTAATACATATACCCTGTGAGGAAAATCTCTAGTTCTTAAGTGGAGCCCTTCTAGTGCATTGGGACCCAATATCTTTTACATGCAATGGAGAATTCCAAATGGCGTTGTTCTAGTTGGCGGAAATTGTTTCTGGTGTATTATCTTTTCTATAGTTTTGATATACTAAAATACTCTACAGTTTAGAACTAGTTCGTTATTGGGGCTATTTCGTTGGCTCCGAAACATTGGAAAATTCTACATATTGCCTCTACACATTTTAAAGTTTATATTGAGAAAACATAAGTTGATAATAAGAAATATAACCTTATATTGAGAAAACACAAGTAGATAATGAGAAATGCAACTTCATATTTAGAAAACGCAAGTTGAAAATGAGAAATGTAAGTTCATATTGAGAAAATACCAGTTTTTAATGAGAAATGTAAATTAATATTTAGAAAAAATAAGTTGAAAATGGTAAAGTATAAATTCATAATGAGAAATATAAGCCGTTTTTATTTTATTTCGTTATCAAGTTCGATTTTCTCATTATCAACTTAATTATTCTCATTATCAACTTTTTTTTCTCAATATAAACTTACACTTCTCGTTGTCAACTTGTGGTTTCACAATATGGAGTTACATTTCTCATTATCAACTTGTGTTTTCTCAATATCAACTTACATTTCTCATTATCAACTTATGTTTTCTTAATATAAACTTACACTTTCTCATTATAAACTTGAAAAGGTGTAGTATGATTTCACCCCATATTGCGGCAGTTCATAAACACTCCATAAACATCCACATACAAAGCCGTGCGTTCAGACAACTTTCGATAGTTCCAAACCAGCACAAAAATCTGGACACTTACGTTCTTGAACTTAGTATATTAATTTTTCGGTTATTTTTACTAAGCGGTGCACAACAACAGAAAGTTAGACGCTTACGAATCTCTCTACATCACAAAAACTAAGAATGCCATGAATGCTGACAACGGGAACATAAACTCCCCTCTTTTTTCTTTAATTTGAAACATACATACGAGTATGTACATTGTTTTGTAATTGTTATAATTTTGCTAATTTTTCTATTTTATGTTTTTTGTTTATATTCTTGACTCGTTTGTTTTAGTGGCGCGTCGCTGATGATGGACAGCAGGTCTGTCCGAAATGCATTTGTTGTTCCAAATAAAAAATATATATATGTTTTTAGTGTATTATTGTTTTTTACTTGACAAGCTGATTTTGTAGTCAATAAAGGAAGTGAAAAAAAAACTATTTTAAGTATTTTTATTATCTTTTTATTTTCATTTTTTTGCAAGTTTCAAGAGCTGAATTTTGAATTGAATTTGGTTTTTTTTACTCATAGTGGCTAAGTTCTTAAGAAAAACATTGACTGCTATTCAGTTATTATTTTATTTTTAGTGGACAAATTTTAATATTAAAAATGATTGTGGAAAAATAATTATTATCAGCTGGTCTTGAGCTCGTGAAGCTTACAAAACACTTCATTTAGTACTTAGTATTTTTTTAAGAATCCAAAACCCGATTCCGTAACCGCTTTTGCCCACAAATTTTTTAAGCCAGGTCTGTTTAATTCGGAAGAGGAATAGTAATCGATTGATTAGATGCTTGTTTTAAAGTTATTTTCAGAAGCAACTAATTAATACCTTACGATTACTATTTATATAAATCAACAAAACTACTATGTTTGCCGTGGTGTGAAGGTAGTGTTGCCGGCCTACCACACCGAAGGTCCATGGTTCGAGCCCTGGTACAGGTAACATCAAAAGTGATTTGAAAAAAGTTTTTCAAAACGGGGTCGCCCCTCGGCAGTGGTTTGGCAAACTCTCCGAGTGTATTTCTGCCATGACAGGCTTCTCAGCAAAAATTCGTCTCCTTTGTAGATGCCGTTCGGAGTCGGCAAAAAACTGTAGGTCCCACCAATTTGTAGGGAAAATTCAAATCGGCACACCACAAATTGGAAGAGAAGCTTGGCGCAAAAATCTCTTAGGAGGTTTATGATGATATACCTGTTGTATATCGCGCCATAGAGAGAGAGAGTAATAAAAAATATAAAGCCAAAAATAAAAACTCAGATTAAAACATTTACCCCCAAATTCATAAAAACTGCTCGTGCTAAAATTATGTACATTTCCATAAAAACTTTGCGTTGCAACACATTTATAAAACTATGTAGTTTATTTTTTTGAATATGTGCTCAAATGTTTTTCCTGAAAAGATATTGTATGATGAATAATTTCTTTCAATACAATTCGAACTGCTCAATTGCCGGTTTTGTACTAGTAAACATCTAGTTAACTAGTTCGTGTTTGTAACTTTAGATCTGGATCTGAACTATTTACTAAGTTCCCTGCAGGGTAAATACGTATAGAGCATAAGTGTACTAGGTTTGCCAATCTCGAGATCTTACCTTTTTTTATTTCTACTACTTATCCGATCCACTCACGATATATTAGTGTTTTTAAGGTGAATAACAAGTATGGTTATTTGAGATATTGGATATATCAGATATAATATTATAATATGTATATGGAATACCGAATGAGGAAGGGTCTCCCTATACGAGTCTGCACAGGCATCTCACGATTATTTTGTATTAGTAAAGAATACAACTATAATTTTTTTCAAAATGCCCTATCTCAGCTCAACAAATGCATTAAATATATTTAAAGAGGGAGTTCTTCAACAAAATACCGAGACAATATGTTTTCTAACCAGCAGATGGCACTTCCAAGAGAATTACATCCACTTTTTATAACTAATAGTTAAAAAAATTGCATGCGACATCCCAAAAATTCAAGGATCACAAAAGGCGAAAAAATTGTTATCCCTAGTTGTACAAATTTATTAATGCAGTACAAATATTCGCACTCTTCAGAAATATGTTTACTTTCAATGTCAATCAGTAGAAGTGTATTGCGAGATGAAAGTTACTTCGTCCTTTTATTGCATTTTTCACCGTTTCAGGGACAATTATGGAATAAAGTGTTGATTACATTTTACAACAAATGATCACGCGCTGTATTCGTTTCAGAAGTTTATTTATTGCTACCTCTTAAAAGCAGAAAACGGAACCCATGACCGCAGGAAACAGTCGGGGGAAAAGCAATACGATTTTGGTGTGTTGCCCTGTTCTAAAAAAATCGGTTTACTGAATATTGAAGTCAAAATAAGGGAAGAACAGATCTACAATAATTGAATTCAGGGGGGTAGTGAGCTTAACTCGGTGCACAATATTTTTTTAGCGCCCCTCCCCTCAATTTCGAAACCATATAATATTACATACGATATGTAAATATGTAAAAGATAAAGCTACAAACCCGCAAAAAGCTGCGCAAAATGAGTGAAACGTTCCTAGATAAATATATGTCTACTATCACGCCGCCCACGATTCGCTGCGTCTCAAAACTTATAATAGACTGTGTCCGATGGTAATCATTGTTTCTCCAAAATTAGTTATAGTTGTATATATTAGTTAGAGATATGGGACTTAATCACATCGCTTTTTGCAGCACGCATTAACACCTTTCGTTTGATACCCATATTGTACCAATACATTTTGGGTCAACCCGGTCCACCTATTGGTCGATAACTCCGAACCCGTCGAGATATCGAATTAAAGTATATCTTGAATTTTAAGATAGATGTGAGGTGATACATGTTCCATTCAGACAGGCAAAAATTCAAAATTTGTCGATTTGGACTCTATTGGCTCAATAATGATCCCTCCTTTACATTTTTCTTGAATATCTGCAATGTACAGACATCATGGACCTATTACAATTTTATTATATGTAGAGAATAAAACTCATTACATTACTCTGGGACTAAATTTAAAATCAAATTAAATCAATCAATTATAATACAAATAAAAACCATTTGGAGCCCCTTTGTGAGTAGCGCGCGGGGCATGACGAAACCTTAATCCACCTGACTACTCCATTGCTTGATTGTTGCTCATACGAGTATATTAACTACTGGAAACGAAAAAGATCCATAAAAAATATGGGTTAAGTCTTATTATAATGAAAAGCTAGAAGTAATTTTTACCATAAATTAGGTCGCTTTCTTGTTTGTCCTCCAATTTCAGAACGAAGATAAAGGCTTGAAAAGTGGCATTCAATAAAGACCCCGGTGTCAATGCAATATAAGGGAGGGAAAGTGCTAACGATCAGAGAAAGTAAAAATGCTTAAATCGCTAGTGCTGAGTGACGCGCATGGGAATTCCTATTCCCTAATCTATTACCGAGAATCCGTTGCAATTATAAAGGTTTTTTTAGAAATGGGAATTACTGTGCAATTCAAAGTTTTAGTCCTCTCATTCTTTCTAGAGTCAACAAGGATACAAGTCCTGAAGCATTTGTCAAAAGAGTTAAGCGACCCTTATGATAGTTTTTACAATGTAGGTTATACCTATATTAGAATATGGCTCGATAGGCTGGAATCCGCCTTATTAAGTCCCTGTAGATCAATGGGATTTTTGTACTGTAGATGTGCCACTTAACTTTTTTTACTGCCGGGTTCTTCAAAAAAAGTTCTTACTTTCCTGGGAATTAATTCCGGTCCTAAGTTACCGAAAGGAAAAACAGGCAGCAGCCTTCAAAAAGATAACACTGTTCAAACCTAATCCAGCTGAAAACTTTTGTATTTTAAACAAATCTTTTTGATATCATAAGTACTTTTATTATTTATTCTAATTTTTGCCAATGCTCTAAAAATAGTTTACATGATCCCACTAAAATGTAGATATATTATTTTTTATAAGGTATAATAATTTGTATGTTTACATTCTGTTATCTATGGCTCTGACAATTCGGTTTATATGTTTGTTGGTATGTAACTAGATTATGCTAGTATTATTTCCTTAATTCAGATAATTTCTTTCGGCTGTAGATATAAATCTTATAACTTTGACTAAGTTGAGTAAGTCAATAGTAGCTGTTTAAAATTGTTTGCTGTTTTGATTCATATTAATTTTTTCATATGTGTGTGCATTTAGCCAAACATATTTTTTGGAGGCAAGACATGGTACATCAAGAGTTATAGTCCAATTACCCACCGACGCACGTACGTAGTACGTGTCAGCTGACACGACCTGTCTTATGAGAGTGCCATGTAAACGAACACTCACCGACGTTCAATTTTTCCGTATACGTAGAACGTTCCGTAGAAATCAAACAAATTTTGATTTTTTCCGTAAGAAGGTGTCAGCTGATTGCTCTCTCATATGACAGTGTTGCCTATTCATACGTTTGTATAATGGTTATGGATCGTTTGCATTTGCTTTACAAAAATACCTCAAAATACCTTTTAAATTTTCATAATAATGTTGAAATAATCTGAAATGACGATATTAAGTTGTTCCTTTTAAATAAATTGACTGGCTATAATTATTTAATATTAATTTCGGGCACTCATAAAATGAAAAATAATTGTTTCAAAAGTACACGTTTGAGTTAGCATGCATGAAAACTGATCAATGGCAACATTGTATTGAATGTAAACAACAGAAAATGGCGTATTTCTCCGTTGGCGCCACTGGCATAATAGTCCAATTACCCACCGACGTGTGTAAAGTACGTTTACGTATCCCGTACGTACGTACGTTTGAGGGAATCTTATGCCCGTGGCCCCAACGGGGAAATACGCCATTTTCTGTTGTTTACATTCAATACAATGTTGCCATTGATCAGTTTTCATGCATGCTAACTCAAACGTGTACTTTTGAAACAATTATTTTTCATTTAATGAGTGTCCGAAATTAATATTCAATAATTATAGCCAGTCAATTTGTTTAAAAGCAACAACTTAATATCGTAATTTCAGGTTGTCTGGGCATTACTACGAAAATTTAAAAGGTATTTTGAGGTATTTTTGTAAAGCAACTGCAAACGATCCATAACCAGCATACACACGTATGAATAGGCAACACTGTCATATGAGCGAGCAATCAGCTGACACGTTCTTACGGAAAAAATCAAAATTTCTTTGATTTCTACGCTACGTACTACGTATACGGAAAAATTGAACGTCGGTGAGTGTTCGTTTACATGGCACTCTCATAAGACAGGTCGTGTCAGCTGACACGTACTACGTACGTGCGTCGGTGGGTAATTGAACTATAAGATTCGCTCAAACGTACGTACGTACGGGATACGTAAATGTACGTTACACATGTCGGTGGGTAATTGGACTATTAACATTGGAACTGATTTTTGAAATTGAATAAAAATGAAATTTTTTATGAATGCATTCATCATCGGTTATGCTTTGCCCCATTCATGTTCAGAGCCAAAGCAATAAGAGAAAGCAAAACTATAAAATGGCATAGCTTCAAATAACGTAGAACGAAAAGAAGGTCCAACAGCGAAAATAAGTGACAGCGGTCAAATCGAAGGCTGGTAATCCATTAATATTTTAAATGAATAAAAATAAAAGTGTCACTAGCATTAAAACTAGAATTAAAAGAAAAATTTCACCAGTGGTGAATTACTCTTCCCGTTATTCGTCGCGTTGAACCTTCTCTATATCCTACGTTCTATGAAAGGTTTTTTAATTCGTGGTTTTGCTCTTAACCACTATTTTTTGCTAAGCTGTTAGAACCAAGGCGAATCTATATAAGGTGATAGCAAAGCGAGTTAAGCTATATTCGCCGTAATTCGCTTCGGACTTTTTTAACTCAAAATGTCAGAGTGAGGTGAATATAGATCGCTTTCACTTTGAATGAGAAGATATCGTTTCCCATGTTCTTCGCAGCACACTGCGAAGGAAGAGCAAGCAATCAGCTGTTTCTGTGCCATCACCACGGTATGTAAATTCGCTTGGTTAGAACTTTTTGAGTGATCCACATGTAAGTGTGGAGTCAACCCTGAGCATTTGGTAAATACATTCATTCAACCAGCAACACCCGTCTGATCAACCGAATCACTGTGATCAAGGTTTGTTGCTGTATAGGTTTACTGTTTGGATTTACATTGATGACGAAGCCTCGCACAACGGCGGGCATCTAGCTCTTTAAGCTTCTTCACTCCTGTTACATGAAGAAAAAAAATTAGATCATATACATAGTTTTACAATGGTTCAGGTCATGTAAATCTTTCAGACGGCTTTAAAATAAAATACAATTATTTAATCCAAACTTTTCATTTATAATTGACTTACATAAATTAAGGGACTAACTTAGCGTCAGTCACTGAAGTGTGATCCCATATTATACGTATTTCACTTCAAGTAAGAAAAAGTGACTAATTGCGTAGAATTTTGCATAATAAGCCCGTTAGGTAATAATAAAAAAATTATGTTCGTATCTTGCAGAACGCACCATGTCTGTTTGATTGACTTTTGGTATTTAATATGAGAGAATATGTTGCTTGTCGTCGATGCCTACATTTCGTAAAGGAAAAATTACGTATATTCTTGTATTTGTCATGTAGTTAAGTTTTTAGATTTCTAAGAATTTTTATTTAAAAAAAAAGTACAACTAAGTTTTTACATTTTAATTTCGCATTTATGTATGTATGTCTGTAAATAGGTGTGAATGAGACTGCATCAACTACAATTTATTGAACGTTTATCAGCTGAATGTTTAGTAGTAATACAAGTCTTTGTTGTAATTAGTTGAAATATTCTAAACTATGTATTTATGTATGTACTTAATAATTTGTTAAGCTGGCAAAGATAGCATTTATTGAAATGCCTCTCTAAGTGCGTAAGAACATTTTTGTATTTTTATTAAATTTTGTTTTGGTTTGATGTGTGTATGTATGTGTGTTCCACTACTGGCTTTTTTCGGATTTTTTCTCGTTGCACACTTTTAGTAAAACTATTGGTTTGTGCTTTACAGCTCATTTCTTTCAAATTGGCTTTTACATAAAATTTTACTCATTCTCATGAATTCACATTTTTTCGGAAGAAAATGTAAATAGGGAAAACCAGATTAGCATACAATAAGGGTATTCGCTTAGCCTAGGAAGTGATCTGGTCAGTTGGCCAGATATTCTGATCTATGATAAGGTCCACTCCCGATTGCCAGTGTTACTCGCAAAACCACTGAGGAGTATGTTCTTCGCATTGGAAATAGCGAAATCACCTAAGATACAAAAATACACAATGGTGAAAATATATGTACATTCAATCGACTCTATAGAGAAAAGTCGATTCTACTCTCCGACGAACTGGCGTAGAAAGAGAAAAATTATAGATTTGAAACAATTTTTAGCTTTTTTCTAGTAAATTCTAAATCTTTCAATTTCACCATCTCCGATTTTTTATTTCTTTCTGTTAAGATTTAAAACCTAGCTCAGTAAAAGATCTTCAAATGGTTAAAGTTTGAAATGTTGAATAATTTCAAAAATTATTGTAAATTTTTTGTAGGCTGAAACATTTGTCTGAAAAAGGATGGATAAAATGGAAAATATGAGTTTTATATTTTATTACATATTAAACATGTATGCAGGAACGAAACAGCTAAAACGGTATATAAAAAACATTCGAAACGCCCCGGCAAGTCACACTACTCGAAAATATCAAACTCTCCGCGTGTCCTCAAAATCTGACTTCAAATCGGTAATTTTTTAATTCATCTTCAGCTTTTCGTCTTGAAATCCCAAAACACTCAACCCCGTTCCATAGCGTCTTTTAAACAAATAAGATATCTGTCCCATCATTTCCCTGAAAGAAACCCTCCACTTTCCCCAACCAAATATGCAACCTGAAGCAAGTTATATTAGAACTGAACACCAGTTTTTGGCGCATGAGAAACCAATATTTGTGGTTTTTTTCTCTGCAAACGCAACGTTTACAAAGTTCAGCTCTAAGTACCGCAATGACTCGGTGCCATGAGATAAGGCATCTGTTAGTACTGCTACAACAACAAGAGGAACTTTTAGTAAGGGACCAAAACAATGGGCCCAGCATATATTTTTAGCCTTGCACAAAGTGGATATTAGAACTATTTTTTGCCAAAAAAGCGGACGTCAATTTTATTGAGGTTTGACAGGCGCGATATGTACCCTAGCATCATATATAACTTCCACTGATTTTTCATACAGAGCTTGAATAATTGCTTAAATGCTGTCTGTCAGCGATGAGAGTGTTTTTAACAGTAGTTTTGTAGATAAGTGGAATGTAAATCTTTCTTTAGCAAATTAGTCATGATTACTGCAAAGCTGCAAGCCTGAAGACTTGCTACTGTATCTAGGTGTGTAATGTTTACATCAAATTTGCCTCTAATTTATTTCTTTAAAGAAATATTTGTATCTCAAAAAGTTCAAAAAAGCGCTTAGTAGCTGCCAGGTAACTTGCTAGGCTTAGAAAACTCTTCATATCTTTAGATATTGCATTAAGGATGTATGCGGGCAAATATTTGTTTATAAAATTTTCACTTATAAGACTGTAAATATCAAAACATATTTTTCGTAGTATTTATGTATGCATTTCGTTGTGTTTTTTGTATTTTTCTTTATTATATAATTATATTTAGTACTAAATATATATACTTTTTGCTTTTATCATGTATAATTTCTTGCTTTTGCAATATATATTAAATGGTTTTTTTTCTTTTTTTTGTTTAATCTCATTTCAAGTCTTTTTCTTCAAAATGTTTAATTCGGTTATTATGCTTGTATAATTGTTTTCATCCTAACTTTCATTAGCACTAGAAATATTTTAATATCATATAAGTTTCGTTAATTTGCAAATAATAATTATTAAATATATACTTTAATAAGTGTACTACATAATTAATTACAAAATGTAAGGGTTTGGTGTTATTTGGTTGTATATTCCATTTTTTGACTTAGTTTCATCTATTTATATGAATCTTTATATATTTATAACTATTGTATCGTTAAACACTATGTCTTATAACAAATTACTTATGTTTTTTTACGAAGCCAGAACTCCACACAAGGCCACGTTTTAGGCTATTTCATTTAAATTGCTTTAAGAAGAAATAAAATTCTAAAACGATTGACACAGCAGCACTTATTGTGTTGAGTTCTGGCTTAAGAGATTGAAAGCGGAAAGATATAGTATACAACGGTTCAAGCGATGATAATTTCATGTGTGCTGTGTTTTAGAACTATGATTATGCCTAGCCCCCCTTAATGTATGAACAATGCTAATGTTTTCAACTTATTGCATTCCGATATTCCCTATACACACCAGCTTTATTCGGATGGGTATCCTTTTTAACATGAACTGAAAATAACGGCTGGGCATGAATTATAGCTTTGTAGGCATACCAGTATAAATGTTGTTTCATCTTCATTCATATGGTATGCATACCTATTTGTGAATCAATATGGTTAAAACTCAAAAGTTTGGCTTTTTTCATACCTTTTCATTCATTAAGCATGCAAGCTTGTTTCTCAGTTCTGAATAACGACCATATCCTTTCAAAGTCTGTTAAGCGTCAATTAAGTAACTAAGTAAGTAAGCAACACCTATGGGACCGAGGAGATCCAGTGACTATGAAAAGTGTTTTGGTAGTGTCTTCTTCAATTTTCAAATCCTTCAAAATATACCGACTACTGGCGACCTAAGTAGGGTGGGGGTAGAATTGCCAAAACAATAAAATTAATAAAGCAATTCCAAGTTTTACCAGTTTCTGAGCTGTGTGTAGCTACGAGTGATGTAGCGATTCGCATTTTTTGAACATTCCCGGAAGCGATTGGCAAGTTTTTGTTCACAGTTGTGATTGGTGTAAGCCTCGATGTGAACTAAGGCTGGGTATGATTGGCTCTAATTTTGTGGTGCTGATACGGAAAGGAATGATAAAATTTCGTAACAGATTTTTTTCCCGCTTACACTGCGTTATAATTTTGTTTTTTTCTTATAAGTTCGAATGAAAATGTAATTATTAAGCTTAATTGCCCAAAGTAAAGTGAATAAATAATTTCAAATCATAAATTGGATACTGATAATGTCATTACAAGGGTAAGTTACTTTTTCTTGACTTCTTCAGATATTCATATTCGCAAAACATTTGTTACAGCACTAGTCGCTGCGTGTGATAGGGTGGCCAATATGTCGTTTCATCATTCAACAATTATTTACAGTTGATTAGCTTTGCATGTATGGAAATGTGACAACTGCATAAAATAATTTTTTTTTTTGGCAGATAGTTTTCTGTAAAGCATGTTACAATGTGTGATCATACTTTTTTTCTATTTAATATTTTCAATTTACGGGTTTGGTGTTTATATTTTAATATGTAAATAGTAAATGGTAGGTACCTAGATAAACTTTTGTTTGTTGCACAATCTCAAATTTCGTTGTACAAGGTGGCGCAAAAGTAAGCTTCCGATGTTCAGCATATCGGTTGTGGCACCGTCTTGTTGGAACCACATGTTTTCCAATCCCAATTCATCAAGTTGCGGCAAAAAGAACTCGTTGATCATTGCTCTGTAGCGCTCACCATTCACAGTAACCGTTTGGCCCCGACCGATTATTGGTCAAATAAATAGTCAGCAATATTCCGCGTTCTGGAGCAGTGTAGCGTAACATTGTTTATTAACGTGTATTTCGCATGTGTTTACTACACATATGTCAAAACAGAACTGACTTTAGGAGCCAATCGCAAAATTTATAGCATTTTCTGATAGGAGGATTACTTTTGCACAGTAACCGTTTTTCACCGACCGATTATTGGTCAAATAAATAGTCAGCAATATACCGCGTTCTGGAGCAGTGTAGCGTAACATTGTTTATTAACGTGTATTTCGTATGTGTTTACTACACAAATGTCAAAACAGAACTGACTTTAGGGGCCAATCGCAAAATTTATAGCATTTTCTGATAGGAGGATTACTTTTGCGCCATAATTTATAAATGTTGCTTGCCTTCATCAAGCTGTGCACGTATTCCAATTTCAGATACCGCTTAAATCGATGATAATCGCTAAAAACCGACAACCTCGTTATTTGCAGAAGAGAGATATTTAACTGTTAGTTTTTTTTTATTTAAGTGAGTAATAAAGTTATTTAGAATGTTTTCGTATTCCTTCGGTCTTAAAAACAACACAATTCTGTTTTAGAATAAATTGAAATGAAATGTAACAGCTAATTTTTTGTGAAACAAGTCCTATGTAAATAGTGCATCAGAATTTTTGTTAAGGGAGAGACGTTTTGAAAATCATTTTGAGGAGGTCTTCCACTGAGCCGTCAATATACTTACCACTGAATTATTTATAGGAACACGAGTTTTCCACGATACACATCTTTTCGACTGATGAGTTACATAGGTCGAGAACAGTGTAAATCAATATAGACGTTGTCTAAATACCGATAAGCTTCGTCAAGCTTCTAAAAATAAAAAATATATGTGTGAATACATTAGGGCATTATCGTATCACTTTTCAGTTTCTATGCTTAGCAAACTGAAAATAAGTAGTCGTCAGTTACGGCTGTGTTTTACACCCTTTGCTTATAGAGGTTATTTTCTAATCTCCCATCAAAGCCCCTTTTAGTAATATGTGCTTCTGCTATCATTTTATCGGGTGCAGAAGGGGACAAAGCTCTAAGAGACGTTTAGTGGTGCTCATCAAGAATATAGCTAAATTCAACTTTTGATAATTTTTTTTCGACCACTATTGAATATTTTTTGGGAGTTTCTCTATAGCTCTATCAGAAAGACAACGTTTACACCTTGAAAGTATGCAAGTTTATTTTTTCCTATTCCTTTAACTTTGGGATGAGTCCGCCTTTGTTGGGAAAGTTCTTTTCGGGAAATTACATAATAAGGCAGTAACAGCTCGATTATAGATAGTGACTACTGACAATTCCTATCGCTCTGTTTTCACCTCCCCATTATAAATTATAGGAAAAGTTGAAATAGAACAATGACAATTGTCAGTCACTGAAAGCCAGAAAAAACGTGTAAAAATGTGAAAATAATCTCAAATATTTACAAAACCACACATCTTCTTTAAGAAAAAATATGTCTCCGATTTCGAAAAAAGGCAGTCAAGCTTTTTAGCAAATTTTTGCGGACGAGTTTTAGCAGTAGCAAAAATTGGAGTTCAGGTCTCCTCATATTCTTAGTTTTCACATATTTACATTCTTCTTTATGTGAGAGTATTTAATTCACGCGATATATATATATTTGTTTTAAAATTATTTATTTTGCTAACAGCCCATAAAATCAATTATTGAATTTGTTAAAATGCCTCGCCTTTTTTGTTTTACAGAACCTTTGAGTTGGAGATACCGCCATTATCTTAAAAAAGAACCCATTAACGAAGGAACCCGCGACGTAGCGTTGCTTTGTAAAAGGTTTCAGATTTTTACTTTAATTATCAATATTTACAAGATTATTTACAACTTTCATTAAAAACCGTAAAACCTTTTTACCAATAACTTCTTTTTATGAATTAATATTGGCTTAATTGACAATTAATCATGCAACATGCTAAAATGCGTGCAATTATAATTCAGCGTTTTTTCTTTCTATACAAAATTGTTTTTAATAATAATTATGTAAACAGTCATTGCTGTTTTTTTTTTTTAAATTTTATGCTTTGTCTGTCTGTTATTGCTATAAATTTTAATGATTCCTTCTAAAATTTAGTCGTGAGTTCTATTAATAGTTAAGTATGTATGTTTGTATGTATGCATGTAGTTTAATTGAATAATTCGAATTGTTTCCGGTATTAATTTGAGTAAGATTTCTCACTTTGCATAGCAAAACAGAAGTATTGACTTACGTTTAAATGTATGAGCGTATTTCTATGTATGTATATAAATATGTCTATAAGTATAGCGGTTTGAACCAAGTTCCTCTATTGTTCAAAATATTCTATGCTTTAAAACTGTATTGTAAGCAATTTTCTTTGTTGTTGCTAATTGATCCATTCTTACGTTTTTAATTATGAATGCAAGTATTTGTTTATAGTATACTTTTAATTTATATTTATAAAAACAAAGCTGGGTAAATTTAATCACACTGGAATTACACTACTCAGTAATTGAAAAAAGTAATCAATCCCTTCACTTCACAAAAAAGAGAATTTTTACTTGTAGCATTTTCAATTCAATTAATTTTCATTTTCTTGAAAAGTACCCAAACCATATTTTTCTTTTTTAGCACGAATGTACTTCTGTTCCCCAATTCTTTTGAATATATTCGAAATTTTAATTTAAATATGTGACAATAAGCGAAAAAAGCCAAACTCAAGTTTGGTGGAAAACGAGATAGTGCCACCGTTATGTTCTCCGTGCTCTGATCTATAACCACACAAAATTCCGCCTTTTGCTACACTACAATTTCAACTTTCAAAGCACTCTGCTAAAAAATTCAAAAAAATTACTTTGATAGTTTCCCCGTATTGCCACAGAATTTCAAATAAACAAGGGATGCCAAGCACACTCAGTTGACCTGCAAGCAGGGTTTCGAATCCTTTACTTTCAAACCTACTTTCAAATAAGACATCAGTTTTATTTGTGTTTCTCTTGTTCAAGCAAATCAAAGACCCTTTTTATTTATGATTCGATCATACTTAAATATCTTTCTAATGTTACATATACTTGTAAATATGTTCATGTTATGTTGGATAATAAATAAATGAAAAAAGAAACATATTTGTTGCCTAAACATTTGGCTTGCTTCCGCCCACTTCCTACGAATCAAGTCCAAAACAGAAAAGTATATTTGATTTTGTTGGAAACCCGAATCCTTTTGAACTTCTTAAGGAACTAAAAATATGTAAAATTTTTCTGCTGTTGGAGAAAAGGTATTATAATTACATTACTTGTTACTTAAAGGTAATATGATTCATAAAGTAATCATTACTACCCAGCTTTGTATGTATACTTGTCTTAATGTTTGCATGCTTAGTATTTTTAAATTAATACTATATTGTTTATTTCATTGTATTAATTTTTCACTACAATCTTCATTTATTATTAAGTATTGTCCTTGTGATATGTTTCTAAATTTTTGCTCTCATTTTTAAACTTTCGAGTAATTGAATGTAAGTTTATAAATACATATTTACATATGTCCTTACATATGCATGTATATACATATTAGATGTGAAATTTTCAGGGAAAATAATTAAGGCTAAAACTAGTAGTTTTAATTTTGAGAGCAAAAAACTGGCGTAAATTAAAAAAAAAGTAAGCATTAGTATTAAGGATTTACATAAAACTGACAATTTAATGTTTTGCTGTAGACATGTAAAAACACATCGATGTATCGAAAACTTATCGCAGCCAATTACTCAGCCATATCCAGATTATTAAGATTCCGCAAAGTACAGTGCATCATCTGAGGTATAGATGTCAAATGAAGAATAAGCCTTAGTCAGCTGTTTTTAAATTTTCTATTCTTGTCTCGTCCTGTGCTCAGTTATGCGAAAACACTGGCAAACGCCACATTGAATACCTCGCCAGTCAAGTTTAATAGATAACATGTCACACATTCACAAAAAAGTATAAAGTTTAAAGCTCTAGTTATATTCATCTATAGACTTATAAATTAATTTTTGGAAACTGTAGCAATAAAAATAAGAAAGCTATCAGTTGAAGCAATCCTTGTTACGCATAATTTGAAAAAGTTAAGGTGTATTTACCGACCCCATCCGGACATATATATCTATATATGTCTGGGAAGAAATTTATATCTACACAAACTGTCCGCCTCTACTGAACAGTTGACTGAATAAAGGTTTGTTTTTTGTTTTTGGCATTTGAATTGACATTTTTCTGGACGGCAGCTACTCATATCTAATCTAATTGACTAAATATTTAGTGTGACCCCTTTTGTATTTTCCAGAATAAAAGATAAATTATATATTATAAATATTAAAGTAATACTAAAGCTATTTATGTATAGCCTTCGTCGATTGGTGCACTCCAAAGGCAAATTCATTAAAAATAAACTAACATTGAAGTAAACGCAGAGGTATTCATCTCTTTTTGAATAAAATAATTAGTTCCAACAGTATGAGCAGGTACTATAATTAGGTATAAAGCAAAACTTGTGAGAAGCAGCTCTTGAAGTCAATTAAGTATGTGATGTAGTTGGTGGAATCGATAACCGTAATCGAACGTATGCTATTATCGATAATTTTGGAGATGTATACCGTTTAATTTTGTGTTGGTTTTAACTTGTCTATATCATTAGGCATTGGTGAGTGAATTTATCTGTAGTCACAAGCGGAATCGCCTCAGCTCCGTGTAAAATTATAGGACTTAGACGTGTATCGCTGATGACCACCGAAATAGTATGAAGATAATGCAGAATTTCTTATTACATTACATACGCTGTCGACCATCTCAATAGGTTCAAAGAGTTTCGTAGTATCAAATTATTGTTTTCAAATTGAATAACTTATAAAATTTCAATTATGATAATTTTTTTTTAAATCAGTCTATTGCTACTGCCTTTCACCAGGTCTAGCCTTAAGTGCTTTATAATTTTATTTAGGCTACTTTAAGTTAATTTTCAAGAGCCCTATTTCAAACAAATTACGTCTGTCAGTTGAAAAGCTGACTCGTATCCTTTGCGTCTGGAAATTGCTCTTGAAACTATTCTATAAATATATGCTAATGCTGAGCATTATCATTAAATTTTCGGCGCTCGTGTGTTAAACGCAATGTTTAAGGTGTTATCAAAAAATAATATGTGCGAAATATAAATTTTGGAAGGGACGAAGAATTAGGAACACAAAATATTGAACCTACTAGTGGTCTTACGGCATAATACTAAATATTATATTCCGCTATAGCCTTAATAATAAGCATTATTTATTTAATTGGGGCCTAACGATTAAGAAAATTTGGACTGAGTTCAAAAATGCTGGACAGTTATTACTGTTTTGCGATAACGAAAACTAAGGACCACAAGTCCCATCGAAGTATATACATATGTGAAACACTTTGAGTTGCATTTCCATCATTTTGGTGATATTTGAGTTGATTGTATTTGTCTTTAGGTTATTTTCATTTGAAGTTTGGTTTAAGTCATGTATGTAATACTTCTACGAGTATACTGCTAGCAGCTATGCCCGCAGTGTGTTTTGAAATCGAAGTCAAAGGGAGACAGCGACACAAAATTTTTGAGATTGTATTGTATATGAGTATTTTTCTTATCTATAAAATATACTGAAAAGTCAAATTGTTACAAGAGCGGTTCAAGCTTATATAAAGGGATTAAAGAATTTTATGAAAAACCCCTATCTCTTTTTATCGAAGAAAAAAGTAGTAATTTGGCGCAATATACCTCGTTGTATTTGATGTTTCTAATAATTTTTTTAAAAATAAAATCGATGGCCCGAGCAGCTTTGTACCAACTCGTGGAGAACGTTTTGTTTTATCTTATCTCGCGCTCAGTTCAGTAAACTGTCTCAACTCGCGTTCTCCGTTTCATTCTGTACTAACTAACTGAGGCACGTTCATTTTATCTTATCTCGAACGCTGCGAAGTAAACTATCTTAACTCAATCGCGTCTTTTCATAATGCCTCAACTCCCGGCGTTGCTTATATACTGTCTCAACTAAGTTTTTTGGAATTTTTTTTTTTTTTAATTCTCAAATACATATTTCCATTGCAATTTATCTGAAAAAATCCCAAAGCAATCAAAAATATATTTATATATTTAAAAATGTTTAAACCGAATAGCTCAACTCAGTTTGAGGAAAAATGTTCCGTTCTATTTTATCTCAACTCGCGTATACTCGTACATGCCATGTAGGGGAATCAGTAAGTAGTGCGACAAGTTTCTGGTTCAGAACTAGATCTTAAGTGATCTGCTGCGTCCCATTCCCAAATTGTCATCCTCCAAAAAGTTTTATGCAGCTGAACTGCTTCTTACTCTCCACTTTCGAAGCCCTCTCTAGCTTCTAGATCGGCTCCTAACCACCTGAACCTGTAAAAGTAGCATCCTATCCTCTTCCGCCCCTTTACAATTCCAGAACCTCTTTCTTTTTCGAAACTAATGAAATAGGTCCGATAAAGGGATACAAACTGTAGAATTCCGAATTAGTTCGGAACTATCGATTTAATACCCATTGTTGAACTAGACCCAAACTGAGGAATTTTCCACTAGTTCCGAACTATAGAAAAGGTAATGCAGCCGGGGACAATTTCCACCGCCTAGGACATGTTTAATTCGCCAGTTGAAAGCATGCAAAAGAGATTGAGGGCGAACTAGTAGTGGTTCCGCATGCACTAGAAGCACGCTAGTTCAGATTTTCCCTACAGGGGGCGTACAACTCGACAACACGTGTTTACGCTGAGAATCGTTATCGGTAAGAAAAAGTGCAGGTTTTGATTTTGTTGTGAACTTTTATAGTCAAAATGGAAACGCCAATCGGTGATGTCGAAGAGTATTTCAATTTCCTAATTCCTCCCCAAGTACAGCAAGTAGAAAACGTACCTGGTAAGTTGTAAATCAAGTTTTCCCACGCCGAAAATAACTGTCTAGATTTCTAACCTCCAAAGCCTCGTACCTCGCAAGTCGGCCTGACGGACGGATGGATGGATGGAACTGTACTGCACATTTATCGTAGATAGATCGCAATTATATTTTCAACTATCGCAGATGCTAGAGAGGTTTATGAATACGGACAAGCAGCTAGACTTGCTCCTTTGCAGAATATGAAATACAACAAACTTGTTGCAAAATGAAAATTATCTTGTAGAGCCCAATCAAGAGAGATAATTAAGTACAGCGCACTTTTTGGAAACTGAAAATAGTTCCACTGAGCCTAATCAAGGACGCGAGGAAGAAAACATTGAACAGGTACAAGAGTTGACTGTGGCTGAAAATTCTGAGAATGTACAGAGACTCGGTAAAAAGCGGCAGCGAAATCCTAATAACTGGGAAAAAAATAAATCAAAAAAAGCAAGACAAGCTGGGCAAACGTATATTGATGTAAGCGAAAAAATCAAAGAAGCTCGAACACTCAAGGAAGAATGTGCTGCAAATTGTAGATTGAAATGCAGATCACGTCGAAATGAAGAAACTAGAAAAACTCTCTTCAGCGAATTTTGGAGTATAACTTTGCATGAGAAAAAGTGGGAATATCTCACAAAAAGAGTCTCATCTCAGGCTGTCAAAACAAAAACCACTAGTTGGCATTCGAGGAAAAAAGAATCTCGAAATAACAGTTTCCGAGTCGACGGAAAAAACATAAAGGTATACAAAAATGTGGACATCATTAATATGACCATTTTTTCAGGTTTGTAAAACCATTTCAGGTTTGCAAAATAATGTTCTTAAATACCTTGGATATCAACGATACTTGGGTTAAGACAGCATTACAGAAGCAAGGAAGCACCAGCACCTTGCAGCCCAATTCACGTGAAAAATGGGAAATCCAGATTGAAATCACAATTAGTTTCCAGTGTTAAGGAGCACATTTCAGCATTTCCAAAGGTTCCCTTTTATTACTGTCGAAGGACAACAATCGTGAATATCTCGATGAAAACCTTGATATAAGAAAATTGTACCAATTTTACGTGACTTGGATGGCTGAAAATTATCCCACTCAATCAACAATTGCCTCGGAGCGACAGTACAGGGATATTTTCAATAATGATTTCAATCTCCACTTTTTCAAACCGAAGAAAGACTAGTGATGTTTGTTTTACTTGGGATCATTCAACTCCTGAAGAGAAAACGAAAAACCAAGAGGACCATGATCAATTAAAAATATGAGTTAAGTTATATTTGATATAGTCAAGTTGAAGGATATTACGTTTCTACATTATTTTCATTACTTTCAATTAAAAAAAGGTCTTAATTCACTTGCTTCTGCAGAGTCTTTTATCATTAATTAAGCATTTGAGAAGATTGTGTTATGTATGGACTCGAATAGGATTTTTATTTTTACCTTAAACATTAAAGTAGCTCGTTATCGAAATTGTACGAATCAGAGTTGAGATAGTTTATAAGCAACGCCGGGAGTTGAGACACTATGAAAAGACGTGATTGAGTTAAGATAGTTTACTTCGCAGCGTTCGAGATAAGATAAAATGAACGTGCCTCAGTTAGTTAGTACAGAATGAAACGGAGAACGCGAGTTGAGACAGTTTACTGAACTGAGCGCGAGATAAGATAAAACAAAACGTTCTTCACGAGTTTATACAAAGCTGCTCGGGGCCATCGAAATGTAGGTCCCACATGTTTTAACTCCGAACAGTTGCTGCTAAGCCAGATGGAATCCCTCCATGGTAAAAAAAGACTAGAAGAGTGGCGACCCCGCTTGGAAAATCCGTAGTCCTGCAATTGCACCTAGAATCTTTAGACACTACCCCATACCATGGCCGATATTGGAAAAAAAATTGTTGAAAAATGGCAATAGTAATTTGTATTACACAAACTACCACAAGAATCAGTGGCAATAAGAACTAATATCGGAGAGGATGAAAAATGGAATAATGGTTACCAAGGTTACTTACAATAATTATTCTGAAATATCAGCCCATGGTCGAAAATATTTGTCAGCTGGCCCATCCACAACTTCAAAATACTTTGGCATCTGTTCTCAACCCTTAGATATGTTAGTTCATACAAATCTACTACAAGATTCCAATTTTGTATCTTATCCAAAAATATTTTTCAATGAAAGTGAAATACGCTCATGGATTTTTCCAAACGAAATGTGTCATTTTCGTACGTTCGTTTCCTATATATCTGCACTCTTATGTTGGCGAGTGTACTGAGTATTTTCTAGCAATATAAAAGTATTAAATATATGGTTTAAGTACACATAACTTTTTTATTTTTAAAATAAAATGTACGCCAGTTTTTTCTCGAAGGTTCGCAGCTTTAACATTGCTTATTCATATTCTAGTTATGTAAAATGCGTTTTAGTGTAATCCATAATAAGTTACATGATTTGAGTTTAGTTTAATTTTATTAATATCGTATTTATATTCATTTTATGGTAATACTATTTGCCTTTACCGTTAAAATATATGTATGTATATGTATTACTCTAAAAAAATATCAACTGCTGCTCATGCTTTCTATATCTTACACTATATACTTTATATGTATATGTATGTATGTATATATTGTATAATCATGTATTAATGCAAATGTAGTTGCATGTACATATGTGCAAGTATCCTCGTACAAGGTGGCGCAAAAGTAAGCTTCCGTTGTTCAGCATATCGGTTGTGGCACGTGCAGTGTGTGCTGTTGCACCGTCTTGTTGGAACCACATGTTTTCCAATCCCAATTCATCAAGTTGCGGCAAAAAGAACTCATTGATCATTGCTCTGTAGCGCTCACCATTCACAGTAACCGTTTGGCCCCGACCGATTATTGGTCAAATAAATAGTCAGCAATTTTCCGCGTTCTGGAGCAGTGTAGCGTAACATTGTTTATCAGCGTGTATTTCGCATGTGTTTACTATACAAATGTCAAAACAGAACTGACTTTAGAGGCCAATCGCAAAATTTATAGCATTTTCTGATAGGAGGATTACTTTTTCGCCACCTTGTATATGCATATGCGGTCGGGGCCAAACGGTTACTGTGAATGGTGAGCGCTACAGAGCAATGATCAACGAGTTCTTTTTGCCGCAACTTGATGAATTGGGATTGGAAAACATGTGGTTCCAACAAGACGGTGCAACAGCACACACTGCACGTGCCACAACCGATATGCTGAACATCGGAAGCTTACTTTGGCGCCACCTTGTATAAAACATGCGTGAATGTACTCGTATGCTTGGATCGTAAACGAACATAACCTCAAATAATCGACGTTTCGCTGGTCGCTCAGCTAATTGAGACTACAATCATTTTGCATTTATGTATGTATTTATGTACATACGAGTATGTATGTAAATTATGTACTTGTAAGTAATTGCTTCTTGTATATACTATTATGTAATTTTAAAACTTTTCGCTACTACTATTCTTTCGTTGTTGTAATTTTTTGCTTGTTTTCTGTTATGTTGTAATTGCTAAATTTTCACTATGAATATATCAAATTGTTTTTGCCTTAAATCACTTTATGATGCAGATCTCTTATTAATTTATCCTAATAATATTTTGTTCATTAATAATTTCAATAATAATCATAATAATAATGTTAATAATAATAATTTTGTATATATGTATATATAGAATTTCTACTTATGTTCCATAATATTCGTTGCATGGGATTTTTACTTAAAGTTGGTAGGTTTGTATTGTGTTTTAATTGTTTAATTGCTTTTTGCAAAAATGTGCAGCATTCGCTAACTTTTTTTTTCGTTTTGCTTTATTTGCTAATCTATATTTTTACTTCTAGCTTTAAGTAGCGAACTTTCACTATAGAAAAACTACTTTTAATTACTTTTGCGTTTGAAATGTTTTTTCGAATTTTTTGCTTTTGTAATGCTATGAGTATATTTTTTATAACTTTTTTTGGAAAAATTCAAAAACCCCTTTTTCAGTGTTGAACTGAACTCACCACTTCAATGATATTTCACATTTCTTGCAGTCGCTCACCAGTTACCAAGTCTATGCCACCACAATATCTTCGTCATTGTCATCACTGCTCTGCGCTGTAGTCGATCCGCCTTCGATACCACCATTACTGCCATACATGTCTGTTGATTCTTCATTCGGCAATGTATCCTTGAGGCATGATGACTCCAAGTGCTTGTTTAGGTACGACTTCAGAGCGAACGTCTTGTGACAGCGTTTACATTCAAAATTCTTATCGATCGAATGAGTTTGCATATGTGCGCGCAAATTAGAGCGATCGGCGAATGCTTTGCCACAATGTGAGCAGGCATATGGTTTCTCTCCGGTGTGTGATCGTAGGTGACCTTGCAGCAGCCATGGTCTCGAGAATAATTTACCGCAAATGTCGCAGCTGTGCGAAAGTTTATGCGTGAGCAGATGCATGGCAAGTGCTGGCATGGAGACGTACGCCTTGCCGCAAGTATTACACTTTTTTGCCGATTGTGAATCGAGTGAGCGATGAGTTTGCTTGTGCCTTGATAGATTGCTAGATGTAGCATATTGTTTACCGCATTCGGAGCACTTATAGCTACCACGTTTCTTTTTGACATACGCGTCAGCATCTGTTACATTTGAGCCGTAGTGGTTAGATGAGTGCAATTCTAAAGATTCTTTGTTGCAGCGACTCGCTTTTGTGCGTCCATCTAATATGTTAAGACCAAGTTTAATAGATTGGTTTACTTTTGCATCGGATACTTCATCAATTGTCATGGAAGTACGTCGCATCTTGTACGCACTGGATTCATCGATCCACAGCTTAAGTGTCGGCTGGAAATTAGAGTTCGAATGACCAGAATCCGAGGACGAGGACATATCAATGTCAATATCGGATGAATGATCTGAATTTGGGGGTGTTAACGGTGAGCAGTTCTCGGAATTATCAGCTGCTGCATGACTCTCGTAGGAGCTGCTACTGCCACTGCTTATATAACGTATTTTCGATGGCTCTTCACTGGATGACATGTGAACATTTGGTGGCGGTGCTGTAACTTCTTGTATAGTGAATACGGTGAAATTATCAGCGGCGATAGTTGCAGCACATAGTGGTGGTGGTGGTGCCGGTACTACTCTTTGCTGTTTGGAAGCACTGGATATTTCATGCATAGTGGATGTTTGCTGTGTTTGGTGCTGTAGTTGATTGTGTGTGTGTGCTGAGCTGTTGGCATTGCTGTTATTTGGTGACTGTTGATGCATTATGGTGACAACGCATGGCGGTGTAAGTGGTGGTAGACTTTGCGATAAAGAAAGTAGATCGTGGGCGGCTTCGGTCTCTTCTATACTGCGTTCGCGATAAAATGCCGGCAGCGTTGGTTCCTGTTTGATCGTTAAAGCTGGCGTTAGATGGGAAGATTGGCTGGCACTAATGCCACCAGCAGGTGGTGCGTAAAATATAACTTTACTATCTTCAGCAGGCGACTGAACGCCGACGACCGGGGGGAGTATTGCAGATTTTTTTGACGCAATTTCATTGCTATTCGAGGTGTTTGAGTAGTTACTTCTGAAATTCCACTTCACCACATTAAGGCGTTGCTCCAGTTTCGCAAAATCTAGAAACAAGATGAGGAACAAATAAAATTTCCAAAAATATAGAATATACTATTAATAAAAAGTGGCAGTATGTTTAGGTTTGTAAATCGTGGAGGATTCTATTTTCATCCCTCTAGTTCTAAGCACAGAAGTTATTGTAGTTTTGTTCGCATAACGGTGGGGTGTTCGGGCCTGAAGGGATAGTAATAGATATCGACTTTTATACATTAAAATTATCCGCAGCAGAAAAGAAATTAATGGAACCTTATATTTAACCAGATCAGCATTGGAGATGTGCGAGATCAGAAAAAAAAAATATATAGCTATATAGAAAATTTCTAATAACTCCTGGGCATTACGCCTCTCAAATATAGAAGAAAAAGTTTGAAATCTATCGGGTTATTTTTTAGGAGGAAGATTACCTTGAATAATATATATGTCTTGAATGATAATGATCTACATCGGTTGATGACTTCTTCCACTTTTTTAGGACTGCTCAAGCTGATTTGGTATTCATCAGAAAAAATTACTAAAAATTGAATTATAATAATAATTTGGCGAGATATACCTGCTAGGAGATTAAGCCCGAATTTCTTCTCAAATTTTGTAGAACAGAAAAACTTCATCAGCGAAATATGATACGTGCATAGGGAATTAAAATACATTAAACTAATTTTTTAAGAGAAGTTAAAACCGTATATTTTATAGTAAAAGCGAGTCCAAAATATCGAAATTGTCTGAATGCGACTTATAATCTTGGCATAGCCTCTGGAACGGCTCGGGTAGTTAAAAACTAGTCCTGCATTACTTCAAAAGAATAGGTTTGAAATGTCGGAAGCTCGATAGGGAACATTAAAGTTAACTTCGTGCAAGAGAAATGGGCTTGAAATCGATTCATTTACACCAACTATTTTCCAACGCCTTGCAAGTGTTGGGAGATTAATAACTTTCAACGGGTTACTATAGACTGGAAGGCTATACAGAAAATCCTATTGTAGATTTCTCAAACTAGAAAGTAAGAATTGTTTTTGACGATTTTTAATAATAATGAGAAATTGGAAAGATGCATTTATGTTGGAAACTTTTCAGGGCATAATGAGATAGGCCTGCGTGCACACTTAACAGAACCGGGTATGACTTAAAACTGTTACTTTACACATAAGTTAAGCCAGAACTGATTATTGAACCAAGCGAATAGTAGTAAAGTGTTGTTAAAAATAACAGACTTCGAATCACATAAGGAACACCTTTAAATTCACGGTTGACCTTAGTAAGTATGTAGGGCCAAACTTTAAGAGGGTTGCTATATACCGGAATGTCTCGGGGCTTAAACGTCCACGATTAGATCCGGCAACATGCAATTACTACATGCACAAAAAGTCGGTAGCTAATTTTGTCGACTCTGCCCGAAAAAGTCGTGATCCCTATCAAATCACTACCTTAAGATAAAAAAGAACGGGGCCAACTTATGGAATGTTGTGTCACTCTGACTCAATGTCGATCTAAATTATAGTTAATATTGAAAGAATTCATAATTTTATTGCGCTAAACCAATAAAATTTCTAAATACCAACCCTTTTATAATTTTTGTTTAATGCTATTCTTTTTAAACAGTTTTGCTAAAAGGCAACCCAGAAAGTGAGTGATCATTTTTCAGGGAGCAAGATGGCTGCAATGTTAAAAATCTGTCACTACCCTGCAAAAAATCGTGGGACTGATTTCTCAGGCGCGTGATCCGGGATCAATGTCTTTTGTCTATAGTGGGCTACAATTGATCCCAACTATTCCGTTATAGGCATAGTTAGGATATGTCGATTTTAATTTCTGTAGACAATTTTTAGGTGTTGAAGTAAACTTGTCCGACCGTACCCGTAATGGAACAAAGGGGATCTGTCCGACACTACCCGTTTGGGCATGAAAGGGTCTAATTAGTCTCTTCATAGGACATGCTCAAACAAAAGAGATCACTCAAACCCATATCAAACTGTAGGCTTACAGCTCTCCAAAGGGTCGGAAAGATGCCAAATTATTCATTTGTCGGTAAAACGAATGTAGTTACCACATTATAACTAGGGTGTAGCTAACAAAATATTGCTGCCGAAATGACTTAAGTTACCATGAAAGTACCCATATCAATGCTTATGGACTAATTACTTAAAAATGGCTCGCTGAAGACAAACTGCTTTCTGAATTTGTTCGTAGGGAATTTCAAAATGAATCAGTCATACAAAATTTAACCTAGTAATGATAGACCTCTAAAAATGAATTAAAAGGTCTAGTAATTTTACAAAACTCTTGTACCATTCTCAAAAATAATAACAGCGTATCGTAATATAGAAAAAAAATTTTTTTTGGACTACATAGTAAAAAAATACACATTATTCTTAAAGTCCTCAGCATCGAAACAATAACACAGTTACATTCAAATTAAGAATAACATAAATTAATTAATGGTCATTAATTTTGTATTTAGAATTACCGCTTGCCAAAGGGTCGCGCATACGACGTGGTGGGCCGTTATCATGCCCATATGGTGCTACAATGCCATCAAAGATGATTCAAATGTTAAGTGAAATTTGATTATGCACAAACGAGACTCTTTATGTGAAAAGCGAATTTACATGCATAGGTGTACATTTACATACATACTTATATAGAACCATACATACTTATACAGAACCATTTCATGTACACGTCAGATTTTTTTTTTTATGTATAAAGTATAAAGTTCGTAGTGTCCGTCTGTTCGCCTGTGAGTTTTACTTGGTGCGAATAAGCCACAAACGTAACAAAAGTTATTTCGGGTCGTGCACTGCATTTTTTCTCAGATGAAACATATAGAAATACGTTTTCGCACAACAGAACTTAAAACAATTGCCAAAGTTGTCAGCTGATCGGAACAAACACACAGAGAGAGTGTGTTGCAAACGAGAGTGTGTTGCATTAAACAATACATTAAATGAATTTAAATGATGCAATATTGATTGTGCAATTCAATGTTTCATCTGTCATACCAGTTGTAAGTGTTGTAAAAGTCATAAACAGTTTAGTGTTAGAAAGTTACTATTGATAAAATACAAATATATAGAGTAGGATGGGTCGAAAAACAATTTTTTTTTCGGAACGCTTTAGTAGTTTAAAATTTGGAGTCCCTTCAAGTTATGCCGAAAAATCTATTTTTTTTAAAATTTGACGTGATACAGACATTTCCACGAGTCTGCCTCCAAAAATTCAGCTCGATTGGATCACGGAAAAACGGTTAAAAATCGATCCAAAGTCTTTCACACAGGCGGACAGAGGGACACTACGAGCTTTATACTTTACACATAAAAAAAAAATTCTGACGTGTACATGAAAATCGCCGATACACGTGTATTTTTATTTTATCTCCCCTTTCCGAAAAAGTATATTTGGTTCATAGGACAGAACTAAAGCTCGTTTTGGTAACGCAGTGTAATTTTATATATTCATAAAAATGCACTTGGTCATTAGTCTAGAATAAGAAAATTATAAATCAGAGGCATAAAATGTTATTGTGTTATTCAATCGAAAGTAAAAAAATTGTAGTTTATTGACGAAGGGGGGATTTATCTCCTCCCCCGCGCCACTGGATCCATATATGCCACTTATTTGTGGAAATCATTTAAAATTGTTTAAGGCAACCTGCGACGATATATTAAAGTTGCTTAAGCCAAATGAAGAGCAAATTTGGTTTATTTATGATAATAAATTAGAGACTGGTGTTTCGTCACCAAAAATAACTAACGCTTAACCACTAACGTGATTTCAGTCGTCTAGTAACAAGGCACAGCAGTCTTCCTTTCTTCGGCCGTTCCTAGGTTGATTCCAATTCGGCTGACCGAAATAACTTCTGTAGAAAAATACTACATGAGTTTGTAAAAATGTCTAATAAGACTTTTACAAACACACATCAATGGGCCCATAAAATCCTTCTCATCATTTTATAGACTACTAGCTGACCCGCCGAACTTTGTTCCGCCTTAAAAGCAATAAATGAGCAGATTGATAAATGTGTATCTTTACATATAATAAAATTGTAACAGGTCGATGTCTGTACATTGGAAATATACAAGAAAAACTGATAGGAGAGGTCGTTATTGGACCAGCGGAACCCAAATCTACAATTTTTAGAATTTTTGTCTGTCTGTCTGTCCGTCTGTATGATTGTGCGCGCATCACGCGAAAACTACTGAATAGAATTGCATGGAACTTTCACCATTCTATCAACCAACGTCTAACTTAAAATTTAGGACAACTTTCATTTGGATATCTCATCCAGTTCCCGAGTTATTGACCAAAATGTGGGAAAAATGTGACCAAAAATGTGGTTTTTACCATAACGCCAGCGTCACACTAAAACGACTGCATAGAAATGAATCAAACTTGTAATAATCATTTTTCAGACGTCTCTCCTAAAATTTAAGATATCTTTCACCTCGATATTTTACCCGGTTCCCAATTTATTGACCTAAATGTGGACCCAGAGTGACTGTATGATTTGTGCGTATCACTCATAAACTACTGAATAGAATTCAATGAAATTTTTACCATTCTATCACATAACGTCTAACTTAAATTCTAGGATAACTTTCCTCTAGATATCTTACCCGGTTCCCGAGTTATTGACCAAAATATGGTGCATTTTCTGTGCATGTTTGTATTCACATAATTGCAAACTTTTTTACCCAAGACAAAGAACCAATAAGCAAAAAACACATTCGGAAATTACTATAAAAAGTATCCGGACGAAAAACAACAGCTTTTTCAAAAAATCCCCAATATTTATGTATATTCCATTTCATATTTTGTAAAAAATTTATGAAGGCCCTAGAAACATAACATAGAGTTTTCGCTTTAAATGAAATTAATCCATCAATAACAGCTGTGATCACCTGATTTTCGGAGTTATTATGTCCCTGCTAGACACCTGTCAGTCAATTGATTTACACAAGGGGGCAGTTACACGGTCAATATTTATCACGATATTTGGATGACGATGAGGGTGCATTAATCTTTTTGTGCTGAACTAATTTTTGTCTCGATTATATTAGTTCTTTTTATATACTTTCCCTGCAAAATTTTAGTGAGGTACTTTGCCCCACACTCACACAAAACGAATAAATATGCGAATTTGCAAGTAAATTCTGTTAATATCTCTACATATAATAAAATTGTAAACGGTCGATGTCTGTACATTGCAGATATTTAAGAAAAATCGATAGCAATTATCATTATTAGGACAATAGAAGCCAAATCCACTGTTTTTAGAATTTTGGTCTGTCTATCTTTCTGTCTGTCTATCTTTCTGTCTGTCTGTCTGTATGTTTGGGTGCGGATCACTAAAAAACTACTTAATGAAATTGAATGGAGCTTTTACCGTTGTATTACTTGACGTTTAGCTTAAAATTTAAGATACCATTTGTTCCGATAGCTTCACCGGTTTCGGAGATATAGACCGATTTGTGGACCAAGGTGACCCAAAATTTGTTGGTAAAATATGGGTATCAAACGAAAGGTGACAATGAGTGCTGCAATAAGCGATGTAATGAAGTTCCATATCTTATCTGGTATGGGATATAATGATGAAAATCGGACTCAGTTTCTTATTAGTTCTGAGACGCAGCGAAGCGAGCGGGGTGTACTATCTATATTCATTAAAAAGAAAGTTGTGTTAGTTGCAGTTTTATAACTCAAGAACGGCTGGACCGATTTGGCTGAAAATTAGTGGGGAAGTAGCTTGGAACCAGGAAAAGGATATAGGATACTCTTTTTCCGGAAGTTTGACCGATAACCGACCTATTCCAATTTTTTTTATTTATTGTGCAATTTACTTGAAATTTGTTACATTGCTAGCCTTTTACTTTTATTAAAATTTACGATTGGTTCTTTTCCGGGAAGTGGATCATGGACCGACCTATTCCGAAACTTTTTATTTATGGTGCGATTTGATTTTGTTGATATTTGATATTCTTTTTTTCCGGAAAGTGGACAAGGGACCGACCTATTCTAATTTTCTTAAAAATATTTGCAGGGTGAGAGCGCATTTTGACATTTCATTGGGGGAGAGAGTTGCTGGGGGAAGTTCACTCAGCCAGTCAAAAAAAATGGTCGTGACATAGGAAAGCAACAACAAAATCTGAAAAAGTTAGGTTATTAACCAAACTCCAAAATCAGTTTTGCTTGCAACTGTTGGCGTACGCTGACAATATTGACATCATTGGCCTTAACAACCGCGCCGTAGCTTCTGCTTACTCCAAACTAGAAAAAGGAGTGGAAAAAATGGGTTTGGTGGTGAACGAGGGGAAAACGAAGTACCTTAGGTCTACATGCAAAGAGTCAGCACATTCGCGCCTTGGCAACCACACTTGGCAGCAAAAATTTCGAAATAGTAAAGGACTTCGTTTACCTGGGAACCAGCATTAACAACAACAATAATGTTAGCCTAGAAATCCGACGAAGAATTACTCTTGCAAACAAATGCTACTCCTCTCTCGACGAACGAAAATAACACTATATAAGTTACTCATCGCACCCGGCCTGCTATATGGAGCAGAAGCATGGGCACTAACAACATCTGATGAGGCGGCTCTGGCAGTATTCGAGAGATGGGTTCTTCCTACGAAGACCGAAGTAGATTTAATAATGAGCTGTATGAGCTTTACGCAGACGCCAACATAGTTCAGCGAATCAAAACACAGCGGCTTCGCTGGCTAAGCCACGTTGTGCGAATGGGCGAAGATGCTCAAGCCCAGAAGGTATTCTTATCGGCACCCGCCGGTGAAAGCAGAGGAAGAGGGAGAGCACCACTCCCATGGAAGGACCAAGTGGGGACCGATTTGGGATCGCGCGGTGTTTCCAATTGGCGCCAGTATGTTGGACGGTCAAAATCGCCTGGGCGGTTAGATAACCAATTAAAGAAGAAGAAGTTTTGCTTGCAAGTATTTACTGATTCCTGTTAAGCGGAAACTTTTTACTTTCTGCGTTTCGGGATAGTTTTTCGTCATTCTCATTTTACTGACACTTCTTTGGAAGTTTTAAAAATTTTATATTTTGAAGTTGACCTGTTGATCTGTGTGTTTCGAGTTTCTATTAGTGTATTGTGCCGATATTATCATTAAACATATCATGCCGCAAACCAAGACGATCAAATCTTTGACGAAAAAGCCGTAATACAAGTGCGATTCGAAACGGTGTGAGTGAAAGGACTGAAGAAGAGCCAGAAATTGCACGTGAAGAGCGCCGCGTTAGTATGGTTCGATTTCGTGCTTCTCAATTACAAGAGCAAAGAGAGGCAGCCCGAGAAATGGCTCGGTTGGCAATGCGAAATCGTCGAGCAAATCTCAGAAATCAAAAACTAGATAATTTTCGACGCACATGAAGAAATTTATGTAAGTACAGTTTTGAATCGAGCAGCGTTTCGATATGATTGCAGCCCTGAATACGGCTTACATTCTAGCGTTCAAATTGGGAAAATGGACGTTGTTTTGCCATGACCATTACCAAATGACAAGGCCAATTCTGGAAAGTTTCTGGTCTGAATCTAGAAAATCCATTTTCTCATGGTCAATTATATGGGGCATGCTCACGCGTCGGAAGACCATCTGCTTTATTTGTTCCAGCGGCTGATAATAAAGCGAAAAATGTCGTCTATCACAAGGTGCTTGATTGAAAAGTACAACCCATGCACCAAAATACATGACAAAAAAGGAATCGTAAAAAAAATTTATTTTCTATACACATTTATCAATCTGCTCATTTATTGCTTTTAAGGCGGAACAAAGTTCGGCGGGTCAGCTAGTTTTATATATAGATGTGTTCTATGTATCCAAACGTCAAAACAACGTCTACCGGGTTTGCTAGTATATTTTAAAATGGCGAAAGCAAACACCGTCCGTAAAACTGACAGACTAATTTGCATTCAAATAGACAGACGGACAGACAGACAGACGGACAAAGAGACGGGCATGGCTAAACCGACCCCGCTCATCGTGCTGATCATTTTAGTGAACTTTTCTCTTCTTGTTCTCATACTTACATACATTTAATGTTTATGAAAGGTATAAAAATCAAAAAAGATATATAACTTCGCTATTGCAGTGGGCTATTAACTACGTTCCCGAATATTTTGCTTGTCTGTTTCCCGATTTGGCTAAGTTTTGGCAGGAGTATAATACATACTACTGAGAAGCAGTTGACCAATTTTCATTGAAATATCAATATTGAATTATAGGCGATTGCCTTTGAAAATAGCAGAAATTTTATGCTGAAAAGTGGGCGGCGCCACGCCTACTTCTTCAAAATTTACAAAATTTGTCTGCAGTTTTAAAACGAATTTTTCAAGTGGTGAATTGCCTAGCCGCGAATTGATGATTTAGTGTTTCCCACTTTTCGTCGCTTTGAACGTTCTTGTGATTATACGTTCTTTGATAGCATACTTTTCTGCACCCTGTTAAAGTGCATTTTTTTTGCAATTATTTCAGGAAAGTTACAGCTTTACGAAAATGGTCTTCTGCTGTTTGTTTGTCAGAAAAGCGATAGTTCTCGAGCTATAGCCGTTCTTTCTCTGTATATAGTAAAGAAAGTATTCAAAGAAGTTGATTTTTGTAGTGCATTTTGTAAGGTGTCGAAATCCTTTTTTTTATAGAAAGGCAATTTTCTTTGCTGATTTCGTGAGAATGTTAAGTTGCTATGAATGTTTGTTCTATCGAATTTTCGGGATCGCCCGATCAAAGCTATGAGGCTTCCTTGGTAACGAAGCATTTGCCAGTTTGAATGAATTACCCTAATAATTTCCACATTCAACGACAATGAGTTAAATACATACTTTGTGCATAACTTTTAAAAATTATTATCATAATTTTCAACTTTTTATCAAAAGTGGCAAACAATTTTTTTGGAAAGCGCAGTTGGACGGCCAAAACGCTTTAGACGATTAGTATTTTAAATATGTGAATTAACGGAATCTGATTAGAAATTGGAAGCCGGAGCAGGGTTCGAGAGACACATTACATCTCTAGGTCAATATAAGCAGGAAATAATGTTACAAGTTTTTTTATTCCGTTGTTGTTGTTGTAGCTTTTAACGACAGTAACACTTCCCGAAGGTTTTGGGGTATGCTGCCAAAAGAAACAGTCCTCTGACGGGTACTCTCTTGCGGTACATTCCCACGTGAGATGGGTTCTTCCTAAGAAGACCGAAGTAGATTTAATAATGAGCCGTATGAGCTCTACGCAGACGCCGACATAGTTCAGCGAATTAAAACAGCGGCTTCGCTGGCTAGGCCACGTAGTGCGAATGAGCGAAGATGCTCCAGCCCAGAAGGTATTCTTATCGGCACCCGCCGGTGGAAGCAGAGGAAGAGGGAGACCACCACTCCGATGGAAGGACCAAGTTGAGCCCGATTTTGCGGTCCCGCGGTGGTTCCAATTGGCGCCAGTTGGCGCAACGAAGAAACGACTGGCGAGCTATGTTGGACGGTCAAAATCGCTCGGGCGGTTAGATGACCATTTAAAGAAAGAAAGAAGGGTGTAGATTTTGCTTTAGGCAACTAGTAGTGTAGTGTATCACAATATATATACATATATATTTCAAGAGCCTAAAACTCTTTCAACGCTAGCCCAAACAAAGCGGCGTATTTCATACGTCTTTAATTACGACGTCGGCCTTGTTTCACCAAAATATTAATAAGCAACGCCATCGTTTCACACGCTTAGCTAAAGACTTACGCTAAAACATTTCTTTAAGATCTTTGATATTTATTCGTGATAGTGCGTCTGCTACATAACTTTCCTTTCCAGCTATACGAGTATACCCCACCTCAAAGTCATATTCCTCCAAATGCTATCTAACTCTAGTTAATTTTGATGAAGGGTTCTTCATCAAGAAAAGGTATGTTAATGGTCGATGGTCTGTTTTAATTAAAAATTGTCTGCAATAAACGTATGGTCTGAAGTAAGTGATAGCCCAGTGAATTGCTGCTAATTCTTTTTCTATTGTTGCTTTATATTGAAATATATATGTATATACAAGGTGGCGCATATCGGTTGTGGCACGTGCAGTGTGTGCTGTTGCACCGTCTTGTTGGAACCACATGTTTTCCAATCCCAATTCATCAAGTTGCGGCAAAAAGAACTCGTTGATCATTGCTCTGTAGCGCTCACCATTCACAGTAACCGTTTGGCCCCGACCGATTATTGGTCAAATAAATCGACTTTAGAGGCCAATCGCAAAATTTATAGCATTTTCTGATAGGAGGATTACTTTTGCGCCACCTTGTACATATGTTGTGATACACTACAGTAAGAAAGTTCCGCCTTCACGACGATACTTTCATGAAAGGTTTTAGGCTGATCGACGGCAGTACCAGGGTTCATTAGATGGTCATATTTGCAGCGTTTTAGATGTTTGCATTAGTATTACACTATGATTTTTTTATGGTGAGCCATTCCAGATGAATCAATCTTTAAACACGGAAAACATGGTTTAGAATTTTCACTTTGGAAATTTGGGAAAAACCAAAAAGTCAATAATATAAAGATAAATACAGATTCTGAAGGCATTTGAATGCTGAATTCGAATACTCTATTAGAAATCGACTCAAAGTTGGGCAATAACACAACAAACAAATCACAATGCATGCTCGAGTTGCCAGATAAGTAAATTTTTTTTTGGCAGTGGTATTTTAAGACATCAAAGCCACGTTTTCGCACAGTAAGCAGACATTTTAATTTTTTAGCTTCAATAGATGTTTAGAATTGGTCTTAATTTTTTGCATTTTCGACAAATTTCCAAAATATAAAAGTAAACCAGAAAACCATGCTCATTTTTAATGGTTCGCTACTCTTGAACGGCCTACCTGAATAAAATTTTTGATTGAGAACGTTTTGTGGGAAATTTAATATACTACAAAACTGGTTTGCTTCAATGTTTGTCAATGTGGAAGCAAACTTAACTTAAACTTTTTTTATTCAAGTATGAAAAAATATTTTTTGTTGCCCTCTCTAGTGTACATGTATTGTGATTTATACATCAAGCACTGATAACTTATTGTAATGGAATAAAAATAACAACAATTTGGACGGAAATCGTTGTAATGACAAATTTGGGAAACTTCGAAAATGTCATTGCTACCATTTCCCTCTAAAATTTTATTATCTCCAATATCAATAACAAAATCTGTGACGATTTGCTATTAGCGCTTAGATCTTAAATTCTAGCTGGCCGCAAAAGGAGTTTTAAGTTTTAAACCTTCGCAAAAAGTAGAACCAGGTACCCAAACCAAAGTTTTTGCAAATGTAAGACTTTATACTTTCTATTCACTCAGGCTTTAAATCTAAACCCAAAGAAAATATGAGAAGGTAATTGAAAGGTTGGGAATATTACTACAAAAATGAATAGTTCAAAATATAACAGCACATTTGTTTAGGGCAGCACGCTGCCACCATACCACTACGGCCATTTCAACTATTTTTGCTGCAGAATACTTCACCCCCATAACGAACCCAAGCCAAAATTTATGTTAAACAAATTTATACAGACGGAATACAAACTAAAAAGTAGTACACTCACTAAATACCTTTGCCACATCAAAGGTTTTGCGGTTTCAGAACAAAAACGATCTGAACGACCTCATTTCCCGTTGCTGTCGCGGTTGTCTAACTGATTTAAATTTAAAATTGGCTGCTTTTTAGAATAAAATCAACTTGCACGTATGTGTTGTGGGCACAACTACGCGCTTTGAACGTGATCGCAATAATTCATATCGCAGCCATAAACAAACTATGCAGAACCAAAGCTGTTTGCCAAAGCAACTATTGTGTCAGGGAGGATTCAACATTCAAACCAAACCATGTAATCAACACCTACGATTTAATGTGTTTTGTTGTTACTGTAGTTGTTGATTTTAATGATTAGCAACAATTAGAACGAGTTAAAGTTTCTGAAGCAGGCCACCAAAAACTACTTTGTCGATTTTGCTAGGATTTGTTGTGGTAAGAATGCTTCAACCTGCTTAATTAACATCTCCATTGTAATCAAGATTTGTTAAAGAAAGTCTTAAAAAACTGCCAGTTTCAACAGGGTTCGTCCATAATGGAATAGTTTGTTGCGTGTGGGGACAGACACCATGAAGGACATGTATTACATATCTAGTGGCTTAGCTCTGATAAAAAAGGACTTCAGCCTCTCACAATATTTAGGCCTAAGTTTTACCTTGCTGCCAGGCAACTCGCTTGGTAGATTGCGTCCTGCTTTATTTATGGATGCTAGTTCAGTTTTACTTCATTTACCGGACAGGCGTTCACTAACCGATTTTGAGAGGATGTTGTTGATAGTCTGCCGCTGCTGGGATGTCTTGTCTTGTGACAAATCTGCAGAAACTTTTTTAAACAATCAGGCCCCGTATCAGCCCTCACGACTTACTGTAAAAGGCGTACATCTATAGTGGAATGTATAAATGTCCCATCAAACGACTTCATCTATATACATATTGGGCACGGCAACTGGATCTACTTTTCAAAATTTCTTGAGCTTTTTCTTACCAAAAGCTGTTATTTGTCGCTGTTGTTAATCTGCCTCCATAAGTGGGCATGCCTACTAAGTAGGGCGAATCACTTTTTCGACAGCAACGCCTATATTTAAGTATGTATGTGTGTACATATGTATTAATTAACTAACATAGTTAATGGTTCTTCTCCAAGGAACGTCCTACCGTGCGCTTCTTTAGTTGGTGTAGAGTTAAAACCAAGTTGATTAGAATTAGTATTAAATTTGGATAATAAAGCAATTCATATGCGCGTGGTTCCCCCAATTTCTATCATGCCAAACGCCTTTAGAAAATACCATCCCACTAATAGACACATAGATTAGAAATAACTACACTTACGTACATACGAGAATAGATTTACATTAGACTGACCAAAAAAAAAATAAACAATTGAATTGATGTTAGAGAAGTTAATTTATCCTCGACGCACTGGACAAACTCTAGTTTAGAAGAGAAAAACGCCAAATATTTATTATTATGATTTTGATTTTAAAAGCAAATATATTTAAAAAGTGTTTTTACAAATCGGAAGAATTTGCGTTTACGAAGTTACGATTTGTTCATTTCTAAAACAACAAAATTTACATGTAGTTCTTTTGTGATTGTAATCGGCCTAAAGATAGTCAACGTCGATATACAGTATGAGTACGAGTGGTAAACTGCAATCTTAGATCGGAATCAGTTGTCTTTAAAAAGCTATAGCAATGCTACCGAATGTTGAGTTGGGCCCTATTAAACAATTTCTAAATCATGAGTCTGAAGCTGTACAATATTTGAGTCGTTTTTCCCAAAGCATGAGATGCAAAAATTAAAGGTGGGATCTTCTTATTCAAATAAATAGATTTATAGATTGTGGATATTTTCCTGGAGTAAGTTAGCAATGAGAATGAGGTTTTGAAACAGTTGTTTGCGAAAGTTTCTTTCTATGTATATGCATTTGCCACAAACTGCCCTAATAATAAAACATTTGAATTAAATGAAGGTGCACGTATATGTTTGACATTATTAGCGGATTGCTGTGAATTGTTTCACGAGAGGATATGCTAGCACATCCCTAACTGTAGCCTTCGTAATAGAGATATTTGTTTTACGGTTTGTGCCTCGACTATCTATACCTATAACGCGCCTATATTTAGAGCATTGACTGAGTTCAATCTTATAAGCTTGTCTTTAAATCAATTCTCTCTGACATATTTTTATAGCGAATTTTATGCTTTTCTAGTTTTTTACGTATCTACGTAGCCTGTAAGTATCTTGTTAAAAATAAACTTGAATTCGGAACTATTTCTTGTTCTTATTCTTCTTTCTAGGTATACGTAAAAGCAATACAAATAGTGCATGTATTAGGGATGCCAGTTGTTAACGATTTTTACAATCCGGAGATTTTCTGTATCTGGCTTTTCAATTGCGGGATCTTGGGATAAGTATTTTTAAAAAGCGATATTAGTCACATATTTAATTAATTACAGGCTACCAAATCCCACGAGCTCAAGATCACTTGGTAATAATTACTTTTTTGGAAAAATTGTATGGAAAAATTTAAAACGCCAAAAACATGCTATGGTTATAGTTGATACATTTCGAAACAGCCACGATTTCTTCTCAGACTAATTCGTATATTTCTGCGGTTTCGAGAATTCTATTACATTAAAAAATTAATTGAACAATAATTGTTACCAACTGTTGTGTTTATGAGGCCGATAAATTATAAAATAGGAATAAGTAACATATTGCAATTCTTTTCGACAATCCAGGAATTTTCAGGACCTAGAGTACGGGCATCCCTACTATGTATAAAATACTGTGTAGACCGGTGTATGTATATCAAATTTTGCAACGAATTTTTTCCATATATTCTTGGGACAACCTAATGTATTTATGTACTTTCATATATTATGTATATTTTTCAAATGTTTATGTATGGTGCGGTTATGTGATATTCACCCAACAAGTCAAAAATTTCGCCCGATATTTATGCTGTTCGCTGCAAAAAATACCATTAGTCTAGGATGCATCCGGGATGAGTCGCAAAGGAGGACTAATGCCAGTTATGATCACTTTGTATGGGTTGAACTGTTAACATTTGTTTGAGCATGTCTTGTGGGGAGTTCAATTGTACCCATTTATACCCGAACTGTTACGAAAGTACTAATCCACTTTCTACCTAAACGGGTACTTTTAACTCCTATAAGTATGCTATAAAAACTAAAATTGATTTTCACCTTTATGAGTATGCCAAACAAATAAAAACTTATTTACAAGGTGGCGCAAAAGTAAGCTTCCGATGTTCAGCATATCGGTTGTGGCACGTGCAGTGTGTGCTGTTGCACCGTCTTGTTGGAACCACATGTTTTCCAATCCCAATTCATCAAGTTGCGGCAAAAAGAACTCGTTGATCATTGCTCTGTAGCGCTCACCATTCACAGTAACCGTTTGGCCCCGACCGATTATTGGTCAAATAAATATTCAGCAATATTCCGCGTTCTGGAGCAGTGTAGCGTAACATTGTTTATTAACGTGTATTTCGCATGTGTTTGCTACACAAATGTCAAAACAGAACTGACTTTAGGGGCCAATCGCAAAATTTATAGCATTTTCTGATAGGAGGATTACTTTTGCGCCACCTTGTATGTATATCGAATTATAGCCAACCGTAGACAAAAGCGTTTAATCGCAGATCGCTCTCTTTAAAGATTAGTCACATGATTTTTTGCAGGGTTCCTTTCCGGATACCAGCACATTTACGCAAATATATACACATACGCAGTTTCTAAAATTTCCGTTTGCCCAAAATACACTTTCAGTAAATGTTTCATTGTTGTCATGCTAAATTGGATGCTAGAGGCGTACAAAGTCAATTTGATGCGTGACGCGTGTCTCTGTCACATGGCTTTGTTCTTATATCAGCGCCGATGTACTTCAGTTGTATACCTCTGTAGCTGTAAGGCCGTGCACCGCCGCCATCTATAGGCTATTTGCATCTATCGAATGATATCAAAACCTCTAAAAGCTTAGTAAAACTAAACTACACACGTGCACCCTATACTAATGTGTGTGTGTTTGTATGTCAGCGAGCTTATATAGTACATTGGTAAAATGCCAACGCGTTTGTTTTTCGTTATCTATTAAACAACTGTGAAAATATACAGTTCGTGTGAATATTTCGCATAAATTCGTTGCGATTAAACAATAAAGGTTTTCTGGTTTCCAGATATTTCTGCAATGCAGAGCTTCTGGACGTTGCTTGAAGCGCTTGAGTGGCCTAATCCGCACAGACTCCCTTATCGTGTCAAAGCAAACAGTTTTAGCATCACCACTTACCACCACCACCTTTTTAATATGCGACTGTTGCATGTGACTATGCAGAAATATAACCAATAAACATTTGTTTTCAATCTCAACTCTAGTACGCTAGATCTCAATATTTTTTTATTGAGAAATTTCTTATTCTGAAACCCATATAAGTAAGTTAAGGTTGACCATAAACGTTGGAGAAAATCCAACCACTACTAACTAAGCAAAAGAGATTGCAATCATTGAACTAACGCATGTAAGCATGAGAAAAGGAGATACCAAGAGTGTTTGCGAATAGAAGGCGATACATAACACTGACTATTTTAGAAGAAGAGCGAACAACCTAGAAACGTCTACGTGAGTTAGATCGCCCATCGGCAGACTATAAAAGGCAGCATAAGAGCAAGGGAGGATGATCAGTTTAATTTCAAGTATTATACAGTGAACTTACTGTGGAGTTACTTAACTCGGTACCAATCTATTAACTCTAATTAAAGTTGCCTTGGTGCCTTCAACTTGGAAAAAGCTTGTCATGGTTTTGACTAAAGTAGCTGACTTTCGAGTCCCAGTAAACAGAACCCTAATGTTAAATGCTCATACAGAGGCTATCTAATTGCAACAAAGGGTAACAACGGGCAACTTGATGACTAATCTACATCATATCCGTGCCTCTCACCTCTCTTTTCCAACCTTTCAAGAAGGTTCCACTGGTCATACCAAATCCCTCCCGCTACAGTCGGGCATATCCGGCAAAGGACTGTCATTTTCGACAACACTTACCACAACCTTGGGGGAGTGTTTTTGTGGCTAAAACAACAACAATCTCTACTTCTTACTTACTGGATATAAAACTATCGACATTTGATATCAGGCTAAATTTTGTTGCCCATTAATTCCGTGATTGTTACCAAGCTAAAAAGCTGAAACAAAATCCTCAAGACACTGGTTGACAGGGAAGAAACACTGTGCGACTTGCTTTCCAGAATCGCAAATAAGCGAAATCGCCTAATTTTCTAAGGGCTCATTTGCTTTGGCATTTTGGCATAGTTTAGCATTTAGGCGATGGCGATGTCTGGAATTCCGCTGCAGAACACTATCGCTATACCACAGCGGCCGGATGCAGGGGGTCTGCAGCATATACAAAGTTAGCGGTTGGAAATGTCCACTTCAAAGGACTCCACAATATTAAACAAGGCAGTAGAAATCATGGATGTTGGTATGTGTGCACATATATATTTGTATATTGAAACAGAATTATGTACATGCATTTCATCCTCTTAACTTAAAATCGTGGCGCCATAATTACTTTTTTATGAACAAAAAGGATTTCGATTTCTCATAACACATTATAAGAGTTTACCGCAAGTATGGCGTATTATCCTTCAGCGTTCATACAAGTCGAGTATGTGTCGTTTCAATGGCTCGTTAATTGCATTGCATACTTGGATTTAAAGTTCTTATTTATGCATATTAAATCCTCAAATGGTCATTGGTATAAAAATACTACAGCATACAAATATACATACATTCCGGTTTTTAAAAATTTCTACATTTGAATTCGTTTGCTAAAGCTTATTTTATGATAACTGCCATTTTAGAATTGGCCATAAACGGAAATGCTCCGAAGTATTTGAACGCAATTAAAAGTTGAAGGGGTTGTGGATTAAAAAGACATGAAAATTCCAAATTTGAGAATTGCCGTTTTATTGTAATAAAGCAATTTGCCACAAAGCTATTTAAGTAGACCAAAAGTGGTAGTTTTTTTGTTTTGATTATGCCATTACCCAACAGCCAACCAATGGCGAACTTAACGATGGTGTCAAATACAGGTGTTAACGGCTTCAAATGACCAGACAAACTGACCCCTCTTTAAAGTCTTAACTTTTAATAATGCAGAGGGCTATTTGGATGGCTAGGAGGATGGGGCCGTGTGCAGAAGTCCACGCAAGTGGGGAAAGTTTCTGATCGCCATTCACCTGGGAATGGCCAGAGCGATTCTTTTGCATGCGGTTCAAGCAGCTCACTACTTCCGGGCTTTGCGCCCAAGTATCCTCTGGGTAACCACCGAACACCCGTTTGGTGGTGAGCTAAACGTGAGAAGGCGACAACCTGGTAAGGCCACTCCGACATAATCGGTTTAAGGGCTTGCTGGGGGGTTCAAACAGCAGCATCTGATTACCATGTGGTGCGGCTGCAAGCGGGCGTCTGTCTTGGATCAAGCGGCTCGCTATACAAACGTGTAATATAATTCAACCTCCCGTGAAACGGGTTGTGCGTTGGGTTTGGGACCCACCACATAAAACAGCGTTCCAATGAAATTCAACAACAAAGACAACACCCGCAAACGAAATAAGGATTATGAGATAAGGGCATGTACCTGGAATGTCCGGTCCCTTAATGGGGAAGGTGCCGCTGCCCGGCTGGTTGAGGTCCTGAGGAAAGCAAAAGCTGACATCACCGCCATACAAGAGATGCGATGGACGGGGCGAGGAAACACGATCAGAACACCTTGCAACATCTACTGGAGTGGGCATGAAGACAAGCGCAGATTCGGCGTGGGATTTGTGGTGGGAGAGAGACTCCGTCACCGAGTACTGTCGTTCACACCCGTGAACGAGCGTCTCGCTGCAATCCGCATAAAAGTACGATTTTTCACCATATCGTTTATCTGCGCTCATGCACCGACGAAAGAGAAGGACGACGTGGAAAAGGATGCATTCTACGAGCGCCTGGAAGAAGCATACGAGCGCTGCCCCCGTCATAATATCAAAGTCGTGCTTGGCGACTTTAACGCTAGGGTGGGTAAGGAGGGTGTATTTGGCCCCACTGTCGGGAAGTTCAGTCTCCACGATCAGACTTCGCCAAATGGATTCAGGCTGATCGACTTCGCCGGTGCCCGAAACATGGTCATATCCAGCACTAGGTTTATGCACAAGAAGATCCATCAGGCTACATGGCTGTCCCCCGATCGAAAAACACGCAACCAGATCGACCACGTTGTGATAGACGGACGGCATGCTTCCAGCGTTTTAGATGTTCGCACAATACGAGGACCTAACATCGACTCTGATCACTACCTAGTAGCAGCCAAGATTCGTACCCGCCTCTGTACGACAAAACAGGTGCAACAAAAAACGCAGGGAAAGCTGGACGTCGAAAAGCTGCAATCGCAACAGACCGCCAATTATTTCGCAGATCGCCTCTCACACCTGCTCTCCGAGAGCACAATTCAACCTAGTGGAATGCATGAGCAGTGGGATCATATCTCAGGAGCACTCCGTACCGCAGCCGAAGAAGTAATTGGATTCCGGCGAACGCGAAGAAACAACTGGTATTATGATGAAGAGTCCCGCGCTGCAACGAAAAGAAAGGACGAAGCCTACAAGGCAACGCTGAGATCGAATGCAACGAGGAGTGTGTGTGAACCAGAGCTGTTAATTAATGACTATTAATCTTAATGATTAGTAATCGAATTAAAATATTTTTGTTTTTGTTTTAATTGATTAATTAAGATTAGTTATTCAAATTTAGGATTAATAATCGATTAGGATTAAATTTTGGTCATGATTAATGAGGATTAATTTGGATTAATTTATTTTAAAAAAAAATCCTACGATTAATACATTTAATCTAAAATATTAATTCGATTAAAATTTTAGATTAAATTGGATTAAACAGGATTAATTGAAATTTAATTTTACTTTAAATATACAAATATAGGTACATATGAAATAGGTTTATATGTAAAACCGATACTTACCAATTAATGCTATAAAAAATAAATTACTTCATAAAAAATGAAATATTAAATTTACTTTACACTTAAAAGCACGTTGATCACATATGACAGCATATAACAACAATAAAATATATGAGCACCTTTAGCATATGTGCAAAAGTAAACAAGCATGTGCAAATTATTATAAGTAAACAAATATGCAAGTTATTATACATATAGAGTTGCCAAGAAACAATTAATCCTGTTTAATCCAAATTAATCTAAAATTTTAATCGAATTAATATTTTAGATTAAATGTATTAATCGTAGGATTTTTTTTCTTAAATAAATTAATCCAAATTAATCCTCATTAATCATGACCAAAATTTAATCCTAATCGATTATTAATCTATAAAAATAAAGTCAATTTTAATTAATCGATTAAATTAAAAAGAAATAAAAAATTAATTGATTATTAATTTTAATCCAAATTTAACAGCACTGGTGTGAACACTACCGCGAGTTGAAGAGGGAAGCGAGGCGGCTTTTCCGGGCGAAAAAAAGAGAGGCAGAAAAGCGTGAAATAAAGGAGCTTGAGATGCTGGCCAACGGGAATAATGCCCGAAAATTCTACCAAAAAATTCGGCGACTGACAGAAGGTTTTAAACCCGGGGCAAACTCCTGTAAGAATGAGAACGGCGACCTGGTGGCCGATGTTCAGAGAGCACTCAGAATATGGAGGGATCACTTCTCTGCCCTTTTAAATGGAGAAACTGAGCAAGAAACCAGAGAAGATGCCGAACCCGAGCCCACAATCGAAGATGATGGAATTGACGTTCCACAACCCGACTATAATGAGGTGCGAATAGCAATATCCCGATTGAAAAACAATAAAGCAGCTGGCGCTGATGGTTTGCCTGCTGAGCTATTCAAACACGGAGGCGAGGAGCTGGTAAGGCGCATGCATCAGCTTCTATGAAGAATATGGTCGGATGAATGCATGCCTGAAGATTGGAATCTAAGTGTTCTCTGCCCAATCCACAAGAAGGGCGATCCTGCAAACTGCGCCAACTATCGCGGAATCAGCCTTTTGAATATCGCATATAAGGTCCTATCAAGCGTATTGTGCGAAAGACTGAAGCCTGATGTAAACAGACTGATTGGACCTTACCAGTGTGGCTTCAGACCTGGTAAATCTACCATCGACCAGATTTTTACAATACGCCAAATCTTGGAAAAAACCCGTGAAAAGAGAATCGACACACATCATCTCTTTGTTGATTTTAAAGCCGCTTTCGATAGCACGAAAAGGAGCTGCCTATATGCCGCTATGTCTGAATTTGGTTTCCCCGCAAAACTTATACGGCTATGCAAAATGACCTTAAGCAACACCGCCAGCTCGGTCAGAATTGGGAAGCACCTCTCCGAGCCGTTCGAAACTAAACGAGGTTTCAGACAGGGTGACCCCCTATCGTGCGATTTCTTTAATTTAATGCTGGAGAAAAGAATACAAGCTGCAGAACTTAACCGCGCTGGAACAATATTTTATAAAAGCGTGCAACTGTTGGCATATGCTGACGATATTGATATCATTGGCCTTAACAACCGCGCCGTAACTTCTGCTTACTCCAAATTAGAAAAAGAAGCGGAGAAAATGGGATTGGTGGTGAACGAGGGCAAAACGAAGTACCTTCTGTCATCATGCAAAGAGTCAGCGCATTCGCGCCTTGGCAACCAAGCCACTGTTGGCAGCAATAATTTCGAAATAGTAAAGGACTTCGTTTACCTGGGAACCAGCATTAATACCAACAATAATGTTAGCCTAGAAATTCGACGAAGAATTACTCTTGCAAACAAATGCTACTTCGGACTGAGTAGGCAATTGAAAAGTAAAGTCCTCTCTCGACGAACGAAAATAACACTCTACAAGTCACTCATCGCACCCGTCCTGCTATATGGTGCAGAAGCGTGGACACTAACAACATCTGATGAGGCGGCTCTGGGAGTATTCGAGAGAAAGGTTCTTCGAAAGATTTGTGGACCTCTACGCGTTGGCGACGGCGAGTACCGAAGAAGATTTAATGATGAGCTGTATGAACTTTACGCAGACGCCGACATAGTTCAGCGAATTAAAACACAGCGGCTTCGCTGGCTAGGCCACGTAGTGCGAATGAGCGAAGATGCTCCAGCCCAGAAGGTATTCTTATCGGCAACCGCCGGTGGAAGCAGAGGAAGAGGGAGACCACCACTCCGATGGAAGGACCAAGTGGAGACCGATTTGCGATCCCGCGGTGTTTCCAATTGGCGCCAGTTGGCGCAACGAAGAAACGACTGGCGAGCTATGTTGGACAGTCAAAATCGCCCAGGTCATTAGATGACCATTTAAAGAAGAAGAAGAAGAAGGCTATTTGCGCAGAATAATTCGTTAGCATAAACTATTTAATATGCAATATAAAATAAAATAATAAGGTTTGGATTTCACAGGCCGACAAAATGAGACCGATTTTTTTGACCATAAACCAGACCATACTTTCCTAAGATAGAGCAATTTAAAGTAGACTTATCGTAAGAGGTATGTGTTCTACTGTGTTAATTAAGTGGTTTTTCAGCTATAGGAAAATTAGCAAATTTATAAACTTTAAATTGCTCTATCTTAGCGAAAGAAAAAGATATTTAAGCAAACGCCATTCGTAAGAGAAAGACTTCTTCTTTAAGATGCTATGTGTGCTTTAAAAAAAAAAAATCTGTCGTACATACAAGGTGGCGCAAAAGTAAGCTTCCGATGTTCAGCATATCGGTTGTGGCACGTGCAGTGTGTGCTGTTGCACCGTCTTGTTGGAACCACATGTTTTCCAATCCCAATTCATCAAGTTGCGGCAAAAAGAACTCGTTGATCATTGCTCTGTAGCGCTCACCATTCACAGTAACCGTTTGGCCCCGACCGATTATTGGTCAAATAAATAGTCAGCAATATTCCGCGTTCTGGAGCAGTGTGGCGTAACATTGTTTATTAACGTGTATTTCGCATGTGTTTACTACACAAATGTCAAAACAGAACTGAGAACTGACTTTAGGGGCCAATCGCAAAATTTATAGCATTTTCTGATAGGAGGATTACTTTTTTTCCTGTATAACCTCAAAAATACCAAAAACTGTGTTTTTTCCACATTAAGGTTAGGATATCTCAAAAGCCTGACGTGATAGAGGAATTCTGCGTCCAGACTTGAATTCAGCGCATCGAAAACCTCTAGGAAAGTATGGTCTGGTTTATGGTCAAATTTCTTGTCGGCCTGTGTTTTCATTTAACGGCGCTTAACCGTCTAAAGGGGCTTAGCCGTGCAATTTAGCGCCCCAATAGTTTCTGCCTTTCATAAGCGTGGTGGTCTCCCTCTTTCTCTGCTTCCACCGGGTGCTGCCGGTATCGAGAGTTTGTATGAAAATACAGTATTGCGACCTAGACTTCGAATCTATTTTTGATCAAAATAAAATATTGACACTTCAGTTTTAATTTAAATGAATTTATGTTTAATTAAGTTTTACCATTTTACTTTATCCATTCTCACGACAGCCGGTTTTCAGTACCGAAATAATCCGGGGTTTATTACCCGGCCAATTGCTGTTATTGCTGTCAGCTAGGCTACTCCAATACGCCTCGCTACAACCGGGTATTGAACCCAACCCCATACCAAGAGACAGGAAACGGTCGCATTCTGTTCAATTCATGCAAGACATGGGTACAAAAATCGGGATGTTCAGGGCCTAAATCTCCCACCCGTAGACCCCGTACATTTTTTAGTAAAATAGTGGCCCCCTGTTCACGCTCTAAGGCGTATTGCGGTAAAGCCCTTCTCCACCGCCTCTATCGTCCATAAACACCTACAACGGTATCACCATCTTTACGATTAACAGCTTCGCTGCACTGATTGTGGGCAAAGATTATATACCCCTGCAACATCGGTTAAATGCAATAATTGCATTGGCCTGTGTCGCGTTCTTATGTGCGCTGGGCGTGCAAACAGAAGCCTCACGATTGTAAAAAGATTGGTGGATGCTTATTTTTCTGGAAGTCGAACTCTCTTTTGTAAAAGGCTTTGACACTTATACAACCCGAATGTCCGAGCAAAAGAGCATCAAATCTTATCTAATTCAAGTATGCATTGGAGCACAAGAGTATCAAATCTTATCTAATTCAAGTATGCATTGGAGGAAAAGTTCTACCCAGATGTAAACGTAGGCCATCGAATCAAAAACCTTGCTGGCTAGCCCATGCCATCGACGCCCGACTTGGACAGCAGAGGAGTGGCCAAGCCTCCACTTAGTTGGGAAAGAAAGTTGGACGAAAACTTGACCTCGGTCCAATATGAATGAGTTTCAGTCCAATTTTTCGAACATTCGAAAAACTATTGACAAACATGTGCAACCGCAAAACCCAAAATATCTTTTATATGGAAGGCAATTAGAGACGCATGAGAACTATATTTGACGGTTCTGTTAAAATTTTTTTATTAATTTAAATGCACACTGAATATCAACACTTACCTTGGCTGTCTTGCATAATAACGCCATTAATTAGTGTGCCGGATTTTGGCGATTCCGCCACAGTTGCCTCCTCTGGAACTTGCATTGCTTGCCCCGATGGTTTACCTTCGCTATTAATTTGAACTGCGGCTGCACATCGCTTCTGCTTCTCTTTCGCGTTCATTTCCACTAAAGATTGTGCCGCCGACCACTCCAAACGCTCACACAATTCCAAATCATTTGTTGTGTCATGCAATTCCAAGTCAACGCTATCACATGTAATTGTGCCATTCTTAAGCTTGTCATTACGTCCACTGCTAATCCGATGTTTCGAAGTCGTCCTAGGTTCCGAATGAAATTTTTGCGTTGGTCCTGCGGTCTTTTGTAACACCAATATGGTCGACTGTTGTTTTGGTGCAAGTGTCGATCTCCCTTTGTTTGGCGATCGTGCGATCGCCGGTGTACGATTTGTTGCACGTTTTTGTTGGTACGGCGGTCGTCCCGATGTGGCATAGCTGAGCGCGGTGCCAGGTGTTATAATGATATTATTGTTAGCAGGTCGTATGCAGTCGACCGGCATTTTGTTAGAAGGGCTGTCTGAAGACCTTTGAAAATAGGTCACGAATCTTAATCACATTTGGGCGTAAATTTTGTAAAAGCCGAATAGAGATTTTTATGTTTGTTTACTTGTCGAGTAATTAATTAATTTATAATTAATTTGAACGCATCTAATTGTTTGAGTAAATTTCATTTGTTACATCTAAAATTAAAATTTTGTTTTACTGTTTGCTCACAGCTGAGTATTGCTTCGTTGTATCGTTGCCTAGTAATTTTTTCATGCTGAATTGCTTTAATTTTTTTGTTGTATTAACAATATTGCTTTTGTAATTTTACAAGTTTCTTTGAGTTAACCAAACTGTTTTAAAAGTGTAATTGCCATTTGCTTTCATTGGCTGGTAAGAAAGTAAAAATATCGTTGTTCCGGGTTTCTGAAAGAAAAGAAAATGTTTGGAGCTTAAGAAAAGTGTATACATATATCGGCAGCTGAGTGGAAGATCACCCCTATTTCAAAATAATGATAAAGAAACGCCCTATCTCAGAAGTTGTTCGAAGGACGCCCAATCACGTAGAGTTAATTTTTTATTGGCTTTTATTTGAGTAAGAACTTTCCTAAACCAACAGTTTAACAAAATTATTTTAAAGACGGCTAAAAGTATAATAATAATAATAATAAGAATAATAAGAATAATAATAATAATAAGCCCAACGGATTGCCCACCATCCCGCCCAACAAGGCGTCGAGATCTCAAACTGCTCAGCTACAGAAAAATTTTCATCAGCTGAGTATGGTGCATGCATAAAAGATTAAGTTAAATAAACACATATAAATCATTTGTTAAAAGAGGAGAGAACAGTTTTTTTTACTATTTATAAAAAGCGAGTTCGAAATATCAAATTTACCTGAATGAGAGTTATAGTTTTCGCACAAACACTGATACGGTTCGTGTAATTGAAAATTGGTCCTGCATTGCTTCAGAAGAATAGGTTTGAAATGTCTTGAAGCTCGGGACGGTATATTAAAGTTAACTTCGTTTAAAAGAAATGGACTTGAAATATATCCGTTTAATAGTTTGACCATAAATATTACGCCTAGCATTTCCCTACGACTTGCAAGGGTTGGGAGATTGATACGTTTTAACCGACTAGTATAAGGTTTAAGACTATACAACGAATCCCTTTGAACATTTCTCAGGGAAAAAAGTAGGAATTGTTTTTCTTTCCATGAAGTCGGCTAAACGTCACACTGTAAAGAAAGATTAAACAAATCGGTCAGAGGTTGGAACATGTGTTCAGCATACTTTTTAAGAAAGCATGTCGGTATTAAATCAGGTCCGTATTTGAATGACCCCTTCAAGGTCTTAAGATGTAATAGAACATCTCCCGGTTTTAAATTCAGAACATGGATTGAATTACTTGAATGTGGTTGATACGGGTAGTTGTTAAATGATGAATTGATTGCAGAAGAATAATTAGACTTGAAGAACCTAAATTTTAAACTTTTCTGGACTACATATATGTATGTCCAAACTAAATTTGGTTTCGAATTTAAATTGTACCAGTTTTACAGAAAATGAGAGTGAAGAAAAGAGTTAAAATTTTAAACCAGAAATGTCCTAACAATTAAAGAATATAAAAAACATTTGCATCAATTGGCAGGATTCGAACCGACGCTCCCCGCGTCAGAGTCGTCCGCTCTACCCAGGCCCGACAAGGGGGGGAGATCGGGGACGATTCCTCCCGGTCCCGGAGTTCTCAGGGGGGGCCCGGTGCTCTACAACAATTTTTTGGAGATTTTTATCTCCAACAATTCACTACAATTGTCGCCATTATGAATTACTATCATTGTATAACAATAATTGGAAGTAATGTTATAACTTAAAATTATGCTCCTGCAGATTTCTCTGCGGCCAACATCAATTCAAAAAGAAAAATCATTACAAATCCTATTAAAAGTAGAATCGTATTTGTTATTTTTTTAATATGACAGTTCACACATATTTGAGAATTTAAAAATTTATGTCAACTAAATTAATTAGATTTCTTATTAATCGGAGTACTGTTTAAATGCAAAAGTCGCAGATTTAACAAAATATATAAGCCAAACTTCTTTCTTCATTCGTTTCGCTAGTTCTATGAGACAATTATATATCAATATATCTGTAAATCACCTGATTACGTATGATTTGAACCGTTAGAGCGCACACTTATTTCAGAAACTTATATTTGAATGATCATAAAAAGTCCATTGGATACCAACGGCTTTGTATATAATTTTTTTACAATTTTATAATTTAGTAAATAATACAGAAATAGAATATTTAGTCGTAAAAAATTTGAATGCTTGAACAATATTTACATTCGCTTAAAGAATTTGTTTTCAAAAGTGGAGTAAAAAAATTATATACAAAATCCGTTGGTGTCCAATGGACTCCATAGGAGCTCTGGGAATCAAATACATTTACAAACAATATGATGATATTTTCTGAAATTGATATTATACTAGCTGGACCCGTGCGCTCCTTGCGCAAAAACAAAAAAAAACAAAAATGGTTTGAAATCTTTTGTTAGTCCAGGTCCAGGATTTTTCAAACCTTTTTCTCAAATTATAAAAAAAGATTTTCAGCTACACTTGTTGTGAGACCACAAAAAATGGTAATTCTATACGACAGCACGTAACTGCTAATATAGGTCCAAAAATCTCGGACGACGCGTTTTGATGTCTGTATCAATAATCCGAAAGCGGAAATTAAATAATTTGTTTCAGTGAAAAGTTATTAGTAAAAAACCCAAAAATTGCCTAGGTCCGATCCCAAAAAGGGGACTTGATCCAAGGTATTTATGTGCACAACACCTTTCTGCTTAGGCTTTAAAAAAATAACCTTAGCCGGTCCAACACCGGCTACGCGGTTCACAATATTTCTGCACAGAACACATTTCTGCACTTTTCGGTACACCCTAATCTGTGATTACAACAACCACATGAAAATGACAGAAAAATTTCAACTTTAATTGCAAATATCTCTAAACAGACATAAAATATCGAATTTCCGCTTTCGGATTATCGATACGAAGGTTAAAACCCGTCGTTTGATACCTTTCCCGATATTTTTGGACCTATATTAGCAGTTACGTGCTGTCGTATAGAATTACCCAAAAAATTATACAAATATGCGCAAACAGCTATTTGAAATTCCACCACTTATATTACATTCACATTGAGCCATAAACTTGAGTTGATTGCCAACGTCAATATGAATTAACTCAAAAAATGTCCCTTTAACTCGAGTTCATGACCCAGTGTGAACGCAGTCTTATTCACTTATTGTAGCAATGTTCAAGTGTAGATGGCGCGCTCGCCTTTAATTATTCTAGCACTGTTCAGTCTTACTATTCTACTGTAGATGTCGCGAGGCATATGAATGTCACAGTCACAATAGCGTCGCAGTACAAATTGATTTTTTTGTGCATTCACAATCGTTTATTTTAAAGAATTTATTTTTATAAAATACGCTTAAACAAAAGCACTCCGCTAATTAAAACGTGGTTTCGCATGTAGAGCTAGCCCCCACCTTTAAAACGATACCTTATTTATTAATATTGGTTCCAAATAAGAGCAGAAAATTAGGAAATAACACAAAAAGACCTTACAGAAATAATATATATAATTTTTTGTGTTCTAGAACAAATAGTTTATACTATTCATAGTTATTTTTAGTTACTATTAACAGGTAATAGTAATTAACAATGATTGGAAATAAATATTCGGAAATCAACAATAGAATCAAAATTATTGTTCAATAAAATAATGAATAAAAAAAGCATTGAATAAGGTGACTTCCCAGTTGAAAAATATATATTTCGACTGGAAAAACGTCTTATTCGATATTTTGATTGACGTCACTCAGTGGAACAAAAAAATCACGAATATAAATATAATTTTTGCACTTTGATTAATTTGCAATTTTGCGCGTGAAAATGAATACCCTGTGTATATACAGTTGTGCGAGCCGCCAGTGCTTCGTACAGTCGTACTTTACGTCAGAACTATGCAGCGTGCGACGCAGCGAAAAAAAGTGCACTTAACCTTACATATTTATTTTCCATCAACGGTTGCATTCGCGTGTCAGTTTTTTCATCGCAAGTGTACAAGAAATTATCTGCCGTAGTGTCGAGCCTGGATATTGGAGACAAGACAATAACAGTTCATAGCAGTAGCGCCGAACACTCGAGTAAGTTTATTATTGCTGGCTGCGTTTTTTAGAGCATCATCACAACTCCTTCATCACTTTTCTATCATCGAGTTACATGAATAAACATCACATAGATTTTTACTGCCCTTCAAGACATTCTTTATTCCAGTTTTTATTCGCTTTTGAAAATGTTGTGGATGAACCATCCCTGCGAAAAATTATTATATATTCAGAAGAATGTTCATAGGTGATATTAATATTTATTGTACTTTTGTGTCTGATTTAGAGTAAAATCAGAAGCGCAAAGATAAAGCCGATCGAGAAAAGAAATTAGAATATAATATCAATAAATCGATTGATCAGGGGGCCCGCATCCTATATCCTCCCCGGGCCCTGATTTTTTCTCGGCGCACACAGAATTGTAATGAGCAAAATTCAATGACTTGAAAAAGCTTTCAGAAGTAAATGCAGGGAAATTTAAACAACTTTAAACGTTTTTTTTTCAATTCAGTTTTAATTCTAAACCACAATAAATTGAAAATTGGTGTAGGTAATTAAAAGGTTTTGAAATTTATTACAAAAAAGTTTAAAAAATGACTTAAACCGAAGAATGGTTTCAAATTTAAGCTCAAATTTTTAGCAGTGTAGTTCTAGTCATTAGTAGTAAAAATGTAGCAGAATTTATATAAGATAATTAAGAATTTGAGCAACATAGTAAATTACAAATAAAAGGGAATTAATATTAATTTATCTGTAGAAAAAGGTCTAATCCTCTTTTATTATTTGCTACAGAATCTAGTACATCGTAAATTTTAATTTCTCTATCCTTGCGAATGTTTCGTAGTTACTTGAAACGCGTTTCTGTTTCGTTACTGTTCCACAGGTAAGTAACGTAAGAAAACTGTATCGTTACATGCTTTACTCCCTTGTAAACGGCTGAAGATTTGAGCCTAAATTTAAAACTTTTTTGGGCTAATATATGTCTAAATCAAATTTGGTTTTGAACTTAAATTATGCTAGTTTTCGAGAAAATGAGTGTGAAGAAAAGAGTTTGAATTTTAAACCAACAATATTAAATAACATTTGTATCAGTTGCCAGAACTCGAACCGACGCTCCCCGCATCTGAGTCGTCTGCTCTACCCACTGAGCTACGGCGCACACAAAATTGTAATGAAAAAAATTCAATGACTTGAAACCCCTTTAAAAATTAAATGAAAAGAAACTAAAAAAATTTTAGACGTTTTTTTCAGTTCAGTTTTAAATCTAAACCGCAAGAAATTGAAAGTTGATGTAGGTAATTGAGAGGTTTAGGATTTATTACAAAAAATTTAAAAAAATTGCTTAAACTGACGAATGGTTTAAAATTTAAGCTCAAATTTAGAACAATTTTCCTGGAAGGGTTCCAACAGAAACAAAACCTGTACCGAAACTACATACAGATTTGATTACAATAACAGAACTGTATTAGAAACGCTAGGTATAGAAACAAAGCTTGTAACCTTGTAACCTCAGGAACGTAATCAAAAGTACTATATGATATGAAGTACATGTATAGTTTTCCACTAAAGTACGGAGGAGGGAATAAAAAGTATAAACTTTGACTCGTATAAAGAAACAGACGATGTAGATAGGAAATAAAAATTTTAATTCATAAACATAGGGCACCGGTTTGTGACGCACTTGCACTTAAATCACTATCCATAGATATTTCAGCGGCGAAACAGTTGCTTTTTTTAAAAAACACTGGAATAGCGTTTTGTTTCAAAATGTCTCACAAAACTTTACGGGATTAAAAAATTGAATCTTCTTAATAGTTCAAAATGAGTAGAATTTTTGGTTAACTGCATTTACATTTTCATGAAAATTGCATAAGTATGTATAATTATAAACAACAACCACAAGCAAAAACCGCATGGGTTTTGTTACAGTTTCGGTACGTAAGAAACGCTACTAATATTGTTTCTATACCTTAGGTTTTTATACAGTTTCGATTACGAGAAACATTTCCTAGCTTTGTTTCTATACACATTTTTTTTGTTACAGAGGTAGCGTTCAGGTTTCGTTTCTGTGCTCAGAGTTTCGTGAGAGATTAGGATTCCGGCAGTTTTGTTACGTAGAGTCTCGTTGCACGTCTGATACTCATTGAGAACGGTTCCAGTCACTCGGTTTCTAATTATGTTTCCATATTTATGTGTTGCTGAGTGGACCTGGGCCCACCAAGAAAGCCAGCGTGGAGGACAGATCAACCGACAACGCCGTGAGCGAAGCGGATGCTGCCTCCACAGTCTCACAAACCGCTTCAGGCAGCACCTCAAGTGCACCTACTGGGAGGGCGCACTCACTGGTCGGACACGACACCGCGGACGACTCCGAGAGCGACACGGTCTCGGTGTCGAGCTACGTCGGGTCGACCTTCGGTCGGTGGGTGCACCAGTCTGAGAGCCAGCTACTGGCCTCTGATGTGGAGGAAGCGGCAAATGACACTACAGTCATAGCCGCTCCCAAACACGAAGAGGCAGTAGCAATGGACGAGGGCTCAGACACCGACCTGTAAATTTTCTTATCCTGCATCACTCCAAGGCAGCTTCGGCTGCCCTTCCCTTGCGCCTCGGCGACAAAGCCGAGGAGCTCGTGCAAATCCAAGAACCCTGGCTCGTTCGAAACAAGGTTTGCGGACTGACCTCTGATGCCTACAAGGTGGTCAAGACCCAGTTACAGGTAGGGCCAGAGCGTGTATTCATATAAAAAAGACTTTCTCTTAATTTCTATTACCAAATTTCAGTGACGCATCAGATTTTGGCTGATTGCAGCCTACATGGCGCATGACGCCCAGCAATTTCCAACCACCTGCTTAATCAACGCAGTGAATTAGGCAAACCGATTGTAATAGGAGCCGACGCCAATTCGCACAACGTAGTGTGGTGTTCTACAGACACTAACCCTAGAGGTGAGTGCCTTTTAGACTTTATTCTATCTCAAAACCTACATATAAGTAACTCTGGAAATGAACCAACGTTTGTTACCGCAAACAGGAAGGAAGTTCTTGATATCACACTAGTCTCTGACTCGATACTGGGCCAAATCGAGGATTGGCATGTATCAAGGGACAACTCCTTCTCTGACCACAGATACATATGCTTCTGTCTCCACGTGAGACCACCTACTCTTGCAGCCTACAGAAACAAAAAGCGAACGGACTGGAATGTGTTCAAAAACGTTCTATCACGGTCGTTCTATGAGCACGCTTCTCACGGTAGGCTAAGCCTACCGCTAAGATCTGATGAGGCGCACCCAAATTCTGAAATCGAGTCAGCTTCGATCGGTGAGCTTGACTCATCGTCTAAAATTGATGAAGCAGTAGACTTGATCACAGAGTCCTGTAATGCGGCTTTTAAAGCCCCCTGTCCTGTTACCAGACCGAGGAATAAGAAGAGACCACCATGGTGGAACTCCGAAATTTCCCGGCTCAGGAAAAACAGTAGGAGAGTTTTTAATCAAGTTAAACGGACTGGCTCTTGCCACGAATATAAAGAAGCCCTCAAAGTTTACAAAAAAGCAGTCAACAAAGCCCAGAGGGATTCATGGAGAGACTTCTGCAACAACATTGGAACCAACTCGGAAGCAAATAGACTGCTTAAAGTTCTATCAAAAAGTCCAACTGTTCCGAGTTTCATTCAGAAACCTGATGGAGATTGGACATCATCTAGCGGCGAAATGGTCGAACTTCTAATGGACATGCACTTTCCGGACTGTTCCACGGAGCCACCAACAGCCGACTACATTGAAAGAAATTACCACTCTATGGAGAAGTTAATTACTCCTCAAAACGTCGAATGGGCTATCAGAACCTTCGACCCATTTAAATCTCCGGGACCTGATAACATCTTCCCCGCTGAACTTCAAATGGCGGGAGACATCCTCTGCCCTGTGCTGTCTAAAATCTACACAGCATGTCTAAGGCTATGCTACGTCCCAAAGAGATTGACCGAAGCGAAGATAATCTTCATACCCAAAGGAGAAAGAGCTTCACACTCGAATCCAAAGGACTTCAGGCCTATAAGCCTTACATCTTTTCTTCTCAAGGTCTTGGAAAAAATATTGGATGCGCACATTAGGTATAAGCTGCGCTCGCAAAGCCTCTCGAAGGCTCAACATGCATACTCCAAGGGCAAGTCAATGGAAACAGCACTCCATGCTATCACCGCAAAGATAGAAAAAGAACTTGCCCTCAAGGACTACACTTTGTGTATCTTTCCCGACATTGAAGGTGCCTTCCATAACGTAAATCCTCAAGCGGTCATCGAGTCCCTTTTGAGATTGGGACTGGAGCCCCTGCTAGTGGAATTCGTCAGTCAGCTCATGTCAAGGAGAACTATCCAAGCTAATCTGGGAGAGGCCTCAATAGTGCGAGGGGCACTCCTCAAGGAGGAGTTTCAACTCCTCTTTTGTGGAACCTAACAGTTAACACCCTACTTCTGAAGTTGGAAAACACCGGCTGCCAAATCATTGCCTATGCAGATTACATCGCTCTTACGGCAACTGGAAATCATCTTCAGATCCTAAGCGAACTGCTTCAAACCGCCTTGAACCTCGTGGAGGACTGGGCCTTGGAAAGTGGCCTTAGTGTTCATCCGTCTAAAACGGAAATGATTATTTTCACCAGGAAGTACAAAATACCAGCTTTTGTACCACCACGCCTGAATAGGGTCAGGCTCAAACTCTCTCCAGAGGTCAAGTAAACTGGAACAAACATGTTGAGGACAGATCAAGGAAGGCTATTACTGCCCTATATGCATCCAAAGCAGACGTGGGGAAGAGATGGGGATTGAACCCCCGTATCATTCACTGGCTGTACATCGCGGTAGTTAGACCCATCGTCTTCTATGGCGTTGCCTTGTGGTGGCCAGCACTCGAGCGTAGCAGCAACATAGCAGGATGGGCAGAGTACAGCGATCGGCGGCGGTGCTTATCACGGGGGCACTTCCATCAACGCCCACAAAAGCTTTGGAGATCATGCTCAACCTACTTCCGGTTGACTTGTACGGTAAACTCCAAGCAAGCTATAGCGCAGTGCGACTGAATGCCGTTCAACAATGGAGCGACACCAGATTCGGACACACAAGCATTCTGGAGGCCATACCCAAAAATCTGAAGGTGGTGGACTACCCTTCGCCTACCGGCTATGAGCCAAACACCAGGTTCTCCACCAGAATCCCTAAGAGGCACGAATGGGGGGACGTGCACATTCTAAACCCACAATCAACCTCCATTTTCACAGACGGCTCAAAGCTCAAAGGCAAGGTGGGCAGCGGCGTCTATTCGAAGGAACTTTCACTCTTCTTAGGCGTCAGACTACCTAGCCACTGCAGCGTATTCCAGGCTGAACTTACAGCCATAGAGGAGGCTGCGCGCTGGCTGCTTTCGAAAAACTGCACATTAGTGTCTATATACAGCGACAGCCAAGCAGCGATCAAAGCCCTTCAGGGTAGCAACACTGCTTCGAAGGTAGCACCCGACTGCAGGCAATCGCTCAATGAACTGGCCTCGAAGTGCCCCACAGCAGTGATATGGGTCCCTGGGCACAGGGACATACCTGGAAATTCCGCTGCTGACGAGCTGGCAAGGAAGGCCACAGAGCAATCAGATGTGAACCATACAAGGAGCATCTCCACCCCTCTTGCCACCTCTGCTTGTAAAACACATGTCCCAGGCTGTGGGCCTAGCCAAATGGAAGAAAAAGAGTAGACTGGTGTATTACCCTCCCTTCGGCTAATAAATGAGCTTATAACACCTAAAAAGATTTAATGGGCAATCAATAGTTTCTCACTCTACAAATCCACGCGGCCGGACGGAATTTCCCAGCCATGCTACAAAAAACCAGCCTGCTGGTAATACCCTGGCTGGTATGTATCTTTAGGGCATGTATTCACCTAAATCATGTACCACTAAATTGAAGGTGGGTAAGAGAGGCCATGAAAAGCCCAAGGACTTCAGACCCATTAGTCTTTCTGGGCGTCCATATTCGAAAGAAGCTGACTAATTCAACATGCATATCTCAAGGGCCGCTCAACGGAGGCAGCTCTGCACGAGGTGGTGCACAAGGTGGAAGCATCCCTTGAGAGTAAACAGCTCACTCTGGCTGTATTCCTAGACATTAAGGGCGCCTTCAACAATGTTAGGCTGGAGGTGATAGAAGACTCGCTCTCAGTCCTGGGTACAGAGGACCTTATAATAAATTGGACAGGGATGGCACTGCGGTCAAGAGTGATAAGCGTCAAGGTCGGAGCCAGTGAACTGCCAGCACATCTATTCAGAAGGATTCCTCAGGGTGGGGTTCTGTCTCCACTTCTGCTTTGTATTATAGACAGCATACTTCGGCAACTCAATAGGAATGGAGTTAATGTGAATGCCTACGACGTAGTACTACTAGTATCGGGTCTGTGTCATAACGTGATCAGTGGGATTATGCAGGGACCACTAAAGAAGCTGAGTGGATGGGCGGAGACCGCAGGGCTCAACGTCAATCCCTCGAAGACAAAACTAGTGATATTCACTAATAGGACGAAAATACCAAGTTTCAGTCTACCTTCTCTTAATGGCCAAGAGTTGCATCTTTCTGAAATACTTAGGCAACCTCTTGACACCTAAGTAGAACTGGAAACCTAATATAGAAAACAGGGTCAAACGGGCATACGGAGCTATGTACACCTGTAAAAGAATGTTTGGCAGAGAGTGGGGCTTGAAATCACATCCTGGATGTACAAAGTAGTTATTCGACCGATCTTAACCTATGGGGTGTGTGGTGGAAGGCAGTCGAGGTGAACTACATTAGCAAAATGCTATACAAAGTTCAGCGGGCTGCCTGTGGCGCAATCACCGGGGTGATTAGATCATGACCCATTGAACCTCTGAACGTGATATGCCACATACCACCGATCGATCGGACTACATCTGTGCCAGGACAGTTTTTGACACAAACTTTAAGGTTATATTCCCTCCCAGAAAGGACTGGACACAAGTGGAATTCACTCAGAAATTCGACATTTCAGTTTTCATGGATGGATCCAAAATGGCCTGCGGAGTAGGAGCGGGCATTTTCGCAACACTCCCGGACGTGTCCTTATCTATGCATCTTCCAGCCTCAGCGAGTGTATTTCAATCGGATATTTACCCTATCCAGGAGGCATGCAGGGCATTACTGTGTGCGGACATCAGCGGTAAACTGATAGCAATTTTTTTTGACAGCCAGGCGGCTGTTGGTTAGCAACAATAAGAATTCAATTTATTGTTTTGCTTCGAGTCTGTTATAAGTAACTGTATATTTTAGCATACGAGTATTTGTTTGAGTTGCTGTGCGAGTTATGAAGTAAGTGGATGATTAACAGCTAGACTCGTACTTACATATGTACATACCAGTGATGTCGCGAAAATTCGCATGTTTTGGGACATTCGCATTCGCATTCGCAAAATTTCTGCGAATGTTTTGCGAATATGAACATCAGAAAAAAGTAATTTGAAAATAATACCAGGTTAATAAGACGAAAATCCATTTATTTCCAATGTTTTTTAATGCATGAAAAGTAACTCAACTAATAACATATGATCAAACTAAAAGTATATTATTCAACGATAAACTATAAATATATGTAATCTAGTACTTCTCTCTTAGAAAATAACAATGAGTTAGTTATTAAACTTCAGCCTCTGAAATATAAAAATAAATCGCAGGACAGCTTCAAAGAAAACCTTGTGATTGACTGGTTTTGACAGAATTGCTCCCGTTCTCAATCACGGTTGCAACAATCGCAATCATGTATAGGCTTCGTCAATATAAACCAATGAATCTGTGATTCGTGTTATTTAGATAGAGGAATGCAGATGGGAATTTAAATTTATAACACATACAAAAAATTGCAGACTAAAAAAATGTATACTTTTTCCCCAATGTTTTTTAATGTTAATTGCAAAATGAATTATCATGGGCTTGCTTTAGGTTTCGAATGCTCAATTTTAATTAACGTGAATATTGTCTGTTGGTGTCTAAAAGGAAATTACTTTGGAAATGTCGTTTAAAAACCGAAACTTATAGTTATTTTTGGTAGTTTTTCGGAAAGGTGGGTAATTATTTTGCTATTGCTACTGTTTTAAATTGATTGAAAATTTCTTAAACTTTGCAATATTCGAACACTGCAAATAAGCTTGCATAACCAAAACAAAGATAACAATAGTCATTAGCTGCGTTCGGTGAAAAAACTTGCAAGAAAGTGTTCGCAAAGTGAGAATGACGTAAAACTCTCTCGAAACGCCGAACAGGAGTCAGTAAAAACTTGCATCAAATCATCTGTTGCATTTTGATTCGTTAATAGCTCAAATTTAAAAAATTTGTTTGTTGCTTTCCCGTGTCACGATTTTCTATTATCACTTGCAATTTTTACTGAGTGAAATTCCCCCAGCAGAAACTTGCAACTCCCTCTCAATGAAATGTCAAAATGCGCTCTTTCGCTGCAAATGTCGAACACAGCTACTATTCTATGTCTATCACTGTGCAGTCACAGTCTCGGATGAAAATATCTGCGACTGAGAAACCATAGTCACAAGACAATCTGTTCATAAAAAAACTAACTCAACAGAGTGTTGTAAAGATACTAATTTGTATACCACTTTGGTCCCACTCTTCTGTTGGTTTGGGTTGTGGGGCTTCGGAGTAAGTAACACTAGATTATTTACATATATAAAAACTCATCGTAGAAAACTTCGTAGACGGCGCCATGAAAAATGTCGAGAGGGGTACCTAGGATATGGAGCACCTTCATCCACTGCCTTCCACTCCGATGCGTAAAAGAAGATGTCAAACTAGTAGGAGTAAACAGTGCCCAGGAGTCTTGGCAACATGTCGATTGGCGAATAATATGCAAACAAAACTCCCGTCTATTCGCATTGGCGAATGTTCAATAAGTGGCATTCGTTACATCCCTGGTATTTACACTAGACTGATTCAGAAAATACATTTATTTCTTCCCGATAACCTTAGTTTCAGTGTCGTTTCGAAGTAAAAAGTGGATGGTTAATATAAAAGATCCTAATACTAATAATAAGCTCGACCTTCCATAGCAATGTATTCAAAATGTGCAATTTGGCTCCTAAATGTCCAGACGAGTTTGAGGTAGTCAAAGTCCGTCAGGCCTTTCTTCGCTGCACTCTTTCCATATCTACATAAATAAAGGTGGCCCGTGCTGCTGGGCCTTCTTTTCTCCAACGCTCTACGGCTAATTTGCTGTCCAAGAACACGAGCGAGGGAGATTTATAGAGGGAGCCTTCCTCATGCTGACGGGCTGTAGGCATTTATCGGATTCATTTAAAATCAGCATATAAGCTTTGCATTGGACTATCAACTTGGAAATATTGCTGCCTGAAAATCGACACAAAGTGTGTGTGTCCACATTTCTTTTAGATGGGTATTCTCGAGGATATTGCATATCTTGCAATGATCAGGTCCGATCAGATTCAAATAATTTCTCTATTAGAGTTTTCGGACACTATTTATATCAGCTGAAATCGCAAAAATCCCTCTTGGCATCACAATGACGCGGTCGAAGAAGCTAAAGAATTCTCCTCATACCTATTGTTCTTCTAAGCGCGGCGGTAACTTAGACTAAACGTGACCAAAAAGTTGTGCTCTCAGAGGGCTGACCAGTCCTCCCTAGCTCCTCTTGGTTTCTCACGCAGTCCAGAGTACAAGAAAGAATTGTAACACAGCCAAACCTCTCACGCACAGACATATTTTAGACAGCGATCCCCATAGTAACTGTTGCAGTGACGATGACCTTGCGGGTTAGGGGTTTAGAATATGCCCGAGGTCGTCGTAATAGTGGACTAAAATGCAAAAAGGTAATGACATGCAACTCGATGGTTGATCTACGGATATGATGACTTTCACCTCTCACTACCCATCTTCTCCTTCGTTGCGGTGACATGGCCTACAAGGTTGCATTGGTCCCACCAAATCGCTCCAACAAAACCTTCGGGGAGGGATTTTGTCATTACAAACAACAACAACATGACCGTGGCAGAGACCAATAAAGTGGCTGGCTCATGAACACTTCAAGCTTCGCGAATATTTGGTATACCTTTGTTTGCATCAGTCTAATGTATACGAGTATATTGCATACGTAGACATAACGAGTAACGGTGGTGTTTGCGCCCCTTTCATATAAATAGAAAAAACACTTGCCTTATTGATGCACTTCGACTTAATTGCGTTGCGATTCTTAAACTTGGAAATCTAAATAATGTTCATTCAATTTTTTTTTTTTATTAAAATATCCAAATTTTCAGAAACTACAAATAATTTGCTCCAAACATTAAGAAAGAAAGAAATTGGCTGAATGCCAAACAAAATGGATAAATGGCAATTCTGTATAGAAAACTTCGTTAGCCGAGTATTTACGAAATACACTGCTACTGAAGGAAACTCTCCCTCTCGCGTGTAACGGCTGTGCCTGCGGTGTTGCGCCTAAATTGCCGCAACAGGGTACACATACACATGCGAACACAGTAATCAACAAATTATAAAAGCTTCAAAGTAAACAACAAATACTTAGGTATTAAGTAATCACTATTTTGCTTTTCTTTTAAGAATTCATATACATACATTCCTTTTGCTCATTAATACTGCACTTTATAGAACTTAAATTTTTATAGCATATTTTTAGGCGTTCGCCATTACTCACTTTACTTATACATCCATCATAAGTTTCACGCTGATTTCACTTCAACATCACAATCGCCAATGCTAGTATATAATTTTTTCACATGCTCCTCTGCTTTTCCTTATTCATTTATTTATACTATCTTGGTCCTCATTTATTATTTTTCTCTTTCATCTGTTTGTGCCTTTAGTCCAATTAATTAACACTCTCACATTTTTTCCAGGTTTTTTTATTCGGTATTTTTTCGCGTCACTGTTATATACATTCATATACTTATGGATATCTTTTGAAAAATCCGTAAAATGGTCGGATAGTAACAGGACAACAATTAAAAGTCTATGCTGGTTAAATTTTTAAAAATTTTTAACTATATTCTACTTGGATAATCAAAGAACTGATCTATTTAGTACAGGCTTCAATAGCAAATAGTTTACGATGGTAGAATGGAGGATACGTGGAAAATTTTATCATCATGTAATTTAACGATTTTATAGTACATACAGGTCAGGTTTAAAAACGGTATTTTCTCCTACCCGATTTAGTAGACTTCGCGATATATAATAGAGTTTCAATAGTTATAGCATATGTAGTCTGAGGTTAAAGATGAAAATAGTATGAAATGCAGCTTAGATTTAAGTTAGTTTAGTTTATTCACAAAGTTAGATGATGAAAGAAAAAATTGAATAATAATATATTTTTCTGTGGTGCACAATACACTGCTGATGTGCGTCAGTATTTGACGTACCACTCCCTTCTACTGGTGCGACGAGTACTCGCTAACTTTCGCCAAACATGGAACTAAAAACATTCAAAATATTGCTTCGGTAAATTTGTTGCCTACCACCAGGCGCAACAGTTCTCATCTCTCTCTGAGTACTTTCAATTTCCATAATGTTTAGATTTGTGTATGCAGGGTTACCGTTTGGATAAATTAAAAATGAATTGCTGCACTGATAATTTCCAAATACTTTGATTTCAATAACTTTGACTCTATACAGGCTGATTTTCTACTGTGAAGGGAGTGGTCATACCGCTTTCGATACGAATCGCTGGACTCTTCTAATTCTGTTGAACAACAAATAACGCAAGGAAAACAGCTGATCCTTAAGTGACGATAACGTGAAATTAAAACAAGAAAGACGGATGAGTGGAAGATCCCTTATTTCACAATATACTTTAAGAACGCCCTATCTCAATTTTTTTTGCTATCTTGCGAGAGACATTTTCACATTTTGATTTTTAAAGGAACTTTTAAATTTATAAACAAAATTTCATTTTGTTAGTTAATTCAAATTTCGGAAAGTATTTACAAAGAAATCAGCTTATGTCTGGGGCAATAAGCGGAAAAAGCCAAACTCAAGTTTGGTCGAAAACGAGATAGTGGATCTATTATCAGACATAATTTAACAGCTTTTTCTCAATTGTGGATTTTATGGAAAAAACTATATCTCATACATTTACACTACAATTTCAACTTCAACGCTCTACTGACAAATTCAAAAAAATTACTTAGGTAGTTTTACCTTATTGCCACAGATGTGTGCTTAGGAATAAACATATATTTGAAGTTTTAAATCGAATGGTAAATATATTAAGTCATTTAATATTACAACGCAAACAACCTAAGTGAAAAGAAGTATCCAGTTTACGCCCCCAGGAAGATTTTAGCAAATTCTTATAATATTAGTATGTGCTGGTTTATTGAATATATAAGATCTAAACCAAAATTGCGTTCATTTCAGTAAAATTATATCAACTTGAAATACAATTTTTGGATACAAAAAACGTTTAGTAAATGGCAAACCTCTTTGTGTGCAACCGATTTAGAGTCTGAATGAGTGAGTGAATACTTAACGTGTGTGCCAATTTCGTCACGTTTTGAGAACAACCAATTCGTTAAGTGAATGTTAATGCAAGATCTCTCACATGAGAAGACACGTTTTGAGTGTATCTCACCGAGTGTGGGTATGGGTAGTGATGTGTGATTGCTGAATAAATTGATGTTGTTGGCGCATAAAGTAATGCTGTACAGAGTTACACTGTAAACAAAATTATTAAACAACTAGTTCGGCTATTGAGTCATTACCTGAGCTCAAATCTTCAATTTAAATTGTCCGTTAATAGAAAATTAAATTATTTTGTTATCATATCTCCAAATGTGTGGTCTAAACTGAAGTAATATGCATTTGCTTGCTCGTTTGGCTTTAACGTTGTTCTTTTACTCTTCAAGACGTGAGAAATTAAGGTGAATGAATTAGTAACTAAACCACTTGGTCCTTAAGATCGGCAATACCCTTTCGCTCCATAAGATCCAAGCCTCCTCAACGAAGCGTTTCAGGCTGTCCACCGAATTATGAAAAGAGTCAAGAGTGGTAACTTGGTAAAACCTGGTAAACCTGCCAACCAAGGAGCAAACAGCCAAACCATTAGCGAAAGGTAAGTTGAGGGCTGGACCACACCGCCCTCACTAGAGGACATCTCTGAAAGCTTTCGACACAGTCAATGATCCTATGCTTCGCGAAGACCTCAAGGTGGGGAATTTACAAACGACACATCCAATGATGACTGTTCGATAAAGTCAACGGTTACCAAACTGAATGAAAAAATAAAACCTATCATCTCCCTGACTTAATTTGTCACTCTCGCAAAATAAATACACATATCTTGATGAAAATTTCATAACTGGACGTGTCAACTAATCAAGGTGAAGTACTGTTACCACAACAATAGATTCGGTGATAATTTCAATGACTATGATATGCAGGTAAAAGCATTACTTCGTAATAGTCATATTTTTCTCAGTGTATAAAATTCTAGATGCACTAGAAGCAACTCTTCAAGCAGTCTCGATAAAACACTGTTGGCGTGACAATACCTTGTTGTTGTTGGCACAACAAGTAGCCGAGGAGCAACACTTTGTCGCCGTGGTCACAAGTGGTTATTCGTGCCATTGTGATTTTATTCCTTTGCGTTCGTATTCGTTATCTCATTTGCTAAAAACACTCTCTCTCTCGCAAATGTTTGCTTCTGCGCATAGAAATGGCGACCTGTGTGCTTCCGGGTAGTGTTGAATGACCGCAACGTGAAGAGGAGAGTTGAACAGGTGGTGGGTGGGTAACGCTTACCGAACGAAGTAGGACACAGTGAGGTATGAGAGCTTTGCAGCGAGTACTCGTTATTAAAAGAGCTTGCACACACACTTGTGGATTGCTTGGTGTATATACATTGACGCTTTTGTCGTCTGCCCCGGCTTTGGCTTCTTCCATCAACATGTGATTTTGCAGCTAGTCAAACTATACTGAGACTACGCGTTTGTGATGTTTGGTCCAATAAGACGAGAGGCGACATGTTGCTTCGCCGTGTGCCATTTAAATGCATAAGTACATATGTACGTAAATATGTACTAGCGATGCCAATATTGTTGATTTTTGGAATCCTGTGTGCGGCATAATTTGCCGGATTTTCAAGATCTGATTTCTGAAATTCGCTGTTCTCAAAGTGAACAAATTGTTTGAGAAACTATCTAACCTTAAAACATAATAAATGTACGCTAAGGTGTAAGAATATAGCTTTTTATTACATTTTTTCAAATCCATGCGTCGGACTTTTCTTGCTTTAGCATGTGTCACACTTTTCTTTAAGAGATACATAAGAACTTTAGCCTTTAGACATGTGTTATTTTTAAGTTGGCAGAAAGGCTAAGGCCGATTCTTCAACAAAAAAACTAAAATAAAACACACATATTTCGGTGCCTAAAAGAGCACGGGATCAAAGGGCCACGGAGTCCCGCGATTGGCATCCATAACATGTATTATTTAGAAGATTTGTTCATGCATTTGCAGAGTGCTTTGGTCAGACAGTTTCCAATAGGAAATGCGTCTAAACTGCTTTGAAGTATGCACACCTCCACTGACTATGGTTGCAATAATTGTAGTAGTAATGGGTAATGGTAATATCGATAATGACAGCATTACGCAACACTCAAATCAACTAGTGTTAAAAACCCTCCAACTGGCATGTGCCCCAAGCTTAATATATTCAGGGAGCTGTATTTTTTCATAGAGCCAAATGGTATTTTATTATACCTGGTTATGCTTAGAAGATTATACAAGCCATAATTATATAAAAGTGGTTGTAGATATCATGTTCAAATTTACAGCTAGCTTAGATATTACGTCAAACGGCTCGTTTTAAAAAATAAAAAGTACATTTAAAAACTGAAATTAAGTAACAATAATGTATATTAGCACGATTTTCCGTCATCCCTTGTAAAATTTGGTTTTAGTTTCATAGCTCTACCGAAATCCGCAAAAAACAATTTACTACTAAAAGAAAAAAGCTTGCATACTTTCCGTATGCTGCTCCAATTCTAGAACTATCTCCTTCACAAAACAAAAAACTATACAACCCTATTGCGAGTGTCTATTTGCAGTAGAGTACACTTTTTTCGATCGAGTCGATTGCACTTACACCCCTATTGTGAGTGTCGAACAAGAATAGATAATCGACTATTAAGCGGTTATCGAGCAATTGCGATTGTCGAACCGATCGCTTAATGAGCGACTGTGAATACTTAATCGATCATCTTTCTACTACCATTTTGCAGTCGCTGGCTTGTCGATGTCATTTGAAAAGTGTTAGTAAAATGGATAAAAAGTAAATCATTAAAAAAAAATTTTAAATATGTAAATAAGCATTAAAAATATGCCGTTTTTGTTCGATCAAGTTACGCAATACCAAAATAAAATGCGATTGATTCAATCGAAAAATTTCTATTCTACTGCAAATCGACACTCGCAATAGAAGTGTTAGTGTAAACGAGGTAAAACTTAATCGAACAAGAACTAAAAATTTTGAATGTATTTTCTATTTTTTTCAATAGTTATTATTAATTTTTTAATCACATCGACAAGCCAACGACTGCAAAGGCTCTAGAAAGATAATCGATTGAGTATTCACAGTCGCTCAATCGCGATCGGGTCGAAACTCACAATAGCTCGATGATCGCTAATTGCAGTCGATTATCTATTCCTGTCAACACTCAAGATAGAAGAACAGTTTTCGATATATGTTATCAAACCGGAAGTATGCTCTTTGTCTTTATACCCAGCTGCACTAGTTTTGTTAGGGTATAAAATAATTGAGATAAATATAGTGTTTCATATAGCAAAGTTCTAAGAATGAGTAGAGGAATCGATTAGTACATGTCCGTACGTTCGTGGTCAAGATAATTTGAGTAAACATTTAGATATTTGAATGAAATTTGGCACACAGGTTACTTTTCTCCCAAGGTATGTTGCTATTTAAAATGAAATCGAACCATAACCATGCAACTTTAATCGATATCGAAAAACGTATAAAATGAAATAATTTGTAACTTACGAATTTTTGTCAATTTACTAAGTGGATGTTCCATGATTTGAATCGATTTTTTTAGGCTAATACGTGTTTCACTTTTTAGTCCCAAACCGGGCTATTCTAATTTATTCTCTAGTGTTGCCAATTTACATAAAATGATTATAAAATATTTATTACATTATAGGATTACCCTTAAACTAATCTAATACCTTGTTAAGAGCAGTACTCTTCTCATACCATGTTTACAGTAGTTTACAAATTGCTGCTTTTTTTTTTTAATTTTTTGTCTAGAAAAATTACACTGTGCAACAAAATTACAAAATTTTTTATAAATTGGTTCTACTGTTCTGCAGATTCTAGACCATATAAAGCATACAATAACTACATACTCAAAATTTCCACAAACCCCCCCCCCCCCCGCCCCCAAATCTGGAATTAGGGGCAAAAGACACTTTAAAGTTCAAAACCACCTATAAAAATTTTGAGTATGCAGTTATTGTATGCTTTTTTAGAAAAAAAATTAGAAAAAACCCATCGACAATCTCTTGCTTTTTAGCTCCTGAACAATACCCCGTTTAAATTTTAAAAATCGGTAAAGTTTTGTGGCCTCTAGGTGGTTTTGAACCAAATATGCCCTTTTGCGACCACTGTGCACCGCCCACCATAAGAAAGAACAAATTACCTGTTAATAACTGCAGAACCGTTTATTGTTTTTGAAAGTATGCTCAGTGGAAATAAACGAAATCTTCAGCCGAACATGCTTACTTTTTCATAAAAGGTGACTGAAATTGCTGTTGTGCGAATGAACGAAGATGGTATTCTTAGCGGCACCCGCCGGTATAAACAGAGGAAGAGGGAGACCGTCACAACGATGGAAGAACCAAGTGGAGACCGATTTGGCACAGATAATAAACGACTGACGCGCTATTTACATTTGAAACAATTTTACCCTCTTCCCTCCCCATATGGCGCTTCATCTTCATGTATCCCTATATCTTCCTCTTTTACTTTTTCTCCCACCCACATATAACCTTCCTTATCTTTACCCTATTCATGTTCCGCTTTACTCGTACTTCCCTTCTTCTCCCTGTTGCTCTGCTGATACTTCTTTGAATTTGGTACCGCTCAATTTTTCCAATTTTTTATTTATTTATAGGACACGTTTTTATAAAATGTCATTACCTTGGTCAAAAGAATTCGTGGTTGTGCTAAATTGCAACTTTATGTAGCCTGTGTCGGACCCAGAGGGCCTCTGAACCCACTGTGAAAGTATCATAAAGATCGGTGGTGAAGTTTGGACATCAATAAAGGACAAACAACATACAATAATATGTGGGCGTGCCAGCGCTTAATTTTCTAAACTTGTGTAAATATTTATAAAAGGACACATACCTCGAAATAACATTAATTTAAATCGAGTACATTTAGAGTTATAATTTTCTATAGGATGGGGACGTGGCACGGCCCACTTTCCAAATTTATATATAGGCTATGCTGTAACCCGTGAACCCAAGAATATGCTGTGAAAATTTCATCGGTTGAGTACACACACGCATATTTATTCAAAAGATGGTAGTAGAAAAAGTTACTTGTTATTGACGAAATGTAATATTTAAACATTTTTTTTCCATTAATTATTTTAAAAGTTATTAATAATTAAATAAATATACATGATATTTTGGTAACAGATAAAAAGCAAGTAAAAATCAAACTACCTTTTTTTTTAAATTATTTTTTTAAAGCAATAGATCTTTTCTATAAACAAATAAGGAATGATTAAACAAAATGCCGTATTTCCATATTAACAAATAATTCAGGAATCGCAAAAATCCGTGAGAAAGAAAATTTTATATAATTTGGAACTATGCCTTTTTGTTTAACATGTTTTTGGAAAAACGTTTCTTTGAAAAATACAACCTTCACTTGAATAAAATATTTTAAAACTAAACTTAATAAAACGTCTAAGTTAATAAAAATTTACACACATATGTTCGGCATAAGTTGGTTTTTTTTTTTGCCGAAACCGAACTAAACTTTGGTGGCCGCATATGGCCGAAGCCGGAGTTCGGTCGTGCTCTACACCATTTCCCGTTGTATTTTAGAAAGGGTGAAGGGGAAAGCTTAGAAAGCTTCAATGGGATTATATAGTCTTTAATTGGATTTCAAAAACTGGAAATTGTTCAGTTGGACCGTGAAAGCGTCAATTGGATTTTACAATTGCTTGTTGGAATTTGAATAAAGTAAATTAGATGGGGAAAAACGAAAATTCTATTTTAGAAAATTTTCACTTCACATTTCCAATTTCCTTTATACTTATTTACTTTGCAACGTAATTTTTTATGTGCGGTTTTTTGTCAATGCGAAGAACGTATAACCATAACCATAAGAAGGTTCAATGCGACGAATAGTGAGAAACAGTAAACCATCAATTTGCGGGTAGGTAATTCACCACTGGGGGAATTTGCGATTAAAGGGTCAATTCTGTGCGTAACCGGTAATTTTGTACCCGCGATTTTAACGTCCATGGGCCCGCTGTCAAAAACAAACAATGCGCAATAGAGAATAAAATGCAAACGCGACTTCATGTAAAAAAGTGCTTATATTTTTTATTAATTCTTGTGAACTACACCATTTTCACATTAAAATAAGAAATATTCAATTCAAAATCAGATTTGTCAATTAAAAATGGGAAAATTCATTTAAATCATTTAAAAAAGAGATTTATCAAATAAAAATAAGATCATTTCATTTTAAAATAAGAATTCTTCATTTTTAAATAAGATTATTCACTTTAAAATGAGAAAACTTCAGTTTAAAGTACGAAAGCTCTATTTCAAAATCAGAATAATCAATTTAAAATCAGAAACCTTAAGTTTAAAATAAGAAACCTTCAGTTGAAAATAAGAATAGTCACTTTAAAATAAGAATACTTCAATTCAAAATTGGAAAACACTATTTGAAAATAAGAAAATTTCGTTTTAAAATGAGAATATCTAACAACTCCCGTTCGAATCCATATTTTAGGGCTAGCATAAATTTATCCTTAAGGATTTTACTGCATCATAATATTGTGCTCTTTCTTTCTGCACAACACATCGTCCAGGACCACATATGTATATGCATAGACCCTCTTTTCTTGGCGATAGCGTCGCAGGCAAGAAAAAACGTTCACTATATCATCCACTATGCCACAAGACTGGCAGATGTCCTAACATCCGTGAGCATTTATGTAGCCTCTTTGAGTTTTCTCTCACCTTCCTTGAATTGAAAGAACAGCAAGAAATATGATAAAATGAAGTTTTGTGGTTAAAGTTCAACCATTGTGCCAACAATATGTACATTAAATTAAGAAACATCATGTATGCAATGAAAAATCACAGTTATACGAAACATGACAAGAGGCGAAATAATTAATAGTAATCGAGTGAAACAGTTTAGTCATAATAATGCAATTCCAGGACAAGTGTGCTATTTGCATAGAAAAAATGGAGGAGAGCGATTTTGCGGCTTCTACCATGTAATCATCTATTCCACAAGCAGTGCAGGGATGACAAAATATGTCCAATTTGTCGGCAAGAAATTAACGGTATGACAAAGGGGAATAAACTAAAAAAATTTTTATACGTACCTATATTTATGTATATTTTTGCAGATACGGAATAATGTCTAAGGAAAATATATAAAAGGAATTCGGAGGAGGACCGTACCAGAATTGTAACCAGTGCATCGCGTGGGGAAAACTGTTTCTTTCAGCATCACAGCTGGGTATAGCGTACAAAACTGCTGGACGTACCGAGTATCAATCGAGAGGCGGCTGCAAACCAAAACTTCTTTCCCGAGATCAAGTTAATGTCATCGTTTCGTGTTTATAGGAGAACTGCAGCATTACCCTTACTGCAATTCAGGCGCGAGATAGATCCGAATTCAAAGTTTCATTAGCTCTTTCTACGATAAGCAATTACCTTGATGGTAAGTTGTACACGCGAGAAGCTGTACACACTGAACCAATCACCATGGACAGCAACGCTAATAAAGAGAAGCGTGCATCATTCGTCACTTCATTGAACGGTCATATACAAGCAGGCAAACAAATTGTATTTATAGACGAGACGAACTTCAATTTATTTTGCCGTCATACTAGAGGACGCTCCAAAGTAGGACATCGTGTAATTCAACACCTTCCTGCAGCAAGAGGCCCTTATATTCACCTCGTTGGAGCTATTTCTGCATCAGGTATTGTTTCAATGGATAGACAGCGAGGCGCGTTTAAAAAGGAAACTTGTAGCGCATGGATAGCTACTGTCTTACAGCGTGGGAAAGGCAAGGCAACTTAGCTGATTTGGTTATAATTTGCGACAATGCCCCATGCCACTCTTCAATAGAGAACGCTGTAGCTGCGCATTCAGGTGGACAATCACAATTGTTACGCTTAGGCCCATATTCGCCAATGATGACCCCTGTAGAAACCTTTTGGGCTAAAATAAAAACGTACGTAAAGATTCACTTGACCATTCCTATTGTTGAAGGGAAAAATTATAGGAGAACAACGATTCAGTACTTGGAAAATTTAGTGGACGAGGCTAAACTGACCATAACTGGAGGTGATTGCGCACGAGCATTTCAGCACTCATAATCTTTTCATGCAAGAGCTGTAGCTTTAGAAAATATGCCCGTAGGCAATTAAATACAATAACCTTTTTGTATTAAATATTTCTCATTTTCAATTGATAAGTTCTTTTTTTTCAAATAAAACTTTCTGCTTTTCAATTGATGGTTTCTTATTTTAAAGTAGCCTTTCTGATTCTTATTTTAATGTGACTATTCTGATTTTCAACTGAAGGTTTCTTATTTTAAATTAAAGGTTTCTCATTTTAAATTGACTATTCTGATTTTGAAATAGCACTATCTTACCTTAAAGTGAATTTTTTTCATTTTAAATGTATTATTCTGAGTTTTAAATGAAATTTTCTTGTTTAGAGTTGAAGGTTTCTTATTTTAATATGAAAACACGTAAAATTTTTCGCGGTTATGCGACGTTACCACCAATTTTGGTGGTTACGAAATTGAACTGCAACTTAAACCGGCAATATACCAAAAAGTTTCCAAACTATTTATTTGCCGGTAAAACGAATGTTGTTACCACACTAGAATTAGGGCGTAAATCGCGACTTTTAAGACTATTAGCACTTTTAGTTTTTTTCAATATGTATTCACACATAAATGTTTTCGTAACACCAACTATAACTTTTTATGTAAATATTTAGCTTAAACACAGTGAATTCAAGCATTTTACTTGCAGGTACAGTGGTAAAATATCTCCCATCGATTTGACAGCTTCCTCTTGCATTCGCTGTTGGACCTTCAAATGTGAAAACAAGTAAGAATGTCTAAGTTCGGGTGAAACCAAGCTTTATATACCTAGTAGTGATCTATTATGTCATCCCAATTTACGCAGGTCTATTTTAATACTTTCAGTTCGTATTTGCGTTCAAATAGACCGACGAACAGACAGACAGACGTATCGAAAGACGGATGGTTACATCGACTCAGCTCATCCTCCTGATCATTTCAGTATACGTACAAACATTTCATGTTCATGAAAAGAATGAATATCAAAAAAGATATACAACTTCGCTTTTGCAGTGGGGTATTAACTACTTGCACGGATAATTTACTTTTCATCCTGAAGGTTTTGATATACATTAATAAATATATATCTCGAATCGTTTATGCCGAATGAAGTAATATACCTTGTGTTCGTAACAAAAATAGATATAAAAAAGGGTGTATTTTATAGGCGCCAAAGAACTCAACCGATCTTTATGAAATTTTCACAATATATACTTGGGTTCACTGGGTACAGCATAGACAATACATAGTATTGGAAAAGTAGGCGGAGCCACGCCCCCAGGCTATATAAAGTTTCAATTCGTCATAATTTCGAACTTTTTTGGTCTAAATAATGAAATTTGGATATTTGTGTCACTTAGTCAATATCTACATCATTTTTCAAAAGTAGGCGGTGCCACGCCCACATATTTTATGTTTTGTTTTGCTCTTGAACTTTCACGATAAGTTCAGGAGTTCGCTGGGCACGACGCAGTCTGTATATAGCTTTTGGAAAATCCCCCAGGTCATGTAAAGCTGCAGTTCGGTATAGATAAGAGTTTATTTGGTTCAAGTGAATGAAATTTTATATATAGATGTGTTCTATATATCAAAACGTCTATCGGGTTTGCTAGTATATTATAAAACGGCCAAAGCAAACCACGAATTTCAGCATTCTTTTGTAAAACTGAGAGACTAGTTTGCGTTCAAATAGACAGGCGGACAGACAGACAGACGGACGGAGAGACGGGCATGGCTAAATCTACTCCGCTCATCGTGCTGATGATTTTAGTGAACTTTTCTCTTCTTTTTCTCATACTTACATACATTTAATGTTTATGAAAGGTATGAAAATACAAAAAGATATATAACTTCGCTATTGCAGTGGGCTATTAACTACGTGCCCGAATATTTCGCTTGTGTGTTTCCCGATTTGGCTAATTTTTGGCAGGAGTATAATACATACTACCATGACAGGCTTCTCAGCAAAAAATTCGTCTCCTTTGTAGATGCCGTTCGGAGTCGGCAAAAAACTGTAGATCCCACCAATTTGTAGGGAAAAATTCAAATCGGCACACCACAAATTGGAAGAGAAGCTTGGCGCAAAAATCTCTTAGGAGGTTTATGATGATATACCTATTGTATATCGCGCCATAGATAGATAGATAATACATACTACTGAGAAGCAGCTGACCAATTTTGATTGAAATATCAATATTGAATTATAAGCGATTGCCTTTGAAAATAGCAGAAATTTTATGCTGAAAAGTGGGCGACGTCATGCCTACTTCTTTGAAATTGGAAAAATTTGTTTGCGGCCGAATTTTTCTTAAAAAGCTTATTATGTGTGCAAAATCTAATTGATATAACTTGCTTAGTTGTAGAAATATCGCTCTTTAAATTTTACAAAAAAAATTTACAGAACTATGTTAAAAAAATGGGCGTGGACATTAACTGATTTCGCCCATTTTTTCCTAGAACATTCCTTGCATACCTGAAAACCTGCGTGCTGAATTTCGTTTCGATATCAAAAGTAGGCGTTGCCATGCCCATTTCCAAAAATTTGAAAATTTTATGTTATTCCTCAATCTCAATGTATTCACCAAATTTTATCCTTATAGGTGTATTATGTACTGAGTAATCACTTTTTTTGTGTTTTCGAAAATATTATATATATAAAAAGTGGGCGTGGCTATCATCCGATTTCGCCCATTTTAAATAGCGCTCGGAGATGAGTGCCAAGGAACCCGCATACCAAATTTCATTAAGATATCTCAAAATTTGCGGACGGACGGACGGACATGGCTTAATCAATTTCTTTTTTCGTCCTGAACATTTTGATATGTATAAGTCAATATCTATCTCGATCCGTTAATGCCGTTACGCACTGCCGTTACGCGACTAAAGTGTATATACCTTGTGTGCGAAGCACTACTAGGTATAAAAAAATTGCATTGACCAAAGAACATTTACCTAACTATAAGGGCCATTTTCACAGTGGCGAGTTAACTAACATTCCACAGTTAACGACCGATTCACAAAATATTTACTGCCCAATACTCAATAGCCATCCTTATGAATTTTAAGCGGAGGTTAACTCACCAATGTTAAGCGCTTAAACTCTAGTTAACTCAATTGGAAAATTAAAAAGCTAGAGTTAACTGTGGAATGTAAGTTAACTCGGCACTGTGAAAATGGCCCTTATAGTTATACGTTCTTTGGTCAATGCAATTTTTTTCACATAAAACCAAAGAACGTCTAACCATTAGAAGGTCCAACAGCGAATGCAAATGGCCGCTGTCAAATCGATGGTAGGTAATTCACCACTGTAAATGCTTCAATTCACTGGCCCATAATCATAGTCGTTGCTTAACACTCGTTTTAATTAAAATCTTAACTTAACTTAAAAAGGCATTTAAAATGTTGGTCAATCATAGTCATATTAAACAAGGATTTTAGCTAAAACGAAAAGTAACAGGGTCCCCTTATGAAAAAAATCAAGTTGGTGGTACGAAGAAATTTGTTATGGGTTATGTACAGGGTCACCCTGTAGCATATCTGTAGCAACAAGCGAAAAGAGCCAAACTCAAGTTTGGAGTAAGCGATGTCACAAGCACAATCGTAGACACAAACCGTGATTTTAAAATGTTGAAATGATATTTTCGTCATTTTAAAATTAAAACTCCGTCCTAGACACAAAATGCATTTTAAGTTGACTATGACAGATGTGAAATGATGTTTATTATAGATAAAAAGTTGATAAAATTCTATTTTAATTTGACTATGATTACGGGCCTTTGTTTTTAATCTATTAATACATATTTATAGTACGATCATAGGGATTTCCCAGCCGTGGTACCGGGTCTGCTAGTTTTGTATAAATACTAGTTCACAAGAATGAATAAACAATCACCCCTATCATGCATTTCGATTACGTTCCCGCTCTACGCTCCTCCGGAGTCGAAAGTAGGTATCATGCGTTGCAATTGGATTGAAAGAATTAGAGGAAATCAGCTGTTTGCCTTGAAATGTGTGAAACTGGAACATAACAAAGCAAAAATACACAAATTAGTGCTGTTCAAAGAAAATAAATAAAAGTAAAATTTTTATTTAAATTTTGGATTTAGGCCCTTTTGACCATTAGTTTTGAAGTGAAAATAAAAGATAGTATTCCACTTTTCCAACCCAAAGTTTCGCTAGACGATGATACCAAACCATGATGGTACTATCTTTAGTTTTTAGATTTTAAGAAAACATACTGTATCACCCCTGATGAAGCTAGGAAGTCTAGCGAAACGTTGGGTTGGAAAAGTGGAATACTATCTTTTATTTTCACTTCAAAACTAATGGTCAAAAGAGCCTAAATCCAAAATTTAAATAATCACATAACTGACCGGAAAGCATCCAAATTTTTATATTGTTATTATTTTTATTAAACGTTAGTATGGAATCCTTATCCGCGGCGATATTACTGGTTGAGGAGGAGAGCAGCGCATCTCAGAATGCTGGGGTGAGAATTGAAAGGAGAAGATTAAGAGATATGTGCGATCCCTTCCAGATGAATGACGGGCTGTAAGTAATTGCATGTGAAAGTAGACAATTTTCTTACAATTCTTTTACTTATTTAGATTCAAAAAAAACTTTCGTCTGAATAAGGACGCATTCAAGTATGTCCTAGATACGTTTGCGGAAGAAACGACGGCAAGTACTTTGGCCTCGTTACCTCCGCTTAACATTGTAGTATCCGTTTTAAGATTTTTTGCGGAAGGCAGTTACCAGCATGGAGTTGGCGCAGACTCTCTCTCTATCTCTATGGCGCGATATACAACAGGTATATCATCATAAACCTCCTAAGAGATTTTTGCGCCAAGCTTCTCTTCCAATTTGTGGTGTGCCGATTTGAATTTTCCCTACAAATTGGTGGGACCTACAGTTTTTTGCCGACTCCGAACGGCATCTACAAAGGAGACGAATTTTTGCTGAGAAGCCTGTCATGGCAGAAATACACTCGGAGAGTTTGCCAAACCACTGCCGAGGGGCGACCCCGTTTTTGAAAAACTTTTTTCAAATCACTTTTGATGTTACCTGTACCAGGGCTCGAACCATGGACCTTCGGTGTGGTAGGCCGGCAACACTACCTTCACACCACGGCGGCCGCATACTACAATGTTGGAATGGCACAGTCAACCGTGTCAAAGTGGCTGTCAAATTTTCTCGAAATAATGCAACGAAAGCTATGCCCACAGTGGATAAAATTCGAGCAAAATGAAATAGAAAAGCAGGAAGCAAAACAAGATTTTTTCACGAATGCTGGTTTCCCAGGTGTTATCATGTGCGTTGGTGGCACGCACATAAAAATAACCAAGCCATCCGATGAACCTTATTTTATTACAATAGAAAAGGATTTTATAGCATCAATGCTATGGTGGTGAGGATTGTATTTCATGAAATCAATTCCATATTTGAAAATAAATTTTTTTTAGGTGTGCGATCACAAATTACGAATAAGAACCATTGACGGTAGGTATCCTGGGTGCAATCACGACGCTCATGTATGGGGATTGAGCAAACTGAGGTGCTATATGGAGGGGTTTACTTACATTTTAAGAAAATTAAAAAAAAAGCACGCTAATTAATAAAATTTTAACAGCAAAATAAAAAAACAAAAAGTTCTCCGCCAACAAAATTGCAACTTAGAAATACGGAGCTACGATCAAAGTGCATGATAGGCAGAATTGTAAATTTCGAAGTTGAACTGAACGGAAACGGAACGCATGATACCAAAGTTGCCAAACGGAGAAAATTTCAATCCAAGTCGAAATGCATGATAGGGTGAATATAAGCACTTTTTTACATGAATTCGCGTTTGCCTTTTATTCTCTATTGCGCATTGTTTGTTTTTGACAGAGTTGCCATGCACGTAAGAATCGCGGTTACATGAACTGCATTGCCAATGGTTCCGAATTTCGGTTAGATAATCTTCCAGGTACAAAATTACATGTTACGCACAGAATTGACCCGTAAATGTATAGATGGCTTTACAGTTTTCCTCCCGCGACTCACTCCGTAAAAGGTTTTTTTTCGGTCGATCACTCAAACCTGTAAACTTGTGACCATATTCAACAAAAATAGGGACGAATTCCGATATTTGGTGTGGTGAATATGAAAAGTCAACGTCCCCATGCGAATGTGTAGTGTGCGTACATATTTGAGCTTGAGCTTGTAAACTACGTAAATTAACCAGCAAAGAGAATACCAGTAAATTTACTGGTAAAAAGACGCGCACTGTGACCACGAAACAGCGTAAAACCTTCAGTAAATGTCTTAAGAGCATCGGGCAATCTTTTGACCGTTCCACTTCATATTGTACGAGTATCTATTTAGGTGATTGTGCATACTGCTCGCACTTATAAGGGTGTTGTTCTATAACACATATTTTAATTCTTTATCATTTTAGATACAAAATTTTGAGAAAAGTGGAAAAAGGACAACATTGAGACAAACCAAAAATTAGTTCCCGCTCATGAAGAGGTGTATAGCGGCTAAGCGGCATTTGAAATTAGCCTGCGCTCTCAATTTATTTATTTTGGAAATACTGTAAATGTATGTAAAGATTAGTGTATTTACATATTAGAATTTCCATAAAGTTGGCTACTTACGAGCAGGAAGACAGCTCGGCCGAATAAGAGGTAGAATGAATGTAAACAATTTTCATCCATATTCATTACTTTTGCATATGATCTTTTCATAGTAAGCTAGAATGGCAGAAACAAAATTAAAGGTATAATTTGTGTTTTGTAATCTGGGGCTGAACTAAGATATACTTTAAGTTTCAAGATATATTTTAAAAGTCAGCTCCCAAATCGTTATTTTCGTATGATTCCATAAGTGAACTAGTGACAAAAGATCAGTAGTTTGACCAATTTGCACTTCTTTCAACTTGAAAAACTTTTGTCGACCATGGAACCCCAGTTTGACTATGCTCCGCTTTTTTAACTATAGGCGGCTAAGGCTGTACTCGGCGCATTAACTAATTGACGAAAAATTAACTTTTACAGATATGACACCGGCATAGATCCTGTATAAAACATCACAACCGATAACGAAAGCAATATGATAGCTTGCGGAGCCCTCTTGCAGCACGATACAGTAAAACAAGTTGAAGTTTCACTGCTAGAACAAAGTGACGGTGAAGAAAGTGAGCTACTTGAAAATTGCGATACTATTTCTCAACATGCAACATTCGATGCTTAGGTCTCTCAAAAACTTTAGTAAATACTTAAAGATGTGCATACGATTAAATTAAGCGTAAATGATGAATTGAAAAGTAATATAAAGGTTAAAATTGTTTCGCGGAATACAGACCACATCTATGTACACAATGAGCCCATGTACAAAATTTTCTAGCACCTTTGGTTGATTGTCCAACTCTCTTATGACTAACCCTAACGGTTGCAAAATTTAAAGTCATTTGTTGAGCAAAACATGCAAGATTCCAAAATTGATTGGAGTTGTCTAAGAATTTTTATTTTTCTTCGACATAGTGCGGAAGACAAAGGAAAAGTCACAGGATCAAAATTTTTTGTTTGAGGACTTCATCAAAATTTATTTGAAAACTATCCTTATAGTTAAAAAAGAATTAAGTGAATGAGATTTGTCGAAAATTTTGTTGCAATCTCTAAATTGTAGAAAGGAAAAGTTGCTTCCAATCCCTACAGTAGCTGCAGCTATTTTTATCGATCCACATCTAAGACGATTGTTTCCGAATCCGGAGTTCATATGTCTGAAACCGATTGCGAATTTTTACTTAAAAGCGATTTGTTTAAAAATGTAATGTATGATTTTCTTTTTCTAAAATTGAACTATAAGTAAAACATATTTGTCAAAGAATATAAATTGACGCTATAAATCATCAGGCGAAAGCGGTGAAAATTTGTTTGGTGCACTCTTGAAGACTCTTGAACCAGATATGTCCATCGTAGCCAACCCACGTTGATCCAATCGAAGTCTGTTGAAGCACACCCTGCGGGTTAAAGGCTTAGAATATGCCCGTGGTAGGTATACCGGTCGTAAGAGGCGATATGCAGCTCGATGGTTGATCCAAGGACATGAAGCCTTTCACCTATCATTACCCATCGGTCATACCAGAAGGTTTCTCTGGGCATACCAAATCGCTCTCGAGACCTTCGGGCATGTACCTCAAGGGAGTACCAGGTACATATCCGGAAAATGTCTGTCAGTTTCGACAACACTCCCCAAACCCTTATGAGTGTTTTTTGTCGTTACAAACAACAACAACAACATGCTTTTGACGCTATAAAGTACTTTAACGAAAATTGCGACTTAAATAGAATCTGTCAGAGTACTGGGAAGCGACGAAATACGATCGAAAGACCTTTTATGATTTATATAGAATAGTCCACGCTGCACCAGGACATTAAAATATATAATAAATGACTATAGGTCCCCTTTAAGTGACTACCTCACTGAAGCAATTCTGATATTACGGTTTAATTCTAAATAATTTTAGTTATATTTAGCATGCATGTGTAAATGTTGCAATTTATTATATTCCTTTGCCATACCTTGTTGCATTTTACATTATAATAAAAATTAACTCGTTTGCATATAACTATGAGCCTATATATGTATGTTTATTTCGTTGTGCACCCCTTGGTAAAACACGAAACGGCATATGTACAAAGACTACGAAAAACTCAAATTGTCAGGCGGCAGAGCTAGAGAATTTCACGAAACAGCCTTTGAAAATGAAACCGTTGAACTAATTGCAGAAAACATGCTCCCTATTTTCTTCGTGGAAAATAAGATTTCAAAACCATTTGGAAATTTTTGAAATTCGCAAGCAAGACTTATTAAGAGTCTTCAAACCCTTATCAAAAAAATTTATGAATACCACACGTTCATTATGACTAAAATAAAAAACGAGCTCCAGATGCGAAATATTTTTATAAAACTGCTGATAGTTTGTCCATGGGATCGCAGCTTTTTTGGCTATACATGCCATTGGCTACCGGATTCGTTAAAAAAAACGGTAACATTGGCTTGCCGCCACTTCAAAGGCAAACACTCCTTTGATAAAATCAATGACGACATAATGTGTATTGAATCCAGCTTTGGATTAAATAATGCCAATATTATGGCCACCGTATCAAATTTTGAAGTTTTGTTCGTACAAATTTATGTAAAATTTCCGAAAACTTGAGAAAAAGCAATTGATTTTTTTTTATAAATATGACCCATTAATTAGAAGCGTGATTTGGGCACTTAGTGCCCATATTAGTTTTTGATGTTAAATTACGGGGAATCGGGAAGCCCAATGTAATTTCTTTTCTGCAGACTGGAGGAAAATTTCAGGTGTATAAATGTTATAATAAGAGTAATAATAATAATTATAATAAAAGTAAAGGCTTCTTAAAAGGTCAGCCTTTTGTACGTGACTTCGTGCACTCAGTGTCCATAATACTTCTTTATATATTTTGCATGGAGAAGTATAATTTTCTACCGGAATTTATTGGATATTCTGTATTTTTTATCAGTTTTGGTTAAAAGTTACTAGTGAAGAGTGCGATTTCAGAATCATAATTATTTTTTTTAGAAAAAAAATGGGTGAGCAATTAGTGGTTTATTTGGCCAACCTCCGCCCGTGAACTGACAGAAGAAGAACAAGAAAATCTTGCCAATTATTTTGGTGGTCATGAAAGCGAGGATAATGATGATGGAAATGATTCTACATTTGGAGGCGACCATGAACAGATACCCAGTGACCAGTCTGACTTCGGAGGCGAAAACTTATCGCCCATCCCAGATCCACGTTTCGAAGAATATTACCCCGAGGAACCTGAAGTAGATACGGATTCTGGTAAAACTGGATTCATTCAAGTTCAGCTGTTGGGAGAAACCGAGGAGAAAAATATTGTGGATAAGGAAGAAATGACCAAACTGTTTGGTGGTCAATGCCAAGTCAATCTGAAAAACGACGAACAGAACGTACATTGGAAATGCGCAGACAATCAAGGTCCGGAAATTTTTGAGGCGAAAAGAGATGACTTTTTGCGGGTCTTCCCAGTGTCTTTTGTTGAAGGTATTGTTCTTGAAACGATTGTGGATGAAATATATGCTTTTATTGCTATAATTTTATACGCCGGTGCTGAGAAAGCACACTTAGTTCTATCCAAGGATCTTTTTCAAAAAAATAAACAATTATGCCGCTTTTTACGCTTTGACGATTCTAGGACTCGGTCTAAGAGATTACGGTACGATAAATTGGCGTCTATTCGCCATGTATGGACATCATTCTTGGGGAATGTGACGACGTCATTCATTCCTGGTAAAGAATTGACAGTTGATGAGCAGTTACTTTCAAGAAGAAACCGATGCAGTTTCCGCCAATACATTTCCTCTAAGCCGGGAAAATATGGCATACAAATATTTTGGCCTTTTGACGCAAAAACCAACTATCCGCCTGCAGGCTAGATATATTAAGTTTTGCTGTGCCACTCCCCCAAGCTCTATAAAATTTTAATTCGTCATAACTCTGAACGAATTGGGTCTAAATTAATGATATTTGGATATAAGTTACTTAGCCAAGGTTTATATAATTTTGGAAAAGTGGACGGTGCTACGCCCACATATTTTGTGTTTTGTTTCTGCTTCATTAATGTCCTGAGTTCATTGTCGATGTCTATGAAACTTTCAAGATGGGTTCAGGAGTTCGCTGGGAACCACACATGCTGTATATAGTTTTGGAAAAGCCACAGATTATAAAGCTGCAAGTCGGCATACCTAGGAATTTGTTTGGTTTAAATTAATGATATTTTATATATAGATATGTGTTCTAGTCAAACCGTTATATCTTCGAAACTAAAAGATATAGAAACAATGAAGAGGTAAGAGGTAGCATGAGTGGGGAGGGAAAATAGTACAATTTGTTAAATGTAGGCAATTCAAATTTTAGACAGAACAACGTCTGCCGTGTCTGCTAGTAATAAATACAATCGGAGTCAGTCTATTATTAGTCCTGAGATGCAGCGAAGCGTGGTACTAGTCGACAATATGATTAAAAATAACAAAAAAATAGAGTTTATAGGTGAATTCTGTAAGCAATATCTAGTCACCAATAGAGGCATTTTATGGTCAATTTAAATTTTGATACAATTTGGTATTCAGTAAGCTGTCTCGCATATCCAGTCTTAAAAAAAGAGTAACTTATCTGTCAGCTGGTTCTAGGCAGGTCACAAACAGAAAAATATTGGGTTGAAAATTAAATTAATTTAAAACAATTAATTTTAAGTTTAGAACCATTTATATATTTCAAAAACTAATATTTAACTAACAAAAAAAATAAAAAATCAAAAAAGAAAAAAATAGAAAATTGGCCGCGATTCTGGGTTCGAACCTATGTCTCACACGATGTACTCGAGACACTTACTATTTGGGTTATCGCGATATGTACGAGTATACAAGGGCTGTCAAATGCTGTACTTAAGATGTATGCAGGTGTGTACTCACCACATATAATTCGTGGACTTTTTGTGATTTTCTTTTACAGAATACCGAAATCATCTGAAGTCGCTTAAATTGTCTGATGAAAAATCTTAAATTTAGTGACTTGAGATGACATAATATAGCTATTAGGTACCATTCTATAACTTTTTCTATACAAAACAGCTACGAGTATCATTTTTAAAGAAACAAGGCCAGGAGTAATCATGCTTACAAGGTTGATGCGAAACAAATAGTAGCAGATTTTAAAATTAATTAAGGTATTTCATGAATTTTACCTCAATTAATTTTTATTAAATGGGGAGTAAATTATTGGAAAATACCTTAAATTGTTTTCATTTCATTTATAAGCCTGAATTTGTGTGTAACTGTTTATGAGGTGTACATTTCTTTGCAATCAAGTAGTATTTTAGGTTATTAGATTTCCAAAGTAAAATTTATATTTTTATAAGATATAGACCAAATAAGCTATTTACAACCTGTGTTGTGTTCTGCGCTCTTTGGCAAATGTTTGGTTTCCGTTAGGAGACAACTGCTAAAACACGTCCAGAAATATCGGGAGAGGTATCAAACAACGCGTTTTGACTTCGGTATCAACAATCCGAAAGCGGATTTTCAATTTTTTGTTTCAGTGAAAAGTTATTTGCAAAAAACCCAAAAATGACCCAGGTCCGATCCCAAATAGGGGGCTTGATCCAAGGTATTTATGTGCAGAACACCTTTCTGCGTAGGCGGCCGGCCGCGCTTAAAAAAAATAACCCTTAGCCGGTCCAATACCGGCTACGCGGTCCACAGTATTTCTGCGCAGAACATACTTTTTGCACTTTTCGGTACACCCTAATCTGTGATTACAACAACGACATGAAAATTACAGAAAATTTTCAACTTTGATTGCAAATATCTCTTCACTGAAACAAAAACGCGAAAATTCGCTTCCGGATTATTTTTACCGAGGTCAAAACGCGTCCTTTGAAACCTCTCCCGATAATTTTGGACGTGTTTTAGCAGTTGTCTCCTAAAGGAAACAATTACCAATGTTTTATACCCAGCTGTACTAGTACACAAGGGTGTCTTTCATGGGGGTGTTGCGCCTTGCACTCACCAGCGTCACGCCAAAGCGTCGACTTGAAGGTGTATTGGCACCCTCCTTCCCTCATATAGGGACGGAACCTTCTCGTGGTGACACCTGGTAACGCTTCGGCGGGAATTTCGAGCGACGACCTCAACTGGGCCTTATTACCTTAGCTGAGAGGACGTCTGAGCGGTTCGCTGCCGCAGCGGCAGCTAGATAGAAAAGGGCTGAGAGTAAATCATCCAGTCCGAGTAGTCCAAAAGCCAGTACCTCGCAAAGAGGAGGCACTGACCGGGAGGCCATAAGTGCAGCCACCGCCCATCCCTTAGCCTCCACTACTTGGCTGAGGGCCTTATTCTTAGGGAGGGGTCACTGACCGGGAGACCACCGGTGCAGCTGCCACCCATCCCACAGCCTCCACCAGCAGGGCTGCCACTCAGGTTCAAGCGTCTAGTGGGTCGGTTGCTGTGGGTTCCAGGGATGTGGGGGTTACCGGCTATGGGGCCAAGGGGCACCAACAAAAGGCAGAGAAAAAGCCACCAAGATAGGCGGGCGGCAGCTCGGATCCTACGTAGCACGCCACCTCACCGATAAGGGAGGGGGATGTTCCTGCTGAGGACTGGAGGAAAGCTCAACTGGACCTTGAGTGGGCGAGGCTGGTGTCGCCGGATATCCGGCTGGACTGGTTTAAGAGTGATGAAAGCTCGAAATGCCGATTCAATTGAAGAAACAGCCCCTACGGAACCGAAAAGGGCCAAAACACAGGGACGGAAGATCATTGGTGTGATCGACGAGAGCAGCGCAGATGGCAGGATCCCTAAGCAGCAATGGAAGTGGATCGAGGCAGCTCTCGAAAAAGTTGCTGTAAAGGTGAAAATAGACAACCCTGGGCCACCCCCATCATACACTAATGCAGCCTGGTTCCAGGGTAACGTCAATCTCATCGCCAGTGATGACGTCAGGTCGGTAGAGTTGTACAAAGCCGCCGTACTTAGGATAGTCGAGTTGTATCCGGGTGCACGGCGCAAGGTGGTGGAGGCGCAAAACATCCCTTCACGACCAAGGTCTAGAGCTTGGGTTCCAGTGATGCCAACTGACCCAGCTGACATCCTAAAGATTTTTCAGGAGTATAACCCTGATATACCGACCCAAAATTGGAAAGTGGTCAACGTTGAAAAGACCGAACGGGCCACAATGCAGATAATTTTGTTGCTAGACAGCGTAAGCGTCAAAGCTCTGGCGAAGAGTGACTTTAGGGTCAGCTACGGTTTTAAAAAAATATATATATATATACAAGGCCAATGTTGAATCCTTGGTCAACCTCGAGTCTCGTGTAGAGGCGGATGAACCCCCCAGCGATGGCGAGATGGAGGTGGACGAGGACAAGCAGGCTGAACCAAGTGGGTACTCCCCGTCAAGTTCGGACGGTAGTTTCGCTTTTAGGAGGCTTTACTCCGAGAGTCGGCTTCTGACTGAAGACGAGGCGGACGCTACGCTCACGGAGGAGAGCGTGGAACAATTATGATGAGGGTCCTCCAAATAAACCTTCCTCACAGCAAAGCAGCGTCGGCTACACTTACATATGCTACACCTGTCATCAGGTGTGGTAGACATTATCCTAGTCCAAGAGCCGTGGATCACTGGTACTAGGATCTGTGGTTTGCGGACACCAGCATACAAGCTCTATATCGCTTAAGATAAGGGTAAGCCTGGCACATATATTCTAGCTAAGTCTATTCTTAATGTTTTTATTCTTCCCCAATGTAGTACGGAGATCTGACAGCGATCAGCGTCGATGGGCTGGGTAGGAGGTGCAAATTCGCTTCCTTCTATCTGGCCCATGATCACCAAGGCTTACTGTCACCGGATAATTTCAGGGAGTTCGTAAGGGGATCAAACCCGCGAGATTACCTCTTAATTCTTGGTGGGGATGCAAATGCTCGTCATGCCCAATGGGGCACAAATGACCGAGGTGCGTCTCTACACAACTATCTTCTGGGTACTAACCTAAGCATAGGTAATGGGGGAAATGACCCCACCTTTATCACAAGAAATCGCAAGGAGGTCCTTGACATAACTCTGGTCACAGACTTCTTTAATGACCTTCTCGTATCTTGGAGGGTTCTAAAGGAACACTCCTCAGACCATAGGTATATTTGTTTCTCTGTATACACACACAAACCCTAAGTATATACAAAATGTTAGAAGAACAAACTGAGGGTACTACAAGAAGCTTATAGGTAAAAATCTGTTTAAAGTTGTGCGAACGCAATACAGGACTGCTTTAGATAGGGTTTGCCAGACTAGGAAGGTAACACAAAACACACAAACCACCATGGTGGTCGTCTAATCTTGATAAGCTTAGAAGGTCTAGTAGGACGGCGTTTTATAAAGCAAATCATGGCGGACATCAATAATTATAGGCGGATTACAAGACGAAACTCAATATATGTAAAAAAGCAATCCAAAAGGAAAGCCATCCTTGGTGGATTTCACCGGCAGGATTGAATCTTCATAAGTCGCCTCCCATTAAAGGAGGGTGCTATCGAAATCTACAATTCAGCTAAGCTACGTCCAGAAGCCGGACGGTCACTGGACGGATTCAAGTACCTAAACCATAACCCTGCTTATGGATACACACTCTCGACATGCGCGAGTGTGTCTGAAAATATTTTTGGTGGAGGGATACCCTCTGATCACCTAATAAGCGAAATAACATGATACAAAGTTAGACTGGGCTTTATCCATCTTCAAGCCCTATAAGTGCCGGGCCCGGACGGAATATACCCTTCTCAGCTTTAACACACTGCCGAACTTATAAAGCGCTGGCTAAAGGAGATGTTTATAAGTTGTGTTAGGCTCAAATACGTACCAGCATCATGAAGAGAGGTCAATGTGGTCTTTATCCCCAAAGCAGGGAAACGCTCCCACTCGAAACCTAATGATTGTAAGCCTATAAGCCTATCTTCTTTTCTTCTTAAAATCCTAGAAAGGCTTCTGGAAGACTACATCCGGAGGCTGATTGAGCCATTGTTTCTATCGCAAGCTCAACATGCCTATAATAAAGACAGGTCAACTGACACTCAAGGATTATACACTGGTGGCATTTCTAGACATAGCGCACACCTTCAACAATGTTCTTCCAGAAGCCATCACCTCGCCACTAAAGGGTCTACGAGTTGACGCGTGTCTGGTGGAGTTTATTCACAATCTACTTACATATAGGCGGATTAAAACAGAGCTAGGTTGTAGCGTGATTCAAAGACTCGTTAACAGAGGTACCCCGCAGGGAGGCGTTCTCTCTCCACTACTATGGGTGGTTACCGTCAACCAACTCGTCATGGAATCAAAAGGTCGCCAAATGCTCGCTTATGCTGATGACATCTGTGTCATTATACGGGAAAAATTCCCGCAAACCCTTTGCTATTTAATGGAAGGGGTACTATTCAAAATATCACACTGGGCCATAGCCTCAGCTTTGGAAGTGAACCCGGATAAAACCGAGCTTATCCTCTTCACGAGGAGGTACAAAATACAAAGTCTAACACCGCCCAAAATTGGTGGTATGTCTTTAGCGTTTAGCGATGAAGTCAAGTATTTAGGAGTCAGTCTAGACAGGAAGCTGCTCTGGAGTGACACCATAATAGAGCTGGCCAAGAAGGCTGCAGCAGCACTGTTTACCTGAAAGAGGGCAATTGGTACCTCCTGGGGGATCTCCCCTAAGGTGGTATACTGGATATATACAGCCATTGTGTGCCCGATTCTTCTATATGGTGTCATGGTCTGGTCCTAGCTAAAAATACTTACATCAAAATGCTGCAAAAAGTCCAAAGGAGTTCGGAGCTCTGTATAACCGGGGCGCTCTGTTCTACTTCGACTGAAGCACTAAACACGATGCTATACCTACCACCTCTTGACCTGGTGGCGAAGGAAGTATTGGCCATCGCCGATCTACGTATTAGAGGAACAGGTCTCTGGTCGAATGGAGCTAGTGGGCACGCCACAATCCTGGGCACTAACGCCCCAGTCCCTATACCAGTATGCACTGACTATTGTACGTCAAAGAACGTATTCGTTAAGAACTATGTAGTACACATACCATCACGACAAGACTGGAATATGAGGCAGCATACGGTCCCGGGTGCCACCAACATACCGGGTGGCTGATGAATTTTGCTACATTAAGAAACTCAAATAATTTTTTTTTCAGTGTATGGAATTCATTTTTCTTTTATTCATGTTAAAGCTCATTAAATTTTATTAAATATAGCTTAATTAGTTTTAAAAATAATGGAATTTAAATGCCCCCCCTGCTCGTCGATGCATGTGCGGCATCTTACCAAAAAGTTGTTCATTACTGCTTGGAGAGTTGAGACAGGAATAGCCGCAATTGTTTCTCGAATGGATTGCCTTAGTTCATTCAAATTTGTTGGTTTTGCTTTGAAGACTTCTTGTTTGCAATAACCCCACAAGAAAAAGTCAGGTGCAGTAAGGTCAGGCGACCTGGGTGGCCAACGGAATGTGGAGTTTCTTGATATCAGCTTATTGGGAAATTTTCGTCGCAATTCTGTCATAACAGGTTGGGCTATATGAGGAGCTGCACCATCTTGCTGAAACCACACAGAGTTGAAAGAAATTCTCATTCGGCGTAATTCTGGATAGAAAAACTCTCTCAACATGCTCAAGTAACGGTCTTCAGTAACCGTAACGGTGTGACCGTTTTCTTCGAAGAAGTAGGGCCCGACAATGCAGCGTGATGAAACTGCACACCACACTGTGACACGAAGTGGATGCAATTCCGTCTCATGGAGTATCTGTGGGTTGCAGGCACTCCATATTCGACAATTTTGTTTGTTTATGTTGCCGTTTAAATCGAAATGGGCCTCGTCAGACATGAGAAGACAGTTCAACATGTTTCCATCCTCTTCCACCATTTGAAGCATCTTCTGGCAAAATTCCAAGCGAATCGGCAAGTCTGCAGCGTTCAGTTTGTTGGCCATTTGAATTTTATATGGGAATAAGTCCAAATCTTTGTGCATAATTGACTGTAATGACTGTCTGCTTACACCCATTTGAGCAGATAAGCTTCTTGTCAAAACACGTGGATTGTTTTGTATGGCAGCAGCTACAGCAGCGATTGTTTCCTCCGTTCGAACTGAAGGGTTTCGATGGTAAGGTCTTCTGTTGACTGTCCCATGCTCGGCAAAATTGTTTACAAGTCTTATTATGGTCCATCTGCTCGGAGGATTGCCGCCAAACGTGCGCCTATACTCTCTTTGAACCGAAACTACGGACTCCCGTGCGTGATAGCGGCGGACAATCCAAATTCTTGTTTCAGTGTCCCAGTTATCCATTTTTGTTAAATGTAAAAGTCAATCTGCAAAATAAAAAAAAAATTTACCAGATTCATTAAATAGAAAAAAAGTTATTTAATGTTTTTTTGGTAGCGACTTTCATCAGCCACCCTGTATTCACCGATGGCTCTAAGCTTGATAGGAGGTGGGAGCGGGCATCTTTTCACCGGATCTGGGTCTAGAGGTCTCTTTCCGCCTTCTTGATCATTGTAGTGTGTACCAAGCGGAAATGCTGGCAATACACACGGATGTGAACCAGCTGTGTCTATACCCAAGGATGAAAAACGGGTTCTTGATTTCTCAGAGAGCCAGGCCGCACTAAAGGCCTTGGACTCATTCGTGGACAACACAAAGTCGGCCACTGAATGCCGCAGATCTCTTAGCGAGATGGTTCATCACTTCAGTATCAGCCTTATATGGGTGCCAGGGCACAGGGATATTGAAGACAATTGCAGAGCAGACGAGCTAGCCAGGAGAGGCACCACCGACAATATCTTTCCGAGAAGTGATTCGGTAGGTATACCCATGGCCACTTTCAGGCTTCGTGTGAACACAAGCGCTATAAGAAATGCAAATGGACTATGGTCATCCATCTCATCGTGTAAGACATCCAGGCTAACTTGGCCTTCATATGATAAGGGGGGTACAAGGGCGCTTCTGACTCTACACAAATCGGTTTTAGCATCCTTCACAAGGGTTCTAACAGGGCACTATTATCACGGTGCTAGAATGAGGGTAACGACCTTCGATTATTGTCCCAGCTGCAGATGTACCGAAGAGGAGGAGGGCGTCCAGCACTCAGCAGACGGCGGTTGCTCATTCTTGGTACACCGTTTTTAAACGACCTCACTGAGATATCAAGATGTGAAGTCAAGACTTTAGCGAAATTGATTAATTTCGCGAAGTAGTTCGACCCTCCGTTTTAGGCATGGAAGGGGTTTATCGAGACCGTATAGGGTATTACAACGGGCCCACTGGTGGTCTAAGTTTCGGGCTGTTACCTTTGTGTTTTAGCTCAGCCTTTGCAACCTAACCTAACCTACTATTACAAGGGGTAGTAGTTTTCCAATTTCGTTTAACAATTCAATCCACTTTTCCCTATATCATTAAATAAAGGTATTTTTTGACATTTTTTTTACAACGAACGCGTGAAAATAGCGGGCAGTGCTAATTCCATTTATATTTTGTATTAATTCCAATTTTCATACGCATTTAATATTGTTTCACAGCCTCAGTCCCCTGCTTTTTGCTTTTATATCTTTTTCGTGTACGATGTTAGGTAATTCGCCACTGTAAAATGCTTGAGTTCACTGAGTTTTAATTGTATATTTACACAAAAAACTAAAGCTGGAGTTACAAAAAAGTTTATTTGTGAATATCGGATAAAAATAAAAGTGCAACAGCCATAAGCTCGCGATTTAAACGCAAATTTCCCCAGTAGTGAATCACCTACCCACGAATTGATGGTTTACCGTTTCTCACTATTCGTCGCGTTGAACCTTCTTATGGTTATACGTTCTTTCCAATCAGCAAAGAACTTGTATAACCTTCAGTTAAAAATACGACACTATTTCCAGTTTCAGTCTAGGTATTCTCCAAGTCAAGTAGCATTGATTAAGCTGCAGTGGCGAAAGCTAATAGCCGCACAGTATGACCTCTACCATGGAGTTTTGGACGGAAGTCCAAGGACATAAAAATTCATTAAACGAACCCCCTTTTTTAGTACTGGTCGTATTCGAATTTAACTTTTTGGTATTACCTTTCAGTAATGCGGAGGTGGAAAAAATTTTTAGAGCCATGAACATTTTTAAGACTAAATTAAGGAACAGATTAAAAATGAAAATGCTTAACTCGCTGCTTAATATTAGATGTTCGTTAAAAATATTATCCACATGTTGCACTAATTTTGAAATCACCGTGATCTCGTCTCTATGATAAATACCCAAACTTTGTATGCAGACTCAAGCTCTTCTGATTCATCAGACGAAGAAAATATTATAAAATTAATTAGTTTGTAGTGATTTTTTTATAGTATGTGTTTCTTTGAAAAGATTCCTAGCCAAGGAAAATGTGCCTGATATGTGTTGAAACAAGAATAGTTTCTTTAGGTTATGTCTACAACCTTATATACAAATAGTATAAACCAGGGTTTGAAAATGCTTAACTATTTTCAAGTATTTCAAAATTGCTTTTACTCGACTTTTGAAAATGATTCAGCAACTAAAAATAAGCAAAGTAAAAAAAATTTTTTTTTCATTTTACTTCAGCAGTAAGTTGAACGGAAACGAGCTTCAGAAATCAACAGAAAAAAAAACTTGAGAATTTTGCTGAGGCTTTAAGCTATTAGCTTTTTATATTTTTATATTTATATTTATATTATATTTTTTCAGTTTTCATATTTTTCAGTTTTTTCACAGCCGAATTTATGTTTCGAATTGCTGACTCAAAGATAGTAAAACTAAATTTTTTTTCGCTTTTTTCAACAGCTATTTCAAAATTTCATAGGGAAATTCAAATAATTATACGATGTTCTGATCGTATTGGTGCAATTCCTTCGATTGTTATATGCCTTTTTGCTATACTTACATCCCAAAGACATATGTACGGATGTGTATATGGAAAAACAAAAGTAAGACGAGTAACAAACGAAGTATTATTCCCTGCATAACAGATATTACGCTAGGCTTGGGATTCGAAACATAAAAACTTCTTCCAACTGAGCCTCGCATAATAAACCCGCCGTGGTATAGAGGTAGTGTGTTGGCCTACCTCTGCAAAAAATCGTGCACTAATCTCTAAAGAGATTTTTCCGCGATTCATCCCTATCGTCTACAGTGGGCTATAATTGATCTCAACTCGTCCCATATGGGCATAGTTGGGATAATTCAGTTTTAATTTGTGTAGCATACTTATAGAAGTTGAAAGCAAACTTGTCCAAGTGTACCCGTAAAGGGACAAAGGGGATGTGTGCGACACTACCCGTTTGGCCATAAAGGGTACAATTGGTCTCTTCATAGGACATGCTCAAACAAAAGGGATAAGTTCATTGCACTCCACCGTTTCTGACTCGTACGGGATCACAACTATTGATTCTGTTCTAAGGTATTCTTTAATTAAGTCATCGTTTGCTTGTTTCTTTTTGTGTTAGCGAAACGATCATATCATAATGGATCTGAAAAAAGGATAAAAGCTGTACATCAGAAGAAAGTAATTGAGAAGTTACAAAAATTAACATCATATTTTACTACTGCTACTGGAGTAACTTCTGTAAGTAGCAACCAAACCAAAAATCTTCTAAATGATTAGTCGTGTCGTTCACAAATTGCGGGAATTTCTGAATCCTCATGTTCCTCAACAATTTCCATAAACTTTGGAAAGTACATTGAATTAGAAAGCGACCGCCCCCATAACGGAAGAGCAACAAATTCCGGGATTTCACAAGTTGCGACAACTTTGTCAGTAGAACAACAACAGTTTTTCAACTCGGAATAAATATCATACGATCTTGCCGAAAATTTCACTTAAACAAATACGAAGTATTGATTCGTAAGGGACCAGCATATTTTAAATATAAATAAAATGACTTTTCCGATACATCCAGAACCTACAAAGATGGTAATAAATCAGTAACTATGTAGGTATTTCAACAAAGCATTGATTATTCGCAAACTGAAGAGCAATGGATTATTATACAAGAGAATTTAAACGGATTGTACCTATTGTAAAATTGTTGACATCGAGAAGGCTTTCATTTCGCGGTGACAATGAAAACATAAGATCTCTTGATAAAGAAAATTATTTGGGATGTGTAGAATTATTGAGTGAATTCCATCCATATATAGCAGTTCACTTAAAAAAATTTGGGAATCCTGGAAAAGGTAACATTTCTTAAGTACAATGCTTCAGGAGAGATTAACCAGCTTGTCGCTGATGTCCATAGAATCTGATGTGCTAAAAAGTAATGATTTTGAAGAAGTGACTAACGATTTTGCCCATCTGAAATCTAGAAGGGTTGCTCTTCAAAAAACATAGATATTTAAACGCTAACCTATAAATGCTAAAAGAGTTCATTTTGTGGACTATATAACATATATCTATTCGTTTCATGTGATTGTTAATAAAAATAAATATTTAACCTTGTTTATCTAACTTTTTGTCTATTCTAACAAAATAGTGTTCTCTCAAAGTCATAGGGGCCCCATTATCCTAATATGCCCAGGGCCCCCAATAGGTTAAAGACGGCCCTGCCGCGGTCGCCGTCATAGTGTGGTTTTATTATGCGAGGCTCAGTTGGAAGAAGTTTTTATGTTTCGAATCCCAAGCCTAGCGTAATATCTGTTATGCAGGGAGTAATACTTCGTTTGTTACTCGTCTTACTTTTGTTTTTCCATATACACATCCGTACATACATATGTCTTTCGGATGTAAGTATAGCAAAAAGGCATATAACAATCGAAGGAATTGCACCAGTACGATCAGAACATCGTATAATTATTTGAATTTCCCTATGAAATTTTGAAATAGCTGTTGAAAAAAAGCAAAAAAATTTTAGTTTGACTATCTTTCAGTCAGCTATTCGAAACATAAATTCGGCTGTGAAAAAACTGAAAAATATGAAAACTGAAAAAACTTAAATATAATAAGCTAATAGCTTAAAGCCTCAGCAAAATTCTCAAGTTTTTTTTTCTGTTGATTGCTGAAGCTCGTTTCCGTTCAACTTACTGCTGAAGTAAAATGAAAAAAAAAATTTTTTTTTACTTTGCTTATTTTTAGTTGTTGAAATGTTTTTGAACTATAAATGTAGGCTACACGCAAATTTTCGAATCTGACAAAAAACTGATTTCTAGTTAAGCTAAAAATTTCAAACTTTTGCTATTTTTCAGCCAGCAATGCAAACCCTGGTACATATGAACTAAAGTAAAAAATTTGAAATGGATTCCTAAAAAAAAATTCTGACTTTTTTTAGTTTCTTTTTTTGAGAATTTTTTTTTTCTAACACCTGGTCACACGGAATGAAACACACATATTTTTTGGACTTCCCCGAATTATAAAAAGTATAAAAAGTGACGATGTGGTATTTGAGAATCGAATAAACGTCCAATATACAGACGGTCTTGGGTACTAGAGGGTTAAACGCAATTTGACATATGGCACGTTTCAATGGGTTGTAATTTGTTAATAATTTTTTTTGAGTATGCTATATACTTGTACATACTTACTCAAATAACCTTTAAAATACTTAATGTGTATACTTTTTAATCATAAAGTGGTTTCTATACAACAACTATGACGAACAATTTCTGAAAATATAACGACTACGGAGGCCAAGTGGTACAGTCGGGATATCGTAGCTTCAGTCTCAAGCGCTCCCTAAGTCATTAAAGCGTATGAGTAGTCACTGTCCTGATAGTAGGTGAAGGTTTCAGTGAAAACAATTCCTTTTGAAGGCATCGTACATCACTGAAAAAACTACAACGTCACTGCTGTTATGTATGTGGATTATTGTTATTTATTTTCAAATGACGCTTACCCATTTCAAAAAAAAAAAAAAAATCATTTTCTCATTCTCATGTGACGCTTTCCCATTTACAAGTATCCAATCTCATTTGCATTTGATGCTTTCGCATTCACAATTGACTATCTCATAAACAATTGACAATTTTGCAATTTCTTATTAACAATTGAAAAATCTTATTTACAATTAACAAATCTTAACTTCAAGTGACGCTTTCTCATTTACAACTGGAAATGGTGTAATTGTATACTAATCTTTACCCGCGGCCCTGTCCGCACCTAGAAAGTGAAACATCACATTTTGCTTAGTTCAAAGTAAAATTTTTTTTGGGAAGTTTATCGTTAATTATTTTCGATAAGCTAAATAAAACCGCTGTTCTAAGTACGCAGAGTGGGATATACCGCACTGACCAACTTTCCAAAATTGCTTCGGCATCGATCTATGGAACCCACAAATCAAATCTTATTGATCTATACCAAATGGGCTCAGAGTAGTGACAATTTCAAACATAGTGTTTCCAAAGAGAACATCTGAAGCTCAAACTTTGACATTTATATAATATTATAGAAGCCTTAACCAACGGCCCTATATAAGGTATTTCTTAAAATTGTCATCAACGGGTAAAGGTAGCGGGACCAAGCAAAAAACTGTTGGAAGATCAATTTTTGAAAAACGGTCCTCAAAAATACCATTTTGGGTGTTTTTTCGTAACATTATGAGGTATTTTAAGAACTTATCGCCAGCGGTTAAAGTTGGAACGAAAAACTAAAAAGTACTTCCTTTGAATTATTAAGATATGTAACAGTATTCTTATATTGGTAAGGTATCTAAACAAATTATTCAAAAACGTGTTTGAAAAATATTCTGCTGCGTTCTTCAAAACTAAAAGGTTTGTTTTATTATTTGATTTTACTGATGTTTTAAATACTGCTTTCGTTTTAAGAATTGAAAAAATTATTTTGTTACCCAATTGTTTGGACGGATACGCACCTTAACAATCCGGCTTAATTAATTAGACGCAGGGTAATCCTTGATAATAGGGTTTTAATCATTTCAAATTACATCCAATGCTTCACTTCAATCGCAAAGAATGACTTAAATATAAGGCGTAGTTTTATAAAAATTAATGATGAAATTCAACAAATATCCGTGTATGTTCGTGTCCGCTCCAAAGGGGTTACCAAAAAAAGTGGCTGAAAACCTGAGTCGCGGGTTGATTTGCTGCGTGTGTGGTTGGGAAAAAATTCCAAGAAAAAGAAGGACAACGTAACTGCGCTCCGCGCATTTATACCCAATTCAACCCTGGAAATCAATTCCAGTGAAAGGCGAATTGGAAAGAAAAATAAAAGCAGGGATGATTAGTTGCGGGCCTATGTCAGGGTTGCATAGGGTCTCCAAACCATGTCTTTGAGTGCGCAAGCCGCTTAAACATGCCGGCCCCGTTGCACCGGTGCAATGTTATTTCGTAAATGCTGTAATTGTTGCATTATCCCATCAATTCGGTTGCACACCTCTGTCCTTCTTATTGTATTGGTACGTGGTTGTTGAGCCGGTGAAGGTACCCGATGCAGCAATGTGTGGTGGAGCTGCTTGCAGATTCTACAAGTGGACGGTGACTTACAGTGCCGCACATTGGTGTGAGTCCGTGCCAAACAATTCGGACAATAGTTGTGCACTTCAACGCATCGTTCCCTTTCATCGACAGTCATCTGCAGAAACTTCGGGCAGCACCGCAAAGGATGGGACCGGTAACAGAGTTGGTACATATATATTTCGGGGTTTTTGGGTGCCCGAATCGGTGAGGGCAGTTGTGGTGATGAGCGTCTGTAAGTAGGAGGAACTTTAGTATTATGATATGATTTAGGCTTATAGTAAATAAATTGTATGTGGTGATATTGAGTTTAGGGATAAGGTTCGGTTAGGATAGGTTGATCGGGATAGATGGGCAAGGGACATAGTTTGACAATTAACCGTGTGAAAACGCCATGTTGTGTCTTAACATCCGCAACTCGAACAAGATTGTCTGACCCATGATACACTTTTTCGATTCGACCCAAGCGCCACTCATTTGAGGGTAGTAGCTCATTTTTGATGACAACGAAATCACCTTCGGCAAGATTCTGCTGAGGATACTTCCATTTATATAAATACTCGTCTTTCCATCGTTGGCTGAATTGCTGGTGGATGATTTTCAGTTTTTCCCAACGATTTTGCAGGGAGAGGTTATCAATTTGCGGTTCTGGTGGGGCTAGGAGTGGGGCACCTCGAAGAAAATGGCCAGGTGGAAGGACTAAGAGTTCATCAGGGTTGTCTGACATCGGTGAGAGTGGTCGTGAGTTTAGTACCGACTCGATACGAGCCAGAATCGTGGCTAGCTCCTCAAACGTAAAATTGTTGCTTCCCGCAACTCTTTTAAAGTGGAGTTTGAAACTTTTGACCGCTGCCTCCCAGAGTGGATCGCTTTCGTGGAGAAACAAACAAACACACATATGTATCCTTTCAGAAGGGGTGCTTTTTGTAGAGTGGACGACTTAATCTCAAGAGGGCCTGCAAAGTCGATTCCGGTATGAGTGAATGGTAACGAAAAATTAGATCTCTCTGGAGGAAGCGCTGCCATGATCTGTGAGCGCATATTGTGCTTGGAGATGGTGCAGATCTTGCAGTTGCGAATACAGGTTTTAACCTTTGATTTGAGTCTGGGGATGAAATATTCTTGTCGTGCCGTTCGCACTATCAGCTGATTTACCCGAAGAAGTCCATTTTTGTCTATGAAGGGGTTTAGAGTTAAAAGCGAGCTCTTTGAGGAGATGGGTTGATGGTTAGAAAGCTTGAAGTACTCAGTTGGGTAGTATCGTTCTTGAGCAAGGCAAATAAGCCGCGCTTTTACGAAGTGTATTTCCTTTTGCGTTATAGTCACAGATTCGAAGCAAGTAGAGGTAGTGGACTGATCTCAATCGATGAATAAATCGGAACATGTATGCTATTACTAGCAAGGCCTTCGGCCAGGATGAGAATCGGTCTAAAATGTCAGGTTCCTTGCTCAGAACACATAGGGCTTCCACTTTACGTTCTTCATGAGGGGCGACATTCTGGCGGAGAGATATAGGCCACTCGGTGGGGGGTTTAAGGATCCACTCTGGTCCGTTCCACCAAAGAGTATTGTGTAATAGATCCTGCGGTCTACAGCGTCGGGTTCCTAGGTCAGCGGGGTTCTGACTAGTAGCTACGTGACGCCATTTTATGTTTCCCACGTTTTGAAAGATTTGTGACGTGCGATTGGCTACATACACTTTCCACGTACATGGCGGCTTTTCCAGCCATGAAAGAACTATTGATGAGTCGGTCCATAGGAAGATATCCGCAGTTTCCAATAAAAGTTGGTATTTGAGATTTTTGACGCACTTGGATAATAAGAGTGCTCCACATAGTTCTAAACGAGGGAGGCTTACTGTTTGTAGAGGCGCGACTTTGGTTTTCGAAAAAAGGAGATTTGACGATGTAGCGTCAGTAGATTGGGAGCGTATGTAAATTGATGCGCAGTATGCCTTTTCGGAGGCGTCGCAGAAACCGTGGATTTGGATGCTGCGACCAGGTAAGAATTGGGTCCACCTGTGGGTAAATCGTTGACAAATTGGTGCCACTTTTGCAATGACAGGGGTTTAACAGCTTCATCCCAATCAGTTCCCTCAAGCCATATTTGTTGTAACAATACCTTTGCCTGAATAGGAACAGGCGCTAGCCATCCTGCGGGGTCAAATAACTTTGATATTGAAGATAAAATGTGTCTCTTCGTTGCGCTTGTAGGTGGGTTCAGTGATTCTATTGAATACGAAAATGAATCTGTAAGTGCATTCCAGCGAATCCCTAGGGTTTTTGTGGAACTTAAATAGTCGAATTTTAGGAAGTTTGAGTCTAGCAGATGCTCTATGGGAATACGACTTAGAAGATTGGGTTGATTTGCTGTTATTTTCCTCAGTGGAAATCCCGCAGAGAGTAGACATTGGGTGAGTTGCGACTGGGCTTCTAGGCAAGAGGGAATATCATGACCGCCTGATAATATGTCATCGACATATGTCTCTTTTGTCAGTATTTTTTGGGCCAAGGGGTGGGACACTTCTGACTCACTTGCTAGCTGATGTAAAGTCCGGATGGCGAGGTAAGGGGCGCAATTCACTCCAAAAGTTACTGTCCTGAGGGCGAAGTCAGATAGTTTATCTTCATTCTTTCGACGGAATAGAATTCTTTGGTACGGCTGATCATCTTCGTGCAGAAGAATTTGTCGGTACATTTGTTGTATATCCCCGTTTAATACGTATTGGTACAACCGCCAATTGAGGATAACAAACAACAGATCTGTTTGCAACGTTGGCCCAACGTGTAGTACGTCATTAAGGGAAGTGCCTGTAGTCGTTGGTTTGGAGGCATTAAATACCACGCGAACCTTTGTAGATTTACTGTCGGTCTTAATTACGGAATGATGTGGTAGATAATAAGAAAAGTATCTTCCGTTTTCGTGGACTTCAGCTGGAGTAATCTTTCGCATATGATCCAGTTGCAAATACTCTTCCAACACGCGATTGTATTCTTCTTTCAGTTTCGGGGTTTTACTGAGCATGTGCTTCATTTTGATGGCTTGTTTCATTGCCTGGGTACGAGATGGTCCTAGGACGAGGTCGGAGGGGAAGTCTGATTTAAATGGCAGCCGTACTACGTATCGTCCGTCGGGTTGCCTAAAGGTGGTTTCTTGGTAAAACTTTTCGCAAAATTTATCTGCATCAGAAGGTGGGCGTGGTTGCACGACTTCTTCTAGTTCCCAGAATGCTTTTAATTGAGAGCTGATGTTATCGTCGGAACCCTCTACAGCGTACATATGGAAGGTGGAGCATTGTGTTTGTTGTAATGGTCCACTCAAACACCACCCAAAAATAGAATTTTGGGCTAACAGGCTTCCCAAAACTTTTTTCTCGATTCCTGGTATTAGGAGTTGAGGGATTAAGTCACTACCGATCACCATGTCGACGGAGCCAGGTATGTAGAAATAAGGGTCTGCTAGATCTAGATTTTTTAATTCTGAGAAATTGGGCTTTGGTATAGAGAAGGTTGGCAAGAAACCCGTGAGTCATATCGTTTTGATATAAGGGTGAGGCGGCAGACTCGATTAGAGTTCTTGACTACGATGCCGCCCATCCCGGTAACCGAAAAGCTTCCTCGGTATGTAGGTAGTTTGAGACGTTTTTGCACCTTTTCAGATATGAAGGTTTTTTGCGAACCTTGGACCAGTAAGGCCCTTAAGGTGAAAATTGTGCCCAAATGCTCGATCTGCACCCGGACGGTAGGTAGTAGCGTTTTTTCGTCGTTCGATGAAAAATTGGCCTGTACTAAGGATGAGCTCTCCGAAGAGGTGGTGGGCGATTCCTCGGCATCTGCATGACTTATGTAAAAAATTGGGTGTCTGGATTGATTTGACATTTCAAGCGATTGGGTATGCAGCAGGGGGGTACCGTTGGCATCCGCTTTGGATAATTGGCTTTTATTTGGTGGCTTTAGTCCCATTTTGTTGAATGAATGTAGCATAGTGTGATGGGCCTTACGACAGTGTAAACATCTGAAAACACTTTGGCAGTTTTGAACCGAATGGTTATATGCTAAGAAGTTGGTGCAGTATCCGTTTTGTTCGGCGAACTGCGTGCGATCGGGAATGGATAGGTCTCGAAACGTCGGGCAGGATTTCAAGGCATGGTTATCTTTGCAAAGTTTTGCATTTTGGTGCCTGTTGGTCTTGGGGGTGGTAAGATTGTGTCCTATTAGGGGTTTTTTGGGTGAGAGACTGGCGTACCCGTGCGGATTTGTAACTATGCACACGCTCGACAACTTCATATGGACTGGTCAGGAATGCGTCCATCTGGGACCAGTTAGGAAGCTCTTTTCTGGATTTCAAGGATTGTTACCATAATGAAAGCGTTTCTTCGGAAAGCTTGCTGGAGCAAAGATGGATCAAAATCGGATCCCAGTCGGATACGGAAATCCCTTGAAACTTAAGGCATGAGAGACAGTCATTAACTGTGTTCTGTAGTTTTTGAAGCCCTTCACTATTCTCAGAGCTGACCGCGGGCATATTGAAAAGCGTCTTCAATTGCAAATCGATGAGCATTCTTTTATTCTCAAAACGAGCCCTTAAAGATTCCCATGCCAATGAAAAATTTTCATCACATAGTTGGTATTGCTTTACTATTGCTCCTGCTTTGCCCCGTGTTTTATTTCTGAGATGAAATAATTTTTGAGCGGGTGTGAGTTTGGGGTGGTTAAGGTAGACGGCAGTGAACATATCGCGGAAAGATGGCCACTCTTCATAGCTACCGTAGAAGATCTGGGTATCACACGGAGGAACCTTTATGCAGGGGGTTGAACGATCAAGGAACGAGGTCGAGACCCTATTTGTGCTGAGGTTGGTGGCTGAATTCCCTTGAAATATTTTGAGCTGGTCTAGGATTTGCGATTTGCAAATGTAAAAGCTTTCGGTGCATAGCTGAAATTTGTTTGTTGCTTCTTCCTTAAAATCTGTAGGGACCATTCGTTCCTCTGAGAGACCTAATTTCCGGTAGGAGCTCGGCAAGGTTTCCCAGCGTGCCGTGAGGTCTTGAAGTTTCACTTCTAATAAAGTGTCAGTATGCTTACCGGGATCTTCCTTCTCGAAATGTGTACAGAAATTTACCAAATTATTTGAATCAAAGATGAATTCAGACATTATTACTGCATCGTCCGGCATGGTAGAGCAGTTATAGAGAGACTTAAGGTGAGAACAGAAAAGTTATATTGAACAAGAGTGGGTGATGGGTCAGATAGGGTATAATCTTTGTTAAACGGGTTGGTATTGTTTAAATATATTGGAGTGAGATATGATGTGAATAAGTTGAGTATAGTGGTTACTACAGATCGAAGTTAGAATTTCAATTGAACTATGCAACTGGGTATGGATTTTCCCATTAATTTACAGTGAGTTTGATGTCAAATAGTAATATCCCCTTCCCGCACTCAACTGATATTTGCTTACAGGTCTCAAAATTATTTTTATCGTAAGTATATTCTACGTCAAACTTGTCAATGGAGTATGTGTGTTAAATAAACCTACCTGTGTTTATGTTCATACGTATGTTTCTATGGATGTGTTCAGCGGCGTTTCAAATCTTAATATGTTTCAAATATTAATATGTGTCAAGTATTAATATGTGTGTACCAATGTTTAGATATACATTCCTAGTGTCAGGGGATTCCCAAAAAGCTATGTTTAATATGCCTTTCCGATGGCACAATTCGAACTCGTATGATATATGCAAGTATGTGTATTTGCAACGCACAAGTAAGCCAGCGCTGACGCAGACTGCAGAAATGCTGATCACCCAACGAACAGCGAACAATAAACAACTTATATGGGAGTCGGAGTGCCAAAGTTATTGTCTAGTACACAATTTATGTCGCGATATTCTGAAGCAGATGTTAAACAGATTCGTAAAATATTAAGGGGCTGGGGTAAAACTGAGTCCTCTAGTTTAGGAGAATGATGTTTACTTGGTCTTGAAGGGAACTAGTGTATGAAATTATTTTCCCTTCCCACTTGGTTCTGAAACCTCGTTGATTATTGGGAAGAAAGGGTATTCGGCTACGTACTTATACGTACAAGAAACCCAGGGGATCTGGTTGATTGGAAAGAGGGTATACAATGTATAAAGTGAAAAACGGTCCTATGTATGTATGTATGCTTGAGTGGCACTGAGCGCAGAAATCTTTCCAGCATGCGTACATACATATGTGTAACAGTGCTTATGCGATAGAAATGGATTCTGATGAACTTACCCTGCTCTTCCTTTGGGCATCTCTAACCTTAATTGCAATGTATCCGCTAGCAGTATTTCCAAAATCCCTCGTTGGGCACTTCCGAGGATGGGTTGTGGTGCGGTAGTTTTATTGTTGGTTGGGATGGTCAAGCAGTGGTTGTCCCACGTTGAGCAGCTTAAAATTTTCCGCGTTTTACCTTTTTCAACTTTTGCGTATACAGATTTAAATTTTTCACTTCACTTTTTTGTTTTTTTTTTCGCGCTGCTGCTGCCGTTCGGTTTAAAATCCAATTATATATGACTGCGTTTGTGCGATCTGTCACTTTGTACGAACAGGGTTGTTGTAAAGCGTTTTTGTTCCGATTTTTTGCGTTGCCAATTAGCTGTGTTTAATTTGGCTCGCAAGGACCATTGTTTGGACGGATACGCACCTTAACAATCCGGCTTAATTAATTAGACGCAGGGTAATCCTTGATAATAGGGTTTTAATCATTTCAAATTACATCCAATGCTACACTTCAATCGCAAAGAATGACTTAAATATAAGACGTAGTTTTATAAAAATTAATGATGAAATTCAACAAATATCCGTGTATGTTCGCGTCCGCTCCAAAGGGGTTACCAAAAAACGTGCCTGGAAACCTGAGTCGCGGGTTGATTTGCTGCGTGTGTGGTTGGGAAAAAATTCCAAGAAAAAGAAGGACAACGTAACTGCGCTCCGCGCATTTATACCCAATTCAACAATGGAAATCAATTCCAGTGAGAGGCGAATTGGAAAGAAAAATAAAAGCAGGGATGATTAGTTGCGGGCCTATGTCAGGGTTGCATAGGGTCTCCAAACCATGTCTTTGAGTGCGCAAGCCGCTTAGACACCAATAATACTACTACAAAGCGATGTCGGTTGCTCATACTATTTTTTGGCATATTTATGAGTTCAAAAAATTAAAATCGATAACTGGTTTGATTTTTTAGAAAAAGAAACATTTAGTGTTTTCATAACTAAAAAAAAAAAGTTAGTTTTTAATATTAAGTTCAGAAAATTTGATTAATATGGCAAAGTTGATCGCTCATTTATCGATAAATAAATTGAAATACGGATCAGTTCAGATGAAAGCTGTGCCCTTTTTTTCATTTCATAGTCATATCGGGTGGTTCAAATGAAAGCTGTGGCCATGCCCTTTCGTTTGACACCTATATTGAAAGCATACATCAAGGTTTTGTGGAAACCACATTTTGCCAGCCACTTCATCAGCATTAGTTGACATACTAGTGAGTATATGCGCCAGGTTCATACAAGGTGGCGCAAAAGTAAGCTTCCGATGTGCAGCATATCGGTTGTGGCACGTGCAGTGTGTGCTGTTGCACCGTCTTGTTGGAACCACATGTTTTCCAATCCCAATTCATCAAGTTGCGGCAAAAAGAACTCATTGATCCTTGCTCTGTAGCGCTCACCATTCACAGTAACCGTTTGGCCCCGACCGATTATTGCTCAAATAAATAGTCAGCAATATTCCGCGTTCTGGAGCAGTGTAGCGTAACATTGTTTATTAACGTGTATTTCGCATGTGTTTACTATACAAATGTCAAAACAGAACTGACTTTAGGGGCCAATCGCAAAATTTATAGCATTTTCTGATAGGAGGATTACTTTTGCGCCACCTTGTACCAGCCGTCATACGAGTCAGTCATAATACCAGTTACTGTACCACTTCATAGTAGTTTAGTTCAATATAAGTTGAAAAATACACGAAAATTGCCAAATTACAATAAACCACGTTAATGAGTTGAAACAAATTTCAATACAAATGAAGTCGCTACTCAAATTTCGCGCAAATCGCACCTTAAATAAAAAAATTATTAATAGGTCGGCCCCTGGTCACCGCCATACAAGAGATGCGATGGACGGGGCGAGGAAACACGATCAAAACACCTTGCAACATCTACTGGAGTGGGCATGAAGACAAGCGCAGATTCGGCGTGGGATTTGTGGTGGGAGAGAGACTCCGTCACCGAGTACTGTCGTTCACACCCGTGAACGAACGTCTCGCTGCAATCCGCATAAAAGTACGATTTTTCACCATATCGTTTATCTGCGCTCATGCACCGACGGAAGAGAAGGACGACGTGGAAAAGGATGCATTCTACGAGCGCCTGGAAGAAGCATACGAGCGCTGCCCCCGTCATGATATCAAAGTCGTGCTTGGCGACTTTAACGCCAGGGTGGGTAAGGAGGGTGTATTTGGTCCACTGTCGGGAAGTTCAGTCTCCACGATCAGACTTCGCCAAATGGATTCAGGCTGATCGACTTCGCCGGTGCCCGAAACATGGTCATATCCAGCACTAGGTTTATGCACAAGAAGATCCATCAGGCTACATGGCTGTCCCCCGATCGAAAAACACGCAACCAGATCGACCACGTTGTGATAGACGGACGGCATGCTTCCAGCGTTTTAGATGTTCGCACAATACGAGGACCTAACATCGACTCTGATCACTACCTAGTAGCAGCCAAGATTCGTACCCGCCTCTGTACGACAAAACAGGTGCAACAAAAAACGCAGGGAAAGCTGGACGTCGAAAAGCTGCAATCGCAACAGACCGCCAATTATTTCGCAGATCGCCTCTCACACCTGCTCTCCGAGAGCACAATTCAACCTAGTGGAATGCATGAGCAGTGGGATCATATCTCAGGAGCACTCCGTACCGCAGCCGAAGAAGTAATTGGATTCCGGCGAACGCGAAGAAACAACTGGTATGATGATGAAGAGTGCCGCGCTGCAACGAAAAGAAAGGACGAAGCCTACAAGGCAACGCTGAGATCGAATGCAACGAGGAGTGTGTGTGAAAACTACCGCGAGTTGCAGAGGGAAGCGAGGCGGCTTTTCCGGGCGAAAAAAAGAGAGGCAGAAAAGCGTGAAATAAAGGAGCTTGAGATGCTGGCCAACGGGAATAATGCCCGAAAATTTTATCAAAAAATTTGGTGAATGACAGAAGGTTTCAAACCCGGGGCAAACTGCTGTAAGAATGAGAACGACGACCTGGTGGACGATGTTCAGAGAGCACTCAGAATATGGAGGGATCACTTCTCTGCCCTTTTAAATGAGAAACTGAGCCAGAAGCCAGAGAAGATGCCGAACCCGAGCCCACAGTCGAAGATGATGGAATTGACGTTCCACAACCCGACTATAATGAGGTGCGAATAGCAATATCCCGATTGAAAAACAATAAAGCAGCTGGCGCTGATGGTTTGCCTGCTGAGCTATTCAAACACGGAGGCGAGGAGCTGGTAAGGCGCATGCATCAGATTCTATGAAGAATTTGGTCGGATGAATGCATGAAGATTGGAATCTAAGTGTTCTCTGCCCAATCCACAAGAAGGGCGATCCTGCAAACTGCGCCAACTATCGCGGAATCAGCCTTTTGAATATCGCATATAAGGTCCTATCAAGCGTATTGTGCGAAAGACTGAAGCCTGATATGAACAGACTGATTGGACCTTATCAGTGTGGCTTCAGACCTGGTAAATCTACCATCGACCAGATTTTTACAATACGCCAAATCTTGGAAAAAACCCGTGAGAAAAGAATCGACACACATCATCTCTTTGTTGATTTTAAAGCCGCTTTCGATAGCACGAAAAGGAGCTGCCTATATGCCGCTATGTCTGAATTTGGTTTCCCCGCAAAACTTAAACGGCTATGCAAAATGACGTTGAGCAACACCGCCAGCTCGGTCAGAATAGGGAAGCACCTCTCCGAGCCGTTCGAAACTAAACGAGGTTTCAGACAGGGTGACCCCCTATCGTGCGATTTCTTTAATTTAATGCTGGAGAAAATAATACAAGCAGTGAACTTAACCGCGCTGGAACAATATTTTATAAAAGCGTGCAACTGTTGGCATATGCTGACGATATTGATATCATTGGCCTTAACAACCGCGCCGTAACTTCTGCTTACTCTAAATTAGAAAAAGAAGCGGAGAAAATGGGATTGGTGGTGAACGAGGGCAAAACGAAGTACCTTCTGTCATCATGCAAAGAGTCAGCGCATTCGCGCCTTGGCAACCAAGCCACTGTTGGCAGCAATAATTTCGAAATAGTAAAGGACTTCGTTTACCTGGGAACCAGCATTAATACCAACAATAATGTTAGCCTAGAAATCCGACGAAGAATCACTCTTGCAAACAAATGCTACTTCGGACTGAGTAGGCAATTGAAAAGTAAAGTCCTCTCTCGACGAATGAAAATAACACTCTACAAGTCACTCATCGCACCCGTCCTGCTATATGGTGCAGAAGCGTGGACACTAACAACATCTGATGAGGCGGCTCTGGGAGTATTCGAGAGAAAGGTTCTTCGAAAGATTTGTGGACCTCTACGCGTTGGCGACGGCGAGTACCGAAGAAGATTTAATGATGAGCTGTATGAACTTTACGCAGACGCCGACATAGTTCAGCGAATTAAAACACAGCGGCTTCGCTGGCTAGGCCACGTAGTGCGAATGAGCGAAGATGCTCCAGCCCAGAAGGTATTTTTATCGGCACTCGCCTTTGGAAGCAGAGGAAGACGGAGACCACCACTCCGATGGAAGGACCAAGTGGAGACCGATTTGCGATCCCGAAGAAACGACTGGCGAGCTATGTTGGACGGTCAAAATCGCCCAGGCGGTTAGATGACCATTTAAAGAAAAGAAGTAAGTTAATTAATCTTCACACATTAGAGAGTAGACGGGTAATCTCGGCAATTATATTTATCTAAGACATTGCTAATTATACTTTTAGAGTCTTTAAACTTTTATGTACCATCGCAGATTTTGCGGCAACATAATAAGTATGTTCGCTATTGAGCAGTGCAGATCTAATTATGCTCTGAATGGGCCGATCACGCGTGATCTAAATGTCATCAACTCATTTAATAATCCTGCAAAAAATGCGAATAGGCTAGGATGAGTCGCAAAGGAGCAAGCCCCAATGCCAGTTTTGTTTCCTTATATGGGTGGAAATGATCGCTTTTGTTTGAGCATGTCCTATGAAGAGACTTATTGGGCTCTTCCATGCCCAAAAGGGTAGTGTCGGGCAGATTCTGTTGGTTCCCCCACGGGTACAGTCGGATAAGTTTACTTTCAACATCTAAAAGTAGGCTAGAGATATCGACTTATCCCAACTATGCCTTTAACGGAATAGTTGGGATTAATTGTAGCCCACTGTAGACGGAAAATATTCATTTCGGATACTCTCTTAGAGATCAGTCCCACGATTTTTTGCCGGGGAATATTCATAATACCAAAGAACGTTTAACCATAAAGTTCAACGCGATGAATAGTGAGAAACACTAAACCATCAATTCGTGGGTAGGTAATTCCCCACTACAAAAATTCGCGTTTGAATCGTGAGTTTTAGGGCTGTCACCACTTTTATTTTTATCCGATATTCACAATTAAACCTTTTTGTAACTCCAACTTTAATTTTTTGTGTAAATACACAATCAAAACTCGGTGAATTCAAGCATTTTAGACGCAGGTACAGTGGTGAATTACCTACCATCGATTTAACAGCGTCCACTTGCATTCGCTGTTGGACCTTCTTAGGGTTATACGGTTTTTGATTGTATTGATTTTTCTGTATCTAGGCTTGGTTTAAAATTTTTTTTTTTTTTTCTGTCATAAGCTGAATTTTCTTTGTAGTAGATCCATTACACCAAGTAATATGTACTAAGAACTTTTGTTTAATTTAGTCTGTGAGATTGTTTTGTAAAATCACACTGCGTTACAAAAACGAGCTTTAGTTCTGTCCTATGAACCAAATATACTTTTTCGGAAAGGGGAGAAAAAATAAAAATACACGTGTATCGGCGATTTTCATATACACGTCAGAGTTTTTTTTTATGTATAAAGTATAAAGCTCGTAGTGTCCGTCTGTCCGCCTGTGTGAAAGACTTTGGATCGATTTTTAACCCTATAATAAAAAAAAAATCGAAATGGTCAAGATACTTTCAGAACCAATTTATGTATTTAAATCTATAATTCTAAAGTCATTTCCATATAATTTGTTTCTGTACATATACTCAGATGCATGGAGTAAGGAGTATGATTTGGAACCATTTTAAAAAGATAAGTAACAAACATGCTCAATGAAAGCACTGCTTCAATACAATAAGTTTCAATCGCAGTTTAATTTTATTAAAATATTGAACTGAATGAGCTACATGAACTAGTTTATTTTGATGAACTATTTCCAAATTTCTGATCACTTTAATGAACTAAAATTCCCAACTCTATTACACATCAAAAAAATTACACTAAGAGGCATAGCTAGTGCAAAGAAAAACAAAAAAAAACACATACACATTAAATTTTTACAAATATTATTTAGAAAACTCGCTAGTATAGTATATTCGTTTGAAAAAACCATGAGTTTGTGAATTTTTAAAACTATAAATGGTAACTAACACAACCAATTTTAAATGAAATTATTAAAATTTATGCCTTAATAGTTAATGCAAATATAAACCAAAACATTTATAACAAGTAAGGAAGTCTAAGTTCTAACATTATATACGTAGTGATCTATTATGGCATACCAATTTACGCAGGTCTATTTTAATAGTTTTCAGTTCGTATTATAAAACCAGCTGATTGTTTTCAATGAAAAGAACTTCTGTTATGAGTTTTGAGGTAAATTAATTTAAAAAAAAATTTAAATGTATGGCGCGATATACAACAGGTATATCATCATAAACCTCCCAAGAGATTTTTTTTGGAATTTTTTCCGGAACATTTCTTGTGCTAATATTAATATGTGTGCTAAATTTCGTTTCGATTTCTTGAATGGTTTTTGATTTATGATTAATATTATTTCTAAGTTCGACTTAATCAAAAGTTGCCCATTTTCAAAAATTTCCTAAAAAGATGTACTTGCTGCCTTAACGTTAATGTACACACAAAATTTTATCATTGTAAGTGTATTATGTACTGAATAATCACTTTTTTTGTACTTTGGAAAATGTTCTATATATAAAAATTTCGCCCATTTTAAATAGCGCTCAGAGATGAGTGCCAAGGAACCTGCATACCAAATTTCATGAAGATATCTCAAAATTTATTCAAGTTATCGTGTTTACAGACGGACTGACGGACGGACATGGCTTTATCAATTTCTTTTTTCCTCCTGAACATTTTGATATATATAAGTCGATATCTATCTCGATCCGTTTATGCCATTAAGTATATTAAAATCACGAAGTGCATGCAAGTTATTAAATTATTAGACAGAATATTCACTCTAAAGGATGTCATTATCATGAACCTTATCAGGTCTGCACTTGTAAAAGTTTCCGTCATTTACTATTTAACTGAGTCACTTAACACATCATGTCCATGACGGAGGTCACAACTGGTTCCATGAAGTAATTATCTCAAATGATACCACTTTAAGTTGCAAAATTGAGATATTGCTAACGCTGGAAACGGTAAAGTTGCATCACAAAATCGGATGAGAAGCTCGATCTAGATTTCTGTTTTATATGTACATATTTGGTTAATGAAATAATTTATTACTACTAATATCCTTGTTTTTTCGACAAAAATCATTGAAATTTAAACATGCTACAAAACTATATGGAGCTTAAGTTTTTTACTTCGATGGCTTGAAAGTTTTAAACTAGCAATGATGAAGTTAGTATTATGGTGTAAAACTTTTACAGTATTGTTTACCATTCTGAAAAATAATATTGTGACGAATTCAATGATTCCTTGATTATTAATCTTGGGTTCGATCGCTATAAAGTTGAATAAACGCACGCACAGATACTGTAGCTAATAGCTAGCTTTATTTACTTGTAATAAACGCAATACAAATTTAAGAGTTTGGTAACTTCACAGTAAGTTCACTAAACAACACTTGAAAATAAACTGATCAACTTGCCTTGCTTTGTTACTGCCTGATATAGTCCTACAGGGTGCTATCCTTCGCATCCAGAAGTTTCTTGGTTGTTCCTCGGTTGGTCGGCGTTATTTATTGACATCTCCTCTTTGCCTTGTATTCGCAAAAACTCGCTCCATCTCTCTTTCTCTTCCTTGGTAAGCGTAGCCATCGTTATCTCTGTTGTGTTTAACTATAGTGGTAGGAGTGTTATTGAGTTAGGGATGGTACATGCTTGAGAATATTCGCCACGATATCAATATAAGTTTCAAAACAAAAATGTCCAGCCTGAGGTATACAATCCTCGGTTCGACAGGAGCTTAGACTTCTTTTCTCGGTTTTTTCATATCTAACTAGCGGACCCTCACCCGCTTCGCTGGGTGAAAGAAAAATAGAAATGAAAGCTGTTCTTTGTGCCACGCCCTCTTTTCACATAACCGCTACTTTTATACGCTAAAACGCGTTTGATATCCTATAGCTCTATAGCGATTTTCAGGTCCTTACCTTAGACCCTTCCACAGATATTCTGCTTGAAAATTTAAGTTTGTATGGGAGATGCCACACCCCTTTTTATGTGTGATCATGCTTTTAATATCATATAGGTCTATACCAATTTTCAGGTGCCTACCTTGAACCCTTTCACAGAGATTCTGCTTGAAAATTTAGTTGGTATTAGAGGTGCCATGCTCCATTTTCTGATAACCCCGCTTTTTATGTATGAGAATGATTTTGATATCATATAGGTCTATACCAATTTTCAGGTCCCTACCTTGAACCCTTTCACAGATATTCTGCTTGAAAAATTTAGTTTGTATGGGAGGTGCCACCCCCATTTTTCTGATAACCCCCCTTTTAATGTGTTTGAATGCTTTTGATATCATATAGGTCTATGCCAATTTTCAGGTCCCTACCTTAAACCCCTTTAGAGATATTGACCTTGAAAAATTAAGATTGTATGGGAGGTACCACGCCCCCTTTTTCGATAACCCCCAGTTTTATGTGTGAGAATGGCATTGTTATCCTATAGCTCTATACCAATTTTCATGTTCCTACCTTTAACACTTTTAAAGATATTCACCATGAAAATTAAGTTTGTATGGTAGGTGCCACGCCCCCTTTTCTAATAACCCGCTTTTTTTGTGTGAAAATGCTTTTGATATCATATAGGTCTATACCAATTTTCAGGTCTCTACCTTGAACCGTTTCACAGATATTATGCTTGAAAAATTTAGTTTGTATGGGAGGTGCCACGGCCCCTTTTCTGATAACCCCCTTTTTTAGTTATAAACCTTCTCCACATGTGTCTCTTTAATGTGGCAAAGTTTGGTTAAAATCGGTTCAGCCATTCTCCGTAAAGTTCATCACAACGCGAAAAACGGCTAAATTTTTATATACAAGGTGGCGCAAAAGTAAGCTTCCGATGTTCAGCATATCGGTTGTGGCACGTGCAGTGTGTGCTGTTGCACCGTTTTGTTGGAACCACATGTTTTCCAATCCCAATTCATCAAGTTGCGGCAAAAAGAACTCGTTGATCATTGCTCTGTAGCGCTCACCATTCACAGTAACCGTTTGGCCCCGACCGATTATTGGTCAAATAAATAGTCAGCAATATTCCGCGTTCTGGAGCAGTGTAGCGTAACATTGTTTATTAACGTGTATTTCGCATGTGTTTACTACACAAATGTCAAAACAGAACTGACTTAAGGGGCCAATCGCAAAATTTATAGCATTTTCTGATAGGAGGATTACTTTTGCGCAGTAACCGTTTTTCACCGACCGATTATTGGTCAAATAAATAGTCAGCAATATTCCTCGTTCTGGAGCAGTGTAGCGTAACATTGTTTATTAACGTGTATTTCGCATGTGCTTACTACACAAATGTCACAACAGAACTGACTTTAGGGGACAATCGCAAAATTTATAGCATTTTCTGATAGAAGGATTACTTTTGCACCACCTTGTATTTAGATGCATAGACATATGTTTATTCAGTCTATGATGTGTTGTTTATGTTTATTCACACATATCCACAAAACATAGCACGAAATGTTCTTGAATATTCTATTTTGGTCTCTGTGTCTTTTTCTACCATTCCATCTTGAAGTGTCAAGTTTGACAGACAACTAATAACCCTTATTTTGTTGCATCTTAAAACTATTGACCCTCCGAAGAGATTTTTCTTTTCCAATTTGTGGTGCGCTGCTTTCAAAATTTTCCCAAAAATTGGCGGACCTACAGTTGCTGAGAAGCCTTCCATGACAGAAATACACTCGAATGGTTTGCTAAACCACTGCCGATGGGGGACCCCGTTTTTTAAAAAAACTGTTTTAAACCATTTTTAATGTTATCTGTCCCGGGACTCGAAGCAAAGATCTTAAGTGTGGCAGGCCAGCAACACTAATGCCACACCACGGCGGCTGCCATCATAAATACCTTAAAAGAACTTTCAGCTAATATCTTTACAACGGCCCAACCAATTCGGATGAAGGATTGCACAAGTATTTCAACCTCTAGTTAGGCACGAGAATGTTTCACTAGATAATTAAGTTGCTGAGAAGAAAGGCTTGATCGCTACTCTCTTAAAAGTGAAGTTTTCGGAAACAAAAATCATATAAAATATGGCGATTAGACCAATTGCTGTTAGAAGATGAGGTGACTAGTTAAATGATGTTTGTTCCGTTACAATTCGTGTTTGCTATACAAAAATGAATACCGACTGAAATTGAAGGAGAAGAATGCCACCCCCAAACGAGGTTAGTTTCGCAAGTAAACACAATGACATTGGGATCAATCATTGCTCAGTAAACGCGTTTGATGGCCGTGTACATTAATATTGTAATAAAAACAATTACAACAATAATGACAACATTTACTAAAGGAATTGCACAACTATTACTGTATAATGCCAACACTTTACAATCCCACCCACACATACACTCACCCATTTGAGCTTTCCACTTTCAACTAATTGCTATAATTACCAATGATATTAGGCAACTCGAGACTCCATCGCACGAATGAGGAGGAAGCATTTGGTAAGAAGAAAACTTAAACATACATACCTACATAGGCAGATGTATGCATATATTTATGTAATTACCTAAATATACATACATACACATGGGTAAATCCTGGGATACGGAGGCAAAGATCGCATGACTATATTAATTGGATTCGGTTGTGTAAAGCTCTCGCATTCCGGATGTCAATACTCTACAATGAACCTATAAATGGCCCGAATAAAAACATCGACTGGTTTGAGTTATGCAAGTCCCACGGGCACGTAAAATCGAAGCACTACAAGCAAAGAAATCAAACACCTTACATTCCACGCCAAGAATTATAGAATAAGCACTGTCTAAATCTCGTCGAAGGTACACAATGATAAATATTGTTTTCATTTAGTTGAAATTAGATAAATTTAAAAAAGTTTGCATAGCGACGGTGGGATGACAGGCTTCGAAGTCACCAATTTACCCTTGTCCGACACTCGGATGCAGAATTTCCTTTTAATATTATTATGTATAAATAAGAGTTGAAAACAAAATATTATAAAATTATAAATTTATTACTAAAAAATATAAAAGTGAGTTAGTTTCCAGAAAATGTATTAATTTAGCATAACATAATTATTGATTGCAATTATTATTAATAATTATAAATTACAATTAATGTTAAAAATTATTAGATGCTATTCAAAATTTGGTGACAAAATGCAATTGATTTCTTGTCTTGATGCTTTATCTATTGTGTACCATTCTCTGTGTTAATATTCAGTACTAGTTTAACTTCTGTATAAATTCTGTGCTGTTAAGTATGAAGAATACGTTGAACGCAAGTTCATGCGAAATTTAATTTTGTCAGTGGTATCGAGGGTGGATGTACAAATCATAAGAGGCGGCATTTCATGAGGGTCTATTTCTATTCAAAAATTTTCCCGTTAGATATATAAATTTAATAAAATTGTTACTAAATAGGGTTCGGCGACACAAAAAACTTGCACGGGAAGAGCGCGTATTGACATTTCATTGGTAGAGGAAGTTGCAAGTTTTTGCTGGTGAAATTTCACTCAGTAAAACTTGCAAATGAAAAGCAGTTGATCGTGACATAACAAAACAAAAACAAAAACTTAAACATTGAGTTATTAAAAAATGACAACAGTAACAGCTGTCTTGCTTGCAAGCTTTTACAAATTCCTGTTCGGCGGAACCTGTTGCGTTTCGATAGAGTGAACGCTCTTCTCTTTTTATTGGTGGCAGTTCTTTGCATGTTTTGTGGCCGAACACACCTATTATACATAAATTTACCTAAGGCGGCCGCCGTGGCATGGTGGTAGTTTTTCTGGCCTACCACAACGAAGGACCAAGGTTCGAATGCCGGGACAGGTAACATCAAAAGGTGGTTTGAAAAAAAAAACCTCGGCGATGGTTTGGCAAACTCTCCGAGCGAATTTCCGCCATGGAAAGCTTCCTAGCCAAAATTAATCTGGCGTTCGGAGTCGGAAAAAAACTGTAGGTCTCGCCAATTTATAGGAAAAAGTTCAAAGCAGCACACCACAAATTGGAAGAAAAGCTCATCGCAAAAATCTCCTCGGAGGTTGATACCTGATACACCTGTTGTATATCGCGTCATACATTTATTTATTTTTCTTGCCACTTTTCCTGAAGAAATTATGGAATATCATTTATTTCTGGCCAAAGCTAGAGGCGCCAGTTTGCATAAAAACTTAGGAATATAGTAGTGGAAATTTCATTAAATATGGAGATTTTGGTGTGCATACTGCAGCTGAACCTTTTTCTGGATTAGCCCGTATGGATGTATATTTATGTATAACTATAGTCACAAGGTGTAGGAAGAGGGGGGTACGCCTTGTATACCAACAAATACTTGTGGCATTTGCATTTCTTGTGGTAATACTTTGTTTGTTGTTCTTGCTACTTATGTATGTCTGTATGATATTTATACTAGTTCCGTTCGAGTGAAAAGTTTAAATAAATAAATGTCCAGTATTTAAGCGGGTGACAATGACAAATTCTAAATTGATTACTCGCTAACCAATAAACGAGCCAAACGACCATGTAACCTCCTAACTGGCAGATACTTTGAATTTATATTTACTATTGTTTGTTGTTATGATATCACGTGCCACTTCCAACATGACGTCGTCGAAAATAGACACAAAATGTGATTGGTTCGGTATGCATCCGGAATTAGTCTTTTGAGCATTCAGTGGTAAAACATACAAAGGTACTTGGCAGGTTTCTACCTTGTTGGCCCGAAAACCTGATGTTTTTTCTGGAATTTTTTCTCAGAAAGTATAGTAGGTAGAAGGATAAAATTTTCGCACAGTTATCGGAAAAAGTTTAATGGAGCTTCATAAATTTTTTGGTGTTGGTCCAAGAAAAGGGGGGAGGGGGGTACCGAACATTGGCGGCGACTCGTCCTCATGGTGGAAGTCCTAGCGTCCGTAAATAAAATCTGAAACTTAAACAAAAATATTTTCTTAATCTGTACACTTTTCCGCATCCGTGGAACTAGAATGAAAAAGAAATCTTTATAGAATGAAATATGTGCTTTCGAAGAGAAAAATCGATTTTTGGCTCTTTTTTTGTTACTAGTTATTTTTTTTTATGAACTATTTTCAATATTTCTGGAAAATCCTAGTTCTATGGATGCCCAATTTTTGCGCCCTGCAGGACTTTTACCAACTCGGAAAATGTGGTTTTGAGAAAAAGCGTTTGAAAAAAGGCCGCGGCGGACCAGCGCGCTTGACACCGCTTCACCAAATGGCCGATAACTTTCGTGATTTAACAGATTTCAACTCGGAATTTTGAGAGCGTATTCTTGAAAGATGTATCTATTTTTGATCTTACAAGGTAGAAACCTGCCTTAGAAGAATATGACTGAAGTGTATGCCTGTCAAAAGTTTGGGTCGCTTGAGCAAGGCTTACTACTCCGACAATACAAATAAATAAAATAACAAAACGTTTTTAAGCCTGACCATGGCGAAATCACTACATGGTGATCGTAATTGAACAGCTGATTGCTCTCATTTGTAACTCGCCGTGTGATTTAGGATGTCATAAAAGAAAATAAAAATATATTTGTTTTGAAGATACTAAAATTTTTGTAAGTTAAATTCAATAACTTTATACCAAACATTTTAAAATTTTTGATTTTTTGCGTAAATTACTGGGTTTACAGGCCGATACCTGAAAGAGGCATCTACCGACTCGCTGTGTATGTCGTTTAGAGCCCGGCTATGGTTCAGCAGATTCAAAGCTGGGTACTGTGGTGCCCTTGATCATCAAAAATGCTTACGAATATGTTTCCTTATGTCGCTGTGTGGCGGATCAGCATACAAAGATATGTTTCGACAGCGAGGTTTGTGACAGTTCAGAGGAAACTAACTGCTTAACATATCCGTGTGCTCACTAGCAATTGAGCAATTTAGTCTATCGGTGTAAACGAAATCCTCGGGCCATCAGAAGACATCTCGTAGTAAAAACCACCCTTAGATCCTCTCGGTTGATCTTTCCGGTGAATGTTGTAGCCGGGGCAGGTTCGGTAATATGAGTGAGGGCCGAGCTTAGTTTCCTGTATTGCAGCGATTTTGATGTAGCGCAGTTGCACGAAATGAGTTATCTCAGCAAGACTCATATCTCGATTCCATAGTACCGTTTCAATCTCCCGTTATACCCTTATAATAAAGAGCTACTGTCTACCACTAGCGTTATTAAGATAACTAAGTATTCCGCAACCATTTGGGGTTGTTAAGATACATAGTCTTGAATCTAATTATTTAGTCTCTTCTTCCAAAATTGTCGTACTCGATTCAGCGCTGGCTACGATTGTAGCGCTGGCTACGCCTCACTGCTCTGGCCGGTGTAGAACCCACCCACGGTACAAGTGATTGGATCTGCTGCACCAGGATGCTTTTAAAACTGCTGCACTCTAGAAATAAATCAAGAAATCTATACCCAGTAACCCTTAACTTTCCAGCAAGGAGTAAAACAAAATCCTATAGCTATGGATTGACCATACTTTTGGCTAAGATTGGATGGCAGTACTTTGGTGGTGGGACATTTTAGATGAAGGCCGGACCAACGTTTCCAGAGCGATACATCAACATTTAGTACGTGAGGAATGAGGCTAATATGAAGGGCAAGAGCCGGAGTTCCAAAGTGTTCTAATATTCGCTAATTAAGACCATGTAGCCAAGGGAATGGAATATGCTGCTAATATATTTCTTGATTTATCCAAGCGCCGGGTAGCAGCAGGAGCCAAATTTCCGCATGTGAAAGATATTTAAAACATATGGAAATCAGCAATCTAATTCATAAAAAAAAATAAAATAAATATTTGGCGCGATATATACCTCCTGATGAGATTAAGCCCGAGCTTCACTACCAATTTGTGGTGTGCTGCTTCTAATTTTTCCTACAAATTGGCGGGACCTACAGTTTTTTGCCAATTCCGAACGGCATCTGCAAAGCACTGCTAAGGGGCGACCCCGTTTTGAAAAAACTTTTTCAAACCACTTTTGATGTTACCTGTACCAGGGCTCGAAGCTTGGACCTTCGGTGTGCTAGGCCAGCAACACTACCCCCATACCACGGCGGCCGCCAAATTCATATTTATTTATTTTTACTGCAAATCTTATCATAATTTTCGCATTTGTTATTTGTTGATTTTCAATAATTTGAAAGATGTAAAAGTCAAAACAAAACGGATTTGGAAAAAGGTGATTTTATATTGGGGTTACAAAACTCTATTGGAGATCACAAAACTCTATTGCAATTCTACCCCATTCTCTTTCACTTTGACATTTTTAAGTACCAGAATTTTAAGTGAATCGTAGCGAATACTTCCGAATTCGCTTTGCTATCACCATGTAATGAATACGACTTGAACCTGACACTCGAAGTTGGTATCTCAAATCATTGAAACTGCAGTCTAGGCTCTTTAGGGACTAGTTCGTCTCCTGCGCATAGATGGAAAGACAACCATGTATATAATGGCACATACTTTTATACATAAGGATACAACTGATAGTATTGCACAAGATATATTAAAATCGTAAGGATGTTCAACTTGAGAAATGTCTGTGGTCAGGGCAATTGGGCAGAGGAATATTGCCATTGGCACTGTGAACATTTTTTTTAGCTAAAATAAGTAAATTGTGATTTACGGCCTAATTCTAGTGTGGTAACAACATTGGTTGTACAGGCAAATAAATAATTTGGAAACTTTTACACACTTTTGGTATTCTGACGGCTTAAGCTGCAGTTCAATTTCGTAACCACCAAAATAGGTGAATACGCAAAAAATTGCACTGTTTTGTAAATATTTTTGTGGACAGAAAATACCACAAATTTTGTACACATACTAGTTCACAAGAATTAATAATCAATATAAGCATTTTTTTACACGAAGTTTCTTTGGCGTTTGCATTTTACTCTCTATTTTTTTTTTTTGACAGCGTTGCCATGTAAGCTAGAATCGCGGTTACATGAATTGCATTGCCAACGGTTACGATTTTCGGTTAGATAATCTTCCAGGTACAAAATTACCGGTTACGCACAGAATTGACCCGTAAGTTTAGAAATTCAAGTACTTTTTGGTTTGTTTATTTTCAACAGATTTTATCAGTTAGTAATTAAATATGTAAATGCATTCCATTTGTCGTAAGTCAATGTGATATAAATAAACTAAAATTAACGTTAGATGCATAAAGTAATTAAGCTTTACAAACCAGATACCTACCCTTTAGGTAGCTAAATACTTGCTTTCATCAATTTCTCGAATGGTGTAAAAAGTAGATAATTTTGTTCAGGGGGTCAATTCTTGTTTTGCGTTATCGTGAAGTGAAAAAAAAAAACTTTTCACTTTAGTTATCACTTGACGTTTTCCTTTCTTCACTTCACTGAGCTCTAAAATGCGATTCTGATATGTGCGGTGAAAACTGTTTGCAGAAGAACACTTTTAATTGCGTGGACACTAGTGGTCCTTGCTAATGATAGCATATTTTAGAATTGCAAGAATAAAAGTAAGTTTTATCACTTAAAACCTTTCAATTTGTAAAAAACGATGTTTGATTTTTCTTGAAATTTTCACGTTAACACCAAATTTATATTGGCACTCACTTTTTCACTTCATTTTATATTTAAAATTTTAAGTAAAACGAAAATCGAAAATTGTGGTGAATAGACGTATTTACTTTACACTTCGCGATAACGCAAAACCAGAAGTGACCCTCAGGTCGTGTGAAGATTTTAGCCACATGTGTTTTCCAAATTTCCTGCCTTTGAAAAGCTGGCTAATGTTTTGGCGAGTTGTGAATATGACTTGAAATGTTTTATGTTTTGGCTAAAGTGTGGTGAAAAATATTCGTTCAGTTGGTTATTGTTTTGGCTAACATGTGGTGAAATTATTTGCTGAAATGGGTAATGAAATACCAGTTATGGTGGTTATTGTCAAATAGACGATAGCTACCAATTTTTTTAAATAAAATTTCACAACAACAGTAGCCCGTTCTGTATCCTTTCGATAAGAATCTTAACGCAGAGTGCAACCCTGTTATGTACAGGGTGTTTTTTTTACAGGTTTGTTTTTCGAATAGAGATAAAACTGGCATTTTGTGGTCAAATCTGGCAACTCTAATGTCATTTATGTTCAGTTTGGTTTGCCATTTCATCATGAACAGGTTGACAAAAGAACAACGCTTGCAAATCGTGCAAATTTATTTCGAAAATAATGGTTCAGTTCGCAAAGTTTACCGTGAGCTCCGTCCATTTTATGGTCGACATAATCGTCCATCAGAGCAATTAATTCGGTTAACCATGGATCGTTTTCGCACTACGTTTACTCTATGTGATAATACGCATCCGCAGAGACGTCGAACAGTGCGCACCGAAGAAACAATTGCCGCTGTAGAGCAAAGTGTTGAAGAGGACCCGAATGAATCGATTCGCCACCGTGCACAGCAATTGGAGCTTTGTCCATCAACTTTATGGAAGATTTTGCGCAAAGATCTTGGCTTGCGACCTTACAAGATCCAGCTTGTGCAAGAATTAAAGCCGCGAGACCATGCAATGCGTCGTGATTTTGGTGTATGGGCCGAAAATGAGATTGATTTCGATGCTGATTTTCATCGCAAAATTTTGTTCAGTGATGAGGCTCATTTTTGGTTGAATGGCTACGTCAACAAGCAAAATTGCCGCATTTGGAGTGAAGAGAATCCACATGAGACCCTTGAAACGCCATTACATCCACAAAAACTGACTGTTTGGTGTGCTCTATGGGCTGGTGGAGTCATTGGGCCATACTTCTTCCGCAATAATGCTGGAGAGGCAGCTACCGTTAATGGGGACCGGTATAGAGCCATGATAACCGACTATTTTGTTCCCGAATTGGATGGCATGAATGTGGATGAGTTGTGGTTCCAACAAGACGGCGCTACATGCCACACAGCGCACGTCACAATCGATTTATTGAAGGAAACATTCGATGAGCGCATAATTTCGCGGAATGGACCTGTCAATTGGCCACCAAGGTCGTGTGATTTGACACCATTGGATTATTTTCTTTGGGGATATGTGAAGTCGCTCGTCTACACCAACAAACCAGAAACGTTAGGGGAATTGGAAGCCAACATTCGTGGCGTTATTGCCGACATACGGCCCCATATGCTCGAAAAAGTGGTTGAAAATTGGACCTGTAGAATTGGCTTTATTCGAGCCAGCCGCGGCGGCCACATGCCCGAAATCATATTTAAACATTAATGGCATAAAATTATCCTTCCAATAAAGCCAAATTGATGGACCTTAAAACGATTTTCTTGTGTTTTATTTCAATTCGAAGTTCTATACCCCTAAAAAAACACCCTTTAGTTATCGCTGAATAATATTTCTATAAGTGTGGTAAAAATGTATTTTCATTATGGATTTCGATAAAAATAACCATGCCTATAATAGCAGTAATAACAAGTGTAAAATCCAAAATAAAGGCATTATGTGCAAATTTTTAATGTTATTAATATTTATTAAAAATTAATTGTTAAAAATAAAAACAAAAATAAAATGTAAAAAAAGTTTAAAAAAAAGAATAAAAATTTCCCACGATTCGAAGTCGAAACATCCCGCTAGTTAGAGCAACCTCTTATCTACTAGGCTATTGAGACCATCGTGCGGTGCGCGTCAAATGTTTTATTGGCCCTTGTGGCCTATCATTTTCTAATTTTTACACAACACACCACGAACATATGGCAAGGTGAATTTTTTTCATACAAAAACACTTTTCATAATGAGATCGTTACAAGCCATGCGATACAAAAGAACATAAAAACCAAAGAAGGTTCAACGCGACGAATAGGGGGAAACAGTAAACCATCAACTCGCGGGCAGGTAAATCACCACTGGGGAAATTTGGGTTTTATTCGCGAGTTTTAAAGTTTTTTACACACTTATTTTTATTCAATATTCACAATTAAAAGTTTTTGTAACTCCAACTATAATTTTTTGTGTAAATATTCAATTAAAACACAGTGAATTCAAGCATTTTACACGCAGGTACAGTGGTGAATTACCTACCATCGATTTAACAGCGTCCACTTGCATTCGCTGTTGGAACCTCTTATAGTTTTACGTTCTTTGGCGATACATAATCATTCGTAATTATAAAGTTACAGAAACGGGCTACAGTTAATTTTATTAATAATTCTCAAGTATTCATGAAACGAGCTCAAGGCCAAGAATAATAATTTTTCACTTTTTGAATCTCTATGAAAATTATTATTGTTTTTATTTTTTAACAATAATTTTTAGTTAACTATCAAAAGTTTTTTGATTGAATAGAGTAGAAAAAAATGTTTAGAGACAACCACCAAAGCTTTTCTTATAGATCCATTTCGGAAGCTGCTAAGCTTCTTCATCACGCATTGCTAACCATTAAGCTAACAATACGCTGGTTTTGATGGCATCTAAACTCCTAGTTCTATTCTTCTTTACCATATGCATACCAACAATTTTTGTTGATTTTCGGCCTGTACATTTTCAAGTATTCATGAAATGAGCTCAAGGCCAAGAATAATAATTTTTCTTTAATAATTAACTAAAAATGATCATTAAAAAATAAAAACAATAATAATTTTCATAAAAATTCAAAAAGTGAAATAATAAAAATGGGCATTTGTTTGTATTTTTGGGAAATGTGGTTAGCAGTGGTTGGTAGGGTATATGCAACTGAGGCGTTCCATGGCTGGAAGAACTTTTGAATCTCAGATTTTGTTCACACTTGGTCAATTTGCTGTGGTTAGGATGCTTTTGAACTACACCCAAAAGTTTTGCAAAATTTAAATTATTTTGCAAGATATTGCAAATTTAATTTTTTAGCCATTTTTTTTCAAAATTTTTTATCTCGTTATCTTTTAATCGTAGAAAAAAAAGTTGTATGGAAAATCTGTAGGGAAAATATTGAGGTTTCCTTGAAAAATTTTTAAAATAAAGAAAATTTTTTTTGGCTAATTTGTTAAAAAAATATTTGTTGTTGTTGTTTTTTTAATAGAAAGCGAGCACCGTGGTAAAAAAAAAAAAAATATATTTTATAGCTTATACTATCCTCTAAAGATTTTGAAAAAATTAGGAAGGTGTTTTTTGATTTTCTCGAAAAATTAATTTTTTAGTTTTGGGTTGTAGGATACGGGCAACGCAACTTTCGTCGCAGCGTTACACAGCCCTCCATAATCGACCTTAAAAGTATTTTTAATGCTTCACCAGCATCAAGAATACTTTTTTTAATTGTTTTCTATTTGAAAACATTTTAAAAATGTATTAACACTTTTATTTTATACCCATTTCCTCACCACCCAAGCAATTTATGAACTTTGTTACTTTCTACTTTACATTTATGTATAAATATTACAGCAGCAAGCTTTTGTTTGTATCAGAAATATAGAAAATTGTATGGCAAAATTTTTCGCTTGAAATAAATTTTTGCTGAAGCAACATCGCAATAAGTTCAAACTGAAAATATTTTTTGTGAAGTGATTATGTCGCGAAAGGTTTGCTGCAATCCTTTCAAATTGCCCAATCATTCTTTCTGTGGGAAAAATATATCTCAGACAGCTAAGGCGTTCAAGGAAAAATATCCGTATTTTGGCTATGCAAGGGAAAGCAGCCATTGGAATATACCTCTGAAAGTACTAATTTAACCAGTGATGAAAAACCTGATGATATTGCTCCAGATGAGAAAGCTATTGTTGATAGTTCAGAAACTTCTTTTTCGTCTGGCACTGATGAGGATTATGTAGACGGTGATGTTGGCGCAGAGATGATATTTTTAGTTAAAGAAAAAGTTAACTCGGCAATTAGTTTTAGGGAAAAATCCATTGTTTGACTGTTACGCCATTATCTTGGAGCATTGTAAAATTAAAAAATGAATTTAAAATTAGGTATAACCAAGCGAAATACGCCAAAAGGATTCAAAATATTTATGGTTTCGGGTCATATCCTCCCGATAAAAATTCGAAAGTTTTTCCTTCTGACTATATTGAAAAAATCGTTAGTTTCTATCTTTCCGCAGAAATAAGTCGTGTTATGCCCGGACTAAAATATTGCCTTTCTGTTTCACAAGATGATGGGAAAAAAATAAATTACAGAAACATTTAATTCTTTGTGACTTAAAAGAAGCTTACGTAAAATTTAAATCTTTATATCCGGAAATAAAAGTAGGTTTTAGCGAATTTGCGAATCTACGTCCGAAGCAATGCGTTCTAGCCGATAGTTGGGGAACACATACCGTCTGTGTTTGTAAAATCCATCAAAATTTTAAATTAATGTTAAACGGCTTGAAAAGTATTTTTGATGATATATCGGTAAATAGTTATGAAGAGATTTTAAATTCTATGATTTGCAGTGAACCTAGTATAAACTGTTATTTCAAGGAATGTAACATTTGTCCTGGTTTTAGCGAAATTGCTACCAAAATAAAAGAAGCTCACAACAAGAAGAATATTATCAATATTAATTATCAACAATGGACCAATACCGATCGTACTACCATAGAATCAGTGACTAAAGAAACGGAAACCTTTGTCCAGGAGATGAGTAAAGAAGCATACGTTTTCCTAGTCCACAATTTCATTGCTAAAGAACAGATTCAATTTTTAAAAAACCTTAAAGCAAATTTGAAAGAAGGAGAATTAATTGTGGTTGGAGATTTTTTTGAAAATTTTTCATTTATAATTCAAAATGCCATACAAAGTTATCATTGGAATAATAGTCAAACTACAATTCACCCTTTTGTAATTTATCGGTCCGACCCAGATGATAATAACAATTTAAAAGTTTTGTTTTAGTCTCGGAAGAAACTGAACATAATACAGAAGCGGCTTATCTTTTTCAAAAAAAATGAATTACCTGGTTAAAAGCAAAGTATAACTCTCACAAAATCAATACAATTTTTTATTTTTCGGAAGGAGCAGCATCTCAGTACAAGAATAAAAAAAATTTTATAAATTTGGTTTATCATTATGAAGATTTTGGAATAAAAGCCGAGTGGTATTTTTTTGCAACCTCTCATGGAAAAAATGCTTGCGACGCAATTGGTGGCACAATAAAAAGGTATGTTAGACGTGAAAGTTTACGAAGACCTGATACAGTGCCGATTTCTTCCCCTCAAGCATTTTTTGAAGATGAGCATAAAGAAGTAAAACTGTTCTTATCGAAACGATTCGCAAAATGCAAAACGGTTTCGGGTACACGAAGTTTTCATTCCATTATTCCAATTGAAAATAACAAAATTCAATGTAAGAAAGTTGCTACTCTTGACGAAAGTTCTTCCTTTCAGTTTAAAATGTTTTAATTTAATATTAAAATAAAATATATTTTTTTTTTGTAACTTCATTTTTTCCTTTTTTTTGAGCAAAATCAACTTGTGAGCTTGTGGATTAGGCCTACTGGGGATACCACACAAAACTAAACGCGCCAAATACACTCTACCCCTTGGGTGGTGAGGAAATGGGTATAAAATAAAAGTGTTAATACATTTTTAAAATGTTTTCAAATAGAAAACAATTGCAAAAAGTATTCTTAATGCTGTTCTTCAAGCTGTGAAGATATGTAAATATACATATTTTGAGTACAATTCTACCTAATATGAAATAATTCAAGTATACTATGTACCTCGATGCTCTCTTCTGGTGACAGTGAAACATCATTAAGTTTTTTAAATAAATCCTTCCTTATTGCATTGATGAACAGCTCGTTGAAAAGGTAATGGATTTCGGCTCCGGAAAATTAATAAATGACTTATAATTTTTTTGAAATTCAACGTATAATCTTCTTCAGCAATTGCCAGGTCATATGTCGTGCTTAAAGGTGGCGTATCCTTTTGTGATATTTTACTGCTAAAAATGTCAAACCAGGTAATACAATCCAAGGCTTGCGCATCGTTAAACGCTGTGGCGGTAGTATGTGAAAATAATTCAGTAGCCAGTTTAACTTCCCTGCAAAAAATTGTGGGACTGATCTCTAAAGAGGGTGATCCGGGATCAATACCTTTGGTCTACAGTGGGCTACAATTGATCTTGTAGACTTTTTTAAGGCTTCGAACAAATTTCTCAAAAAACGACTGCCCTCATCGGTCGATTTATAATATTTCTGCGCGGAACTAAAAGGCGCTTAAAAAAACATAAGTCGATTTTAAATTCTTTAGCCTACTTTTAGGTGCTCAAAGTAAACTTGTCCGATAGTATCCGTAGGGGAACAAACAGCACCTGTCCGACACTACCCTTTTTGGCATGATAGACCATGCTCAAACAAAAGATATCACTTCAACCCATACAAGGAGCTCAAAACTGGCATTGGTCACATGCTCCTTTGAGACTCATCGAGGATTCAACCTACATTAATCCTTTTTTTGCAGGGTTGTTTCCTCGCTGTTGGCCAACCCTTTCGAAGTGGCCAGATGCTTTGGACTTAGGTTAGAAGTGCTTGGTGACGATACTCTGGATGATCGTGCCAATTAGGCAGGGTGAGGCACTGTGAAAAACAACAACAACGACTTTTTAAGGCTTCGAACAAATTTCTCAAAAAATTACTGCCCTCATCGGTTGATTTCTAATATTTCTGCGCGGAACAAAAAGGCGCTTAAAAAAACATTCAGTATAAACAAAAATTTTTTTACCCAGCATGTACTAGTACACAGAGTATTATAGTTTTGGTCATATAACGGTGGTTTGTAACGGTACAAAATAACGGAGATAGATATATACAAGGTGGCACAAAAGTAAGCTTCCGATGTTCAGCATATCGGCACGTGCAGTGTGTGCTGTTGCACCGTCTTGTTGGAACCACATGTTTTCCAATCCCAACTCATCAAGTTGCGGCAAAAAGAACTCGTTGATCATTGCTCTGTAGCGCTCACCATTCACAGTAACCGTTTGGCCCCGACCGATTATTGGTCAAATAAATCGTCAGCAATATTCCGCGTTCTGGAGCAGTGTAGCGTAATATTGTTTATTAACGTGTAATTCGCATGTGTTTACTACACAAATGTCAAAACAGAACTGACTTTAGGGGCTAATCGCAAAATTTATAGCATTTTCTGATAGGAGGATTACTTTTGCGCCACCCTGTAGTTCCATATATCAAAATTCTTAGAATGAACAGAGGAATCTATTAAGACATGTCCGTTAACAAGTTAACTTGAGTAAAAATGTAGATATTTTAGTGATAGTTGCTAGATTTATTAATTTGGTTGTCCCGTTGACGATTTTCATAAAATTTTTAGAAAAGGGTGTGGCACCGCCCACACATGAGTGAACAATTTTTCAAACTTTGACTGTTAATAACTACAGAACCGTTTATGCTAGAATAACGAAATTTGGTAGGAGATATACTACGGTTAAGGTACATACACCCACAGAAAATAAGCGAAATGGATTTTCGACCACGCCTACTTTTTCATAAAAGTTATCTGAAAAGTAGGTAGAAATACAGAACTGCCCATATCTCATTGACTGCTTACAGGTATAATAATGTAATTAGGTCGTTACATACATTTTTTTATTCTTTATATGAAAATTAGCAAAATCGGTGTACGACCACTCCCACTTTTTAGACCAAAGTCTTTAAAAGAAGGGTAGGAAACCAGAACATAAAATATCTCCTTCAGTGATGCAGATAGAAGCTAGAATTTCGTAGTTACATTGACCTGATATTTTGCTAATGTTTTTTTTTTTTTAATTTTGCAAACCGGGCGTGGCACCGCCTACATAAAAATGAACAAACTCCCAAATTTCAGCTATTATTAATTTCAGAACCGTCTTAAATAAAATTACGAAACATGATACGAGGTATATTATCTATGTTTTTCAAAATCATATATAGCCTATCCTGTAACCAGTGAATCCAGGAATCTACCGTGGAAACCTCATAAAGATCGTTTGAGTACCTTGGACGCCTATACAAGATTAGAATTTTATGTAGCCTGGCGCCGTGGCACCGCCGCTTTTCCAAAATTATATATAGCCTATACTACATATAACCAGTGAACCCAGCAATCTACTGTGAAAATTTCATAAAGATCGGTTAAGTACTTTGGCCGCAAGACACCCAGACACACATTCATTTTTATACCTAGTAGTGCTACGCACACAAGGTATATTAACTTTAGTCGCCTAACGGCAGTATGTAACGGCATAAACGGATCGAGATAGATATTGACTTATATATATCAAAATGTTCAGGAAGAAAAAAAAAATTGATTAAGGCATGTCCGTTCGTCAGTCCGTCTGTAAACACGATAACTTGAGTAAATTTTGAGATATCTTAATGAAATTTGGTACGCAGGTTCCTTGGCACCCATCTCCGAACGCTATTTAAAATGGGCGAAATCGGATGGTAGCCACACCCACTTTTTATACATAGAATATTTTCGAAAACACAAAAAAAGTATAAGGATGAAATTTGGTGTTACATTATGATTGAGGCATAAAATAAATTTTTAAAGAAATTTTTGAAAATAGGAGTGGCACCGCCCACTTTAGATTAAGTCAAATTTAGAAATAATATTAATCATAAATCAAAAACCGTTCAAGATATCGAAACGAAATTCAGCCCCCAGGTTTCCAGGTGTGCAGGGAATGTTGGAGGAAAAAACGGGCTGAATCAGTTAAGGTCCACGCCTACATTTCTATAAAAGATTTGGAAGAGGATCGTAGATATATTAAATTGCGATAACTTTGCGTAAAATAGCTTTACATCATTTATATTGCACTTTTAAAGTTTCTGTAAACTAAGTGTGATGGTAGCGTTGAAAAAACCGATTTATTTCCAATAATATTTTTGCCATCAGGCTTATCCACTAAATCCCATGTTTCATTTTTAATTAGCGAATCGTATTCTGATTTCATGGCTTCCCACCATTTCTCTTTATTTGCACTTGCAATTGCCTCTCTAACTGAAATTGGATCAGAAACGATTGAATTTAAAACTTCGGGTACAGTACTGTCTTCAATCACGTACACTTTTCTCGGCCTACCAACATTTCCAGTTCTATTTACTTTTGGCCTACCTCTTTTTCGTTTCCCCACAAAGTTTGGTTCCTGTTGTTGTTGTTGTGGTAACGACAAAAACACTGCCCGAAGGTTTTGGCGAGTGTTGTCGAATTAACAGTCCTTGGCCGGATTTCAACCCGGTACGCTCCGGTACTCCCTTGCGTTAGTGCCCGACTGTCGTGGTAGCGATTTATGACCAGTGAAACCTTCCAGGTCATGTCACCCCTCCTTCCGTAAGGAAGGATAAGGTGGGTAATGAGAGGTGAGAGGCATCATATTAGATCAACCATCGAGTTGCACGTCATTACCTTTGTGCATATTAGTCGCCTCTTACGACCGGTATGCCTACCTCGGGCATATTCTAAACCCCTAACCCGCAGGGGCCCTTTTGGTTCCTCTGCTTCTTCTGATGTACTCACATCAGTATCATTGTCAATATGTTCCGCGCATTCATCATTTACCGCGCTTCGTATAAGCAAAAGCTTTATTCTCAGTGAATTTTACTGAGTTCCCATTACAAATGATTTTGCCCACTGACAAAAAATTAGAAGTTAACTTGGGCACAAAGAGTACTTCGGTTAGTATAATGTCAGCATGAGCTGATTTAATATGTACATTACCTATGCCTTTTGCTAAGACGCTTTCTCCAGATGCTAGTATCACCTTCTGCGGCTGCTCTCTGTACGACGAAAATTCACCTTTGTTGTTGCAAATATGCGACGATGCTCCACTGTCTAGAATCCACTGCTTGCTGTTGCTTGAAGATTTGCTACCACATGAACTGAACACAACTTCTGAACTTGCTGAATTATTTGAGGAATTTTTACATTGCGCTCGCACATGACCGCACTTACCACATCCATAGCACTTTATGTTGTTGTTGTTCTTTTTATCCCATTACTTTCGTGTTGATTGTCTCTTGAACTTTTTGTTGTCTAATGCGTCCACGACTTGCTCACCTTCACTGACCTTTCCTTTGCGCCGTTCTTCTTCTTCAAATATTTTCATTTCCAAACTTTCGACCTTGGGTAGGTCATCACGACTTTCGATCGATACGACAAAATTGTCCATGTCTTGTGGAAGACTGCAAAGTAGCATTATTTAATAATAATAATAATTCCCAACGGATTACCCACCATATCCCGCCCGACCGGCGCGAGGGGCGCATCCGCATAACGCGCGGATTATTCGTTCGTGCCGAGTCGTTAAAAGGCTTTGGTTTGTTAATCGTCGAGATCTAAAACTGCTCAGCTACAGAGAAAACCTCATCAGCTAAGTAAAGTAGATATAGGATAGATTATACATTAAGAAATAACTCTCTCTCTATGGCGCGATATACAACAGGTATATCATCATAAACCTCCTAAGAGATTTTTGCGCCAAGCTTCTCTTCTCTTCCAATTTGTGGTGTGCCGATTTGAATTTTCCCTACAAATTGGTGGGACCTACAGTTTTTTGCCGACTCCGAACGGCATCTACAAAGGAGACGAATTTTTGCTGAGAAGCCTGTCATGGCAGAAATACACTCGGAGAGTTTGCCAAACCAATGCCGAGGGGCGACCCCGTTTTGAAAAACTTTTTTCAAATCACTTTTGATGTTATCTGTACCAGGGCTCGAACCATGGACCTTCGGTGTGGTAGGCCGGCAACACTACCTTCACACCACGGCGGCCGCCATAACTAGTTAACAGAATAAAATTATTGTTAGAAGTTAATATAGAAGTCAAAGAATAAGAAACAATTAGTAGCTATGAATTTAGGATAGAAAGAATTGATTTTTTTATGCTGAAAAGCGAGTCTGAAATATCAAATCTACCAGAAAGAGAGTTATAATCTTGACACAAACAGCGAAAAGGCTCATTTAACTGAAAATTGGTTCGGCACTGTGTTATGATTAGAGGTTTAAAATGCCTTGAAGGACGAGGCGGTACATTGAAGTTCACTTCACTTAGAAGAAATGGGCTGGATAGTGAACCATTTAGCAATTTAATCATAAAAATAATTCCAAGCATTTCCCTCCGACTAGAAAGTGTGTGCAGATTAATGAGTTTTGAACGATTCGTATAGGGTGGCAGATTATACAAGGGATCCCAATGAAAATCTCTTAAGGCAAATAGTAAAAATTGTTTTTGAACTGATTCAAGGCGATCTACATGAACCTGGTAACGCGGGTTCCAAATTATAGAACCATATTCAAGTATCGGTCTGACTAATGTAGTGAAGAGGGCTTTAGTTACATAAGGGTCGCTAAATTCTTTAGACACTCGTTTAACGAATGCTAGGACACCTCTAGCCTTATTGACTGTTGTGTTAATATGGCGGTTGAAACTGAGTTTATAGTCCATAGCAACCCCCAGGTCAACAAAATCATACACTTGCTCAGGACTATAATTTTTAATTGTATAGGAAGCCGGCTGAGAAATTCCACGCGAAAAACCCACACTACTTGTTATTGACTTATTATGTACCTATGATTTAATCTATTATTCATTACATTAAACTCGCTTAAACTAAACGGACGTGTGTTTTATTTCCTCGAACCTTCTTCTGCTAATATTGGTTATGGGCCCAGATTAAGGCTTCATCATAACACACGTGGTTGTTCGGAAAGTTTTGTAAATTAAAAAGTTTAATTATATTTGTATATATCGTTGGTCGATATGGCGAGTGCAATTTCGCAAGTAGAAAAATTGAGTGGCGAAAATTATGCAGTTTGGTCCGTCCAGATGAAAAGTTTGTTGGTGACATTAGATTATTGGTACGTCATCGAAAACGTTTGCAGCACAACAGCAACTGCCGAGCAGAAAGCAGCATGGATGTCGGATGACAAAAAAGCCCTGGCGACTATAACACTTTGCGTCAAACCGTCGGAGTTATTAGCATTACAAACTTGTGTGTCAGCTAAAGGTGCGTGGCTCAAATTGTCCGAAATTTATAGAGCAAAGGGACCTGCACGAAAAGTGAAAATTTAAGAGGTTGGTCCGGTCTCAATTTCAACATAACCAAAGTTACAGTAGTCAAGTGAATAAGTTTTGTACAATCGCTGAAAGCCTCAAGGAGATAGACGTTTCTATTCCTGACGATATTCTGAGCATAGAGCATAGTGACTTATAATGGGAGAACAATTGGAATAGAACTGTCATGTAGTTGAGTTGCTTATATATATATACATATACAGGGTCTTTAATAGGTATGCTCTAACACTAAGAAATTCAAAAAATAAAAATTTTCGAAAATAGGCGTGGCCCTCTTCTTTTATTGTGGATTATTCCACAAAAATTGTTATGACATAACTCCGCCAAAAATTGATTTGTCAATTTTGTAACATAGTTCTGAAAATTTTTTTGTAAAATTTAAAGAGCGATATTTCTACAACTAAGCAAGTTATATTAATCAGATTTTGCACGCATAATAAGCTTTCTAAGAAAAACTCGACCGCAAAAAATTTTTTTCAATTTTGAAGAAGCATAAAATTTCTGCTATTTTCAAAGGCAATCGCTTATAATTCAATATTGATATTTCAATTAAAATTGGTCAGCTGCTTCTCAGTAGTATATATTATACCCCTGCCAAAAATTAGCCAAATCGGAAAACACGCAAGCAAAATAGTAGTTAATAGCCCACTGCAATAGCCAAGTTATATATCTTTTTTGATTGTCATGCCTTTCATAAACATTAAATGTATGTAAGTATGAGAAGAGAAAGAGAAAAGAGAGAAATGATCCGCATGATGAGCGGAGTCGATTTAGCAATGTCCGTCTTTCCGTCCATCTGTCTTTCTGTCCGTCTGTCTATTTGAACGCAAACTTGTCTCTCAGTTTTACAAAAGAATGCTGAAATTCGTTGTTTGTTTTCGTTTTATAATATACTAGCAAACCCGGTAGACGTTGTTTTGATGTTTTGAGACATAGAACACATCTATATATAAAATTTCATTCACTTGAACCAAATAAACTCCTAACTATACCGAACTGCAGCTTTATATAACCTGGGGGCTTTTCCAAAAGTTTATGCAGACTGTGTCGTGTCCAGCGAACTCCTGAACTTGTGAAAGTTTTAGAAGCAAAAACAAAACACAAATATGTGGGCGTGGCACCGCCCTCTTTTCCAAAATTATGTAGATATTGACTAAGGGACACATATATCCAAATTTCATTAATTTAGACCAAACAAGTTCGGAGTTATGACGTATTGAAACTTTATATCGCCTGGGGGCGTGGCTCCGCCCGCTTTTCCAAAACTATATATTGTCTATGCTGTACCCAGTGAACCCAAGTATATATTGCGAAAATTTCATAAAGATCGATTGAGTACTTTGGCGCCTATAAAAGACACCTTTTTTATATCTATTTTTGTTACGCACAGAAGGTATATTACTTCAGTCGGCATAAACGAATCGAGATATATATTTATTAATGTATATCAAAACGTTCAGGATGAAAAGTAAAATATCCGTGCAAGTAGTTAATACCCCACTGCAAAAGCGAAGTTGTATATCTTTTTTGATATTCATTCCTTTCATGAACATGAAATGTTTGTACGTATACTGAAATGATCAGGAGGATAAGCTGAGTCGATGTAGCCATCCTTCTTTCGATACGTCTATCTGTCTGTCCGTCTGTCTATTTGAACGCAAATACGAACTGAAAGTAATAAAATAGACCTGCGTAAATTGGGATGCCATAATAAATCACTACTAGGTATATAATGTTCGGTTGCACCCGAACTTAGACTTCCTTACTTATTTTTACATGATTTTGTGTATGCATTCATACGTTGACATTTTACAGTGACTGTTTTCACTGTTTTTTGTGTTCTCAGTTACTGACACGATTGACTCAGAGTAAACTTTGCACGAAACCCTGCTGTTATTGAGTGGAATAAAACAATGATATTGCCTAGTGTTTCGTATGGTTTTAGCCAATACATATCGATATTTAGTGGATTCATTATGGACTTTATGCTCTACGTTTGTGTAAAAATCGAATTATATTAAAAAAAAAAAAAAAAACAAGTAAAGAAAGGGCTGTCTTCGACTGTGCCGAAGACTTTATACTTTTCATGAATACGCATCACGGTCTGAAGTGTCCGATCCTTACTCACAAATAGTAAAAACTCTGCAAAACTGATAATTTATAGATACATAGCCCAAATCCCATTTATCGAAACTATCGATTGTATAGGAGCTATGCGTTGTAGTGCTCCGATCTTGCAGATTATGATTTATCTCATGCAAAATGGCGGCTCCATATCAAATTTCATCAAGATATCTCAAAAACTGAGGGACTAGTTTGCGTACAAACAGACAGACGGACAGACGGATATGGCTAAATCGACTCAGCTCATCGGCCTGATCATTTTTGGTGGGTCTATCTCTTCTTCTTCTCATACTTACAAACATCGGACCAAAGTTATAATACCATTTCATGTTCATGAAAGGTATAAAAAGTTTTTGCCCACTAAACAAGATACGCGTGTCTTTTTACAGTCCCCACAAACCAGACACAAGCTCCTTTGCCATGTGAAGTAGCAAAAAAGTGCCATTTGGGGTCGATTTTAAGATCTGCTTTATGCATTGCAAAGCTTATTAGATCGTATTTGTTTTTATACTAAGAACACTTTGAAAAGATGTAACGAATTAGAGTCGCCATGTAAATGCTCAGATACAATTACATACATAGTTTGGATTTAGCAATTTGTTGTCACGTCTACAATAAACTAAATACGGAAGAAGTGTAACTTGAGCATTGGCCCAATGTTGTGACTGGCTTGTGTTTTGGAATATGTAGGGTATGATTTTCAGAGAAGTCCAAAGATGCAATAACGCTTAACTACTTCATCAAAACTTTTGCTGGCCTAATTTCTTTGAGATCTTTCAACTAGTATTCAAGTTTCAGCTTTCGAAAGTCGATAAAATACTCAGCTAACAAAGGGGCGGTGCAATGCCCAGTTCTCTAATATTTCTAGATTTTCTTACTTGTGGCTCCAAGGTTAGTCTATATCTAGTCATGCGTTTCTGTTTCGTTATTGTAACACATGTAAGTAACGAAACAAAAATGTATTGATGTATATTGGAACGATTTTCCGTCATCCATTGCCAAATTTGGTTTTGTAACAAACCGGTTTCGGCGTTTCACCGTTCTACGAACGAAACTAAGCACTGAGGATTGCGGAACGCCGAAACCGGTTTGTTACAAAACTGTATTGTTACATGCTATACCGAAAAGTGTTACGAAACTCTGAGAAACGATATTTCTTTGTAACAAAACTAGTAGCAGGTTCCTTAAAACGGTTCCAGCAGAAACACACAATAACAGAACTGTAACAGAAACGCTAGATACAGAAACAAAACTTGTAACGAAACCTCAGGAACGTGATTAAAACTATAATACTGACAGTATACTATATTCAGTACATGTATAGTCTTTCACTAGAGAAAAGACCAGACGGAGGAAATACAAATTTTATTCATATAAAGAAATAGACGATGTAGATAAGAAATAAAAATTGTAACTCATATATATAGGGCACCGGTTTGTGACAGATGTACACTAACATCACTATCAATAAACATTTCAGCGGCGAAGCAGTTGATTTTTTGAAAAAGTATTTTAATCGCATTTGTTTGAAGTTTAATCTACTGAGGACCATTTTAAGAGTCGCGAGTTAACTTACGTTCTACAGTTAACTCTAGCTTTTAAATTTTCAAGTTGAGTTAACTTGAGTTTAACCGCTCAATATTGGTGAGTTAACCTCGGGTTAGAACTCTTAAGGTTGTCTATTGTGTATTGGGCAGCAAATATTTATCAAAATAGCTAAAATCAAACTGTGAGTCGATAGTTAACTGCTGAATGTAAGTTAACTCGGCACTGTGAAAATGGCCTTAATAGTTGAAAATGAGTAGAATTTGTGGTTAAATAAAAATTGCATATGTATACATAATTATAAACAACAACTCACTAGCACAAACCGCATAGGGGTTTGTTACATTTTGGGCCATTGTTTACTCCTACTATTTTGGCATCTTCTTTTGCGAATTGGAGTGGAGGGCAGTGGATGAAGGTACCCGAGTAGTGGAATGATGTAATTTATTTACATTTTATAGTAACTAATAAGGTGTTATAACTACTTTATATTCAATAATTTGGGAGTTTTAGGTCTTAAGGTTTAATATTACATTAATTAAATTTGTTTGCTTTAATATTGAATACAGCGCATCTTGTGTAGTTTGTATGTGTGGGCGGACTCGGAATAAGTTGCGCTACCCTGCAAAAAACATAAATACTCCGTTCCATAGTTCAAAGAATGCTCCTTAAAAAGTATCAGAATACTCCAACACCTATCCTCATTCATATAAAAAAGGTGGTCCAATTTACATTGCGATGTCCGCGATTGGATCACCTAATCCATCTCGGGGTACTCTATTTCTTTGCTTTTGAATACTCCATGGAGTACATACGTGAGAGTACTCTCAGAAAGCTCCCAAAGGATTACTCCATGGAGTATCCAACACCAAAGCGATAGAGGAGTAGGTTTACTTTTGCGGACCAACTACACCCTCTCTCGCTTTGATGTAGAATACTCAATGAAGTAATCTTTTGGCAGCATTTTGAAAGCACTCTCACGTAGGTGCTCCATAGAGTAATCAGAAGCAAAGTAAAGGGTACTCCGAGATGGATTCAGTAATCCAATCAGCGGACATCACCATGTAAATTGGACCACCTTTTTTTATATGAATGAGGATAAGTGTTGAAGTACTCTGGTACTCCATCGATTTTTAAAGGATACTAGTAGACACATACTATGGTTTCGGTACGCAAGAAACTCTACTAGTATTGTTTCTATAGATTCCCTGTGGGGAATACAGTAACTGGTGAGAACACTTTCTGGTTGAAAACTAGAGTTAAAGTGGCTAATAAGAACTAGTGCGATAGGAACTAGAATTTCACTAGTTCTAAACCGGCAGTTGTGTAATCATTAAAAGGCATTTGGGTTCGCATTTGGAAAAATGTTTTGTTCTTATAATGTTCTTTAAAGAAAGGTTTAAATTTTAAACCTTAAATAAAAAAAATGTAAAAAAAATTATCGGTTGGTAGGATCGAACCTACGCGTCCCGCATCAGAGTCGAGTGCTCTACTCACTGAGCTACGGCGCACGCATTAATAGTGTGAGATAAGTATACATTTGTATTTATTGTGAACTTATGGTTTAAAATTTAAGCCGCGCATAAACTGTGAACAATAACAACAGAAACGAAGTTTTGTTTCTATACAAGGTTATGTTACAATCCTCTGGTCTATATACAAATCTTATTTGCTGCATTTATCCCTGATCAAGGACGATCCAAAAATTAGATAGCTTTTTGGGCCTTCCGATCTGTAACTCAGAAACCCTTGGGAGTTGAATTAGAAAGTCAAGCATGTTTTGTAGGAAATTTTATGAGAAACAATTCTGTAATGGACGAAGAACGGGGTTAAGCAATGGAAAGCGGAATAATTATTGTTCGGTGCCTACTTTTATATCTATTTTAACAGAATTTTAATAGATTTAACTTTTGTATGTTTAAAAAAATTTCATGTTTTTCTTTTTGATAATAAAGCATCAAAAGTTATAAAGCCAAAAAAAAGCAGGCAGTCGAAAAATCTTGATACACTTCAGAAATTTCTACTCAAGAATGAAATAAATATAATTAATACGTAAGAAAGTCAAAATTTATGTGTAAATTTTCGAGGGGTGCAGTAAGAAATATATTTATAGACGGCGATGGTCCAACACTACTAGGTACTGTTTTGATGTCATCGACGTCTCTGTTGTAAAATAAGTTATATTATTTAAGATCTCATGTCACTAATAAGATGCAAAACAAATTTGTCATGCAACTTTAAACGCTACCAACCAGTAGCTCAGATGCATATGTATGCCTAGGGATGCCAATCCCGGGATCCCGTGCTTTTTAGTTGCCGAGAAACCTGGGATTTCTTTCTTCCAATCCCGGGATTTCTTTCTTCCAATCCCGGGATTTCTTTCTTCCAATCCCGAGATTTTCGGGATGGAAAATATGCTACTTAAAGCTAAATATGTGTGATTTATTTTGTGAAAATTATCTTAATTTTTATGTTGGTATACAATTTTTTGATTATTTGAATTTTCTTTGTTGATTGTGTTACTTGAAGTAAAGTAAGTCTTTCTAGCAGCCAACAAAAACTGTGTGCTTACCGCATCCAGTATCGAAAATTATCAATTTATTTCAAGATTCCACTTTTTAGTTTTCATAATTCTATCATATACTATGACATAAACTAAGTTAAAGTTGACTTTAAACTTCACGAAAGTGCCATTTTCTCACGTCAATTTAATATTTATTATATCATTTTCTCTTCAAAGAATTGAAAACTTTCACAAAAATATATTGTTTTTTATTTGTTACGAATTGTGAACTAAATAAAAAAGAAAACAAATTGTTGTGATACATTTAAGCTCAGACAGTTTCAGCTTTTTAAAGCTCCACTTTGGGAGAAGAGCGATTACCCAAATATCGGGTTTGTAAAATAATATCCCGAAAATATTGGGATGTCTGAAATTCAAAAGGTTGGTATCCTTAGTATGTACATATGTATGCACCATGATAAAAACTACAGACTTTGATCTTAGTCGTAGCCAACCCGTAATGCGTAAATGTAGAAATGTATGTTTGGGCGTATATGTGACTAAATGCTACAACCATCTAAGTCCACATAGGAAATTGTGACTTCCTCCATGCATGGTGTAATGACCATATTTCTGATAAAATACATTTTTGGTATGTTGCTGAAGTTTCTAGGCTTAAAACGGAGTAAACTGTCTGTAAACAACGAAGGAAAGCTTGTGGCTTAAACATCGAGGCACCGGGATCTCTTATTTTCCCGCAATACCTAAATTTTTACTAATGGATTTATCAATTCAAGTTACAAATATGAATTTAGATGTAGGTGCTTATCGCTTATGATAACTGATGTGTTCGTTAGCATATATTATATACAGAAACAATTAAACTGTGTTTCGAAAAAATAATCAGGTGATAACTTACAATTATCTTCCAGAACAAAGTCAAAATACAATTCAGTTCAACGGGAACCAGAGCGGTGCCAAGTGCATTATATAGAATAGTACAGGTCAAGATTATGTCAGAGCGATTGCGTTTTGATGGTCGTGTAGCGGTTGTAACAGGAGCCGGTTCAGGGCTTGGACGTGAATATGCGTTGCTCTTTGGATCTCGCGGTGCCAAGGTTGTAGTTAACGATCTAGGTGGCAGTTTTGAAGGTGAGGGTGCTTCCAAACGCGCTGCAGATGTCGTAGTCGATGAGATTCGTGCCATAGGTGGCACTGCTGTGGCCGATTACAATTCTGTTGTCGAAGGTGGAAAGATTATTGATACTGCGGTTAATAATTTCGGACGAGTCGATATATTGGTAAATAATGCTGGCATACTTCGTGACCGTAGCATTCCTAAAACAACCGATCAAGACTGGGATATCATACAAGCAGTTCACTTGAAAGGAAGTTTTAAATGCACCCAGGCTGCATGGCCATATATGCGCAGCCAAAAGTATGGACGCATCATTATGACTGCATCAAATTCGGGAGTTTATGGTAATTTTGGACAAGCAAACTACTCGGCTGCGAAATTGGGATTGGCTGGCTTGGCGAATTCTATAGCTATTGAGGGTGCGAAAAGTAACATTCATTGTAACGTTATTATTCCAACGGCAGCAAGTCGTATGACTCAAGGCATTATACCAGTTATACTTTTCAACGAATTGAAACCGCATTTGATCGCGCCCGTTGTCGCTTACTTGTGCCATGAGTCGTGCGAAGATAATGGTAGGATTTAGGAAACATATTACTATTTTAAATATCTAATATTAATTCATATAGGTTCTTTTATTGAGAGTTCTGCAGGATGGGCGACTAAAGTGCATTTTGTTCGTGGGAAGGGCACTGTATTACGTACATCTATCGATCAAAATACCGTCTCGCCTGAATACGTTAAAAGTGTTTGGCCTAAGGTCACAGATATGTCTAATGCCAAGCACATGGATTCAATGAACCAAGCTTCGGATTATTTAATCAAGGTACTGGAAAATTTGAAAGCAGGAAAAGCTGACGGATTTGAAGATACTTTGAAATACACCTGCAAGGAGCTTATTCTTTATGCTTTGGGTGTTGGTGCCAGTCCCAAAAATGACAACGAGCTTAAATTTTTATATGAAAATCATGTCGATTTTGCCGCTTTTCCAACGTTCTTCGTTTTGCCAGCTTTGTTCTTGAGTACGCAAATAAGTATTGTAAGCAGTGTGTTGCCATCAAAAAATATTGAGCTTTCAAACCTTCTACACGGCGAACAATATTTGGAAATATGTGATGATGTTCCCACGAGTGGCACACTCATTACTACCGGTAAAGTATTTGATGTTATTGACAAAGGATCAGGGGCTCTTGTTGTTGTAAACAGTGAAACATGCGATGAAAGCGGTCGGCTATTGTTTAAAAATCAAAGCTCCGTTTTCGTTGTCGGTGCTGGAAAATTCGGTGGAAAAAAGACCCCTATCGCTGGTGTTATAGCTATTAGGGATCCACCCAAACGAAAACCAGATGCAGTGATTCATTACAAAACATCTACAGATCAAGCTGCTTTGTTTCGTCTTTCTGGCGACTATAATCCGTTACATATTGATCCTGATTTTTCAAAGAAAGCTGGGTTAAATGAGCCAATCATGCATGGCCTTTGTTCATTAGGCTTTTCAGCGCGTGCAGTTTTGGCACAGTACGCCAACAACAATCCGGCACTTTTTAAAGCAATAAAAGCCAGGTTTTCTGGTCCGGTTATACCAGGTCAAACATTAAGGATTGATATGTGGAAGGAAGGGAAACGCGTTTTCTTTACCACCGTTGTAGTGGAAACCGGTAAAGAAGCGGTGAGCGGAGGCTATGTTGATCTGAAAGACGGTTCAGCTAAATTGTAAAAGGAAATACTGTTAGTCGACTTTTAAATTATTCAATTGTTGAATTAAATTCTGCTGGCATTCCCTTTTGTGTTTTCTATTCGTGTCCACATTTGTAAATTTTTATTGAAAGCAATCGTGAAACAAAAAAGTGTCATACAAGGGAGAGAGAACGTTACAGAAAGAAAAACGCTACTCATGCATTTGTACTCTTCCCCTCTCTTCTCACACGCTTTTGCACCGGTTGCTCTTGTGTTTAGTTTTCATCGTATAGGGTAAACGTACCAGTTTCCGGACACTTAACGTTTTCCTCAACTTTGACTTCGACTCATTTTCTCACTATAAACGCTAACGCGAACACATATACTGTTTATAATAGCGTAAATACTGCTCAATAATATGACGTCCGTATAATTTAAAAATATAATGTTGTTAATATTATTAAAGTAAAAACTCAAAAAAGTTCGATTTGCTCTAGTTTTCGGACAGTAAAATTTAGTTTTCGGACACTTTGGTTTTAGTTTCCGGACACTCGAAATTTGTATGAAGTTTGTATATACACTATATTTTTGTAAAATATTTCTGAAACATAAAGAAGAACTTTGAATACAATAAATACGTCTTAATCATATTCACATCTCTCTGGATGGACAGCCATTGGTGATAAACCAACTTTTCGATCGGTGGTTCGAAGGATCAGCCAAACTTACGGCGTACGCAGTTGATGTTCTATTTGTCATAATTGGTAGAATTTTTCCAACAATTAGCTACATGAAGGTCCAGGAACTTCAGGAGGTCCTTGTCTGAGCATCCGACGTTGGGTTAATCGCAAAATGCGGGTTTACATAGACATGGCGGGGTGCACTTGAGTCTTCTTACCCTCTTTCTAATTAGGTATTCACCGCGAGTCCTCGTTTGGTTACCAGCCACACAAAAAAAGACCTTTTGTTAACAAACTGGAGAGAGTAGGCACATAATCAATAATTAGTATAATGGGAGGCTTGAGTGCCACCCCGACAGAATTATTAAATGCCATTCTGCACATCGCACCCGTAGACTTAGTGAGCATATTGTTGACAACTGAAACTAGGACCAATACCTCGTGGCAGTAACCTCTACCAGCGCCATCAAAAACGGGGCCGGCAGACTGTATGGTCCCGCCCGCATTTCGAAATTTGTGTTGAAGCTACAATAGATGTGATAGATAGGGTTGGCGTAAGGTTCGGTTGGTACCATAAACATTTACACCGATTGCTCCAAATCTGCTTTATAGTGTGATTATCCGAAGTTAAACAAATCCTACAAAGAAGTGAATTACAACAACTAAAAGTGTCCTGAAGTGCAACAGGCGCTAGGAGGCATGTACAAGGAGGGAACGTACATCTATACTTGGTATGGGCATAGATGGAAGCTAAAGGGATGATATATTCACCTGGAAGGGGAAGTCTCTTGAAAAGTATACCATAGAACTCCCCATCAGATTGAGGGTATTGAGAAGCAGTAAAGAGCTGTAAACGATCTACCAAGCAAAAACGGCATAGAAGTAACATGGGATGGCAAAGTCTCCGAGGCCGTGTGCAAGTCGTACGCGTTAACAACCTAGCTCTTGTCCGTAAAACGGCAAGCCTGCAATATTATGTTTTTATAGGTTGTACAAGTAATGCTTGAACATATTTTGTGATCCTGTCGCTAGCCAGATTAAGGCTCCGACTATTAGGAGTTCCACAGCAACTGAAAATCATCTCAAATTTTGGTTCTGGTATCCAGACAGTAATAATTTAGGCTGAAAATTTAAGTAAATTTCTTTTTTATTTATAAAATGAAATTTTATTATATTTTAAACAAATATTATTGACTTTTATTGTAATCTTTACATATAATAAAATTGTAACAGGTCGATGTCTGTACATTGAAGATATTCAAGAAAAACTGAGAGGAGAGGTCGCTATTGGACCAGCGGAACCCAAATCTACAACTTTTAGAATTTTTGTCTGTCTGTACGTCTGTATGATTGTGCGCGTATCACGCAAAAACTACTGAATACAATTGCATGAAACTTTCACCATTCTATCACTTAAAGTCTATCTTAAAATTAAGGACAACTTTCATTTGGATATCTCATCCAGTTCCAGAGTTGTTGACCAAAATGTGGGAAAAATGTGGTTTTTTTTTACCATAACGCCCGCGTCACACAAAAACGACTGCATAGAAATGAATGAAACTTTCAATAATCATTTTCCTGACGTCTCTCCTAAAATTTAAGATATCTTTCACCTCGATATTTTACCCGGTTTCCCAATTTATTGACCTAAATGTGGACCCAGGGTGACTGTGTGATTTGTGCTCTTAAGGCGGAACAAAGTTCGGCCGGTCAGCTAGTATGTTAATAAATACTTGTTTAGGCCCTTACTTTTCTAAAATGCTCTCACTCAGAAAACATGTACATTTCCATTTGTGTTGTTATTTGTAACTATTTGTTAGTTATTTGTCTATTTATCCCAAAACATTGACATAGTGTCAGGACACTAGCGCTGTCCGGAAACTAGTGCAGTTACCCTACATTTTTAAATTCCTAACGACTTAATTTAATTTAAAAATTGTTTCAATTAAACATTAAAAAGAAAATGCTTTTAAAATGTACTCGTAGGAATGACAAAAATATATTTTGTAGTATAATCCAAGAGATATTCTTCGATGGGGGTGAAGACGTCAGTTTGTACTCTATGAGTCGGTTAAAAGTTTTAGTAGAACTGAGCAAACAGAAATCCCTTCAGCTATGCTTAAGCAATTATAAGTAAGAACCGTTTTACACGAGGAAATTATTTTTATATGCGCGTTATCTCTTTTTCTTCTCAAAAAAGGTATACAACTTCGCTTTTGCAGTGGGGTATTAACTACTTGCATGGATATTTTACTTTTCATCCGGAACGTTTTGATATACATTAATAAATATATATCCCGATTCGTTTATGCCGAATGAAGTAATATACCTTGTGTGCGTAAAAAATAGATATAAAAAAGGGTGTCCTTTATAGGCGCCAAAGAACTCAACTGATCTTTATGAAATTTTCACAATATATACTTGGGTTCACTGGGTACAGCATAGACAATATATAGTATTGGAAAAGTAGGCTAAGCCACCACCAGGCTATATAAAGTTTCAATTCGTCATAATTCCGAACTTTTTTGGTCTAAATTAATGAAATTTGGATATACAGGGTGTTTTTTTTACAGGTTTGTTTTTCGAATAGAGATAAAACTGGCATTTTGTGGTCAAATCTGGCAACTCTAATGTCATTTATGTTCAGTTTGGTTTGCCATTTCATCATGAACAGGTTGACAAAAGAACAACGCTTGCAAATCGTGCAAATTTATTTCGAAAATAATGGTTCAGTTCGCGAAGTTTACCGTGAGCTCCGTCCATTTTATGGTCGACATAATCGTCCATCAGAGCAATTAATTCGGTTAACCATGGATCGTTTTCGCACTACGTTTACTCTATGTGATAATACGCATCCGCAGAGACGTCGAACAGTGCGCACCGAAGAAACAATTGCCGCTGTAGAGCAAAGTGTTGAAGAGGACCCGAATGAATCGATTCGCCACCGTGCACAGCAATTGGAGCTTTGTCCATCAACTTTATGGAAGATTTTGCGCAAAGATCTTGGCTTGCGACCTTACAAGATCCAGCTTGTGCAAGAATTAAAGCCGCGAGACCATGCAATGCGTCGTGATTTTGGTGTATGGGCCGAAAATGAGATTGATTTCGATGCTGATTTTCATCGCAAAATTTTGTTCAGTGATGAGGCTCATTTTTGGTTGAATGGCTACGTCAACAAGCAAAATTGCCGCATTTGGAGTGAAGAGAATCCACATGAGACCCTTGAAACGCCTTTACATCCACAAAAACTGACTGTTTGGTGTGTTCTATGGGCTGGTGGAGTCATTGGGCCATACTTCTTCCGCCAATAATGCTGGAGAGGCAGCTACCGTTAATGGAGACCGGTATAGAGCCATGATAACCGACTATTTTGTTCCCGAATTGGATGGCATGAATGTGGATGAGTTGTGGTTCCAACAAGACGGCGCTACATGCCACACAGCGCACGTCACAATCGATTTATTGAAGGAAACATTCGATGAGCGCATAATTTCGCGGAATGGACCTGTCAATTGGCCACCAAGGTCGTGTGATTTGACACCATTGGATTATTTTCTTTGGGGATATGTGAAGTCGCTCGTCTACACCAACAAACCAGAAACGTTAGGGGAATTGGAAGCCAACATTCGTGGCGTTATTGCCGACATACGGCCCCATATGCTCGAAAAAGTGGTTGAAAATTGGACCTGTAGAATTGGCTTTATTCGAGCCAGCCGCGGCGGCCACATGCCCGAAATCATATTTAAACATTAATGGCATAAAATTATCCTTCCAATAAAGCCAAATTGATGGACCTTAAAACGATTTTCTTGTGTTTTATTTCAATTCAAAGTTCTATACCCCTAAAAAAACACCCTACATAAGGGAGGATGGGGCCGTGTGCAGAAGTCCACGCAAGTGGGGAAAGTTTCTGATCGCCATTCACCTGGGAATGGCCAGAGCGATTCTTTTGCATGCGGTTCAAGCAGCTCACTACTTCCGGGCTTTGCGCCCAAGTATCCTCTGGGTAACCACCGAACACCCGTTTGGTGGTGAGCTAAACGTGAGAAGGCGACAACCTGGTAAGGCCACTCCGACATAATCGGTTTAAGGGCTTGCTGGAGGGTTCAAACAGCAGCGTGTGATCACCATGCGGTGCGGCTGCAAGGGGGCGTCTGTCTTGGATCAAGCGGCTCGCTATACAAACGTGTAATAGAATTCAACCTCCCGGGAAACGGGTTGTGCGTTGGGTTTGGGATCCACCACATAAAACAACGTTCCAATGAAATTCAACAACAAAGCCTCTAGGCGAGCTATGTTGGACGGTCAAAATCGCCCAGGCGGTTAGATGACCATTTAAAGAAGAAGACGATATGTGTGTCACTTAGTCAATATCTACATCATTTTTCAAAAGTGGGCGGTGCCACGCCCACATATTTTGTGTTTTGTTTTGCTTTTGAACTTTCACGATAAGTTCAGGAGTTCGCTGGGCACGACACAGTCTGTATATAGCTTTTGGAAAATCCTCCAGGTCATGTAAAGCTGCAGTTCGGTATAGATAAGAGTTTATTTGGTTCAAGTGAATGAAACTTTATATATAGATGTGTTCTATATATCAAAACGTCAAAAAAACGTCTATCGGGTTTGCTAGTATATTATAAAACGGCCAAAGCAAACCACGAATTTCAGCATTCTTTTGTAAAACTCAGAGACTAGTTTGCGTTCAAATAGACAGACGGAGAGACAGACAGACGGACGGAGAGACGGGCATGGCTAAATCGACTCCGCTCAACGTGCTGATCATTTTAGTAAACTTTTCTCTTCTTGTTCTCATACTTACATACATTTAATGTTTATGAAAGGTATGAAAGCCAAAAAAGATATATAACTTCGCTATTGCAGTGGGCTATTAACTACGTGCCCGAATATTTCGCTTGTGTGTTTCCCGATTTGACTAATTTTTGGCAGGAGTATAATACATAATACTGAGAAGCAGCTGACCAATTTTAATTGAAATATCAATGTGGAATTATAAGCGATTGCCTTTGAAAATAGCAGACATTTTATGCTGAAAAGTGGGTGACGCCACGCCTACTTCTTCGAAATTGAAAAAAAAATTTTGCGGCCGAGTTTTCCTTTAAAAGCTTATTATGTGTGCAAAATCTGATTGATATAACTTGCTTAGTTGTAGAAACATCGCTTTTTAAATTTTACAAAAAAAAATTTCAGAACTATGTTAAAAAACTTGGCGTGGACATTAACCGATTTCGCCCAATTTTACAGCAAACAGTTACGTTTATATATAGAACATTATCACCAAATTTCGTTTCCACAAATCAATTTTTGGCGGAGTTATGGCATAAAAAGTTTTGTGGAATAGTCCACTATAAAAAGGGCGGGGCCACGCCCATTTTCGAAAATTTTAAGTTTTTGGATTTCTTTGTTTACGGAAACTTTAAAAGTGAAATATAAATGATGTAAAGCTATTTGACGCAAAGTTATTGCCTATTTAATATATCTACGACCCTCTTCAAAATCTTTCATATAAAAGTGGGCGTAGACCTTAACCGATCCCGTCCTATAACATTCCTTGCATACCTGAAAATCTGCGTGCTGAATTTCGTTTCGATATCTTGAACGGTTTCTGATTTATGATTAATATTATTTCTAAATATTCTATATATAAAAAGTTGGCGTGGCTATCATCCGATTTCGCCCATTTTAAATAGCGCTCAAAGATGAGTGCCACGAAATCCGCATACCAAATTTCATCAAGATATCTCAAAATTTACTCAAGTTATCGTGTTCACAGACGGGCGGACGGACGGACGGACATGGCTTAATCAATTTCTCTTTTTGTCCTGAACATTTTGATATATATAAGTCAATATCTATCTCGATCCGTTTATGCCGTTACGTACTGCCGTTAGGCGACTAAATTTAATATACCTTGTGTGCGTAGCACTGTATACAAGGGAGAAAGAACGTGATAGAGAGAAAAACTTGACGGTTTATCCCTACTAGTTTGGCATCTTCTTTTGCGAAAGGGCGTGGAAGGTAGTGGATGAACGTGCTCCAAGAGAATTAAAAATCTAAGTTTAAGCTGAAACTTACATTCTGTAGTAGCTGATAAGGTGTTATATCTGCTTTATATTTAATAATTTGGGTGTTTTATGTCTTCACGTTCAATATTGCAGTATTTTAATTTTGATTGATTATTTAAAATAGCATATGTAGTAGCGCAACCCTGCAGCCAAACCAACTAGTCAGCCAGCTGTCATATTTCCATATAAGCAACTGGTATTTTCAACATGGCGATGCCCTACGAGATGTCAGCTGTCAGATTTCGACCAGAACATACCAGGCCTCTACTACTCATGAAATACTAGTTTGTATATAGTGGAAATATACTAGTATCATACTGGTCGTAAAATACTAGTTTCATAGTAGGTCAAAATGGAAGAAATATACTAGTAAAATTGTAGTCTAATCATACCAGTATCATACTAATTCGGAAAAGATAAAGCAATACTAGTCCAAATGTGGACCAAAACCTCTAGCAGGGATAAAAAAAAGAAAATGGACTCAGCAATACATCATTTTCGCCGTGAAAAACCCCAATTTGGGATTGGAAAACACTAACTATATCTTTGGATTATTCCTAAGCTGGTTGCGAATAAGCATGCAATGCAAATTAAATAAACCAAAGAAATAATTACAGCTTATATCGCTTAAACACATACTATGAAAATTGTAGTCATATACTAGTATGGATTAAACGTTTTCTGACTAGTATGATTTCAACCAGAAAATTATAGTTGGATACTAGTATGTTTACTGACTAGTTTGATATTTAACTGCAGGGAACTTACTCCGAATATGCGCACACAAACAAACCACACAGCGTGCGTGTGTACAATAATAAAACAGTCAAGTTTAAATACTGCAATATTGAACGTGAAGACATAAATCTCACAAATTATTGAATATAAAATAGTTATAACACCTTATAAGTTACTATGTTAATTTCAGTTTAAACTACAGTTTTACTTGTAATTTTTACTTTGAAACAACTCTGAACTCGATTTCCTTCATTCCACTTACTCGGAGTACCTTCATCCGCTACTTTCTACTCCGATTCGCAAAAAAGATGCTAAACTAGTAGGGGTAAACAATGAAGCTGGATGAGTTAGCAGAGGAAGGGTTAGAGTATCTGCCTGGATACATTATACTGAGGCTAAGCTTGACTGAGTTATCCCATCGAGGCCTTAAAAGCCATCAGCGTGGGTCAAAAGCAAAAATAAATTTAATGTAACGTATTTGTCAAAACTTTAATGTAGATTCCGTGTTCGCAAGCGATCATTTTTCCGAAAAACCTTTCTTCAGATGTAGACTGCAAGACTTCAATGCATACTTGGTAAAGGTTCCTCTATCTGTTACTCGTACCAGACCCACCATTTCAAGTCATGTTGGATTTTAGTCTGTCATACAAAATATAGCGCATCCAATCTTTACATTTAGACTTTCTTCAAAAATATAACGTAAGTGGTCCTTAAATCCAATAGTTGATTTTAATCAAAGAACGTAGCTCCAAGAAGGTTCAACATGACGAATAGTGGGAAACACTTAACCATCAATTCGCGGATAGGTAATTCACCACTGGGGAAATTAGAGTTTAAATCCCGAGTTTTAAGACTTTAAGCAGTTTTATTTTTATTCAATATTCACAATTAAACGTTTTTGTAACACCAACTGTAATATTTTTTGCGTAAATATTTAGCTAAAACACAGTGAATTTACTCCCTTTGTTTTGATATGATTAAAAATTTGAGATTTTTAAGGTTTGGCCATACACAGTTTTCGTGAAAGTCCAGGAAATGGTGTATAAACTGCGGCAGCCAAGAATACGATGGCGAGCAATACCACAAGCGTTGCATACTCTGTGGCGATGTGAATCATCTGTTATCGCTAAAGTAAAGTGCCGTGATTGGCAAAAAGAAATCAATTTTGTGTAAGCTGTTGGGAATATCTCTAGAAAAGAAGCAGTCGAGGCATACTTTAATGATGACAATCGCTTGGAATTACTTACCGGTGGCGACGAGGAGTTCAAGGCTCTGTTGAACGAGACCGATGGTAATAGTAAAGACCGGAATAGGGGAAACAGCAATAAAATTAAAAAGGTTAGGCACAGCAATGTTGCCAAAAGGGCAACTAGGAAGGAGGTTCTAGTGGATTGAAACGTCATTGCACTTTGGTATAGCAGGAAAGGTGTACAGAACACATTGCATATTTCAGTGAATGTTTCACTGCAGTGAACAACAACACAGAAACATTTTAATATTATAGAAATAAATCGGGATAAAATTTCAAAAGGTCTCCTTTCACTCCAGTCATGATGTATTAGTCACTTGCACTACAAATGTTCGTCCCAATCTTATTATATATGCTAATTACTTTCCACCAAATATCCCCGTAGGAGTTAGAAACGAAATGAAAAAAATTCTGTGCTTTCTAAAAAACTGGCAAACATTTTTTTGTGTTTGGTGATTTTAATGCCAGAGCAAGGGTATGGGGTGACAGACTAAACTCCTGTAGAGGGAGCAACGTAGATAGTATCATTGAAAACCACTATATCAGACTTCTAAATATCGGTGCAATTACTTACAAAAGAAAGTTTCGGATGAGGGATTTGTACTGGACTTGTCTTTTACGAACTCTGATCTGCCTCTCAAGTGGAGGGTTGATCCCATTAGATTAGGAAATAGTCATCACTACAAAATTGCTAAAAGTCTGCTAGAGCTAATACCGGATGTTGATGATATTCACGAAAAATTGGAAGAAGCAATAAACTCGGCTAGCTATGATGAGGTAAAATAGACAACCGAACTCATGGTGGAATGATGACTTATACAAAACCTTTAGGTTTCTCCGAATTGCGTATAAAAAATGTAAGGCCACAAGGAAATGGAAAGATAAGGTTAAAGATGCGGAAAAGAAAAACTAGAGTGCACGCGCGACCTACTATAGTAGACCACGGTTACATTTTTCTTGATAACTTAACAGTTTTGTATGTTAGAGCGGCGTAGTTCCAGGAAAGCCCTCTGCATTGAATTTGCCGTCAAGTCAGTATAGTGCGTGCTTTCTACTCGCACATATATTTTTGTATATTAGAGTAAAAGTCTCGGGCCTACCATAGTAGTCCGCGCGTGTATTGGTGTACGAGGTGTGTTCAAAAAGTATCGCGAGTTTTGTGTTTTTTCAAAAATTATTTATTTATTCATGAATATCTATTTTGTCCCCTTCAAAGTAATTCCCATGAGATATTATACACTTGTGCCAACGGTTTTTCCAATCTTCGAAGCACTTCAAAAAATAATTTTTTTGTATCTTGTTCAGCTCCTCCTTCGATGCCGTCTTTATCTCGTCAAGAGAAGCGTAACGTCGTCCTTTCATGGGCCTCTTCAGTTTAGGGAACAAGAAAAAGTCACAGGGGGCCAGATCTGGGGAATACGGTGGCTGCGGCATCATTAGTGTGTTGTTTTTGGCCAAAAAGTCGCGCACAAGCAACGATGCGTGAGCAGGGGCGTTATCGTGGTGCAAAAGCCAATTTTTGTTCTTCCACAAATCCGGGCGTTTCTGGCGGATTGCTTCGCGCAAATTGCGCATAACTTTCAGGTAATATTCCTTATTGCCCGTTCTTCCCTGTGGCAAGAACTCATGAAGCACCACGCCCCTGCAATCGAAGAAAACTGTCAGCAAAACTTTCACATTCGACCGAACTTGGCGCGCTTTTTTCGGTCTTGGTTCGTGCGGCAGCTTCCATTGAGATGATTGAGCTTTGGTTTCCACGTCATAACCATAAACCCACGATTCGTCACCAGTTATGACCCTCTGGAGCAAATTTGGGTAGTCGCGGACAGAGTTTAACATCTCATTAGCAATGTTCATGCGATGCTGTTTTTGGTCACAATTGAGCAATTTTGGTAAAAAAATAGGTAAAGATCGAAGACGATCCAAAACACGTGCAAGCAAAGCAGCTGTCAACAATTAACTGAACATTCAAAATGGCCGAGCTTGTCGGCATAAGTGAGAGACATGAGTACCAACATAACGCCACAAAAAATTCGAAATTCGAATATACGTAACCAGCGAAAATTCCAAATTCGCGATACTTTTTGAAGACACCTCGTACTAAGTTTTTAATTTATTTGCTTTGTAGATAATCATAAAGAGTTGGATGATGAGGACTACGATGACGCTGCAATCGAAGGTGAAGAAGAGGAACTCTCCCCGTTACCGGATTTTGAAGCCTTGGTTCGTGCATTACAAAGTTAAAGCCAATTTTGAAAGAGACAAAGATACCAAACCCACCGATTGTACTAAAATTACAGCTTTTCTGGTATATAATGGAAGTCTCTCGAAACGGACATCGAAACCTAAATGACTCTCGAGGTACTGGCTTGGAAATTGTATATACCACAATGTCAATAAATAGATTCAGATTTCTTATACGTACACTAAATTTTGATGATATCAATGATAGGGAGCAACGACGAGAAATTGATAAATTGGCGCCAAGTAGTTGAATTGTTCACCGAAAATTGTCGCAAAAACTATATCCCTAGTGATTGTTAGACGCTCGATGAACAACTCGTTGGCTTTCGAAACCGTTGCGGTTATATAATGTATTTGCCTAATAAACCAAACAAATTCAGAATAAAGGTGTTCATGACTATAGATACCAAGTATGTATACAACTCTGAGATATATGTGGGAGCACAACCTGAAGGTCCGTATCAAAAATCTAACAAGGTGAATGACGTTGTTCATGAAGTGCTGGAGCCACTTTACGGCTTAGGTTGTAATGTCACAATGGATAATTACTTTACGAATCTTCCTTAAGCTAAACATCTGTTGCAAAAGATAATCATAGTTGTGGGAACAATGAAGTCGAATAGACCTGATATCCCACAGGAATTCAAAGCTTCTAAGGCAAGAACAATCAAAGCTCTGTTTTCGGTTTTCAGAAGGATTCGACTCTTGTGTCCTACGTCCCAGAAAATATCCGAGGGGGGGGTTTAAACTCAAGTTACGTAACCAAGCAAAAAGGATAAGAAATTTATTTTCGGAGTACGGGAATTTTATTGTCAAAAGTCATATTTAGTTGCAATTATTCAATAAATCAACTCTTAGAGGTACTGAAAAAAAAACTCTTTCACAATTTTTTGCGGTTCGATTTTGACATCGCGATGTACATTGATTGAGGCTAAGCCGTTCAGACGATCTTCAGACATTGTTGATCTCAAATACGTTTTAAGTCATCGCAAAGTTGAGAAGGATCGTTCATTCGTCGCTGTTGTCACAGGCAAAACTGCCAAAACGCGAAGCATTTGGTTAACATTTGGAAACGCATCATCATTACAAATATCGAGTGCTTCAAGTGAGTTTTTTTTTCCTTTCCGGCAATGAGCTTTCGCCAAAGTTGCACTTCGTTCCCCCAAATGTCACGGAAATCGCCATGCAAAAATGAGCAGTATGATTGGAATAGTTGAGTGCAGGACTCTTCTTCGAAAATTTTCATTTTGTTGGGAAAAAGGCAAGCGAAATTTGATAAAATATTGCTGTGATTTAAGAATCGATCTTACAATTGTGTCAGAAACGAATCAATGTACGGTATGTAGATTGTTATGCGGCAATAATCTTCAACTGAATCAGTTTGTACATTGGGTCTGGTTCGACGCAATGCTTGGATTTCGCAATTCAATTTCGTATTGCTCGCTAATTTCGCTCACGGTTTCGAAAATTTGTCTGAACTCTCCCTTAGCGTTTTCTCTTCTTTTCATCAAAATTGGTTTCGCAGCATCAGCCAATTTGATAGCCTCTCCCAGATCTTCATTTTCTCCTTGAAGTACTCGACTCAGAGACAATGTGAGAGAATGTACTGAGCTCATAATATGCATGGATATCTGGAAATTTGAGGTTTTTATAGCTGAAAGCAGTTGGAAAGCTCCAGACGAAGTCGTTTTCAATTTCTTCACTCGAGTTTCCGATAGATGTTAATTTTCACTTGTCGCATCCTGAAGGGCATTTTGGCGCTTCGGAAAAATGAGGAAGGAATGGATATTCTATAGAACTCCCAGGCAATTTTTTATTCCCCTTATAGTGCACGCAGAGCTTACCGCCAAATTAAAGCTATGAGCAGCACAATGGGCGTAGAGCGCGAGTGGATAAGTTTTTCTGACAACAGCTTGAGCCCCTTCTAGCTCTCCGCTAACCGCTCTCGCACCGTCATATCATTGCCCGAAGAAATACCTACAATCCAGTCCGGAAGATTTTAGGAAATCAAGGTAAGCAGTTCCTATTCCCTTTCCAGTGAAATCGGTGATAGGAATAAAACACAAAACATCTTCCTGAATGATGAACTTTTCGCCGCATTTATCCAAGTAGCGAATGCAAATTGAACTTTGTTCTACTCCTGCAATGTCTGGCGTGTCATTTCCGAGAAAAGAAAAGCCCTTCGATTTGTTCACTCGATCGATGTTGTAACTCATGATGAGGTGTAGACAAATGTGGATTATTTCATTCTGGACGCGGTTGCTTATTTACATGGCCTTCTTTGGTGAATCACTCAGGTGTTTTTTCAACTGCTCATCAGTTTTGGCTCGATATCTTAAGGGAGCTTTAAAGTTTCCATCATTCGTCAACGGTTCGTTTTCAAAAATTCTTCCCGTAGCATTGGAACCTCTGAGAGCATAGTACTTCTTAAGTTCAAATGAGAAAATAAATGACTGACCTAAACTGCCCGCACCCGACAAGCACTGAGATCATTCACAGTGGACATAATAGTTGGCTCAGTCACGCACAATTTGTATAATATTGTCCAAAAAGTGCCTCAGTAAATTTGTAAAATTAATAACTCAGAAAATAAAATAACTTCTTCTTCTTTAAATTCCGCTTAACTATGTAAACGGGTTCGGTCGTTCAACGCAGCCCGCCATTTTTTTCACCTCTCTGCCAACTGCCGCCAATGGAAAACACGACGGAATCGCAATTCGGTCTCCACTTGGCAGTGGTGGTCTATATCGTCCTATGCTTCCACTGACTGGCGACGATAATAACACGATCTTGGCGTGACAATCTTCCTTCATCAGTAGCACAGGGCTTAGTCAACGACGCCGCTGGGTTTTTAATTCGTTGAAGTATGTCGGTGTCTTCTTATAGCTCGTTGTTGTTTTTGTTGTTTTTACTAACAAAAATACTCCCCTTATTTTTGTGTAGTATTGTCGAAAGTAACGTCCTTTCCCGGATATGAACCCGGTACGCTCCGGTACTCCCTTGCGGTATATGCCCGAATGTTGCTGAAAAAGTTCTAGGTGGTTCTAAATAGCACTTTTTAACAAATTTAGTTACTAAGAACTTTCGAGTTACCTGCATGGTTATTTGCAAAGAACTCCGAAACTGATCATTTTCACCATAAAAAGCTTATTTTTCCTTGAAATATATTTTTTAGAAGTATGGATTAGATTCTATTTGAGATTAATATATAAGTTTTAAAATTTTTCACAAAATGTTTCAAAAAAAATTTAAAGATTTATGCCTGTGAAATCAATTATAAAATCCATTCAAAAAAGGACTATTATGAAAAAAGAAGAAAATTACTTTTTGAAATGTTTTGCAAGGGTAAAATTGCTACTATATTTATATTATATTATTTATAAAAATTATGTCAACTGGTATGATACTGGTGTATATACTGACTACTATGTCAACTGGTATATTGCTGATGCAGAGGCTGACTAGTATGCCAATTGCTATGGTACTGATGCAGAAGCGGACAATTGCCATCTCGTAGGACATCACCGTGTTAAAAATACCAGTAGCTAATATGGAAAAATTACAGAACTCGAACTAGTTGAGCCGGTTTGGCAAACTAGTATTTGACTAGTAGAATTGACTGCAGGGTATAAGCCGTATCAATTAGCGAGAAATCAATAAAGATTCCTGTATTGCACAGTTATTGTACTAAAGGTATCAGCAAGTCATTACGCCTTTATTGCTCGATTATGGTATTAATCCACGAACTTAGAACTGGGTAAGGAGCACAAACAAGAACGCTAAAAATTGTTCTTGCCCCAAATTATTCTGCTTTAAAAACGTTCTATTTCGCAAAACTCAGTAAAGCCGTGCGGCTTCACATAGGATTTCACTTTTAAAATTTTCACGTTTGCATTATTATTTCATTGAACCAGTGCACTATTGCTTAACAAAGTTTTTTCACATGCATTTCACTTTAATATTCACTTGTTAGATATCAGGTACTGACTTATTACATACAAAGTATAAACACGTCAGCAAACTGTTATTTCCATTCTGGTATCATACCATCAAACAGTCATTGCTATGAGCAAGACCTTCGAAAAGCATCACTCTTCCTTGCAAAAAAAAGGGATTAGTCTAGGATGAATCCGGGATGAGTCGCAAAGGAGCATGCGACGAATGCCAGTTTTGATCTCTTTGCATGTGTTGAAGCGATCCCTTCTGTTTGAGCATGTCCTATGAAGATCCTAATTGGTTCCTTTCATACCCGAAAGGGTAGTGTCGGACAGATTCCTTTTTACTTTCAACACCTAAAAATAGGCTATAGAAATTATAATCAAATTATCCCAACTAAGCCTATAACGGAATAGTTCGGATGAATTGTAGCCCACTGTAGACGAAAGGTATTGATCCCGGATCACTCTCTTTAGAGATCACAACCACGGTTTTTTGCAGAGTTGTTAATCTATGCTCCTTGTACTACGTTAAAGCTCAAAACATTAGTGCATTATCGGTAACCTTATAAATCAGCTGATTCAACCAACATTATGAGAAACAATGCAATTGATTATTGGTGCTTTATCGTAATTTCATATACGTAAAGTAACCTCTCCGACCAATTGCTTGTTGGTTTCAGCGATACACCAACTGCACCAATGTTTTGAGCCTTAAACTAGCTGATAGGGTTCTTGTGTACAAAACTATTTAAGTAGCTTTATTGGAGAAACCGAAAAAGTTCAATTCAAAATCTGAGAAAACTTAAGTAACAAATATGAATGTAAGCTGGTCGTTCATCTCTTCATACGCTTCTACCCACCTACAAATGAATGTATCCCAGATATACTTTAACTATAATGCAAAAAATTTCAACTATAGCAACCTTTGAGAGCTAACCACATGGGAGTTAAATGGAATTTGCATGTTCGGATCTAAAGTGCATCCATCATTTTGGAGAGCAGTGGGTGGTAATACATTTGATGCACACCTGGTTGCGCTGACACTTTTATTTTCACACAGCAGCATATCTTCAGATATTTACAATTGAGTGCCATTGCAATGTTCGAGAGGCGTTAACTATGCGAACGCTGAAATTTGAAGCTGCCCAAATGGATGGTTCCATCTGCATAGCTCCTCTCACACCACAACTTATACCAACATTGACAAATGATATTTATGCGAACACAAGCGTCATTCTACAGTTAGGGATACACTTATACCTATAACTTGCATCCATGGCGATGTTGCACGGAAAGGAAGCGTTATCGTTGAGACGATTCTTTTGAATCGAAGCTGGCACGTTATGGCCAAATCTAATAAAAACCGAAATGGCACATTTGTCTCCCGCAATTTCTTTTGAATGCATTTTTCATGACTGCATTTAGTTCGCCATCCTTCGCTTAATGCCTGTACTTATGTTACACCCCTCGGGTTATTTTATTCGCCTTAAAAACCGTGATTTAAAAGCTACTAGTGAATTTTGGGTTTTTTATACAATCAGCATGTTTGCAATCCTTAGATCGAATGTAATTCAGTTGCCACTGTTGGTGGTTAAGTCGTTGTAGTAGCTGTGGGAATGGTGTGGTGTCGTGTGTACTGTTACACGATACCGACAGTCTCAGGTTCAAATCCGGGCACATGTAACATAAAAAAGAATTTGGAATGAGCTTTTCCAAACAGGGTCGCAATCCCTCTAGAGTAGTTCTGCCTTAGTAGATAGCGGAGTAGGCTTATGCAAAACATATATGTTCATTGGTGTATAACATGAAAAGCAACAGACCGCTTTAAACGAGATCTCCCTAAAGAGCTCGTACGTATGGGATGGGGCCATAATTACACATATTGTTATTACTAGAAGATTACCTACATTTGGAAACTGCACTCTACCGCGGCTCCACTTCTACTTCTATCTCTACATCACCCCCTTCTGGCTGTTAACAGTGCTTCGCTCTGCCTAATGGGCACTATCACTTTAAGAATCGTCATCAAGCTCTTCTAACAGGAGTTCAATGAAACAAGCAGCTTCAACTGGTTTGGGCCAAAGTGATGTTGGTGTAAGAAGAGTAGGTTCAATTGAACAGGTAAAGAGATGTTTAGTATCATGAGGAGACATACCCCTGCGGGTTAGGCACCCCTGCGGGTTAGGGGCTTAGAATATGCCCGAGGTAGGCATACCGGTCGTAAGAGGCGACTAATATGCACAAAGGTAATGACGTGCAACTCGATGGTTGATCTACGGATATGATGCCTCTCACCTCTCATTACCCATCTCTCTTTCCTTACGGAAGGAGGGGTGACATGACCTAGAAGGTTCCACTGGTCATAAATCGCTACCACGACAGTCGGGCAGTACCGCAAGGGAGTACCGGAGCGTACCGGATTCATATCCGGCCAAGGACTGTCAGTTCGACAGCACTCCCCAAACCTTCAGGGAGTGTTTTTGTCGTTACAACAACAACAACAACAACAACATACCATGGTATGGGAATATCCAAATACGAATACAAGTTAACGCTGTCAAGTCGATGCTTGGTAATTCACCACTGTACTTGCGTGTAAAATGCTTGAATTCACTGTATTTTAATTGAATATTTGAACAAAAACTTATAGTTGGAGTTGCAGTACCCTGCCAATCAGCAATAGATAAAAATCTGTAAAAACAGTGAGTCGCGCGTACCAAGCAAGTGGTAAGGCATGGCTAACCGTGGTGAAACTATGATCTTACAAATTTTTGCTAACACCAACGCATATTTTTGGAATTTGTATGGAAAAGAACAAGTGCCTAAAAGTATGCACTCACACGTAAACGGAACAACATTTTCAACACGGTTAAAAAGTGAACCTCGCCGAACAAAATTGTCCACTTTTTTATCCACTTGTTTGGTACGCGCGACTCTGAGTTTATCCAGATTTTTATCCATTTCTTATTTGAACATTCCGTGCTAAAAATGCGATTAGTCTAGGATGCACCTGGGATGAGCCGCAAAGGAAGATGCGACGGATGTCAGTTCTGATCACTTTGTATGGTTTGAACTGTTCACATTTGTTTAATCATGTCCTACGAAGAGACCAATTGTACCCATTTATACCCGAAAGGGTACGAAAGGACTAATCCACTTTCTACCCAAACGGGTACTTTTAACTCCTATAAGTATGCTACAACAACTAAAATAGACTTTCACCCCTATGAGTATGCTACACAAATAAAAATTTACATGCATATTGAATTATAGCCAACTGTAGACTAAAGGAATGAATCGCGGATCGCTCTCTTTAGAGATTATTCAAAAAATTTTTTGCAGGGTAACTCATTAAGCAGACTGGTGCAAACATATGCAGATTGTATCCGATTGAATAGTAGTATCTTATAGTATTGGCTAAAGTGTTTGAAACAACTTTTCCCCCTTTTGTCGATTAACGTTAAAAGGTCTTCGGAGAACTTATGTCCAATAGATAGATCTGAATTGATGTGTAGCTCAAAAGTTGTCTGACTGTTTGCACATAAATAGTTTAATTATTATAAACAATATGTATGTGCTGTGGGTGGTAATGATTTTGCTTATGCGTTTTCATACTGGTTTTCATATATTCGACTCATGGTTGACCAAAAACTTACTCATGGCAATTAGCACTCTTACACAAAAAACACCAATTATATGGAATTTGCCTTTTTTTTATAATTAAGCAATTCACATGGTATCTTATTATCATATGTAGTATTTTTTTCAATACAACTCTTGTGAACACAATCAATTGAGTTATATGTCGTATTCATATATATCAAGTTAAATTTATATGAAAACTGGTCATTTGTTGATAGAAAATTTTAGATAAAATTTCGCTGGAATAATGAAACAGTGTAAAATGAAAAGTTTTGTTTTGAGAAAAATGAGTTTAAAGTTTCTACAAACTCATCGCTTAACTTTAAACTTCGATTACGGGCGTCTCATTCAAAATATCATTATTTTGAATACATCATACTTTTGATAGAGTCCTCATTTGTTAATCCGCAAAATCTAATCCATCATGCTTGCTTAGAAATACCAGTTAATGAATTTGTTTGAAAGTATCTGCATATACAATATTTTGTGTTTGAACATTTTTATATGAAATCATTATACACTATTTTATTTGTATAGGATACACCCCTTCATTTCTGATAATACACTGTTTTGTATCTTTAATTTAAAATTTTATTTGCATTTTCGGAAAAATAGATTAGTGTGTGTCGATGTTACACTATTTTATTATTCAGAATTTTAAGCTGCCTGTAAAAGGTATTAGAAATATTGTAATCAGTTGTGCTCAAATTATTTTATATGGAAGGGAAAATCACTGAGAATTTTTTTTGAGTAAGCACAAAAAAAAAATTTCGAAAATGTTTTGGAGATATCGCAAAAAAGAAACAAATTTGTTTAAATAAGAGTCCGGTTCCAAGCAGGATCAGTCCAGGTCGTGATAGGTTACATAAAGTTAATTCCACTAATTAGGAATTTACTTGTTTTTTATTTACGGAGATTCTTCCTGCTAATTTTAGCTATGTAACACAAGCGGCACAATTTCGACAATTATAACAAAAGTGGGTGTGCGGGGATTCTCGTGAAGAAGGATTCGGTAACAAACTAAATTTCAAACCGATTTATACCACTAAAGGTTTCAGCTGAAGCTGTTAAAAGACCATTTGCAAGTTAAATTCAGAACTATCAGAGATTTTGATGTAATATTTCATACACATATATGTTAGTATATATAAGTTAGGCGTGGTTACTTCTCGATTTCAAACATTTTCGGTAACGAAATTTCCTATGCCAACTGAAATTAGTATACCGATTTTGATTCTGTATTCATCTAAACACTACCTTTTTTTGGTATATCAAGGAATAGTCCTTGCTAAGTTACGGTTGCGATCATCTATGTTTTGGACCGTTTTGAACCAACCTTAGCTTCATTTTAATTGCTTTTTGAACCAAGTTTATGTTCATTTAGACCTTTTTGTGTTCCATATGTTTTCCTTTTTTTTTGTTCAACTAAATTCGAGGACATGCAATTCTAACTATAAACTTTTCTCAGTGCCTCAATATATTTCAAAATTTTTTATTGTCAATTTGTTAGCGTAAATTTCTATTTCATATGGAAGTGCCTGAGCGTCATACCAAATTGTTTTCGTTTTGCACTTTCATATGAATTGTATTTATATGTGAGGGCATATGGGAGTGCTTTGAAAGTTTTTTTTGTATTCAAAGTGTAAATTTGTATTTGTGTCTTTATTTGAGGGCAAACCAAAAACAAAAGAGCTTCAAGTGTAAAAGGACTGCGCAGCCCTGATTATAATGTTAAATACTTTACGTTCTTTTCATTTTACAAGTATTTCGCAAAGACTTTCTTAATAATTTTCTTTTTTGCGAATAAATTGGTGAGACAATAAGATTTTTTGAAAACTAAAGACGTTTATAATAGATTAAGGACTGTCCATCCAATGATGCAATTATCGAATAATAGCGTATGTAGCACTTACACTGTTTCTTTATTATGTTATGTTAAAAATAACTTTTATTATAAAAGTTAAAAGTAACGGTTAAAAGTTATTTTTATTATACAAGTCAAAGTACAAAAGTTAAAAATTAAGGTCAAAACAAAGAACGTATAACCATAAGAAGGTTAAACGTGACGAAAAGTGGGAAACACTAAACCATCAATTCGGGGGAAGGTACATAATTCACCACTGAGGAAATTTAAATTAAAGCGCTGGTTTTAATGCTTTTAGCACTTTTATTTTTACTGAATATTCACAATTAAACGTTTTTGTAACTCCAACTATAATTTTGTGTGTAAATATTCAATCAAAACACAGTGAATTCAAGCATTTTTCACGCAGGTACAGTGGTGAATTACCTACCATCGATTTGACAGCGTCTCCTTGCATTCGCTGTTGGACCTTCTTATGTTCTTTGAGTGTACTAATGCGTTCCCATTTAAAATTAGGATACTTGCAAAATTGTGTATTCCTTGCTAGCTATGTAAAAATTTTATGCCGGAAATACCGTCTATCTTAACCAGCAGTAGTGTGGAAATAATATAAAATGGTTATAAACGATCAAAACCGTTAAGTGCGGTAAGAAAACAAGCGGTTTCAATTCTATATGAAAATTTTTCATTTATGGGTGTTTTTATAGTAGCCATGTATATAATTAATGGAGTATTTATTAATTTGGAGCTATGTTTGGCGTCAACCTTTTTTCTTTCCTTTTTTGAGAAAATGAAAAATAAAAACTAAAAAATAAACATAAACAAAAATATCAGGTTGCAATCAGTTTTTATAGATTAAAATTGACCCCAGTAAATTAATCAAATTCATCAGGACAACAAAGTTTATCTTACCACTATAACATGTGGATTCTAAGAAACTTATCTCTGAAATGCATGCTCAAAACTAAAAAAAAAAAAACATTTACATTTGACCTTTATATTAAAAGGAATTTTTAACCGTTATTTTGGACTTTTCTAATAAAGATCATTTTTTACTGTTACTTTTGACTTTTATAATAAAAATCAGTTTTAACCGTTATTTTTTCACCTTTTTCATAAAAATCCTGAAGTAAAAGTAATTTCAGATAAATATCCTCTGCCTCTCAGGCATTACTCTGGTGCAAAATACATTTTGCAGAGTCAACTAAATACAACATCAAAACATGTCATCCGATACCAACATTTTATAAATCCCCTGCAGTCAATTCTACTAGTTTTATGCTAGTCAAATACTAGTTTGGCAAACCGGCTCAACTAGTTGGAGTTCTGTAATTTTTTCTTATTAGGAACTATCAATTTGTCCGCTTCTGCATCATCAGTCTCTGCATGAGCAATATACCAATTTACATACTTGTTATTATATACATAAATATCATACCAGTTTGTATACTGTCAGTACATACACCATCGTACTAGTCAGCCTATGCATCAGTATCAAACCAGTTACTGTACCACGGATTATTGGTCAAATAAATAGTCAGCAATATTCCGCGTTCTGGAGCAGTGTAGCGTAACATTGTTTATTAACGTGTATTTCGCATGTGTTTACTACACAAATGTCAAAACAGAACTGACTTTAGGGGCCAATCGCAAAATTTATAGCATTTTCTGATAGGAGGATTACTTTTGCGCCACCCTGTATATAAAATATGTGTCTATCAAAATAAATATTACTTCACTATATTGAACAAATTTCAATAAAAGTATAGTCGCTAATTATATCAATTTTGCCCTTGGAAAACATTTTAATAAGTATTTTTATTCTTTTTTAAATAATTCCTTTTTCAATGAATTTTATAATTGATTTCACAGAGATAAATTTTTAAATTTTCTTGAAACATTTTATGGAAAATGGAACACTTTTGAAATTTTGCTTTGACAAGTTATCGTTTAGTTTTCACTTTTTTTCGTGGTTTCATTTGAGCACTGCTTACTCGTTTTTGCGTCGCTGGTACGCCGCTATGCAGTAGCGACGTGGCAAAAAATAAGTGTGTGTGTGTGTACGTACATGATCTGCAGACCAAATGTAATATTTGAAGCACGAAATTCTCAACAGGATTATGATTTTACTATAAGAAAAATTACCTGCAAGAAAGTTTTATATCTAATTTAATTAAATGAATACTTAAATACTCAGAAAATTAGTTGAAGCGAAAATTAAAATGTAGGACGGCGTTGTTAACTGAACGATTGCTGCCCAAATACTGAGTTGTTTTTTATACCTAGTAGTGCTACGCACACGTAACGGCATAAACGAATCGAGATAGATATTGACTTATACATATCAAAATGTTCAGGACGAAAAGAGAAATTGATTAAGCTATGTCCGTCCGTCCATTCGTCCGTCCGTCTGTGAACACGATAACTTGAGTAAATTTTGAGATATCTTAATGAAATTTGGTATGCGGGTTCCTTGGCACTCATCTCCGAGCGCTATTTAAAATGGGCGAAATCGGACAATAGCCACGCCCACTTTTTATATATAGAATATTTTCGAAAACACAAAAAAGTGATTACTCAGTACATAATACACCTATAAGGATAAAATTTGGTGACTACATTGAGATTGAGGCACAAAATAAATTTTTGAAGAAATGTTTGAAAATGGGCGTGGCACCGCCTACTTTTGATTAGGTCAAATATAAAAATAATATTAATGATAAATCAAAAACCGTTCAAGATATCGAAACGAAATTCAGCACGCAGGTTTTCAGGTATGCAGGGAATGTTTCAGGAAAAAATGGGAGGGATCGGTTAAGGTCCACGCCCACTTTTATATGAAAGATTTTGAAGAGGATCGTAGATATATTAAATAGGCAATAACTTTGCCTAAAATAGGTTTAAATCATTTATATTTCGCTTTTAAAATTTCCGTAAACAAAGAAATCCAAAAACTTAAAATTTTCGAAAATGGGCGTGGCCCCGCTCCTTTGATAGTGGACTCTTTCACAAAACTGTTTATGCCATAACTTCGCCAAAAATTGACTTGTCAAAACGAAATTTGGTGATAATATTCTATATATAAAAGTAACTGTTTGTTGTAAAATTGGGCGAAGTCGGTTAATGTCCACGCCCAGTTTTTTAACATAGTTCTTAAAAACTTTTTTTTTTAATTTAAAAAGCGATATTTCTGCAACCAAGCAAGTTATATCAATCAGATTTTGCACACATAATAAGCTTTTCAAGAAAAACTCGGCCGCAAAAAAATGTTGTCATTTTTGAAGAAGAAGGCGTGGCGCCGCCCACTTTTCAGCATAAAATTTCTGCTATTTTCAAAGGCAATCGCTTATAATTCCATCTTGATATTTCAATAAAAATTGGTCAGCTGCTTTTAAGTAGTATGTATTATACTGCTGCCAAAAATTAGCCAAATCGGGAAACACACAAGCGAAATATTCGGGCACGTAGTTAATAGCCCACTGCAATAGCGAAGTTATATATCTTTTTTGATTTTCATACCTTTCATAAACATTAAATGTAAGAAAAGTTCACTAAAATGATCAGCACGATGAGCGGAGTCGACTTAGCCATGCCCGTCTCTCCGTCCGTCTGTCTATTTGAACGCAAACTAGTCTCTCAGTTATACAAAATAATGCTGAAATTCGTTGTTTAGATTCCCCATTTTATAATATACTAGCAAACCCGGTAGACGTTGTTTTGACGTTTTGATACATAGAACACATCTATATGTAAAATTTCATTCACTTGAACCAAATAAACTCCTAACTATACCGAACTGCAGCTTTATATAACCTGGGGGCTTTTCCAAAAGTTTATGCAGACTGTGTCGTGCCCAGCGAACTCCTGAACATATCGTGAAATTTCAAGAGCAAACAAAAACACAAAATTATGTAGATATTGACTAAGTGACACATATATCCAAATTTCATTAATTTAGACCAAAAAAGTTCGGAATTATGACGAATTGAAACTTTATATAGCCTGGTGGTGGCTCCGCCTACTTTTCCAAAACTATATATTGTCTATGCTGTACCCAGTGAACCCAAGTATACATTGTGAAAATTTCATAAAGATCGGTTCAGTTCTTTGGCGCCTATGAAAGACACCCTTTTTTATATCTATTTTTGTTACGCACACAAGGTATATTACCTCATTCGGTATAAACGAATCGAGATATATATTTATCAGAACGTTCAGGATGAAAAGTAAAATATCCGGACAAGTAGTAAATACCCCACTGCAAAAGCGAAGTTGTACGAGTATATCTTTTTTGATTTTCATACCTTTCATGAACATCAAATGTTTGTACGTATGAGAAGAAAAAGATATAGTCCCATCAAAAAGTATACTGAAGTGATCAGGAGGATGAGCTGAGTCGATGTAGCCATGTCCGTCTCTCATCACGGTTTGTCCGTCTGTCTATTTGAACGCAAATAAGAACTGAAAACCTGCGTAAATTGGGATGACATAATAGATCACTACTAGGTATATAATGTTCGGTTCCACCCGAACTTAGACTTCCTTACTTTTTTTATCTAAATTCGATGAGAGAAACACCAGGGGATTCACCGCAAAATTTTCTTCAAGTCTTGATAAGAAAATTTTTTTATATGATCGACGGTTGTGGAGTTATTCACATAAAAATGTAAAAAAAATTTTATTTTTTGCAAAATCGAACATTTTTTATTTTTCAAAAATTCATAAAAGATTGAAGGTTTTAAAAACTTACCATTTCACGGTATTAAAACTGTAAACATTATAAATAATTGAAACCTTATTTCGTGAAAATACATGAATAAATGTTGGTTTTATTGACAATAAAGTGAAAATACCCAATTTAGTGAAAATTTTGCATATTAGGCCTATTATGGTTTTTGACAAACAAATTATTTAGGTATGACATTTTGCGCAACTTTGTCTTTTTAAAGCTTACTACGGGCATCGCCAGAAATGAGAAAACTCCATAATGACACTCAAGAAATTTTTCCCCGTCAATTTTTCTTAAGACAAAACGCAGATCATAAGAAAAAATGCCTATCTTATCCCACGATTTCAGCTGGTGGTTTTACTCTTCCCGTGCTAGATTCAGATGGAGTTCCATGTCCTGAAAATCAACATAATACGTATACTGAAGTTCCTCCATCGCCTATTTCTTCGTCTTCAAAAATCTCCAGCGTATCAGATGGATTTTGCCCAAAGCCTCTGACACAGTCCTTGTTAAACGATCTTAGAAGAGACCTAGAGCTTCCAAAACGTAAGTCAGAGCTACTTGCATCCCGTCTAAAAGAAAGAAATTTATTAGAAAAACGTTACGATAACTACCTATCGTGAGCGACATAAGCTACATGCTTGTTTTTATAGAAATAAAGACAATATATGTTTTTGCTATGATATAACTGGACTTTTTGGAAAGCTTGGCCAAACATATGACGCAAGTGAATGGAGATTATTTATTGATAGTAACAAAGAAACCCTTAAAGCAGTTTTATTACACAATGGCAATCAGAAGCCATCAATACCCATCGCACACGCCGTAAATATGTCCAAATTTTTAAAATATATTCATTATGAAAAACACGATTGGAAAATATGTTGCGACTTGAAAGTGGTAGCTTCACTAACTAGACTACAAGGTGGTTACACAAAACATTGTTGTTTTCTTTGCCTTTGGGATAGCCGAGATCGAAGCGCAAGAACCAATCACGAAGTAGGCACACACAATATAAAATATGCTGCTCTAATAAAACAGGAGAATGTGATTTTTTAACCATAACATCAAGCTTGGATTAGTCAAGAATTTTGTTAAGGCGCTAAACAAAAATGAAAAAGCATTCGATTATATTCAAACAATATTTCCAAAATTATCCGCTCCAAAAATTTCTGAAGGTGTTTTTGATGGTCAGAGCTCAACATTCGAGACGTTACTATCACTCGATGAAAAGGCTGCTTGGAACTCATTTAGGCTGATTGTTTCAAACTTTTTAGGAAATTATCGGGGTCCAAATTTTAAGGAAATCATTTCTGATTTACTAACCAACTATTCGAAAATCGGTAAGTAGGAATATGATATGATTTTTGTATATTCATCATAATTGTAACCTCTAACATATACATATAATTTCAGGTGCAAACATGTCTCTGAATATGCATTTCTAACACTCCCATTTGGATTTTTTTCCTTCAAATCTTGGTGATGTCAGTGACGAGCATGGAGAACGATTTCACCAACAACTTAAGTCAATGGAGGAGCGTTATCAAGGATTATGGAACGAAAATATGATGGGGGACTATAATTGGTTTCTTATACGAGAATCAAATTCAGAAAATTACAGTAGACAAGCAAAAGGTAGAAACTATTTTTAAATATATCAAGTACTAAATTTTGTATAATTTCTTTAATAAAGGTATCTTAAATAGCTAAATAAACAAAAATATTTAAAATACGTCTTTTCCCTTCATGCACTTAATTGTTAATAATATTACCGTTTATCCATGAATTTTCATGAAATAAAGCTTACCTTATTTGGAATGTTCACAGTTTTACGATCATCTAATAAAGTTGTAAGTTTTCCCTTTCGATTTTTTACGAATTAAAGAAGAAACAAAATGGAAATTTTTAATACAAAAAATCGATTTTTTTATAATGCGATGCAAATAACTCTGAAACCAATAAGTATTTAAAAAAATGTTATTTAAACAATTTTAAGGTAATTGCATTTGCTGTTATATGCTGTTTTCTCCAACAAAATCGGACAACCCGTCCCAGAGATATGATAAAATCAATGGATCTCCCTTTTCAAAAAAGGCAAATTTTAGAAAACAAAAAAAAAAAAACAAAAACGCATCCATAGAATTTTAAATTTCGACCATTTTTATAATTAGGAGACTATAGCAAATAAAAAAAAATAGTGGTGATCCAGGGTAATGCAAAAAGTTTAATTTTGTAGAGCAGTGTTATTAGCCTTCGCCCCTGCAGCTCAATCAATGCTACCTGACTTGGAGAATACCTAGACTTTTCTTCTTGAAAGTGAGAAAATACATCCGGCTTTGTAACTTTGAAAGGATTATCAACTCAAAAAAAAAGTATCTTTTGTAGAGTGTTTATATCAGGTAGGCGATTAAAAATAGTTGACAATTTTTACGAATAATTTTCTGTATTTCGTCATCAATACTACCTTTATTGAAGTTTAATTTTATTTATTCCTCGAAGTTGTATGAAAAATATGGCGTTGGGACCACAAAAGGTTTGGAGTAAAAAAAGGCTAGAAAAAAGCCACGAAGCTAAAACCATAATTATGAGGCTAAAGGACAAAAAAAAAAGGCCTCGAAAGGGTAACCTGGTCACACTGCTTATAATAGCGGAAACGTTGCAGTCGCTCAAACTGGTATGAATAAGACCACGAAATTCCAGTTAATCAACTACAATGTTTACTAACCAGTTTGACAGTTGACTGCAGGGTCGTTGTAAATTTTCTGTAATATCAATAAAAAAACAATAAAACCGGTCACTGCTCCAATCAAAATTAAAATAAATATGTAAACTTTGGTAAAACCAAATTAAAATTTTGATTTTCGACTAATTTGGTTCACATGAACTGCAAAATACTGTGGCTTCAGTGTAAGCATGACACCAGGCATTTTCGTCAAACTCAGAACCTTCAATGGCCAATACAGCACTCTTATCAACTCAAACTGGGTATAATTTCCATTCTTGCTTCTGACAAGATGCATATTTGTTGGAAACTTTTCAGGGCATAAGTAAGTAGTAAGTATATAAGTATGCAGGGCCAAAACTTGAAGACAACCGTTGCTAGATATCGGAATGTATCGAGTTTTAAACGTCCACGATTAGATCCGGCTTCTTGCATGGCGCTACACTCCCTCAAGTCGATCTTAATAATAGTGTAAATTAATCCATTTTCTGAAATGTGTGCTTACTCTGCACATTCGTATGTGGACGTCGATTTTTCGTATTCACCACGGCAAATATCAAATCTCATCTCTCTTTTTGTTGAATATGATTTTACCTTCACGGGCTGTAATTATTGCAGCAGCCCGATTTAAAATTTTCCGCCAATTCTCTTTCGCTAGCGAACAGAAAAATTGGCGAAGAGGAATTTTCGAATCGATCTGTCTTGCTATTTGACGTTTTGTTTATGCAATACTTTTTGTGATCAGTGAATGAAAAATAATATTTTTTGACTCTCTTTAGAAATTCCCTTGAGGAACCGTCCGTTCATTAAATCACCCTCCAGCCGGCACTGGAGTTTGGTTATTCATGAAGCGCTCGACGACCATCTCAGATTGCCATCCCTCTATGTAGCTCCAAACCGCCAGTAGCTCCCTTCCACTATCCCACCAGCATCGATCAGTGCAACCTGAAGGTGATCCCTAATGGAAGGGTGCGCTTTGCGCCTGCTTTGGTTTTGGTTGTTGTTGCTGTTGCTGAGCTACTGGCTTATTGACATGGGTGCTCTCGTAGTCCCTGACCACCACTTCACACCATATCCTGTCGCCTGCATCTCGCACGTTCCTCCAGACTTATGGTACTTGGCTCGCCCCAGGGTTCCTGAGGATTTCTTTGACTTCTTGGAAGCCACTAAGGTGCGCTTCTATTTTTATCTAGTGTCCAGAAGTACCGGGGTACTATGACTGGTACCCTTGACATCTCTTTAATTTTCGGTTGTTTGTTGGCTAGGAGTTCGTCCCCTGAAAGCTTTCCCAGAACGCTCTCCTCTTCCCCACTATTCTTCCCTTTTGTATTTATGTCTATTTTATTTTCGATGTGATTCCCACGAGTAAGCTGGAAGGGGTTCGTCAGAAGAGCCAGTATACTGGGGTAAGTCACTTATACAACCGACCTTGCGTGGGCGTCGGAGGGACCCTAAGCGATCAGCTATCTAATTCCCACCCGCTGATCATTCACCCCTTGGCACGGGTACCTCAACAATTTGGCTTGGGATGGCGTTGGTGCGGCTATCTCCACTTCTTCCGTAGCAGCGAGTGCAGCGGACTCACAGAAAACACACACCCGAGGCTATGGAAGAATTGTAGCCTTCTTCTTAGTCCGTCTCACATTGAAATCCCTACAGGAGAGACACCAATATGATACTTAAGTCCCTTCGCCACGGCAAGGCGACCAAAGTTGAAGAGGTGTGAAAAAAGGTGACGTGGCATAATGTCAATGGAATTAATGGAATGCAAAGCGAATAATGTGAAATTATTTTGAGAATTAACGTCAGAAACGCTAAATATCATAAATGCTGTACTAATTTCTATAATAACAACGCAACTGCTATTTCAGGTGCAGTTACATAGATAATGGACAAAGCAGAATTTACTCCAAATTTTCATTTTGTACCTTATACTCGTATATGTATATATATGAAATTAAAAAATTGTATTAAATGAGTTTTGATAATTTTCAGAAAAGCGCCGCATGCGAAATTTGGAATAAAAAATCGCGCGATTTTATATTTATTTTCATGTTATTCTATTATATATTTTTTTATACGCTAAATATGATACAAGCAGTACTAATTTGTATAATAATAAAAGCGCTATTTTCATTTTATACTATTATATGAAATCAAAAAATTAAATTTCATGAAACTGGGATTTATTCAAAAAAGCACATAGATTCACAATTTTCATTTAGTACTTACTATGTATGCATACGAGTACATAAAGGCTGGGAGTAAAAAGTAGACTTATTTTTCATGTAAGTGAAAGGGAAACTTATAAAATGTTTAATAAAAAAGCGTACAAAAAAGGTTGTTAGAAATATCCTTTATTTTTCGGACGGCCTCCGAATACTGAAAAGAAGGGGAAAATTACGAATTACCATTTTAATGCTCTTAAATGATAGTTTATTATATTATATATGCATTACAAAAAGAAAAACATATTTTTCTCCTTTGTTTTCAGTCTTCGGACACGTTTTTTCAAGTACAAATATTGCTGTCCTGATAATGAGAAAATAGCAATGTCCGGACAGTTAGAATTTTGTACAAACTTTGTTGTTTTTATCGATATTATTATTTAAAGAATGAATGCAGACTTTTACCTCGAGATTATAAAGTCAAACCAAACAAGCATCAGACAAGCGGCAGCTTAGGATAGCTGTGGAATTCCTAATAGCCGTAGTCTTAATCTGGCGAGCGACAGAATCACAAAATATGTTCAAGCATTACTTGTACAACCTATCATATGTATATATTATTTCTGTAAGGTCTTTTTGTGTTATTTCCTAATTTTCTGCTCTCATTTGGAACCAATATTAATAAATAAGGTATCGTTTTAAAGGTGGGGGTTAGCTCTACATGCGAAACCATGTTTTAATTAGCGGAGTGCTTTTGTTTAAGCATATTTTATAAAAATAAATTCTTTAAAATAAACGCACTAAATAATGATGATGATGATGAATGCACAAAAAAATCAATTTGTACTGCAACGCTATTGTGACTGTGACATTCATATGCCTCGCGACATCTACAGTTGAATAGTAAGACTGAACAGTGCTAGAATAATTAAAGGCGAGCGCGCCATCTACACTTGAACATTGCTAAAATAAGTGAATAAGACTGCGTTCACACTGAGTCATAAACTCGAGTTAAAGGGACATTTTTTGAGTTAATTCATATTGATGTTGGCAATCAACTCAAGTTTATGGCTCAATGTGAATGTAATGTAAGTGGTGGAATTTCAAATAGCTGTTTGCGCATATTTGTATAATTTTTTGGGTAATTCTATACGACAGCACGTAACTGCTAATATAGGTCCAAAAATATTTGCAATTAAAGTTGAAATTTTTCTGTCATTTTTATGTGGTTGTTGTAATCACAGATTAGGGTGTACCGAAAAGTGCAAAAATGTGTTCTGTGCAGAAATATTGTGGACCGCGTAGCCGGTGTTAGACCGGCTAAGGTTATTTTTTTGAAGCCTACGCAGAAAGGTGAAAATCTTTTTTTATAATTTGAGAAAAAGGTTTGAAAAATCCTGAACCTGGACTAACAAAAGGTTTCAAACCATTTTGGTTTTTTTTTTTTTTTGCGCAAGGAGCGCACGGGTCCAGCTAGTAAAAACATAATATTGCAGTCTTGCCGTTTTACGGACAAGAGATAGGCTGTTAACACATACGACTTGCACACGGCCGCCGAGACTTTGCCATCCCATGTTACTTCTAAGTCGTTTTTGCTTGGTAGATTGTTTACAGCTCTGCTGTTCAATACTCTCAATCTGATGGGGAGTTCTATGGTATACTTTTCGAGAGACTTCCCCTTCCAGGTGAATATATCATCGCTATATCATCCCAAGTATAGATGCACGTTCCCTCCTTGTACATGCCTCCTAGCGCCTGTTGCACTTCAGGACACTTTTAGTTGTTGTAATTTACCTCCTTGTCGGATTTGTTTAACTTCGGATAAGCACAGTATAAAACAGAGTTGGAGCAATCCATGTAAACGTGTACGGTACCAACCGAATCTTACGCCAACCCTTCACATCTATTGTAGCTGGCGCTGGTACAGGCTACTGCCATGAGGCATTGGGCCTAGTTCCAGTTGTCAACAATATGCTTTTGCCCACTAAGTCTACGGGTGCGATGTACAGAATGGCATTTAATAATTCTATCGGGGTGTCACTCAAGCCACCCATTATACGAATTATTGATTATATGCATACTCTCTCCAGTTTGGTAACAAAAGGTATTTTTTTATGTGGCTGGTAACCAACCGAGGACTCGCGGTGAATACCCAATTAGAAAGAGGGTGAGAAGACTCACGTCCCCCCGCCATTAACCCGTATTTTGCGATTAACCCAACGTCGGATGCCCAGACAAGGGCCTGCTGAAGTTTCCGGACCTTCATATAGCTAATTGTTGGAAAAACTCTACCAATTATGACAAATAAAACATCAACTGCGTACCCCATAAGTTTGGCTGATCCTTCGAACCGATCGAAAAGTTGGTTTATTACCAGTGTCCAAATCAGTGAGATTTCCATCCAGAGAGATGTGAATATGATTAAGACGTATTTATTGTATTCAAAGCCCTTCTTTATGTTTCAGAGATACTTTACAAAAATATAGTGTATATACAAACTTCATACAAATTTCGAGTGTCCGGAAACTAAAACCAAAGTGTCCGGAAAATAAATTTTACTGTCCGAAAACTAGAGCAAATCGAACTTTTTTGAGTGTTTACTTTAATAATATTAACATTATATTTTTATACCTAGTAGTGCTACGCACACAAGGTATATTAACTTTAGTCGCCTAACGGCAGTAGGTAACGGCATAAACGGATCGAGATAGATATTGACTTATATATATCAAAATGTTCAGGACGAAAAGAGAAATTGATTAAGCTACGTCCGTCCGTCTGTGACTACATTAAGATTGAGGCCCAAAATAAATTTTTGAAGAAATGTTTGAAAATAGGCGTGGCAACGCCTACTTTTGATTAGGTCACATTTAGAAATAATATTAATCATAAATCAAAAACTGTTCAAGATATCGAAACAAAATTCAGCACGCAGGTTTTCAGGTATGCAGGGAATGTTTCAGGAAAAAATGGGAGGGATGGGTTAAGGTCCATGCCCACTTTTATATGAAAGATTTTGAAGAGGATCGTAGATATATTAAATAGGCAACAACTTTGCCTAAAATAGGTTTAAATCATTTATATATCACTTTTAAAGTTTCCGTAAGCAAAGAAATCCAAAAACTTAAAATTTTCGGAAATGGGCGTGGCCCCGCCCCTTTGAGAGTGGACTATTCCACAAAACTGTTTATGCCATAACTTCGCCAAAAATTGACTTGTCGAAACGAACTTTATTGATAATGTTCTATATATAAAAGTAACTGTTTGTTGTAAAATTGGGCGAAATCGGTTAATGTCCACGCCCAGTTTTAAAAAATTTGTTTTTTTATTTTAAAAAGCGATATTTCTGCAACTAAGCAAGTTATATCAATCAGATTTTGCAGACATAATAAGCTTTTCGAAAAAAACTCGGCCGCAAAAAATGTTGTCAATTTTGAAGAAGTAGGCGTGGCGCCGCCCACTTTTCAGCATAAAATTTCTGCTATTTTCAAAGGCAATCGCTTATAATTCCATCTTGATATTTCAATCAAAATTGGTCAGCTGCTTCTTGGTAGTATGTATTATACTCCTCCGTGTATGTAAGTATGAGAACAAGAAGAGAACAGTTCACTAAAATGATCAGTACGATGAGCGCAGTCGATTAAGCCATGCCCGTCTCTCCGTCCGTCTGTCTGTCTCTCCGTCTGTCTATTTGAACGCAAACTAGTCTCTCAGTTTTACAAAAGAATGCTGAAATTCGTGGTTTGCTTTGGCCGTTTTATAATATACTAGCAAATCCGATAGACGTTGTTTTGACGTTTTGATATATAGAACACATGGATATATAAAATTTCATTCACTTGAACCAAATAAACTCCTATCTATACCGAACTGCAGCTTAATATGACCTGGGTGATTTTCCAAAAGTTTATGCAGACTGTGTCGTGCCCAGCGAACTCCTGAACAGTTCGTGAAATTTCAAGAGTAAACCAAAACACAAAATATGTGGGCGTGGCACCGCCCACTTTTGAAAAATTATGTAGATATTGACTAAGTGACACATATATCGAAATTTCATTAATTTAGACCAAAAAACTTCGCAATTATGACGAATTGAAACCTTATATAGCCTGGGGGCGTGACTCCGCCTACTTTTCCAAAACTATATATTGCCTATGCTGTACCCAGTGAACCCAAGTATATATTGTGAAAATTTCATAAAGATCGGTTGAGTTCTTTGGCGCCTATGAAAGACACCCTTTTTATACCTAGTAGTGCTTCGCACACAAGGTATATTAACTTTAGTCGCGTAACGGCAGTGCGTAACGGCCTTAACGGATCGAGATGGATATTGATTTATGTATATCAAAATGTTCAGGACGAAAAGAGAAATTGATTAAGCCATGTCCGTCCGTCCGTCTGTGAACACGATAACTTGAGTAAATTTTGAGATATCTTAATGAAATTTGTCATGCGGATTCCTTGGCACTCATCTCCGAGCGCTATTTAAAATGGGCGAAATCGGATCATAGCCCCGCCCATTTTTTATATATATAATATTTTCGAAAACACAAAAAAAGTGATTACTCAGTACATAATACACCTATAAGGATAAAATTTGTTGAATACATTGAAATTGAGGCATAAAATAAATTTTTAAAGAAATTTTTTAAAACGGGCGTGGCACCGCCCACTTTGGATTTAGTCCAATTTAGAAATAATATTAATCATAAATCAGAAACCGTTCAAGATATCGAAACAAACTTCGGCACGCAGATTTTCAGCTATGCAAGGAATGTTCTAGGAAAAAATGGGAGGGATCGGTTAAGGTCCACGCCCACTTTTATATGAAAGATTTTGAAAAGGATTGTAGATATATTAAATAGCCAATAACTTTGCCTAAAATAGCTTTACATCATTTATATTTCAGTTTAAGTTTCCGTAAACAAAGAAATCCAAAAACTTAAAATTTTCGAAAATGGGCGTGGCCCCGCCCTTTTTATAGTGGACTATTCCACAAAACTTTTTATGCCATAACTCCGCCAAAAAGTGATTTGTCGAAAGAAAATTTGGTGATAATGTTCTATATATAAAGGTAACTGTTTGCTGTAAAATTGGGTGAAATCGGTTAAAGTCCACGCCCAGTTTTTTAACATAGTTCTGAAAATTTTTTTTGTAAAATTTAAAAAGCGATATTTCTACAACTAAGCAAGTTATATCAATTAGATTTTGCACACATAATAAGCTTTTTAAGAAAAACTCGGCCGCAAAAAAATTTTTTCAATTTCGAAGAAGGAGGCGTGGCGTCGCCCACTTTTCAGCATAAAATTTCTGCTATTTTCAAAGGCAATCGCTTATAATTCAATATTGATATTTCAATCAAAATTGGTCAGCTGCTTCTCAGTAGTATGCATTATACTCCTGCCAAAAAATAGACAAATCGGGAAACACACAAGCGAAATATTCGGGCACGTAGTGAATAGCCCACTGCAATAGCGAAGTTATATATCTTTTTTGGTTTTCATAACTTTCATAAACATTAAATGTATGTAAGAATGAGAACAAGAAGAGAAAAGTTTACTAAAATGATCAGCACGATGAGCGGAGTCGATTTAGCCATGCCCGTCTCTCCGTCCGTCTGTCTGTCTCTCCGTCTGTCTATTTGAACGCAAACTAGTCTCTCAGTTTTACAAAAGAATGCTGAAATTCGTGGTTTGCTTTGGCCGTTTTATAATATACTAGCAAATCCGATAGACGTTGTTTTCACGTTTTGATATATAGAACACATCGATATATAAAATTTCATTCACTTGAACCAAATAAACTCCTATCTATACCAAAAGTTTATGCAGACTGTGTCGTGCCCAGCGAACTCCTGAACATATCGTGAAATTTCAAGAGCAAACCAAAACACAAAATATGTGTACGTGGCACCGCCCACTTTTCCAAAATAATTTAGATATTGGCTAAGTGACACATATATCCAAATTTCATTAATTTAGACCAAAAAAGTTCGGAATTATGAGGAATTGAAACTTTATATAGCCTGGGGGTGTGGCTCCGCCTACTTTTCCAATACTATATATTGTCCTTACTTGTTATACAGACGTCATATTATTGAGCAGTATTTATGCTATTATAAGCAGTATATGTTTTCGTTTTAGCGTTTATGGTGAGGAAATGAGTCGAAGTCAAAGTTGAGGCAAACGTTAAGTGTTCGGAAATTGGTGCGTTTACCCGATAAGGTATAAAATGAAAATTTGCAGTAAAAGCTGTTTAGTCCATTATCTATGTACATAACTGCACCTGAAATAGCAGTTGCGTTGTTTTTATAGTAATTAGTTAGGCATTTATGATATTTATCGCTTCTGACATTAATTCTCTTTGTAAAAGCGAATTAATGTCAATTTCTTATGAGAACTAATGTCATTGACATTAATACGCGTTTGAAATTCGTGAAAAATATTGGTTTGATTTATACGAAACGTTCTACGTACACAGCAAACTGCCGTCGGCGAGTTTCCATTTAAACGGCACAACGTGCTTGCGTTTGTACGTAATTGAGCTATAATGCTGATCGGCACTATTTTTACAGGAATCGTTTGGTTATAATAATGAAGAGAGAAAAATCATTTTAGAGTGATGTACAGTTTACAGAATCTCCCCTCTTTATTTTTTGCATTGAGAACTTTGAAATGTAACGGCAAGAAATTAATATAACGGTCAAAATTATTTAATTGGGTCGGTGCCATTAAGCTGCACACAGCAGTTACCGCTTTAAGACATTTTCTCATAACGCACGAATTTCATTGCTGTTGTCTACAATCGCCCAACTTGTAGTAAACATGCAGTAGGTCCTCAATTATCCCTCAAACTAATGTACTTGCGTATATACATTTATACGTATGTATGTCCATATCAACATTTGCATGCACCATATGACGTTTGTTGCATGTTCTTCAGTTCAGCAAACATAATTAATGGTTATCAGCAAATTTTTATTAGAAATAAAATTACACTATGAACATTGTTGAAGTTGTTCCACTAGGGGCGGTGTACTATTTTTGCATTGATCAGGCAGATACCAACATTGTTTACTCATAATAGTTTGGCATCTTCTTTGGTGGATCGTAGTGGAAGGCAGTGGATGAACGTAGTCGAAGTTAGTGGAATGAAGGAAACCGCGCTCAGAGTTGTTTCAAAGTAAAAATTACAACTAAAAACATAAATTTAAAATAAAATTTACATTCTTTATATTCACTAATTTGTGAGTGGTATGCCTTCAGAATCAATATGTCATTATTTAAATTTGTTTTTTTTTTATCAAATGCTATCCAGCTAACCAGAAGTAGGAAAAAAGACTCCACTCGTAGCAATAACACGCACATTTTTTAGAGCTTTATCCACAGAAATGAGCTCTTTTCGGAGTCCAAAAGGAGCTAAAAATCGTTCTATGTGCTATTTGGATAATTTGGAGCTTTTTATGACTTTTTTTAAATGAACTTCAGAGCCTTTTTGCACTCTTTTTGGAGCCTTTTATGTATGCTTTTCTGAAGCTTTTTTAGAGTCTTTTTAAACTCTTTTCAGGCAAATTGTTTTCTCCATTTTTGGAACCGTGCTGAATCCATTTTCTGCTGCCTTTCAGAAGCATTTTTGCTTTTGGAGTCTTTTTTGACTCTTTTAAGACACATATTTGGATCCTCTTTGAAGTCACATTTGTGGCTTTTATTGACTCGTTTAAGAAACTTCAAATGTGTTTTTATCATTCAAATATGTGTCTTACTAATCTGAAGAAAGTACTTTTTTTTAATGGTTTATACAGTTTTATTTATATAATTTTAAACACATTATAAATGCTATTAGTTCTCAATTAAAAACAAAGTTTTTCTATACTCATTTGTATAAGTACAGCAGGAGGACATATTTATACCTTTCATGAACATGAAATGGTATTATAACTTTGGTTCGTAAGTATGAGAAGAAGAAGAGATAGCCCACCAATAAGTATGCCGAAATGATCAGGGCGATGAACTGAGTCCATTAAGCCATGCCCGTCTGTCCGTCGGTCTGTCTGTTTGCAAGCAAACTAGTCCCTCAGTTTTTGAGATATGGGTGTTTCCTAGAAAAAGTCAACCAACGAGGAAATTTTAAAGTTGCTTAAATTATGAAATTAAATCGTTTTTAGAAGTGCTTGTGTCTATTTTACCTGATACAAAAGCAGTCATTAACATATTTCCTGCCTTTCATTGCAAAATTTATGAACTGCCATTTCCACTTTTCAAACTTAGTATTTCGTCATTTACTTGCATTCTTCTAAAGTCTCTCAGTAGTCTTAGAAAAAAGATTCTTTTGACAAAACTGACATTTCAACAAGAATTTTTTATTCTGTATTAGGATTTATATTACAAAATATCCTATTTTTTCAATAACGCGAATTTTTTGCAAATTTTATGTACAAAAAATATATGTATGGACGCATTTGCAGATAGTTAACCCAAAAGACAAAACATCAGCAAAAAGGTCGAGCAAATGGCGCATTCGTCTAAGAGAAAATATATAAGGCAATTTGTGTATGAGAGCTGCTCGGACTGCCATTTCTAAAAAGTACAAAATAAATATTTAAAGCTTTTTTCATTGAGACTTAGGTATATAAACATTTATTCACTCATCTTCAAGCCACTTTTATCCTACTTTCTCAAAAACTGTGAAATAATTTTAAAATATGTATATTATTACATGTTTCATAAAAACATCTCCTAAATTTCTTATCATACAAACCATTTTTATCTAGCTTTTAGTCAAAAACTTTTAACTAATTTTAAAATATGTACATAATTATATGTATCAGAAAAATATGTAACGTCCGCAACGTAACGTCCGCAACAAATATATGTTATGATAACTTACAAAAAGCTTTTCCTATATTATTTTTGTGCTAGTTTTTAGGAACGCACTACTTTCATCTTTAATTTATCTTTAAAGATTTTTTATCTTTATACTGCGAAATTCGCAGAAAATTGCCAATTTACTTAGTTACCTAAACCCTACTTCTATTTTGAGTAACGTCCGCAACACAGTTTAGTTGGCTAAAACAGCGACATCATACTATGTTTGCGTAGGCAAGATACTTTTACCGACAGTAGGTCCCTAAATACGCTTATATATAACAAATCGATTCCAGTTTTCACAATACTTCTTCCTTGAAATTCAATAAAATCGTTCGAACGTAACGTCCGCAACGCTAGGAAATGCCCATATATTGATGAAATTTGGTATGGAGCCGCCATTTTGCATGAGATTAATAATTTGTCGGAATTAGCAAGATCGGAGCAATACAACGCATAGCTCCCATACAATAGATAGTTTCGATAAATGGGTAAATTTTGCACTTAAAAAGCTAGGAACGTAAAATTTTGCAGGTTTGGTACTTATTATATATGTAATGTTTGCAGTAAAAATCATGCCCGTCTGTCCGTCCGTCTGTCTGTTTGCAGACATCAGACCTACACAACATATAGCTCCCATACAATCGATTGTTCCGATAAAGGGGGTTTGTGCTATGTATCTTTAAATTATCGGTTTTGCAGAGTTTTTACTAAATGTGAGTATGGATCGGACACTTAAAACCGTGATGCATTCATGAAAGGTATAAAGTCTTCGGCACAATTGAAGACAGCCCTGTCCTTACTTGTTTTATTTTGAAACTTACGCAAAAACGTTGTTGTGTAATTTTAAATGCACTTCAATTGACTTCAAATTTTCGAATATTGCTAAACATTCAGAAAAAAGATTTTTTACGTTATGTAAGGTAAATAAAAAAACATCAGAAAATGCTCTGAGACATTCATATAGTTGAACGTTGCCGCTAATCCGCTCTTCCGCTTTTATTTTTTTCCACAATTCTCTCTACGCCTACAACAAAAACGATCAGAAAATGAGCTTTGTAGTTGATCCGGTCTATAATATCCATTTCTTCAAGGCTCTTTGATTCTTCATAAAAGAGTGGGTTGTTTGATGTTTACTAAAGAACATTCAGAAAAAGCTCAAATTACGGACTCTTTTGGATCTTTATTTCGGAGTGCTCCGAATTTGGTTAGCTGGGTAGTAAACATGCTTCAATATTTAAGATTAAGCGTCCGAAAATGTGTAGGTACAATAAGGATATTAAACGAAAGGTGCTGATAAGTGCTACAATCAGCGTTGTGATTAAGTTCCGTATCCGGTTTCGGAGATATAATGACTAGAATCAAATAAAAACGCTAACGAAACTTCGTATAAAAAAGTGCTTATACTCTTTCTTAATTCTTGTTAAGGGTACATACACTCGGCAGAATAGTAAAAATCACTTGCCAAACATCAGCTAAATGTGTTACAGACTTAAGGTTAACACCTTATTATATCAAAATGGAATGGGTTACAGCATACTCAAAAACATTTTTTGTATTAGATTTTGGCCCATTATTTTATAGAAAATTAGTAAAAATAATTCTACCAATTCAAAAATGGGTCAAAATTGTAGAAATATACCTCAACGCAGACTTATTCTGCAGAGTGTATGCGTACAGATTTCGTACTATTTTGCTCTCCACAAATTGTTTCAAAAAAAGTGCCATTTTTCGTGGTTACTTAAGGTTACGACCTATTTTGGTGGTTACGAAATTGGACTGCAATTTAAGCCGGAAAAATATCAAAATGGTGTAAAAGTGGGCAAATTAATTATTTGCCAGTGAAAAGAATGTTCTTACCACACTAGAATTGGGAGCTAAAATTCTTTTTAGGGCACTTTTCTCCTTGAAAACTAGAATAGTGTAAAATTGTAACCAAATTTGATTTATTCGTAAACATACATATGAAGATGGACGCATATTACGACCCATTCTATGGGAACTTAGAACCTTCTTATTAAATTGAAGGCAGGGTGGCCAAGGAAAAGGACTTGCAATAACATGGGGAAATGTCAGACTCCCTACGGATGGCAGAATATTTTTCACAACTGTGAGATTCAAAATGCGTCGCCTTAATCAAAAGTGGGCGGTGCCACACCCATTTTCTAAAATTTCTTGAAACACTTATTTTCTGCCTCAACGTTCATGTACCCACCATATTTTATCCTTATAAGTTTATTATTTACTGAATAATCACTTTTTCTGTATTTTCGAAAATATTCTATATATAAAACCTGTGCGTGGCTATCATCCGATTTCGCCCATTTTAAATAGTGCTCGGAGATGAGTGCCAAGGAACCTGCATACCAAATTTCATAAAGACATCTCAAAATTTCCTCAAGTTATCGTGTTAGCAGACGGACGGACGGACATGGCTTAATCAATTTCTTTTTTCCTTCTGAACATTTTGATATGCATATATAAGTCAATACCTGTCTCGATCCGTTTATGCCGTTACATACTACCGTTAGGCGAATGATGTTAATATACCTTGTGTGTGTAGCATTACTAGGTATAATAAGTAAGGAAGTCTAAGTTCGGGTGGAACCGAACATTATATACCTAGTAGTGATCTATTATGTCATCCCAATTTACGCAGGTCTATTTTAATACTTACAGTTCGTTGAACGCAAATTCAAATAGACAGACGGGCAAACAGAAAGACGTGCCGAGAGATGAACATGGCTACATCGACTCAGCTCATCCTCCTGATCATTGCAGTATACTTTTTGATGGGACTATCTCTTTTTCTTCTCATACGTACAAACAATGAAAGGTATGAAAATCAAAAAAAAATATACAACTTCGCTTTTGCAGTGGGGTATTAACTACTTGCCCGGATATTTTACTTTTCATCCTGAACGTTCTGATATACATTAATAAATATATATCCCGATTCGTTTATGCCGAATGAAGTAATTTACCTTGTGTGCGTAACAAAAATAGATATAAAAAAGGGTGTCTTTCATAGGAGCCAAAGAACTGAACCGATCTTTATGAAATTTTCACAATGTATACTTGGGTTCACTGGGTACAGCATAGACAATATATAGTTTTGGAAAAGTAGGCGGAGCCACGCCCCAGGCTATAGGCTTCAATTCGTCATAATTCCGAAGTTTTTTGGTCTAAATTAATGAAATTTGGATATATGTGTCACTTAGTCAATATCTACATAATTTTTCAAAAGTGGGCGCCCACGCCCACATATTTTGTGTTTTGGTTTGCTCTTGAAATTTCACGATATGTTCAGGAGTTCGCTGGGCACGACACAGTCTGCATAAACTTTTGGAAAAGCCCCCAGGTTATATAAAGCTGCAGTTCGGTATAGTTAGGAGTTTATTTGGTTCAAGTGAATGAAATTTTACATATAGATGTGTTCTATGTATCAAAACGTCAAAACAACGTCTACCGGGTTTGCTAGTATATTATAAAATGGCGAAAGCAAACAACGAATTTCAGCATTCTTTTGTATAGGCTAGTTTGCGTTCAAATAGACGGACGGACAGACAGACAGACGGACGGAGAGACGGGCATGGCTAAATCGACTCCGCTCATCGTACTGATCATTTTAGTGAACTTTTCTCTTCTTGTTCTCATACTTACATACATGGAGGAGTATAATACATACTACTAAGAAGCAGCTGACCAATTTTGATTGAAATATCAAGATGGAATTATAAGCGATTGCCTTTGAAAATAGCATAAATTTTATGCTGAAAAGTGGGCGGCGCCACGCCTACTTCTTCAAAAATGACAACATTTTTTTGCGGCCGAGTTTTTCTTAAAAAGCTTATTATGTGTGCAAAATCTAATTGATATAACTTGCTTAGTTGCAGAAATATCGCTTTTTAAATTAAAAAAAAAAAAATTTTCAGAACTATGTTAAAAAACTGCGCGTGGACATTAACCGATTTCGCCCAATGTTACAAAAAACAGTTACTTTTATATGTAGAACATTATCACCAAATTTCGTTACGAAAAGTCTATTTTTGGCGGAGTTATGGCATAAACAGTTTTGTGGAATAGTCCACTATCAAAGGGGCGGGGCCACGCCCATTTTCGAAAATTTTAAGTTTTTGGATTTCTTTGCTTACGGAAACTTTAAAAGTGATATATAAATGATTTAAACCTATTTTAGGCAAAGTTGTTGCCTATTTAATATATCTACGATCCTCTTCAAAATCTTTCATATAAAAGTGGGCATGGACCTTAACCCATCCCTCCCATTTTTTCCTGAAACATTCCCTGCATACCTGAAAACCTGCGTGCTGAATTTTGTTTCGATATCTTGAACAGTTTTTGATTTATGATTAATATTATTTCTAAATTTGACCTAATAAAAAGTAGGCGGTGCCACGCCCATTTAAAAAAATTTCTTTAAAAATTTATTTTGTGCCTCAATCTCAATGTAGTCACCAAATTTTATCCTTATAGGTGTATTATGTACTGAGGGCGTGGCTATTGTCCGATTTCGCCCATTTTAAATAGCTCTCGGAGATGAGTACCAAGGAACCCGCATACCAAATTTCATTAAGATATCTCAAAATTTACTCAAGTTATCGTGTTCACAGACGGACGGACGGACGTACCTTAATCAATTTCTCTTTTCGTCCTGAACATTTTGATATATATAAGTCAATATCTATCTCGATCCGTTTATGCCGTTACGTACTGTCGTTAGGCGACTAAAGTTAATATACCTTAGGTGCGTACTACTAGGTATAAAAAGAAGAGGATAAGGACTTGAGTCGTTGTTGTTAACAGTGCTCCGTCCTGCCTAATGGGCACGAGCACTCTGATAATCGTAATCGAGCTCTTCTAACTGAAGTCCGAGGAAACAAACAGTTCGACTAGAGTTGGACCAAAGTGATATTGAGATCAATTGATCAGTTAAAAAGGTGTTTAGTGCATTGCAAGTATTTGGTATGGATAAGTGAGAGTTTAACCTCTCCGATCCAAGTTGTGCCTGTGTGAATTTAGCCTCCCTCGTAAAGAAGCTGTCCTCTTCAGCAATTTCAGGTAGTTGGATATTAATAACGCGGTTCACAGAAGGAGGTCATTTAGAGACCCCCTTTGGTTACGCAAATCAAACGGCTGGGTAATGTGATCTCATCATAGTGCTCACGGAGATGCTTCCTTATATCCCTGGGAGGCGAGTCTTAGTCCAAAGATGACGGTTTGAATGACTAGGTTTGTGGCAGTTGAGTAAAACCTGTATGCTCAACAATTACACGTGCTCTCTAACATTGAGCATTTTTTCGCTTGATGGAGGTGGTACTCAGATGACATAAGGAAAAATCCCGTAGCAGTTCTGACTTGCAATTTCATCCAGTTGGTGTCAGAAAGATTGGGCGACCATATCTGCGCAGCGTAGTCAATCGGCCGATAGCCTTATATGTGGCAACCAACGCTTCTTTATCTTTTCCCAAGAGCTGCGGAAGCCATGTTTTTGTAAATAGCTGCATATATTTTTTCTTCTTCAATATTCAATTAAAACACCGTGAATTGAAGCATTTTACAGCAGGTGCAATGGTCAATTACCTACCAGCGATTCGACAGCGTCCACTTACATTCTTCGTTGGATATCCCCATTCCTTAACCTTCTCTGGTTATATTTACTTTGTATAGTTATTGCAATTTTTCTGCTTAAAACATTTTTTGTATGAAATCTATTTCCATTTTGTTTACTTTGTTTAATGTTACATTGTTTGTGTTTGGCTGTACTGCCTCTATCAAGTAGGCATCACTGTCAGCAATTTAAGTGGATACAAAGTAATCATTACCACCATTAACATCATGAGCAACAAATATTGAAGAAGCAAAAGAGAGGCATTATGGCACTTACAGACACATCTCCTTGGCTCTGCTCTGATTCTCATATGTTACGACGCAGTCGAGAGCATAACGCTAAGCCTATGTAGTAGCATGCTGAGTGCTGTAAGTGCCAAGTGCTGCGTGATAAGCGTGTAGCAATTGCCATGCACTTCAGATTCTGGCTATGATGTTAACTTTAACGACCCTCCTGGGTACGCGCAAGTAAATTACAACTTTGTACACAAAATTTAGCATCGAAAGAGCGGGGTGTTGACGATGGGGAGTTCTATGCCACCATCAGCCTTTGTTTTCGTTCTACGCGCTGCTGTTTGCTATCAAAATATAAAGCTATTCCAATGTATGAATGGTACGAATGTGAAAGATTTACACTAGAAGCTATATTCTCGTTGACAGCGGTTAAATTATTTTTTGCTTCAAACTACACAGGGGGCCTTTCCTTTTTGTTTCAACTCAACTTAATTAAGCTTTGAAGCAAAATTGTCAGGTTTCGCCAAAATTGTGCAACCCAATATTTTTCCGTTCAATTCAATAAATTATTTAATTAAAATATGTAGTTCAACCAATCTTTCTATGCACTTTCAGAAAAAGAAACTTTAAACGAGGAAACCCTATAGAACTTGTGATCAAAGTTTAATGAACTCGTGAGAGTTCCTTTGCGAGTAAGTACGTGATGGATCTCTTTCCACCCTATAGAATAAATAAAAATAGTAGATGCAACCGTACGCTCACCTGAATTAAAGTTGGGACTACCTTCAAAAGAACCGTATCTTCTCTTGACCTCAGTCCACCGTAGGGATTTAGGGATCCCGTCCTTTTTTAGGTACCAAAAATTCCTGGATTTCCTTCTCGAAATTCCGGGGTTTTTGGGATTGGAAACATGCTACTGAAAACTAAATATGTTTGATTTATTTATGAAAATATCTTAAAATTTTTGTTGGTACGTACAATTATTTTGAATTGAATTTGTTCATGCGTGGTGTGGGAGAAAATGCTGAACATCCTCCACACAAAAAATTCTATAAATTCATGGAAAATTGTTAGTTAAAAATTGAATCAACTACAAAACCGCGTACTAGAAAATTTTCTTCAGATTTTGCTATAAAAATTATCAAAACAACATAAATTTTACGAATGAAACCATTTTCAATTTTGGCTCTATTTCTTCGCACATCAGTGTGTTATACTAACATCTGTGGGTTAGGCATTAACGTAACAATACGTTTAGTCGCAAGTAAATTGATCGCATGAATGATAATAATATTATATTATACTAATAATAGTATATTATACTTTTATCTTTTAAATAAAAATGAATGTGTTAAAAGCGTCCAAAGTACTCAACCGATTTTTATGAACTATGAATGTACTTGGTTTAAATGAATGATATGAATGATTATATAAGTATATGTCCTTTAGACAAGATATACTTTATTTTAGAAAAGTGGGCGGAACCAAGCCCGTACATTTTCGTGTATTTGTCCTTCATTCATGTCCAAAGTTTTTTGTCGATCTCTGTGAAACTTTCACAGTGGGTTCAGAAGTCCGCTGGGTACGGCATAGGCCATATACAGTTTTTGGAAAACCACCCAGGCTATATAAAGTTGCAATTCGGCTAAGAATTTTTTTGGGTCAACTTAATGATATTTTATACATAGGGAGTAAGAAGAGTAAACTTGAAATGTAGAGGACATATTAGAGGAAAATTAACAGGGCAAATAAGATGAACGGAACATGCGGGTGGGGTGTGAGGAAACAAAAGGAGAAATAAAGAGGATGATATATGGGTAAATGGAGAGGAAGCGCTAATGGGGAGGGAAGAGAATGCCATTCGTCAAATGTAGGGAAGTAAAATTTCAGCAGGACAACGTCTGCCGGGTCTGCTAGTCTTATAAATTAACATGAATGTGTTTCTGTATGCCTTTGTGACTGTGTGTCCTTTTAGGCGTCTAAAGAACTCAAACCGATCTTTATGAAATTTGCACATTATATTCTTGGGTTCACTGGTTACTGACTATACATATATAGTTATGGAAAGAGGGCGGTGCCATTTCAATTTAAATTAATGGTATTTGCATATATGTGTCAGTTAGTCAAGATTTACAAAGTCTTGGAGAAGTGGGCTGTGCCACGCCCACATTTTTCGTGTTTTGTTTGTGCTTTATTAATGTCCAAAGTTTATAGTCGATCTCTATGAAACGTTCATGATAGGTTCAGAAATACGCTGGGTACGGCCATATATCGACTGCTGACTGGAAGATCACCCTATTTCTAAATCTTTTTCAAAAACGCCCTATATAAAAATTTGTTTCAATAAAGCCCTATTTCAAAATTTGATTCAAAAACGCCCTATCTCAGAATTTTTTTCAACAACATCAAAACCAGCGTATTGTTAGCTTAATGGTTCGCAATGCGTGCCAAAATTTCTCTGATGAAGAAGCTTAGCAGTTTCCGAAATGGATCTATAAGAAAAGCTATGGCGGTTGTCTCTAAACATTTTTCCTACTCTATTCAATTAAAAAAACTTTTAATAATTAATTAAAAATGATTATTAAAATATAAAAACAATCATAATTTTCATAAAAATTCAAAAAGTGAAAAATTATTATTCTTGGCCTTGAGCTCGTTTCATAAATACTTGAAAATGTACAGGCCGTAAATCAACAAAAACTGTTGGTATAAAAAGCGACCTATCTGAGCTTTTGATTCAAAAACGGCCTATCTCAGCTAAAAATGTATTGAATTTTCGTTCAGATAGGGCATTTTTGAAACTCATTCTGAGATAGGGCGTTTCCAAATTTTGAAATAGGGCGTTATTGGAAAAAATTTTAAGGTGGGGCGTTCTTCAAAGAAATTTTGAGATAGGGCGTTATTGAAAAATATTTTGAAATAGGGTGATCTTCCTTCCACTCAGCCGTCGATATGTAATACTACTATACTATATTGCTACTATCCTATCTGCGCAATGTCTTTGAATTCCGTCAAACATTATGAGTAAAAATGTAATTTCTGCGCATGCGCGGTATTTTTGCGTTGGAATATGTGAATGTATGTGAACACAGAATTGTACAATTGTAGTAGCGTTTCGAAACAAAAGTACTAAGGGGCCATTCAAGGGGAATACTCCCCTTTTTACAAAAGTTGCATGATTGTTATAAAACAGTTTAGGGGATTGAATAATGAAAGACGAATAAATATAGTAAAAGGTTTGCCAAAGTATTAATTATTTGAACATGGCTAGCAGACATATAGCTTATAGTTTTCGCATAAATAAAAAAAAAAAACAATAAATAAATTCATGTATACTGCTTTACTTAGCTGAAATTAATTAAATTAGTTAATTATTATTTAATGGTTATAAAATAATATCAGTTTTGTGAATTTGTTCCCCACGTACTCTTTTTCGTCTGTTGTTTTTTCTTCGTCAAAAAACAATCGAGTGTCCAACCTTCTTTACACACATTCATACATTTAGCATATGTTTATATATCTTTGTATCCCCATGAAAAACGCATTTGTCATAAGTAAAGTTCATTAAAATGTTTCAACGTAAAAATTTTACGGCCGCCACTGAGATTTTATATCCCTTTCCCGCTGTATATCTGTACTGTAATGTTTGGCGAACTTCACTCATAATTACTAGCAATATAGAAGTATTACATATATGGGTACGGCATAGGCTATATATATTTATGGCAAAGTGGGCGATGCCACGCCCCCAGGCTATATAAAACTTCAATTCGTCATAACTCTGATCGTATTTGGTCTAAATTAATGATATTTGGATATACTCGTATGTGTCCTTTAGTCAAGATTTACATAATTTTGGAAAAGTGGGAGGTGCCACGTCTTTTGTGTTTTGTTTGTGCTTCATTAATGTCTAAAATTTATTGTCGATCTCTGTGAAACGACACAGGCCATATTTAGTTTTTGCGAAGCCTCCAGGCTATTTAAAGTAGCTATGTGTCATAGCTAAGAATTTATTTGGTTCAAGTTAATGATATTTTATATATAGATATGTGTTCTATGTGTTAAAAGACCTTGGAAACAGAAAGCAGTACCAGAATCAAATAAAAGTTAGTTCGATATATCTTCGGAACTATGGACATATCAGTGCCCGCAGAGGAAATGGGAGAAGAAGGGAAGTAGCAATAGAAATTTCAAATATAGAGGAGGTGTTAGATCGAAATGAAGAGGGTAAAGACGAGTAACGGTATATGGGAATGGGGGAAATCAAAAGTAGAAAGAGAAAGGAAGATGGAAGGATACCTATAGAAAATTTTAGGCAAAAAACGTCTGCCGGGTCTGCTAGTATAATATTAAAATATGAATTAACATATATATACGAGGTGTGTTCAAAAAGTATCGCGAATTTTGAATTTTCGCTGGTTACGTATATTCGAATTTCGAATTTTTTGTGGCGTTATATTGGTACTCATGTCTCTCACTTATGCCGACAAGCTCGGCCATTTTGAATGTTCAATTAATTGTTGACAGCTGCTTTGCTTGCACGTGTTTTGGATCTTCTTCGATTTTTACGCGAAACTCGTACCAAAATTGCTCAGTTGTGACCAAAAACAGCATCGCATGAACATTGCTAATGAGATGTTAAACTCTGTCGGCGACGACCCAAATTTGCTCCAGAGGGTCATAACTGGTGACGAATCGTGGGTTTATGGTTATGACGTGGAAACCAAAGCTCAATCATCTCAATGGAAGCTGCCGCACGAACCAAGACCGAAAAAAGCGCGCCAAGTTCGGTCGAATGTGAAAGTTTTGCTGACAGTTTTCTTCGATTGCAGGGGCGTGGTACATCATGAGTTCTTGCCACAGGGAAGAACGGTCAATAAGGAATATTACCTGCAAGTTATGCGCAATTTGCGCGAAGCAATCCGCCAGAAACGCCCGGATTTGTGGAAGAACAAAAATTGGCTTTTGCACCACGATAACGCCCCTGCTCACGCATCGTTGCTTGTGCGCGACTTTTTGGCCAAGAACAACACACTTATGATGCCGCAGCCACCGTATTCCCCAGATCTGGCCCCCTGTGACTTTTTCTTGTTCCCTAAACTGAAGAGGCCCATGAAAGGACGACGTTACGCTTCTCTTGACGAGATAAAGACGGCATCGAAGGAGGAGCTGAACAAGATACAAAAAAATGATTTTTTGAAGTGCTTCGAAGATTGGAAAAACCGTTGGGACAAGTGTATAATATCTCATGGGGATTACTTTGAAGGGGACAAAATAGATATTCATAAATAAATAAATAATTATTTATATCTAATTATAATTTTTGAAAAAACACAAAATTCGCGATACTTTTTGAACACACCTCGTATACTTGCTACGTATTTATTTGTGGATATTTGTACATGTACTACAAAATATATAAGTGCTGAATATGTTTCACACATTTTATGCAACTTCCTTTTCTTCTTAAAAAAGACTGCCTTATAATTATATGTACATTGGGGTGACCCAAAAGAAAATATATTTTGAAAGGCGAATTCCTAGTTGAAAATGGAGTATACTGACCAAATATAAGTTTTCAATAATAATGGAAAGCCCGTTTTTCATTTTCGCTATAGGCTTCTTTGAAAATGACTATATCTTATCACTGAAATCTTGTTCAGCCAATTTCTTCATGAATATTTGCAGAAAATTGAGCACTCTACAAAAATAGTCTTGCATAACTTACTCATTAAGCCATTACAAAGTTATTCAAGGTCAAAAGTTCACGAATTTCTGAAACACTTAAGGTTTCGTTAAAAGTTGTGCACAACTGTGCAGCTTCAGAAAAATAAATGTTGGCTAAGTCTGCATGAGATTCAAACAAAAGTTATATTCTGAAGACGCGAAACAGCTTCGAAACGCGTAGGATCCAGAAATAAAATTTTGGTTTATTTAATGAATAATCCGCCCGTCATTTCAACTAAACTAAGTCACAAATTATCCAACCTTCCAGCTGACTTATTCGCGACTTAAGTCAGTGTTGCTGTCGTTCGATATATGTCGTTGGCAATATAAAATTTAATTAAAAACAAGTAAGGAAAGGGCTGTCTTCGACTGTGTCGAAGACTTTATACCTTTCATGAATGCATCACGGTTTTAAGTGTCCGACCCTTACTCACATTTAGTAAAAACTCTGCAAAACTGATATTTAAAGATACATAGCCCAAACCCCCTTTATCGGAACAATCGATTGTATGGGAGCTATATGTTGTGTTGATCCGATCTAGGTGATTTTCACTATACACATAACATATATAATAAGTACCAAACTTGCAACATTTTGCGTGCCTAGCTTTATAATTGCAAATCCTATAGCCCAAATGATTAATCTCATGCAAAATGACGGCTCCATACCAAATTTCATTAAGATATCTCAAAAACTGAGGTACCACTTTGCGTACAAACAGACAGACGGACATGGCTAAATCGCCCTGATCATTTCGGTATACTTATTGGTGGGTCTATCTCTTCTTCTTCTCATACCTACAAACATGGGACCAAAGTTACAATACCATTTCATGTTCATCAAAGGTATAATTACGCAGAGGTAAAAGGTAGGCAAAAATACTACTAGGTACACAAAAAACAAAAAAAAAAAAACAAACGCTGATCACGTTGTTGTGTGCAAAACTGCGGGAACTGAAAATAAAAGTTTTTTTTTTTGATTTTATAAAAGTCCGGGGTTACAGAAAATTTTAAAACTTTCTCTCATCCCAGTACTTCCAGGATCCAGCAATAAAAGTTATCTTTGGCGAAATGTTTTTTAAGGAAAGAATAAAACGCTTCTCAAAAACTAGCCGCTAATCTAAATAATTAATTGATACCAAATTTATTTAATTAAGATTATCGGTTTGTTAGTTATTAAAATGGACTTTTATTCTGGTTTTAAAAAAATATCACCCCAAAAATAACTTTTATTCTTGGCGAAACACAATAAAAGACCGAGTAGACCTATTTTGTTTGTCCTTATAAAAAAAGTTCCAGAAATGATTTGTTTTCTTTTGGAAAGGAATAAAAGTACCGGTCCCTACAAATTAATTCCGTTGGTGAAACCTAAAATTAAGTTAACCTCAAATCTGGGCTAACTTAAGCTTAAACTTATTCGTAGCCTAAGTCGCTTTACTGAAAGCGGCTCTAAGTAAATTTTTCCCTACTTTCCGCAAGATTGTCTATAATTGTTTCCACTGAACGCTTAAGATCCCTGTACTTATAAAAAAGCGCTAACCCGTTTAATATATCTTAGAATATTGCACTTCTTAAATAGCTTTTACGTCTGCCAATTGATGAAAATGATCTTTCGTTTTCGCATGTTGTTCTAGGAAGAGTTACTACACACAGAGAAAAACTATTTTAAAATTATTGTAAGTTTAACGAGCTCAGGACCAGTTGATAATAATTCTTGGTTAATTATTATTATTTTTGATTAGAGAAAAAATTGAAAGCAACAAACATATACAGGCTATAGTGATAGTACTATTTCGAAAACAGCCACGATTTCTCGTCAGACTAATTCGTATAGTTAGTTTTGCTATTTTTAGAGAATATTGTGGAGAATCGAACCCACTCACTCTGAGTGCAAGCGCAGCTGCCTAACCCATAGACTATGCTGCGTGTAGTTTTGCAAGCTGCTTAATTCAAGTTTTCCTCTAATTGTTGTTTGTTATCTTGCCAAACTATACTATAACTATATATAGCCAATTAAATTTTTCCTCTAATCAAAATTATAATAATTAACCATGAATTATTATCAACTGGTCCTGATCTCGTTAAACTTACAAAAATATGTAAAAATGAACAGACCATAAAACCAACAACTAAAATATATTTTAAAATTAACTAAAAATCGCATGCATCGTAACTTAAAACCTAGGCAAAATTAACCCACTAAGCTTTTTCGGGATCTTAACGAAAAAACCGTTAGGTTTATTACATGAGAGATGTAAACATTTAATTCCTTTTCGAAATTCGTAAAGGGCTTGAATTGGTCAATTTTATTAATTTTCATAAATGTTTATATCTCTCTTGTAAAATCTTTTTTCTTTTCAGGTAAAACCCTTCCATCCGAATTTATGAGATACGAATTTATTAACGAACACGAAAGTGCGAGCTATTTTCAATACAATCTGTTTTCTTCTCTGCAATTACTGTATCCACTTCACTTGTCTGCCTGACTTGTACTGTGAAAGCATTTTGCGAATCCGCAATCGTAAACTTTGTGTGGCGCCCATTTACAATCTTTCCACTTGGCAATAAAATTGAATGCAACAGCATCACAACATATATGTTGAAATTGTCTAACAAATATAGTGTTCCAAAAAATATATGGGCATATACTTTAAAATTTGACTGTACCTGTATTTAAAATGTCTCTCTTTTCAAATCCGCGCTTCCTGAGGAGCTTGGATTGCGGGCCCTTAATCCTTGTTTCAAAGAAATTGAGCATAAACTGTCCCATTTGGAAAAATTTAGCTCATCTTCCGGGAAGTTGTGATGATAATCAATATCCACCTTAAATATATTATTATCAGGCATGTGCTGCATTTCAGTTTCACACGAATTCGCTAGATTTATCCGGCAAAATTTACATAGGGGCAACACACAATTTCAATCGAAAGTGAATTGCAGCACTTGCCAGTATAACACAAGTTTATCCGAGTTTTTGATATAAAAAAAAACATACCAATTCAGGAGCTTTTGAATATTTAGACCACTCATCTAAAATTTGTTGTGAAGTCAAATCTAAATTAAACAAACGGTTTGTTCTATGTGGGACCGATTCATTCCATTTTTTAGAACAGTATCCCAATATCTGATATGCTGGAGATCAGCACATACTTCCTCGTATTTTACATTTCCAATATTATTCGTTGTAATGTTAGTTAGGATTATGAAAAAGCTTTGAAACGACTCGTTTACGGCCTTGATACCTGTCCCAAAGCTTGCCTTTCGGTGCCAGTTTTTTGTTCTTTTGTGAAAAAAATTTTTCTTTAAATAAAAAATTGCAACTCTTTAGAAACATTTATTATATCAGATTTCTATAAGGTATTAAATTTGGGCATTAGACAAATTATACAATCACATTCAGTAACAGAACATTCGAAATTACGCGGCATTCTGTAGGAAATAGGGCTATTATTTCATCCGCTAGATCTTAGCAATTCTTAACGCTGAGTTCATGGCCATGTTCTATAATATTTTCAATAGTTGTTTATATAATTTTATTTTAGTTCATCATTTCCCTTGAACTTGTTTATTGCTAGAAATGTTCAATTAGTCCACCAGGTGCACTCAAGAGTGTAAGTTTAAACGTATGGACTAGGCTGCTGCTTTTTTGGGATACGTTGTGGATTTCCCTGCAGTCAGAAATTAATATTGTTGCTAAGCATGTGCCAACATATGCTATTTGATGTTTGTTGCTGCTTTGTCCCTGCAAAACCTGTTTCGAAGTGGGAGTCATGCCTTTTGTCTTAATAAATCCAATCGCTATCACTACGCGTACATTGGCGGTCCAAGCATTGTATGTTGTTGCTTTTACACCTTCAGCGGTCGTTCGATTGCCTGTTGCTATCGCTAATATAGTTTAAGCATTTCCCAACGACATATCTTCAGCACAATAATATCACTTGAGCGTAAGAGGAGAGTTTCAGTGCAAATTTTAAACAAACTCAATAATGACAAACGATCAAGTATTAAGATGGGTGTTATTTTAATGGCATATTCTGCTTGTTACCGCAACTTATATATTTGGCCTAGAGCCCGATACAATTCCTTAATATTTTACAAACAAAGGCCGATAACAAATAAAAGTAAATATTTTCAATAATATTATGAACGATATATGTTCGAGCTTGCGGCGATAGCATTTTAGTGTCGTTATGCAGTTTCAAAACTCCTTTTCCTTCTTCAGAACTCGACAAAATGTTATGAACACTGTAGGACTGAAAATATATACAGTGAGCCACACTAAAAATTGGACACCATATAAATTGCAATTTTCACCAGGAAATTCTTATCTTGGAATAATTTACGTAAAAACATACGCAAAAATACAATACCAGTACTATTAACTAGAGTTTAGAGCACAAAGTTTACATAAAGCTCTAAACTTTATAGCACTGGTATTGTATTTTTACGTATACTTCTATTAAACATTATCGAAATTATTCTAAAATAAGTTCTAAAATAAGTATTTCTTGGCGGCCGCCGTGGTGTGGAGGTAGTGTTGCCGGCCTACCACACCGAAGGTCCATGGTTCGAGCCCTGGTACAGGTAACATCAAAAGTGATTTGAAAAAAAGTTTTTCAAAACGGGGTCGCCCCTCGGCAGTGGTTTGGCAAACTCTCCGAGTGTATTTCTGCCATGACAGGCTTCTCAGCAAAAATTCGTCTCCTTTGTAGATGCCGTTCGGAGTCGGCAAAAAACTGTAGGTCCCACCAATTTGTAGGGAAAATTCAAATCGGCACACCACAAATTGGAAGAGAAGATTGGCGCAAAAACCTCTTAGGAGGTTTATGATGATATACCTGTTGTATATCGCGCCATAAAGAGAGAAGTATTTCTTGGTGAAAATTGCCATTTTTATGATGCCCAATTTTGAGTTGGGCCTACTCAGTATGTTTAAAAACTTCATTGTGTTTTTTTACATGAATACATTAAATGTTTTTAGGATTATACCTGTTTAAAATTCCTGACTTCGTCTGAGTTCCCATCACTTGTTAGTCTTTCAGTTTGGAAATATTCTCTGCAAGCCTCTGCCTCCCTTCGAGAACGTAAATTGTAAATGCCCTAAAAATAAGACTGCTTTCTTTCTGAATTTTATTATATAGAAAGTTTCATACTTGCTTATTTCTTATATTATTATGTTCTTATATTATTTTTTCATTAACTTTCTCTCCATCGAACATTTCGTCTAAATGCCTGGCTTTAACATATTTGAGACCTTCGATTGTTATGCCTTTTCCTGAGAGAAAAAATACAATAATCAGATACTTTGCGAAAAAAAAGGAAACCTATACTTACAGGTTAAAAACGTATAAAGCCCTTCTAATAAGTTCCATGATTTCAACGGCTTGGCCAAAGGGTCATCGTCAACTTATGTATCTAGTCGCATTTCGTTTTGTGGATTCAGTTCAAGGCTTTGTGGAAAATGCGCCATTGGTTGTAGTGCTTCCGGTTGTATTTTTAAATGCTCTTCTTGTGAAGGAATATATACCACGTTTTGAAGTAAGCAGTAATTATGACCCTCTCCCTCTTGAAATTGGCTGATGATGCTGCTATTCAGATCGTTCATTGTGATTTTATTCAAAACTTATATGTGTTTACTTATATTTACTTGTACTTCTACTCTAGCTTATTTATAAATGTCTAATGAAAGTTGCCAGAGTTATGATTAAAACTAATGCATGATTTCAAATCCTAAGCTATTAGAAAAAATACTTTAGTCTTATCGTATATTGAACAGTAATAGGAATAGTAGAATATGCACTTCTTGAATACCTTTTACGTCTGCCAAGTGATGAAAATGATCTTTCGTTTTCGCATGTTGGTCTATACTTGGTTATTATACTTTTCATGCACATGAAATGGTATTATAACTTTTGTCTGACGTTTGTAAGCATGAGAAGAAGAAGAAATTGACCCTCCTTTAAGTATACCGATATGATCAGGACGATAAGCTTAATCGATATAGCCATTTCCGGCCGTCTGTTTCAACGCAAACTAGTCCCTCAGTTTTAGAGATATATCGCTAAAATTTGGATTGGTGCGCCATTTTCTAATCAGTTAACCATTTGTCGGAACCAACCAGATCTGAATGCAACACAAAGCCCCATACAATCGATTGTTCCGGTAAAAGGGGTTTCGGACCATGACTCTTGAAATTTCATAGCTATTAACATGACATATTGCAGCTATAGTACTATACTAGTACTATAGTATTTTCCGATAAAAAGGGTTTGGGCTATGTATATTTCAATTAAAGCGGTAAGACCGTACAATTTTGCATAGTTTGTACTTTTTGTAAATAAAGATCGGACACTGAAAAGCGTAATGCGTTTGAGATAATTCATGTCTGTTGCTGCTCCTGGCCTAAATCTTCTTTAAATGGTCATCTAACCGCCTGGGCGATTTTGACCGTCCAACATAGCTCGCCAGTCGTTTCTTCGTTGCGCCAACTGGCGCCAATTGGAAACACCGCGGGATCGCAAATCGGTCTCCACTTGGTCCTTCCATCGGAGTGTTGGTCTCCCTCTTCCTCTGCTTCCACCGGCGGGTGCCGATAAGAATACCTTCTGGGCTGGAGCATCTTCGCTCATTCGCAACACGTGGCCTCGCCAGCGAAGCCGCTGTGTTTTAATTCGCTGAACTATGTCGGCGTCTGCGTAAAGTTCATACAGCTCATCATTAAATCTTCTTCGGTACTCGCCGTCGCCAACGCGTAGAGGTCCACCAATCTTTCGAAGAACCTTTCTCTCGAATACTCCCAGAGCCGCCTCATCAGATGTTGTTAGTGTCCACGCTTCTGCACCATATAGCAGGACGGGTGCGATGAGTGACTTGTAGAGTGTTATTTTCGTTCGTCGAGAGAGGACTTTACTTTTCAATTGCCTACTCAATCCGAAGTAGCATTTGTTTGCAAGAGTAATTCTTCGTCGGATTTCTAGGCTAACATTATTGTTGGTGTTAATGCTGGTTCCCAGGTAAACGAAGTCCTTTACTATTTTCGAAATTATTATTAATTTTACCATACAAAACTTTCAAAAAGACTTTTTTCAGTTTCTGTGGTATATACTGTTTCTATTATTGACGTTCATCTCTAAGGCAACTTTAAAAAAAAAATTTAAAACCATAACTAAATTAAATTAGATTTCTGAGCTCGAATATGTGCTCAAAAATTTGCCACCTTGTAAATTTTAATCTCAGCTAAAGAACAAGGTCAGTAATAGAAACTTTCCAAAATTTTTCAAAAATCATATAAAGAATAAGAAAATTGATGTAAGTACCAAATTATATTATTATACCTGTATCAGTTAATTAGATATGGGCAGTTCAATACTTCTACCTCCTTTCCATATAACTTTTATGAAAAAGTGGGCGTGGTCGAAAAGCGATTTCTCTTATTTTCTATAGGTGTATTTTTCACAACAATGGTATGCCTCCTACGAAATTTCGTTATGCTAGCGTAAACGGTTCTGAAGTTATTAAGAGTAAAAGTTTGAAAATTTCTTCACTCATATGTAGGCGGTGGCACACCCCTTTTCCATAAATGTGATAAGCCAATGGGACAACCTAGTTTATAAATTAAGCAAATTTTATCATTGTAGCTGCTTTTATTATTAAATTAACCCACTTTATACGTTTTTCGAAATTTTCGATATCGAAAAAAGGGGCGTGGGTATGGTTCGATTTAGCCCATTTCAAAAAGCAACGTACCTTGGCCGGAAGGCAACCTGTGTGCCAAATTGCATTCAAATATCTCGATTTTTACTCAAGTTATCATGTCCACGGGCGGACGGACGGACATGTCTTAATGAATTATTTAGTTCATTCTAAGAACTTTGATATGTGGAACTCCATATCTATCTCTATTATTATGACCAAACCTAGAATGCCCTGAGTACTAGCACACGCTGGGTATAATAAAATAAAATACAATAAAATGAAATAAAATAATTTTATTTTGTTGGTTTTATGGTCTGTTCATTTTTACATATTTTTGTAAGTTTAACGAGCTCAAGACCAGTTGATAATAATTCTTAGCTAATTATTATTATTTTGATTAGAGGAAAAATTAAAAGCAACAAACGTATACAGGCTATAGTTATAGTACTATGTCGAAAACAGTTTTGCTATTTCAGAAGATCTTGTGGAGACTCGAACCCACTCACTCTGATTGCAAGCGCAGCTGCCTAACCCATAGGCTATGCTGCGTGTAGTTTTGCAAGCTGGTTAATTCAAGTTTTCCTCGAATAGTTTTATTTGTTATCTTGCCAACGGTATACACAATATTTTAGACATTCTGTCTATATGTTAATCATGTATGCTGGAGTGAGTGGGTTCGATTCTCCACAAGATCCTCTGAAATAGCAAAACTATACGAATTAGTCTGACGAGAAATCGTGGCTGTGCCCGAAATAGTACTATAACTGTAGCCTGTACACGTTTGTGCTTCATTTTTTCCTCTAATCAAAATAATAATAATTAACTGAGAATTATTATCAACTGGTCCTGAGCTAGTTAAACTTACTAAAATAAAATAAAATAAAATAAAATAAAATAAAATAAAATAAAATAAAATAGAATAAAATAAAATAAAATGAAATAAAATGAATTAAATTAAAAAAATAATATAAAATAAAATAAATAAAAAATATAAACGAAAGGCAAGGAAACAATAAAAGAGAATAGAATAAAATAAATAAAACTAGAAACTGTAGTAATAAATAGGGTACAAAGAAATGAGCGGAAAGTAGAGATAAAGAAAATATATTAAAGGAAAGGAACGAAAAAAAGGGCCAAAGAAGAGGGATATGAAGAAACGGCAAATATACTAAAGGAATGAAAGAAAGGAAGCCGCAAAAAAGTAACAGCTAATAAATAAAAAAGTTTTGTGGTTTGATTTCAGACATTGGGCATACTCTAGCATGTTTTAAAATTTTAGCTCTTAAACTTGGAGCCCCGACTAGTTCGCGTTCAACCAGAGAGACAGACAGACATGTCTAAATCGACTAAGCCTGAATACTTATTGATTCTCCCTCTCACACCTACATATCAAAGTTATTGAACCATTGTATGCACTATTCGGATTTCCCCTCTCAATATCAGGTACTACATGCTAAGACATTTTACTCACACTACCATACCACTAAAGTATGTCCTAATAGTAAGTAGTATGCGAACCTAGTTAGAGTTTTTGTTTTTCGGTTAAATGCATCTACGCAAGTTTGAGGTAACCGGAAAAAATAAAACGAATTGCATCGTCAACAAATTTTACGTTTACTTTAAATTCGAGTGGTAGTCATGGCAATCATGGTAACAGCCGCAATCAAAAACTCACAAAACCAAACACAACCACTTCCATACAAATAAATGGGTTTACATTTAGGGATTTCAATCCCGGGCTGCAGGAGGTGCCCAAAACTCAGGGATATCTTGCTTACAACTGCAGGGTTTTCGAATTTCGATGGAAAATATGTTAATAGGAACTAAATATGTGTTATTTATTTCTGAAAATTATTATTATTCGTTGACGTGCAATATTTTTGATTATTTTAGTTTCTTTGTTGTTGTTAACAATAAACCGTGCGTCTTCACAACCGTTATGGAAATTGTTCCATTTATATATTAAATATTCGATATTTTTCAATTCAGATGTAAAGTCTTATTAACAAAAACTGAGTGAAAACGGATTTTGAACTTAACAAAAGTGCCATTTTCTCATAAAATAAACATATTGAAAATCGTAATCGTTTTTTAAGGTCAAATATTTTCTTCTCCACCTCTTTCAACCTAAACTGTTTATAAAAGTGAATACCCAAATCCCGGCACTAATCCCCGGCTTCTTAAAATCCAATAAATTGGCATCTCTAGTATATTTGTATGTGCGTTCGTTATTGCAATTGCACTATATGAACGTTAAGTCTCACTCTCCATATATTGGCTTTTATAATACCACCTCGGCTTCGAAAGCTTGTTAGCTTTGCTTGGCTTTTATGAGCGATTGGTATTACGATAGTCATTCTTTGTTTGGTTGTTACGAATTGTTGCCTTTAACGCGTTCTCAGAGCAATAACTATCTGGCAATTGCTATATTTTAGCATTGCTCCTGCCGTTAAATACAAAACCTTAAGTCGATTTCCTGCACCCTTCAATCCATGGCCTTGATTGTGTACGTATTGTAAAGTATTTGTTTGCAACATTGTTAATTTTATGCTGCCGCAAACCATCTTTTCGATCATCACTTATTTTAATTCACGAAATGTGCTGAGTTGTTGAAGTTTATCATTTTTATTTGATTACATGGTGCATGCAGTGGTTGGGAATCCGTTAAATTTTTACTTGCAAACGCAACACTGTTTACGAGTACAATGGAAGTCCTGACAATGGTGCTCCGCTAACAAAGTGCAGATACAGATTAAGGATTTTATGCTCCCGCACGCAACAATGGCATTGCATAGGAGCTAACGAGCTGCGAGAACCTCGTACACAACTGTAATCTTATTTGCTTCGCCATTAATGGTCCATAGAACTAGTTTCTCGGATACTTCAAGAGTCACCTGCAAATTGTGAGTATCCCATGCATTCAAGCAAGCATGCAAAGATCTTTAAAGGTTCCAAATTGTATCTGCCAACAGTCATAAAGTGAGTCGATTTATACTTTGGTGATAGCAAATAATTCGCCCTGGTCTCGTTCACCACAACACGCATTTTTTCTGAGTCAGAGAAGGCAGAACTTATGACATCTGTCAAGACCAATGATATCCATATCGTCCAGTACGGCTTAGCTCTGTTGCTCGAACGATAGCAGAACGCGCTAAGACTACAACGGAGCTTTTGGTGTTACTCCTATAAGCTGTGTAGACAAACAAAAGTGGGATAACCGTAAAAGCTCTACGGTCCTTGTTATTTTGCACTTCGTCACAGTCGGGCGACGGAACGGAGGTCCCGTAGTCAAATCTTATATGATTCCACACGTCCCCCACCAAGGTTGTCGTCATCCATGCAATTGCTTTTACGCCTTTCGAGAGCAGTTTTCTTTTTTCTAGCTAAACGTGTCTCATCTAACTTCCAGTCATGCTGACGCTGACCATCAGCACGCATTACGCTAGGAACACAATATGGCTCCTGCGACAGCTTACTTTGTCTACATGCACCTTCTTTGCTTAGACGCTGCTGCAGGATGGTGGTCCGAATCAATATTGTGGAGTGTTCATTCAATATACTGGAGTGGCGTGTAGCAAATGTGCTGGACCCCATGATAGCAAAGACGGTACCTCAAATACAATTAAATGTGTTAACTGTAGCGAACTGGTTAAAAAAAAAAAATTATTCACTTCGACATTAATCATCATGCATTCAGTATAGATTGCCCTGCGTATAAGAAACATGCGCAGTCAAAATATAAAATTCGAGTTTAGCAACGAACAATAAAAGAGCTAAAATGCATATCTCTCTCTCTATGGCGCGATATACAACAGGTATATCATCATAAACCTCCTAAGAGATTTTTTGCGCCAAGCTTCTCTTCCAATTTGTGGTGTGCCGATTTGAATTTTTCCCTACAAATTGGTGGGACCTACAGTTTTTTGCCGACTCCGAACGGCATCTACAAAGGAGACGAATTTTTGCTGAGAAGCCTGTCATGGCAGAAATACATACGCTACAGCGTCTTCTCGAACTTCAAAAACCACATTTGATTTTTTGTTCGGAGAGCTGTACACCGGATGAAATAACAAACCAAGAGTTGCAAATACAAACATATAAACTTATACAATGCAATTCCCACAGTAGGCATGCAGGTGGAGTTTTAGTGTATGCACACGAATCAATAGAGTATAAAACAATCATCATATATATTATTTCTGTAAGGTCTTTTTGTGTTATTTCCTAATTTTCTGCTCTCATTTGGAACCAATATTAATAAATAAGGTATCGTTTTAAAGGTGGGGGTTAGCTCTACATGCGAAACCATGTTTTAATTAGCGGAGTGCTTTTGTTTAAGCGTATTTTATAAAAATAAATTCTTTAAAATAAACGATTGTGAATGCACAAAAAAATCAATTTGTACTGCAACGCTATTGTGACTGTGACATTCATATGCCTCGCGACATCTACAGTTGGATAGTAAGGCCCGGTTTTTCAGTACAAGTTTAACTCAATTTGTCAGTTAAACTAAGCTTAAACTTGTTACGCAGTTTTTCAGTCAACTTTAAACGAAGTTTAAACGGAGTTTAAGCGGTCAATTCGGCAGGGTTAAACTCTAGTTAACCTGTCAGCTGTTTTGCATATTTGATGGTTTTGGTTGTGAAACAATAAGCTGAACGCAATTAAGAAAGGACGATATCATCTGACGAAAGTGATTATAGTGATGCAGAAATTGGCGAAATGCTAACTATTACAATACTGAGGAGAGGCAATGGCGTTGAATATGTATACAAATATTATCTGTTGCCGTATCTAGATAAAGAAAAAACCAATGTTGCCGTATAAAAAGCAAATATTAAAAGCGGCCTTAAACTCACACTGAAAAACCGCTCTGCAGTTTAACTGGAGTTTAAATTTATGCCGAGTTTAAGCAAACTTAGTTTAAACTGAGCTTAACCAAGGACTGAAAAACCGGGCCTTAGACTGAACAGTGCTAGAATAATTGAAGGCGAGCGCGCCATCTACACTTGAACATTGCTAAAATAAGTGAATAAGACTGTGTTCACACTGGGTCATAAACTCGAGTTAAAGGGACATTTTTTGAGTTAATTCATATTGATGTTGGCAATCAACTCAAGTTTATGGCTCAATGTCAATGTAATATATAAGTAACTGCTAATATAGGTCCAAAAATATCGGGAAAGGTATCAAACGACGGGTTTTAACCTTCCGAAAGCGGAAATTCGATATTTTATGTCTGTTCAGAGATATTTGCAATTAAAGTTGAAATTTTTCTGTCATTTTCATGTGGTTGTTGTAATCACAGATTAGGGTGTACCGAAAAGTGCAGAAATGTGTTCTGTGCAGAAATATTGTGAACCGCGTAGCTGGTGTTGGACCGGCTAAGGTTATTTTTTTAAAGCCTACGCAGAAAGGTGTTGTGCACATAAATACCTTGGATCAAGTCCCCTATTTGGGATCGGACCTAGGCAATTTTTGGGTTTTTTACTAATAACTTTTCACTGAAACAAATTATTTAATTTCCGCTTTCGGATTATTGATACAGAGATCAATTTCCCGAGATTTTTGGACCTATATTAGCAGTTACGTGCTGTCGTATAGAAATACCATTTTTTGTGGTCTCACAACAAGTGTAGCTGAAAATCTTTTTTTATAATTTGAGAAAAGGGTTTGAAAAATCCTGGACCTGGACTAACAAACGGTTTCAAACCATTTTGGTTTTTTTTTTTTGCGCAAGGAGCGCACGGGTCCAGCTAGTTTACAATAATAGATTTAGCAAAAATATCTGGTGTATAATTGTGAAAATCAAAACCATCTTTCCCAGATACCAAATAGGATTGATGCGGACTTTATTACGTACTTATACGAAATCCTAAACAACAATTGCCTAACAAATTATAAGGTTGTCTTCGTTGCGGATTTTAACTTAAATCTTTACAAAACCACAACATATAGTAAGCAGTTAGTTGAGCTGTTTCGGTCTTTTGCTATGGAAAAAAAATAGATTTTTATACACGAAAGAGGATAACACGGAAACAATGATTGATCTGTTGTTCGTAAACAGTGAATCCATTTCTTGTGAAAGATTGGAAGACCAGCAGATTTCCCATTACGAAACTATTCTGTTCTAAATCAAATTAGACAAAATTTTACGGATGAGAGCAAGAAATACGATATCCTTTTGGGAATATTATACATGTGATAGCCTTCTTAACCAATTACGACAGCTTAACTTTACGGACTTTGATAACGTCTGCATCGAAAACAAGGCAATATTGTGTGCAAGGTGGCGCTATAAATTTTGCGATTGGCCCCTAACGTCAGTTCTGTTTTGACATTTGTGTAGTAAACACACGCGAAATACACGTTAATAAACAATGTTACGCTACACTGCTCCAGAACGCGGAATATTGGTGACTATTTATTTGACCAATAATCGGTCGGGGCCAAACGGTTACTGTGAATGGTGAGCGCTACAGAGCAATGATCAACGAGTTCTTTTTGCCGCAACTTGATGAATTGGGATTGGAAAACATGTGGTTCCAACAAGACGGTGCAACAGCACACACTGCACGTGCCACAACTGATATGCTGAACATCGGAAGCTTACTTTTGCGCCACCTTGTATAATGACTTATCTAACGCGCTGACACCTTGACATACTCGAAATAGGTCGATATAAATCTCCTGAACAAATGGTACGATTCCGAACTGGCAAATCTGAACAAGCACAAATATGATTTATACAAGCTCGCGCTAAGAACAGGTGAATGGAATGAATACAACATCACTACGAAATAGTAGTAAATAAGATTCTAGAAACGGTGGTAAAACGCCAGCTGGTGAAATACTTGGAGGAAAATAAAATCATTATACCGCAACATTCTGGGTTCCGGAAAAAACTTTCCTGTGAAAGTGCTTTGAATCTTGTTATATCTAACTGAAAAGAAGACTTAAGCAGGAATAAACATGTAATAGCTGTATTCTTGGCCCATAAACGTGCCTTTGAGACGATAGGTCAAAATCTGTTAATTAAAAAGCTGTACAATATAGGTATTACTGGTACGGAACTTAAATGGTTCCAAGATTTTATTACGAATAGAAACCAAAGTACAGTAATTGGGTCAGAAAAAATAGTGCTACCTGTTGGGCTTCCACAAGGTTCTGTATTAGCACCTATATTGTAAATTGCCTTAACTTCTGTGATATTAAACTCTTTGCTGATGATACATTCCTGATGCTTAGTGGAGAAAATATCAATGATATATATATAAAATTGTAAGAGGATCTAAACAGAGTCTATGATTGGCTATGCTTGAATAGACTTAAACTGAATATCACCAAAACAAAATTCATGGTAATATCAAGACGGAAGTTTCAGAGCAACGAGTTGCAAAATCTAAGTATTAACAATGTAGCAATTGACGAAGTTAACGGTTTAACTACCAAGAATTAAAATTGATGACAAACTCACATTGGTTACACTGTTGGAAAAATAGCCAAAAAGTTATATTTCACGCAAAGAACCTGCAAATACTTAAGTAAAAGATACAAGTCAATGGTTTACAGATCGAGAATCGAACCTCATTTTATATACTGTCCAACTATTTTTTTTTATAATGAGAGATATTCAAATTTACAAACTACAAAAACAACAAAACCGAGCTATGAGATTCATTCTTAAGAAACCCTATGACACACCTATCAGGGATATGCTTGCTGATCTAAATTGGCTAAGCATAAAACAGCAATTGTTTTATTATACGATGAAATTTATTAAAAATATTATTGAGGGCAGCTTGCCTAATTATTTGAAAAGCAATATAAAATTTGTAAGAAATATGCATAATCTAAATACTAGAAGCAAACAATATTTTAAACTACCTGCCTGCAAACCTGAGACAGATAAATGTAATTTGCATTATAAAGGTTTAAAATGCTTTAATGAACTACCAAATGATGTTAAATCCAGTAAGGTGAAGGAGTTTAAAAGAAAATTGTATAATAATTGTAAAACACCTCTATTGTGGTGATGTTTACGCAGGCTTCCCCAACACCAACACCGTCAAAGCGGCTGTCCTCCCAAGTATAAGAAAAGTCGCTGAAGCTCATACTGAAACGCATCACTCGGTCAAGCCAGTGCATCGCTGTTCAGATTTGGCATTCGCCAGATTTCGGAAATACGTTAACGCTATATCAGACACAGCTACACCCCTGCTTTTGTATAAGTCGGCGGCCTGCATAACACTATCGCTACGCTTTGGCAGTTCTAAGAAGTAAGTAGATTTATAGTCTAGGTTAGATTATAAATTAATATCTGTAAATAGGTATGAGCTAGACTTAATAAGCTGTAAGAAATAATAAATAAATAAAATTAAAAAAAATAGCCTTCAGCTGTTGGGAGATTTACATCGTGAAGGCTGAATTTTGTGACCCTACTGTAGGACCAAATACATGTTTCTAGGTGACCCTTGTTGTAGATATACAAAGTCGCCGCAGCATGGCTATGTGTAGGAGCGCAAATAAGCTGTTAAGTTTTTGTTGAATTTCATGGCTTAAAATGAGATTTTCAACATACCTGTCATCAGTGTCCATGCGCTAGACGACTTCCATGAGCGTCTCGAACACACACGAGTCGGGCAAAAGAGAACTATAGAGCTGCATGGCTCTATTCTGATCGAGAACTACGATAACCTAAATTTTCCACTATTTACTGCTGGTCATAGCGTAGCTCCGTTTAGTATCCGTTTCCCTTTTTGACGGTACTTCTTCTTTAATGCCAGAATAGAAGTTGAAACAAACGACAATTCTTTTTGCGAAACGTGTGCAACATAAACCTTAAGCGACAACATTTTTCATTCTCAGGAAAACCACGAAGAGCTCTAAGCCACGATGAGCCGAAGTGCAAGCTATGACATATGTATGTATGTATACTTATATACATAGGTATTTATTGCCAAAAGTGCTTATAAGATTATAAGTTTGGATATGGATATGGCAGAACGGTATCAGCCGGCGGCACGTCACACCTCAAATTCTACCGTCTCCACAACCACTTCAAAAGCTTATTTTCAACAGCGGATCGACTCGAAGTATTGGTTGAAAATGAAATGCATACATATTACATATTTGAGTGGTGGGAGAATAACTTTTGTTTCTTAAGTAAATGGAAATGCCATCAGCTATGATGCGATGGCAGTTAGGCATTTAGCTGGTTAGGACGCTTGGCAGCCAAATGTCTTTTTCACCTACACTTACTTTAGCATACGTACTAGGCATGGGACTATTCGAGTTATTATTCGGATAAAAAATTCATTTATTCGAAGACTATAAATAATTCGAATAATATTTATTCGAATAATTTATACTTTTATTCGAATAGTACTATTCGAATAATACTAGTATTCGAATAATACTAGTTCAACAAATATCACTACAGATTAAAGGCCTTTTACACGATATATTTTTTTCACATGACCTGCCACTTTTTCTACACTCATGTAATGTCGTATGATTCCAACAGTTCAATTTATTTGCTTCTTTTTACACAATAAATAAAAAAATCCAAAAAATCAAAATCAACAAATGAGAGCACATATGATTCTAATTGTGTGTCAGACAAAAATAGATACGTTTCTATTTCGTATGTGCAGCTTTCTGACTTGTATGAAGGTAAAGTTTAAGTTGCGTTTACACGTTATGTTGGTTTTCATACGTTAAATGTGGCATATACACATGACAAAAACATATCGTGTAAAATGCCTTTTATGCACACATTTGTACACGCAAACATACGTACATACAAAACGTGAATACATGGTCATAGCTACGTATCAGCGATGAAGACAGTGAATTTCGCTTCCGATATCTCTAGCATTTCAATACAACTATTCGAGTACCACTATTCGAATACCACTATTCGAATACTACTATTCGAATAATATTATTTCAATAAACGCATAAATTATCCGAATAAATACTATTCGAATTTTTTGAAACGAATATTATTATTGGTTTTATTTTGTTTTGTTGTTTTTCCGACAGGGTGAATGATTGATGTATATTGGAACGATTTTTCGTCATCCCTTGTTCTCCTTCGAACGAAAATCGACACTGATGATGGCACAACGCCGAAACCGGTTTGTCTCAAAACCAAATTTGACAAGGGATGACGAAACATCGTTCCAATATACATCAATATTATTATTCGTTTATTCGAATAGTATTTATTAGAATATTATTGGAAAATAGCCCCACTACTAATACGTACATATATGTATGTACGAGGTGTGTTCAAAACGTATCGCGAATTTTGAATTTTCGCTGGTTACGTATATTCGAATTTCGAATTTTTTGTGGCGTTATGTTGGTACTCATGTCTCTCACTTATGCCGACAAGCTCGGCCATTTTCAATGTTCAGTTAATTGTTGACAGCTGCTTTGCTTGCACGTGTTTTGGATCGTCTTCGATTTTTACCTATTCAAAAGAATGGATCAAAGAACCTGTATCAAATTTTGTGTGAAAAACGAAATTAAGTGCGCGGATGCATTCCGAATGTTGACTGTGGCATACGGAGAAGCTACCTTGGACCGAATCAACGTTTATCGGTGGTACAAAATGTTCTCAGAAGGCCGAGAAGATGTGCAAAGAAGAACAAAACTTGGCTTTTGCGCCACGATAACGCCCCTGCTCACGCATCGTTGCTTGTGCGCGACTTTTTGGCCAAAAACAACACACTAATGATGCCGCAGCCACCGTATTCCCCAGATCTGGCTCCCTGTGACTTTTTCTTGTTCCCTAAACTGAAGAGGCCCATGAAAGGACGACGTTACGCTTCTCTTGACGAGATAAAGACGGCATCGAAGGAGGAGCTGAACAAGATACAAAAAAATGATTTTTTGAAGTGCTTCGAAGATTGGAAAAACCGTTGGCACAAGTGTATAATATCTCATGGGGATTACTTTGAAGGGGACAAAATAGATATTAATGAATAAATAAATAATTTTTGAAAAAACACAAAATTCGCGATACTTTTTGAACACACCTCGTATATAGATACTAATGTGCATACATACATGTGTGTGGAATTTGAAATTTAATACCCGAAAAGTTCGCTAGCATTTCAAGAGGGTTTGAAACTGAAAATGGGAAATAATATATGGGCACTTGATGCCACAGAAATGCATAACTTCAAGTGGTTTGCATGAAGGTTGATAAATACCGAAATGTACAACGAAGGAAGTGGGAACCGACCACAAAAATTCTGCCTGCTGTCTACAATTGTGAAAGACATTTTCGGAGAAGAAAAGTAGTAAAAGCATGTAGCATGTACATAGGTTTGCATGTATAAGTTGGAAATCTGTTAGTACGCAAGCTCGAATGACCTAATTCCTATTTATCTGTGTTAAATTTTGTCTAAGTAAATATTTCAAGACTTAAATGTAATTTTGTGCAGGTTAACAACTTTAGCTTTAATTTTCCTGTCGGAGAGCTAATCTCCCATTTTTTTCGCCCGCTGTACATAGTGGCCATCATTTAATTTCCGCCTGTCCTCTATATTTTTCAAAACGGGGTCGCCCCTATGCAGTTTTTTGGCAAACTCTCCGAGTGCATTTCTTCATGAAAAGCTTCTCAGCAAAAATTCAGCTGCTTTGTAGATGCCACTCGGAGTCGACAAAAAACTGTAGGTCCCGCCAATTTGTAGGAAATTCAAAAAGGCACACCACAAATTGGAAAAGAAGCTCGGCGCAAAAATCTCCTCGGAGGTTTATGATGATATACCTGTTGTATATCGCGCTGTACATTTTTTTATGTCTCTCTGTATCTTATATTTTTAAACAAGTTATTCTTGTATGTTTGTATAGTTGTATATTTGTATATTAGTATAGTTGTATATTTGTATATCCACTACTATCTCAGGAACGCCTTAACCGATTTGGATGAAATTTGGTATATGGGTAGTATCCTTTGTTATAAGATTTTCTACTTTGGTGTTTGCCACTTGGGGTGGTTCATCTGGTTGCCACCTATATCAATTTTTTTAAAATATTAAGCAATATATGGGAATATGGGTATTAAATGAAAGGTATTTGAGGCCGTATACCAACCAGAATATTTTTAAGTAGGATTGCCACCTAGGGTAGCCACCGAGCAAGGCTCGGCCACCCAGGTACTGTATGTTTATATGCGCATGCATTGGCGATTGGTACTGCAACAACCTATCTTTAAATAGAGGATCCATTGCTGCTGTGTCTACTTGTTTTATTTGGGTGCGTGTGTCAAATAAAATCAGAAGAAATTTTGTGTTTGTTTCATTTCTGATAACTTTACGAAGCCACTGAATATTTTGTATGTTTTACAAAGGGTTTGTCAAATGCAACAGCTGCTTATTATTTGACAGAATAGGCGTCTTCCAATCTGGACTGATCCAGATCCAGATAGAAATTTTGCATGTAAATGCAACAACGACGTTGCGATCTTGATATTTATCTGGATACATTTCGGATCCGTATAGAAGCTCTGTTCCTTTAGTTTTTTGTAGTAGATTTTTTCACAGCCAACCAATTGCTTGGTAGCACAGACATTCATATATAAACACACATATATACACAAACAACTCTCATACAACTGATCCGTATCTTTCCCTTGAGATCTTGATCATTTTTGTTCAAATTTGTCGATAATTGTCGAGGGCTATGCAGTCTCGTTCGAAAGACGTGAGTTTCGTTTGCATTTTGTTCGCGAATCGACATGTTGGCAAGACTCTTGGGCATTGTTTACTCCTACTAGTTTGACATCTTCTTTTCCGAATCGGAGTGGAAGGCAGTAGATGAAGGTACTCCATATCCAAGGTACCTCTCTCGACATTTTTCATGGCGCCGTCTAAGAAGTTTTCCACGATGAGTTTTTATATATATAAATAATCTAGTTTTGCTGGCCCTCCTGGCCGGAGTATATGCCTACAAGTAACGCTACTATCTCCGAAGCCCCACAACCCAAACCAACACAGTGTGGTTCGCAATTAATATTAAAACAAACAAATTTAAATAATATAATATTGACCCATAAAATTTACAAATAATTGAAAATAAAACAATTCTAGCTCGCTAATTTTCAGAAGAGTGGAACCAAAGTGGTATAAAAAATTTGTATCTTTACAACACGCTGTTGAAATTAAAGTTAGGTTTTTTATGAACAGATTGTCTTGTGACTATGGTTTCTCAGTCGCAGATATTTTCATCCGAGACTGTGACTGCACAGTGATAGACATAGAATAGGAGCAGTAGCTGTGCTCGACATTTGTAGCGAGAGAGCGCATTTTAACATTTCATTGAGAGGGAGTTGCAAGTTTCTGCTGGGGGAATTTCACTCAGTAAAAATTGCAAGTGATAACAGCAAATCGTGACACGGGAAAGCAACAACAAATTTTAAAATTTGAGATATTAACGAATCAAAATGCAACAGATGATTTACTGCAAGTTTTTACTGACTCCTGTTCAGCGTTTCGAGAGAGTTTTACGTCATTCTCACTTTGCTAACACTTCTTTGCAAGTTTTTTCACCGAACACAGCTAATGACTATAGTTATCTTTGTTTTGGTTATGCAACCTTATTTGCAGTGTTCGAATATTGCAAAGTTTAAGAAATTTTCAATCAATTTAAAACAGTAGCAATAGCAAAATAATTACCCACCTTTCCGAAAAACTACCAAAAATAACTATAAGTTTCGGTTTTTAAACGACATTTCCAAAGTAATTTCCTTTTAGACACCAACAGACAATATTCACGTTAATTAAAATTGAGCATTCGAAACCTAAAGCAAGCCCGTGATAATTCATTTTGCAATAAACATTAAAAAAACATTGGGGAAAAGTATCCATTTTTTTAGTCTGCAATTTTTTGTATGTGTTATAAATTTAAATTCGCATCTGCATTCCTCTATCTAAATAACACGAATCACAGATTCATTGGTTTATATTGACGAAGCCTATACGTGATTGCGATTGTTGCAACCGTGATTGAGAACGGGAGCAATTCTGTCAAAACCAGTCAATCACAAGGTTTTCTTTGAAGCTGTCCTGCGATTTATTTTTATATTTCAGAGGCTGAAGTTTAATAACTAACTCATTGTTATTTTCTAAGAGAGAAGTACTAGATTACATACATTTATAGTTTATCGTTGAATAATATACTTTTAGTTTGATCATATGTTATTAGTTGAGTTACTTTTTCATGCATGGAAAAACATTGGAAATAAATGGATTTTCGTCTTATCAACCTGGTATTATTTTCAAATTACTTTTTTCTGATGTTCATATTCGCAAAACATTCGCAGAAATTTTGCGAATGCGAATGCGAATGCCCCAAAACATGCGAATATTCGCGACATCACTGGTATGTACATGTGTAAGTACGAGTCTAGCTGTTAATCATTCACTTACTTCATAACTCGCACAGCAACTCAAAGAAATACTCGTATGCTAAAATATACAGTTACTTATAACAGACTCGAAGCAAAACAATAAATTGAATTCTTATTGTTGCTAACCAACAGCCGCCTGGCTGTCAAAAAAAATTGCTATCCGTTTACCGCTGATGTCCGCACACAGTAATGCCCTGCATGCCTCCTGGATAGGGTAAATATCCGATTGAAATACACTACTCCGCAGGCCATTTTGGATCCATCCATGAAAACTGAAATGTCGAATTTCTGAGTGAATTGCACTTCTGTCCAGTCCTTTCTGGGAGGGAATATAACCTTAAAGTTTGTGTCAAAAACTGTCCTGGAACAGATGTAGTCCGATCGATCGGTGGTATGTGGCATATCACGTTCAGAGGTTCAATGGGTCATGATCTAATCACCCCGGTGATTGCGCCACAGGCAGCCCGCTGAACTTTGTATAGCATTTTGCTAATGTAGTTCACCTCGACTGCCTTCCACCACACACCCCATAGGTTAAGATCGGTCGAATAACTACTTTGTACATCCAGGATGTGATTTCAAGCCCCACTCTCTGCCAAACATTCTTTTACAGGTGTACATAGCTCCGTATGCCCGTTTGACCCTGTTTTCTATATTAGGTTTCCAGTTCTACTTAGGTGTCAAGAGGTTGCCTAAGTATTTCAGAAAGATGCAACTCTTGGCCATTAACCCGGGAAGTCCCATAACTTTTTTTGTTTTGGATTTTTGTGAAATGTTGTATACTTATGTATTTCGATCTCCTGAGCACGAAAATGAAGTCCATTTTCATTTTCCTCGCTTCGATTTTCCTCTGCGTGAAATACAGTTATTCTTTTTTGTTTTTGTTATTTACTTCAGACATAATACGTAAAATTGCAACGACATGTTTGCATTACCATATGGTAATCGTGGGAAGATTCGGGTTAAGAGAAGGTAGACTGAAACTTGGTATTTTCGTCCTATTAGTGAATATCACTAGTTTTGTCTTCGAGGGATTGACGTTGAGCCCTGCGGTCTCCGCCCATCCACTCAGCTTCTTTAGTGGTCCCTGCATAATCCCACTGATCACGTTATGACACAGACCCGATACTAGTAGTACTACGTCGTAGGCATTCACATTAACTCCATTCCTATTGAGTTGCCGAAGTATGCTGTCTATAATACAAAGCAGAAGTGGAGACAGAACCCCACCCTGAGGAATCCTTCTGAATAGATGTGCTGGCAGTTCACTGGCTCCGACCTTACGCTTATCACTCTTGACCGCAGTGCCATCCCTGTCCAATTTATTATAAGGTCCTCTGTACCCAGGACTGAGAGCGAGTCTTCTATCACCTCCAGCCTAACATTGTTGAAGGCGCCCTTAATGTCTAGGAATACAGCCAGAGTGAGCTGTTTACTCTCAAGGGATGCTTCCACCTTGTGCACCACCTCGTGCAGAGCTGCCTCCGTTGAGCGGCCCTTGAGATATGCATGTTGAATTAGTCAGCTGAAGTCCTTGGGCTTTTCATGGCCTCTCTTACCCACCTTCAATTTAGTGGTACATGATTTAGGTGAATACATGCCCTAAAGATACATACCAGCCAGGGTATTACCAGCAGGCTGGTTTTTTGTAGCATGGCTGGGAAATTCCGTCCGGCCGCGTGGATTTGTAGAGTGAGAAACTATTGATTGCCCATTCAATCTTTTTAGGTGTTATAAGCTCATTTATTAGCCGAAGGGAGGGTAATACACCAGTCTACTCTTTTTCTTCCATTTGGCTAGGCCCACAGCCTGGGACATGTGTTTTACAAGCAGAGGTGGCAAGAGGGGTGGAGATGCTCCTTGTATGGTTCACATCTGATTGCTCTGTGGCCTTCCTTGCCAGCTCGTCAGCAGCGGAATTTCCAGGTATGTCCCTGTGCCCAGGGACCCATATCACTGCTGTGGGGCACTTCGAGGCCAGTTCATTGAGCGATTGCCTGCAGTCGGGTGCTACCTTCGAAGCAGTGTTGCTACCCTGAAGGGCTTTGATCGCTGCTTGGCTGTCGCTGTATATAGACACTAATGTGCAGTTTTTCGAAAGCAGCCAGCGCGCAGCCTCCTCTATGGCTGTAAGTTCAGCCTGGAATACGCTGCAGTGGCTAGGTAGTCTGACGCCTAAGAAGAGTGAAAGTTCCTTCGAATAGACGCCGCTGCCCACCTTGCCTTTGAGCTTTGAGCCGTCTGTGAAAATGGAGGTTGATTGTGGGTTTAGAATGTGCACGTCCCCCCATTCGTGCCTCTTAGGGATTCTGGTGGAGAACCTGGTGTTTGGCTCATAGCCGGTAGGCGTAGTGTAGTCCACCACCTTCAGATTTTTGGGTATGGTCTCCGGAATGCTTGTGTGTCCGAATCTGGTGTCGCTCCATTGTTGAACGGCATTCAGTGGCACTGCACTATAGCTTGCGTGGAGTTTAGCGTACAAGTCAACCGGAAGTAAGTTGGGCATGATCTCCAAAGCTTTTGTGGGCGTTGATGGAAGTGCCCCCTTGATAAGCACCGCCGCCGATCGCTGTACTCTGCCCATCCTGCTATGTTGCTGCTACGCTCGAGTGCTGGCCACCACAGGGCAACGCCATAGAAGACGATGGGTCTAACTACCGCGATGTACAGCCAGTGAATGATACGGGGGTTCAATCCCCATCTCTTCCCCACGTCTGCTTTGGATGCATATAGGGCAGTAATAGCCTTCCTTGATCTGTCCTCAACATGTTTGTTCCAGTTTACTTGACCTCTGGAGAGAGTTTGAGCCTGACCCTATTCAGGCGTGGTGGTACAAAAGCTGGTATTTTGTACTTCCTGGTGAAAAGAATCATTTCCGTTTTAGACGGATGAACACTAAGGCCACTTTCCAAGGCCCAGTCCTCCACGAGGTTCAAGGCGGTTTGAAGCAGTTCGCTTAGGATCTGAAGATGATTTCCAGTTGCCGTAAGAGCGATGTAATCTGCATAGGCAATGATTTGGCAGCCGGTGTTTTCCAACTTCAGAAGTAGGGTGTTAACTGTTAGGTTTCACAAAAGAGGAGTTGAAACTCCTCCTTGACGAGTGCCCCTGGATGCGTATCGCACTATTGAGGCCTCTCCCAGATTAGCTTGGATAGTTCTCCTTGACATGAGCTGACTGACGAATTCCACTAGCAGGGGCTCTAGTCCCAATCTCAAAAGGGACTCGATGATCGCTTGAGGATTTACGTTATTGAAGGCACCTTCAATGTCGGGAAAGATACACAAAGTGTAGTCCTTGAGGGCAAGCCCTTTTTCTATCTTTGCGGTGATAGCATGGAGTGCTGTTTCCATTGACTTGCCCTTGGAGTATGCATGTTGAGCCTTCGAGAGGGTTTGCGAGCGCAGATTATACCTAATGTGCGCATCCAATATTTTTTCCAAGACCTTGAGAAGAAAAGATGTAAGGCTTATAGGCCTGAAGTCTTTTGGATTCGAGTGTGAAGCTCTTTCTCCTTTGGGTATGAAGATTATCTTCGCTTCGGTCAATCTCTTTGGGACGTAGCATAGCCTTAGACATGCTGTGTAGATTTTAGACAGCACAGGGCAGAGGATGTCTCCCGCCATTTGAAGTTCGCGGGGAAGATGTTATCAGGTCCCGGAGATTTAAATGGGTTGAAGGTTCTGATAGCCCATTCGACTTTTTGAGGAGTAATTAACTTCTCCATAGAGTAGTAATTTCTTTCAATGTAGTCGGCTGTTGGTGGCTCCGTGGAACAGTCCGGAAAGTGCATGTCCATTAGAAGTTCGACCATTTCGCCGCTAGATGATGTCCAATCTCCATCAGGTTTCTGAATGAAACTCGGAACAGTTGGACTTTTTGATAGAACTTTAAGCAGTCTATTTGCTTCCGAGTTGGTTCCAATGTTGTTGCAGAAGTCTCTCCATGAATCCCTCTGGGCTTTGTTGACTGCTTTTTTGTAAACTTTGAGGGCTTCTTTATATTCGTGGCAAGAGCCAGTCCTTGATTAAAAACTCTCCTACTGTTTTTCCTGAGCCGGGAACTATCGGAGTTCCACCATGTGGTCTCTTCTTATTCCTCGGTCTGGTAACAGGACAGAGGGCTTTAAAAGGCGCATTACAGGACTCTGTGATCAAGTCTACTGCTTCGTCAATTTTAGACGATGAGTCAAGCTCACTGATCGAAGCTGACTCGATTTCAGAATTTGGGTGCGCCTCATCAGATCTTAGCAGTAGGCTTAGCCTACGGTGAGAAGCGTGCTCAAAGAACGACCGTGATAGAACGTTTTTGAACACATTCCAGTCCGTTCGCTTTTTGTTTCTGTAGGCTGCAAGAGTAGGTGGTCTCACGTGGAGACAGAAGCATACGTATCTGTGGTCAGAGAAGGAGTTGTCCCTTGATACATGCCAATCCTCGATTTGGCCCAGTATCGAGTCAGAGACTAGTGTGATATCAAGAACTTCCTTCCTATTTGCGGTAACAAACGTTGGTTCATTTCCAGAGTTACTTATATGTAGGTTTTGAGATAGAATAAAGTCTAAAAGGCACTCACCTCTAGGGTTAGTGTCTCTAGAACCATGAGATAGAATAAAGTCTAAAAGGCACTCACCTCTAGGGTTAGTGTCTCTAGAACCACACTACGTTGTGCGAATTGGCGTCGGCTCCTATTACAATCGGCAGCTTCCGTCGGTTTGCCTAATTCACTGCGTTGAATAAGCAGGTGGTTGGAAATTGCTGGGCGTCATGCGCCATGTAGGCTGCAATCAGCCAAAACTGTCTGCCTTCCAGATCAAGGCTGATGGTCACCGTATCTGCGTCACTGAAATTTGGTAATTGAAATTAAGAGAAAGTCTTTCTTATAAGAATACACGGTCTGGCCCTACCTGTAACTGGGTCTTGACCACCTTGTAGGCATCAGAGGTTAGTCCGCAAACCTTGTTTCGAACGAGCCAGGGTTCTTGGATTAGCACGAGCTCCTCGGCTTTGTCGCCGAGGCGCAAGGGAAGGGCAGCCGAGGCTGCCTTGGAGTGATGCAGGTTAATTTGAAGGACCCGCATCATCAGAAAATTTGCCGCTTCCTCCACGTCAGAGTCCAGTAGCTGGCTCTCATACTGGTGCACCCACCGACCGAAGGTCGACCCGACGTAGCTCGACACCGAGACCGTGTCGCTCTCGGAGTCGTTCGCGGTGTCGTGTCCGACCAGTGAGTGCGCCCTCCCAGTAGGTTCACCTGAGGTGCTGCCTGTGGGACCATCACCGCCTGAAGCGGTTTGTGAGCCTGTGGAGGCAGCATCCGCTTCACTCACGGCGTTGTCGGTTGATCTGTCCTCCACGCTGGCTTTCTTGGTGGGCCCAGGTTCACTCCGAAACACATAAATATAGAAACATAATTAGAAACCGAGTGACTGGAACCGTTCTCAATGAGTATCAGACGTTTAACGATACTCTACGTAACAAAACTGCCGGAATCCTAAGCTCTCACGAAACTCTGAGCACAGAAACGAAACCTGAACGCTACCTCTGTAACAAAACAAATTTGTATAGAAACAAAGCTAGGAAATGTTTCTCGTAATCGAAACTGTATAAAAACCTAAGGTATAGAAACAATATTAGTAGCGTTTCTTACGTACCGAAACTGTAACAAACCCCATGCGGTTTTTGCTTGTGGTTGTTGTTTATAATTATGCATACTTATGCAATTTTCATGAAAATGTAAATGCAGTTAACCAAAAATTCTACTCATTTTGAACTATTAAGAAGATTCAATATTTAATCCCGTAAAGTTTTGTGAGACATTTTGAAACAAAACTCTATTCCAGTGTTTTTTAAAAAAAGCAACTGTTTCGCCGCTGAAATATCTATGGATAGTGATTTAAGTGCAAGTGCGTCACAAACCGGTGCCCTATGTATGTATATGAATTAAAATTTGTATAGCCTACTAGCTGACCAGCCGAGCTTTGTTCCGCCTTAAAAGCAATAAAAGAGCAGATTGATAAATGTAAATAAAAAATAATTTTTTTTTACGATTCCTTTTTGGTCATGTATTTTTGTGCATGAGTTGCACTCTTCAATCAAGCACCTTGTGATAGACGAAATTTTTTGTTTTATTATCAGGCTCAAGAACAAATAACGCAGATGGTCTAACGATGCGTGAGCATGTCCCATATAATTGACCATGAGAAAAACATGGATTTTCTATATTCAGACCACAAACTTTCAGGAATTGGCCTTGTCATTTGTTAATGGTCATGGCAAAACATTGTCCAGTAGCCCAATGTGAACGCTAGAATGCAAGTAGTAATCAGTGCTGCAATCGTATCGAAACTCTGCTCGATTCAAAACTGGACTTGATAAATTTCTTCCTGTGCGTCGAAAATGATCTAGTTGTTGATTTCTGAGATTTGCTCGACGATTTCGCATTGCTAACCGAGCCGTTTCTTGGGCTGCCTCTCTTTGCTCTTGTAATTGAGAAGAACGAAGTCGAACCATACTCACGGGGCGCTCTTCACGTGCAATTTCTTGCTCTTCTTCAGTCCTTTCATTCTCACCGTTTCGAATCCCACTTGTATTACGGTTTTTTCGTCAAAGATTTGATCGCCTTGGTCGCGGCATGATATTGTTAATGATAATATCGGCACAATACACCAATAGAAACTCGAAACACACATCAACCGGTAACTTCAAAATATTAAATTTTTAAAACTTCCAAAGAAGTGTCAGTAAAATGAGAATGACGAAAAACTATCTCGAAACGCAAAAAGTTTCCGCTTAACAGGAATCAGTAAATAATTGCAAGCAAAACTTCTTGCTTCTTTAAATGGCAATCTAACCGCGATTTTGACCGTCCAACATACTGGCGCCAATTGGAAACACCGCGGGATCGCAAATCGTTCTCCACTTGGTTCTTCCATGGGAGTGGTGGTCTCTCTCTTCCTCTGTTTCCACCGGCGGGTGGATACCTTCTGGGCTGGAGCATCTTTGCCCATTCGCACAACGTGGCCTATCCAGCGAATCCGCTGTGTTTTGATTCGCTGAACTATGTCGGCGTGTGCATAAAGCTCATACAGCTCATCATTAAATCTTCTTCGGTACTCGCCGTCGCCAACGCGTAGTGGTCCACAAATCTTACGAAGAACCTTTCTCTCGAATACTCCCAGAGCCACCTCATCAGATGTTGTTAGTGTCCATGCTTCTGCACCATATAGCAGGGCGGGTGCGATGAGTGACTTGTAGAGTGTTACTTTCGTTCGTCGAGAGAGGAGTAGCATTTGTTTTCAAGAGTAATTCTTCGTCGGACTTCTAGGCCAACAGGCTGCTGGTGTTAATGCTGGTTCCCAGGTAAACGAAGTCCTTTGCTATTTCGAAACAACAACAACAGTGGCGTGGTTGCCAAGGCGCGAATGCGCTGACTCTTTGCATGTAGACCCAAGGTACTTCGTTTTCCCCTCGTTGACCACCAAACACATTTTTTCCACTTCTTTTTCTATTTTGGAGTAAGCAGAAGCTACGGCGCGGTTGTTAAGGCCAATGATATCAATATCGTCAGCGTACGCCAACAGTTGCAAGGGAAACTGCTTTTGGATTTTGGTTAATAACTTAAATTTGTAAGATATTGTTGTTGCTTTCCTATTTTACTGAGTGAGCTTCCCCCAGCAACTCTCTCCCCCAATGAAATGTCAAAATGCGCTCTCACCCTGCAAATATTTTTAAGAAAATTAGAATAGGTCGGTCCCTGGTCCATTTCCCGGAAAAAAGAATATCAAATATCAACAAAACCAAAGGGCTACCAATATATCAAATCAAATCCCACCATAAATAAAAAGTTTGGGAATAGGTCGGTCCCTGATCCACTTCCCGGAAAAGAACCAATCGTAAATTTTAATAAAAGTAGAAGGCTAGCAATGTACCAAATTTCAAGTAAATCGCAAAACAAATAAAAAAATTTAAAATAGGTCGGCTCTCGGTCCAATTTCCGGAAAAAGAGTATCCCATATCCTTTTTCTGGTTCCAAGCTACTTCCATACCAATTTCTTGCCAAATCGGTATAGCCGTTCTTGAGTTATGAAAAGTGCAACTAACACAACTTTCTTTTTAATTTATATGGATAGTAAACCCCGCTCGCTTCGCTGCGTCTCAGAACTGATAAGAAACTAAGTACGATTTTCATATGTGGAACTTCATTACATCGCTTATTGCAGCACTCATTGTCACCTTTCGTTTGATACCCATATTCTACTAACAAATTTTGGATCACCTTGGTCCCAAATCGGTCTATATCTCCGAAGCCGGGCAAGCTATCGGAACAAATGATATCTTAAATTTTAAGTTAAACGTCAAATAATATTAAATAAAATTAAGTAATTTTTGAGTGATGCGCGCCCAAACATACAGACAGATAGACAGACCAAAATTCTAAAAACAGTGGATTTGGATTCTATTGGCCTAATAATGATCATTGCTATCGATTTTTCTTAAATATCTGCAATGTACAGACATCGACCTTTTACAATTTTATTATATGTAGAGATACGCACAAATCATACAGTCACCCTGGGTCCACATTTAGGTCAATAAATTGGGAACCGGGTAAAATATCGCGGTGAAAGATATCTTTAATTTTAGGAGAGACGTCTAGAAAATTATTATTAAAAGTTTCATTCATTTCTATGCAGTCGTTTTTGTACGACGCTGGCGTTATGGTAAAACCCCACATTTTTGGTCACATTTTTCCCACATTTTGGTCAATAACTCGGGAACTGGATGAGATATCCAAATGAAAGTTTCATGCAATTCTATTCAGTAGTTTTTGCGTGATGCGCGCATAACCATACAGACGGACAGACAGACAGACAAAAATTCTAAAAGATTTAGATTTGGGTCCGGCTGGTCCAATAACGACCTCTCCTGTCAGTTTTTTTTGAATATCTTCAATGTACAGACATCGACCTGTTACAATGTTATTATATGTAAAGATCTACATCGTCTGTTTCTTTATACTAGTCAAAATTTGTACTTTTTATTCCCCCCTCCGTACTTTAGTGGAAAACTATACATGTACTTCATATCGTATAGTACTTTTGATTCCGTTCCTGAGGTTACAAGGTTACAAGCTTTGTTTCTATACCTAGCGTTTCTCATGCAGTTCTGTTATTGTAATCAAATCTGTAGGTATTTCGGTAAAATTTTTTTAGTTCCTTTTCATTTAATTTTTAAAGGGGTTTCAAGTCATTTAATTTTTTTCATTACAATTTTGTGTGCGCCGTAGCGCAGTGGGTTGAGCAGACGACTCAGATGCGGGGAGCGTCGGTTTGAGTTCTGGCAACTGATACAAATGTTATTTAACTCTTTTCTTCACACTCATTTTCTCGAAAACTAGCATAATTCAAGTTCAAAACCAAATTTGATTTAGACATATATTAGCCCAACAATGTTTTAAATTTAGGCTCAAATCTCCAGCCGTTTACAAGGGAGTAAAGCATGTAACGATACAGTTTTCTTACGCTACTTATCTGTGGAACAGTAACGAAACAGAAACGTGTTTCAAGTCACTGAGATAAATTTTAAAGTTTACTTGAGAAAACGGTTTTTAATGGTATATAACTACGAAACATTCGCAAGGATAGAGAAATTAAAATTTACGATGTACTAGATTCTGTAGCAAATAATAAAAGAGGATTGGACCTTTTTCTACAGATAAATTAATATTAATTCCCTTTTATTTGTAATTTACTATGTTGCTCAAATTCTTAATTATCTTATATAAATTCTGCTACATTTTTACTACTAATGACTAGAACTACACTGCTAAAAATTTGAGCTTAAATTTGAAACCATTCTTCGGTTTAAGTCATTTTTTAAACTTTTTTGTAATACATTTCGAAACCTTTCAATTACCTACACCAATTTTCAATTTATTGTGGTTTAGAATTAAAACTGAATTGAAAAAAAACGTTTAAAAATGTTTAAATTTCCCTTCATTTATTTCTGAAAGCTTTTTCAAGTCATTGAATTTTTCTCATTACAATTCTGTGTGCGCCGAGAAAAAATCAGGGCCCGGGGAGGATATAGGATGCGGGCCCCCTGATCCATCGATTTATTGATATTATATTCTAATTTCTTTTCTCGATCGGCTTTATCTTTGCGCTTCTGATTTTACTCTAAATCAGACACAAAAGTACAATAAATATTAATATCACCTATGAACATTCTTCTGAATATATAATAATTTTTCGCAGGGATGGTTCATCCACAACATTTTCAAAAGCGAATAAAAACTGGAATAAAGAATGTCTTGAAGGGCAGTAAAAATCTATGTGATGTTTATTCATGTAACTCGATGATAGAAAAGTGATGAAGGAGTTGTGATGATGCTCTAAAAAACGCAGCCAGCAATAATAAACTTACTCGAGTGTTCAGCGCTACTGCTATGAACTGTTATTGTCTTGTCTCCAATATCCAGGTTCGACACTACAGCAGATAATTTCTTGTACACTTGCGATGAAAAAACTGACACGCGAATGCAACCGTTGATGGAAAATAAAGATGTAAGGTTAAGTGCACTTTTTTTCGCTGCGTCGCACGCTGCACAGTTCTGACGTAAAGTACGACTGTACGAAGCACTGGCGGCTCGCACAACTGTATATACACAGGGTATTCATTTTCACGCGCAAAATTGCAAATTAATCAAAGTGCAAAAATTATATTTATATTCGTGATTTTTTTGTTCCACTGAGTGACGTCAATCAAAATATCGAATAAGGTGTTTTTCCAGTCGAAATATATATTTTTCAACTGGGAAGTCACCTTATTCAATGCTTTTTTTATTCATTATTTTATTGAAAAATAATTTTGATTCTATTGTTGATTTCCGAATATTTATTTCCAATCATTGTTAATTACTATTACCTGTTAATAGTAACTAAAAATAACTATGAATAGTATAAACTATTTGTTCTAGAACACAAAAAATATAATATCAATTTCAGAAAATATCATCATATTGTTTGTACAGGGTGTTTTTTTACAGGTTTGTTTTTCGAATAGAGATAAAACTGGCATTTTGTGGTCAAATCTGGCAACTCTAACGTCATTTATGTTCAGTTTGGTTTGCCATTTCATCATGAACAGGTTGACAAAAGAACAACGCTTGCAAATCGTGCAAATTTATTTCGAAAATAATGGTTCAGTTCGCGAAGTTTACCGTGAGCTCCGTCCATTTTATGGTCAACATAATCGTCCATTAGAGCAATTAATTCGGTTAACCATGGATCGTTTTCGCACTACGTTTACTCTATGTGATAATACGCATCCGCAGAGACGTCGAACAGTGCGCACCGAAGAAACAATTGCCGCTGTAGAGCAAAGTGTTGAAGAGGACCCGAATGAATCGATTCGCCACCGTGCACAGCAATTGGAGCTATGTCCATCAACTTTATGGAAGATTTTGCGCAAAGATCTTGGCTTGCGACCTTACAAGATCCAGCTTGTGCAAGAATTAAAGCCGCGAGACCATGCAATGCGTCGTGATTTTGGTGTATGGGCCGAAAATGAGATTGATTTCGATGCTGATTTTCATCGCAAAATTTTGTTCAGTGATGAGGCTCATTTTTGGTTGAATGGCTACGTCAACAAGCAAAATTGCCGCATTTGGAGTGAAGAGAATCCACATGAGACCCTTGAAACGCCATTACATCCACAAAAACTGACTGTTTGGTGTGCTCTATGGGCTGGTGGAGTCATTGGGCCATACTTCTTCCGCAATAATGCTGGAGAGGCAGCTACCGTTAATGGAGACCGGTATAGAGCCATGATAACCGACTATTTTGTTCCCGAATTGGATGGCATGAATGTGGATGAGTTGTGGTTCCAACAAGACGGCGCTACATGCCACACAGCGCACGTCACAATCGATTTATTGAAGGAAACATTCGATGAGCGCATAATTTCGCGGAATGGACCTGTCAATTGGCCACCAAGGTCGTGTGATTTGACACCATTGGATTATTTTCTTTGGGGATATGTGAAGTCGCTCGTCTACACCAACAAACCAGAAACGTTAGGGGAATTGGAAGCCAACATTCGTGGCGTTATTGCCGACATACGGCCCCATATGCTCGAAAAAGTGGTTGAAAATTGGACCTGTAGAATGCCCGAAATCATATTTAAACATTAATGGCATAAAATTATCCTTCCAATAAAGCCAAATTGATGGACCTTAAAACGATTTTCTTGTGTTTTATTTCAATTCGAAGTTCTATACCCCTAAAAAAAACACCCTTTATATGTATTTGATTCCCAGAGCTCCTATGGAGTCCATTGGACACCAACGGATTTTGTATATAATTTTTTTACTCCACTTTTGAAAACAAATTCTTTAAGCGAATGTAAATATTGTTCAAGCATTCAAATTTTTTACGACTAAATATTCTATTTCTGTATTATTTATTAAATTATAAAATTGTAAAAAAATTATATACAAAGCCGTTGGTATCCAATGGACTTTTTATGATCATTCAAATATAAGTTTCTGAAATAAGTGTGCGCTCTAACGGTTCAAATCATACGTAATCAGGTGATTTACAGATATATTGATATATAATTGTCTCATAGAACTAGCGAATGAAGAAAGAAGTTTGGCTTATATATTTTGTTAAATCTGCGACTTTTGCATTTAAACAGTACTCCGATTAATAAGAAATCTAATTAATTTAGTTGACATAAATTTTTAAATTCTCAAATATGTGTGAACTGTCATATTAAAAAAATAACAAATACGATTCTACTTTTAATAGGATTTGTAATGATTTTTCTTTTTGAATTGATGTTGGCCGCAGAGAAATCTGCAGGAGCATAATTTTAAGTTATAACATTACTTCCAATTATTGTTATACAATGATAGTAATTCATAATGGCGACAATTGTAGTGAATTGTTGGAGAGAAAAATCTCCAAAAAATTGTTGTAGAGCACCGGGCCCCCCCCTGAGAACTCCGGGACCGGGAGGAATCGTCCCCGATCTCCCCCATACATATATGTAGTCCAGAAAAGTTTAAAATTTAGGTTCTTCTGCAATCAATTCATCATTTAACAACTACCCGTATCAACCACATTCAAGTAATTCAATCCATGTTCTGAATTTAAAACCGGGAGATGTTCTATTACATCTTAAGACCTTGAAGGGGTCATTCAAATACGGACCTGATTTAATACCGACATGCTTTCTTAAAAAGTATGCTGAACACATGTTCCAACCTCTGACCGATTTGTTTAATCTTTCTTTACAGTGTGACGTTTTCCCGACTTCATGGAAAGAAAAACAATTCCTACTTTTTTCCCTGAGAAATGTTCAAAGGGATTCGTTGTATAGTCTTAAACCTTATACTAGTCGGTTAAAACGTATCAATCTCCCAACCCTTGCAAGTCGTAGGGAAATGCTAGGCGTAATATTTATGGTCAAACTATTAAACGGATATATTTCAAGTCCATTTCTTTTAAACGAAGTTAACTTTAATATACCGTCCCGAGCTTCAAGACATTTCAAACCTATTCTTCTGAAGCAATGCAGGACCAATTTTCAATTACACGAACCGTATCAGTGTTTGTGCGAAAACTATAACTCTCATTCAGGTAAATTTGATATTTCGAACTCGCTTTTTATAGTAAAAAAAACTGTTGTCTCCTCTTTTAACAAATGATTTATATGTGTTTATTTAACTTAATCTTTTATGCATGCACCATACTCAGCTGATGAAAATTTTTCTGTAGCTGAGCAGTTTGAGATCTCGACGCCTTGTTGGGCGGGATGGTGGGCAATCCGTTGGGCTTATTATTATTATTATTCTTATTATTATTATTATTATACTTTTAGCCGTCTATAAAATAATTTTGTTAAACTGTTGGTTTAGGAAAGTTCTTACTCAAATAAAAGCCAATAAAAAATTAACTCTACGTGATTGGGCGTCCTTCGAACAACTTCTGAGATAGGGCGTTTCTTTATCATTATTTTGAAATAGGGGTGATCTTCCACTCAGCTGCCGATATATGTATACACTTTTCTTAAGCTCCAAACATTTTCTTTTCTTTCAGAAACCCGGAACAACGATATTTTTACTTTCTTACCAGCCAATGAAAGCAAATGGCAATTACACTTTTAAAACAGTTTGGTTAACTCAAAGAAACTTGTAAAATTACAAAAGCAATATTGTTAATACAACAAAAAAATTAAAGCAATTCAGCATGAAAAAATTACTAGGCAACGATACAACGAAGCAATACTCAGCTGTGAGCAAACAGTAAAACAAAATTTTAATTTTAGATGTAACAAATGAAATTTACTCAAACAATTAGATGCGTTCAAATTAATTATAAATTAATTAATTACTCGACAAGTAAACAAACATAAAAATCTCTATTCGGCTTTTACAAAATTTACGCCCAAATGTGATTAAGATTCGTGACCTATTTTCAAAGGTCTTCAGACAGCCCTTCTAACAAAATGCCGGTCGACTGCATACGACCTGCTAACAATAATATCATTATAACACCTGGCACCGCGCTCAGCTATGCCACATCGGGACGACCGCCGTACCAACAAAAACGTGCAACAAATCGTACACCGGCGATCGCACGATCGCCAAACAAAGGGAGATCGACACTTGCAGCAAAACAACAGTCGACCATATTGGTGTTACAAAAGACCGCAGGACCAACGCAAAAATTTCATTCGGAACCTAGGACGACTTCGAAACATCGGATTAGCAGTGGACGTAATGACAAGCTTAAGAATGGCACAATTACATGTGATAGCGTTGACTTGGAATTGCATGACACAACAAATGATTTGGAATTGTGTGAGCGTTTGGAGTGGTCGGCGGCACAATCTTTAGTGGAAATGAACGCGAAAGAGAAGCAGAAGCGATGTGCAGCCGCAGTTCAAATTAATAGGGAAGGTAAACCATCGGGGCAAGCAATGCAAGTTCCAGAGGAGGCAACTGTGGCGGAATCGCCAAAATCCGGCACACTAATTAATGGCGTTATTATGCAAGACAGCCAAGGTAAGTGTTGATATTCAGTGTGCATTTAAATTAATAAAAAAATTTTAACAGAACCGTCAAATATAGTTCTCATGCGTCTCTAATTGCCTTCCATATAAAAGATATTTTGGGTTTTGCGGTTGCACATGTTTGTCAATAGTTTTTCGAATGTTCGAAAAATTGGACTGAAACTCATTCATATTGGACCGAGGTCAAGTTTTCGTCCAACTTTCTTTCCCAACTAAGTGGAGGCTTGGCCACTCCTCTGCTGTCCAAGTCGGGCGTCGATGGCATGGGCTAGCCAGCAAGGTTTTTGATTCGATGGCCTACGTTTACATCTGGGTAAAGCTTTTCCTCCAATGCATACTTGAATTAGATAAGATTTGATGCTCTTTTGCTCGGACATTCGGGTTGTATAAGTGCCAAAGCCTTTTACAGAAGATAGTTCAACTTCCAGAAAAATAAGCATCCACCAATCTTTTACAATCGTGAGGTTTCTGTTTGCACGCCCAGCGCACATAAGAACGCGACACAGGCCAATGCAATTATTGCATTTAACCGATGTTGCAGGGGTATATAATCTTTGCCCACAATCAGTGCAGCGAAGCTGTTAATCGTAAAGATGGTGATACCGTTGTAGGTGTTTATGGACGATAGAGGCGGTGGAGAAGGGCTTTACCGCAAGACGCCTTAGAGCGTGAACAGGGGGCCACTATTTTACTAAAGAATGTACGGGGTCTACGGGTGGGAGATTTAAGCCCTGAACATCCCGATTTTTGTACCCATGTCTTGCATGAATTGAACAGAATGCGACCGTTTCCTGTCTCTTGGTATGGGGTTGGGTTCAATACCCGGTTGTAGCGAGTTGTATTGGAGTAGCCTAGCTGACAGCAATAACAGCAATTGGCCGGGTAATAAACCCCGGATTATTTCGGTACTGAGAACCGGCTGTCGTGAGAATGGATAAAGTAAAATGGTTAAACTTAATTAAACATAAATTCATTTAAATTAAAACTGAAGTGTCAATATTTTATTTTGATCAAAAATAGATTCGAAGTCTAGGTCGCAATACTGTATTTTCATACAAACTCTCGATACCGGCAGCCCCCGGTGGAAGCAGAGAAAGAGGGAGACCACCACGCTTATGAGAGGCAGAAACTATTGGGGCGCTTAATTGCACGGCTAAGCCCCTTTAGACGGTTAAGCGCCGTTAAATGAAAACACAGGCCGACAAGAAATTTGACCATAAACCAGACCATACTTCCCTAAAGGTTTTCGATGCGCTGAATTCAAATCTGGACGCAGAATTGCTCTATCTATTTAAAGTTTATAAATTTGCTAATTTTCCTATAGCTGAAAAACCACTGAATTAACGTAGGTATGATGCAGTAGAACACATACCTCTTACGATAAATTGCTCTATCTTAGCGAAAAAAAAAGATATTTGAGCAAACTCAACGTCATTCGTAAGATAAAGACTTCTTCTTTAAGATGCTATGTGTGCTTTAAAAAAAAAAAAATCTGTAGTTTATATATAACCTCAAAAAAAGGCAAAAACGGTGTTTTTTGCACATTTAGGTTAGGATATCTCAAAATCCTGACGTGATAGAGCAATTCTGCTTCCAGATTTGAATTCAGCGCATCGAAAACATTTAGGAAAGTATGGTCTGGTTTATGGTCAAAAAAATCGGTCTCATTTTGTCGGCCTGTGTAATTGTGTAGTCTCGTTCGAAAGACGTGAGTTTCGTTTGCATTTTGTTCGCGAATCGACATGTTGGCAAGACTCTTGGGCATTGTTTACTCCTACTAGTTTGACATCTTCTTTTCCGAATGGGAGTGGAAGGCAGTAGATGAAGGTACTCCATATCCAAGGTACCCCTCTCGACATTTTTCATGGCGCCGTCTACAAAGTTTTCCACGTTGAGTTTTTATATATATAAATAATCTAGTTTTGCTGGCCCTCCTGGCCGGAGTATATGCCTACAAGTAACGCTACTATCTCCGAAGCCCCACAACCCAAACCAACACAGTGTGGTTCGCAATTAATATTAAAACAAACAAATTTAAATAATATAATATTGACCCATAAAATTTACAAATAATTGAAAATAAAACATTTCTAGCTCGCTAATTTTCAGAAGAGTGGACCAAAGTGGTATGAAAATTAGTATCTTTACAGCGCTCTGTTGAAAATAGAGTTGGTTTTTTTATGAACAGTGTGTCTTGTGATTATGATTTCTCAGTCGCAGCTATTTTGATCCGAGATTGTGACTGCACAGTGATACACATAGAATAAGAGCAGTAGCTGTGTTTGGCGAGGATGAAATTTTATAAAGTTTTTACTGGAAAGTGTTCGGTGAGACAAAACATTTGCAGCGAGAGGGCGCATTTTGACATTTGATTGAGAGAGAGTTGCAAGTTTCTGCTGGGGGAGTTTCACTCAGTAAAAATTGCAAGTGATAACAGAAAATCGTGACACGGGAAAGCAACAAACAAATTTTTTAAATTTGAGCTATTAACGAATCAAAATGCAACAGATGATTTACTGCAAGTTTTTACTGACTCCTGTTCGGCGTTTCGAGAGAGTTTTACGTCATTCTCACTTTGCTAACACTTCTTTGCAAGTTTTGTCACCGAACATAGCTAATGACTATTGTTATCTTTGTTTTGGTTATGCAACTTTATTTGCAGTGTTCGAATATTTAAAAATTTAAAAAATTTTCAATCTATTTAAAACAATAGCAATAGCAAAAAACACTCCCCGAAGGTTTTGGGAGGTGCTGTCGAACTGACAGTCCTTGGCCGGATATGAATCCGATACGCTCCGGTACTACCTTGCGGTACTGACCGACTGTCGTGGTAGCGATTTGGTATGACCAGTGAAACCTTCTAGGTCATGTCACCCCTCCTTCCGCAAGGATGGAGAGATGGGTAATAACAGGTGAGAGGCATCATATCCGTAGATCAACCATCGAGTTGCTCGTCATTACCTTTGTGCATATTAGTCGCCTTTTACGACCGGTATGCCTACCTCGGGCATATTCTAAACCCCTAACCCGCAGGGGGCAAAATTGAAAACTCGAAACCTAAAGCAAGCCCATGATAATTAATTTTGCAGTAAACATTAAAAAACATTGGGAAAAAAGCCTAAACTTTTTAAGTCTGCAGGTATTTGTTTGTGTTATAAATTTAAATTCGCATCTGCATTCCTCTATCTAAATAACACAAATCACAGATTCATTTGTTCATATTGACGCAGCCAATACGTGATTGCGATTATTGCAAGCGTGATTGAGAACGGGAGCAATTCTGTCAAAACCAGTCAATCACGGGGTTTTCTTTGAAGCTATCCTGAGATTTATTTTTATGTTTCAGTGGTTGAAGTTTAATTATTAACTTATTGTTATTTTCTAAGAGAGAAGTATTTTTGTTTAAGCGTCTACAATTTTTTGTTTGTTTGTTTAGATTACATATATTTATTGTTTATCGTTGAATAATATATTTTTAGTTTGATCATATATTATAAGTTGAGTTACCTTTCCTTGCCTTAAAAAAGATTGGAAATAAATGGAATTTCGTCTTATTAACCTGGTATTATCTTCAAATTACTTTTTTCTTAAATTCATATTAGCAAAACATTCGCAGAAGTTTTGCGAATGCGATTGTCCAAAGACATGCTAATATTCGAGATATCACTGCTACAAATAATAAAATTGTAACAGGTCGATGTCTGTACATTGCAGATATTTAAGAAAAATTAATAGGAGGGATCATTATTGAGCCAGTAGAAGCTAAATCAGCCATTTAAAAAAATGTTGTCTGTCTGTCTGTATTAAAATTTAGGGTACCATATGTTCTGATATATCTACCAGTTTCAGAGATATCGACCAATATGTGGACCAGGGTGACCCAAAATGTGTTTAGTGCAATCTGGGTATCAAGTGAGATGTGGTAATGAGTGCTGTAATAAGCGATGTAAATAAGTTCCATATCTTATCTGGTATGTGTGGGAGAGATGCTGATTAAAATCGGAATTAGTCTATTATGAGTTCGGAGACGCAGCGAAGCGGGGGTGTGTTTATTAGTTTCTACATAGAAAGGTGGTAGATCTAACTGGGAGAGAACAGAGTGAATTTTTTATGTTCTCAGTAGTAGCAGTGGTTTGAAGAATCGTTGTTTCAAAATATACATCGATGGTAGTTCGATGTACCGTATTAAAATCGTATGTCTGGAGAGGTATCAAAAGACGCGTTTTGGTCTCAGTACTGATAATTCGGAGGCGGAAAAATGCAACATTTTCATTTAAACGATCGATAAGATAATTCCGGATTATGGTATCGTCATACCTCTCCCGACAATTTCAACGTCCTGCAGCATTTGATGTACCTAAATATCGTATTCAGAAAGACATCGATATTTGCAGCCTTTTAATATTGATTTTACCGATACATCGATGTTTTTTACATCCCTTGTTCTCAGTAGTCATAGAACTAAATACGGGATGGATTTCCAGTAACCGCTGACCAACTCTGAGACGTTGTTCTCATATATATAAAAAAAAAAAATTGTTGGCACGATTTATACCTCCGAGGAGATAAAGGCCGAGCTTCTCTACCAATTTTGGGTGTGCTGCTTCTAATTTTTCCTACAAATTGGCGGGATCTTCAGTTTTATGCTGATTCCGAACGGCATCTGCAAAGTATACCTACTGTAAGAGGCGACTGAAATGCACACAGGTAATGAAGTACAACTCGATGGTTGATCTACGGATATGAAGCCTCTCACTATCCACCTTCTTCATCCTAAAGGAAGCAGGGGTGGCATGGCTTTGAAGGTTGTACCGGTCATACCAAATCGCTCACGTGGGAATGTACCGCAAGAGAGTACCCGTCAGAGGACTGTTTCTTTCGGCAGCATACCCCAAAACCTTCGGGAAGTGTTGCTGTCGTTAAAAGCTAAAACAACAACAACGGAATAAAAAAACTTGTAACATTATTTCCTGCTTATATTGACCTAGAGATGTATGTGTCTCTTGAACCCTGCTTCGGCTTCCAATTTCTAATCAGACTCCGTTAATTCACATATTTAAAATACTAATCGTCTAAAGCGTTTTGGCCGTCCAACTGCGCTTTCCAAAAAAATTGTTTGCCACTTTTGATAAAAAGTTGAAAATTATGATAATATTTTTTAAAAGTTATGCACAAAGTATGTATTTAACTCATTGTCGTTGAATGTGGAAATTATTAGGGTAATTCATTCAAACTGGCAAATGCTTCGTTACCAAGGAAGCCTCATAGCTTTGATCGGGCAATCCCGAAAATTCGATAGAACAAACATTCATAGCAACTTAACATTCTCACGAAATCAGCAAAGCAAATTGCCTTTTTATAAAAAAAAGGATTTTGACACCTTACAAAATGCACTACAAAAATCAACTTCTTTTAATACTTTCTATACTATATACAGAGAAAGAACGGCTATAGCTCGAGAACTATCGCTTTTCTGACAAACAAAGGGCAGAAGACCATTTTTGTAAAGCTGTAACTTTCCTGAAATAATTGCAAAAAAAATGCACTTTAACAGGGTGCAGAAAAGTATGCTATCAAAGAACGTATAATCACAAGAACGTTCAAAGCGACGAAAAGTGGGAAACACTAAATCATCAATTCGCGGCTAGGCAATTCACCACTTGAAAAATTCGTTTTAAAACTGCAGACAAATTTTGTAAATTTTGAAGAAGTAGGCGTGGCGCCGCCCACTTTTCATCATACAATTTCTGCTATTTTCAAAGGCAATCGCCTATAATTCAATATTGATATTTCAATGAAAATTGGTCAACTGCTTCTCAGTAGTATATATTATACTCCTGCCAAAACTTAGCCAAATCGGGAAACAGACAAGCAAAATATTCGGGAACGTAGTTAATAGCCCACTGCAAAGCGAAGTTATATATCTTTTTTGATTTTTATACCTTTCATAAACATTAAATGTATGTAAGTATGATAACAAGAAGAGAAAAGTTCACTAAAATGATCAGCACGATGAGTTTGGATACATAGAACACATCTATATATAAAACTAGCTGACCCGCCGAACTTTGTTCCGCCTTAAAAGCAATAAATGAGCAGATTGATAAATGTGTATAGAAAATAAATTTGTTTTACGACTCCTTTTTTGTCATGTATTTTGGTGCATGGGTTGTACTCTTCAATCAAGCACCTTGTGATAGACGACATTTTTCGCTTTATTATCAGCCGCTAGAACAAATAAAGCAGATGGTCTTCCGACGCGTGAGCATGCCCCATATAATTGACCTTGAGAACATGGATTTTCTAGATTCAGACCAGAAACTTTCCAGAATTGGCCTTGTCATTTGGTAATGGTCATGGCAAAACAACGTCCATTTTCCCAATTTGAACGCTAGAATGTAAGCCTTATTCAGGGCTGCAATCATATCGAAACGCTGCTCGATTCAAAACTGTACTTACATAAATTTCTTCCTGTGCGTCGAAAATTATCTAGTTGTTGATTTCTGAGATTTGCTCGACGATTTCGCATTGCCAACCGAGCCATTTCTCGGGCTGCCTCTCTTTGCTCTTGTAATTGAGAAGCACGAAGTCGAACCATACTAACGGGGCGCTCTTCACGTGCAATTTCTGGCTCTTCTTCAGTCCTTTCATTCGCACCGTTTCGAATCCCACTTGTATTACGGCTTTTTCGTCAAAGATTTGATCGTCTTGGTTTGCGGCATGATATGTTTAATGATAATATCGGCACAATACACTAATGGAAACTCGAAACACACAGATCAACCGGTCAACTTCAAAATATAAAATTTTTAAAACTTCCAAAGAAGTGTCACTAAAATGAGAATGACGAAAAACTATCCCGAAACGCAGAAAGTAAAAAGTTTCCGCTTAACAGGAATCAGTAAATACTTGCAAGCAAAACTTCTTCTTCTTTAAATGGTTATCTAACCGCCCGGGCGATTTTGACCGTCCAACATACCGGCGCCAATTGGAAACACCGCGCGATCCCAAATCGGTCCCCACTTGGTCCTTCCATGGGAGTGGTGGTCTCCCTCTTCCTCTGCTTTCACCGGCGGGTGCCGATAAGAATACCTTCTGGGCTGGAGCATCTTCGCCCATTCGCACAACGTGGCTTAGCCAGCGAAGCCGCTGTGTTTTGATTCGCTGAACTATGTTGGCGTCTCCGTAAAGCTCATACAGCTCATTATTAAATCTACTTCGGTCTTCTTAGGAACAACCCATCTCTCGAATACTGCCAGAGCCGCCTCATCAGATGTTGTTAGTGCCCATGCTTCTGCTCCATATAGCACGCCGGGTGCGATGAGTAACTTATATAGTGTTATTTTCGTTCGTCGAGAGAGGAGTAGCATTTGTTTGCAAGAGTAATTCTTCGTCGGATTTCTAGGCTAACATTATTGTTGTTGTTAATGCTGATTCCCAGGTAAACGAAGTCCTTCACTATTTCGAAATTTTTGCTGCCAACAGTGGCGTGGTTGCCAAGGCGCGGATGCGCTGACTCTTTGCATGTAGACCCAAGGTACTTCGTTTTCCCCTCGTTCACCACCAAACCCATTTTTTCCACTCCTTTTTCTAGTTTGGAGTAAGCAGAAGCTACGGCGCGGTTGTTAAGGCCAATGATGTCAATATCGTCAGCGTACGCCAACAGTTGCAAGCAAAACTGATTTTGGTTAATAACCTAACTTTTTCAGATTTTGTTGTTGCTTTCCTATGTCACGACCATTTTTTTTGACTGGCTGAGTGAACTTCCCCCAGCAACTCTCTCCCCCAATGAAATGTCAAAATGCGCTCTCACCCTGCAAATATTTTTAAGAAAATTAGAATAGGTCGGTCCCTTGTCCACTTTCCGGAAAAAAAGAATATCAAATATCAACAAAACCAAAGGGCTACCGATATATTAAATCAAATCGCACCATAAATAAAAAGTTTCGGAATAGGTCGGTCCATGATCCACTTCCCGGAAAAGAACCAATCGTAAATTTTAATAAAAGTAAAAGGCTAGCAATGTAACAAATTTCAAGTAAATCGCAAAATAAATAAAAAAATTTGGAATAGGTCGGTTATCGGTCCAATTCCCGGAAAAAGAGTATCCTATATCCTTTTCCTGGTTCCAAGCTACTTCCCCACTATTTTTCAGCCAAATCGGTCCAGCCGTTCTTAAGTTATAAAATTGCAACTAACACAACTTTCTTTTTAATTAATATAGATAGTAAACCCCGCTCGCTTCGCTGCGTCTCAGAACTAATAAGAAACTGAGTCCGATTTTCATCATTATATCCCATACCAGATAAGATATGGAACTTCATTACATCGCTTATTGCAGCACTCATTGTCACCTTTCGTTTGATACCCATATTTTACCAACAAATTTTGGGTCACCTTGGTCCACAAATCGGTCTATATCTCCGAAACCGGTGAAGCTATCGGAACATTCAATTTCATTAAGTAGTTTTTTAGTGATGCGCGCCCAAACATACAGACAGACCAAAATTCTAAAAACAGTGGATTTGGCTTCTATTGTCCTAATAATGATAATTGCTATCGATTTTTCTTAAATATCTGCAATGTACAGACATCGACCTTTTACAATTTTATTATATGTAGAGATATTAACAGAATTTACTTGCAAATTCGCATATTTATTCGTTTTGTGTGAGTGTGGGGCAAAGTACCTCACTAAAATTTTGCGGGGAAAGTATATAAAAAGAACTAACATAATCCAGACAAAAATTAGTTCAGCACAAAAAGATTAATGTACCCTTATCGTCATCCAAATATCGTGATAAATATTGACCGTGTAACTGCCGCCTTGTGTAAATCAATTGACTGACAGGTGTCTAGCAGGGACATAATAACTCCGAAAATCAGGTGATCACAGTTGTTATTGATGGATTAATTTCATTTAAAGCGAAAACTCCATGTTATGTTTCTAGGGCCTTCAAACAAATTTTTACAAAATATGAAATGGAATATACATAAATATTGGGGCTTTTTTGAAAAAGATGTTGTTTTTCGTCCGGATACTTTTTATAGTAATTTCCGAATGTGTTTTTTGCTTATTGGTTCTTTGTCTTGGGTAAAAAAGTTTGCAATTATGTGAATACAAACATGCACAGAAAATGCACCATATTTTGGTCAATAACTCGGGAACCGGGTAAGATATCTAGAGGAAAGTTATCCTAGAATTTAAGTTAGACGTTATGTGATAGAATGGTAAAAATTTCATTGAATTCTATTCAGTAGTTTATGAGTGATACGCACAAATCATACAGTCACCCTGGGTCCACATTTAGGTCAATAAATTGGGAACCGGGTAAAATATCGAGGTGAAAGATATCTTAAATTTTAGGAGAGACGTCTAGAAAATGATTATTGCAAGTTTCATTCATTTCTATGCAGTCGTTTTAGTGTGACGCTGGCGTTATGGTAAACACTATATTTTTGGTCACATTTTTCCCACATTTTGGTCAATAACTCGGGAACTGGATGAGATATCCAAATGAAAGTTGTGCTAAATTTTAAGTTAGATGTTAAGTGATAGAATGGTGAAAGTTCCATGCAATTCTATTCAGTAGTTTTCGCGTGATGGACCGACAGACAGACAGACAGACAGACAAAAATTCTAAAAATTGTAGATTTGGGTTCCGCTGGTCCCATAACGACCTCTCCTATCAGTTTTTCTTGTATATTTCCAATGTACAGACATCGACCTGTTACAATTTTACTATACAAGGTGGCGCAAAAGTAAGCTTCCGATGTTCAGCATATCGGTTGTGGCACGTGCAGTGTGTGCTGTTGCACCGTCTTGTTGGAACCACATGTTTTCCAATCCCAATTCATCAAGTTGCGGCAAAAAGAACTCGTTGATCATTGCTCTGTAGCGCTCACCATTCACAGTAACCGTTTGGCCCCGACCGATTATTGGTCAAATAAATAGTCAGCAATATTCCGCGTTCTGGAGCAGTGTAGCGTAACATTGTTTATTAACGTGTATTTCGAATGTGTTTATTACACAAATGTCGAAACAGAACTGACTTTAGGGGCCAATCGCAAAATTTATAGCATTTTCTGATAGGAGGATTACTTTGCGCAGTAACCGTTTTTCACCGACCGAAATAAATAGTCAGCAATATTCCGCGTTCTGGAGCAGTGTAGCGTAACATTGTTTATTAACGTGTATTTCGCATGTGTTTACTACACAAATGTCGAAACAGAACTGACTTTAGGGGCCAATCGCAAAATTTATAGCATTTTCTGATAGGAGGATTACTTTTGCGCCACCTTGTATGTAAAGATAATAAGGAGGAAATGGTGAAATAATAATCAAACAAATAAAGAAGTCTAAGTTCGGGTGGAACCGAACATTATATACCTAGTAGTGATCTTTTATGTCATCCTAATTTACGCAGGTCTATTTTAATACTTTCAGTTCGTATTTGCGTTCAAATAGACAGACGGACAAGTTAATGACATCTTTACATATAATAAAATTGTAGCAGGTCGATGTCTGTACATTGGAAATATACAAGAAAAACTGATAGGAGAGGTCGTATTTTTGTCTGTCTGTCTGTCCGTCCATCACGCGAAAACTACTGAATAGAATTGCATGGTACTTTCACCATTCTATCACTTAACATCTAACTTAAAATTTAGGACAACTTCCATTTGGATATCTCATCCAGTTCCCGAGTTATTGACCAAAATGTGGGAAAAATGTGACCAAAAATGTGGTGTTTACCATAACGCCAGCGTCACACTAGAACGACTGCATAGAAATGAATGAAACTTGCAATAATCATTTTCTAGACGTCTCTCCTAAAATTTAAGATATCTTTCACCTCGATATTTTACCCGGTTCCCAATTTATTGACCTAAATGTGGACCCAGAGTGACTGTATGATTTGTGCGTATCACTCATAAACTACTGAATAGAATTCAATGAAATTTTTACCATTCTATCACATAACGTCTAACTTAAATTCTAGGATAACTTTCCTCTAGATATCTTACCCGGTTCCCGAGTTATTGACCAAAATATGGTGCATTTTCTGTGCATGTTTGTATTCACATAATTGCAAACTTTTTTACCCAAGACAAAGAACCAATAAGCAAAAAACACATTCGGAAATTACTATAAAAAGTATCCGGACGAAAAACAACAGCTTTTTCAAAAAATCCCCAATATTTATGTATATTCCATTTCATATTTTGTAAAAAATTTATGAAGAACCTAGAAACATAACATAGAGTTTTCGCTTTAAATTAAATTAATCCATCAATAACAGCTGTGATCACCTGATTTTCGGAGTTATTATGTCCCTGCTAGACACCTGTCAGCCAATTGATTTACACAAGGCGGCAGTTACACGGTCAATATTTATCACGATATTTGGATGACGATAAGGGTACATTAATCTTTTTGTGCTGAACTAACTTTTGTCTGGATTATGTTAGTTCTTTTTATATACTTTCCCTGCAAAATTTTAGTGAGGTACTTTGCCCCACACTCACACAAAACGAATAAATATGCGAATTTGCAAGTAAATTCTGTTAATATCTCTACATATAATAAAATTGTAAAAGGTCGATGTCTGTACATTGCAGATATTTAAGAAAAAACGATAGCAATTATCATTATTAGGACAATAGAAGCCAAATCCACTGTTTTTAGAATTTTCATCTGTCTATCTTTCTGTCTGTCTGTCTGTATGTTTGGGCGCGCATCACTAAAAAACTACTTAACGAAATTGAATGGAGCTTTTACCGTTGTATTACTTGACTTTTAGCTTAAAATTTAAGATACCATTTGTTCCGATAGCTTTACCGGTTTCGGAGATATAGACCGATTTGTGGACCAAGGTGACCCAAAATTTGTTGGTAAAATATGGGTATCAAACGAAAGGTGACAATGAGTGCTGCAATAAGCGATGTAATGAAGTTCCACATATGAAAATCGTACTTAGTTTCTTATTAGTTCTGAGACGCAGCGAAGCGAGCGGGGTTTACTATCTATATTAATTAAAAAGAAAGTTGTGTTAGTTGCAGTTTTATACCTCAAGAACGGCTGGACCGATTTGGCTGAAAAATAATGGGGAAGTAGCTTGGAACCAGGAAAAGGATATAGGATACTCTTTTTCCGGGAATTGGACCGATAACCGACCTATTCCAATTTTTTTTATTTATTTTGCGATTTACTTGAAATTCGTTACATTGCTAGCCTTTTACTTTTATTAAAATTTACGATTGGTTCTTTTCCGGGAAGTGGATCATGGACCGACCTATTCCGAAACTTTTTATTTATGGTGCGATTTGATTTAATATATCGGTAGCCCTTTGGTTTTGTTGATATTTGATATTCTTTTTTTCCGGAAAGTGGACAAGGGACCGACCTATTCTAATTTTCTTAAAAATATTTGCAGGGTGAGAGCGCATTTTGACATTTCATTGGGGGAGAGAGTTGCTGGGGGAAGTTCACTCAGCCAGTCAAAAAAAATGGTCGTGACATAGGAAAGCAACAACAAAATCTGAAAAAGTTAGGTTATTAACCAAAATCCAAAATCAGTTTTGCTTGCAACTGTTGGCGTACGCTGAGGATATTGACATCATTGGCCTTAACAACCGCGCCGTAGCTTCTGCTTACTCCAAACTAGAAAAAGGAGTGGAAAAAATGGGTTTGGTGGTGAACGAGGGGAAAACGAAGTACCTTGGGTCTACATGCAAAGAGTCAGCGCATCCGCGCCTTGGCAACCACGCCACTGTTGGCAGCAAAAATTTCGAAATAGTGAAGAACTTCGTTTACCTGGGAATCAGCATTAACAACAACAATAATGTTAGCCTAGAAATCCGACGAAGAATTACTCTTGCAAACAAATGCTACTCCTCTCTCGACGAACGAAAATAACACATATACATAAGTTACTCATCGCACCCGGCCTGCTATATGGAGCAGAAGCATGGGCACTAACAACATCTGATGAGGCGGCTCTGGCAGTATTCGAGAGATGGGTTCTTCCTAAGAAGACCGAAGTAGATTTAATAATAAGCTGTATGAGCTTTACGCAGATGCCAACATAGTTCAGCGAATCAAAACACAGCGGCTTCGCTGGCTAAGCCACGTTGTGCGAATGGGCGAAGATGCTCCAGCCCAGAAGGTATTCTAATCGGCACCCGCCGGTGAAAGCAGAGGAAGAGGGAGACCACCACTCCCATGGAAGGACCAAGTGGGGACCGATTTGGGATCGCGCGGTGTTTCCAATTGGCGCCAGTATGTTGGACGGTCAAAATCGCCCGGGCGGTTAGATAACCATTTAAAGAAGAAGAAGATTTGCTTTAAAGTATTTACTGATTCCTGTTAAGCGGAAACTTTTTACTTTCTGCGTTTCGGGATAGTTTTTCGTCATTCTCATTTTAGTGACACTTCTTTGGAAGTTTTAAAAATTTTATATTTTGAAGTTGACCGGTTGATCTGTGTGTTTCGAGTTTCTATTAGTGTATTGTGCCGATATTATCATTAAACATATCATGCCGCAAACCAAGACGATCAAATCTTTGACGAAAAAGCCGTAATACAAGTGGGATTCGAAACGGTGCGAATGAAAGGACTGAAGAAGAGCCAGAAATTGCACGTGAAGAGCGCCCCGTTAGTATGGTTCGACTTCGCGCTTCTCAATTACAAGAGCAAAGAGAGGCAGCCCGAGAAATGGCTCGGTTGGCAATGCGAAATCGTCGAGCAAATCTCAGAAATCAACAACTAGATAATTTTCGACGCACAGGAAGAAATTTATGTAAGTACAGTTTTGAATCGAGCAGCGTTTCGATATGATTGCAGCCCTGAATACGTCTTACATTCTAGCGTTCAAATTGGGAAAATGGACGTTGTTTTGCCATGACCATTACCAAATGACAAGGCCAATTCTGGAAAGTTTCTGGTCTGATTCTAGAAAATCCATGTTCTCATGGTCAATTATATGGGGCATGCTCACGCGTCGGAAGACCATCTGCTTTATTTGTTCTAGCGGCTGATAATAAAGCGAAAAATGTCGTCTATCACAAGGTGCTTGATTGAAGAGTACAACCCATGCACCAAAATACATGACAAAAAAGGAATCGTAAAAAAAATGTATTTTCTATCAATCTGCTCATTTATTGCTTTTAAGGCGGAACAAAGTTCGGCGGGTCAGCTAGTATCTAATAAGACTTCGATAAGCAAAAAAAAGTGATGTACCGGAAAACTTCCACGAAAAACTATGTCGACTTAACTAATATGCAAAAGTTTATTTTTAAATATTTGGAACTGTTCAAGCCTTTACAACCAACCATTATGCGAACAAAATTGCAATAGCTTGTCTGCTAAACACGACTACATAGGTATGAAATATCGTTGGTGTTCCGGTTGTCGCAGCGAGTTTGCACCCATTGAAGGAATTGGAAAGCTCAGCATGTATTATTATCGCATCGACGAATACTAAAAAAACATGGGTAGTACTGATAAGGATGCAAATATTTCCCACTGCTACGCATTTAAAATATAATACAAATATGCAATTCAATAAAGTAGTGTTATTTGATATTATTTTCCCTGCAACGGCAGGAAACTGCAGTATACTTACAGCAGCTAAAAGGCTATGCCGTAAGCTTTGGAAGGGATGTATGGGGGCGTGCATTGGTAAGAGGTGTAACGATAAATTACTTCGCTTTAATATTATATTTATGTATATGACCTGAAAGGCATTTGGCACACACACAACAATTAACATACACAGTACATAAGTACTTATTTTTGTATACAAACAAACCCTGTTGGGAAACCGTCTAGATCAGAGCTGGCAGGCTTCTAGTGCATTCGGCACCACTTAGACTACGTCACGAATCTCTTTTATATGCAATGAACAAATTACATTTTCATGTTGTGTTATATTTTTTGTTTCAAAAGTATAGTTTGTTCATCAAATTATTTAGTCTGCAAATACTGTTACGAAATTGTGTTGGTAGTTCTTAAAGAAATAAGTACCACGTAAAATGTCTAGCATTTTTTGCTGCTTCGGATCTATCGGAAAAGTGGTTCGGAAACCATCTGTTCCAGTGTGTAGATATATGTATAGAATTGCTTATAACTATTGCAATTCGGGGTGAATTCGTGGTAGAACCAATATGTAGAATTTTGATTTGGTTAGGAACTAACGAATTTTGGACTGGTTTGGACAGTAGCATATTAACTGTTTCGGAGCTATAGAAAAGTAAATGCAATAGGGGTGAATCTTTATCGCCCAGGGATGTGCTATGACTTTAGGGCTTGGTGCCAACTTTTGACCTAATATACTACTAATATATACTTTTCGGAAAGGCGCAGCTTTTGACCATCAAGAAACTTTAGGCTTTCGTCCTACTGGTGAAGATCACTAGCTCTGCCTTAAGGGGCTTACAGTGAGCATCACGGGTCTCGACCAATAAACTTCCTCTATGTCTATAAGGCAGAGCCACAGCAGTGGTTAGATGACACCACGCTTCCACGGATGTTCTGTAGGCTATGGGACAACCATTCCTTGCTACCGAGCCGACAGAGCAATATGTTCTTCCAAATCCTCACATAACTGTGCCTCTTTATTAAAAATAATATTTTCAGCACTGTCACATACTCAATAGGTCATAACAAAAATTATAGCAATTGATATGAAAATAGTTTTCGTTATACCTAACAATTGTTATGTTTCAATAGACACAATTTTGTCACTCCAAATTGTTATAGGTATGCGCAGCCAACAATGACAGTCGGAAAGCTTCTCCGATTCACCATACAAAAGGTGAGATGTTGTTTCTTTGATGAACAGAGTCTACATAGAGCATGATATAATTGCACCACAGGCAGCTGCCTAACGTTCCCTAGCATATTCACCATTTACTTCACCGCTATGGTCTTCCCCCACACCATAGCTTCGTAGGCTGGCATTTTTTGCAGGCATACAGAGCCACAAATGCAACCATATGTCCAACTGCCTCTGCGCTCCATATTAACCTGTCCGTTCGACTTATGTTCTATAAAGACTCATTACATTGCGGTGCAACTTTTTGTCATCAAAGGGAGGTGAATCAAAACTTGCGATTTTCCTTCTAGTCTATTTTTGGAAGCTTACGCAGGACATCGCTGTCTCTGTCCACCCACTTAACAACCTAAACCACTGATCACGTCGATGCAGATAATAATATTTTACGAAATAATCTGTCTCTTACAAAGAGCTAGAGCAGTGGTGAGATGACACAACCAATCAACAGATATGCGGCGTCTCACTAGCTCTACAATTAGGGATTACCTTTCTACCCCAGAATCGACCCTATTCAGTTTATAACAGGGTCTTCAACAAAAAAGGCATATAGAGCATCTTCAAACATATACCGTTAAGCATTGTTACATACTCAGTAGATAATAACAAAAAGAGAGAAAATTGATATGGAAAAAGCTTTCGAATTTTTCCAAACATACCTGAAGGCATTTATTGTCACATTTATAACAATAGTCATTTAGTTGAATTTTGTTATAGTTCAGCATGGGGCTGTAAGTTTTGAACCGGCTACTGGGTGCTGATTTCCCTGCAGAGAGTTTATGAATGCGAAACTGTGTTTGCGTGTGTAGGTGCAAAATATAGTGGTCTGTTGAATAATTCACAAAATTCGAAATGGAAACAAATTGTCTAGCGGCTTGCCTGGAAGTCAAATGTGAGTAAGTTGTGAAAACACTTACGTACATTCAACGATATTTTGACTAATTCACATAAATAGCCACATACAAAGGCGACAGTGCCCAAATGCACTATTTTATATATGGGCGTTTCCAGCGTTACGAGCGTTCCATGTTGGCACACTATTTTTAGTATAAAACCTATAGTAGGCTTTGGATCACAAATTTTTTTTCTAACACGATCAAACAAGTTTTCTAGAGAGGGCACGTGACCACGGTAGAAGAGTTTAAAGTTACCGTTCTGACGTTCCTTAAACGTACCTCGTATTTGCGGTGATTTATGATTTTTTTAAAATTCTGCGAATTGGTTGATGGTACAAAAAAATATACGATTAATAGAGGAGTAAACAAGGACTGGTACTGCATTGGCATTATCTATCTAGATACGTTTTTTACTGGGCAAATATCGGTTTTAATTTTGTTCGGAAGTTCCCGTTCCGACGTTCCAGCTTTTTCTCTGAAAGAAAACATAAACTTTTTCACAACAAAACAAATATTGAGCACATATTGCAATTAACTCATTTAAGCATAAATTTACAATACTTGCACATTATGAACAGTCAAACGCTAGATAGTTTTTTAACGGAAGGAGGGGTGACATGACCTGGAAGGTTTCACTGGTCATACCAAATCGCTACCACAACAGTCGGGAAGTACCGGAAGGGAGTACCGGAGCGTACCGGATTCATATCTGGCAATGGACTGTCGGTTCGACAGCATTCCCCAAAACCTTCGGGGAGTGTTTTTGTCGTTACAACAAAAACAACAACAACATACAACACAACAGCCGGTTCTACGTACCGGAATGACTCGGATTTCTACATCCGACCAAGGGCTGTTATTTCGACTCTACCCTGTCTAACCTGTCACCTTTTTCACTAATATTGTCATCCTCCGAGCAGCCCCTTGCAGCAGGGCTGCTCAAAACCCTCCTTATCCGGGCTGGGGTCGAATCCAACCCGGGTCCAGGAGAATGGATCTGCTGCGTCTGCTGGAAGAAAATCTACGTTAAGCGTTCACACTCCGTCCAATGCAATTCTTGCAAAAGATGGTTGCACAAAACCAGGTGCTCCGGGCTAAATCCCTCCGCACATAGGCCCCCTAGTTTCTACAAAACTTTCGTGGCCCCTTGCTGTTCACGCCCTCGGACGTCCCGTGGCCAACGACGATCTAGTATCGCACCGTCACAAGCTTCTGTAACAGTCTGCACGACTAATAGCACAAACAACGCCCAGCAAATAGTGTGTAACACCCGCTGCCGCTCACGCCCACAGGCGCCAACACCTCACACAGCCGCTCACAGCTACTTTCTACGTAGCACCTCTGTTTCAGAAGTGAGCAATGCCGAGCGACAGCCTACCCCCCGCCCACTTTCAACTTCCCCTTCTTCTTCCAGCACTAGTACAAATGTAAGTCAAAGCCACCAGCTCCTGGTCCCTTACACCTTGTGCTCTGTTTGTCGGTTGAGATAATATACACCTGCGACATCAGTCAAATGCAACTCTTGCCTTGGCCTGTGTCACCTGCTTTTATGTTCTAAACTTGGAAACAGGAACCTATGGACTGATACGTACGTTGCACCATGTTGTCGAGCTACGCAACCTACAACGTCAACTGATTCGCCACCTTCTGGTGCTTCGGATCCCTCGACTTCTAGAGTGCGACGTAGTGTGCGACCCAGCCTGCTTCCACCAAGGCATACGCACCAGTCCCTGACTCCCAGCGTGAATATTTCTCCCCCTTCGCACTTTCGCGTCCTACAACTAAACTGCAACGGCCTAACTGGGAAAGTGAGTGAAATAGTGAACTTCATGAAGCGTCAGAACATCAAGATCGCTGCCATTCAGGAGACGAAGTTAAACGCCCGATCAAGTCTTCGGACTTGTGACGGCTATAACATCCACCGACGTGACCGAGAGAGGGGACTTGGGGGCGGACTCGCCTTCATCACCCACCAATCCGTGCAATATCGTACATTTGAGCCTGACGTCGACCCGAGGGACAACCTCCTGGAACGTCAAGGAATGGTTGTCCGGACAGGAGACGTCGACCTTGAAATTATAAACATTTATATACCTCCTGCCACCTGCTGTCCGAGAGATTACCACCCTGACATCAGTGCGTTACTCAGGGGCGACAACCGTGTAATTATCGGAGACTTCAACGCACACCACGATCTGTGGCACTCAAGCCTACAAGCCGATGGTAGGGGACAGGAATTGGCTGAACAAATAGACGATTCGACGTTTTGCACTGTGAACGGGGACGCCCCCACGAGAGTTGCGGCAAATTGTTCCAGTTCGCCAGACCTCACAATTGTCAGCGCAGGTCTCATAAACTGCGTTGAATGGCGACCAATGCTCACCCTTGCATCTGACCATCTGCCGATAGCCCTCTCAATCGAGAAGCGCACCTTCACTAACTTCAACAAAGCTGACTGGGTTGGTTTTCTTGGTTTCACTGAGAGCACCTTCGCTGCTCTTCCCATCCCGTCTGATGTACGAGAAGGGGAAAAAGCGTTTCGCATGGTCATAGCTTCAGCCTCCAATCAATACATTCCGTCAGGCAGAATTAAGGAGATACGTCCGTACTTCCCCGCAGAGGCAGCGGCCCTGGCTAATGAACGTGACCACGTGCGACGCTTGAACCCTACGGATCCCCGAATTCAAGATCTCAATGCGGAGATCAGACGGCTAGTCGATCAACACAAACGCGCCAAAGGGGAGGAGCACCTAAGGTCCTGCAACCTCTCTGCTGGTATTGGCAAATTATGGTCCACTGTCAAATCCTTGTCTAATCCGACCAAACCTAACGACAAAATATCCATCACCTTTGGTGATAAGGTACAGTCGAAACCAAAGAGATGCGCGAGCGCTTTCTGCCGGCAATTCGTACTGCATCCTCCGGTTGACAAGGAAATCAGGCGCGCCATCAGGGAAGCGCACAAACGCAAAAACAACCAAGCGCCCATTGTCATCACCACCACAGAGGTTCGGGAGGCCATACGGAGGTCCAAAAATTCTAAATCCATTGGGCCAGACGGTATATCCATGCTGATGCTAAAACATCTCGGCGATGAGGGAGTAAGGTACCTAACAACCGTCTTCAATCTGTCCATGACCACCTTTGTCATTCCAGAAAGATGGAAACAGGCAAAGGTGGTGCCACTACTAAAGCCCGGCAAGCCGGCTAACGTGGGGGAGTCATATCGACCGATATCACTCCTCTCGCCAGTAGTGAAGACCTTGGAGGCGGTCTTGCTCCCTTATTATACCGCTAACCTGCGATTAGCCGAACATCAGCATGGTTTCCGCAAAATGCATAGCACTACCACCGCGCTAAACGCCATCACCACACAGATAGGTGACGGTCTCAACAAATCTCGCCCAAATGACAGGACCGTGCTAGTTGCGCTTGATCTGTCGAAAGCTTTCGACACTGTTAGTCACGCACAACTCATTAACGACCTGGAAGATTCAAACCTTCCCCCCTGTCTAAAGCGTTGGACCGCCAACTATCTGAGTGGCCGGCAGTCATCGGTTGAATTCAGAGGCGAAAGATCAAAACCACGTATAATTAAGCAGGGGGTGCCACAGGGTGGTGTCCTATCCCCGCTTCTGTTTAATTACTACATATCGAGGCTCCCTTCCCCACCAGAAGGCGTCTCGATCGTCTCCTACGCCGATGACTGCACGATCCTGGCGACTGGACCCTCCGTTGATGAGCTCTGCTCGAGACTAAATTCATACCTTCCAACCCTTTCCAGTTTTTTCGCTGCACGGAACCTGACACTGTCACCGACCAAATCCTCGGCCACCCTATTTACGACGTGGACAGCGCAGGCGAACATGGAATTAAACGTCTACGTCGACGGCATCAAGCTTCCGACTGTCACACACCCCAAAATCTTAGGGGTCACGTTTGATAACATGTTCAAATACGGTGCTCATGTAGCCGCGATTGCCACCAAAGTACAAAGCCGTAACAAAATCCTCAAGTCACTAGCTGGCAGTACTTGGGGGAAAGACAAAGAAACGTTACTGGCAACGTACAAGGCAATCGGCCAGCCGGTTCTGAGCTACGCGACGCCAATATGGTCGCCGGGGTTAGCAGACACACATTGGAGGAGGTTGCAGGCCTGCCAAAACACCGCACTCAGAACCGCCACGGGGTGCCTCCTTATGTCTCCTGAGCATCACCTTCATAATGAGGCAAAAATGCTCAATGTCAAAGAGCATTGCGAGATGTTGTCCAGACAATTCCTGTTCAACTGCCATAATCAGCAGCATCCGAACAGGAACCTGCTCAACGAAAATCCGCCTCCCAGGAGAATAAGGAGTCACCTCCGTAAGCACTATGATGAGATCCGGCATCACATCTCCTCGCCGTTTGATCCAGAAGTGCACCGGCGGGCCCTCAACCTCATCCACACGGAGTCGGTAAACTCCTTTGTCAGGTCTCGTCCAGTGAATGTGGTCCTACAGGCACAAGCTCCACCTGTTGCCGCCGAGGAACGCGAACTGCCCAGGGAGACAAGAGTCACGCTGGCTCAACTTCGTTCTGGATATTGTAACAGACTAAACTCTTACTTATCCAGACTGAACCCCGACATGCCAAATGTCTGCCCGGCATGCGGCGTGTCTCCCCACGATACTAACCATCTGTTCCTCTGCTCAACCGAGCCCACTCTTCTAACTCCAATCTCACTCTGGTCCACCCCTGTTGAAGCCGCGAGGTTTCTTGGACTTCCGTTAGAAGAGCCTGATGACAATGTTGATTGGGGGTGACACCCTGGACAGGTTAAGTAGTCGCTACAACAACAACAACAACATGGTATCAAAAAGTTTGGCCTAGGTGCATTTTAAAATTTTTCTCTTAGGTTGAAACATTTTTGGAAACACCATATACTCGTACATAGACCTCTCATTCTCGATTCCGGAGTAAGTGAAATAATGAAGCTTATTTGAAATGCTGAAAGTTAAAATAGGAACTGTTCATTCCCTGGCTAAAGTTCTCGCACTGATATTGAGATATCTTGGCAAAATTTCGTAACTATATGTGCCTTCGTACCCAAATCACTTTGGTATTTGAGATGGAAGAAATCAGATGATTACCTTGCATATGTTTCATATGTTTCGTTGTGATCCGTTGGTTTTACCAGAAGACCTTTACCACCCTTCTATGAAAATAGTCTACGAAACCATAAGTAATGGCCAAGGTACTCAATGCTACTCATGTAGTAGCTTTGATTTTAACTTTTTCAAAGCCAACTACAGGAAATGAAATAAAGAACTGGCTAAATTAACTTGGCCTGCATTTGGTTGTGATATCGATCTAAACGTCTCACACTTCAATCAAACTGTTTACTGCCTATTTGAGTAGTTTATTCCTAAACGTAAATTAACTTATGATCATCCTACGCAAGCTTGGTTTACTAAAGAGTTTAAGGCTCTGAAAAATAGGAAAACGCGATCATTTAATTTATATAAGAAATCCGGATTAAACAAACATTACTTGCTGTATTCCATTCTACGTCAGAAGTATATAGATTTAAGTAAAAAGTGCTACATATAAAGCTTATATCTCTAAAACAAAAAGAGACATTATTCTCAATCCAAAGTCATTTTATGGTTTCGTAAGCTCTAAACGTAAAGTATCAGGGTTACCCTCAGCCATGAAATATCAAGAAATTATATCTAGCGATAATCAAGATATCGCAAATTTCTTTGCAGGACACAAAGAGTAGTGTTTAAAAATTTAGTATATGATGTCATTTATGTCTCTGTTCTTGTCGTTTATAAATGATATTTCTACATTAATAAAATTTTCAAAAATGTTAATGTATGCTGACGACGTAAAGCTTTTCGTGTCATTCGCGTCATTTGAAGATAGAAATAAGCTACAATCAGATCTAGATGCACTAGTTACTTGGTGCGATTTAAATTATATGCCACTTAACCTTAAAAAATGTAAACACATGGGTTTTTCGCGTGGAATTCCTCAGCCGGCTTCCTATACAATTAAAAATTTTAGTCTTGAGCAAGTGTATGATTTTGTTGACCTGGGGGTTACTATGGACTATAAACTCAGTTTCAACCACCATATTAACACAACAGTCAATAAGTCTAGAGGTGTTCTAGCATTCGTTAAACGATGGTCTAAAGAGTTTAGCGACCCTTATGTAACTAAAGCCCTCTTCACTACATTAGTCAGACCGATACTTGAATAGGGTTCTATAATTTGGAACCCGCGTTACCAGGTTCATGTAGATCGCCTAGAATCAGTTCAAAAACAATTTTTACATTTGCCTTAAGAGATTTTCATTGGGATCCCTTGTATAATCTGATACCCTATACGAATCGTTCAAAGCTCATTAATCTGCACACACTTTCTAGTCGGAGGGAAATGCTTGGAATTGTTTTTATGATTAAATTGCTAAATGGTTCACTCTCCAGCCCATTTCTTCTAAGTGAAGTGAACTTCAATGTACCGCCTCGTCCTTCAAGGCATTTTAAACCTCTAGTCTTAAAACAGTGTCGAACCAATTTTCAGTTAAATGAGCCTTTTCGCTGTTTGTCTCAAGATTATAACTCTCTTTCTGGTAGATTTGATATTTCAGACTCGCTTTTCAGCATAAAAAAATCAATTCCTTCTATCCTAAATACATAGCTACTAATTGTTTCTTATTCTTTGACTTCTATATAAACTTCTAACAATAACTTTATTCTGTTAACTAGTTATTTCTTAATGTATAATCTATCTTATATCTACTTTACTTAGCTGATGAGGTTTTCTCTGTAGCTGAGCAATTTTAGATCTCGACGATTAACAAACCAAAGCCTTTCAACGCCTCGGCATGAACGAATAATCCGCGCGTTATGCGGATGCGCCCCTTGCGCCGGTCGGGCGGGATATGGTGGGTAATCCGTTTGGGAATTATTATAACGAGAGTTTCGAAACACATACAAGCTGTATATTTCAGTGATAGATGTGCAGCCGCCAAAGTATAATGATCCAAGGTTCAAGCACCTGTAGAGATACAATCACACCACTTTGGAAATAGGGGTGCCCGCAAGGTTAGTCGATCAACAAACAATGCGTTGTGTGGAAAGAAAACTGGCCTATTCCTTATTCGTGGGGCGTGGTTCTAAGCCTTGCCTACAAAACGGAGTAGATCCACCACAATTGAAGTAAAATCTGAATTCCGGTATACATACTTTAGACTGATGATTATTCTAAAATTGCTTTAAAATTTGAAACCACTGAGCGAAATAATTTTAATTTTTGTCACAATACTTCTATTTAAAAATTTGGCCGCGATGGGGTACCATAAATGGTACAAAAAGTATGAAAAAGTGAAATTCTGAAAAAAATTGGGTTGTTTTATAAAACGGCAGCAGTGGCTCAGTGGTAGTGTGCGGGCACACTATGTCGAAAGGTTTCTGGTTCAAGTGGATTACGAAGCAGGTGTCTTCCAGAAAATTTGTATTTCATAAATTGGGAATTTTTAAAGAAATTCACCGCAAGCTAAAATTTGGAATTAAAACTCGTGCTATAATTTATACTATAATATAAAATCAAATAAGTTTAGCTTCAATATATTCCAAATTTTCAACTTATTCCTTATATATATGAAGTCAAACGATCTAATTTAATGAATTTGGGATTAATTGATTAAATGATTTTGGTGTTTATTCAAAAAACACTGCGAAAATTTGGAAAGAGAAATGAGGTAAAAAATCGGATAAGCTCGCGAGATATAGCTATTTAGTTTAAGGCACCCCCCGTCAACGGAAAGGCCAGCGACAATTTCTAGAAAGGCATTAATATATTTCTCGTCTCGGCAGTTTGTAGATAATTTCTGAGCTCCAGTCTAATGTGCATGATCAAATATGTAAATATTCGCCATAAGCTGCATGTGAGTGTGCCAAAAGATGTGTACATGAGTTATGAGGCCAAACCATCTTGCAACAACATTACCTTACTTCCAGAGCATTTGCGATTGGTTGGTTGGTGCTTTCTTAATATAACATTTTATATCATGTTGGCTCTAACTCATATGAACACCCTCCTTAGAAGGCGTTGCCACGTTTTAAGTATTTTTGACACTTCTCAAAACTTGTGTCGGCAATAATTTTGCGATTTGTAGCTGTCGAGTCGCTTATGCGTTGGTGCAAAATCAGGATTTATGACGCATGCAAATTTCTTCAACCTTGCCAACACCACAGTCAAAAAAGATTTGTGGTCATAAACGCTTTTTACTTCTTGCCATTTTTCTTCTTTTCCTATTTTTTCAGTTTGCCTAATGGGAGACAAGGTTAAAGATTTTCAAAATCTTATTTTTAAGTTGAGTCTGCCAACTTACTTGTTATCAATGTACATTTGCATGTGCGTAAAGATGAGTGTTTAAATATGTAATATCGTACATATGTGGATTTAATATAAGAACATTAAGCTACATGTTTGGTCTCTGAAAGGCATGTGATTAGTGTAGGAAGAATTCTGAACTATACGCGGAGGAACGTTTCACAAATGCTAGAGCTTTAATTTATTTGAGCATGTCCTTGTCCGAAACTATTAAAAATAAGGTAAATAAGCGTATTCTCTTATCTCTAAGGCTACAAAAACACAGATTATTACACAAATTAGGGCCTAGTTCTAAAATCGAACGGAGTTCCCATGTGAATTGAATTTGCAATCGTTTTGGAATGCTAATCATTATCTAAAGTTGGAAGTTGCGTTTAGCGGGTAAAGAGTATGAAGTTAAACATCTCTAACTTCAATTATTGGTGGTCAAGATCCTCCTAGCCCCAGGTAAAGCATAGTTAAAAAAGCCTTTGACGTCCTATTGAAAGTAATCAGTTTCGTATGGAACTACTTATTTCGGAGATATGCGATTAGTCTTTGCGGTTCTCCAGGATAGGTGCTTTGACTTGTAACATTTCCTGTGTGCGTGAGTTTATGTGTGTTATAGCATTGTTACCTTCACGAAAATTCTTTTTCATCGACCAAAGTGTCGTCACGTTGATAGCGATTTACGACGTCATAAACAAATACATTAAGCATGTCCACATGCATACGTACTAGTAGTGGGACTATTTTCGAATAATATTCGAATGAATACTATTCGAATAAACGAATAAAAATATTCGTTTCCAAAAATTCTATTAGTATTTATTCAAATAATTTATCCGTTTATTCGAATAGTATTATTCGAATAGTGGTATTCAAATAGTTGTATTGAAATGCGAGAGATATCGGAAGCGAAATTCACTGTCTTCATCGCTTGTACCTATGAGCATGCATTCACGTTTTGTATGTATGTATGTTTGCGTGTACAAATGTGTGCATAAGCTGTAGTGATTTTGTTTAACTATTGGAATACCTCGAGCGTCTGGTCACCGTGTAGTGTGGCTGCAAGCGGGCGTCTGTCTTGGATCAAGCGGCTCGCTATACAAACGTGTAATTGAATTCAACCTCCCGCGAAACGGCTTGTGCGTTGGGTTTGGGACCCACCACATAAAATAACGTTCCAATAAAATCTAACAAAGCCTCGGATATGAGAACCGAAGTAAGGATTATGAGGTAAGGGCATGCACCTGGAATGTCCGGTTCTTTAATGGGGATGGAAGCCGCCGCCTGGCTGGTTGAGGTCCTGAGGAAAGCAAAAGCTGACATCACCGCCATACAAGAGATGCGATGGACCGGGCGAGGAAACACGATCAAAACACCTTGCAACATCTACTGGAGTGAGTATGTAGACAAGCGCAGATTCCGCGTGGGATTTGTGGTGGGAGAGAAACTCTGTCACCGAGTACTGTCGTTCACACCCGTGTACGAGCGTCTCGCCGCAATCCGCATAAAAGTACGATTTTTCACCATATCGTTTATCTGAGCTCATGCACCGACGGAAGAGCAATACGACATGGAAAAGGATGCATTCTACGAGCGCCTGGAAGAAGCATACGAGCGCTGCCCCATGAGCGCTGCTGTCATGATATCAAAGTCGTACTTGGCGACTTTAACGCCACGGTGGGTAAGAAGGGTGTATTCGGCCCCAATGTCGCGAAGTTCAGTCTCCACGATCAGACTTCGCCAAATGGATACAGGCTGATCGACTTCGCCGGTCCCCGAAACATGGTCATATTCAGCACTAGGTTTATGCACAAGAAGATCCATCAGGCTTCATGGTTGTCCACCGATCGAAAAACACGCAACCAGATCGACCACGTTGTGATAGACGGACGGCATGCTTCCAGCGTTTTAGATGTTCGCACAATACGAGGACCTAACATCGACTCTGATCACTACCTAGTAGCAGCCAAGATTCGTACCCGCCTCTGTACGACAAAACAGGCTCAACAAAAAACGCAGGGAAAACTGGAAGTCGAAAAGCTGCAATCGCAACAGACCGCCAATTATTTCGCAGATCGCCTCTCACATCTGCTCTCCGAGAGCACAATTCAACCTAGTAGAATGCATGAGCAGTGGGATCATATCTCAGGAGCACCCCGTACCGCATCCGAAGAAGTAATTGGATTCCGGGGAACGCGAAGAAACCATTGGTATGATGATGAAGAGTGCCGTGCCACAACGAAAAAAAAGTTTCGCTATCGCCAAGCTCATCACATTGTCGTTTATTTGTACTACATGCGGCGTATCTGTAGATTCGAAAATCCTGCACCGTCAACAAATGATCATCATCACATTTTACATATATTTTTTGTTTTAGTTCGTTATCACTTTGCATTACATAATACTGTATTACGCGGTTATCTAGATAATAACGTCATAATTTTTACATTGCATGCAGTTTACCTGCAGAAACTCCTATGTTACACATTATCAGTGACTTTGTCACATCATCTTTATCATGTTTCTTTATAATTGTTTTGTTGTTATGAATTTTATCGTTCCCCAGTTGTTCAGGTTGTGTTTATTTTCGGTTTTGTATTATAAATCAACAAATTGGATTTACCAATTTTGCATAGGTATGTTGTTTGAAGAGTCGCAAAACTTGCTAAATTTTAATATCTTTTTTAAACTTTCACTAATTGTTAATTAAATCATTGAACATAAGAGTAAAATCTAAAAAAACCCAATTAAATAAAAACCCTTCAACACGTGAAACGAAATCTTTGTGATTTAATTGGTACTTTATGTGTGCGTAGCCATTAAATGCATGAGCTTAGTAAGTTTTAACTCCACTTCAAAATGTATTTAGATATGGTTTTTCGAGTGTAAGGTGCAAGGTGCATCAGTGATGCTGAAAAGCTGTTAACATTAGCCATTTTCACAGTCAACTTCCTGTTGATTTATCCAAGTGGCAACAATTGCATGAAATAAGTTAGTAGACAGCGAACTTTGAATGCACATCTCGTGCAACTGAAATTGGTTCCAAAGTTGACTAATGTAAATAGCTCTTAAGGGAGGTTTCTAAACAGACGTTCTACTATATTCCATTGCGGCAGAAAACTGAACTAAGATTCGACAAGAAAAAAACAATTGCACATAATACTCGTATAGTATGAGCATCCACCTCAGGACTGTATTTGTGGCCGTTGGGAGTCGGCAAAAAGTATGTTGGATACCTAAAAACTGGCACAAGTCAAAGCCTCTCTGGCCCTAATCTCCTCGGATATGCATTCAAATGCAATTTTAGGACACTAACACAACACCAAACGAAATCATCCCGGTACTCCGCGCAAATAGATCAAAAGAGGGATAATGGAATCAATCACCTCGTTACACAGATCACGCATTTTGGTTGTAAAATTGTTAATTTTTTTGTTTGTAAACAGCCATTTACATGTTTTGAGTTTTTTTTTTTAATTCGACTGTGTCAGAAGATTTTGACAATCTCATTACCAAAAACAAAAGCAAACACATGAGGTGTTTTTCGCTTTTCGCCGTGCATTCACCTTACTTATTTCGCCATTATTACAATTATTTAATAAATCAACTCTTCGAGGTACTGAAAAAAAACTCTTGCAAAATTATTTGCGGTTCGATTTTGACATCGCGATGTATATTGAGTGAGGCTAAGCCGTTCAGACGATCTTCAGACATTTTTGATCTTAAATGCGTTTTTAGTCATCGCAAAGTTGAGAAGGATCGTTCATTCGTCCCTGCTGTCACAGGCAAAACTTCCATAACGCGAAGCATTTGGTTAACATTTGGAAACGCATCTTCATTACAAATATCGAGTGCTTCAAATTAGTTTTTTCTTGAGCTTCCGCCAAAGTTGTACTTCGTTCACCCAGATGTCACGGGAATCGTCGTGCAAAAATGAGCAGTATGATTGGAATAGTTGAGCGCAGGACTCTTCTTCGAAAATTTTTATTTAGTTGGGAAAGAGGCAAGCGAAATTTGATAAAATAATGCTGTGATTTAAGAATCGATCTTGCAATTGTGTCAGAAACGAATCAATTTACGGTATGTAGATTATTATACGGAAATAATCTTCAACGGTCTGGTTCGACGCAATACTTGGCTTTCGCAATTCAATTTCGTATTGCTCGCTAATTTCCCTCACGGCTTCGAAAATTTGTCTGAACTCTCCCTTAGCGTTTTCTCTTCTTTCCATCAAAATTTGTTTCGCAGCATAAGCATATTTGATAGCCCCTCCCACATCTTGATTTTCTCCTTGAAGTACTCGACTCAGAAACAATGTGAGAGAATGCATCGAGCTCAAAATATGCATGGATATCTGGAAATTTGCGGTTTTTATAGCTGAAAGCAGTTGGAAAGCTCCAGACGAAGTCGTTGGGTCTTGCCAGTTGGTGGAAATCACTTCAAGAGCGCGAATTACTACTGGTTGCAAATGGAGATATGTTGCGACGGACTCATGCTGTTCTACCCATCTGGTTTTACAAAATTTTTTCAATTTCTTCACTCGAGTTTCCGATAGATGTTCATTTCTGAAGGGCATTTTGGCGTTTCGGATAAATGAAGAAGGAATGGATATTCTCTAGAACCCACAGACAATTTTTGATTCCCGTTATATTGCACGCAGAGCTTACCGCCAAATTGAAGCTATGAGCAGCATAATGGGAGTATAGCGCGAGTGGATAAGTTTTTCTGACAACAGCTTGAGCCCCTTGGAACTCTCCGCTAACCGCTGCGGCTCAGTTATAAGTAATAAGGCAAATTCAAGCCGCTTTACACAAGTGAATGCACGAACGTAAATGACAATTTGAATACATATGCCCACCAAAAAATTTGTAACCTTATCTAAGGTTGTAAGGAGTATCAGTTGGAATGGAATTTGGCCATTTGGAATCTAAATGTATGCTGAAATATCCCAAATAGGGGCGTTTGAACCCCCAAACCCCTCCCCCCTGCGCACGGGCCTGATTGTCATTTATTCGAATAATGCTTTTCGAATAAAAGTATAAGTTATTCGAATTTTTTATAGCCTTCGAATAAATAGATATTTTATTCGAATAATTTTTATTTGAGTAGTCCCATGCCTAATACGTACCTTATCTCAGACCGTTACTCTTCATTTGCATGACTGTTTAATGCTCCATTCACTTTTTCGCTTCTTTCAATAAAATCATGTGTGAACATATTATTTTTGAAGTTTATGTGTAGTTTTTATGTAAAAATAATAACGAAAATATTTCAAATTAAAATGAAAACTTTAAAAGTGGTAGAACGAATGATCTATGTTTTGTCTGCATCACTGTTTTATTAAGAAACTAGCTTTCACCCCACATTTCTATAAAAAATATGCAATTGTCTATGAAAAATTCCAGTTGTATGGGAGGTGCCTTGCCCTCTTTTTCGTTATCCCCAGTTTTTTTTGGAGATGGTAGGGATTAATCTCATATAACTCCTTACCAAATTTAAGTAGTGTAACGTAAATACTTCCAAAGTTGCGGACTATGAAAAATTCCATTTGTATGGGAGTTGAAACGCCCCCTATATATATCTAAATATTTTTTAGCCCATGACCATCCCTGGAAAATATCCAGTACATGTTTTAAATTTGGTTACGATCGGTTTATACGTTTAGGACACAAGTCGGTCTATAGATACATATATACATACATAATTTGAATTTTATATATGTATATAGATAGATAGATGTATAGCCAGCGGGTACTAGTACACAGGGCATTATAGTTTGGTCATATAAAGGTGGTTTGTAAAGGAACAAAATAATAGAGATAGATATCGAGTTCCATATATCTAAGTTCTTAGAATGAACAAAATAATTCATTAAGACATGTCCGTCCGTCCGTGGACACGATAACTTGAGCAAAAATTGAGATATTTGAATGAAATTTGGTGCAGAGGTAGATGGTAAATCGAAAATTTCGAAAAACGTATAAAATGGGTTACTTCAATAATAAAAGCAGCTACAATGATGAAATTTGCTACATTTTTTAATTTGGTTGTCCCATTGACGATTTTATCACATTTTTGGAAAAGGGGTGTGGCAGCCCACATATGAGTGAAAAAATTTTTCAACTTTGACTCTTTATAACTTCAGAACCGTTCACGCTAGTATGGCGAAATTTTGTAGGAGGCATACTATTGTTGTGATAAATACACCTATAGAAAATAAGAGAAATCGCTTTTCGACCACGCCTACTTTTTCATAAAAGTTGAATGGAAAATAGGTAGAAATATTGAACTGCCCATATCTAATTAATTGATGCAGGTATAATAATGTAATTTGGTACTTACATCAATTTTCTTATTCTTTATATGATTTTTGCAACATTTTTTAAAGTGGGCTGGGCACAACCCACGGTTAAGTACTTTGGACGCCAGACACACAGACGCACACTCATTTTTATTTATAAGATTGTCCACATGGTAGTAGGAAAAGTTTGAAACCACTATAGGTCATAACTCCACAACAGTTTAGCAATTTACCACGACCACTTTTACACAGCTTGGTATTTAATATTCGGTTCCACCCCCACGAACTTAGACTTCCTGACTTGTTATGGGATAATGTTACTAATATCTCTAATATAAATTTGCTATAATATAAATTAATAATTTGGAGCGATATACTCAGAAGAGATTAAGGACGAGTTTGTCTTCCAATTTGTGGTGCGCCACTCCAATTTTCCCTGCAAGTTGGTGGGACCTGCAAAGATAGATGAATTCATTCTGAGAAACGTTTTCGTGACAGAAATACACTTGGAGTTTTTCCTGATACTAGAACCTCAAACCTTCTGTATGCTAGTTCAGCACCACACCACAGCGGGCACATAGTCGTATAAATTATTTAATTATATTTAATTTATGGGCAGACAGCAAGTTATTAATTTAAGAAAATTTTTTAAGACATAGTTGCTAGGTTGTGCGCTATGACTGCAGAGTTCTAGCACAAGACCTTAGTTGATCCGTCCAGATTCGCCCAAAATATTTTTTACTGAAAAATTTCCGTTTGCGCAAAAGTCATTTGGAAATATACCAGTTTGAATAGAATCCAACAAAGGGTGTGTACTTAAATATATAATTTATACAATTTATTTACTTTATTTCGAACGATTTAACTTTTCCTTATACACACACATACCCATATTATTATTTAGCACATCAATTTTGCTCGAAGCTTGAACTTTAGCGAATCTGTGCAACCTTTTTAATAGGCTTTCGTTCTTTGCCATCTTAACTTACCACTCGTTTATTCGTTTATTTCGTTTAACTTTTTTATATATTGCATTATTTTTATGTTTCTATTATTTGGACTTTGTATTTCGTTTACACCATTTGATTGATGTCCTCGTGACCCTTAAAATGGACAAAAATTAAGAAAAAACTTAAGTTGGTGTTGTTTCAATTTTGGTTGTGTGGGTGGGATTCCTTTTGTAGTTGTTGTTTTCTCTGCCGCTATTCTCTATGTGCAAAACAAAATTTCAACCAAGAGCGAGTTGAGTGCTGATAGGTCGGAATAGATGACTTCGTCTTAAATGAATTCACACAATTTTTTCTTAAGCGCTGTGGAATTTCAGTTTTTTTAAAACAAAACGTTTGGGACTATTGGGTTTGGTTAGCGCTCCTTTTCCGGTGCTAGACATGTTTTATTGAGAGGATGATGGGAGTGACTTTTTGGAAATTGGGAAAGTCAAATACTTCATGTGGTTTTTTGATGCGCTTTCAACTGAAAGTGGCAGCGACAAAAAAGTGCCGTGGGACGTTGGTGGATGTGCCAAAACAGATGTATGAATGCACTAGGGATACCAATTTTTATTAAACCTGGGTTTTCGGGATCTCAAATGGGCCAGTACCATTCCTTATTTTGCCTATATATAACTTTGTGTATAGAATTTTATAAATTCCATGTTATGTGATCTAGTGACAGCTGAGTTGCTGTATCGCCATTGCAACTTTACCAACTAGCTTATATTTAGCATAGAGATTCTACAAGACTGAAAGGCAGAGAAAATTAGAGAGAAGCGATGAAAAAATTATGAAAAAGCACCTAGAGATAAGGAGGGTTAGGGGTTTAGAATAAGCCTGAGGTAGGCATACCGGTCGTAAGAGGCGACTAATATGCACAAAGGTAATAACGTGTAACTCGATGGTTGATCTACGGATATGATGCCTTTCACCTCTCACTACCCATCTTCTCCTCCCTTACGGTGACATGGCCAAGAAGGTTACACTGGTCATACCAAATCGCTACCACGACAGTCGGGCAGTACCGCAAGGGAGTACCGAAGCGTAACGGTTTCTTATCCGGCAAAGGACTGTCACTTTTGACAACACTCTCTAATAACTTTGAGGAGTGTTTTTGTCGTTACCACAACAACAACAACAACAGGAAAGAGAGAACAATTTTTCATGTGCAGTCAAGTAAATTTTTAGGTCGAACAACGTCATCAGGGTCTGCTAGTTATATCATACACATTGGTGCAGAAATGGGTATAGTGGTTTATTATTCCCGTAGATTGTTATCGCTTTGTAGTTTCGATTAATGCCGTTTAAATTGCTCAATGGCTGCCGTCGTGGTGTGGCGGTAGTGTTGCCAGCCTACCACACCGAAGGTCCAAGGTTCGAGTTCTGGGACAGGTAACATCAAAAATAGTTTGAAAAAGTTTTTTCACAACGGGGTCGCCCCGCGGCATTCGTTCGGCATACTCTTCGAGTGTATTTCTGCAATGGAAGACTTCACAGCAAAAATGCATCTCCTTTATTTTTTGCCGTTCGGAGTCGGCAAAAAACTGTAGGTCCCGTCAATTTGTAGGAAAAATTAAAAGCGGCACACCACAAATTGGAAGAGAAGCTCGGCGCAAAAATATCTTTGGAGGTTTATGATGATATGCCTGTGGTATATAGCGCCATATATATATTTTTTTTCGGAATAAAATTTCAGGAATCCCTAGTCCTGGGTTTTTATACCGCAATGCCGTTATTGATATTCCAAGTATGTAGGTTTGCAAACAATAGTATAAATGCTAGTATTAGCTATATTTATTTTCAAGCATTCAAACGAGCGCTTCATTCCACACCATACTAATGAGCTTAATTTGAAAGGATATGCTGTTCGATTAATATGCCTTGGCACCTCAGATTTATTGCTAGAAGAATACTTGAAAAGTATTTTTAAATCGGTTGTTCTTGTTAAATTGTTATTTTTTGTAAAACTAGCGGAAAAGGGGTTTCCAATTTTTTTAGAACATTTAATTTCCTTTAAGAACCTATGTACATTTACATGTTTTCGATGTGGATAATTGCGTTTTTGACAAATTTCCAAAAAAAAAAAAAATTTATACAAAAAACGATGCCAATATTTAAAGATTGATAACTCGGGACGGAAATTTTCTTTCAGACGGGACGTGAATGAGTTGGTTAGATCAGGTAGATAACCGTATATTTTAGAGTAAGCTCAACAAAGCTGGTACTCGTTGCCGTTATCGAACAGTCATCTGTGTATGAAACTTAAATGATAAGTAACAATTAAGGAAGTCTAGTAGTGATCTATTATGGCATACCAATTTCCGCAGGTCTATCTTAATACTTCTCAGTTCGTTTTATAAATCCAACTGATTGTTTTCAATAAAAACACTTCTGTTATGAGTTTTAAGGGGTAAATTAATTTAAAAAAATATATAAATGAATGGCGCGATATACGGTATATCACCATAAACCTCCTAAGAGATTTTTGCGCGAGCTTCCCTTCCAATTTGTGGTGTGAAGTTTTGAATTTTTTCCTACAAATTGGCGGGACCTACAGATTTTTGCTGACTTCGAACAGCATCTACAAAGGAGATGAATTTTTGCTGAGATGCCTTCGTTGGCAGAAACACACTCAAAGAGTTTGCCAAACCACTGCCGAGGGGCGACCCCGTTGTGAAAAAATTTTTCAAACCACTTTTAATGTTACGTGTCCCAGGACTGAAGCCTTGGACTTTCGGTGTGGTAGGCCGGCAACACTACTGTATATAAATAGCTTCCCTACCAACAACTACTAACCACATTTTTTCATAACAGACGGACGGGGAGACGGACATGGCTAAATCGACTCAGCACATCGTCCTTATTATTTCAGTTTACTTATTGAAGAGCCCATCTCTTCTTCTCATACTTACAAACATTTCATGTGCATTAAAGGCATGAAAATCAAAAAAGGTATACGAGTATAACTTCCCTATTGCAGTGAGGTGTTAACAACTTGCCCGGATATTTTACTTGTGTGTTATCCGATTTGCTTAATTTTTGGCAGCAGTATACTACATACTATTAAAAAGCAGATTACCAATTTAGATTGAGATATCTAGTTGAAACAACAAGCAATCGCCTTTGAAAGTAGCAGAATTTTTGTGCTGAAAAGTGATCGGCCTACTTCCTCAAAATCCACAATTTTTTTTTTTTTTTTTTTGAAATAAATCAAGTTATGGCATAAAAATTTTGTGGAATAATCCAGTATAAACTTATATTTCTCGACTTTCTTCGTTCAAAGACACTTTGAAAGTGAAATAGAAATGATATAAAGCTTTTGTACGCAAATTTATTGCTTATTAAATATATCTATGATCCCTTTAAAAATCTTTGGTATAAAAGTAGGCGGTGACCCTAACCGATTTTGCCCATTTTTTCAGAAACATTCCTCCTGTTAATGTAAATATGTGTGCTAAATTTCGTTCCGATATCTTGAACGGTTTTTGATTTATGATTATTATTATTTCTAAATTTTACTTAATCAAAGGGGTCGGTGCCACGTCCATTTTTAAAAATTTCTTTAAAAATTTATTTTCTGCATTAAGACTAATGTACCACCAAATTTTATCCTTATAAGTGAATTATGTACTGAATAACAACTTGTTTTGTATTTTTGAAAATATTCTATATATAAAAATATTAAATAGCGCTCGGAGATGAGTGCCAAGGAACCTGCATACCAAATTTCATTAAGATATCTCAAAGTTACTCAAGTTACGGACGGACGGACATGGCTTAATCAATTTTTTTTTCGCCCTGAACATTTTTATATATATAAGTCGATATCTATCTCGATCCGTTTATGCCCTTACATACCACCGTTAGGCGACTAAAGGTAATATACCTTGTGTGCGTAGAACTACTGGGTATAAAAATAGGGCACCAACCCCCTTGCGGCACGCGGTGTTCGTTCCTTTTGGGAGCTCAACGGTGAATGTTTTCAGCACTACTGTCGAAAAGAGTGATATCGGGAGATAGGATTCTCTTTAATCAGTTGGTTTACGAACGGAATGGTTTACGTCATCCCTTATCAAATTTGGTTTTGAGCTAAATAGGTTTCAGCGTTCTGCCATCTTCGAAAAACTACAGAGTGAAAATTAAGTTTCAATATTCGCCGTAATTTGAAATTTTTCTATCGATTTGAAAACAAAAGTTTGTAATGCAAGATTTTGAACTGCAGTACAGAACTGTACATTTTTTATATTAAAAGATTACTAGCATACTACATAAGGAAAATTTGTTCAAAATTAGAGTGGGATATGCCAAAACTAAAAAATAGTTCACAAAAAAAAATATGTAATGAAAAACAAATGTTTAACAAAAAAAATGGATCATAATAGCTACATTTAAAGCAAACACTTCATGCATAAACATGTATTTAAAGCTAATGAGGTTGGCAAAGCTGAAGTATCTCTACTCAAAATTAGTGTTTACCAAGTCAGCTCGTCTGAATGACCTAATAGTATCGCAGTGCACTGAGCGGACAATACCAGGGTTGGTGACTAATACCAAGATTAAATGGGCAGTAAAAACTTTCTCCGTGCTACAAATGGCGGGTAAACAGATAATATACTGGCGCATGTACCGCACTCTTGGAGAATTGCCCGAGTAGCCTTCCTACCAAAGGCGGGTAATGTGCACCCCAAGGATTACAGTCAGCTGAACGTCATTGCTGCTCAAAACTTTTGAGAGGCTTATAGACGTGAATATAAAGTCTAACATAAACGAAAAACTGATTTACCCAGTACAACATGCGTACACCAAAGGCAAGCCGGTAGATACCGCACTGCATAGGGTGGTTATCAACATAGAAAAGGCTCTGCAATACAAAGAATACACTTTTGGGGTAGATCCTGCTCTGATAAGGTAGATCAGTTGCATGCTAAGTTGCAGAAATGGTGGTGGGGTCTATACGAGGGCACGAAAGCAGTAAAAAGAGGCACGCCAAAGAAGGGGTACTATCCGAACTAACCAACTGTGGCAACCAAATGTGGTAAATGTCTACCAGCAATTAGCTCTCTGATGGACTGTGCGCTTCGTGTGCATGCCTGGGCACCGAACGTTGGGTTGACCGCAAATGCGGAGAATACCTATATGGTATTATTCACTAGGAGGTATACTGGCTACAAGTACTCCAACACAAGTAGCACTCTAAATAATACAAAACAAATGGAGCTTGATAAAGGATCATACAAAAATACCAAAACAAATGTTTTTAGAAATTGTTACATTTTGTATTGAAGAAAATAGGAATTTTAAATTTAGCGACCAGGCAAAGAATGCCAATGGCATCGCCGTTATTTCAATTTGTATTTGTATTTATTTAATATCACATTCGTACATTAAGATAATGAAATTTTTTAAGAGTACAACAACCATGTATAACAAGTCTAATATAAATATATAAAAATAAGCCTAAACGTAAATTTAAGTTACATAAAAAAACAAATAAAAAAATATAAAAACGAGTATGGAAAAAAAGATAGAGGAAGTAAAGAGAAAGTTATTTGAAATTATTTTAGGTGGCGAATTTAAGTCTCATAATCAAAAAAGGAGTTGTAAAGAAAACGTCTACAGTTGCTTTGGTCTAGGGAGTTCCTCACAGAAGCAGTGATTGAATTTGAGAGACGCGTGGTGTTGACAAAAACAGCCTAGGCTGCATAATTGAAAGTAGGTACGGATAGAGTGCATGAGCGGAGAGACCTATTAAATACAATTTTGTTATACAAGTATGCCGGTGTTTTTGGTAGAATTAGGCGAAACAGAAAAATGCAATTCCTTGCCTTCTGATAATCAGCCAGGTTACAGCCCAGAAGTCTAGATCTCTAAGCGGATACATGTTCAAACTTATGTAAGCCATAGACATACCGAGTAACGTAGTTAAAGGCAACTTTCATTTTATGGGTAGATATTGAGTCGAGCTTATTGTAGATCAGCTCCGAGTATGAATAAGGGGTATAACAAGCTGGATGGCAAGATTTCTTCTGATATGAAATGGCGTATAGGGTGAAGAATGTCTCAATCTACGCAGAGTGCCGTACACCTTTCCTACCACGGAGTCGATATAATCAGTACCAGTAAGGCTAGTATTCATTATAACACCAAGGTTTCTAACTTTACTGATGATGTATCAGTCCCCATACTTAAATCAGGTATTGTAAGATTGCGATACTTTGCCTGGCAATGGGCAAAACATATGACTTAGCTTCGTTAAGACAAAGTCCATTGTCATTTGCCCAACATAAAATAGCAGATAAATCATTATTTATTTTTAGGCAGAGATCATGCATATTGCTAAAACCATCGGATAAATAAAGCTGAATATCATCAGCGTATGCATGCATACTTACAAACTCGCAGACAAAAAAAACATCATTCAGGAAAAGACTGAAAAGCAAAGGACCAAGTATGGACCCTTGCGGAACTCCAGTCACCACCTTCTTTCTTCCAAAATGTTGCTGTAGCTTAAGACATAGTAGTGTGTGATCGACTGAGTCAAATGCTCTTGAAAAGTCAAGCTGGCACAGAAGAGTTAAGTGGCCTTTATCAAATGATACGCGTATGTCATCAAGTATTTTTAGTAAAGCTGTTGAACAGCTGTGTTTAGCTCTAAGCTAAAGGTAGTGTTAAGCACATCTGAGCTAAGGGTACATTCAGTGAGAGCCTCGTAAGTTTTTTAAATTTCTCCACAAGACGTTTGCTAGGAGATCTGAGTTCAGCCGCGCTGAAAAGAACTTATACTTTTCTATTTTAAGGATTTTGGTGCCATGATTCCTTGCAATTTTATAAAGCTCCCAGTCCGCCTCACTCCTTTTTCTCTTCCAGTTCCCATACGCTTTATTACGAGCTTTAATTGCAACCAGGACATTACTGTTGAACCAACTGAGATCTAACTTTTCGAGTTCGAACAGAAATGTGGTTGTCATAGGCCTCAATTATTTTGCTTTAAGGAAAGTGAGTTTTTCATTAACAGTAGACAAACACCAACATTCACTCCACTTAATACAAAGCACATCATAAAATAAAGCATTATTGTCAAGTGAGCTGTAATCTCTTAAGGTATAGGTACTACTATACCTACTGTCGCGGTTAAACTTAAGATCAAGAGTACAAAGAATAAGGTCATGGTCAGATAAAAATGGTCAAAGTTTAAAACAATTTCAGGGTCGGAGATAATAAAATAATCTAGTAGAATAGGTGAACAATTTTTAGCGTATCTTGTAGGTACATTCGCATTAACAAAAGACAGGCCCGGCAACATTATCGCAAAATCTATCACTGAAACACTCACGAACAAGAAGGTTAATATTTAGGTACCCACTTACAATGGGGTAACCTTAGTCAACTATATAAGAGGCCAACGCACGCTACTAACATTTTAACACGATTATCACAAAGCTCAACAAATAAGTACCCCACCCCTGGCCTTTCAGACCTCAATACCACTTTAGACTGAATGTTATTTTTAACATATATTGCTACACCATCTCCTTTTTTATCCATTCTATCATTGCGAAATAATCTATGGTTCTTAATTGTAAAGTGAATATCATCAATTTCATGTGAGAACCAGGTTTCAGGCACACAGATGACATCAACTGCAGATGTCTCGAAGAGAAACCTTGCAATGCCCATTTTTTCGTTACTTAAACTTCTGGCATTGAAATGAACTATGGTAGGTCCCTTGTGTTGTCTTGTTATTGCAGACACAATAATGGAAGAGCCTTTGAACACCACAATTAAAAAACTAACACGCCCACTGAAAGTACTCACAAAATACGTCGATGACTTGTTCGCGATTGTCCATAAAAATGAAGTACACAGCACTCTAATTGCCACAACACATATCACAAAAATATTAAATTCATTCAATAGAACTAGGTGGAAAGTAACCTTATCTCGACGCCTTTATAATAAAATGAGGAAACCAACTAAAGTTAAAGTGATATATGAAACCAATATCGTCACGACGAATCATTAACTTTCACTCGAAATTCAATGATAATGAATACAGCAATGGACTGTATATGGCGGATGCTGCATATATCGGACGACAAATACCACTACGAGACTTTAAAATAAGCGACATACATATTTATTGCAGAAGAACGATTTTCCCGACAAAAGTATACAAAAATTTATTTAAAATGCAAAACTAACAAGCTAGGCCAAAAATCGGATAAACCAACGTCTTTTAGATCAGTAAAGTATGTACCGCGACTGTCAGCGTCTTACAAAGTCTGACTGCTACTACAGAGAAAAAGTGAAAACTGCCCATAAACCCAGTTGCACATTAAAATGTTTTTTTAATATAGTCAAAACCAAGAAATAAAAATATCGAACTATGCACCAGCGTATACGTAGGAACAACGAAAGCCAAATTAAAAACTTGTTCGGATATAAAACATTGGCAATATTCAAGTATTCAAAAAACAGCACTAATTAACCACCGTGCAGCTAGCGGACATGCACCGAATTTTGAGAGAGCAAGCATTCTCCAACACACCAGCAAGCGCTTTACATTGGAAATGCTGCATATCGTCAACACACCGGCAAACCTTAGACTGAACTATAAAACTAATACAGACCATTGCGACCACAATTATAAGTACTTACTGACAAGCAGACAGTACTAAACTCCGCTGCACGGAGTAGATAAAAAAAAATTCTTTTTATTTATAAGTTATATGTTTGTAGTTCCCTGAAGACGGTTACCGTAGTGTAGCCGAAATATATCGGAGGAAAAAAACCAAAACTTAGTTGTTTTATTTAAGGCAGACAACGTTTGAAAGACCTTGAGCCAGAAACACTTTTTTATTACAAGAAAAACACCGGGTTGTTCAAAACAAAATTTTACAAGACATGGCGGAAAGTCATTCCAAAATACAATCACTTCGAACTTTGTCGGAAATACAAAAACAAAAACGGTCTAGCTCAAGACTTTCATTAAATAGCAAAAATGACTTCAAGCGTAACTTCGCTGTCTCTGAGATAATTTTTTATAACATTTTCCAGTGGTGCCCGTAAGGTAAAAACAAAATGTGGGCATTTAGAGTAGATGTTTAAGTATTTTGCAAATTAAAAAAAATCTGGAAACTATAAGAATACACACAGAATATATACATAAGTTCAAAATGTGTTTCATTTCACAAAATTGTTTAAATTTATTAAGAAATCCTAAACCAGAGCTTTTAAAGTTTGTAGAAATTTTAACGGATTGATATATTTTATTTTGAAGAAATCACCTAATTTGCAATTAAATCTTTTCCGATTACTGCATTTCCGCTTTTCAGAATAGACTGCAAGTTGACTCAATTTATACAGATTTCTCGAAAGCCTTCGACAAGGTGTCCCATCAGATACTCCTGGCAAAGCTGGCGGCGTTGGGTTTTCATTCCACATTTTTGTTGTGGATCGAGTCCTATCTGTCAAACAGACATTGCGTTGTTGACGTAGACAACGCCACATCCCGGTCCTTCATTGCATCCTCTGGTGTTCCGCAGGGAAGTATTCTTGGGCCTTTATTTTTTATATTATTTATTAACGATATTGGCTTATGTTTCTCTTTTGCGGAATATTTGTTATATGCTGATGATTTGAAAATATTCGCTGTCATAAATAGTTCACATGACTCCGAACGGCTGAAATCAGACCTTTTCAACCTCGAAAACTGGTGTTGTTTAAATCGACTAACGCTGAACATCAAAAAGTGTTTCCATGTGACTTTTTCGAAGTCTGCGAATACCCTACGTACTTCGTATAGTATTGCCGGCTGTGCCTTGGAATCCGTTGAAGAAATCAAGGACTTGGGTGTATTTTTCGACTCTAAATTTAGTTTCTCTAACCAAGTCAACTACGTGGTAGCTCGGTCTTATGCGATGTGGGCGTTCATACGCAGAAATTGTTCTGCATTCACTAACCCTCACACCCTAAAGTCTCTATATTGTTCTTTTGTCAGATCGAGATTGGAGTATGCTGCTCCCATTTGGAGACCCTACCAAATTGGGCCCTCTAAACGAATTGAGAGAGTCCGGAAAGTTTTCCTACGTTTTGCTCTCCGTTCTTTGAATTTTTCTGATCCTTTACCATCATATGAATCTCGATGTCTTTTAATTGAACTAAGTACGCTTGAAAATAGACGAACCATTTTATCGTGCTCGTTTGTTATTGGCTTACTTTCTGGAGCTGTTGATTGTCCATCACTTCTGGCAAAAATTCACCTCAATGTCCCATGCAGAAATTTTCGGCATTTTGAGACCTTTAAAATTGGTTTTGCAAGGACCAACTATGCTGCAAATGCTCCTATCCCTAGGGCATGTGCGGATCTTAATTTGTTTTTCAGTTCTTCAGGTGTTGACCTCACTTCTTCGTATGCAACCCTAATTAGTCATTTAAGATCTTTCTTTTTCTAATTTAGTATGATAGTCTGTAAGAATTTTTGAATTTAAAGACTGAAATAAATAAATAAATAAATAAAATAAGTTTACAATTTTTGAAGGATTATATTTTGTTGTAATCACCTATATTTGTCTTGCTTGCTACAGAATTTATAAAAACGCTGACCACCAGTACACTCCACAACACACTTCTTTGCGTTCGACATTTTAAACACCTATTAGCTATGTTCTTACCTTATTTTGGTGCGTTGTTTGCCTCATTTTTTAAGCATCTAATAACAAATTTTGCTCTATTATGCAGTCTGCCAAGTTGCAACACATAATCGGGCAAATTCTGAATAGCGATATAAGAGAGCGGGAAGGAGTCTCGCAACAAGTCATCTTTGTAGCTAACTGAGCTATCTCTCGCTGAGTTATTAACCTTGGAAATTCTGCATGTGGTGCTAAGTGTCTTAAAGCTTTCATCCTTACCAATCTGCAAAATTTAAATTATAAGCTTAACTTCAATTTGACTTTGATGGGGAAATATATGTAGTAAGTACATTTCATATATTTTTTCTAAAACCCAAAATCAGTGTTGTTTATTTTGTTACATAAAGGATTTGCTTTCATTCAAAGACAAACTGTTGCCCTAAGTGGCACTAAAAAATCATATTTATATCAAAATTGCCTTCAATTTAGTTTGAAAAATGGTTGAGCATTATTTATGCACAGTTTGACATGAAAATTCTTGTTCATTCGTAACAAGCGAACAAACAAGTTCATAACACATAAGTACACTTACCAAGCGCTCGGTCGGACGCGAATGAGCACACTTCACGCATACGCACCGGTGGTTCAAGGGCCAGTCTATTAGTATGTACATACGTATGGACATTATGGGGCAGCTAGTGTTGCTGACGCGTATTATTAACTTGACTTGGCTGTTGCTCATTTTCATCTCGTCATGGAAGCATACAAAATGAAAATTGATCTCTACAAACAAATTTCATACAAAGACACATCAGCAACAGCTGTCCACAGTGCATTAGCTAGTCAGTTGGTCAAATGTACCATTTACTTTACTCATATATACCTACTTCAAATTAGGGATGCTAGTTTTCTGTTTTTTAACAATCCCAGGATTTTCGGGATATACTTTTACAATCCCGGAATTTCGGGATTAGTTCCTGGAATTTGGTATTCGCTTTCTCAAACAGTTTATTTTGGAAAAATTGAAGAAAATATTTTTATTTCAGGCGAAAGTTGTCAATAACGCCCTAATTCTAGTGTAATTCTCTATTGCGCATTGTTTGTTTTTGACAGCGTTGCCATGTACGCTAGAATCGCAGTTACATGAACTGCATTGCCAACGGTTACGATTTTCGCTTAGATAATCTTCCAGGTACAAAATTACCGGTTTCGCACAGAATTGACCCGTAATACTCGTAACAAAGCAATAGTACCTATATGATGAGTATTCTAAAGGGATATTTTTAGTCAATATTTAAAATGGATCGGTCTATGAGGTATGGTGGTAGTGTACGGCACTACAGGCATTCGATGCGGAGGTGTAACGGCGGGCCATGAACTTCTCAATAGCTAATCTCTCAATCAGAAACATTAAAATAAATAAAATCACTTTTTCAATAAAAAGTGGACGGCCTCACATCTTTTTCTTCACTTTCAACGTTTGCTAAACTAAGAACTTATTACTTGTGCGTCTCTTTACAAAATTTTTAAAATATATTTAACTGATCTTTACAACGTAGCTACTGTTACGAAAAAAAATGAATGTTGTGGCTTTTAAAACATTCGACCTTACTTCTATGGGCCAGTCCCGTAGTTATATATACACAGTCCCCATATATTTTCAGTGCCTTTTTGGTATTGAATTAGCGGATAATTTATGGTCCAGGCATATTCGTACGTATACCGGTATCCGTCGGATGCCATTCGCGGGAAGTCTAGTAAAATAGTTCCTGATTTAATCTTTAAAACTAAAAGGCGGAAATTTTACAGATATTAGCATTTATTATGTGTGTTCACAAGGCTAGTAAATTCAGAGGAAATCGATACATTTGCTTTAAGTTTCGATCATCATTCCCAGTGAATGACATCCGTCGGATACCGGAAATACCTGCAGTTTCATTTTTTAATTAATCCATCCTAATACATACATATGATATTATGTAAGAACATACTCTGTAGGCAAAGTCCCTTGTTAACAGCTAGTGTCTTCAGTACTACTACTTGCTGCCCTCACTTATATATAGGTCCGAACTAGTGAAACATTTTAAAAACTATATATAGATATTTTAGCACAATTTTAACCCGTATTGTGACAGGTCTGAGCCACTCCATAAGCATGCATATTGTGCGTACCTACCCATGGATTTTACCTACTAATTGATTTTCTAAAAAGTCAGAACTCAAATTACGTAACCATATTTGAATACTTATTTATTTGATAAACTATTTTTATTTTATAAAACATAACATGCATTTCTTGTAAAATATGAAATAGAAAAAAACCACACTGAAATAATAAATGCTTTTCGTTTAAGGATAAGAAGAGAAGAACAACTTTTTTAAAAATACTATTCAAAATGCCTTGTGATGGTTACTCAACTGTGGGTTTTTATTAACTGAAAGTCTAGACACTGTGGACTTAGTTCTTATTGAGCTTTTTTAATTTAGCTCTGAACGTGAAAGTGGTGACGCTAGTTACTGAGTTCCCTACAGGGTGGGTAGGTCATGTAGCTTGACCCATAAACTTGTGTCGCCGATGACATAAAAGTATAAAAGGCATCCCGTCACAATTCGTGGGACAAAGAAATGGTAGCAAAACTGTGTAAATATCGCAAAAACGCTTAAGAGCTTATTGGTTCAATCTGCCGAATCGATTGATTTCCCAAACCCATTAAATTTATGCAATCCTAAGCAATAGAACTCAAGTGGCTAATAAGTAGGCGTTTTGTCTACATATCTGGGGTACCTTGCACAAACATATATACGTGATATAAAGTTATTTACCCATTTAGCTTTTGTTGTTTACGCTTGCTGAACATATTAAATTTGGTCACATACATTTTAAGTTTTATATTATTTATTTACCTCGTTTTTATGCCTGTTACAGACAGTAACAGAAGGCACTTACATCATGTGGGATTTAGTACGACTACTGGTTCGATAGGTAATTCTTTTTGGAGATTTATTTGATTACATTATCCAGAGATCCAATCTTCACATACGACCACCTATCGATATTCTCATCTTTGTTGAGGTCCCCTGCGAGTTAGGGAGTTAGAATATGGCCGAGGTAGGTAAGAGGCGACTAAAATTCTCATCACCCCAATTTCGGGGCCAACGAAATCGCTATCACGGCAGTCGGGGTGGTGCCACAAGGTGGTTGTACCGCGGCGTACCGTAATCAAGGTAAGGACTGTCAATATAAGTATAACCCTGTTTGGTCCGTCACGGGTGAAGCGGTTACAATAATAATAATAATAATAATAAAAATAATAATAATAATAATAATCATAAAAAAATTAATAATAAGAATAACTAGTATATCCCGTGGTCGAAATTCGACCACCTTAAATTAGTTTAAGTTATTAAATCCTCTGTTCATATTTTTTCCAACACTGCCTAGAGGCCGAAATATTTGAGAAATTTTTGTTACTGAAATTAATTGAATTAGTTGAGTAATTTAGGGCCGCTTTCATAAAAGTGGGTTCACTCTAAACGGCGGGTAATTTGACAAGTAACCGGAAAAAATTAGTCCATTAAAGACCGTCATTAACAGGAGATGGCAAAAACAGTCCTTATGAATGTTTGAAGGTAGGGACACGAATTTCGATATGATGTCCTCGAGACTTTTGTAGCGATACTTTTTGGCATCGAGTATTTACATCACGGTATCGTATCGAATTTATAGAAAAATTTGGCAATTGACTAAGGAAATAACTATTAGATCAAAGACACTACTCTGTTGGTTGTCCCTTTCTAACTTGTGGCGGAATCGAAGGAAAGTATCTAAGAGTTTCTGTTGATCGATGATCATTTTTATTGCAACATGTTCTTATTTCGTTTTGAATTTCTATTGCTAAAAAAGAAAATCGCAATAAAAAAAGACACATTTTTTATTATACTAAATTGAATGGGCTTCAAACTGCACACTCCAAAAAAATTTATAAATTCTGAAAAAAACCTGAAAATGTTTATGAAAATTCGTCGACATTTCGCGAATTTTGAAAACATTTCAATAACATTATTTACATTTTTCGTATTTAATTTCATACTATATATTTGCAGAAAATCATTTTACAAATTTTCACTAAAGGCAAAATTGGTGAACATGGCAAAAAACTACCCTGAACAGCATCGATACTTTGCATTCGATATCGTGTCCCTGTTTCAAAGGCCACCATCAGAGCCCCCACTCCTTTCAGACTCGGTCAATATTTCAATAAAAAAAACTTGGATTTGATGGACATATACCAACAACATAGTTAGACTTATAATATATACTAGAGTTCGCCCAGTGGTTGAAATTCAACCAATAAACTTTATTTTATTTTATTTTATTTTTTTGCTGTAGGTATGTATTATCCGCCTTTTTTTCTTCCTTTCTGTGTCGTTCCTTTCCTCTAACATATTTTTATTTTCCTTGATTTCTTTTTTCACTCTCTTATTTTATTTTTTACCTTCCTCAAACTTCTTTTCCTTTCCCTTCCCTTCCTTTTATTTTCTTTCTTTCCCCTTCGTTTTCTTACCTTTCCTTTAATTCCCTTTCCTTTCCCTTCCTTTCATTTCCTTACCATTCCTTTATTTCCTTCCTTTCCTATCCTTTCCATTCCCTTCCCTTTCCTTCCTTTCCTTTCCTTTTCCTTTTCTTTCCTTTCTTTCCTTTAATTTTCCTTCCTTTCAATTCTTTTCTTTTCCTTTAATTTTCTTCGGTGTTTAATACTCTTTATTATGAGTAATCATTTATTTTATTTTTGTAAACCCTGTTTGTAGGTATCAGCAATGAATTTTACATATTTGCTCATATTTTACATTGCTTGCTTAATGTATCCAACAAAGCAACTTTTCGTGCTCTCAGGAGAGCAGCTGACACTGGGCATCGTAGCCAGTAATCAATACAATAACAACAACTAAAGCAAAAATGCATGACACAGCAGAGTATCTTTAGTGCGAATACTTATTTTTCATTGGTCCACTACCAACTCTTCGCACTCACAGCGAGAGCCGACCACACGAATAACACAAAAACATGCATGGCAAGTCTACTCACACTACTACGGCTCTTAATTTTTTCCTACAAAGCAACTCCTCGGCTATTCTCACGATTCAGCATAGTACACAAAAAGCAAGTACACACACACACAGCGTGTCTATAGTGTGAATAAGTGAATGTGTAGTGGTGTGACTTTTATGTTAAATTTTTTATATTTAAAAATGATTTTTTAAAGTTTTTTTATTTACGGATAAAAGTACACCTCAAAATTTCCTATCTATACATATATAATTTGTATACCTTAGAATTATAGTTTAGCAGAAAACGGTTCTACATTGCATTTATCTTGTCTATTTATATAATAATAATAATAATATATATATAATGGTTACTTTAACTCAATGTTCTCAGTGCGTGAAAGTATGCCCACCGTTTAGACATGGTTGCCATATTGTAATTTTTTGGTTAGTATACGGGCAGTGCTTTTTGTAATCTATTTCTTCTTTAAATGGTCATCTAACCGCCTGGGCGATTTTGACCGTCCAACATAGCTCGCCAGTCGTTTCTTCGTTGCGCCAACTGGCGCCAATTGGAAACACCGCGGGATCGCAAATCGGTCTCCACTTGGTCCTTCCATCGGAGTGGTGGTCTCCCTCTTCCTCTGCTTCCACCGGCGGGTGCCGATAAGAATACCTTCTGGGCTGGAGCATCTTCGCTCATTCGCACTACGTGGCCTAGCCAGCGAAGCCGCTGTGTTTTAATTCGCTGAACTATGTCGGCGTCTGCGTAAAGTTCATACAGCTCATCATTAAATCTTCTTCGGTACTCGCCGTCGCCAACGCGTAGAGGTCCACCAATCTTTCGAAGAACCTTTCTCTCGAATACTCCCAGAGCCGCCTCATCAGATGTTGTTAGTGTCCACGCTTCTGCACCATATAGCAGGACGGGTGCGATGAGTGACTTGTAGAGTGTTATTTTCGTTCGTCGAGAGAGGACTTTACTTTTCAATTGCCTACTCAGTCCGAAGTAGCATTTGTTTGCAAGAGTGATTCTTCGTCGGATTTCTAGGCTAACATTATTGTTGGTATTAATGCTGGTTCCCAGGTAAACGAAGTCCTTTACTATTTCGAAATTATTGCTGCCAACAGTGGCTTGGTTGCCAAGACGCGAATACGCTGACTCTTTGCATGATGACAGAAGGTACTTCGTTTTGCCCTCGTTCACCACCAATCCCATTTTCTCCGCTTCTTTTTCTAATTTGGAGTAAGCAGAAGTTACGGCGCGGTTGTTAAGGCCAATGATATCAATATCGTCAGCATATGCCAACAGTTGGACGCTTTTATAAAATATTGTTCCAGCGCGGTTAAGTTCTGCAGCTTGTATTATTTTCTCCAGCATTAAATTAAAGAAATCGCACGATAGGGGGTCACCCTGTCTGAAACCTCGTTTAGTTTCGAACGGCTCGGAGAGGTACTTCCCAATTCTGACCGAGCTGGCGGTGTTGCTCAAGGTCATTTTGCATAGCCGTATAAGTTTTGCGGGGAAACCAAATTCAGACATAGCGGCATATAGGCAGCTCCTTTTCGTGCTATCGAAAGCGGCTTTAAAATCAACAAAGAGATGATGCGTGTCGATTCTTTTTTCACGGGTTTTTTCCAAGATTTGGTGTATTGTAAAAATCTGGTCGATGGTAGATTTACCAGGTCTGAAGCCACACTGATAAGGTCCAATCAGTCTGTTCACATCAGGTTTCAGTCTTTCGCACAATACGCTTGATAGGACCTTATATGCGATATTCAAAAGGCTGATTCCGCGATAGTTGGCGCAGTTTGCAGGATCGCCCTTCTTGTGGATTGGGCAGAGAACACTTAGATTCCAATCTTCAGGCATGCATTCATCCGACCAAATTCTGCATAGAAGCTGATGCATGCGCCTTACCAGCTCCTCGCCTCCGTGTTTGAATAGCTCAGCAGGCAAACCATCAGCGCCAGCTGCTTTATTGTTTTTCAATCGGGATATTGCTATTCGCACCTCATTGTAGTCGGGTTGTGGAACGTCAATTCCATCATCTTCGATTGTGGGCTCGGGTTCGACATCTTCTCTGGTTTCTTGCTCAGTTTCTCCATTTAAAAGGGCAGAGAAGTGATCCCTCCATATTCTGAGTGTTCTCTGAACATCGGTCACCAGGTCGCCGTTCTCATTCTTACAGGAGTTTGCCCCGGGTTTGAAACCTTCTGTCATTCGCCGAATTTTTTGATAGAATTTTCGGGCATTATTCCCGTTGGCCAGCATCTCAAGCTCCTTTATTTCACGCTTTTCTGCCTCTCTTTTTTTCGCCCGGAAAAGCCGCCTCGCTTCCCTCTTCAACTCGCGGTAGTGTTCACACACACTCCTCGTTGCATTCGATCTCAGCGTTGCCTTGTAGGCTTCGTCCTTTCTTTTCGTTGCAGCGCGGCACTCTTCATCATCATACCAGTTGTTTTTTCGCGTTCGCCGGAATCCAATTACTTCTTCGGCTGCGGTACGGAGTGCTCCTGAGATATGATCCCACTGCTCATGCATTCCACTAGGTTGAATTGTGCTCTCGGAGAGCAGGTGTGAGAGGCGATCTGCGAAATAATTGGCGGTCTGTTGCGATTGCAGCTTTTCGACGTCCAGCTTTCCCTGCGTTTTTTGTTGCACCTGTTTTGTCGTACAGAGGCGGGTACGAATCTTGGCTGCTACTAGGTAGTGGGAGAAAATTACAAATTCATTTTAGCAATTCCGACTAAACGAAGCACCTTCCTATTTTGACTCCGCTTTCTTTTTGATCTGAAATTTTGAAGGCGGCCATGGCTGGTTTGGAATCCCGTTTTAATATTGGAGTTTTATGAAGAGTAAACACTTACATTTTATTATAAACACTTAGGGTTTTCAGGATTTTAGGATGCATCTAAATACCCGACCGAAAATAGAGGCCATGAATACCTTTAAATCTCATTTTAAGCATGGAGTTTTACAAAAAAAAAAGCAGTTTGATTGCACATAAAAAAAAAATTTGAGTTATATGAAGAGGGGGCGACTTTGGGTGTTTTCAAACCTCATTTTTATAATGCAGTAAAAATTTTAATTTTGAACTACTGTTTGCAATAAAACGTGCGAGATATGTTGAAAACAAATATTTTACGATGCATCTAAATAACCGACCGAAAATAGTGGGCATGAATACCTTTGAATCTCATTTTCATTATAGAATATTACAAAAAATAGAAGTTTGATTGCGTTTTCAAAAAATTTAAATTTTGAATTATGTGAACAGCAGCGACTTTGGCTGTTTTAAATCTCATTTTTATAATGGAGTTCTTTTAAAAAAATTAAGCTCTTATTGAGTTTTCCATAAAAATTTTAATTTTGAACTATTGCTTGCAATAAAACGCGCGAGATATGATGAAAACGAATTGGTATTTTTTTTTAAAGATTTTGGTACAGTTCAGTATAGGGGAGGGCAACTCTCGCTCAAAATAAAATTGGACAGACGCGCCGATGCTGGTGTATACTATAACTCAGTTTGCTTAATGAGTGAGAGAATGAAAATATTTCACCGTTAGGAGTGTGCCCACATATATATATTTTGATTGAAAATGAATTAAGCGTTTCCTTAAATTTCTCAATATGAGCATGACGCCGGTTTCCATTTTGGTTTTTTTGTTTTGGATATACAGACAGTGCTGTAAATTTTCCTTTAGATCCGGCTTTTTTGAAACCCATTTAGCGGGGGAAAATTACAACTTCAGTATATGGTTTTCTGGTTTTTTTTCCTTAAACACAACTTAGACATATATAAAGCCATTTCATACTTTAAAAGCATTTCAATCATATTTTGTGATATATATTTATGTATACGACCTGAACTTTTTATTTCTTCTGGCTGTGCGTAAAAGTTTACCTTAAGTCCTATATCAATCAGAAAAAAGTAAATTCTTTAAAAAAAAATTTATAAAACGATGTAACTATGTAAGTGTTTATCTTACATATTTTGTTATGGTAAATTTTTGCAAAAAATAACACTTTATAAGTCACTCATCGCACCCGCCCTGCTAGATGGTGCAGAAGCGTGGACACTAACAACATCTGATGAGGTGGCTATGGGAGTATTCGAGAGTAAGGCTGGCGACGGCGAGTACCGAAGAAGATTTATTGATGAGCTGTATGAGCTTTACGCAGACGCCGACATAGTTCAGGGAATTAAAACACAGCGGCTTCGCTGGCTAGGCCACGTTATGCGAATAAGCGAAGATGCTCCAGTCCAGAAGGTATTCTTATCGGCACCCGCCGGTGGAAGCAGAGGAAGAGGGAGACCACCACTCCGATGGAAGGACCAAGTGGAGACCGATTTGCGATCCCGCGGTGTTTCCAATTGGCGCCAGTTGGCGCAACGAAGAAACGACTGGCGAGCTATGTTGGACGGTCAAAATCCCCCAGGCGGTTATATGACCATTTAAAGAAGAAGAGAGAGGACTTTACTTTTCAATTGCCTACGCAGTCCGAAGTAGCATTTGTTTGCAAGAGTAATTCTTCGTCGGATTTCTAGGCTAACATTATTGTTGGTTAAGTACCTTGGACGCCTATACAAGATTAAAATTTCATATAGCATGGAAGGTGGCACCGCCCAATTTTCCAAAACTAAATATAGCCTGTACTCTAACCAGTGAATCCAAGAATCTACTGTGAACATTTTGTTAAGATCGGTTAAGTACTTTGGACGCCAGGCACACATAAACACATTCATTTTTATTTATAAGATTGCTCACATGGTAGTAGAAAAAGTTTAAAACCACTATAGGTCATAACTCCACAACAATTTACCACGACCACTTATACAGAGCTGGGTATTTAATGTTCGGTTCCACCCGAACTTAGACTTCCTTACTGGTTATTTATAAGATTGCCCACATGGTAGTAGAAAAAGTTTGAAACCTCTATAGGTCATAACTCCACAACAGTTTAGCAATTTACCACGACCACTTTTACACAGCTGGGTATTTAATGTTCGGTTCCACCCGAACTTAGACTTCCTTACTTGTTGTTTATAAGTTCGTTCCAGCGCGGTTAAGTTCTGCAGCTTGTATTATTTTCTCCAGCCTTCTATTTCATCCAGCCGTGCCTGAAATCTCCTTTAGTTTCGAACGGCTCGGAGAGGTCCTTCCGAATTCTGACCGAGCTGGTGGTGTTGCTCAAGGTCATTTTGCACAGCCAGATAAGTTTTGCGGTGAAACCAAATTCAGACATAGCGGCATATAGGCAGCTCCTTTTCGTGCTATCGAAAGCGGCTTTAAAATCACCAAAAAGAAATGATGTGTGCCGATTCTTTTCTCACGGGTTTTTGCCAAGATTTGGCGTATTGTAAAAATCTGGTGGGTGGAGGATTTACCAAGTCTAAAGCCACACTGATAAGGTCCAATCAGTCTGTCCATGTCAGGCTTCAGTCTTTCGCATAATACGATTGATAGGACCTTATATGGGATATTTAAAAGGCGGATTCCCCGATAGTTCGCAAGATCCCCCTTTTTGTGTCAATTCCATCTTCTTCGATTGTGGGCTCGAGTTTGGCATCTTCTCTGGTTTCTGGCTCAGTTTCTCATTTAAAAGGCCAGAGAAGTGATCCCTCCATATTCTGAGTGCTCTCTGAACATCGTCCACCAGGTCGCCGTTCTTATTCTTACAGGAGTTTGCCCCGGGTGTAAAACCTTCTGTCATTCGCCGAATTTTTGATAGAATTTTCGGGCATTATTTCCATTGGCCAGCATCTCAAGCTCCTTGATTTCACGCTTTTCTGCTACTCTCTTTTTCGCCCGGAAAATCCGCCTTGCTTCCCTCTTCAACTCGCGGTAGTGTTCACACACATTTCTCGTTGCATTCGATCTCAGCGTTGCCTTGTAGGCTTCGTCCTTTCTTTTCTCTCATCATACTACTTGTCTCTTCGCGTTCGCCGGAATCCAATTACTTCTTCGGCTGCAGTACGGAGTGCTCCTGAGACATGATCGCACTGCTCATGCATTCCACTAGGTTGAATTGTGTTCCTGGAGAGCAGGTGTAAGAGGCGATCTGCGAAAAAATTGGCGGTCTGTTGCGTTTTTCGACGTCCAGCTTTCCTTACGTTTTTTGGGTATATTGATTTTACCAATTTTAAATTGATATATAGTGAAATTGCATTGGAATATCTCAATATTTCCACAAGCTAATTGGAAATCACGAATGGTTGCACTGACGTATGGGTGCACTTATGTGACCTTGATACTTGATGGTTTCTTACCATAAAAATAGGAGCCTGTTTCAATTTCAATGATTTTAAGGTGTTCCAACCCAATAATAACTTAATAATACTCACTTTACTACTAACATAGGTATTGAAATTTAATAAACTTCACAAAAGGTTCATATATGATCTATATGGACTTAGATCCTACAAATATTGTAGGAAAATGTCCACATTGCATGTTTGGTTAACGACATCCTTGAGAACGACCTGGAACTCCATGTCGGCTCTTGGCAATACGTGAAACGCCTGTTCAGACTTAACATTATACAGACACTTATGGCAAAGCTACGTCCTCAACAGGAAGGACTATCGCCAAGCGGCAACCAAGCTTCCACTGCAACACTCATACTGGCCTAAAACCCCCGTTAACATATTTAGTTTGTCAGCCATGTTATTTATCTATCGTTAAGCTAAGTTGTTGTTATTTTTAGTGCAGTTACGCACATATGTTTAGTTATTGAACAACTTTTTATTTATTCTATAGTGCTGGACCTACTTTGTTCTTCGAAAAAGGCATCGTTCAGCGACAAAGACCACTTCTCCTCACAAACATGTATGACTACTGATTACAAACACAATGTGAATATGTATTTCTATATGTTTCCTTTTTCTCTTTCTTTTTATTGGGAAGTTTATAGTGTTGGTAATATTTTTGGCTAAAAGTGTGACACATGTGTGACCCTTTTGTAATTTGAAGTAGAGACACATACCATTCCTTTCGTTGGACCTTAACTCGCAATCTGTTCTCCAAAAGACTTGTACCAATGCATTTATCGTTACAATATTGTGTTTTCTTTCTGCAGCGGTCAGTAAATTTTCTCACGCATGCTTTTTGTTCTTTTAGTAATTTGTTGCTTATTTCATTTCATTCAACGTGGGATATACATATGTATGAATATAGTGGTTCACATATTTGTAATTCGTTTTATCCAATTTATTGTGTAATGTACTAAAATACATGTATGGTGTACTGTTATTGCAGAAACTGAGTCCAAATGACCCATTGAACTCAATGGGCTAAATGTTCAATCCCATTGCACCATTACATTGGCCCCTTTCATTCTATTATGTTTGATCGCCTCTTTGAGCTAACTGAGTAAGCTCCCTGCATTACGTTTTGGGGCCTTTTTAGCTTTGGATACTAGTTGCGGCACTAGTTAAAATGCATAGATAGCTTCTCCGACAAAAATGGATACTATAGACATTTTGTAGATGAGCAAAATGAACCACAGTCCGACCAGTGGTTTTAATTCATACCTATATATATACAGGGTGGCGCAAAAGTAATCCTCCTATCAGAAAATGCTATAAATTTTGCGATTGGCCACTAACGTCAGTTCTGTTTTGACATTTGTGTAGTAAACACATGTGAAATACACGTTAATAAACAATGTTACGCTACACTGCTCCAGAACGCGGAATATTGCTGACTATTTATTTGACCAATAATCGGTCGTGGCCAAACGGTTACTGTGAATGGTGAGCGCTACAGAGCAATGATCAAGGAGTTCTTTTTGCCGCAACTTGATGAATTGGGATTGGAAAACATGTGGTTCCAACAAGACGGTGCAACAGCACACACTGCACGTGCCACAACCGATATGCTGAACATCGGAAGCTTACTTTTGCGCCACCTTGTATTAAGTAAGGAAATACATAAAACAATAACTTAACATAACTTCAACACAACTTTTGCTACACGGACTCGATAAAGACTATGATCCCGATTCCGGCTTATTTTTAGCTTCGGTTTTCGGTTCTTCTCCTTTCTTTTCTTTTCTTCTCTTCTTTTTTCTTTTCTTTTCTTTCCGTTTCTTTCCTTTCTCTTCCTTTTCTTTCCTCTCCTTTCATATCCTTTCCATTCCTTTTCTTTTCTTTTCTTTTCTTTTGTTTTGTTTTCTATTCTTTTCTTTTCTTTTCTTTTCTTTTCTTTTCTTTTCTTTTCTTTTATTTTTTCTTTTCTTTTCTTTTCTTTTCTTTTCTTTTCTTTTCTTTTCTTTTCTTTTCTTTTCTTTTCTTTTCTTTTCTTTTCTTTTCTTTTCTTTTCTTTTCTTTTCTCTTCTTTTCTTTTCTTTTCTTTTCTTTTCTTTCCTTTTCTTTTCTTTCCTTTCTTTTACTTTCCTTTCCTTTAATTTCCTCTCCTTTCCTTTGCCAATATAGAAATACGCACATGTTGCTGACATATTCAGTTTCAATATTTGCGTCAATAATATCTGTATGTTTGTTAATTTTGTATTTCCACAACAAAGCCGAAATAATATTTCCCCATATACCTACTACATCTTATAACTTTAAATTAGCTATTCTTGTATATCCACGAAAATTGACGAAATTTGATACGTCAGTAGTGTACTACATCCAAAGACTTTTTGATTAGGTGTTGTCACTGAGGATTATTCTTCAAGGCTGCCATATAAAAGCCAACCGAATAATGCTATATCTCTTGTTTTTGTATTTCCGATTATCTCGAAAATTACTTAAACAATTTTTATGAACCTTTGAATGTACTACATTTGAAGCTATCCTACTTAATCGTTACTATCCATCTAATTTAAAAAAAATCAATATGAATGTCAAACAGTTAGAATCGCCAAGTGCACGTTTCCAAACTGAGACAGTCGATTTTTTGAAAACCAAACGGAAGTTTGGCCATTGGGAAAATAATTAAAGTCTATTAATTGCACTCCACCTTTAAATTTCCAAATCTCATGAATTGATTACAAATGGTATGATTAAAATTTCAAAATCAAAACACAAATTTGCTGCTGCTTTTTGACGATATTAATATAAAGGTAGTCTTTAAAATTTTTTATGATTTTACTTTGTATCTTTTAGTACTGCCTACAAAAAGGCAACTGCAGTTCTGATTAGCAATTCAAGCACTTAGTTATTCCTAAGTGAAACTACTTACGTTACGTCGAATTCAAACCTTGTCATTCACTGAACGAAGTTGTGTGGAAGTTTCTATTTAAAATGGGTAAAATCGGAAGATAACCACTTCCATTTTTTGTTTATTTGGGAATGTTGTGAGCGACCGACGGTCTGAAATTTGGTACATAGTTTAGGACACGATGAAAATACAATTTATGCATTTTGAATTCGAAGCGCGCTTTGTTTGCACAATTTTACTGTAGCCGACTATTGAAAATTGCTGAATGGAATCCAAAGTTAACAAATAGTTGCGATTCCTTACGAGCCAGAAATTGGCAGAAGTAGTCAGAAATAGACATACGTTACTAGACAACCCCATACTTTTTGACGTTACTTATAGGCCTCAGTAAATTTTAATTTTGAAAATTTTACTAGTTTTACTAAGAGTAATGTGGGATTGGACCAAATATATGTTAATATTTGAAAACTTAAAAACTTAAATATTTAGGTATTGAGAGAGACATTTTTTTATCTAACCGAAGTCACGAGTGTCCTCAGAAGATATACTAATCGATTTAAATTAATTCGCAAAGAATTTTATGAGAGAGCCTTCGCAGTAGGTGTAAATAGTTGCGAGATTCCTTTGATCCCTCTATTATATCGAAGGATCGGTTAGTAAGAATAATAATAGATTGAGGTTTGTGAACATAGCATGTCACATAAGCCGGCCAACTTTCAGAAAACCTATGCACTTGTACTGTGGTGTAGGAAGTTCCAGGGTATTGAGCATGTCCTTCGTAGCGGAACAAATTTCGAAATCTGCTTATATGAGCTTTGATCCTATAATGGATTGTGAGAACAGCTTTGGGATCCTAAGATTATTCATGGAGATACCGATTATTGCATCGTTTAGTGTTATAACCACCTATTATTGCCTTAGGGCCGTTGACTCACTGTCTGGCTATGATAAACTTTATCACATGATAACCTAATCATGGCTTGTGTCAATATGACAAAACTCGGATTAAGTAATCATGACAAAGTTGGTCATTGTGAACGTTTTTGGGAAAAAAATCGCAAAAGTTGCATCGTGAACGCATAAAAAGTGACATCTTCTCTTGTTTACAATTTTAAATGAGCCATTTTTGCGAACAAATTTCGATTGTGATATTTCTTTACATGGATATTATTACATTTCTAAATTCTATTACTAGCAGAGTTCGTTAGCAAAACAATTTATAATAAAATCAAATGTTTGCTTTCAGCTGTCACTTGTTGCTAATGAAACATTGAGTAAATGGTTTTTGGGCCAACCTCTGATAAAGTCTTGGTTAAGCAATTAAATCAGACATTGCGTTAACGGCCCTTAATCTCAGTTCGACCTTTGGGAACTTTATTTGTAGCTAGCTCATACGATTTTTCGCTGCCCTCTACAAGCACTAGTTAGCATTTTGTCTCACAAGAATATTGTCCCTCAGTATGTTGATTTTCTTGTTAAAGTAACTGCTTTCCGGATTTATCTCCGCACATAGGTTTATATATAATACATTATAATTATTATTGTAATGACAACCGCACCCGGAAATATACACAGGTGTTTTAAAAACGGTATGGAAATTATGGTGCGGAAGCAAACTATTCTCGCTCCAATCCTTTCTGGGGTTTTGGTGGGGTTTTGGAGTCATCCGTTTACCGCACTAGTACCCTATTCCGATGTAATCATTTAACTTTGGAAGCATCCTAGGTGACTTTGTCTCCCAGATATATTTTGACACTCTTCTCAAAGCTGATGATCGCAGCTAATTCGTTTCATGGAAGTTGGCAGATTGGAAGAGAATTTTTGAGTTTTTCTGTATACCTTTCTTCTGCCCAGGTAAGTCACAAGGTAGCGTGGATAGATGTTCTAGAGAAGTTTCCAACATTATGGACAAATACTTAATGGATAAATATATAAAATTTTCATTTTCCCATAAATTACATATATTTTATGTCATTGAGTGCTTTTATGATTCAAAACAATATAATTATAGCCTTTTATCATATATTTTGCCTTTTAGCAACATATTTGTTTCGTTGCCAAAATAAGCTACCTTTAGGAGAAAAATAGAGATTTTACGAGATGGTTAAAATTCTAGAATCGCAGCCAGAGGATACTCGGACCGGAAGCACTGAGTTGTTTGAATCGGTAATGGCATTCAGAAACACTCTGCTAACAGTACTAATAAAAAGAAAATGGAATTTTAATATGTGAGATTTGGCACTTTTACAGTTTTCTGAATTTGAAATTATTGCTATAAGTAATTCAGTATCTGGGTGACCGAGCCTTGCTCGGTATTTTTCGAATTAGTCGCATAATCTTAATTACCAAGAGCATAAATTTCCAAAATAGATTTCCAAAATATCGAACACTAACCACAAAAAGTAAACGCGATTCATTGGTAGGATTCGGTTAAGCCGTTCCGGAGATAGTGGTCGATATAAGAAGGAATAATTAAAACGCAGTCAGGTGGCAATCCTACTTAAAGATATTCTGGTTGGTATACGGCCTCAAATACCTTCCGTTTGATACCCTTATTGCCATATATTGCTTAATATTTAAAAAAAATTGGGAAAGGTGGCAACCCTCTAAGCTTTCTTTAGTGGCAACATCCAAGTAGAAAATCTAAGAAGGAAGCATACTACCCATATACCAAATTTCATCCAAATCGGTTAAGTCGTCCCTGAGAGAGTAGTGGATATACAAATATACAAATATGCAACTATACAAATATACAAGAATTACTCGTTTAAAGTTAGAAGATTACAAAACCAGTAAGGAAGTCTAAGTTAGGGTGGAACCGAACATTATATACCTAGTAGTGATATATTATGGCATACCAATTTACGCAGGTCTATTTTAATACATTTCAGCTCGTATTATAAAACCAGCTGATTGTTTTCAATAAAAACACTTCTGTCATGAGTTTTGACGGGTAAGTTAATTTAAAAAAAAATATAAAGGTATGGCGCGATATACAACATGTATATCATCATAAACCTCCTGAGAGATTTTTGCGCCGAGCTTCCCTTTCAATTTGAATATTTTCCTACAAATTGGCTGGACCTACAGATTTTTGCCGACTTCGAACGGCATCTACAAAAAAGATGCTTTTTTTCTGAGAAGCCTTCCATGGCAGAAAGACACTCGGAGAGTTTTCCAAACCCCTGGCGAGGGGCGACCCCGTTTTCAAAAACCTTTTCAAACCACTTTTGATGTGTTACCTGTCTCAGGACTCGAACCGTGGACCTTCAGTGTGGCAGGTCGGCAACACTACCGCCAATTTAATTTATTTGTATATAAATAGCTTCCCTACAACAACTGCTAACCACATTTTATCAAAGTACCAATACATGCATATTTTATGTTTGAAAAATTTGCGTTTAAATAGACAGACGGACTTGCTTAATTTTTGGTAGGGGTATACTACATACTATTAAGAAGCAGATGATCAGTTTTGATTGAAATATCTAGTTGAAATTACAAGCAATCGCCTTTGAAAGTACCAGAATTTTTACTCTGAAAAGTGGGCGGGGCCACGTCTTCTTCTTCTTTAAATGGTCATCTAACCGCCTGGGCGATTTTGACCGTCCAACATAGTTCGCCAGTCGTTTCTTCGTTGCGCCAACTGGCGCCAATTAAAAACAAAGCGGGATCGGAAATCGGTCTCCACTTGGTCCTTCCATCGGAATGGTGGTCTCCCTCTTCCTCTGCTTCCACCGGCGGGTGCCGTAAACAACACCTTCTGGGCTGGAGCATCCTCGCTCATTCGCACTACGTGGCCTAGCCAGCGAAGCCGCTGTGTTTTAATTCCCTGAACTATGTCCGCGTCTGCGTAAAGTTCATACAGCTCATCATTAAATCTTCTTCGGTACTCGCCGTCGCCAACGCGTAGAGGTCCACAAATCTTTCGAAGAACCTTTCTCTCGAATACTCCCAGAGCCGCCTCATCAAATGTTGTTAGTGTCCACGCTTCTGCACCATATAGCAGGACGGGTGCGATGAGTGACTTGTAGAATGTTATTTTCGTTCGTCGAGAGAGGACTTTACTTTTCAGTTGCCTACTCAGTCCGAAGTAGCATTTGTTGGCAAGAGTAATTCTTCGTCGGATTTCTAGGCTAACATTATTGTTGGTATTAATGCTGGTTCCCAGAAAAACGAAGTCCTTTACTATTTCGAAATTATTGCTGCCAACAGTGGCGTGGTTGCCAAGACGCGAATGCGCTGACTCTTTGCATGATGACAGAAGGTACTTCGTTTTGCTCTCGTTCAACACCAATCCCATTTTCTCCGCTTCTTTTTCTAATTTGGAGTAAGCAGAAGTTACGGCGCGGTTGTTAAGGCCAATGATATCAATATCGTCAGTATATGCCAACAGTTGCACGCTTTTATAAAATATTGTTCCTGCGCGGTTAAGTTCTGCAGGTAATATTATTTTTTTCAGCATTAAATTAAAGAAATCGCACGATAGGGGGTCACCCTGTCTGAAACCTCGTTTAGTTTCGAACGGCTCGGAGAGGTGCTTCCCAATTCTGACCGAGCTGGTGGTGTTGTCCAAGGTAATTTTGCATAGCCATATAAGTTTTGCGGGGAAACCAAATTCAGACATAGCGGCTTATAGGCAGCTCCTTTTCGTGCTATCGAAAGCGGCTGTAAAATCAAAAAAGAGATGATGTGTGTCGATTCTTTTCTCACGGGTTTTTTCCAAGATTTGGCGTATTGTAAAAATCTGGTCGATGGTAGATTTACCAGGTCTGAAGCCACACTGATAAGGTCCAATCAGTCTGTTCACATCAGGCTTCAGTCTTTCGCACAATACGCTTGATAGGACCTTATATGCGATATTCAAAAGGCTGATTCCGCGATAGTTGGCGCAGTTTGCAGGATCGCCCTTCTTGTGGATTGGGCAGAGAACACTTAGATTCCAATCTTCAGGCATGCATTCATCCAACAATATTCTGCATAGAAGCTGATGCATGCGCCTTACCAGCTCCTCGCCTCCGTGTTTGAATAGCTCAGCAGGCCAACCATCAGCGCCAGCTGCTTTATTGTTTTTCAATCGGGATATTGCTATTCGCACCTCATTGTAGTCGGGTTGTGGAACGTCAATTCCATCATCTTCGATTGTGGGCTCGGGTTCGGCATCTTCTCTGGTTTCTTGCTCAGTTTCTCCATTTAAAAGGGCAGAGAAGTGATCCCTCCATATTCTGAGTGTTCTCTGAACATCGGTCACCAGGTCGCCGTTCTCATTCTTACAGGAGTTTGCCCCGGGTTTGAAACCTTCTGTCATTCGCCGAATTTTTTGATAGAATTTTCGGGCATTATTCCCGTTGGCCAGCATCTCAAGCTCCTTTATTTCACGCTTTTCTGCCTCTCTTTTTTTCGCCCGGAAAAGCCGCCTCGCTTCCCTCTTCAACTCGCGGTAGTGTTCACGCACACTCCTCGTTGAATTCGATCTCAGCGTTGCCTTGTAGGCTTCGTCCTTTCTTTTCGTTCCTGCGCGGCACTCTTCATCATCATACCAGTTGTTTCTTCGCGTTCGCCGGAGTCCAATTACTTCTTCGGCTGCGGTACGAAGTGCTCCTGAGATATGATATCCACTAGGTTGAATTGTGCTCTCGGAGAGCAGGTGGGAGAGGGGATCTGCGAAATAATTGGCGGTCTGTCGCGATTGCAGCTTTCCGACGTCCAGCTTTCCCTGCGTTTTTTGTTGCACCTGTTTTGTCGTACAGAGGCGGGTACGAATCCTGGCTGCTACTAGGTAGTGATCAGAGTCGATGTTAGGTCCTCGTATTGTGCGAACATCTGAAACGCTGGAAGCATGCCGCCCGTCTATCACAACGTGGTCGATCTGGTTGCGTGTTTTTCGATCGGGGGACAGCCATGTAGCCTGATGGATCTTCTTGTGCATAAACCTAGTGCTGGATATGACCATGTTTCGGGCACCGGCGAAGTCGCTCAGCTTGAATCCATCGGCGCCACGTCTACTTCCCCAAAATTCACAACATTTTTTTGCGGTTCAGTTTATCTTAACAAGCTTATTATGTGTGCAAGATCTTTTTGATATAGCTTGCATGGTTATAAAAATATCGCGTTTTACATTTTGCAAAGAAAATTTTCAGAACTATGTTAAAAAACTGGGCGTGGCCGTTGACCGATTTCGCCCATTTTTACAACAAACATTTAAATTTATATGTACAACGTTTTCAACAAATATCGTTTCGATAAATCAATTTTTGCTAGAGTTATGGCACACAAAGTTTTGTGGAATAATCCACCATAAAAGGGGCGGGGCCACGTCCTTTTTCAAAATTTTTATTTTTCGACTTTCTTCCTTCACAGACATTTAACCGATTTCACCCATTTACATGGAACATACCTTGTATTAATATAAATGTGTGTGCTAAATTTCGTTCCAATATCTTGAACGGTTTTTGATTTATGATTAATATTATTTCTTAATTTGACTCAATCAAAAGTGGGTGGTGCCAAGCCCATTTTCAAAAATTTCTTGAAAAATTAATTTTTTGCCTTAACATTAATGTACACACGAAATTTTATCCTTATAAGTGTATTATGTACTGAGTAATCACTTTTTTTGTGTTTTCGAAAATATTCTATATATAAAAAGAGGGGTGGCTATCATCCGATTCCGCCCATGTTAGATAGCGCTCGGAGATGAGTGCCTAGGAACCTGCATACCAAATTTCATTAAGATATCTTAAAAGTTACTCAAGCTACGGACGGACATGGCTTAATCAATTTCTCTTTTCGTCCTTAACATTTTGATATATACAAGGTGGCGCAAAAGTAAGCTTCCGATGTTCAGCATATCGGTTGTGGCACGTGCAGTGTGTGCTGTTGCACCGTCTTGTTGGAACCACATGTTTTCCAATCCCAATTCATCAAGTTGCGGCAAAAAGAACTCGTTGATCATTGCTCTGTAGCGCTCACCATTCACAGTAACCGTTTGGCCCCGACCGATTATTGGTCAAATAAATAGTCAGCAATATTCCGCGTTCTGGAGCAGTGTAGCGTAATATTGTTTATTAACGTGTATTTCGCATGTGTTTACTACACAAATGTCCAAACAGAACTGACTTTAGGGGCCAATCGCAAAATTTATAGCATTTTCTGATAGGAGGATTACTTTTGCGCAGTAACCGTTTTTCACCGACCGATTATTGGTCAAATAAATAGTCAGCAATATTCCGCGTTCTGGAGCAGTGTAGCATAATATTGTTTATTAACGTGTATTTCGCATGTGTTTACTACACAAATGTCAAAACAGAACTGACTTTAGGGGCCAATCGCAAAATTTATAGCATTTTCTGATAGGAGGATTACTTTTGCGCAGTAACCGTTTTTCACCGACCGATTATTGGTCAAATAAATAGTCAGCAATATTCCGCGTTCTGGAGCAGTGTAGCGTAACATTGTTTATTAACGTGTATTTTGCATGTGCTTACTACACAAATGTCAAAACAGAACTGACTTTAGGGGCCAATCGCAAAATTTATAGCATTTTCTGATAGGAGGATAACTTTTGCGCCACCCTGTATAAGTCAATATCTATCTCGATCCGTTTATGCCGTTACATACTGCTGTTACGCGACTAAAGTTAATATACCTTGTGTGCGTAGCACTACTAGGTATAAAAAAATATATTTACAAGTGATATTTTGGTGGACAACATAAAATTTACCATGGACGTTGATAATACCGATTGAGAAAGATGAAGGTACTATAATTTTAGTCCGATGATTATTAGTAAGAGAAGAAGAAGAGATGGACCCACCAATAAGGATACCAAAATAATAAGGACGATGAGCTAAGTCGATTTGACGGCAAACTACTCCCTCAGTTTAACAGATATATTGTTGAAATTTTATATCGGGCAGTCATTGTGTTATTTAGTAGTAATTTGTCGGAACCGACAACATCGGACCAATACAACACAAAGCCATAAAATCGATTGTTCTGATAAACGAGTTTTGTGCTATAACTATTGCAATTTAATAACTAGGAACAAAAAAATTGTAAAGCTTCTGTACTTATAATAAAGGGATCGATGGTAATGAGCACGCGGGCAGCCTGGCCAGGAAGGCTGAAAGGATCATCGGACCTGAACCTGGCCTGGCAATAGAGAAACACACGGTAAGAGAGATGCTAAGCCAGGAAGAGGTACAACGGAGGAATCAACACTGGTCTCAAATAACAGGGCAGCGACAAGCAAAGCCACTGTCAGGGGATACGATAAAAAGAGATCCAAAGAGATCTAAAGCGATGATCAATCTCCCCAAAAACAGTCTTAGGATAGTAACAGGAGTACTCACAGGGCAACTGCTCCTGCAACTAAAGGGAGCATCTGCTCCAGTAACCTGAGTCGATTCTGTGACGCGGTGGACGAGACTGCGGAGCACATCCGGTTCGAATATAGTGCTATTGCGCGTAGTAGACATAGGCTCACACAGGCCAGAGATCATTGAAGTACACTCAATGTAGCCTAATTCAATCCTTGACTTTCTGAAGGAACTCGGCTTAGATGAGGTACTATAAAGAAAAGAGGGCACAACAGACCATAAGGTCACAGTGCAATACCTCAACACATAATCTAATCTAAACTGAGTCTATTTATATATACAAGTCTTTTCAGACCTTCTACGCAATTCACTAGGCTGTCAAGGTGATAAAACCGGTTTCGAGGTATGCGTACACATTGGTTCTGGTAGTAATAAAATAACAGACTGAAAATAGTGAATGAAATAATATTGTGTGCAGGCTCATTAATTAAGTCAGAGCACACAATGGGGGAAAAATAGGTAGCGACGATAATTTTTTACACGTTTTTTATAAAAGTACTAGTGTAGTGAAAATCATTAAGATTAGACGATATTCGTACAGCTATTGATTGTCTTTCAATCAACAGGATGAGACCGTCATATTTTGCACATTTTGTACTTATTGTAAATAATGGTCGGTATAGAGCCGGAAGACCAGCGCTCTCTTTACTTGTTCGAATTTCCTTTAACAGATTGATAATAGTAAACCGTGGAACCTGAATTATGATTTCTGGGACCGAAACGCTTATAGCGAATAAGCAATGTTGCATGCAATTGATACTTCTTAAAAATTTTAGATACATATGTGCATAACCTTTTTAACCTTACGTCATATTTTTTGTTGGATGAGATTTGAGCAAACTGAATTAGCTTATTTACATATAAAGTTACAAAAAACCAGTTAGGAAATGCGCCCATATTTGAAATGTAATATAAAACCAACCCGTCTACCCCCAATATTAGTGTGGTACGATCCCATAGAAATATTAATTTTCTTACTACAACGGTATCGCTATGCCGATAGGCTTCTTGCTTTGCCAAGGTCATCACGTTTCTTTTTGGATGCTGATGCCAGCTCTTCATTCATGAGGACATAAATCATCCGGGCGGCTGCTTATGCATTACAAATTAATGCAATTTTCCCCCATCCCCCAGCTTTGATTCATACATAAATACATAGTATATAACGGGGGAAGTAGCCAGAGCCGATTAGTTTGCTGAACTCTTTAATGGGTGTACATAACAAGCGGTGCTTTTACCTATAAACGTATTTGGACAAAAACTTGTCCGAAGTATTTTTGGGCTCACGTTCAATGTTTACAGCAGTTGGGTGAACTGATTAGTTATTACTCATGCACTTGTTTTTGTTTTAATGTACATTGTTACAAACAACTGTTGTATAAGAACACAGCCAAACAACAATTACGCTAATTACAAACTTAAAAAACAGTTATTAAATAAATAACTGTAAAAGTATGTAATTTAAAAAAACACATTTAGGGGAGGTAAAGTAAACTGGGAATTTTCACAAAAAAAATATATTCTTTATAAAAAAGAACTTATCATAAATAAGAAGCCTTCAAACACACAAAACAGCCGGCGGCATATATCACCGCAGCGGCTCTCACCGAAAGCATAAATTTGTTTGTATAGTTGTGGACGTGAATGGCCTTGTTGGGATCACACCATCCCTTAAAATTTGTTCGCAACTGGTTGACAACTGCAATTCGTTAGTAGTAATTATATGTATATATAGTAGGATAGCGGCGTGGATATGCCTACATACATATATAATATATACAATCTTACTTAGTTAAAAAAAGCTGTTAAGTTTTGTTCTACAATAAGCCGGTCATTTAATTTTAAGCAGAGTTGTGCCGGGTATCCGGTAGTTCTCCGGAATGCGCCTTATCCTGGAAATATTCAAACGATTGATTATCCGGCCGGATACTTGTTAATACCCGAATACAGTTTCAAAAATATTAAATTTAAATTGATACCAACGGAAAGCTGTCTTTCTATCTTTCAAGCTGAAACACAATCGAAGTTTGAGGTAGCGCATGTCTTCGAGAGGTTTATCCTCCAGGTGGATCTGAATTATGTTTCACAAAGCTACTTTGAAACTTATTGATGAATCCATTATATTCCTTAGCGATCCGGAAACAAAAATAAGGTTTTGTTGGGATGGATTACCGGGCATGGCGGTAATGAACAGTCAGAATACGTGATCAGAGGCTTTCTAGTACTAGTAACTGGGAAACTAAACGGTTTTTTATTGCATAGGGCAAAGGTAATCATCAAAGAAAGCGGCCCATTAAGGTCTAATAATAGTTACGATTTTAATAATATAGATTTTGATATTTTGCATAGTGCAATAAGTTTTGCAGTTCAACCGTCAGCCAGCCTAAACCCAAAGTTTACAGAGGAGGGCATTGTACGCATATTCTTATTGGATAGCTTGAACAAATTGGGGGGTTTCTCGATTATTAAAAATTCCTATCCTATTCTTACCCATATCTAATGATACACAGTTGAGACGACTCAAAGTTTCGACTGCGTTGTGCAAGTTGGTTTTGTAACAGCCGGGCTTGTGCCAGAAGTAGCTAGCACCGGAGCATACCGAATGCATATACGACGAAGGACTGTTCTCTCCCGAAACAAAACAGTTTGCGGGACAAACAATAAAAACGGAACTGGCTATTTTATAAACACCACTCGCAATCTCTAGAGACTTATAGCTTTTACACAAATTAATTTTTTCATTTCACGTACTAGTAAACTGAATATTTGAAATCCTCATTTCATATAACTATTCTAAATAGAATGTCAGAAACACATAACTAGACTCTTGAACGGTTCATTATTTGCTAAACGGTTTAAACGGTTTCGTCTACCGGATATTCAAATTCGGCGACGATATTTTACCCATTACTCGGAATCTGGTAACCCGGAAAAATCTGTAACCGGCACAACACTGAATTTTTAGTTTATACCACGGCTCAACCCAGAAATCCTCAAGATAATTGTGGATATATTTATGTAAGTACGTATGTATGTGACGTCAAGTGACGGATGGTGTGAGGTATTGAAGTCGAGTCATAAATTATGCGAACTCTCCAAGCATTTTCTTTCTAAGCACTCTTATTAATTCGTAGTTGGATTAAGATGACGCAATCGCCATAAAAAAAATTTACCGAAAAACTTAGATTTTTTCAATGTGGCGGAAGCTTGTTGCCAATCTGCTTTCCTTCATATCGATACACATAAGTTTGGTGGCAAAGTCAATGAAACTTTCACTTCTACCGATTTGATTTTTTTGAAGTTCTTTCTCTTGTTATCAGAGATAATACAAAAACTAGCAACAAATAAATAAATGTAAGTTGTTGTGGATTTATTTATTTCTTATTGCTGTTGAGCGAGTGCACATGTATCGTAAATATATGTTTATCTATATGGAATCAGTGGCGTAGGCAGGCCTTGACTAAGGGTGGAGCAGGAATTTATGATAGAAAAATGTATTTTTGTTCCCAAAAAAGTCTCGTCCGGCCAAAGACTGAATACGTTGGGGAGTGAAAAAAGATTTGCAGAAATGTCTAAAGCTACCGATATCCTAGAAGAATTAATTCAACTTCATGTGAGTAGAAACTGGGATAATTGATCTGGGTTTCAGACATATCGAAGCATGTGGGTCGACAAAGAATTTTATGAGAAGCTCTTCTGATCACTTGGGAGCGACCCACTAGCTTACAGTATGCCCAAAACTCCAAGAGAAGACTGCAAATATTCAATGAAGTACCAACATCAAAGAGGCCTTCGAATGATTTGTTTTCTTCCAATGAACCCCGCCAGTCACCAGGCCAAAGCTTTGAGCATAAAACCTAAGCAATTACCTTTATTAGTATTTATGTTATTCAACTTAATTTTTCTTATTCGGCTTAGAAACCACTTTGTTGCTCAGGTAATTGGCTGCTATAGACAATTTTTTATTTTTTAAGAAAACCGAAACCGAAACTTATATACTCAGCAGTGAGCTTTAGCAACAAAGTTGTAGTTAAGGTTTAATCATTTTCTATCCTGAACATTTTGATTTACATAAGTCTATTCCAATATCTATGGGTTTCACAAGATCCAGATGATTTGCCTTGCCAAATAAGCAGGTGGATCATTGGCAAGACACTGTTATAACAGCAACAAATGTTATGTTCTGAAGCAATGCAAACATCGGGGGCCTTGACTCCACTCGAATACAATATTTTATCAACCAATTCCTCGAATACGCCCATGTATAGATTTATACATAAAAATATGTGTATGTCTATATATGTATTTTTGTATTGCTTGGCTTATCTGACAAAATAGGAATATAAAGCACTGCGTCGTTGTGGGAATAAAAAATCACTGACAAGCAGAGTGACTTGCTTTTTGCTACAAGCCAACGCCATTCTGTGTTTGTAAGTTTATTTTTTTGTTTCTATGAGTTGTTGGTAGGTATCTTAGTACATTGTATATCTATTCGAAGCTATCTTTCTTTTCCTACTAAGGCGCGGAAAGTATTTGCTATAAATCCTACAAAACTAATGATTAATTATCGGCAAAGCTGTGCTACTTAACGGAAACTGTACAGTTAGCGGTGCTTCTGGCGGTTGGCTGTGTCTATGCAGGCGACAGTCGGGCTTATTGGCTGAAGTGCTCCGTTCCATGACTAATTTCTTTATCTGTTATCCTTCACATACATACATTCCTATAAATTCGTGAAACCGTTTTTTCTAGAATAAGGGATGTGTTAAAGCTCCATGTAAGCAACATGGCTATGTGGGGATGGGCATGTATCATGCTGGGCATGCTGGATCAATTGCTATCATAAATTCCACAAGTGTGACATGTAAAAAACACATCAAAATTTTCGATGACAGCGGACTAACCTGTTTGTGTGAAATTGTTTATATGAGGATGTAAGATTAATTTGTAGATCTGTGTACGAAAAAACGACTCAATTACAGGAAACAAATTCCTTTCAGAGAAAAATTCAACAGAGGTCGGGAAATCGGATAGCCGGGAAATCAAAACGACCCAAGTTTTGCCTATATTCAGGAACAAAGAATCAAGACACATGTATCTTTAGCGAATTTACCGCTTAGATTGTATAGGGCCTCAACCATCAGCGACCGTGGTACAAGTACAGCTTAACCTTACCTTCAAATGTTGAACCCTTGACAGACTTCTTTCCTATCCGCTCCAAAATTTAACTTTTCATTCTTTTTTTCTTATGAGAAGTTGATCAGAACACCCATATAAAATTACTTGCAAGCTAGTTTGTTTCAAATTAAGTTAAGTAAATTGAGTAGTTGAAGTAAGTGAGCAATAGGTGTCACCATTTTACTGATTTTTTGCAAAATTTCTGTTCAATATTTGTATAATCAACAAACTGTCCACACCTCACTTAATTGTGTGTTTCAAAAAATAATAATAATAATAACTCTGATTGTCGACAGCGTTTATGAGTTAATTTCGTATATTTGAAATTTTTGCGTGCCTTGTAGACAAAATAGTCTCACATGGCTAAATAGCAATGTCCAATTGTAAAATAAACAAGTAGGGAAGTTAAAGTCCGGGTGGAACCGAACATTAAATACCCAGCTGTGTAAATGTGGTCGTGGTAAATTAGTGAATCGTTATGGAGTTATGACCTATAGAGGTTTTAAACTTTTACTACTACAATGTGGGCAATACCAGGCTGTTGTTGTTGTTGTTGTAACGACAAAAACACTCCCCGAAGGTTTTGGGGGTTGCTGTCGAACTGACAGTCCTTGGCCGGATATGAATCCGGTACGCTCCGGTACTCCCTTGCGGTACTGCCCGACTGTCGTGGTACCGATTTATGACCAGTAAAACCTTCTAGGTCATGTCACCCCTCCTTCCGTAAGGAAGGATAAGATGGGCAATGAGAGGTGAGAGGCATCATATCCGTAGATCAACCACCGAGTTGCACGTCATTACCTTTGTGCATATTAGTCGCCTCTTACGACCGGTATGCCTACCTCGGGCATATTCTAAACCCCTAACCCGCAGGGGGTGCAATACCAGGCTCATTCTGTTTAGCTAAATTTGCATCTTATAAATATAAATGAATTTGTCTGTGTGTCTGGCGTCCAAAGTACTCAAAGGATCTTTATGAAATTTTCACAGTGGATTCTCGGGTATTGGTAAATTAATCAATATTTATAAAATTCTAGAAAGTGGACGGTTTATGCCTTATTGACACACTTTACCATCGATCTTTATGATACTTTTACAGTGGGTTTAGGGGTCCTCTGGTAATAATGTTTTATATAAACATGTCCTATATATCAAAAAAACTTGGGAAAAAGTAAACGGTACGGTGTTGATTCATGTGTGGGCGGTGCCAGTCCCATTTTCCAAAATTGAAAAAAAAAATTATTAAAAAGATCACCAGGTGATTGCATTCTATCTGGAGCAGTGAAAGAGACATGGCATGTTCTGATTTCCTACCTCACTGTTAGAAAACTTTAGTACAAAAGTATTATTTTCAGTGGGCGTACTCTACAAGTCCGTAGTATACCTTGCATCAAGTTTCGCAATTCAATCTTACACGGTTCTGAAGTTATTGACAGTCGAAGTTTGAAAATTTGTTCACTCATATGTGGGCGGTTCCACGGTCCTTTTCCAAAAATTTGGTAAAATCGTCAACAGAATGATCAGTTAAATAAAGCTGCGAAATTTCATTATTGTAGCTGCTTTTATTATTGAACTATCTCGTGTTATAGGTTTTTCGAAATTTTCGATAAGAATAACCACGCCCCGAAGGTTTTGGGGGGTGCTGTCGAACTGACAGTCCTTGGCCGGATATGAATCCGGTACGCTCCGGTACTCCCTTGCGGTGCTGCCCGACTGTCGTGGTAGCGATTTGCTATGACCAGTGGAACCTTCTAGGTCATGTCACCCCTCCTTCCGTAAGGAAGGAGAGATGGGTAATGAGCCTATTCTCCGATTGCGCCCATTTTAAAAAACAGCCTACCTTTGCCGAAATGCAACCTGTCTGCCGAATTTCATTCAAATATGTTTACTTAAGTTATCGTGTCCATGGACGGGCGGACATGTCTTAATCCATTCTTCTGTTAATTCTAAGGACTTTGATATATTGAACTCTTTATCTATCTCCGTTATTTTGTACCGTTACAAGCCACCGTTTTATGGACAAAACTATAATACCCTGTGTACTAGTACAGCTGGGTATAAAAAGTGAGCTATGTCGATCCTGTCTTCAGTTGTCGGTATTGCTACGTGCCAAAGGTGGTCGTTGAAATTCCCTTAGTGACTGCGTTTCAGTTAATCGTATTATAATTGATAAGGTTTTCTAAGTGTCAAAGGATTTGTTTTTGCTTTGTGCCGCATTTCTCTTTAAGACTGTCCCAAAGCTGCCATTAAAACCAGTGGCTACATTTTTAGTGTTGCATGTAAATTGCCAGATTTTAAGTATAATTTATAAGGCTGCTACCAGTCATGGAATACTTCTTCAGTTAAAGTAGGCATACGGCAGTATTATACAAGGTGGCGCAAGAGTAAGCTTCCGATGTTCAGCATATCGGTTGTGGCACGTGCAGTGTGTGCTGTTGCACCGTCTTGTTGGAACCACATGTTTTCCAATCCCAATTCATCAAGTTGCGGCAAAAAGAACTCGTTGATCATTGCTCTGTAGCGCTCACCATTCACAGTAACCGTTTGGCCCCGACCGATTATTGGTCAAATAAATAGTCAGCAATATTCCGCGTTCTGGAGCAGTGTAGCGTAACATTGTTTATTAACGTGTATTTCGCATGTGTTTACTACACAAATGTCAAAACAGAACTGACTTTAGGGGCCAATCGCAAAATTTATAGCATTTTCTGATAGGAGGATTACTAGTAGATTCAAAATAGTTCAAAATGGAAAAATATACTAGTAAAATTTCAGTCCAGTCATACTAGTATCGGACTATTTCAAAAAGATGAAACAATACTAGTCCAAATGTGGACCAAAACCTCGAAAAAAATTTCATCAGGAGTCATTTATCAAACATACGTGCATATATATATTTTATAAAAATTATATATATTTTGTTTAGCTAAAGAAAGGGGGCCCACTCTATATTGGCGTGACGAGTTAGACAGGATTATATCGAAATAACATCCTTTGATTGTTTAAAACAACGTTTATTCCGATACATGAACCGTTTGTCGTGGGAATTGACATCATCCCTCTCTCTCTTTCTTTCTCTGACTTTTGCCCTATTTATCCCCGTATACTCCTTCTTATGCTTAAGTTTCTCTTTAAACAGTTTTCAAAGTTCAGCAAAGGGCGCTAGTTGCTTCTTCGTTTTTCCAACTGACGCCAATTAGAAACTTCACGTAATCTCAAAATGGTCCTTACTTCGTGCTTCCGTCGAAGTGGTGATCCTTCTTTTCCAATGCTTTCTTCTTCTGGTGGCGCTAAGATTAACTTCCGGGTCAGAGCACATAAGGTGGCGTAACCAACTTAGCCGATCGGTTTTAATCCTTCTTCGATGTCTCCATACAGTTCATCATGAAATCTTCGTCGGTTTTCGCCATCGCCAACTCGTAAAACATTTTTCTCGAGCCGTCTCAAAATAAGTTGTCAACACTTAGGCTTCTACAAACGTACGCAATGACAAGTGACCTTTAGAGTGTCAGATGAATTTCTGGTGGGAATCTTTTTCATGGCAGAAATAAACTATGAGGTTTGCCGAGGAAGCCGCTTTGAAAAAAACTTTTTCTTAACCATTTTGAGGTTACCTGTCCGCTTGGGACATGTGCAGAGCCAGCACACTTCATTTATACCACCACCATACCTTTTCCTTTTAACCTTCCACCTATTATTGAATCGGGTGGACAGTTGTAATCGCAAAACACTCCCCGAAGGTTAGTGGACTTTAGTCATCTCTAACGACAGGTATACCTACAGCGGGTGTACTCTAGGCCGCTAGCCCTCCGGCGTTAAGAAATACCGTCGACTGCCTAACCTTATAATTTTGTATCTAGCTCTCTTAAATGTATATGTAGTTGTGCGATTTGAACCTCCGTACATACCTATTTTCCACCAAAAACTAACCACAACTTCACCCTTAATCGTTGAAAATAAACAAAGCTTGAATAATAAGTCGAAAACAAGTGCCAAAAATTATGTGAGTAATATTAAAAGTCGTGCTAAAACTTTACAACCAGATAAACAAAAACAAATATGAAATTATAGCAGCACGACCAACAAACATAGCTAGGTTAAAAAGAAGAAAATACGAAATCCCCGTAATGCAATTTATTGGAGTTTGAAAACTTATTTAACGCCTTTTTTGGTTTTTCCACTTTTGCTTCGCATTTTCGCTTTGTTATTTTTCTAGTTTTCTGGTGGTGGTTTCAAAACAACACATTCCAATAAATCAAGGCTACAAATAACAGCTACTGTCCCCATCCACCGCCAGTATGCCAAAACATTTGTGACAACTGTGAGCTATGTATATAAGGGCACGTGCGCAGAAATTTCAAATGGGGGACGGGTTCGCCTTAAAAACAATTTCATGATACACTTGTGGAAGCACATTAGAGGTAAAAAAATGCCTATTTTAATTGGAAAATGTCGTCGATCACGCTGAAACTAACATTAAAATCTATGATAAGTAGCCGCTTAAATTAGGATATCGGATGCATTCAAGATGTTCTTAACGAACATGCGATTCTGTAACGCCGCTTAACAGCTGACTCTTGATGGTGATAAAATATGACAATACTTCTCTTTTCGCCGTATTTTGCTCTAATTACATGCAAACAAAACTAATTTTTTTACTTTTTCCAAACGCTAAAACACTTGTAAATATATTAACGCGATTGTTAACGCCTTGAAAATAATTCGCGACAGCTAACCAAACTAAAAGTTAGCGAATAGGACAAAGCGATAAAAATGGTGTTAAGCGAAGTTAACGCTAACACCTGGTGTTAAAATAGTTACAGAATCGACCTACAGGACACGCAAATTAAAACCGACTTTCAATGAAAACAAAAAAAAAAAGAGCCAAACAGATCATGCACCCGACACCCCGTTCGCCGAATATAGAACCTACGTTCGACCACATGACCGCTCAAAAATAACTAAGTACTTAGATACAAAGGATTGCAACAGGAATTGTTCAAACATAGAGAAGAATTTTTTAACAGAGCCTAATATCTTTAGCCGATTTCAAAGTCGCTTTTCAATCGGCAATAGGAGCTGTGGACTGACTTTCCTTGAAAGATTTCTCCGAGCCATTAACAGAACGTAAATGGGAAGGTACAATCTATCACAAGACCGACGCTGCGGCCTTCTCTGGCCGTGAGGGGAAAAGTGGGTCTTCTAATGAAGGGTTTTCTTTCATCAACTTAGTCTTAGCAGTTGGTGGTAGTCAAGAAAACTTATCCACAACACTGCAGGTAAAGCAGAGTATCTATATGTATAAAAGAAAGTGACGTAAGTTCCAACACTCATAACTCAAGAGCGCCTGCACCGATTTGGATGATTGACTCTAATTTAGATTGTTCTCTGACCAGAATAGGAGAATACCCGATAAAATTTCGGAAAAATTCCTAAAAAAAAAATTTTATTTTCCCATACATTTTGTATGGTGCGAATTTTTATAATTTGTTTTGTTAGAAAAGCTCAATAATGGATCGATCGATGGTGAAGTGGAATTGTGTGTCCGTGAAATAGTTACATCTATAGGTATAGGGATAGGGATAGGAATGGGGATAGGGATAGTGATAGAGATAATGATAGGGATAGGAAGAGACAATATTTCTAGATCCATTAGGTAAATATCTTGGCAGGACAAAGTCTGCCGGTCCCTCTAATTTTATGATAAAATCTGACTTCAGAGTTAATCTGGGGAAGTACTGCCACTTCTCCTGCGGGTTAGGGGATTAGAATAAGCCCGAGATATGCATGCCTGTCGAAAGAGGCGACTTAATTGTACAAATCTGATAAGTACTGTTACTGCAACAAAAACAGTAAATAAGGAATAATACTTTATAAGTTATGACGATTAGAATACTTCAAATCCAAGAATATAATTAGTGCTGTTATTGTCGGTATAATTCTTTGTTATATTTTCTTGGATATTAATGTATACTAGGGGTCGCCCAGCGGTTGAAATTCAACCACAAATCTTTATTTTATTTCAATTATTTGTTATACCCTTCATTTGCTTTTTACCCTTCCTTTCTCTGCCGTTCCTTTCCTCTAACATATTTTTTTCTTTGATTCCTTCTTTTACTTTCTCAGTCCTTATTTCACATTTATTTTATTCTTTCTTTTCCTTCCTTTCCCTTCATTTTTCTTTTAATTTTTTTCCTTTCCTTTCCTTTCCTTTCCTTTCCTTACCCTTCCTTTCCATTTCCTTCCTTTCCTTTCCATTCCCCCCTTTCCCTTCATTTTTCTTTTCCTTTTCTTACCTTTCCTTTCCTTTTGTTTCCTTTCCATTTCCTTCTTTTCCTTTCCTTTTCTTACCTTTACTTTCCTTTCCATTTCCTTCCTTTCCTTTCCATTCCTCCCTTTCCCTTCATTTTTCTTTTCCTTTTCTTACCTTTCCTTTCCTTTTGTTTCCTTTCCATTTCCTTACTTTTCCTTTACATTTCTGACCTTGCCTTTCTTTTCCTCTCCTTTTCTTACCTTTACTTTCCTTTCCTTTAATTTCCTTTCCCCTCCTTTCCTATCCTTTCCTTTTCTTACCTTTCCTTTCCTTTTGTTTCCTTTCCATTTCCTTACTTTTCCTTTACATTTCTGACCTTGCCTTTCTTTTCCTCTCCTTCTCTTTACTTTACTTTCCTTTCCTTTAACTTCCTTCCCTTCCTTTCCATTCCTTTTCTTACCTTTACTTTCCTTTCCATTTCCTTCCTTTCCTTTCCTTTCCTTTCCTTCCTTTCCCTACATTTTTCTTTTCCTTTTCTTTCCTTTCCTTTCCCTTGCTTTCCTTTTCTTAACTTTACTCTCCTTTCCATTTCCTTACTTTTCCTTTACATTTCCTACCTTGGCTTTCTTTTCCTCTCCTTTTTATACCATTCGTTTCCTTTTCTTTAGTTTCTTTTCCATTCCTTTCCTTACCTTTCCTTTACTTTCTTTTTCTTTCCTTTCCTTACTTTATTTTCCTTTTCTTACCTTTACTTTCCTTTCCATTTCCTTTCCTATCCGTTCCATCTCTTTCCAGTCCACTTTATTTCTTTTTCTTTCCTTTCCTTACTTTATTTTCCTTTCCTTTTCTTACCTTTACTTTCCTTTCCATTTCCTTTCCTGTCCTTTCCTTACTTTTCCCTTAAATTTCTTACCTTGCCTCTCTTTTCCTTTCCTTTCCCTTCCTTTCCTTTCCTTACCTTTCCTGTCTTTCCCTTTCCTTTAATAAACTTTGTTTTATTCTATTTTATTTCATTCACACAAACCGAACCACAAATTCAAAAACAAAACAAACTCCGGTGTTAAATACTCTTTATAAATTTCTTTCCTTTCCTTACCTCTACTTGCCTTTCCTTTCTTTTCCTTTCCTTTACTTTCCATTCCATTCCCTTCCTTTCTTTTCCTTTCCTTACTTTTCCTTTACATTTTTACCTTGCCTTTCTTTTCCTCTCCTTTCTATACCCTTCGTTTCCTTTTCTTTCCCTTCATTTCTTTTCCATTCCTTTCCTTACCTTTCCTCTCCTTTATTTTACTTTCCTTTCCATTTCCTTACCTTTCCTTACATTTCCTTTACATTTCCTACGTTGTCTTTCTTTTCTTTTCCTTTCCCTTCCTTTCCTTTCCTTACCTTTCCTGTCTTTCCCTTTCTTTTAATAAACTTTGTTTTATTCTATTTTATTTCATTCACACAAACCGAACCACAAATTCAAAAACAAAACAAACTCCGGTGTTGAATACTCTTTATAATTTTCTTTCCTTTCCTTTCCTTTACTTGCATTTCCTTTCCTTTACTTTCCATTCCATTCCCTTCCTTTCTTTTTCTTTCCTTACCTATCCTATCCTTCCCTTCACTTTCTTTTAACATACTTCGCTTTATTCTTTTTATACCTTTCATGACCATGAAATAATATTACTACTTTGGTTCGATGTTTGTAAGTATAAGAAGAAGAAGAGATAGGCCGACCAATAAGTATACCGACATTTTCAGGGCGATGAGCTGAGTCGATTTAGTCATGCCCGTCTGTCAGTCTGTCGGTTTGTACGCAAACTAGTCCCTCAGTTTTTGAGATATCTTGATGATTTTTAGTACATGTTAGATATGTGATGTGTGTAGTGAAAATCACCTAGATCGGACCAACATAACATATAGCTCCCATACAATCGATTGTTTCGATAAATGGAGTTTGGGCTATGTATCTTTAAATTAACAGTTTTGCAGAGTTTGTGCTAATTGTGAGAAAGGATTGGACATTTAAAACCGTGGTGCGTGTTCATGAAAGGTATAAAGTCTTCGGTACAGTCGAAGACATCCCTTTCCTTACTTGTTTTATCCTTCTAAATTTATTTTATTTTATTTGACTTTATTTCAATTCACACAAACCCAACCCAAATTCAAAAACAAAACAAACTTCGGTTTTGAATAATCTTTATGAGTAATCATTTATTTTGCAACTCCTCGTTCTCTCAGGAGAGTCGCTGACACTGGGCATCGTATCCAGTGATCAATACAATAAAAACCACTAAAGCAAAAATGCCTGATACGTTTACTCACACAACAGAGCCTCTATAGTGCGATTACTTGTTTTTCATTGGTCCGCTACCAACTCTTCGCACTCACAGTGAGAGTCGATCACGCGAGTAATAAAAAAACATGCATGACATGTCTACTCACAGAACTACGGCTCTGTAGTGTAAATACATGTTTGGCATTTGTGTTAGTGTATTTTTAAACTAATTTTTCAATATTATAATACATTTTTTTTTAAGTTTTTTGTTTGACGGCACTGCTGCTTGCCAATAGCTATCCATAGATATACAATTGTTAATACATTAAATGTATAGTATGGCCATAAAGTGGGACAACTCAACTTGCGCATTTATATTATAGGTTAGACGGGGTCGAAAGAAATAAAAAAAAGTGTGCTTGTAACTAAGGTGCTGAGCAAATATGACTAGATGCGAAACTTCGCGCTCTCCGAGAGCGCTCTAAAACTGGTCATTTTTTATAACATTTTCTAATGGTGCCAGTATGGTGAAAACAAAATATGGGCATTTTGACAAAATTTTTGAGTATTTTTCCGTTTCCACACCACAATGAGGTATGCAAAAGGCGCGTTACCGAATTTATTTTTGGGTGCTCGGTTCCCCAGTAGGCCTATATCACCCATATCATCATATACGTATAAAATATGCTATATTTAAAATAAAAGTAAAAATTCAAAGAAATAAAAATAAATGCAAAATAATAGTTCATAATATAAATTTAATTAACAATTGAAATAAACATACACTACATAAACTCGCCTACCTGAAGCTCGTTTAAACTATAAGTATTGTTAAAAAAAATTATGAGCTACCGCCTTAATTCCTAAGTTGCTGATTTGTAAAAGTACTATTACTAAAATCACAAAAATCTGAATAGAATTTTTTTTGAAACTCGGTTATCTCAACATTTGTAAACCATGTAAATTTGTAAAAAAAAAAATTGTACTATTTTTAAAGTTAATCGAAGTTCACTTCCTAAAAAAATCTGATAATTATAAGGAATATATAAGTTAAAAATTTATTTATTTTCAAAAAATTCTATAAACTTAGTAAGGAATCCAAAAATCGGCCGATTAATATATTTTATTTTGAAGTAATTACTCAATTTGTCATCGAAATACGTGCACAATTTTAAAAGGATTCAGTTATATATAATTATAATCACCTAGATTTATCCTTCTGCTTGCTAGGGTATTTATAAATATGCTGGCCACCGGCACACCCCACGATACACTACTTAACTTTCCCCATTTTAATCACTTATTAATAATGGTCTTACCACCTGTGTTAAAGTTCATTTATATATACTAATTTGTACGGTTTAACTAGGTTTTTTTCAGCGCAATGTTTTTTCACACCCGCAATCGCAACAATTGAAATATCATTGATTTATGCAAATTGTTTTGGTTCGTCTTTTGCTTCTGGCTCCTCATTGTTTATGTATCTCATGTCAGACGGTCTCCGATTAGGCAGTGTAGCCAACTATTCCATGTGTTTGTTAGTTGGCAACACTGCATAATCGAGGACCGAAATGAGCGGGAGAGAGTCCCGTATCAAGTCATCTTTGGTACTGAGAAATACTTTTTATGTATACGGATCAGTTACCCATAGTTTTACACGAAAATGTGTCCTCGTTGGTTCATCAAATCTCTCAAAATGTTGCTTTTGACGGGTTTCTGCTGCCTTCAACTGATCGGTTAGCCATATATTAAAATAAATATGTGGCAGTCCAAAGTAAAATAGAAATGTGTTCTTCAATCTTCCAAAATCTGAAATCCGAGCTGTTTGCTTCCGCCAATAGTGTTTGGCCGCTTCAAAGTACTCAAAGCAATTTTAGGACAGCCTGTTTACACCTTCTCAACCTTATTCGTATAAAAGTGACTATGCCCTTGGCCAGCAAAATAGACATAAAGAAAGTATTCGGCACCGTTCCTTTATTTTAGCACTTTTAAAATAGTTTAATTATGGGTGTACATATAAATAAAGAAAACTATCATGATCAACTTTTCATAAAAGATATTGCCTTCGAAGGGAATCGCCCGAATCAGCAGAAGTTCGCAAAGTCAATACGAATACTAAGTGATTTTGATTTTTGAGTATTTTTTTGGGACTTCAAAATCAGTAAACCTACCCTACCCTTAACAAATTGAACATCTGACTTTTCAATTATAAGGGAATTGAAGACTACTTTTTATATAATAAAAACCGACCCACTCTAATCTTCTTTAATGGTTTCCTTGCATCAATTGAATATTTTATTGCTTCTAATTTTAATTTCAATTACTCTCGACATTTTAACACCCGGCTGCAGTTAATTTTATCTTAATACACGCTCAAACATACTTAGGGAGAGCTCTTAGGATGTTTCTGCTTAAATTTATCCTCTGCGGGTTTGTGAATTAAAAACTTTTTAATATTATGTTAATTTAGTAGAATAACGCCTCACATCATGCGTATTAAGCTCATAACAATTGTTTCTCATTACCATTTTATCAATTTCGTCTGCAGACAGCACCAGTTGCTATTTATTTTGTTTATGAACTTTCATTATACCTTTCATGTACATGAAGTTTTATATTAACGATGTTCGAAAGTACCAGAGGGAACAGAAATAGAGCCAAAGATAAGTGTACCGAAATGGTCAGGACGACTAGCTAATTCTGTTTAGTACTTGAGTTTTTGAGATACATAAAACATTTCTTCGGAACCAACAGGATCCGAATACTGTAGTAAATTAATCCGCATGGGAAAAGTAATTAGTGTCAAAATATTTTGAGAATCAATATCATTGACATTAGTTCCCTTTGGAAAGGCATAAAGTGAAGTATTTCTTTAATTTTCTGGCAATTATACACATTTAGAATTTTAGAAAACTGCATAGCTAGAAGTTATACAATTTCTATCTATTTGTTGCCTTGAACCGTGAAATGCTAAGTAAGGCTCTATCAGAGCGTATAAGTATATATAAAAAGTGTACAAGATTTGTCTGGAAAACAAGAAAGATTGGGGTTTAATATATGACATCCGATACAAATAATCAACAAAAATAAACAAACTCAATATAATTACATATAGTGTTTCCATATTCATGTAAGGCATAAAGCCTTCGGGCGAAGACTATTACGTTCTTACTTGTTTTTGTTTTGATTTTTCTTACTTATTACGGATTTGTTCATATTTTCAATTTGATTTGTTTGGCTTAAATCTAATAAAATGCTGATCTATGATGCTATAAGAAGTTCAAACATTGCATACCTACGTAATATATACAGTTACTGGGCGACCGAGCTTTGCTCGGCATTTTCATAGGTTGGCATACTATTTAATATGCTTTAGATAATCATCAGTAGGTGGTCGCTACTATTTAACCTGCCTAAAGTATCACTTCTTTTATCCAACATTGTCAGATGGTTAGTATCGTGGTGAGACACGCCGCATACCGGGCAGACATTTGGCATATCAAGGTTCAGTCTGGATAGGTAAGAGTTTAGTTTGTTACAGTATCCAGAACGAAGTTGGGCCAGCATGACTCTTGTCACCCTAGGCAGTTCGCGGTCCTCATCGGCAACAGGTGAAGCTTATGCCTGTAGGACTGCATTCACCGGACGAGAGCTGACAAAGGAGTTTACCGACTCCGTGTGGATGAGATTGAGGGCCCGCCGATGCACCTTTGGATCAAACGGCGAGAAAAGCTGATGCCGGATCTCGTCATAGTGCTTACGGAGATGAGTCCTCATTCTCCTGGGAGGCGGATTTTCGTTCAGCAGGTTCCTGTACGGATGCTGCGGTTTACAGCAGCTGAACAGAAATTGCCTGGTCAACTTCTCGTGATGCTCAGGAGACATAAGAAGGCCCATCGTGACAGTTCTGAGTACGGTGTTTAGGCAGGCCTGCAACCTCCTCCAGTGTGTGTCTGCTAGTCCCGGCGACCATATCGGCGTCGCGTAGCTCAGAACCGGCTGGCCGATTGCCTTGTACGTTTTATCTTTCCCCCAAGTACTGCCAGCTAGTGACTTGAAGATTTTGAGCACCGTAGTTGAACATGTTACCAAACGTGACCCCTAAGATTTTGGGATGTGTGACAGTCGAAAGCTTAATGCCGTCGACGTAGACGTCTAACTCCATGTTCACCTGCACTGTCCACGTCGTAAATAAAGTGGCCGAGGACTTGGTCGGCGACAGTGTCAGATTTCGTCCAGCGAAAAAACCGGACAGGGATTGGAGGTATGAGTTAACTCCCGTCGTCAGGATCGTGCAGTCATCGGCGTAGGAGACGATCGAGACACCCTCTGGTGGGGAAGGAAGCCTCGACATGTAGTAATTAAACAAAAGTGGGGATAGGACACCACCCTGTGGCACCCCTTGTTTAATTATAAGTTTAATTATAACCGATGACTGAAGAGTTAAATCCCCTAGGATGTTAATGAGTTGCGCATGACTGACCGTATCGAAGGCTTTCAACAGGTCAAGAGCAACTAGCACGGTCCTGTCATGTGGACGATATTGGTTGAGACCGACACCTATCTGAGTGGTGATGGCGTTAAGCGCGGTGGTAGTGCTATGCAATTTACGGAATCCATGCTGATGTTAGACTTGTCGCAAGTTAGCGGTGTAATAAGGGAGCATGACCGTCTCCAAGGTCTTCACTACTGGCGACAGGAGTGATATCGGTCGATAAGACTCCCTCGTTGACCGGCTTGCCGGGCTTTAGTAGTGGCACCACCTTTGCCTGTTTCCATTTTTCTGGAATGACAAAGGTGGTCATAGACAGATTGAAGACAGTTGTTAGGTACCTTACTTCCTCTTCTCCGAGATGTTTTAGCATCAGCATGGATATACCGTGTGGGCCGATCGCTTTGGAGCTTTTGGACCACCGTATGGCGCCTGAACCTCCATGGTGGTGTTGGCAATGGCGCTTGGCTATTTTTTAGTTCGTGCGCTTCCCTGATGGCTCGTCTAATTTCCTTGTCAACCGGAGGATGCAGCACAAATTGCCGGCACAAAGCGCTCCCGCATCTCTTCGGTTTCGACTGTACCTTATCACCAAAGGTGATGGATATTTTGTCGTTAGGTTTGGTCGGATTTGACAAGGATTTTACAGTGCACCATAGTTTGCCAACACCAGCAGAGAGGCTGCAGGAATTTAGGTGCTCCTTCCATTTGGAGCGTTTGTGTTGATAAACCAGTCGTCTGATTTCCGCATTGAGATCTTGAATTTGGGGATCCGTAGGGTCCAAGCGTCGCACATGGTCACGTTCATCTGCCAGGGCCGCTGCCTCTGCGGGGAAATACGGACGTACTTCCTTAATTCTACCTGACGGAATGTATTAATTAGAGGCTGAAGCTATGAATACGAAACGCTTTTTCCCCTTCTCGTACGTCAGACGGGATGGGAAGAGCAGCGAAGGTGCTCTCAGTGAAGTTAAGAAAACCAACCCAATCAGCTTTGCTGAAATTAGTGAAAGTGCGATTTTCAAAAGTGACAAGTCATTGCGGCTATCGATTAAGAGGACTATCGGTAAATGATCCGATGCAAGAGTAAGCATTGGTCGCCATTCAACGCAGTTTATGAGACCTGCGCTGACAATTGTGAGGTCTGGCGAACTAGAAGAATTTACCGCAACTCTCGTGGGGGCATCCCCGTTCAAAGTGCAAAACTTCGAGTCATCTATTTGTTCAGCCAGTTCTTGTCCCCTACCCTCAACCTGTAGGCTCGAGTGCCACAGGTCGTAGTGTGCGTTGAAGTCTCCGAGAATTACACGATTATCACCTCTGAACGCACGAGGTATATAAATGTTAATTATTTCAAGATCGACATAGCCTGACAGACATTAACCTTGCCGGTTAAGTTGTTGCAGTTCAACTGCAGGACACGAAAGTGCGAAGGGGGAGAAATAATCACACTGGGAGTCAAGGACTGGTGCGTATGCCTCGGTGGAAGCAGGCTGGGTCGCGCACTGCATCGCAATCTAAAGACGAAGGATCCGGACCACCGGAAGGAGGCGAATCGGTCGACGTCAACAACGACAACATGACTCAAGAGTTTGTATCTGAGCTTTATGCGCAGTCATTGCAAATGGTCGACTTACTGGAAATTGATGCCGGAGAATGGTACACCCTAGCGGCCCCTTGGATGAGTGTGGTTCTCGGTATTTGTACTTCTTTGCCGGATTTTTGTTGTCGAGAAAAAGTGGCAACCCTTCTTAGAAATGTTTTTTAAAACGCAGGAAAATACCTTTCGTTTGATTCCCATATTGGTATATTTCATTTCATTCAAAAAATGCCTATGTATCAACACTTAGGTAAAAATTCTTAGAATGTAGTACACTATGTACATACCAAATTTCATCCAAATCGGTGGAGCGGCTTCCGAGATAGTCTGGATATATAAGTATACAAATATACAAGAATAATTCGTTTAAAAGTTATAAGATATATGTGCATATATATACAGAAGCCAGCCTTAATTCTAAAATTCTCTTTAAATTTACCGACCACCGCAACTGGCCTATAAAGGCTACATGACAAAACAGGCCTTAAAGTACTGTTTTCTAATGTACTTCTTCATTGCTCGTTTATATATTACAGGTCTCGATTACCACTTCCGAAACTTTTCCGAACACAATTTGCTGCTCTGCTTTTCAGAAGCGTTTGAATAATTCCATTGTTAAAACCTCAACCATCAAATCCAATGTTGTAGTACACTGGATTCCTGTTTTGTTAAAGCGAAAGGAACCAAATATGTAAACATAAAACCAGCAGTCTTTCGATACAATTTTTTTATTCCATCGGAATATCACAATTCCCGTAGTTAGGTCATCAGTAAAAGCTAGCGGAAATATGTAGTGGACGAAAACCCTAATACACTTAAGGAATGCGAACACCAAGCAGCGTGCACCCTCTATTAATAAATTAGTTTAGAACAAAGCCCCACGTATGCGTTTCTGATCTGTGATCTAGTGAAATGTTGAACTCGATTTTAAATTGCTCGAAAAGTTAAATGAAGCCTTTGCCGACCATCAAAGAGTTAGGTTGATCTGGCAGGTCTTGGCGAATGATAAAATCTTTCAAGGACACAGTATTTTGATAGTAAATTCAGGTCTGAGTCAATAAATAGTAGTGATATGCCTTATTAGGCCTTAGGGACCTGGTAGGATAGGAGCTAATATTTTTTTAATTAAATTACTTTGCTTACGATATATAGTTACTATGTAAGGCGTAGACTCCTTTTAAAAACGAATTAAATGATTTCAACAGTCCTGAAGGAATTAAAATTTTCGTCTGGTCGGTACATGTGTTGCCATAGCTTTAATAGGTTTGTTTCTTATGTAAATAAATCTCTCCACTAAAGAAAAATATAGAAAGCTTCACCAAAATGGAGTTGTCAAGGTAGCATCAACCTTTTTCGTCATCATCAGTTGAATGGACACTGAAGCTGAAGGATTTATCTCAGTGTGCTTACTCATGGACATCTGTTTCTGTTATTGACTCAATGATGACTTAAGCAGCCTCGTCTGCACAGAGCAGTTGACAACTATCATAGTAAATACAAAATTGCTTCCCTAAAACTGAGAGGCTTAAAAAGGATGAAAACGGCAAATTCTGTGTTCATTTGATATTCATACCGATGGTTGGGTTGCAACTTACCACAAACGTAAACATTGCAAGCTTCGATGTGGATCGGAATGTTGTGCTTTTCCCTGAATTTTGAATAATTATTCAGTGCGATGCTTTCACCAAAATACAATGCCAAATACACAAGGACGTGTCGCCTACATATGAACATATCGTCGTCCTCTTTCCAGAAGCACAAATGTGCCAATTTTGCTATTTTGAGTTAATAGCCTCACTGAATTAGCCATTGGATGTTCTATATTTGAAAATTCCGGTACCAAGCGTGCAAACAAACCACAATATTTCACAATCTAAGTGACCTCAATCGGCGAAAATATACGGACTTTTACAATAAACTTTGAAACTTCTTTTTTTGGCATTTTGATTTTAGCACATTTTCGCTTCCGGCAAGAATGCGGCGATATGTAGGTGCCACTGTTGCAAGTGTACCAATAATTGGCGTTGAGCGTGGAGTATTGGACCAACACCTAAGTATATTGCTTATGCATTACAACAAAAACAATAATGTTGAGTGGCAAAACAGACATCAATGTATGGCCTAACGTCACCAAAATGGGAAAACTGGTCGATTGGTTTAAGCCAACATAAGCAACACCACAAACGAAGGTCACAAAATAGCACAGTAGTGCACAAATCGGTTGCATATAGTTCACTCTTTCCCTGCAAACATACATATATGCCTTCCATATAGGAAAAAAACATTAACTTTTAACAATTAGTTGGAAACCAAAATTATAAATAAAGACTTTCATGGATGAATCTGTTATGGGGCACTTTTCTGTATTCTCTGCTTTAGTAAAGTATTAAAAGAGAAAAGAAAACAATTTTTGAAGAGGTCTGCCAGTTTCCAAAATTAGTCTGATCCGCGGATTAACGCCTTTTGCTTCTTACATAACAATATCTAGCTTCTTCTTCATGTTGAATGGCACTGTTAATTTCACACTTCTAGTTGGAGAACAAATGAAAGTGGTAAGATAGGTTGATTAAGTAGTTCTATTTCTGGCAGGGTAAGCACATAGCTACATACTTTGCATAATAGATCAAAATTTAATTTTACCATTTTGGTTTTGGTAGACTATGTGCCTGCAACAAATCAATGGAAAACAATGAGGTTACCGTGGATGTAAACATCTGATAGTTTGTTTGTGCAAGAGTCAGAGCGGGTCTAAACAAAAGTGATGCGCGGTTCCTAGTATGTTCAGACCCGGATCTGTCGGGAAAGGTGGCCTCCAAAGAGTGGTTCGATTAAAGTGCTAGATCATTACCCAATCAATATCAATATCGGTACCACTCTCCAAAGTTGAGGCACGATAGTAGGCTAGCCTACCACACCATATATCTTAGTCCAACGACGCGTGACGGGCATCTTCATAAATGCCGTTGCTTTTTTAAAACGAGTCGCCAATCCCACCGAGTGTAATTATGATTTGTGAAACCTTCTCAGCAAAAAAATTATATCACGCTCCTCGAAAACTAATCGTTTTTTGTTGTTATTAAAAATCGGGTTTGAAGGTCATGGTTTTATGAAATCGCTTTGTGCGTCACTAATGTAGAATTAATATGTTTAAAACGTAAAATGTATCAAAAGACGCGTTTCGACCTGGGTATCAATACTCCAAAAATGGAGATGCGATTTTATATTTCTGTCCAGACATATTTGCAATGCAAGTTTAAAAATAACGGGTGTTCCGAAAAGGACGGAAGCGTTCTGTGCAGAACTACTGAGGCTCGCGTAGCCGGTGTTGGATCGGTTAAGGGTTAGTTTCTTGAAGCGCGGCCGAAGTCCACCAATTCAGAAAGGTGCTCTGCATATAAATACCTCTCCCGACCTTTTTGGACGTGTTGGTCGTTTTCATATTCATTTCAAATGTGTGCTTTATTTAAAAGCTTTATTTTTCCTTTTGCTTTATAATAGCGATGGATAAGACATTGAAGTTCTACGTTGTGCTACTACAGCACGCAAATACCCGGCGCACAAACAAAGCTTGGGCACATTTTGGTGTCCTGCAGGACCGATCTAGTGGCACAATTATAGAACAAGATGAGGGTTTTTGCAAAAGCAGGCGAAGGATTGGCGGCCGCCGTGGTGTGAAGGTAGTGTTGCCGGCCTACCACACCGAAGGTCCATGGTTCGAGCCCTGGTACAGGTAACATCAAAAGTGATTTGAAAAAAGTTTTTCAAAACGGGGTCGCCCCTCGGCAGTGGTTTGGCAAACTCTCCGAGTGTATTTCTGCCATGACAGGCTTCTCAGCAAAAAATTCGTCTCCTTTGTAGATGCCGTTGCGAGTCGGCAAAGAACTGTAGGTCCCACCAAGTTGTAGGGAAAATTCAAATCGGCACACCACAAATTGGAAGAGAAGCTTGGCGCAAAAATCTCTTAGGAGGTTTATGATGATATACCTGTTGTATATCGCGCCATAGAGAGAGAGAGAGGCGAAGGATGAACCGTCAATTACACTTTCATGGTAAGGAGTGAAAAGCCCATGGCATACAAAATTAAAAATGTACAGCTCAACCATATACAAACTACAGCGTGCAAAATGTCTCATGTTCATATAACTTGTATTAGAGCAGCCGAAATTAAACTCCGTGCGTTAAAAGCCAACTCAAAATCCAAAATTAGTCTGAGTGTCATTATTTATTGTTTTTGGTTTTGTTACTTTTGTGCACTATTGTTTGGTAATTTTTGTTAATTTAAGGAATTGTTTATACGAAATAATCTTTTTTAAGACGTGTATCAAATGTATTAATTTCAACTTCAACATATGTAGACAAAAACAATAATCTTTCGACCAAGAAAAGCAACGCACGGACCTTAATTTCGGTTGCTCAAATGGTAATTGTTTACGACCGCCACCGAGTGCTAATATTAATCCAAAAATTTGGTCCCCTAGATGAAAACATATAGAAATATCAGCAATGTTAATGACCTACATGGTAGTTTGGTGGACAAAAGTAATGTCACTCTTGAAAACTCGCTCCCAACAAGATGGCATAGCGTTTTATCAATGCTTGATATCCTAGGATCTCAAAGAGCTGCAACAAACAAACTGCTTCAAATAAATGATTTAATTTTATTAGAGGCGGAAACACAACTTTTATTCTGATTGAAGGAGTTTTTACAAAAGTTCAAAGATGAAGTGAACATTCTATCTGGGGATTCATATCCATCTATATCTCTAGCACTAATTATACGAACTGAAATAGTTGATAATAATGACGATTTGGACGAGGGTAGTTCAAACTTTTCGCAGCTTTATATCATTGAAAAATTAAAAAATAATATAAAAATGAAACTAGACTACAGATTCCCAATAACCGATATGTTAGTATGCGCATCGCTGCTGGATCCGCGTTTCAACACACTTGATTGTGTTGACGAATACTGCAAAAGCAAAGATATTACCAGAGTGAACTTTTTGATAAAAATGTACAAAAAACTTATTGGTGATTCACAAAATAAAGATGACAAAAACGATGCTGATATCTCTCCGCCTTCCAGCAAAATACTTAAGCTTGCCCAGCGCTATTCGTCAAATTCAAAAAATATGAATTTAGCAGCAGAATGCCATTTATTGCTAAGTTTGTCATCAAACCAAAATGTTTTGAATTTCTGGAGGGAAAAGGCGCCTGCAATGCCATTATTATCTAAGTTAGCACGAAAAGTGTTGTGTATCAAAGCAACGAGCACACCCAGTGAACGGGTTTTTTCCATTGCTGGGCTTACCGTAACTAATAAAAGGTCACAGCTTAGTCCTCATAACATAAATAAAATAATTTTTGTTCATAACAACTACTTGTGCAAATGATCTTGAATAACTAATTTTTTTTCAGGTATTCTTAATGTATGCGTATTTATAACATACGAAATGCAAAATCTTCTTCTTCGTTTTGTAGTTTCAATAAAACAACCTTTACGAAAAGCAGTTAAAATTTTTTAAATTTGAATCATCTTTATTTATTGCCGCTTAACCGGCTAGGTGTTTTTCGCCGTTCATCCTCTTCCCCCTTTTTATTCATCTCAGTCGAGGCCTACCTCTGCCTCTGCTGCCGAATTCAGTTGTCTTGGTTCATACGCATAACACGACCCAGTCAGTAGAGCCCTTGGGCTTTAATTCACTGCATTGTCATACCATCGTTAAATTTCATTCGGTACTCGCCATTACAATCATGGAAAAGGCCATAAATCTTCTTCAAAACTTTGGCCTCGAATACTCCAAGGGACATCCCTTCTTCTATGGGCACTGTCCATGATTCCAAGCCTTACATCATCACAGGATTTAACTGTCTACATTAATAGCTTAACTATTTATACCATTACGCCGGCATGCGCCGGCGCCTCCGCCGCCGGTATTTTTTACACCTACGCCGCCGCCGCCGGTTGAGCGATCGGCGTAAAACTCTAATACCTACCAATTTCGGGAAATATCAGGCCATTATATTATTTGGCTTAATTGAACTAGGTCGTAAGAGCTGGGTTTAAATATCAAAGATTCTAGTTTGTTGTGATTGTTGTCGCTTTTAAAACATTGGTATTGTTTTACAAAAACGCTTATAAAATTTCCATATTACATACGCTTTCATAGTAACCACATTGCTAACTACAATTCTTTGGCGGACGAGCTTGAATTCAGAAAATCGCTTTTACATTTTTGCCATTATTTAACAACGGGACCTCCGGGGCCTATGTGTGCTAGTTCGTTTCCTAGCAGCCACTGCAACTTCCCTAATTGGCCTTGTACTAAGTTCTTACCCTCGCAAAAAATCGTGTGATTAGGTTATTCAGTCTTCAGTTGGCTATAATTCAATATAAGTCAATTTTAATTTACTTATAGGGGTAAAAATATGTACTACCTAAAATATGAAGCGTACTCAAACGAATTGAAACACAGGTCGGACCGTACCGTTGGGTAAAAAGATCATTAATATTATCGTACCTGTTCGGGTAAAAATGGGCTCATTTGGTCTCTCTATAGGACAGGCTCAAACAAATGTGAACAGTTCAACCCATATAAAAAGAACAGATCTACAATAAGTCGCATGCTCCTTACTGATCGTAGACTAATCGCATTTTTTGCGGGGTACCTGTAGCAGGACTTTGACCTGTAACCTTCTTACCATGAGAACTTTTGCTTTATTTTCACTTAGGAGATATTTGTTGCTGGTAACAAGTCTTCAAATTGTAATAGTTGGATCTTGCAGATCGTGTTTCACGATCGTTCGCAGCAACTTAGTTAATACTTGAGGAAACATACAAGTTTCAGTACTCAAATTCGCCCATCCATAAAAATGCAGGCATAAGTTGTGGTTTCCAGTTGATCGCCGCCAGATGTTATGGGAAATGCAAACAATTAAAAACCCATAAAAACATGAAACATGAATGATTGTTGTGTCAATTTCTCGTACTTATGTTTGTATGCACTATGTCTAGGGTACATACATCCGCACATCATAAGGATATGAGTTGCAGGTTAATTACAATAATTCCAGACCACGCACGTCACATTGTGCAATACTTGTCTATGTTTAATTGAGCTGCAATGAGGAAAGGAGCTCATGCATCGTGTGATGGTAACCTTAGTAGCGACAAGGAGCAGTGCATTATGGGAAAGTTTTGTTAGCTCAAAACTCAATGAAATTAGATGAAACTTTGTGCGGTTACTTTTTTCAGGAGATATTTGATGTATTGTATTCGTTTGAATTTTCAAAGTTTTCAGCGTAATTATAGTTTTGGACAAGCGTGGGATAGAACTCAAACTGAATTAAATTAGATTGACATCTGCTCACAGCATTGCACTTTATTGGTTTCCCGCTGAACGGGCGGTGTGTCTCAAATTCAAAATAATCATATCGTGGACCTTTTTTAACATCAATGGGAACCCGCTTTTTAAAAATATCCATCGTATGGTTGTTCATTAATGCCCTTACGCCAACTGTCCCAGGTAATATACTTTTTTTTCTATTCTTATTGAACTCAACTAGACCTCCAAGAAAAATAAGATCGCATCGTCATGGCTTTTTTACCTTTTTCGGCGGTGATGGTAAGGCTTGAATCATTCTATGTATGTTGCCAAAACGCCTCTATACGACGCACACGACTTAGCCTACTTCCACCCAGGCGATTGCTTGAAGCGGTGTAATATATGCAGCTGTCGTGAAGACCGATTGGGAAGAAACGAGGGCCGACCCGCTATCATACATATATAAGTCAACAGCCCTTAATAGCTGCTTGTTTAAGCGTCTAAACGATTTTGACCCTGAAACAAAGCGGGCCACATGACTCTATTCTTTGCCAGCTGACGCCAACGGAACGCAGATCGTTCTCCACTTGGTCTTTCCAGTGGAGTAGATGGGTTCCGACAAGAATACCTTCCAGGCCGGAGTATCTTATCTCATTCGCATTTCATGGCTAAGCCAAGGTAGCCGGTGGGTTTTAATACGTTGGACAATATCGATGTGTGCGTAGAGCTCATACAACTTATCATTAAATTTTCTTCGGCATCGCGTAGAGTCCCATAAATCCTTCGAAGAACCTTTCTCTCGAATACTCTAAGGGGCGACGCAGCTGCAGCTGTCAGCGTCCATTCTTCTACTTGTAGGTCGTGCCTTATGACTTGTAGAGCGTGGTTTTTGTTCGTCGAAAGAGGACTATGCTTCTCAATAGCCTACTCGGTCCAAACTAACATTTATTGACAAGGGTAATTCTGAAGAAATCGCACGATATGAGGTCACCCTGTCTGAAACCTCGTTTAGTTTCGAACGGCTCAGAGATGTCATCCCCAATTCGGAATGAGCTGGTTGTGTTGCTCATTTTGCACAGCCATATAAGTTTTGCTGGGAAACCAAATTCAGACATAGCGGCATATAGGCAGCTCCTTTTCGCGCGGTCGAAGGCAGCTTTAAAATCAACAAAGAAGTGATCTGTGTCAATTCTTTCCGAGAGATTATCGTCCAAGTGTTAATGTCTGGAACGCCATCGGCATACGATTTTGTGGAGCTTTGTAGTCGCAAATATGATAGCCCAGTTGTGTAGCCAGGATTTGTGAAGGGGGAGATTGAAACAAAAATTGCATCGAGCCACCTACAATTTTTTCCAAGGTAATGTAAAGGGTTGGTATGACTCACAACGATCAAACAAAAATACGTTTTTCACAAATTTTTATAAAGTTATAGCTGTAAACCTATTTTCGAAGCTCCATAGTTTTCGCCAATTTTCTCGAGAGTGGTCCAACCAATTTTACTACTTTTGGATTTTTTTGTCATATTTATTTATTTGCAAAATTTATTGCCAAATTTTTTAATATTTTTGACTCATCGCGGCCAGATCTCACTTTAGGATCATCTTGTTGGGCATTCCATCACAAACTATCAGCAGAAAAAAAATTGGGGCTCGGCAATGGAACGGGAAGAAAGGACTGGCGAGCATGGCCAAAATCGTTTGGACTGTTAAGCGAAGAAAAGAAAAAAGAGTTCAAGAGGGGAGAGTTTCAAAAATTTGCATAAGCTATGAAATGACGTTCTGAAGTGCTTAGTGTGCAATTTTTTGGGGGCATATTATGTCGCGAAACCTCTGGAAATCGTTTTATGTTGAGTGAATCGAGTATCTATTCCAATTAATATATGATCAATAAATGAATAAAACAGATAGAGAAATCTTGAAATAAACATCTAAGTTACATACTTGCAGATTTTGACCAGATTTGTATCGGTTCTTTTTGATTTCAATATCCATGTCGTCTGCATCTTTTTTACAAGTTCTGAGCGACTTGAATAATTTTGAACACAACAACCCGGTCAGCTGTTTAAAACATAGTAGTATTTTTTCATACCTTAAAACTTTGCACATCACAGTACCCCAGTGCGAAATCGGAATGTATTGATCTTAGACTCCACTTTCTCTTTAGTTGGAAGGTAATAAAAATAGCGCTTAATTGAAAAGGATAGTTTCGTAATGGTTGCACCCTAGAAAACAAGCGTTCACATGCATCTACGAATTCGCCGTTGAAGTCGTGCATGACGAATTTTCCGACTGAAACGTTGTACAAAAAAAATTAGTAACATTACTGACATTTAGGTTTTGAAGGACAGCAACACTGACTTAGTCGAAAATAAGTCAGCTGGCAGGGTGACTAATTTGTGACTAAGCTTAGTTATGTGGTGAAACTGAGCAAGTGAAAAACTTGACTTAACTAAGTTAAGTCGATCTGGTGAAACCGGCCCTAAGTCTTTTGCGAAATCCACTGGAAGCGCTAAATCTATCTTTATTTGTTGGAGTTTATTACACACAGAACGCACCGTTTTCAAGTTAGCGATTTTTAGTTTTGTGTTCACAAAAATGCATTTGTTATTTAAAAAAATAGAGTTATCAATGCTGACTAAAAATTTTGTTATACTAAGCAATGAAGAACATGTTGAAATTTTATAAGTTTTGCTCCGTGCGCATCTGACTGACACCCTAAATTTATCAATAAATGGCCAAAGCTATTTTTTCTCAACTTCGCTTTATATAAATACTGAAGTCTAATAGGTCATAAAACTGCATATCCAAATTTTTTACAAAAATACTGATTAAAGAGTATGGGATTTTGATGACATTTGGTTGAATTTTCCAAGGTTTTGTACAAAGTTTGAAATTTGTACTTGCATGTTATACAAGGTGGCGCAAAAGTAAGCTTCCGATGTTCAGCATATCGGTTGTGGCACGTGCAGTGTGGGCTGTTGCACCGTCTTGTTGGAACCACATGTTTTCCAATCCCAATTCATCAAGTTGCGGCAAAAAGAACTCGTTGATCATTGCTCTGTAGCGCTCACCATTCACAGTAACCGTTTGGCCCCGACCGATTATTGGTCAAATAAATAGTCAGCAATATTCCGCGTTCTGGAGCAGTGTAGCGTAACATTGTTTATTAACGTGTATTTCGCATGTGTTTACTACACAAATGTCAAAACAGAACTGACTTTAGGGGCCAATCGCAAAATTTATAGCATTTTCTGATAGGAGGATTACTTTTGTATATTAGACTAGCTGGACCCGTGCGCTCCTTGCGCAAAAAAAAAAAACCAAAATGGTTTGAAAATTTTTGTTAGTCCAGGTCCAGGATTTTTCAAACCTTTTTCTCAAATTATAAAAAAAGATTTTCAGCTACACTTGTTGTGAGACCACAAAAAATGGTAATTCTATACGACAGCACGTAACTGCTAATATATGTAGGTCCAAAAATCTCGGGAAAGGTATCAAACGACGCGTTTTGATCTCTGTATCAATAATCCGAAAGCGGAAATTAAATAATTTGTTTCAGTGAAAAGTTATTAGTAAAAAACCCAAAAATTGCCTAGGTCCGATCCCAAATAGGGGACTTGATCCAAGGTATTTATGTGCACAACACCTTTCTGCTTAGGCTTTAAAAAAATAAGCTTAGCCGGTCCAACACCGGCTACGCGGTTCACAATATTTCTGCACAGAACACATTTCTGCACTTTTCGGTACACCCTAATCTGTGATTACAACAACCACATGAAAATGACAGAAAAATTTCAACTTTAATTGCAAATATCTCTGAACAGACATAAAATATCGAATTTCCGCTTTCGGATTATCGATACGAAGGTTAAAACCCGTCGTTTGATACCTTTCCCGATATTTTTGGACCTATATTAGCAGTTACCTGCTGTCGTATAGAATTACCCAAAAAATTATACAAATATGCGCAAACAGCTATTTGAAATTCCACCACTTATATTACATTCACATTGAGCCATAAACTTGAGTTGATTGCCAACATCAATATAAATTAACTCAAAAAATGTCCCTTTAACTCGAGTTTATGACCCAGTGTGAACGCAGTCTTATTCACTTATTTTAGCATTTTAAAGTGTAGATGGCGCGCTCGCCTTTAATTATTCTAGCACTGTTCAGTCTTACTATTCAACTGTAGATGTCGCGAGGCATATGAATGTCACAGTCACAATAGCGTTGCAGTACAAATTGATTTTTTTGTGCATTCATCATCATCATCATTTTGTGCGTTTATTTTAAAGAATTTATTTTTATAAAATATTTTAAACTAGTAAGATGTCTCTTTATTCACAGGATAAATATGAAAACGTTTTCACACCAAGTTGGTCTTTTGCAAAAATGGCCGAGCTGTCTTTCTTCTTCCTTTTTCTTTCTTTCTTTTTTTCCTCTTGCATACACAATTACCAACGGCTGGGCCGTGTTCACTGCATATGCAGGGTTACCAAATAAAGATCTTACAACTCGGCCAATCTGACTTTTGATCGCCCTCGATCACCTTAAAATATACTAAAATTATGACTTAACTGGGTTACATAAATTATGACATTTTACTTAAGCTACCCTCTTAATCTACCGAGTACTAGTATTGCTTTCTTCTTCGTCATTGGGTTCGGCATCGGTTTGGGGTAACCATTTCCGCATTCTATTAGCTTCTACGAAACCGTCATATGGCAGCTGCGTAAGTTGGCAGTTCTCTATATCCCGAATTACGTACCGGTCGTTTCCGAGAACTTTGAAGATTACGTAAGGTCCTTTATACTTCGGGGAAAACTTTTTGTTGGTCCCCACCACTGTATCTACGTTTCTAATAGCAACAAACTCACCTACCTCGTACCTTTTGGGATCTTTACTGTGTTTTGAGAAATATGCGTTGTGGTATTCTTGGGTGCTTCGGATAGAGTTACTAGCATCAGCCCTGATTTTGTCTAAGTTTCTCGTCTCATCTGATTTAAGCTTTTCTGTAAAATATTCTGAAAATTCATTAACGGTTTCACCCCTCTGCTCAACCCCAAACAGGAGCATACTGGGGGAATTCTTTGTCGTACTATGGTTAGAGTTGTTTATAGCATATTCTGCTTGTAAAAGTCGACTCGACCAGTCGGCGTGGTTTATGGGATCGGAGAGTTTCCCTAGCATGGCTTTAATAACTCTATTGACCCTCTCCACCTGGCCGTTTGCCTGTGGCGAGGCTACTGCTGCTTTAACGTGACTTATATTGCGCTTTAGCAAGAACTCACTAAATTCCAGCGAGGTGAAGCAGGTGCCACGATCGGAAATGATGCGCCTTGGTCGGCTATAGTAGCTGAAATACTTATCCAGTGCGCTAGCTACCTCCCTGGTGCTAGCAGAATTAGTCGGATATAGTTTCACGTATTTAGTAAAAGCGTCTATTACTACCAGAAGATATTTCCTCTTGGACCGCAGAGCTGGTAAAGGGCCAAAGTGATCAATGTGTAGCGTGTCGAACGGACGCGGTTGCTTCGGTATATTGTATAAAATCCTTTCCTTTGCCGTAGGGGGGGATGCATACATAATGCACTTCAAACAACTTCCTATAAAATCAACAACTTTCTTCCGGAGATTAGGGATCCAATAAAGTCTGGTTACTTTGTCGCATGTTTTTTCAACCGATTGATGGCCTACTTTCTCATGGGACAACCTTATAATATTCTGCTCTAGTTCACTTGGTACACAGAGTAATCTGGTTCCATCAGGCTTTAGCCTACAGACTAGACCATCTTGCAAGTCGAAGTCTTTCAACTCTCCTACCGCCAACTTCTCACGTATCTTCTTTAGGTTTTCGTCACGTTCTTGGGCAACTTGAATTTGGAAATCGACGTCGGTGCTGTATACGTCTATTGCCATAACTCATCGGCTTAGGGCGTCTACGTGCTTCATTGCGGTGCCTCGGCGATGAACAATTTTATAATTGTAACTCTCCAGTTCCAGGGCCCACCTGGCTATTCTGGCATTGACCTGTTTTTTCTCGAGCGTAAGAGCCAGAGAGTTACAGTCCGTCAGGATTTGAAAAGGGATTCCCTCTAAGTAAGGGCGGAAGCGCCGCAAGGCATATATTATAACCAACGTCTCTAATTCAAAGCTGTGGTATTTCGCCTCAGCTGCTGATGTTGCTTTGGAAAAGTATGACACCGGGTGCATTTTCTTATCATCCTGCCTTTGCAGAAGGACAGCCCCGAAACCCGCAGCGCTAGCATCACAATGTAACTCTGTTTCTCTTAGGGGGTTATATATTGACAATACCGGGGCTTCTGACAATGCATTTTTTAGTATTTTAAATGAGTCCATGCACTTGTCATCGAGACAGAAGGGTACGTCTTTCTTCAATAAATTAAGCAAGGGTCTGGAGATCTCGGAAAAAGATGGTACAAAACGCCGGAAATACGAGAAAAGCCCGAGGCATGACTGTAGTTCCTTTTGATTGGTTGGTACAGGGTAGTTCCTAATGTCTTTAATATGGGAATCACTCAGAGTTATCCCTGCGGCGGATACTGAATAACCTAAATATTCGATCTTGTAGTACCCGAATTTGCATTTAGATAGATTAAGCGTCAAGCCTCTCAGTTTAATGCGGTTCAGAACCGTTCGTAAAAGTGATTCGTGTTCTTGGAAACCAGCGGGTGCAACTATGATATCGTCCATGTATATCATAATCTTTCTAGCTTTGATAAGGTCACTAAAGATATTGTTAATGAACCGCTGGAAAACGGCAGGGGCATTTTTTAGTCCGAACGGCATTTTGAGAAATTCGTACTGGCCGCCAGGTGTAACGAAAGAAGTGTACTTGATGGAGTCCGGTGAGACTCGGACCTGGTGAAAGCCATTCTTCATATCTAGCACTGAGAATACCTTTTTACCTTCTAGGTACTCTACGCAGTCGTCTATGAGCGGTAATGGATAATTGTCGCGTACCGTAATTTTATTTAGGCCACGATAGTCTACACAAAGTCGTGTTTGCCCACTCTTCTTCTTTACTAAGACTATTGCGGAAGCATACGGTGAGTTACTGGGGCGTATGATACCTCGCGATTCTAAATCGTTAACAATATCTTGAACCGTTGTGCGCTCGGCGAAAGAGAGTCGACGAGGGGTACAGTGAAACGGCACGTCTGACGTGAGGTGAATCTTCATCTCATACTCGTAAGGCTCTATATCTATTTGTGAATCAGTGTAAGACTGTGAAATTATCTCCTCTAATTTTTCTCGGCAAGGTATCCCTAAAGTAGGATCAGTATCTATTTCACTATCATGACTACCTACGTCAATACTAAAAATATCTGGAATGTTTAAGTTTATCTTATTTATCTCAGAATTATAGGCATCGGCAGCCTCTACGTCCTTACGTTTCACGTATACGTCAACGGCATCAGCAGTGATTTTATTTTGGTTCACATCGGAGTTAGCGGCATTAGAAACTTTACCCCCCCTACATCCCCGGCTACGGCATCGGCATTAACTTTAACATCGGCACTTTGTCCCTTAACGTCTGTCTTACTATTCACGGTTTTATACATATCAGCGGCACTTGCATTAATAAGCTTAGCTTTAGTTTTATTTTGGTACCGATCAGGGTCAACGGCATAAAGAATCTTAGTCGGCTTAGTATCCTCAAAGTTCTCGGTTACCTCTTGGTTCACGTCTTTAACCCCCCCATAGCCGCTTGAAAGGCCGAACCCATTGATAACAGAAGTTAATTCACCCGGCAGGAAAGTGCAGTCTTTCAAAGAATCATTCATTGACTTTAATTCTTCTATAGTGTATGTAAATTTTAGTTTAGTTAGAAACATTTTATTTTGCCTTAAAAAATCTCGTCCTAATAGTAATGGAGTAGACATATCCTCATCGTTCAAAATGTTAAGTTTTATTTTGTTTATTTTATTCTTGAAATTTACACGGCAACTTATTACTCCAAGGATATTAATATCTTTTCCTCCAATTCCAATATAGCTCTGGGCTGGTTTTTCAAATTTAGTAATTTTTCGGGGTACGTATGACCTCCTCACAAAGCTAGCCGGACTACCGGTGTCAAATAAAGAAAGAACACTATTAACAACTGCACTTCCTCCCGGACTAATATCACAAGCAATACTTACTAAATCTAAGTTATCGAGTCCCACGATTTCTTCGGCATCTATGGCATTTACAGTCGAGTTCGGCGACGGCTTCATGACCTTCTTCGGGTTAGGGCATGACCGGTGGTCATGTCCTGTCTTCCAGCAGCGAAAACATGATGCGTTAGGGCGCAGTGGGTATGGGCAATTGGGTTTTATATGCCCTCTCTGTGAGCAGTTGTAGCATAAAGGCAGCTCTTTTACCGGTGTTTCGCGTCTGACACTGGTTGCCGGCTTTGTCACGGCAGTGGTGGTATTAGGGCGCTTGACACCTGGCACAGGTAATAAATACCTTTCTTGGTACCTGTTCACTAGGCTTTTCAGCTCGGCAATAGTGCGGGCCCCCATCAAGATGTGCATGTTAGTTAATTGATTATCTATTCCTTCCAAAATAAAATCAATTAATTCTTTCTCCTCTACCTGGCCCCTCTTTGCCAAGGCCTGCATTGTTAAAATATAAAAATGTAACGTCTCGTTGCGTCTGTCCCAACGCCTTTCCGCTAACCTTTTATAAACGTCATGTTTACCTAACACGCAGGTAAATTCTTCCAGCAATGATGCTTTCAACTCTTCGTAGTTTAACGCTGTTGTTGTTTGCAGAAATAGTTTGGCTGTCCCTTCGAGGCAGCGGCGTAAGCATATCAGCTTGAAGCGGGTGTCAGCTTCAACTGACTTCATGATTTCCTCGAAGTCAGTGATAAAATTTCTAATGCTCAGTGTTCCGCCTTCTCCTTTAAACTTTGGCAAGGCGTGCTCTATGTCGCAGAAATCGACCTTACGCACTCCGCTGCTGAGGGACAAATCGGCATTCTCCAGCTCTCTTACTTGCCGCTTGAGCTCGAGCAGCTCCTTCTTACGACGCCAGTGGTCTAACTCCTGTTCTAGATTAGCGTTTGTTGGTATAGGGCGGCTTGACGTATTTGTCCGTTCGTTCGTAGTGCTAGTGTTAGCGGCAGTATTGGTGTTGACTGCGGCGGCATAGTGATCGGCTATCGTGGCGGCATTACGGATAGTTGTGGTTAAGGCAAAAGCCCGTGCGGTAGGGACAGCGACTGTCTGATCTACTGGTACGGAAGCGGCACTAGCTGTGGTGGTTGCATTATAGGCGGCAGTAGTAGAGGTAGCGGCAGCGGCAGTGGCAGCGGCATCGGTGATTGTAATTTCGTCTACAATTGTAGCAGCAGTTGTGTCAGTAGCGGCAGCGGTAGTCGTATTAACGTTGATGACTGCCCCATCGTCAGCATTGGTAGCAGCGGTTTGATTTGTACTGGTAGTAATGTTGGAAACATCGGTGGTGTTACCGAAACCCATAAACTCTTCGGTATTCGGTGATACCACCCAATTGGTAACTTCGTCGGTGAAGTCTTCAGCCTCACTATCTGATGGTACCACCGAATAAAGTTGCTTCGTAGAGATGTCGGAACGCCGTGACATTTCGTGTTTTTTTTTTTGTTGTTGATCGCGGTTTCGATGAGATTTAAAGATATAACGCAAATTGAGAAAAATTGCCAAGGTTTTTACCACACCTGAAGATTTAAACTAGTAAGATGTCTGATTTATGTTCGAACGATTTTCCGTCATCCCTTGTCAAGTTTGGTTTTGTGACAAACCGGTTTCGGCGTTCTGCCATTTTCAATGCCTAGTTTCGTTCTGGTCTGTGTCTATCCGCTGCGTTGTTTTTATAGTCCGTGGGTGCTGTGGCAGGTAATGTCAATCTATGTGGTCGTGGTAGGTAACGTTAATATGCGTGTGTGTGCGCGCGGTACTGATACGTCCGAATTGTTATCTGTCCCAAGGGTTGTTTTTGTAGGTATGTAGACATACCGCTTGTTAGCTAAGCGGTAGGTTGAGGTAGGTAGAAATCGGTGATTTTTGCAGTTTGGTTCATATTTCGTTTTTGCTTGTTCATTGTTACGTGTTTGGTTGCTGTACCTGCTGGCTTGTGCTGTTTTTTGTAAACTAGTTTTAAGGGTTCAAATATTTCGTCAGAGATAGTGTTGGTTTGTTCGTTTATGATCCTGCCGTCAAATGTTTTTAACTTGTATATCTCCATGTTCTCAAGTACATTAAGCCGCCGGCCTTTTCCTTGTACGTGAAGTATTCGAGCCGTTGTTTTTATGTTAGCTGGGGTGCAGTTGTTCTCAAACATGTGGTTCGCGAAATTAGATTCTGGTATTATGGTGGGTTTTCGTATTTTTTTGTTGTAGTCCCTGATATGCTCTCGGAATCTTGTGCTTATTTTTCTTCCTGTTTGTCCTATGTAGCTGTATTGACATTCACAAGTAAGCCTATACACTCCGTGTCTGTTGAATGGGTCATCAGAATTAGTGTCGGTTCTAAGTTTTTGTCCGACGTTGTTAGATGTTCTGAATGCTGTGTTGATGTTATATCTTTTAAAGAACTTTGCTAATTTGTACGTCGCTTTTCCAGTGTATGTCATTGCCGTCCAAACCATTGGATTTTCCTCTACGTTTACTCTTTTTTGTGTTCCATGCCTACTTCTGAGTTTATCCACAAGTGCTTTCTTGTATCCATTATTTGATGTCTCTTTATTCACAGGATAAATATGAAAACGTTTTCACACCAAGTTGGTCTTTTGCAAAAATGGCCGAGCTGTCCTTCTTCTTCCTTTTTCTTTCTTTCTTTTTTTCCTCCTGCATACACAATTACCAACGGCTGGGCCGTGTTCACTGCATATGCAGGGTTACCAAATAAAGATCTTACAATATGCTTAAACAAAAGCACTCCGCTAATTAAAACATGGTTTCCCATGTAGAGCTAACCCCCACCTTTAAAACGATACCTTATTTATTAATATTGGTTCCAAATAAGAGCAGAAAATTAGGAAATAACACAAAAAGACCTTACAGAAATAATATATATGATAATGGGCTATACTTTTATGAAAGATGTGTAAAAAATTATCGTCGCTAGTTATTTTTCCGCCCTGTGCTCTGATGAAATTTTTGAGCTGCACACACTAATATTTTCAGATCGTCTGAATTCAGATTTTTATAGACGTGAGAGATAAGGGCGTAGAATTTCAGCTCAGCAATTTTAGACCGCGAAAATAGCGGTACTATTTCGGTCTGTTATTTTATTACTACCAGAACCAATATGCACACATACCTCGAAACCGGTTTTATCATCTTGAAAGCCTAGTGAATTTCGAAAAAAGGTCTGAAAATACTAAATAGGCTCAATATTCAAACGCATAATCCACTAACCGACAATTTCATATATTCGTAAAAATGTACTTTGTCATTAGTCTAAAATAAGAAAATTTGAAATCAGAAGCATGAATCAAAAGTAAAAAATTACTAGTTCATTGATAAAAAAGACCAATCCGCCCCCCCCTGGCTACGCCACTGTGACAGCCTGAGCTCACTTTCCTACTTGACTACTAATTAATCCCTGTCCTTATATTTTACCGCAGCTACAAGGAACATTTGAAGCTAAAGCCTAGTTGAGCATTTTGGGGTTTAGTAAGTACCTGGGTTGTTTGTAGGTACGATTGCCGGGTAGTAAGTGGCTTTGGCAGTACTTTAATTGGAGCCGTCCATTGCTTAGATGATATTCGGTGATTGTTGAGTATCATTAGAGTGTTATCTCGAGAATTATTACTTAAAGTATCAAAAAAGCAAACTTTGTATCAGGTAAAGAAGGAATCTAATAATCATTAAATAAACTCAAGGATCTTAGTTTTCGGCGTTCTTTCTTATTTATTAAACTTGTTAGTTGCCGGCTTGAGGTCCGATGTATTTTACACGAAATTAAAAAATCGATGTTTTCAATCTGTAAACCAATATATTTGGATGGTATACGATGACCGTCCTCAGGGTTAAATATAAACATAAACATAGAGCACAAAATAGACCTGAACAATTAACTATTTTTGTTAGTTATCAAATGTCTGTATGAGAGCTCCCGAGGAAAAAGTAGACTTTTTAATGATGGATAATGTGGAAAGAAGATGGAATGGCTGTAGGACTATTCGGGATAAATGTGCTACGGTCAGCTGTACGAAAAATATGAAGATGTCAACAGCTGATTTGAAAATGAAAATATCTAAAAATCAACTGAGATGGGGCATTTTTGAACAGAAACGAACCATTTTTTATTAAAATCAATTCGGTTCAGAGTCAAAAAGGAGGGCAACATATTTCAAACCCAAATTAAAGGGTGTGGAAGCCTTCTAACCTCATATCCTTAAATGCTCTCTAAAAATTCAAAAATCTTTATGATTGGCCTAGCTTGGCGTGTCTCTTTGTATTATATTTTATCCAAATTTCACTTAAAAAAATTGTAGCCTTTTCAAAACTGTTCCTTGCAACTAATTTTCTATTTTGTGGATAATTGAGTATATTTATGCGCCGGTGTGTGGGTGGGTGGATATGCATTTTGGGGGTTGCTACAACATCTGCCAACAAAAGGGGCAACCCACAACACTTTTAGACTTGTAAGTTTACCGAAGCGCATTGCTTTTGCTTTTGTAACTATTTTGCACCTATTTAGCAGTTGTTGTATGTGGAAGGGTAAGTTTTTATTTACATACTGCATACATATATTTACTTTATACGATTGTTGTTGTAACACTTGTTGTGAGCGTTTTCCAAAATGCTTTATAACTCACAATTTACTTTTCTGGTTTCTGATTCATGTTTATTGCTGTTCTTGTGTTCCCTCATTGCAATCTATTCCAAAGGACATTTGTGCAACACCATAAGCTCGGCTAAAGAACAATGCTGATTGCCCGAATATTCAACACCACAAAATGTTGCACACGGCAATGGGCAGCGGAAAGAACTGCACCAAACTAGCAAAACAAGAAGAAAAGTAATAAAACAAGGAGAACAAAAAGGAGAAAAAAAGTATTTTGTGAAACCAAAATAAATTTAATCTGAGCCATTTACGTTGCAACATTGCACGCAGCTATGGTAGCAGTCATTGTGAAAGGCGGTTGAATATCGTGGTGGCCGAAATAAGCAGAAAGGTGGGATGCAAGCGAATGTTTCTGTTGCAACGGAAATGCAACTGCGGTAGTCGTACACGGAAACGCAGCCGCAAAATAAGGAAACATTTAACGAACCATGCGGCAATATGGCAGGCAGACAGACTCTCCTCATTTTCTTGTATGTCACACCCCACAAGGCAAGCCGTACAACTGCAACGTACTCGGCACAGGTGTCGGTGCCGCATTACCAATGCAGTTGTCCTGTTAGTTTGTGGTTGTTGTTCTTGGCTTTTGCAGGTGCATTTTAGTTGGTCTGCAATTCTGGAAGTTTTTGGAAAATTTTGCGCAAATTGCCAGCAGCCGCATTAAATGGCTTTGAGTAGGACAACACGGGCGCCAGTGCCGAAAAATACGAGCTAAGCAACAGCCGCAATATGCCCTTGAGTGTACAAGTACTTTGTACATACTAATACACATACATACACACCACACATTCTGAGTCCCAACGACGTTCAACAAACCATAACAACTTGCAAATAGTTGTCCGACCACAAATCTACACAGACAGAAGGATATGCAACTAAACTAGACGTCCCATTCTACCCGCATCCTGGCACTTGCCACATATATCTGGTGAAGCCACCTTCACTAACGCAACAAAACTAAGTATGGCACGGTCATAATTTCAACAGCTTTAAGCCTTTCAGACAGGTGCGAATAATAAGGACTTTACTAAGGGTAAGCGTAATTCAAAAACAAAACAAAAAACACAGAACAAAAAACCGTAGTAGGGAATATAATTTTCTAATAAGTGCACATTTGTAGCAACAACAACATGCACGTGCCTACTTTAGTACAGAACAGCTTCAAAAATTACCTTTTTTACCCAGGCGCTGAAGAATAATAATGAAGTTTTTTACCTTATTTAAAATGTTTTGCTTATCATATAGCATGGCCGGGGTAGGTAACATTAAGAGTAGGCAATTTGTATGAAATAAACTTAAACGCATCGTACAAATTTTAGCTGAAGCTCGATTTAGAACTCCACGGAGCTGCTTAGCGCCAAATTATTATTGCTATTATAATAATTTTAAACGTTTTGACCTGCTGAGCCCCCCCGAAGACAGTCCCCTACCCACGGGCCTGTCTACGGTCATATGCATATTTAACTTTCCTCTATTGTCAGCTGAACGTACAATAATTAAGGCAATGACGGCCCTTAGTGTGCCAGCAAGGAATCACAAAGCCTATCATGTTTTCTATGAATATCCATTCAATAAATCCATTCATCCGTGGCAGCGATTTCTTACGAGGGGCATACCTACCTCGGGCATATTCTAACCCAATAACCCAGCAGAGTACATGCCATTATTTTTTTATACAAATTATCGGAGATGAGAAAAAATTATTTAAAATCACTATATCAAAAACATTTCTCGAATTCTGAAATTTATTTCAAGGGTTGCTTCATAGTAAAAAAAAATGCTACTTCAATAATGAGAGTATTTTATTCGTTACGTAATTTACTACGTACGCTACTATTTGTCTTACAAAAAACTTTTATAGTCAATGCAATTAATTTTACATTAGGATTATATGGCTAATCATCACTCCTACCAAAAAATAACGCTTCATAAGTATCTCGTCATAGCCGTCCAGTCATATAGGTTGGAATCGCTGTCAAAACCAGTCGAGAAGAACTTTATGCCAACGATTAGTGCTGGCTAGGGGTTTGGAGTTGGGAAAACCGGAGGAGGCTTACTTGGGATCCCTTGCAATTCCAAAAATGTTATGACTAGAGAGAGATGTGACGGCTATAAAATCCAAGAGCGTGACCGTGCGAGAGGACTTCATCACTCACCAATCCGTGCAATACCGTCTATTTGAGCCTGATGTCTAGCCTGGACAGCACCTTAGAACGTCAAAGCATGGTTGTCCGGTCAGGCGATGTCGATCTTGAGAGTGACGAGTGAGTATCGTCCCGACATTCGTGCGTTACTATGGCCTTTGGCACCCAAGCTTACAGGTCGATGGTATGGGACAGGAACTGGCTGAACCAAAGGGTGATTCGACATTCTGCACTGTAAACCGGGATGCCCCCACGAGACGCGGTGAATTGTTGAAGTTCCCCAGACCTTACTATCGTCAGCGCTGGTCTCATAAGCTGCGTTGACTGGCAACCAATGCTAACTCTTGCATGAGATCATTTACCGATTGTCCTCTCAATCGATCGCCCCACCGACTTTGTCACCTCTGAAGATCGCACTTTCACTAATTTCAGCAAAAGCTGATTGGGTTGGTTTTCTTAACTTCGCTGAGAGCTCTTTCCCAGCTCTTCCCACCTCGTTTGCCTTAGAGGGGAAAACGCGGTTCTTATGATCATTGTTTCAGCCTCAAATCAATACATTCCGTCAGGAAGAATCAAAGAGCATCGTCAGGCCTAAACCCAACGGATCCGCAAATTCAGGATCTCTGTGCGGAAATCAGACGGCTGGTTGATCAACACAAACGCGCCAAATGGGAGGAGCACCCAACCTCTCTGCTGGTGTTGGCAAATTATGGTCCACTGTCAAATCCTTGTCAAATCCGACTAAACCTAATGACCAAATATCGATCGTCTTCGGCGATAAGGTCCAGTCGAAACCGAAGAGATGAGCTTGCAATTTCTGTCTGCAATTTGCACTGCATCCCGCGGTTGACAAGGAAATCAGACGAGCCACCAGGGAAGCGCAAAAACGAAAAAATAGTCAGCGGCCATTGCCATCACCACCACAGAGGTTCAGGAGGCTGTTTGGAGTTCTATAGGCTCAAAGTCCATAGGCCCAGACAGAATATCCATGCTGATGTGAAAACATCTCGGTGTTGAGAGAGTAGGATATTGAATAACTGTATTCAACCAGTCTATGACCACCTTTGTCATTCCTACTACAGCCTGGCAAGCAAGCTAATGACGGGGAGTCTTATCGACCGATATTGCTCCTCTAGCCAGTGGTGAAGACCTTAAAGACGGTCTTGCTCCCTTACTACACCGCTAACTTGCGACTCGCCCAACATCAGCATGATTTCCGTAAAATGCATATCACGACCACCGCCCTTAACGCCATTACCACTCAAATAGGTGTCGGTCTCAACCAAAATCGTCCTAACGACAGGACTGTGCTGGTTGCGTTTAACATGTCGAAATCTATCGACACGGTTAATTAGGTAATTTGTTAATAAACTTGAAGGGTCAACTCTTCCCCCCTGTCTAAAGCGTTGAACCGCCAATTATCTGAGTGGTCGGCAATCATCAGTGGAACTCAGAGGCGAGCGATCAAAACCATGTATAATTAACCAAGGGGTGCCACAGGGTAGTGTCCTATCCCCGCTTTTGTTTAATTACTACATATCGAGGCGTCCCTCCCCAACAGAGGTTGTCGCGATTGCCTCCTACGCCGATGACTGCACGATTCTGGCTACTAAGCCCTCCGTAAATGAGCTGTGATTAAGATTAAACTCTTACCTGATATCCTTGTCTGGACGAAATCTGGCACTGTCACCGACCAACGCCTCGGCCACCTTATTCACGACGTGGACAGCGCCGGTGAAGATGGAATCACACATCCCAAAATCTTAGGAATCACGTTTGATAACAAGTTCAACTACTGTGCTCACGTAGCCGTGATTGCCAACAAAGTGCAAAGCCTCAACAAAATCCTCAAGTCACTTGCTGGCAGCAGTTGACAGACAAAGAAAGGTTACTGGCAACGTACAAGGCAATTGGTCAACCGTTTCTCAACTACGCGATGCCTATATGGTCGCCGGGACTAGCAGACACACACTGGAGGAGGTTGTAGGCCTATCAAAACCCCGCACTCAGAACTGCCACGGGATGCCTCCTTATGTCACCTGAACACCACCTTCGCAGCTAGGCCAAAATGATCGGAATTAAACAGCGTAGTGGGACGTTGACCAGGAAATTGCTGCAAACCGCAACATCCGAACTGGCGCCTGCTCGACGAAAATCCGCCTCCCAGTAATCACTATGATGAGATGCGGCATCACTTTTTTTCCCCTTTTGATCCAAAGGTGCATCTACGGGCCCTCAAACTTATCCGCCCAGCGAATGCCGTCATTCAACCACCAGTTCCACCTGTTGCCGAAGAGGAACGCCAAGTGCCTAGGGAGACAAGAGTCATGCTGGCCCAACTTCGTTCTGGATATTGTAACAGGTAAAGCTCTTAACTATCCAGACTGAACCCTGACATGCCCCATGTCTGCCCGGAATGTGGCGTGTCTCCCCATGACCGCTGAGCCGACTCTTCTAACACCAGTTTCACTTTGGTCCAACGTTTTGGAAGCCGCTAGGTTTCTAGGACTTCCGTTAGAAGAGTTTGATGACAAGCTAGGTAAGGAAAATGACGACTAGGCAGCGCACGTATCACTAATACAACAACAACAACTAAAGGGAGATGGAAAGGCCACTAGTATACGAGATATGTATCATAAAAAAACTCTGGCAATAATACCATTTCTTAATATATAGAATGTCAACAGATAAACAACAATAGTTCAGTAAATATGTAAATGCACGCGATTCGTCCTATGTATGTACGTACATTGTGCAACTGTATGTAGAATAGTTGACGAGAGGATAAGTTTCACAGCTGCTACGAAAGCACATCCTGGCTGCACATTTTGTTCAGTTTGTTTGTAGGGTAAAAAGTACCTCTTAGCGGGTAACGCAGGACTCTTACAACTCTACCGATATAAATATATGTATACATACAGGGTGGCGCAAAAGTAATCCTCCTATCAGAAAATGCTATAAATTTTGCGATTGGCCCCTAACGTCAGTTCTGTTTTGACATTTGTGTAGTAAACACACGCGAAATACACGTTAATAAACAATGTTACGCTACACTGCTCCAGAACGCGGAATATTGGTGACTATTTATTTGACCAATAATCGGTCGGGGCCAAACGGTTACTGTGAATGCTGAGCGCTACAGAGCAATGATCAACGAGTTCTTTTTGCCGCAACTTGATGAATTGGGATTGGAAAACATGTGGTTCCAACAAGACGGTGCAACAGCACACACTGCACGTGCCACAACCGATATGCTGAACATCTGAAGCTTACTTTTGCGCCACCTTGTATATGCCTTTGGTGGTGGTTTCATCGCGACACTTGGATATATTCAGTACCCTTTATAAATGCTGAACATTACCGTTATGATAAACAACTGTAGAGGCTATTGTCGAGCATCCTTGCTGTTAATTCATCCATTTAAGTGCCAGATTAAATGACTAATGATACCGTAATGACAGCAAACGGCCATAGATATATTTACAACATACAGACATATGAACAGAGCAACAATTTAACCACAATGCAATATGGGGCCTATCATCGTATTTCGTGGAAAAAAGTAAATTTTACAATTATTTGAATGGCAGTTGGCAGCGGCTTATAAAGGGTGTTTTTTTGAGGGGTATAGAACTTCGAATTGAAATAAAACACAAGAAAATCGTCTTAAGGTCCATCAATTTGGCTTTATTGGAAGGATAATTTTATGCCATTAATGTTTAAATATGATTTCGGGCATGTGGCGGCGCGGCTGGCTCGAATAAAGCCAATTCTACAGGTCCAATTTTCAACCACTTTTTCGAGCATATGGGGCCGTATGTCGGCAATAACGCCACGAATGTTGGCTTCCAATTCCCCTAACGTTTCTGGTTTGTTGGTGTAGACGAGCGACTTCACATATCCCCAAAGAAAATAATCCAATGGTGTCAAATCACACGACCTTGGTGGCCAATTGACAGGTCCATTCCGCGAAATTATGCCCTCATCGAATGTTTCCTTCAATAAATCGATTGTGACGTGCGCTGTGTGGCATGTAGCGCCGTCTTGTTGGAACCACAACTCATCCACATTCATGCCATCCAATTCGGGAACAAAATAGTCGGTTATCATGGCTCTATACCGGTCTCCATTAACGGTAGCTGCCTCTCCAGCATTATTGCGGAAGAAGTATGGCCCAATGACTCCACCAGCCCATAGAGCACACCAAACAGTCAGTTTTTGTGGATGTAATGGCGTTTCAAGGGTCTCATGTGGATTCTCTTCACTCCAAATGCGGCAATTTTGCTTGTTGACGTAGCCATTCAACCAAAAATGAGCCTCATCACTGAACAAAATTTTGCGATGAAAATCAGCATCGAAATCAATCTCATTTTCGGCCCATACACCAAAATCACGACGCATTGCATGGTCTCGCGGCTTTAATTCTTGCACAAGCTGGATCTTGTAAGGTCGCAAGCCAAGATCTTTGCGCAAAATCTTCCATAAAGTTGATGGACAAAGCTCCAATTGCTGTGCACGGTGGCGAATCGATTCATTCGGGTCCTCTTCAACACTTTGCTCTACAGCGGCAATTGTTTCTTCGGTGCGCACTGTTCGACGTCTCTGCGGATGCGTATTATCACATAGAGTAAACGTAGTGCGAAAACGATCCATGGTTAACCGAATTAATTGCTCTGATGGACGATTATGTCGACCATAAAATGGACGGAGCTCACGGTAAACTTCGCGAACTGAACCATTATTTTCGAAATAAATTTGCACGATTTGCAAGCGTTGTTCTTTTGTCAACCTGTTCATGATGAAATGGCAAACCAAACTGAACATAAATGACATTAGAGTTGCCAGATTTGACCACAAAATGCCAGTTTTATCTCTATTCGAAAAACAAACCTGTAAAAAAAACCCTGTACAAGGTGGCGCAAAAGTAATCCTCTTATCAGAAAATGCTATACATTTTGCGATTGGCCCCTAAAGTCAGTTCTGTTTCGACATTTGTGTAGTAAACACATGCGAAATACACGTTAATAAACAATGTTACGCTACACTGCTCCAGAACGCGGAATATTGCTGACTATTTATTTGACCAATAATCGGTCGGGGCCAAACGGTTACTGTGAATGGTGAGCGCTACAGAGCAATGATCAACGAGTTCTTTTTGCCGCAACTTGATGAATTGGGATTGGAAAACATGTGGTTCCAACAAGACGGTGCAACAGCACACACTGCACGTGCCACAACAGTCAGTTCCAGTGGCCACAACGGATATGCTGAACATCGGAAGCTTACTTTTGCGCCACCTTGTAAAACACTATGTCGGCGCACCTGCACCTTATCAGCCACATCACAAATTTGAAACTATGAGAAACTTCGTCTATTAGCGAACTAGCTTTGGCAGAGAAAATAGTGTCAGCCGAGAAATTAATTTTGAAAACTTGTGTTATTTTGCACTGAGTAGCCAATTGAGGAGTAAATTCCTCTCTCGACTAACAAAAATCATGCTCTTTAGAGGAAACATTTATTTTAATACGTTGTTGAAAGTTTCATTATTTTCTGTCAACACGGTTTCTCTCAAAAAAACGCCGCTTAAAATCAACACTGGCGAATGAAGCTATGAATACTTCTACTTTTTATACCTTTCATGAAATTGAAATGGTATTTTAACTTTGGTCCGATGTTTTGGTGATGGGCTGAGTCGATTTAGCCATGTCCGTCTGCCTGCCCGTCTGTATGTCTCTCTGTCTGTTTGAACGCAAACTAGTCCCTCAGTTTTAGAGATATCCCGATGAAATGTGGGATGGGGCCGACATTTTGCAATATATTAATCATTTGTCGGAACCAACAAGATCGGACCAATACAACACATAGCTACCATACAATGGATTGTTCCGATAAACGGATTTTGACCTATAACTCTTGAAATTAAAAAGCTAGGAACGTAAAATTTTGTCAGTTCCATACACTTTTTTATACACGTCATGTGACAAATAAAAAACAGCCAGATCGGAACTACAAAACTGCTTATTACATATTACGACGAATTCGATTTATTTACTAGTAATAAACGCAATAAAAATTTAAGAGTTTGGTAACTTCACAGTAGTTCACTGGTCAACTACTTTCCAGAACTTTCTTGGTTGTTCGTTCTTCGTGTTCTCGAAGGGTCGGTGTTATTTATTGACATCTCCTCGCGCCATCTCTCTTCCTCTTCCTTGGTAAACGCTTGCATGCACAAGAGTAGCCACCGTCATCTCTGTTGTGTTTAACTAGTTGTGGGAGTGTTATTGAGTTAGGGATGGTACATGCTTGAGAATAATCGCCACAATATATAATATATTTAGTGAAAATCATAAAGATTGGGCCAATATATCGTATAGCCCCCCCCCCACACCACATTTTTTTTTTAATTAACAGGGTAAGACGATAAAATTTTTGCAGATTTTGTACTTATTGTAAATAAGGATCGGACATTTACAACCGTGATGCGTATTCATGAAAGGTATAAAGCCTTCGGCACAGCCGGAGACAGCGCTTTCCTCACTTTTTTTGTTGTTCTGTTTTTTTTTGCTGTTCGCTTCGCGACAATATATCTCGCCAGCATTGATTTAAAATATTTAGCCTAAATTTGTCTTTTGTTTTCCGGATATAACGAAAACATATATATATCGTCGGTGACACTGCAAAACCGCGTAACGCACAAATGCAAAACCGCGTAAGTACCGTTTGTGTCAAAATTGAGATTTGCTTACCAGGGCCTCAGAAGAATAGGATCCATTGAATAATACCAAAAATTTGGTTTTTTGTAAAATAGGATGCCATATAACGGCACTAATGCAAAACCGCGGATGTGTTAGCTCGTCAGTTGAAATAAATGTACTTTCTCATGTAAATAACATTGGAACCATACAAATTTATTTAATTTTTAAAACTGCTGTAATACTTATTATATTTTTGTTCCATTGGGGTGAATTCAAAGCATTCTCTTATCGTTGTACAACTTTAAGACAGCCTAGGCACCAAAACTACCTACCCAGTTTCCGATATTCGTTTAAAGGTATTTCTGTTTAAATGACGGGTCTGTAACCTCAATAATCATGAAGTAATCGTCCAATGTTCTATTATCAAGAAGTTGATGGTTAAATTTTGAATACTTCTGACCAAAAAATGAAAGCTTTTAACATGTTTTCGGTAAAAGTGTAATGTTTGCATATACCTAAGCCTGAAACTCGGGAAGTTAGGATGCAAACCAGTTTTAAAGGTTTTTCTGATATGAGTCTTGTACAAGGATAATCGACAAGCATCTGTAAGTATAAGACATTAAAATGGAAATACGAGTAATTATATTGAGAGAAGTTAAAATCGGCCGTTGTTACTTATAAGAGAGTTTTTCAGACTTTCTTTCTTTTTTAAATGTAAATAAAAGCCAACACTTAGACGTTGGTCTAAGGAATTCAGTAAACGTTATATTACCAAAACGCTTTATTCCTCTTTAGTAAGACCGATTTTGGAATACCGCGTTTCAGATTTATGCTGACAAAATGGCTCTGTCTAAAACTTCAAGAGCGACCTACATTACAGGCGCCGAGAAATGCTTAGTTCATGGTGAAACTTTTTTGGGGCATGCTGAGTAGTTCATTCTAGCTTGTCGTGATTATGTCTATTGCCCCTATCAGAAACATCTGACTCAATTTTCGTAGTTGAAAGGTTTCTATACCATAGTTAAATTAGTAAATTGATCTACTGAAGTTGCCTTTCAAACCTTGCAGTCAACGCTAAATCTACAAAGTCTCAGTGATCTTACACTCTCCTGCTCGGAATCGCATATATTTGGACATCGAAAATTTATTAAATACATATGTTCAATTACGTTTGAGCTCATACCGTAATATTATATTATCATACTTAGTGTGTAAGACTTGTTGAATCTGTAGACTTAATAAATAAACAATTTAACACTGGAGTGCACGCGCGGGCTGCTATAGTAGACCACGGTTACATTTTTGTTGATACCGTAACAGCGTAGCCCTCTCCATTAAATTCGTCTTCAAGTCAGTACCGTACGTATTTCTGTGGATTAGCGGAAAAATTTCGGGCCATTTTAAAATGGTCTACCATAGTAGGCCACTTGTGCTTTGGTGTAAAAAAGGGGCGTATGTACTCTTGTGTTAATGAAATTTTTCGCTGGACGCCAGGGGAAGATTCAAATTTTCTTCTTGGGTTTTTCCTACAAATCGTAGAGACCGACTGAACGGCATTCGCTGGAATTACAAAGCAAATCTATATTGAAAAAATTTTCAGAAGAATTCTGATTTTAACTACCCTGAGACCTTCGGTAAGGTAGACCAGCACTCTACCCTCTATAACAAGTCGACCGTCTGGCTGTGATTTAACATATTTCTTTTTATAATGAGACATTGAAGAAAAAGTTAGGTGTGCAAAACCGCGTAAATGCACACATTGTACAGAATGAGCCAAAATAAAATTTGCAAAACCGCGTATGCTGCAATTAATCGGATTCTAACCATGATTATGCTCTTCTCGCCAAAACTTGGAAATATATTTTAAAAATCTAGGTTTATAGGAATTTATCCCACTAGATAACGGTTAGTGCTCAAGTAAAACAGTTTTTTGCTCCTACTGTAAAATTTGAGTGGCAACTTTGACGCCGTTTTGCATTTATGCGTTCCGCGGTTTTGCAGTGTCACCAACGATACGTATGTGAGATAAGTTTCATAAAAAAATTAAATATTAAAAAATAATTATCCACGTTTAAAGCAAAGGCATTGAAATTTATGATAGGAAAGTTTGGCGTAATATCGACCAAAATTTTTTTAATACAAATTTTCAAAGCAAACGTTTCTTTGAAGCAAAGGTTGTGGTTGATGGATTAAGCATCTTATCATGATAATAGTAATAATTTTGTAAGGGTTTTGAAACCAATTTTGATGTTAAGTTCCCCGGATCTTAATCCTGTGACCTTCAGTTTGTTTGGTCAGCACACTACCACTATACCATTGGCGCGTTTATTACTTATATCACCCTAAAAGTTTACCTTTTTAAAGATATGCACAAAGTTAATAATACAGATTTATATGACTCTGTGAGAACAATATGGAAATTGAAATTATGTAATTAGTGTGATTTAGAAATATTATTCCATTTCTCGGTTACATAGTTGAGTGACTAATCCTGTTGCTAGCTCCCCTCACAAACTTTCCTTGCGATCTTGCTTACATTGTATTCTCCTCCCAGGGATGTGTGGTCACAGAACGTTGGTCCATATTGATTTTGGGACCTCGAAAACTGCTCATATCCACTGAGATAGAGCTATCACAGCCCTCCCTTACGGTGCAATTGACTTGGTTAGCGTTTTTACATAAGGAGGATGAAAACTCCTGGGCGCACGTATGTTTATATTTTTGTAGTGGTAAATGTTAGTGATGACAGAAAAAAGTTTACGAATGGTGACTAAACAAAAAGGAAATGGGTTGCTACACACATCACCACATCATTGCCCTATATATGAATATGTATGTGTGTGTACATAGACCAAGGCAAAGTAAAAAATGCTTTCAATTCTGTCGATCCTGCGTCGCAAACAAATAACTTCATTGCGCATTGCAACTTCTTGTTTGCATTGAAATTATGTTGAATAAATTATTAATGTTTATATTTCTTCCCAAAATGTATTAATGTTCGCATGCCAATGAAGCCCTTTGGGAGATCCACCTTCATTTTTGTGGCGTCAACGAATTACTTGCATGACACTGCCGCACTCTTCATAGCCCATTCGACTGCTATAAACTTATATTAACAAACATAAGTACATCCATACTTACATACATAAATACCTACCTACCACTCATCTGTTGGGTATTGCTTCAAGGTTAGTTAGCTAAATATGAATCGCTTTACGTTGCCATAACATTGTCCGATTTTACTCAAGCATGCAATAAAATACATCAAATATACCCCGGCTATGTGACACCCACTTAGGGGCCGTTAAAATGGCCTTCGAAAGAAAGCTCGATACTGTTTCAAGGGTTTCGTGGCTCCATCTTTATACGACATCTAACGGTTTATGAGCACTTGAATCAATTTGTTTTGCGTGGAATGTCACAAATTCGCACCATATCTACACACTTGAATTCTAAAACATTCCCACACACATACATTTGTATGAACAGTGATGTGCCTGAAGATATAGTTTCTTTTATACAATATTTTTGCCATAATCGTAGTTTTATATTTCATGTCTGTTGCATTCAATATATGCTGTTGCTCGCACCTGTGAGCATGTGACTAGCTCTTATCCAAACGATATGTCCTCAAAAAATATCGTTGCATTATTCGTAAGTGTACGATTATATGCAGGTATGAATGGTGTGCTCTTGCCTCCGTGACTAAATAGCTAAGGCTTTACTTTTTACTGAACTAGTCCATGTTGGGATTTCCTCACTCCAAACCCACTCTATTGCATAATGTCATTGGGCTTTAGAGTATATTGATCTTACTCGCCAAACGATAAATCGTAACGTCATTAAAGAATCGAGATAAACATGTATATCTCAAGGTATTCAGGAGGAAAAAGTGAGGATTAGGGGCTGACTATGTAAGTCACAGTGACACTTTGCGTCACAGTCTCTCACATTCACCTTCTTCTTCTTCTTTCTTTAAATGGTCATCTAACCGCCTGGGCGATTTTGACCGTCCAACATAGTTTGCCAGTCGTTGCGTCGTTGCGCCAACTGGCGCCAATTGTAAACACCGCGGGATCGCAAATCGGTCTCCACTTGGTCCTTCCATCGGAGTGGTGGTCTCCCTCTTCCTCTGCTTCCACCGGCGGGTGCCGGTAAGAATACCTTCTGGACTGGAGCATCTTCGCTCATTCGCACTACGTGGCCTATGTTATAATACACCCTTGTCTGTATCGTCTAGAAAACGGACATTAGGGAGCTCGGAGCGGGCGTGCATGCTTGCGGTAACCGGGCTTAGTCACTCGGAAATGTCGTGAGTTCTTGCTCCTTGCGATCCCCCCCTATTATGGGCATATATTCAAACAAACATATTTCATGCACTTTACGGAACGAAACCGAATCGAGACACACAGTCAAAAATAAAACCAGAAGCAAAACAATAAAAATGCACACAGCTTTCATTCATTATATGCGGACGGACATCAGAAACCAGCATAGAAAAAAATTATAAGCAGACGGACGAGTAAACAGGAGCAAAGCAACCTTCTAACTAAGAGAAACCACTCAATACCGATCAGAACTATGATAAATGGTATAACAAAAGGGAACTATGCTGAAAATAATATGCGTACAAAGAAAGGGAAAACATCATATCAGTGAGTGGAGGAATAAGGTGTTATTCTCCTCCCCTGTATACTCTCACTCCCTGCCCTACCATCATGTTGAGAGTTATTAGCAACTCTCCCATACCCAACCAATATAAACCAACGACTACTTGTTTAACTTACAAGACCATAATTACAAAATTTATTCTTCAATCATTATTTCAAACCTTTATTGATACATTAAATACGATTTCAAATTCAAGTGAACTTATTATTATTATTAAAATTTTTTTTTTTTTTTTTTTTTGTTTTGTTAAGTTGCATCGGCACTCTTCTGCTAATGGGTATAATATTCCTAATGATGCAAACATCTTTACATACAAACTAATCTACTCCAAACAGGTTTTCTCAACATATGTTCCAGGTATAATTGTATGTAAGTTCTCTTTTTAAATGTAAAGCATCGAGAAAAAAAAAAGAAAAACAACAACAACTTAACATTAAAATTAAATTAGGTGGTGGAAATCAAAAACTTCATAAATATGCAATAATTACGAATGACAAAGAAAAGAAAAGAGGAACGACATAGTTATTCAACTACAGCTCATTCAATAAAGTTTATGAATGAAATATATGGTTACGCACGTATATATATATATATGTAAAATATTGATTTGGTTATAGACTTACATGATATTAGGGTGCTCCAACGTTGTTTGCGCAAACAGGTTGTAGTCATTCATTGCGGATACCTTGTGTTGTGGTTTTTCCTTAACTGGTGCTAACTATACTTTTATATATATGTATATGCGTAATTGTGATTTTTTTTTTTTTTCTTGTCTAATTTAACATAGCAAACATATATAAGTATTTCTTTCTCCTTCGTAATTAATTACAGTACTTTTTTTTCACATTACTCTTAAGATTTCATCTGATCAAAATATTTTTTTTTCGATATTTAATAAAAAAAAATTTATTTAATTACATATATTTTTTTTTTTCTGACTATTCACATTATTTTTACCCCACTTCGAGGTAAAGCGTATATATGTATATATTAGACTTGTATGAACTTTAAAATTTCAAGGAATGCAAAAGAAACATGCACTAACATGGTAAGATAACATGTCAGAGGAACGGAGTTAGGTTAGATTAATATTTTTGTTACGCCTTCCGACTATGGTGATCGCGTTGAATGCAATATAGAATCTTTCCGACTAAGACGATTTGAAGTTGAACTTGTGGTAGTCTGTAGAACCCAAATGGACCAAGTCCCTTCAGCGATGCTTCCACGAAAATCGCCGATGAGGACCCAGGCACGTTTATATGTATATGCTAACACTTTTGTTATAGGCTTAAAAGGATAGCCAATTCCAAAAAAAATAATTTACTCTGCAAGCTGCTGATACTTCAAGCAGTTGACTCACGGTATTAATTGTAAAAACTTATTACTGATGGAGTAAAAACTCTCCGGTTCAAAATTACAAATTTTAATTTAATCAAGATACTACTGAAACTTGAGTACTGCTCCAGATCCGCCGATGAAATGCAGAGGAAATCCTCTTTTTTCCGTCTCACACCTACCATTTCTTTTCTCTCCGTTACTCTGACAAGCTACATGTAGTGTTGAATAACGAAAAAAAAAGTATGCTGTAGTAATTAACTTCTACTTAGTATGGTGAATTTTGATGTTACCAAGAGCGTTTCTGCCCCATTAAGGATATATGTATAAAGCGTCACAATTGGAAATAGTATTTGAAAAACGACTTTAAGGTAGTATCTAAGCCCATAATAATAGGCGTATATTTAGAAGGCCATAACACCTAGCCAGCGAACCCGCTGTTTTAATTCGCTGAACTATGTCGGTGTCTGCGTAAAGTTCATACAGCTCATCATTAAATCTTCTTCGGTACTCGCCGTCGCCAACGCGTAGAGGTCCACAAATCTTTCGAAGAACCTTTCTCTCGAACGCTTCTGCACCATATAGCAGGACGGGTGCGATGAGTGACTTGTAGAGTGTTATTTTCGTTCGTCGAGAGAGGACTTTACTTTTCAGTTGAATACTCAGTCCGAAGTAGCATTTGTTTGCAAGAGTAATTCTTCGTCGGATTTCTAGGCTAACATTATTGTTGGTGTTAATGCTGGTTCCCAGGTAAACGAAGTCCTTTACTATTTCGAAATTATTGCTGCCAACAGTGGCTTGGTTGCCAAGACGCGAATGCGCTGACTCTTTGCATGATGACAGAAGGTACTTCGTTTTGCCCTCGTTCACCACCAATCCCATTTTCTTTGCTTCTTTTTCTAATTTGGAGTAAACAGAAGTTACGGCGCGGTTGTTAAGGTCAATGATATCAATATCGTCAGCATATGCCAATAGTTGCACGCTTTTATAAAATATTGTTCCAGCGCGGTTAAGTTCTGCAGCTTGTATTGTTTTCTCCAGCATTAAATTAAAGAAATCGCACGATTGGGGTTCACCGTGTCTGAAACCTCATTTAGATCCGAACGGCTCGGAGAGGTGCTTCTCAATTCTGACCGAGCTGGCGGTGTTGCTCAAGGTAATTTTGCATAGCCATATAAGTTTTGCGGGGAAACCAAATTCAGACATAGGCAGCTCCTTTTCGTGCTATCGAAAGCGGCTTTAAAATCAACAAAGAGATGATGCGTGTCAATTCTTTTTTCACGGGTTTTTTCCAAGATTTGGCGTATTGTAAAAATCTGGTCGATGGTAGATTTACCAGGTCTGAAGCCACACTGATAAGGTCCAATCAGTCTGTTCACATCAGGCTTCAGTCTTTCGCACAATACGCTTGAGAGGACCTTATATGCGATATTCAAAAGGCTGATTCCGCGATAGTTGGCGCAGTTTGCAGGATCGCCCTTCTTGTGGATTGGGCAGAGAACACTTAGATTCCAATCTTCAGGCATGCTTTCATCCAACCATATTCTGCATAGAAGCTGATGCATGCGCCTTACCAGCTCCTCGCCTCCGTGTTTGAATAGCTTAGCAGGCAAACCATCAGCGCCAGCTGCTTTATTGTTTTTCAATCAGGATATTGCACCTTACATTCACCTTCACCCTTTCTAATACCAAACAAATTCACATAGCTAACTCCCATTTGCTGACAGTCTCTGAAGGGAGTTAACGCCTTGAAGTAAAATAATTTTTCTTAAATGAAAATTAGTGACTAGTTGCATCGCCTTGCGTTTTATATAATGTTGAAAAATTTTATTTTTTATAAAACAAAAACTAAGTGACTACAAATATTATTAATCATAAAAACTTGTTTAAGTTTCGTAGCGAAATTTAGCTTGAATGAGTCCCACTTTTATATCAAACTTTTTTGAAAGGATCATAGAAGAATATGCGAAAAATAATTTTATATCAATTATTTTTACTTCAAAAGTGTAGGAAGAAATGCGAAAGCATATAAATGTTTGAAATTGAAACGTTTTGGTAGCCATGACTCAAAAATCTTTTTACACATATTTCATTCATAACTAAAAAACATTGGTAACCACGCCCCATCCTGATAGTGGTCAAAAAAATTGTAAAACTCTTACTTGTTAGCGTACAGGTCTGCAAGAGCACCGCGCTATGGATTGACAAAGGGGGGCCTCCTTGCGCCGTTAGAACAGCATCTTGATATCAGAGCACAATAAAAATTTAAATCTTAACAAGTAGTTTCTATCGGCTTATTACATTAAAGGATCACCCTAGCTGTATGCTGTATTAAAGCTTTTCTTGTTAATTCCTCAGTGACTCCCTCAAGGAGAACAATCACGTTCTGCAAGGCGTGAAACAGCCGTTTACCGAGGATCTGCCAATAACTCCATAAATTTCCGAGCGTCAATGTGCTAATTGTCCTGAGTACGAATATCGGTCTCTTTTATGGAAAAATTGTCCTCGATTCCTTTCCATGGTTAAACCCCTCTCAAAATTTGGACACGTAGGACGGCTGTGAAGTGGGAAAACTCTACCGGCAACATCAAGTCATGACAGCCGTGACAACTCAGCTTTTGATTCATTTCAGAGTAGTTGTGGAATACGTAGAATCTACCTTTTTGACCGTAGGGTTTCTAGCCGTGCTTGCATGCTGGTTGCTTTCGATGTGGGTATAAGTGCTACTAAAGCTGTCACCATTCATAAAGATGCTAACACTTTGCCAAGCAACATACATACACATTTACCTTTCACCCACACATACATCCATATAAAATTAAACAAACGTATAGTGCAACAGACATCGTATATAATTGTGTGTAGTTGTTGTAAAATGCCTATTACGGTCGCTCTTAGTGAATGGGCATGCATGCTTGGCGCTGCTGTAGCTGTTGCAGTCAAGTAGCCACTTGCCACACGCCTATCTACGCGCTATAGGTGCCCCAATCCAAACTAGCGTTTTCTGTTGCATACAATCAGGCGGACGCAACAGATTTATACACGAGTAACACTATCGACCCTGTTGCAACAATTCACTGTAATACCATATATTGGTGTTAGTAATCCAGAAGGGGATCTGTCAGAGAGGTGTGCTTGGAGGAAGAATCTGTTTTTCAGATGCATTGCGGCGTTGCAAACTCAGAATGAATTTTTCTAAATACATTTTTTCTCCACTTGGGCACGTTGGAGACGGTGCAACATTGCAAATTGCAGGTAGGAGTACTTTCTTGCAACATTTGTCTAACTTACATATGTATTTCGGTATTCTCAGCAAATTAAAATGTATAGTCGTATGTAAAAATACAGCAGAAAATCGTGTAAGTCATCATAGGAAAAAATTAACAGATCGGCAGGCATGGTTGCTCCCACCAGCGATTAGCCTCATACTAAGTTAATTATTAGCCAATAAAGATCTAAAATAAAACTTTGTGTCAGTTTTATTTTATGCTAGCAGAGCCGGCAGACGTTGTCCTGACTAGAATTTGAGTTGTCTACAGTTAAAAAAATTTACTCGCTGCTTCCGCTTTTTCTTTCCAATTTTGCTTCTACCCCACCCACTTCATTTTCCCCTAACACCTCCTCTACATCTCACCGGAGTGCCACCGCCCACTTTTCCAACTATATATAGCCTATATGCTATAACCAGTGAACCCAAGAATATACTGTGAATTTTATAAAGATCGGTTGAATACTTTGGGAGCCTCTAAAATACGCACAGACCCACATTAATTTTCATACCCAGCGTGTACTAGTACATACATAGGTATTATAGTTTTGGCCATATAACGGCGGTTTGTAACGGTAATAATGGAGATAGATATATAGTGGAATGTATCAAAATTCTTTGAAATGGACTAAATTGAACCATAACCACGCCCCTTTTTCGATATCGAAAATTTTGAAAAACGTATAAAATGGGTTAATTCAATAATAAAATTAGCTACAATGATGAAATTGGCTAGATTTATTAATTTTATTGTCCCACGGACGTGTTTATAAAATTTTTCGGAAAGGGGGCTTGGCGCCCAAATTTTGACTGTTAATAACTACAGAACGGTTTATGCTAGAATAACGAAATTTGGTGGGAGATACACTATGGTTGTGGTAATACACCCATATAACATAAGCGAAATCCCTTTCGACCACGCCTACTTTTTCATAAAAGTTATCTGAAAACGAGATAGAAACACTGAACTGCCTCACTGATACAGGTAGAATGATATAATTTGTCAATTACTTAAATTTTCTTATTCTTTATACGATTTTTGCAAAAATTGGAAAGTGGGCTTGGCACCGCCCACTTATGAGTCAAGCAAATTTCAAATTGGACTGTTAACAACTTCATAACAGCGATAGAATTACGAAACTAAATACGAGGTATACTATAGACATGTAGAGAACGCCACGGAAAATAAGCAAAATCGGTTAACGACCACGGCCACTTTAGACCAAAGGTAGGAAACCGGAACATGCCTTCTCACTCACTGATGCAGGTAGAATGCTAGAATTTCGTAGTTACAATGCCCTGATGATCTTATTAATGAGTTTTGTAAAAATTTGGAAAGTGGGCGTGGTACCGCTCACATATAAATGAACAGAATATCAAATTTTAGCTATTATTAACTTCAGAACCGGGTTAAATAAAATTACGAAACATTATACGAGGTATACTCTCTACGCTTTTCAAAATTATATATAGCCTAAACTATAACCAGTGAACCCAAAAATCTACTGTGAAAATTTTATGAAGATCAGTTAAGTACTTTGGACGCCAGACACACAGGCACACATTCATTTTTATTTATAAGATTGCCCACATGGTAGTAGAAAAGGTTTAAAACCACTATAGGTCATAACTCCACAACAATTTACCAAGACCACTTATAGAGAGCTGGGTATTTAATGTTCGGTGCCACCCGGCCTTAGACTTCCTTACTTGTTATTTATAAGATAAGTATATTACATATATATAATGCAATATGCGAGCCTTCATTTACAGGACTAAACTAAGTCAGTCTTAGATGAGGTGTTCATTTTTTTTGCGGGAATTTACTTGTGCTTTCGTATGTGTATTATATACGATGTGTTTTCCATTTTGGGGTGAAGTAGATGTCATCATTGCGAGTGAATGAGTCTAAGTATTTGCATATGTTTGTATGTGTGTATATGCTTGCACCAAAAAATGTCTGTATTTCGTGTGCATGGATGTGCTATCCAGACAAAAGACAAGTGACACGCATTGTTGGCCATGTTCTACTGCGTTTATATTGTGCAACAACAATAACTTTACCGTTGGAATAGCAGTTGTCTATAGTCCTTACTGCTTCCGGTACTATAGTCTGTCCACACAAGCCAGAGTCGGGACAATATCCTGCTGCACCTTAAAGTTACACATCCATAGATACAACTCGTGCCTTATTTCCTTGCCAAAAATCACATACTAATTTACATTCACACATAGATAAATATGCAAATGCATGTCATAATGTTTTTTTAGAGGCGTTGTTTATGCAAGTGAAACATAATAATTTCTATTAGATAGATTAATGTCACTAAAGAACTTAATTTTTGGGGCAATTGCTGGTCCGCGAAATCAAAGGGTAAGTCACGTTTCTTCTCCATGCCAACAACCGATATTAATTTGCTTGATTAATGGGTTTGTTTTGTAAAAAACATGCCCTTTACAGATGTTTTTAAAAACTTTCTGCAAAAAATTCTTTACGAGTACGCTATAAACACATGGGTATAGTCATCTGAAAAATTATCAAACGAGCCATCAAGCCGGAACTCCGTCAGTAGTTACGCGGATTCGAATTCGGTTATCGACAGGAAAACCTTCTGGCTCCTTTGTTTATTACCATCATATAATCGAGTAAGTGAATCAGTTGGATTTCAATTCGTTTCGCTATGCTGATATCTTCGTAAATATAGTTCACCGATAAATTTCGTTCGTTACTCACCACTGGCATCACTGGAAGCACCATATTGCTTACCCAGATTTTTTCCCTTGTTAACTCAATTTCATCTTCTTTCTATACACATGATTTCGAGCAACACATGTGAACAGGAATTCGTGTTTGACAAGAGCAAAGTAGGTGGCAACGAAATTACGATTATTTATTTGATGACAGCAAGTACTTCCTCTTGTCGTAGTTCACTCAAGAGCCATTTTTTTTCGTAGGTTTGTCCAGGCCAGAGAAAACAGAACTTGCCGGACGCCTATTAATTCTAGCGATAGAAATCTCATCAGCATGAGTGTGTAACTGTACGCTTTTGTGATAAATGGCACCTGTGCGCTTAGCTCTAGTACTCGAATCGTCTTCGCCAGCATCAAGAAATCTAACGAAAGGTAGTCAACTTGTCTGAAGACTAGTTTGATTTCAAGTCTTTGTATTCTTGGCAAACATATTTTGTTTGATTACCAGAGCTGGGAATTGTATGCAAGTGCATATTTTTATTTGACACATAGAAACCCCGGACTCAGTTTTATGCTGGTTATGTAAAGCAAGGATTAAATATATCGCTAGTATGTTTTACATATTTGCACATTTTTTTGTATATTTTCATATTTTATGAATATTTTCATAAAATTTGAAATATTTTTTGCATATTTTTCTCATATTTTTAGCATATTTTCATAATTGCAATCTTTTCGCTTAGAACTACATACTTTCGCCTTCGGGCTTGGCTATTTCCTCGAAGAAGCTAAAGCCTAGATGAAATCGCGAACGATCCAAGACAAATTTGGCAAATTGCTAGAGATAAATAACTCGAATGAGAATTCGGACTCACCGATCTAGCGGGGCAAAATCCATTGAGTTTGTTGGATGGGTACCAAAGTTGAGTGCTTGTTATTATAAAAGATCAAGGAAGTATCCGCAGGGGCACTACAAAAAGTAAGTTACCATGCCTTGGTCAGCACCCAAAATACCCAGTAATAGAACTAACATACATCCACGTCGTTGCCGAAACTGTCCTACATCCTAAAATATTAAGTGCGGCGGGCTACCATCACTGTCACTAAAGCTCAAAGCCTTGATACATCTTCAAATCACCAGGTGGCTCTTGTTGTTGTTGTTGTGGTACCGATTTATGACCAGTAAAACTTTCTAGGTCATGTCACCCCTCCTTCCGTAAGGAAGGATAAGATGGGCAATGAGAGGTGAGAGGCATCATATCTGTAGATCAACCATCGAGTTGCACGTCATTACCTTTGTGCATATTAATGGCCTCTT